>JBANSL010000014.1:2880000-5879166 GCA_037127255.1 Persicaria tinctoria
CTCCAAATACTCAGATGAGTATCCGACGAGGTAGAACCGTCTCTAGCAAGATAAGATGACAGACTCATTCTCTGTATTATCAATAAGATCCATTCTAACAAGTCACACACTCATATTCCGGAAATACAGAAAGAAAGAAATTCCGCGATTGAACCGCCAACGGGGTTATAAGTCATAAATCTGAGATTTCACTTTAGTATTGAAAAACTCGAACTTAGTAGTTCTTGTAGATTTAATTAATTGAAATTCCATCCAGTAAAACGGAAGAATTGTAAATCTCCAAAATAATAGATAGGAATACTGCAAATAAAGCCATTGCGATACCCATCAAAGGAGTCGTTCCCCAGCCAGGAGCTACTTTACCATATTCCGAATTCAACGGTTTCAATAAAGCCCCTACCGTAGTTTGTCTTGGACGAGATCTAGAACTACTCTCAACGGTTTGTGTAGCCATAAATCCGATTGTATTTATTGAGATCTGTTGACTTTGTATACCATTCCACTGTAAATAAAGGATCTTATCAGAGATCCATTGCGGTCTTGAATTCATATATGAATGGAAACAGCAACCCTAGTCGCCATCTTTATATCTGGTTTACTTGTAAGTTTTACCGGGTACGCCTTATATACCGCTTTTGGGCAACCCTCTCAACAACTAAGAGATCCGTTCGAGGAACACGAAGACTAGTTGAAGTAATGAGCCTCCCAATATTGAATGCTGGGAGGCTCATTACTTCAACGGAGATAATGAAAAATCATTTCTTCGTTGTAATTTTAGGCGGTTCTCGAAAAAAGATAGCGAAAAAAATGATCCCTAACGTCGAGACTAATAGAAATGTATAAACCAATGCTTCCATAGATTCGATTGTGGTTTACAATTATAACTTCCATACCTGTTTATGGGGGATTATTTCCCTGCTAAAGAAAGAGTCAACGAAAGGGTAATGATTCAATCAAGATTTCTCTGATCCCCAATGTCAAACCAAATTCCAAAAAGAGAGACTCAAACTACGAAAGAAATTTTGTATCAGACTGCTTGTCTTCTTGTAGTTGGATCTCCTAGTTTTTGGAATGTTCCAAATTCGACTTGAGAATCTAAATCTGGATCAATACCAGCAAAAACATCTCTGAACAAGGTTCTAGCCCTATGCCAAATATGTCCGAAGAAGAAGAGCAGCGCAAAAGAAGCATGTCCAAAAGTAAACCAACCCCTTGGACTACTACGAAAAACACCATCTGATTTCAAAGTAGCACGATCTAATTCAAAAATTTCACCCAATTGAGCACGTCTAGCATATTTTTTTACAGTAGCAGGATCGCTATAACTGACGCCATTGAGTTCGCCGCCGTAGAACTCAACAGTTACACCTACTTGAACTCAACAGTTACACCTACTTGTTCTACGCTATATTTCGATTCTGCTCTTCGAAAAGGAACATCGGCTCGAACAATTCCATCTCCGCCTATCAAAACGACCGGAAATGTTTCAAAAAAAGTAGGCATACGACGTACAAAGAGCTCGCGCCCTTCTTTATCTCTAAATATTGGGTGTCCTAACCACCCAACAGCTATTCCATCCCCATTGTCCATGGAACCTGCCCCCGAGAGGGCTTAGTTGATCCATGATTTCTCTTTCGTCTTTCGTTTCCTTTTCGTTTGTTTCGAAATCAATATATCGATCAATTCCGATTCTTTTTTTTTCTATTGATTCTTTTCCGATCGAGATGTATGGATCTATGGATCTAGGTGTCTACTATATAGATCCTGTTCGTGGATTAACGAAAATGTGCAAAAGCTCTATTTGCCTCTGCCATTCTATGAGTCTCTTCCTTTTTGCGTATGGCACCGCCACTCCCTTTGGCAGCATCCACTAATTCGGAACTTAATTTGAAAGCCATATTTCGACCCGGACGTTTTTGGGATTCCCCTAATAACCAACGAATGGCAAGTGCTTTTCCTTGTGTGGATCCTATTTCAATGGGAACTTGATGAGTCGATCCGCTTACACGTCTTGCTTTTACTGCTATATCGGGAGTGACTCCACGTATTGCTTGACGTAAAACAAATAGTGGATTTGTTTCTATCTCTTGTTGAATCTTTTTCACGGCTCGATAGATAATTTGATAAGCCAATGATTTTTTTCCGTGTTTCAGAATACGGTTAACCAACATGTTAACTAATTGATTACGATAAGATTCATTCACTGGTTCTTTCCAGCCACTTAACCTAACCCTTATCAGCTTTCCTTTTTTTAAAAAAAAATAATAATCAAAATCAATAGATTTTCCCATGTTTAAAATAATCTAAATCTGTAAATAATCTTATAATTCTAAATTTCTAGTCACCTATCTCATTCTAAAACACTTTTCATTCCACCCATTTTCATATTTTTTTTAAAAGTTATTTTCATTTTAAATGTAGCAAAAACTTATTATAGAAAATGTTCGACATAGTAGAGGGTGGTTTAAGCAGAGTTGGAAAGAATTGATTAGTCCTTATTTTATTGTTGTATGCATGATCAACAGATATCATCAGAGTAGAGAAGGGATAATACGCATGGTTTAGGATTGTTTGAGGTTCTCGGGTAAGGATCACCTGAGCCGTTTTTGTGGTCCACTTATTTTAATTGACTAAAATGAAATTCTTTAATATTTTTTTCTATTAAAAAATAATGTTTAATACTACTGAATTTTAATAACTATCCACCAATTAAAACAAGCGGACCATAAAATCGAGTAGACCAAGTGATCCTTACTCAGGGTTCTACCTATTTTTTTGTGTTCCCATTATTTTCTCCCTTGCTCTATCTTGGTTTTCTCTGTCTTTTGCTTATTCTTTGATTGTTTGTGTTTGTTTCCTATTTTCCTTTTCCTGTCTTTGTGTAAGACTCTTGTAGATCACTTGAAAACACATTTTCAACACAATTGGAGAAATAGTGTACATTTTAAAACCCATCCCATGCTCTAAGAAGGGATACAGTGTAATGTAACAAATAAATGAGTTAAAGAAAAAATGAGCCGATGATCAAAGAAGAAGAATATTTTGAGTAGTATAAGAAACTTGTAGGAACTAAAACTATTAAATAGACAAAGGAATAATACATTTGAAATGTTTGAACAATATTAAATATACCTAGAATAACAAATATTGTGAAACAAAACCGAGTTTTAAGGGCAATATTCAGCATTGACTGTTTTTCGATTCTTTTATTTGCTTTATCGAATATCTAGGCTATTGCATTATGAAATGAAGAATTCTCATTTTCTCGTATAATTAATCACACATAAACTTATAAAGCGAACCTTTAAAATTGATTGAACGACCCTGACGAGAATCGACTCATAAACTTATGGCTAATGCACCTCATCCATAAGATTATACATATTTTCCCACTGACTCCATATAGCCCATACACATCTCTTGATGCAACATTGTATTCAAGACGACTACTAAGATCCTTGCTTGCAAAAACTAGACTCTTCTTTGGCCAATTGCTTGCTCAAAACTCTATGGTTTACGCTGGAAATTGCTAATGTCATGCGCACCCAAGACCAGCGGTTCCGTGTTATGGCCCACTGACTTATATACTAGGCCCGGGCATACGACGTGGGGGGGTTCACACGTCCGAGCGCATCATGGCACCCAAGCCGAGCACACAAGACCAGCGGGGTTCCATCATAAAACCAATTGGCAATAGGAGGAGTGGCCCACTGACTTATATACTAGGCCCGGGGTTCCGTGTTTTTCGATGTGGGACGGATCATCCACACATCACAACAGAGTCTTCTTCGAAGAAACTCTCGTCCACTTCATTCTCCATCCTCATTCGACAGGGTGATCCGCTTTCACCATTCCTTTTTGGGACTTTCATGAAAAGCTTTTAAGCTTTTGTCTTGTCAGTTTGTGATGCAATCAATGGCAAGATCATGTTTCCTGCATATTGGTCTTATACTTCTTGGTTTAATAGTTTTCATGTAACTTTTTTTTTTGATTAAGTAAAAATTTGAGCTCAGACACACCTAAAACTCGAGATGCTGATAAGTCAACAGATGGATAAACCGTTGAACAAACAAAAATCGAAAATACGGGAAAAAAAAGAAAAGTGGTAATCATCAAGTAACATGCACTCTGAGAAGGAAGAAACTAGTTTTTTCATGTAACTACTTTTTCCTTGAATTGGTAAATAAAGAGCGGCCATTCCGGGGTTCAAACCGGGGAGGCGGGGACCTATGACTATTATCCACAAGTCCTTTCCGGTGAGCCATTCCGGAATGGTTATGTAACTACTTTTTCCTCATTAATACATTTACCACAATAATAATTAATAAATAAACAAATAAAGATTTTACTAAAAGAAAACTGCAGAGAGTTGGGTATAGCTGATCAAACACATTTTATACATCTATTATAAATTGAATATGATAAATGAATTCTACAGTATACAAGCCTATATATATAGTCCTTATATAAATATATGCATATACAAGCCATATGCCTATATACATATATATTCTTTTGCATTATAGCAACCACCTATGAACACTGATCAAACCACCAATCCCATGGAGGATTGCGAGGCGGCGAGAAGCGCCGCCCCCACCACTGACCCGTCTTTGACCTCCTTCAGCACCACGTAAGGCGCCACGTCTTCCCCCAAGATCTCCGCCACAGCCTCCTCCAGGTACTCCCTGAAGAACCTGTAATTTGTATATACAGCCCCTTCAATCGACACCACCGTCCTCCTGATCTTAGTCCTACTTGGGCTGCCACTGGCCCCACCACTGCTGCTCGCCCCGGTCCCCTTGGGTCTCCCGCTTGTGACCCCACTGCTCCCGTCTCTACCGATCTTCTTCAAGATCCCGACAATGCCTGCAGCCGCTAAACGGGCTGCCCTACGTGTAACAATGTCGCATACATTAACCACGAGCTTCCTCACCTTCAAGGGAATGTCTCTTATCTGTAGGAGTGTATAAAAATCAGCTTTCAATAGGATGAAAAATGATCTCAATTGCAATTTTTTTTCTGTTACATTACAAACCTCAAGAACTTCGTCTAGAATTCTAGCTACTTCTCGCAAGTCTGGAGTCTCGTCCTCATGCATCACAGCCATCAAAGGTGTTCTGAAGAAGCAGGAAGTCGATTACTAGCGTATACCTAAAAGATTCTGCTTCCATTGATTGCAATCTATCAAAAGAAAGGGGTGTGATAGGAAGGAAGTGATTGAATGATGTACCTCAAGAGAAATGGTGTAGACAATGTCAACGAAACAGGTCCAAATATATCGGATTCCTGTGACATCCTAAGTAAGACCCTCCTTACAATATCGCCAAGATAAAATCCTGATATCATTTTCTCGAAACCCTGTGGAAAGAGTAAAGGGTCCTTCAGCTATTTAAACTGATGTGCTTTGCAAGGAGTTTTCGGGCAAATGAATTATGAAACTACCTGTTCACTTGGATTGGGGCTCTGAGAGTCTAGCTCAATGTCATAAGGAGTCCTCGGCAAATGAGATGACCAGAAATTTGCCCACTCCATGTTGATCGCCTAATCAAATCCAAATAGAACAATTTGACGATGAGTAGAGGAACGAAAGGGTTCTCTTGAAACTACTAGGATGACAGGTGAATGACAGGGAAATACCATCCTTCCTGACGTTGTAGGAAGGCCTTGAGCCTTTATAATGGCATCTGCCCGTTCCATGTAGCAGGCATTAGTTCCTGTACCAATGATCACAGCAGCAACAGTGTCCTCGTCATTATAATGGCCGAGGGCTAATGTTCCAACAGAATCATTTACCTGTTCACCAAAAATGGTAAAAGTCTCTTAAAATAGTCATTAGTCACATGGGTATCATGGATTATGTCTCTAAACACAGAAAAAAAAAATCAAAAGAAGCTCAGTCAAAGCCTCAAAGATGATGTAAATGATTGATGTCATTCCTCAATCAAAGTACCAATGAATTCACAAGTGTTGTCTAAGACGTAAGCAACTCATCCTAGAATACTAAAAAGTTGCATCCCATTTTACTAGTGCTCTTTTGGTGCCCCATCATCTACCACCTTGTGCTAGTGCATTACAATTGGATCCATCAATTAGGCCTACGAAAGTAGGCATTGAAGGCAAATTGACCGGTCTCTAAGTAACGGTGGTAGGTGAACAACAAGCACAAAAAAGACGAGAGGAAGAAGAAGAAGGTACTACATAGTAGCTAAGGTATCTTTAACTTCTTTCTTCTAAAATCAAGTATTTAATGCAAAAGGAAGACTCAATCCAAGAAGAAAAAAGAGCCCTCACCAAAACTGCAACATGCATATCAAGGCCATTCTCAGTAATTGCTTCTTGTAGGCACTTGGCTACGTCCTTCCCAATCTAACAAGAGATCATTTAACAAATAATAGGGTGAGTAATTAGACAGTCAAAACATTAAAGCACTACCGCATAATAAAAGCTTCGTTAAAACGTCTGATGAAAAGATCTGGGTAACAAAGTAAAAAAGACTGACTGTGACTAACCATGTCGTCGATTGAAAACCCTTTTGTCCATTTGATAAGGGTGCCAGACGAAACAGATATTTGTTTTACAGGAAAGGAAAAGGAAAACCCAAGTTCCCTTTGTGACACAGAAGGCTCGGAATCTTGTTCATCTTCCTTCTCCACAAAGTTCTTTAGAGATGAGGCTATAAATTCGAACAGATCCTGCAAAAATATAATAGCATACACTCTAGATGAATCAGGATGCGTGAAGTTTTATAGAACAGATCTGAAAGGACTGTTCAATTAACTCTCAAAACCTTGCTTGTGCCTAAAAACAATGGCTCTGATATGGACTGCCTTTCAATATCGTGTCTCAGGATGCCAGATCTTCTTCCTCCTAGTTGAACTCGCAGGACCCTGAAATTAGTACCTCCGAGATCTAGTGCATAATATGTTCCTTTTTCACTCCTATGAAGACGAAAACAAAATCAATCACCACATTCACATTTAGGATGAAGTTACATAAAGCTAAATTCAAGTCTTTCTTCTTTTCAACTCCTTCACTTATATCATAGCCAAGAAACGAGGGACAGAAAGCACAAAAGAAGAAAGAAACTAATCACAAATCTGAAATGAAACACATTCACACTGGAAATATAAACTTTGAAATTGATCATGGAAGAGGAAGCAGACCATCGAGGATAAAAACATACATAAACCCCTAATCATTATACAGCTTCAAAACAGAAAATGCAAGTGTTGTTTACTTATGAACTGACCAGTAGTGATCTCCCAATAGACCATGGAAGAAAGAACACAAAGTTAAGTGAACACACATAAGATAAACACCAACAGTTCTAAGACATTAATAACTTGAGATTTTAAAAAAAATGCTCTTGACAAAGATAGCACATGATGAATTCCAATTTAGAAACCATGGTTTTCTTTGTGGCTTCCTAAGAGGAATGAAGGGGAAAACAGATGCTATTGAACCCACTAGTGAATGGGTATCAAGAATCGAATTAGGAATGAAATTCCCAACTTTTAGAACATGAGCTCATACCCACTTCCACTTTCGGGTTGGATGATTCCGAAAAATATATTAGAAGCTTACCGAGCATCATCTATAGGAATGACATTCCAACACGATATATTTATACCATTCGTACGATCCTTAGAGGATTCCTCGAGGAGATTCAATTCAGAAATTTGTCAATGGACAAAGAACTACACAGAAGACATGAAAACTAAGAAAAATCAATTCACAAAACCAGAATGCAAGCTGAAGATACACTTCAAATTCAACCTAGAATCCTCAAAGTCTCAAACGAGCCCCTGAAAAGTGGAATTTAAGACTACAAATCAGCAAATTTTCAGAGGAAAAATGAAATTGGTAACAATCAAACAAACAGATTATCAAAATAACACACAAACCTCACAAAATCAACCGCAGAAATCAGTCGAAAAGACGTTACATTAGAGAGAGAGGGGGTATTAAATGGGGAAGCCCACAAGCAAGAAAAGAAGAAGAAACAACAAAAAAAACTGAAGACGAAACGCGTCGTCGCATAACCTAAAGCGTAAAGAATCTACAGAAAACGACGGAGGGAGAACGGAAGAGATACCCATTGGGGAGTCTATCAACAAAGGTGAGCAACATTTTAAGCTTGGAACCGCCTTCAGATGCCAATCCGGCGTGCATCTCCACCGCCATGGCGTCCACCACCTGTCTCAACCGGCTGACGGGGGTCCCACACATCTCCTCCATCTCCCTCAAAATCGCCACCACTCTCTTCCACTTCCGACGGCTCTTCACCCTCCTCCCAACCATCACCGCCGCTACTGTACACGTCACCGCCGCTATACCGACCGCCACACCCAACCCCGCCCTCCCCATCTCAAATCGCCTTCAATTCCTCACCCAACTCCGAATCCCCCTTTCCCAATCCCTCTAATCGCCAGGAAATACACCGCCTTTCATCCCGCCGACGGAACCATCCCGAGCAAAACAACTCAGAACCACGGGGAAGAGCCGTTTCTCGAAGTCCGATGTGCCTGGTTTTCGACTCCGTTGTGTCGCCGGCGATTCACCGGCGGTGCCTGTAAGGTGTTCGACGAATTGCCCCAGAGAGGAAGAAGGGAGAGGTGGGGGAGTCTTTTTCAGGGGTTGCGCCGGGAAGTGTTGGAAACTGAACTCGCCCTTACTTATACAGGGAGTAAAATGACTGATTTGCCCTCGTAGAAACCACGAAATACCGGATACGTTTGATGTTTCCTTTTTTCGTTAGTGTTGAAATTTGTGCTCTTCTATAAATTTCAAATAATCATGTGTTTGACTGCTTCTTATGCTTTTTAGTCCAATCTTTGACCCTGGTTTAGGGCTCTTTCAAATTACTTGAGGGTATATTAGACAAAACCTTTAAATTATCCATAAAAAAAATCATGTGTGATTAAATTATTTTATAATATTGTAAATTTTGAAAAATAAAGTGATTTTGTAACATTTTTATTTTTGATACTAGATATTTTGAGATATGTAGACTGATTAAGTTACTGAATAACGAAATGATTTTTAAAAAGAAAAATATTAACTTTTGGAGTTGTCCAACTCTAGACCCAAGATCAGATGATGACGGGTGCCAGTAGTGGAGCCATGATGTTTTGAGATGGGGTATAAAAGTATCGAACAGAAATAAAAATAAAAAGACTTATAAAAATCACAAAGTGTTCGATATTACATAGCACCAAATGATACAAGGTTCGCTACTACAAAGAGCTTATCTGTTTTTTTTAATCCGCAAAAAGGTTATCACTTCTAATTAGATGTCTATACTGCTAAATAGTTGAACTCGATGATAAATCGGTAAATCCATTTTTCAAGTTTTCATACCGTGAAAATATTCAAAATTAGTTGATGACATCTTTTTCGATATAGCAAAACAAACTAAGATAGTTTTAATTCATCGATGCGTTGAGATTGATTGAGAGTGGTAGAGGACCCAATATTTGGGTCAGATAGATTCTTCATTCGATTAACATAAGATGTAATAATATTTAAAATTAGCTAAATTAAATAACATAGTCGAATATTTTTTAAACCAGTATACTTGTGTTGTAAGAATATAGGTTAAACAATTCGATTTTTATTTACCTTTTGTTTGATATAAAGGGGCGAAAAGACACGGGGTATTTACGGATTCTGCCATTGGCTCTTCAAAGGGATCAATGGATAGATGAAGAGAAAAAAAAAGAGAAAAGTTTGATGAGTTAATGTTGACTACTAAGTGATTGAGACCTATTATCCAATGGAAATGCGTTTTAAGATAAGATTGTTGTTTGATTAGGTCCCATTTATTGCTACTTTTAGCAATATTATGCTATTTGGAAGAAATTAAATATCCTACTACTTTTATTATTGTGACATTTTGCTTTTATGTGTGTCTTTATATTATTTTAATTGCATGTACATAATTTTGAAACTTTATATTATATTTAATATTTTGATTAGAAATATTTGATATTTTAGTATGTTAATTTTGATTTAAAATGTTTGATATTTTAAAGTTTAATTGTGGTAAGTTATGAGGTTTTTTAATTTGAATTTGTGTTTTCGATTTTTTTTTTTAATTTCCACCAATTTGGTGGTAAGGGTTGTGATAATTAATAAGTAAAAAAATTTAAAATAATTTTAATAGAAAAATTGATACCTTGTATGATAATTTTAGAAAAATTCAATAGTAATTTCTTATTTCAAAAATTAGATAAAAAAAATTAAGTATTGATGGTAAATTAATGACTATGTATAATTGTAAATTTGTAATCGATCCATCCATTAATTTCCACTATAGGTAGGGTGGTCCATTTAATATTTTCTTTTCAAATTTTATTTTAAAAAAAAATTCAAGGGATTGAAAAAAAAAAAGGAGTTCGTAGGGACAAAATGGGAGTATGTGAATGAATGAAGGGTAAAATAGGAACAAAAAGAATGAACTAAAAGAACGCATGAAATGAAACTGGTTGTTGGGCTGGCACTTGGCAAGTTGCGCGTCTGCAGTTCTCCACAATCCAAACGACGTCGTTCGCAGCAGCTGCGCCCGACCGTACGCTGCCCAGCTGTCTTCCTCTATTTTCCAGCTAAGCACTTTTTCCTCAAGAAGCTAAAATTATATCCGGGACCGTGCGATTAAAGTATTCTACTTTTTCACCCTTTTATTTTCAAATTATACTTTTTTAGCCAAATACTAGTAATAGATACTCCCTCCTATCATAAATATAAGATATTTTTATTTTTACACATGTAGTTTAACGAGTTAAAAACTATATAAAATATTGTTTTTATTTTTATTACTCTCTCTATTCGGCAAAACATGTCGTTTACTATTCACGCATACTTTTTAGGATGATAAAGACTATATAAAATATCTATTTTTTTATAAATTTTTCCATCAATTTCATAGTTAATATTATAAGTATAAAATTGTTAAAAAAATTATAACAAAAAATGAATATTTTTTTTTCTATTCTAAAAAAATGCGTGCGAATAGTAAACGACTTGTTTTTTTTCGAATGAAGGAGAAAATTTAATACTTATTACTAATAAGTATTACTAAATGTATGTTGGAAGAAAATTAATAAAAAAATATTTTATATAGTTTTTTAACTCATTAAGCTATGTGCACAAAAGTGAAAAAAGTCTTACATTTATGATCGGAGGGAGTACTCCCTTTAGTAATAAATGCTCAATTGTTTAGATGATAATCTCTCACTCCCTAGCTAACCTTGGATTTTTTTCGGATAGTATGTAATTTGGTGACGAATAAGGTTGAACATTTTTACCACCAGACTACTGGAACCATTAATTAGAATCATCTAGGTCTCATCTACCTCATTCGTCAGGATATTTTCGGTTGACAAAGGACTCATCCTTAATTGTCATTCGAAATATTTACTTATTAAAAAAGAGTATATGCTCAACATCGATATGTAGTGGATCAAGATGCAATCGTCTCTCATCCAAATTCCAAAGGGCATTTTCCTTGTTATAAAATCTGTTATTGGGTGGTGGATCAGCAGTGTCTAACACGTCTCAAATTCTTATCTTGTTTTCAGAAAAAAAAAAAAGGGCCATTTTAGAATTTATAAATTTTTTAAAATGTTAAAAAATATAATAAACTATTAATTTGGTAATAAATTTTTAAAATAATGGATACTTATTTAATAAGTAAGTGTCAAATTATCAACAAAAAATAATAAAAAAGATAATACTTTGCGATTTTTTAAAACTTTTTTAAAAACTTGTAAAATCTAAAATGATGTAGATTGCTGAACAGACGGAGTATTATTTTAGATGTACATGATAACTCCTTCAATTTTATTTTACAGTTATTCCGTCAAATATATATTTGTTATGATGGTTGATGTTATTGTTGTTTGATCTCTCAATGAGTCAATCTATCAGGTAAACATTTGTCTGATATTTTGAATTCTTTCCTCTACATAAAAGATGATAGTTGTTTGAGAAAATGAATAATGAATTGTAATATAGGATGTGTACAAGATTCTAAAAGATGAAAAATCAACTGCAGACTTCTGCTTCAGTGTACGTAGGGCTTGACTTCATCCGTCGTCTTCGACCAAATCCAGTTTGGTTTAGATCTTTTGATTCCGTTTTTTATAGAGTCGTTTGTCTATGTTTGCACCCATATGTTTTATTGTATGTTAGGGGTTTTAGACGGCTCTTCCGTCTGCCGACTCGTCCGACTTTCGAGTATGAACTCGAATTCTTACCTAATAAAAAAAAGATTAAATTACATATAACCACCCTTAAATTAGGTTAGTTTTCACATAACCACCCATAAAATTATAAATTACAGAAAACCACCCATAAATTACATTTCTTTTCAAAAGACCACCCATCCATTAAACCTCTATTTGTTTTATTTGAAAAGATTAAAATACCCCTAATTCAAACTTATTTTTTAAAGAAAAGAACAAGGTGGCAATTAGGCGAGTCGGGTTGGATTCGGTTAGTCGGATTTCGGGTCATTTGGGTTTCGGATAATGTTTAATAATTTGATCATTTGGTTGGGTTGGGTTTGGGTTTCGGTTGTATTGGGTTTCGATTGTCTTGGATTTCAGTCATTTCGGGTTTCGATTGTCTCAAGTTTTCATAATTTCAATATTCATTTTAATTTTTTTACTAGAATCTATCTTAAAATTCGGGTTATATCGGGTTTCGGTTATAACGGGTTCAAGTCTTAATGGGTTTCGGTTGAATCGAGTTCGGTTCATTTGGATTTGGGTGAGTTTCGGTTATCGGTTATTCGGATTTCGGGTCCAAAATAGGTCGGGTTGGGTCGGTGTTCAGGACAATCGGTTCCAAAATACATGTAATAACCCTAGAGGTGGCAAAACCCGACCCGAACCCGAAAACCAGACCCGATCGACCCGAAACCGATTGTCCTAAACACTGACCCAATCCGGCCGATTCTGGACCCGAAATTTGAATAACCGATAACTAAAACTCAACCAAATCCGAATGAACCAAACCCGATTTGACCGAAACCCATTAAGACTCGAACTCGTTATAACCGAAACCCGATATAACCCGAATTTTAAGATAGATTCTAGTAAAAAATTTAAAGTGAATATTGAAATAATGAAACCCGAGACAATCGAAACCCGAAATAACTGAAACCTGAGACAATCGAAACCCGATACAACCGAAACCCGAACCCGACCCAACCAAATGATCAAATTGTTAGACATTACCTGAAACCCGAATGACCCGAAACCCGACTAACCGAATTCGACCCAACTCGCCCAATTGCCACCTCTGTCTTTCCTTTAAAAAATAAGTTTGAATTAGGGGTATTTTAGTCTTTACAAATAAAACAAATAGAGATTTAATGGATGGGTGGTCTTTTGAAAAGAAATGTAATTTATGGGTGGTTTTCTGTAATTTATAATTTTATGGGTGGTTATGTGAAAACTAACCTAATTTAAGGGTGGTTACGTGTAATTTACTCTAAAAAAATCAACTAAAAAAGGGGTAGAGGAGCATCAGCCATGAGGCGCATGCGCAGGCTGTAGTGGTGATTGGGCCCATCGTAGCCGTCCATCAAAAGGCCAAAGCTATATGGGAAGGAAATTGAATAAGGGCCGTACGATTATTTATTTTCAGAGAGGGCCGTACGATTATTAGAGTAGTTGACTAATGACTAGTTTATTCATTTTTTTTTCGGGTAAATTATAACCTCCTATTATAAATATAAGATGTTTTAAAAAGTATAGTTTGATCAATAATATGGAGTATAGGATGTTTTAGATTTTGTTAGGTATTGATGGGTATCGATTTGTGTTTTTTTTTTACACATGCACTTTTGATCGGTTGGTTTGTAGAGAGGAGGGAAATCTTTTCAAATAGTACTCCATAATTTATGAAAAAGTTCATTTAGTTATGATAATTTTAAACGAGAAATGAATTTTCTTAAAATGTAAAAAGTTTTCTATTGCTTTTAAAATGAGCAAGAATCGCATTTTAAAAATAAATAAATAAATAAAAGAGGTTCAAAACGTCAAGCATCTTATATAGCATCTAGTTAATTAATAGTTGAAATAACAATATATAGGTTAACCAACAAATTTGGTTAAAAAATCTCTAAAATTTAAGTGTGTAATTAATTTTAAATCACTAATCTAACAGCATGCACATGACAACACTTTAAATCACGGTGGGTCATACGACGTGTGGAGTACGCATGCCCAAGCGCAAATGCGCTAAACCAAGTCAAGCATACAAGCCGAGTGTGGTTCCATCATAAAACCAATTGGTGTTAGCTGGGGTAGTCCACCGGCTTATATGCAAGACTTTGATTCATTTTCTAACCAATGTGGAACACTCCCAACTCATATTCTCCACAAATCGTGTATTTATCAACGAAAACAATATTTACACCGCTAATTTGTATCATTTACACCGCTAATCATCATAGCTTCATACGGTGGGTTTAATGGCAGATTAGGGAGGCCACTGCAACCAGGCCCGGCCCAGAGGCAAGGGCAGGCTGGGCGATGGCCCAGTGCCCAGAAAAATTTGGGGTCCAATAATAAAAAAAATCTGAGTATATATATATTACATTTAACCTATCATTTTTAGGCTCAAATATCCCTAAAATCCATTCCTCTTTTAGAGAATAAGCTCAAATTTGTTTAGGTCCATAACTTCTTCTTCCCTTGTTTTAGAAAAAAACATAATAGGCCCATAATTAGTCCATAATTAGTGGTGGTACAATAACGAGCAACAAGAATGTATAAAAACATAATCAAGAGCAACTCACAAGTCATTTGAAAAAATGTATAGAAACAAGATGCTTGGGTTGGGTTAGGTTAATATAATTTATAACATTTAATAAAATTATTTAAAAATTATTCCAAAATTAAACCCATTTCATTTTAAAATTTTATTTTCTTACCCTTTTTTTTATTAACTACATAGTATAAATTATAACGTCTTTGGGCATGTAGTATTATTATTGTCAATTAGTTTTGTTGTTGTCGTGTTTATGTACTTGCTTATTTTATCGATCCTTGTTATTGTGTTTTATTTATAAAAAAAATTGATATTTTATATATTAAGTAGTTTCAATTTTCTTGAAAAAACACGTGTGACTCGTAAATGACATATCTGTGTTAATGGATGAAAGTTAGTATTCTATTGTAGGAAATAAATGGATTTTTAGTGATTGAAATATATTTTTGTTTGCTAGAATGTAGCTTTTATTTTTATTTTTATAATTAATTCAATTTTAAATTTTTAGGGCCCAAAATTTTTGTTTGCCACGGACCTATATAACAGTAGGACCGGCCCTGATTGCAACATACATCGATTGCTTGAGTACCGTATACATACCCACCTCGTATCTTGTTGTGATGGGGTTCAAACCCCACCACATCTTGTTGTGGTAGCCTGGATACCATATACATGTTCATCGCATCTTGTTGTGGTGAAGTTCAGCTGCAGTGCCCTCCCTAATCAGCTATTAAATCGACAGTAAGAAACTATGATACCTAGCGGTGTAAATAATAAAAATTGACGGTGAATTTAACAACTCTTTTACCAACTTCGGTTAAGATCGAGGGAGACAAAAGTTGAAAAATCAACACGTGAAAGGTATTGGGATTTAATAGTGGGGTGGGGGGGTACGGTGTGAAGGGGTGCACCATAAGAGAGGTAGGGTTGCATGAATTCACATTCCCTTTACTTTTCACAACATCTGATCGAATCTGATTGGACTATACAGCTGTGAAACAGCTTGCTTCATTCCTCGATGCCTCTTCCTCCACTGTTTTTTTTTGTATTTTCTTTTGTTTCTTTTGCCCTAGCTAGTACGTATGAGCTGTAATTTTTTTTGAGTACAGTAATAATTAAAAATATATATATATATGCTTTTGCACTACAAGTCACCGGGTGCATATGAGTGTTGAAATAAACACTTAAAAATTAAGTAGAAACACTTAATTATTTTATAAGCAGGTAAAAATGTTATATGAAGAGCAAATAAACTTGTTTTTTTTTGGTTAAAATTTGTGTTTAAAAAAAAGCTACTTGTGATAACTTATTTTGGTGTTTATTTGTTTACTTAGTTTAAAAGTATCATAATACCCCTAATAATAATCAAACAAACACCACTTCTTTTTTTTTTTTACAAATAAACACTTTTTCGTCTCATACGGAGTTTATATTTTTTTCATAAATTTTTACCAACTGTTTATAAATTTTACCCTGTTTATAATTTTAGTCAGTTCATTAACCCCATCTCATACAAGCCTGACCTTTAGACTTGGACTTGGTGAGAAATTCTTCTTTAAAAAGTCAAACTAACATGTACTCCTTTCGTCTCGCAATACTTGTTGTTTTAGAGTAGTAAAGTTGTATCAAAAAACTTGTTATTTTAGCTATATATAGTTATTGTCTTTATAGGTAATAATTGCTCTTTTTTATATGTAATAATTACAGTTTTTAGGTATTTTAACCTATAAAAGTAAAGTAAATATATGTTTTATTAATAAGTAAATATATGTTTTTTTAACCGAAAAGAATTTGGTAGTTGACAAGACAACTAGTCAAGATCATTCCGTAGGATGTTGCTGCGAAGAGCTTGGGTGAGTAATTGTTGAAAAGCTTCGTTTCTAAAAGTTAATTAACTAAAATCTTATATTTATTTCATTTAAAACTATACAATATCAGAATCAAAAGTTGTGTAGAGTTAGCTGATGATGTCAAACATAATCTAAATCATATCCCATATATATTGCTTAACTTGATATAACGTTATAATTTGATATGAAAACTAAGATGCTATACTATATCTTAATCTTTGACAATTAATTTAAAAAAAATGTATAGTCTCTTTGGTCATGACATGATGATTTACTAGAGGCTGGTCAATGTAAGCAGAAGCTGCAGTATCATCAAATAAATCGATCATGGCACCTCTGAAGTAACTTTAAGTTTTAATGAGTTAGGTCATTAATAAATGCAGTCACCTATATATACATCACGCATTCATATAATCATATACTACCTCCTTTCATTAATAATTTTAAACTTATAACTAATAAATATAAAATTATATAAAAAAAATTAATATTTTATATAGTTTTTAGCTTCTTAAAAAACGTGTTATATATTAGCTCATGCAAGTTATACGGGGTCACGTGTTTCATATATACCGTAATATATATAGTGCATAAAATTGTCGGCGATACAACACCCACTTGTGTTACATATATAGTACTATATAGCATACATTTCAAGTTCCGACAATAAAATATAAGAGGGTAAGTTAATTATATAGAAAACCACTATTATGTAGTAGGCCTGTTCACGGGTCGGATCCGCCGGGACAACATATCGGATCCGGTGAGTCACGGGTCAAGAACTTAATTATGACCTGCATCCGAACCCGTGGAGAGACAAGTCGACGGGTTCAGGTAACCTAGTGGGTCACGGGTCGATCCGTTTTTAAAAAATCGATTTTTTAAAAAAAATTTAATATCCCAAAAAACAGCATTTTTCAAAAAAAAATAAAAATTGTCGTCTCGGTGGGTCATTTCCACAAAAACCTCAACCCTAACCCGCACCCGTGACGGCGTGACCCGCCACGACCCTTGACCCATCTGACCCGTATCCGCCGAGTCCATGACCCGTACGTGGATAGACCTACTATATAGTCACTTTTCACAAAAACACCTATAAAATCTAAATATCTATATAAACTCTTAATTTATAAGAATTTATGTTGATGTGTAAATATTAGAGAGATTTTAGGGGTTTTGACCAATTATAATTTTCTTTTTTTCTCTTTAATCCTTTTTTTAATTCTTCTTTTTCTTTTAATTCTCTTTTTTTCTGTAATCTCACTAACTATCTATATCTATATCTATATAAACTCTTAATTTATAAAAGTTTATGTTGAGGTGTCAACATTAGAGAGATTTTATAGGTTGTGACCAATTATAATTTTCTTTTTTTCTCTTTAATCCTTTTTTTAATTCTTCTTTTTCTTTTAATTCTCTTTTTTTTTCTTTAATCTTACTAACTATTAGGCTTAATTCAAAACATTGAATTCAATCTAATATAACTATTGAGCTTAACTCAAATTCATTTACTAACTATCTATATCTATATACTATAGAGTATTAATTTATGTCACATGTCCTCTCCATGTTCAAAGTTTTAACCAATCTATATCTATATAAACTTTTAATTTAGAAGAGTTTATGCTGAGGTGTCAATATTAGAGGGATTTTAAAGGTTTTGACCAATTATAATTTTCCTTTTTTCTCTTTAATCCTTTTTTTTAATTCTTCTTTTTCTTTTAATTCTCTTTTTTTCTTTAATCTTA
This sequence comes from Persicaria tinctoria, assembly GCA_037127255.1. NCBI lineage: Eukaryota > Viridiplantae > Streptophyta > Magnoliopsida > Caryophyllales > Polygonaceae > Persicaria > Persicaria tinctoria. The sequence continues at coordinate 2,898,383 of JBANSL010000014.1, forward strand.
CTAACTATCTATATCTATATAAACTCTTAATTTAGAAGAGTTTATGCTGATGTGTCAACAATAGAGAGATTTTAGGAGGATTGACCAATTATAATTTTCTTCTTTTCTCTTTAATCCTTTTTTTTTATTCTTCCTTTTCTTTTAATTCTCTTTTTTTTTCTTTAATCTTATTAACTATATATATAAACTCTTAATTTAGAAGAGTTTATTCTGAGGTGTCAGCATTAGAGAGATTTTAGGGGTTTTGACCAATTATAATTTTCTTTTTTTCTCTTTAATCCTTTTTTTAATTCTTCTTTTTCTTTTAATTCTCTTTTTTTTCTTTAATCTTACTAACTATCTATATCTATATAAACTCTTATTTTAGAAAATTTTATGTTGAGGTGTCAACATTAGAGAGATTTTAGGGGTTTTGACCAATTATAATTTTCTTTTTTTCTCTTTAATCCTTTTTTTAATTCTTCTTTTTCTTTTAATTCTCTTTTTTTTCTTTAATCTTACTAACTTCTATATAAACTCTTAATTTAGAAAAGTTTATGTTGAGGTGTCAACATTAGAGAGATTTTAGGGGTTTTGACCAATTATAATTTTCTTTTTTCCTCTTTAATCCTTTTTTAATTCTTCTTTTTCTTTTAATTCTCTTTTTTTTCTTTAATCTTACTAACTATTGGGCTTAATTCAAAACATTGAATTCAATCTAATATAACTAGTGAGCTTAGCTCAAATTCATTTACTAACTATCTATATCTATATACTATAGAGTATTAATTTATGTCACATGTCCTCTGCATGTTCAAAGTTTTAACCAATCTATATCTATATAAACTCTTAATTTAGAAGAGTTTATGCTGAGGTGTCAACATTAGAGAGATTTTAGGGGTATTGACCAATTATAATTTTTCTTTTTTTCTCTTTAATCCTTTTTTTAATTTTCCTTTTCTTTTAATTCTCTTTTTTCTTTAATCTTACTAACTATTGGGCTTAATTCAAAACATTGAATTCAATCTAATATAACTATTGAGCTTAGCTCAAATTCATATACTAACTATCTATATCTATATACTATAGAGTATTAATTTATGTCACATATCCTCTCCATGTTCAAAGTTTTAACCAATGGGATTAATTAAACTTTTTTATCTTTCACTATTTATTATTTATTTTTCTCTTTATATCTTTAACCCAAGTGTATTTTTTTCTATTATTTTTAACACATTTACTAATCAATGAGTTTAATTAAAAATATTGAATTAAATCTAATGTCTACGATTTATCTATATCTAAATATTATTTATAAAAAAATCGCGCCATGGTGTGGGGATCGTACTAGTAACTTTTTATTTTGGAAAAATCTTAACGTAAATATGAATTTTTTCCGTTACAAATTAGATATAAAATTTTTGGTTTATACAGACCTAATGAATAATTTTAAAAAATAAGTTATAGAAAAGTAAAATAAAGAAGCAAGGGCATTGCTACCAAAAAAAGGAAAAAAAGAAGCAAGGGCATTGCTACCAAAAAAAAGAAAAAAAGAAGCAAGGGCATTATGATCAACAACGTGGTGAACTGGTGATAAATTTGAGTTTGATGGCTCTTTCTAATTAATGTATTATATTAAGATATTTTTGTTAAAAAAATTAAAAGATGAATAATAAACTCTACTGTAATATAAGGTGATGTGAATAAAAACCTAAACTTAATTACAAAGTTAATGATTAACCAATGAAAAAAAGGAGTTGTTTTCAAAAGATGCAATATCACATTTTTAATAACAAATATCATAATTTAACAAAAATTATCACCTTAAAAACTAAAATAACAGCTTTTTAAATATAAAAATATATAAGAGGCTAAAATAACAACTTTTAATTAATAGAGGTAAGAAGAAAAATACTCCGTATTAATCTTTGAGATTAATATGTGAAATATCAAAACTTTTAACATAAAACCGAAAAAAAAAACTTTAGGTGGTATGATAAAATGTGTGAAACACTAGAATATCAAAATAAAGTTTCAAATATAATACTTCTTTTTTTTCAAAATATGTGTCATTTGACTTGTTGATTAATATACTTTTTGAAAGTTAAAGCTATATAAAATTATCAATTTATTTATTAATATTTTTATATATTAATAAATAAATCTATATCTAATCAATCAATCATCAATCAATATATATATAATACTAAAACAGAGGCGTGGAAATCCTATGTGGCGGGTTCTGGTGCGATTCGCTTACGTGTTATTTTCTGGTGCAGTCTGACTCGGGTTTTTTGACACGTCAATTAATGAGTATCCAATAAATTTAAGCCACGTCAGACGATTAAATTATCTATTTATACACGTGTCATCCTATTTGTCTACATTAATTGATTATTATAATTAATTCTTAAATCTTAAGTGGTTATAAATTCTATCATTTAGATTATTAAACTTATCAATATGAGTTGTTACAATTAAATTTTATATCTTATTTGTTTACAAAACCTATTATTTTACCTTAAGTTATTTTATAAATATTTTAGTTTAAAAAAATCTACATAATCTTAAAAATCTACATAATTTTTTTTATCTTAATTTTTTTTTTGTTCGCAACTTCGATGATAGGTTAGCATTGCAATTCCGAACAATTGGTTTAAATTAATGTTTTATCATTGAAAAGAAGTTTATAGTGTGTATATTTATCATATCTTTAATTGTATTATATATATATATGTAAGAGTTTTTAGTTTATATAATAGATTATATTTATTCAAATAAATCATAAAATGTTAAAAGGTAACTAACCAATATATGATAAAAATTTATTATTTAAATTAAATATGTTTATTTATAAATTTGTATCCATGTTAAATGACGTTTGTTTTTTTGATAAGAAAACGTACTATATATATATGAACAAAGGAATTTAAACTCTATCAAATCTTATCAAAATATTCATGGATACGTTGAAATAGCAAACAAAAAAGATGTATTTATGTTTGTACATAGATTTGTATGTATGATCGGATTATTTAGATATAATAATTCGATGGAAAATAGTACGTAATGTAAAGTCATGGATTTAAAAAAAATGAACCCGGTTAAAAAAAAGCAATACTTCATTGGATGTATGTGTGTTTTTTAAAAATTATTGTGTGTGTGTTTTTTAAAGGATACGTAAGGTTTTTAAAACCAATCTTATTCAGTAATCAATTAATTGGTAAAAAAAAATTAAGCTTGGGAAACCATGAAATCTTATCATTTCATATAATAAACTTACTTAATCAATCTCAATGAATAAAGATAAATCAATCCAATGTAAAATAATTAATTATAAAATACCTCAAGATAAAGTGATAAGTTTTGTAACCACTTAAAATAAAATATGCGATTGAATATTTATATTAAAAATTATTTGTAGTTATCAGTTGAGATATACACATAGGATTACACGTAGAGAAAATAGATAAGATTATTGCTTGACATGGCTTAAATTTACTGGATTATCATTAATTGATGTGGCGAAAAACCGGCCAGATTTTGCACCATAGAACGACACGTGAGCGAATCGCACTAGAGCCCACCAGAGCCCGCCACATAGGATTCTCACGTGTTTGCACTTTGCGAAATCAAATTCCAATGACCGAAGAGAGTAAAAAATGTGTGAAATCAAATTCCAATGACCGGGTTTGCACTTTGCGTGGTGGTAAATTGATTATTCACGGTCTGATCTATATCCTCAAATTGAATTGAGCCATAACATGAAAAATCCAATTTGTAATAAATTGCTAGAAAAAAAATATTAACATGATTAAAATAGTAAACAAACTTTAAGAGGTGAACATAGTAAACAGAGAGATTAATAAAGATAAGGATATTGTTACGTAACAATTCTAAATAAGGTTTAAACAAATAATAATAAAGTATATTTAATTGCAAATTGCATGAATATAAAAGCCAACGTTTATAACACTCTCGACAATGAATATGATTATATCTTCAATTTTTGTATATTACTACATCATTTTATGTAACTATGTGTTGTTTGAATATAAGCAAAATATTTTCTTTTCTTTCACCTGTACGAGTGTTTGATCATGTAAACAACTAAATATTTAATTAAAATAAGGAGGCTTTACAATCTATCTATTAAAGATTTAGCCTAATCTTATTTTATAGCCTTATAAGATAATTAATTGAAATACCTTAATTGTAAAAATGTCATATATATGATATTTATATATATGCACAAATAAACATGTGTGAGAATTATATATTTTCAAAATTATTTATAGTAATTAAAAGTTATTTTATATAAATAAAGGTTATGAAAAAACCGCGAAGATCGCGGGGAGTAATACTAGTATACTACTAAAACACTTGCACTTTGAGGACACGTGGCGGCCATACGCTAAAAGTTGTAATTTAGGATAAATCCCCATTTACTTATCAAATTATTTAAAATGATTCTCACGCGGTTTTTTTCAAAGCAAATCTGAAAGCATTTAAACCACACAATTATAAACTTTTACAATCAGCCCTTAAACTACGATTTATGAAGTAATTGGAGGTCTAAACAAATCTGCAGCATATAAACTTAGCCCTTAAACTGCAATTTATGAAGTAATTGGACGTCTCAACAAATCTGCAGCATATAAACGTTTAGAATCAGCCCTTAAACTGCGATTTACGAAGTAATTGGACGTCTGCGAGCACATAAAAACAAATATCTAAAATCTGCAGCATATAAACGCACAATCCATATTTCCCTGAAGGTCTGCCGATCTGTTCACTCCAAGCTTCTCCTCATCTTGCGATTTCATCTCCTAAACCTTCAAAACTGAATGAGTGCGGCATATATACTTAGCCGACCTCCTTATCCTGAAACTTCTTAATCTCTTTCTCCATCTCCTTCTGCAAATAGTCAAGGCACTTGATTAGCATCCTTCTGGCCTCTGGGGCACAACAAATAACACGAGTTCAATAATCAGGAGCTGAACTTACAGTTTCAATTGAATCAAGTTTGACAGAGGATTCCAGCTGATCGTCCAACCACAAAACAGATGCAAGAGGAGCAGGGTTCGCCAATCCTGTTGTCTCCAGCAATATATGAATATTCAAAATTATTATAAATATTCAGAATTATTATAAATAAAAGTAACAGATCCGATTTTGCTGAGATTTAAACTTGAGAAGTTTGTTACTGTTTATTTAAACTTGAGAAGATAAAACTTTAAAGATTTCCTGAGATTTTTAAACCATATCTGTTGCTTTTATGTATAATAATTAAAACATTAAAATCTGCAGAGATTTTAATTAAACCAAAACCAATCTGTTACTTATTTTTTAAGCAATTTCGGAACAAAAAATCAATTCAATAACCTAATTAACCAATCTTTATCTCATTTCTGTTCCTTTTTCTTAAAATGATTAAAACATTTTTGTCAATCAGATCTGCTGAGATTTAACCAATCTTTATCTCATTTCTGTTACTTTTTCTTAAAATAATTAAAACAACTTATTCAATCAGATCTGCTAAGATTTGTTTAAACCGTTTACCTCTCATTCACCCTAACCTAACTAACAAGACTACTCTATATAATCAGAACCGAGTATCACAAACAACTCGCTTCTCCTCCTTCCTCTTCCACCGTATCCTATCTATTTCTCCCTCTATGTCAACCATCTATCTTTTGTGTTTTATTTTTCAAATACTATTAGATGTTTAAACCTTAGACATTGTAGGTATTTGATCATTTGTTTCTTCTTTCCTGTTTTAAATAGGCAACAATGAAGAATGTCATATACGTCGACGAGCTTACTCCAACAAACATCAAAGGCAATATCCGAGTTCGAGTTGTGTGCATGTTCGACAACATCAATTTTTATAAACAAGAGCTGATTTCAAAGGACCTAATCTGTGTCGATGAGAAGGTGTTTGTCCTTCGTAATTTCTTCATTTTATATCCTCATAGCGTACGTATTCAATTTAATTCTATTTACTCTATTTGTTCTCAGGGTAATAAGGTTCACGTGTCCATTAAGAAATCTCTCATCAAACAATTTGATTGTATAAAAGAGTATGGAATTTACTCAATATCAAACTTCGATTTAATCAAGTACCTTGACCAATATCGTCACTGCTCTCACCCTCACAAGGTGACCTTCTCCATGAACACAATCTTGAAAGATGTTGTCGAAGCTCCAATCTCGCGATTTGGGTTTGAATTCGTTGAATTTGATGACATTTTAAGTAAAGCTGCTGATCTAACCCGCTTGGTTGGTAAGTTCTTATTTATTGTGATAATATATTTTATTATTTATTGTGATATTGTGATAAACTATGATCTAACCCAGTTTGGTTTTTTTTAGATGTGATTGGTAACTTGGTTAAGATAGGAAACATTATTGAGTGCGGTGTCAGTTATGATGATAAACTTCACAAAAGACTTGAAATCCATATCGAAAACACTAGGTAATGTTAATTGTTAAATGTTCTATTTCAATATATTACCGATTTTTATATATATATATACAATATATACAATATACGATTTATATTATTACTATATTCATTTCGTTAATTCTATCCAATCTATAGGAATGATGTCATCATTTGCACTTTGTGGGATGCCTATGCCGATCAGTTTGCCTCTTACATCGATGTTGTATTGGATGACAGGGTCATTCATAGTCATTATCCAATTTGCAAGAATCAATCCCAGCGGAAGTAATTTTTTGCTTTTTTCCTTCATTTCAATCTATATTCCTTTGGATGGTGTTAGATTATATTTTAACTTTTTCTTTAGGTGTACACAAACTTGCCAACAATGTCAAGGGAAGCACTCGCGTTTTCATTGAGGATGATAGTATTCAAGAGATACTTGATTTCAAAACTAGGTTCATATTTTAATTCTTATCAAATTATATTTTATCATTCTTCTCTTTAGTTTATCGGGTATTATTTATGCAAATATTTATTTGATCACGTCTCTTAACTTTTATAGACTGTTGGATTCCGATGGACAATTTCAACCTCAAAAGATAACACAACTGTCGAGTCAACCGACACATTCAATCCCACATCAGTTTTTATCACTTTATGAGAGAAAGACATTAGATGAGCTTATGGATATAACTGAGGTACATTATTTAATAATATCTTATTATGTATATTATATCAAGAGTGAGTTAAATAGTATTTACAAAGTCTGTTACTGTTTTTTTAGGAAATTACGTTCTGTTAACATAATCAAAAGATTCAGATTTGCTACTGTTTTTTTTTTAGGAAATTACGTTCTGTTAACATAATCAAAAGATTCAGATTTGCTATTGTTTTTTTTAGGAAATTACGTTCTGTTAACATAATCAAAAGATTCAGATTTGCTGAGATTTGAACTTGAGAAGTTTGTTACTGTTTATTTAAACTTGAGAAGATTAAACTTTAAAGATTTCCTGAGATTTTTAAACCATTTCTGTTACTTTTATTTATAATAATTAAAACATTAAAATCTGCAGAGATTTTAATTAAACCAAAACCAAGTCTGTTACTTATTTTTTAAGCAACTTCGGATCAAAAAATCAATTCAATAACCTAATTAACCAATCTTTATCTCATTTCTGTTATTTTTTCTTAAAATAATTAAAACATTTTTGTCAATCAGATCTGCTGAGATTTAACCAATCTTTATCTCATTTCTGTTACTTTTTGTTTAAACCGAATTAAAACATTCAGATCTGTTACTGTTTTTTAACCATTTACAGTTACTGTTTTTTTTTTAACCAATTAGGGATTCGACATTAATTTTTTTTTTCAAGTTCCATCAAATATTACTTCAATTAACCTATTATAACCAATGTTTATGTCTTTTATTTAACCAAAGCATTACACATTTATTCTAATATTATATTATAAATTATGAATTTAGGTGGGTAGATACGTCACCATGGCTACCATTGAGGAAATTGAAGATAAAAATGGATGGTACTATAAATCATGTAAACCTTGCAAAAAATCCCTCATCCCTGAGGGAGGACACTTTTTTTGTCCCAAGTGTAAGCGCACTATCAAATTTGCATTTCTAAGGTAAATAGCTTAGTTATTTTATATGTTTTTTTATCATATTTGTTCCTTAATATTTTTTGGTAAATTCCTAATTTCGACGTGTAATTCGTATATGTTAGGTTTAAAGTCGAAGTCATGGTTAATGATGGATCGATCATCAAGTCGTTTACTATCTTCGATTCTGATGTTGAACAAATCGCGGGGAAGTCTGTATCCTCTATTCTAAGCTCCTTGAGTAAGGTGAACATTTCCGTCCTATTTCCCAATCCTTGAACAATTAACTTTCACCTAACTAATTATTTCCCATTTCTCATTTCTTATTTCAATTGTAGGATGTCGATGTTCAATCAATTCCAGGAGATCTTCATGTCTTTTTGAACAAAACCTTTTTGTTCATAATTGATGTGAAAGAGTACAATATTGAGAATTCAAATTCTGGATTTACTGTGCACAAGGTGACAGATGATCAAGCTATAATCACCGAATTCAAAAAAGGCTTTCAGAAAACAGACACTCCATTAAAACGACCACGTGATACTATCGACGTTGATCAACTTGGTGAAGATGAGGTCACTGATTTGACACTTTCCACAAAGAAACAAGTTGTCAAGATTGAAAAGGATTAGAAGAATGGATTGGAAATTTGCCCTTTCAACTCAAAGGATTATTATTATTAGTTTATTGACAATATTCGATCAAGACATTGTCATTTGATTAATCTGTTTCTCTTTGTTTTGTTAGGCTTGGAAATTATTTTATCTATTTATATTTGTCCTAATTTTCTTTTCTTTTGCTTTGTTAATTATTTGTTATCTTCCATAAAGTTTCTCCTACCACTCCTCCATGTTAATTGGAAATGTATATCATATAAATGCAAATAATTAAAAAACAATAATAATTTTCTTTGAAGTATCACTTGCCTGCCCTCTTGTGTACCCGTCCAACTCTGCAGCAGCTCCGCCATATCGTCGAAGTGAAGTTCAATCCGCTCCATGTCCTATCGTCTTTCACGGAATACAACACATTCAGACAAATCTATGAATCTTTGTATAAGTCGATTGTAAAATGAAATTGTAAAGAAATCCAGAACTCACCTATTTGCCAATCTTTCCCACTGTACATTTGTTCTTTGTTCTTCTTCTTGCTTCTCAGATCGATTGGTGGGCGAGTGGTACCGGAATTGATTGGTGGGCGAGTGGGTGCAGGGCCGAAATCCTCTACAGGGATGGAAATTGCGGATGTTTCTTTTGAAGACCGAAATCTCTGGAGGTTAGTTGCAACTGTAATCTCGGTTCGAAGGATTTAATGGTAGATTTAGGAGATACACCGTGGAAATCAATTTTAGGGTTTGGAAAGGAATAGGTTGACTGAATTGAGGTTGGGGAAAAGGGTTTTTCTCTCTTTGATTTTCCGGATCGAATTGTATATAGGATCGACATTTTTAACAGAGATTGAGGAAGGATCCCTGGAGATTGAGGAAGGATCCCTGGATTTTCCAGATCCAAGTTGAAAGGGAAGAAGACGCCTTTGTTTTAATCGAAAGGAAGAAGTGAGGCTGGTGTCTTTTGACCTTTTCATTGCCCTAAACCCGGTTTTATCTTCTTTTTTTAATACTCCGGTTTTCTATCTTTTTTTTTCTTTGAGCAACCGGTTTTCTAAAACTAAGATGGACCCTTCACAGGTTATGATTTTCCTCTTTTTTTTTAACAAAAATTAAATTATAAAATTCCGGTTTTATATCACAGTACATTTTTTGTTTACAAAAAAACACAATTAGTATATTCCGCCAAAAAAATTAACGCGGGAATTTTAGAATTAAACAAATATTAAAGATATGTAGTTATTTTGGATATATCCAACAAAATAAGATCAAATCCTAATTCCTAACCACTAACTTAGATAAAGTTAATTATTTAACACTCTAAACAGAAATTCACGTACCTTGGTAGTCAAATTCTAAACGACGCCTTGAATTCTCCGACAATATAGATTAATGAAATTTTTAGTATCTACATAGCACCTTTTAATTATCGATCGACTATGTGACTTGAGTTTGCGGAACCTGTTTATTAGATTTATCATTTGGATGTTTTGATTTGATTTATTTTTACAATTATTTGGATGTTTCGATTTAATAGTATTTCACTATAGACTTTTTCATATTATCATAATAAATATTATAATATATATATATAGATAAATCGTGATAGTATATTCTAAAATATATAATATATTTTACAAATCCCGTGCGTCACGCACGGGTACTGCGCTAGTTATAATACTAAATGAGAAGTCGCCTACGACATGTGGCGGCTTCTTCTTTAATGTAGATTTTTTTTCCTTTTTTGTTGGATTTGTTAATTAAATAATTGCATATTTAAGTAATTAGAGTATTTATTAATTAAAATATATATTTTCAGATAGGATTTTGCCGAATCCCTGGTGGTTATGATTTTGGATCAGGCCAAGTGGTTAATTAATTAATTAATTAATTTTCCGATCGGTTACGATTAGATTACGTTGTTACGATTTCATTTCCTTTTCATACTATACCGAGAGTACGTAATTGATTGTAAATGAATTTATCCGGTAGTAATTGATTCTCTAATTGAAAGATATAGAGGAAGGTAAGGTTGACGTAGATGTAGATTTTATTTTCAATCGAGCTACCCACAAAACAACCGAGCTATCCACAATGACAAATATTAAAGGTAAGACTCCCATAGTGAATAATAATAAGAAGCATATAAAAAATGTATGTTAAATATTATTTTAGTTTATGCGTTTGTGAGATTCATTTCGGTTTGATTGAGTTAAATCAATTGATGATGGAGTTCTTTAATCACGTTTGTGTGGATTAGTTTCGTTTTGATTAAATTTCTTAATCACGTTTTTTATTTAGTTTATTTGTTTATGAGGATTAGTTTCGATCGTTATGGAGTTCATTCTGGAGTTTATGCGTTTGTTAGTGAAATCTCTTTTAATATATATGTAGGGTAAAAACAAATCTCAACTATTTATACTAAGAGATAAAAACAAATCTCAAGTATACCTAACAAATCACAATAGATAAATTTACTAAACAATTTTCAAATATAAATAATACATGTTCATTTACATTGTTCCATAATATAATTGAAAGATGACAGATGTATTCAAAGATGACATATTCGAAGAGAAGAAGAATAAATTAAAGAAAAAAAATTCGATCCAACTCTAAATAACAATATATTTCATTTGTAATTTATGATTATTTTTACATGCATGCATTTGGGTACAAATATTAATCAACAATGGGATAAAATTTTGTCCTTAATTATAAATTTTCAATTTTTTTTTACCGTTAACTATATTATTATTAACAATGTTTAGATGTGAATAGTGGTACTTTGAGTTTAGAGTTTATTTATAAAATAAATTATACATTTTCTAATATTAAACATATTAATATTAAAAAAGACCCGCACAAAAGTGCGGTTACTAAACTAGTAAATAAATAAAAAGGAAGTCAATGTGACGTTCAAAGGTGGGTGGCAAAAGAAAGGAAAAGGAATAGAGGTAGGTTAAATATGACGTAAGAGCAGACGTCAGCAGCACTTTTTCAACGTCAAGTCCTCGACTCGACCGACCTCCACTCCGCTTCTATTTTATTCCAACGTTAACGACTCCCTCCTTCAAAAGTCAACCTTCCTCAATTAACTTTGGCAACTTAATTTTTGTTGGCAAATCTACGTAGTAAAATTTATTAATTTAATTTCAAAAGCATATGTTTACGTATATTTTATTTGAAAATAAATAGATTAACTTTTTAAAATATATTTAAAAATTGACTAAATTAATGAATAACGTAAAATATTTACAAAAATGAAATACTCCCTAAATTAGAAAAACCATTTATGATTTTAGTTTGATTATCCTTTAATCAGGCACCGACGTAAAATAACGGTGGAGTCATATACGACGTATGAGTCATGCACGCCCAAGCGCAACACACGTCAACCAAGCCGAATGGGGTTCTATAGTAGCTCACCCACTTATATACAAGACTTGGATTTACTTATTAACGTGAGATCTATCCCACAACTCCGTAATAATCCTAGGTCTAAGGAGTACCCTTGTAGGGGTGTGGGTATGGCATTGATATAAATACTTGATTGGGTGTATTACACAAATTATGCAAGAAAATAATAAACACACTTTACCTATCTTTCTCTCTTTCCTAATCTCCCTTTCTCTGTACTCTTTGTATTCTCTTCTTCTTCCTATACTCACCTCACCTATTCTTCTTCTTCTCATCTTGTTCTCCTTCTTTCTAATCAAATGTTAAGCACCTATCTTGGGTCATAATAAATTCATATTCGTATAACACTTACGCCATTATAATATGGGAATAGGAATTCGAACTTGTAACCTATTGGTCACTATCTGTTATCCTTACCAGCTAGCAAGGCTTGAAACAAATAAGTACTCCTTATTAATTAATTCTTTAATCTAAATGAGAATAATTTAGGGATTATATATGAAATTAGTCGTTGAGTGTCTAAGAAGGTCAGAATTCACCTATTAACATAAAATTTAAGTTAATGTGTAAGAATTTATCCTATTTACTCCATTAATCATCCAAAATCCACGTCTCAACATTGTATCGTAATTTAATTGGAATAATGAACGAGCTAGATCTACTTTTAACCGACAAGTTTTATTTTAATTTCATGTGTAAAGTTAAGTTTTATTTAATAAAACGAGAGTACTAACATGTATGCCTATAATTGATCGGTACGTGGAGGTACTCTAATCCATTTTTATTGTTTATTATTCTGTACATAGTTTATTTATCTTGATTAGTTAAAAATTATTAGAATATATCAAAAGACATAGTTTATTTATTTAGAGGTAATCGGTTATCAAAATAAAATTAATATTTCTAAGAAGATTAGAAAATATTTGAAATTGCCATAAATTGATCAATTCTATTACACTTAAATATTAAAACAAAATATTAAAATTGATGTCGCTTCTCCTCTCCTCTCTCGCTCACTTGACTCAGTCTCGTCTCGACTCTCGAGTTCCCTCTCGCTAGTTCTCTCGATCCTCGTTTCAGATCCTCAGTCCTCGCCCGTCCTCTCCGGCTCTCCTCCGTCCTCGCTCCCTTGTTCAGACTTCGGATCTGGTAATTCATTCAACATCCCAGCCCACGGCTCGCCGGTTGCTCTCAGCCAGCCCACGTGGTCGTCGCCGTCGCCTGTCGAGTCCTCTCGTAGTCTCTTTCTTCAGATCTACATCCGGCGCTTCAGGTCTTCGTCGACCCCGCTCTACACTCACTTCATATCCTGTAAGCCTGATCGTTGTTGTTTTTCAATCAATAGTTCGATCGTGAGTAATGAATTAGAGCTCGTGGCTTGTGGGTGTCCAAAATCGATGTTGTTCTTCGATCTGTACTGTAGAGCCACTGAGTCAGTTGCAATTTCAAAAAAAAAGAAGGTTTTTGTAGAAATCGTGTCGTGTCGTGTTATACGGGTATCCGACACGAAACCGTGTCGTGTTAACGTGTCGGATACCCGGTACTTATCGTGTCGTGTTCGGATCGACACTTTTACCCTTATCGGTTTCGTGTTTTTGTCGTGTCGTGTCGGATACCCGGTTATGCACAAACCTAATAAAATGAGTCAGTATTAAAAAAAAAACAATGTTCTGCGTGTAGCTTGATAATGCCTTTCTAGTGTCTAATTGAGTTTAGATTGAGTACTCGATCTGATTTCGGTTACACGTCACTCTCAAGTTAAATAAGAGTCGAGTCATTATATCTTGAAACGAGTTAAAAAAAATATATATTTAAGCCAAATTAATGTAAAATCATGGATTTTAATTTTTGAGCTTATGGTCCGATCATTTTAGGCTTGTTTTTTTTATATAGGTTTGGGTCAACTCAAATTGGGATCGATGAATTTGGTTTTCGGTCATGAATTTTGATAAGTAATCGGGTTGTAGACTCACATGAATTTTAGAGAAGTGTGATACATTTGCCGAAATTGATCCCATTGTCGATGAACAATGATAGGTTTCACGTTAATTTGCATGTATCTAGTCGGCGTGCGAAAATTCTGTATACACGATGTAGAAAAAATCAAGTGTATTTGAATTGCTCCACATGTAGAAAGCAGATTGATTCGCACCGCTTGCGGAGAAAAGTTGCGAATCCATAATACACATCAAGCCAGTTTTCAATTCGATTAACACGATCCATCTATAACCATCAACCTGAACTATTGGTTAGGAGTTAAGCACATAAGGCTCTGACCGCATGCCTGTTGAAGAATGAGTCGGCGATTCATAGACAGTGACTTGGTTAAGGGAACCCACCGGAGCCGTAGCAAAAGCGGGTCTTCATAGGGCAATTGTCACTGCTTAATGACCCGAACCTGGGTGATCTATCCATGACCAGGATGAAACCAATACAAACTTGATTTTATCCTAATTCTTAGAGCACCCACATTGGGGTGTTTATAAGAGAAAAATAAGGAACTTAATAATAAATTAATAGAGAAATGATATATTGTGTTAAGAAATGATGTGATAGGTTTATTAGCAAGGAACCCTTAAAAACTCAAAAAGAAATAAAATAGATGGGAGGGTAGGAAAGAGAAAGAGAGAGGTTTAGGCATGTAGTGGGTTTTTTTTTTTAAATTTTATATTATTTATTTTATAATAAAATGAGTTGTAGGTATGTGTGTAAAAAATTAAGTTGAGTTTCTTAAGGAGAGAGAAAAATAAAAATGAGAGTTAAGGAACCGAACTGGATTTTATGGATGCGGATGCTCTTAATTGAGTCTAGCTAGTTCCTTCATTGCTATAATCATTAGGCCTATTAGAACAATGTAAACTGAAATCTTAAAAGTTTTATTTAATTATTCTAGTTTGATCAACCAAAGCAATAAGTTTTGGTCTTTTGGACTAGTGTTTATACTTTATATAGACAAACACCCTTTTTTTTTTTTATGGGTTATCACACAAAACACATGGTGTAAGCATGGGTGGTAATATTGGCGTTGACCAAGTGTAGGTTGAAGAGATGCATTATGAGAGAGGTGAGTGTGACACCACCATAACCACAACCGGGCCCATTGTAGAAGATGGTTGATGGGGCCTGCAAACACATAGGCCGGCAAAACCTCTTTTTGGTGTGATTATATAGATGTCTATATGATGTTCTCCTCCCAATCTCCCTTGTATAGTGAGCCTATAAAAGCCATTGTCAATGTCATCCGATCCCTATTTTTACCTTCTTCTTTTCCCACTCTAGTTTTTAGGTCATTGATTGGAGCTATGGAAGGGAGACTACAAAAGTAGAAAAGAGTACGGATAATTTGAATATTTGTGATCGACTAAGATGTTTACCTTCTCCTTTTCCCACTCTATTTCGACGTCCGATGAGTTGATAGGCCAAAAAATCGGTGATGGATAATTAAAACATAAGCAACAACAAAGCAAAAAAACAAAACAAAATACAAGGGCGACGCAGTCTAGCACAAACGAAGAAAGAACAGTAGCAGTATGCGATAACTCTTCAATTTGTTGGTAGATGTGGCGCAAGAAATCCCTGGGGAATTAAGTGGAAATCTCATATTTGGACTCAGTCAACGAGCCTTCGGGTTTCGAACACGTCCACGATCTCTCGCGATCGAAAAAAGAGAAGAACACCACTCAATACCGCTAGGCCCCCATTTTTTCCCTAATTCTATCAACGACGCATAATTGTCAAATGTCAATTCCCCAATTCTAGAATGTCTTCTGCATATTTTCCCAAAACTTCCATTTATTTGTTTTTATTAGTTATAGCATAAGACCTCAATTCTCCTACTATTTTGGCTTAGTCATGCTAGTTGCAAAGATTCAATTAGTACTCCTTTAGTTATTAAGTTCGACACATTGATATACTACAATCGATCCCATACACTTGTGGGAGTAGGTTTTTAGCCTAATAAAAGTAATTACAGCCCAATCTTAGATTAACTCTAAAATTATAATATATAATATTAAAATCACAAGCTTTAAATTTAAATAGAGTCCACCTTTAACATTGGGGAGATATAATAATAATAATAAAACAAAAACAAAAACTAGACATATCGTTAGCAATATGCAAGTCCAATGGGGGCGAGAATAAAAAAACTAGACATATCGTTAGCAATATGCAAGTCCAATGGGGGCGAAATGGTTCAGCAGGAAAAAACTTGCGGACATTACCCAAAGGTTCCTGATTCGAACACGGCCAAAGACCAATTTGTTTAACCCTTTAATATTACTATTAGCTTAGGCTAACCTTTAACATTGGGCCTACCTTTCAACTCAAATTTGGGCCACCCATGGGCTTCGGCCTAGTAGCTTTTAATGGGCCAGTGTGGGTTGAATGGTTGATATGTTACCTCTACTTTTTTCCTTTTTCTTGAGTGGCAGGATCATTGCGCCAATGTCATTGAGAGGTAAACAAGTTTTTTTAGGTAGTATTTAAGGCCTTTTAACGCATTGATCATTATAGATACACTCACTAACGTCATGTGTATGGGTCGATAGTCTTGAGTCTCAATGAACTTCAGTAGATGGAGCTTTTAAAACGACCTAAACACAAGTGGGCACCCCAAAAAAATGGGGGAAAAAAAATCAAAATTGTCACAAAACGGTGATATAGGATACTATACGTACAACCAATTTTTCGCCAAGTATACCGTGTGGACACCGTCTTTTAGAATCGGTAGACATTTTGCTTGAAATAGTGTGCCAACACTGGCTTTCTGAATTGATCAAATTCAAAAGTTGGTACTAACAGGTTGTTTTCAGACAAAAAAAATGTTCATCGATTCTAAAAGTCGATATCGATGCTATATAATTGGCGACAAATTAGTCGTGCAATTATGAACATGCGGTTTTAGTGTCTTGAAAAAAAGTAGGCATTAGCTTTGATACTTGACAGTGATAGAAGATCCTCCCATTTTAATTGAAAGGGATCCGAGGGACCAAATATTTATGACTTGACACTTACACTTCTTTAATTTCTTTTATCAACAAAATATCCTACTCCGTACCGTATCATTTTAATGCATTGATCCTTATAAATTCAGACACGGAACCAGAAAATAAATTTTGGGTTGATTGAATAGGCTAGATTTTTCATATATTCATAATTTCCATTAACAAAATTCTTATTCTAATAAAAAAAATACAAAATTTTTATTAATTTTTTCTTTACCTTTTTTTTATTATTTTTTTTAAACTGGAGCGGACCTCAACCCGCTCCTAGTTAAGTGCTTGTATAGATCCAACCACTAAAATTATAACCATGTCGAAGAGTATCACTAACCCCCAGCCCCGGTTTGTTTTTGTGTAGAGAAAGACAATGATAATATTTATGAATATAGTCCATATTTAAGTTAAGATTCACTAAACACTATTCTAATCATTCATCTTCTTCTCCCATTTTTCATATAAAATTTATTACATTTTCCCACATTCTATTCCCTAATTTTAAGGAGGATAACTATTATCACTAGGAGTCTATGATGGTCTAATCATTTCCCCCTACCCTCTTCTCTAAGCTCACAAAAAAATGATAGAAATTTAGCACATTTCCTTTCCGTTCCCTCTTATATATAGAAACAAACTAGCCCTAAGTATAAACTAATCTTCGCAATTAACTAAATCATACATAAACCTGAAGTAGTTAAAAATGCAAGATACAAAAGTATAGTCACTCTGTTATAAACAAATGCTCTATTTATTTATGCTTTTTAGTAAGTTAAAAACTCTATAAAATATTAATTTTTTAAATATATACTTTTATAAATTTAAATTTAAGAAATTTATGTTTTATATAATTTTTATTATCTTAAAAAACACACGTAAATTTCATAAATACAGTAGTAAATCATATGTTTTGCATAGAAGGAAGAGTATATAATAAGCAACTAAAGTACTTATGTCTATATACATCAATGCATGTCGTTTTAGGAGGTTGCACAAGTATTAAGACATTTATTAAATAAACTTGTGTTAATACTTGTTGTCTCGGTTTATAAAGATGTGTAATTTTATATCAAAAAGTTATGTAATGAATGGGGTGATGTTGGCGAGTAATCTGTAAATACCTCTATAAGCGGTTGTTGGTTTCGAAGGTATGTTATGGACTTATGGCCCTAGTGCTTGATTGTGTATATGAAGCCAAACCAACCAAAACTTTCATTAACCAAAAAAATATTATTTCACACTTGGGGATTTTTGTTTTTTAAAACCATAAAAAGTAGTTCAATGAATTGGACAAACTTGAAATTATTGAAGGGCCAAAAAAAGCACTCGATACAAAACTAAACGCAAACGGGAACCAAAACAACATACAAATAAATCTAAATTTATAAGATAACTCCGCCAAAATTATAACCAAAACCAAGCATAAAAGAAAAGGCATAAAAGTTATTTTGAAAACATAAATTATACACAAAAGTTTACATTGTAAATTGAAATAAAATTATAACAACCTTCAATATGAGAGAAGATTGATTGACTTATCAAACATTTAAATATGTGCACGTAGAGAGGTAGACGTGTGACTTTTGATGCGCAAATCTAAGACTTATAAAGTACAAACATATCATTCTTAAAAAATAAGTTTCAAATGTAAGGTAGAGCTATGAGGTCATCATTAGGTCATAAGATATTAACCTTTAAACTCTTGGTGAGAGTCACAAGAAATCATTGGTAATAGTAAGTTCAAATCTAAACTTGATTCATGATTTGAAAGAAGGGGAAAATACCAAAATATTTGATAGGTAAAGCTATTGATATGTCCACCACTGCAGCTGCATCCATTGCCAATAGCTTCATAGAGTAAGCACCCATGTGATATATGGCCCCATTTCTCCAAATGAGGCATAGGAGTCCTACAATACAAAGTTCATGTCTTTTTCTTTTACACCCTCCAAAGTAGAATTTAATTGTGCAAAAGTTACTTCTTTTTACCTTTCCTTTCTCCATCACCCTTTTCTTTTCACAAACCACACAAAGAAAGCACATAAAGCAAGAGAGAGACCTTCTCTACAACTTTTCCTCCCTTCTCTCCCTCATTAGACAAGTGCTTATAACTTCTTCCCTAGGGAGAATTCATTATGAGAATGGTAAACCATTCGTAAATGACTCAGCTCGTTCGAACTAAGAGAAAAAACCCTGAGGATGGTTAGTGAGAGTTTCGCTCGAGAATATGACATATAGTCCCAGCCTTATGGGTTAGTCGGACATACAAAGTGGATCTAGATATCCAATTTAAATCGAAAAACCACCTATCGATTTGTTTGGTATATATGTTGTCAAATGGGGCGATTAACTGGCTTTCGATGTCGGTTTAACCTTTTATTTTTGCTTGCAAAAGGCTTGTAGACACCGAAAATCAATTACTGTACATTTGACGATATAGAACTGTGCGTATAGCAAGCCGGTCTTCCCTTTTCTTATTTTCTATGCCTACAAGAAAGGAATCCCCTTAAATGAAATCAATTTTACCTTTCACCACAAGGTCAAAAAAACACGCAGGATGAAATGTGAGGTAAGAAGATAAAAGAGTTTGCAATTTACAATATTGAAACTTGGAAGTCACTACTACTGCTACAGTAACCTTTCTCTGTTCCTGCTATATTAATATGGTTCTTCTGTGGTGACCCAGTACACACCTACATAGAGAGTGGTACAAACTACAAAGACACGAAAAAAAGACCCTAATTTCATCAAATCCAGTTTTGTTCACTACCCATGTATGCCTCTATCTAATCTTGTTAAATAGTACTGTTATGTATTAATTGGTTGAAGAATTGAAGGTGATCAAATTGACCTCTTGATACTTCTAAGATCTCGCTATTGATGTGGCTTGTTCCGGTTTCAACTATACAGCTTCAAGGGCTTCATTACTGGTTTCCTTGACCTGTCAATGTTTGTGCATAGACCTTCTGCATTGGTAAAAATTGGAAGTGAGATTAACTCAAAGTTCAGCAATCTTTGCACAAAGAGGGTTGGTGATCCCCTCACCATGCTAGTTGAATCCTCATCTCGCTGTTGAGAATGTAGCGTCTACATCCCAATGGCTCCATGACCAGACGAAATCCTGGAGGACCCAAGAACAGTATTAGGTACAAGGACTCGCATTGCAGGAGGAATTTAGATGAACTCAGGCGAACCTTGGAATTTCGAGGAAACATGATTTGAAGGAAGGTATGTTAAGAGTGGATGTTGGTGGGATAATAGAGGCATTGTGAGCCGGGGAAGTTGATGCAGTAATTGCATTGTCCACCGCTGCAGGTTTGGAGCTGAAGTCTGATTGCTCCTCAGCAGCAAATTTGGTCGGAGAAGCAAAGAGGCTATCAGGAAGGTTGTGCTCCATGCTAGAATCAAGGAAAACAAAAAGGCCCATATGAGAAAACTAAGGGCACGCGTTAAAGGCGAAAAGAACATATAGCCTTTAACAAAGCAAAGGGTTATATACTCACCTTTCACACAAGTCAGACCCTTCATGCTTGGGGTAATCTTCGTTGATAATGCCATTGATGCCGCCAGAAATAGCATTCACCTCCTCCTGCAGCTGTCCAGTAGGTGATCCATTCGGACTACCTAGATTGCTATCTGCAACATTAAGAAGTAATTTCGATCACCGAAGCTTGGGATGCCTAAGAACGATTCAAATTTAAGAGGATCTACGTTGCTCAACCAACCTTCCGAAGTATCATGGGGCATGCCAGCAGAAGGGATATTCTGATTCAATGCGCGAGGAGATTTGACAGGCACAAACTGCTGGTAACGGTTATGATTTTTCAAGTCCTGGAGTTGAAGGTTCATTAGTCTTCTGCTTTGAAGTTCAAGCGCTTCCTGCCAATCAGCCTCCTGCTCAAGCCTCTTCCTCAACATCATCTCCTGATTGCTGTGGAACATTCGGGGTCCTAGAAAACAATAGATTACGCAATTTACGCTGAATCAAAAGCTTAAAGCTAACACGACAAGATCAATACTAGCTAACAAGGGCGCTAGTTACATACCAACATGCATCTCAAATGGCTCCCTGCAATCCAGACCAGACGGGCTACCAGAAGAAAACTCGGACAGGTCCAACTGATGTTGCTGTTGCTTCCTACAACAAATTACAGATTTATGAAACAGGGTGAAAAATATGGGGGTATTGAATAAAACTATAATCAGACTCCTAAGAGTTGACGAACATACTTGTCCAATAGTTTCCCCTTCTCCTTATAAGGCTTAACCAGAACCCGAGAATCACAAACAAAATGTGGGTTCCCCTTAGCCAGAATGATCCTCACCGTCTCTGGATACACAAATGTAACGAACCCAAACATTCTCTTATGCTGATACGGAATCCTCACGTCTTGAACCGGTCCATAGATGCTTCAAAAACAAGACCCAGCTTATCATCAGAACCAAATTTAGAAGGCTTTTGCCACTTAATTCCTTAGGCAAGTTGGATCATACCTAAAGTAATTAGACACATCTTCCTCCTTGAATGTGCTGTCTGCTGGGAATGTCAAGTAAATCTGTCTAGAACCCGGGTTCGAGTCCCCACAACCCAACCCGGATAAATCATTCCTTCCGAACCGGCAGCGGTTCAGTTTGTGGTATTCTTCTCCCATCATCAATGCAGCTGCAGCAGATCTACAATGCCAGCCAAATTCACACCTCAAGATTGATACAAATAACACACTTGCAAGAAACCATATCAATATCAATGCTACAAATAAGAGCACTTAATGTTAACATATATACCATATTCAACAAACCAAACAGTCATCAGATAGCAATTTCAATAAATAAGCACCTTTTGGTATTGATATCTTGATATATATATCTAGAGTCCCCAAAACCTCAAATTAATCATATATCAAGCTGATGACAGATATCTAGATCATATCGATACCAAACGAGGGCTTAACATTATCATATTTTATACCTCTGAGCTTCAGTTTGAAGAAGATTCAACTTGTTGGAAGGGAAATTGAGGCCATCCATGTACCGAGCAGCAGCCAATCTCTGTTGCTGAGCAGCTTTGGATCTCATAAGCTCTTGCTGGCACTGCTCCAGGCCATCAAACTTGCACGGAGAGCCAACAACGGCACTCCTCCGGTGAAACTGATCTTCGTCCTCCCAGTACTGGTAGACCAGAGAATCGCTCCTGCAGCCCGGGCTGGAGGCCAATTCAAACGATTGGTCATTCAGAAAGGAGAGATTTTGCTCCTGGAGCTGGTAATCGTCACCGAAATTGCCCCGGTTAAGCGCCTGGGAGGATGAACTGAGAGGAGAAGGCAAAGAGCCGTTGACGACGGCGGCGTCAGAGGGCGAGTGGTTGGAGTCCGGGCTGGAAACCGACCAAATCGACGGCGAGGAGGGAGAGGAAGCGTGGAACCCGGCGTGGGCTAGGCGAGGGGAGGGAAGAGAGAGCGAGCCACGGTTGTTGGGCCTGGAAATGGAAATGGGGTTGGAAATGGAGTTGGGTGCAGACGAGGTGTTCGACGAAAGTCCCAGCTCAGACTTTGCAACATTGACGACGGAGCGAATGAGATTCTCCGGGCCAAATGCCAGCCGTATCATCTCCTTCTCCGCCTGGTCCTGAAGGAGGATGTAGGCGATGATCTTCGAGGCATTGTCTGGGTCAATGCTCTGTATCCTCGAAAACACAGCCCTTGATGCTTCGTATGAATCCATGGCGCTCGGAGGAAAGGTTTTGGGTTGGCAAAATCGCTAAGAAACTGTGATTGTATCTTTACCCATACGAAGCGAGATTGAGATTGAGATTTGAGGGAGAGAGGAAATTTAGGGGAGATTTGAAAAACTGGAGGGTGTCAGAAGTAACCACACACACCCTCCTGGATGGATTGCAGGCTGGTACTGGTTTCTGCAGTGCAGTTGCAGCTTTGGAGTGTTAAAACATTTTTTATTTTTTATTTTTATTTTTATTGTTTACAGTACTCAATTCAATCAGTGTGATAGTGTGTGTTTGAATTTCTTTTATTGGGGAGTGGGATTGTCTTTGTGGAAAAGGACAAAATGTGACTCATTGGGGAAAGAGTTAGGTGGTGTAATGTGTTTTTAGACTATTTCATCAAAAAATAATACGTATCTCGGCAATCAGCATGGATCACTTGTTACAATGCCTATTATTATTATTTTTATTTTTATTTATAATAAATGTCCAATAAATTAGTGAGGAGCCGAGAGACAATCTAGAACCCACTCCTTTAGCAATAGAAAACTCCATCCTAGTAAAAATATAAGTTGCACTATGAGCCTATATATCGTGAGCTTGAGCAAATTTCTGAATCCTCTTCAGAAGGTCTATGACGTTTGCCTCAAGTTCCCCTAGTGGAGAAAAAGATAAGGGTAAGAACTCATAACCAATAGTTTTACACTTATCTTGATACTTGACCCGCTTACGGCGAGCTGCCTCGACCACCACATGTCATGGGACAAAATCAGTCATCCCAGACTGCGTCAAAGAGGATGACCCTGTCAAATCAACACAAACATCCAACCTTCATTCCATGCATAAAGAAGCATGTCCGCAGGATGGAGGGGTTTTCCGTCTCCTCCACACAGGCCAATATCAACCTCTTTGCGAGCTGAGATCCCAGAACGATAATAGACATTCACCAAAGTGTCACGAACATCATTATGACGATGTTTAATCCCCACAATACAAGCACATGACACTGCATGATCTCAAAAAATGTCTCCCTCAAATACCCTGGAGCACGCAGAACAAGGCTCCGAAATGGAGAACAAAGGGATGCCTAATTGATAGCACAGTACACAACGATATGTCTTACCATTCATAGTCTGACCTAGGCCTGAGATGGGGACAACCCTAAGCCAATCAGTAGCATGGTCTTGACGCTGAGAACTCCACAAAGTCATCTGACGCGGTGATAAGGATAAGGTATTCTCTGCATCTTTCGTAATCTGTGTGAAATATATGTCTGCCAGTTTCTTCATAAGTTTGGGGGCAGTGATCTCACTTGGATTACGCAAAATATCAGTCCCTACATTTGTATTGAAGACACGCACGACGTCATCGAAGGCATACCCAGGTGCTGTGACATTAGTATGTTGGAGAAGTTTCATCTGCAGGACAGCTGATTGCAAACGTGAAGCCAGAAAAGCATAAAATAGAGTGTCACCTGCCGAATAAACATCGTGCCCCCTAAACTTGAAAGGCAACGTGGCAAGCCTCCATTGCCAATTGCCAAAACCTGGCCCAGAAGCAGTGATAATACGTTCCAGGGAACATCGAAGGGCTAGGATTATTATTATTATTATTATTCCTCTTAAACTGATAACTATGCATTAAATTATGATACGAATCTTATGTTTAAATTTATGTATAAATCCTACATACTTAACCCATAAAAAAAATGTGTATATTTTAATGTTTTAGCTTAGGATTTTTGCATATAGTCCTAAGATATCTTTTTATAAAAGGTTAAAACATTATAAAAATATACATTAAACATTAATTTTTTTAATGGTTTAGCTTTTAGGGTTTATAAATTTAAATCTAGAGTATTTTTTTCTCAATTTTATTTATAAATCATCTCAATTTAAGAGTTATAACATGAAAGGTATCACGAAAAGTGTAACAGGAGATTCGGACCGCTCGACAAGTATTGAAATTGATTAAGACTAATCGGGGCCAATTGGTGCTTAATGTTTCGAATTAGGAAATTTAAGGTTTCGTGTTTCGAAAATTTTGTGTGTTCTTGGGTTGAATCTGAGTCATTCAAACTGAAACTGTTGAGGATTGAAGGAGATGTCATCTGGGTGCATTCAATGTTCTCAAGTAGGGGTGTTTTCTTGTATTGAACCTATATATACATTGAGCAGAAAAATAAATTGAAAATAGAGAAGCTACAAAGGTCAATAGATAACTTGTGGGAACAAAGCTACCTAGTTTATGCAAAGAAAAAATTAGGAATGGAACCAAGATTTTTAAGATATAAAAACAGCTAGAACCGGAGCATAAGTGCATAACTAAGAACTAAAAGACACATACTAAGCATAGTTAGTCACTAAAGAATTAAGTAATACCTGGATGCAAATTTGTCCAGGAGTTCATGTTCAAGTCATTGAGTTCCGGGCAGTTCAAGTATAAAGCTTGCAAATAACAGCAATTAAATGGTCAGAAAAAGCAGAGGAGAAGCAACTGCATACAAACCATTAGATGAAGGACTCACATCTAGGCCTTAGGAACCCCACAAGCCGAGTTTTTTTAGTCGGTTGTGTTTAATATTTAACTTTTGGTGAATGTGATTGAGGTGAACTTTGTACTGAGACCCGCTGATATAGTCATATTTTGAAGTAGAATCAAGGTCACATGGACATAGTTTTGGTCTAGGTGTGGTTTGTGATCACCTATCGTTAATATGTTTTTAGAAAATTGTAAGCCTATTAACTTAAGTGGTAGAGCGATGTGCGTATGTGCAAAATGCAGGCTTGAATCCTGCATAGACTAATTTCCAATTAAATTTAAGACCCCCTATTTTGATTAGTATTAAGAGATTTAAAGATTACCAAAACTCATTTGTAAATGTAAACTCATTTATAAATGTAGGATGTGTGCATGCAGTTAAATTAGCCATTCGACTTGATCTATATTCTTAGGGTGTTGTTGTGAGACTGAATTGAACCCTATCATGTATAATTAATTCAGACTTTCAACTAAGATAACAAGTAATAATGCAATGTCTAGACTCTAGATAGCCTATGTGGGATTTGAACCCACATCTTCGTGCCTAAGCACGTTGCTCTATCTATATTGAGCTAATAGGCCAAAATATTCAATAAACAAATTAAAATTTTAGCCAACATCTTTGCTACGGATCTATTTGTGATCGACTCAAAAGCTCCTAGAGATACATGGTAATAATTCATAATTGCTTCAGGACATTCGAACTTCATTTGGTAAATATAGTATACATCAGTCCAGTGTTTAAAAAAGCTAAAGGCGACACAAGGCGATAGGCATACCCGTAGTTTAAGCGGGCTTTAGAAGCGAAGGCGATGGCTTTTCCATAAAAACTCTAAAAACACCTTAAACTCTAATTTAAATGCTATAAAAACCATCTTGGATGAAATAAAATCAGATTGAAAACATATTATTGTACTAAAATCAAGTTTTAGGTGGTAAGCAAGTAAGAAAAGGAAGAAGGGAAGAGAAATGAGTCAGCAGGACCTGACAGCAACAGCAAGGACTCAGCAGGATGAACAACAAGGATTCAGCACGACCCAGCAACACAAAAGCAACTCCACCGAAAGGAAGAGAAAGGAGGGAGAGAAGTAGAGTAGAAAGGGAGAATAGACAGACGTGAAGTGAAGAACAGGGGAGGGCAGAGGGCTAATAGAACTAGAAAAATCTTCAACAAAAATAAAAAAGTTGCTAAAATATTCAAAATAAAATCAAAAAAATAATTTTTCAACTAAAAAAAGATATGGAAAGACTGTAAAAAAAATATATTGAAACATATCTTAAATTGATCAAAATAAGGAAAAACCCAAAAAAGCCCATAGCTTGGGGCTTTTATTCGCCCGTGGCTTAAGCATCGCTTGGGCGCTTTGGGTGAGCTTTTTCACCCTGGGTGCACCTTTGCCAAGGCAGGCGACACAAGTGTGCCTAGGGCTTAAGCGGGCTTAAGCACGCCTTGGCCTCGCCATTTTAAACACTGCATCAGTCTTGCTTCATCCTATATTCTTACAGAGTCCTAACAGAACTATATTGATAAATGTCAGGCAAAATAGAGCCCCATTGACCATGAATAGACTCCATTGCCAACTCATATTCTGTCTCTCACCTTTTCTCCGCTAGATGAAAATCTATGTCCTTTGGAAATATAGCCTCATTGAATTCCTAGACACCAGCATGCCTTTTTTTTTTTTTTTCATGGTCAAGGAATCCCAATTTACAAGCCACCAAACCCGAATTTACTTCCTACTTAACACTAGGGGTGGGCGCGGGACGGGACGGGATAGGGGTCGTCCCGCGTAATTTTTGCGGGACGGGATTCACTACTTTTTTTTCAATCCCGCGCGGGCCTTATCCCTCATGGGACGGGACGGGACCGGGACGGGACGGGCCTTGTCCCTCAAATAAAAAACATTATAAAAAAATTCTAAAATTTCTATCTATTTTACGGTTTTCAAAAGAGATAACATATATATATATATATATATATATATATATATATATATATATATATATATATAATGTTTTTCATATATATACACATTGATACACTTACATATACACACTGTTATTATACATACATTATACATTGCACCCAAAAAAATGCATACATTATACACACACTGTAAAAGTGTATATGATACGGGGTTAGCCGTGTGATGGTCCGATCTTCGACAACAAGCAAGAAACTCAAGAAAGACTCAAAGAAACCAAATCTGACACAGCAAGGAACTTTACAGAAAACCAAGATCTCGACCAAGAAAGGCAAGATCGACCAAGAACTCAACAAGAACACCAAGAACAAGGTTGTAATTGATGTCGACACTAAAGAAACAACAAGACTCGACAAAATCAGTAATAAAGACTCGAATTTGATATGAAGACGCGACCGATAAGGACTGAAACGATCTATATAGAACAAGATAGAGACCCCAGACTTCCGTAGAAGGTAGGAACCAATATCAATGACTATATAACCCGCCTCTGCCACCCTACACAACCAAGCGGACAACTTGGAGGCACAAGGAGGGGGCTTGTGGATACTAGGATCACCAAGTCTTGCGAAGTTGATGAACACAAAGCAAACCAAGCTGAGATGATATCAATTCGATGACCTGATGAGCACTTCTCTAATCGGCCAGCAACTCTCTAAGTGTTTCACACGTTTAAGAGAAAGTAATTTCATTCAATAATGTTCCAACTTGTTCAACTGATAGGCAATCGGCATATATAGCCCTTTACAAGGTTGCTGGGCCGGATTCCTTAAGTAAAAAGGATAAAAATAAGGCTTTAAAGAAATAATAAAAATAACCTCTAAAGTTTCCTAAAATAACTTAAGTAAAATAGTAATAAGATGGAGCCCCAAGACTTAGTCTAATTCGACAACCATTAAACTAAGGTGGTTCCTCATCTTGGATCCCTATACACATATAGGTCTTCAATGTAGGCTTGGGGAGTTGAACCTTGCTCGAGAACAAAGCATGACTTACAAAGTTGAATGAGTCTCTCTGAAATTTCTTAGCCAGCAAACCAAGCTGAGATGATATCAATTCGATGACCTGATGAGCACTTCTCTAATCGGCTAGCAACTCTCTAAGTGTTTCACACGTTTAAGAGAAAGTAATTTCATTCAATAATGTTCCAACTTGTTCAACTGATAGGCAATCGGCATATATAGCCCTTTACAAGGCTGCTGGGCCGGATTCCTTAAGTAAAAAGGATAAAAATAAGGCTTTAAAGAAATAATAAAAATAACCTCTAAAGTTTCCTAAAATAACTTAAGTAAAATAGTAATAAGATGGAGCCCCAAGACTTAGTCTAATTCGACAACCATTAAACTAAGGTGGTTCCTCATCTTGGATCCCTATACACATATAGGTCTTCAATGTAGGCTCGGGGAGTTGAACCTTGCTCGAGAACAAAGCATGACTTACAAAGTTGAATGAGTCTCTCTGAAATTTCTTAGCACGAGCTCGGGTCATTGGTCCTTCTCCAAGAATGATAGGTGTGTTAGGTGGAGCTGTAGAAGATGGTCCCGCATCAACCTCCCCTTCTTGAAAAGGATTCGACCACGAATCCAAGTCTTCATCCACTGCGAAGTAAGGGATTAGATCGGCGACGTTGAATGTAGAGCTCACGCCCATGTCTCCAGGAAGCTCCAATTGGTAGGCATTGTCGCCCATTCTCCTCTTGACTTTGAATGGCCCATCACCACGAGGTGAAAGTTTGTTCTCCCGAGCTTCTGGAAACCGCTCTTTCCTTAAGTGCACCCATACAAGATCTCTAGGCTGAAATGTGACCAAGCGACGTCCTTTGTTGGCCTTGTTAGCATTGTATTCAGCCTTTAGCTTCAGCTTCTCATGAGTTCGTTCATGCAGCTCCTTAATGAACTCAACATGCTTACTTGCCTCAAATGATTCTTTGTCTCTCATAGGATATGGAGTAAGATCAAAAGGGGTTAGTGGATTAACACCATACACACATTCAAATGAAGTGAGTTTAGTAGTCGAATGCATGGTTCTGTTATAAGCAAATTCCACATGAGGTAAGGCTTCTTCCCAAAGTTTCAAATTCTTCCTAATAATGGCTCTTAGGACAGTAGCAAGGGTTCTATTAGTCACCTCAGTTTGGCCATCATTTTGGGGGTGGCTAAAAGTAGAGAATAGCAATCTAGTTCCCAATTTATTCCATAATGTACGCCAAAAATGACTTAAGAATTTCACATCCCTATCACTTACTATTGTTTTAGGCACACCGTGTAATCTTACTACCTCTCTAAAGAATAGATTAGCAACATTGGTAGCATCATCAGTTTTGTGGCATGCAATAAAATGAGCCATTTTAGAGAATCTATCAACCACTACAAATATAGAATCTCTCCCCTTCTTAGTTCTAGGCAACCCAACTATAAAATCCATGGATATATCTTCCCAAGGGGGGGAGGGGGTCGGCAGTGGTGTATATAGGCCATGGGGCATAAGCTTAGCTTTAGCTTTTATGCAATCTATGCATCTTTTAAGGCAATGTTCTACATCCCTAAGCATATGTGGCCAATAAAAATGTGATTTCAGTGTATTATATGTTTTATCTCTACCAAAATGTCCCATTAATCCACCACTATGGGCTTCACTAACAAGTAATAATTGTAGAGAACATCTAGGAATGCACACTTGATCTTTTCGAAATAAGAATCCTTCATGTATATAAAAGCTGTCATTAGGACCCTTTTCTAAGCATTTTCAAAAGATCTCCCCAAAATCAGCATCTTGTTCATACAATTCTTTAATATAAACAAAGCCTAAGACTCTAGAATCCAAAGTGGTTAAAAGAGCATGTCTTCGAACTAAGGCATTAGAATCGAAATCAATGTTAAGAACATGTCTCCTAGATAATGCATCAGCAACCACATTATCTTTGCCTTTCTTATACTTAATTACATAAGGAAATGTTTCAATAAAATCCATCCATCTACCATGTCTCCTATCAAGTTTATCTTGGCTTTTAAAGTGTTTTAAAGACTCATGATCAGTTCTAAGAATAAACTCGCTAGGCCATAGATAGTGAGACCATGTCTTAAGTACTCTAAACAAAGCATATAATTCCTTATCATAGGTAGAGTAATTAAGACAAACACCTTTCAACTTTTCAGAAAAGAAAGCAATAGGCTTACCTCCCTGCATAGGAACTCCACCAATTCCAACTCCGTTAGCATCACACTCTACTTCAAAGGGCTGAGAGAAGTCCGACAAAGCTAGTAGGGGTGCGTGTGTGAGCTTGTCCTTAAGCGTGTTGAATGCTTCTTCCTGAGCTGCTCCCCATGTGAACTCACTTCTCTTCTTTGTGAGTTCGGTTAAAGGTGCTGAGATTGTGCTAAAGTCGCGCACAAATCGCCGGTAGAAGCTAGCAAGTCCTTGGAAGCTGCGTACATGGCCAATATTAGTGGGAGTCGGCCATTCTTGGATCACCTTGATCT
Source organism: Persicaria tinctoria (assembly GCA_037127255.1). NCBI lineage: Eukaryota > Viridiplantae > Streptophyta > Magnoliopsida > Caryophyllales > Polygonaceae > Persicaria > Persicaria tinctoria. Next base: position 2,929,172 of record JBANSL010000014.1, read on the forward strand.
TTGCTTCATCAACACGCAATCCATTAGAGCTTACTACAAAACCAAGAAAAGACACTTGTTCATTACATAGCTCACATTTCTTTAAATTAGGATACAAGCGTTCAATTCTGAGCGTTTTAAGTACTTCTCTAAAATGTGATTCATGTTCATTAGAAGACTTGCTATAAATCAGAATATCATCAAAGTATACAACAACAAATTTTCCAATGAAATCTCGAAGCACATGATTCATTAAGCGCATAAAAGTACTAGGAGCATTGGTTAAACCAAAAGGCATAACCAACCACTCATATAAGCCCAGCTTAGTCTTAAAGGCTGTTTTCCATTCATCACCCTCTTTCATTCTAATTTGATGATAGCCACTCCTAAGATCTATTTTAGAGAATATAGAAGCTTCATGTAACTCATCTAGCATATCATCTAATCTAGGAATAGGATGACGATATTTGATAGTAATGATGTTAATAGCCCTACAATCTACACACATTCTCCATGAACCATCTTTCTTAGGGACTAATAACACAGGCACAACACTAGGACTTAAGCTTACTCGAATATAACCCTTATCCAACAGTTCCTGGACTTGGGTTTGGACCTCTTGGGTCTTAGTGGGATTCATACGATACGCATGCCTATTAGGCAATCCAGCTCCTGGAATAAGATCAATTTGATGCTCAATTCCACGAAGAGGGGGTAGGCCTGGTGGTATGTCATCGGGAAACACATCCTTAAATTCCTCGAGAAAAGCGAGAATGTTTGATGGAAGAGAAGCTTTAAGCTCTCCACTCAACATGTTCAAGCTCTTACAAAGACGCATAAGGACGGTTCCTCCATTCGCAAATTCGTCTATGAATGTGCTTTTGGAAGCCAAGAACACACCCTTAGGCCGAGTTTGGGGATCCACTTGGCTCGACTGAGCCTCCTTATCTAACTCACCTTTACTTACCTTGCACTTCTCAATCTCATCAGCCACTTATGTAGGCGTCATGGGCTTGAGAATGACATTCTTTCCCTGAAAAGTAAAGATATATCGATTAGTAAACCCATCATGAATAACCTTACGATCAGATTGCCAAGGACGACCTAATAGAATATGACAAGCTTGCATAGGCATAATATCACATAAAACATCATCTTCATAATGTCCTAGTTTAATATGCACTTTAACTTGCCTATTTACTTTCAAGAGTCCACAATCATTCATCCAATGCAATTTGTAAGGTCTAGGGTGTTGGACAGTAGATAGGTGTAATTTCTCAACTATTTCTTGACTAGCTAAATTACAACAACTACCTCCATCAATAATCACATTTACAACCTTCCCTTTAACTAGACAACGAGTATGAAACAAGTTTTCTCTTTGATTATCATCACAAGGCATGTTCATATTCGACCTCATCATCATCATTATCATAACATACAAGGTTTAGGTTCTGATCATTGTCATTAGCATGCTCGTCATGTTCATCACAAGAATTTTCAGATTCATATTCTCCTAAATGATTAACCATGACAGTTTTCTTATTGGGACAATCCTTCATATAATGACCTCTACCTTGGCATTTAAAGCATACAATATCTCTAGAACGAATGGTAGAAGGATTAGAATTACTCCCTTTGGGACCAGTAGATGTCCCAGGCGATTCACGTCCATTCATTTGACCTTTTCCATTGTTGAGGGGCTGCTGGGGCTGTCGGCCTTCACTCCTCCATTGGGGCTGCTGAGCTCGGTCTCTAGGACCCATTTCCGAGCGCCCTTGGGGTTGTTGTGGCCGATTAGAACGCCACCCTTGCTGCTGGCCACTCGACACTCTATTACCTTGGCTCTTGTAGCGTTGTCCCTTTTCTACTTTCATAGCTAGATGCAACAATTCAGTAGAAGTAGTATAGGGAAAATAATCAATCTCATGAGCTAACGCGGGATGTAAGATCCTAAGATATCTAACATTAGTTTTCTCATGAGTTTCTACTACATTAGCTCGAGCCATGGCTTCTTGCATAACATTGAATGTTTCCTCAACAGTTTTGCTACCTTGTTTTAGATTTTCTAATCTGTTCAATAGCTCTCTATCATAATGTTGAGGTACAAACCTATTTCTCATGACTACCTTTAGTTGTTCCCAAGAAGCAATAGGTGCATCAAGGGATCTTCTTCTTTCCTTAACAAGATTATCCCACCAGATTAATGCAAAACCTTGAAATTCTAGGGAAGCTAGTTGCACTTTCTTAGCTTCTGAGAAATTATGACAGTTCCAGATTTGTTCCATTTTAATTTCCCAATCAATGTAAGCATCTGGATCAGTTTTACCATCAAAAGAAGGAATCTTTACCTTAACCTTACCTATGTCGTCCTCGTCATTGTACCTAGGTGGTCGGTTCTGATTTCCTCTTTGATTCCGTCTCGGGCGTTGCTCCCAATACTCCTCTTCTTGGAAGTCATCGTCTTGCTCCGAGTAGCAGAAACGCTCCTGGAATCCTCGGCCTCTTCCCCTTCCTTGTCCTTGACCTTGCACATTAACATACTCATTATTCCTATTATTTCTCCCACCTCGTGGAGAATTGTTTTCTTCAAAAATAGGATTATTGACATTCAGATTAGGATTAGGAATAGGGTTAGGATTAACGACCTCTCTTTCATCTTGAGGCGTCTCTTCACGCCTTGGATTTCCTTGACCACCAGCAGCTGTAGTAGAGCCACTCGGCCTCGCTTTTAAGGCTGTCAATCGGTCTAATATGGCTTTCAAGGTGTTCGTCAAGTTGTTGAACTGCTCAAGTGTCACGGTTGCACTCGAGCTACCCCCATTGTTGGGGTTGTTCTCATTGTTACCCTGATTATTAGACATTATAACAAAGAGAAAAGAAACAAAGAACAATGTTAAAGGTTAGTAAAAATATAAACAGCTCACAATTGTGTTTCGCTCACACTCCCTCTCCGATTGATATATCACGCTTGCTAGGGCAATCCGCTTTGGGCAAATCAACAACCAAGCAAAAAGACTAAGCAATCAAAGTATTAGTCAAGAGAATGAATGAAACAACAATCAAGAGTACTCAGCAAGGGCTGTGTAGTACTCGATAGAAGCTAAAACACCTTGATTCAAGCAAAACAGATGGGTAATTGCAATGAATCAACTCGACATAACAAGGAGATCACTCGACAATGGTAAGATCAACTTGATATTGACACAAGAGCACTCGAACAGCAAGAACAAGCACTCGACTAACACAAGAGAGAACTCGACAGAACTGAGCTCTACTCGACACAAATAGAAAAGAAAGAGAAATAAAAGAAAACTTGGAAATTTACCTCTTTGATTGAAAACCTTTAAGTTAGGACGTTGTAGTTGCAGGGTAGGGTTTCAATTTTGTGGAGGTATGTGTTTTTGGGATAGTGGGTGTATCGAGTAGGGCTGAGCAAAGGGTTCACCAATTTGTCCTTGGGAGCTTTCTTGCACTAGATCAAACAAACACTTTTTTTTTTGGACTTATTTTGCCCCTAGTGAATTTTAATCCTCCTAGGCCCAAGTATATATGTCTTTTTTTTTTTTTTGACTGAATTCGAAACTGATTTTTTTTTAAACCTAATGCAAGAAAAGACTCAACAAATAGTAAAGGACTCGAAAATTCTGAGATAGATGGTGATAAAAGGTAAAATATGCAGCCCTAAAGATAAATAAATAGGCGAGGCTTTTGTTATCTTTGGTAAGTGGATCTATCTAAAGCTTTAAAAATAAATGATAGATAAATAGGAATTATATCTACCAAAATCAGATTTATAATAAAAGCAATAGATAAATGGAATTTAGATAAAAGATAAATCAAAATTCCCAAAGATAGAACAAAGCAACAAACTAGGGTTTCTTGTATGTGGAGGACTGATTTTCGGCCAAGCAAGGCTATGGGGACACAAGAGTGCCGTCGGCTATGGTGAACACAAGGGGCTGTGTACACGCAGTGGTCGACTCCACGGTCTCGGCTAGGCTTTGTGTTTAGGCTAAGCAACCACAACAATCACAAACAAACAAGATTAGTGCAATAATCAAATAAAGAACAAGAAGTAAAAGACCAAAACAAGAACTAACTCTATTTTTGTGTTTAGGGAAAAGAAAAAGACTCAATCTTGATGTCGGAAACCAAAGCTCTGATGCCAATTTGATATGGGGTTAGCCGTGTGATGGTCCGATCTTCGACAACAAGCAAGAAACTCAAGAAAGACTCAAAGAAACTAAAGAAACCAAATCTGACGCAGCAAGGAACTTTAAAGAAAACCAAGATCTCGACCAAGAAAGGCAAGATCGACCAAGAACTCAACAAGAACACCAAGAACAAGTCCGTAATTGATGTCGACACTAAAGAAACAACAAGACTTGACAAAATCAGTAATAAAGACTCGAATTTGATATGAAGACGCGACCGATAAGAACTGAAACGATCTATATAGAACAAGATAGAGACCCCAGGCTTCCGTAGAAGGTAGGAACCAATATCAATGACTATATAACCCACCTCTGCAACCCTACACAACCAAGCGGACAACTTGGAGGCACAAGGAGGGGGCTTGTGGATACTAGGATCACCAAGTCTTGCGAAGTTGATGAACACAAAGCAAACCAAGCTGAGATGATATCAATTCGATGACCTGATGAGCACTGCTCTAATCGGCCAGCAACTCTCTAAGTGTTTCACATGTTTAAGAGAAAGTAATTTCATTCAATAATGTTTCAACTTGTTCAACTGATAGGCAATCGGCATATATAGCCCTTTACAAGGCTGCTGGGCGGGATTCCTTAAGTAAAAAGGATAAAAATAAGGCTTTAAAGAAATAATAAAAATAACCTCTAAAGTTTCCTAAAATAATTTAAGTAAATTTAATACTAAAAATAGTAATAAGATGGAGCCCCAAGACTTAGTCTAATTCGACAGCCATTAAACTAAGGTGGTTCCTCATCTTGGATCCCTATACACATATAGGTCTTCAATGTAGGCTCGGGGAGTTGAACCTTGCTCGAGAACAAAGCATGACTCACAAAGTTGAATGAGTCTCTCTGAAACTTCTTAGCACGAGCTCGAGTCATTGGTCCTTCTCCAAGAATGATAGGTGTGTTAGGTGGAGCTGTAGAAGATGGTCCCGCATCAGTATATATACACCCGGCATATACAACGTATACACTGTAATATTGGTATGTATACACGGTAAAAAGGTATATACAAATTAATATTGTCATACATACACTGTAAAAAGGTATATATATATACAAATTAAGTGTGTGTATATTTTGTATATTATTATTATTATTATTATTATTATATATGCGGGACGGGACGAGATTTGCGGGATAAGGAATCCTCGTCCCGCGTCCCGTCCCGCATAATTTTTGCGGGACAGGACCGGGACGGGATTCACTATTTTTTTTTTCAAATCCCACCGGGATCGGGACGGGCCCGAGATTTGCGGGATTTGTGCCCACCCCTACTTAACACATTGAAAAGGCAATAACCAATCCCATGGTAACAAAGTAACTTAGTAATTTTTTTAGAAAGCAACCTATTTCCTGACAATTAGAAGTCTTAATTAACATTCCAACAGAATTCAGGATCAAACCAGTACCATAGACAGATCAAAATCATATTTGAAGAAAGTCAATTCCTAAGAATCCGGAGCAAGAGTGAAGGGAACTAGAGAGAGGGAGTTTTTACCTGGTAAACATAGGGCTGAAACTGTGAGTTGAAGAAAGGTGCAGCCATGGTGAAGAGCATAGCTGAGAGAACCAACAAAATCAAGAGATTTTGATATGAGTTATGACAAAAATAAATACTACCTCCGATCCAAAAAGGACGTCGTTTGACTTTAACACGTATTTTAAGGAGCTAAAAACTATATAATATATTAACTTTTTTTTTTTTATAATCTAATACTTATTACCAACAAATATTAAGTTGTAAAAAAATAATTTTAAAAAGGAGAGGAAGACTATGGAGTTCAACGAGATTCTAGAAGTTCCTATCGATAAGAGGGATAGGGCTTAGCGGATTCAGGTCATCGATCGTGTTGTGGCGGCGATCGCCACTGCACGGGTGATTCTTGCTCAAAAACCTGCCTCGCAGCCACCGCATCTGGCCGAGGAGATTGATATGAGGCACCCTAAGGTCGGATCCGATCCGAAATTGAGCCGCTAATCCGAGGTAATTTTTGTTTCTTTTTCTCCCCTGGTGCTGCTGTTGCTGTTGTGCAATTATTGAGTCATTGTGGTATTGAGTCAATCTTTGATTCCATTTTCATAAAAAAAAAAAAATTGACCTTAATTATCCGAAGATGAGTTGAGGAAGCATATCCAGTACTAGCATCACATTACAATCTTCTATCCCAAAGGTAGTCTCTTGCAGGTATGAAAAGTTTGGACTTTCCTATTTTATCCCGAGTTTCTCCTATCAATTTGTAATCCAATAAATTATCGAAATTGAGAAACTAGGCTTTTTAGGCTTTGGGCTATTTTTGAAGTTTTTTTCCTGATTATATTATTAGTGTAGATTTCGAAGCTTTAATTTTCTTGCCTCATTTTGGGTTGATTACATATGTCTTATGTGTAATTGCGGTTCCTGATTCAAAGTTGTGCAATATTGATTAGTTATTTTAGTAGATTGATTGTGTTCTTTGTCTTTTGATGATTTTATAAATGGAATTTGATGCTTAGATTTGTTATGCTTTTATATCAAATGGGTGCATTGCTTACTATCGATATGTCTGAAGATGCTTTGTCTTGTGCAAAGGAGATTGATGGAGTTAAAATACTCAAATCCAAATGAAGATCGAGTTGGGCCAACTTGGTATGGAAAATGTTCCCGACTTTCCATTGCTTTTATATTTATGACAGTCTTCTATTTCTTTTTTTTTTTTTTCCTAATTGCAATTTTCTTCAAAAATATCTTCTAAGTTTCTTCCTTTTTAATTGCATTTGGCGACAACGCAAGTATCACCAGCTAGCGAACTAGCATTAACTTTACTTCATAAACTGCGCTTGTGTGACCTGGTCATGAAGCCAAATCTTTTCCAAATAAGAGAAAACAGTTAGGAGAGTTGTGTGCAAAGCCTTTGTCAAATTGTGGATTTACATTAAATCTTCATGGTTAGTTAATTAATGTATCCCTCTCTAAGATGCCTAGTAGTCATTGACCACAACATTTGCATTAGGTATAATTTTAGTTATTTCCTTAATTGTAATCCTAACAGTAACACAAGTAGTTTCATTGAATAATATGTATACTCAAAGCTTGAAAATCTCTCTAAAGCTAAATAAAACTAAGTTGCGAATGCAGAAAAATTGTTTTAGCGGTTGTATAAAGTATTGGTAATTAGAATATGGACTTCAGCTTGCAAGTGATGAGAATTAGAGAGTGAATCTATCTATATGCAATTGGGAAATTGACTTCTCTAACGATAAATTTGGATTATTATTTTTGTGTGCTATGGGAAGTTTGGATTTTATATAGATCTTATGAAATTTGAGATTCTTATTAATGAGGGTCATTTGAAAAAAAAAACAAACTAAAACTAAACATATGCAATTTGTGAAATCAGTTTATATAGAAATGTCATGTCACTTTTGATTATCTACTCAAATCTTCTTTATTATTTGCAGAAGCACCCTAGCTTCATCAATTGGCCAGTTTTTGAGCTTGCAAGGAGCTTAATAGAGTTTAAAATTTTTATTCTTCATTTTATCTGGATGGAGGGATAACCGGATAACTTGGTTGCTATGAGGCCATGATCTCACCCATGGTCTTTAATTGCTTTTCTACCTAGGGCATTCCCCTAAAATTAAAGAAATGAAGAAGGGTTGAGAAGGGGTCTAAATTTTTTTTGAATGCATGATGATATATGTCATAATCTTAAATATATTTTATATTGTTCTTTGTATCTGTCATAATCTTAAATTTATTTTATATTTGATATGGACCAACTATATTGAATCCAACAAAGGCGTTTGATGAAATACCTTACGGATGATGTACAATATCTATTTCAAATGTGAAAATAGGGTGTTACTTGACATTTGTCTCATTGCTTAGGAGTTTATAAATTGCGTGCCAAATATTTTTGGGGAATCGCTCAAGTTGACCCAAAATTAGATTTCAATATTTGATACAATAGGAATAGCAAATACCAAAAATAAAAAAATATCTAAAAAGAATAGTATATTAGAGAAAAAAAATGGAGTAATTGGACTCCGATTAAAATATAAATGACCTTAAAATGAGTAAAAACTTAAATCATTCATTTTCTGCAGCCCATTTCACAAGCATGGTGTGAAATCTATGATGGTTATGAAAATTGATTTTCAATAGTATTAAAGGTTATAAAACACACATTAAATACTCCGTGTGTAAGATAAAGTATCGTAAATGGTCCAAACTCAATTTTCTTAAGCAAAAAACTATAAGGTTTATTTTTTTTACCTTCAATTAGGATGTATGTTAATTAGGAGAAGCGTGAAAGCGACTGATTTACTATTCTTTGTCAAATTTGAAGTATCGATCATCTCAAGAAAATAAAATTTAAAAGAACAACATGACAAGAAGCATGTGCAATATATTAGTAGAAAATTGACATGTTCGATGAAATGTATTTGAGTATTTAATATTTCAAATATGGAATTGAATTTAAAATTAATTTTTAAACTGTGCCATATTGAAATTGATTTATAATTTAGACTAATTTGAAAGGTATAACATTTTTTTTAATGTTTTGACCTCTTAGGGTTTATATACTGAAATAGAGAGTTACTTTTTTTTCTAATTAATTAAGGGTCTAAGACATTATAAAAAAAGACACACTAAATATCATTTTTTTTAATTCTTTAGCCATATAGGGTTTATACATTTAAAGTTAATGTATCTTTATCAAATCGGTTTATAATTTAGACAAATTTAAAAGGTGGAACATGATAGGTAATAGATAAAGCATCATAGAGGGTTCAAACTCAATTTTCTCAAACAAAAAACTATAAGGTTTCTTTTCTTTGCCTTCAATTAGGACGGATGTTAGGAAAAGTGTGAAAGCGACCGATTTACTATTCTTTGTCAAATTTGAAGTATCGATCATCTCAAGAAAAGAAAATTTCAAAGAACTAACACAAAGCATAGGCAATATGTTAGTAGGAAATTAATGCGTCGAATATTTTGTTTAATACGCCAAACTCGATCGAAAATATTGTGAAAAACCCCAAACAAGGTTTGGGAAAACAACTAGTTGTGTTTATATTTGTGAAAAGGCTCCACAAGTTTTTAAATATTATTACATTATTTACCCCTATAAAACTTCAAAATGATGATTTTTTTGCCAAAACAAAAGTTTTGGATGCGAGATAATTTTTTCAAAAGCCCAGGGTTATCCGGCGAAATTTCAAAAACCATTGTTTGCCAGGTGAACTAAGCTTCATTACAGGATCACCTCGCGAAATTTTCATTTTACTATTTATTAGAAAAATATTTTATAAAATTTTTAACCTTTATTTATTATTAAAGAGTTAAATTTTGTACTCCCTCCGTCCCACAATAGATGTCTTTTACTATTCAGGCACATTTTCTTAAGAAGCTAAAAACTATATAAAATATCAACATTTTATTAAATATTTTTAAATAATATCATAAATATTACTAATAAGTACTGTATATAACTATTTTAAAAAATTAATTAAAAAAATGGATATTTTATACAATTTTTAGCTCATTAAAAAGCGTGCATGAATAGTCCAAAGACATCTATTGTGGGACGGAGAGAGTATCAATTATTTTATCGGATTTTCTATCCTATGCCCTTGGGATAACAACCTCAATCGGGAAAGATTCTTCAATTTAAAATTATTTTAGCTTTTCGTAATATTACTTTCCTAGTGTCGCTTCTTTTTATGGTAGAGAGTCTGATTAAAATGCTAATGTAGTAACCGAAAAATTACATGTCTCAACAAGTTTTTTTTTTTTATTGGGAAATAATTCGGGTGGGATGGTCCTACCCGGCAGCATCCTTACGGATGAGGTCAAGAACACCCAAATTATTGTTAATATCGACTCCTCGGGTAGAATGGCTAAGGTGTGCAACCTTGTCAGCCACTCTATTGCCCATTCGAGGAATGTGAAAGAAACTTACTTCTTTCACCGTCGATAGTAGAAGTTGAATATCCGAAAGGATTAGTTCGATTTCCCATGGGCATGAAGATTTCCGGTTTAAATGGTCAATGATGATTTCGCAGTCGCCTTCAATTTAGATACTATCGATTTTTAGTTGCAGAACTTTTTGAACACCCAATTTTAGAGCTAAAGCTTCCGCTTTAAGGGGATTTTGTTTTCCGAGCAGCTGGTGCTGAATGGACATTGGTTGTCCTTCCCAATTCCTTATAATGACCCCCGCTGAACTGTCACCATTAGCAAGAGAGGAACCATCGAAATTTAGTTTATACGTACCCCTAGGAGGTTTCCGCCAGCGAACGAAACGTTGTTTGAAACTTTGTTTTGGCATGAGTGTCCTGCGGGTGCGCAACTCCTCTTCGAATTCAGTTTCCTGTACATAAGTTCTATTCCAGTTATCTATGTGATTATTTATCACCCTTATAGCAGTATCTCTCTTTGGGATTGCAATCTGCTGGAATAGAAATTGGTTCCTTGTATACCATGTCGACCACCAGGAGAAGGCAAGTTTAGTCACTGCTAAGGAGTTCAGGCTCTTCGCAAGAGCAGATAGAATAGGCCTAATATCCCGGGACTGGGCAATCAGGCAGGCAACCACTGATTGTTCTTGGATCGGGAGCTGGTATATTGATGTGATAAAAGGACATTCCAAGAATAAATGGACCTCGTCCTCTGTTGCTGAATTACAAAGGGAACAGGTGGAGGGTACCGCCGAACCCCTAGAAGACAACCTAGCGGATGTGGGGAGACCATTCTGAGCCATTTTCCAAAGAAAGTTTTTAACTTTCGGAGGGATATTGATCTTCCAAATCCAGTCATTACTGTCCGGGGTTGCAAAGACCTGAGATGTTATCAATTTGTATGCACTGACAGTAGTAAACCATCCTTCTCTATTTGGCCACCAGTAAAGACGATCTTGCAGTTCTGATGCCGGAAGCGGGATCTCTAAAATGTCTTGAACCAGATTGTTAGAAAGGTTCTGTTGTAGTTTCTCCTTTCACCACTGGCCCCCCAAAATGTAGTCACTAACCATTTCTTCCGGGTTGTAATGTAAAGGGCAGTCCTCCCTGTCCCGAATAAGGGAGGTAGAGATCCAATTATCTGTCCAGAATTTTATCGAGTGTCCATTTCCTACAGACCAAATTAGTCCAGATTTAAATTTGTCTATTAGTTCCGATAGTTTGGACCACTGCCAAGAGCACGATCCCGATCTTCTGTATTCGAAAATATTAGTGGTACGCAAATATTTATTTTTGATCAAAGAAACCCACACATTGTTAGGTTCTGCCAGAATCTTCCATAATAGTTTCGTCTGGAGAGCGATGTTCATATCACTCGATTTACGAATTCCTAAACCCCCAGATTGTTTTGGTTTGCAGATTCTGTCCCAGCTAATTAGCGGCCGGTATTGGAGGTCCTTATTCTAGAAAAAAGAACGGTTTATCTGGTCAAGGTCTTTATGCATAGAAGCAGGGAGCATAAAGCTCTGCATCATATGAAGTGGCTTAGACGAGAGGTTGGAGTTTATTAGTGTGGCTCGACATTGCTGAGAGAGAGTATTCGCCCTACATTTTGTCAGTTGTTGTTTAGATTTACAGATGATATCTTCAAAAGTACTACTTGTGACTCTGCCATTGATAATATGACATCCAAGGTATTTTTCTATTGAGCTTTCCTGAATAATGTTGAGGCAGCTACGCAACTGATGGATCCTTTGATTCGTAATCCTTCGAGTTGCTTGGAAACATGATTTGTGGTAATTTACCTTTTGACCAGACACTCTACAGTATGAGTCAATGATCGATCGAACTTTGGACCCTGCTTCAATGCTACCCTTTGAGAAGATGATGATATCATCAGCAAAGGAAAGAAACGGAACACGGGGCCTGTTGCGTCCAATCGGAAAGCCCAGCTGAGATCTATCTAGGCTAGCTTCCGCCGTTAGTTTTCGTGCTAGAATCTCGGCCCCTAAAATGAAAAGGAAGGGGGATAGTGGGTCACCCTGTCGAATTCCACGAGATGGGAGAAACAGTTCCGTAGGCCCATTGTTAATTAGAACCGAGAAAGAGACGGTCGTAATACACTCCATGATCCACGCAACAAATATATCATGGAAACCGAATTTGAGGAGCACACTTTTGAGGAACAACCAGTCAACCCTATCATAGGTTTTCTCCATGTCTAACTTTATTGCCAACCATCCTTCCCGACCCCTCCGATTTTTGTAGGAGTGGAAGATTTCATGTGCTATAAGGATGTTGTCCTGTATAACCCTATCTGAAACAAAGGCACCCTGAAGAGGATGTATTAGCTTACCGATAACTTTCTTCATTCTTTCTGTCAGAATTTTGGAAATTATTTTGTAGATATTGGAACATAGGCTAATGGGCCTGTAGTGACTAGTAGTCGTGGGATTATCTCTCTTGGGTAGCAGGGAAATAAAAGTATGGTTTGTTTGTCGTAGCATTTTACCGGAGTGAAAAAACCCTTTTACTGCACATATTACCGATTTTCCAATTATATCCCAGTATTTCGTGTAGAATTCAGCTGTGAATCCATCAGGACCTGGGGACTTGTTTCTGCCTAGACTAAAAACAGAAGCTTTAATTTCTGAGTTACTCGGGATTGCTGTAAGAAAACAATTTTCTTCTTGCGTGATGGACGGTTGTATAAGTTCTAGCATTTCGTTAAGTAGCCCGTTATCAGTTGGCTCTTTCTTGAATCTCTTTTCGAAATCCCGTTTTATCTCATTCCTGACGTTTTCTTCTCCCACAACCAGAGTACCAGTGGCGGAGAGGACGTTTCGTATCTGTTTTCTATGTCGTCGTCCTGTGGCTACTCGATGAAAATAAGCTGTGTTTGAATCTGAGAGTTTTAGATGCCTAGTTTTAGTCCTTTGGCTCCAGAACGTTTTTTGGAATAGAAGAAGTTTATCCCTTTTTAGGAGAAGCTACTTTTTCCTCTTTTGAACTGCTTGAGAATACGAGGCAGCTCCTACTGACTGAATATGAAGCAGCTCAGAGTCAACGTCTTTTAATTGACGAAAGATGTTGCCGAAGCTTGTCTTATTCCATTCTTTTGCCTTGTTCTTTAGTATTTTCTGTTGAAACATTAAACGAAACATAGCCGAGCCCGAGCAAGATGCTCTCCAGGACTGCTTGACTATGTTACGAAAATCTTTCCGAAACAGCCAAGCGTTTTCAAATTTAAAGGGTGGGGCTTTGAAAATAGAGTTGACGTCTAAAGATATAGAAATTGAGCAGTGATCCGAGCTGGAGAAAGCACCGTGATAGGTTATCATATTGGGGAATGATGCTTGAACCTGTTGGTGGACAAGCACCCGGTCGAGTTTTTCGCGGATATTGAAGTCTTCCTCCGGGTTCTTCCTCCAAGTGAATGGGTTCCCAAATGTAGGAAGGTCAATGAGAGAGCAGTCATTTTTAAAGGCGATTAGACGGGAGAACCTGGAGACTTGGGTAGAAGCCCCGCCGAGTTTATCAGAGCTGCAAAGGATTTCATTTAGGTCCCCAAGAACAATGCACGGAATAGTGGACTCATTTACAGTTGTTCTTAACATTTCCCAGAAAGTGTCTTTATCAGTCGGTGTCGGCGGTGCATATACAAATAGAACTAGGATCGGAAATCCATCCTTGGGGGTCTCTATTCGGAGGCCGATGATGCGAGGAGCATGGATAGCTACAGAAATAGAGAAGTTAAGCAACTGGTAAGATTTCCAGATGACTCCAATTCCACCAGATCTTCCAGTAGCCGGCGACCACACCCCTTCGTCAAACCCAATGTTTCTCCATAATTTGTCATCGGGTATATTTTGTGTTTTGGTTTCCGCTAACAACATAATTTAAAAGTGGTCGTTTTTGCACATAGAATCGATTTCTGTCCAAAAGGTTCGTTTTCCAATCCCTCGACAGTTCGAGAAACAAATCTTCATAAAAAACCTATAAGGATAAAAGGACAAAATTTTTGAGTCCTTAAATCGAGCCTGCGTAGCGAATGTGATGATTGATTATTTATATTGAGACTTAAAGTTTGAAAATGGTAATACCCCAATTTCTTTGGTTTTTTAAGGCAATAAGGCCTAATGAAATGGTGTAGGCATGCAAATGGCGCAACCCAACTAAACCAGCCCATCATACTTAATTGATTAAACTTACATTTTGAGCACTTAGAAATCCACCCGGATGTGCTATGACTTTGTAGCAGATAGAACATTAGTAAATTAATCCTAGGTTCCCAACACAGCAAGGTGACAGTCAGGAAAGACCAAGCAGCAAGTTGGGAGAATATCTCCCCACGGCTTGGATTTCCAGCTAGAAATCCCAACCAGTAAACTGTCATGACAGTTAAGTGGGAAGCAAACTCATGACAACTCCCGATCCACCAAGAGGGACTGGAAAGGACCCCTTGTATACCCACATCGGAGCAATTAACAAAGCAAAAGTACTTAAACCAGATTGAATAAGACGGATAATAGTTACAGGGGAACATCAGCACACCAAATCGAGAGCAAACAAGTACCCCTAGAACCAGAGTCCATACACTACAAGCTAGGATAAAGCACAGCTGAAAACGAGCAACCGAAACGATAATATTACATAGAAAGACATCGAACACCATATAGCAGCTACTATGTTGAATCGAAATCTTGAAGAAACCACCATTGAGCCACCATGACAGCAGGCCGAAAGGGAGATCAAAAGGACAGTGGCACCGAAACGGTGGTGGATTCAACACCCCAAAAGTAAACGCCCATCCATACCAAAAGGGGCGATTAAGCCGAATGAAAATAGGAAAGCTAACCATGGAAGCGCTTGTTGCTACTTGCTGGAAGGTCTGAGCAAGCAGTGTCAGTTTCATCTTGATGCAGCTTCCGTTTGCAAAAGGAGGATCTCGACATCGAGATAGAACCCGGAGTATTGGATGGAACAGCCCTACCAGAACCACCAGAACCGCCAGCCAATTCAGCGACCGTAGCATCAACCAGCATGACCTGATCAGGAGCAGCCACATTTGCAAGCCGCACCTCAGAGGAAGGGGCGAAGTCTTCGAGCATTCGATCGAGCGCGTCATTAGTGAAATCCGCAGGCAGTGCAGCGCACTCGTGAATCACAGTGGAGATAATGGTAGGCTCCTTGACACGGGCTTGAGTCGGAGAAAGACCAACAAAGGGGAGGTTAGCAATGGGAGCGCTAACGTCCTTATCAGGGCGCAACTCACCCTCGATAGAGACTGGAGGGCCTGTAGCGTGTCCAGCGACGACCAATGGAACCGGTATAGCCGAGGAAGAGTCGGCTGCGCTATCGGAAGACACCGAGTTTGAAGAGTCGGAGTTATCATCAACATTAGAGCCAAACAGAGCAAGAAGAGCCGCCTTTGAGTGACCAAACCTTGGTGGGGGAGCTTTCTTCTTTGACGCCACCCTGGTCCATTCTCCATAATACCCCGATTCCTCCGCAGCAGGCGGAGCGTCCCCAACAGACTGATCGCCCAAGGGCGGATCATCATGTGCTAATAATGGCAGGTTCACCAACCTTGAAGGGCAATCAGCGAAACCATGCTCGGCAGCTCCGCAGGCACCACATCCTTCCGAGATATCTTCAATCCAAATCGGGTAGGAGACCAACTCCTTCGCATCATTCAGATCCTGGATCCGAAATTCCTTGATCCGGGTGATATCAACTGCTGCACAGACCCGCGGGTATCGGAACCTCGCCCCATTCTTTCCGAATGTTGTCACCCTGATAACTTCTCCAATCTTATTACCTTCAATAAGATCACGCAGCACCTTATCACTTATGTATTTCACCGGCAAGCCCGGAATACGAATCCAGACATCCAATGTGGTAAGCGACTCGGAGAGCGGATCGAAATCGATTCTCCAAGGTCGGATAACCAACATCTGCTTCTTGACATGGAAGGGTCTTCCCATCCAAACATTCTTGCAATCCTCCGCTACGTCGAACCTGATTTCCATCCAGTTGTTCCTCATCGGGATGATCTGGAATCCCCCAGTCAGGAATTTCCAATCAAACGAGATTTTTTTCCTGATGGTGACAATCGATACTGGCTCTCCAACGATTGTGGCATACACAGATGTTTGGCTAAGATTCATGATATTATCTTGAACTTCATCAAGAGCGCCCTTCAGTTTCTCCAGATTGAGGGACAACCTCTTTTTCTTGATCTTTTTTCCTGCACTGGACTGACCACCACACCCTCCCGGAAGAGGGGTAGCATCAGTTATGTTAATGGCCTCGCTAGGAGGGTTTGGGCCCTTTCGGGATTTGGGAGGGGAGCAAAACGAGTTCACAACCCCCATGGGTTCCTTACCTGAACGGTGTGCTGGCATGGGCGAATCCTCCATGCTAAACCAGAGCAGCGGATCGGCAGAGACACCAGTAAGCAAAGACAGAGAGGGAGAGTAGAATTGAGGAAGAGGAATTAGAAGGAGAGCGTGGAGAAGGGAAAGAGACAAACCAAAGCCCCAATTTATAACAGCCCCAACCCAATCTAGTAAGAGGGGGCAACAGTACTGAATCAGAATTACACCCAACTGAGAGATCAGGATCCAAGCACCCCGACATAAAATTCTAGTTTCAGAACAGTGCAATTTGGTAGGCAGGGAAGGCCAAGGGGGGGGGGGGGGGGGGGGGGGGGGTTTGCAGGGGCTCTAGGGGAGGGGTTAGAGATGAACAATAGATTTATCAGAGAATTTGTCTGAAGCCACAGTGAATTCATCCATCTAGGGCAGAGATTGCATCTAGTAACAGCAAGAAGGGGCGAAATAGGCCGACCCAACTTCGACGCGCAATCAGAGATGTTTTCCAATTCATGATTACCCTAGGAGGAGAGGAGGAGCTTGCGCCGCCTATACACAGGACGGATTTGGTGGCCGCCATCTCCAAGAGAAGAAGAAGCCGGTGCTCGAAAAAGATATCCGGCCGCTTTAGAACAGATTTCCCTAAACGCGCGTGGAGCGCGTACTCCCTTCATTCCGGGTCTTTTTTTTACACAAGTATACCCCCTCTCTCAACAACTCAATATATTGGCTTGGCGACCCGTCAGAAATTTTGAATTTTCAAATACTTTTTCGATTGCCATGTTAATTACTCAAAATTTGACTTCATTTTCAAGCCTTGTTTTTTTTTTAATATGAACATATTTTGTATAAGAATTTATAATTTTTAAAGTTGTACTCCCTCTGTTAATTAAAACTTGTCGTTTACTATATTTATGCACGCTTTTTTAGAATGATAAAAACTATATAAAATATTAACATTTTTTTACATTTATTTTTATAAATCCATACTTAATTGTAATAAGTATGAAATTATTAAATATTTAAAAAAGTTAATATTTTATATAGTTTTTAACATCTAAAAATCGTGCATAAATAGTAAAACGTCAACCTGTTTCCAACAGCCTAGTTGTAATAAGTATGAAATTATTTTAAAAATTATTTTAAAAAGTTAATATTTTATATAGTTTTTAACATCTAAAAATCGTGCATAAATAGTAAAACGTCAAGTTTTAATAAACGGATGGAGTATTATTATTGGTTCAATGGTGAATTTTCATATTACTCTATTTTTATTAAGAGAAAGTATCAACTATCCACCATTAATCAATATTGATATGGACTTTTAAAATTACTATAAGATACATAGATTATTCCATATTAAATCAATTTCAATGCATATTTAGACCAATTTTTTAATGTAGCAACCAATATTAATACAAATTTATAAAAAAAAAATTGTAAGAAAATGACTAAAATGTATACAAACTATTCTACAAATCAAACTAGTTTAGTACCCGCACTTTTGTGCGGGTCTTTTTTAAAAATTAATATGTTTAATACTAGAAAATGTATAATTTTTTTCTAAATAAACTCTAAACTCTAAGTACCACTATTCACATCTAAACATTGTTAATTATTATATAGTTAACAGTAAAAAAAACTTTGAAAATTTGTAATTAAAGACAAAATTTTATCACATTGTTGATTAATATTTGTATCCAAATGCATGTATGTAAAAATAATCTTAAATTATATATGAAATCTCTATTATTTAGAGTTTATTTATTTTTCTTTAACTTATTCTTCTTCTCTTCGAATGCATTTGTCATCTTTGAATGCATCTGTCATCAATTATCTTGTGGAACAATGTAAATGAACATGTATTATTTATATTTGGAAATTGTTTAGTAAATTTGTTTATTGTGATTTGTTAGGTATACTTGAGATTTGTTTTTATCTCTTGGTATAAATAGTTGAGATTTGTTTTTACCGCGCACACACACACATATATTAAAAGAGATTTTATTAACACTTGCATGTATTTCAAATCAAACATAATAAAGGAAGATATGGGAATTCACATCAACAACGGCAAACAACAAACATATAGATCTTAATTTTTAGATAAATGTGAGTGCAAGAGAATCGATAACTGATCGAATTGGATTACCTATAACATATTTAACTCGCGTGAATATTTATTTTAATGAAAAAGAAATAAGATTTTTAAAATATAGAGAATTTCTTTTATCCCAATAGAGAAATGAAACCCTCCACATTAAGTTAAAAGGTCATAGAAAGACATTAATAGTTGAATTTGTAAATTACAATTATAGAATAGAAGTTTGTACATTACTCAACTTGAAAACTATAACGTTATTGAGTGGGTGTAGAAAAACACAAATTGAACTAAATCAAGTCGATTCTCAAAGTTTTACTTTTACACTATCCTATAAACAAACAATTGCAAGCACATACTAATTAAGAGTCAATTTGAATAAATTATAAACAAACAAACAAAATAGAAAGATAAAATGCTAAAAATTAGATCGATGACAAGATTGCAAGAAAATTAAAATAAATTAGAATGATCAATAAAAACTTATAGTGAGGAAGACACATTGATGGAAATATGATAGAATTTATAGAATTGAAGACACACGGGTATTTTTGTATATCAATCTTGTTGAAAAGATCCAATATAGATTTTGTTAGTTATTTAAGTTTATCCGAATTGTTATTCAAATTCAAAATTGCAATAATATTCAATTCAAAATAATTTTAACGAAATTAATAAAAATAAATTTAAAAATAAAATCAATCGGTTAAGATTTAGGGAAAAATGAATGAATGAATTAATTAAATAAGTAATTTGATTTATAATAAATAATAAAAAGAAAACCAATTAGATTTTTAAGTTATTTAAGTTTATCCGAATTATTATTCAAATTCAAAATTGCAACAATATCAAATTCAAAATAATTTTAATGAAATTAATAAAAAGAAATTTAAAAAGAAAATCAATCGGTTAAGATTTGGGGAAAAATGAATGAATGAATTAATTATGTATTTAAATAAGTAATTTTATTTATAATAAATAATAAAAAGAAAACCAATTAGATTTTAAGTTATTTAAGTTTATCCGAATTGTTATTCAAATTCAAAATTGCAATAATATCCAATTCAAAATAATTTTAATGAAATTAATAAAAAGAAATTTAAAAATAAAATCAATTGGTTAAGATTTAGGGAAAAATGAATGAATGAATTAATTACATATTTAAATAAATAATTTGATTTATAATAAATAATAAAAAGAAAAACCAAAATTAGATTTTGTTAGTTAGTTAAGTTTATCTAATTTGTTATTCAAATTAAAAAATGCAATACTATCCGATTCAAAATAATTTTAATGAAATTAATAAAAAGAATTTTAAAAAGAAAATCAATCGGTTAAGAATTAGAGAAAAATGAATGAATTAATTAATTACATATTTAAATAAGTAATTTGATTTATAATAAATAATAATTTATTTAAAAATTGAAAAATACCTAATTAGTTAATATTCCTATATTAAAGGAGAAGACTCACATCAACATATAAAATTCAATCGAGACCAAAACCTAATTGACACCTTCAATTTCAAATACATGATTAGATTGGACAGAGCAAACACACTAATAAATATTTAAACACAATTACCTTTTCATCTATCAAAATCAGGTCAATCGAATGAAGTTTTCTAGAATCATTGTAGCTTAGAGACCTAGACATTCTTAATACGCGAACCATAATATTCCATCGGATTCGTGTGGTGTTTAGGTGTTGTTGTAGTAACTCGTCCAGGTAATGAAATTTTCGAGTGCTACACTCAACGTTTTCATCGTCTGAAAAAAAAAAGATTAATTCAAAGTGCAAACGCATAAACTCCATAATGAATTCCATAACGATCTAAATTAATCCGCACAAATAAATAAACTAAACTAATGTGCACATACGTGATTAAAGAACTCCATCATCAATTGTTTTAACTCAATCAAACGGACCGAAATGAATCTCACAAGCGCATAAACTAAAATAATATTTAACGTACCTTTTTTTCGATGCTTCCTATACTACCTTTAATATTTGTCATTGTGAATAGCTCGGTTATGGGTAGTTCGGCTGAAAATAAAATCTACGTCTACGTCAACCTTACCTTCCTCTACATCTTTCAATTAGAGAATCAATTACTAACGGCTAAATTTATTTGCAATCAATTACGTAGTCTCGGTATATATATATATATATATATATATATATATATATATATAGGGAGTGGTTCCAGAGTGCACACCCCTTAGGGTGTACCTTATGCACGAATCCTAATCGTTGATTAAAAGGAATGGAAGACTGTGATTAAAATGAATTTTTTAAAATTGTTATTGAAATTCACGTGGATCCCGCGAACCAAAATCATTCCTCTCCACTTTTATGCGCGTGAACCTACCACCACCATTCCCATTCTTTCTTTCGGTTTTTTGGGTGGACCCCACCACCATTTTTTTTTCCTTAGTATTTTTTTTGGCATATTATAACTTTCCAGTAGTATTTTTTTCGGTTAGTGGGGACTGGGACAAAATTAATTTTATTTATTTTAAATTTTGGAAATTCCACCGAATAATATTTCAAATGCTATCGAATAATTTTGAGAAATAAAAATTTACTAATTTTACTGAATAATTTGTCACATGTTACCGAATAATATTTTTTTTATGTTATTTTCATCAATGTCAGATAAAAATACCCCAAATCTCTAAACAATACTTCATATTTCATCGAATAATGTTTCACATTTCAACGAACAATGAAGGTTTTTTTTATATTGTTTGTCAAACCGAAGACTCCATTACTAATGAATAATGAATCAAATTTCACCGAATAATTAACCAACTCATTACCACTGTTAATTGAAATTTGACACATTTGTCTGAATAATTGACGAATAATCATTCAAATTATACTTTTAAAAAACCCTACACTAAATTCGATACATGCGTTTGAATAATTCTTCATTTTTTCCGAATAATGACGAAATCACAGGTTAATTAAGCAAAAAATTTCAACCCTAACCTGATTTGACTGATACCCTAACACAATGCCAAACTCTATATACCAACGAATAATTAATCGTATTTCACCGAATAATTGACCAACTCATTAACACCCGTCACCAAAATTCGACAAATTCGTCTGAACAATTGACAAATAATTAATCAAATTACGTATTTCAAAAACCAAACACTAAATTCGACTAAAAATCAACACATGTGTCGGTCCGAGCCAAGAACACCATGAACAAATCTCACCCATGATATACAATATGAAATTAACGAGCCAAGAACACCATGAACAAATTTCACCCAATTGATATACAATATGAAATTAACGAGCCAAGAACACCATGAACAAATCTCACCCAATTGATTATTTTAGACGGTTGATCGAATAATTAACGAGTGAAATTGATTAAAATACATAATCCAACAAATCTTAACAAATCTCACCAAATCATCAGTTGGCTTCCGGCAACGAAGAGTCCGGGGAGTCACCGAGCTTGAAGTCGATCCGTCCATCGGAGGCATCACGCCGCTGCCGCCTGCCGCCGATAGCCTCTCAAAATCGCCGCCTGCCGCCGATAGCCTCTCAAAATCGCCGCTGCCGGTTCGCCTGGATCGGATCTCGCCGCCGTCGCCGGTCTTCCCAGCGAAGCCGCCTTCCTCTTCGCCGTCGATGTCCCTGTAGCCTCGCAATTGCCGCCGCCGCCGGATGCAGTTGAGATGCTCACAACAGCGCTCTCCCTGGACTCGTCGTTGCCGGAAGCCAGTTGCAGCCACCGGACATCAACCACAGTGGCCATCTTCAATTCCTCGCCCTATCGCCCTTCGTCGGATCCCGAGACCTTCGCCTTGGTGAGTCTACACGATGAAGAAGAGGAGGAATGAAGGGATTTATTTCCCAGATTCCACGCGCTCCACTAGTGAAAATGGGATTAGTTTTTATTTTTTTTAAAAAAATTGCCCATGGCACATGGCACCATCCCGTCCCTCCGTTTCATATAAATTAAGGATCCAGATCTGTGCACAAGGTACACCCTAAGGGGTGTGCACAAGTTACCCATTATATATATATATATATATGAAAATGAAATGAAATCGTAGCAACGTGATCCAATCGTAACCAATCGGAAAATTAATTAATTAATTAACCACTTGACCTGATCTAAAATCATAACCACCAGAGATTCGACAAAATCCTATCGACGAATTCTATACTTTAATTAATAAATACTTTAATTACTTAAATATGCAATTATTTAATTAACAACTCCAAAAAAAAAAATTAAAAACCCCTACTTTAAAGGAGAAGCCGCCACATGTCGTAGGTGACTTCTCCTTTAGTATTATAATATAGATTGTTTTCAATTTCATCTGCACCAGAGGTAGAAGTATTTATATAGAGCAAATCCTCTGCCCCCAATTTCCCGCCCCACAACCCCGTCCCACGAAAATATTTTACCTCTAAATTAACATTAAAAAAAAAATATATATTTAGATTCTACATACTTATTATAACATATTTGGAAAAAAAATCTTAAAAAATCGAATTATAATTTTTTTTAAAAACATATAGTAAAGTAACATCTTTTTCAAACTTAAAAATATCTTTCAATCTCTCTTGAATTATTATAATTTTCGTAAGTTGATTTTTTAAGTTTTTTTTCCTAATATGTTATAATAAGTATGTAGAACCTAAATATATTTTTTAAATTTTCTTTAATTTTAATTTAGAGGTAAAGTATTTTTGTGGGACAGGGCTGCGGGGCGAGAAATTGGGGCATAGGAATTGCTCGCAGCGACAACAACAAAGTTAGAAGGAAACATAATTATTTAGGCCGTGTCTGGCAACAGGATGGGTGGGGTGGAGAAGACGGGGGTTTGATTTGGGGAAGCGTGCACGCGTCTTTGGCAATGGGATGGGCGGGGTGGAGGGGATGCGAAATGGCGGATGGAGTGGGGTGGAATCATGAGATTTTCCCACCTTGTTGGAGGAGGATGGGGGAGGTGAAATTCCCCGAAATGCCCCAACGAGAGACAACGAAGAAATGCGGCCTTTCCAGTGAGAAGCAACACATCAAGAAGGTTACACTATCGGCGATCTTTCGATCTCCTGTCCGATGAAGAAATCGGCTTCGGAGGACGGTCACCGGAACGACGCCGACAAGCTCCCGGTCTTCCCTCCGCAGCCTCTAAACCTCGGTGCCACCTAGCGTCGCCGGCGGGTTGAACCAACGTGGTCCTGCGCGCAACGCACGCTGCAAGGACGTCGATTCATCAGCCAAGCGATCAGTTTGGGTTCCTGGGAGGAGGTGGAATCCCGTTTCGACAAGGTCGCCAAATCCGACCTCTTAGACAAATAAGATTTTGGCGAATGCATAGGTGCTCCTCTCCAATCTCCGTCGATTTCTTCCATATTCCATCAAAAGGAATTCGCAGAGGAGATATTCGATTGAAGAAGATGAAGTTGAGTTTTTAGGGTATTTGGGAGGGACATTTTCGTCATCTTAGGTGGGTTAGTGGGAGCGATTTGGACTTTTTTTTTTTCGTTTTCCCATCATTCAAACAATCAAAATACAACCAAACACAAATGAGATTAATTTTACCAAAAATCTCCATCCCGTCCACCCACAAAAATAATCTCCATCCCTTCCATCCCCATCCACTAAAATTCATCCCGTTATCAAACACGGTCTTGGTGAAGATGAGGAATCCGCTTGATTTAGATCTCGACCAACAACAACAAAAAGAAGGAGAGAAGATACTGAATGGAAAAAGTCACCAGGAGGGGAACAAAACTTAACTTTGACGGGTCTATAATGAATAATGATGAAAGTGCAATTGATTTAAAAACAATTAATATTGGTTAGGAAAAACGTGGAATCCAATCCCCTATTAATATCTAAGCTGTTGCTCTCCTCAAAAGAATCAAAAGAGTTAAGGAATTAGTATTTACCCAAATTGAAATTGAAGGTAACTCACTAACTATTATCAACTCTATCACTAGAAAATGGCAATGCTCGTAGAAAATCGCGACGATACTCTCTGATGCCATCTCACACAATGTCCTTTTCTTGTATCTCCTTCAACCTATCTTTCGGATGCAATTTAGTGGCAGACAAAATTGTACATATTTGCCACCAATCCCCTAGAAATGTTTTTCAAAAACACCCTGGTCTCTATGACCACATTCAAAATGATGCGCTCGGATAGCACCGGATGCAAAATGGGCTGGACTTCGGTCCAACGGCCCACACGCACCCTAACATCACTTTAAGCCTAACCCAAATATACAAAGCAGTCGTGCTTTCAATCTCAGCCCCTGCGAATTGCTTCAATCCTTCACGAGCGAGAGAGGGGTGCAGCGAAGGACGGACAGCAGAACAATGGCGGCCGTGGATGTGGAAGCGCTGGACTTCGAGCCGGAGGAGGACGATCTCATGGACGAGGAAGTACCTGCGGACGACGCCTCTCCTAGGGCTCCTCTTCCCAAGCTCAGGTCAGCCATCACCGGTGGCTCCGCCGGAGCCGCCTCCAGGAAGACCAAAGGCCGCGGCTTCAAGGAGGAAGCCGACGCCGATCGCGCCGCTCGCTTGGCCGGTCGTGATTTCGACTCTCTCGATTCCGAAGATGGGCCTGGTGCTCAACGATGTTAGTTTTCTCTCTTATCTTGCTATCTGTCTGAAAGTTTCAACTTCCTAGGGTTTTGATTTTAGATTTGACATGTGATGCATTTGACCTTCCGGATAGAACTGGACTTGGTGAGTCGTTGTTCCCTGTTGTAGTTTCGTTTGATCGAGGATAGTATTGGCTCTCAGATTAGCTAATTTTAGGTCAATAGTTGCAATTAAATGCTCATCTGCTTAAATTTATCTGCAGCTTAGGATGTGATATCTTTAAGCTTTTAATTAAAAACAAGGTTTGGGCTTTCTGAAGGTATTCCTGTTTTAATCATCGGGGGAAATGGAGTTAGCTGAATACTGAAGTGGCTGTTGCTTCTTAATATCTTATTCAGCCATTGAAGGTTGGATCGTATTAGTCACAGGAGTTCATGAAGAAGCAGGGGAGGATGACCTTCAAAATGCTTTTGGTGAGTTTGGGGAAATCAAGAACTTACATTTGAATCTGGATCGTCGTACTGGATTCGTTAAGGTAAGAATTCAGCCGATATCTATTCATCTCTTAGAACTTGTTTTCAATAATGCCTCCTATCTTCTGTAAACCTTTTATAATTAATCTAACTCATTATTAGAGAAAAAATTGGCTTAAGTTAGGAGTGCCAGAGTTTTTTTTTTCATTTGTAATTGTGTTTGCTTGGAATCAAATCTGCACAGCTAATCTTATCAGAAGGGTACCATGATTGTCATTGGATTTCGTTGGTGAATATTTGGTTGTTAAATAAGGTGATTTCTGTATATGGGGTGTATTTAGCTTTAGCCTGCACCCAAGACTTGTTTATTATGTTAAGCAGTGAAAGAAATTCCCCTGAAATTAAGGCATAGGGCGATTTATCCTTTCCATAATAAGATGGATTTGAAAAATAATTAGATAGTAGCCACAGGTATTGACTATTAAAACTTGTCCCAGTGATCCATGTTGAGATGGCTGTAGAAGGTTTCAACTTTGTCTATGTTAGCTGTCACATGCATTTGATGAGGTTCTTGTGTAAGAGATAAGGGCTGTAAGCAACTGTATTATCATGCATGGTGACATGGTGCAGCAACTTATATTGGTTGTAATTTATCTAGAATGAACCAAACTACTCGTAGAGATGCTTGTTGGCCTGTTTAATGTGGTTCTTTGATGAAAATTTTCCCATCAGGGATATGCACTGATTGAGTATGAGAAATTTGAGGAAGCGCAAGCAGCTATACAATCAATGAATGGGGGTGAGCTCCTTACTCAAACAATCAACGTAGACTGGGCATTCAGCAATGGCCCTTACAAGAGAAGGGGTGCAAGGAGGAGGTTTGTCATTTCAAACTCTTCACTGTTTTGGTCTTACTAGATTGTTACACACTAGAGGATTGATTTCAGCGTCTTCTATATTGTTCCTCATGCAGTTCAGTTGTGTCATTTCTGGAAAAAATTATTGTATAATCTTTCTTAGTGCATTGTAGGCTGACTTGATTTGTGTTCAATATTACAATAGGTCACCTAGGGGTCGTCGATCTAGAAGTCCCAGGAGGAGAAACTGAAGCCTTCACACAACCTTGGACATATTGATTTAGGTTTTGAAGATCTGAGTTGGAAAGTATAAATTGGTCTCGTGGTACCATCATATTGTGCCTCATCCATACATTCTTGCAATGTGTGCTCTTTACAATCTGTCTTGACAATTCCCTCTCTTCGTGAACCAAGTTGTGTGTGCATCTTGCATTGGGTTGAAGATTTTTTTTTTATTCCTCATGACAGCTAGGTTTTCTTTTCGGCTGTATTAAAATCATTACAAATGTTTGATTTTGATACTCTAAATCGGCTTGCTTCCCCACTGGATCTTGTGATGTTTCCCCTGAGTTATACGACGCATGTAACTTCCCTCTGTATCAAGTTCTGTCTGAAACTGAATGCTGGCAAATTCAACCAACTGAACTGTTTTGCGTTCCTTATATCTGCGAAATTTTGTGGTAATGCGAAATTTTGTGAACATTACCACCTACATAACATGGTGCTTCAAAATTTTGAATCCTCTTATAGTCTTATACCCAGCACCAAGTTGATTCCTTGACATGTGAACTGGTTGAATTGATGCATGACTGAAGATTTTTTTGTTCATCCTCCTAGCTGAATCGGAATGGAAGTTTTTTGAACTTGTTTAATAGATCATAAGGCACAAGTTCAAACATCTGCAGCTGTTAAACCTGAAGGTGTATGGGATTATGTTAATACTAACATACTAGTTCAGTGTCTGATCACCATGTTTTCTACGGATAAATCTACATTGTTTTTCTTAATCAGTCTACGCTGAGCAAAATGCTATTACCGGACAACTAATTTGCACAAGCTCCTAACCTAACTTGTGATTATGCTAAACATGACTTTAATCTAAGGATTGCACATGTTCCTGATGTCCTCTTCTTTGGCGTACCAATTCGGTATGATCCTTGAAGCATGTGGATATAGATCCTTGTACGAGTGCTGGATGGTTCCCTCTGCCACACCGGTAGTAAGTGAAATATCTGCAAAACCCAAGTGACCGTTTCCCCTTTAGGATCCACACAACTAGAAAAGATGGGTGTTTGTGAAAGCGAGGGAGAAGAGCCTCTCACCTTTGAGAAGTATCTTATCGTCTGAGAGCTGCGTAATCATGTAAATGATAGCTGCTGCAATTGAAATAGGGCTCCTCCTAATATGATGCAATTAAGACAACCGCGTATTTACATCAGATTTTCGTTCAGCACTAACCGCAAAATACTTGCTGCAATTGAGAAGGAAACTATGTACCTTATATCAAGCTCCTCTGATTTTTGTACAGTTTCTTGTGCAGCTTTTACTGCTTGGTTCGCCATGCCCAGATGTGAACAAAAACGCCTCTACAAAATGTAAGATGGACAATGAGTAAGAGAATAAGTTAGCCATGTAGCAGGTAATCGAATAAAAGAACCATAAGCTACTTAACAATAAACTGACCAAGAAATCGCCTGCATGAATGGTTTTGATATCCACAGGGCCCATCTCGACTTCCAGCTGCTTGACAATAAACTGCTTTGCGCGACCAATTTCCTTCTTGCTGGCTCCATTAGCGACCGTACATATCTCTAGCCAGAAAGCAGGTATTAAACAATTACCAAAGGAGAGGATTCACATAAACTCAAATTTACATACTTAACACCCAAACCATACCTTTTGCAGTTGGAGGTTTGCCCTCTTGTCGACAGGCAATGTAGAGGCAAGCAGCCAAAATTGCATCTTGATTTCGTCCTCTAAGTGGTTTCTGATCTTCAACCTTCTTGTAGATCTTCTTGTAGATCTCATTTGCTAGATCCTGGGAAAACAGCATGTCAAAACAGAAGGAACATGACAAAGAGTAAACACTCAAAATGACTACAACCAACCTTGATGGTAGCAACAAGACCCAACCTGCATTCAAAAGTAAGCTTACTCAGTTAACCATTGATCAATCATGCAAAAAATAAGTGATTTTAAGTATACACAGTTCATTCATAGCTACCAAATTAGGTTGCCGATTATGTTTTCTAGGGTTTCCTCCCTCTCCCAGTGAAATTCAGTTATCCGATTCCGAACTCAAATCTTCAAATCGAAGATTTCAATTTTCAGGTGCCAAAACCCTAGAAATCGTAATCGGATACCTCAATTTGGGGAACTCAAAGTCAAAGCACAGTAATTCAACGAGCAATGTCATAAATTAATTCCAAAAAATAAATAAAATTTCTAGAAATTCGAATTGAGAGAGAGTGAGAGGGGGAAAGAGCATAACCGGTCGGCCATGGTGGCGATGGTCTTGAAAGCCTGAATGAGCGAACGGTCGGGATTGGATCTGCGACCCTGCCAGCGGCCGAGGGAGGAGGAGAGGAAGTCGCCAGTGGAGCCGTTAGGCTTGGAGATGACGGTGGAGAGGCCGCCGTCGTAGAGGAGGGGGTTGGTGGGGCCGCCGACACGGACGGGGTCGTTGTCGCAGGACTCGTTGGCGAAGGTTCTCCACTCCGAGGTCTCGTCGATGGAGTGGGACTCCAAGACGAGGCCGCACTCCGAACAGACGGTGTCGCCGGCGGCGTGGTCGAACACCACCTCTGTGTTCCGGTTGCAGTCCGAACAGTACGAATCCGCCATTAACGCATACCTTGGTTCTGCAACTGTTTGGATAATCCGATTGAAGTTGAAGTGGAGGAGGGAGTTATCCAGAAAGTGAAAAGTCGGTTACTTTTTCACACCTAAATAAAAATAATAAAGAAAAAGGAAAAGGCTGATAAGTTTGTGCGCGCCATTTTTTGGGCACTCTGGGGTGTGTTTGGATTCCATTGCATTTTCATTATAATGCAATTATTTTACCTCGTTTTATTTGTCCGTTTGATTGTAAAAATAAAAATCTCGTAAAAACCGAAGTAAAACCGTAATTTGACAAAATAATCACATAAATCGAGATAAAATAATTGCATTTTAATTAATAAATCGTGGAATCTAAAAATATCATAATTTAAACGCCTTAACTTTTTTGTTAACCAAACACCGTCTTATCATTTTGCATTATAATGATAATGCATTTGGAATCCAAACACACCCCTGATCTTTTTCATTAATAAGGCTTCGTTTGGTTAATCAGCCAACAATCCAGGAAGTTCAAAAACAAAAACAAAACTTTCCTTCCAAAAAACTACATGAATTTAACTTTTTAAAAATTATAATTTCTTCAAATTGAAATAAGTTCACTTATCCAGAGGAATGGGTAAGTTCAATTTTTCCCCCCTTTCATGTAAAATATTTATTTTCTTATTCATATTAGTAAATACCAAAATTCAAGCAAACGACATTTTTCAATTACCAGAAAGTATATTTCACGAGAATTTAATTTTTGAGAAGTAACCTAATAGGAATTTATACTTCGCTCAATCAACCAAACGAGCCCTACTACTACTACTACTATTACTAATAATCCTTCCAAGCTAAAATAAGTAATTTTTATTATTTAATGAGTTTTTTAAGAATGATAAATTATATTGGGAGAAAATCCGGGCATTATACTACATTAGATGAGTCTCTGCAAGTTTGATCAAACTTTGAGGAAAAGGATCGAAGAGTATATAATCAACACTATTCGGTGGAACAAATCTAGCCACTTAAAGTGCCAAAACGCTACCATTGTAAACGTTTAAGACTGATGTTTGAAGCTTGTGTCTTTCTTCTCATTAGGTATTGATATAAATAATACAAGGAGAGTGAAGATTTGGTTCTATCCTTTTACACACCAAATCATATAAGAATCCTAACAAGGGAATATACAAGATACTGTAAATATGTACTATAACAGGCCCCCGCAAGCTCATGGGCGAGGGCGAACATGTAGCTTGAGACAAAGTGAATGAAAGTGGTGATTGCCGACTGCCTTGGTGAAGATGTCAGCGATCTGATCTTGCGAACGAACATGTCGGACAATGAGATCACCAGAAGCGACCTGTTCCCGAACGAAGTGATAATCGATTTTAATGTGCTTGGATCGCTGATGAAACACCGGGTTCGCTGTGAGGAAAGTGGCGCTGAGGTTGTCACAAAGAAGAATAGGAGGCCGAGCAACTGGGACATCCATCTCCTCTAGCAGCTGCAGTAGCCACATGAGCTCAGCCGAGGCAAAGGCAATGGCTCTATATTCGGCCTCAGTGCTGGACCGAGCAACGCCGTTCTGCTTACGAGAAGACCAGCTGATGAGGTTCCCACCGAAGTAAATTGCAAACCCATGTTGGGAGCGACAGTCATCCGGATCAGAGGCCCAACCATCATCAGAATAAGCAACGAGGCGAGAGTCAGAGGCCTTGTGCAGTGAGAGGCCGGCCGAAATGGAGCCTTTGAGATAACGGAGGATCCACTTGACCGCTGCCCAATGAAGGTCCGACGGATCATGCATAAATTGGCAGACACGGTTGACGGCATAAGAGATCTCAGGACGGGTGATAGTCACATACTGAAGTGCCCCGACAATACTGCGATAGAGATGTGGATCCGAGCAAGGATCACCAGAGCGAACCAACCGAGAGCCTGGTTCAGCTGGAGTTGCAATCGGTTTAGCCCCAGTCATACCACAGCGATCCAGAATATCAATAATGTACTTCTGCTGACTGAGGTGAATGTTAGAGGCTGTGCGAGTGACATCGATCCCCAAGAAGTATCCCAGGGAACCAAGATCCTTTAGAGAGAAGGCCCGATTCAGGCTGAGAACAAACTCATCAATGAAAGCAGCATGAGAGCCCGTGATAATCAAGTCGTCAACATAGACAAGAACATAGACAATGTCACGACCATGTGTTTTGATGAAGAGGGATGAGACAGATACACAACCTCTGAAGCCTTGACGAACAAGGGCATCCTTGAGCTTCTGAAACCAAGCTCTGGGGGCCTGCTTGAGGCCATACAGGGCTTTGCGGAGCCGGCAGACATGAGTGGGCCGATCAGAGGAGACAAATCCTTGCGGCTAAGTCATAAAGACGGTTTCAGCAAGATCCCCATTGAGGGAAGCGTTGTTGATATCAACTTGACGAAGAGGCCACGATCGAGAGAGCGCCAAACTCAGCACAAGACGAATCGTAGTGGGTTTGATGACCGGACTGAAGGTGTCGAAGAAGTCAACACCCGCTTCCTGATTGAAATCTTTGGCAATCAGGCGAGCCTTGTAGCGATCAATAGAGCCATCAGACTTCTGCTTAACCCTGTAAACCCACTTACAACCAACAACATTAGCACCAAGAGGCCGAGGAACTAAGTCCCATGTCCCATTTTTCATTAAAGCGTCATATTCTAACTGCATAGCATGTTGCCAAGGAGGGCTTTTAGCGGCTTGATGAAAAAATTTGGGTTCTATGTTAGCTGTGAGGGCAGTGGGGAGAGGGTGTTTAGTGGAGTATAAGGACTTGAGTTTGAGGGAATTTGTGGCAGCTCGAGTGGCCATTGGATGAACCGAGACTTCAGATTGCCGGAACCAAGACGGAGCCGGCGGCCCAGGGGACGGGGCAGGGGAGGAGGAGGGTGATGACGGGATGCTGTCACTGTTGTCTGATGCTGCAGAGCTTGGGACCTCCGAGGGCGGTGAAGGAACCGGAGAAGGAGACGCATGAGAAGGCGGCGGAGAGACGTGAGGGGTAACAGGTTGGGAGGGAGCTGGAGACGGAGACACGGTGGAGGGAGGGGGCTGAGGAGGCGTTGAATCTGATGGGGCGACAGAGGAGGCCTGCTGCAGTAGCTGAAGAGGAATGGAAGGTGATGGGGGATCGGACACTACAGGGGAAGAGTCCGAGATGTAAGGGAAGAGGGTCTCATCAAAGACAACCGAACGGGAGATGTAACACCGTCGTGTGGGGACATGATAGCACAAATACCCCTTGTGCTTCGAACTGTACCCCAAGAAGAGACAAGGTAATGACCGGAACTCCAGTTTAGACCGATTGTATGGTCGCAGAAAGGGGTAGCAACGACACCCAAAGGACTTCATGAAGGTGTAGTCAGGTGTTTTATTATATAGGAGTTGAAAGGGGGACTTGTGATCCAGGTTTGGTGTGATTGTTCGGTTGGAGAGATACACAGAAGTGTGAAAGGCTTGCTCCCAAAACTGCTGGGGGAGACGCGCATGGGCTAGAAGAGCTAGGCCTTTTTCGACGATTACCCGATTCTGACGTTCAGAAGAACCATTTTGTTGGGGTGTGTATGGACAGGAGACGAGATGATTGATGCCAAGAGTGCGGAGCAAGGTGGAGACATTCTGGTACTCACCACCTCCATCTGTTTGGAAGGCTTTGATAGTGGTAGAGAATTGTGTTTGAATAAGTTTCAGAAATAACTCAAAAATGGAGTAAACTTGAGACTTGGCAGAGATGAAATAGATCCAAACAAATTTCGAATAATCGTCAATAAAACTTATATAATATGTGTTTCCATTGGTAGACAAGATAGGGGAGGGACCCCATACATCAGAGTGGACGAGATCAAAGGGTTTGACTGTTGTAACCGTACGAGCAGGAAGGTGAACTCGATGACTCTTGCCAAGCTGACAGGCACCACAGACGGTGCTTAGTATATTCGATGACACTGGAAGGCGATGGACGGAAAGGAGACGACGCAAGACGGACTCATGAGGGTGGGCAAGACGGTGATGCCAACAATCAAGGGAAGCACGCTCACCCACAAAGGCAACTGATGGACTCAGACATGACTGACCGGACTGGATGGAGCGGGAAAGACGATAGAGGCCACCTTCAACGATTCCTCTTAGAAGCACTCGGCCCTGCAGAGTCTTAACAAAACAAGCATCTTTGTGAAATTCGAGATAAACAGGGTTATCCTTTGTCAATTGAGACACACTGAGCAAGTTTTTGGATATAGCAGGCACACATAAAATATTGGGGAGGTGTAAAGGGGAAGAGGCAACACGCTTAGTAGGTAGAATAAAGCTACCAAAATGAGAAATGGGGAGAGACATACCATTCCCGACAACTAAGTTATCGGTACCACCATAGGGTGTGTGAGATTGCAGGCCGGAGAGATCACTGGTGACATGGGCATTGGCGCCAGTGTCAACCACCCAAGGGTCTGCAAGTTCCGATTGGCAGCTGACTGAATAGGCCGACCGGTTGGAGGATGGAGCCGAATCAGGACGATTGAGAGCCGCCGCAGCATGACGATTGGTGACCGGGTATTCGGTGAGATTGAGACGACCAAAGCAATTGAAAGCCTCATGCCCAGTTTTGCCGCAAATCTGGCAAGTATGGCGAGAGGACCGATCAACATCAGAAGAACCGGAGCCAGCGGCGGGGCTCTGTTGATGATCAGAGGAGGATCTGCCGCGGCCGCGACCACGACCACAACCCCTTCCAGACGCAGCAAAGTTGGCTGACAGTTGGTTGCTATCGGAGAGAAGCTTTTAGTCTTCAGCGAGACTCTGCTCCTCCTGCAGAAGATAGCCGAGAAGTTGCTCAGAGGAGACAGCTTCAGATTTGAGGGCAAGGGCTGAGCGGAAAGACGCAAACTGAGACCCTAAGCCGAACAAAATATAGGAGACGAGATCGCTGTCGGAAACGATGCACAAGCACTCCGCAAGTTCATCAGCGATGGCTCGTTTCTTCTCGACATACTCGAGAATGGACATGGAGCCTTTGGTGAGGGTTTGGAGTTGATGGCGGAGGTACATCTGGCGAGCGCTCGATTGGGCATGGAACATCTGAGCCAAGATCCGCCATGCTTCATCAGCAGTGGTGGCCCTGCTAAAGTGACCAAGAAGGGGTGTAGTGAGAGTCGATTGGATCCAGAGCAGAACGAGCCTATCCTTGCGAACCCAGGCATGGTAAGCCAGATTGGGAACGGTGGCAGGAGCAGCAGGGACAGATTCTCCGATGAAGGCATCAAGAGCCGATTCCGGTGTCACCGGGGTAGCGGGAGGCGTGGTGGCAGGGGCGGTGATGGTGGCTGGAGGAGGCGCCGTTGGTGTAAGGAATGAGTCCAGATCGAAGGCTTCGAGAGCCGATCGGACAGTGTTGCGCCATAAGGAGTAGTTACTCCGATCAAGGCGGATGGCAAAGTTGGGAAGATGAAACGCAAGGGTGGTTCCATCGGATGAGGCAGAGAAGAGGAGTTGGGTAGGAGAGGTAGGAGTAAGGTTGGAAGCCATTGATGATCGGGAGGATCGTGTTTAGGCTGATACCATGTAAACGTTTAAGACTGATGTTTGAAGCTTGTGTCTTTCTTCTCATTAGGTATTAATATAAATAATACAAGGAGAGTGAAGATTTGGTTCTATCCTTTTACACACCAAATCATATAAGAATCCTAACAAGGGAATATACAAGATAGTGTAAATATGAAAGACTTCCTGCTATTTCCAATATGTCATCATCCACTATATAAGTGCGTAAGAAAATACGATCATCGCCCATGCACTCAAGCTTCTGACCAAATGCAAAGAATCCAACTCCAAATGCACACAATTCACTCCCCTCGTAACTGCCTGCTCGACCCCCATGAGTGCTGCATTCATCTTAGCAATATTGACTTCCCAATTAACCTTATACAACGTTTTAGTGTTTTACCGTAGCCCATAACATGTGCCCTGTATCATCTCGAGCCACTACACCCAACCAAACGAGCCCATAACATGTGCCCTGCGGTTTCGACCACGCAAAACCCCAACAATCCATTGAGTACCCTCGGTGATCCTCTCATTCCGACTTTCCCAAATAGCCTATAGTCATGAACAAACTTCCGAAATCCATCCCTTTAACAAAGGAGCGTTGATCGAAGAGCATCATATTGCTCGCTGCAGAGGCGGAGCTGAGAGGGGGGGCTTTGGGGGCTCTCTCATTTGACGAACTACTTAGGTATATTCTCCTTGTCGTTAGTTTTGTTTTGATATATAATACACCTTAATCCGACATCTGAGTAAAAAGTCATGAATATGTTTAAAAATTAAAGGTATATATTAATCACTTTAGTTTTGTTTCAATAGACTATAATGCTTTTATATTTTACTTAAATTAACATTCACATGCTATAATTCATCTCGAGTGTTTCGAAATGAGAGGTTATACTAATCATTTTGAAAATTAGATAGGAAGTTACGCAAGTTTAAATTTTTTATAGGGCAAATTGCATAAAATAGCACGAATTTTAGACATAGTTGCACTTAGTGGCACGAACTAAAAAAATACAAAAATAATCATCAACTTTGGAGTTTAGTTGTGGTCGTGGCACGTACCCCTATCTCGCTAATTTGGACTAGTGGGGGTGTTTACATGATTTTTTTTTAATTAAAAAGGCATATAGAGTGAGATATGGATTAGTGAGAATGCTTACATGATTTTTTTTTAAAAAATGACATAAAAGATGTGTCCAAATTATGAAACTAGCTAGGTTCCAATTTTATTTTTTATTTCATGTAATTCCAAATCAAAGATAATTGTGACAAATATGACATTTGGAAATTAAAATTTGGTACTAGTTATTTTAATTTGCAAATGTTATATTTGTCACAATTATCTTTGATTTGAAATTACATGAAATAAAAAAAATGGAACCTAGCTAGTTTCAAAATTTGGGCACATATTTCATGTCTTATAGTTTTTTTTAAAAATCCATGTAAGCATTCCCAGTTTCCCACTAATTCATATCTCACTATATGTCTTTTTAATTAAAAAAAAAATCCATATAAGCACCCCCACTAGTCCACATTAGCGAGATATGGGGTATGTGCTACTGATCGCAACTAAACCCCAAAGTTGGTGATTATTTTTGTATTTTTTTAAGTTTGTGTCACTGAGTGCAACCACCCCTAAAGTTCGTGCTATTTTATGTAATTTGCCCTTTTTTATATCTAGTTATACATTATAATTATATATATGTTATGAGTGCAGCAAATTATACTCTATATAACTAGAGTTGTTATTCGAGCTAAACAAGTCTAGTATTGTTTGATTATATTTATCTCATTTAGAAACAAATCAAAGCTCGAGTCGAACCTATATTTGAACTTGAGCTCATACTCAACTTGTTTAGTAAATGAACAAGCTTGACCTAATTTTTTTCCCAAGTATTATGCAACTTTACTTACTCATGACATAGTAACTTAATTAAAACAAAATTTGTAAATTTCATAAAATTCGTGCTACTTGAGTTTCAATCGAGCCGAGACGAGCTTTGAATCGAGCATAAAAATGTTATCATAATTAACTCATTTTGTAAATGATGCTCGAGCAACTTTTATTGAGCAAAACTAGAGACAAGCTCTAGCTATTTAGCTCATATAACCACCATAATCTTAACTTAATGTTTATTATATTGTGTTCCTATACTTATTTAGTTCAATTTTTTCTGAATATTTCATTTATATATTTATATTTCTTTTTTTAGGTGCGAAAAAAAATGATAGCATTTTATCATAAACCGATGACATTTTATCTTAAAATAACATATATTATCATATTATATATAATTCTTTATGTCAATTTAATCCAAAACTATATCGCACATATATAATCGTGCCCCCTCTGAAAATTTTATGACTCCGCCACTGCCTTGCCGTGCAAGATCTCCTACTTCACTCTATGCTTCACCCCTAGACCTGTCAAAACACAACCCGACCCGATCGGCCCGAAAAATTTCCGACCCGAACCCGGAAATTTTGACCCGATTTTTTTTTTCCGACCCGAACCCTAAAAACCCTAAATTTTCTAGGTAATCTGGGTTTCGACCCGATGACCCGATTGACCTGGTTGATTTATAATTATATATAATTAAATTTTTTTTATATATAATTAAATTTTATCACAAAATTATCAAATCATGATTTTTTAATTTAAAAAAGAAAAAATTGACAAACCCGAAATCGACCCGAAACCCGGTCAAGCCCGAGTTCGAGTCAACCCGAAAAACCCGTTTTACCCGAAACCCGAAGTGACCCGACCCAAATGACCCGTTTGACAGGTCTATTCACTCCCTACAACACAAAAATGTTTTGACATTTATTTAATCTTAAAAAAAAATATAAAAAATATATTTACATTACTAACATCTATTTTTATATATTCATAAAATTTTATTTATAAAAATCATGTTTTACACTTTTAAAAAATTAAAAAGCCAATATTTAACAAATTATAATTATTAAACATTTTAAAACATGATATTTTAAAATAAAATTTTATGAATATATAAAAATAGATGTTTGTAATATAAATATAATTTTTTTTAAGATTAAATAAATCTTAAAATATTTTTGTGTTGTAAAGAGTAGAGTATAGAGTGATGTAGAGTATCTTCTCCACAACCCAAGCAAAGAGTAGAACTTTGAGAGGGGCTCTCCACAGGACCACAACCATCCCCAAACCTGGTCAGCCAAATTATTTTACTTAAAAAAAAAACAGATATTAGGCCTCGAGGTAAATGAACTGGGCTTAATTACCAAGCCCATCTATTGGGTATGTGCCCAATTTATTGTTGAGGTGTTTCTCTCATCGTCCATTAAGATTATCCACAATGGTTTTGTTTATAATGTATATATTTGCACAAGATGTGTAAAAATACACCTTATTTTTTGTTGTTTTACTCCAATGGTCAAATGTGTATTTTTTACACATCATTCAAATACAATAAATTTAAAAGAAAGAAGAAAACAAAAATCATAAAAAATACACTAATGAAATTGTCTTGCTTTTTGAAAAAGTTTTTGCACATGGGGGAGGTGATGTGCTCAAATTTGCACATTACATGCTCAAATGTACACATTTGCACACCCCAAAAGCAACCAATGTAGCTAAAAAATGTCTAAAAAGTACATATTTAGACATTTACACATAACCATTGGAGTTAGTCTAATAACCCATTTATGTGGAAAGTGAAGTAGTAGTGAATACCCCATGTCCCCACTTACTACCGACGTGACAATATGTCAATATGGTGAATATAGTCCCCACTTTAGGCTTTAAACCGCAGTTATGAATTGTATCAAATTGATTAATCCAAGTGGCAATGTGGCATTGGCATACAATAACCTAGCAGTTTTAAATTTTAATATGGTTAGGTTAAGTAGGTATAAGTTATTTAAGTAATTTATGATCACCACAAAAAATATTTATTAATTTCTCTTTTTTTAATATTTAGAAAGCAATTCAAATCAATAAGATATATTTGGAGTATATGAGAGGTTGAACAATATAATAGATTAAAGATAACCGAATAAAAATACACAATACAAGAAACAAGCAGAAACAAACCCATAAGAACCACAAAAAATCAAACAAAAGCAAAAAAAACACCACCAAGACACCAGCTCGATAAAGGCATAAGCCATCCTCATTCTTACGCTACTCAACAAGACCACTCGAGCCAAAACTATATTCAAAACCAGACTGATGTCGTTGTCATTCATCTCAAACACAATGAAAAGGGAAATAACGTATGTAACACTTCACAAGTTGTCCTTACAATTGATAAATACTATAGATATCATGAGATGCCATGGTTCAATGGTATCATCTCTTGGTTCATCTTGACATCTCATGTTGTCCTTATCTCTTTTTGATCTTGATTCCCCTTGTTAAATATATTAACGAGGTTCCATCATAAAATCAATTGGTCATAGGAGGAGTAGCCTATCGACTTATATACTATGCTAGCTTGTTTTGTTCAAATTTTCGATGTGCGATGATTTTTGTCCATTGACATCTCAACAATCAAAACACTTAAAATTGTATAAAGAAATTCATAAAACCGAATAGTTGGCTATATACATTAATTAATTAAGATCATTATAGACATGTGTTGGTCTCGGATAGTGGTTGGGTGGGGCTAGGTAGGTTTAGTGGAGGTATGCAGCGACACAGCCAGGGTTTATACTTTTGTGAATTGTAGGGGTGTGGCGGTTGCAAAGGCTTTGGGTGCCTTTCATGGGCTCTAGTTAGGTCGATAGAGAGTTATGACTTATGAGCATATAATTGTTGAAACATATATAGGGTTCGTATATAGTCTTTCTTTATTCCAGGTTTTTATCTGGAATAAAGAAAGACTGGAAGATTTTCTTCCCCAAGATGTCGTTGAGAAAATCATTAATGTTCATATCCCTTCAAATGATTTCGAAGACAGATTGTATTGGAAGCCTAATAAACATGGCTGGTTTTCCACTTCTAGTGCGGTTGACCACATTACGAGAAATAAGCGAACTAGTGTTGACCCACTAGATTGGATTTGGAAAATTGATTGTCCGCCTAAGATCAAAAACTTTCTATGGAAAGACCTTCTAAACGGGACCCCTACGAAAGTCAGATTGCAAAGTAAAGGAGTCCATGTCCCTCTAGAGTGCCCGTTCTGCAACCATAATGGTGAAGACGCTACCCATATCTTTACCGAATGTCAAACGTCCTTATATTTTATAGGGAGAATGGACAGAAAAATCGAGCAAATTATCCGACATACTGACAAAGTAGACAAATCCTATAAAAATATAATCACATACATTTTTACAAATCTTTTGGAAAATCAGAAATCGACCCTCGTTTTTTCCCTTTGGGGTATCTGGTCAATGAGAAACAAAATTCTTTTTGACAACAACGACATTAAGAACACGGAAGAATGGATAAAGACTATTAAACAATACATGAGTAGTTGGAAAAAAAACACAAAAAGATGAGCTAGAAGATGACACGACAACTGTTAAAAGTTCCAGCCAAACCAGAACAAAAAAACATAAAACTATTAAATGGAAAAAACCCGCTAAAGGCTTTGTCAAACTTAATTTTGATGGAGCTATGGCTAGCTCTGGTCTCGCTGCCTCGGGATTTGTTATTCGCGATTGTCACGGTTCAGTTATCTCTTGTGGCGCCCGGGATCTTGGTCGTCTGTCCCCTGTACAAGCTGAATGTCGCGGTCTTTTGGCCGGTCTCCAGATTGCTTCGATGAGGGGTATCTCTCGGCTTTAGGTGGAGGGAGACTGCTTGATGCTGATCAACATCTTAAAGGGGATCTGGCGGTGTCCTTGGGAGATTGAAATGGAGGTTTCGGATGCCCTCGGCCTCGTCCGTCAGGATGCTATTGGGCGGTGGTTCAACCGCGGTTGACCATCCCCAAATCCTTGCCTTGTATCAATATATATATATATATATATATATATATATATATAGGGTTCGTATGGGACGAGGTTAATAAACTGACTAAAATTATAACAGGGTAAAATTTATAAATTGTTGGTGAAAGTAGTTAAAATTTTAAATAATAAGATAATCTCTGTATGGGGCGTAAAACAGTTTATTTGTAAAAAGTGGAGTTTATTTGGTTATTAGGGATATTGTGGTACTTTCAAACCAAATAAGATAAAAGGGAAGGGGTAAAACAACACTTATACAAAATAAATACCCAAATAACCTCATTTTTCTAGCCTTTTTAACACGTTTTAGTTTATTTTGGTCATCTAAATAACCAAAAAAGCTGCATAAGGGCTTCAGACAAGATGGAAAAAGGGCTATTGACAAGACCATTTTCATAAAATTGCACACAAGTTCTTCGCATTCTAAAAATACAATTACAAATCTGTCCGAGAGAATAATTGAAAACTAACGCTATTCAACCTCGTTTCACTTGGACGAGCCACAAACGATAGAGAGAAATCACTCATACCTTGTTCATTGCGGTAGATTTGCGAGGGTTTTCAACGGATCTACCAAATTTAAGTCAAGAAGCTTCATTTACAATTGATTTTAATGGTTTTTATTTGAAGAAATTGTGTGTTTTAGGGTTTGAAATTAGAATTGAAATTGATGAAATTGGTTGTTGTTTGTGTGTTTTGTTTGATTGTTGTTGATTTGGGTGTTGTTTGAGTTGAATTATGAGTAGAAATTGTAACGAAAACGAAAGAAATTGCTCGTTTTATTGCGATTAGAGTTGGTTTTTTTTGACGTTTTTTCATGGCTTACTGTCGGACAAAAGACTTGTGTAGATCTCACGAGGCGATGATATATGCTCAACTACTGTCACCGAGCCTCTTATGTACCCTCACCACTTTTTGTCGAGGTTCCTTCATACCCTCAACAACTTTTGCCGAGCCTTTTTTGTACCCTCAACATCATTTGCCGAGGTCCCTTATTTAGCTCGTCCTCTCCGAGTTCGACAGATTTTTCAAACGACGACTACAAATAACCGTTGAATGTCATTCGATAATCATCCAAATTGATCGACATACGAAAGTGAGTGTCGGTCAATTCGCTCCTTGATAAATTTCACCGATTTTGGTCAGTTTTCGAGCAAACAATTCATTCGACGAATTTAGGTTTTTTTTCATTCGCTTTGATTCGTAGATGAGAGCTTTGGACCTTTTTGTAATTTGTTTGAAAAAAGCGAAAAGGATGTTTAAAAACCTACAAATGATTAATTTTTAATGACACCCACACGTTTTAGTTTATTTCTCATTATGGTTAACTACTTTGATGGTCAGATCAGATGGGCTGCGAATCCTCTGTCCCGATATCAATCCCCTTCTCCTGTCCTCCTATTTTTATTGGTCCAGCTGGCGTTGTAAATTAACTCTTCCAAACCCATCAATATTAAACCAAACTGGTCCACAAAAAACACTAAACACAGTAAACCCTTTTTCAATTTGGGTTTCCTCCAACTGCAATCTTCTCGTCGGTGCAAATAGAGAGGGTTCCTGTCGAGTGACAAAGACGGAAAATCTCACCAGTGGTGTTCCCCAATCGGTTCTCCTCGGCTCAAAGTTGGCCAGTCTCAACGGTGGATCTCTCTTCTCCTCCGGATTTTGCATCTAATCAAATCCCTGAGAGCAAGAGGGATCGATGGCGGCGAACTAGGCGACTCCTCTCCGACGATGCCTCTATCGAGTATGTGACCCCTAATCTGTCAATCCCAACTTTCTCCAATGGAACTCCTTATTTTTCTGGAATTGAGTTGTGTGAAATCCCTAAATTGAGTTAATTGAAATCCCTAATTTCTTCAATTCAACCCCTTATTATTCTTATGAAATTGGGTTGTTTGATTAACGATACTAATTTTT
The DNA here is from genome assembly GCA_037127255.1 of Persicaria tinctoria. NCBI lineage: Eukaryota > Viridiplantae > Streptophyta > Magnoliopsida > Caryophyllales > Polygonaceae > Persicaria > Persicaria tinctoria. The sequence continues at coordinate 2,971,975 of JBANSL010000014.1, forward strand.
TCATGGGTTCACTTGGTGACTTTGGAAGCTTCTTCAAATTGATGCCACTTTTTTTTTGAAGTGGAGATTGATGCCACTTTAGTTAAAGTTGGTAGAACAGTGCAACTGAGCTGGGAGATTGATGCCACTTATGAAATTGGGTTGTTTGATTCACATGAGTTTTTTTCGAATGAAGTATATATGAGTTGCTATTAAAAAAAGAAAAAAGAAATGTTTACATTTTTCTACCTTAGCCTATGGGTAGAGATGCAATAACAGTCAGAAGCAGCTGCTTTTTGGCTAAATTGGCTCTCAATTCAGACTGATAGTATTCAAGATTAAAGCTTGATAGTATTTAAGATTAAAGCTTCATGTTTGCCAACTACATTTTCTTTGCTTGTATTTTGTACACTTAACATGATCAAACTGTGCATTTTCTTTTTATTACCTTTATGAATTTCTGTCTATTGGCTGAAATTAGATGGAGGAGAAAGTAAAGAAATTTGTGGAGATGAAACATCGAAGTTTGGCCGAAGAGAGTCACAAAACAATGGAAGCTTTAAAAGAAAGGTATTGGCTTTAGTTCATGTAATGTGGGCTTGTCAGGTTTTGATGTGGCAGTGGGGTATTTACATAATTAGAGTATACACTAGTGTTTAAGGGTTATAAAGTTGATAAACTAAGCATAGGATATACACCTAATTTTGAGATTCAAGTATGATTTATTGGCTGATAGTGTATGGTACATTATACCCTTGATCTATTTCGATTAGTGATGTAATTAAATTTTCAGCCTATTAGCTCAAATGGTGAGCTATGTGTTTTACACATCGATGTGGGTTCGAATCCCATATAGGCTAACTTACAGTTAAAGCTTGAATAAGTAAGATGAATCACCAATTGAAATAGAAAATTAGCAAAAACATTCCTTGTATGATGTCCATAACTTCCATACATTCATCAAGATAAAATAGAACATCAGCAAGATGTAGTCCAATACATATAGTAATATAGTAGGCCAACAATTTAATAAAAACCACTTCAAGAAAATTAATTCAATGTTTATGCAAACGGTGAAACCATATTTAATACGCTAACAATATAGCAGAAATATAAATGAAGGCCAACACATATAAGAGAACACCAGCAATGGCTGAGAGTGGAAATCAGCAGCAGCAAAGCAACTTGAACCCCAACCGATGTACAACAGCAAGGCCAACACATACAAGAGAACACCAGCGAGGGCTGTGAGTGGAAATTAGTAACAGCAGCAGCAAAGCAACTTGAACACCAACCGGTGTACAGCAGCAAGGCCAAACCTCAAAAGGTTGAAAGGTCACATATCACTGCCTTGAAGGAGTTTACCCTTTTGGATTGTTTCCTCTTTTCAAGAGGACCTTTTGGCCTTTTACTAAATTGATGTCCAGGCTTTGGCTTTAAGATTGAGCTTGCAACTATCTTCATCTGAGTGGGATCACTTCCGAGCAGTTGACAACTCTCAGGATTGGATTGTACAGGGTTTCCTTCTGAATTGCAATCCAGTTCTGCAACTCTCGCGGCCAACTGCGTAGATAAGCGACATTAGGGAAGAGAGATCCACCGTTGAGACTAGCCAACTTTGAGCCGAGAAGAACCGATTGGGGAACACCACTGGTGAGATTCTCCGTCTTCGTCACTCGACAGGAACCCTATCTATTTGCACTCGACAGGAACCCTCAATAGGAACCCTCTCTAGTTGGAAAAAACCCAAATTGAAAAAGGGTTTACTGTGTTTAGTGTTTTTTGTGGACCGGTTTTGTTTAATATTGATGGGTTTGGAAGAGTTAATTTACAACGCCAGCTGGAGCAATAAAAATAGGAGGACAGGAGAAGGGGATTGATATCGGGACAGAGGATTCACAGCCGATCAGATGATCTTAGTTTTTTCATATGCTAGTTGTTGTTTTTTTTTTTTTTTTTTTTGCGTTTTGATGATACAATGACACACTATATGTCTATGATACAACAATCTCTTTGAGTTCGCATTGTAAGATCACGAGATTGATTGTAATGTCCACCTTGAAAGTTTCAATTCATTGATATATATAGGTTACAAAGGTATTGGGTCTTATTGGGCTTTGAGTTCACTATACATGAGGAGACCTATGTAATCTATCAAACCCCCGCAATCGAAACAGGAGGGGGCCGTACAGTGAGACTGAAACGAAAATCAATGAACAATTGTCTAGGTAAACCCTTGGTGAATATATCAGCGTACTGATAAGAGGACGGGACGTGTAGAACGCGGACATGTCCAATGACAACCTTGTCCCTGACGAAGTGGAGATCAAGCTCAATGTGCTTCATGCGTTGATGCTGGATTGGGTTGCTAGCCAGATAGACGGCGGAGACGTTGTCAGTGTAGACCAGAGTGGCCTTCTGAAGAGGGAAACGGAGCTCAAGCAGGAGATTGCGGACCCAAGAGCACTCGGAAACAACGTTGGCAACACCTCTGTATTCTGCCTCAGCGCTGGAGCGAGACACGACCGAATGACGCTTGGCTGACCACGACACAAGGGTGTCGTTGAGGAAGACACAGTAATCAGATGTGGAGCGACGTGTGTCAGGACAACCACCCCAATCCGCATCAGTGTAAGCAACAAGGCTTAGAGGAAGGAGTGATCGTGGTGCCGAGCTCGAGGGTGCCGCTGATGTACCGAATGATCCGCTTCAAGGCCTGAAAGTGAGGTTCCCTGGGGGCATGCATGAACAAACAGACCTGCTGAATGGCGTAACTGATATCAGGCCTAGTGAAAGTGAGATACTGAAGAGCACCAACGAGGGTCCTGTACAATGTCGTATCATCAAGCAAAGGACCAGAATGAGCACTGAGCTTGTTGGATGTATCGACATGGGTGGCAACTGGATTACAGTTGACCATCTTAGCCCGAGCAACAATCTCAGCAGCATACTTACTCTGTGAGAGAAACAGACCAAACGCATGACGCTGAACAGCAACTCTCAAGAAGTAGGACAACTGACCCAGATCAGACACGGCGAATTCCGCACTCAATTGCGAAATAATGGACTTCCGAAGATCATCATAAGAGGCGGTGAGAATGATATCGTCGACATATAGTAACAGGAAGGCCATGTTAGAGCCTCGACGATAGATAAACAGAGACGTATCCGAACGGCTACCAATGAAACCCAAGCATAGCAGATGCGAAGCAAAGCGCTGGAACCAAGCCCGCGAAGCCTGTTTCAGACCATAGAGATAGAGCTTGAGGAGACACACGTGCTTGGGACGATCAGTATCAGCAAACCCCGGCGGCTGAAACATGTAGACGGTCTCATTCAGATGTCCATGCAGAAAGGCGTTCTTGACATTTAACTGATGAATGGCCCAGTTGTGCGACAAAGCTAGGCTCAATACCACTCGGATAGTGGTAGGCTTGACCACGGGGCTGAACATCTCATCACAGTAAATTCCTACCTACTGAGATCGACCGTTGACCACAAGACGGGCTTTGTAGCGCTCCAACGTCCCATCAGAGCGAAACTTGTGACGGAAAAGCCACATACAACGAATGATGTTCGCCTCAGGAGGGCGAGGGACAAGAACCCAAGTACCATTCTTTGTAAGGGCCCTGTATTCGTCGAGCATAGCCGCCTGCCAATTCGGGTCAAGGAGGGCTGTTTTGTGGGAGGTGGGAATGGGGGAAAGGGAGGTCGGGAAGGAGGCAGGGGGGATTGGGAGTCGGGAGGGACAGAGGCATGGGAGTCAGAAGCGGCGGGGAATGCGGCGGGCGCAGCATGCCCGCCGCTGGTTGATTGGCCGCGGTCGCAGCATGATGTTGCGGCCGCCGCCAGTAGGTGAGACGAGGGTAGGGGGTCGGATTTTGATGGGTTGCGAGTGTGTGGTATGGTGGTAGGGGGTGGTGGGGATGACTCTGACTCTAACGGAGACACATGGGGTGTGGGAGACGCAAAGGGGAATCACGACTCATCAAAGGTGACATGACGAGATAGAATGATCTTGTGAGTCTTGATATCGAGGCAGAGGTAACCGCGATGATCAGACGGGTAGCCAAGAAAGACACGAGGGGTGGAGCGTGGGTGAAGCTTGTGAGGGGCGGTGGAGGACTGATTGGGGAAGCACAATCACCGAACGGTACGGAGGTGATCATACCTAAGCAAAGTGCAATACAGTGCCTGAGTTGGTGAGCGATGGTGGAGGGTGATGGAAGGGAGAATGTTTAGGAGGTAGCACGTGGTGGCTAAGGTGTAAGGCAATAGAGAGGGGGAATGAATGCGTGGAAGAGGAGAGAGCGCATCATATTGGTAATGGTTCGGGTGATTCGTTCGGCCTTGCCATTTTGTTGGGAGGTATAGGGGCAAGACAAGCGATAGGAGATCCCATTGGTGGTGAAGAAAGTGTGAAATTCTTTGTTGTCAAATTCGCGACCATTGTCACATTGGAAACACTTGATAGAAGTGTGAAATTGTGTTTTGATGTAAGCATGGAATTTGGCAAAGATAGGAAACACTTGAGATTTAAAGTGCAAAGGGAAAACCCATAAGAAATGTGTATAATCATCCAGAAACAAAAGGTAATACTTATGACCCTCCTTGCTAGGCACAGAAGATGTCCAAATAGCACTATGAATAATATCAAAAGGGGAAAAAGTAGTGTTTAAAGACCGCTGAAAAGGAAGTCTGGCATACTTGCCTAACTGACAAGAAGAACATAAACTAGAGTGAGGCTCTTTATTACATTGGACAAGACTCTTAGAACGAAATAAATCTAAAACTGTAGGACTGGAATGACCAAGGCGTGCATGCCAAAGACTGGATGATGATGATGCCGAGAGGGCGACTGGACTTGACAGGCTGGATGGTGAGGGCGACGACACAGGATAGAGCTCCCCGGTGCTATTACATCTCAGGCGAGTAACCCCCGTAGTAAGATCCTTCACAGAGAAACCAAACGGATCAAACACAAGAGAAACATTATTGTCAGCGGTGAACCGACGGACAAAGATAAGGTTTTTGACAAGTTTGGGGGCAACAAGGACGTTGTTGAGGTGTAATGGGTTGGTTGGGGTTGGTAATGTGGCATGGCCAATGCCCGAAGTAGCAAGGCGACCACCGTTGCCGACGATACTAGAATGGGAAGGACCCTTAAAAGAAAGAGAAGAGAGAGTACCTGAGGAGTTCGTCATATGAGAAGTGGCGCTAGTGTCAATGTACCAGGCGGAGTCAGGAGGTGCCAACTGCATCGAAGAGAAGGCGTGATGCACATCAGTGGGAGTGTATGCCGGATCAGACGACGACGGGTATGCTTGATGTCCTGCGGGTCGAGGAGCAGGACCCAATAAGTCCGCTCCCTGCTGACGGTTGGGATACGAGGCGGGTGGGCGATACGACGGAGGAGGGTAGCCGAAGGGCATCCAAGGCGGATACCCAGGGTTGGGGTACCAAGAGGGGCGAGAGGACTCGTGCTGCTGCGGCCGCCGCCTCTCGCAGCCGACTCTCTCGCAGCAGGGTGGTCGTTGTGGCGGTTGGTCTGCGGGGCATAGTACTCGTCGATGTCGCTTGACGAGACCAATGTCGTCTTGTCCTTGGCGGCTTCGGTGGTCTGACGGTGAAGGCGAGTCTCCTCCAAGATCAATTGAGACCGGGTATTTTCGAATGTAGGAAGAGGTTCCGTCTGCTGGATATGAGTAGCAGCAGCGTTGTATTCAGAAGGGAGACCCGAGAGTACCTGGAGGACGAGGCGGGTGACGCTGGGTTTGGAGTCGACGACGCCTAGTTGATCAGCCAAGGTCTTGATGTGCTGACAATAGGCGGATATCGACGGAAAGGAGGAAAGCTTGCAACTTGAAAATTCGTGCTCGAGATAGACAACATGGGTGGACTTGTTGTCTTGAAAGAGATTCTGAAGTTTCTTCCAAGCATCCAAGGCGGTGTCTTTGGGGTTGAGGATGATGGTCAATAGATCTTTTGAGATGGTGTTGAAGATCCATTGAAGGATGCGGGGAGTCAATCCCTAGATTGACTCCGGTGAAAACCTCAAATTGTGCTAAAAATCGTGAGGACTACTTTATAGCTTGGTTTATTTGAAACCTGTGTTAAAAACCTCAATCACACGGTGACTTTACAACTCGATTCAACCTAAAAACCGTGCTAAAAACTCCAATTTTAAAATAACACACGACTTTATAGTTCAGTCAAGCCTAAAAATTGTGCTAAAAAACTCATGTTTTAAAATTACATAGTGACTTTATAGCTCGGTTTTATTCAGAACCGGGCTAAAATTTGTGACTTTATAGATCGGTTCTATTCATAACCGGGCTATAAAGCAAGTTAACCTGGCTAAAAAGCCGTTCCTCACATATTTTTACCGCAATTTTGGGTTTCACCGGAGCGCACCCCTATATATATATATAGAGGATAGATCATATGTACTCAGCCCTTAACGTGTATCATGTGAACAAATATGGGGCATTGAATTAAGAAGATCAACGGATGAGATTAAAAGTAACTTCTGATTATTCGATTGTATTGGGAGATTATTCGGTGGAATGAAATTATTCGGTGGTATTGGACGATTATTCGGTAGAATAAAATTTACATTTTTTACACCCTTTTTACAGATGAATAATTATGTGAAAACAGACGAATAATCATAAACAAATAGATAAATAATTTCTGAGTACATAATACACGTTAAGGGTTGAGTACACCGGAACTAACCCCTATATAGATATATTTTATATTATCACAATAACACAATATAGTAATAAGTAAAATAAGATTATAATATAAGCTCCCAAACTCCAACAATACCACTAAACCCCACTCAACAAAAGTTCAATTATTCACAACATAAATCGACTTATTTGACGAATTGATATCGTTGAATTTGATAAGCATAAAATTGTTAACAAGTGCATCATCATCATCATCTCACATTAAATGCTCTCTACCTTCCAACTGTACTCACATTTATTAGATTGTATATGCAACCATGATGGACATCCCATCCAAATCCATCCCCTTATCACTTTCATTCAATTTATTTACATACAAAGATAGAAAAATCTCAGCCAATTTATTCCCTTTATATTCTCTTATAAACACACTTTCTTCATATAGATCATCACATTTCATTTCACATATGTATAGACTATAAGATAAGTGGGAGGGAGCATACATTCATAGGTCGAAACGACGCCGTTTTAGTGCACATTTTGTAACCTATTGCTTGGTTATTATCATGGAGATAGAGGCGGCCGCCACCGGCGACTTTGCTGGACACCGCGGTGGCGATATTGAAGGCGGAGGCGGCAGTGGGAGGGGGGCCTACTTGGTGTGGGAGGATCTCACGGTGGTGCTTCCGAACAAGTTAGGGAGTGGGCCCACAAAGCGGCTCCTAAATCGGCTCAATGGGTTCGCTCAGCCTGGGAGGATTGTGGCCATCATGGGTCCTTCTGGCTCCGGCAAATCCACCCTTCTTGATTCATTATCAGGTGCGCGAGTGGTAAAACAAAATACATATTTTTCAAATTATTTTTGTTTCAACTCAACAACTTTTTCATTTAGAAAACCTCTCTATTTTGGGAATTTATTAAATAAAAAAACGTCTTAAAATTCTCAAAAATCTACCAAAATGAAGAATCTATTGGAGTTGCTCTTATGACTTATTCGATACCAAATTACTTTTGGTGTTTCTATATAATTCAGAGATTCTAAAGTCTTTTTTATTTAATTTTTTTTAGAGCATCAGCACTCATGGGGTAATCCTATTCCTCTCTCTCCTCGTAATATTTTGACACGTCATTTTCCACTAACTCTATCCCATCCTTTAAGAATTATAACTTTTATCCCACATCCATAAGTTTATCCCATTACTATTTTTTTAACTTTAATTATACCATACCACATATTTTAACAAATCAAAACTTAACACACTTAATAAAAAAAAATAAAAAACCCCACTTTTATTAATTTTATAAAATAAAATGGGATAGGGAAGGGGATGGGTTTAACCCATTCCAGTAGGGTTGTCCCTTCCCCTTGGTTGAATTGGTTTTATCCCACACCCATGGGTTTATCCCATAGGAGGAGGAACGGGGGAGGAGAAAACCCATAGGGGTTGATGCTCTTATCTGTGTTCATTAAAACTGAGGATTTGTTTAGCGCAAAATGTTTATTGTATATGTGTAAGCCTAGAGTGACCTATAATGGGGATGGGGTTGAAGAACATATTTCTATTTTTGAATGTTTAGCTAAAAAAGAGCAAAAGGGTCTCAATAGTTTGGATCTTATGCTTGAAAAATGTAAAAAAAAAAGGGTTACTTTTGTTAAAGTTAAATAAAGGATCTTCTATTTACTTTATACCCTGTATGAGTTAGATGTTGGTTGAATAAAGAATTTTTAGTTCATATTTATTACTTTCCAAATTTAACTAAACAAACAATATAATATGAGTATGCCCATTACCAAAAAAGAAAGTGGTAGACAAAGTGTAGTTATCAGTTTAACATGACTTCAAAGATTTTTCTTTGATGATAAAGTGTTAAATATAGATATATCTCACAATCCAACAGTAACTATTGAGTAGATTTGTATTTTTATGTTTGTTTGTCGGCCGAGGTTCAGGTTTTTTTGACTTCGAATTTTTTCCTAATAAAAAAAATTTGAGTAGATTTTTTTTTTTTATTTTAAATATGGCTTTATCGCCGAATATGTTGATTGCTTATAAGGAGTTTACGCCAATAAGATGCTTAGGAGGAATGAGTTGTTGACTCCTTACAAACAATTCACACATTGCGTCAAACAAAGCCGAAGAGCCTAACAATTATGATTCATGACTATCAAAGATTTCACCTCATGGGTTTGCCTTCGCAGGTAAACTGTCAGCTAACGTCGTCATGACCGGAAATATCCTTGTCAATGGCAGAAAGCAACAGCTTGACTATGGTGGTGTGGTAAGTGATTCGGATTATGTCTAAGAAAGACGGTTTGTCGAGTAATTTGCTCATCATAGCTCTATTTGTTTGTTCACTGTCAGGCCTATGTGACCCAAGAGGATGTCCTGCTAGGTACCCTGACAGTAAGAGAAACCATCACTTATTCTGCCTACTTGAGGTTTCCTCCAACGATGACCAAAGACGAGATTGAAGGCATCGTAGAAGCAACCATACTTGACATGGGTCTGCAGGATTGTGCTGATCGGCTCATTGGGAACTGGCATTTGCGGGGTGTGAGTGGTGGGGAGAAGAAGAGACTGAGCATTGCTCTTGAGATCCTCACGCGTCCACAAGTCCTGTTCCTGGACGAGCCCACGAGTGGTCTTGATAGCGCGGCTTCCTTTTTCGTGGTGCAGATTCTGAGAAGTATAGCTCAGGGTCAGAAGACAGTCATTTCTTCGATTCACCAGCCAAGCAGCGAAACCTTCGCGTTGTTTGATGATCTTTTCCTGCTGTCTGGTGGTGAAACTGTCTATTTCGGTGAAGCAAAGAAGGCCATAGAGGTTCTGTCCATGAAAACAAAGTTTATCATCAATGTTGATAGTTGTGTGTTATGTTATCTTCTTGCTTACAACAGCTATGCCTGTGCAGTTCTTTGCAGAAGCCGGGTTTCCATGTCCGAGCAGAAGAAACCCATCTGACCATTTCCTGAGATGTATCAACTCAGACTTTGACAAAGTCACAGCCACATTAGAGGGCTCTATTGGAAGACACGTACGTAAACTTCGCGTCTCTATTATCATCAGCCTTCTTTGATTCTTCTATTAATGACATTTTCTGCTGTTAACTTAACAGCAAATGGGAAAGACATTAGAGCCTCTGATGAACATGGAGACAGCACAGATCAGAGCTACACTGGTTGAGAAGTACAGATGGTCAGAATACGCACGAAGGGTCAGAACTAGGATCCAAGAAATCTCATCAATGGTAAGCTATCACAGCTGACATTCAGCAACAAGAAGCAAGCTTTCTTGAGTAATTCAGTATCTGATTGACAGTTTGTAAGGAAATCTTTTGCAGCCAGAATCTGAAGTTGAACTGAAAAGAGGAAGCCAGGCAACTTGGTGGAAGCAGATTTTGACATTGACCAGGAGATCCTTCGTGAACATGACAAGGGACATAGGATACTATTGGGCGCGTATAGCTATCTACATCATTGTGTCCATATGTGTTGGTACAATCTATTACGACATTGGCACCTCTTACTCTGCTATCTTGGCACGGGGCGCTTGTGGAGGCTTTGTGTCTGGTTTCATGGTATTTATGTCGATTGGAGGCTTCCCGTCCTTCATTGAAGAAATGAAGGTAAGACAAGTAACATTCCTCCTGATAATCCAGTAGCACTTCAGGATCTAGTAAGCATAGAAAATGATAACGATCAGATTCTTCGAATTTGGTGTACTGATGTTCCATAACTGCATTCGAACACAGGTGTTTTATAAAGAGAGGCATAATGGTTATTATGGAGTTGCAGTCTACGTTCTGTCAAACTACATCTCATCATTCCCATACATTGTTGCGGTGTCACTTGTTACCGGTTCCATATCGTATTACATGGTGAAGTTCAGGAAAGAATTTTCCCACTTTGTGTACTACTGCCTCAATCTCTTTGGATGCATTTCTGCAGTAGAGGGCTGCATGATGGTGATTGCTGCACTTGTACCAAACTATATGATGGGGATAGTTATTGGTGCCGGATTCATTGTAAAAAACATATACTTTCTAGCACTTTCAAGTTTGTTGTTGGCATGATTTGATGAAGGTTTGCTGAGTTTCTTCCTCATCACTTGTCCTCATTTGGTACAGGGAATCATGATGATGACATCCGGCTTCTTCCGCTTGCTCACGGATATTCCCAAGGTGTTCTGGCGCTACCCCGTTTCGTATCTAAGTTTCTCAGCCTGGGCATTGCAGGTACATTCTGTAACACTCATTCACAGGCATGCGGAATCAGTAGAGGAGTAATGATGATTCAGAGTATCCATGGTCTCTCTAACACTTTAACATTGCAGGGTTCATACAAGAACGATCTGATTGGGCTTGAATTCGATCCTCTAATACCTGGTGACCCGAAACTTGAGGGCTCTGTGATCATAACAACTATCCTTGGGATACCAATGGGTCATTCCAAGTGGCTGGATTTGGCATTCGTCTATGTCATCATTCTATTCTACAGGATCGTCTTCTTCCTAGTACTCAAGTTCAAGGAGAGGGCCATGCCTTTTTTCAAGACGCTCTATGCCAAGAAAACCATCAATGATCTCAAAAAGAGGGCATCATTCAGGAAGTCAGGTATTCCCTCCAAGAGATTTCAACCATCATATCCACTACATGAGCAAGAAGGCCTCAACTCTCCAATTCCATAGAAACTTATGTGAGCATCTAGAATGTGCAATTTGCCATGAATCGAGTGCCACATAGCTGTAAGCATATAAAAGAGCGGAAGGAGACAATTGAAGAACTTATTCAGCAATGGCGAGATAGAAAGCAAAAAAAATCTGGCAGCTTTCATCCCTGTACTATCATCTGATTCATTCATGAACACCTCCCTCATACAAATTTAATTCCAGCAAGCAGGCAAATTGATGCATATCCAAATTATTTTCAATACGATAAAAAGATTACGAAATTAGAGCACGTACGAAATTGTTCTTCGGTGCATCCGTGGTTTCCGACTTCGTCCTGGCGGCAGCCACATGAAAGGTTTCAATAATTCAATCTCATCTCCATTAGTAATGGAGTGCCTAGGGTTTCGGATTTCGCTCGTCTTTCCCCTTCTTTTCTGCCCGTAACTTGCGCAGTGTCCAATGTCCATTTCCACGAGAAGCTTAAGAAGTAGAGCGTACGGCAATTGAGAGAAAGCGTAGACAGAGCTGGTGGTTGACTCGGCGGAGGGCCGGTGTACGCGGTGGCATCGTTGCCGGAGAAGAGAAGCACTGTTGAATGATTGGGTTCTGTTCCGTGGAAAGTGGGAAACATGGACCTTATCGGGTATTGGGCTTACGCATTTAGGCCGGATAATTGGGCTTAAATACAAGTTGTTAATTTACCGGGTTTTGGGCTTACCCATATAGGCCGGAGAGGCTAGGGGTGTGTAGAAAAATACGACACGGTTGACACGACACGAAACCGTAACAAAACGACACGAAAAAGCACGAAACGATATAGATACGACACGATTATGACACGACACGGTAAAACACGACAATAAACGGTTCGTATACGGATCGGCATATTTCTCTTGTCGGGTATCCGACACGACACGTTAATTTTTTATTTTTTTTAAATATTAGTGGTATTCTGTAATAATACAAATAGAATAAATGGTCTTAAGATATCATTAAGGTGATTTGGCCCAGTTGGTTAAGCAGGAGCGCTTGGGCTTTATGTGTCTTGGTGAAAGATCCAGAGTTCGAGTCCTAATTTTGACCATCCCCACAAAATTTTAATTTTTTTGGCAGGCATTTTCTTTTTGTCTAGGGTTTGTCTTCAATATTTTCAGAAACAGATCGAATACAATATCGGCCGTCAGCAATCCCTCTCGCCCTCTCTTCATCTCTTCAATCATTTCCCTCTCACCCTCTCTTTAGTCCTCTCTCGGGCTCGACCACCAGTAGTCTCTCACTGTCTCTTCAGTCACCTCTCTTAGTCGCTCGACGCTCGCCCTAGACCTTTCTCGCCCTCAGATCCGGCTGCGTCATTGTCAAGTCCTCTTCTCAGACATCTCGAGTCGCCCTCTCGCATTCTCGCCTCTCCTCGACCTCAGTCTCACTCGCCCTCCTCTCGCTCGCCGCTCGCCCTCAGATCCGGCGTGGTCTTCTCAGATATTGACTCTCAAGTCCTGTCGACTTGTCGAGTCTCGCCTCTCCTCAGTCTCGAGTCCTCTCGAGTCTCGCCTCTCCTTCCGGCATGGTCTAGCCCTCAGATCTCGACTCTCGACCGCCTCTTCTTCGACTCTCTCCAGATCCGGTAAGTTTCGAGACGGGTATGAAACAATTGGGTCAAATTGATCGATTTGAAACAAATTGGATCAAATTGTAGAAACGAATCAATTAGCCATTGTATTCAAGAGGAAATCGATTTGAGAAGAGGACTTGAAACTTTGGCCACTGCATTCAAGAGGCAGAAAAAAAAAAAAAGTGAAAAAAAAACAAGTTTTTATAAATGGTTCGTGTCGTGTTATACGGGTATCCGACACGAAACCGTGTCGTGTTATCGTGTCGGATACCCGGTAGTTATCGTGTCGTGTTCGGATCGACACTTTTCCCCTTATCGGTTTCGTGTTTTTACCGTGTCGTGTCGTGTCGGATACCCGGTTATGCACAGCCCTAGGAGAGGCACTTTGCCGCTCTGATGCTAGTGTAGCTGTGTAGGTATCGTCTCGTATACTGACAATACGTTAATGCAATATTACAAATAATCTAGATAAATTCCAATAAGTAAAAATAATAATCTAAATATAAATTATGTTTTCCACCAGAAAATAATATAGATATAAATAAAATTAGTTCAACAAATGATATATAATATAATTATCTTTTATTTGTATTCTCTCGAATTATAAATAAAATTCATATTTATAAGGTAAAAGGTTTTTTTACTAATATATCGTTACTTAAATCTCATGTAATTAAATAGATAGTTGATTTTAAAAAATATTTTAATATTTTTTTTTATTAAATATCGTATGTAGTATATATTTATTACGTTAGCTTACTAAAATATTTATGCACAGATAGATTGTGTTATATTGATATAGTTTTTTCCTTATATAATACTTACTCTTTTATAAGAGTTAATGGTAAAAAAAAAAAGAATTATTTAATCATTTTTAGTTATATAGATTAGAACTATCTAATTATTTTTATTAGATTTCTTTTTTGACGGGCGAAAGTTTTGCGAGATACACTCACACGTCGCCACGTAGGCAACAATCTATCAGTTTTAGTATATGTATATAGATAGATAGATTGGCCTTGGTGATTTCATCTAAGGAAATAAAAAGTGTTCGCTTATTTGTTCATCTCAAGATCTGTCTCTTACCGTTGTCGTATTTATTTGCTTGAGGTCAAACCACTCTGAATTTGATCTTCTTGGCTATGACAGATGACTCGAAAGGTAAGTTGACCTACCAAAACTTTCTTCGATGTTCCTGGAAACTAACGTCATTTCTAACAATTTTTTTAAGATTTTCTTCAAAGTGAAAAAATAAAATACATATTTTAAAAATTATTTTTGCTCCAACGTTAACAATTTATACATTTCGAAGATTTGAAAAAACATTTAATTTTAGAAAATGCTATAGATTTGAGAAAACGTCTTTATTTTTTATTTTTTGTGTTGTCTTCTTATTTTCAAAAATAAGATAAGAAAATTGTTAAACTACAAAAATGCTTTATAATTTTTCAAAAATTTCAAAATCAAAGAATTTATTAAAGATGGTCCAACGTTAACAATTTATACATCGCACGATTGCACGAGGCTGAGAGATGGTTGGACGGTGATGGAGAGAATATGACAGCCGGTGAGGATAGCGTGTCCATTGCATATGAGAATGAATCAAATGAATGAAATAATGTAATGGGTGAATCGGGAGTGAACTTGGACATCTCTCAGCCTCGTGCAGTCGTGCGATGTACCTGATCTCTCCTCCTCCTGTGCGTGGAACTGGAATGTGTCCAGTGTCCTCAATTTGGACACCGCTCTCCGGAGCGGGCCCCACCTCCCTCCGATAAACTCGCGATTTTTCGTTACCAACTTCGCCCCAAATAAGCAAAAGAGGCCAATTTCGCTCATTTCTCATCAGCGATTCAGCGTTGCAGTTGAGTTGAGACTTGCGATCTCTCTCTCTCACTCCCCCTCAACGGCATCATGTCTCCTCCTCGCCAGCTGAATTCAAATGTATGAACTTTCCTCCGTCTCTCCTTTTCAATTCACTTGTCTCTGAATTTTGCTGTATTTGTGGATTCATGTCCGCTGAATTGATGTTCGCTGAACTGTTCGCAGTTGGATTGCTAGGGTTTATCTCTTAATTACTCTCTCTCCTTTTTCTCCTGAATTGTTGCGTTGCCGGTTGAGATTGCGGCATTAGCTTAGATTTTCGTCTCTCTAGTCTCTGTCGGTTTGAGATACTAGAAAGAATAGGAGAATTGAGATTTAGGTATTCGTTATAAGATATATCTAATCAAATATCCTAATATATCTCAATAGTAAAAGCTTCGTTTTCCTGTTTATTTGATGTAAATTGTCTTACCATTTTTTCTGTTATTGTTGCTTTTCCTATTCGATTTCGTGTCTTTTTGTGAAAATGAGCGGAACAATTTGTTTCTTGTTTCCATGGAGCCTCTCCGAGAAACAAAGTTGGATACTATTGGAATTTTGAGTTCCAGTAACATCTGTAGGCTGGGATGACTTTCTGTTTCTGGTTCATGATAACTGAAAAGTACTAGTATACTAAAACTTAAAGTGGTGGCAGTTCTCAGCTTGATGTCTTATTGCGGTTTTAACTTCCGGCTACTGAATGTTTCAAACAGAAAATGATGTAGGTAGTAATGCTGTTTGATCTAATAGCCATATGTTTGAAAATCTTAGAAACCAAGCTGTTTTTATGTTCTTACTGGTAAATCAGTTAGATACTAACCTTATCAGGAAAGTAAGCTTCACGTGACACTAACTGTGTATTTTAATTCCAGTAACATTACTCCGTATTATTTTCTTTTTGATGGAAGTAAAAGGCAATAAAAATATGCGTGATATTATTGGCTGTGAATAATGGATGTTCCTCTTGATTTCTCTCCTTTGTCATGGTGCTTTGAAGTCATTTTTATTTACCTGTGCGATTTTAGTTAAATCACTTATCATCTAGATCCTAGACAAATGGGGTTGTGGCCACTCTTCAATTGTGACCATCTGCTTACAGGGTGATGCTAGTGCTTCCTCCTCACATCCTGAAAATGGGGCTTCACAGTCAGTTTCAGTTAACTCTTCTGAAAAGATAGTCGAGGAACTTCTCAAGCATCCGGTTCAAGGACTTGACGAACATCTTTTGGAGTTCTCTGAAGCTATAAGATGTAAGATCACACCTTTTGAGTGTTGTGATCACCTTTCACTTTTTGGTTGGTATAGTATTTAGCTTACTTATCTTTTCAATGCACTGCAGCTGTTGCAAAGACACTCAGACGGGTGACAGAAGCAAAGGCTTCTGCTCAAGCTGAAGCAGCTGAATGGAAGCGTAAATATGAGCTGGAAAAGGCAAAAAACCGACGGCTGGAGCTTCGAGGTATATTGTAATTCTAAAGCAGTAAGCTTTATATTCTTCCCGTTCTTTTCCAACTTCTCTGTTGTTAAATGCTTGTTCGTTCATGTTACTATGCTAGAACTTTCTTTGGAAATTTTAGGACATAAGCCTGCATCTCTTATGTCTGTGTCATTCCTTTATGGCATTCCTGCCCTTTACAATTCCAGACCAGTGAAACCTCTGCCTTCGTTATACTTGGTAAAAAAAAAATGCTACTCTTATTCTTCTGTGTTTTTAAAATATATTTTAATTTTTCTTGGTGCTGCTTTTTCATTCTGATCTTTGTCTCTGTGTGTCTATACTGTTCTTTCTGCTCAACATCCTTATTGTTGCACTAAGAGATAATATGTAATGCTTAGCCTGTCAATAATTCCTTAGGGATGTTGCCTTATCTCCAGAAAATGTTTGAATGTGGGTAACGGCATTCTGCCCCTAAGGTTTAGACCTCACTGGAGACGGGAGAAAAGTTGACACAATCTTTAGAGATATCAGATCTGTAATGCTTAGCCTGTTTGACTTCTAAAATGACAGTTGACATAATATTTAGAATACCGTTGGAGAATAATTGCCATAAGTGGCACATAAGGATGGTAGATCAGCAATTCCAAAAATGGTTCGGTCAATCATAATTGTTGAAACACCCTTCCTCTTGAATTTTCTGTAATCTTCCAAGAATCACACTCTGATCAAGTTACCAGAAAGTTTTTCTGTTTTATGGCAGAATCATCATCCGTTGAAACTAATGATGAACTTCCTGACGGTAGAACGACATATACGACCAATAATTCTAACATGTTGCATGAGGCAGATGGGAACATTGGGAATTGTTGTGGGAAGAATGGAATATGTAACCACGAGGTTCTTCGAGATAGCGAAGCTGATTGTAAATCTGAATTGGTGAATGGTGATGTGATGAGAAAGGTAGTTCTTCTTCTCCTGTTTCATGTTTATTTTGTCATTCTATTGGAATTATTGTTCTTCTACTTTTTGTTTCTTTTATTAATCGAATGAGTTTCTTGTTGGTTAAAAAATGCTGTGGATGTGATGAGCTATTATTCCCTTGGGATCAATAAACTAGGGTGCATCCACGGTATATTTTGCCTGCACCAAATATCACATCAGAGCTTACCATAGTTATTAATTTGCAGCATTTTAATTGTCAGCTATCTAAAAGAGTGTAGTTATTTTTAATAAATTGTTTCAGAGAGGTTTTTACTTGTTGAAAATATATCTAGACTGCCTATTTCTTATTAGTTGTCTATATTCTCATTGTACAGGCTTCGTTTAAACTTACTTGGAATTGCAAGGATGATAAGAGCAATCAGTACAAACATGATATTGTTTCTTTTGCACGAGGTGATATAGTGACTGCAGAGCGTAGCAGCAAGCAGGTATTAGTGGTGCTGTTTTACCTGTCTGTTTGATCAAATATATTTTTAAGAACCATTTCCTGGTTTTATTTTACAAGTGTTGGTGGCATGTTGTCTGAATATGCATCCCATCTTTTTATTATCTATCACAAATTGATTTTTTCCGTTAAAGATGCTATAGGAAAATATATGAAGAGGTAGCTGGACTACTCGAGTAGTCAGTTACGCTGCAGCATCTTGACTATTGACTTATTGAGTACAACCTCTTTTACTACTTATTCCCCCTATTTTCAACATGGAATGACTGCAAAATAAAAAAATTGTTGTCATAAAATTTGGGTTTTGGTAGTTTTGCTATTGATGTTTCTACATTTTTCTTTCAGATATCTTTGAAGTGGGTGACTAAACCGCAGACAGTTCTTGTTCTGACTAAACCAAATTCAGTTTCTGTTAAAATTCTTTGTGCTGAAATGATAAGGTATAAGCCAAATCTGAAATCTCAATCAAATTTCCACCACTATTTTATGATCTTTTACATTTTTACCTTCTATTTCCCTTCATTTAGCCTTCTTAATCATGAATGTGAAATGTAGTGTTTACCTGGGGCTAATATTACTGTTTCCTTCCTACTGTTCTATGTTGTCAGATGGCTGAAGCAAAGGAAGCTAAGCATAGTTGTGGAACCACGTGTCAGGTCCGAGCTCATACACGAGTCATCTTATTTTGATTTCGTCCAGACTTGGAAAGATGGTGAGAATGATACATGAAGAATACACTGATCATATAAGTTTCCTCATTTCTTCAGCTGTTACCTTTTTTTATTGTTTCTGTTCTTATTTGTATGTGTCCTTGAATCTCCTTTCTGAAGGAATCAACCTAAATGTAGTATTTTCCGCCTGTAACTTTCATATCCGTGTCCATGAATTTACAGAACAGGAGATCTCAGATCTGCACATGAAAGTTGACCTTGTTGTAACACTGGGTGGCGATGGAACTGTTCTTTGGGTAGGTGCTTCTTATTTCTTTGTGGTTGGAATTGATAATACTGTTGTCAGAATAAAGAACGTGAATAGAGCATGCTTCACCAAAAGAATGCTCTATTCACGTTCTTTCTTCTGAGAATACTGTTGTTATTTCATTTACATCAACAAGTTGGCGTTGTTGGATATTTCTGGCATGGGATATTCTAACAACTGCACATTGTTTCTTCTGATTATACTGTTCTTTCTTCTGATCCATCTAGAGATGAGTATTTCAGACACAGGAGAACTTTGATGTGAATATTTTGCCACATAGTGATCTTCTTGAATTGGTTGCAGGCTTATTCGTACTGATTTCTCATGTGGAACCATAGTTGCAGGCTAAAACCGCTTATCTTCAATGGTTAATTCTCTTGTTTAGAGTAAAAGTTTAGTATGTACTGCATGTTGAAATGAATTGCTTGCATTGGTTTTTAGTATAGCTTGATATATCTTAGATGCACGTTCAACACTTTCTAAGAGCATTGAATATCTATGTTGAGTGCCAGCCGCCAGGCATTGGTTGCCTCGGCCATCTCATGCTAAACCCAATATTTAACGCACGTTTCTTGTACAGACTGCTTCAATGTTTAAAGGACCCATTCCTCCAATTGTACCATTTTCTCTGGGATCGCTTGGATTTATGACCCCATTCTGTATCCTTTTTAAGTCGTCTTCTGAGTTGCGTTCTTGGCATCTGAAACTTTGAAGTTGATGTTTATCTTCTCAAGCTGTAGTCTTTAACACTCTTCAGATAGTGAAAACTACAAGGAATCTCTCGATTCCATCCTGCAAGGTCCAGTTAGCATCATGCTACGACATAGATTGCAGTGCCATGTAGTCAGAGATGCAGTCAAAAATGAATCCGAATCAGAAGAGCCAACTCTGGTTCTCAATGAGGTCACCATTGACCGAGGCATTTCATCATTCCTTACCAATTTAGAGTGCTACTGTGATAACAACTTCGTAACCACCGTGCAAGGAGATGGATTAATCATATCAACAACATCCGGAAGCACTGCTTATTCACTGGCAGCTGGAGGGTCTATGGTCCACCCACAGGTAACACGATTTAGTTCAGGCCATTGCTACGTGTATCCCTACGTAACGCCTCTGGTAGGTTGGTAGCTATATTTGGAATTGACATTTTACCATGTCTGGATCGTTTCAATCTCCCGTGTCCGTGCAATATAGGTTCGTCCATAATACATCTTCCGTTCAGCAACAGCTTCCTGCTGCTTTCTTAACTGTTTAGAGTTGAACTATTCACCTGTATGTGTGCAGGTTCCAGGGATCTTGTTCACACCGATCTGCCCGCATTCATTATCCTTCCGCCCCTTGATATTACCAGAGCACGTGACGTTGAGGGTGCAAGTACCCTTCAACAGCCGAAGCCCAGCATGGGCATCATTTGACGGCAAGGACAGGAAGAAGCTGGAACCCGGCGACATGCTTCTGTGTAGCATGGCACCTTGGCCAGTGCCGACTGTATGCCAGGTTGGTTCGACCAATGACTTCCTCCGCAGCATTCACGAGGGTCTCCATTGGAATCTAAGAAAGACGCAGTCATCAGATGGCCCCCGAGATGGCTAGATTCATCCATGGAAGCTTCAAACAAGTTACAAGTGTCGGGAAGCAAGGTGTAATTATAAGCTAAGTTCTATCTATACTGGCAAGAGGCTAGATTGCAAATTCTTGTGCGTCATACACTAATAAATGGGGCAAGAAAAGACCAATATAGGATGTGTTGTGCTAGGTGATTTCTCATCCTATTTTGATTGAGATGTATATCAGAGAGATGATTGTAATGAATGTTACTAATTGAAATGAACAAACTTGATCCCTTATTGTATTTTTTTCTTGCAGTCGTTCGGGTAATTCTGTTGCTCACATAGATAGAAATAGAACTTAACTTTTTGTGAACAAATCCCGCAAAAGGTGTTATCTCTCTTGCTGGATGGATTCAATATAAATGTGATTCGGTTAGATTTCTATATATATATATAAAAAGAGAGGCAAGTTCTGACAAACAATACATGGGTTTATATTATGACTTATAATGCAACATATTGCATTATAACAATCATAGCATCAGGCAAGGAAGCCCTAACACAATGGCACACAAGGGTTTGAATGAGCAGAACATCACAACCTGTTCACAATTACATGAAATAGGGTTGTGGCAAGAGTTGTGAAGAAACATACTGTTACATAAGTTACATACGACTATATATATTATCAGGTAAAAATTCGAAATACCGGATGTAAGTCTGGTAAATCAAAATGGCACAAAGAGTGCCAGATGGACACACCCGTCATCTGCAAACTACAATCTAAGAACCAACAAACAAGGCAAAGCGAGGAAAACAACCCTCATATATGACTAAATATTAGTCGAATGTACTTCCTGAATGAAGGGGAAAAAAAGGAACTCAGATGCGAGAAGCTCTTTTTATTTTTGCGGGAATACCTTATGGTTATTATCTCACCCATGATCTCTATGCTATTTTCAATTGATGCCTAACAGAGGCATCCTTTCCACACCATAGTTGGCATCGACCCGTAACCATGGTTACGATGCGATTGGAGCAATGGGGTGGAAGAGAAACGTATGGGATGGAAAAATTTGGGACATTTTGATCACAGCTGAAGTACTTCATGGATTAATCCTTCATTGAAAAAGGAAAGTTTAAAGACGAGAAGTTGCAAACCGGATGAGGATTGAAGTGGAGCTAGCAACCATAATTTATTCACGTTCCTTGGCAGGATTGTTCTGAATCTCGGCATGATTGTTCTGAATGCCTACCCAGCGAGCATAATCCACCCACCTGCACAGCCAAGTTACAGCACATGTCAATCTATGCAAAGGAATGAGTAAGTTTAAAGCGAAGCAGAGAAGACGCCGATCAAATAACTCACAGCAATGAACCCAAGAAGGTGTTTCCAGTTCGGACAGCAAAGCACAGGGCACTCAGCATGAGCTTGTTGTTGTGCAACAAGGGTTCCAAGAACCGCTGTTCAATTATACCAGCTACTATTTGGTACCTGCAGTGCAGATTGCATAAGTATTTTCATGGAAGCACTTCTATAATCGTATTAAAGAGAGCAAAAAACACACCTCAGGTTGCTAGAAACTGCCATATACACGCCATAGGCGGCACTAGTTGACAGTATGGGCACATTTTCAACCTCGTCTGAGGCAGAAGTGCCTACAGCCTTCTTCGCGTTAATGAAAGCATTGGTTATGGATGTTCCAACCTTAGATAAAACGAACACCGTCATATTAACATTTTCAACTTAGGAATTCCATTCCACAATGCAGTTGCAATCATAGACAGCCACTAAAACGTTAACCTGATGTTTTTTAGTTCATTTTCATGGTAAATATCTGACAGAAGTGACTAGAACAAAATCAAGGAGTTCCAAACTGTGAGATTTGAATTTTACCAGAGAAGAGGTGGTTCCAACTGCGAAAAGCTTGGCACCATTGCGCTGCAAGAAAAAAGACGATAAATAAGAACGGATGTCGGAAATATTGAGTTTAGCTTAACAGCTGAAAAACTGCTTTATTCTCAAAAGATTGTGAGATAGACTTTTAAAAGAATTGTGCATACCGCAATTGCACCTAT
The DNA here is from genome assembly GCA_037127255.1 of Persicaria tinctoria. Taxonomy (NCBI): domain Eukaryota; kingdom Viridiplantae; phylum Streptophyta; class Magnoliopsida; order Caryophyllales; family Polygonaceae; genus Persicaria; species Persicaria tinctoria. The sequence goes on from JBANSL010000014.1 coordinate 2,994,286, forward strand.
CCTCTGCAATAGAGAATATGATGCTCCACCAAGGGCAATCTGCAGAATGAAGTTTTGGATCAAAAAATGTTAAAGAAAACTGAATCACAGGAATACAAATGAATGAATACATTAACAAGATTCAAAGCATGAGACCTGAAAGGCATTATCTGGGCAGCCATGAAAGAACTTGGCGATGCTCCCAGCATTGACTGCAAGAGCAGGCCGAAGAGCAATAGTTGGAGCAGGAAGATAAACAAGCATGAAATCCGCAATTACGGCCATAACCTAAATATGAGTGCACAGAGAGAGATCAGAAGCTATAATTGTGAATCAAAATTATTTCTCAAGTGTTTCACTTTCACCACCTCCAAACTATTTACTAGTTAGTTATGAGTGCTTTAATATTGTTTTCACTTTACCGTCCATTTGTTTAATTTTCATAAAACCAACCATTATTTGGAAAGGTTCACCATCTACCACCCTAACTTAGCCAATGTCAAATGACATTAAAAGAGGTATCTCAAACTACCAAACTACTCAATGGAGTTGACAAAATAAATTACACAATTTTACTGACTTAAAGAAAAACCTTTTTTTCAACTACAACTTACTTGTAAACCCGTTGCAATTGTAAACTCTCAGTTTAGCTAATGTGTTGCTAATATGGTTTATTGGAGTTTCTCACAGCCTCAAAACTGCATATTTGATAGTTGTAAATCAAAACAGCATATTTGATAGATATCTGAGAGTTGCGAGTGATGTCATTATATGACAAATATGGCTATTGGAATTGCTCACAGCATATGAGCCCCATCTTGGAGAGGGGTTGGGTGGTTGGGAGTCTGAGCTTCAGAGATGATGCACACCTATTGACCACCAATATGGGCATCGGTGGCAAGGCAATCCCTCCAAACAGCGACCTAGTTGAGGTTCTTGGTACTTGGTAGCGCTGCATTATTCATCCTCCTGGTTGACAAGGAGATTACCTTCATCAAGTTGGCAGAAATGAGGTTTTTCAATATGTTTAGCTGTTAACTCATCTTGGCAAGGGAACATCAGGATTTTTGCCACCAGGAGCTTCTTGGGGAAGCTGAGACAAAGCTAGGGCTCAAGTGGATTGCTGTCAGACCGAGTTTCGACAAGTATGAGATGCCTGAGGAGTTCAGGCGGCTGATGACTAAGATATTCTTTAAACGGAGCAGCTGCAGGGAGATGATGATTTTGTGAAGAACTATCTTGGGTGGGCTGCCGGCTGCAGAGTTGATTTGATGATGGACTGGAAACAAAAGGTTGATCTACAAGCTTTAAGCTTCTCTGGCTTTGTGTACCTGGAAAGGGAAGGTTGATCTCGAGGCTATGGGCTTCTCTAGCTGTGATTTTTGTGAGGTGTACTTGCTCCGCAAATTGAAATGTAAGAATTACTTTTGATCCACCTTTCAACAGGTATGTGTGTGCAAGGTTTTTAATTACCAAATCTACATTCCTATCTATACGGATGTTCACTACTTTGCAAGTTTTCTGCCCGACTAACATATGCCCATCTAAATGGAGAAATTGTTTGTGTAAATAATTTTTTTTCTTTAACTAGAAATAAATCGATCAAGCGTGGTAGAATGGTATCTTAGTTAGCCTACACCTGTTAGAAAATCCATTTTATTTTTGGAAAAAAACTGGAAACTGGATTGATGGTTACTTGATTGATTGATTGTGAAGATATGGGTGACCAAATGCAAATGCACCTAACTTGCCTACGTTCACCGTGTTAAAGTCTAAATAACCCTAATCAAAGACAGATTTGTACAATAAGCAAAAAATGCTTGCAAACATAAAATCAAACGCAAAGTTAATAAGACCATTCGAGAGAGGGAAAGACATACCACATCGGCGCAAACAATCTCCAATTCCTTGAAGAAGTTCTCTCTCCGGCGTTCATATTCTGCTGCAGTCTATCACAACAAAAAAAAAGAAGAAAAATAAGTCATATTCCATGAAAGCAACGCACTGATCAACCTAGGGAATTAATAGGCCAAAAGTTAAACATAAAAGGCATCAAGAGAGGGAGGAAATGGAGCGCATGCAACGCACTGATCAAGAAGCTTGACACTAAGAGATAAGTTCATATTGGTAGCCATTCCTAGATAAACATTTACCACCAATTCCCCAGCAGTAAGCAGTAACCATTCCTAATTACAGAGTTCCCCATTCACATAAATTACAATGGTCCAAAATTCAAGAATAGAACAAAACAATAAACAAAAAGAAAACAAACAACAAGCAATCTTTAGATCATTAGATGTGACCTCAATTAGCCAAGTATACGATTTCCAGATGCTAGATAAATGTTTGCCACCAATTGCACATCAGTTTGACCATTCCTTACAAATCGCCCACCGTTCAAAATCAATTACATGAACAAACAAAAGAAGCAATCATTATTTAAGGGTGTGTTTGGTAACGATATCTTGATAATTCCCAGGAATTCAAAAACATCCCAAGCGTATCCATTGTACAAAGCAAGCTTAAAGCAATGCTCTGCAAAAGTAAACTACAACCTTCGTTTAATCCCGATTTCTGCGCACCTATTTTTTTTAATTATATTATTAAACTGCAAAATTGAACAAAGTATGCAAAGCTACTTCAATAGTTCAGCATTTCCTGTCCCTTTAACTGAAACACTGATTGAGCAGATAAAAGTTGACGATAAAAATGAAAATTCATATGAAACAGGGAAGAAAATCAAATCAATTATACAGCACGGGAAAGAGGAAATCCGTACTTTTGTGAAGACTCCAACGCCGCATTCCATGGCGACTTTAGCCAAGAACAGATCATCGGCCAACAAACGCTCCTTGAATCCACCGAATTGAAGCAGCCACCGGTAAAACGGCGACTTCTCCAGCTCAACAAACCTCATCACAATCTCTACCGGAACTCTCCCAGACTGAATCGCAATGGCGAAATCCTTCGGCAAACTGTCCAACGACCGTCCTATCTGCGCCAGCGCCAACAGAGCCTCTTCCTTCCGCCTACTCTCACCTCCATCACCGCCTCCCTCACCACCACCACCTCCACCACCGCCGCCGCCATTGAAATCGTCGCCTCCTCCACCAGAAGAGAACGCCAACGGCGGCTGCGAAAGAAAGAGGCGCCTGACCTTGGGGACGGCGGCGGTGAGGCGGGGGAATAATGCAGCCGCGGCAGCTCCGTTAGATGCAGTGTCGACGAAGTAGGGGACGGCGAAGGGGGAGCGGTGGCTGTGTAGGCGAAGGGGGAGGTTGGTGAGATCAAAGCAACAGGAGGCGGAGATCGCCATTTTCGGTTCGCCTTTCTCTCTCTCTCTTTTGATCCTTTTCAACGGGCGTGCGTTGGTGAGTAACTCAGTTGAGAGTCTGTTAAAAGGAGAGAGACGACCACATTAGCGATTCTCTCTCGGTCTCCCCAAAGGCCAGCTTGTGCCCGTGCCTCTTCCGTGGGGCCCACTCTTACTTCCAGTGACGTGGCTTGCATGCTTAGTAGTATAGGTTTTTTTTTTTTCAAATATTATTATTATAAAAAGTAGGGTAAATTACACATAACCACCCGTAAATTATGTTACTTTTCACATAACCACCCATAAAAACTTAAATTACAGCAAACCACCCAAAAATTTGATTTGTTTTCATATGACCACCCACACATTAATTGAATATCCCCTAATTCAAACTTATTTGTTTATACTTTGTAAAGAAAAGATGTTGCATGTATATAAAAGTACGTGTTTGGATTCCAATTGTATCATGTTTATAATGTAAAATAGACAAGTTTGTCTTCGATAAACAAAAAATTTAAGATAAATTAAGGGTGTGTTTGGATTCCATAATTTATTAATTAGATATAATGTAATAGTTTTATCCCGATGCATGTAATTATTTGGTTAAATTACTATTTTACCTCATTTTTATGAGATTTTTAATTATACAACCAATTGCTCACATAAACCGAAGTAAATAATTGAATTATAATTAAAATGGAATGCTATTCAAACCCACCCTAAATACTCCAACCAATATATATATATATGTGTGTGTGTGTGTGGGGGGGGGGGGGGGGTGGGTGGGTGGGTGTGTGTGTGTGTGTGTGTGAAGAGTCGAGACTTGCAATAGCTCAAAACAGTCCCATCTCCTTCAAATGTTGAATAAGATAGGGATAAACTATAAAATAAAACAAGATTGTTGCTTTAAAAGAAGGGTAAATTAGCTCATATCTTAAATTACAAACCATATCATTTAAAAAACAGGCTAAGCTTATACATATCATTTGACAAATTAGTCGAAGATGAATAATTTTATTATAATTTATACTTTTTTAAAAGGGTAACTGGATTATTTAACAAATGGGAAGTCTTATGAAAACAAATCATTGCATTAAATACAAATAAGCTTGAATTAAGGATATTTTAATCTTTTTAAACAAAACAAATAGAGGTTTAACGGGTGGGTGGTCTTATGAAAAGATAACTAATTTATGGGTGGTTTAATGTAATTTAAGTTTTTATGGGTGGTTATGTGAAAAGTACCATAATTTATGGGTGGTTATGTGAAAAGTACCATAATTTATGGGTGGTTATGTGTAATTTACCCTAAAAAGTATTTTACATAATTATGATATTCGATCTGAACGAGCTGAGGCTAGGTTTGGACTCGAGGTATAAAATGTTTTTATACTCCACTTGCGTGGTAAATGAACGAGTTTAGCCGAACTTTATTCCAGCATAGAGCAGTTCTATTTACGCATAATATAGTATTTTATGGGAAATGTTGTAAATTTTACAATATTCAAACTATTTGAACTTGAATTGAAATGGGCTTAAATTTGAATCGACTTTGAAAATGTTATCATACTCTATTTGTTTAGCAAATGAGTGAGCTTATACAGACTTTTTTCCGAATTGAACCTGAATTGAACTCAAGATAATCGTCTTATATAACAACCCTAGTTTATAACAATAAATCCATTAATTGATTGAAAATTACATCAAACGTTTATAATTGTTTTTTTCATGAAAAATCACACTTGAGAAAATTAGAGAAATCATTGTTTAAAATAATCATTCTTTAATTTATCTATATTTAAATCATAATTTTTTATGATAAAAACTTATAAATATACTGATATAAATGTATAAAATATTAAATATAGATATAGATTTAATGTTTATTTTTGATATGGATTTATATCCGAAACTATTAAAGGAACCAATGACTGAACCTTTGGGCTACAGGTTTAACTTTGGCCAAATTGCAGAAAACCACCCTTTAAATAGACTGTTTTGCGTGAAACCACCCTTTAAAACGAAAATTGCAGAAAACCACCCTTTAAAACTGTATTCCTTGCAAAGTCACACCCATCACCCAATTTTTGTTAATTAAATGTTAAAGTGTGTGGAAATTTAATTATACCCCTTATTATTATTATTATTATTATTTTACTCATTTCAATTGATATTAGTTGATATTTGACTTTTTGACATATTTTTCAAAAGCAAAAAACACTATAAATATAAAAAAAAAAAAAATTTTTTAAAAATAATTTCATACTTACAAAAAAACTCTATAAAAAATTGATGTGTAATTTATGTTTTATACATATAAAAAAATGTGTAATACTAGGGCTACTTGAAGAAAATAATTTTTTTTTAAAATAATGTTTCATATAGTTTTTATTATTCTAAAAATGTATGTGGAATAGTGAACATATTTTTAGAATATTAAAAACTATATAACATATCATTTTTTTTAAAATGTATTTTCTTTGAGTAACCCTTTAGTAATATACACTTTTTAAAATATATAAAACATCAATCATATCTATTTTTTTATAGAGTGGTTTTACTAATAAGTGTGAAATTATATTTAAAAATGATATTTTATTAAAAAAATTACTTTTGCAAAACATGTTAAAAGGTAAAAATTAATTAATATCGATTGAGTAAAGTAAAATAATAATAAAAACAAGAGATATAATTGATTTTCATGCACTTTAACATTTAATTAACAAAAATTGGGTGATGGGTTTGACTTTGCAAGGAAAACAGTTTTAAAGGATGGTTTTCTGCAATTTTCGTTTTAAGGGGTGGTTTTACGCAAAACAGCCTATTTAAAGGGTGGTTTTCTGCAATTTGGCCTTTATCGAATGACTTTTTATATTAGTTTTTTAATTAAATTTGCCAATTTTGAACTAAAGGCTAATTTATTTATTTTTGCCTTCTACTCACACGATTGACTAAAATATTTGATTTTTAATGTTTGTTATACTTTTGAGAAAAGATTAAGGTTTCATACAGACATTTAAATCCAAAATATGATTTATTTATATTTTTGAGAAAAAATACTTATACCACTTTTAATCACTAACGTTCTTAGCGTCCGCCTAGACACCGTCAAGACGTTTGGCGTAGGCTAGTCTTCAAGACACCGCCAAGGTGTTTGGTGTTTGGCAATTCGACGGCTTGTTTAGAATTTGAGATTGATTTTTGTTTATTTTATTTTGTTAATATAGAAATTATGAATTGTGATGTTTATTTGAACATGTTGATGAGACTTTATATATTTGATTTATGTTTGAATATAACAACGGTTAAAATAATCATAATGTTTATTTGATTTGTATGGTGTTTTTTTATTTAAAGATGTTAATGACTTTAAAAATGCATATTTTATTACATTATATGAGTTTTAAATATAGTCAAGAGTTAAATATAAGAAAATAACCAAAAACTTTTTATCTTCCAATCCGCCAATAAAAACCGCCAAATCGTCATGGTGCTTGATGGTACCCACTATCAAGCATCCGTAAAATGTCTTTTAGAGCATTGCTTTTAATTAATACTCCTTCCGATCGGAAATATTCGATGTTTTAGAGATATGCATAGAAAATAATAAAAGGTCACTAGCACCTTTAAATACCCATCAAATAATTTTTACTCCTCTGTCACATTTATTGTGCTTTGTGCAAAAATGTAATTGGTTAAGCAAAAAAAAGTACAACTTATATTGATATCAATGCAAAAGTAAAAAGAGTGTAATTATTACTTCTAAAACATCAGATATTGTGTTAATCAAATTTTAGCTTCTAAAATATTACTCCCTCCGTTTCAGAATAAAAGTCACTTGACTTTTTACACGAATTTTAATTAGATAAAAACTCTATAAAATATTATTTTTTAATCAAATTTTTTTCATAAATTGACTCATTAGTAATAACTAATAAGTATGAATTTATAAAAAAAAAATTATTAAAAAAATAATATTTTATAGAGTTTTGAGCTTTTTAAAACACGAGTAAAAAGTCAAGCATATTTTATTTTGAAAGGAGTAAATATTTTCGATTATTAGAGAATGATCCAGTAGCAAAATCAGATACGGTTTGATTTTCCCGAGAGAGACGTAATCCATGACGTAACCATCCGCCATGGGAGGACTCTCCTGTCGGGAGATTGATCTTTCAACCCTCTCCACATATATAATTTCCAATCAAAAGCATTTAGCTCAATTTGAAACAGCTTTCACTACTCACTACTCAGCCTCAACACATACACACAGATCGATCGAGTAATTGAAGGAGATTAAGATCAATCGAGGATGGAAGAAGGAAGAAGGAGCGCGGGGGAGGGGAAGCTCGTATGCGTGACGGGGGCTTCCGGCTACATCGCCTCTTGGCTGGTCAAGATCTTGCTCCTCCGCGGCTACTCCGTCAACGCCACCGTTCGCGATCCTAGTAAGCCTCCTTCATCTACCTCCGATCCTTTTTCAATCCATATAAATCAAACTGGAACAGAGGAATGGAATCAATTTGTTTGCAGATTGAAAATTCATATACAATTCGAATGCTCTCGCTACAGGTGATCCAAACAAGGTAGACCACTTGCTCGCTCTCCAAGGGGCAAACGAGAGGCTTCGCTTGTTCAAAGCCGAATTGACGGAACAGGGTTCCTTTGATGCTGCAGTCAGTGGTTGCGACTGCGTTTTCCACACCGCATCCCCCTGTTTCTTCGTCTCCGACGATCCACAGGCGGAGTTGCTTGATCCTGCAATTAAAGGAACAATTAACGTTCTTAGTTCATGTGGGAAGTTTCCATCGGTGAAGAGAGTGGTTTTAACCTCTTCATTGGCCGCCAATGGACGCACCGGCAAGCCTATAACTCCCGATGATGTAATTGATGAGAGTTGGTTTTCCGATCCCGCGATTTGTCGTGAATCAAAGGTATTACATTGTTCTAATAGAAGTCATGAAAGTCGGTTATGTACAGGGTCGATCCTATGATTGCAGGAACATGTTCTATGATAAAAATTAGGCCCTATTAATAACAAGACTAGCCTATAACTCGTGCGCTACGCACGAGATTTTCAATTAATCTAAGAAAACTAATCATATTTTTCGGATATTATCGTATTATTTATTGCCGTATTATGTAAGTTTTTCTAATAATTTAAAATAACAAAACGATATTGCTAACTATTTTAATAATTTACTAATAATTTTAATAATTTTCTAGTACGTTATGATTATTATTTGCATACTCTATTTTTTTTTTATCAAGTTAAGAACATAGGCGTATTATTAATTAATTTGCATTATATACACATAGAGGAAGGATTTTTTTTTTAAATATTCACAATTAAATAAATTAGCAAAATGTTCATGATTTTAAAATATTTACCAAAATGTTAAAAAATTGCAGGTACCATAGAAACACGAGATTAAATCCACATGTTACACGTAAATCCAATTTTTGAACCCGGGCTTGGAAGAGATATGTACTTTTCTTATATACACGTGGATGAAGTTTTGTATTTTTTTTAAAATACCCAGAACTCGGGGTTGAATAGTATGGTACCCGTACATAAAGTATGAGATTTATAAATTATTTTATACAATGTTCCCTATCATAATACATATAAACAAAGTTTAATTAGTTAGATATCAAATAACTTATATTTTCAATAAAATTTCATTAATTATAAATAAATAAAATTTATATCAAATAACTTATATTTTCAATATATATATAGAAGTTATATAAATTCTTAATTATAATATATTTACAATTTTATTTACATTTATAAAATGTAAACAATTTGAAATATATGCTAAATAAAAGTATCTACTACGTATATATTATGATTGAATATTATATGAAAAATCAATAAAATTTATTTCACTAATATATGGTTGTAAAAATAACAATTGAAATTTGATTCATTCAATTCAAAATTTCAAACGGTTTAAAAAAACGGTTTTTTTTGCATAAAAAACAGTTTTTGAAAGACCGAAAGTTGTTGAATTTTTTTTTAAAATTTTTTTTATCTAAATACACATGTCAAATTTTAATTAGTGGGGTAGAATTATGTGTATCACCATCCGAGAAAAAGAGGGGCACAAAATAAGAGTTGATTAAGAAAGAGAGGGGTAAAATTGGAAAAAAAATAAAAGCAAATTAGGCCGCCACGTGGATAGCCTAACTATCCTTTAAAGAACTCAGCTTTAAGATATAGGAGGATATAAAAGTTGGTTAAAAATATGTATATATACATGGCAAAGTTGTAGAAAACCACCCTTCAAATAGGTTGTTTTGCGTGAAACCACCCTTTAAAACAAAAATTGCAGAAAACCATACTTTAAAACTGTTTTCTTTGCAAAGTCACACCCATCACCCAATTTTCGTTAATTAAATGTTAAAGTGCGTGAAAATCAATTTTATCCCTTGTTTTTATTATTATTTTACTTTATCCAATCGATATCAATTAATTTTTACCTTTTAATATGTTTTTCAAAAGTAAATTTTTTTTTTATAAAATATCATTTTTATATATAATTTCATACTTATTAGTAAAAAAACTCTATAAAAAATAAATATAATTGATGTTTTATATATTTTCAAAAGTGTATATTACTGGAGGGCTACTCGAAGAAAATAAATTTTTAAAAATTGATATATCGTATAGTTTTTATTATTCTAAAAATATGTTCACTATTCCACATACATTTTTAGAATAACAAAAACTATATGAAACATTATTTTAAAAAAAAATTATTTTCTTCAAGTAGCTCTAGTATTACACTTTTTTTATATGTAAAACATAAATTACACATCAATTTTTTATAGATTTTTTTTGTAAGTATGAAATTATTTTTTAAAAAAAACATTTTTTTTTTGATATTTTATAGTGTTTTTTGCTTTTAAAAATATGTCAAAAAGTTAAATATCAACTAATATCAATTGAAATGAGTAAAATAATAATAAAAACAAGGGATTTAATTGATTTTCACGCACTTTAACATTTAACGAAAATTGAGTGATGGGTGTCACTTTGCAAAAAAAACAGTTTTAAGGGGTGATTTTCGACAATTTTCATTTTAAAGGGTGATTTCACGCAAAAAAATCTATTTAAATGGTGGTTTTCTGCAATTTTGCCTATATACATATAAGGCCAGCCCAATATCATAGGGCCCCTTGTAAAGTTGGCCCAAATGGCACCATCTTTGGGCAAGACCTGGTTATCTAATACTACCTCCGTCTCGCAAAATTTTATAGTTTTGTTTTTGGCACGTTTTTTTAATAATGGTAAAAACTATATAAAATATCAATAATTTTATTAATTTTAAAAAATAATTTCATACTTAATACAATTATCTATAAAATTATGGAAAAAATTATTTAAAAAATTAATATTTTATAGAGTTTTTAGCTTTTTAAAAAACGTGTCGAAAAGTAAAACTACAAGTATTTTGAGACGGAGGGAGTAGACATTTTTGTCTCAAAACTAAATTTTAGAGTAGGTAGACATCTTGTCAGTCTAGAAAACTACTCTCTCCGTCTCATATTAATTGTCGTTTGTCTTTTTCTGCACGTTTTTTAAGGAGCGAAAAACTCTATAAAATAATATTATTTTAATTAATTTTTTTTACATAATGTTATACTTTTTACTACTAAGTATCAAATTATATAAAAAAATTAATTAAAAAAATAATATTTTATAGAGTTTTTCGCTCCTTAAAAAACATGTCGAAAAGTAAAATGACATTTATTATGAGACGGAGGGAGTAGCGTCAACCGACCGTTTTCATGTAAAAATGTCTACAAACTTCGGAAGTCGATGATGTGACTGCACATTTGATGATTTTCTGACACTGTGTACAGAGATGGTATGCATTATCAAAGATTTTGGCTGAAGAAGCTGCGTGGAAATATGCAAAGGAGAAGGGCATTGATTTGGTTTCCATTAATCCTGGCTACGTTATTGGACCATTGCTACAACCTAAGCTTAATGACACTTCCGCTATTTTCTTGAACTTGATCAAAGGTGATTCTTTAATTTCCATATTTTTAATAATGTAATTCATCTTTGTTATTTAATTTGATCCATCTTCACAACATCTATTAATGTATACATGGGCTAATGTTTCTTTATATTGGATCATTTGTCAGCAAAGACATACTCCGATGATGTTTATGAGGTCGTGGATATTAGAGATGTTGCAAACGCTCATATTCTAGCATTCGAGAAAGTATCTGCTAATGGTAGATACTGCTTGGTCGAGAGTATTGTACGCTCTTCGGAAATTTTGAAGAACTTGCGAGAGCTCTATCATACTCTACAACTTTCTGACAAGTAAGTTATACACTTTTGATACATGCATCTTAATTTTGATATTACTTTGTTTGTATTGGATTGCGCCAATTAACACGCGAAAACTCAAAACTATGGTCTAGGTGTGAAAACGATAATCTTGATGTAGTAATATGCCAGATTTCTAAAGAGAAGGCGAAGGGTTTGGGCGTCGACTTCATTCCTTTTAGGATGAGCTTGAAGGAGATGATTGAAAGCTTGAAGGAAAAGAACTTAATTTCTTTTTGAATAATTTCAATAGGATTTGTGAGAAGATAATTTTCATTTCATCAAACTTTAGTTTTGTGATATGTTCATCACCTTTCCAATGGTGATCCTGTCATGGAATGATTGATCAAGTGGAAGAACTTGGCTACCGAGGAAGCAACCTAGGAAGCAGCGACTCATATTATTACTCAGTTTCCTCTATGACCTTAACTATGCCCTTAGTTGCTTGTAAGCCTTGAGACAAGGCTCTATAAGGTGTGAGCATTGTTATGAACTTAGCATACATTGGTCTATATTTTCCCTCCTACTCTAACAATCTATAACTACTTCTCTCTCTCTCTCTCTCTCCTCTCATCTTCTGTTATTAGCTAATCTCCCTCATCTCTTCTTTCTCTTTCGGTGACGATTTCCACCATTGATAGGATCTCCATCTTGTTTGTCTAGGGCCATAATAGAAGGGTAATTTTGTCCTTTCATGTGTATAGAACAAGTGAGCTCCTTTGTCTATAAAAGGAGATGGCGCCAATTGCAGTTGGGAATAAGTTTGTTGTAACAAACCGTTTCACAGATCTTGATTCCTTCATCTCTCTAACGGAGTTTGTGAGATTTTGATCCAAAGGTCCACTTCTCATCTGGTTGGGGATGAAGATGACTTGAAGGCCTTCAAATTCTTCAATGTTGTGTCCGGCGAACGGGCTTGGCCCTTGGAATTTCATGTGTCCTTGCGCACTAAAGGAGCAAGCGAATAATCCCTCTCACAAGGATCACCGAGTACTGGAGACTCTATCGAGTTGAATGTGTTGACCCCCCACATGGAGATATACAATTAAGTGGGCCACCCATCACACATGACGACCCCGATAAGCGTGGGAGACCCCTTAATCGACTTGAACATGATGGTTGTGGAGGTTTCTTTTTTTCTTAAGTAAACCGGATAGGTCCGGTGGGTCGATAGACCAAAAAATCAATGATGGATAAGTAGTCAAGCATGGTAAAGACGTAAGCAATAATAAAGTGGAAAAGTCAAAATACAAGGTACAGTTACAGACACAGTCTAGCACAAATGAAGAAGAAACCGTAGCAGTGTGCGACAACTATTCAGTCAGTTGATAGAAGCGACACTGGAAATCCGTGAGAAGTTAAGTGAAAACCTAATATGACTGTGACATCGTCACATGTGGCAACATTAAGACCTTTAAATCAATTTAGGATTTATTTATATTGTAAAAAAAAAAAAAATTATAACCACTTTTAAAGTGTAAGATGAATGATCCAAATAGTATCACAATCACACACGTTTTGATTTTCCGGAGAGAGACGTAATCCATGACGTAACCATCCGCCATGGGAGGACTCTCCAGTCAAGAGGTTGATCTTTCAACCCTTCAGTAGCATTTAAGTAAGTTTGAAAAAAAAGAAAGGAGTGGGAATTGAGCGTACAAGGCCAACCAAACCAGTTCCTCCGATCCAAACAAGTTTCACTACTCAGCCTCAACACATACACACAGATCGATCGATCGAGGATGGAAGAAGGAAGAAGGAGCGTGGGGGAGGGGAAGCTCGTATGCGTGACGGGGGCTTCCGGCTACATCGCCTCTTGGCTGGTCAAGATCTTGCTCCTCCGCGGCTACTCCGTCAACGCCACCGTTCGCGATCCTAGTAAGCCTCCTTCATCTACCTCCGATCCTTTTTCAATCCATATATATCTCTGTATATTGAGATACAGTTGAATATGCAAAATCAAACTGGAACAGAGGAATGGAATTTGTTTGCAGATGGAAAATTCAAACATGTGTGTTCAACTGCTCATCGACTTTCAATTCACTGAGTAGCTGTCCTGATTTTTATGGTCGAACCTTTTTATACGAAATTGGGTATATATCCATCAAAACTAGCAAAATTGATTGGTTATATACCTATCAAATTTACACACACATATATATATTTCTTTAATTATTTATAATTTATAATATATTTAATTTATACTACTAAATGTGAAAATTTATTAAGTAAGTTTTTAATTTGATACAATTTTACACAAACTATTTCTCGAAGTTCTACCGATATACTTGGTTTGAAAATGATAGGCGATATTTTTGACAAGGGATGACACTATGATTTTCACAATAGAATAGAGTGGAAGGTTCACCAAGTCCGATTTGAGGCATTATTTGATGAGTTTCTCCTTTTAACAAGATTTTAATTTCTTCAACATATCATATCCATTGCCATGGATCTTCATGTGCTCAAAATTTTTATCTCCCACTATTTCTTGAAGTTCTTCAAATATGCTTAGTTCGAGAATGATAGGCGATATTCTTGACAAGAAGGATGGCACTGTGATTGTCACAATAGAGTGGGAGTGTCTTTCTCCACTCCCAATTCCTCTAGAAAATCTCTCATATCTATAGTAGCTCCTTGCCAACTTCAATTGTAAACTTGTACTCTGCCTTTGTCATTGAGAAAGCAACACAATTCTGTAGTCTTGATCACGAGACTGTCGCCTCCTTGCACATGTAATCAAATATTCCAATATAGATTCGCTCGTATCATAGATTTTCTAGGACCAAAGCACAAGCACACTCTCGAAGTGCCTATGAGATACTAGAGGATACATTAATTTACAATTGTCTAATGATTTTTTTCTAGGATTATAAGACGTCTCATCTCACACAACAAACACTTTTTTTTATAATATAATTTGTCACTTATTGTAATCCTAATTAAAAAAAAAACATTCAAAGCCACACCGCTAACACACATCTTACATACTGATAGATTACATAGGTCTTATATTGTATAGTGGGCTCAGAGACCCAAAAGGCCCAATACCAAGGAGGACATTACAATCAATCTCGTGATCTTACATGGTATGATCTCACCAGTGGCGGAGCCAGGGGTGCTCGAGCACCCCCGGCTCGGAAAAAAAATACAAAAAAATATTTTTTTTTTTGCATATATTTAGTATTTTAAAGGTAATATAACATCTTTAAATGATATTTGGAACAAGATTGCTATTTAGCTCAAGTGGTAAAAGAAGGAAGGAAGGAAATAAAAGGTCTTGGGTTCAAATCCCACCTCTAACACTTTTTTATTTGTTTTACTATATCATTTATTTTTCTTAATTTCTCTCTATATTTTTTTTTCTATCATTTATTTCATTAAAACAATGTCATTTATGTTTGAAATTAAATGTTTAAATTAAAAAAAAGTCAAAATCTTAGTGTTTTTTCAATATTTTTTTAAAAAATCTTCTTAATAAAATATACACCAAAAAACAATATTTCACAAAAAAAATAATTAGCACCCCCTACCCAAATTCCTGGCTCCGCCACTGGATCTCACACATACATCTAAATGTCAAAGGTGATCCAAAGAAGGTAGAGCACTTGCTTGCACTTGAAGGTGCAAAGGAGAGGCTTCACTTGTTCAAAGCCGAATTAACGGAAGAGGGTTCCTTCGATACCGCCATTAGTGGTTGCAACGGTGTTTTTCACACCGCATCTCCTTGTTTTTCTGCTTGTGAAGATCCACAGGTTCATCCATATACAAATATCTAACTGATTTTTGGCATAGTGATTTCAATTTAGCTTTAGTTAATATGTTCATTAATTTGCAGGCAGAGTTGCTTGATCCTGCAATTAAAGGAACAAATAACGTTCTTAGTTCATGTGGGAAGTTTCCGTCGGTGAAGAGAGTGGTTTTAACCTCTTCATTAGCCGCCGTTGTATGCACCGGCAAGCCGATAACTCCCGAGGATGTAATTGATGAAAGTTGGTTTTCTGATCCCAAGATTTGTCATGAATCAAAGGTATTACATTGTTCTATTAGAAGTCATGAAAGTTGGTTATTCAGTAGACATTTTTATCTAAAAACAGTCTAACGCGGACTTTTAGAGTAAGTACATGTTAAATCGTTAATATTGGTGTGATGTAGAGATGGTATACATTATCAAAGACTTTGGCTGAAGAAGCTGCGTGGAAATATGCAAAGGAGAATGGCATTGATTTGGTTTCCATTAATCCCGGCTATGTTATTGGATCATTGCTTCAACCTAAGATTAATGGTAGTTCCTCTTTTTTCTTGAACTTGATCAAAGGTAATTCATCTTTGTTATTTAATCTGATCCACCTTCACACAATCTAGCTATTAATTAATGTATATACATGGGCTAATGTTTCTGTATATTGGATGATTTGTCAGCAAAGACATATTCCGATGATGTTTATGAGGTCGTGGATATTAGAGATGTTGCAAACGCTCATATTCTAGCATTCGAGAAAGAATCCGCTAATGGTAGATACTGCTTGGTCGAGAGTAATGTACGTACTTCGGAAATTTTGAAGATCTTGCGAGAGCTCTATCCTACTCTACAACTTCCTGACAAGTAAGTTGTACACTTTTGATAGATGCATCTTAATTTTGATATGAATTTGTTTGTATTGGATTGCACCAATTAACACGCGAAAACTCAAAACTATGGTGTAGGTGCGAAAACGATAATCTTGATGTAGTAATACGCCAGATTTCTAAAGAAAAGGCGAAGGGTTTGGGCGTCGACTTCATTCCTTTTAGGACAAGCTTGAAGGAGATGATTGAAAGCTTGAAGGAAAAGAACTTAATTTCTTTTTGAAGAAAATCAATAGGATTTGTGAGAAAATCATTTTCATTTCATCGAACTTTACTTTTGTGATATGTTAAGTTGTAGCTATGCGAATAAAATGGAAAATTTCCTTTTTTTTTTCTTGTTGAATATTTCTAAAATAAAAAATTAATTTCTTTTTGTATCAATATATGACATTATATTATTTTGAACTGTACATACATTATGTTATAACAAGGGTAATAAAAAATCAATATAGATTTAATTATGTTGTTTACCAAATTGGTCACATGATGTATGGAGAGATTTGATTGAGGAGTTCAGATTACAGATTGAAATATTTCATGTTAGGGTATATATATTGTGAAAATTGAAAACCTTAAAATTGAAATATTTACTGAAAATTGAAAACCTTAAAATCGACTTGGAGCCTAATAAGTTAAAACTCGACCCAATTTACTCTTTCGAGTAATGGGCCAAATAGATGATTGAAAGCCCGAATGAATCAAGATATATCGACCAATCTCTGCATTGACTTGAATTCATGTCATGCTTTGAATTGTTCAACCTTTTGATATCCCAATTGACACTTGGATGTCAATTGGATAAACATACGTGTGACGATGCCCTGAAAAATAACCCTGTTAATTAATAAGGATATGACGTCATAAATTAATCACCCAATGCAAAAGACATCTTGCACCCTACAGAGAGCATCGCGAGCCATACGTCTAATCAGATCATAACCAAACTCACTCTCCCCCCAATAGAACAACATGTGAACATCGCGATCAGTATCCTAGTGTTTATAAGCATAACCTCATTACAAGCAGGGCTCGCAAACCTCTCGCCCCTTAGGGCAAAGACGAGCTAGCACCTCTCCACTAACGCTGCCACGTGTAAATACCCGACCCTCTGGCAAGAGGGCATGTGTTACACGTGTTCCCTGTTAGTCCACGAGGTCACCAGTCAGCTGCTCGCTTAGCCTCCCTATAAATACCACCTTGAGCCTTCAAGGGAGGGATCCGATTCAAGAGAGAAGAAGAAGAGCTCTGCAATTCTCCCTGACTTAAAACCCTTGGAGTCGAGTTCTTAAGGTTTTTGATTGGAGAAGAACGCATCTGGAGTAAGAACTTCATCTGAAACACTTCCTCTAAAGACGACGATTGAACGGTAATTATCTAATCGCGAGCCAAAGGCATCGCGAGGATCACTTGGATAGATAGCACACTCATTAATTACCACCCACCCTGAATCAAACTTGCAGGTAATTAAAGACATCCGTCGTCACCCTGAGGTAATAAGTATAAGTGAAATTCCAGGATCGCGTCAATGTCTAGTGTCTCATTCTCTTTTAAGTTAGTCCATGATTGATAGTCGAACCGTTTGACTAACCATTCTTATACCATACTAGGTCTGTTAATACTTTTGACTCGGAGTCGTACGTATAGGCGCATATGTACTGATAGTTCAACACGTAAGATCTATAAGGTTCCATCTAAAACTAATTGACAATAGAAACAATAACTTATTGACTTATATATTAGGCTTTGTATTGTTCAAACTTTCGACTCGGAACTTGTTTTTGTCCCCTTCACATCTCAACATAAATTTAATATCAACTCTATTCGCTACGGGACCGATAAGTGGCGGTTGTTTCAGAGATTTTTTTGGTATATATAATGAATTTTTTTTAAAAGCAAATATTGAAAGAAAACCATAAATTATGGTTTAAATATGACATTTTTAGCGGAAAAATTCATACAATTAAATTTAATATTTTTTTTATATAGGTGTAGCATGATGAATACTTTTTGAAGAATATTGAAAGAAAATTATAATTTTTAAAAAAGTATATGGCATTTTTAAGTTGAAAAAATTAATTGGATTGAAAAGTATGGGAAAAAACCCATTAATTGTGATTTAAATATTGAAGATGTCCATTTTTTTGTGCAGTCCACCTTCGATCGAACACCGTTTCTTCATAATTCGGTTCATGCAAATTGGTACAAATTCCACTCTGAAAAAGATCGAAAAGCTAACCGGAAAGATTGAAATCGATTTCAGCTAGCTATATATGGATATTAGCAAAAACTAATTTATACATCCAAAAGACCTACCGTGGTGATATTTGTCTAAAGGATCGAACTATGATATATTTACACTAACATTAAAATATGAGTGTGTCATTAGCTTCTTTAATATAGTAGTTTTCAACAAATTTTAAGGATGATAACTCACTTAATGATTAACCTTTTTTGTTTTTACTTTATAGATTTTTGTTTATAAATATATTAATAAGAATCATGTCATTTTATTAATAGTGTATAGTATCTATTCCACGTATGTTAGACTTTTCCTTGTCTGAAGTCTTATTTATAGGAACAGTTGGTCCATCCTTAAAACTTGTGTCATTTTATGTTTGGCCGATATTAAGGGCACCACAAAAAATTCGGTAGGATATCTAAAAAAATTACAGAAGTTGGTTTTTGAAAAATATTTTATATAGCTTCCATGTTATGGGAGTGAAAAAATGTCTTTTGCCTTTCGTTTTTTAAAATGGGCGTGAAAAACTGGTTTTTGCCTTTCGTTTTTTAAAATGGGCGTGAAAAACTGGTTTTTGCCTTCCGTTTTTAAAAATCGGAATAAATATGGGAGTATAAAGTTGCATTTTGCCTTCTGTTTTTAAAATGCGGAAGTATAAAAAGGTTGTTTGTCTTCCATATTTGAAACACGGAAGGCTAGAGACATGATTTGCTTTTAATATGACGAACATATAACAGTGATACGATATTTTGCCCTAGTTGTCGCCAATACTACCTGTGAAGGTAGAAGAACACCGAACCACGTATCCGAAGGTAATGAAACATTCAACAATAATATTCAGGTATGTATGGATTTTTATAATAGAATTTAATAATAAAATAGATTGATTTAATTCGTGAAATTCGATTATTTTCAACACTATTTCAATTGTTTTTAGTTTGATCGAATGAACATTGTTCTTTAAAAAACGAGAGTTATACCTACTTTTAAAAAACCCTCAATTGTTTTAAAAATCCTTTAGAAATTGCACAGGAGGCATAATAAAAAGCTGTACTCTCAGAAGTTCAACTACTTTTATAGCTCTGATTTTTTAAACACGAAAGTTATAACTAAGTTCTCGAATTAGACTTCCGTATTTTATATACGGGAGTATAAATTTTTTTTGAGCGCTCGATCCAATTTCTTTGCGGTGGAATTAGAGGATCAGTACTTATTGGTATTTTTCAAATATGTGGGCCGCTTGTAATTCATAGTATTTGACTATTTAAGGGCTACAAACGCATGGTCCAGACTCCAGGCACTCAGCCTGGATATTTTGATGGAGTCCAGGCTGTCCAGATGAGTTGAGATCTTCTCAACCATTGGTCCATAGGTGTACCCTATAATATACCACAAAATTATTTTTGTGATAAAACAATGTTGAAAAAAATCTAAAAATTATATTTAACTCATATACACTCATATTTATATATTTATAAAATTTTATTATAAAAACTCATGTATAAAAAATTATAGATAATGAAAATATGAGTTATTTTAGTAAATGATTTTTCTATTTTTCTAGAATATGAATTTTTATGCTAAAATTTTGTAAGCATATAAATATGAGTGTATATTAGTTAAATATAATTTTTAAATTTTTTTTATACATTGTTTTATCACAAAAATAATTTTGTGGTGTACCATATATAGGGTACACCCATGGTTGTAGAAGATCTCAACTCAGTCCGGATACTCTACAATTCCCGATGCATCTTACGGTGTACCACTAAATTATTTCGGATATAATTTTATATAAAAAGTAAAAAAATGTTTACATTTCATGTACTTGTATTTACATGTTTACAAACTTTCTTTGAAAAAAAATCATGTTCTAAAAAAATATAAAATTTATTTTCTCATATAATTGATCTTTTAATTTTATAAATTTTATAAAAAGAGATTTTCATAATAAAAGCTTATAAACAAGTACGTGGAATGTAAATATAGTTTTAATTTTTTTTAAAGTAAAATTATGAGAAAATTTGCCCAACGGGCCTTTTTTTTGGGCCTTATTGAGGGAGTGTCTCTCAAGTCCGGCAAATTAGGTTTTTGTCCATCTCTAATTTTTTGGACAAAATTGCCCCTGAAATGTTAACTAAATCTGAGAGATTTCTAGTCACTTCTCTTTCCATCGGCCCTCTCCCTCCACTGGATCTAGATCGGCCCTCTCCCTTTCTCTTTCGATCGGCCCTCTGTGAATCGATCGATCGATCGCTTGGTTGCTGTAGAGTGCAACGATCTCCCTCGATCTCCATTGGTGATGCCGATCGCCGCTCCCTCTGTGAATCGATCGATCGATCGCTTTACCGCTATCTCTCTCCTCTCCGTCGCCGCCGCCGGTTGTTGCGATCGTTCCAGATCTGGCTGGATCTTCAACAACGGCCTCGTTCCAGGGATCAACTTCAAAACGACGTCCTTCTCTACACTATCTGCGGCGCTCCGACGTATGTGGCTCCGGAGGTTATCAGCGGCGGGGCTACGACTGCTCTAAGGCTGATATCCAGAGGTGGGAGGAGGCGCAGCTTCGACTGAAATCTTCAAGCCCCCTGACAAGTAAGTCGTTCCCCCCCTTTCTTGCTCACAATTTGATCTACTTTTCCGCGCTTCTGGTGAGATTTCCATCTTTATAATTTGATTTACAGTGTTCCTCGCAATCGAATGTGGTTGGATTTTGGATAACATCCGTGTTTTATTACAGTGTCTGTATAATGATAATTGGGAAATTGGTAATGTGAGCTGCATCTGACAAGAGATATTCAAAGTAACACTTTGACCTTTATCTTCCGTCCTGATGTGCTTTTAAATTCATAGCAATGACATATAGATCGAGGCATCTCAGCAATTTCAGCAATTTGACCTTTATCTTCCGTCCTGATGTCCTGATGTGCTTTGTTGAAAGTTTAAATATTGGTAATTTCAGCAATTTTTTTTTGTCTTTGAAACTTTTTCTTGTGCTGAAATGTTGAAATTAATTCTTATAAAATTGTATGAGCTGCAATATATCACAGACAAACATATATTTCAACATTTCAGCATTTTTTTGTGATCTGAAATGCTGAAATTAATTCACTGTTGGGGTCAAAGTCGGATATCAAATGTTGTTTATGCAATTTCAGCATTTTTTTTTGCCTTGGTGAAACTTTTAGATAGCTTATTTTTACTCTTTTGGTGAGAACTCTTAGTTTGGTCCTTCTTTTTGCTGAAATTGTTGTTGCTGAACTTGCTTTAAAACTAGAATTAGCTGAAATTGTTGTTGTTGAACTTGCTATAAATCTCCTTTAAAAGCCTCTTAGCTCAATGGTAGAGCGATGTGCTATGCGTAAATACGTGGGTTCGAATCCCACATAGGCTAAATTTTATATCACGTAACACGATTTCAGCAACAATTTCAGCATCAACAACGTTGCTGAAATCGGGGTTTCAGCATCAACAACATTGATGAAACCGTGGGTTTAACATCAATAACATTGCTGAAATCGGGGTTTCAGCAACCCAAGAAACGTGGGAAAACAAGGTAACATGGAGAAAAAAAAACTCTATTTCAGCAATTTCTGTTTCGGTAATTTCGACAACGTGGAAAATAAGAACTCAATTTCAACAACTTCGGTTTCAGCAGTTTCAGCAACGCGGAAAAAAAAAAC
This sequence comes from Persicaria tinctoria, assembly GCA_037127255.1. Classification (NCBI taxonomy): domain Eukaryota; kingdom Viridiplantae; phylum Streptophyta; class Magnoliopsida; order Caryophyllales; family Polygonaceae; genus Persicaria; species Persicaria tinctoria. The sequence goes on from JBANSL010000014.1 coordinate 3,016,476, forward strand.
ACTAAATTTCGCGGATTTTTTTTTTCTGAAAAACAAAAATTTCAGCAACTTTATTTTAGGGGTGGACATTTTGCTAATATGGAGAGGGTAGAGGACAAATTTATAATATAGGTAAAAAATATGGCCTGTATAGTATAATAGTGCACTATAGGATGGACGGGTTGTAGAGGATCCAGACTTATTTTGATGAGCTTGTACGTGTTACTGAGCTGGCAAGGATATATACAGTATGTCTTAAGAGTAGTAAGGTTGATTTTGTTAATGAAAGAAGAATCTTGACCTTCTTCTAATCCGAACGCGATGTGGAGTTCATTTTTGTTGTTCGCATACTAACTAGTCTATTCGTTAGGTGTTTCATGCTACCCACGTGCTTTTAATTAAAACTTAATTTATATAGGTAAAACCCATATTAATTCAGGGTATAGTTAAATATGACATTTATATTAAAAAGGTTTATAGGAGTAAAAAGTAGTAGAATTTTGTTAAATACGTTTTATTGACTTGATCAGATCCAAGGATCAAGCTATAGAATAGCTTGAGAGAGATGAAGAACACGAGAGAGAATGAGAGAGAGGAAACCAATTGGGAATCTGTTACTTGAATAACTAACTGAAAGTGTACAGAAAAAGGCTTTATATAGCCTTAGTACATAATGCCTTATTAACATAACCAAAGTGCATTATGTATTATTCTAACACTCCCCCTCAAAGTAGGAGTTCTATGTGACTTCAAACAAATTTACAACTCCTAACTTGCTCAAATTTCTTATATACTGATCATAGGAGATAGCTTTCGTGAACACATCTGCAGGCTGATCTCTGGTGTTGATGTAGCCAAGTTCAATTTCTTTGCTCAAGACTTTATCTCTTACTAGGTGACAATCACCTTCGATGTGCTTTGTTCTTTCATGGAAGACAGGGTTCTTTGCAATGTACATTACAGACTGATTATCACAGTGTAGCCTCACAGGATTTGGTTGCTCAATTCCCAAATCTCTTAGCAGTTTCACAAGCCAAGTAATCTCACAAGAGGTTATGGCCATGGCTCTATACTCTGATTCTGCAGAGGACATAGCTACATATGTCTGCTTCTTAGTCCTCCATGAGATCAGTGAACCACCAAGCAATACACAAAACCCAGTTAATGACTTCCTTGTCATAGGGCAGCTTTGCCAATCTGCATCACAGTATGCACTTAACTTCAAATTTGACTTAGATGAAAGCAATAACCCTTGCCCTGGAGCCTGTTTCAAGTATCTCAACACATGTTTCATGGCTTGCCAGTGCTGATCAGTTGGATTGTGCATGAACTGACTCAAGATCTGCACCCCATAGCATATATCAGGTCTAGTAATTGTTAGGTAGATCAGCTTACCCACAATTCTCCTATATGCTTCTGCATTCACAATCTCATAGGTGCCTTCATTGTCTAGCTTGACTTTAGGATCTAGGGGAGTATGCATAGGTTTGGCATCTTTCATTCCTGCACTCTTCAGAAGTTCTAGTACATACTTTCTCTGGTTCAGGTATATGCCATCCCTATTTCTCTCAACTTCTATACCCAAGAAGTATCTCATTCCTCCTAGATCTTTCATCTGAAATTGTTGATTCAGATGTGCCTTCAGTCTTGCTATTTCTTCTTCACAATCTCCTGTGATCAACATGTCATCTACATATACTAGTAGAGCTGTGATGGATCTCTCAGTTTTCTTGACAAATAAGGAGTAATCTGACTTGGACTGCTTATATCCTGCTCCTTTTACAGCTTGAGAGAACTTAGCAAACCATTGTCTAGGTGCTTGCTTTAATCCATATAAGGATTTCTCCAGTTTGCACACAAGCTTCTTATCCATCATCTCACACTCTCCCCCTGTGTTTGATGTCTCCCCCTGAGAGTGAGAGTGGATAAGCTTGAGCTTGTGATATGCAGGAGGTAGATCCATATAAACCTCCTCTTCCAGATCACCATGTAAAAATGCATTTGTAACATCTAACTGGTGAATGCTCCAGTCCTTTGCAGCAGCTATAGACAGTAGAGTTCTTACAGATATCATCTTGGCCACTGGAGCAAATGTTTCACTATAGTCAATGCCATACATTTGAGAGAATCCCCTGGCCACAAGCCTGGCCTTGTATCTATCCAAGGAACCATCAGCCTTATACTTGACTTTATAGAGCCATTTGCAGCTGACCAAGGACTTCCCAGGTGGGAGAGCAGTTAGCACCCAGGTGTTGTTCCTCTCAAGAGCACCTAATTCTGTGAGCATTGCTTCACACCAAGCAGGTTGCTGTAATGCCTCAAGTACAGAAGTAGGTTCAGACATAGAAGGTGCATTGCATATGAACTTGTGATAGTTTGAGGAACAGGCTGTATAAGATAGGAAAGAGTGAATTGGATAGGGGGAAGTGGACTTACTAGAGAGTGCAGCAGTTGATGAATCCTTTGAGACCTTGCACACATAGTCCTTCATCCAGAATGATGGTTTAGAGTTTCTTGTGGAGTGTCTTATTGGTTGAGGTGGCACAGTATTTGTGACAGGGATGTCATCAAAAATGGGAGGGACAGGAGAGGGAGAATAATCTCCATGAGACTCATTTTGAATTGGAGGATTGAGAGGACAGTTCTGAGGAGTTTCATAAACTTCAATGGGAATGAAGTCATGATCAGTGTTGTGAGAAGAGGGATCAACACTGTTGGTAGGCCAGTCAAGTGTGGATAGACTTTGTTTTGAGGTAAATTCTGGACTAAAAGGAAACACATGCTCATGAAATTTTATGTCTCTGCTGATATGTGTTTTATGAGTGTGCAAGTTATACACTTTGTAACCTTTGAACCCAAAGGGATAGCCTAAGAACACACATGCATCAGTTTTTGGGTCAAGTTTCTTTCTGTTGGAGCTCAGATTTGAGACAAAGCATAGGCAACCAAAGACCTTGAGCTTTTCATAATCAGGTGCCTCACCAAACAGACACTCATAAGGGGATTTGTTTTTGAGGATTGAGTTTGGCAATATGTTGATTATGTAAGTGGCTGTGAGGACACAATCACCCCAAAATCTCACAGGGAGGGAGGCATGAAATCTAAGTGCTCTTGCAGTTTCCAAAATGTATCTGTGTTTTCTCTCCACGCGCCCATTTTGTTGAGGGGTTGCAGTGCAAGAGCTTTGGTGGACAATGCCTTTATATGTGAAGAAGGAGATGACATCAGAGTTAAAGAACTCAGTGCCTTGGTCACTCCTCACAGTTTTCACTCTAGCTTTGAATTGGTTTTCAACCATGGTAATGAATGACTAAATGTGAGAGAAGGTTTCAGTCTTGGATTTCATAAGGTAAGCCCACACTCCCCTGCTCATATCATCTACAATGGTTAGGAAGTATTTGTGGCCAGTGTAGGTAGGGGTTTCATATGGTCCCCATAGATCACAGTGTAACAGCTCAAACACATTATCAGCATGAGACATACTAGAATCAAAAGAAGGTTTTACTTGCTTTGCCAAAGGGCATATAGTGCATACAAAGTCAGAAGCTGTGTTTACAATAGAATGTATGCTAGGGACACCTTTGATTTTCTCAATAGGTCCATGACCAAGACGTAGGTGCCACAATGCACATTTATTTTGGACACTATCAATTTTAGGTAAGAACATAGGTAGAGACACTGAATTGCACCAGGCAGATTTGGAGATGACCTCATTCATTCTGGATTCAGGAACCAGGTAGTACAAGCCTTCAAATTCCTCACCAACTGCAATCACTCTCTTCTTTTCAGGGTCCTGTATGAACATGATGTTAGACACCAAATGCAGGTCAACTCCAAAGTCATGGATAAGTTTGCTTATGGAGATTAGATTGAATTTGAATTTTGGAATGTAAAGGGTGTCAAGGAGTGTAAGAGAGCTCAGTACAGGGGTTGTACCTAGCATTGTAATGGGGTCTGAAGTACCATCAGGAAGATGAACTTGTATTGGTTTGGTTACAGGTTTAGGTTGTTTTAAGAATGTAATATCACAAGTCATATGGTCTGTAGCTCCCGTGTCTAAGATCCATACCTGTGCACTATTAGTGACATTACAACACAAGAATTTACCTGCAAGGTTCACTTCATAGGTTGGCTTACTTCTTTGCTCAATTAGCTTTTGGTTTTCAGAGGACAGGTTCTTGAAGGATGATTCACCATCACTTCCATTCCTGTCAGTAACACCAGCTGCATTTCCTGCCTTGAATTGCCTTCCTCTTTCTTCGTGTCCATCAGATCTGGATTGATGTGGCTTCTGATTGGCTTTAGAGTGCCAGCTTGGGTAGCCATACACTTCCCAGCATCTATCGGATTTGTGGTAGCCAGGACAGTGAGTGCATTTCTCCCTTCTAGGCTTGTCACCACGAGCATCTGTGCGAGCATTTGATCTTGAATCAGTCTTCTCACCTTGCTGCTTTCCCATTAGAGCAGTAGATTCAGTAGTTTGCGTATCTCTTCGAGTGATTTTCAGGCTCACCTCATCTTGAACAAGCAATGAGTGAGCTTCACTTGCAGTTGGCAATGGCTTTGACATCAAGAATTGCCTCCTTGCAGCATCATATTTCTCACTTAGCCCCATCAAGAATCTCATTAACTTGTCTTCTTGATCAGCAACTTCGAGTCTCTCTGCAATTTGACACTCACACTTCCCACATGTGCACTTGATTGGAGTCACAATTCCTGTCAGATGTTGCCATAAACCTTTGATCTTGGTGAAGTAATCCGTGACTGATGATGAGCCTTGCTTGCACTCGGTGATTTCGCGTTTGATTTGGAAAATCAATGGTCCATTTTTCTGGCCAAAGCTTTCTTGAAGATCATTCCACATCTCCTTGGCGAGATCGAATTCATCAATAGTCACATAAATCTCCTTCGACACGGTGTTGAGGATCCATGAGCACACAACATCGTTGCATCGCTGCCATTGCAGCGAGTTTTCTGGAGTTTCCACCAGAGATCCATCGACGAAGCCGATTTTGTTCTTGACTGAGAGAGCTTTCGTCATTGCTCGGCTCCAGCGTCGATAGTTGTCGCCAGTTAGCTGCAAGCTTGTGAGAATCAAGCCTGAATTGTCGGCTGGATGGATGAAGAATGGATTCTGCAAATCCATCGCTGTGATCTGGTCTCTTCTTCGCTCGCGTTCTCGCTCACGCTCTCCAGGCGGAGTATTACCAGTTTCGATGCGATTTTCCATTGCGATTTCGATCTGAATTCGTCAGAGCTCAGATACCATATTGACTTGATCAGATCCAAGGATCAAGCTATAGAACAGCTTGAGAGAGATGAAGAACACGAGAGAGAATGAGAGAGAGGAAACCAATTGGGAATCTGTTACTTGAACAACTAACTGAAAGTGTACAGAAAAAGGCTTTATATAGCCTTAGTACATAATGTCTTATTAACATAACCAAAGTGCATTACGTATTATTCTAACATATTTACAACATAATGAATAGTTTTACAAAATTATTAAAAGAATATTATAAAATTTGATTTAAATATGACATTTTTAATTGAAAGAATATAAACAATGAGGTTTGAACCATCACCTCTTAGATTAATTACATTTTCTTTATTTCCTTCATCAACTAAGCTAGATACTATTTATATGTTTTTTTTAATATTTTTTTTACCTTAATTCTTTATTATTATTTTATAAAAATACTACTCCATCCTTTTTCAAATATAAGTTAATTAAGTATAATATTATTTTAAAAAAATTTAATATTTTATATAGTTTTTAGTTTTTTTAAAAAAATGTATCACAAAGTTTTTTCGACGGGTAGCTTGTCGCCCACCGGCGGCTGGCCTTTGGGACCGATCATTTTCATGAGGACTGGGACGTAATCCATGACGTAAACCTCGATCATGAGATTGGGGGTTTGATCTTTCAACCCTCCTCCACAATTAATTTCGAATCGCTGCTTTATATGGAATTGAGAGTACCAAATCAGTTCCTTCAAACAGTCTTCATTGCTCAACACACACACACACACACACACTAATTAGGAGATTATAGATATGGAGGAAGAAGGAAGAGTGAGCGTCGGGGAGGGGAAGCTAGTCTGCATCACCGGCGCTTCCGGCTACATCGCCTCTTGGTTGGTCAAGCTCTTGCTCCTCCGTGGTTACTCCGTCAATGCCACCGTTCGCAATCCTCGTAAGCCTCTGTTGTATCAGACAATTAATCATATGAGATGTACAGGGGTGGAGGCAGGATTATATCCAGGGGGGGCTCGAAAATTTTTTACGGGTCTTGATTCATGAAAATTTTCGCCGAATTGGAGTTGCTGGTCCTTTCTTTAATCTAGCTTCTGGAGATTTTGTTACTAATAATGTGGATCTGTTTGCAAATGTTGTTGAAGGTTTGCTTAGAACCCTACCAAATAGGACTGCTGGTGGAGATTGCCGGCTATAGAATGAACTCTGGTTTGTGTTATGTCCCTAGTATTAGGGATTTAGGGTATAAATACCCTTGGATATTGTAATTGGAGGATTAACCAAGTAATAATAAAAACATTTACTATCTCTCTCTAATCTCTCTCGGTTCTCTCTCACCTGTGTCTCTTTCTTCACATCCCTTTTGTTCTTCATTCTCATCCCTTTCTTTCTGTTCATCAGTTGTTCCATAAGCTTCCATGGGAGCTTGACCTGTGCATCCGTTCGGGTCGTAACAGTGGTATCAGAGCAGTAGATCTTCCGACCTATTACTCAGATTTTTCTCTTCATTTTTTTCGATTTTGTACTGGAATTCGCAACTTTAAAGGACGACAATGGCGGCCATGGTTTCTTCACAGTCAAATGCTTCAACAAGTGACGATTGGAGGATACAATTCGAAGAAATTATGCGCAGGATGGGATCAATGGAGAAATCGACAATTGATCCAATCGATTTGAGTTCACAGGGGGCCGCTTCGCGAAAAGAATCGAAGGGTCGAACCCTTCTCCTCAAGATTCATCTACTGAGGTATTCGATTTCGTGGGAAGAGCTCGATTGCTTGTTCGCTAGGTTTGGGAGGATCGAATGCATAGAAGTTTTTTGCCCTGGCGAGCAGTATCACTCAAGGATTCGCTTCCAACAGAAAGAATCGGCTATCAGAGCCTTCGAGTCATTCAATCACAGAGACATCTATGACGGATGCTGTAGATTGGAGTTGTTTCTTGAGGCTGAGATCGACGTCAGGTTTCAGGAACCTAAGAATCGAACTCAACCGTTTCTACACATCAGCGAACACTGGTCGACAGCAACTTCTTCTCCGGAGTCTTGGGAACGACGTATGAGAATGCAAGAGAACCTCCGCAAGATGGAGGCGTTGGTTAAAAAAATGCACGAGGAGCCCTGCTGGAGCAAAGTTCAGGCATCAACCGAAGAAGAAGGTTCAGTCGAGGAGATTCTTCTTGATGAAGAATCAGAACGGTCTCGGGTCGAAGAAATCGCAGACAAGAACCAAGAAATCACGCCTCCGTTGAGTTCATATGTTGATTCCATTGAGGAGTCTGATTGCTCAAGTTGAATGTGAAGGTTGATCAGTCACATGTGCTACTACATCAGGTGCAAATGGAGATTCAATTTTTTCCTATTCTCAGGGGCAACTACAAGCTGAAACATTTATTTTGAATTACCTACTATTGCTTGCATTTTAGTTTTAGTTTAGTTAGTGTTATTTTTACATTGTAATAAAGCTTTGAGACAAAGCTTTTGTAAGGGGGGAGTAATGTAATAATCATAGGTATAAGGGGTACCCTTGTAAGGGTGTTGGTATGACATTGATATAAATACTCAATAGGTTGTATTACACAAATCATCCAAATAATAATCATCATTTTACCCTAATCTCCCAAATCTCTCTATCTCCCTCTCGGTCTATCCCTCTTTCTTCTTCCTTACCTTCTCTGATCTATCTCCCTCTCTATTTCCTTTCTCAAATCCTCCATGGAAGACCAAGCTTCCACTTAATTGACCTTCGGGTCGTAACAGTGGTATCAGAGCAAATCTTCGGCCGATGTGTTTTCCGTTGCCACATCTGCAACTCCGGCAATGGCGGAAAGGACTAGATCGAAGACGACAGAGTTACAGTTTCAGGAGTTCAGGGACGACACCAAGTCTTTCATGGCGTCAACAGCAAACTCATTGGCCGAATTGCAGAAAATTCAGGAAGAGCAGATTCGGCAGTTCGAGGATTTCAAGAAATTCAATGAGCAAAGGATGGAACAGCTCGCAGATTTCGTTCGCAATCCACCCGATCTTGGCCACCGACGGGAGCAGCAATCAGATGCGGCTAATTCGGACAGACGGAACAACGTCAGAAGGGGATCGGAATTGATGGCAGCCGACCGGACACTTCTCATCAAGGTTCGTCTAGAGCTTTATCCAATTTCTTGGGAAATTTTGGATAAGATTTTCTCTAAGTTTGGGATGATAGAGTATTTAGAGGTGTCCTGTCGCGGCGAGGAGTACCACTCCATGATTCGTTTTCAGAAGAGAGAGTCGGCAATGGAAGCAATGGATTCTTTGAATCATAGAGAAATTTATGACAATTGGTGCCGATTGGAGTTGTCCTTGCTGAGTTTGATAGAGCCCCCGTCGTTATCGAATCGAGAGGTCACAGGCGGCATACCTATGACAGTCGGAGCTCCAATGGTTGGAGTTTTGAACCCAGGAATTGAAGCCATCACGGAGGATTCCACAACCCAGAAGATCAGTAGGAGTCCGAGCGAAAACGAAAGCTCCCCAATTGAAAGCGACGACATCCAAAACAGTCAAGAGTCACCAAGAAACGCTGAATTGAAGGTCGAGGTGCTCTTGGGTAAGGTTCTCGGTAATTCGGGTGAAGAGTTGAGCAACATCGGCAACCGAGTTGAAGAATCTGAAGTCGAAGTCACCCCACATGTCGTCGAGGAAGATTCGAATGAGCCAGAAAGGATTCAAGAAGAGGTCATTGTTCCAAGCCCGGAAAGTTTCAAGCCAGTAAAGGTAAATTCCTTTCCGACTATTGCTTCCGATTACATGTCTGCGAAATTGGGTGACCTAGTTATGCTGTTGATAGAGTTGATGGAAATGAGGCTGTCTAATTTTAGCACAAATCTCAGTGCGCGCAAGGTGTTTGAGAAAATGTCTTGTCGAAGGGAGGCCTTGTGTGATCAGTGTGATTATAGCCTAGAGAAAATGTCTTGTCGAAGGGAGGCCTTGTGTGATCAGTGTGATTATAGCCTAGTTGTTAGAAAAATTTCTCCCAATAGTCATATGGATGTCATTGCATTTTTGTGGCCTTATGATCGAGGAAAATGCAAGCTTAGTGCACACAATGTGTTTTCCAAAATACCAAGAAGGTGCGTTCAGTTAGTAAGGTGTTTCGAAGTTAATGAGAGTGGCTCTAATCTTGCTTATTTGGGACCGAGAAGTGTTAGTGGTGATACCACACTGAACCACGATTTGATTAAATTGCCTTATGATAAAGGGAAATCAGGAAATAAGGCATTATCTGCATGTTCTGTGATGGTCAAGGAGTATTACAATGAAGTGGCTACTGTCAAAAAGTCTGTATTTGATCCGGGCGGCATTAATCCATTGTTTGCAAGAAGCCGAGCTCAATTATCTGCTCATCTGTCTTGCCTTTTGGATCTAATACAGGGTGTGTTTTCATTTTATGGAGGCCCCAAGGCAAGCTGTTCTAAACTGGGTTTTTGATGGAGGAGTTTTTGATGAGTCTATTAATGGTTGGTCTGCGACAACTTTGGAAATAGCTAGTAACGTGTGTTTCGTGTTTGATCCGGGGATAACCGAATGGATGAGCTACTCGGTGGGCTTGTCAATTGCTACAGCTGAAGCTTTAGCTAGCCAGTGGTTGAGGATGGTGATTTTCGTCTTTGATTTCAGAGGACTAATAGTTTGGGAAGCTACTGCTGAAATTGCAAGGGGTGGGCCTTAAAGCTCATGCTGTCATAGATGCAATTGCCCCACTGTTGAGTGGGATGCTCCTTGGGATGATTGGGAGCAATGGCATAGGAGCAACGGCTACTGCTCTACTCTTGATGTAAAAGTTGATTTCTTTCATTTAGCTATTAGTAGTTTTTACATTGTAATAAGCTTTGGGACAAAGCTTTTGTTAGAGGGATGCATTGTTATGTCCCTAGTATTATGGATTTAGGGTATAAATACCCTTGGATATTGTAATTGGAGGATTAACCAAGTAATAATCAAAACATTTACTATCTCTCTCTAATCTCTCTCACCTGTGTCTCTTTCTTCTCATCCCTTCTGTTCTTCATTCTCATCCCTTTCTTTCTGTTCACCAGTTGTTCCATAAGCTTCCATGGGAGCTTGACCTGTGCATCCGTTCGGGTCGTAACAGTTTGCTATCCTGGGCCGGAGTTGCTGTTGTTTCATTTTACAAGAAGGTTAAAAAAAAATATTGAAAATTGAGGGCATACTGTGAATCGAACCCCCAACCCTACTTCTCCTCATATCTGCCTCTTACAAACTGTGCTACCATATACTTTTGCTTTCCTAACACTTCTTTTACTATATATATATAAAAAATAATTTTTTTTTTATATTTTCCCGGGGGGGGGGGGCCTCGAGCCACCGCATGCCCCCCTGCCTCCGCCCCTTCAGATGTATTTAGAGAAAGATTTTTTTTGGGATTAAAAAGTAATTGTTCATATATTTCTTGTCACTATCCTATTTTTATTGATTATATGTCAATCGGTCACCCCTAGACTGCTTCCCGCTTCCTTCCTTCCATCCTTCCCCTCCACCCCTCTAATTTAGTTGAAATTTTTATGCTGACAACTAGGGATGACAATAGGACGGGGACTCCCCGATCCCCGCGGGGAATCTCCGCTGCGGGGACGGGGATGAGGCAATTAAATGGGGACGGGGATGGGGGCCGAAGTGATTCCCCGTACGGGGACGGGGATAGTAGTTCCAAACCCGATCCCCGCCCCGCCCCGCCCCCGTTGGGGAACCCACGCAGGGATCCCCTATGAAATCCCCGTTTTTATTTACATCTTACCTAATTTTAAATAATTTTGTTTTTATTTTTAAACTTTTAGCTTATAATTTACATTTATGAGATATTATATGTAATATTTATATCATATTTTTTACATAACTTTAATAATATCTTATAGTTTTCTATTAAATGAGGGGATCATGAGTTTTAAATGGGAAACTCGACGGGAAAACCCGCAGGGAATGCAAACGAGGAAAATTACGCAGGGACGGGGATTCCCCGATGGGGACGGGGGGCATTTTTTATCCCCGAACGGGGACGGGGGACTTTTTACAAACGGAGAGGGTACTCCCCGCCCCGTTGTCATCCCTACTGACAACATATTGCTTTGACTGACTTAGGTGTTTCTCTATTTATAATAGAGGATAAGATTTCTATCAAATCATCACAGTAATAATACACCCTTTTTTTTTTGACGCAAGATAAGAATTAGGTCGGGTCGGCCGCAGCAGAGGCCCTTCCTAGCGCATCCTTCCGGACGAGAACTAGCAGTTTTGGATCATCCTCACAGAGGATGTCGGCAGGGGAAGCATGGGCACTACGAGCAAGGTAGTCAGCCACAGCATTCGATTCCCTGAAAATATGACGAATAGCAACATAAGTAAAGGACGAGATATCAGACAGTATATCAGCTTGTAGCATCTCTATTGTCCAGGGGCATTTCCAATCCCCAAGTAGAGATTTTATCACTAGTAAGTTGTCTCCTTCGATCAGAAGTGTAGATAGTTGCAACTCCTTTGCCCGTAATAAACCCATTCTGAGTCCGAGATTTTCGGCATAAATCACCGAGATATTTGTGCAAACAGATCTGCCAGCAGAGACCACTAATTAAGCTCGTAGAGTCACGGATGACAAAACCATAAGACGAGTTGCCATTCGGGAGTACCGAACCATCAAAATTGAGCTTATAACAATTCGGCGGGGGTTTATCCCACTTCCCGGACCGACAATAATAATAAACCCTAATTGTAAAGAGACGATGGTATTTTATGCGGTTTTTACTAAAATACGAAAATCATTTGTGTCTCATTGCACTTTTATTTTCTTTCTCTTTGACTATATTCACTTCTGAGAACTAACACATCATCCAAACTCCTTTTTAGATCTATATATGTATAGTGAGATACAATTGAATGTAAAGCCAAAGTTAATTAAACGGAGGAAAGGAATTTGTTTGTAGATGGAAAATTCAGCCGTAACCATTCCGGAATGGCTCACCGGAAAGGACTTGTCGATAATAGTCATAGGTCCCCGGTTCGAACCCCGGAATGGCCGTTCTTTATTTACCAATTCAAGGAAAATTCAGTCGTGTCTCTTGAATTGCTGACTTGATCGAGTTAGCTTCTTGAAATCGCAATCCTATCCCACAAACTTAATTTAACTTTAAATTAATATTAAAAAAAAAACATATTTCACTTTTACCTAATTATTATAACATACTAGGGGGCATGTCCGTGCATACGCACGGGACATAATTTAATCAGATCGAATCATATGATATTAAAGTTTATCAAATCATATGGTATTAAAGTTTTATATGATTGGTTCTTATTAGCGGAAATTATATCAAAGAAATAATTATATATAGTTAAACTACGTGGAATTGAATTTATTATGAATATATTTGGTTTATATAGATTTGAGAAGAAAGCTCAGTATTATTTATAGTCATCCATAATATATTTATAAATAAGCTTAACATTTTGAGTTCTTCTCTTCCAATCATGAAGTGAAAGATTTTGCAAGTATGCATCTCTATGCAAGTATATAGAAGGAAAAATGTAAATAAATAAGGTACATAACTACTCCATGTATTTTTTTTTTTACTTTATATATACCTCTGCTTATAGATATATTTCAACGCACTACAACTACAACCACACTCATTAAACTAAAGGTGACATATTAATATAAATTCAATAAAGAGAGAGAGAGAGAGAGAGAGATCGGTCCATTAATATATTTATTTCTCATTAAGATCCCGCCATGGTGAATATGATTCTTCTTTCAACAATGGTGCATGGTTGTAAGTTTTTCCATATATCAACAAAAAAAAAATCAAAATAGAGAAAAATAATAATTAAAGATTATTTAAACAAATAAGAAATAATATATGATATAAAATAAAAAAAAAGGAAAATAAAATCATATATAATCTACTATATAAATAAGAAAGTGCAATAAAAAATAAATTAATTATAGAACAAAATAAACAAAAATAGGGGAAAACAAATAAATGATGAATAAAACCTCCAAATATGAGTCTTCTTGCAACAATGGTTCATAAAAACTTAATAGCAATTAAATAAAACTAAAAACCCTATATTATTATAAAAAAATTAAGAAATACAAAATAAAATATGATAGTATAAAGTAACAACATAAAAACTAAAAAATAAAATCATGCATAATATCATAATAGAAATAAGAAAGTACAATGAAACAATATATTAAAGCAATAAATAATAAAAAAATTGTAAGAAAAAAAGGAATAGAAAATGCCACCTAACAATATATGATTCATCTCTTATTTGTTTGCAAAAAAATTGAGTTTTAGAAGATAACATTGAAACAATTGACTATTTATAAGAAAAATCCAACATTTAACCAAAGAAAAACTCTCAACCTTTGGACTAACCCATTTTAATTTCCTATTTATCATCTCTAAAAAGTAAAATTAATGCGATGTATGTTTCATTTAACAAAAAAAAACTTCCACCCCTTTGACTACTCTATTTAAAGCATTGATTGACAATTATAGTAATTTTTTATTTGAAATAAAAAATTTGGGTAAACATTAATATAAAAATATGAGAGAAATATTATAAAACATTTATCATTATTATATTGTATTTTTGGTCAAAGAGAAAATAATTATTACAGAAAAATAATAATTAAAGAATATTTAATCAAATAAGAAATATGATATAAAGTAACAACAAAAACAGTTGAAAAATAAAATCATATATAATCTACTATATAAATAAGAAAGTGCAATAAATAATAAATTAATTAAAGAAAAAAAGTCAAAAATAGGGGAAAAATAAATAAATGATGAATAAAACCTCCAAATATGAGTCTTCTTGCAACAATGGTTCATCAAAACCTTATAGGAATTAGAGAAAATTAAAAATCATATATTATTTCAACAAATAAGAAATGCAAAATAAAATATGATATAAAGTAACATCATAAAAAATGAAAAATAAAACCATGCCTAATATCATAATAGAAATAAGAAAGTGCATTGAATAATATATTAAAGCCATAAATAAATAAAAATTGGAAGAAAAAAAAAAGTGATGAACAAAAGTGTCACCTAACAGTATATGATTTCTCTCTCATTTGTTTGAGGAACATTGAAATAATTGACTATTTATAAGAAAAATCTAGCATTTAACCAAATAAAAACTCCCAACCTTTGGACTAACCCACTTTAATTTCCTATTTATCATCTTTAAAAAGTAAAATTAATGTGATGCATTATTCATTTGACACAAAAAACTTCCACTCATTTGACTACCCTATTTAAAGCATTGTTTGACCATTATAGTCATTTTTTATTTGACATCAAAAAAAGTTGGGTGACATTAATATAAAATTATGAGACAAATATAATCAAAACTTTGTCATTATTATATTTTATTTTCGGTCAAAAAGATAACAATTATTAGGGAAAAATAATAATTAAAGAATAATTAAAAATTAAGAAATAATAAAATGATATAAAGTAACGACAAAAACAATTGAAAAATATAATCATATATAAATAATCAAGAAATTACAATAAATAAATTAATTAATTAAACCAAACAAATAAGCAAAAATAGGGGAAAGTTTAAGTGATAGGGAAAACATAGACAATATAGAATTTTTGTATATATAAAAATAGGAGTCTAAAACACCTTAACCACAACTCAAAACTAAAAAGAAGAGATTCCACAAAAAAAAATTAAAATAAAATAAATTCCAACAAAACTAAAAATAAAGAAAATAAAAGTTCAAGTAAAGGATTGTATTACAACCACTCATCTTAGATTTTATTTATCAATATGAGCTTCTTCTTTTTCACCAATGAAACTTCTCAATATGTACTTCTTCTTTTTCACCAATAACACTATAAAAAATACAATAAACAAAAAGAAAATATTAGTATGAAAGTTGAAAACAATATCAATCAACAAACGATAGATTAGGATAATAGAAATTCAATATTATATCAAAAAATCTATTTTGACATAATATGAGAATGAAAAAAAAAGAAAGAGTTGATTTGATTGTAAAAAGATGAGGTGTGTCTTTATATAGCATAAGCATACTTTAATTGAATTAGAAGTTTCAGTTTTTTACTTATTATTTAAGGAAAATAAATTTCAAATTAAATAGGCTAAAGATGTTACATTTTTTGTATTCAATGTTTGTTGGAGTTACTTTTTTATGTTATTGGTTGTTTACTCTTTATAAACTATACATGTTACATAAGAAAAATTATACCATTAATATATGAGAGAAAAGAAATTTAATCAAATTAAAATATAATATTTTGTATGATTAAGATCATAATATATTCTATAAAGAATGAGCACAAAGATAATATTTTGAAATTAGTTGAAAATAAATAGTAACAAAAAGATTATGATGATGGTATAATAAATTATCCCATCCACACATTCGTATAGTATAAACTATATATGACAAATTTTTATTAAAAAAACCCAAAGTTTTTTTTAAAACATTACATATAAACAAAAAACATATAATGTTCTCCACATTTTGAATGTGAGACAAAAATATTATAGCAAAGTAGCTAGTGATTACAAAATATTTTATAGCAAGGTTGTGAGATTAAATTCAACATTTAATCCCACCGTGCGGATAACCGAAAACACAATTATAGCATTTATGGTGGGCTGAACACAACTTTTACTACATATATTATAGATTTGAAATTTTTTTCAAAAAATCACTTTAGAAAAATTTTGAAAAAATATATATAGTAAAATAATATTTTTGTATAACTTTTAAAAATCCTTTTACTGTTATAATATTATTATATTGAAATGGATAATCACTAGAAACCCTAGTTCTCGTGTAAACTCCTATATAAAAGATCCATTGAAACCCCAATAAACACATCAGTTCTCCTCTCTTCTCTGCGCCTCTCTTCTCTATTCTCTTCGGTTTATCACACGTTATCAGCACGAATTTACTCTTATTAGAATTTCAAGATCATAGTCGGTTCTCAAAATTTTCAAGTCAATTTGAAAGATAAGTTTCAATCAATTATAATTTATTTTCTTCTCCTTTATCATACTTCTTTATCGATTGATTGATTTCATATATCTTGAATCTAGGTTTAATTAGAACAACTATTAACAGTTTTAGGTTCAACCATGGAGGATCGGCAGCCTGTCGTCTTACACCCATCGGGAATCGAACCTCACGTTGCAGAACCTTGCAATCCTCCCCTACCAATCTGAATCTGATTCAGGCCTCCGAAGACTAGCAGCCCTGTCGCTGGGGAAGATCTCAGCATCCGAAGGCGAAGCCGCCGCCGAATCCAAGGAAGGCAACCTTCGTCGGTGCGCACAATGGCCAGCCCTAGGGGCACGCGTTCTCCGCGCTCTACTTCAGCCTGCACGCTCGATAGACTCGTCAATCGACATCGAATACAAGTTGATGCAGATCGAAAAAACCCTAGCCATCAATCTATCATCTATCATCTTCAAAATAATCACCATCCATGGAGATTCTCCGTTTCTGTCGATTGATTATCTTCTTCTGCTTAATTGTTTTCTACTATTTGTCTTCCAAATTTATTAATTAACTTGGATTGCAGTACATCATCTATTGATTGACCTCTATGATTAATTAACTTTGATTGCAGTACATCATCGATCTGCATTCGAGGACGGCGGCCGCGACGTCGTTTCCCACAAAGAAGCCAGTTCCTCCGATAAGAGGCGAGCGCCGTCGCCGTTTCGAGATCTCGTGGCTTCTTCCGCCAAGAAGCCTAAATTGGAGATCAGCCACACACCACCGCAACCAGCATTGGCGCTCGACTTCCTCGATCCTGTGAATTCGAGGAGCTGCAAGCAATTCTGGAAGGTCGGCGATTACGTCGGCCATGCCCGCTCCCTGCAAATCCAAAACGAGGAAGAAGGGTAATTTTTTAATAATTACAAAACCAGCCCCAAAATTTCTTAAAATCACAGATCGGGTAGTACATTTTATATATTTACCGAAAACGGCCTAAAACTTATAGGGTTTTCATATTTTGCCCCATGAAGTATATAAACACATCTCGAAGAATGTGAACCCCTGAAGTGGTAAATTTTATCCCTTAAAGTGGATATAAAATACATAACAAGGATCTATCCCCTGAAGCGGATAAATCAATAAATGTGATTAATAAATCTCATCCCTGCAGAGATGATCGAGCCGATAAATTTGATTAATAAATCTCATCCCCGCAGAGATGATCGAGCCGATAAATTTCATCCCCGTAGTGATGAAATTATATTTATTATTTATGTTTATATTCTTTTATTTAATTTGTTTAAATTTTTTTTTTCCTTATCTCCCGAAGTAGATGAAACCAATGAATGGTTGAATATCATCCCCGAAGCGGTGAAGCGACGAATCTCATCCCTGAAGTGATGAACGATTATCTTTTTATTTTATTTGTTTCTATTCATATATTTACATATTATATTATATACACTTTTTACCATTCTTTGTCTCCCGAAGTAGACAAACATTATCTCATGAAGTAGATAAAAATTATTTAATTTATATATCATCCCAGAAGCGATAAATTTATCTCCGGAAGAAGATAAATATTTTAGCTTATATATCATGATAAAATTTATCTCCCGTAGTAGATAAAATTTTAAAATTCATAATCGTCCTTGTACCGATGATTTTTATAGCTAAACAAAGCAAATTATGGTTTCTCCACCCGTCTCCAGAAGTAGACGAACATGTATTTGCAGATGTTCATTTTATTGTCACTAGAAGTTGACAATATGCTAATTTGATTTTATTTATTTATGTTTTTTATAGTTTTATTACCTATATCAACTATTTATTTATTTATCATTATCTCTCGAAATAAATAAACTCATCCCCTGAAGAGGATGAACACATTATGCTCATAAATTGTTCCTGTAGTAACGATAATAATCTCCTGAAGAGATATATGAAAAGAAAATTCATAAAATGTCTCTCTCTCATATACACAAATTTGTCCCTGAAGTAACAATATTCATTTCCTGAAGTAAATGAATGATAAGAGATATATTGTATATCCTCCTAAAGATTATTGAAAATCATACCCAGAAGTGTATGAGTTTTATTTTAAAGTTGCACAAATACCCAGAAGTGTAGAAATTAAAGTGAATGTATACAAGTTGTCTTCTCCCTGAAGTGAGTAATAATCAAACATACCGTTTCTTGAAGAATATGGTCAATGTTTATATGACAACTTACTATATTTTTTGATGCAACTTATCATTTTTTGGAGTATATGATCGAATTATACATAATAGAGACTAATTGTCACTCGAAGTTGACAAATGAATCCTCTTATTAATAAAATCATTTCTTGAAGAAAATGATAAATTGACAAGTTTTTCTCATGACTCCACCTGAAGTGGACAAATACAATTTTATTTATTTATTTATTTATTTTTATTCATTGCTTTATATTGAATAAAATTATTATGATTTTACTTATTGTAATTCAAAGCTCAAAGTGTTTCCCGGAGAAACTACTTATCATGAGTATCTAATGTGGAGTTTTGTTTGGCAAATGAACATTTGGGAGAAAGGTTTACCACAATCCCATAGATTGTGAAGTTTTTCAACACCAACCTAAGAGCCTAAAGACTCTACTGATGGAATTTTATTAACTCCTGAAGAGTAAAGGATCGATTTCACAAACTCCAAAAAAGTATATGATCCTAATTTTATCATTTGTACTCCTGAAGAAATACATGGAATTAATGTGGGTTTTATCATATTCAGAACTATTTTTGTTTGGTTGATACAACCAATAAAAGTAACCACATAATACGATCCGGGTAAAAAGGCCACTTCCTGACTATCCTTTAAGCATTGCCTGAAGCATGCCCCTCCGGTAGAGTGTGTGAAAGAGGTTATGGTTAAGCGCTTGACCAAAGTTATTGTTGTGGCTTATAGCTAGGTCTGTTATACAGTTAATTCTAATGTCTTGAAGAACATTATTAATGACTCATACTTGAAGTATGACACCAATGAAAGTCCTGACAATACCCATTCATGGCATCTAAATAAATGAATCACCATATACAAAGTTCAATGGTTGAATATTATGGTTTTATAAGTGTCAAACAAAATTTGAAAACCTGAAGTTTTCTCAAACAACCTTGGATGGAAAACTAAGATGAATAATTGAATACCATATAGCTCTAGAAGAGCATTGATCTTGTTACCTGAAGTAACAATGACACATATGTATGAATTGACATGGTATTAAACATCAATATCTCATATGGCTAGCCAGAAGCAGGTCTTACAGAATTGAGAATGTATATATATATGGTTTATTTGACACTCAATTATCCCATTGAAACTTAACACTAACCAGAAGTTAGTTAATGATAAAATATTTTTTTGTGGCATTCGGTCACTCAAGTGAATCGATGATGTGCGGGATCATTGAAATTCACATAGACACTCACTAAGAGGGACCGGAAGATCCTAGGACTAGAAGATCCTCAATAAAGGTGACCGAACATATATGGTCTATCATCTTGGCAAAATCAACAATAAGACCATCTATATTAAAAGTAAATGCAAATTCTCTAATGTCTCTTGAATGGATTCAATGAGATAACTACGGAACATTATCATATAGACCAGTGTAATTCCAATATTATAGATGCCTTAACACTTTGGTCATATGAAACATAAGGTAGAGAATGTTATCAACCACATTGTTGAGCATACAGTAGCTCACAGCGACCCAGAAGAGTCGCTGGTCAAATGGGCCCATGCATGTTTGCATTTCGAATTTGACACAATAGCATCTCTCTAATTATCTCCAGAAGAGAGCATGTCATTCAAAGGTTTTTTTGAATAAGCAACATATGTTCCGAGATGTACCTCCTTCAAATGAAATACAATGAGACCGCAAAGAAGTTGGATGATGCATGGGGTTTGAGTCCCTATTGATAAATGAAATACAATGAGACCACAAAGAAGTTGGATGATGCATGGGGTTTGAGTCCCTATTGATATCAAATACCTAGAGCTTTATAATGGTGAAGAAATGCTCGGTATTTAGGGGGAGAGGAAAGGAGACAATTAAGAAAGAGATTGTACGAAAGCAAATTTTCTATCATTTCATATCCGCGGATAAATACAAGTGAACCAGAAGTTCAATAAATGAAATGATTATAAGGTTTACCAAAATATGTCATTGAAGGCATTTACTAAAGGCCAAGAAAGTGACAAAGTCACAAATACTAGCTCATTTGGAAGTTCCAGAAGTAACTCTAACTCAATGAATATGAAGTGGTTCTCAAGTACACCAGAAGTGTTGGAGATCACTAGGCTCTTAGTATACGATTCCCCAGAAGTGGAAAGAGTCTATGAGAATATGATGATCATCAAATAAATAATGGATGTCGACATTGAAATGATAGTAAAGAGCTAGGAAAAGGAAATTCATGCAAGAATGGGTTCTTTAAGCATGATGGCATTGGACCTGAAGTTCCAACATCGGAAAGTGTAACATCATTTGGTTTTAAGAGGGTGTTCATACAAGATAAAATATAAGGCCAAGTTGATTGCACAAAAACCTATCACGGGTTATATGGAGAATGTATTCACCAGAAGTGAATATAATTTTGGATCTAAATGTACATGACATACGTGCTACTTGCATACGCGTATAAATGAAAAAGATCGATTGAAAATGCTTGAAGCATTAATGTAAAAGCCCCATCACATACAATTGATTAAAGATCCTTATAAGAGTACCAGAAGTACCTATAATTATGAAAATGGTGACATTGCATCAGGTCTCGAAGTACCATACAATGTTGTAATCTTTTCCTTGATCTTGGTTTTTATCCCATTGGGTTTTTCCAAGTTAAGGTTTTTAACGAGGCAACTTATGCACCATTTAATACAACAGATCCCTCTGATCAACAATGAAAAGCACACTAGGTCCTGAAGTACCTTATGCTTGTACATTCAAAGCAGCTCAACACCGATACATGGAAGTCAAGCGCATCAAGTCAATCATGAAGAAATTCCAGGTCAAGGACAATGTTGAGATTCGGCCATAAGTTCATGAAGACAGCGCCATCAAGAAGAATGAGAAGACTTCGAGAAGGATGTTGACTTCAGGGGGAGTATACACGCACTGCACTCTTTTTCCCTTCGATCAGGTTTTGTCCCACTAGGTTTTCCTGACAAGGTTTTTAACGAGGCAGATCACCAAAGCATATCAAATGTCATATGTATTTGTTTTCTGGATCCTAGTTTTGTCCCATTGGGTTTTCTAGGCGAGATTTGTAATTTTGTAATATTTAGGGATGTTTATCCAACGGGAAGTGTTATAATATTATTATATTGAAATGGATAAACACTAAAAACCCTAGTTCCCGTGTAAACTCCTATATAAAGGGTCCATTGGAACCCCAATAAACACACCAGTTCTCCTCTCTTCTCTGCGCCTCTCTTCTCTATTCTCTTCGGTTTATCACATTTACCTATTTTTAATAATTATAATTTTTGTAAAATGTTTTTTTTTAGATTTTTGTTCAACTATGTTATAATAATCATCTAAAAAGCTAAATATATATTTTTTTTCCATTTTTTTAATATTAATGAAAAGCAAGATTGCGAGTTTTGGTTTTTAGGGAAACAGAAAAACGAGTACGAAATCAGTAGAGGAGAAGAAGAACAGGAGGTTTGTTTACGAAGTTCGAATCCGTGATCCTACATTCTCGGGCTCTCAAGAGTTAGCCCTAATCCACTAATCAAAATCGAAAATACAGATCGGAGCAAATCCTAGAGTACAAGTAAAGAATAAAGATCTAAGCAAAAACAAAAAAATGTAACATGAAAACAAGCAAGAAATAAGATGAGTGTCTTTTGAAGTCTCAGATCTGAGGATACAGACTCATATCTAGAAAGAAACCCAAACACCGAGCTGTTGCTGGTCACCGGAGAAGCCTTCCACCTTCGAACACTGCAAGGTCTTGCTGGAGAAGAAGATCTTCAACGGCTGGAGGGGAGAAGGTTTTGAAGAGCAAACCCTAACCCTAATAGCCTCTCTCTCTCTCTCTCTCTCTGAAGCTTGAGGAATAGTGCAAATCAGACAACGCGGGCGAGTTGAAGAGAAGCACCCTTTTATAGAGCAACACTAGTTGGAACACTGCGTTTCGAGGCAAGCTCGAGGCTCCCTTAACCTTGCCAAGCAACCAACTTCAAAGGTAATTTGGGCATGTGTAATGGGGCATGGGTCTAAAGCCCATTCTAGGCAACTGGATTTGGTTAGGAGATCAAGCCTAATCCATCTCATTACAATCCAGTCCGAATCAGCTAACATCCAAGATTAGCTTATAACCCCGTTGAAGGGTAAATTTTGACAACTTGAAATATTAAAAAAAATCATATTAAATTAATCATGTAACAAATTATGATTAATTTAATTGGCAATCATTATTAAAATGGAGTAGGGCTACATGAATACAAACCCAAAATGGTTAAAGCCCAAAACTCAATTTTAATTCCATATACATGAAGAAAGGAAATGGAATTAGAATTAAATCAAAAAAAAAATCTGAATAATGCCCAGTTAGGCAGTTACAAGGGAGTACGCAGTTCTCATCAGTTCAAGAGGGAAAACTGCCAAATATGGGATTTGAATTTGAGCCTCAACTGCTCCTCTTTCTTCCCACAACTGCTTCCTTGCAATGTGCAGTACGTGGGGACGGTGGTTTCTTCAAAGTAACTGCTCCTCTTTCACACTATAAAAAGCTACTGCTACAAAAGTGGAACCTCCCTTTTTGGTTCCTGATTTTTTCCATTGGCAAAACAGGAGAACACAACTTTTCTCCTTCTGTCGAATTCACCTGCAAACACATAAACCAAAAAAAAAAAGGGAGTCAGCAAACAGAAGAAGAAGCTGCAAAACAAAAAGAAAGCAGAATTCTTTAAAGGCTAAAACAGAGGGTAGAACTCTATCCTCACTTCTTTTCTTTGCTTGCAGGTACAAATAGAGAAGACCCAGGCTTTGGTTCATATGCTCTCACCTAGTGTTTGGACTCGTCATAGGCTTGAAAGTATTTTCTTTAGCCTAGAGACCATCACGTCATAGGTTGAGAGCATCCACTCTCGTAGTTGGCTTGAAAGTGTATTCTTTCGCCACTACATTTGATCCCGGCGTGGATCGGTTTATTGGGTCGAAGTGCTGCTGAAATTTTGGGAGACTCAATCAACAAATTCATTAAAATCGCTGGTCAGGGTGCTTCTCAAATCAAGGCAGATAAAAATTATTACAGAAGACCCCAGAGACTAAAGTCTAAAACTAATTTGAGGCATCAATCCCTAGTTGCTACCAAATTGCAACTAGCACAAGGATCCTAAGTGCTAAAAATTCAGCCAGTCAACAAAATTGAAATACAACGGGGAGCCATGATCAGTTACCCATTCAACAAATTCGGATACTGGAATTCAAGTTAGTTGATTAACATGTTCGAACTAAATCAACTTGAGTCGAACAAAAATCAAGGCACAAATTGGGTAAAAAAAAAATGTCAGAAGCTACAAAAATGCAAGCTGATGACTCCCAAAATTTGTATACTCAAATCCCACTCAGTCTATGACTGAGATTCCATATCAGGAGGATAAAGAAAAATTTAACCGACATACCTAAGCCAGTGGTCGCCTCCGACTCCGCAAGGTTGCACCCGAGAGCTCAGGCGTGTCTTTGTTGCACTGCTCCTCCTCCCAGATGCTCAAATCTGGACGACATGCTTCCCGAACCCGGAATTCTGACCATCCCAAACCAAAATCCCCCAAATTGTTCAAATCGCGAACCTAAAATCGCGAATTGCAAACGGAAGGCGGGAATGAGTAGAAATTCGGGATTTGGGGCACAGATTCATTAAACCCTAATCGAAACAGTGAATATGGGATAAACAGAACAAACAAGAGGGAGACTCACGAGGCTAGCAGTAAGCACCGAATGTTGGTGCGTTCGACGTTCGACTTGAGTCTTCTCCGACCTGTGGCCTTCGAAACTCCCTGATCCCACTCGGTTTGGCTCGGGGTGACTCCTCCTTCCGGCGAAATTGCGAGCTGTACACACCCTCGTATATCGTCAGATGAACACAAAGTGAATAGCTGTAGCTCCGTTTGAAAGAAACAAAGGGGGATGAGTTAGGGTTCATTGAGCGATGAGTGGGGTTCCAATTTGACTGAAGTGGGCTTGTCCTTCCAAAAAGAAAAGAATGCAGGAGATGGGTGGCTCGGTTAAACAAAATTGGGCTGGGTCACTTTTGATTAAATAAAAAACAACAAACGAGCCCACAATATCAATATACATTTATATTATTATGTATATACGATCCCAGGGCCCAATTATATATGCAATTGCAAAACATACCCACTAAAATATAAGAATTATAATTGACATAAATTAAGAATTCGAGTCTGACCAAAACATAAAATTAAACTCGTCAAATATTCTTTGCCAATTAATTCTAGTGGGTCAATCTCAAATCGACGTCAATAAAAACGGAGTCAAAACCTCAAATCAAGTTTCACCAAATATAAACTTGGTTTTAAAAAGAACTACGTAAAGACTTGATACTCTTTTATGAGTTACGTAGGAAACTCGATATTAAAATTCACTATATATCGGATTCAGTCGTCTGCCTCTAAATTCACTTATAAATGAATATGAGGTCAAAACTAATCAAAGCCAATTCAAATGGTTCTGGGTAGAACTACGTAAAGATTTGATGCCGTAAAAACGGCTACGTAGGTAACCCGGTATTAAATTCTAAAAATATATCGGGTACAGTCGTCGACCTCTAAATTCACTCTCAAATGAATATGAGGTTAAATCTCCCTAAATTAAATCATGTCGGTTCTTATTCAGAACTACGTATAGACTTGATACTGTTTTACGAGTTACGTAGGAAATTCGGTATAAAATTTAATATGTACCGAATTCAGTCACCTTGCCCAAAAACAAATTTTGTTCCGATTAGAACTACGTAAAGACTTGACGCCGTGGTAAAAACGGCTACGTAGATAACCCGATATTAAATTTCTCAAAATATATTGGGTACAGTCGTCCACCTCAAAATTCCCCTTAAATGAATATGAGGTCAAAACCAAACAAATTAAATTGGTTTGTTTTAGAACTACGGGTGATTTGATTCTCTTCTAAAAGATACATAGGACACTCGATACAAAGCCAAGGCTCGTCGAGTTCAATCGCCAAAAACAAATTCAAATTGTCCCTGTCGACTCAATACAAAGCTTCTGCTCGTCGAGTTCAATCATCCCTCTCAAATGATCTCACGATCAAACTCAGATACAAAATTTCTTTTTTTGTTCCGAACTACGGCGACTTGATTCCACCAAACAAGTGGATACGTAGGAAACCCAGTGTAAACCAAATTCTCACCGAGTCCAGTCACATCCAAACTTTCAAATCAAATCTCCTCAAATTCACTTTTCGACTCTAAGTCGTCCCAAAAATTAAATTTCCGTCAAATCAAAAGTGTCTCATCCGACTCGACACAAAGCTCCCGCTCGTCGAGTCCGGTCACGACCAAAACTTCAAAAACCTAAATACCAAATTCAAGTATGTCATTTTCAAGAACTACGTTTGATTTGATCCCTTTCAAAAGGGTACGTAGGAAACTCACAAACGAGTTCAATCACAAGCCCCAAATTGACTTTTTCAGTCAAATCTCAGAGCAAATCAAATCAAACTCCACCATCAAAATCAAATCGTTTTCTATGCAAATGATAGGCGGGTTGCTTGAGTTACCCTTCCGAGAAGGTGGGCTCAGGTTACTCGGGTGGAGTGTTGTTTGAGCTACCCTTCTTAGAAGGTGGGTTTGAACTTCATCCTCTGATGCATACAAGAAAACGAAATCAAGTCAAAACCAAATCCAGAACAAAACAAACACAAAATCCAAAACACTCGGAACTACGTTAGGCTTGATTCTCTTCCAAGAGATACGTAGGCAACCCATTAAAATTCGGGTGCAGCCCAAATCACCAAAACCACCAAAATCTTGGTATCGGTACGACTTTGAATCAAGAGGATAACCAAAAGGGGTCGAACTCAAATATTAAAAAATTAAATAAAATGTGTTGTACAATTATATCGCGCATTTTTGTTCAACAAACCCTAAGCTAGGTTACACATAGATATTTCATGTTACACCTATTACATACATATAAAAGGATACTTAGAACAAATATGTAAGTTCTCAACAATTAAATTAAAAGTAAAATAATTTTGTTGGATGGGGTTGTTGTGGGGAGAAGATTTACACTGGTTTGTATTGGACAAATCTTTTGATGATGGTGCATTCAATCTCGATCGAGATCTTTAATTAATTAAAGACTATTATTACTTATTAGTGTCTAATGTAGAAATTGGGGATCAAGTCAGATCACCCTGTGAGAAGCTTTATTGAAGCTTGAAGAAGAACTGAAAGCAAACAGAGTTTGTTGAGAGAGTTTTCTGTTACATTTCTTGATTGGGATGAATGAATGAATTCGTCGACAACTACAAAGGAGAACTGGGTTTTTATATGCCAGTCACGTGGTGAGCACGGGATTCATTTCCTCATGAACCCGGTTTACCTATACAATGTACTAAACCGGGTTATACACTCCATCACCCCCCCTCAAGTTGAAGACGGGCAAACCGGTGGAAGCTTGGAGAGGAGCTCTGCGTGACGAGGGCCGACTAGAGATTTGGTGAAAATGTCGGCTAGCTGGTCTTGAGTTGGTATGTGAGAAAGACGAATAAGACCTTCCTGGAGCTTGTGACGAACGAAATGACAGTCGAGGTCGATATGCTTGGTACGCTCGTGAAATACGGGGTTCCGAGCGATGTGGATTGCTGCTTGATTGTCACATTTGACATCGATGGGGAGGATGTTCGGAACATCAAATTCGTGAAGAAGACGAGATAACCAAGCAAGTTCAGATGTGAGGCAACGGAGCGATCTGTACTCGGCCTCAGCAGAGGAAAGAGAGACGATTGACTGTTTCTTTGATTTCCAGGAAATCGGACAACCACCGAATGTGATGAAGAAACCACTCACAGATCGTCGGGTATGAGAACACGCAGCCCAATCCGAATCACAAAACCCCAATAAATCGAAATTCGGAGAGGAATTGAGCAAAATACCAACATCAGGACATCCTTTAAGATACATGAGAGTATGCAAGGCAGCCTTGAGATGGTCACTTGTAGGGCGTTGCATAAATTGGGAGAGAAATTGCACCGAGAAACATATGTATAGACGGGTGTGAGTGAGGAAATTGAGCTTGCCGACTAGTCTTCGATAAACCGAAGCATCAGGGAGCAACTCAGCAGTGGATGAGTGCAATTGAATACCAGCTTCAAGAGGGGCAATTGTGGGAGAGTCGTGCTCACAATCAAAATCTCGAATTACTTCAGAGAGAAATTTGCGTTGTGTAAGAACAAAACCTGTGGGAACTTTGACAAATTCGATCCCCAGAAAATAATGGAGGAAGCCAAGGTCCTTGATTTTGAAACTGTCATCCAAGAAATTCTTCAAATCGGAAATTGCAGCAGCATCATTTCCGGTGAACAAAATGTTGTCAACATAGATCCCCAAAAATACAACTGATGAACCAACCTTCCTGTAAAACATTGAGTAATCGTTTGGAGAAGAGACGTACCCTTGAGAACGAAGAGAATCTGACGGGTTCGAATACCACTGGCGATAGTCTGTATATGAAACGGTCAATTTCAAAGTTCGTATTATTTTTGACCAAAAGGTAATACTTGGTATTATTTTTGTCCATGTTTCCAAAATTGGAGCATATGTCTAAGGAAAGTAAAACTTTTGTGATAAGCTAGAAAAGTGAAAAATCTCAAATGAAAAATTTATTGTTGAATTATGAGTTTCAGGAAGTTTTTTAGTGAAGTTAGTTCTTAGATTAATTACATATTTTCTTTATTTCCTTCATCAACTAAGCAGTCCAAGCTATACACTATTTACTAGATTTTTCTTCGGACGGGCAGCCCAACACCCACAGTCGGCCACCCTTTGGGACCGATCTTTTTCCGGACGTAATCGATGACGTAAACTTAGCTTGATCATTCAACCCTCTCCACAGTTAAGTTCGAATCGCTGCTTTATAAGCCAACTTCCAAAATGATATTACGTATAATGGTGGTTTTGTGAAAAATCACCTATTTTAAGGGTGAGCGTCGGGGAAGAGTGAGCGTCGGGGAGGAGAAGCTAGTCTGCGTCACCGGCGCTTCCGGCTACATCGCCTCTTGGTTGGTCAAGCTCTTGCTCCTCCGTGGTTACTCCGTCAACGCCACCGTTCGCAATCCTAGTAAGCATCTGTTGTACCAGATAATTAATCATAAGAGGCATAACAGATTTTTATAAACGATTATATATATATATATATATATATATATAGACGCGCTCTGGTTCTGAATAAAACCGAGCTATAATGTCATTATGTCATTTTAAAACATGAGTTTTTTAGCATTATTTTTAGGCCTGACCGAACTATAAAGTCATATGTTATTTTAAAACTGGAGTTTTTAGCACGGTTTTTAGGTTGAACCAAGTTGTAAAGTCACCATGTGATTGATGTTTTTAGCACATGTTTCAAATAAACCAAGCTATAAAGTACGTAGTCCTCACGATTTTTACCACAATTTGAGGTTTTCACCGGAGTCAATCCCTACATATATAGTATGTTTTAGGTAAGATATATAGATTTTATTTATATATATCTAGGTTTATCTATAAGTTCCACCTAGGGGGTTTCTCTATTATATATAGGGTGTGTATGGTAAGAATTATAAGCTGTTAAAATGTTAACATTTGGGGTTGTTTATAAATAAACAAGGTTTATTGTTGTATGGATGCTAAAAATAAACTAAAAGGAGTTAAAAAAAAGGAGTTTAAAAATAAGCTACAAAATGAAGGTTATTTTGATGTTTATTTTACAAAAGTATTGTTTTACCCCTTCCCTTTTATCTTATTTGGTTTGAAAGTACCACAATACTCCTAATAACAACCAAATAAACTCCACTTTTTACAAATAAACGGTTTTTCGCCCCATACGGAGATTATCTTGTTGTTTAAATTTTTAACTGTTTTTACCAACAGTTTATAAATTTTACCCTGTTTATAATTTTAGTAAGTTTATTAACTCCGTCCCATACGAACCCATAGAGGGTGGAGTTTCTATCAAATCATCACAGCAATAATAAACCCTAGTTGGAAAGTAGAAGCGGATCCTCTTTAGGGCTAGGGGTGGCATTTCCCAATCAAAAAAAAAATTAACATAAATATTCCTCACGTCGAAAGCTTCAATTTGATATATTATAAGCTCAAATCCGATATCTGAGAAAAAAGGTATAAGCGTTTCAATTTTCAGGACCGAACATATGAAAATTAATTATTGCCTACATCATTTACCAAGTTGATATATTTTTATCGTAATTATCATTGGTTAAACTTCATATAAATAACATAATTATTATAACATATGTTAAACTTCATATAAATAACATAATTATTATAATATTTTAGTATAACTTTTAAAAATCTTATTATAATTTCCGTAAAGTATTTTTATTTTTGAGATTTTTGTTCAGATATGTTATAATAATCATGTAAAAATTAAATATTTTTTTTCATTTTGTAAATATTATTTTAAAAGGAAATTAATAATTTTGTGGGTCGGGATGTGGGGAGAAGTTTTACGGTGGTTTGTATTGGGTACGTAGATCTTTTGACGATGATGCATTCAATCTCGAGATCTTTAATTAAAGATGATATATTATTACTTAGGGTAAATTACAGAAAACCACCCTTAAAATAGGTGAGTTTTCACAAAACTACCCTTAAAATAAAAGTTTACAGAAAACCATCCATAAATTTACTTTTCTTTCAAAGAACCACCCATAATCATTTTTATGTGTAAAAAGCTATTAAAAATAATTAAAGGTTTTATATTTTCTTAAATGTTTTGGTTAATTTATTATATAATTAGGTAAAATTGAATATAAAAGGTTAGAATTTAACATTTTTGAAACACTTTTTATACATAAAATTGGTCAAGGGTGGTTCTTTGAAAGAAAAATAAATTTATGGGTGGTTTTCTGTAAAAAATTATTTTAAAGGTGGTTTTGTGAAAAATCACCTATTTTAAGGGTGATTTTCTGTAATTTACCCTATTACTTATTAGTGTCTGATGTACGACATTGAAGATTATCACATACAAAGCCACGTCTTTATTTACAACAGTTATTTTTTGGGTTCGAACTGGGGACCTTTGAGTACTACTCGCAAGTCCTTTCTAATAAGCCATTCTGGAATGACACATCTGACATTCATTTGAATGCCAAAGGTGATCCAAAGAAGGTAGAGCACTTGCTTGCACTTGAAGGCGCAAAGGAGAGGCTTCACTTGTTCAAAGCCGAATTAACGGAAGAGGGTTCCTTCGATGCTGCCATTAGTGGTTGCAACGGCGTTTTTCACACCGCATCTCCTTGTCTTTTTGTTTGTGAAGATCCACAGGTTCACTCGTCGACAGATATCTGACTCAGATTTTGGCTCATATATATTAGTATTTTCAATTTAGCTAAAGTTAATAATGTTTCATTAATTTGCAGGTAGAGTTGCTTGATCCTGCAATTAAAGGAACAATTAACATTCTTAGTTCATGTGGAAAGTTTCCGTCGGTGAAAAAAGTGGTTTTAACCTCTTCAATAGCCGCCGTCTGCCTCACCGGCAAGCCCATAACCCCCGAGGATGTAATTGATGAAAGCTGGTTTTCCGATCTTGATGCTTGTCGTAAAACGGAGGAGGTATATATATATATATATATATATATATATATATATATATATATATATTATAAGAGCTTAAAATGAGTAAAGAATTTCAAAGATAGTTTAGTTTAATATGTTGATAAAAATTATTATTAATACCTTACATGAGGTAATGAGATCAAACCCCTTTAGTCTCATTTTTTGTATAATTTTTGTTCTCTTAATTTCCTTCGGCTAAAAATGCTTAATTAGGTTTTCTCCAATATATTTAAACGAAACCATTCTTTTCCATCTATACATATACAAAAAATAAATTCTCATTTTTTGGACAATTTTTTTCTTAAATGTTATCTACTAAAAATGACTATTTAAATAACATGTTTTTCTAATATATTTAAACGAAAAAAATTTCTAGATCCGCCACTGGCGGGATCCAATCCACGTTCAACTTACTCCAAAAATTGAGATATCTTGTAAAATTCATGTATACTTAAATAGATCGAACACTAGGCCAAATATATTTAGTACATTTTCTCAATTGTGTTTATATGTTAAATCTTTGTATAATGTGATGCAGACAAGGGCAAGCAATCGTCCTCTCCAACCCATTGTATTTTTTTAAAAATAAAATAATACGTAAAAAAAATTAAGGGAATCAATAAAAAAAATTATCTATTTATTTATTAATTAAATTAAAGGTTTTATTAATAAAAATTATACGCATAAGAAAACTTTAGCCTATAACCCTACCCGAATTTTAATTTCTGATTTCGTATTTGGATGCAGAGCGGTTGGTACGCATTAGCAAAGACTTTGGCTGAAGAAACAGCAAGGAAGTATGCAAAGGAGAAGGGAATTGATTTGGTTTCGATTCATCCTGGCTACGTTATTGGACCATTGCTACAACCTAAGCTTAATTTGAGTTCTGCTCTCTTCGTTAACTTGATCAAAGGTGAGTACGTAGTTCATCTTTGATATAATTATATATCGGCGAATATTTATTCATATTGAATCATGGATTAGCAAAAACCTACTCCGATGATGGTTATGAGGTCGTGGACGTTAAAGATGTCGCAAACGCTCATATCCTAGCATTTGAGAAGGCCTCCGCTAGTGGCAGATATTGCTTGGTTGGGAGTACTGTTCGTGCTTCGGAGATTTTTAAGATCTTGCAAGAGCTCTATCCGACTCTACAACTTCCTGACAAGTAAGTTACTCTTGCGTCGTAATTTTAGTATCAATTGGATTGATTCAATTAACACGCGATAACTTGAAAATTGTGTTGTAGGTGCGAAAATGTTAATCAGAATGTTTTAAGATGTTATTCTAAAGAAAAGGCGAAGGGGTTGGGCATTGACTTCATTCCTTTCAAGACGAGTTTCAAGGAGATGTTTGAAAGCTTGAAGCAAAAGAACTTGATTTAATCTGTTTTTGAAGAAATTTAGAATTTATGAGAAATTATTTTTCGTTGCATTGAACATTTGAACTTTAGTTGTGTGATGTGTTGTATTTACTCACCTGAGGCGGGTGCTTTAGTTTTTCTGTAAAATGATCTTAGGGGTCGGACTATCCCCCGTATGATTACTACTTAGTCTAGTTTTTATTATTAATAAAACGCGTTAGAAGCGCGGAGAGCTCCGTCTCTCATTCCGACAAAAAAAAAAGTGTTGTATTGTAGCTTCGTTATTACATTGAATTAAATGGCTGATATCCCTTATAAGGCAGCTAAGTATATTTATGTTTTATATCTTTAGAAAATGGGGTATTTCTGCACCATCCGCGAACACTTTTTATGTTTTCATATGTACATTAAAAAAAATTAAAATATTTAAAAAAATTATATGTTTAAGTCGGTACAATATTAGCCCCCGTTTGTTTTTTGATAGGGAAAAGTAATGATTACCCTTATGAATGTAGTCCATATTTAAGTTAAAATACATTGATCACTATTCTAATCATTCCCCTTCTTCTTCCATTTTTCATACAAATGTGTTACCTTTCTATTCCCTAATTTGAAGGAGGGTAACTAATACCTCTAGGATGGGCTAATAATCCCCCTCATCCTCTCCTCCAAGCTCACAAAAAATGATGATCATATACATTTTATGTCTAAAATTTAATACCTTACCTTTTCATTCCCTAGTTATCTAAATAAACGAGCCCTTAATGTGTAATGTAGTTAAGAGATATTGGGTGAAGGGGTTTAAGTACAAGGCCAAACATTTTACTCCCCTCTCTCTCTCTCTCCGAGAATCAGGTGTGTGATGAACGACGACAACTCGTGAATCAAGAAGTTGCAGAACTGAGTCTAACTTTAGTATTTTGAAGTTTTTACAAAGTTATCAAAATATGATTTTTTATTTTTTTGAAAAAATTGACAAACCCAAAATTGATCCGAAATCAAATCAAACTCAAGTTCGAGTTAATCCGAATCTACTTAAGATCTATTTTGCCAAAATTTAAATTGATCTAACCTGAACCCAACCCAAATAATCCGATTGAGACGTCTACTAGAGGCTAATGACCGAATTTTCTAGTTTCAAATGCACTAGGTATCTCAATACTATTCTAGAGTTTTCGTGTCCTATTTCTTTTTTTTTTGCCAAAACTTTTTTTTTTTTTGGTTTAACAAAAAAAAAAAAAAGAGTTTCGTGTCCTATTTCTTTAACCCATTTTCAGCTTGGTGGGCCACCAAAACCAACCCGCCTCTTAGTTGGGTCTGAAGGCCCAATTGGGGTTCAACCCAAAAAGTCATCATTTGCTAAATACGTACTCTGGACTCTGGAGTCCAGAGTATTGGCAGCAAGGTGAATAAAAGGAAGGGTGCAGCATGAGGGTTAGCTGCAAATCCTATAACCATGCTTTGGTTTTGGTAAATAAAGAGCGAACATTAGGAGTCAAACTGGTGATATTTGAGTACTACCTTGAGATCATTTTCGACTCAACCACGTTAGCATGGTTATCCTATAGCACTGTCGCGCACCAAGGCAGAAAGGTGAGAGAGAGAAAAAATGGAGGACATGCTAAAAGAAGTCAGTTCAGAGTAAAACTTTTGTGATAAGAAAAGTGAGAAATCTCAAGTACAGAGATAAAAGTTATTGTTGAATAGTGAGTTTCAGGATTTAGTGAATTAACTAAATACCATGAAGTTAGTGCTTAATGGAGAGTTGAAAGCGTTGTTGAATAGTGAGTTGCAGGATCTAATGGGGTGTTGATCAATAAGTCTGTTGTGAGTGGGGTTATGTCTTTATCTAAGTAAAGGATAGTCTCTACAATGAGGAGACTAGGAGAAAAGATATGAGCATGGATTTGTCATATATACTCTCATGAGAATTTAAGGGAGCAAGTCTAGAGGGAGATCATATCCCGAACTAAAGGGAGCATTGTTTGCTATCATTATGACAAGAAAGGGGATATGAAGAGGAAGCAAAATGTTGAGAAAAAAAAGGAAGAGGAAAATTAGATGGATAATAAAATGGTTCTGCAAGGTACATAGCGTTGAAGAGTAGGTTGTTCTCACATGTTTGGATCGGATCACAATGATGAACTAGATTTTTTTAGAGTAGATTGTTACCACATTAGCATCCTTCCGGTTACATCAAGAAGGAAATTAGAGTTTACTTTGTACAGAGTGGGACACTTTGACAAGGTAGGATGACATATTAATAGATGTGCAACACATACCGAATTTACCGAAAAAATCTAATTTCCTCAAGTTTTGGATATAAAGGGCAATGATATATATCTTTTTTGAAAGTAGGAAGTACGGTGGACAACCAAGATAGGTTCATGATGATGCTTTAATTGCCTGATTTGGTGCCTGGGTGTACTGTACGTGATGCTCTATGGGGTATAACCGTATAAGGTTGCAAATTCACAAAAGAAAGCCAGTGTCTGGGATTTTGAACAATTGTGATTTGTCTGGATTTGGAGAACTTTTGAGACGTTAGAAGAGGGCATACATATTGAGATGGGAAAACTCCTACATCAAAATTTTGAACAATAAAAGCTTATTGTATATGTCGGTGAACTACTTTTGAATTTATCAGTTTTCGGCTTTACCAATGTGTTATAAGTAAGTTTAATACAGTATTATTTTAAAAAATTAATTCAAAAATTTAATATTTTATATAGTTTTTAGTTCGTTAAAAAACGCGTTAAAAAGTCAAACGACCTATATTTTAAAATGTATGTAGTATATATTATCATTCTTGAATCGAAAATAATTCGAATTTTAATTTAGAAATATTAAATTCATATACAACTTGTATTCATATTAACAAGATAAAAATAATATGATGTCAAAGTCCCATGAAAATTAGTTTATAGACGGTCAACTACGCCAATTAAATTAAAATAGAATAAATAAATTAAAAGCATAAAACGTGATTAAATTAGTTTTAAATCAGTTTTTAAACGGTCAATTACTCCAAATTAAAAATAGAATAAATAAATTAAAAAACATATATAAAATGACTTGATCATTAAATTTGTTTTTAGATGCTCTTAGCTCAACTACGCCCATCGCCATATATATACACATACATCCTCAGTTTCAAAACATATCAACAAACAATTACTCAATTAGGAAATAATTTGTTAGAGATCGAAAAATCAAGATCGAAATGAGCGGGGAAGGGAAGTTGGTGTGTGTAACGGGTGCTTCTGGCTACATTGCCTCTTGGCTCGTCAAGCTCTTGCTTGATCGTGGCTACACTGTTAATGGCACTGTTCTTAATCTCAGTAAGATCGATCCTCCATCCATCATACCAATCTCAGCTGCGCTCTATTAATTTGCTTTTATTTTCTTTAAATCGATCTTAATTTCAATATTGTTTAATTAATGTAGGTGATCCAAAGGAGGTAGATCACTTGACTACTCTTGAAGGGGCGAAAGAGAGGCTTCGCTTGTTCGAAGCGGATTTGATGGAAGAGGGCTCCTTCGATGCCGCCATTGCGAGTTGCGACGGCGTCTTTCATGTGGCGTCGCCTTGCTTTGAGGCCTGCAACGATCCGCAGGTCGATCGATCGATCGTAATCATTTCCCAATTTAATTGATTAATTAATGTGCTGATCTAATTAATTAATTTCTGAGAAATGAATTAATTAATGTGCAGAAAGAGTTGATCGATCCAGCAGTCAAAGGAACCATCAACGTTCTTGAATCTTGTGTGAAGGTTCCTTGTCTGAAAAGGGTTGTTTTGACCTCTTCGATTGGAGCCATGGTGTTTAATGGCAAACCCATTTTTCCTGAGACTCAAGTTGATGAAAGCTGGTGGTCTGATCCTCAGTTTTGCATCCAGCAAAAGGTTTCAACACCTATTTATACTTAAAAATTGTATCAAGAAGTACAATAACTTAAATTTTGTGATGAAAATAAATATTCTCCAGTTAATTAAAATTTGTCATTTTAGAAAATTAAAGCAATTTTAATAAAACAAACAAAAATACACTTATACCCATAATTATTACTCTAACCCAGACAATTTTTCTAAGTGAATAGCAGAATATGACAAGTTTTTCTTAACCAGATTTCCATCCTAAAATAACATGTTTTAATTACCCGAGGGAGTAATTAATAATGATGATTAAGATAATTGACTAATTATAAGATGTATATGATATTAGAGATGGTATACAGCATCGAAGACACTAGCTGAAAGAGCGGCATGGGATTATGCAAAAGAAAAGGGAATTGATTTGGTGACCATTTGTAATGGATGGACTCTCGGTCCTTTATTACAACCTACCCTTAACATCAGTTGTGCTGTCATCTTCAACTTGCTCGGTACCTTTTTTTATTTTTATTTTTACTTTAACATTAGTTGTTTTGTCATCTCAATCTGTTCGGCAAACATGTCATTTTAGAATGTTATTTTTGTTAAAAAAAACTTGTCATTATAGGTATTTTGCACTTCACTTTACAAAAATACCCTTGACATAATTGATGGTTTGTTAGTTTTAGTTTTCGATAAAGTAAAAAATGAGGGTAATTAGTACATTTGTTAATTTTTTTAAAACTTGTAAAATAAGCTAAAATGACATGTTTTGCCGAATAGAGTAATTTTTAGTTTGAATTGAAGTTTATGATAGAAAGTTTTGGTAATTGTAGGAGGGAAGGCTTATCCAAATGGTGCATATGGATGGGTAAATGTTAAAGATGTTGCAAACGCTCATATTCAAGCCTTTGAGATCCAATCAGCCAATGGAAGATATTGCCTAGTTGAACGAGATGTCCATTTTTATGATATCATAAATATGTTGCAAGAGTCTTACCCTACCTATCACCTTTCCGATGGGTAAGCTTTTCCATTCCATCAATGCACTCATTTTTTATAACCAACATGATATCCGTATACATGATTCCATTTTGCTAAACACACAATTCATTCATCGACTTTCAGTATAGATAAACTTTTTTTTACCTAAAAAAAGTTACCAATATGGAAAGTCAGTGTCGATAAAATAACTGCCAATTTTTTGTAGACACCGACTTCTCATATTGACAAGCTTTTTTCAGACCAAAAAAATCTATTAACATCGAAAACCGATGAATGGCCGTACATTTGGCAAAAGTTTGACGATGCATATAAAATGACCCTTTTGTTAATCTCATTTTGTTCATAATTAAGTTCACTTTAAACATTTTTAAGATGTGATTGATACAACCCAATACTCGATTAGAATTGTAATGAAAAAGAAAAGTAATTTTTTTATGAAGAGAGAATATGAAAAATGACATTTTGCATAACATATTACTAGGCCCGTGCCACAAGCATGTGCAAGTGGGCCTACCAAACAGGGCCCCAAATTTTTTAAGGGCCCAATATTGTAATGGTATGTATATATACGTTTTGTTTCACCAATTATCAATGTTGTTCTCGTAGCCCAGTGGCATGTTCGCTTTGCTGCATTTGCTGTTTACTCTCCACGCGGGTTCGATACCCCTTTGAGCTCAATCACTCCCTTTCTATCTCTATTTTTGTAATCGCATAGTCTGACACTTTGATAAATATAGTACTTCTAGTATTTCAATATTTTCAACATTTTACAAGTATAAAAAAGTATTTTGGTCAATTTTTGGAAGAAAAAATATATTTATGTGTTGCTATTTTTTGTTCCAAAAAATAATTTAATTTCACTGGAATTAGCAAATAATTTTGAATTTATTTAAAATAATTTAATTTCATTATTATTTGTAAAAAAAATTGTACAGGGCCTCCAAAATCATCGGCACGACCCTGCATATTACATATATATATATATATATATATATATATATATATATATATATATATATATATAGGCAGTCTCTTGGAACTATACACAATGTCATTATTGATTAATCCCTTATTAATGCAAGAAACCAAAATGTTGACACAGTGCCACCAAATTTGGGGAGACGGTGCTATTGAAGCCTTATGTGCCGTCATGTAAATATTCGAGGGAGAAATCGAAGACTCTGGGAATCGACTTCATTCCCTTTGAAATCAGTTTGAAGGAGACCGTTGAATCTTTACAGAAAGGCCATTTTTTGGGCAATATTTAACTCTCTTTATATCGAACATATTGATTCCCCTAAAACAACTGTTTTATGTAATATGAATGGCTCACATGTTCAAGTGAGTCATATGTTTAAGAAGTTTAATTCATTCGCCTTTTGTATATCAATTTCTAGGGTATGTACGTTCGTGTACACGTACTATATATGTACTCTTAAGTTTTGTCGGACTTATAGAGCTGGTAAAATCTGATATGATACCCGACTTGATCGAAATCCAATAACCTAGTGTTATGTACAATTCGAAATCAAACCTGAGTCCGATCTATTGGGGCATTTACCATACATATAGGTCATAATTATGGCCTATATTAGAAAAATGTTCACCCTCCTCTACATATTAGGAAACTGTCCACCATTAAAAAAATTTTTGCTGAAACCAAAAACCTTGTCAACCAAGCTACATTCGCTCCCTCTCAACTATAGATCTCGGATTGATCTTGCTGCAATCAATCATTCTTGTTGTAATCGACTACGCATATCCATCATTCTGCCGCTGAAATTCTTCAGCAACGTTGTAATTTTCGACAATTTGCTTGATTATCAAATTCTTCAACAATGTTCTTCAAAAATTATGATTTCGATGTTGATTAACTATAGATCTACTGTAATCGTTGATTCAACATCGCTATAAAATCGATTTTGATGTTGAACTACAGATCTGTTGAAATAGATTTTTTATTCCTGCTATGATTATTGTTTATGATTGCTGCTGAAATTATGATTGGTGCTATAATTCAATACTTTCTATGCATTGATTATGATTGTTGATGTCATGGCGCACACTCTCATGCTAATTGCTGCTGTGAAATTTTTTGTTTCAACATCGGTTTCAATTTGCGCACTGTCATGCCGATTGTCGATTATGCTCATAGCTTCTTTGTAATTATCGTTTGATGTAGTTCATCAGCATGCTCACAGATTGTTGAAATACATTAGCATGTTTTTTGATTGCACAGATTGCTGAAATAGATTCCAATTCTTTGTTGCTGAAATGTATTCAAATTAGATTTCAAGTACTTTATTACAAAAATATATTCCAAGAATTTGTTGTTGAAATGCATGGGTCTTGAAGTACTATTTCTGTATCTCCCTGACCGAATCCCCCTACATTAGGATTACTCGTTAGTGGTACGTTGATCGACTTTTATAGATTCACCTTCTGAAACAAGAAGTTCCGGCCCCGCATGAATAATATTAACGACTTGACGCCCGTCCGAGGCATCCCCTATGGGCTATGGTTATTTCATATCCGCCCTTTTCTTTTCGTATTATTTTCTTTACTATATTGGCTGTTGTAGCTTTATAAATAGTATTATTACTCTTTACTATGCAAGGTTTGCAGCATATTCAATATTGATGATTCTGTTGTTGAATTGGAATTCAGCCATATATTTGCACCCCTTCAGAACATTGAAAGCACCGCTTAAGGTAGATTGTAACGCTGATTTGAAAGAATTCTTGTTGCTGAGTAAATTGGATGGAGTACATTTAATTGTTGAGTTGTGTGTCAGCAAACAACCCAATATCAACCCCCTATCGTTAGATATTGTTGTCCATGATCATGCAATTCAAATAGATGTTGCTACCATCAACACACATCCTCATGTGCTTGCTGAAACTGAGGACATAGAGAGCATGAACACATTTGAACCTGTAAGTATTTTGATGACATGCATATAACAGAAAGTATATATGTTAGGTACAGTTTTCTTATATGCCATATCTTTTGCCTATATTAGGAAATTGTCCACCAATCTATCCATATTAGCTAAATGTCCACCTGTGTTGCTGAAACTACTGAAACCGAAGTTGCTGAAATTATTCAGTAGTTTTTTTTCGCGTTGCTGAAACCGAAGTTGCTATAACAAGAGGGGGGTCTAGGGGGTCACGTGACCCCCCCCCCTCCAAAAAATTACCTAAGTGTATTCTCCTCGTCGATAGCTTCGTTCTGATATATAATACGCCATAATCCGACATCTGAGTAAAAAGTTATGAATGTTTAAAAATTACAACAATATTAATCACTTTAGTTTTAGTTCAATATAATATAATACTTTAATATTTTTACTTAAACTCTCATTCACATATCATAATTCATCTCGAGAGCTTCAAAACCATAGGTTATATATTACTTATTTTGAGAATATGGTAAGAAGTTACGCAAGTTTAAATGTTTTATATCTAGTTATACATTATTACATGTTAATAATGCAAAGTTTATTTATTGCGTTTTATATCTTTATTTTTTGTTTTTTATCCTTATTTTCGTTTTATATATTTGTAGTATTTTTGAAACCATAGGTTGCCACTAGTTTGTACTATCGAACATGTTGTGTTTTACGATTTTTTTTCGATCTTATTGTTGACTACTATGGTGACCCCCACTCAAAACTTTCTAGCTCCGTCCCTGGCTGAAACTCTAATTTCAGCACTATTGTTGATCCTGAAACACTAGTACAAAAGTACTCATTAAGAGCGGTTTTTTATAGGGAAGGACAACGTTTATTGATGTGATGTTAATCAAAGCGCTATTAGTACCGGTAAGAGCGGAAAATCAAAAGCGCTGTTAAAATGGGAAGGACAGCGGTTTTTAGTGAAAAGCGTTGTTAAACTTGTTTTTTTATTAATTTTTTTAAAAATCTAGATAATTACAAGGATAGCGGTTTTTTTGTAAAAAACCGCTATCATTCTTCTTTTTTTTTAATTAATTTTTTTGCTAAAAGACATCAATTTTTTTTTTTCCCGCCAGCTAAAATTAATATATGAATCCATAAATCCCTGTTAATAATGCAAACAATCGACCATTTCCAGATTCAAATGCACCAATGAACCAACAATATCATTTCACACACTGAGTACCAAATACTTGAATTGTCATAACAATGTCAAAAATATTAAATTCATGCATCAAAATGAAAACGAAATGTCTAATATGTTTAAGTACAAAAAAGTATTTCCTAGATAATCAAACTAATTTCTCGATAATCAAAATGATTCCCATCTACCCTACCCACGAGTCGCTTCCTACTATCGTTAGTCGAAACAGACCTAAATATTCACATTCAGTCGAAGAAACGGTTCCAGAAATTCAAGCCATTCTTCCTTTACCTCATTTATTTGACCTTCTGTAAATGAGGAGCCTGAACTTGGAAAGTACTACAAAAGAGTTTGTTAAACCAAAATCAGTCAGTTTATATTCATGCATTTAATATTTAATATATAAAGAGAAGAACGCTAAACATTTAGACATACTGATTTGGGGATAAAGTCGGCACATTGTCTGTGCTACCTGTATGACGTACAAATGCAGAGAATAAAGAAATTATATAAGGATTGACAATGCTAACCTTGATTTTTTTTCCAGCAAGGTTTTGGCGGTCGTTCAGTTTTCCCCATTTTATGAAAATCACACAATGCACTGCATATGAGATTTCAAGGGTTATAATCAAGATTAAAGGTGGTAGATAGAACCAATATATAGATAATCAAAGGATGACATAATTTAATGAAAGTAAGTACTTACGCTTCACAAAAACTCTTAAAATCATCTCGAATTTCCTCTTGTAATGGATCTAGCCAATAAATTACACTCAATTTAGGATTGATCATG
The DNA here is from genome assembly GCA_037127255.1 of Persicaria tinctoria. Taxonomy (NCBI): domain Eukaryota; kingdom Viridiplantae; phylum Streptophyta; class Magnoliopsida; order Caryophyllales; family Polygonaceae; genus Persicaria; species Persicaria tinctoria. The sequence goes on from JBANSL010000014.1 coordinate 3,058,772, forward strand.
GCTAGCATCCAATGTCTCCTACAAAATAAAATAAAATTCCATCAATTACATATATATATAAATATAGATATATAAAAGCATCAAGTTCTGACTCCTTAAAGGTTAAGCACTGCTTGTTCTTGTTTAGACCGAAACTGATGGAAATCGAGCACGGCTGTTCACTTGAGATGTCGGAATTGATAATCAGGATTCAGGACTCCCGTGGTTCTGAAACTGGAAAAAATAAGGAAGGGAAACAATGAAGTACAAACGCCACAAGTCAGAAAAACGAGCATCGGGAGGCAGATGAGGAAGGGAAGGAGAAATCAAGAAAAGAAAAGGAGAGCAAAGAGCAAGATCGAGATGCAGCAGGCATGAAAAAGCATCAGGACTCCTATTTCCTTGTCTGTATTAGAGACAAAACCATTCTTATTTTGGGGTTAGGACTGCTATTTTCAATTATATGCAATATACACATTGCATAATGCCTTTAATGATATTCCTTTATGATGGGAACCACGCTCAAAGAAGGATTCAAAGGAAATGGTATGTGTCATAGGATGCATGTCAATTTAGCCGCCATCTTTACCCTTAAATCCATGATCAATATCAGTCAAAGCTTGATGAAATAATAAGGCAAAAATTCAACTGAAAATAGGAAAGGAAATTACAGATCCTAAGTCAACTCAACTTGAAATTACAGATCCTAAGTCAATTTAGCCGCCAATTCAGTTGGACAGCTCCAGTGATTTTGTACAGATCCTAAGGAAATTACTGAATTGAAATTACAGATCGAACAGTGATTTGTGGCGTGATTTACCCTTAAACTCTCAAAACCATAAATCGATCAATCACGCCAAAAATCCTAAGTCAACTCAACTCAAAATAGGAAAGGAAAGGCACATGAAAGAAGCAGGAAAGTAAACAATGGCACGAGAACACAGCTCAAATCAAAACACTAAGCCACTAAGGTAAAAGAATGAAAAGAGCAGAAGAGATAAAATTCTAACAGTCAACTACATTCAATGAACAATGCTTAAAAACATTACAATCACAAGTGTAAGAAGGTTTGGTTTGTTGTAAGCTGTAACCTACATATCATTTGCCTCAAATGGTCAGTAAAGTGATTGTAAGGGTAGTTTAGAAATTCCAAAGTTGCATAATGCAGAACAACCATTAACTTATTCCCATTATTCCACCTTCCAACTATATCCGTCAGTCCATAGGCAGCCAAACTAACAAACACAATCTTAGAAACAAATGTTGAAAACCTAAAAAATACAGAAACATAGCCAATCACAAGTCTCTGTTTCATCAATCCCATTAAGTTGTTGATCACCATATATACCAATAGCAATTGCCTTGACATTAAAAAAGCATATCCTCGATGTTTTTAGCACATTTAAATTCCAATAAACTTGCAATCATTAAAACCTGCCTAGAACACCACACTACAAGAGAAACACATCCTGTGGAAGCAAACATAGAATAGATTCTAAATCCACCAATCCAAATGCAGTGGCAAAAACCCATGACTAAACAGTTTACCTTGCCACTGAACTTCTTCTCAAGCTCTCTCACTAATCGTACATGGATCTTGCGATAAGCCTTCCTCAATCTAAAAGGAACATGGATAACTATGGCCTTGCGATTACTAGATAAATCAATGTCAAAATCAAACTCAATTACTCAAATAAAACTCAAATTCCGCTCAATCTAGTGCTTACCTTGAAGCGTTTGATCGATGACGATGGAGATTGACTGGACTGTTGGTGAGCGTCTCGACAGGACTGTAGGTGCTCGTCGGCTCGACAGCTCTTTTGGAGATCGACAGGACTGGTAGGTGCTCGTCGGCGGTTTGAAGGGCGGTCGGAAGTAGCCTCGTCGACGGCGCCGGTGATCTCGACTGCAGGCACGAGAAGAATCGATCGGCCGGCAATTTGAGATTTAGCGGAATTAGGGCTGCCTGATTGAGATTTTGGGGCAATTTGAGATTTTGGGGCGGTTTGAGATTTATTTCCTTAAAAAAAAAATTCACAGGGTTTTTTTTCCAAACTTAATTTGGTGCAAAAAAATTTCACGATAGAGCTAGGCAGGCAATTCGAGATTTGGCGGGTTTTTCTTTTGGACAGCGTTTTTTTATTAAAAAACGCTAAGGAAGGCTTTACTTTAATAGCGCTTGTTTTATACAAGTGCTATTGTATAAAAAAAAAAAAAATTAAAATTTAAATACATTCTCAACGCTTTTTAAAAAAAAAACGTTGTGCTTTCCTTAGATTAATAGCGCTTGTTTTATACAATCGCTATTATCTAAAATAATATATTAAAAAAACAAAAATACTAAATACAATTTCAGCGCTTTTTCCAAAAAAGCGATGTGCTTCCCATATATTAATAACGCTTGTTTTATACAACCGCTATACTTGACAAAATATATTTAAACAAAATAAACTAAATATATTATCAGCGCTTGTTTAGAAAAAGCGCTATGCTTCCCATACATTAATAGCGGTTTTGAATAAGCGCTTTTAAATTTTCGCTATTAATGACTAAATTTGTACTAGTGAAACCCCGGTTTCAGCACTGTTGTTGATGCTGGAACCTCATTTTCAGCACTGTTGTTGTCATGTTGATGCTGAAACCGGGGTTTCAGCAATAATGTTGATGCTGAAACCTCGGTTTCAGCAAGGTTGTTGATGCTGAAATGGTTATTGCTGAAATGTGGACGGGAATATCTAGTGTTAAAAAATGTTATTGCTTACGGGAATTCCAAGGATAGTAATGTAAATAGACCAACTAAAAAGTGTTTCAGCATGCATATATAACTAAAGTACAAGATTTAAGCACCAAAGCGCAACAAATTGGACAGTTCACAAAGGAACCTCCGCCACAGACGACGGATCGATTACTTACTGACAACAACTCAAAATCACGTACTCGAGATCAATCAAAATCGGAGATCGATTGCCTCTCCTTGGATCGAGACCTGCGCTGCTGAAATTAGAGACAAAGTACGGATCAATTGCTTCTCCAATTTCAGATGATGAGCGAGACCTGCGAGGAGTGGAACTTGCTGAAACGGGGGAGGGGAATTTCAACAAACTGAAACTACGCATTCTAGTGAGAATGCCAATCGAAAATGGAGATCAAAAGCTTGGGGATTGGAAAAGGGGATTCAAGTACCTTGGTTAAAATGATTGGGAGATGCGATTGATTCAACTGTGATGAATGCCTGAATCTAGCGATTGAACTGGTCTAAAAGAGAGAGACTGTGAGAAGAGATTGAAGGCAAGGTAATCTGCGAAAACGGAATGATACACGGACGATTCGTGTAGGTCCAATTGCCGACGATTCGTGCAAGTCGGATCAATGGAAGACGAAGAGGTCGATCTGTTGACAGCAAGACAGGAATTCGCTGGAGACGTCAAGTGGTGATCGGATCTGGAAGTGAGGGAGCCGTCCATCGCCTTCCCCTTCGATGAAGACGCCGTCGTCGGATCTACAAAGCTTCTCCCCGGCTTGTGGTGGCCAGATCTTGAGAGAAACGGTGGACTCGGATCTGTGGCGGCGCGTTGCAGTGGTGGTGAGGAACAGTGGCGCGACGGTGGTGGTGAGGAACTGTGGCACGAGGGTGGTGGTGAGGAAGAGCAGGAGAGCAAGAGTCCTTGTAACAGCGAGGAAGAGAGCGAGAGCGAGAGGCCTTGAAACGGTGGTGGTGATGAGATTAGGTTTAGATAAGGGGCAATTTTGTCCATAAAATTTTAGGTGAACAAAACCCCAATTTACTACATTGGTGGACACTCTCTCAATAAAGGCCCAAAAAATAACTTGTTGAGCAAATTTTTTTTTTGGAAGCAAAATAAGAATTCAGTTCTCTAGGCAAGTCTAGAGAAACCGAGAGACCGGACAAGCCGGTAGATGGACTAACCATCATGTACAACTGGAAGCAAATTACAGAAGCAAATAACTGAAGCAAATGAAAGAAATGAAATTACAGAAGCAAAAGACATAAAAGACAAGATCGTACAAGTCATCCTACATTGTAAAACACAAGCCAGAAGAGAAACGAAACGATCGCCAATGGGACAACGTACTCAGAGAACTCTGGGGAACTAGCGGGCACCTCAGATTGTGGACTCAAATGAGCCATTAGGTGTCGATCGCACAACTACAACGTCATCGAACATGACAAATCATCAACCGCTCACAAGAAGCCTGTAATACAACAAGAATAACACAGTACACCAACCCACAAAATCAACCACAAACCACATCATTGCCTAATCAAACTCCCATACACTCATCTCAACCCTCAAGGACGATAACTAGATCGACCCCACAAATTTTCTCTATATGTTATATGCATGTATTTTTGTAATTATTAAAAAAAAATTAATATTTTACGTAGTTTTTAACTCCTAAAAAATATGCTAAAAAATAAAAGGACACTGACAGAGAGGTACTATATGTTATCAGAGCAATTTAAGCTAATAGGTTGACTTTCGATTTCATAACCTATTTATAAAGAAAGTAGGGTGTAAGATGTTTATATCCAAATGTCAACTATACATGTTCATCTAGTTGAATTTGTAGAGGCGTGTTATGATACATGTTCCTCTAGTTGGATTGGCGGAGGTTCATTGGGGTTTATGCAGAGCTTTAATTAATTTGATAAAAAAATGTCACTAATCTCGATTGACTTGTAATCCCAAAATGCCACTAGTCTAGAGTGTACAACGTTAACATTTCCCCCATGATTATGTAACAACTCAGGTACAAGACTAGGTCAACAAAGAAATATACTTTTTCGTAAATTAAAAAAAAAATTAACACAAAAGAGAAAAAGATAATTATTGAGCTTCTTTCAACTATACCAAACAAAACTTACACCTTTGCGTGTTCGTCATAAGATTCAAAGGAAGTCGGGGATTTCTTTTAAATCATCCCTCGTGTCACAAGCCTATATATTTTACAAATTATAAAAAACACAGGTTATTAACTTGTATAAGTTAAGATATGTCCTTCAATATGAAAAAGCATCTATATTTCTTAACAATGAGAAGAAAGATTCTTTTCGAAGACAAGGGATAATTTCTTTATGAATAAAAGCATAATAAACTTCATAATTCTGGGAGAAATCAATAGAAAAATTGGTTACAGAGTCATTAACCATATGATTTTTCGGGCAAAAATGGTCTCAATTAGTACCGCAAAAATGGCGAAATAGAGTAAATCAACATTGTAGGGTTGAAAAAAAAAATTAATCAAATGGGATTCATCTGAAAGAGAGGAAAAGGTTTCGTTATTGCTAAATAAAAAATGATAATTTTCAAAAAAAAAATGTATAGATATGATCTTGTAGCATATCAGTCGATTTATTATCAAGATAAAAAGGACTCACATAATTACAACATACATAAACCGAAATTTGTTGATATGGGGGCGAGTATCCCTATTACTCATTTTATAAGAAAAGATTATTTTATGTATATAAAAAATCCAAATAGAAAATATTTGGATACAAATTAAAGGTCTTTTTCATCTCAAAATTAATAAAAAAAATAAAGAAATCAATCCATCCAATCAAAAAAAAGAAAAGAAACCCCTTTGATTGAACGGGAATGAATGAAGATCTAAAGACTAAATCGTCTTGCAACAACTCGGAAGATCAGGGATCAAAATGTTAACGTTGTACACTCTAGAGGTTGCTAAGACATCCACAATGATTATGTGAAAATGTGTAAATGTCTATGTTTTAGACATTTTTAGCTCCATTGGTGGTTTTGGGAGTATGTAAATGTACACATTGAGCATGTAATGTGCAAAATTGAGCACACCATCTCCCTCACGTGCAAATTTTTTTACATAACGCGCGCAAGACAATTTCATTGGGTTTTTTTTATGATTTTATTTTCCTTTTTGATTTAAATAAATTGTATTTCAACGGTGTGTAAATATGAACATAGATGTACATATTATATCAAGCAACATTAGATTGTAATTAGTCTAAGAGGTGAAGGGTATTTTGGTCTTTTCCATGTTGTCAGTTGCTCATCCTCAAGTAGCTGGTGCGGGAGAGGTAGTTGTAGCAGATTCTCAAACATTTGGTTCCTTTTTCATCTCTGGCTTTCAATGGCGATTTCTGTGTTTTGATCCTTCCTTGCTGGAAGTGAATTCTATTTATTTAAAGTAAAAAATGTACATTTCAACAATAGAGCAAATTATTAAAAAATGATATGTATTTTTACACATCTCGTACAAATGTGTACATTTTATCCAAACCACTGTGGATGGTCTAACATTACGTTTTGTCCTTATAAAAAAAAAGTTACGTTACGCGCCACATACGTTAATAATATAAGTACTGTATATAGTATAAGTGTGTACGCGCCACATGCGTCACATGGTTATTTTTGACACACTAGACGATAAATTATGTACATTTTGTCAACTGAAACGTACAAATGATGTGTATGTATATATTATATTATGACTATAACGGAAACGTACAAAATTACCATTGTATATAAAATAATAGTCTAGTGTGTCAAAAATAATTAGTGCATTTCTACAAATTGTAAATTATTTATACACTATGGGTTCGTTTGGTTGGCAATGGAAAAACCCAGGAAGTAAAAAACCCAGGAAGTAGCTAAAATAATTAGTGCATTTCTACAAATTATGAATTATTTATACACAATGAATATTAAGGCAATCATCAACAACAATAAATATATATATATATATAGCATTTAGAGAAAATTTGCGCAGAAATTTTCGACCAAATCAAAAAATTATACACGATTTGGTAAAAATTAGAAAACTATACAAATTAACAAACTGTCTGAGTTTGGATTAATTAGGTAAATGTCCACTCTCTAATTTAGCCGCTTCTACTTTCCAGATCTCGGACCACCTCTCTCTCTCCTTTCTCCACATCTGGGCGCGATTGAAGGCGATGAAGACGACCGCCCCTCTCTATCTCTCTGCACCGACAAAGACCATCTCTTTCTCAACTCTTTCCAGATTGGGGCGTCGATGAAGACGACGATGCTCCTCCTCGTGCGCTGACGGAAGTCGAAGACAAAGCTCCTCGTCCCATCATCGTCTGCGTCTTCTTCCATTGACAGCCGGAGATGGTTTTCGGAGCAATTTGATTCCTCCTCTACCTGATCTCCGACGGCGATTTGATCTTATATCCTCCTCCGCTTGATGGCTGCCAGATTTGCGATCTACAGATTTGAGCTCTCCCTCCATGGCTTCCGGTCCTCTCCACCGATCTCCCTCTCAGATTCACCGCTGGAGATGTTGCTGACAAATTGTTGGCTGACATGGACAATTTGGCTTCATCGACGCCGATCTCCCTCTCAGATGTGTTCACCGATTTTCCAAAGCGTGATCTCCTTCAATAGGTCTTAGCTGATGTGTTCACCGATCTCCCTCTTAGATTCACCGCCATAGATCTCTCCCTCCATGACTTCCCGTCCTCGTCCCCGCTGCCGACTGCTTTGTCCTTCCTCGTTCGTATGTGCAGCAACCCTAGAACCTTCCTCTATCAAGCCGTTGCTGCTGAAGTTTCCGCTGATTCCAGATGGACCATGCATGTGTTATTATTGCCCTATAACATTCCTCTAATATAGTCAACTTTGAATTTGTTTCGGTACTTACGTACGTAACACATTTAGATGTCAGAATAAACGCCCTATTCGAGTATATGGCGGATCCATAATTTATTTTAGCGGGAAGCTAAAAAAAATTATTTTGTATGTATGTGTGAAAAAATATTTTTTTTTGTTTAAATATATTAGAAAAGTTTTAAATTTGTGATTTAAATATACATTTTTATGGGAAAATAAAAAATGAGAATTATTTTTATATCTATATATATAGAAAATAATATTTTTGTTAAAATATATTGAAGAGGTACTTAAATTTGTTATTTAATTAGATATTTTAAGTACAAGAAGATTAAAAAAAATTTAAAAAATATAAAACAAATGTGGTTAACGAGATTTAAACTCATGACCTAAAGCTAATAAATTAGTAGGTTTGGCATTTTTAACAATAACAACACATGTGTCCATTTGGCATTTTAGTAGAATTATTTTATATCTAATGTATGTTGACTACATACATTAGAGGAATTTTATAGGGCAATAATGTACAGTACTTAAATGCTTATGGTTGTTATATTAATGATTTGTCAGCTGGTTAATTTACAGCTTGTAGAAGTAATTTACAATTAGTCATTTGTTTTGTGTTTCCATTATAGTCATTTGATCATTACAATAACAATTCTAGCACTAATACTCTAGACAATAAAATAATGTATGGTTTTTGTTTCCGTTATTGTCTTATGAAATGTATTAATACGGTGTAACTAGACTTGTTGAACGGGTTATTCGGGTCGGGTCACTTCGGGTTTCAGGTAAAACGGGTTTCGGGTATTTCCGGGTAAAACTAGTTTTGATTTTTTGTAACCCTGGAGTTGATGGTACTGGAATTCGGATTCTACAAATATGTGATTTGGTGGAATCGGATTGTTTTCACTTCTGATTTTGTTATGTGAGCTCTGAACCCGACAAAACATAAAATATACCCGACATATAACCAAACTGAATGGGCATACTGAACCCAACTCAACCAGTCTGATTGCCACCTCTAGCTTATATCAAATAGGCACTAAATCAAAACTTGAGTAAGCGGAAATCCGACTTAACATGACCGGTTTATCCTGATAATCCTATTTTATCCAATTTAGTCAATCCCAAGTAAAACTTGTCCAACTCGATCAATTCAACCCAAAAATCAAAGCAATATGATAGTACTCCGTATCAACACAAAATGATCTGAAATCAAAGCAACCGAACGACTGTCCCAATGGCCACTTCCATGTGGATTTACCCCTGATTAATTTTCATGGTTAAAGAAGAATTGAAATCAAAATAATGTGACAAATTAAAAGGTTCAGAAAATACAAATATGACTCTTAGAGCGTGTTTGGAAGTAGTTTTAGGTGAGGGTTTTGGGGCTTCAGGAGTTAAAAAAAAAAAAAGTAACCCATTCCCTACATGTTTGGTAAGAGTTTTAGGTAGGGGGTTTTGGGGTTTAAGGTGGAGTTTATTTTTGTTGAAAATGGAAGCTGTCCCCTAGCTTTCGGAGGTTAAGGTGGAGTTTATTTTTATGTGGAGATTTGAAATGTCAGTTTTGTCCTCCACTTTTTTTTGACCCTTTTGCCTCCTAGCATTTATGAAGGGCATTTTGGACCCTTTCACTATAATAACCTTTTATAAACCTTACAACCACCAAACACCTTTCATCTTTTTTATAAGGTTATTTAAAAAAAAAAAAAAACTCCACCTCCCACACCTCCGTAATACCCCCAAATAAACTCCACCTCCTAAAAAAACCACAACTCCTAAAAAAAACCCCAATTTACCAAACACGCGCTTACAAGGAATATAGTATTATATAGAGTATCTGCTTAAGATAAAAAAAAATTATATAATTTTTTTTTATGACGAGGACCCACCATAAGTGTTATATACTATGGGTTCTTATTTAATTAGTTCATTCAGCTTGCATACAGAAGAGGCACATATAAAAAGACTAAATAGTGTGTGTTCAATTTTAACAGTCATATTTATATAATACTATATATATTTGATTAATCTATATCTATATATATAGATTATAAAACGGCATTACGGCCATCCTGCGCGTGTAACTTGCCCGCTGCCTTTGACTAGTGAAGTAGTGAAGAAAGAAAAAAAAGCATGTGCATCTTAATGAAAAAAATATATAATATAAAAAAAATACATGCACACTATGTTTTCTTTTTTTACTCAAATTTATTATTGAGAATGTGATTATCCCACTCCGAAAATAATGGGATGTCTCATTAAATATATATGTGGGCACGTACATGACCATCCTCTAACGTCTTAACCCTATTAAACCTATAGCATACTTTGATATGATATATATTAGAGTCGAGTTCAACTAGATTTTAGTATGTGCTTCAAAGGTTAGATTGCTGGTTTAATTTTAAGCTGTGTTACAACATGTGCAGTTGGGATATATATTGATCGATGTACTCAGGCACGGAATCAGGACTATAATTTATGGGCTGTATTTGCATATAATTTTAATTTTTGCATACTCATCAAATGATTAAATTAATCCATACTTTTATTTTATCTATATTTAAATTAGTGATAATATAGGTTTTATATACAATGGTATATTTTGTGAAGAAAAAAATAGCTTCATTTTTATCAAAAAAACAAAAAAAAAATAGCTTCATTTTTTACCAGTAGAAGACAAAAGGCACAGGAGGTGCTTGGCTTCGTCCGTAGTCTACGTTCCCAACCTGCTGGCTTTATATTTGCTGTTTTTCATCTTTTGTTGTTGTATAGCCTGAACTTTTGCACCTTTTTATTTTTGTTGTATGTTTGACGGTCCATCGCCTGCCGACTTGTCGACCGACCTCTCGAGTTTCAGGCTTTTACTTAATCAAAAAAAAAAAGGCACAGGAGGAAAAATTGAATTTTGGTGGGCCACCAGGCACTAGCATAAGCCAAAAGGAGGAAAATTTGAAGTGGGGGCGGAAGGTACAAACAGGAGCCAGGAGGATTCAAACCTGGCTCTAGAATGCTCCAGTCTTTACTCCCAACCAAATGGGTCATTTAAACATTATGATATTTCTCTACCTATATTATATATATTACTAGTAAAATGGGGTGGGTTGAGCATACATCAGCACACTCCTAGTTCTGTTCATGGTTGTATTTGATGAGGCGTGTTGAAAACGGTGTTGTCCACATTGAGAAGAATAAGATCGACTTGTGTGCTTGGCGTGTCGCCATTATGTGGGTCTATATACTACTCTTTTTCAACGATTTGTCCCTTCTGAACCTAGCCGATTTAGTCAGTTTCTTTTTTGATTAGGAAAGAATTCGGGCGAGCAGACTCTATCTACCCGACAACATCCTTTCGAATGAGGTCTAAAAGAACAAAATCGTTGTGAATATCGACACCCCAGACAGAGTGACAAAAAGATGTGCAACTTTATGAGTCACTCCGTTGCCTAAACGGGACACATGAAAGAAGGAAACTTCTTTCAAAATCGATAGGAGTTTAACATCTAACAAGATCAGTTCAATTTCCCAAGGACATTTAGATTTTTGGTTGAGATATATGGTTTAGTCACTTATAAGAATATGAGACACATTATCTTTTTTTTTAAGGAAATAAATTATTCCAAATAACAATCAACAAATCTGTCAAATAAATTGAGAGGCCAAATCAGTTATAGATAAACTTTTCGTCATGAAACAAGGATGGACATGCAAACAAAACAAAATGAAAAATCCAGAACATAACTCTAACATTGAACAAACTAAATCGGCTTATATGAAAGTTGAGGAAGAAATAAATGGATGGTGAATCTATCTTCTATCCAATAATAATATATAGGTGATAACATGCTTCCACCTAAAATCAATTATAATAATGATTATTATTTTTTATTTAAATTGATTTTGAATGAGTACAACGTGTTAGTACTAATCATTCAAAAAACTATAGTTAATATTAAAAAAACTATAGTTTTTTTAATATTAATTTGTTTGTTATTAAAATGATGGTGAATCTATTTAAATTGATTTTTATTTATAATAATGATTATTATTTTTTATTGTAAACGCATAATTAATCACCAATAAAAAAATCATACATCATTTTAATAACAAACAAATTAATATTAAAAAAAACTATAGTTAATTAGTATATATATACACTCGATCTAAGCTAGATGGATTGAGATCTGAAATTGAAATCAGCCTCCCGCTCTCTCTTAAAAAGCCTCTTCATCCCTCAGATCTGTTCCAAACTAAGGCTGCACCGGAAACCGGCCATCGCCTCCCTCATAACTTAGCTCCTTCATCTTCATAAGGTATAACTGTTACCTGCTTCTCTTCGTTGATAAGATGTTGATTTTAAAAAAAAAATAATTAATGTATACAGTTTAAAAAAATCAACTACAGAGTATGCGATTTGATAATCAATCCTCGAAAACAGTTTTAAAAAAAATACACAGATTTGGATCAATTACTGACAGTACAATTTTGTCATCTCGTCTTGCGCAGGTTGGACTTCCATGGATTTGCACAAGTTATTCGAAAAAGATCAGCAGGTGATTTTATTGATTTTTTTTATATATATTTAATATAGAGAGGATGATTTGGACACAACCTTAATAGATAGACCATTCAATTAACAAACTCAAACAAATTAGATTAAAAAATTTATAAGTAGATATTAGGGATTAATATATGTACATAAATACATAAACATGTTAAATACGAAGAGTTGTTTATACATATAAATAATTATATTATTATGTGTAGAATAATCATGAGACTATGTACACATTTATACTATAAGGACTCATTACACATGATCCAACTATATCCATCGCACAAATACTAAAATCGATGCATAACATCCTATGTGGTAGACGTGGTCACGAGTCCGACCCGCCGGGTCAACAACCCGGGAGGGTGACCCTAACCCTGACCCGTGGTTCGGACGGATCGACGGGTTACGTAACCCGGCGGGTCGGCCTGTCGGGTCGGCCACGTGGCACCATATCGGGTACCCAACAGGTTTTGCGAGTTGACCCGCCGGGTCAACCATTTTTTTTTTAAAAAAAAATTGTTTTAAACCCAACATAAAACTCAACTCAAGTCTTTCACCACACTTTCGAAATGAAAAGATTTAAGATTGACAAAACATGGTATGTGATTCCACTTCCAACATTTCATCACACTTTAGATGTGGGAAAGAAAAGGTTGGATTGTGGGAATGACAAGTAGGGTATGATGATCTATATATAGAGAAAATAGAGGTATATAGCTCACTTTCGATGTGGGATAGAAATATGAGATATGAAAGAAAATGTGAGAAATCGATGTTTCGACGAATCAAATTATATGATGTAAAATATAATGTAATTAAAGTATTTGGATTATATGGTGGAATATAATGTAATTTAAGTATTTGGATTATATGATGTAACATATAATATAATTAAAGTGTTTACCTCTTAAGATTTAATGAAAGGAATAACACATGGTGGTGTAGTTTCTACCCTTGTTCTTGTCCCACATTGAAAACTAGAGGAAATGAGGGGTGCTAAGTCTATAAAAGGAGAAGCATGTGGTTCATTTGTCTCACATTGCCATTGCATATTAGTTTACGTAATATTATGAATTATTCTAAGAATAATTTATAAAATTTACATAATAATTATAAATTTATTTTATTAAAAATAAATTTTTCAAAATTTTTTTTTGAAATGGTGGGTTGACCTGCCGGGTCGAATCGGGTTGGACCCGCCGGGTCACGGGTTATCTTTTCTCCGACCCTAACCTTGACCCTCAACCCGAGTTGACCCTCGGACCCGTGGACCCTGACCCGACGGGTCACCAACCCGGTGGGTCGACCTGCTCGACCCGTGACCCGTGGCCATGTCTACTATGTGGTACTTGCTTTGTAGTTGAATTGATTCTAGAAAAAATTATATATTGTCATAGTTTATAGAAAGTTATATAAGTCACAATCTATATATATATTGGTGGAAAGAGTTATATTTATATCAAAATTAATAATTTAATATGTAATTGTTATTTTATTTATATCTATATTATTTTTTGAGGCCAAAGTAATTTATTAAAATATTATGTAGCCATAATTCATCTGTGCATAGTAAACTAATGTAATAAATATATACTACATACTTAATAAAAAAGAATATTAAAATATTATGTAGCCATAATTCATCTGTGCATACTACATACTTAATAAAAAAGAATATTAAAATATTTTAAAAATCAGTTATCTATTAAATTACATGAGATTCAATTAATGGTAGATTATAAAAAAAAATCCTTTTATCTTATGAATGTGAATTTTATTTATATTTTGAGTAAATCTAAATAAAAGATATTTAGATTATGTATAATCTATTCAAATAATTTAATTTAAATCTATACTATTTTTTGGTGGAAAAATTATTCATATTTAGATTATTATTTATATTTATTTATTGGATCGGAATCTATCTAAATTATTTATAATATTATATTAATATATTCTTTGTACGTGCACGGGACGAGACTTATACGTGTGTCGATAGATAGATGATAGATAGATAGATAGATAGATAGATAGATAGATAGATAGATAGAGAGAGAGAGAGAGAGAGAGGAAGAGAGAGAGAGATATGCCCCAGTCGGGGTGGCTCACTGGAGTCACTGCTGAGGAGCAAAGGGGGATGTCAGGAGGTCTCGGGTTCGATCCCTACCTCCGCCTCTTTCTTTGGATTAAAATCCAAGGTTTGTCTTGCTCCTTTCCAGTGGGTCGAGACGGTCGGCGCAAGCCGATTTACCTAGTCCGTGGCTCTTACCCGGTGGTTTCCTAGCCAAAAAAAAAAAAGAGAGAGAGATCACTTATGAATACCTCTTATGGTGTAATTTGTGAACAAATCTAGAGCGTTAGATTAGGAAGATCGACGACTGAGATTTAAAAGAAAATTTGAAAAAACAAAATTATTCGTCTGAAAGAACATGATTATTCGTAGATATAACTCATACGAATAATCGTGTTGCAACAAACAAATAATTTTTATATGAAAATATTGTTAATTCATACATTAAGTCGGACGAATAATTATGTTGTTACGTATGAATAATTAATCTGTCCACAATTCTTATGGTAAACTATATACACACACTTCCCTTTATTTATTTTCCCATATTTGATTATCAAATTTTAAAATAGAGTACTTATATCTCTTCTAATGATCTAACTATTTTTGTACACATTTGGTCTTTTTGTTAGTAAGTTTAGGGACCCGTTCCAATTTCGTTACCTATTCCATGAACAAAATTAACAGGGTAAATTGGAACTTTGGGGTGAAATTATTTCAGGTTCTCACCGAAGGAAACTCCGGTGTAAGGAAGCTTGTACTCAACCGGCCTGACAAGCTCAATTCACTCACTCTTGACATGGTATGTATCGTTTTCGATCGAGTTCAAATTCTATTTGTTATATAATTTTTTTTTTATTGTTATACTTATGGATTAAAGCAATTTTTTATTTAATTTTACATACATGTTTAATCTTCATTTGGTTTATTGGCACAATGGGCTTTCGTTGGCTTCTTAATTAAACTAACTTGTTAATGTAGATATCTGATCTCTGGAAGGCTTTGCAAGCTTTCAAAATCGATCCAACAATCAAGCTTGTCATTTTGAAGGTAAAATTAATCCTTATATTTTTATCTATATTTCCTCTGCATATAAAAATGTTTGATTCATCTTATCGAGTTACGTTACGTTGTGTTCATCCAAACGAAAACACAACTGATCAAAATGTCTTAAATCTTTAGTACGTTTGTTCCATTTCACGTAGGGGAGAGGAAAGGCATTTTGTGCTGGTGGAGATGTCATCAAATCAATCGGACTTATGTCTGGTAAGCGAAAGACATATCAAATGTGTTGATCGATCATGGAAAAGTAATCAGGGGCGGAGCCATGGTTATTGGGTGGCTCCAGCCCTCGACTCAAGAGGATTTTTTTAAATAGATATATATAAATATATATCTTTTTTATAATATATTCTTTACAAAAAATTACATCTCGCATTATTTTATATACATATATATAATTCTGACAATAAAGTTGAGTCCATCTCATTTTTTTCTGGCTCCAGTCCAGTGTTCTAAAAATCGCGTCTAGGCGCCGCCTGGGCTTCTAGGAGGATTTCCGCCTAGACACTCCCTTGTTTCGCCTAGGCGCCGCCCAGAGCCCGCGTAGACCCCGCATAATCCAGCCTAGCCCGATGATTATTCAATTTTAGCTTCTAGACATGTGATTAGTCGACTTACGGTTTTTTTATCCCATGAGTCGAGATATATTTGCTTTTGAGTCGAATATATGGTTTTGGATTTTAAGAGGCTTAGAGACGCAAGTCAGACACATATATTTGCGTTTATTTACTTTAGTGTTAGTTAAGCACCACAAATTTGGGTTTATAAGTGATATTTTAGATTATTATTACATTATATGAATTATTGATATGTATATGTGTTAAAATATAAAGAAATAGTCACGTTTGTTCTAAGTCCGTCTAGGCGCCGCCTAGGCGCTAGGCAGCCAACCACCGCCTAGCACTTTTTAGAACACCCTGGACCTAATAGAAGTTTGTATTGGAAATCGCTATCCTATCTTTTTTAATCTATCGTCGTCTTAGAGTTATTTTTCAAGTAATTTTCTTGACCAAAATAGTTTTTGATTGTGGTGTTACAATAGGACATTGGGCTTTTGTTGCATTCTTCTACAGAAAACAATTGATGTTGGACTACTTGTTGGCTAACTACCATAAGCCTCTGGTGAGATTTTTCGAGTACCTTGTATATATTATTATTGTACGTTCTTTTCGACTGAACAAAATGATGACAATGTTTATCTACATGCATGTGTATGCGCGCGTGCGTGCATTTGTTTGGCAATTTCCAGGTTGTACTTATTGATGGCGTCGTAATGGGTGGAGGTGCTGGATTAAGCATGAATTCCAAGTTTCGCATTGTGACAGAGAAAACGGTATATTATTTACAGTTCAAGCTATGAGAGTCTGGATTATACTTTTTATTGTTACAACATTAATCCTTCCAAAATTTCTCTATGTTAAGAGGGTACTTTCGAACTTTTTTAATAGTTGTATAACAAAATTATTATCACAGACACTAGAAAGATAAACAAATACGTAGTAACGTACATATATAGGATCCATGGGATCCGCCATAAATTCAAAGAAAAACACAAACACAAAAACAAAACAAAAAACAAAAACGCGAAAGAAGAAGAAGATGTAATCACCTACGGATCAAGATCGAGCTATCATGTCTCTCTGATACCATGAAAACATCTTCATTAAAGCTCTTGGTTATATTGAAAGTAAAGCTTCTTAAGTGTAGTAATAAAGAGATATTCGGGTGGTTGTAACATAATCGAGTGTTCTGTTTATATAGACACCCGGAGATACAGTTTTCTACTATTTACAAACTAGACCCTAAACTTTCATAATGTTACAATAATCTCTCATATATATTAATTCTTTCACGTGCAGATTTTCGCGATGCCTGAGGTATCACTAGGACTATTTCTTGATGTTGGTGCTTCATATTTTCTGTCTAGACTTCCTGGCTTCTTTGGTAAATTAAGTTTTAATTATCTTCTCCATTGATTCAACTTAATATTGGGTAGCTAAAACTAACATATATGGCATATCATTAATCTCAAATACTCCTTAATATATATAGGCATAGACGGCTAGACCCCAGCAATGCTGGTCCATTATTTTTTGAGGCTTTGTGCAACTTATATGTTGAAGTTTTTTTTATTACTAATTGAATGGATAAAACACATCAAATATACTAACAATTGAAAGATATACTCTCATGGATGCAAAGTCATGTATGTGTTCGACCTAATGCGAGAAAGATAAAAGATAAGTAAATATTTTAGATTACTTTTCAAAATCCTCAATACTGAAGGTCGATTGTAATGGTTGAGTAACTTGAATCGATTAGGGTTTTTTCTTTAGTGGAGATAATGTATAATGTTTTTCATATTGTCAAAAAAAGAAATATTTGACAAAAACAAAAAAGGCAAGGGATTCGAACACAGCTACAATTGGAAAGTGGAAAAAACACTTAGTGGCTAAGTACTTATTGAACTAACAAACCATTCATTTTTCTTTTCTGTTTTTTTTTATTTATATTAATTATATATATGCTTTTAAAAAAATTTGAGGAGGCCCTGAAAAAAATATAGTGAAAATTATATGCATTTGTTCATTCGAATAAAAGTTTTTATAAATAAAAATTACGTGTATATGAAAATTTTAGCCTACTCAAATCACTCATATTTTAGTTTTTGGATCCGTGTATATATATTGATTGAAATTTACACATAATTAATGCTCAGGCGAATATTTGGGTTTAACTGGTGCTCGAATAAATGGCAATGAAATGGTTGCCTGTGGACTGGCAACTCACTTTGTCTTTTCAAAGGTATTTATATATATCAACAAAACCTAAATTTAGAGCTATGATCAAGCTAGCAACCTGTTTATGTTTATATATTTTTTTGCTAATTTGTGTCATATATATGCTTTATTAGGATCTTGTTGCACTTGAAAATGCACTCTCGGAACTCTCGGATCCAGATTTCTCCAGCGTTACCTCTCTTATTAACGAGTTTAGTCAGCAACCTGGCTTGAAGCCAGATAGTGTCGTTACAAGGTGACGCCTTTTTCTTAGTCTTAATCGTTGAACAATCAAGCTATATACATCGATCCCTCATCAGTTCGATCATGTGAAGATTTTACTCCAACTTTTTCAAAACAGGCTGGAAAATGTTAGTCGATGCTTCGCGGGGAAGACTGTTGAAGCAATATTGACATCATTGGTAAGCGACATTTCTCATCAAATGTTTATGGCATTGACACAATACCCGTCACCTAAGTACTACCAAGTTTCGTTCAGCCTTACTCAGGCAACGAACAGTGATGGTCGCCGGAATTCAAGTGGTTGGTGGTCAAGATGTGTTTATTCAAGCGACGATTTTTCCAATGTTAGTCGTGAATTATACGTTCTGGCGACGAACATAGTGATATGTCGGTCACTTCAGCCCCATTCAAGATAAGAGGTCGCTTTGGGGCTGGGTGGAGCGACGAATCCCACATTGTTCATCGCCTTAATATGTTTCTAGCGATGAAACTAATTAAATATGTTCGTCGACTAAATATGTTGGTCTTACTTTTTGTTACTTCTTGGCTTTGTGTCACTATATATATATTTACTGTTTCAGGGATCGGATACCTTTTAGGTTGAGAATTGAAAATAGTCAAAGCGACATCGTTTTGATCCGTTTAATTAAAATGGCTAAATTAATTGTATTTGTTTATGTGATTTAGGAAAATGAAGCTGCTACAAGTGATGCAGATAAGTGGATAGAAAAGGCGATAAAATCCATGAAGACAGCTTCTCCAACCAGCCTTAAGATTGCTCTTAGATCGGTAACCATTCGCTAGAAACTCCGATCAAGATGGCATCGATCTGTATGCATTATATATAAGCTCAATTTATACACAATATATGACTTGTTCGACAATATGTATATGCATCAGATCAGGGAGGGGCGAACTCAAGATCTTGCACATTGTCTTACTAGGGAATATAACGTTGTTAGTCAGATTGTGCGCCGAACAGATGGCAGCGACTTTTATGAGGTATGTCGTATGCCATTCGACAATCATTTTGATTTCTGATTTTCTTCATATCTATATTTGAAGCTCATTCGAAGGTTTTTGCATTGATCAGGGTGCGAGAGCGAAGCTTTTCGAGAAGGACAACAACCCCAAGGTTTGTAAAGTTGCAGCATCAATCCTATTGATTCTATTCGTAAATCGTAATCTTTTGTCGAGATGAGTTGAATGATAAAATCTTGAAAGTTTTAAACAATACAAGTGAGTGAATTATTTCTTCTATTATCAATTGGTTTTTTGTTTTAGAATGGAATCTCACTGAGCTTATGGCAGGAAATTTATATGATGAATTATCATGAAGATAGAAACTTTAATTAGTTAACCTTTGTAACATAAATCTTAACCATAGTTTATAATAGATGCTACCTTTATACACCTTGCAGTGGAAGCCACAAAAGTTAGAGCAAGTCACTGATCAAATGGTGGATGAGTTTTTCATGGCACCTCAAGATGAGGACTGGACAATGATGCAGCTTCATCATACCTCAGCCTGTACTGCTATGGCTAAACTTTGATGAAATTTCGAGAATGTGAATTACGATCATCGATCGAAAAAAGAAATAAGGTGTAATATATTTCTGCTTGTTGCAATTGATGCACTATATTGCTTGAATCCTAGTTTGAGATGTACAAGATCTTGCACGTTGGTTGATTATGATTTAGAGGCAAAACGATACCAAAATTACATAAAGACATCGGCAAGGTTTTGGCTTAATCATCAACGAGTGAATCATTGTGTTATTTTATTTAAGTGTTGATGAAAATGATGGTTTGTTCCACATCGAAAAACACGAAAACCTAAGTCTTGTATATAAGCAGATGGGCTATTCCCAATTGTTTTTAGGATGAAACCCCACTGGTTTTGTCACTTGTGTGCTCGGTTTGGGTGCGTACATATGATGAGCTCGAACATGTGAACCCCATGTTATTTGGCAGTTTCAGGCTACAAGATCATCACCACTTAAAGGTTAAATATTCACAATTTAAGGTCAAAATTAATTCATCACTTAAATGGGTACTTTGTAATTGAAGGTGACAATTTAGAATCCTTGAAAGCAATTACTGGATCGACACCAATTAAATGGGAGATCTTGCGCCAAATTGAAGAAATCAAGCTTCTTTCTAGTTCTTTTGATCATATTGAATTTAAGCATTTTTATAGAGAAGCAAATAGAGTAGTAGATTTCATTGCTAAGAGTAGAATAAACTGTAATATGTCTACTCTCCCTTTGAACATGGATCTTTGTAACATCGATCATCCTTCAGGATGATCAAGGTTGTGTTCTGTTTTCCTAAACAGAACCTTCCTAATGTTTGCCCACTGTAAAAAAAAAATAAAAAAATCAAAAGTTCATCACTTAAAACCAAATGTTCACCACTTAAGATCAAAGATTGACTAATATATAGTAATATTTAATACAGTTTAAATACTGGATGCTCATGTTCTGGGGAGATTGAGATGATCTTATCTGACTGTCTTCTTTCTCCCTACCATTTCCCTGAATTTGAGATTCATCATGTATTTCGTAAAGGGAACGGTGCTGCAAATCGTCTTTCTCATCTCCAATCTCATCACTCTGGCACTTCTCCCTTTTGACGCTGCTTTACGATGCTCTTGGCTAATTGTCATCTCAACGTACAGCCAAATTCTTTTCAATTAAAAAAAAGTAATATTTAAGGCTAAGGGCACGTCAATTAAGGCCACATATTTTATTATATATCTATGTAGCACGTCTAATCTATGTTAACTAAAGTTGACCATTAATTAAGGGGTTTTATAAACCGTTAATTTTTACTTGATATGTCATCAATCTTTACAATATGTTGTGGAACGGGAATAGATTCAATATGTAACCAAAACGGGACCCAAATTGGCGAGAAAATGTCTGCACCATGTTGCGGATTAACAAAAACGACAAAGTTGAGAAACATATAAGCGAAAGCCAAAAATGGATTACCATTGGAGAAATGGCAAGACCAGATGGTTCACAACAGCCAATGCACTACGACACATCATGAACAACAACATAAACAAACTAAATAGCATTGCATGGATCTGAAAAATTGATGTATCCCCGAAGATTAAGAATTTATTATGGAAAATATACCTTGATGGAGTTTCTGCCAAAACAAGACCAACTGGCAAAGGGGTAGCAATAGCTTCTACATGTGAACTATGCGACAAATTCGCACGTCTCTTCATCAGATTCCACCACTATAGAAACCTTATTCAAAGTATTGACCCAATAATTGAACGAATCCTACAAGACACAAATATCAACGACCGTGACATCATAAGAAATAAGACAAGTATTTTCAAGAAACATAACCCACAAAAAAATAAAATACTAGCGACAACATGGTAGAGCCTCTGGACAAATTGAAACATGAAAATATTTGACAACAAAAAATGACAATACACAGAACATGGAAAATTTCACATGGAAAACACTTATGAACTGGGAAAAGACAAAAAGTATGGACAAAACAAACGACAAAAAACCATCGAACCTGGTGATATACAGAAAAAAGATATCCAACATGGAATAAACTACCAGAAGAAACCTTTAAAATTAATTTTGACTACAATAATAATTATAATGGTATTTCAAGTGCAAGCTATATCATTCGTGACCACGTACAAGGGAACGATGATTGAATATGGAAGCGCGCAACTCTAGGCTTTGGTCTACACTTATAGAAGCAATGAGTCTCAAGATGGCAATCTCAAAGGCGAAGGAGCTAGGATTGCCCAAGATTCAGGTGGAAGGTTACAACCTGATTGTGATAAACGCTCTCAAAGGTTACTGGTCATGGCTTGGAAGATCGAAATTCTCATCTCAAATATCCTCCGATTGTTGCAGTCCTTCCAAGCGGTGAGCTTCTTGCACAACTTTCGGGAAACCAACAAGCGTGTCGACCGTGTCTCACTTCTATTCCAAGTAAACGTTACGCAATATTTTATCTTAGACTGAGATCTCAATATCTTCATCTACAAGAATGCGCTTGGATGGTGGTAATTAAGAGTGTCTGACCCCATTCAAATCCATACGTTTATAAATAAATAAAAATTAATCCGAAAAACATGTCACTATAGATATTTTGACATTTACTTTACGAAAATGCCCTAGTAATATTAACTGATTATTATTTGTAATTTTTGATAAAGCCAAAAAAATAGTGCAATAAATTAGAGTAAAATATTATATATATTTGTTAGTTTTCTTAAAAATTATGTGTATAAAATGACATATTTTGACAAACGAGACGACGCGGATAAGATTACTGTGCCAGTTAATTACAGTAAGTATTACACCAACACCCTCCCAAGTGTAATAAAAGAGGGTAGGCATAGCCCAGTGGTAGAAAGACTACCCTCCGCTGGGCCTGAAAACTTCGGGTGGGAGGTTCAATTCGCAGGAGGAGTATTATTTGTTTCTCCTATGGAGTGGGCCTCCTGGAACTAAATGGTATAAAGGGGGTGGTTGGACCATTGCTGAGACACATCCCGCGATTTATCTCCCCAAGTCGATGAGGGGCCGAAGACTTGAAATCCAGTGTAAGCTTGAGATACCAGGATAAATAAATAAATAAAGGGTAGGTAAACACTTGATTTACTTTAACCCATTGCCCAACAAGTACCAAGTACCTGGCATGCTCGTGGAGCTTAGCTGGCTCCCTGAAATTTTCACAGACAATCTGCCAAAAATTAATTGCCAACTGTACAAATACTGTGAATCCACCCACCATCCTCGTTCTATCAAGCTTCCTATGAAAATAAGATATTCATCGCATGGATCAGACTCCGTATATATTGTTTATAGTTCATTTTAGCATAATCAAGGTATTTTATTGTGCAATGTGGAACTTGTGTGCCAGAAATGGAGGAAGGGGGGCAGGTTGGAAATAATTCTAAATTGTTAGTAATGAATTTGAATAAACTAAATATGATATTTATATAAGAATAATTTTGTTGATATTATACATGAATAATTGTGTAAATTGATATATGAATTCGATTTACTGTAGAGAGTGAGATTAAGTCGATCACTCGGTGGAGGGAATCGGAATTTGTTTGTGGGTCTCATATTATTTGAATATTTAATTAATAATTATTTTTATTCTCGATTATGTATTAAACCTATATAACTAATAATCTAATAAAAATCACGATTTCCGTTTAGCGCAGGGTCACGTGCTCGTAACGACCAGATGTCAATTGGTCGTTGCGACAATTTTGTTTTTACAAAATACTGGGGTACTAGTACAGTATTGTCAGGTTATTGTTGGAATGTTAAATTCATGGGGCACAATTGAGATTCGAAGTTGTTGGGTTGCTATAAAGATTGAAGAATGGTAGGTGATGGTAGATTATTAGATTAGGGATGAGATGTGAGGGGTAATGCTACGTAATTATTGTGAGAATTAGGGATAAACTATTTGTGCTTTAAAAAGAAAATATGGAATACTCTAAAAAGTAGGGGCTCCACTGTAAGCGCTTACTTATTACTCCCTCTGTTTCATAATAAAAGTCACTTTACTTTTCGGCACGCATGTTAATGAGGTAAAAACCATATAAAATATTAATTTTTTTAACGAATTTTTTTTATAATTTTATACTTAATACTACTCCCTCTGTTCGCAAAAACTTGTCATTTTAGAGGTTCGATTTTGTTCATAAAAACATGTCATTGTAGGTATTTTAGTTTCCACTTTACGAAAATGCCCTTGACATGATTGATGAGTTGTAAGTTGTAGTTTTCGATAAAGTGAAAAGTATAATAATAAATGAGGGTAAATTAGTACAAAATGGAGTAGATTATTGAATTTCTTAAAAATTGTGCTAAGAGCTAAAATGACATATTTTCGCGAACGGAGGGAGTAACAAGTATGTAATTAATTAAAAAAATAATATTTTATAGAGTTTTTGCCTCCTTGAAATGCGTACACTAAATGCCCAACGACATTTATTTTGAAACGAAGGGAATATACCAAAAAAAAATTGTCAAACATGTATAGTAGATTCAAGTTCAACGATAGTACAAACAGTACTGATCGAATCCAAACCCTTTTTCTTTCGCCTATATATCAACAAGTAGATCCCACCAAAAAAATCAACAAGGAGTTAAGATAAACTCCAACGGAAGCAAAGACAAACACGAACACCAAGTTACAAACAATGACTTCAATTTTGCAACTATTTGATGAGTTGATAGTAATTATTCGTTAAGTCGAAGACTAGCAAAATTTTATTGGAAAATGTAATTTCCATCACAGCACCAGGTTCAAATTAGTGATGTGTACTTCTTTGTTAAATCTGGCATCTGAAAAAAAAAATATTTTTTAAATACTTTCAACTTGTGAATATTTTGGCAAATAAATATTTTTTAGTGAGTATTTAAAAAAATTACAAATCCAAGGTTAGGGTTGATTAAGTTATATAGTTTTTTACGTGTTTCTTTTTTTTTAATTTATAAAAAAAGAGTAACATAATTTTTATTTTTTAAAAAAACACAAATACCCATTGATGAGAGATGTGAGAGACAAACGAGTCAAAGAACATGTGACATGTCTTAGTATACAAGCTACTGGATTACTCCTTTTATTACCAATTGATTTTAGGATGGAACCCGCTCAGCTTGTATGCTAGGCTATTAGCGCGTGCAACAGACTTCAGTACCCATGAGACACGATTTAGTTCTAATTCCTTTTTTTTTTTTGTCTCATCTTCTAATTGCCATTGGGGGAGGAACACTTTGTAGAATAGCTAGGCTTTGCTCTCGAGGAGTACCTACCACCCTCCCCTGCGTTTTTTGTAATAACCTGGCCTATTAAGGATGACATGCATCCATTTTTGTGATGCCATTAAATGATTGAACGAAATTCGCACCTGTTATGCAATGCTCTCCGGGATTCTGCAAACTGCAATGGATGCAAGTGGATCATCCGATTCAAAAAGGCTGTTTTAGGACGTTTCTGAGAAGATTTGGTAAGTAGTGTGATCATAGTTTGTAGTTATGAATTGCAATTAGGGGCTTGCCTTCTTTTGACATAGTTATTTTAAATTTTTTAAAAAAATCTCGCTTAAAAAAAGGTACATATATGCTTGAACCTTACTTCAATCATTTAGGTTTGATTGTTAGACTAGTGAAAACCTTTAGTGTCATCACTTGTAAAGTTTCTCTATTTGCTTATGTTACTCGAAATTCTAGATAGTAAGTTCAATTACTTTTAAGTCCTATTATGAAAAATAGTTAATTTGGAAGGAGAGACAAATGAATGAAAACCCTTTTCTATATTTTTAGAAGAAACTCTTTAGCCCGTATACTTTAGTTGCTTTGTGCTGGATCCATGCATTGACTTCTTTGTGATATTTAGGCTTGGATGAGTTTGTGTATGAATGATGATTAGCGGGTTTTAGTCCTTTCATTACTGGGCACTTAGTTAGGAGTTTTGATGAGGAACCTACTAATGATGTAGAGAGTCTCTGCCCGAGTAGCTTTATTATGTGATTGTTGGTTTGTAATTTTTTTATTTTTATGATCTTGCTATTATTATTCCCTTTTCACTTGTAAATACCTGTTTTGTATACATAATAATCTTATCATTGTCTTTTTTTTTTGCATATAAAGATTACTTCGACATTTGGGTAATTATACAGGAGCTAACAATGATTCTAGAAGATTTCCCCCCAAGATGCAGCAACTCTACTACCACACCAATCTATAATGCCCTTGAATAAATGTAATAGGAATATAATATCATTTTTTTATGGATTAGTTGTTAAAACACTCTTTATTTATGTATTTTAATTTGACAAGGTTGTCTGAAACTATAATACAAATGTTGATATATTTATTTGACAAGGTTGTCTGAAACTATTAATTTGACAAGTAGTATATGGCAGCCAAGTGAGCCAACAGGTTGAGAAATGGCTGGGTAGATTTTATTTATTTAATTTTTTTTTGTAAAAAATATAGCCAATTTCGACGCTGTAGGGCGTCGCGAATGGCACCGACGTTTTAGGGCGTCGCGAATGGCAACGACGCTTAAAAGCGTCGAGAATGGCCTTGCCATTTGTAACGTTAAAATTTTCGACGCTTTTTAAAAGCGTCGAAATTTAAATTCTCGACGCTCAAAAGCGTCGGAAATGGCGGTTTTTTCTGTCGAAATTTCCCCAATTTTCATGTAGTGTTCTCATTGCCAATTAGTTTTGAGATGGAACCTTTTTGAATTTATGTGTTGTTTGAGTCAAGCCGTCGTTGTTGACTCCAATTGTGGATCAAATTCATACGTTAGTGTATTGGAATTCCATTGTTGACCATTAATTAGCAATTCGTTAATTAATTGGCCGATTCCAAGGCCGAGAGGGCTGCGGTTGATCGAGATTCAATACGAGAGGGAAAATGAAAGAAACGACTTGGTGATAAACCAGTCCAAACGCTCGGCAACCTTCTTCTTTTTCCAGTTCCTCCCCCAATTTTTTTTTTCTAACTAGGAAAGAAATTCGGATAAGGCAACCCTATCTAAGAGCATCCTTACGGATGAGGTCTCGGAGACCTAGGTATGAGCAATATATAACTGAACACATCGATCGGTAGAGTGATCAAGATGTGCAATCTTGTCTGCCACTTCATTCGCCGATATATTTACATAAGAGAATATGGTAAAATTAAATTTAATTCTGTTTTGATATCAGAAAGAAGAAGTTCAACTACCCATGGACATTGGATATTGTTTTTTCAAGTGATTTATTACTATTAGGGAATTGCCTTCAACATGAAGATGTGTGATATTGAGTTCTAGTGCTTTTTAGATTCTAAGCTTCAAAGCGCCGCATTTTCCTTGTAGTGGAGAAGGGTAGCCAAGGTTTGCCGAGCCTAAGGTTGTAACGAGTCCCAAATGGTTTCGGATTATGAAGCCAGCAGAGCTGAGTCCACCAGACCGGTAGATCCATCAAAGTTGAATTTCTGAAACTGCGGAGTTGGTTTTTTCCATTTAGCTATTTGTCCTACGTTGCGGTCTGTTTGTAACCCCGAACCCTGCATGAAGAGGGGTTCTACCAGGTGGGTGCTTCCATGATTTTTGATAAGTTCTACGTTATCTATTTGGGTTCGAATGAATTCATGGATTTCTATTTGTGTGGGGATTTTTCGGTTGTCGAAGATTATTTATTTCTGAAGAACCAGATTGTCCACCATTTTACGGTCGTTCCTTCTCTTTTATTTTTTTGCATTGTTTTCCCAATTTTTGCTAATAGTTCTTTGATATTCCTTGTGTGAGTGTTGTCAAGATCTAGTTACATATGATTGAACCTAATCAGTAAGGAAAAATGGTAAATCTGTACCTCCCACAAAGGGGGAATACCCTCCTTGATTAGATGCAAATCAGTAGGATTGGGTAAAGCAAAAGGACGAGTTCGATGGCAGTAGCAAACCCAAAAGCCTTCGACCTGCAGCATAAGCTTGCACAAGATCAACAAAGAGAGAAAAGCAGGGATATGGAAAACATCGACAAGACAACACATAGAATCAAATGAAAAACTCACAATACTAAAGTCCACCTTCTTTATATTTTCTTCATATGATGTCTGGGCACTTAGCTAGGAGTTCACTGGTGTGATGAACCAAAGTCAGTACATATATACCCCCAGTTGTGGCCTGCAATATAAAAATAGCATAAAATGAATAAGTAAACATTCTATAAGCCAACTACAATAGATGGATTCATTAAATGTGTTGTTACCAATATCTAGTAGCAAAACAGCCTTGAAGGAAACCAGGTTGGCTTAAAATGATTATACAAGACAACAAAGGATATATATGATTGACATGGCAGAGCTGTGTGTAAGTGTTAAACCTCTGAGAAGGCAATTGCAAACCATCCTAAAAGACAGAAGAGCTGAGATAAAGCCATGGTCTGTTGGTTGACGAGAACAAGGGCAAGGGAGAAATCTAGGACAGCGACAATTCGAATATAATGGATGGACAACAGGTGATTTTAGAGGACTCACAACTCGATTTTAGAGGACTTACAATCGAGCCAGTCATCTACTGTTTAGAAATCAAGCATTGTAGACTTGCCGTTTGAGCACACCATTTAATTTAGCTTCCTCTCAGAAACCTTGTTAGCCTCAAATTTATCAAAAACCTTGTTGTCACCATTTTTACTTTGTGAAAGGCAAGCTCAATCTGCCATAGGAGGATCAAAGATATCAGCAAGTTCAATCAATTTGAATTCACCCAATGCTTTTGATAACATTTACGGTTAAGTGCTAACAATGAATCCAATACAGGATCCCATCTACTGTCTAGAAAAGCCTTTCTTTGGTAAGTATGGATCACTACAAAAAAAAACATATTAGCAACGGCAGAATACCGTGGCAAGAAGTGGGTTTGCTGTGGCCAAAGACGGCTAGCAACGGCTGTAGCCACGGCAAATCAGGCGTAACCAAACCTGTGGTGGCAAAAAGATTGTAGCAACGGCACTAGCCATAGCTAGCTTCTTAGCCACGGCTAAGCGACGGCAAAGTGTTGCCCTGCTAGAGAAGCCAATGTAAGCGACGGGGGCTTGCCGTGGCTATGAAATTTAGGGCGCCAAGCAACCAAAAGTTTCCCACCCAAAATTTGGCGCCCTTTTTCACAATTTGCGACGGGATGCTGCCGTGGCTAGAGTTTTTTGGGATTTCCCTGCCCAAAATTTGGCTCCTTTTTCCATAATTGGCCACGGTAAGCGGCCATTGCTAATGGTTTGACTTTCTCTTCTATATTGGCTACGACAAGCTCCCGTTGCCAATTCATAATCATATTTGTCTGCTCATATTGATGTCAATTTGCAGACCAAACTTCAAAACTATTCAAACATATCAAGGTGTTTATTTCACAACACACTTTCACATAAAACAAACACCAAACAAAAGTACATAAGATATCTAGATATCTTGCCAATTCAAGTCTACCGTTTTAAGTTTTCCAATAAAACATGAAGCTAAAATAACATAGTTTTCCGACGTTTATGTGTCTGGTAGCTTGTACAAAATCCTCACCAACTCATCCAGTAGCTTCATCATCGTCTTCAGTAGCCTTTAAGGGTGAATCCTCGCAACTAGCATCTCCCTCGGTTGAACACTTGTCTATAATATAGAAAAACACAAACACATAAGGTTTCTAGAAAGTAATACCATTAATCAATCCATCAATTCATGAATAACTCAATCTAGAGTTTAATTCAATAACTATAACCTACATTCTAACTTCAACAAGGACCATAGACAAGGATGTAACTAACTAAATTCAAACTTGGAAACATGATTACAAATACAATTAACAACCAGAGCTACTAAAAACCAATGGCATGATAAGTGTTCGCTTATCTGATATGAAGTTTCCAAAATAAACAAGATATAAACAAGTGTAAATAAGCGCAAAATATAAACAAGTGTAAAATAAAAGCAAAAATATTTACCTTCATCCCTTCCGTGATTGACCATTAAAATCTGTTGGATAGAGTTCAAGATCAAGATAGAGTTTAACCCTTAGGTTGAATGAACATGGACATGAATCACTATAGACACTACATATGAGCATCAAAATTAAAAAAGGCATCGTTTGCAAGAGATGTGCTTGAGCCTTGAACTAAAAAGATCTTCATAAGTGAATTCATTCCAAAGAGATATTTAGGAACTAGAAACGAGCCCTGATAGATTTTTTTTATTAAGACAACCATGAATCATATATTATTAAGGCTATAACCATAAATCCAGTTATTTGGGACTAGAACCATACCTTCAAAGGAAGTCGTGCACAATAAGCTTCTAAGATCATCTCTCTGTCTAGTACACCTTATAGATGAATGCCCTTTATATGACCACATAAGAGAAGACATATCACATCCTTAGACATGTAAATCCTGGTAAAATGCTAGCATCATTAGATTACCATGAGGATTAAAACAAGTAAAGTTCCAACAATGCGATGCAAGAAAAAATTAATCATAAACAAAGCTAACCTTGAGATTGTGAACTAGTTGCCTCATCTCACAACCAATGAACAAAAATGAATTGCAATGGCAAATGCAGTTCTCACGGAAAATTAAAGAATGATACAGTGATGGAACACATGGAGAAACTAAGGAAATAGAAGGTTACAGATGACAGTACCTGAAACATGATATTGAGGAAAGCCCAGAGTTTGAAGATATGGAAAACATCTTTCTACATGTTGAAAAAACACATGAATTCAGAAAGCATACATTATACTAGTGTAAATTAACTTGAGAAATTGAAGAAATCATACCTCGTGAAATATTTCAGATACTAGGAATGCAACAAGAGCAGCAACTCCCTAAAGACCAAAAACAAATGTAATTTTAAGCCTAGATATTACTTGAAAATCTAATTCTATCCAATAACATAACCATTATAGTGAAATAAAATATGAGAGATAACAGATAAGGCACCAAGCCAGTGGGCAGTGGTATTCCGCTTCATCTAGATAGTTACCATCTTTGATTTTCACGCTTTATGGAACTGGATTAATCATCAAACTGTAGTTCGATGGGTTTATATATAAATATATATAATAATAATAATAATCAAAGATATTTTATCTAATAATAAAAGCACATTTGTACACCCATGTTAAATTCATATAATCAAGTGTCTGAACAGTTGCAAAATCAAGAAAACCAGTGAGAGAAAAACTCACGCTCAGCAGGTACATTGCTCAGTAGACAGTAGACAGTGAAAAAGAGGAGAAGAAAATAATATATTATTAATATATCTAGATCCTACTCAACATTTCAGTTCATACCATGTTTATATAACAGCAACAGCTACTCGACAAAAGATGTAAAGCAAGGAACAAGTAATGACACAGATGAAAGGTCTGTACATACCAATTCTTGTTGATAAGAACAACAGATGAAATTATAAAACAAATTTTACCGAAATTGCACAATTACAACAATGAAATTAAGATAAATGCAAGTCAATATCATTTAACAAGTAATGTTGAAAAATTAAGAAGTCCCTTTTTAAGAGCATATTGTGAGAAAATGTTTACCCATACATAATACAAGGAGTCCAAAGAATTGAAATATGGAATAATTGCATAGTTGCCCCATGTGCCAAAGGCCGAAGCCTGAGATTCCTTCGGTTATCAAACTGCAAATAAAATCATTTAGCAAGAATAATTATGATAATAAAACCCATTCTTTTACAAATAAGATTAAATAGTTAACTAATACTAGAGACGAATTACTAGACGTCGCAAGTAAATCTAATCATATATATATATATATAGACCAGTCAATGTGACATGCTGAGATGTCATGTACGATATCTATTTGTTGAGATTTCCACTAAAAATGACAACATTTCTCCTAAACAAAACTTTCTTTTCTCTTTTGACATGTAAAATCAAGAAAAATAAGTGGCACTGGTCTACTAAAGCAAGAGCCATGTTCGACCCCAACACCTGGTCCTAGGCTTGAATAAACTACAGAATAATAATCCTTACAGACCTTATCTTCTTCCGTGTAACCGACTTCTTGCTTCAACCAATGGAGAAAATGTGAGAACCCTTCAAATCTCAAACTCCGGTCAAACCCACAAGAATCCAAATCAGCCATCACACTAATTAATTTAAGACAAACTATTAGATAACATTTATAGAAATATATCCAAAATTATCAAAAAAGAAAGTTTGTATGTATGCTTGTTAATCAACATATAGATGCCTAGTTAAAGAAAACTCAGTTATGGGAGATGTGTAGTGTAAATCCCAACAAATAGTTTATTAGATCATTTAGTATTTATCAACTGATTTTTTTTGCCTTTTCATTCTGCTTGTTCATAGAAAATTCTAAAATATATAGCTTGTTCATATCTATCTAATATAGAGAATAAATTGAGTTCAACATATCACACATGCCAAAAACATCAAAAGTGAAACAAATATTACCAAAGAAACTAGCTGCCATGGGGATATATTGCCAAAAATTAAATTCAACTAGGCATGAATTTTAACTAGACAAACATATGTATTCTCCTATATTTCCCATTGTTGGTTTCTTATACTGCACTTCCTGTTTAACCAAAACAGCCCCTTCAATCTCAAAGATCCTAAACACGTACGTCATACAAAGACTTAGATCTATCTGCAAATGTTTCCAATTTAAACACAAATTACTCAAATTTCGCATAAAGCTCCAAATCATGCTTATTTCGCATAAAAAATGGAGTTCGAAAACAGTACAAGTTAGGGTTACTCGAGAACAAACCAGAAAACTCCTTGAAATGAGACAGTTGATGAAGGCAGATATAGAAGTAGATGTAGGCGGAGAAAATCTGAAGGAGACATATAGGCATACAAAAGGTTGTGTTAGAGAGCTTCAAGCGGGGCAAGAGGCTTATAAATTGCAACTCGAATTGACCATAAACTACTATTGAAGGGGCAATAGGCTTACCTGGGACTCCGGCGAAGTTCAAACTCTCGAAAATGTCAAACAAGGGGGGGAGAGAGAGAGAGATATCGCAACAGGAGTGGAAAGGATATTTCGAAAGGAACCAACTGACGACGATGCCGACGACATGGTGGAATGGTGGTGACGAGTCTCGTATTTTTGTGGCTAGCTAGTATTTGAAGACGGGGAGGAGATGAAGGAAACAGAGAGGGAGATAGCAAACGAAGAAGGCGGTCTTATTGAGGTCAGACGAGGGCTTCTGGTTCCGCGATTCTCTCTAATACACTCGATTTTAAGCGATTTGACTTTGAGTCTGGGGAAGACGGTGTTGGATTTCAGATCTAGGGTTTTTCTTTGGGATCTTCTCTCTCGTGTTTCTCTCTCTAGTGTTAGACGATGATGAATACTCCGTAGAAGATAAGCTGCTTCAATCTTTTATTTTCCAAAAATTAGATTTTCTTTTTCTTTTAAAAAAAATTTACACACTTTAGCCACGGAACCTCACTACTGTGGCAAATTTAAGGAACATCATATGAGCCGTGGCCTATGCCGTGGTAAAAACCGATCAGTGGCCACGGAAAATCCATGCCGTTGCTACCATATGTGGCTATTATTTATTTTTTTTACACAATGGCCACGGCAAATCTTTGTCGTTGCTACCATCAGTGGCTAATTCATTTTCTTTTCCTCAATAGCCACGGCAAATCCCTGCCGTTGCTACCATGCGTGGCTAATATGTTTTTTTTTTGTAGTGGATTCAATAGAACACATTCAGATTAATCTCTTGTAAAGCGTTGAAAGCAAAAACTATGACAATTTACTAATCATATAACCATGACATTCAAACAAGATGAGAAAGGGATAATCTTGTTCAAAGGTTTTACCCTTGATGGATTTCTAATCTGCCCAATTCATTGCAAATAAACCATGATTAACTTTTTTTTAAACAATAAATTCAAAGAATGAACTTCAAATACAATTAAATTTGCACCAGAAACACACAAGGAAAGAAGCTGAAGAGTCCAGTAATCAACCAAAATTTTAAAGTCGTATCCTCATGTTTGTGTAGTTGATGACAGGAAATCAAAAAACACCTAATTTACTTCCTTCCATGAAAAAACAACTCCCTTATTAAATCCCCAATTTCAATGATCCGATTCAACAACACCACCAAATCAGGGAGTTAAGGTGTTGTTATTCTCCTAAGTATTTTCCTTTCTATCCTCTTATTATGCCCTTACAATTGCATAAATATCCTTTGTTGTCTTGTATAATCATCTATACCCCCAGTTGTGGCACTTAGCTAGGTTTCAATTGATGAGACTAAGAAGCACCCTCCATGAAAAATAGAGCTACCTTTGCAGGGAGTTAAGGTGCTGTTATTCTCCTAAGTATAGACAACAAGTGATGATAAGGCAATTGTAACTAAGTTGTTCAAGACCACCAAATTAGTGTTCAAAATTTAAAGCAAAAAGAAGCCATCTTAAAAAACAGAAACGATCTCATTTTTAGTTTAACATTACAACTTACTCATCAGAGGCTGGATGCAGTGAAAAGAGGTTATCATATCATTAGGCTATAAAAAACAGAAACATTCTCATTTTTGCAAGATGCAAGGAGGAACCAAGAAAAAGTGAACGTTGAATTGCTTAATCCAAGTTTATAAAACATTATAGGTATTAGCTCTTATTTCACGAGGATGGGCACATGAATTAAGATTGGGTAAGATAACATGCTTACCACAACATTCTTACAGATGATGATTTGATTATTCTTGCCCCCATATGACAAGCAACTTTTGCTTCACCTGAAAGATGCAAGTTCTAAGTTAGAAACTTACCGAACCTCAAGCATAGTGGAAGTGCTAAAATAAGATCCATGTCCATTTGTATTTTCCTTTCTATCCTCTTATTATGCCCTTACATTCACACTCTGAACCGTTTTCATTCCTTTGGGAAAAAAATGCCCTTTTAATATCTGACTATCCGTGTTTCATCCAAATTAAAATAAATTCATTTGTAACTGCATTTTTAATCAAAACTCTTTTGTTTGTTTCACATACAAAATATTTATATAAGCTACTGAAATCAACGAAGGCATTAGACAATGCAAGCGACCAACCTGGCAGAGAAATAAAACAGCACACTAGATTTTATAAAGTAATATCTTCAGTATACCAAAAAGCCTAAATGTTACCTGCACGCCCAAAGAACGGACTCATTATGCACTAAAAGAATCTCCTTTTGCTGATTCAAATTCCTTGGAACACCTCAAAGTTAGCAATTCACAACAAAATTGAATGTGTATTTCCCTTCCCTTAAGTGAAGACCTGCTCGGTTAATTTACATTGCAGACAAAGGCAGGTCAAATCAAATCGTGATAGAAGGAATACGAACTGAAAGAAGTTTCCAATAGGTGAAACACTACGAAAGACATCGAGACAGAACAACAAAAGCAATCCCCTGCCAGCGTCAAATCAAGCAAAATCAAGCCATAGATCTAAGGATATACCTAATCTCAATCGGATCAACACATAGCCTTCGAGGCAACTCCTGACTTACGAGTTACGACGGGGCAAATACTCTGGCGTCGGCAGATTTGATCAATCATCACACACTCGTTCGCTTGCTGCTTGTGCGTCTATTGTCTCCAAGGCTGGCTCCAAGCAGCTTGCGTTCCTCGCATCTGGAAAGGGAGGCGCTGACTCCGGGGTCTTCGCTCGGTCTCGCTGGCGCCAGTCTTGGCTTGTTAGCGACAAGGAGGCGAGAATGCCTAATGTCGTTCATGGAGTCGAGAAGTGTTTGGCATGGCGTCTACTTATGAGTGAGGCGACTTCGATTCAGCCGAATATGGAGAGGGCGAGCGAGAGCAAGGGCGAGATCAGGAGTAGAGATTAGAGGGAGAGATAGAGAGAGAGGAGGAACAGATCTGGGAGCCATGGAGAGAGAGGGGAATGAGAACTCAAATCTCAGATCTAGGGTTTGTGAAACTGATTTTGAGGAGAGAGAAGGTGTAAAGCGGAGTAGCGGACAGCCGAACACCAATCTGATTAGGGAGTTCGACTAGTATTTTTTATTTTTATTTTTTAATTAAAAAGTCCAATCACGAAGTGAAAGAGCGTCGATAAAGGGCTTAGTGTCAATTTCGACGGCCTATGATGTCGGAAATTATCGACGGTTATTAAAAGCGTCGAGACAAAACTGTCACAAATGTCACGCTTTTCTCGTAGTGGAAGAGTATCCTTTTAATCTTGTTCAGTCATTCTCTATATTACCGATGTTGGGGACGACAACATTTTAACAATTAAACAAAAAAAAAAGCTTATATATATATATATATATATATATATATATATGTATATCTTCCACTGAAAACACATCACCAAACAATCAATCGATCAATCAGAGAATCAAAGAGTAAAGAGAAATGAGTAGTGGAGAAGGGAAGTTGGTGTGTGTAACGGGTGGCTCAGGCTACATTGCCTCTTGGCTCGTCAAGCTCTTGCTCCTCCGTGGCTACACTGTTAATGCCACTCTCCGTAGCCTTAGTAAGCCTTAGCTCTCGAGTCTCGATCGCTTAATTAATTTAATTAGTACTTAATTTATATCCAATCGATCTCTTAATTGTGTGTATTAATATTTATACGCAGGCGATCCAAAGAAGGTAGATCACCTGGTTAGTTTGGAAGGAGCAAAAGAGAGGCTTCACCTGTTCCAAGCCGATTGGACAGAAGAGGGTGCCTTTGATCCTGCCATTAGGGATTGCGTCGGCGTCTTTCATACCGCATCTCCTTGCCTCTTGAATTGCAATGATCCGCAGGTTCGTCGCATACCTAAATTTGTGATTTAAATAGTCATTTAAGTTAATAAATATGTATCTCATTTTGAGTCCAACTCAGTAACCTAAGAGCTCTTTTGTTTAGCTATTTACTTCCCGGAAGTACAAAAACTCAGGAAGTGATTGACAATCCTTGCGTTTGGTGCAAAAAAATTGAAACTAAAAAACACAGAAATTATAATTTCTGAGAATTTAAATTCCTGAAAATTGAAATGGTGGAATTCATCTTACCATGAGGGGTGGGTAAGATTACTCCCCCATTTTTTTTCCAAATTACTTCCCTTTTTTTCTCAAATCTCTTTTTTATTTTAATTTTGATTAAGAAAATTTCCAATTCATCCCTATAATAAGAAGGGTGTGTTAATAAATAAAGGTTATAAGAGTAATTTAAATAAATTGCTATGAGATTTCCCTGTTCAACCAAACAAATTATATGAATTGAGTTCATGTGAATTTATTTTCAACAAAACATATTTTTTAAAAAATTCATGGGAAGTTTATTTCATGGGAACTTAGAGCTCGTTTGGTTGGCAACTTAAAAACCCAGGAAGTAGAACTTCCCAGGAAGTAGGAGAAATTCCTGTGTTTGGTTGGTATTTTTGAAATTAAAAAACACAGGAATTCAACTTTCCGGGAAGTTGAATTCCCCCAAAATGGAGGAAGTTCACTTACCTAATCTCCCCTAGGTAAGTTCAACTTCCCCCATTTTTAACTTTGAAAATTTCCATTTCCTGCATTTAATCTCCTAGAATAAAAAATCAACCAAACATATTTTTAAAATTCCCGTCAATTGAATTTTCCAGGAATTCAATTCCCATGAAGTAACTTCCCGGGAATTTCAATTCCCAACCAAACGAACCCTAAGTAACTTCAATTCCTAGGAAGTGAAATTACTACGTTTAACCAAAAGAGGCCTAATTCTAACCCAATGTGGCTCCTAAATTGGGTTCGGATTCGGGTTCAGCCCACTACCTAGCTAGTCGAGTCAAGTCTTGGGCCCAAGTACGCCTCCGAGTTGTATGTTTTAGTCTAATCACAAAGATAATAACTAATCGTTAGTGAATATTGTGTAGACGGAGTTGATTGATCCAGCAATCAAAGGAGCCATCAATGTTCTTAAATCTTGCGCTAAGTTTCCTTCTGTCAAAAGGGTGGTCTTAACTTCTTCAATTGCAGCTATGGTTATCAATGGCAGACCCATCAATCCTGATACTCAAGTCGACGAAAGTTGGTGGTCCGATCCTCAGTTTTGCATCAAACAACAGGTTCATTTCAAACCACCGTACACTTGACGATATAAATTAAAAATGTGATACTAATGAACTAATAAGATGTGTATATATATGATTCAGAAATGGTATGCAGCATCGAAGATATTAGCTGAAGAAGCTGCTTGGAATTTTGCTAAACAGAATGGCATTGATTTGGTCACTATATGTCCAGGCTGGGTTCTCGGTCCTTTGTTACAACCTACTCTTAATTTAAGTTCTGCTGTTATTTTCAACTTAATCGGTATGTAGCTATATATTTTATTTTTGCCCTATTATAATTTTTCTCAGTCCAATGACAGCGATTTTTTATATATTTGAGGGAAAAAAATCGCTAAGTTTAACATATGTTAAAGATTTATAGTCACAAACAACATTAACTTATTAATTCAACATAAATTACTTAAGCCATAAAAGCACATATGTTTCAACATAAATTTACCGAAGCCACTACATCTGGAATATTAAAAGACACACATAAAATCGGAGACGACGTTTAATTTTATTTTACGAGTGTGTGTTGTTTCAAATTTTGCAAGTTTAAGATGTGTAATTTTTTTTTGGTTTCCGTGTTTTCCCAATTTATCAATTTAATAAAATATTTTTAAATTTAATTGTGTGCCTTTTTATTTTAATTATATGTATGAATATTAATAATAATAATATCATTAATAAAAAAAATTAAGTAAAATAAATTAACATTTAGCTTGATAAAAAAAAAGTGTAAAGTGAAATAAGAGTCATGCGACTCTCTACTATGAATGAAAACAAATAAAAAGGTGAAAAGTTAGTGAAAAACTGACGTGACATGAATAGTTGCTAATATAGCTTAAACTAGTGTAACTCCCGTCCCGTGTACGGAGAATACATTAATACAATATTATAAATAATTTAGGTAGTTTCCAATATATAAATAAATAAATATAAATTATTTTTCCACCAAAAAATAATATAGATATAAATAAAATTAGTTCGACGGATTATAAAAAAATCTAAATATCTTTTATTTAGATTCTCTCAAAATATAAACAAAATTCCCATTTATAAGGTTTTTTTTTTCTAACCTACCATTAATTGAATCTCATGTAATTTAATAGATAACTATTTTTAAATTTTAATATTATTTTTTTATTAAATATATAGTATAGATTTATTACGTTAGTTTACTAAATTATCTGTCCATAAATTAATATTTTCCATCAAAAAATAATCTATATATAAATAAAATAACACTTATCAAATACTACATATTTATCTATTAATATTTTGGTAAGTATGACTATGAAGTATTTTTTATTTATATTTATGTCAATTAACTAAAATATAAATATATATAGATAGATTGTGGCTTATATAACTTTCTATAAACTATGATAACATATTATTTTATTAATTTTTCCCCCCTAGAATCAACTACAACGCGCCACATAGGATTTTTGTCCCCAGAATCAACCACAACGCGCCACATAGGACGCTATGCATCGGTTTTAGTATATGTACCAGCATAGTACCCGTGCGTAACGCACGGGATTTGCAAAATATATTATATTGCTTAAAAGATATTATCTTAATATATATTTATTTAATATATATTAGATATATTATAATAATATGAAAATGATATAGACAAATAATATTAATTTGAAAAAAATAATGATTTTATCATATTAGTATATAATATATGTAGCAAAACGTCAATGTATCACCTTTCTAAATAGAAACAGTTGCATGCACTAATGTAGAGAGTGTTTAATTTTTTTTTTCGCCTTCTAATTTTTTTTAGCAACTTGATTGGTTACTTTGAACATTAAACAAATATTTATTGTCGTAATAAGTTGAAAGGTAGAATCACACTAACGACTAAACAACTTAAATTTTAATTATTTTGATTGGATCATCTGACATCCATCCAACTAAAGAAATACCAATCATCCTAAGAATAAACCAAATTTTCATATTTAGAGTTTTTTTTTTTTCTATATTCATTAACACTATGAAAACGTACAACATAGGTTTTATAGGTGACTAATTATCTGTTTAAACTCCACCTTTAATTAAATTAATTTACGTTCATTTCAACTGATCAAAATAAAGGCTAAACAATAATCTATATCTATTTACTAAATAATGAACAAATTTAATTTATATATTAGGAATATATTATTTGCATATTCATAAAATAAACTTTTACTCGTTTCCTATTAAACTTGTGCTAACCATTTTAGTTTAACATTTGTCATTTTATATAGTTAAATCAATAATTAGAGTAAAAAAATGAGAAATATGTGTTTACTTAGGAGCACGTAAAGGATTCCTGTTAAGTATTAGTTGATTACATAAAATCATCATTTTCAGCATCTTATTTAATCAAATTTGAAATGAGACTTTATTTAGCAATATTATACATTTTTCATTTGAATTCTAAGCATAGCTTTATATTCGGTCAATCACCACATTTTTTAGTAATAAAATAGATTTGATTACTGATTAATATTTTGTAGCATCTTATTTAATCAAATTTGAAATCGGATTTTATTTAGCAATATTATACATCTATCATTTGAATTCTACGCATAGCTTTATATTCAATTAATCACCAATTTTTGTAGTAAAAAATAGATTTGAATACTAATTAATATTCATGATAAAAACACATAAAATGATAAATAATTGATACGGAAATGTTAACGGTCAAACTATTTTGAATTTTATATTGATTAGGACAGATAGCTAATAAAAATAGACTTAGCAAATATCTAATAAAAAAATCATTTAAGATAAAAAAATTAATTTTTTTTGTTATGAAACTGATATTTTGATGTTTCAATCAGTTATATTAATTTTTTTTTTTAAAAAAAAAAAGAGAATTTCAAATATTTTAGTGAAAATGGATTAAAATATATGGAAGAAAATCTTTATCAAATATATAATTTGTGAAATTTATTTATTTATTTGCTAATTGTTAAATTAGGACCCACAATAATTATAAGCCAATGAAATTTTGAAGTCAATGGGGATGTGTCGATGTGACATTAGCATATGGGCGTCATGTGTCATTTTAGTTTAACAATCGTCATTTTGTATGGTTAAATCAATCATTCTAGTAAACAAATCTTAGAAATATGTATGTACTTAGGAGTATGTAAATGATTCATGTTAAGTATTAGTTCATTGGATAAAATCTCATCATTTTTAGCATCTTATTTAATCAAATTTGAAATGAGATTTTATTTAGCAATATTATACATTTTTCATTTGAATTCTAAGCATAGCTTTATATTCGACTTATCACCGCATTTTTAGTAATAAAATAGATTTGATTACTGATTAATATTTTGTAGCATCTTATTTAATCAAATTTGAAAATGGACTTTTGGATGTATCTTCATTTTTAAGAAACCTGTAAAATAAATATATGACATATTAAGATAAGTGTATATATATTAGGTAATAATAGATACAACAAATAAGTAAAATAAGGAATTACCTTCTTTTGTGTTAACAACTATCGGAGTATTAGATAACACAATTATTTAAAGTATTAATAAATAAATGTTACTATTAGTATGAATAATACAATGATGAATTTAATAATCTAAAATCAAATTAAAATTTATATTTTTAATAAAATAAAAATCTTTTATCATGTTTCTTATTTGAAAATTCAAACTCTAAAAAGTTATTATAAATAACGTATTTGAGATTAATCAAATTTTCTACTAAGGTGGAAGAAATTAATTAGAGATGACAAATTTTTTAATAAAAAAAGGGATGAAAACAAAGAAAAGAAACAGATGATTAGGATAGTTATTATGGTAAATTAGAAAAAAAGAAGATAAACTTGATTTAGTTAATAAAAAAAAATAACAATAAATCAGTTATTGAGATAATTGATAGTGATTGAGATAATTAGTAGAGATTGATAGATCGAGATTGATCGGAGAAAGAAATTGATTTCTTATAATATTGACTAATCTTAAATTATGCAACTTTCATTTCACTTTTAACTGTAGCTTTATATTCGATTGATTATCATAGTTTGTAAATAGTAGTAATTAAATAAAATTAATTATTTATTAGTATTCGATAAGAAAATCTTAACGGTTGCAATAGAATAATCAAATATCTAATAAAAAAAAGTTTCAAAAATTAACAAAATGAATTTCAAGCAACAATCATTCAAAAGAGTTTATTTAAATTTATTTATTAATAATATATTGATTTATTATTTTTTGGCATTAAAAAATCTTGGATAAAAATAATCTGCAAATTTGGAGAAGTTGTTATGATTTGGTCAACAAATTGAATATTTTAATTAATAAAAATGATTTAAGTATATTTATTTTAAATATATATGGGGGTATATTAAGTGAATGGCTGCCATGTGGCACTTTTAATATGAGGCCGCCACGTGTATCCTTCGCAGCTATTTTAGTATTATATTAGATATAGATATATAGATATAGATAGATGAGTGATAGTTTTGTCTCTCATTTTGAACCTAAAAAAAAAAAAACTTATTGTAGGAAGGAAGGCTTATCCCAATGGTGCATATGGATGGGTAAATGTTAAAGATGTTGCAAATGCTCATATTCAAGCATATGAGATCCAATCAGCCAATGGAAGATATTGCTTAGTTGAGCGCGATATCCATTTTTCAGATATTGTAAAGATGTTACAACAGTCTTATCCCAACTATCAACTTTGTGAGCAGTAAGTTATTCAATGCACCCATTTATTTCCTTTTGTCTGTTAGTTGCATTTTGTGCCTTAGCTTGTGTTTGTTTCTATACATAATACATATTAACATTTTAAAAATAAATCTATAAATATTTAAGATTCATGTTGAATTCAAATCTAGGATTTGCATTTATGAGTGCCAAATGACTCAATATAGCGAATGATCACATATGATTCACATGACCTTATACATTAGTCAATGTACAAGAGCATAGAAGATTAACTAAGCATCCTTTTGAAGTGCATCCTAATAAAATGATAGATTTTGTATAGATTTATCTTTTCCCCAATTCAAATAGACAGTATTTAGTATCATTCAAGCACATATATTAGTGAGATTTCAAGAAAGTGGAAAGTTTTGTGTGAAACGGGAGTCGTATCTGTTTATTTTTTAGTTATTAATTTCCCAATTCATCAATGTGGAAGAAGTTTTATATCCCAACACACACCCTCAATCGCATCCTGTCTGGTTAGGTTTCAGTATTCTCAATCTCTTTTAGCCTAACCTGAAGTCAAGAAAACCGAATCAAGTCGGTCCGCTCTGATACCTGATACCATATGAGATTCTGAAAATTTTCGATCGAACGTGTAAAAACGAGAGTCATGTTATGTTTATTTTTATTTTTAGTTATAAGGTCGGAATCTACTCTTTTAACCAATGTGAACATCCTATATGTAATACTCCAACATATATTAATACACACTACATATTAGAATGTGGTTTTGCATTATTCATCCCTTATTAATAAAATCTATTGTTAATTTTAAAACAGGGCCTCTGAATTGACCGAAACAGCCCCAGAGAAGCCCTATTTTCCGTCATGCAAGTACTCGCAGGATAAAATGAAGACTTTGGGAATCAACTATACTCCCTTTCAAATGAGCCTGAAGGAGACAATTGAATCTTTCAAGGAAAAACAGTTTATTGGATTTTAGCTATTGTCTATTGGCTATATATTCATTCCATAAGATTTATGTTATGATTTGTGGATCTTTTATTATCGACACTTATGTTTGACATTATGAGATTATGTCCTTTATATTTCATCTCCTCGGAGTTTAGTGTTTTTTGTGTAAATAAGGCAAATAGGAGCATGCTTCTCATGTGCCAACAGATCTTTTATAAAGGACAATCTGTGTTTTCAGGGTTTGTAAGGGTTTTGGGGATCTGTATTGATGAGACTTGCAGTGCCGTTTTGGTCGCTTTTGGTAATCCCCAAATTGATTTCCTCTCATTCATAATGCACACTTTACATTTATGTTTGAATCATACTTGATTGATCATCATATATTACATTACTGTTGTTGTAAATCACTCATCTAAGTGAGTTTTGAGCTTGATCTAGGTCGGAATCTACATGGTATCAGAGCAATGTGGGTGTTTTGTATGACGTCGATTATCTATGTGCTTGTTCCATCTTGCTATTATACTTGTATTGTGTTGATTCTGTAAGGTGTGATGTTTTCTAGAAGTGGAAATCAAGGTTCTAATGGCATAATACATGATGGAGAGCAGAACAATCAAATGGAATCAAGGAGACCCTTTATCCTTATCCAACTCCGATCATCTCGTAGCTCAGTTGGTTGCAATACCTTTTGATGGCACCAACTACATGACTTGGAGTCGTGGTGTCATAGCACTTGGTGATAAATGCAAGCTAGTTTTCGTTAATGGTCTATGTGCAAGGCCTGAGCAACAATATGTGGATCTTGAAAGATGGCTTAGAGCTGATTATATGGTTCGATGCTGGTTGCTTAGCTCTATGAGAAAGAGTGTTGCT
The DNA here is from genome assembly GCA_037127255.1 of Persicaria tinctoria. Taxonomy (NCBI): domain Eukaryota; kingdom Viridiplantae; phylum Streptophyta; class Magnoliopsida; order Caryophyllales; family Polygonaceae; genus Persicaria; species Persicaria tinctoria. The sequence goes on from JBANSL010000014.1 coordinate 3,103,236, forward strand.
GAAGGGTTCATGTTTGTGGACTCCGCTAAGCATTTATTGGATGAAACTATTGAGTGGTTTGGGCAAACTAATGCTCCTCTGATATTCTAGATTAAGAAGAAACTGGGCAATGTGATGCAGGGTAACATGCGTCTTGCTGAAGTTGACAATACCTTAAAGAGATACTAGGATGAGCTGCAAGTATTGGAAAAAAATCCAGAGTGTACTTATTGGATTATGACCATGGTTTTTAGGATCGAGGTCCTAATGTAGGATCGATGCAAGGGTCTAGGATCGGATCGTAGGATCGTAAGATCCTATCAAAAAGTGAAAATCAAATATAAATAGAGAAAGTTGAAGTCAATATACCAGATTTTTGAGCCCTTTGCAAAAATGACACTCTCCTCCAAAATTTGCAAAAGTAGCAAATAAGCCCAAAAATTGGCAAAAATAACCGGTTTCATTACCCCCTTTCACTAGTCACCATTCCTGTTGAACCAAGCCCTCACCACCCCGCCCGCCTCCTTCTTCTCTCCGGTCGTTCCCTGCCCTCCACGAACCACCTCTAGCCACCCAACGACCACCGTTCAAACCACCACCCTCACCCGCACCCCCAAGCACAGAACCCACTCGGCTCATGAAGTCGACAACGAAGGGGCTAGGCTTGCGGGATTCCTCGTGAGTTCGACCTAGCGCCAACGCCATCCACCCAGATCCACAAGGAGTGGGGGTCCTCCTTCTCGCCGCCACCGGCCGGCCACGCATCCGTCGCTCACGTATCCGGCCACAGCCTCCTGAATCCGCGACGAAACCCTCGCCTATCTCCGCCTTTTTCTCCTCCTCTCTCTGCCATGATAGCGATTGAGTGGTGGCTAAATACCGGGTTGTTACACCTCCCTCCCCCCTAAAATTGTCCATTTTCTTCCTCCAGATCCCGGTTTTCCGGATCGGCCTTGCGTTCGGCGAAGTGGCAGCGCGATGGTGAGAAGCTTCGGCCAAAAGGGAAATGACGCGGAAAAGAGGAACTCCGTGCGAGGGAAAAGCCCCGATTGCGAGATTTGTTCCCTCTTCGCGCTCTGCACCTCTCCATTGATGTTCGTGGAGCGCTTCGGCAAAGAGATATTCTCTCTCCCAAACAAAGAAGATGCTAATCGATCTCTTCGATTTGCTGGCGGCAATAACGCCACTGATCTCTTGGAGTGAGGGCTTCTTTGATATTCAAACGAATCCATCTCGATACAGCAATAACGCCACTGATTTATGTTGTTGCCTTTTAGAACCTTAATCATGTAGAAGTTTTGTTGTACAACTAAGACAGTAACCATAGATCCGGTAGGGGTTACTCCTATATTAGCTAACACATCGTTGTCACTGGCTAGATAATAGTATTTGCTGGCTAGTAAGCATAGATCACAAATATTCGGGCTTCGCATCCGACAAGATTGTATTGGTTAAGAACTTTAGTACTTCGTAGTGTTTGGTTTTGGTCTTAATTGTTTAATCGTTTCCACATTTTAGACGACTTGTGTTTGATTTTATCATCTTGAGAGATCCAGCAGGGGTTACTTCTACATTGGCTAAGAAATCACTGTCACTAGCTAGATAATAGTATTTACTGGCTAGTAAGCATACATCGCAATGGGTTATACTTATACATCGTTGTAAATTTCTTTCTAGGATGTCATTTGAGAGTAATGTAGGTTTGTTTCTAGGATCAGTTATGTACATTCAAAACCACCAAAACCCCAAAGTGTTAGTGAGTTAGAACTTAGAAGAAAACTAACAAAATACTACATTCGACTACGCAAAAGAAGAGTTATCCAACTAGACATTGATTTCTTCACCTTACCATCACACGCTTGCTTATGTCCTCCGACGCTTCCGGCGAAGGAACTATCCTCGAGACGGGTACCTGCTTGTCTCTATTATCTTGCTCCTAACGGACTCAAACGACATGCTCTCCTTTATGAGCATTGCCCCCTCCTCCATGTCCACGTCGGCAACTTTACCTTTCATCTCCGGAATGATTGTCGGTTCTGCCCAGATTTTCTGGTTTATCTTGGCAGTTGTGTGAATTTCCGTGTCATCTAAATTGTTATATTTCCCATCCAAATGGTTATCCATGCCATACTCCAAATTGAGATCAAGATACGATGTACACCCAACTTTAGTTCGAAATATTTTTTTTTCATAAACATATATAAAGTGGGTGTCTATAGATAGATAAAATTAAATTAAGTTCAAAAATAAATTTATTTTTTTATTTTAACAAATAAAAATGGCTGAAAATTAGTTTAAAACAATTAAAACTTAAGTTTTGCCACTTGTCACCGCCCCATTTGCCCTCTCTCCCCTCAAATCTTTTTGTTTTTTTTTTTTTTGCCAAGTGACCTGCTACCTGGTGAGGAAAATTTGCAAAACTAACATTTTGACATCCTCTTGCAATTTTTACACCCCATTGACATTTTTGCAAAGTTGGTATTTTTTTTGGTATATTAGTGCAAATCTTCCATATAAATAAGTCATACCAAATTAATATCTTAATTTTTAAATAAAATTAGTCATTTCCTCCTTTAAATAAACTAAGGGCCCGTTTGGTTGAGAGTTAAATTTGGAAACGTAAACGGATTGAAAAATTGAAGGAAAAGAAAACGCATTGTGTTATCCCTTCATTTTGTTTGGTTCAAGTACAATGGAAAGGATTCAAAAAACTTCCCCAATTTTCTCAAATTTTAGGGTTTTCAATTTTCCACCAAATTTTTAGCTAATTTAACAAATTAGAGATTTTGATTCCCTAATTTCACAAATTACTGAATTAGGATGTTTAATTCCCTAACTCAATAAATTGATTAATAATCTATTTTGCATTTTATCACAGTTCAGAAGTGGAGATGGATTTGAGGACACTAATGAGCTTAGGAAGAGGAGGAGGCCCATATCGATGGTGGCAGAGAGGCGATCCAGATGGCGCAACCGGTTATCGATATGGATCGAGGTGCTCCCGTCGGGGACTATTGGCGCGGCCGGTTATCCATCTGGATCCAGATGACGCGACTGGTTATCGAGAAGGAGTGCTCTCGCTGTACAGCGGTTGCCGAAGATGCAGTGGAGCGAGCTGGAGGACGAGATTGAGAGCAAACACCGGCTCTGTGAGCGCGTCTTCTTCGACTATCCGTCGGCGTCGGGAGAAGAGATCGAGCTGAGAGAGAGAAGAGAGAGAGGCACAAAGTGTGAGAGAGTCGACCTGTTTGAAGAGAGAGAGAGAGAGAGAGAGAGAGAGAGAGAGAGAGAGAGAGAGAGGTGAGAGAGGCACATAACAAAGAGTACGCGAGAGAGCTGATCTTTTTGAAACACCCAAAAAGTGAGGGGTAATAAAATGGGCCGATCCGTTTGAGGCTCAAAACACTTTCATTCATTTGAGGAGGTGAAACAAACATTTTTTTATTTGGCCAAACACTAACAAAGTGTTTGATGGGTTAGTTTTTAGCTAACCAAATAGGCCCTAAGTAACTAACATATGCCAATAATAACTCCTTAGCATGCATAATTGGGCAAGGATAATATGTCAAAAGGTATAATATGATACTTAAAATGTTTACATAAGTCACTTAACATCCATAAACCATACTAAAAATGGTCTAAGAAACAAGATTAACAAAAAATGAAACCCCACATCACATGATTGTTTCTGATATGCCATATGTGATAAGTCGCCGCCGCCGGAGTGCACCGTGGTCGCCGGATTGTTGGAATATGCCTCTCAAGCTTGAGAGTTCAGGCTTCATCGATTTAGGGATTTTAGGGTTTAATTTTCCCCAAAAATTAAAACACATTTAAAAAAAAAAAGAAAAGAAATGGGCATAATTTCATCAAAATAACGACATGGGCTTTGTGGACTAAAATTTGGATGAGCCTAATTTCATCAAAATATGAAATTACTAGGATCGGTTAGGATTGTAAGATCCTAACGATTCTAACTGATCCTACTCTGATTCTAATTTCATCAAAATATGAAATTACTAGGATCGGTTAGCAGTTTAATTAAGAAAGATTGGAAGAAGCTAAAGTATGAGAAGAAATATTCTCATTGCAATCATAAAGGGCACATTGCTGAACATTGCTTAAAACTACATAGAGTTCTTGACTAGTAAAAGGCCTTGAAAGAAAAGGACAAGGGGAATGGCTCAATGAAAGGTCCAGCTAACTCAGCAGGCTTGATGAGTTCAGAAATGCAGGATAATCCTCTAGAGGAATCATATTAGTACATAGACTCCACTGATGTCCAGCTTGACATTGCCATGGTCAATGCGGTTTTTTAGGAAATTATGAAGAAGATGAAGGGAAAGAACACCGAGAATGCTTTTGCCAATTTTGCAGGTAAATTTCCTACCTCTACTGTTAATGTAGCTTTTCACAACTGGTGGGGTTGAATGGATAGTGGACACATGTACTAGTGATCATGTAACGACCTGGGATTAGAAATCCCGAGTTACGTTTCGAATGATAGAATCCTTCGTTCAGATCTTGCGCACCGAGTACATGATGAAGTTTTGAAAACAAATAATAGTAGCAAAAAGTGGGATTTAGAACCTAAAACGTTCGAGAGGTCCGTTGGAGACCCGGGGTTAACACCCATGTACCTGTCCTAGGAACTAAGTTGCATAAATTCTTTTAGCATTCAAACCAATCATCATCATCTAAAACCAAATACATTAATATGCCACGGTGGAGCCTCGTCAAAATAGAAATATAAGACCTCAAAATATATACCAAGGTTTATATGGTGAAGTCAGAGTCTCAACTCTCTCTTTCCGCCATGCAAAGATCCTGCGATCATAGAATCATATCGTCATCATTATACATATAGATATCATACCTAAAAACATTAAGGGGGCATGAGATCAGATTGAGGCCCGCACTTGGCTAGTCCCCACATATAAGCACATATATACGCTATTCCTAATATTTTTGATTTATTTCACAAGACTATAAAAATAGGAAAATAATAGTAGTGTACTAAAAACACATTTAGGGGCATTTTAGTCTTTCATTTTCAAGTTAAATTATGGAAGTTTAAGGGAAAATGGAAGGATGAGTGATTACTTGCAAACAGTTTGTTATAAGGGGTGATTAAGTGAAAATTTTTGAATAAGGAGTGGTTAATTGAAAACAAGGGTGAATAAAAGGTGATTTTATGCATTTTGGCCTTAAATATAATAGAAAAAAGATAAATACCAAAAATATTTTACCTTTTATTATTATTATTTTTATTTTTTGGGTGGTGATCGCTTTGCTAATTAAATAGAGTATTTTTTACAAATTTTCATATCTGGGTGAAATTATTTTCAAAAGTAGGTATTTTTGCAAACCAATTATGAAAGTGAGTATTTACTACTAATTTGAAGTTATTCTCTATCAATTGACAAGGTTAATTTCTTTTTCAATTTGAAGTTGTATACCAAACTTTTTTTTTGGGGGGTGGTTCGATTTTGGTTGCGACTTTAGAGGTCGTAGACGTGATCGAAATCTGATGGCTCATTGACAATTTAGTTCAAATACGAGGTTTCTGTTGTGTTCTCCCGTGTGAGTCAACGCGCTCTCCCGTGTTCTCGGCATTCGCGGCTCACCTTGGATCTCCCTCGACTCCTTCGTTGACTGAAGGCTTTATATGGGTTCTTATGGTTGTTGCTTTCATCTGTGTTTTTTGTGTGTCTATTATGTTGTATGTTGACGGTTAGTCCGTCTGTCGATTCGTCGGTCTATCGATCGCCTGCGTTGCTCTTACCAATAGACGGAAGTCCAGACTCACATTGCTCCTGATTCACCATCATTCACCTTCGTCAGAGTGTTCCTTTCACCTCTTTTCTTTTCAGTGTATCTTCTTTTGATAATCATTATTTATGGTACCGTTTGCTCCAATTTTATAACGGTTAGTCAACCGCCGAGTTTTTCGGCCTCTCGATCTATTGGGCTTGTCCATTACATCGAATTCTTTCCGTTTTAAAAGAATAAAAAAAAATTATATAAATAGGTATAGACTATAGATAATTAGATATACGGAGTATTTCGATGGATTATCTTGTGGTGTGATCAAACAAGATGAGGTGGAACAGAGAGGAAAAACTCTCTCTTTTGAGAGAGATGGAAATCCGGCCGACGGCCACCCAACACCGGCTTCGTCCACCTAAAACCGGCTTCGGCCGCCTAAATCCGGCTCCGACCGTCTTCGATCTGCTTGACGCTCACCCGTCCTCCTCTGGGATCCTGACCTCCATCCCGGACTACGTTTTGCCTCGTCCCCCTCTGTTCCCATCGGCTTTCCGTTCACCGCCCACCGACAGCCTTCTTCTCTTGTCGGTTCGGGTTTCAATCGGGTTGTCCTCAACCCCCGGCGTCGACCTCCGCCCATTTTAGGGCGTTTGTAGCTTTCTCCTCCACAATTGCCTGGTTTTGGTTTCGATTAAAATCTGTAATTGTTTGGGGGTTATTGTCGATTAGTTTCTCCTGCCCCTAATTCTACAACCGATTGGTCTGATTGTGCAGCCCTATGGCCCCTATCCATTTTCCTTCTTATGGATCATTATCTCAGGTGGTTTTCGAGTCGTCCCAACCAAACCCGTTGGTCTGCCTTGGTTGTGTAACGGCCCAGAATTATGATTTCCGGGTTACGTTTCAAGGGATAAAACCCCTTGTTCGGATCTTGCAATCCAGGTACGGGTCGAGGTTTCAAACTCATTTTAAGGTTATTAGAAAGAGGGATTTCAAACCCTAAAAACATCGAAGGGCCGTTGGGTACCCTTAACCTGTCCTAAGACTATGTCACGGAAACCATTTCAAACGGAAGTAAAGCGGAAGTAAAGTACAGATACAAGTGCCACGGCGGAGCCGGGTCAAAACGGAGTCAAAAGTATAAATCCAAAACAATATAATCAGAGTCTGGTGAAGTCTATAACTCCAGCGCTCACTCTCCGCCGACAAAATGACCCGCGCAATAAGCAAACAGCACCGATAGGATGAACATAAATAATTCCTAAAAAAATTGATTTGGAGCGGGATCAGATCGATGCCCACTTAACTCTGCATCCCAACCATAAGCACACATATACGCTATACCTAATAAAGATGCTCTAATGCAGTACGAAATTCAAACACACTAGCATGCTCCTAGTTCATAATAATGTGCAGAAATACTGTAAAGGGCCCAAGACAATGCCAAGTGGCATATCCCTCTCCTACCTCCACCCCTTCCGACAGGCGGAGACTGGCCAGCTCGTGAATGCATTCATTCATAATAGGGCGGCACGCATGCCTAACCCGCTCCACAATAAAGCCCGCAGGCATATCATAATATAAGGAAGTACTCGATTGACTCAGGGTACCCGATGAGGCTGGGCTACCCTATGACCCTAGCAAAGACTCTAGGACTATCACAGATAACGGCCGTTCTGTTTACAAACACATAGAGAAATAGAATGCTCAACGATCAATGCAACCTAGCATGGTACTACATGGCATGCTGATCATGAATGCAACACCTAGTATATCATGCACTTAAAGCAGGGAATAGCTCTATTCAATCTGAGTAAGCTCCGAAGAGACTTACCTGAAGATGCAGAACAGCAATATAACACAAGCAAGGGCCCAAATGCAAGTCCAAAGCAATCCAAAAGCAATACACACCTATCATCAAGTCATTTCCATAAGCTATCGTGCCGACACTCATACATACGAAACTCAAGTTCTCAACATACTCAAAACCAATCGATGATAAAACCATTTTCCAAAATCTTTCCGATACGATCAACATCAATCAAAATCATTTATTTAAATCCAACTTATTGATAAAATCGTACCAACCATATTTCCGAACTCATTTCCCAAAGTTTTCCAACTCTTAAGTCTCAAGATAAGTCAACTCACTTTTAAAACAATTTCTCAAATCATATTATAGAAATAGTTCCGACATTTTATTTCAAACCTTGACTTTAATGTTTCAAGTAACTTAAGACATTTGTTAAACATTCCCAAAATAGGTCCATCTTTATAAACCCTATTTATAAAATAAATTACTTTATCGATTGACCTCAATAAATCACTCTAAAATAATTTTATAATATATAATAATAATTTCAGAAATCCATATTTATCACAAAATCAGAAATAACATGTCTTAATAATAATAACAATAGGTTAATCAAATAGGTAATATATGATAACATGTTAACTCTACAATTGTATAATATAAGTAACACACAACAATACCCATCTACTAACAAAAGCCCAATCTCACAGCCCAACCCTTATGTGAATAAAAGAAGGAACCCGGCCCAGCCCAGAGAAGGAATGAAAGAATAAAGGATCCGGATTCCATGCTCCCTCTCCCAAAACTGGATACCCACAAGAGAAATGATATAACCCGGAAAGGAGGGATCGAATCCGGCCCATGACCCGGAAAATTAGGCCCAACCCTGCCCAACACTGCCTTCCTTCTTTCCCAAACAGATAGAACAGAGAGCGACGTCGGAGAAAGGGACGGAAGAAGGAGGAGGAAGAGCTCAGGCCTGCCGGCGGCTCCTTTCCGGCCAAGACTCTCCCACCCGGACCGACACTACATTCCGACCTCAACCGACCCAACAGGACAGACACGAGCGCAGGGAAGAAGGAGGAAGAGAAGTCTCACCGAGATGGTCGTCGTTCACGCCGGAACTGCTCACCGGAGGACGATTTGCTTCGTTGGAGGCTTGAGGGTGCGATTATCGACCTGGAACGGATGGAGTGGTCAAAAGGAGGGACCTTTACAGGGTTTCGAATCGGAATCGAAGGGAGGAGGTTGCGGGGTGCTCACCGAGGGCTCGAGCTTCGCCGGAAGGTTCGATTGTGGCTCGCCGAAGACTTGGGATGGACGGAGGAGGGAGGCGACTTGGTGCGCGGAGTGCCGACGGGAGAAGAACGGGGAGGTGTGGTCCGGATTGTGCTACTGGTGACTGCTGTTCTTGGCGGCGGTCGGCGACGGATCCGAGGGCTGCTCCTGGCGGCTACTGCTGGACCGAAGAGAGGAGGAAGGTGGGTGGAATTGTTGTTCGGCTTTGCTACTCGGAAAAACAGGGACGATGGTGCTGGAACAAGGTGAAAAGGAGGGAGTTGTGGCTAAGGATGTGAAGGAAAGAAGGGGGGAATGAGTTTCCTGGGAAGACAGTGAAAGAGGGGAGCTGCTATTGGGTATAGAAAACAGAAGGGAGTAGGTGGTGTTTAGCATCTTGCCTTTCTGGGTGAAGCAAGCACATGAGGGAGGAGGTGGGAGTGGATAATATTTAGCTAGAATTGGGGTGGAGTGAGCTGGAGTTGGGTTGAATGCAACCCGGATAGAGGTGGGAGGAAGAGACAAAATGTGACCCCAAAACAATTTCTCAAGGTACCCGGAAAACAAATCCCAAAACCCGCTCTCTCGATCTTATCCCGACTCGTTTACAAATAATTTTTTTTAAAATTTTCAATCCGAGTTTAATAATGGAATTTCTAAAAAGCGGAATAAAATCTATTTTGCATAATTTAAAATTTGGTCGGAATCCGCTTTAAAAGTTTCGAGTTCTATTTATTAAATGGATGACAAGTTTTCCTTACAATATCCGATTTAAATCCATTTTATTTTATTTATTTTTAAATTATCATTTTAAAAATCCGGGCCTTTACATCATCCACCTCTAAAAACAAGTCTCGTCCCCGAGACTAAAACCAAAATAAAGTAGGGGGTGAAGTTTGAAATTGATGAGTCCAAGGACCATGTCCAAGAATCTTGTAATCATCTCGGTCGCGTCTTCCTAGATTCTCACAACATCCTAGTCACGGTCGTGACATCTCCAATTGGTCTTGACAAGTATGCAATAGGCGCCCCTATCACATCCTTGCTTCGACTTTTCGGAAGTACCACAACTCTCTACAATATCATTACTAGGTCTTAGCAAGCAAACTATAAGCGCCCTCATAAAATGCTTGTATCCACTTCGTGAAGTATCATAGAGTTGCCCGGGTTTGAAAAGTTTCAAATGGAATTCCATAATTGAAAATAAAGATTAGCCTCAAAATCGTTGAAATTCTCGGTAACGTTCATTCTTTTACAATCAAAGCTGGTCCTTTTTCAAAATCGTTCAAAATCTTCAAATAAGACGTCTAATTAAGCAACCTTACACCAAACAACTCAAATCCCTTTCAAATCAAGATTTCGTCAAAATCTTCCAACCACCAGATTAGTTTCGCGCATATCAAACAATCAAATTCAGAAGTTGGGAGGTGGAATCATCCACCTCTAAGGGCTAATCCCATATTCTCTTCCTAGTTTCCAGAATCAAATCAATCTATCAGTCTGAATTCAAGCAAGGTTCACAGTGCATAACCACATAACCAATCGATCCTCAACGAGTACATCATACGACAAGTCTCAACCATGTATCCACACAGTTCCACAAGGTCACATGAAGCATCTCCAAATCATACTAAAGGTTAAAATGTGCATCTAAACAACATACCAAAAATCATAAGGTATATCTACATCATACTGAAGGCATCACAAGTGCATAATCGAATGCTCATCACTCATCACGTAAGCACACATGTCCAAAAATCAACGGGTTAGGTGTTATGGGGTTAGTACGCCAGTACACATCAAATCTCACTATCGCATATCGATATTGAAACACAAGTAGGACAGATTCATCACGTTAACATATCAACACAACAAAGTCATGCTATTAAGATTCAGAAAAAGGGAGATCAAGCAGTATATAAATCATCAAAATATCAGTATGCTCTGAAAGACATCACCTTAACTCATCGCAACATCGAATGACAATCATTTAAAAATCATGCACCATTATCTCATATGTACTAACCATAATCATACTTCAAGTCATATTCGTCATTTACATAACCACTAATCATGCTTGTCAACCATATAGTACACATCATGCTTACTACCACATAATAAAACATCATGCTTCCACATAATAGCACATCATTATCTCGTATGTCATATCACAACGCATCCTAACATGCTCCTAAAACAACACAGCAGAGCAGCAATATGTCATGATAACATTTGTCACTACCAACTAGATTTCAATATTGCATAACAGCATGTAATATCATTCTGTATCAGATTCATCATAGTTGCTATCTAACATCATGCCAGCAAATATAAATAAATCACATAATCAGGGAAATTCCTCACATCATACCAGTCAAATAAAACACAATTCCCACTCACCCATCTCCACTCTCAAGCCAAGATTAATCCTCTTCTAAACTCGACAACACTAACTCCGATAAAATCCACCGAAGAAATCCCAATTCCTCTCGATGCTCAAATCTTACCCCTCCTTCCGCCAATCAATACCACACCATCCACCTCTAAGAACCCAACTCCTATCTCTAACTGCACACCCGAGTACCCTCTCGTTCGATGTTCTCAATGCTCTCAAAAGTCATTTCTTACACTTCTCTTACTACCCAAGACATCACAAGTATCACCCAAAAGCTCATCAGAACCCACCAAGTATTGTCTCATGTACATCCCAAAACTCACTTAATCTTACCTCAGTCAACATCCCTCTCTCGCGACTTACCTCATAATATCATCGTTCATCCTAACCGCTTAAATTCTTTCACCACTCTACCAAATGACCTCACCCACGGGTTTAAAGAAAAAGAAATCATGGAAATCATCGAACATAAGGTCTACATCATAACAATTTGCATTTATAACATACATCATGGGTTCAACAAACCTTAATTTTTACCATCATGCTCAAAATTATAGCAAAACACCATATATGAACATAGTCAATTCAAGCTAGCAATTTTCATCATAACCTTATCAGATCACAATTCAGGCTTATCAGCATTTACAGTTCATATTTTACAGGCGAGTAATTTCAATCATGCTTATCAACTCAGAGTATCAACGCATCAAGTTACCATGACACATTAGAACTGTAAGGCATCGATTCATATCACCATCGAAATTAGGAACAGTCATCATCAAGTCAACACATCAACACATAAATCACATCGCTAGGTCAGTGCAATATCATTGTCAACAACCAAGTTCAAAAGGGTTAGCACTTCGAATAGCGAACAATCCCGCTTGCAAGTCATATCGTACACAGTAACCGTAATTCTCGATGCGTGCTTGCTCCAACGACATCATCGATCCTGAGGCCCGTGGGCTATGGGCCCACGCTTTCTTTGCGTTGCTCCATCGCTAACTAACTTCTTGTTTCCTTTTTCACGCGGTCGTTCGTCCAAGTATCGCAGAGGAGTCTAAGTTAGCAGAGATAGGGGAGTGACAGGGACAGGAAACCCAATGTTCACTTCGAAAATACAGGCCAAGGCTAAAAGGATGACAAGACTAGAGACAAGACTCTGACCCGAGAATAGCAACGATGCCCTTATGGAAGTCTATTAGGTTATAATCGCGACAAGTAACACGAATTCATCATGGAGCATATCAATTTAACTAACCCACACTAACATGTACCTATCTCAAGGGAAAAGAACATGCGTATTCATTCCAGAAGACACAATCAAGTCCTACACGGATGCATGCGAGATAAACTAGTAGTATGTGATTCCATGGAAACAGATATGCTCAGCAACTTTAAACAGGATACGCGGGATTTATTGAGCATCACAATTATCACATATATGAACAATGCACGAGCTTGGTGTATGCATCATACGAGAACATATAATAGCAACATAGTAACTACCTCATCTAACACAATGATCATATAACAGGTCAATCATGGCACGTAATCATATGACGAGATACATTTAGATATCATAGGTCCCACACGATACTAGCGATACATGATGTAATACAAGCATAGTCAAGAGTCATTAAGAGGAGCTCAACATAATATTCAGGATAGCAAGAGGAGAATCACAGAGTAACAGAATGACATCACGAGCGACAAATCATCATCATTCTATGAATGAACCATCATAGGACACCTATAAATGTACAGTAGTTATCACATCATAGAACAGGTACAACATGTAATCATTTAGCGAGTCATGCTGGAAATCATAAGCCCTGCAGAATACTACTGGCACATATCGAACATGAACACAATTAAGATAATGCGATTAGATTCATCCTAACATTCAGGTGTCATGCGTGTGCGAAACCATAATATAACGTGGTGTGTGATCATGCGAGGTGTCAAGCCATACGTTCGTGCAATCACGATATGATATCACAGAGTAATAGGGGAAATACTACCAAGCGATAACATGTAAGCATGCTAGGATCAAGCATCACAGAAATTAAGCAAGACAGTCATCGAATTCAACATTAATCCAATCAGGATGAGTAAAGCATTTTAAGAGGACAACAAGAGGGACGAAACACACTATCAGGGACCTAGCTCGAGAGAAAATCAACAGTAGCGTAGGCAAGGTATAATTCACACAAGTCATGATCAAAGGTCCTACATGATACTAATGGCTCAACATAACACGCGATACATACATGCAACTAATCATGGCGGCACGTAAGAAATAAATTCAATCACATTCAAGCAATCTAGAAACATGAGGAAGGTTTTACGATGTATAACACGAGTTTGAGTAATGGCAATATGATTGGAATACGGGGCATGAGCTCAAATCAACACATACTAGGATAAAACATGCATTTCTCAAGACTCAATTATACCAAATATTCTCTCTTCAACACAAGTAACACACAACAATATCAAGTGCAAAATAATCAGCAACAGTTAATCTGACAATTACAAAATAGATATGCATGCTATAGGTTCTTGTCACAAAAGGAATAAGGAGCATCGACGCGTCATCAGCTAGTATGATAAAGAGATCATTTACAGGCATTCATACGAAGAAGATTTTATCACACTATCATGGACCTAACCCAGGAGGAAACAACTATCATGTAGGTTCATATCATATGGTCCATGCTTCAAATCAATCATAGAGGCAATACAAGAGGCCAAGTGGACATGCCATGACAACATATAATCATGATGGAAAACAAGACATAACATGAGTAACCTTATACTAATATGATTATTTGCGAGGCACACACGGAAGATTACAGAATCAAGTCATGCAATTCAGAGAGAGTCACCATTACAACCGGACAGAGATCCCTAAGGGCAACCATTGACTTTTCCCGACTGACTTCTCACCCCTCTTTCCCGTGGGACTCTGGTATGACTCTTTGTGGCAAGAAGACACGGGTTGGTCGTCACAAGAAGCAAGAAATGCAGCCCAGAAACACCTTACTTGACTTAAAGGGACATAAGGAACCACCTTCCAATATTCGCTCATACAACCTTCACATCCATACATGATTCCGACACAATGTGTTTACCAGCCCGATTTTCCCCGTGGGAGACACTGACATCCGGGAGAAAGAGTCGATAAGATTCTCAAGGGTTTAGCAACGTGGAACGGGCTATCACACATAACTGGGTTGACCATACAGAAACAAGGGTACTCCCACTATTCCGTTTTCACATATCAGTCAATACACATTTAACTGTTAGGCATACCAGTCAGTTATCTAGCATAGCAAGCACCCAACACAGAATCAGTCAGTGACACTCATAATGACCTCCTTGGAGTCTTCCAGACCCATCTGTAAAGAACAAGCTAATATTTCGCCTACCCATTTCCAACTACATCCAATAGGGATGGTGTAACGTCTTTCTACCCACTCGATCCCCTCTTTAGTCGGTTTCCCATATTTTATGATAAGCCAAGTTCATTACTTAGTCCAATTTAGGTTAGACATCTTAAATTCATTTTGCCCCTTTAAAACACGTTCAAAACCTTTGAAATTCATGGGCAGTTTTCCAAAACATACACTCGACCCTTTTGTACCCGAATTGCACAACCTCAGCTCTGATACCATCTTTGTAACGGCCCAGAATTATGATTTCCGGGTTACGTTTCAAGGGATAAAACCCCTTGTTCGGATCTTGCAATCCAGGTACGGGTCGAGGTTTCAAACTCATTTTAAGGTTATTAGAAAGAGGGATTTCAAACCCTAAAAACATCGAAGGGCCGTTGGGTACCCTTAACCTGTCCTAAGACTATGTCACGGAAACCATTTCAAACGGAAGTAAAGCGGAAGTAAAGTACAGATACAAGTGCCACGGCGGAGCCGGGTCAAAACGGAGTCAAAAGTATAAATCCAAAACAATATAATCAGAGTCTGGTGAAGTCTATAACTCCAGCGCTCACTCTCCGCCGACAAAATGACCCGCGCAATAAGCAAACAGCACCGATAGGATGAACATAAATAATTCCTAAAAAAATTGATTTGGAGCGGGATCAGATCGATGCCCACTTAACTCTGCATCCCAACCATAAGCACACATATACGCTATACCTAATAAAGATGCTCTAATGCAGTACGAAATTCAAACACACTAGCATGCTCCTAGTTCATAATAATGTGCAGAAATACTGTAAAGGGCCCAAGACAATGCCAAGTGGCATATCCCTCTCCTACCTCCACCCCTTCCGACAGGCGGAGACTGGCCAGCTCGTGAATGCATTCATTCATAATAGGGCGGCACGCATGCCTAACCCGCTCCACAATAAAGCCCGCAGGCATATCATAATATAAGGAAGTACTCGATTGACTCAGGGTACCCGATGAGGCTGGGCTACCCTATGACCCTAGCAAAGACTCTAGGACTATCACAGATAACGGCCGTTCTGTTTACAAACACATAGAGAAATAGAATGCTCAACGATCAATGCAACCTAGCATGGTACTACATGGCATGCTGATCATGAATGCAACACCTAGTATATCATGCACTTAAAGCAGGGAATAGCTCTATTCAATCTGAGTAAGCTCCGAAGAGACTTACCTGAAGATGCAGAACAGCAATATAACACAAGCAAGGGCCCAAATGCAAGTCCAAAGCAATCCAAAAGCAATACACACCTATCATCAAGTCATTTCCATAAGCTATCGTGCCGACACTCATACATACGAAACTCAAGTTCTCAACATACTCAAAACCAATCGATGATAAAACCATTTTCCAAAATCTTTCCGATACGATCAACATCAATCAAAATCATTTATTTAAATCCAACTTATTGATAAAATCGTACCAACCATATTTCCGAACTCATTTCCCAAAGTTTTCCAACTCTTAAGTCTCAAGATAAGTCAACTCACTTTTAAAACAATTTCTCAAATCATATTATAGAAATAGTTCCGACATTTTATTTCAAACCTTGACTTTAATGTTTCAAGTAACTTAAGACATTTGTTAAACATTCCCAAAATAGGTCCATCTTTATAAACCCTATTTATAAAATAAATTACTTTATCGATTGACCTCAATAAATCACTCTAAAATAATTTTATAATATATAATAATAATTTCAGAAATCCATATTTATCACAAAATCAGAAATAACATGTCTTAATAATAATAACAATAGGTTAATCAAATAGGTAATATATGATAACATGTTAACTCTACAATTGTATAATATAAGTAACACACAACAATACCCATCTACTAACAAAAGCCCAATCTCACAGCCCAACCCTTATGTGAATAAAAGAAGGAACCCGGCCCAGCCCAGAGAAGGAATGAAAGAATAAAGGATCCGGATTCCATGCTCCCTCTCCCAAAACTGGATACCCACAAGAGAAATGATATAACCCGGAAAGGAGGGATCGAATCCGGCCCATGACCCGGAAAATTAGGCCCAACCCTGCCCAACACTGCCTTCCTTCTTTCCCAAACAGATAGAACAGAGAGCGACGTCGGAGAAAGGGACGGAAGAAGGAGGAGGAAGAGCTCAGGCCTGCCGGCGGCTCCTTTCCGGCCAAGACTCTCCCACCCGGACCGACACTACATTCCGACCTCAACCGACCCAACAGGACAGACACGAGCGCAGGGAAGAAGGAGGAAGAGAAGTCTCACCGAGATGGTCGTCGTTCACGCCGGAACTGCTCACCGGAGGACGATTTGCTTCGTTGGAGGCTTGAGGGTGCGATTATCGACCTGGAACGGATGGAGTGGTCAAAAGGAGGGACCTTTACAGGGTTTCGAATCGGAATCGAAGGGAGGAGGTTGCGGGGTGCTCACCGAGGGCTCGAGCTTCGCCGGAAGGTTCGATTGTGGCTCGCCGAAGACTTGGGATGGACGGAGGAGGGAGGCGACTTGGTGCGCGGAGTGCCGACGGGAGAAGAACGGGGAGGTGTGGTCCGGATTGTGCTACTGGTGACTGCTGTTCTTGGCGGCGGTCGGCGACGGATCCGAGGGCTGCTCCTGGCGGCTACTGCTGGACCGAAGAGAGGAGGAAGGTGGGTGGAATTGTTGTTCGGCTTTGCTACTCGGAAAAACAGGGACGATGGTGCTGGAACAAGGTGAAAAGGAGGGAGTTGTGGCTAAGGATGTGAAGGAAAGAAGGGGGGAATGAGTTTCCTGGGAAGACAGTGAAAGAGGGGAGCTGCTATTGGGTATAGAAAACAGAAGGGAGTAGGTGGTGTTTAGCATCTTGCCTTTCTGGGTGAAGCAAGCACATGAGGGAGGAGGTGGGAGTGGATAATATTTAGCTAGAATTGGGGTGGAGTGAGCTGGAGTTGGGTTGAATGCAACC
This sequence comes from Persicaria tinctoria, assembly GCA_037127255.1. Classification (NCBI taxonomy): domain Eukaryota; kingdom Viridiplantae; phylum Streptophyta; class Magnoliopsida; order Caryophyllales; family Polygonaceae; genus Persicaria; species Persicaria tinctoria. The sequence goes on from JBANSL010000014.1 coordinate 3,120,876, forward strand.
CGGATAGAGGTGGGAGGAAGAGACAAAATGTGACCCCAAAACAATTTCTCAAGGTACCCGGAAAACAAATCCCAAAACCCGCTCTCTCGATCTTATCCCGACTCGTTTACAAATAATTTTTTTTAAAATTTTCAATCCGAGTTTAATAATGGAATTTCTAAAAAGCGGAATAAAATCTATTTTGCATAATTTAAAATTTGGTCGGAATCCGCTTTAAAAGTTTCGAGTTCTATTTATTAAATGGATGACAAGTTTTCCTTACAATATCCGATTTAAATCCATTTTATTTTATTTATTTTTAAATTATCATTTTAAAAATCCGGGCCTTTACAGGTTGCTTCCCCTCGATTGTGTGGAGTGGGCTTGTCCCTCGCTTCTCACCGTCGGAGGCACCGGGGCGGCGCCGGCGTTGATGCTCCCACTGGTGTCAGCCTTGTCCTCGCCACCCATCCTCGGTCTCTCGCCTCCTTCGTTGGTCGGGGCGATTCCCCCCTCCGCTTCGGTTGCTCGGAGCAGCCGCCGGCTTTGCTGTCGGCCTCTCCGGCTACCTTCGGCGGTGCTATCTTGCCGGCAGTCCTTCTCATTGGATCGCCTGACTGGTTCTGGAGATCTGAATTTTTCGGCCCGAAAGTTTGCGCTTCGGGTCCAAGGATTTTCCTTGGGCCCAAAGCAAGCCCGAAAGGGAATTACAAAAAAAAAAAAACCTATTATTTGTATGTATGTATTTATTTTTATATATACATATACATATATGTTGATTAAAATCTCGAAAGTGTATCAAGATTTGCTCGTTTGGGTGTGTATTAAATCCCGTTAAGGTTGTCTAAGTCCCGAAAGGGTTTTTTGGTGCTTCTTTCTTAGGCAGTGTGCGACTCTACGTTGGCGTGGTTGAGCGATTTTCTCCGTGGATTTGGTGCTAGCCGTCGGAGTCGGGATAGGTTGGGATCGTGGTGGTGTGTATCGTGACGTCTCCGCTATCGGGTTGACTGCTTCCCTGGAGTTACGTCCTCACTGCCCACAGGGTGATCGGATCCTGCTGTATCGATGGCCTACGGTTCTACTCCTGAGTAGGGCTTGGCTTCGACTGTCGTCTTCACCCACATCCATTTTTGGTTTAGGTCTGCTTGATTTCGTTTGTTGTAGAGTTCGTTTGCCTGAATTTGCACCTTTATGTTTGTTGTTTGTTACGTTTGTAGACGGTTCTCCCGTCTGTCGGCTTAGCCGACCTTCGAGTTTCAGGCTTGTCTGAACTCGAATTTTTACGTGATCAAAAAAAAAAAAAAAAAAGATATACGGAGTATTTCTTTTTATTAAACAAAATAATTTCGTACAGTTTCTTGATTTGGAACTCAACTCTCTCTCCTCCGCAATTGTTCGTGCAGAAGCGATATACGCCTGCCTCCGTCGTCGCACGTGAACTGAACTGTCTTCGTGGTGTCGGGTAAGAATAGCGTTTATCGTTTCGTCATCGTTGTTGCGAAATTTAAAACCTGAATTGACATTGTTATTTATAAATTTAGAGGATTGGGGGTTTCTAAGTTTGCGGACTCGAGTCGAGTAGGGATTGGAGAAGGAAAGGAAGCACTGAAGTTTTCTGTGATTGTTTCGTGTGCTGTCGAGCTCGATTAATCGAATTCCTGTGCTTGTTTTGGGTAAAAGTAAAATTGAGATCAATTGGGAGGAAGAGGACGGGCTGATGCCTTGTGTCATCCACTTGCATTAGTAAGGAGCCCTAATCCATCCTATTTTGATTTGGGTTAAGTTTGGTGTCTTGTGGACTTCCTTAAAATTAGGGTTTCTGAAGCCTTTGTGGTTTATCACCCAGCTTCTGGGACACTGATCGGTGGAATTTCTTGGGCATTAGGTTTCTTAAAAATTCCAATGAAGTATTGGGAAGCCAGGGGTTTGTAGAACCTACAAGCTATTTACTGTAGTGTGTTTGTGGTTGAATTCTGGAATGTGTTTATAAAGCTGATTTAGGGAAGAGTCGGCTTTATTGGAAGCTTGCTTAGGTCATTATTAAGCATGTTATGTTTTGTAATTTTAGGAGTTTCTTCTAAAAACCTGCAACAGGTTACTGTTGAGGGTGCGTTTTTGCAGCTGTGTTGTTTGGGTTAGAATACTATCATACAAGCTTTGTTTTCGAGGTAAGATGAGTTTCGTTGAAGCTTATTTTGTCGAGGGATATGCTTTAGTCATTTTGGATTTTTTAGGAGAAGGTGGTCAGCTATTTTTAATTGTATAAAACTGTGCCCAGATCTACCCAGTTGAGTTGTGTTATGCCATTGCGGCACAGGTGCACACCACAACTCTGAAGTTCTACTGATTTGTTGTTGTTGGTTGGATTGTACCTTTCTATATAGTAGTTCCAGTCGTTAATCAGTACTTGTGATAAGTTCTGCTTATATTTTGTGGGTGTGATCTCTCAAACTCCATTTTTTCGAGGAATTCTACAGTACTTGTTACTAATTTGCAAGTCCCTTCACTGAGAATTTGATGTTGACTAAACGTGGTTCTGAAATTGCAATTGTTGTTGTTAGCCTAAATATAGTAACTTGTAGTATGGGTTATGTACCATTTTTGTGAGGAATTATATAGTAGTTGTTAAGTTTGATGTTGCTGCTGAAAATTTTGTATCCCCAATCCTATACCTACAATATTAGACAACTTCTGATGCATCATTTTTGTGCAGATTTTTATTGGCTCAAGGAGTCAAACTTTTGGATCAGAGAAAATAATGGCTTCTTCTGATGACGAGGTTGATGTCCTGCCCAAATTTGTGTCGGATTATTATTTTGTTGAAGAGAATGACGAGCCCATATCCTTTTCTGTTTTGCCTCTCCATTGGAGTTCGGATGAAATTTCGGCTGGTAAGAGAAAGCAAGTTTTTGTTCATGGAACAACTGATAATGGCCTTCAGAGAATATATAAGCCGGTCACTGCTTGGAAGTTTGATCTTTCACGCATGAATCCAGAGATATTAGTTCTTTCAAAAGACCATAATTGGATCAAGCTTCAAAAGCCGAAGAAGAACTTCGAGAGCATTATCAGGACAACATTGATTACTGTGAATTGCCTGCACCTTTTGAAAAAAAACCCTGAAATGTCTGACAAGTTACTGTGGAATCAGTTATCAAAAAATTTCAGGTTATCTTGGTATATTTCTTAGTGCTTTTTGTTTACTGGAAATTGAGTTCTTATATATTATTGTTTGGTGCTTGTAGCTTTCTTGAGCCAAGGCCTTCAGTAAATGATCTGATAGATCAGATGAACTTAATTGAGGATGCTTTTAGGAGGGATCAGTCTTTGTCCAAATCAAAGGTTTGCCTATCTTATACATGTCTAGAGTCAACTTTAGACCCATTACTATGGGTAATTGGTGACCTTTTGTAATTTTTGTTAGGGAATTTACTCCATAGCTGCATCAACCTATGCGCTAGAAATGTTCAGTGCTTACATTGTGATCTTTACTTTTTTTGGTGAAGCTTTTAGATCTATACCATAGTCTCATAACATTATTTATGGAAACAGTTTGTTGCAGCATTTCTAGAAGAGAGGCCACGGAAAAAGAATGCTGTTGAAGAGGTTTGCCCCTCTCTCTCTCTGTAGTTTTGACTTGGCTTCTCTTGATTGTAAAATGAAGCCTGAAATTTCTGGACATGCATTACATTTGACAGGATGGTCCACGGCAAAGTATGAAAGGGTTTATTATAGATGATGATGCTGCTGCTTCAGATGACGACGACGATGATGATGAGGAGGACCAGCTCTTTGATTCTGTTTGTTCCATTTGTGATAATGGTGGTCGTATTACTCCGTATGCACTTTTCTTTCTGGTTTATCAGATTTTTGGTCTACTGGTACATTGGTACATCACCATTTTGTTGGTGCTTTAAGTGACTGACATCATTCTTGATAAAATAAGCAAGATTACATTGTAGGATAATATCATAGAAAGAAGAGAAAATTGCATCAAATAACACACTTTGGAGATGGTAGCATTTAGTGGCACGAACTTTGGGGGTGAGAGCTAAAAATGGCATGACCGGAGAATTGATTTTTTTTTTCTATATGATGAATATAAACTATGGAAGTAATTTCTCTACACGATAAATGAAAAAAATTGGTGGTAATAGTGAAGTTTTCGATGGACAAAGTCGTAACGTGATAGTCTTGTGTCATATTTTAGCTACCATCCTCAGAGTTCATGTTATTTTAAGAATATTGCAATGAACCCGTCACTTAATGCTACCACACAAAAGTTCATGTTGTTTGGAGCACTTTTGACGGATATTGGACAATACTGCATCTTGTAATATAATATAGTGGGACACCCAAATCTTGTCCTTTTCTTTTTATAATATGTCAGGGGTGTGATGTTGACTTTAAGGCTCTTTCAGTTTATCCCTTTATAATCATCCAGTTTTAAAAAAACTTGTTATAGAATAGTCTACATTGTATGTATTCAGGCTTGCTTTCTAAGGAGCGTATCGCTATAGACAAAGTTCAATTGGTGTAAGCAAAGATGCTGTTTTTCAACACACAAACAATAAGTAAATTGATATGTATTATATATATAGTATCTATTCCATTGAGAAGTGCTAAATATTTTGAGAAATTAGAAGAAAGCTTATCTATTTATTTCAGCTTATTATGTATATATATTAACTTGGATATTTCTAAGACCTCCCCTCTTTACCTGCTATTATCTAGTATGTTGTTTGCTCCTAGATCTTTGATTTAATCATATTTGTTGATGTATTAACTACCCAAAGATTTCATGGTTTGATTTACTCTAGCCCTTTCCTTTGTTCAGCTGTGAGGGAATTTGCATGAGATCATTCCATACAACTTCAGAAGATGCAAATAAAGATGCTGAAGAAGATGAGATTGAGGAGGTTTCAATTTGTTCTTCTCTTAACTATCCTACGAAGGAAATTCGGGTATGCTAAAATTCAATGAAATTTGATTCTTGTTTTTCAGCTTTGCCAGGTCTTTTAATTCCATTTCTAACTTCACTCTGCAGGCTAAAACTCCATTCAGTTGTAAAAACTGTATACATAAGCAGCACCAGTGCTTTTGCTGTGGGCGCTTAGGCTCTTCTGATAAATCCTCAGGAGTTGCAGAGGTATGAACTTGTTTGTGTCAGATTTATTTTATTTGTTTATAGTGTTCAAATCACTTGTGGGTGCTTGTTAGCCACCCTGCATAAATTTTGCAAAGTTTACTTCTTGTAGTCAGAAAAACCACGATGAATCTCAGTCTGGTTTAAGATGCATATTATAAAAAATTTGCAGAATTTGCACTTTGCGGCCCACAAGCAAGAAAGGGTAAAAAAACTTGCATTACCCTAATATCCTTACTATTTGAAATAACATCTGAGGATATTATTTGTGGTCCATTCGAGTTGTCCAGCTTTCTAGCAATCAACATGATATGGGGACTTCGCTCTGCAATGTGAAAATAGGATGCAATTTGGGCAAGTTTATAGTTTCTCTATTAAAAAAATGTATTCTCAGCACTATTATGATTTTCGCGCCTTCTTTAATGGATTCCCGTCCTCTATAAATATCTGTTCAAATAATGTGAGCTTCTAATGTTAGAGGTTGAGTCATATTTTTTTAGCTGCTTGCAGGTATTTCAATGTGTTTCAGCAGCCTGTGGTTATTTTTATCATCCTAGATGTGTTGCGAAACTGCTCCATCAAGATGACGAAGCTGCTGCTGAAGAACTTGCAAAGAATATTGCTGCAGGAGTGTCGTTTACCTGTCCTAGTCACCATTGTTGTGTTTGCAAACAATTGGAAAATCATATGGTTCATGAGTTGCAGTTTGCTGTTTGCAGACGTTGCCCGACATCATACCATCGCAAATGTCTGCCAAGGTATTTCTTCGATATAGAGACAAGGTACTCCTTTCACTACATTGCTAATGATTTCTGTGTTGGATTATTCAGGGATATATCTTTTGAAGGTACAGAGGATATCGAGCAAAGGGCTTGGGAAAATCTTTTGCACATTAACAACCGCATTTTGATATATTGCTTGTAAGTTTGAACTAGTTTATTTTAAATGTCTTTACTAGTTTATTTCAAATGTCTTTTTAGTCTTAAATTAGAAATTTAAACACTAATTTGAACTTGTCGCGAAAAAATAAGTTAAAAGAGATAATTTGTCTTTCTTTCAGAAAACACAAGATTGACCCAGACCTAGGGACTCCAATAAGAAATCACCTTAAGTTCCCTGGTGAGGAATGCCAAAAGCAAAAACCATCTTCAGCACTATTATTGAAAGAAAATAAGCTTGAATATGAAAAGAAACATCTGGTACCTGAGATAAAAAGGCTTAAACAAGCAGTACCTGATATGTCAATTGCGAAGTCTTCACACCTTGTGCAAGAGGGTCAAACCAATGGAAAGATTGCTCGAAGATCATTGGTACCAATTAAAAGAAAAACTGATGGAACTGTTTCTTCCGGTGAGCAACCTGTCAAAAAGAAAACTAAAAGAAGTGTTGGCTCTTCACTTGGTGAAAACAAAGAATCTCTTGGAAAGCAATTATGGGAAAAATGCTTCAAGCAGTCTGATTCAGAAAATCAAAGCAAGCTTTCTAGTGAAGATGAATCAGACAAGGCACTTAAAACAGTCCCAGAAAAATCCGTCATCTTGAAAGATGAATTAGATCCAGATTCAAAGAAAAGGTAACAAGTATTAAATCTATCCTATTACATTCTTTATTAATGTATTTTCAAAAACTAGGAAATAAGTCTGACATTGAATATTTTGAATTGCAGAATTGAAGATCTCTTTAAAGAAGCTGAGTCCTCAATCACTTCAGAGAGCATCTATGAGAAGTATAATAAATTGTTATCTACTCACGTAAAATCACATAAAAGTCTCCTGGATAGCCTGGATCAATATACACAGGGAAGGGTGGAACGCCTTGTACAGGTATTGCTAATGCTGATAGTTCCCTACGTCACTGCACCATTTGTGCTATGCATAAAGATTATAGTTTCCATGTAAATTGTTTAAGGAAGCAATGGTTTTGTACTTTGACAAGATACATATGATTTAAGCACTTTTTGTCTTTTGAAGTAAGTTGTTTTTCTTGATATCTATTTGGAAGAATTTTGTTTACTACTATTCTGCATTCTTGGAAATTCTTCTAGCTGTAAAAATGTCCTCTCGTGGATTATTATTGCGTGGCCACATTATTGCTAGAGTTATTACCTGTTGATGGTGGAACCACTAGCGTTGTTTTGATCCAGCTTCTTGTGCTTAAGTTGTTTTCCCCTGAATGCCAGAGCCTGAAAAAGACAAAAGGCAGCTTTCTTTTGAAAATGTAGGAGTGAGTTAGTCAACAAGGAGTTTTTGTCTATCTCCTGTTTGCAGCTAGTCTACGGAGCAGCTCTTGTATCTAAATATTCTAAAAATATGGTTGGAGAATTCTCTGGTCTCTATGAAGAATTCTCTGTATCTGCCTAACTTGTTTCCCAATACGTTCATAATGAAGAATTTTCCATTCCTAAGTGAATATCAGTTGGATTTATGAACACAGAAGACTCGAGTTTTTCTGAAATGCTACTATTTTGATTTTTTTTCTGTCATATGTGACAGCAATATTATATAGGAAAAAGATGAGAGTAAATCAGTTAATTGGTCAAAGGCATCACCATGAGAAATTCTATCTAATTAACCAGTATGCATTATATGAACAAAAATATGACATCTTGGTTTTGTAATCTCTTCTGTCAACATTGAGGACTTTGTGGTATGAATGATAATATTTTTTTTATTGCGATTTTTGTATGCAGGCTATTCAAAATGCTTTGCAAAAGCTCGATGCTGGCTGTAATGTCAAGGAAGCAGAAGCTATTTGTGCGCCAACTCATTTGAATAAGACAATCAAAATTAAGGTACTTACCAATTAGCATATCTAACTGGTATTGCTTGTCTTGCATTTTTCTAATCTTCCTTCTGAAGTAGTCCGAGGTGCATGAGGGGTAAAACACTGTTTTTGGTTTCCTACTGTAACAGTGTAACACATTTTCTTTCATGGATTCTTTTCTTTATCTGTTATTTTAATATCCTTCGTCTTCTCTGGTGCCTACTGATATATGTTCCTTCCATATCTCGTGATTTCTTTTCTATTTCTTTTTTGTCTTTTTTTTTAGACGTAAATTCTTGTTCCTTACTTCCTGAACAGGTAAATATATATAAAAGGTGTAACCCAGTTACAAAAGTGGCCGCGCAGGACCGTAAACCTCTCAAAATGTTCCCATATACAGAGCTATCCCCAAAAATCTTGTTCCTTACTTCCTTGCTATATAGATCCCTTCTACTTCTTTTGCCGCTCCTGGATTGTTTTGATTCTATTTCCTGCGACCCACTCCTTTTTTCTAATCCTTATAACTTCTAAGCTTGTTGATGCTCATCACTCTCGCTCATCTGTTACATTTTCTCTTTCTGTGATAACACTATTATTAGCAGATCCCTAACATTCTCCACTTCCCCTTGAAGGAGTTACCTTACACTGCCTTTTAAGTTCTATGTTTTCTGCTTATGACTTCATTTGTGTTGTTACCCGATTCTTTCAAGCTCAGCATTTTGATTTTGTAGGAAGCTCCGTTTTCTGTCCAAAGCTTCAATGTCTGAAAGACCACAATGTCTTGGTAACATTAGCCATTTACTGTAGGTTGTAATCGTTTAGATTTGGGTCCAAGGTGTAGGTGCTTTCGATGTTTATGCAAGAGAAACATCGTATGGCAATATTTGAAAGTATGTTTATTTGGGATAGTTATGAGCGTCTTTTTCAAGCACCTGTGAAATGCTTTTAATGTGTTGATGAAGTGGCTGCTTCAAATGTCCTATAGACGAAATGAACGTGATAATTGTTTCCTCCTATACTACACATGATAAGTAGGACTGTGGAGTGAACTGAATCGAATACTATATTTTGAGGGATATTTTAGAACTCACATTATATATCTCAAAGAAGAAAATAGGGTGTTAATTTGTTTGCTAAGTTAGTTCATAAATCTGATAGGTAGATCATGAGACCTGTCATCACTTGAGTCTGCTATTTATAATTGATTGATATTTGGTGCGTTAATTTCTTCTGTCAATTTTCAGAAGCATTTAGTTTTGGGATTTTGTGAGAACATTTGTTATGATTTGATTTGATACTTTTCTAGAACATCAATCAAATATAGTGTTTCACTAGTCGGCATTTTCATCTGACATTTGCAGAACAAGCTCAGAGTTTATTTAGCACCTTTTCTGCATGGTATGCGTTATACGTCTTTTGGTCGACATTTCACCAAAGTGGACAAGCTTAAGGAAGTAAGTTGCCCATTTTCCCTTGTTAGAAACTCCGACTGTTTGTTTAGATATATACTAGATTCCTTGAATTTTTGTCCTGCCAATGATTACTTTTGTTGCTTTTGCGAGAGCATTGCTTTCCTTATCCATGCTTGATAGAGCTTTCAAAACTTCACCCATCCGAGGACTCGACCCAACCTAACTTTGTTTTATGTTATTTCAGATTGTTTTTGTTCAAGATGGATTTTTATTTAATTGGAAAGAATGCCATTTTAGGCTATTGGATAATAAATAATTAATTTTTTTTACTTAATGTGTTTTTCAGCATCTTACCCTGCCCCTGATAAAAGGGCTAGCGGTTTGTTAGAGGAACATCTGTGACAATCACTATTTATTTGTTTTTATCTGTTGTTGATTTGGCCCTTTTCTTTCTTTGTTCTTATCAGATTGTTGAAAAGATTCATTGGTATGTTGAAGATGATGATACGGTATGCATTTTAGCTCAGAAGGGCTTCATTTTCTTGATCATCCTGAATTGTTTGATGCTTATTTGGTGTTCCTTTGCTACAAGTAAGCTATGTAGCCTATGTTACATGGAGATGGAAACGAATACGAAACAGGAAACTGAAATGGGGAAATGTCAATTCATTTGAAATTTCCGTAATTTTACATATGAATGTATGTTTTCAGTTTTCTTGTAGCAAGTAAGATCTTAATTGCAGAGTTAATATTTAAAGCTTCGTTTGGTAACACATAGCTATTGGGGTAGCTGAAGTTGATGGATGAGGGCCAGGGTTGTAAAATATGTGTTAAAGCTAATTAAACCATAATATTAGTTTACCTCATTTAAACTTTATAATATTAAAACTAAGAGCTACGAAAAGCTACTAAAGTTGTCAAATGGAGCCTTAATCTCATGATTTGTTGGATAAATTACACAAAACGACCCTTTTTTTAGTTCAGAACCACTCATAAACAAGATTGCATTAGCACACTGACCTAGACCCATTTTACCATTGGTAAAAGCAAATCGACTTCAATTCTTAAATAATCCACACTTCTTCCATTATGACAAAATACATGTACTATTTTGATACTATTTTGATTGGTTTAAAATTTATGACAAATGCATAAATGTTCAAAGACCGTTTATGCAAGTTGATGGAATTAAAGGGAAAAATCACTCAAAACACAGAGCAACACTTTCACTGAGAAAAACAGAGTTACAATGAATTCCTTGTCCAAGACTAATTTCTGGCTCCACTCTATTTTGTAGATCAACCTTAGAGAGAGACATAACAACGCAGGGTTCCTACTTTCTACTCCCACCGTTCTAAAATGTAAGTCGTTTGACTTTCTGGCACTTTTTTTAAGGAGCTAAAAACTATATAAAATATTAACTTTTTTATTAAAGTTTTAAAATAATATTGTACTTAATATTAATAAGTATAATATTATTTAAAAAAAATAATAAAAAACTTAATATTTTATATAGTTTTTAACTCCTTAAAAAACGTATCAGAAAGTCAAACGACTTATATTTTAGAACGGAGGGAGTATCACATTCAGAATATGGATAATGGATGTAAATGCACTTTGGTTTATAATGAGCTGTTTTATGCAAAGTGGCCTGGATTATGTTTTTGTATAGTTTACCCTGTATTTCTTGTTTGATGAATTAATTTACACCTGTGTTGACATTTCTGTGGGCTTTATCAAGCATGTTCTCCAGCCGTGGACCTCCCTACTTTGCATTGTTTTTTTATGTCATTCTGATATCATAAGCAGCTCAGAATTATGCCATGTCACCTTCTTTACCTTCCTAGTCCCTAGTTTAGCAGCCTAGGTTTTGTTTGCTTTCGTATCTGGTTGTAAGCTTGGTTATAACTAGTTCTTTGCAGCATGTAAATTGATAAGCAATATATGCTATTGCTTGAATTCCGTTCTTGTGCTACATTGATAGAAGATGGATGTAGCAATTATGGTTGTATATTGCATTCTTAAACACCCTGAGTTGCCTATGGAAAATATTTCACCTGTGATCGCTTGTATTCTGCCTATCTTGTATGATGCCTTGCTACATAATTGATTTCCCTGTTGGTTGTGATTGTTGTTTGCTGTGATTGTGATGGTTTATTGCATTTGACAGGTAGTTGATTTCTGTTGTGGAGCTAATGACTTCAGTTCTCTGATGAAAGATAAGCTTGAACAGACGGGGAAAGAATGTTCTTATCGGAACTTCGATCTTTTCCAGCCCAAGGTACTATTTTTTCCCAAGTATTTGACTATTTGTTTGTCAAAATAGGAAATTTCATACATATACTATCAAGAATATAACAGAGCTCCTCAGAGGGGATCAAATACTCTTATAAGAAGTGAAAACAACCTGCACAAAATAGATTGTTGGAAGTGCATCCTTTCTCCCTAAAGAAATCTCAGTGCTATTCTTAAAACTCTCTCTAAAGTGTTTCTTATGCGAGTTGTTTAGGTGTGGATTTTCAGATTGGTCTCTTCACCCAAATATATTTTACTTTTGATTACACATTTGGGAGGAGTTTTGAACGAGTAATGTTTTGAGTATGTTTTTCAAAAGTAGTAATTTTTTTTAATTGGTAACAATCACTAGCATCCTCCCAATCCCACTTCCATAGGCCATATGGAGTAGGTAAATCTCAGGATGTGCAGTGCTAGGGACTGGAATCGGAACCATGATCTTTCAGTCAAGTAGCGTGCGCACCCATACCGCTGTCTTTCATATAATGACCAATTTTTTGTTAATAATATGAAAGGCAACTTTATAGTTTTGTATATGAGTATTTGCCTTCTTACTTGCTACTTATTCAAATGAAAAAAATCTGTAAGATACTGTCAATGTAAGGTTCTTCCGTATGTATGCATAAACAAACTTGAATTCTGATTCGGCATTTTCATTTTAAGAAGTTGGTTCTTTTCTGGTGCATGGCTCATAAATGGTTATTTTGTTGATAGATTCTGATTGCAGGGTGTTGATCCTAATTTTCTAATTGAGCTTTTGAGTTTCAAGTCGGTTAGATTGATTTAGTAAAACTTTTCTTTTGTTTGATTATATTGCGTGTTGGTCCTCAACATTTAGGGTCCTTGAACTTGTGGTAAACTTTCCAAAATGGTCCAACCGCCATCATTTTATGCTAGAAAATATAAGTTAGGAACTTAGGACTGTTATGAGATGGGATGGGTCTAGCTTGCCTTTTTCATGTCTTGCTAAAATCTTAAATGTTATTTTTGCTTCACTTTGTGTTAATGGACTGTCCTATGGATCATATGATGAAGATTATATTTATAAAGTTTTCACCAGCCTTGTTGACAAAGGGATATGGTTGGGAATTTACTAGCTTTAGCTAAAGTTCTGTTGTTAAATGGACAAGAAGTTTAAAATATTTAAATATCCCTAAGTTAGGGGTGGTTAAATATAATTATAAATATCCCTTATAATGAATATAAAATTTGTCACTATGCTCCATTTTAATCCACTCTTCCCCAGTTCTTCAGTGGGAGTTAATTCTTTACATGTCTGTTTTGTTGGAGAGTGAAGAGGTGCGTTTGTCTTAGTTTGGATCTATTTCTTGCATATATGTGATTCTCAATGCATTCTTATCTACAGAATGATTTTTGCTTTGAGCGGAAGGATTGGTTTAAGGTCAAACCAAGTGAATTGCCCAGGGGATCAAAGTTGGTGGGTACTCATTTCCATTCATTGAAGTCACGTCCCATGCTTATCAATATCTTGTACTTCACCCACTGAAAAATTCCTAACATCTGGTCATTTTCTCAGGTGATGGGGTTGAACCCTCCCTTTGGAGTTAATGCTTCGCTGGCAAACAAATTCATTGACAAGGCTCTTGAGTTCAAGCCCAAGCTTATTGTTCTCATTGTTCCCAAAGAAACCGAAAGGTTTGGACCTGCTTGAGCTTGTTTCTTTCTTTTTCTTCACACATATTCCATCATTTTATTTGCTTTCTTGTAGATTGGATCAGAAGAACTCACCTTATGATCTGGTCTGGGAGGATTTCGAGAATCTTTCAGGAAAGGTAAAATGTTGACATTTTTTAATGGTGAATTTAACAAGCGTGCCCCTGATAGTGTCGTTGTGCCTGGGGTCTTTTGGTGCTTATAAGTTCTTTTCTTTCTTTTCTGGCTGAGCAAAATAGTTCCTGAGAGACAAATGGATGTCACAAGAACAAATATGAGTTTGTGATAACATCCTAAGGTGGCACTAAAAATCAGTACAAATGCTCTGAATAAAATGTACTAGCTTTACACAAGATCTTATTGGTGAACTTGGCTAGAGTACTGCACAAGGAATATATATATTCTGCATCCTTCCTGAGTAGGAATAAACTGTGTCAAATATTTTCCCAGTCCTTTAAGATTTTCAATGCTAATCTGCAGTGCCCTTTAGAGAAGGCACTAAAAACGAGCTTATGATGTTGGATAAATATCTTTCATCTCATAGGCTTATCAGCTCATCCTGTTGAATGCACCCTAATAATCTTTTGGAAGAAATTCACTTATCCATATCATTACTCGGGAGCATCTAATAAAGAAACAGGAGTCTGCTTAAGATTTTGCCAACCAAAGCAGTGTTTAGTCCCAAGCAACCGATTGTAGCCCTACCATATGAATTATGTATAAAGCTGCTGGTTCATCTCTCTAAACGATTTTGCAGAACTGATTGCAGCAAAAAATTAACCTAACCTTTTTGTTATAGATGTCTGAGCTTCATTTCTTCTATTTCTGCAGTCATTTTATCTCCCGGGCTCCATTGACATCAATGACAAACAAATTGAAGATTGGAATGTCACTACGCCTGTTTTATCTCTGTGGAGCCGCAGGGACTGTACTTCTAAGTTTAAAGAAATTGCTAAGCAGCATGGTCATGTTTCTGGGAAGCAGAGTGTGGTTCACAGGTACGATGAAGAACTTTTGATTTTAATGCTTGCCATTTCTTGGTCTTAGGTCCAAAAAGCTACAGTTTGATTAGTCGTCATTCATCTTTGTTTGCTATCACAAACTGAAGGCTTGGGTGGTCTTGAACAAATCTGAGTAGGGGGTGCGCATTTCAAATCAATAGATGGATATAAACTTATTTTTATAAATTAAGTTATTGTTTTAAGCAAGTAGTACCGTTTTAAGAAAATGAGAATGTTGACATTTCATTGAATTATATGCATTTTTGCTTCATTCTCTATAGGAAAACTGAGACAACAGTGCCTGATCAATCAATAGAGGCTAGTGTGCAAGCTTCTGATATGGAGATTGATCCTCCAGAATCTGAAGAAGAGAAGAAACTCGGGGAGATAATTGAAGAACTGGTAGCAAGTACTAAGGATTGCGTACCAAGTACCAAGGATGACGTAGTAAGTACCAAGGATTGCGTAGCAAGTACCAAGGATCGCGTGGAAAAATCATCCCAACATAAGGCCATAGCAGAAAGCCATGGGGTTAATGCCAGGGGAAGTGCTGAATCAGCGAAGAACGTGCAGAATAAGCAGCAACGCAAGAAGAACCATGTAGCTGGGAAAGTAGAGTCGCGCCCATTGGGAGGTGATCATCAAAGGCAAGGAAGGCCGCCTGGTAAGCCCTACTATAACAAACCTGATCATTCCCCTTCCAGTGACATGGTGTATAGTCGATCGCCACCTGAGGATCAATCTCATGTAAACCGGAGACCGCCCTCAGCCAGGGGGAACGCAAATTCAGGTATTGACCATATTGACAGATCAGGCTTTTCTGGTCCGGTCTACCAGTACCCGCCACGATATCTTCCAGGTCGATCAGGTTACCTTGAGGACAACCTCCCTAGAAGGTACGATATCGAGAGCGAGAATGCTCATTTGCTTGGGCATGGTGGGTGGCACCCAGGCGAGAGGCATCCCTTCGATGGACACCCGGATTACATGAGAGATGGCTTCGGTCAGCGGCCTTTCAACAGCGAGATGGGATCAAGGTGGGCATCTCCTCCTCCCAACTTTCGGCCCCCACCGCCATCTTATGGTCAGGCAGGAGGCATGTCTGCCATGGAAAGGTATGCTCCGAGGTTAGATGGGTCGAGTTATCCAAGAATGGGGAATGTCGGACCACCTGATATGCCTATGCCAGGTCATAGCGCGATGTACAATTATCAAGCACCAAGACCCCCATTCGGAGGGGTGCCAATGGGGTTCGCTCCTGGACCTCGCGCTCCGTCTGATGCGCATCAGAGATTGGGAGGGTGGCTTAATGATTAGACTGACTGTCCTCTGATAGGTGTAGTAGAGCAGTAGGTATTTGGCAAACATCTTCTCTTGTTTTGTGCTTCGAAGTCAATATCAAACACCAACCAAAGCTACACAAACTAATGCAAAAGCTAACCATTAATTTTGAGCATTTCATGTTATGTATCACTATCAGGTTGGTCATGAGTTTTATTAGAGACTATGTTTTGCTAGACAGATTGTTGAATATGTAGTCCATATAGTTTAATGTAATTTTTTTTGGTTAGATAATTTAGGCTCTAAACATGTTAATAATATTTAAAATTGTCTTGCACACAAATTTTGGCCCCTACTATCTAGAACAAGGGGATATTGATTTGTAGAACAAAGTAAATTCTCTCCTAATTAAACTAATTTAAACAATGCCCCCTATCTCTCTTGCTCTACTGCTATAGGCCCTAAGAGCAAGCCCATCAGGAGCGGTAAAATAGAGAATTTTAAGAAATTTAGAGAAAATGAGACTTTTATAGGCCCAATAGCTCCTGTATCAAGTTTGACAAAATAGAGAAAGGTGAGGATAGAGAAATAAAATATGTAAATATAGAGGAAGAAAATAAAACGCTAAAATTTAATGCTCCTCCGGTTCCTATCTTGAGTGTTGTTGGAGTTCCATCCTCAACCTTCAAGAGAAAGAAGCACTTCATTCAATCGATATAGACAAGGTTAGATTTTTAATTATCATCCCAATTTGATTTTATGTTTCGATAATCTAAATCGATTGGTGTTCATATGTTCTTTCGATTTGTTCTTTCGTTTCAAATGCTGCAATTAGGGCTCGAGTCGATTTCAATTTCTTGTTGAAACAATCTATATCCCATCGATTGCTGTCGCCCTCTCTAGAAACACTTGATGTGGATTGCGGTTGAGTTTGCTGAAGCGATTTACACTTGATGCCAATTGCGGTTCGAAACAATCTATGTTCCATCGATTGCGGTTCCAAACACCTCATGGCGGGGCGTTGCCACTCTGGGCTTCCATTTCTGTTCATGCTCTGTGTTTTTTTCTTATTCGATTGCATTTTAGGGTCGATTGCTGTTAATCTATGTTCCATTGTTGTTCCTGCTCTGTGTTTTTTTACCTGTTGTTTTTCGGTTGCTGTCATTGCTCTTAATGTATAGGGTTATTTTTCTTCAATTTCAATTTAGGGTCGATTGCTGTCATGGACTTCTTTGGAATAAAGTATAAACATATATATAGACTGATTAGACAAAATTTTTAGCTTGTGAGAAGATAAAATAAGTAGTTTCAAGATGTAACCGAGTGCAACATTTGAATCAATCTTGGTGAAGAAATGGAATAATGGAACTACTGATCATGAAGCTCGACTGATCATGCACTTCTGTTAGAATTACTGATCATGCAACATTTGAATAATGGAACTACTAATCATGCACTTGTGTTAGAATTAAGTTTAAATGGTGTTTTTAGAATGGTAGAATTAAATATTTTTTGTATTTAGTATTTTTAATAAATGTATTCACCAAATGACTATTATCATCGTTTATTTTTTCTCTGATTCAAATTTAGGTTCAAGGGAATTTGAGAAGGTGAAGTATTTACATGCAGAGGTTGGAATTGTAGAGTCTCGGCCTCGGCCGCTCGTCGCCATCCGTCCTTTTCCAGTCGAATCGTTCGGTGTTTCGCCGTCCTCTCTCTTGCCTCCGGTGGTGGTTCTCTCCACTGTTGGTGGTGGTGGATTTCCCCTTTTCGTCTGGTTTCGGTTTCGATCGGAATGAAAATTTGTTGGGGTTTTGGGAGTTTGTGGGTTCTTCTTTCCCCCTTCTCTCTCCCTCTTTTCAATTTCAATCGTTTGGCCTGTTCTGGCTAAATTCCCATCCTCCTCCGGTCTGTTTTTGCCCCGATCCTACAATCGTTGGTGGTTTCCGGCATCTCCACGGACTCGTACTTGGCCTCTCCCTGCGCCCCTTGTCTCGACGAATTTTCTGCCCGTCGGGCGCCCTGTGTTATAGGGACGGAGCCAGAAATTTATCGGGGGGGGGGGGGGGGGGGGATGAAGTTTCATACAAATGGTTGATTAACTCTTCGAGAAATTTTTTAATAGGACGTTTAGCGAACCAAAACTATGAATATTTTAGACTAAACGATGATATTTTAGTTTAAGACAATGTTTTTTTAGTTCAAAACGCAATGTTTTTTGTTCAAAACCGTGGTATTTTAATTTAAAATTGTGTAATTAGTTGTTATATTTTTTTTTATCTTTAAATGAAAAAAACGATGTCGTTTTTTTTTCCGTCTAAAAATATATCGTTTTGGAACCTACAAAGTCAATATGCAGCTTGTTGTTATCTTAGCATGCAATAACGTGTAACAAGATATACAAACTTTAAACTTGCATAATTTCTTATATAATTATCGAATTTAGTAATATAACCTCCTTTTTCGAAGCTCTCTGGTTGGATTATATTGACAAAATATGAAATTAAGTAAAATATAAAAGAATCGTGATTTATTAAAAGACATTTGAAATAATTAATTTGTGTTTAACTTTCAAACAATCATAACTTTTTACTCGTTTATCATATTCAGACATATAATATATCAAAACGAAGATATCGATGCGTAGAACAAATATAGGTGATTCTTCGGATGAAAGGGAGGGGGTATGCTCCCGCTTGCCCCCGCCTAGATCCATCTATGCTTGTGTCTCCCCGCCGCCCGAATCGGTTGCTCCTGGTTATCGGTTGCGCCGAGGATCTCTCCTCCTCTGTTGGGGCCTGGGGGTCTTTCCTCCGTTGTTGGTGCGCCGACCTGGTTCGGGCTCCGCCACCAACCCCGCCCGCTTTTCTTAGGGCCGATCAGGCCGTGTGGATGGGCTTCTCTGTTGGTTTTGGCCCAAGGTCATTTCTTGGGCCCAAAGCTGGCCCGAAACAAGGGAAAAAAATAATAATTAATTAATTAATAAAATAAAATAACATATAAAAACTTTTATTTATATATAAATGATAAAAATTATCGGTTTAATTTTATTTATATATAAATAAAACTATAAAAAAACGTCCGAAAGGACTTATTTAAAATCCTGCAAGGTCTCGATACACCGCTCGAAAGGGCTTGGATTAAATCCCGTTTGGGCTTGACCGGTCCGTTGTGACCGGTCCTTTGCGGTTTGCTTTGCTCGGGTGGCAATCGGAGTTGGGTCTGGCTGGGATCGAAGTAGTGTGTAAGGGGCGACTTCGTGTACGGGAAGAAGTTTCCTGGAGGTTCCTCTTCACTACCACAGGGATTCCTGATGTATCGCCGACCAACGATGCTGTTTTAGGATAGTGCTTGGAGTTCGTCTGTAGTTTACGTCCCCTTCGTGTTAAATTTAATTTTCCTTGGCTCGTTTTCTTCTAGGGTGCGTTTTCACTTGTTGTATTGCTCTGTTTTTTGTTTTCGTTTTCGTTTGTATGTATTACAATTTGACGGGTTTCCGTGTGCCGACTTGTCGACCATCGAGATTCAAGTATATTTGATCTCGAATTATTTTTTAATAAAAAAATGAAAATTTAATGGTATAGTATATAAATCGTGATTGAACCATCGATGTGTCTGTCACGGGCCAGGTTAGGATCCCGGGCAACGCCTCTCTCAGAGAGATCGAAAGAGGTCAGTTTGATCACGGGATAATAACTGGCGCTGTAATACCATGTAGAATGATAGAATTGATGTAAAGTCCTCCTTGAGGGTTTCCATTCATTGATATATATATATATATAGGTTACAAAGGTATTGGGACTTAACGAGCTTTTCGCCCACTATACATGAGGAGACCTATGTAATCTATCAAACCCCCGCAATCGAAACGGGAGGGGTCCGTACAGTGAGACTGGAACGAAAATCAATGAACAATTGTCTAGGTAAACCCTTGGTGAATATATCAACGTACTGATAAGAGGACGGGACATGTAGAACGCGGACATGTCCAATGGCAACCTTGTCCCTGGCGAAGTGGAGATCAAGCTCAATGTGCTTCGTGCGTTGATGCTGGACTGGGTTGCTAGCCAGGTAGACCGCGGAGACGTTGTCAGTGTAGACCAGAGTGGCCTTCTGAAGGGGGCAACAGAGCTCAAGCAGGAGATTGCGGAGCCAAGAGCACTCTGAGACAACGTTGGCAACACCCCTGTATTCAGCCTCAGCGCTGGAGCGAGATACGACGGACTGACGCTTGGCTGACCATGACACAAGGGTGTCGTTGAGGAAGACACAGTAACCAGACGTGGAGCGACGTGTATCAGGACAACCACCCCAATCCGCATCAGTGTAAGCAACAAGATCAAGCTTCGAGGAAGGAGTGATCGTGGTGCCGAGCTCGAGGGTGCCGCTGATGTACCGAATGATCCGCTTCAACGCCTGGAAGTGAGGCTCCCTTGGTGCATGCATGAACAAGCAGACCTGCTGAACGGGGTAACTGATATCTGGCCGGGTGAAAGTGAGATACTGAAGAGCACCAGCGAGGCTCCTATACAATGTCGGATCATCAACCAAAGGATCAGAATGAGCACTGAGCTTGTTGGATGTATCGACAGGGGTGGCGACTGGATTGCAGTTGACCATCTTAGCCCGAGCAACAATCTCAGCAGCATACTTACTCTGTGAGAGAAATAGACCAGACGCATGACGCTGAACAGCAACTCCCAAGAAGTAAGACAACTGGCCCAGATCAGACATGGCGAATTCCGCACTCAATTGCGAAATAATGGACGTCCGAAGAGCATCAGAAGAGGCGGTGAGAATGATGTCGTCGACATATAGCAGGAGGAATGCCAAGTCTGAGCCTCCGCGATAGATAAATAGAGACGTATCCGAAAGGCTGCAAGTGAAACCCAAACGGAGCAGATGAGAGGCAAAACGCTGGAACTATGCCTGCGGAGCCTGTTTCAGACCATACAGAGAGCGCTTGAGGAGACAAACATGCTTCGGACGCTCAACATCAGCAAACCCCAACGGCTGAAACATGTAGACCGTCTCATTCAGATGGCCATGCAGAAAGGCGTTCTTGACATTTAACTGATGGATGGCCCAGTTGCGCGACAGAGCTAAACTTAAGACCACTTGGATAGTGGCAGGCTTGACCACATGGCTGAACGTCTCATCACAATCAATACCTGCCTGCTGAGACCTACCGTTGATCACAAGACGGGCTTTGTAGCGCTCCAACGTCCCATCAGAGCGGAACTTGTGACGAAAGAGCCACATACAACGGATGACGTTCGCCTCAGGAGGGCGAGGGACCAGAACCCAAGTACCATTCTTCGTAAGGGCCCTGTATTCGTCTAGCATAGCCGCCTGCCAATTCGGGTCGAGGAGGGCTGTTTTGTGGGAGGTGGGAATGGGGGAGAGGGAGGGCGGGGGGGGGGGGGGGGGGGGGAGGCAGAGGTTGATTGGGAGTCGGGGGGGGGGGGGGAGGGAAGGACGGGGGCGAAGCCTGGGGGAGGAGCGGCGGGCGCAGCAATGCTGCGGGCGTGGGAGGTAAAGGCGGTGGGGGAAGCGGCGGGCGCAGCATGCCCGCCGCGGATTGATTGGTCACGGCTGCAACAAGATGCTGCGGCCGCCGCCAGTAGGTGAGGCGAGGGATGGGGGGTGGGGTTGTGATTGGCTGCGGCCGCAGCATTGTGCTGCGGCCGCGGCATGGCTGCTTGGCGAGTGTTAGGTGTTGCGAAGTCATGGGTTTGGATGGCGGGGCGATGTTCGGTGGTCATGGAGATGATCTCACGGGGTCGAAAGACACCGGAGACGCTGCGGGTGTGTGGTCTGGTGGTGGTGGGGGAGGGGGAGAGGCAGGAGCACCGGGAGAGCTCTAGGGAAACATAAAGTGAGGGAATGATGACTCTGACTCTGACTCTGACTGAGACACAAAAGGTGTGGAAGAGGGGAGAGGAGGAGGAGAAAAGGGAAAACGAGACTCATTAAATGTGACATAACGTGACACAATAAGCTTATGGGTCTTGACATCGAGGCAAAGATAACCGCGATGATCAGTCGGATAGCCTAGGAAGACACATGGAGTGGAGCACGGGTGAAGCTTGTGTGGGGCTGTGGAGGACTGGTTTGGAAAACACAAGCACCCGAAGGTGCGAAGGTGATCATACCTAGGCATGGCGTAATAAAGTGCCTGAGTTGGCGAGCGATGGTGTAGGGTAGTGGAAGGGAGAATGTTTAGGAGATAACATGTGGTGGATAAGGCGTGAGGCCAATAGGGAAGGGGAATAGATGCGTGGAAGAGGAGAGAGTGCATCATGTTGGTAATGGTTCTGATAATTCGTTCTTCCTTGCCATTCTGCTGAGAAGTATAGGGGCAAGACAAGCGATAGGAGATCCCGTTTGTGGCAAAGAAAGAGTGAAAACCTTTGTTGTCAAATTCACGGCCATTGTCACATTGGAAACATTTGATGGATATGTGAAACCGTGTTTTGATGTAGGCATGGAATCTGGAAAAGACAGGAAACACTTGGGACTTGAAATGCAACAGGAAGACCCATAAGTAATGAGTGTAATCATCAAGAAACAAGAGGTAGTGCTTGTGACCCTCCTTGCTAGGCACGGGAGAGGTCCAAATGTCGCTGTGAATGATATCAAAGGGAGCAAGGGTAGAGGTCAAAGACCGTTGGAACGGCAGTCTGGCATGTTTGCCTAGTTGGCAGGAAGAGCATAAACCAGAGCATGGGTCTTTAGTACAGGTGACAAGACTCTGGGAACGGAAGACATCTAGAACGGCAACGCTGGGATGGCCCAGGCGTGCATGCCATAGGATGGACGACGATGCAGAGAGGGCGACTGGGCACGACTGACTGGACGCAAGAGGTGGTGTGACAGGGTAGAGCTCCCCGGTGCTGTTACATCTCATGCGAGTAACCCCCGTAGTAAGATTGTTCACAGAGAAACCATAGGGATCAAAGGTAAGGGAAACGTTGTTGTCAGTAGTGAACCGACGGACAGAGATAAGGTTTTTGACAATCTTTGGGGCAATAAGGACATTGTTGAGGTGTAGTGGGTGTGTTGGGGTCTGTAATTTGGCATGGCCAATTCCCGAAGTAGCAAGACGACCACCATTTCCGACGATAATAGAGTGGGAAGGGCCCTTAAAAGAAATAGATAAGAGGTTACCTGAGGAGTTCGTCATGTGGGAGGTGGCACCAGTGTCCATGTACCAAGAAGAGTCCGAAGATGTCGGCTGCGTAGAGGAGAATGCGTGATGCAGGGCTGGCGGAACATAGCCTGGGTCAGGCGATGTCACTGAGGCCTGAGGACCGGCATGTCAAGGGGTAGGATCTCCAGAGTATCGGTGCATAATTTTTTTTTAATAAACAATTAACTTAGGGTCAGAAACAAAAAATAGGAAAATAGAAGGATGTTTCCGTAATTACGTGAAAAGAGATTCAAAAGAACGTAGCTTTCTTCTTCTTTGGAACTTGGAAGCACGGACCGAGACGAAGATGGCTCGGCGGTGACGGGCAACGGTGGATCCGGGCTGAGAGTGGCCGAATATTTGCTGGTGGTGGCCGGAGATTCCGGATCTGGGCAGCGAAGAAGCGAGGAAGGACAGCGAGAGCAAGGGTGCGGGGCTCGTGGAGGCCGGATCGGAGACGCGCGAGGTGTGACGGTGAGCAGGTGGCGGCGGCGCAGGGGCGCAGGAGTGCGGGAGAGAGGGGAAGGGGATGGGGCTTGTGAGAGAGACCGGTGAGTGTGGGATCTGGACCGAGAGGAGAAGGCCGGTGAGGGGCCGAGAGGGAGGTCGGTCGGCGGCGGGGAGGGGTGGGACGGGAGGATCAAATCAGGGTTCGTGAGGAAGAAAAGGCTGTGATACCATGTAGAATGATAGAATTGATGTTAAGTCTTACTTGAGGGTTTCTATTTATTGATAAACATATATATATATATAGGTTACAAAGGTATTGGGCCTTAACGGTGATGCAGGACCATCCAAGACACCTCCGGACACACCTATACTTGGGGATGGACCTATGATTCGAGATCATGAGAATGAAGTCATCCTCAAGAGGAAGAAGAAGGCTCCACCATGGGAGAAGGTGCAAAGGTGGAAGCTTGACGTTTTTGGGTTCGTTCAACATTTGACAGCTTTTCGACGTCTCAGTAAAATGAGTCATACAGATTCAATATTAATCGGATTGGATCGTGTCATACCTTGTCGGAACGAGGACGAAGAGATCTACAACTTTGCTGTTGAAGGTTTTTCCAGATTCGACCTAGAGATTGGCCGAAAATCAACGTCTTTGCAAGGTGCACTGTTTTGACGGGCGTGTGGCCAAGGTGCGCGGGCGTGTGGCCGTGGTGCGCGGACGTGCACGAGTCCGCTGGAGCCGACGTCCTTCTTTGCCAAATTGGTTGATTTCAAGTATTAATTCATGTGACTTAATTAGTTAACCTATTTTAAGTTATTTTTAGGTTATTTGAATAATTTCTTTTATTTATTATTTTAATTAGTAAATTGGCCTTTTAGGGTTATAAGAAGGCTAATCTCCATTGTTAAAAACTTACGTTGAAATTTATGAAAGTTCTCTTTTTGTGTGAAACACATAGAGCGTAAGTCAATCGATTCGAAGTGTGGCTCATCGATTGCAAATTGGTTATAGATCTAACTTGGTTTGCTTTGAGTTCGTCAACCTCGCGAGAGCTTGGTGATCCAGGTAATCACAAGTCCCCTCCTTGTACCTCCAAGTTGTCCGCTTGGTTGTGTAAGGTTGTAGAGGCGGGCTTTGTAGTCGTTGATACTTGGTTCCTACCCTCTTAGGAGGCCTGGGGTCTTTATCTTGTTCTATTTTAGTTCGAATCAGTCCTTATCAGTCGAATCTTTATTGTTTCTTTGTTTCGCGTCTTGCTGCGTTTTGTTTTGTTTTGTTCTTGAGTCGTTTGCTTCCGTTCTTTTTATTTCTTGTTTGATTGTCGAAGATCGGGCCACCCTACGGCTAACCCCGTATCAAACGGGCTTTTAGCCCATTATACATGAGGAGACCTATGTAATCTATCACAAATCATTAGGAGTTTTCGAGATTAAAAGTAACTAGTCATTAATTATCGGGCATATATCCAAGGTACTTGTACACGCTATTATAAAAATCCCGTCTAGTCGTCGCCTAGGTCCCGCCTAGAAACTAGGTGACCCTCTTTCGCTTAGAGTTAGGTAGACGTCTGACTGTTTAAGATCACCTACGTATCGCCTAAGACCTAAATGACTCATCACCATCTGTGATCCGCCTAGCACTTTTTAAAACATTAGTGTTATACAACAACATTATATTCGAGATTCCTTGAGTACTCTAAGCACGCTATATATATCAATTTGACCATTGATATATATCAATTAGAACAAGAAGCAGCCCTATCAAAATAAATCTCTCAAATCAAACACTATGCATCCAACAATGGAGCAAGGAAAATCCTATATTAATGTTAGAAAATTGATTAATGGCAAGAAATTCCAAATCCACTAAAGAGGCCGGTGAGAACTAATAAGTGTAAACCTCAGATCTAAGCAATTCATTAAAGGAAACGAGAAATTGAAGAGCTTCAAAACTAAATTGGACCTAGAGATTCGCCTTGGAAGATCGTTGCCATCTTCCCTTGTCGGCCCTTCCCCGAGATGCATCCTCGCCTCTCTGAGCCAGACGCGACCGGAGTCGTAGATATTCGGACCATCCTCGCTTCCATTGTCCTCCATATATATATATATATATATATATATATATATATATATATAGGATGGATCAAATGTTAACAAGTCTTATTGTGTTTTGTGTTAACAAATCTGAGCCCTTAATTGATTGAAAAATGATGGTCTAGATTATCTCAAAATTTAAATCAATTTTTAATTTATCAAGATGGACCCCACCAAAAAATTACATTACTCCCAATGATTTGGAGCGTGCGTTTCAATCCCTTTTATATTCTACCTCTACCCTAATTAATTGACCGATCAAAACCTCCTCCTTGCTTACCCTACGAGCCGGCGATCGACGACTTCTTCAATGGATAGAGGCGGTTGGGGGTGAGCCTGGTAGGATGGTGATGAGCCGGTGGCAGAAGGTAGATGACGACAGATCTTGTTGTAGGTGACGATGGAGGCGAGGCTGGGAGGGATGATCGATGGCGGCTGAGGGAGGGACGAAACTGTAAGATTTGGGCAGTGGTGATGGCCATGGAGGACAATGGAAGCGAGGATGGTCCGAATATCTACGACTCCGGTCGCGTCTGGCTCAGAGAGGCGAGGATGCATCTCGGGGAAGGGCCGACAAGGGAAGATGGCAACGATCTTGCAAGGCGAATCTCTAGGTCCAATTTAGTTTTGAAGCTCTTCAATTTCTCGTTTCCTTTAATGAATTGCTTAGATATGAGGTTTACACTTATTAGTTCTCACCGGCCTCTTTAGTGGATTTGGAATTTCTTGCCATTAATCAATTTTCTAACATTAATATAGGATTTCCCTTGCTCCATTGTTGGATGCATAGTGTTTGATTTGAGAGATTTATTTTGATAGGGCTGCTTCTTGTTCTAATTTCTATGCGAATAGCTACAAAATTGAATCTGTAATTCCTTTGTTCATTAATGCAACTTTTAGGAATTCACAGTTCATTTGGAAGTGTCTGGCTGTTTTATTTGGAGTTATTGATCTGATTCGTTGTTTGGTTGTGCAATGGAATTCTGATTGTTCTATTAATTTCATGTACAGAGTCACTATTCGACAACTTCATAGTTTCTATTCGGTGATAATAAGCAATTGTTCGGTGAAATTCATATGATTTTTCTATTAATTTCATGTTCAGAGTCACTATTTGACAAGTTCATAATTTCTATTAGGTGATAATAAGGAATTATTCGGTGATAATAAGGAATTATATGTGGTTAATTAGAGGTGGAAATCAAGAATTACATTTATATATTCTTTTAACCTAGCGAATAATTACTATTAACTTGGTGAATAATTACTATCAGTCTAGCGAATAGTTGAAAAATTGACCAACTTTTTTGCTATTATCTAAATGATAACTCTATTTACAGACGAATAATAACGATCAATTTAGTGAATAATTACTATTATCCTAGCGAATAGTTGCAAAATTAACCATCTCTTTTGCTATTATCTAAACGATAACTACTCTTTACACACGAATAATAACTATAAGTTAGCGAATAATAACTATAAGTTAGCGAATAATTAATATCACCTTATCGAATATTTCAAATAGTACACCACACAAGAAACTGCCCTACCAAAAAAACGTTACGCCACAAAGTGCAACCAAAATCTGGAAGTTTAGAGTCATTATTCGTTGATAATCTAGAATTATTCGGTTATTTGTTTGTCATTATTCATCGAACACACAATGGAAGCAAAATCTCCTCATCCCCACAAAAAAAACGTTACCTAAAAAAATCAACGCACGCGCTTCCTCTACAGCACGTTGGCTATAAAAGTGGTGGGGTCTACTCTTTTTTATTTAAATAAAAAGAGAAAGTCTCAATTAATCTCACTCATCCATTTCTAATCAATCAAAGGTCCAGATTTGTTAACACAAAACACAATAAGAGATGTTAACACAGGACCCAACCTATATATATATATATATATATTTTTTTTTAATAAGGTAAAGATTTGGGTGAGATCAGACCCTGCTGGACCACCATCCAAGGACATATAACGAGCCGACTACCTGACCTCAATAATATTTTATTTTTTTGGCGCCGACTAGTAGACTACCTGACCCGAATGAGTGTATGTACCCAACCAATTAATTGTTAATTATTTTATCATTCAGATTTTAAATTGTAGTGGTAACTGATTATTGAGTAGGGATTTATGAAGTAAGTACATATATAAAATGGTGTTCTTATTTAATTGATTTCTCTAGTATGTGCGGATGGGTGTATTAGAGACGATTAATGATGGGAAGTGCCAAGTGAATTTGTGGGTTCCTTCCAGTCAGGAAAGAAAGGGAACGCACTTAAAACATATAGAGGAGGAGAGTTTTTGTCTCAAGAGTTCATCTCTTTTTGTGATGAATATGGAATCAAAAGAGAGCTCAACAACACCATACACACCAGAACAGAATGGGGTAGCAGGAAAAAAGAATAGAACTGTTGTTGAGATGGCAAGGAGCATGCTGAAAGCTAAGAACTTGCCAAACAAGTTCTGGAGTGAAGATGTGGCTACTGCAATGCACATACTGTAAATGCGGAATGAAGTAGAGAAAGATTCAAACACAAAACTCAGAGACAAAACTTATATATATTGATCAATCAAACAAAGTTTACAATCAGATCAAAATAGAGAAATGAAGAAAACGATAGCCTCAACTAGGAACTAGTCACCAAGGATAGAACCGAAGGGCAATCGAGCTTCAAGTCTCACAAGCTCTCAGGATCTCAGTGTTTGGATGTGAAGGGAGCTCAACCTACGCTCAAGAGCACAAGGGAAAGGAAACCCTAGCTGAGCTCAGTAGACAAAGGAGGAAACCATTAGCTGCTCTCAGCTTTCTCTCTCTCTTATCCGGCAATTAGGGTTTAGGAACCCTTATAAAGCCGAGCACCACATGAAACGTCGTCGCTTAACCTCCAACGGTCAGAATTCCGAGTTCATGGACTGAGATAGCAGCTTGGGCCGGACTGAGATCAGATTGGGCTCAAGCCCAATCCAATTCCATCAGATCCTGTGTACATATTATACATACATACACATTTCTCCCTAAGTACAAAAAACATAAGAATTACATAAGAGGCTTATAGTGAGGCAAGCCTAACAATTGCCCTCTTAATTCTACGTTTACACATATCGTAAAACTGCCTTGTTGAAATGTGAACTGGATTTATTCATTTTCTATCATCGGCTAGACATACTCCTTCTCAGCATCAGTTGACATTGATCAAGTGCAGGAACTCCCTGCAAAAGATAAACTTATCAGTGGTCACAATCTTAGTACCAAAATCGGCAGGGTTGATCTTTCCATCAATCTTTTTGACAAGAAGAAGATTTTTAGCTACCAAAACGCGAATTAAATGGTATCTAACGTCAATGTGCTTGGTCCTCTCATGATAGACAGGATCCTTGCATAAGTAAAGTGCACTCTGACTGTCAATGTGCTTGGTCCTCTCATGATAGACAAGGTTTCCTTTCCACCTTCTTAAGTATATTTTGCAGTCAGATTGCTTCCTTGGAAGCTTCAGTTACAACAATGTACGTACTATGCCTCTGTTGAGGAGAGAGCAACAATTGGCTGCAATTGTGCCTTCCAAGAGATGCAATTTCCACACCAAGTATACATAAAGGAGGTGGTGGATTTCCTGTTGTCTTTGTTACCTGTATAGTCTGAATCCACAAAACCAAATAGCTTAGAGGGAGAGGTGTGCAAACCATAGACTAGACAAATGTCCAGTGTTCCTGCAATATATCTCAAGAGAAACTTCATGGCTGTCCAGTGTTTCTCCGAAGGATTGGACATATACTTGCTGAGTACACTCACTGGAAAGGCAAGGTCATGTGTAGTACAAATCATTGCATACATAACAGATCCCACTCCAGCATCATAGGGTACATTTCTCATGTAGTCTTCCTCCTCCTTCCTTAGTGGCACCTCAGATCTTGTGAGATCAAGGTGCCCTCCTAAGGGTACAGGAGCAGGCTTGACTCTTGAGAAATTGAACCTATCAAGGACTTTCATCAAGTAGTCCTTTTGTGACAGAAATATCTGATGCTTTGCTCTATCTCTGGAAATCTTTATTCCAAGAATTTTCTGGGAAGGGCCCAGATCTTTCATGTCAAAAGATTTCCTAAGTGAAGCCTTAACATCAGATATCTTTGCCTTAGACTTGCATATTATGAGAATGTCATCAATATAAAGCAAGACATACATGGGAGACACAGATTTAGCACCAAGCAAGTATAAACAAGGATCATAGCAACTGATTTTAAAGCCAAGTTTAATCATGCAGTTATCAAATTTCTTGTACCACTGCCTAGGGGACTGTTTTAAACCATACAAAGATTTCTTAAGCAAGCAAACATGATCAGGTTTAGATTTGTCCTCAAATCCTTTAGGTTGTCTCATATAGATTTGTTCATCTAAATCACCATGAAGGAAGGCAGTTTTAACATCCATTTGTTCAATCTCATAATCATAAACAGCAGCAACAGCAAGCAATAATCTCAGAGTTTTATACTTTACAACAGGAGCAAAAATATCATTGTAGTCAATCCCAGGTTTCTGTGTGAAGCCCTTGGCTACCAACCTTGCCTTGTAGCTAGGTTGGCCACCCGGATTCACACTATTTTTGAGCTTATAAACCCATTTACAGCCAATTAATTTGGCCTTGTTTGGTTTAGGAACAAGAATCTAGGTTTCGTTAGCTATCATGGAGTTTATTTCCTCTTTCATAGCAAGCAACCATTTATCAGAATTAACACATTTCACAGCATGCTCAAACAAATCAGGAGTATAAGCATCAACAGCCTCAGCAACAACAAAAGCTAAATCAACCTCATTATCAAAGTATTTCCTGTTTGGTATTCTAACCCTAGGTGATCTATCCCTTGTTAACTGATAATTGGTCAAGTAAGGAACTTCATCAAAATTTTCATGCTCATGATCAGTTTCAATAGAAGCTTCAGACAAAGAATCATCAATATCAGCAAGAGGATCAACAAATTCATCATCATCATCATCAGAAGAAGAATGGGTAGAAGAAGATGGGCTTTGATTTGAGGTAGAGATAGAGGTAGATGAGCTTACCCCCCCACCTGATTGGTGAGGCAGATCTTCAGTACTTGAGTTTGAGCCATGATGCTCAGGATTCTGATTATTGCTTCTACTGGATGAAGAGTCAGATGACTCATGTGGGATACCAGTATCAAATTCATTGTTAGGAGCCCCACCTTGGGAGGTGGGGACATAAAACTGAGCTGCAGGGGTTAGTTCATGATCAACAGATGAATGCATATTCTTAAAATGGAACTCAGTTTCAATGAATTTAACATCTCTGCTGACAATTACTTTGTAACCTCTAGGTTGGATCACAAGTAATTTATAACCCTTTACACCCTCAGGATACCCCAACATAACACACTTTAGAGACCTTGGTTGCAACTTCCCTATGCTTTGATGAGCATATACAGTGCATCCAAAAGGTCTTAAGTGTGAGATGTTTGGCTTAGTTTCAGACCACATCTCATATGGGGTCTTGAAACCAATGGCAGCTGAGAGTGATCTGTTGATCAAATAAGGTTTTCCTATAATCTGGACCAGACAAACAACCATAGAAATTCCACACATTCAGAACTTCATTTCATCTCAAATTATGCAAAAATGAGAAGGAAAAACAGATCTGAGCAAATGCCTATAAAACACATGTAACTACCAATGAAGAGCATGAAAATTTCTACATAAATATACCATGAATGAGTATAAAGTGCAACAGTACAAAACAGCTCACGGAGTGTACCTAAATCTACTGGGAAATGGAGGATCTTTGTTGCCAGAGTAGGAAGAACGGAAGGGAAGAGGCTAACCAACTTGCAAACACACCAAATTTGGTGGGGAGTGAGTATTTCTAACCTAAATATTTATGCTTGTTTATTTTATAAGATTTGCTTGCTAGATGTGCATAAATATGTGTGTCTACTGATTTCTACTGCTTCTAGATATAGTGAAATTCATGTATATGTACTGATTTCTAATTTATAGAAATCTATGTATAAGGACTTATTTCCAATCTATTTAGAAGTAGTGAAATCTTTATGTACCGATTTATGATGCTAGCTTGAGCTCATCTTCATTACTTGCATGTTTAGGTTGAAATTGACTTTTATAAATCTGGTTTGAGTTTGCTTTGGTGTTGGTGGTGGATAGCCTTATTAAGCATGTTTATATGAATATCTTTGAGCATGTCTTTTTCTTGTAAAATTTTAGGCTCTTGATCATTACATGCTATATTGTTTTCCCTAGCTGTTATGTGTCCAGAATCAGCATGATTTAGTCCGAGTTAGAATGCGTGGTTTACATGTTTTACTTGCTTAAACTTTATCAGTTGGATGCATGATTTACATGTCTTACCTGCATACACTTGGAAGTTGACATGGCTTATTCTTCTTGGTGTCTAGTGCTCTTAATTCTTAGACCTTTGTTTGCATGATCCTTGGTGCTTTGCTCACTTATGTGGTTACATGCTTATTTGTGTCTTTGAGTTGATTTAGACCTATATGTTTAGGTTGAGCCATGACATTGGGCTAGCTATAAGAGATTGAGATGCTAGTTCCACCATTGGTTAAGCTGAAAGATGCTTTGGGCCATCAACACTTGCAAAATTAGCTTGCTGTTTGTTTATGTTGTGTTTTGCCCTTGAGAGGGCATTGCTTGCTTTGCCTTGACTCGAAGACTAGAGGGATCCATCCCCTCGTCTTTGTGTCTTTATGTCCTGCTGTATTTATTCCTTTAAGTTCCTATATTTGGTTGATTTATCTAACCATGTTTATGTAGGAAGCACATGAACTGTGATGACGGAGTTGTTCAATATGTTATAGGCTTTTATTCTTTGATCTCTTTTTCCTTGTAAACTAGATTTAAGAGGGCAAATTGTTGAGTTTGTAATTCTAGTTTACTAGGAATTGGGCCTAAAGGCCCCAAGCCTTATAAGCTTTCTCCAGCAAACCCTAAAAGAAGAGTGAGGCACTGTGGATGCCGCTCCAAAAACAGAGTCTGGGAGCTCCTCTCCCATGGCTGAAATCAGGAGAGTCAGATAGGTTTCGGGCTCCATTGAGGAAGCTAAAGCCGAAAGAGAAGAAGAGAGAAGCTCAAGTTGGAGTTCATCGGTAGAGAGAGGCTCTTGAGCAATCTCCATGTGAGCCAGACTCGAGCTGAGAGAGAGCAGGAGATTCCAAGGAGGACGAGAAGGCTGAGCCTTCCTATGGCTACACCGAAGATAGGAGAAGAACCAGCAATGGCATTGATGGAGAGATCAATCGACGAGGACTCCTTGGTGCCACCTTCAATGGAGCTGCGACAGATCCGGCGAGGCCTTACCGAGTCGAGACGCCTCGGTTTAAGGGAGTTTTCTTCCTTAAGCTTGCCACTGTTTTTGTGTTCTTTCTAAGTGTATTTTACCTCCTATTCATGTATTCGGTTTAGTAGTTGCCCTCCTAGGATCTTTGTATTGGTTTCTCGTTTGGCCTTTAGAGCATATTGGATGACATCTAGAGCCGGGGACGCAGGGATTAGCCCGAACCTCGTAAACATATCGTGTGTCCTCGCTCCTTCATTGCTTTCGGTTTTCTTGTTTAGGATCGATCTAGATCCTTGTGTTTAAACCGGACTAATTGACCATTATGACCTTAATCGGACCTTGAACGAGTGCAACCTTAATTCCCAACACATACTCAATATCTCTCCAACAAAGGCAGTTATGAATGCAACTCGTTTAGAGGCTTGGAAAGGAAGGACGCCTACCGTGACCCCTTTGAGAGTGTTTGGATGTGTGGCTTATGCTTTAGTAAATTTGAGAGCAAAATTAGATGACAAAGCAGAGAAATGCATATCTGTAAGATATGCACCATAGTCTAAGGCTTATAGATTGTATAACCCTCAAAAGAACAAGATCATTGTGAGTAGAAGTGTGATCTTCAATGAAAGTGCTGAATGGAACTAAAATGAGTCAGGAAAGGAGCTGAGTTTACATAGAAGTGTGAGCGTGGATAGCTCAGTAGAGGAGCAATTAATTAAGGTGTGGCACATGACAATTATCAACCAAGTCCTCCATCAACACCATCAAGTCAATCGAGTGGTTCAAATAAGAATTCATCTCCATCAAGTTCCTCATCTGAATCACCTCAAAGGAAATTCAGATCTCTTGTCGACATCTATGAGAGTTGTGAGTTTGCTTTGCTGGCTGCATAACCATCTTGTTTGAAGAAGCAGACAAAGAGGATCATTAGCAAGTTGTTATGAGAGAGGAGATGAGATCCATTCAGAAAAATGATAAATAGAGTTTAGTGGAGCTTCCTCAAGGGAAGAATGTAATTAGATTGAAATGGGTCTTTAAATTAGGACCAAGTTCAACATTGATGGAAGTGTGCAAAAGCATAAAGCAAGGTTGGTTGCCAAGGGTTATGCTCAGCAAGAGGGAATCGATTTTGAGGAGACCTTTTCACTAGTAGTAAGGGTTGAAACTGTGAGGGTTGTCCTTGCTTTGGCTGCAC
The DNA here is from genome assembly GCA_037127255.1 of Persicaria tinctoria. Taxonomy (NCBI): domain Eukaryota; kingdom Viridiplantae; phylum Streptophyta; class Magnoliopsida; order Caryophyllales; family Polygonaceae; genus Persicaria; species Persicaria tinctoria. Next base: position 3,154,689 of record JBANSL010000014.1, read on the forward strand.
AATGGAAGCTGCAAGTGTTTCAACTTGATGTGAAGTCAGCCTTTCTGAATGGATAGCTGTAGGAAGAAGTGTATGTCGAGCAACCTCAAGGATTTGTAAAAGCTGGTGAAGAAGGAAAGGTATACATGCTACAAAGAGCATTTTATGGCCTGGAACAAGCTCCAAGAGCCCGGTACAACAAAATTGATTCATTCTTCTTGGAGAATGAGTTTGAAAGGAGTGAAAATGAATCAACCTCATATGTGAAGAAAAGGAACAAGGGATCGAGAGTTCATTGTGGTGCGCCTCTATGTTGATCATATAATTTACTTCAGCTCCTCACAAGAAATGCTGAGTGAATTCAAGAGTGCTATAATGAGCAAGTTTGAGATGATAGATCTCAACATGCTACAATACTTCCTGGGTTTGGAAGGGAAACAGAAGAAGGAAGGTATTTTTCCGAGTCAAGAAAAATATGGTGGAGATCTCCTAAAGAAATTCAAGATGGAGAACTGTGAAGTGGCCATGACACCTATGGATACTAAAGCTAGAGAAGTTGTATAAAGGAGATGGTACAGGGAGAGCTAACGAAAACCTGTACATAAGCCTTGTTGGAGAAAGTTGCACGAACTTTGAAGCATTGCATTTGGTACGAGAAAGTTGATAGCTTCAGATTTCAAGGTTATACATATAATTGGCCTGGTTATATTGATGACAGAAGGAGTACATCAGGGTTTCAGTGACAGATCCTTTTTGAGGCGAAAAGGGGCTACTAAGATATGTTGCACGAACTTTGAAGCATTGCACGAACTTTGGTGTCGAGGTATATGCACGGTCCAACAAAGCAACATTTTGGAGCTGCTAAAAGAATTCTAAGATATGTTGCACGAACTTTGAAGCATTGCATTGGGTACGAGAAAGTTGATAGCTTCAGATTTCAAGGTTATACATATAATTGGCCTGGTTATATTGATGACAGAAGGAGTACATCAGGGTTTCAGTGACAGATCCTTTTTGAGGCGAAAAGGGGCTATCACCCTTCGAGCGAACTTTTTTTATTACAAAAAATTAAAACATATACGCTGAATGAGAATAATTTGTAAAAAAAAAAAATTATAATAGAACACTAAAAGAAAGTTAAGTGAGAAGTAATTAGTATGTCAAATTGAGGGTCTCAAGTTCAAATCCTTCATTTCAAATTTTTTACAATTAAAAGACTCAAGTATTTTTTGTGCCCCATGATTTTATAATTAAAAGGCTAAATAATTTTTTTCTCCCACAGAGTTGACAATGAGGATCGATCATACACATGTATGGAAACGTATAGGAAAAAACAATACATCGTACATGACTTCATGAGCCCCCCACTTTTTAAATCTGTATACACACACAAGTCACAACCTTCATGTTAATTTAACACAACTTGCATCTAAATTATATATCCTTGTTTAATTACCAAGCCTAGGAAAAATATATATAATTACTATACCTTAATAAATTAAAGATGGCTTAAATTCAGATGGATTAGCTGCCTAACATGTGCATTGCACGTTACATATATGTTACTAATATTAGTATATTACATATACTATATATTGACTTCAAGCGCTAGATCCGGATCCTATATATATACATGTATATCTTCATTACTTCATACATGTTATAACTTACATCAACAAACAATTTACTCAGAAATTTAATTATATTAGAGAAAGATTAAGAAATCAACGGGAGTGGAAGGAAAGATAGTGTGTGTAACGGGTGCTTCAGGCTACACTGCCTCTTGGCTCGTCAAGCTCTTGTTGCTCCGTGGATACACCGTTAATGGCACTGTTCGCGATCTTAGTAATTCATTCTCTAAATCTTAGAAATAGTTATTATGAGAATATGATGCTCAAATGTTGATTATGTTGCTCAGCAAAGCAACATTTCAACCTCATTTCCAGCTCATTTCATTTGCATTTCATGTTTTGTCTTCTTCTGCATTAAGACCTTCTTGTCTTTTGTGAGCTAGCATGTGACTAGCACATGTGATCGAGCTTACCCTACTATATAAACGTTTTGCTGCACTCCCTTCCCGATCAGTAGGGTTTTGGGGATCTGTAGCCGCTGCAATGAAGGCTAAGAAAGCCATTTTGATCTTTTTTGATTGCTGATGAAACAGTAGCCATTTCTGGCTTATCTTTCCCTTGAATATGCATCTATTTTGCTTGTTTTATGTTGATTTACATCACATTTTCACATGCAGTTATATATATACTTATTTTTTTTATTGTTGATCGAATTACTGAATATATGAAAATTAAATATGCATGTATGTAGGTGATCCAAAGAAGGTAGATCACTTGGTTGCACTTGAAGGGGCAAAAGAGAGGCTTCACTTGTTCCAATCTGATTTGATAGAAGAGGGTTCCTTTGATGCTGCCATTAGGGATTGCGTCGGCGTCTTTCATACCGCATCTCCTTGCTTCTTGAACTGCACTGATCCCCAGGTTCATCGAGATCTCATCACTTTTATCTCGGTCCATTTGTGCTCTAATCGTCTAAAATGGTTATATATATATATATAACAACCCTAGCTATTGGAATCAAACTTTTAACCTTGATATTATATAATCAAGATTCAAGACGCGACGCATTAATCATAATGTAATATGCGAAACATATCTTGAATTGGTAAATAAAGAACGGTCATTCTGGGATTCGAACCGGGAATTTATGGGTACTACCCACAAGTCTTTTCCGATGAGCCATTCCGGAATGATTGATATGCGAAACATATCAAAAACTTGATAAATCCAAGTCTAGTATAATACTTTGTATAAGATTGATAGACCTTATATGTACAATTATTTTTAGATATTAATAGAATAGAACCTTATTGGACTTGTATGTTAGGCATATGCAGACGACTAATGTGTTCTTATAAATGTGTAACTATTCGTCTATTAATTCATAGTGTACATCATATATATGTGTTTTATTTATTAACTATAAATTGGTTAATAATAGATGTTGTAAGTGCAGGCAGAGTTGATAGATCCAGCGGTCAAAGGAACAATCAACGTTCTTGGATCTTGCACAAAGGCTCCTTATTTGAAAAGGGTAGTTTTAACCTCTTCCATAGGAGCCATGTTGGTCAATGACAATCCCATTGGTGTTGAGACTGAAGTCAACGAAAGTTGGTGGTCTGATTCTGAGTTTTGCATTAAACAAAAGGTTCGAATTAGATTGTACACATAATATTTTAGATGATCATCATCATTTTCATATTAATTTAGTATTTTCAACTGATCAAGTTATAAGAGGATTTTTTAATTTCCTTAAAATGTTTTAAATGATTTCTTCTATTTTCCTAACATATACTTCTTATGCCTTAATTAATTTAAAAAGATTTCTTCTGTTTGATTTAGTTTTGCCTAAATTCGCCTTATGTAGGGTGTGTTTCCGTTTATATTACTACACCTTTTCTGTTTTCCATTGTATGTTTCGACGATCTTCTGTTTGTCGACTCGTCTGCCTATCAAGATTCGGGTATATCTGATCTTGAATTCTGACTTAATAAAATAAATTTCTTCAATTTTAATTATTTTCCTAGAGTCCACTTATTTCGATTAGTAGGAAAATATTTTCTAAACAAGATTTTTAACCTTTGTTCAATTCAAATATTTATATATCTATATCTATATTTATATTACTTTGTATATTCTTAAAGTAAAACATTTTCTACCTATGTGTCATCCTCTTCTTCTTCCTCTCATTTTTACAAGCCAATCATGTTTTTTCGCCTCCCTTTTCCCCAATTTTCTTAATTTTCATTCTCCTTTCAAGTTCTCCACCCCTTAATATATAATTATTTTTTTAAAGATACTACACATTTCCTAATCAATTGGCTTAGTTCAAAATATTTTAATGGTAAATTTTTAATCAATCAAAATTATAATGGAATTTTTTTTCCTTAATTAATATATTCTACATTTTCTAATCATCTATATACATATATATATTTTTAAAGCAGAACATGTAGTGTTGCAGGTGATTTAATTCAATTCTCTTAACCTAGCTATACCCTTAGAAAAACCAGTATAATTTATGTATTTAATAACAATATATATTGTACCTTTATAAATATATGCAAATATGCCACTGTAATTAACTAATAAAGATGTGTATATATATGATTCAGAAATGGTATGCAGCCTCCAAGATATTAGCCGAAGAAGCTGCTTGGAATTTTGCAAAACAGAATGGAATTGATTTGGTGACCATTTGTCCTGGCTGGACTCTCGGTCCTTTGTTACAGCCTACTCTTAATTTAAGTTGTGCTGTTATTTCCAACTTGATAGGTGTGTTTTTTTATTTCTCTATTTAATTACATAGTTTTATCTTATATATATTTATTTACCCCCCCGCTATCAAGATTTATATCACTTATATTTACTACTAAAATTATAATTTTTTTTTAATATTTTATAGAGTTTTTAACTTATTAAACAGTACATCTGTCAAATACTGTAGGGGCAAAGACTTATCCAAATGCTGCATATGGGTGGGTAAATGTTAAAGATGTTGGAAATGCTCATATTCAAGCCTTTGAACTTCAATATGCTAATGGAAGATATTGCTTAGTTGAATGCGACGTCCATTTTTATGATATTATAAAGATGTTGCAAGAGTTCGACTCTCCCCATCAACTTTGCGATAAGTAAGTTTTTTTTCAAGCACTTGGGATTGTCGTACGTTTTCTTAGGTTCACTCGGTGTTTTATCTCTTTTATCGAATTAATCTTATATAATATGACCTTATCGGTTATGTATGTGTTATTTTTGGCACAGGGACTCTAAATCGACTCGAACAGCATTACAGGGAACTTACATACCATCGTGCAAATATTCGAGGAAGAAAGCGGAGAGTTTGGGAATCGAATTCACTCCCTTTGAAATCGGTTTAAAGGAGACAATTCAATCTTTTAAAGAGAAGTCAAGCCTTGCCAGCTTAGCTGGTAAGAATGACATGTAGTGACCAATAGGTCACGAGTTCGAATCACCCTCTCCATATTGTAATGGCCTAAGTGCCTACCTATAAATAAAAAAAAAACTTTTAAAGAGAAGCAATTTATTATTAATGGGTTTTAGCTTCTTTATTGAGATCACCACGAAAGCTGATTGATATATCCCATGCATCAATAAGTAATATGTTGTTTATCAATGTATTATTATGTATAAGTGCTTTAATTTTAAATGTCAGATGAGTGGTTGTGGAGAATATGATTTGGGATTATTCCACGTTGATTAGAAAATGCATCCAAGTCATTTAAGTTGGTGGGCTACCCCACCTAATATTAATTGGTTTTAGGATGGAACCTCACTCGGTTTATTTGCTCGGCTTGATTGGCGTGTGTTGCACTTGGTCACGCATCAAGGTGTCATGTATTATATATATTCGCAATCTCGATTTTGGGATATATGGTATATAATCATAATTAATATATAGTACTTTACAAAATTATCTGGCCTTTTGTGATTTTATAAGGGAAATTTGGTGGAAATTTTGGAAGATATTCCTGATGTTTTGGTATTTTTGTGTTGAATTTTGACAAATATATGGATAGTTATGTGCAATTTAAAAGTAATGGGCGATTTTGTGCAATATTAAAAAAATAAAGGGTGGTTTCCATTTTCTAAAAAGTGAAAATTTGTTATGGCCTTAAAGGTTGGATAATTGAAAGCATGACTTTCATGGTGAAATTGAGAGAGAAAGGGAAGGAGAAAGAGAGTTTAGAGAAAGTAGAAGGTAGAAAGAGAAAAGGATTGTATGTTCATCGATGCCCTTGAACAATACCTCTAATGAGTATTTATAACCCAATGCCGAAATTCTTAGTAATTATACTTATTATCTCTATTATTCTAATTCCTATCAAAAATATTAATTTTGGACAATAGGCGAACTTTTTGTGAAAAATCGGGACATCATTGAGAATATAAAAAGTTGTGGATATCAATAAAAAACCATAAGGCCATTTTGCATAACTAGCCATAAAAAAAAAAAACTTTGCACAAATAGCCATGTGCCTTGATTATTTGCATGGGGTAGAAAATGGCCATTTTTTGCAAATAAAAAAGGTAACCGGGAGAGGGAGTTGCAGGTGAAGGGGTGGGACACTACAGCTACACTGTAGCTGTCAGTAGCTGTCAGTGACATGTGGCACCAAAAGGCATCCTCCGTTCATTTCAGAAAACTGTAGACTGTCCATCTTACCAATAGAATTAATTTGTCCTACCAATAGGCTAAACCTGTCTTTCCATACCTGAAGATATTTTGGAAAGATTCACTGTAGCTGATTTGGCGAGCTGTTAGTGTAGTTTTGGCGCCAAAACAGGGTTCCTCCTTTGAGGAAAGGGGAGAGCATTTATGAGGGGAAAAAGAAATGATTGCATTGATGTGTGTCCCCCAAGAACATATATAAGCTTGAGAGGAGGATCTAAAACACCATAACATGCTCTACAAAAAGTGAGGCAGAGTATGAGAGAAGCGGAAAGAACGGGGAAAAAGTTACCCGTTCATTCCAAGAAACGATACAGTCCCCATCCTACCAATAGAATATTTCCGTCCTACCAATAGTGTACAACTGTCCTTTCATACCTGAAAAAGTGCAAGAAGTTTGTCCGATGACAGTGGCAGCGATGGGTAAGTGATCTTGTACCTATCCTTTGTAGTTGTTCCTTTTTCTTATAACAGAACTACCCCAAGGTGACGGTTTCACGAGACGAGTTGCAGAGAGTTCGTAATTTATACTCTCTTTTTGATCAATTGCATAACTTGCAAATTAAGATTACAAATCCAAGCGCTATTTTTGCTTCCTGCGAAATTATCATTTCTTGATGCCTAGACGATCATAAGGACCCATTGAAAATAGTCTATTAGCTCAATTGGTAGAGCGTTGTGTTTGCACACAAAGATGTGAGTTCGACTCTCACATAGGCTAATACGGAGTATGTGTGTTCATGAATCTCTCTAAACTTATACAATTATGAACCTGGCAGAAAATATATATACTAATGGTAGGACACATTTACGAACATGTTAGGACAAATTCATAAATCTCTCTGAACTTATACGATTATAAACATGACAGGAAATATATACATTGGTGATAGGACAAATCTGTGAACATGGTAAGACAAATTCATAAATCTCTCCAGACTAGGTTTTACTCAATTATGCATTTACTCAATTATGCATTTACATTTTTCTGAGATTCATGTGGAAGTAATTTTTTTTTCGTAAAGTCAATTAAGCATTTACATTTTTCCAATAGTATAAATATATCGTACCATCGGTGTGCATCTATCCTACCATTAGTGTCAAGTTATAAAGGAATTACTGGGTTTTCATTATGATCCTACCAATATCGTTGTTTTCTCCTACCATTAGTTTCCATCAATCCTACCATTCTGATCCTACCTATATCGTTGTTTTATCCTACCATGTTTCTGCATCTATCCTACCAATTTAAATAGCTTTCAAGGAAAATCAAGCTAGAAAAAATCTGTAAATTATGTTCCACAATTTTCATAAAAACAACCAATGGTAGAGGGTTTCCAGTCTATAACAGAAGATGAAGGAAACCTAAGTAACATTATATCCAAGGGTAGAGGCTCTAATTCAGTCGTTCTAGCATTGAATTAGATTGGATTCATGAATTTTGATTGATAGAAATTGGATTGAGATTAGGATTTATGGATTGGTAATTGAGATCGAGATTAGGGAATTCACGCCTCAATGATTACTAGTCCGGGATTTGTGGATTGGTCAATATTAATTCTACTTCTTTGTCAATAGTACAAATATATCTTACCATTAGTGTCAAGTTATACACTTAGGAATTTCGGTGATTACATTTTTATCATACCAATATTGTATATTTATCCTACCAGGTTCACAAATTTGTCCTACCACTAGTCTATATATTTCCTACCAAGATCATAATTTTATAAGTTCAGAGATATTCATAAATTAGTCCTACCAGATTCACAAATTTATCCTACCACTAGTGTATATATTTCCTACCATGTTCAATCGTATAAGTCCAGAGAGATATGAACACATACTCCGCATTAGCCTATGTGAGAGTCGAACTCACATCTTTGTGTGCAAACACATTGCTCTACCAATTGAGCTAATAAGCTATTTTCCATCCATCTTCACAATCTGAGATGTCTAAAAGGTGGTTTTCATCTTTTCAGAGAATTAACAAAAACATGTGAGTTAGATTGTTTGTCAGTTTAATAAGATACCAGCTAGCAAATGACTTATGAGTAAGGTTTTATAGCTATATGTAGAACTAAAACAATGTAAATATCCCCTTACATGGTTATATATGAACATGCTAGACAACAGAACAGCCAAGGAGAATATCTGGGTACTGTACGTCCCCTATCACAAAATGTAAATTCAAAAGTATGTTAGTCACAATGAAAACAGATATTCAGTAGCAGAAAAGTGAATTAAAATGATAGCCAGAGATATGCTTTAATTTAACTGCCCATTTCCTGTTTAAAGTTTTAACACAAAGAATTAAGCATATTGTGATTATTTGCAATCTGAGCCTAGAAAAAAAATGAAAACATGATGATTTAATTATAACATATTCTAACCGTCTGATCATAAGCATCAATTCCTTCGCTGTCCAGCAGAATAAGGTTGTACTCTGTTCCATCAAGTGCCGTCCTCTTTAGGGGTGCACTCCAAAGCCAAAGCCCCTTAGTGCATGGCTTATGAGTTGAAGCAACCTGAAACCCACTGCTCCTCCCAAGCAGCTGGTTTGTTTGATCACAACATGGCACACAAATTCACGCAATGTATGGAAATAATATGGTAATAAAAACAGCATTACAATGAAAGGATGAAACAAGCAAGCAGGATGAAATTCTCATCAAGGAAATTGCAATGATGCATACCTCATTCTAGATATGAAAGCACCCAGGACATCATATCAATTTCATAGTTCCACCCCCTTAGTTCTTCTTCAAAGGAATTAGAATCTCAAGCCCAAAAGGGAATGGGAATTAATATCTATCTCAGCATAGCTACTGTAAGTTATCTCTCAACCCAATAGTAAATCACTGCATAGCATCTGAAAGTTATTTCGCAACCCAATAGTAAATCACAGCATAACATCTGAAAGTTATCTCTCAACTCAATAGGAAATCATTGAAACCCTAATTTGCAAAAAGAGTCTACTGTCATAACAAAAGAATGTTACACACCACTTACTTCAAACTCTACATCAACAGAATTTCACATAATTCACCATCAACTTTGGACTATGAACTATCGAATGATAAAAGTGGAACCTTTTCCAAACCATTAAATCCTAATTACTTCTTTGAAGTAAAAACGGTTTGCCCATTGAAGTCAGGAAGCAATTTGTCGCCCTAAGTACACTACTCAAACACAACGCCTACTCCAGTACCAAGCAAAACGAAATTCAAACACACTTGACAATCTTTGACGGAGAAAACCCCCTCTGCTCCTTCAATTGAAGCGTATTCGCATACCACATCCCAATGTCGCAACACACAACACTAAACCCTAACCCTAGAATGCATTCCATCCCCAAACAAGAATAAAAAACTGAAATTTCCGAAGCAAAAAGAGAAAACATTGTGGAAAGAAAAGATTCAAAGAAAGAGAACCTGATTAAGTATGAAACTCTTTCCCTGGCGAGCACGCCCGCAGACAGAGACGACGCCGATGGGCTCCTTAACTAACTGGAGGGTGGCTAGGGCTTCGGGATCCACCACGAACTTGCCCTTGTCGTCGCAGTAGACGAAGCGAATAGGCCGGGCAGGTCCGGTGACGGTGGGCGAAGACGACGGCAGCGGGTGGTGCGGCTGCAAAGGCGGCGGCAACGGTGTAGAAGGAGAGGAATCACCATTGTCGCGGCCTCTGAAGAATCTAGGGAGTAGTGGACAACAACGTCGAATCGCTCCTCCTTTCTCTCCTCAGGTTTTTCGTCTCTCTCGCTTCACTGCCGTGTATCGTCTCTCTCCCTCATCCTTTCACCTTCTACATCAGGTCATGAATAGTTCCAAATGACCGGTTGTTTTATTTGCAAAAAATAGCCCGGCCATTTTGGCCCATTTTTTCACCCTCTTGGCTATTTTTGCAAATAGGCCCAATTTTTGGTCTATTTAGTGCAATTTCCTCAAACCATAATTTCCCCGACCATTTTACAATATTGATGGATCGTTATAATACAAAATATATTGTATCAGTAGGTTAAACAGTGGATTAAGCAAGTGATTTAGTTGTTTATGGGTCAGTTGATTCTGGTGATGCACCTGTAGTTATTGAAGGAGTTGACTGAGCAAAGGGCCCAAGCTCAGCCCGTAGAGTGTAAGTAAGAGATCCGTGGTTAGACGAAGAATAACATGTGGGCGAGTCCTGGAAAATCCTGGGCTAGACATTGCTCTACATGATACTTATTATGTGGTTGTACATTTCCAATATTTACTTTCTATATGGGAGCCATTTTTGCTTTATTTGTATAAAACAGAAAAGGAAGAAGCGTGTCTCCTTTCAGGAGTCAGGTCTGGTTCTAAACCTTTCCTAGCCTAGAAAATTTTTATCCTTCTTTCTTGATCTACGACCAACCTCTTGAGCATTTGGTAGATGTATAAGTCTGTGGAAGAGTGAATGGGTCACCACTACCGAGGATCTCTATGAAGAAATACTATTGAAAATAGCAGATCATAATCAAACAAACAAGCAAAGCAACATAAACCAGCAAAAATAGGCCATCAATGGCAGCTACTGTAAGCAGACGAAAATGGCATTCATGCCTTTATGATAGACGACTGCAATCCCCAAAACCCTACATTTGAGGGAGAAAAACAAGGTCTTATATAGTATGCAAGGTAGGGAACATGTGCCTAGCACATGGGGTAGCAAACCCTTACCTCACTAGAAGACAAAGGAGTGAGAATGTGGCTTCAGGACCACTTCTCAGCAATTGACATATATGATAAAATGTGCTAGGAAATGTAAATGAACATGATAATCTTCATATCCCCTCCTCAAGTTGGAATTGGTGGAAAACCAACAAGACCCAACTTGGAAGAAAGAAAATGGTGTTGCCTCTCTCTAAGAGGTTTAGTGAGCACATATGCAAGTTGAACCCCTGTTCTGACATGTTGAGGAAGAATGAACCCCTCTTGCAGCTTCTCACGAATGTAATGGCAGACAATCTTCAAGTGTTTGTGACAGGACGAAATCGTTGTGCTTCCTATCAAAAGAATATCCAAACTAACCAACTAGTATAGCTAGTAAGTCCGGAGTCGATCCACAGGGAACTACCGTTAGTTTATGCGTTATAATCACCAACAAGAGTAAACAAAGGGGTTGTAGAGATGTAAAAAATGCAAAGAATTGAAGAAATAAATAATGGTGATGGTTGTAAACAATGATGATTGAGATGTTTCACCTACGAATCTCAACTTTGGTTCGTCTACTTGATCATAGTTCTTCCTTCTAGTTGTATCTTTTCTATATCTACTCTTATCTTGATTTAAATAGATTATTAGTCCTATGAGTCCTAATAATCCCTTATTCCTAGGCAATCTTAACATGGATATTAAGGTTTAATCCTAGGAATAGCACTAAGTCTCAAGATATATAAAGCTTATAAGCAATATTAATTCCCTAAAGAACTAACATTTAACCTATAGTCAATTTCTTAAACAATCAAGCTTTTCTATGAGATCCGCTTAATTGTATTTACTACTTTGGATTAGGCTTCACAAACGTATGAATCAAAACCCTAGAAATGATGCAATTCTAACTAGGTCGTGAATCAAGATAGAATCAACACCAACAAGAAATTAAAGCACAAAGAAATCGAAGTAGATAATAGAAAACAACTAGAATTCCAAACTCACAATTCAACACAACCAAGTCTTGATCGTAGGCAAAACACGATGAGTTTAGTTGCTCATGCTCCTAAACGCCATCTCTCAATTATTCAAAGAATAAAAGATCACCTAAAACCATCTAAAATAAGCCTTTAAATACCTAAGAATACCGTCATAAAAACCTAGAAAGTGTTTGCCAAAGATAGGCCCAACTTAAGAGGATAGAAAATCGGCGCTGAATCCGGCCCAGGAAAACCTCGGGTGAGGCCGCAACCAGGCTGCGGGTGCTGCCTAGAATTGGCGATCTGCTGGAATGGCCGCGGGTGCGGTTTTCTGTTTTTGGTTGTTCCTCTGGCCGTGGGTGCCGTTTTCTCCCTTGTATGCACTTTGCCTCTTCCTTGTGCATCCCAACTTGGCTTATCTAGCTCGTTCCTTGTCTCCATATGATCCATATGACTCCCATGAATGACCTCCATGCTACTTCGACTTCGAAATCTGCAATTACTCGCTAAACTTTTGTAGATTCCGCACTTAAGCACCAAATGAGCAAATAAGTAAATTAACCCCTTTAAATGCAATATATACATCTAAATGACCTTAAAACTACTCTATAATGCCTATATAAATATGCATTATCAGTTTGGTTCTCTCATGAAACACTGGATTTTCTGCTATATGGATATCAGATTTGCTGTCACTAAATAAGGGAATGGGCAATGGCACACTGACTTTAATCCTTTGCAAAATGCCTTCAACCCAAATTATTTCACTAGCAGTGGTAGACATGCTTCTGTACTCAGTTTCGGAAGAAGATTTAGAAACTGTAACTTGTTTCTTAGTCTTCCAAGACACTAATGATCCTCCAAAGAAGACACAGTAACTTGTAAGGGATTTTGCACTAAACTGACATGAGCCCCAATCAGCATCACAAATTGCACTATGATGCATAGAACAATTCTTGGGATAATGCAAACCAGTGGACACTGTGCCTTTTAAATATCTGACCACATGAACTGCTGCATCATAGTGTGGTTGCCTTGGCTCAACCATGAACTGGCTAAGATGTTGCACATCATATGATATATCAGGTCTAGATAGATTTAAGAACAACACTCTGCCTATGAGCCTTCTATACTTCTCTGGATCATGCATCATTTGACCATCAACAACAGACAACTTTAATCTCCTTGGTAAAGGAAAAACTGCAGGCTTGCAATCAGTCATTTGGCAATCTTCAAGAATATCAAGTATATATTTTCTCTGATGAAGCAAGGTCCCAACCTTGTCATGTAAAATCTCAAGACCAAGGAAGTATCTGGCCCAGCCAAGGTCTTTGATGGTGAAGGCTTTATGTAAAGCCTCTTTAGTTTGTCTTATCACAAGCTCATCATCACCTGTGATCAAGAGATCACCCACACAGACCAGTGCCACTACAATCCCAGTTGGCACAGGTTTAACAAATAGAGAATAATCTTCACAAGCTTGTCTAAGATCCAGATTCAATAAGAATTTGCATAACTCCGTGTTCCATCGCCTTGGAGCCTGTTTTAGTCCATAGATGGACTTTCTCAATCTGCATACCTAACCAGGAACTCTCACAATGTATCCTTCAGGAGGGTCCATATAAACTTCTTCCTCCAACTTTCCATGAAGGAAATCATTATTTACATCAAGCTGGTACAAATTCCAGTTTCTCATGGTGGCAACAGCAATAAGTATCCTCACAATGGAGAACTTAGCAACTGGAGAGAAGGTGTGCTTGTAATCCTTCCCTTTGATCTGATTATAACCCTTAGCAACCAATCTAGCTTTGTATCTTTCTATACTCCCACCAGGTCTATATTTAATCTTATAGAACCATTTGCTTCCAATTGACTTATGACCAGTAGACAACTGTGTTAATTCCCAAGTTTCATTGCTCTCTAAGGCATTAATTTCTGTACTCATAGCATCCATCCATTTAGGATGTTGTGATGCTTGTTTGAATGTATAAGGCTCTTGCTCAGCAACCATACAAACAAAGGACTTCAGCACTTCTGAATCACTATTGACTTCATCTCCCAAACACTGATCAAGAAAAGACTGAGACATAGAATCTCTTTGTCTGTCATTTCTACAAACATAGTCTTGTAACCTTTTGGGAGCAACATGATCGCGAGTGGACCTTCTCAAAGGTGGAAAAATATTAACATCCTGTAATATCTCAGCGGACATTTGCCCAATACTTCCACTAGAACTCAAGGAATCTGCTACTTGTGATGGAAGAGGAGATTGTCCATGAGTACTTTCTATAGGATCCTGTGGTGGGGGAGAAAGGGATCCAGAGATGTCAGGTGAATGATGCAAATTATGGCCACTATCAGGTGTTGTATTCACCAAGGGCAGCATCACTCTTCCTTCATAAGGTACTTATGTGGGATTCTTAGTCTTATCTCTGAATGGGAACACATCTTCTCTAAACTCTACATCTCTGCTCACAAACACACTTCTGGAATCCAGATCCCATAGCTTGTATCCTTTTTTCCCAAAAGGATATCCAAGCAATACGCACTTTCTAGCTCTTGGTTTCATCTTGCCTTTACTGCTAAGGGGCACTCGAGCATAGCATAAGCTCCCAATAACTCTAAGGTCATCATAATGTGCAGGTTTGTTAAATAATTTCTCATGAGGTGTTTTCCAATTTAGAACCTCTGTAGGCATTTTATTGATGAGATGAGTAGCAACAAGTAAACACTCACCCCAAAATCTCAATGGCAGACCAACATGTATTCTTAGATACCTTGATGTCTCTACCAAGTGTCTATGTTTCCTTTCAACCCTCCCATTATGTTGGGGAGTGTAAGGAATATATTTCTGATGGATTATCCATGTGGAAGAAAACAACTCAGTACACTGTCTCTGAACAAACTCAGTGTCATTATCTGTTCTCACATTTTTAACAGAATACTCAAACTGATTGCCAACATATATAAAAAAATCATTCACTGCCTGATATACCTGCATCTTGTTCTTGAGCAAGAAAGTCCAAGTGACCCTAGTACAATCATCAAGAACAGTAAGAAAATAAGAGAATCCATTATAAGTAACACATTTATAAGGTCCCCATAAATCCATATGGATTAATTCAAAAGGCTTGCTAGCCATGTTTAAGATCCTTTGAAAAGGAAGCCTATGATGTTTAGACAAAGAACATGATTCATAATGGAATTCATCCAAATCAGAACAACTGAACAATTTTAAGTGTCTTAACTTGGAAATAGAACCATGACCAAGTCTAGCATGAGCTATTTCTAAGCGTAAACTAGCTTTATTACAACTTCTCATCAACCCATCATCACTTGAACTGGTGCTTGACAACTCTGAGCATATCTTGTAGAGACCATCCTTCCTGACCTCTGATAAGACTCTCTTCCTAGATCAAGGGTCTTGGAAATAACAATGAGATCTAGTGAATATGGCTACAAGATCGATCAGTTTCATCAAGAATTTTGCCCACTGATAACAATCTGTGTTTGAAGTCAGGAACAAGTAATACATCACTTAGCAACATAGAGTCTGTCAACTACATTTTGCCCATTTCAGATACAGATTTAATAGAACCATCAGGCAATCCTATGTGAATAGGTTTACCCAGTTTCTCCTTGTGACCAAGCACATGAGAATCTGCTATCATGTGATCAGCTGCTCCTGTGTCTATAATCCAGTCAACATAAGTGTTTTCTTTCAAAACACTATTTATATTATTTAAAGGGATCATACTTGCAAAGTTCGCATAAGAGCCAGTGCCACTTTCATTGTGACTTTTCCCTTTCATTTTCCTGAGCACCTCTTGATAAGCTGCATTCACTATAGCTGCATCCAAGTTCCCCTCAGTAATATCATCATCTAAAGGACTGTTCTGAGATTGAGAACCCACTGAACCTGCCACATTTGCAGACCCTCTATTTGCATTTCCACTTCTTTCTTTCTCTTTCAGTTATCTGAACCAGTCAGGGACCCAATGCAATCTAAAGCATTGTTCAGCTAGATGTCATTTCATCTTACAATAAGAACAAGTCGAGTTCTGCTTAATCCTCGTCAACTCTCTCCAATCCTTTACTTCCTTCTTGGGGCCAGAGTTATTGAAGATAGGATTGTTGAAAATAGGACTGTTAACACCAGGATTGTTGCTATTACCAGTGCTTCTATGTTGGAAATTCCCATTTATGTTTGCTGCTAAGGCACTAGAATCCATATTGATTCCTTGGGACCCAGATGTCCCATTAGAAGCTTCATTTCCTCTTTCAACTTGTTGAAGAATATAGTATGCCTTGTTAATACTAGGCAAGGGATCTGTAGCCAATATAGAGTTTCTTGTAGCATCATAGTTCTCATTCAAACTAACTAGAAATTGCATGAGTCTGTTACGAGATTAAATCTCAGTGAACCTTTTTTCAGATCACATGTACAGTTTACCAATGCACCACATAGACATTCAGGGATGCACTCCAGAACATGCAATTCATCCCACTGTCTCTTAAACACATTATAAAGATCTGCAACAGACATATTGCCCTGCACAATATTACCAAGTTTCTTCTTAATCTGAAAAATCAGAGGTGCATTAGATTGTCCAAACCTTACAACTATTTCATCTCATAATCCCTTAGATGAATCCATGAACATGAATCCTTCAGTAACAGTCTTACTCATAGAATTTAAGAGCCAACATCTTACCATATAATCTGCCCTGATCCATCTTTCCAAATCAACATGCCCCACTACAGGCTTGACACAGGTACCATTTATAAAGCCAAGTTTGCTCTTGGCACCAATGGCCATTATAACCCCTCGGCTCCAAGTCATGTAGTTAGTACCATCAAAAGGTATAGCAACCAGTTGAGCCCCTGGATGATCTGAATTAGACAAGAACAAAGGATCATTGACATTTACCTGGTGTGGCCATATCTTCGGGATTTCTGATCTCTGTATTAGATTGATCACTCACAGTGAACATAAGCAACCACTATATCAAGATAAATAACTCAAATCTCCCAAAATCGAGTTGCAGCTCTGATACCATATGAAAAAATACTACTGAAAATAGCAGATCATAATCAAACAAACAAGCAAAGCAACATAAACCAGCAAAAATAGGCCATCAGTGGCAGCTACTGTAAGCAGACGAAAATGGCATTCATGCCTTTATGATAGACGGCTGCAATCCCCAAAACCCTACATTTGAGGGAGCAAAACAAGGTCTTATATAGTATGCAAGGTATGGAACATGTGTCTAGCACATGAGGCAGCAAACCCTTACCTCACTAGAAGACAAAGGAGTGAGAATGTGGCTTCAGGACCACTTCTCAGCAATTGACAGAAATGATAAAATGTGCTAGGAAATGTAAATGAACATGATGACATGATAATCTTCATAATCTCCTTCCTAATCTTAGACAGGTCGTCTGAGGGCTATCCCACCCCACGGGCCTGAGTGGACGCTTGCTAACGAGCGCTTGTGCAATCGCCTTATAGCATTGCAACACACTTTCCTTTCCGCGATCAATCAATCACACGAGGAAATAAATCTTCTTTCTTAAGAGCATTACTTAGTATCCACTTTCCATAGGAGAAAGATATCTGATCTTCAATATCTCCTTGCCATAACCTAATCTTTGTATCAATTGTAACTCCTTGCCATAATCTGATCTTCTTATCAATTGCAACTGATCGAATATCTCAATCCAGCCCCATACATCACACTATTCTACGACCCTCAACTCCATCCTTGTTGAGATATTATACACATATATAATAAAGCATATGGAGTTTTTGCAAACACCAAAATGCAGTAGTCCTAACTAGACGACCCTCAAGATCTTAAACGGTTGGAATTTGACATGTGCTTGTGGTATTAGTATCAAAGTTTGACTGGGAGCCGTGTACATAGACACACACGTGCTAGCAATCTAGCACACAAGCCGAATGAAGTTTTCATCCTAAAAATCAATTGACACTAAGAGAAGTAGTCTACCAGCTAATATACAAACCTTTTTAAACTCATACTTTCAATGTTGTACACTTGTACAATCCTTTCATATCTCAACACGTCCCCGCAAGTGCAACTAGGGGAACATATATACCTAGTTTGACACTTGGATAAATGGGTCTACCATCTCATTCTCTTTATAGCTAGGCCAAACCAGGATTGAAAGATGGGCCGTTAGGCTAACCGCTTTGATATCATATCAAAGTCTGAATGGGACCGATGACTCGGGGTCGAGTGCATGGGCGCAGATGCACTAGTAGTCTAACACACAAGTCGAATGAGGTTAATTCCATATCAGTTTATATACAAGACTTGTTAAACTCATACTTTCGATATAAAGCACTTGTCCTTTCATATCTAAACACAGACAAAAGAAGAAAAAAATTACACCTTGCCTCTTGGCCATTATTCAAACTTGATAATTAATCTACTAAAACCATTTTGCGCATCCACAAGCCAATGCCTCTTCAAATTTTATCTATTCCTAGCTTCTGAACCAACAACAACAACAACAAAAACCCCTATCAATTATATCTATAAAATTTGAATAAAAAAAGAGTTATATCTATAAATTATTTAAATATAAGCACAAATTTTATATAATTTTTTTTATCTTAAAAGACGAACCGAAGTTAAAATTATTTATATTTTTTAACGGAGTTAGTAAAACTTAATTCCATTTACCTTTTTATTTTAACTTCATTAGAGTTTATAATAAAGAGTAGTGGCAGATGCTTTTGGAGGAGGAAAGAGGTTATCGGAATGGCTCAGCGGAAAGGACTTGCGGGTAGTACTAATAGGTTTTCGGTTTGAACCCCGGATGCCCGCTCTTTTTTTTACCAAATTCAAGGAAAGGGGTTATCGGCTCTAGGCAATTTTTTTTTTAATTTTTACAAACAATTTAAAAATATATGTTGAATAGATATAATTTATAAAAAAAATAATAAGACAATAAACCTCACTTAATTTGTAAGGAAAAGTTAAGCAGTAGTTGTGCAAAATTCTCTAGTTCAAATCTTTTATTTCATTTTTTAAAATAATTAAACATGTTCCCTTTATACACCGCAAATTAACGTTCAATTGGACATTGTAACAACATCGGATTAGACGTTATATAACTTCGGATCCAACGTTGTCTACGTATTAGTAATTTGCCAGCTTGGAAAAAAAAAATCGGCGTTCAACGTTGTTACAACGTCGGATTGGATGTTGCATTTTGACAGCCCACTTCACAACATCGGATTGGATGTTGCATTTTAAAAGGCCACTTTACAACGCCTAATTGGACATTGCAATCTACCTAACCCACCCCATCCTGGCCTTAAGATTCACAACGTTGCATACCACATATTACAATGTTGGATCCGACGTTGTACTATAATTAACGCTACATAATTAAAAGGCTAAATAATTTTTTTTTGGCCTTCGGGACTGACAAGTGACAATGAGGATCTACCACTATGTTACATTTATCACTTGTTGTTTGGTCAAACAATATATATATTGGTATTCTATGTACACCTGTTAATTGGGTCATTTGGGTAGGATTATTTTAGATATTGGGTAAAATGGATTTTAGGTAAAATAGATCTTAGGCAAATTCGAGTTAACTTAACTCAGGTTTGATCCGGTTTTGGGTTAAATGAGGTCAATTTCGGGGTTTGTCAATTTTTTTTAGAAGATGCATCTTTAGTTCGAGCGCTTGTAATTATATACTATAAGCCTCCGATCTAAAATATTTTAGTTTTACATACTCATAATTTTTTAATAAAATTTAAAACTTTATAAAATATCAAAGATTTAATTAATTTTTTGAATTTATTCATACCAATTATGAGTTTAAAATTATTTAAAATTTTTAAAATTTTATAGAGTTTTTTTAGCTTTTTAAAAAATGTGTCGAAAAATAAAAAAGTAAATATTAAAAATTGGCCGGGAGTAATATACAATACAAATAAATATAAAAGTAAATTTGAAAAAGAAAGATCGAGTACTTATAATTATAAAATGTAATAAATTGGAATCTCTATTGAAGAATCGAGTACTTAATATAAATGATAATTAGACAAATACTCTAGAAGAGAGGGGGGGGTTGAATAGAGTATGAAATCTTTTCACTAAGTCACCAGCAACAACAACTTTAAGAGCTTGATATTGAATCTCAAGGCCTTGAACTTGATCTCAAGGTCTTGAACTTTTATCTCAAGGTATTGAACTGCCCTTCACATGTCTTGAGATAGGTGCAGTGATCTATTTTTCTCACGAAGACAATAAGTTAAATATGAAAGCGAAAATAATAAATAATAACACTTGACTTGTTAACGAAGTTCGGCTCTAAACCAGTCTACGTCTCCGCCTAAGGTTATCCAACCCGTATGATTCAAAGAACTTTTATTTCTCTTTCCTTATGAGTCCTAGATACCACCTAGAAGAACTTCCTCTCTTCTATATCCCGAAGCCTGCCTTGCTTCTATCTAGTCAACCCAAAATACCGAGAAATAAAAGTCCCCTTTCCACACCGAAGTGTGATACGTTTGTGTATATGATACTCTTAGTATAACACAGATTAACTTATACTATGTAGCTCACATTCTTCCTAACTCTCAAATATAAAGTGTGTACAATAGGAGAAAGAAAAGAATAGTAGAACAACAACCGACAATTGGAGACTGGAGGAATACTTTTTGATCGCAGAGAAGAGTTGGTGAAGATGTGTGTCAATGAGCATGCTCTTCGTCTGTATTTATAGTCTTGCTCCGCTTCTCTTGCTGCTGAACTCGTTCCCAAATTTTCTCACCAGTCCAATGACAATTCAATTTTGAATTACTGGGAACGTTGTAGATTTTAATTCGAAGGAGCCTTCCATCAAATCTTCCTCCTGATTTTCGGACTGCTATTGAGATCTTCTTGTTGCTTAAATCTTGGTCGGTTTGAATTTTAAATCCCACACTCAGATTAGTTCTAGAACATATGGCAAACATATTTTTGCCCCACAAAATATCTCGATCTAAATCTAGTTAAACATTAACCGAATATTTGCAACTGAAGATATAAACCATATGCTAACCGAAACTTAGATTTAAAACAAACTTTAAATCTAAACAAAATAAGTAATCTGCATTATCTAAATATCCAATTTGATTTGAGCTATAATGCCTTATACTTTGCCTTTCACCAACCTTCATAATATAATACTATAGCATATGTATTTCATCAAGGGAAAGCAAATGGAGCTATCATCCATGAATAATTTTAATAATATATAATTATAAATCAATTAATTTTAATAATATATAATTTTAGATCAATTAATTTTAATAATATATTGTATTAATTATTGAACTTATATCCTAATACTCCCTCCAGTCGGAAATATTTAATGTTTTAAGAGGTGAAATTTGATCGACAATATTTGATTTTTTTTATTAGGAAAGAATTCGGGTGAGTATGCTTTACCCGGCAGCATCCTTGCGGATGAGGTCAAGAAGACCAGAATTATTTTGAATATCGACACTCCAGGCAGAGTGGCAAAGGTGTGCAACCTTAACCGCCACTCTATTGCCCAACCGGGGGGTATGAAAGAAGGATACCTCTTTCATAGTCGATAGTAACATTTTGACATCTGACAGTAGGAGCTCAATTTCCCATGGGAAAGTAGTTTGTTTTTTTAAATGATTTATGATTATTGAGGAGTCTCCCTCAATGTGGATTTTCTCAATAAAGAGGTGGATGGCTCGTTGGATCCCAAGCTTTAATGCTAGCACCTCAGCCTTGAGGGGACTTTGAAAGCCAAGTTTCTGAAAACTTATGTTGATAGGTCGGCCTTCCCAATCCCGAATTACTGACCCTGCCGAGCTTTCCCTATTAGATAGCGAAGAGCCATCGAAATTCAACTTGAAGATTCCAACTAGGGGTTTACGCCATTAATTATTCTTACACTTTTTCCGTTTGCGTTGGAGCATGTTTTGTTGGTTAAGTGATGTATGATTCGATTCTAGATCAGAGTCTAGTTGGTTAATTTTTTTTCCAATTGTGATTTTGAACTTTAATGGGCTGAAGTGTGGTAGCCCCCTACAGGATAAGGATATTCCTAAAAACAAGCTGATTCCGATTGTACCAGCTATTCCACCACACGAAGGCAAGCTCTATTTTAGCCTCATCACTGAGGTTGTTCCCTAAAAAAGAGATAATAAGTTTTATGTCCCGGCTTTGATAAATCACGTTATCAAGATATGAGGTAATCCATTGAGAGAATTGGTGTAAAGAACGTGCGGAAGGACATTCGATAAGGATGTGCACCTCGTCCTCGACCGTGCCGTTACACAGGCTGCAAATGGAGGGCATAGAAACACCCCTTGAAGCAAGCCTAGACGCAGTCGGGAGACCATCTTGGCAAATTTTCCAAAGAATGTTTTTTATCTTTGGCGGAAAATCTATTTTCCATATCCAGACGTTATTGTCAGAAATGCAGTATGATTGCAAAGTGACAAGCTTGTAAGCACTTGATGTTGTGAACCAACCCGCTCTATCGGGCCACTAGTATAAGAGGTCCTCAAAGGAGGATATGGGAAGTGGGACGTCCATTATTTGTGTGACGATATTTGTGGGTAACACATTAAAAAGTTTCTCCGACCATCATTTACCCCCCAGAATGTAGTCGCTAACCTTTTCATCTGTGTTAATGTTTCGGGGACAGTCTTCCAAAGATGGAATCGCAAGTACTTATGTTTAATCAACACTACCCAAACATTATTCGGCTCCGCCAATATTTTCCATAGTAACTTCATTTGGAGGGCCTCATGCATTTCTTTTGATTTACTGAGGCCTAAACCGCCACATTTTTTTGGCCTACATACCCTATCCTAACATAAGAGGTTGATACTGAAGATCTTTATTCCAGAAGAATTGTCTATTTATTTGGTCTAGTTCTTTATGTATTGAATTTGGTAGCATAAAGTTCTGCATAATGTATTGTGGTTTAGGTGAAAGGTTTGAGTTGATTAGGACCACACAACTTTGTTGAGATAAGGCGCTTGCACGCCACTTGGAAAGTTGTTCTTTAGACTTACAGATGATGTCTTCAAACGTATTTTTGTTTACTCTAACATTTATAATAGGGCAACCGAGATATTTTTCCAACGAATTTTCTATAGTAATATTCAGACAGTTTCGTAGTTCAACGATTCTAGTGTTGGGTATACCTTTGGTGGTTTGGAAGCTCGACTTATGGTAGTTAACTTTTTGTCCTAATACTTTACAGTGAGAATCAATTATTGTCCTATCTTTCTGTCCAGCTTCCATGCTCCCTTTAGCAAAGATGATAATATCATCCGCGAAAGCAAGAAAAGGAATACAAGGCCCATTTCTATTGAAGGAAAAGCCAATCGGGTTGCTAACTGAGTTTGCTTCAACAGAAAGTCTCCTGGCGAGAATTTCGGCACAAAGGATAAACATGAAGGGGTAGAGAGGGTCCCCTTGCCTAAGACCACGGGTTGGAAAGAACATGTCCGTAGGTCCATTGTTCACTTGAATTGAGAACGACACCGTCGAAACACATTCCATGACCCAAGAGATAAAAGTGTCTTGAAATCCAAAATTTTCTAATACCCTTTTGGTAAAGTTCCAATCGACTCTATCGTAAGCTTTTTCCATGTCTAATTTTATCGCCACCCAACCCTCGCGTCCCCTTCGGGATCTGAAAGAGTGGAAATTTTCATGAGCCACCAGCACATTGTCTTGAATAACCCTGCTGCGGACACAAATGCCCCTTGTAGGAGGTGGATAAGCCTACCAATGACCGATTTGAGTCGTTCCGTTAAGATTTTCGATATGATCTTGTACATTGTAGAGCATAAACTAATTGGGCGATAATGACTAGTGTTGTTGGGGTTCTCCCGCTTGGGGAGGAGAGATATAAATGTATGGTTTATTTGTTTTACAAGTTTCCCAGAATGAAAAAAAAAACCTTCACTGCTTTAATAAAAGAAGTACCTACAATATCCCAATAATTTTTGTAAAATTCAACTGTAAAACCATCAGGACCGAGGGATTTATTAATTCCAAGGCTGAAAACTGCCGTTTTAATTTCCGCATTAGACGGAAGCCGAATAAGAAAATCATTTTCCTTCGGAGTTATAGAATGATCGATTAGGTGTAGCATCTCATTTAACAGATTATCATATGTCGATTCTTTTGTAAACCTCTTTTGGAAGTCCCTCCTAATCTCATTTCTTACATTCTGATCACCTATAATCAATGTGCCTTTTGTTGTTATAATATTTCGGATCTGTTTCTGGTGCCTGCGCCCAGATGCAACCTGGTGGAAATATGATGTGTTAGAATCTGAAAGCTTGATATGCTTTGTTTTAGCTCTTTGATTCCAAAAAGTTTTTTGGAACAGGAGGAATTTTTCCTTTTTAGTAATAAGAATCTTTTCTCTGTTATTATTTGATCCGATATTTCCCCCGGCTTGGGTAGATTGTATTTGAAGCAACTCATTTTCCACATCATGTAGTTGGCGGAAAATATTTCCGAAAGTATGTTTATTCCAATCCTTAGCTTTTGCCTTTAGAATTTTCTGTTTAAACAACAGTTGATACATAAGCGAGCCAGAACAAGAGGGTCGCCAAGATTCTTTAACAATGTTTCAAAAATCCTTCCGCTGTAGCCAGGCGTTCTCAAATTTGAACGGAGGAGCTTTAAAAACCGAGCCATTGTTAAGAGTTATAGATATAGGACAATGATCGGAAGATGAAAATGCCCCATTATAAGTAATTAGATTAGAAAATTTCTGGATAATCTGGTGATGGGCTAGCACACGATCCAGTTTTTCATGGATATTGTCCTCCTCGTCAGGGCTCTTTCTCTAGGTGAAAGAGTTGGCAAATGTAGGAAGATCCAAGAGAGAACATACATTTTTAAATTACATAAGCCTAGTGAACCGGGAGGGGCGAGGGAGAACTCTGCCCAACTTGTCATCACTACATGAAATTTCATTTAGGTCGATCTCCTATAACGACACAAGGGATAGGAGAATCTCTCACAATCGAAGTCAAAGAATCCTAGAATGGATCTTTATCATATCCCGAGGAGTGGGCGGTGCATAAACAAACAAAAGAAGGCACCTAAACATGTCGTTAATATTCTCGTATCGAAGACCAATTATACGTGGAAAATGAATGTCAATCAAGATAATCTCGTTAGAAAGTTGATATGATTTCCAAAGAATACCAAGGCCGCCCGCGATCAACAATATTTGATGTTTTAGAAGTAATAATTACGCTCTTTTTTACTTTTGCACTAATAATAATATAATTTGTACTTTTTTTTTAGTTTAACCAATCACACATTCGTGCATAATAAATGTGATGGGGAGTAAAAGTTATTTGATGAGGGCATTTAAAGCTGGAAATGACATTTTTTAATATTTATGCAGATCTCTAAAACATCGTTTATTTTCGATCGAAGGGAGTGTATGACTTTGAGATTTTCTTGGCTTTTAATTGGTCAAATTTTTTATTTTAACAAACCGGTTCAAAACCCAGTTGACCTAAAAAATACCAGTTTTTTAGAATCGGGTTAAATATACATCTGATCAAAATTTTCAGATGTTGATCTAAAATTTTCCGAGCATTTGAGTCAGATAGGGTGAATCGAGTTGGATTTTAAGAGCTCTAATTCCATGTATGGAAACGTATAGGAAAAAATAATACATAGTACACGACTTCATGAAGCCCTTTTTTTAAATCTGTATACACACACAAGTCACAACATAAATGTTAATTTAATACAACTTGCATCCTAGTTTACCCAGCCCAGGAAAAATAATTACTTAATTAAATTAAGATGGATTAATTAGCTAGCCATAACACGTGCAATATTAATTAATGCACGTTACATATATGTTACTGTATTACATATACTATCATCTATAATTCAATGTACACGGTATGACTTCAAGATTCAGCTCCTATAAATACATATACATACAATGTATATCTTCATATATGTTATAACTTACATCGACAAACAATTTACTCAGAAATTTAATTCTAGAAAGATTAAGAAATCGATCAATGGGTATGGAAGGAAACATAGTGTGTGTAACGGGTGCTTCAGGCTACACTGCCTCTTGGCTGGTCAAGCTCTTGCTGCTCCGTGGATACACCGTCAATGGCACTGTTCATGATCTTAGTAATTCATTCTCCAAATTTTAAAAATAGTTTTTTTTTATATATATACTTATTTTTTAATTGTTGATCGAATTACTGAATATATGAAAATTAAATATGCATATATGTATGTAGATGATCAAAAGAAGGTAGATCACTTGGTTGCTCTTGAAGGGGCAAAAGAGAGGCTTCACTTGTTCCAAGCTGAATTGATGGAAGAGGGTTCCTTTGATGCTGCCATTAGGGATTGCGTCGGCGTCTTTCATACCGCATCCCCTTCCTTCTTCGAGTGTGAAGATCCGCAGGTCCATCAATCGATCTCATAGTCCCTCGCTTTAATCTCAATTCGTGTTCTTTCTATTGACAATTAGTTTTAAATAGTTAACAGAACTTTACTAGACTTATGTGTTAGATCTGTAGAAGTGACTAATGCATGCGCTCTTACAAACGTGTGACTATTCGTCATATTAATTCATAGTGTACATATATGTGTCTTATTGTTTAACGAGAACGTGGCTATATATATGCACTCATTGAAGGTGCTATGTGCACTCTAGTAAGACGAATTTAGGATCCGTTTCTACCATAGAATGACATCTGTCCATTAATCATTGATTTAAGATCCGATCCGTCCATGTTTTGGGGTTATAAACGATGGATTATATATATTTTTTTCTTGTATTTCTTGTTTTTTTTTTAAATCTACCAAGGGTGGATGATGGATCCGCCCTTTTCGCTGCTTTTCCCCCTCTTAAGTCAGACTAATCTTAACACTCTTTGTTTTTTTTTAATATCTTAGGACGGATCAAGTCCTATATAATTTTTTTATTTTTTATTTTACAATGGACGGATTTAGGATCCGTCCGTGTAAATTTTTTACAACTTGCAATGATTATTGGACAGACGTCGTCCTCATGGTGAAACGGATCAAGGATCCGTCCGTTAGATCAAGTGCATACACATGTCTTCGATGCTTATAGCAAAAGCCTTGTTTAACTATGAATTGAACTGGTTAATCGATCTTGTAAGTGCAGGCAGAGTTGATAGATCCAGCGGTCAAAGGAACAATCAACGTTCTTGGATCTTGCACAAAGGCTCCTTATTTGAAAAGGGTAGTTTTAACCTCTTCCATAGGGGCCATGTTGGTCAATGACAAGCCCATTGATGTTGAGACTGAAGTCAATGAAAGTTGGTGGTCTGATTCTGAGTTTTGCATCAAACAAAAGGTTCGAATTAATTTGAAAAGATTTCTAGCTTCTATTTTTCTAACATATACTTCTTGGGCCTTAATTAATTTTAAAACATCTCTTCAATTTTAATTATTTTTAGTTGTTTTCCTATCTATCTATCTATCTATTAATAATACTAAATTTGTTAGCATTTAGCTAACATGACACACTCAAAATTAAAGTTGAATTTTTTAATCAACTACCCTTTTCTTATTGGTCGATTTATTGTCAGGATTTTTAAATATATATTTCCTATTTTAAGTTTATCGCAGTTGTCTTCGAAAATGTCTACTTACATTGAATTTCATTTCTAATTATTGGTCAGTTGTATTTTTTTGTAAAGTTTAATATATGTTTTCCATATCATCACCAAAATGTCAATGTATATATCATTGAACATAATAGATACAAATTTACCGTGATTTTATTTAATAGACGTGATTGATTTTTTTTTTGTTGGTATAAAAATGCTTATATAGAAATAATTCTAATGATTATTTATAGATTATAAAAAATTAATATCAATCATTTTATTGAAGTCGTGTTATCTATATGGCTTCAGTGCATATATAGTTGAACAGTACTTCTAAAAACCTACATGATGGCACATATATAAAATTCTGCGTCTTTAAGACGCGGGTATTACACTAGTAGTCCACTTATTTCTTTTAGTAGGAAAATCTTTTCTAAAAAAGATATATATTACATATTTTAAGTTGTCATTCTCCTTTCAAGTTGTCATCCCCTTTAATATATAATTATTTTTTAAGATATATATTACATACTATTTTTTAATCAGTTGGCTCAATTCAAAATATTTTAATGGTATATTATTTTTAATCAATCAAATTATAATAGAGTTTTTTCCGTAATATATTCTACGTACATAACATCTATCTAGATATCTTTATTTTTATTAAGTAAAGATTCGAGATAAGGCAAGCATTAATCTCGAGAGACCGATGAATTGGCACACGGAAACTGCCTAAACATATAGTAAAAAACAGAAAAAAGGGGCATCGAAATAAGTAGAATTAAGCTCTACAACAAAACGACCCAAGCATCATCTATCTATATGTACTATGTCTGTCTGTCTATATATTCTTAAAACAGAACATTTAGTATTTTAGTGTTGCAGGTGATTTAATTCAATTCTCTTAACCTACCCTTAGAAAAACCAGTATAATTTATGCATTCAATAGCAATATATATTGTACCTTTATAAATGCAAATATGCTACTGTAATTCACTAATAAGATGTGTGTGTATATATATGATTCAGAAATGGTATGCAGCCTCCAAGATATTGGCTGAAGAAGCTGCTTGGAATTTTGCAAAACAGAATGGAATTGATTTGGTGACCATTTGTCCTGGCTGGACTCTCGGTCCTTTGTTACAACCTACTCTTAATTTAAGTTGTGCTGTTATTTCCAACTTGATAGGTGTGTTTTTTTATTTCTCTATTTAATTACATAGTTTTATCTCTTATATATATATACTCCTCCCTATATCAAGATTTATATCACTTATATTTATTACTAAAATTATAAAAATTAAAATATTTTTATAGAGTTTTTAACTTATTAAAAAGTACGTCTGTCAAATACTGTAGGGGCAAAGACTTGTCCAAATGCTGCATATGGGTGGGTAAATGTTAAAGATGTTGGAAATGCTCATATTCAAGCCTTTGAAATTCAATCTGCTAATGGAAGATATTGCTTGGTTGAACGTGACGTCCATTTTTACGAGATTATAAAGATGTTGCAAGCTGAGTCCGACTCTCCCCATCAACTCTGCGATAAGTAAGTTTTTTTTTAAGTATATATGTTTATTAATAAGAAGAATCATTTCGGAGAAATTAGTCACATACTATGTAGCAATCGGCTTGTGCTTGTCGTACGTTTTCTTAGGTTTACTCGGTGGTTTATCCCTTGTGTCAAATTAATACGGAGTATATAATATGACTTTATGCAGGTCCAACCTAGAGGTAAAGGTAGACTGGGCTCTCGTCCAAGACCCAATATTATAAAAATCCTTATATATAGATCATTTGACCACTTGGATAATGGTGACAGTTTTAGAATTTGTCATTAAACCAATTTTTTTTTTTTTTTAACTATAGGGTTATACCAACAAATCTCTTAAATCACCACACCAAAAAACGACGATTAATCCACACTAATGGTGGCAATTTTACAGTGTATTTGGATTCCAATTTATTACATTTACAATACAATTAGAAAAATAAACCCTTTGAAATTAAACGATTCAAGACAAAGTATAAGTAACTTAGAGTAAAATAACATTTTTTTTATGAACATGAGTTGTTTTAAAATAAAAAAATCTAAATCTAAATTACGATGGCCTTTAGTTTTTATATGCTCTTGGTCTCCATAACATTAAGATCGACTCTGTCTTATGTATGTGTTATTTTTGGCACAGGGACTCTAAATCGATTCGAACGGCATTACAAGGAACTTATATACCGTCGTGCAAATATTCGAGGAAGAAAGCGGAGAGTTTGGGAATCGAATTCACTCCCTTTGAAATCGGTTTAAAGGAGACAATTCAGTCTTTTAAAGAGAAGCAATTTAGTATTAATGGGTTTTAGCTTCTTTCATATAGCTGATCATCTATTATTATATGCACTTTTTTTTTTTGGTTTAAGTGTACCTTTTTTTTTTAATGTCTGATGAGTGGTTGTATAAATAAAATGTTAAAGTGTAAAACTTTTCTATATCATAGTAATTTCAAGGTGTCATCTATTATTCGCAGTTTCGATTTTGAGATTTGTGGTATATGTATGGTATATAATCATAATAGTACTTTGCAAAATTATCTGCCCTCTTGTGATTTTACAAGGGAATTATCTGCCCTCTTCCATTTACCTTTTATTTAACTTTTTAATAAATTATATTAGGATAATAATTTAACTCTATGGAGTTTGATAATTAAATTAATTTTTTTTGGTAAAATGATAATTCAATTAATATATATTGGGTATTATATTTAGAGAGAATTGTAGTAAATGATCCTTGACCCGCTTAACTTTGCTAGACTAGCCCATGCAAATTTTTTTTTGCAAAGGGTCTCTACATCTCCCGGTAAAAGACTGGGTGTAACCGGTGGAGAGAGAAAAAAAGTAACAAGCGTCCCTTTCACCCACCAAACCCCTTCTTCTCCTCCTTCAATTTGTGAAAGGACTAGGAAGCTCAGATGGAAGCTCTCGAGAGCCTTCAATGGCGGCAATGGTGAGAGAGGAAGGGAAGGACGAGAGGAGAACGATGAATCAAGAGAGGATTTTCAGATCTGGAAATTAAAGACTGGAGAAATTGAAGACTCGAGGGTTCCCAAATCAAAATGAAAGCTTCATTCCCAAATCGAAATCAGGAGACCGAGCGAAGTCCGAGTACTCGGAGCCGGAACAACCGGCGACATCAAACGCGGCAACGGCGTCGTCCACATGAGCATTGGAATGGACGAGGCTCGACTGGAAAGAAAGCTCTCGAAGATCTCCGAGTAGTCCTCGGGGCGGGGCGTGAACAACGTGACGCCAAACTTCGACGGGCTGCCAAAGACGTCGCCGTAGTCTGTGAAACCGGTCTCGACGTAGCCATTGGTGTAAGAATTATTGTAGAGCGGCGCTGGTGCCTGAAGAGGAAGGATGCGGCGAAGCTCTGGAGTGAGTGCGGGAATGGCGAACGTAACCTTCCATGGAGAGGGGGAAGGAGAGGGAGAAATTTCCACACAGTAAGATTGACTTGAAGATGAGGAAGAAATTTGAGACCAAGACAAGCTATTCCATTAATTGATTTCAGAAATTACATAGGAAGAAGAAGAACAAAGTCTTCATCTGTTTGCAATCACAGGAAGAGATTTAAGAAACAATAGAGTAGAAGCGAAGGAGAAATTTTGTGTTTTGCGATCTGTTTGTCGTCGGTTGTGGATTGTAGCCCCGCTCGCATAGCATTTTTGCTCTGGTCAATCGGTCTGGTTCTTTCGGGTCGGGGTTCCCTTCCTATATTGAACTGGATCGTCGTCGCGCCCCAATTGCTCGCGATGTTCTGCGCCCTCGACTCCGGTCTGGTCAGCGTCGCCTCGCCGGAGGCGTGTGCTCGATGTCCTGTCATCCTCGGCCTGCTTGCCTCCTGCTCGTTGTCGTAGTCGGCGACTTCCGTCCGGTGGCTGGTTGCAGGCCTTCCATGGTGTGCGGGAGGGTTGTCGTAGTCGAACAGTTTTGATTTTGAAGATGATCTTTGTGTAAATGTAAATGGAAAAATGAAAAAAGTACCCAAATTGAATGGGGAAAAGGGAATAAATATGGAAGTTTGATTATATTAACGACACCTTATTTACATCATCTTAATTCTTAGTGCAAATAAAGGAACGTAGTAGCTAAACAAACGAAAGACTTATCAAGATGATCGATTGTGGTGGAAAAGGGTGTTTTTGATCATATTTCTATCTGTTTGCAATTACATGTACACTTTCTTATAGCTAAAGGGTGTTTTTGATCGTAATCTCGTATTTGATGGACATCCCAACGTTTGTACGTGCCACCTGTCTATTTCAACATTCCAACCTCAGCGTTTGTACACGACACCTGCACTTAATATTTAGAGAAAGTAGTGAAAATTGACTTAATAACTATAATGGATGACAAAAATGTGAGTTAGGCATATTTCTATATCTTCTGTTGTTGAGTTAGGAACAAAAAAAAAAGATTTACAAATGTGATGACATTATTACCTATTACATATATAATTGGCCCACCAATCAACTATCCACTCTATTGTTCCTACTTGACACCTTATGGTTGTCTACTGGACACAATTTGTTTTTTTCTAGTCTATAAGAAGCCCCTTGTTATAGTCCTAGTAGTAAGTGTTTGTCCTTGTTATAGTCTTGTAAGACGCCCCTTGTTTTGGAACAAGTCCAATCAATAATGAAGTCGCATTAATACTTGTAATTATGTACACTATACATGACATTAGTAAAAATCAACTGTCCAGTCTGTTATTCCCTGCTGGACATCTTATGGTTGTCTACTGGAAATATTTTGGTTGTTTCCTGCCTTACATGTTGTTCAATGTTTGCCCTTGTTATAGTCAATAACGACTGTGATATATTACATGACGGCTATAATATACTACCTCTGTCTCGTATTACATGACGATTGTAATAAACTACATCTGTCTCATAAAAATCAATGCTTGCTGCTGATCAGTTGTTTCAACGTTGATCAAGGCATGCTTGAGTCAATTTCTCCACCTCCTCCTTCCTAATTTGTCGAATTATCTCTCTCATCTCCCCTGACAACAACTTTTTTGCCACCTTCCTTGCTCTTCTCCCGCTCTTGCTCAAGTCTAGGCATGCCTCTCCTCTCTTGTCGGACGGCTGAATTTCGAGAAATCGTGATTGTTGAGCCCTCAACTAATATGGTTTCTGCCAAATTCACCCCATTCTTCGTCTTCATCGAGATTGGGTGTAGCAAACACCTTCCTCTGCCACCAACCCCTAATCCCAAAATTATAATAATTTTCCTCATCAAGAATTGAATAATCAACTTCGCCAAATGAATTGGAAAATGCGATTACAACAACGCATTTCATAAGATCCGTTAGGTAAAACAACTCCATATGTATTTTACATGACACATAATCTATTATACATTACGCCTAGACGATTTTACATGCCACATAAATTGTTTTACTTGAGGGACCTCATGACCAAGCACTTGATCAAACACAATCCTCATAAGTTTAAAGAGAAGTAGATGAACAGTGGAGAATGATTACATCATTCAATCCTTATATGGTTTCATTTATTAGTTTTTTTTATATCCATTAGACGGACGGGTAGTGATCAAAAGCTATAAATGAGAGGACATCTACTCGAATGACTTTTTTGTAATAGAGTTAAAATTTATTCTTTTATTAATTTGCTTGCTATTTCTCGTTGTCTTGCTCTAAGTTTAGATAAAGTAGTGAAAATTGACCCAATAACTATAATTGATAAATGACGAAAGTAGAGAAAATCTCACTAGTGGCAAGTAAATATTAACTAGTGTCATGTACAAACGCTGAGGCTGGAATGTTGACATAAACGGATGACATGTATAAAAACGGGTGACAAAACGTGAGTTGCTTTTTTCTGAAAAAAGTGAGTTGCTTTTTTTCTCTCTTTCTCTCAGCACTTTCTAAAAAAGTGGGTTGCTTTTTCTTTCTCCTCTTCTCAGCACTCTCTTTCCTCTCATTAATACCCCTGTGAGGAGTGGTACTTTTTAATTTACTCTTTCACATGCTTTTCTTTTTCTTTTTTTTCATTTCTCTCTCAGCTCTCTCTCATCTTTTTTGTCCAGTTATCTCCTACAGAATGACCTGCTCCCGGCTACACTTGTAAGCGGATATCCGCTTTTTAGCAAATTTTTTTCGGATTAGGTTAGACATGTAAAGATTTCACCCAAAAGGGTTATTTATGCAAATGACCCTTATATTTACGTAATCCTCAATGGATTGACGAGGACACTCACACTGATGCTAACCTATTTAATTTTTTCCAACACATGAAAAAATATTTAATAATTACTTCATTAATGCAATCATACGTGTATTAAATACGCAGTATATTTAACAATGACTTAATATATTTGTATTAATAAACCCTAAACCTCAGATATCGATGTACCTCCACCCACTCCCACCTCCCTCTCTCTGTTATCAGATTCAGATCTGAAATTTAAGCCTCTCTCACACCAGTCGATCACGCCTAGCTCCCTCAGATCGATCTGAGCTCTTCAATCTTCATCAGGTAAACTGTTTCTCATCGTCGATCAGGATTCTGATATGGGTCGGATCATGACCCGACCCGAATCCCATTTTCTTGTAGTCTGACTGAATTAGCCTTTTCAGCCCATCTTAAAATGGGATTTCGGTTTCGGGCTGAGTTTAATTGGACAGATAATTATCAACCCTGTGTGATCGATTATATACATGTATAGTTTGTGCACATTGTGATGGTTTATTATGTTATCTTGTGGG
Organism: Persicaria tinctoria; assembly: GCA_037127255.1. Classification (NCBI taxonomy): domain Eukaryota; kingdom Viridiplantae; phylum Streptophyta; class Magnoliopsida; order Caryophyllales; family Polygonaceae; genus Persicaria; species Persicaria tinctoria. The sequence goes on from JBANSL010000014.1 coordinate 3,189,051, forward strand.
TGTATTTAACTCAGAATTAGTGGAACATTTTTCGTATATCATCTTGCAGGTGGGACTTAATTCCATGGATTTTAACAAGTTATTATCCGAAAAAGCATCAGACCAGGTGATTATATATTGCTATTGTTATTATTATTAATTTGATGTTGGGTAATGTAATTAGAGGTACCCTGAGGGAAATTGCAGAGATCTCAGATTTTGGTTTGGAATATGAGAGGCAAAGTATGAAACTAGTTAGGTGATGAAATTGGGTTTTAACTTTTAAATTACAAAATAGGATTCAAACATTCACAGGATGGACATTGAGATATTTCATCCCTCCAATTTAGTTCAACAAGGGCTGGATAAATGGTAGGTTCGTCGCCTGAATGTAGCATAGGTGACGGAAGCTATATTGTGGCTATATCGTGGGCTTAGAGTTTGATGAGAAATATGAAGAGACTAGAGAATCCTACATTGAAAGTTTGAAAGAACAAACCTTAGTAGGTAAGCTAGTGAGCTACTCCTCTATCACCAATTGGTTTTAGGATGAAACCACCTCGATCGGCTTATGTGCTAGGCTACTAGTGTATGGGCGCACGTTTGCACACTACCCTCGATTACGAGTCGCAATGGACTTCATTATGGTATCAGAGAGATAAAGCCAAACAACCCGACTCTCAACCTAGCTAATTAGTATATAAGCTAGTGAATACTCCTCTTATTGCAAATTGGTTTTAGGATGGAGCATCACTCACCTTATCTGCTAGGCGCGCTACTAACGCATAGACACACGTACGTGTACACACGACCCCCGATCACAAGTCCCAATAGACTTCAGTAGAGTTGCATATAGAATTCATGCTTAGATTGTCCCATATTGGCCTCTTTAATCATGTTTCTAGTTTGGAGGTGAGAGTGTTTTCATAGGAGAATAAAAGCTGAAATTTTGTGCTGAAATTCATTCAGATTCTTACCGAAGGAAACTCTAGTGTGAGGAAGCTTGTGCTCAATAGACCTGAGAAACTCAATTCGCTCACTCTTCATATGGTATATATGTTCTATTTCTTCAAGCCCTTAAGCCTTGATCTGATAAATTAAAATTCGATCCTGTGTGATGTGTTTAAGCTTCATTTAATTTGATTGACTGGCATAATGGGTTTTCATTTACTTCTTAAACTGGCTTGGTAATGTAGATATCCAAGCTTTTGAAGGCTTTGCGAGCTTTCGCAACTGATGCAACCATCAAGCTTGTCATTTTGAAGGTAAGGAAGGCTACAGAACGATTTATCACACATCAAAGATATGAAAAGATACAGTTACATTACAATTGTCCATAAACACTATTGAAATGTGTTTATAATGTTAATTTAACACTGAATAGGGAAGCGGAAATGCATTTTGTGCTGGAGGAGATGTACTGAAAGTTATAGGATATCTATCTGGTAAGCAAAAGATTTTGCGCCAAATTTCTTAAAATATGACGATCATGGTACATATAGTAGCATTTTTGTTCTATAAGTGATTGATTCATGTGTTGAGAGAATGTGAAGAGGCAAAGAGTCCCACATTAATAATATAAACAAACAAGCTTTAGTATATAAGTTAGTGGACTACTCTTTCTATTGCCAATTGGTTTTAAGATGGAACTCCATTCGGCTTATGTGCTAGGCTACTAGGTAGCACATGACCCTCAAACACGAGTCCCAATGGACTTCAGTGATATGCTAATTGAAATTGGTCACTTTTCATGTGCAAATGCATAAATCACCAAATTACTTACAATAGTTTTGACTTGTGGTTCTTTGTGTTGATCTATTAGAACATTGGGCTATTGGTGCATTTTTCTACAGAAATCAGTTGATGTTAGACTACTTGTTGGCTACATATCATAAGCCTCTGGTGAGATTAACTTTTAAAGTAGCTTGTACTCTTGTTCTTGTAATTTTCTATTCACAAAAATGATAATGGTTGTATCCATGTTTTTTCGCTTATTGGTTGTTGATTTTCTTAAAAATGGTTTGTTAATTTGTTTGGCTATTTCAAGGTTGTACTCATTCATGGCGTCGTCATGGGTGGAGGTGTTGGATTAAGCATGAATGCCATGTTTCGTATTGTGACAGAGAAAACGGTATTTTTATTTAGGAAAAACTAATTAAAATACCCCACATTTGGGAGTATGGTAAAAATATATCCTCAACTTTCAAATGTAATAAAAATATCCTGACCTTTGAAGGTAGTGGTAATATATTACCATGAGTTTTCTCAAGGGTCAAAAATGCCAATAAGACAACTACGTACGTGGATTTTTTTTTACAAGGGTTTTCTTGAACGGTTTCTCTAGGGAAAAAAATAAATATTTGGACCGGGTTCCTACCCAATGCTTTTTCCTCCTACCTATCTTCTTCCGTGACTGCCTCTAGAACTACCTTCTAGGTCATCCAAGTAGCTCATGGTTCCTCTTCAATGACAGTCTTCCTCCCTCGTGGTCGTCTATTTTGATTTGTCTCCCTCACATCTTCTTCCTCGTTGATTCGTTCACGAACTTGACTGAGTATATGTTTTGTTTTTTTCCCTTTTCGTTGTTGTTGTATTCGGTATAGTTTTGTTGTCGGTTTGATGTTATGAATAGTCATGTTGTAATTTTAGGCAATTTTGACCGAATTAGTTTCTTGGTTATATCAATTTTGTTTATCAGGTTTAACTTTGTTGTCGGTTTATTTTTTTTCCGAAGGAAACCGTTCAGAAAAACCCTATTTTAGTGCTAATTTGTAAAAAGGCTTCAATACAAGCTACCTTGACAAAAAAAAATACACGTAGGCTGCCTTATCAGCATTTTTGACTCGTGAGAAAACCCGTGGTAATATATTACCATTACCCTCAAAGGTCGGGATATTTTTATTACATTTGAAAGTTGATGATATATTTTTACCATACTCCCAAAGGTGGGGGTATTTTAATTAATTTTTCCTTTTATTTATTATGAAGTATTATTATTAATTAATTCTAAAATTATTTTAATGAAAATAGACTTACTTATGTTTTCACATAATAATATATATAATCCAAAATGGTATTTTTTTTCTTTTTTTTCCTTTTTAGGTTTTTGCCATGCCTGAAGCATCACTTGGATTGTTTCCAGATGTTGGTGCTTCATATTTTTTGTCCAGACTTCCTGGCTTCTTTGGTAAGTTCTAATTAATTCCAATGATTGTTTTTATATAAGGTGCCAATTGTTTTGCACAACAATCAACAAAGAAGTATTACAACAAATATACGTCGTCTCTTATCAATTTAAAACGTATCGGTTAAAGATTTTTGTTTGTAAATGCTAATGCGTGCACAGGCGAATATTTGGGCTTGACCGGTGCACGAATAGATGGCAGTGAAATGGTTTCGTGTGGACTTGCAACTCACTTTGTCTTTTCAAAGGTGTGAAGATATCAATGCAACTTCAATTTTAGGTTTAAGAGCATGAATAACTTAAAAATATGTTATATGTAGACCGATAAAAGTAAACGATTATTTGGTCTCTTTGTTGATCTATGTCGTGATTAGGATCTTGTTGCGCTCGAAAATGCACTTTCAGAGCTTCTGAATCCAGATATCACCACCATAACTGTTCTTATCAACAAGTTTAGTCAAAAACCTGTTTTGAAGCCAGATAGTGTCATTACAAGGTTTGCTATTTTTCTTAATCTTAATCATATTCTATTATAATGACATCACAACGTACCCTAATGGCACTTTACAAAGAAACAGGTTGGAGAAAATCAGTCGATGCTTTGCAAGGAAGACCGTCGAAGAAATATTGATATCATTGGTAAGAGGCATTTCAATATCTTACATGAAAATTAATTAATGCTTGTTATAAATATTTCTACGGATCAGAGTTCTAAATATTAAAAATTACCCACACAGCTGCCTAGCGCCTTTTAGAACACTGCTGCAGATATAGATTGTTACCAACAAAATATCAATCAGTGACGAAGGCAAGAATTGATCAAAGGGAGTCCGTGAAATTTTATGACTAAATGAATGTGTTGATTAAAGGAAATTAATAGATGCTTCTTATAACTATTCCAGATATAACAAGATTAGGAAGTGTTATGATCGGCTAAAGGTGTTGTTTATGTGATTTAGGCAAATGAAGTCGCAGCAAATGAAGCAGATCATAAGTGGATAGAAAAGGCGAAAACATCCATGAAGGCAGCTTCACCAACTAGCCTTAAAATAGCCCTTAGATCGGTAACCATTGATATATTGTTACCCTTTGATAAACTCGATCCTCTTTGCCTTGTGTATGTTGCATATTTATACGTACACAAGTTTAACTATTGTTCTTGGTTCTATGATTTTTCTGGCAACGAATCAGATAAGGGAGGGACGAACTCAAGATCTTGCAAATTGTCTTACGAGAGAATATACAATTTTCTGTCAGATTGCGCGCCAAGCAGTTGACAGTAATGACTTTTTCGAGGTATATGAATAAGATGTCGATCATTCATCAACCAATTTTCAAAATTTCTACGTACATGTGTCCAATGCTTATTTATTTGGTTTTTCGCATCAGGGCTCGAGAGCAAAGCTATTTGAAAAGGACAACAACCCCAAGGTTTGTAAAGTTGCGCGCAGCTCTTGCAAAGAGTTCTTGTTCACTAACCCAACATGAAAGTAAACTCTAGCAGCTCAATTAACTCAACATATATATATATATATATAATTTGATGAGGTTTAATTCGTTAGAAGAGTAACCCATCAAACTTATATGTTGTTTAATTTTCGATTCTTTCAACTAATATATATGGATTTCCTTAATCTCAATATATAAAGATATACAGTTGCTAGTTGTGTTGTTTAATCGCAAGTAATTCATAATATGCTACATTTATCCTACAGTGGAAGCCACCAAAGTTAGAGCTAGTCACTGATAAAATGGTTGATGAATTTTTCACGGTGCCTGAAGACGACGAAGACTGGACAAATATACTGCTTCCTCATACCTCTAACTTTACCGCCATTGCTAAACTCTGATGCAATCTTGAGATTGTCATTATGTCATTAGGAACAAGATAACATAGTTTTATATATTTTTTCTACTTGTAATTGATGTATTATATGATGACAAATCCGGTGTTTTTTTATGATGACAAATCCGGTGAAGGTGATGATGTGGCACCGAAGAAATGACATGTATCCAACCTACAAATGATAGATAAACAACTCAGCACTAGGGCCCATAGACATTTTAATTTTATAGTTTTTTTTAAATGATAAAAAATAATACAAACTTTAAAAACTATAAAAATAATGCGAACTATTTCACATCAAATCAATTTGAATACAGAAAAAAAATTGGTTGATTTTTTTACTCTCAAATGAATATTTGAAAATTATATTTTAAATATTTACTTGTTTTACTATACTCCGTATTTGTTTTGATTAAATTTAATTATAATCTATAATACGTATTAAATTGAATGATTTTTTCAGTTAAAAAAAAAACTTTTACTTTTTAAAAATTATTATGACAATCTAGACTATACTTTGTATAATTCGATCATTAAGATCCAAGGGCACGCTTGTGAATATGATCATTAATTATTTTTTGTCACATCTGTGCCAACTGCCATGTAAGCATTTTTTTGGAAGAAAATTTTTTGGGATATTATGTTACTATCAGTTATAAAGGTCATAATATTTATCTTACATTTGAAAGGGGTTGATATATTATTAACACCCCGGGCTGGGTTATTTTAAATAGTTTTGTTGAAAAATACAAAGTAACTATCATTACAAATTGGATTCAAAGGTTACTTATTCATCTAATTTGCACTCAAATTTGGTATTTTTTTATAGTAAAATATACATTGAACGCTTAAAGATATGATGCAATGACATTAAATTTTTTTGCATTAGATTGACACATCACACATCGAAAGTTTGACCAAAAATTGATCGGAATTTTTTTCGTATCAAAATTGGTTCAATGTGAAATAATTCATACTACATCCGTTCAGAAATAAATGCCGTTTGATTTTTTAAAACATTTTTTAATGAGGTAAAAACTAGAGGTGTGCATGATTCGGTCCAAACCGAATTTATGGGCCGAACCAACACAAACCGAACCGAACCTAACCGAAGTTTTTCGGTTCGGCTTTCTGTCTGAGAATTTTCATTCGGTTTCGGTTCGGTTTGTGTTAAACCGATTTTTTTTAAATATTCCAATATATATATTAATTTTTATACACTACATAAATTATATATATTTGTATATTCACATATATAAAGTGTATACATATATATACACTATACAGTGTATATAAACACTAATACATATATAATTTTTTGTGTGTACGTAGTGTGTGTATATATACACATATATACAGTGTATATACACACACATATATACACTAATACATTTATTTATTTTTGTTCGGTTTGTGTTAAATCGAATTTTTTTAAAAGAATTTATTTTAAAATTTGTTTTTATGGAAATTCACTTCAACTATGTTAAAACCGAACCAAACACAAACCGAACCGGAAAATAACCGAACCGAACCTATTGCTTTCGGTTTTGAAATTATAAGATTTTCGGTTTCGGTTCGGCCCGGTTCGGTTCGGTTTTAGACCGATGCACAACCCTAGTAAAAACTATATAAAATATTAAATTTGTCAATAATTTTTTTTAATAATATGACACTTATTATTGATAAATATTTATATTATATTAAAAAATTACAAAAAAATATACTCCATATATGATATTGTTTTAGCTCCTTACAAAAATAATTAGGGAGGCAGAGAGATTAAACTTTTTTCTTATACATATGCTAAACATTATTACTCGGTGTAAATTTACAATGTGCCAGCCTGGTGGTGGCATATCAGTTCTCCGGTGCCACATCATCACCTTCATCGGATTTGTCGTCAGAAAAAACAACCATATTGTTTTTGGTATATGTTGAGAAAGTTTGGGTATTAATTTGTTATTTTTAAAGTTGGTATTGTTTTGGGTCTATAAGCAATAGTTTGTATTATTAGAAGTTATTTTTCCTTTTATTGTACACATTTTAATTGAGTTGGGAGATTATAATTCTACCACTTTAAGTTATAGTATTGCATATATATAGGCCTATATATTAAGAGAAATTTACCAAAACCAGCTAGTAACAAATTGATGTAATCTTATCTCCCTAGGCTAGTTTTACACTAAGCTGACGTACAGACTATAATTTCCTTGTCGCTTAAATCTTATTGAAGCGACGGACTCAAATTTCTTTTTCATTCGTCGCTTGAACCAGTCTCAAGAGACGGACATTGCTTATATCCATCGCCTCAAATCTCTCTGGCCACAGAAATTGGCATATTCGTTACTTGAGACTAGTGAAAGCGATGGACTTATGTTTTTGCTATGCATTGTTGTTGCGTGCTTAAAGTTATTTAAATGTATTATTAATGCTGAAATTTAAAATTACGAGGGCCCTTAATTTTAATTTATCTTGGGCCTTTATTACACGTAGATTGACCCTGTCTATCAATTGAGATTGATGACTAGAGGTCTTGTGCATAATTCTACCGATTCACTCATTCACGTCTAATATATTAGATTATATATTGACCTTATGGTCTTTATCCTCTTCAAAACTTTTGATATGAAACTCCTTTATCATTTACCATCCCAACAATTATATTTAATTTCTTAATGGTTTAAATTTGTATTTAATCTTAGTACGTTGATTGATGATTTTTTTTTTTTTGGTGAAACTTGATTGATGATATTTCAAAATACAAGTCCTCTACTCGTCTTTGACATTTCTAAATGGTCATTCACTTGCAATTTGCTACGTCTTCAATTTTGAGACAAATTATGTTGTAATCAAAATTTTGTTTTTATTTATTGAGTCGAATGTCATAATCATATCCATGGACCATGACGATCCACCTTTCAATATGACCTCAAATTTACAGAAGCACTTACGTCATTTGCATACAGTCATCTGGTCCTTTTAAAGGCGCTCCGATGGATTACAAAATTATTTCGGGTATAAATAAATATTGTAAAAAAAAAATTAAAATATTTTTAGATTTTATGCCCTTATATTGATATGTTTATAAAACTTTATTATGAAGATTCATCTTTTAAAAAAAAAATTATTTTCTAAAATAATTGATATTTTAATTATCCATATTTTTAAAGTATGATTTTTCATAATAAATTTTTATAAACATATTAATATAAGGGTATAGAATCTAGAAAAAATGTATTTTTTTTCAATATTTATTTATACACAAAATAATTTTATCAATGACTAGACAAATTATGTTTTAAAAATATGTAATAAAATTTTATGAACACATTAATATAAGAGTATATAATAAAATTTATTTATTTTTAATATTTATTTATATGCGAAATAATTTTGTGGTACGGCGAATTGACCAAACCAGAGGATACGGACTGGTCAACTAGCTATGCCAGCCTAAGCATCATTCAAATTGATTACAATCTTTGACTTTGATCTTTCCACCACATCGCAGCCTCCAAAAATTGCCTTATAAAAAATCAGGCACATAAAGAAATCAAGACTTACCAAACGTTCTTAACAATATTACAAAGTTAGTTAAAGAGGAGATAAGGAAAACAAAAATGAACGGTGAAGGAAAGTTAGTGTGCGTAACGGGTGCTTCGGGCTTCATTGCCTCTTGGATAGTCAAGCTCTTGTTACTCCGCGGTTATACCGTTAATGCCACCGTTCGTGATCCTAGTAAGTTCTTGGCTGCCTAGCTATATACGTGCACGGAATTTCCATGTATAATAGCGTTGCTTCCCGATTAACTTATCGCGTTAAATATATATTGCAGGTGATCGGAAAAAGGTAGAACACTTGCTCGCGCTTGAAGGTGCAAAGGAGAGGCTTCACTTGTTCAAAGCCGAGTTAACCGAAGAGGGTTCCTTTGATGCTTCCATCAATGGTTGTGATGGCGTGTTTCACACCGCTTCTCCTGCCTTCTTAGACGCCGATGATCCACAGGTTTGCTTCATTGTTTTATTTTGGTTTAGGTTGATGATATGAATGAAACTATATTCATAGATTAATAATCATTTTGATAGCTATTTATATCATATTGAATTTGAAATAGATCGATTTATATGTATATAACACGGATGCACGATTATAGTTTAATAAGTTGTATTAATTAAATTGTTTCAATCTTCACTTGTATGTTCCATTTGCACAGCAATTGACTATTTAAAACTATTGAAATAACTTAATTGCCAAATAGTTGAGTTTGAGATGAAATGCCATCAAACTATAATTACCAAAGTCTTTGTTGCAACTTTTATGTCACAATTGTTTTGCAAATTGCAACACTCAATTTTTAAATTGTTTTACTTAAAAGAAGTGTTGAGAAAATGTGAAGAGACCAAAGAGTCCCACGTTAATAATATGAACAAACAAGCTTTATTATATAAGCTAGTAGACTACTTTTCTTATTGTCAATTGGTTTTAGGATGAAATCCCATTTGATTTAATTATGTGCTCGACTACTACAGCATGGCATGCACACAACCAAAGTTGTACAATTTTCTTTATTTTTATTAATGCAAATTAATTAACTTGCAGGTAGAGATACTTGATCCTTCAATCAAAGGAACAATGAACGTCCTTCGTTCATGCGCCAAGTTTCCATCCGTGAAAAGAGTAGTTCTAACTTCTTCAATGGCTGCCCTTACGAACAACGACAAGCCTATAACTCCCGAGGATGTAATCGATGAAAGTTGGTTTTCGGATGCCGAGTATTGTAGAAGAGAAAAGGTTACACTCGAACATATATCAAAATTGCGTTTTAAGCGTTTATTTACCCTGTCAATATCGTATGCAAAAGTTACTAATGGGTGTCCAAATTACATTGCAGTTATGGTACCCATTAGGAAAGATTTTGGCTGAGGAAACTGCACGAAAATACGCAAGCGAAAATGGAATCGGTTTTGTTTCGATTAATCCTGGTTACGCTATCGGCCCAGCGTTACAACCTAAGCCTAGCGAAAGTTGTCGTGCATTTGAGCACTTTATCAAAGGTATATATGTGCTATTATATATGTATGTCTCACTACAAGCGACGGACTTGCGTTTACTGCCACACCATGATTATGCGACGAATGTAGGTTTCGTCGCTTGAATGATGCGACGAACTTATACAAGTCCGTCGCTTGGAGTCTTGCATTGGATGATCAATCCTTTTTTCACATCTAATAGTGTGTTATATTTTTTGGGATGAAATAACAGCCAAAACGTACTCCAACATTACATATCCGGCAGTGCATGTTAAAGATGTCGCGAATGCTCACATTCTAGCGTTCGAGATAGAATCGGCTACTGGTAGGTACTTTCTGGTAGAGAGTGCTCCTCGGGCTGTTGATGTTTTGAAGATTTTGCGAGAGTTGTATCCTGGTCTACAACTTCCAGAAAAGTAAGTGATTCGATATACAGTGATTCAATTCGTACGTTAATATTGTATTGTATAATTTATTGGCAATTTATTTGATTATCTAGCTAAAACTATAAATTGGTCTGGTGTTTTAGGTGTGAAGATGAGAACCCTCCGAGACAAATAGTTGGGATTCGTAATGAAAAAACGAAAAGCTTGGGCATCGACTTCATTCCCTTTAGAACAGCTTTGAAGGAGATGATTGACGACTTACAAGAGAAACAATTTATTTAATTTCCTTTTGAAAGAATATTTCAATTGTGTTTTGGTAGAAAATATTCTTTTATCCTACTATATGTTTTTTTGTATGAATATTCTTTTCCTTGTATAAAGTTTTCACTGAAGTTGATGTATTTGGTGAAAACTTTATCCGGATCCTTGAGATGTCTAATAAGTCGTGTGTTCTTTTTTCAATAAATTTTTATGAATATGTACTGTACCCACTGCAAACACACATACATACATGCATATATAAAATGTTTTTATGGAGAGGAGTTGAAGATCCACATATTAGTTTGTTTGGTTGAATGTGGACGTCCAAACTTTTAGGAAGAAAGTTTCTACATTTGTTTCCAATGATAGGAACCTGGGTTTTGAGATTTCCATCAAAGACTCCAAACAGCGGCAGAGCCAGAGATTTATTGAAGAAGACACAATTTTGTGTTGTTCAATCATCCTTTGTAGATCAAAATGATAACATTTTAGTTCAAAATGACATCATTTGTTTTTGTATATTTTTTTCTCTTTAAATGAACCAAAATATATACTTACGCTGATTTTGCATGATTCCATCTTTGGACCTTGAAACCTCCATGCCCAGAAAATACCTTGCTAACCCTAAATCTGTAATGGTGAAAGCCTTGTCCAGAGACTTCTTAACAAGGGCAGTCACATTGTCATCACTTCCTGTGATCAATGCATCGTCGACATATACCAATGTTATTGTGAAAGCTCTGTTAGATGCCCAAACAAAGAGAGAGTAATCATGTCTAAATTGTTTGAAACCCACACCAACCAAGTGCTTTGTTAACTCATCATTCCATTGGCAACTAGCTTGCTTGAGGCCATAGATTGACCTATTCAGATTACAAACCTCCCCAGAGGCTACACCATAACTCGGAGGAGCTCTCATATAAACCTCTTCTTCAATATAACCATACAGAAACGCATTGTTTACATCCAATTGGTGTAAACTCCACCCCTTAACTGATGCCAAAGCCATCAGAATTTAAACTGTAGCATATTTGGCCACAGGTGAAAAGGTCTCCTTATAATTCTGATCTTTAACTTGGTTAAAACCTTTGGCTACTAAGCGTGCTTTATACCTTTAAATCTCCCCATTAGCACGAAATTTGACTTTAAAGATCCACTTGCAACCGATTGCTTACCGGCCAGGGGGCAATTCTGTTAGTGTCCAAGTGTTGTTCTTCTCAAGTGCATCAAGTTCCTTGGCCATGGCCTCCCTCCACTCAGGACACTTGTTTGCTTGTGCAAAAGACGACGGCTCAGGAACAAAGAGAACATTAAACAAAGCATGAATGTAATTGGAAGAATAACCTTCGAAATCTTGGGGATTCACCATATAAAATAATGGGGAAACTGAAGAATTCTCGTTGTGGTCAGCTTGCCTAGAAGGCAGACCATGATACACAAAATCTCGTAGATGCACTGGACGGGTAATATGCCTCATAGGCCTCCCGATTGGTTGTCTAACGAATTTAGGTGGTTGTGAAGGTGATGAATCTGGCACCACACCAGCTAGATTTTGATCCTCAAATGAAGGTACAGGTGAAACATGAGGAGGAAGAGATTCACTCAACCTTGGAGTATGAAGTATAGGATTATCAGGAATGACAACAGTGTCCTCATCACCAAACAAAATCGGGGGCAATGGTGATTATTGATGCACTGCAGAAGGGACATCACTGTCTTTATGGTCTTTGAAAGGAAGCAAATGTTCATTAAACAAGACATCTCTACTAACAAACACTCTACGAGTATCCAAATCAAATAGCTTATAAGCTTTCTGACCGGGTGGGTAACCAAGAAGCACACACTTCTTCTCAGAAGCCTCGAGCTTAGCTCTATGAGCACGAGGGACATGAGCATACCCCAAACACCTAATTACTCGCAACATGGAGTAATCTGGAGGCTTGTGAAACAAAATTTCATAAGGAGTCTTCCACCCCAACACAGAAGAAGGAAGGAGGTTGATGATGAATGAGATAGCTAACACACATTCCCCCGAAAATGTAATTGGAAACCCATCATTCAATCTGATTGCCCGTGCAGTTTCAACAAGATGTCTATGCTTCCTTTCTACATGGCCATTCTGTTGGTGGACATAAGGAACAGAGCGTTGAGGCACAATTCCTTTTGCAGCCAATACACCACCTAAACTTCTATTGACAAATTCAGATTCGTTGTCTGTTCTAATGGTTCTAACCCGACATCCAAATTGATTGTCAACATAGGCAAGAAAATCAGAAACAATCCTTCCTACTTGGCCTTTTTCACACAAAAAAAATGTCCAAGTAGAACATGAATGATCATCCACCACAACCATAAAATAACGAGCTCCACATAATGATGGTACCGCATAAGGTCCCGACACATCCATGTGGATCAAAGCAAATGGAGATTCAGCAACAGAAACACTTCTTTCAAATGGAAGAGTGTGAAATTTAGCAAGATGACATGTCTCACAATCAAATTGTGCAGTATCTAACCCCTGAACACCTGAGAATCTTTTCAATTTCGACAAGGATACGTACCCCAGTCGAGAATGAAGCAATCTTATTGAATTCAAATAATTAAAGGACACAGTAAGATGGTCACCAATAGAGGTACTCACATCCGTAGCCACTCGATCTCCTAATGCTTGACGATGTCACTGGGAAACATTGGAAGCCAAATAACTTGTAAATGCCACCATCTCTTATTCCCACAGCAAGAGCTTGATTAGTTGAAGTGTCTTGCAACCAGCATTTATGTTTTGAAAACATGAACAAATGTCCTTCATCATCCAAGAGTTTAGACACATACATCAGGTTATATCGGAATGTCGGCATGAACAACACATCCTTCAAAACAACAGAGTTGTTCATCTTGATAGAGCCCGAGTAATGAACTGATTGTGTGACACCATCAAGGAAGCCAATAACCATAGGCTTGGCAGGAAGATGCAAAACATCAAACATTTCCTTGTTGCACACTATTTGATCCGAAGCTCTTGAGTCTACAATCCATGTACTCGACCACTATGTTGAAGTTTGAAAAGAACTAGAGCTAGACACTATACTTGCAAAATTCACATAGCTCATAGCTCCATGACCGTCTGAATCCACCACTGATTTTCCTTTCATAGCCCTGAGAACCTCAGCAACCATAGCATTGATCAACTTCGAATCATTGACTCCTGCATCTCTAGATCACGGATCCCTGCTGATAAGAGGACTCTCATCGACAGCAACATCTTGAACATTTGCCACAATCTTGCCCTGTTGAGGGCGCTTAGGACCTGTATACCAGTCGGGAAATCCAACTAGTTTGAAGCACGTCTCCTTCACATGGCCCCTCTCTTTATAGTAATTGCAGAAAAACTCCATTTTAGCTTTCTTATAATCCTTTTTTAGATCACCTCCCTTCCACTGGCCGGAGTTGCTGCTAGATCCATCATTTGAAGGATTACTATAATTTGAAGACGATGCTCCTTTTCCAGCACCCTTGGAATTCGAATTCCCAAAGGTTTGTGCAGCTAAAACCTCATGACTCGGTGGAATTGAACTTGTGGTTTCCTTTTGTCGCTCGATCTGCAAGACCATATGAAATGCTCGATTCACAAACGGAAGAGGATCCATAGCTAATATATTGGATCGAATTCCTTCATAGGTGTCCGAAAGCTCCATGAGAAATTGCATGAGCTTCATAGTTGCATCACGATTCATCAACTGTTTCAGAATAGCGCATGAACACATCTTCAATCCTCCACACTTGCAAATCAAAATTCCCTCCAGTTACTGCAATTCAACCCATGCGCGTTTCCGTTTACCAAAGTAATAAGAAACTGACGAGTTCTCTTGTTTGATCTTGCTTACATCTTTCTTAATCTGGTAGATAAGCATAGCGTTTCTCTCAGCAAATCTTTCGTGAATCTCCTCCTAAAGATGTTTAACTGAATTCGCGTACATAAAACCTTTTGCCAGATATGACTTCATGGAATTAATGATCCAACTGGAAACCATGAAGTCACATCTCAACCAGCGATCATAATCCTCGTCTACTTCAGACAACCTCTCAAACTTGCCTGTGATGAAGCCAAGCTTCACCTTAGCACCAAGTGCCATGCAAATTGCTCAAGTCTAGCTGTGAAAGTTCCAAACGTTGAATTGTGTGGACACGAGCTGCATCCTAGGGTGATCGGAATTGGAGAGGAACAACGGATCCGATTAATTAGCTCTAAAATTTCAACAACCGAGACTCTGGTTCGAAGCATATGGAGTTCCATAATCAGCAACTTCAACATTCTCCATATCTCAGTGAAGACGAAACAAAACCTCGCTCTGATACCATATGAAGAAACAACAATCCAAGCTGTTTCTACCACTAGATTAGGCAAAATCACCAGATCTAGGGAGTTTTCTCCATGAACGAGAGTATGAGAGTTTTTTGTTAATTTTATGTATCTATTGATCCACGACTTGCAAACTACAATAAGCCCTATTTATATAGAAAACTAACCAACCTCTAACAACCTAACCACACCTAAACTGCACTAGAGTAAACCAAGCTCACTAACTAACACCAGCTTCTAGCCACACCTTCCATATACCCCCCTCAAGGTGGGCGTATCACATGAAAGACAATTCCCAACTTGTAACTCACGGTGAAATGTTGTTGTGAACCCAATGGCTTAGTGAAAAGATCAGCCAGTTGGAGGTGCATGTGCACAAACGTAGGAACCACAAGCCCTTCATGAATAAGTTCACGAACATAATGACAATCAATTCGCAAATGTTTAGTCCGTTCATGATATACTGGATTGTTGGCCGACTGTAACGCAAAATATCAGTTAGGGACGAAGGCAAGAACTGATCAAAGGGAGTCCATGAAGTTTTGTGACTAAATTAATGTGTTGATTAAAGGAAATTAATGTATGCTTCTTATAACTATTCTAGATATAACAAGATTAGGAAGTATTATGATAAGCTAAATGTGTTGTTTATTTCATTTAGGCAAATGAAGTTGCAAAAAATGAAGCAGATCATAAGTGGATAGAAAAGGCGAAAAGTTCCATGAAGGCAGCTTCACCAACTAGTCTTAATTAAAATAGCCCTTAGATCGGTAACCACTCGATTCTCATTGGCTTCTGTTGAACACAAATTTATACATACACAAACTTAACTATATTTTTTTCTGTTTCTGTGATTTTTTTGGCAACATATCAGATAAGGGAAGGATAAACTCAAGATCTTGCAAGTTGTCTTATGAGAGAATATACAATTTTCTGTCAGATTGCACGCCAATCAGTTAACATTAATGTCTTTTTCAAGGTATATGAATAAGATGTCGATCATTCATCAACCAATTTTCATAATTTCTACATACATGTGTTCGGTTATTCCAAAAGGACAACAACCCCAAGGTTTGTAAAGTTGCAGCTCTTGTAAAGGGTTCTTGTTAACTAACCTAATATGAAAGTAAACTCTAGTAGCCTAATTAACCCGACATATAAATTTGATGAGGTTTAATTAGAAAAATAATCCATCAAACTTATTTATTGTTCAATTTTTTATTCTTTCAACTAATATGGATCTCGTTAATCTCGATATATAAATATATATACAGTTGCTAGTGATAACTCCACTCCCTTGATGAAAATCGGAATAAGTTTCAAAAGCCTTGACAGTCTGTTTCTGTCAAAGGTGTTGAAGCTTTAACAGTGTTGATGAAATACAAAACCTGTTCTATATGATATTATGTTCGAAATATTATTTTATGCTTCCATTATATTATTATATATAACTAACCTTTCAGGAAGTATTTTCGAATATTATTTCCTTCCTTATGGTACAATTTGAGAAGATTCAAATCGGAAAGATTATGGCCTTCGAAGTTTCCAAAGATAGAAGATCCAGCTCAAGCCATGATCTAGACTAGCCGTTGGTGAAGATCCTTAGGCGCCGATTTGTCTCAATATAAAGAAAAGGAAGATGAAGACAGAGGACACATACATTGAACACGAGCCTTTCATACACTCCAGCCTTCAAAGAGAAATCTGTCTTCTTCGTGTGCTCTCTGCTAAGTCCTTAAGAGTCTGTTATTTCATTTCAAAGCATTTGAGAGTTACACAGTAAGCTTATAGGATATATTCAGTTATAGTGTTATACTCGAGAGTTTGTAACTCAGGAAGTGAACACTAGGCGATTGATTTACTAAGTGTAAGAGGATTGTACTAGATAGCATAGAGAGGTGGGGCTCTTCTAGATTGGTCTAGGACTCCAAGGGAACGTGAGTTGACTAGATTGCAATTGTATAGGAGAGAGGCTTCTCGGGGAGCTACTAGGATCCTAAGTCTTGTGAATCAATAAAAGCCGGTTGAATCCTAGGGTTGTGGAAGAACCCTAGGCGGGAACGTAGGCCAAGTTCGTGCCGAACCTCGTAAACAACTCATCGAGTCCTTTTATTTTCTGCTTTACCTTATTTCCGCAATTGGTTCGATTGTTTAACTTTATGATTCAGGTTTTCAGAGAAAAGACTAAGTCTAATCTCAAAGGGTTTTGCACGAGCTTCAAAAGTGTTGAGAATATCTGCGAAAAACCGGCATACTCTATTCAACCCCCCTTCTAGAGTATTTCTATATTACTTTGTTTTACTTTATCGAACCTTCAGCTAGCTTTATTGTTATTAATTGCACGTAATATTCATAATATGCTACATTTATCTTGCAGTGGAAGCCACCAAAGTTAGAGCTAGTCACTGATAAAATGGTTGATGAATTTTTCACGGACCCCAAAGACGACGAAGACTGGACAAATATACAGATTCCTTATATCGACTCTACCTCTACTGCCATTGCTAAACTCTGATGCAATCTTGAGAATGTTAGGAAAAAGATAACATAGTTTCATATATATTCTCTTCTTGAAATTTTGTGTATTATATTTCAAGTTTTGGTTATTTTATCATTTTATTGTACACATTATAATCGAGATGGGAAAATATAATTCTACCACGTACTTTTAGTTGTGTTGCGTTTACAAGAGAAATTTACCAAAATCAACTAGTAAAAATTTGATGTAATCTTATTATCTTAAGTTCTAGCTTTGAGGTAGATCCGAGCTCACCAGCAACAGAACCTCAACAATCGCGAAGGCAAAACAGTAAATACTAAAATCATTCTCTCTTGTTCCAAGATAATGGAACACAAAGCTTAAATAATCCAGTTGGGCGTGCATTGCACAAAACCCTCGCGAAGGCAAAACAGTAAATACTAAAATGCAGAATTAAAACTACATAATAGCAGAACGTTTGATATATGTAGGATGACATCTCTCAATATATTAACTACGCCGGTTTTATACTAAGGTGGCAGACTGTAATTTCCTCGTAACTTAAATCTTAATGAAGCGACGAACTCTAATTTCTTTTCCGTTTGTCGCTTGAACCAGTCTCAAGAGTGGTCATTGCTTATATATGTCGCCTCAAATCTCTCTGGCCACGGAAATTGGTATATTTGTCACCTGAGACTAGTTCAAGCAACGGACAATTTTTCGGGGCAAGGGACATATATCAAGAGTTGAAGTGACAGAGATAAGCAATGTTCGTCGCCTTAACATACCTTTTTCACATTTAAAAATGGTTGAACAACTACTAGAATCGAATTTTCGATTGAGCTTTCTTGTCATACGTCCATTCATCCCTCTCTTCTTCATCTTTTCATATTAGTTGAGACTAATGACTAGGGATCATGGGTAAAAGTGTATCAATTGAGATTGTGTGCATAAATTTACAGACGTCTAATATACTAACCTTATCCGCTTACTTTTGATATGAAACTCCTTTTATCATTTAACATCCCAACAATTATATTGAATTTCTTAATAATTTAAATTTGTATTTAATCTTAGTTGATGGATGATAATTCAAAATACATGTCCTTTATTCGTCTTTGACATTTCTAAATGGTCATTCACATGCACTGACCCCAGGGTTGGCTGAGTTTTGCTGCAATCCACCCCAAATGTTCATAAATTATATAATTAAAAGTATATACATATCATAAAGTTAGTGTAGCTAAGCTAGTTATTTTTGAAAGTCCGAATTGGTACACTGCGAACACCATGGTTCGAATCCCACCACCATCCCCACTCATGGGTTTTTATTTTTCTCTTCATTATGTGTTTATTTGCCTTGGGTATGTGTGTGATATTATTAATAAGTTTTTAAATTTTGATTTTTTATTTTTATCTAGGTGTGTATATGTGTTATATATGTGATATTAGTAACTCTTAAAAAATGTGTTCATGGTATAGTTTATTATTTTTATCTAGGAGTATTACAGAGTAGTTTTTTTTTCTATATGTGTATATACATGTGATATTAAAAACTTGTACATTGTATAAGACGATTTTAACCTACTCCGATTTACATTCCTTATTCCGTGTCGGGTCATTTACTTCCAATTTGCTACACGCTTACACGCGTACGTCTTAAATTTTGAGACAAATTATGTTGTAATCAATTTGCTACACGCGTCTTTACCAAACAAAAAATTTGCTACACGCGTCTTTACCAAAATTTTTTTTGCTACACGCGTACATTCAACCTTTCAATAATATGGTCTCTACAGGACTCCGCATTACGAAAATTTCCTTGGAGGTTCGTCTTCACTGCCGTCATGACTCCTGATGTACTGCTGATCAACGGTGTCACTTCTTGATGGTGCTTGGCGTCGGCTCTTGTCTACGTTGTCTCCAGCCTGGTGGACTTAGTTCGCTTGTTCGACTGCATTTGCGTGTCTCCCTCCGTTTGTACTGCACCTTCTGTTTTCTGTTTCTATGTTGTATTTTTTTTTGCTATGTTGTATGTTTAGACGGCTTGCCATCTGCCGACTTTGTCGGCCTCTCGAGGTCCGGGCCTATCCGGCCTCGAATTGTTTCCTAATCAAATATATATATATGGTCCCCTTTGGTGGTCACTCGCACTATCACAAAATTATTTCGGGTATAAATAAATATTAACTTTTAAAAAAAATTTGTTTTAGATTCTATATCCTTATATTGATATATTTATAAAATTTTATTATAAACATTCATATTTTAACAATAATAAAATTATTTTCTAAAATAATTAATATTTTAATTATCTATATTTTTAAAACATCAGTTTTCATAATAAAAGTTTATAAACATATTAATATAAGGTATAGAATCTAAAAAAAATTTAATATTTATTTTGTTGGGGTTGTGGGTAGAGTCCCACATTGAAAAACAATGTGAAAACCAAACCAAAATATAAGGAACAATAGCTTAAGCTTTTGTGTAAAGCGGTGGATCTCGACCTTATAAACAAAAATAAAATAAACCTCGACATGACTCCCGATTTGATACGACCCGCTCGGGATTCTCGGAATCTCACATATTTATACGCCGAAGTATCATTCAAATTGAGTACAATATATCTTTGAGTTTGATCTTACCACTAAGGAAAACAAAAATGAAGGGCCAAGGAAAGTTAGTGTGCGTAACGGGTGCTTCGGGGTTCATTGCCTCTTGGCTAGTCAAGCTCTTGTTACTCCGCGGTTATACCGTTAATGCCACCGTTCGCGATCCTAGTAAGTTCTCGGCTGCCTAGCTATACACATACACAAAATTTCCGAGTATAATAGCGTTGCTTCTCGGTTAACTTATCGCGTTAAGTATTGCAGGTGATCGGAAAAAGGTAGAACACTTGCTCGCGCTTGAAGGCGCAAAGGAGAGGCTTCACTTGTTCAAAGCTGAGTTAACCGAAGAGGGTTCCTTTGATGCTTCCATCAATGGCTGTGATGGCGTGTTTCACACCGCTTCTCCTGCATTCTTAGACTCCGATGATCCACAGGTTCGCCTGATTTGTTTTATTTTGGTTTATGTTTGATGATATGAATTATGAAACTATATCCCTATCGGAAATAACATATATTTGCTCTATACTATAGATTAAGAATCATTTTGATAGCTATATTTATATCATATTGAATTTCAAATAGATCGATTTATATGTATATAACACGGATGCACGATTATAGTTTTGTAAGTATATTTATACTGTATTAATTAAATTGTTTCAATCTTCACTTGTATGTTCCATTTGCACAACAATTGACTATTTAAAACTATTGAAATAACTTAATTGCCAAATAATTAAGTTTGAGATGAAATATGCCATCAAACTAATTACTAAATTCTATGTTGCAACTTTTATGGCACAATTGTTTTGCAAATTAATTGCAACACTCAATTTTTAAATTGTTTTACTTAAAGATCAAAGTGTTGAGAGAATGTGAAGAGACCAAAGAGTTCCACATTAATAATATATATATAAACAAACAAGCCTTAATATATAAGCTAGTGGATTACTTCTCTTATTACCAATTGGTTTTAGGATGGAACTCCACTCAGCTTATGTGATCGACTACTTGCACTTACCAAAGTTGTACAATTTTAATAATTTTCATTATTTTTATTAATGAAAATTAATTAACTTGCAGGCAGAGATACTTGATCCTTCAATCAAAGGAACAATGAACGTCCTTCGTTCATGCGCCAAGTTTTCGTCCGTGAAAAGAGTAGTTCTAACTTCTTCAATGGCTGCCCTTACGAACAACGACATGCCTATAACTCCCGAGGATGTAATCGATGAAAGTTGGTTTTCGGATCCCGAGTATTGTAGAAGAGAAAAGGTTACACTCAAACATATATCGAAAGTGTGTTTTAAGCATCAATTTATCCTATCAATATCGTATGCAAAAGTTACTAATGGATGTACAAATTACAACGCAGTTTTGGTACCCATTAGGAAAGACTTTGGCTGAGGAAACTGCACGAAAATACGCAACCGAAAACGGAATCGGATTTGTTTCGATTAATCCTAGTTACACTATCGGCCCATCGTTACAACCTCAGCCTAGCGAAAGTTGCCGTGTATTTGAGCACTTTATCAAAGGTACATATGTGCTAATATATATATATATATATATATATATATATATATATATATATATATATATATATATATATATATATATATATATATATATATATATATATATATATATATATATATATATATATAATGATATATACAGGTGACGAACACACATTTTGTTGTCACGTCATGAACTAATGCGACAAACTTAGGTTTCGTCGCTTGGAGTCTTGGATGATCAACCCTTTTTCACATCTAATAATGTGTTATATTTTTTGGATTGAAATGACAGCCAAAACGTACTCCAACATTACATATCCGGCAGTGCACGTTAAAGACGTCGCAAATGCTCACATTCTAACATTCGAGACAGAATCAGCTACTGGTAGGTACTTTCTGGTAGAGAGTGCTCCTCGATCTGTAGATATTTTGAAGATTTTGCGAGAATTGTATCCCGATCTACAACTTCCAGAAAAGTAAGTGATTCGATATTCAGTGATGCGTCGTTAATATTGTATTGTACTTATTCGGCAATTTGTTTGCTTATCCGGCTAAAAATGTAAACTGGCCTGGTGTTTAGGTGTGAAGATGAGAACCCTACGAGACAAATAGTTGGGATTTGTAATGAAAAAACGAAAAGCTTGGGCATCGACTTCATTCCCTTTAGAATAGCTTTGAAGGAGATGATTGACGACTTACAAGAGAAACAATTCATTTAATTTCCTTTTAAGGAATATTTCGATTGTTCAACTTTGGTAGAAAATATGCTTTTATCCTACTATATGTTTTTTGTATGAATGTTCTTTTCGTTGCATAAAGTTTTCACTTAAGTTGATGTATTAGGTGAAAATTTTATCTTCCTTGAGATTTAGTATAAGCTGTGTGTTCTTTTTTCAATAAAGTTATAGGGATATCAGATATGTACTATACCCATATATTTCTATAGAATGTTTCATATGGAGAGGAGCTAAAGATCCAGATATTAATTTGTTTGGTTGAATGTGGACGTCCAAATTAACTTCAATTTTCTAGGAAGAAAGTTTCTACATTTGTTTCCATTGATAGGAACCCGATTTTGAGATTTATTGAAGAAGACACAATTTTATGTTGTTTAATCATCCTTTGTGGACCAAAACAATAACATTTTAGCCGAGTGTTGGCAGGGGAGAGAGAGAGGAATCATTACATGAAAAAGGGAGAGAGAGAAGAACATTAAATGCAGATGAGAGAGAGAAAAAATCAGCTTTTTGCAGAGGAGAGACAGAAAGTGAAAGTGATGGCATTGAAGAAAAATCGGAAATACGAACAACCCAGCGATCAGTTGCATGCCAACCAATACAAAATACGTGCCAGCAACTTAATATTGTGTGTCAACCAAATGATAAACCGTGCCAACAACTTAAGATTCCCTATCGTATGATTCGTGGACTTCATGGATTTGTTAGCAATTCGTAGGGATCGAAATATCATTGGCATGAAATTTTATTTTTATGTCACAAGTTTACATGTTGGTGGCACGTAAAACATAATAACTAGGACATTAATTTTATTCGGCACGTAAAACCAATACCGTAAGCTTTTCACTCATTTTCCTTAATATATGCTTTCTGGATTTGACACGTGTTACCCATTGTGTGGCATGTAATAATCAGTTGTTATCCCGTATTTCCTATTGTCTGGCATATAACTGCTAACTGGGACGACCTTTGCTTCCCGATCAGCTTCAATGGCGGGTTTTTTACTTTCCCTCCCAATCATCTCTCCCTGCTATTTTTAGGCGAGAAATGTCTATGTATTTAATGCATGTGGGGGCCGGCTTTTAATGCACGTTGAATAATCCTCTCTCTCCTCCCCTTTTCCACGCAACTTCCCCTGTCTTTCCGGTTTTTTTTTCACTTTGTTCACCTACAACCAGATGAAAAGGTAAAAAAAAAAATTTCCTCCCTCCCTTGCAATTTTCCCACTAGCAATGCTAGTTTTGCAAACTTGCCATTTTTATGGTATAGTTTTGCAAACTTGCCTCTTTTGCAAATTTGAGTTGTAGTAGGGGACGTCTACTTTGAATATCCACACACGTACTACTTTTCAAACAAACAAGGAGATGAATCTTGAATAAGATCCACTACCTACCTACCTAGCGAAGACCAACTCGGTAACAATGGCTTCAGGAGAGCCGAAAGTGGTGTGCGTGACAGGCGCTTCAGGCTACATCGCCACTTGGCTCACCAAGCTCTTGCTTCAACGCGGCTATACCGTTAGAGCCACCGTTCGTCATCTCAGTTGCGTCATCTTCTACCTAGTTCAATCTTCGATATCGATCTCAATTTCTACCCCTTTGTTTAATGTAATCGGAAAATGGAGTTACAGATGATCGCAACAAAATCGAGCACCTGTTGGCGCTGGATGGAGCCAAGGAGAGGCTGCACTTGTTCGAAGCTGACCTTCTTATTGAAGGCTCATTCGATTCCGCCATTGATGGATGCCAAGGCGTTTTCCACACTGCATCTCCCTGTATCGGTGATTGTAAAGATCCACAGGTTAATTAATTTCTTATCTTATTATATATACAATTAATTTAGGCTGAATTTTGACATGGAACACAATGAATTTAGGCTGAGTTGATCGATCCCGCGGTGAAGGGGACGCTTAACGTCCTAGCTTCGTGTGCAAAAGCATCAACTGTGAAGCGAGTCGTTTTAACCTCTTCGGTGGGATCGATGTTGTACAATCGTAGACCTCAAACTCTCGATACAGTAGCCGATGAGACTTGGGAATCTGACCGAGAATTCTGCATAGAAAGAAAGGTATATATATGATTTATAGGTGATTCAAGTCATACCCATGTTGTAGTATGAGCTTTCTTTTTATTTAATTTTTGTGTGTATGAAGCAATGGTACGTTCTGTCGAAGATATTAGCGGAGGAGGCAGCATGGAAGTTCGCTAAAGAGAAAGGAATCGACTTGGTAACTACGAACCCGGGATTGGTTATAGGTCCCATGTTGCAACAAACCCTCAATTTTAGTTCCGCTATAATTGCGAGTCTCATTAATAATGGTATGTATTATACCTGTTTGGAAGTTTTAAGGTGTTCATTCTCTGTGTATTTTTTCACTATTTTCATTCTCGTTACAACATGAATATATACAGAGACAGGAGAAGGTTATGGAGATGCAAGAATGGTGTGGATCGATGTGAGAGACGTAGCTCGCGCCCACATTCTCTTGTTCGAGAATCCCTCAGCCAGTGGAAGATACGCCTTGGTCGAAAGCACTGCATATTTCTCAGAAATCGTAAGCATTATACACGAGCTTTATCCCGATATACGACTTCCTAACAAGTAAGTTAATTGCCATGTTTTTTGGTATGGCGGATCTAGTTAATTGTTCGATGCTTGTGAGTATAACTGATTGAAGGATCTTTCGGGTTTTGTCTAGGAGCGATGAAGGGTACTTTCCAGATTTGCCACCAACTTCCAATGAGAAAATGAAGGCAATGGGCATGGATTCTTACATCCCCTTGAAGATGGGTATCAAAGAGACTATTGAAAGCTTGAAGGAGAAAGGGATTATTACTATTTAAATGTTTATTTTAAGTAACTTATAAGTGTTTTTTTTTATAAAACACATTTTAAATTGAAAAATACTTCAATTTACCGATGATATTATGCTATATAATAGAGGTTGATAGGGTTACGACTGTCTAGTTCGCATTGTTATTATCAAAACACATATGGTATATTAACGGGTGATAATATTTTCACCGCTAATTTTTACTATTTTCACCGCTAATCACTGCATAGGTTTGTGGTGGTTTTAATGACAGTCAACGATCCCACCGCATAGGTATACGGTGGGCCACCTCATTACTTTACAGTGGGCCACCGCAATCCTTTACGGTGGGTCGAGGAGTATACAAGCCCAAAACCGTCGCCATAACAGTCTAAAACTGTCACCATAACCCACCACATATGTATACGGTGGGTTTGAACCATTGCCATAATAGCGCGCCCAAAATAATCGCCATAACGGTCCAAAACCGTCGTCATAACCCACCACATAGGTATGCGGTGGGTTATGGCGACGGTTTTGGATAACCTCTACAAACGGTTTTCAATTGCCCAAAAACCGACTGCATGTATACGGTCGTCATAACCCATTGTATAGGTATACGGTGATTTTGTATACGGTCAACGGATCCACCACATGTATATGCGGTGGGTCTGAGAAAAAGTGGATTAAGACCACTGCATACCTATGCGGTGATTAGCGGTAGAAATAATAAAAATTAACGGTGAAAATATCCGCCCCGTATATTAACATATGATAATTAAGAGCATCTATACTCTATAGAGATGATAATGGAAAGGAGAGATTGAGATCCCCTTATTTCCTCAGTTGGTTTTTTAAAAAACGAGGGTAATTCACCTTGGTGATAAATTTCAGACATGTAATCTATATCGATAAGACCCGTATACTAGATAAATTAGTTAGATTCAATGGTAAGAAGCAATGTGAACTTTGATGTTTTTTTCTTCACCTAAGAGAAAAGAGAGAGACAAGAATTGAACTTAGAACCTCCCATTAACCCCACTCATTGGATATTTTCTCGGGAGTTCTGAATTCTCATTGCAGCGTCAAGAAGTAAGATGTAGAAACTAATAGCGGATTTTTCGCAAGGTATCTCTATAGTTTAGATTAATTCGTTTTGTAAACAAGAGTTTTAAGATTTTGGCCAGGAGTTTCGAAAAAATTTACCTTGCGCACAAAACTTGTACTGGTTTGATACTTTGATTGGAAGATGTAAGTTTGAACTTTTGCTACCTAACATATGTCAAACCTTGGTAAGGATCAATTATATATAGTGAGAAATATATCACGCATTAGTGGACCTAAGTGCTCATTGGCGGATCTAAGGAGATTTGGGGTGGTTAAAGCCTCCATTAGTCCGCAAGAAAAAAACCTGAGAAAAAAAAAATTCTGTACTTTTTTGGTAATTTTACTAATTTTAGGGATAAACAGGTTAAAGATATTTAAAAAATACAAAGATAAATTGGCTTAGTTGGGAAGGTGGGGTTTTTATTACCTTTAACTCTTTAAGGTCATGGTTCAAACTCCTTTTGTCTCACTTTTTTTTTATAATCTTTATTTCTTTTAGTTTCCTTCTATAAAAATATTTAATTAAATAACAAATTTAAAATTTTCTCCAATATATTTAAACAAATACATTCTTTTTAATACAAACATATATATATATTCTCATTTTTTTTATTTTTTTCTTAATTTATTTTTACTAAAAATAACCATTTAAATCACAAATTTAAGGTTGTTTCTAATATATATATATATATATATATATATATATATAGAGAGAGAGAGAGAGAGAGAGAGAGAGAGAGAGAGAGAGAGAGAGAGAGAGAGAGAGAGAGAGAGAGAGGATAGATCATATGTATTCAACTCTTATCGTGTATCATGTGAACAAATCCTAACCATTGATTTAGATGTATTGGATGGCTGAGATTAATCCGAAATATTTTTTAATTGAAAATAAAAATGGATAAAACACACCACAAATCCTATAACTAGCGCGTGTATTAGCCTCCCAATCTCAACCCTAACCAATCTACACAAACAGTAGAAAATCACAGGCTTCTCGATCCCCGATCCAGCAGTGAAGGCGATCGGAGGTGCAACGATCCGCCTCCGTTCTTTCTCATATGCTTCTTGCGATGATGGGATTTATCATGCGCAGGCTGAATTAATTGATCCAGCGGTCAAAGGAACAATCAACGTCTTGAATTCATGCACCAAATCGTCGAAGACGATTAAGCGAGTAGTTTTAACCTCTTCACTAAGTACAATGGTGTTCAACCGTAGACCTCAAACTCCCAATATTATAGCTGACGAAACTTGGTTTTCTGACCCTGAGTTTTGCATAGAAGCAAAGGTACGCCACTACTGGTTTGGATCCCATGAATTTGGTTATAACATTCATGGGTGGAGTTGGGTTTTACACTTAAAAAAAATTGAAAAACTAAATTTTATGGCCAAATTCATGGGATCCAAACCCTTATATATGTATATATGAATTAAATTGATCAACCATAGTTGATACATTTTTGTTGCTCTATGAATATATGTGAAGCTATGGTATGGGCTCTCCAAGACATTGGCGGAAAGAGGTGGCATGGAAGTTCGCTAAAGAGAAGGGCATCGACATGGTAACTGCACATCCCGGAGTCGTTGTAGGTCCTATGTTGCAACCAACCCTAAATTTCAGTTCCGATGTGATTGCGAGTTTGATTAATGATAGTATGTATTCCATCCCTTTAAAATCCTAGGGGCTTGAAGACACTACAAGAAAAACAGTTTTTTGTGACAAAATTTTTCGTCGCCCAAAGTCAATTTTTCGTCGCCCAAAATGTTTTGTGACAAAAAGCGTTTCGTCCCCTGTTTGTCGCCTCAGCCCCGTCGCCCATAGTTTGGGCGACGAACAAAAAATTCGTCGCCATATATCGGTCTTTTGTGATGAAATTCGAATTTTGTTGCCCTACAGTTTTTGTGACGGAATTTTTAATTTTGTCGCCCAAAATAACTGTTTTGTCGCCCAAAGTAGCCATTTTTTGTGATGATTTTTTCCTTTTGTCGCCCAAAGTAGCCCATTTTTGTGATGAATTTGACCTTTTGTCACCCATTCTACCCCTGTTTTTTGTGAGAATTATTTTATTTTGTCACAAAAGATAAAAGTGATAAAATGTGATTTCTCCCTAAATTTGCACATTTAACCTGTTTTAACCCACAATATATATATATATATATATATATATATATATATATATATATATATATATATATATATATATATATATATATATATATATATATATATATATATATATATATATACACACACACACACACACACACACACACACACACACACACACACACACACACACACACACACACACACACACACACACATGCAAAACAGTAAGACAGTGCACAAACTGCTTCAAAAAGATGAACCTATTTTTACTTTAATATTAAAAGGTTCCTTTTTTTTTGGTGCTAATATTAAAAGGTTCCTAATAGGTACCAAAAGATTACACTTGAAAATGGTTCGATAGAATAAGTGTTCACTCTTAACTTGTTCCATTACATCTCCTAGAATAAGTGTCCATCAAAACATGATCACCATGAGTTGTTTCTTTCTGCTTCAAAAAGATGCCCTGAAAATAAGAGGAGGAAAGATTAGCAAAGGGGCCAATATTTTGTGTCCAAACTTCTTCAATGATAGTGCACAAACTGCTTCAAAAAGATGAACCTATTTCATTGGCACATTAAAGAGGATTTCAGCCAGTGCACAAACAGCAAAATCCCCTCTCTCCACTTGAGGTCTCCAAACAGAAATCCTTGTTTTAAGTACAAAATCAACAGAGTGGGAAAGAACCTAACAACAGTACACTTGCAGTACAGCTATCACACAGATTCAAAGAAGAATAGAGCTCAAACAGCTATGTAAAAGCAACAGAGTGGGAAAAAAAACGCAAGCAACAGTCAGCAAGGAAAAAAAAGATGAAGAAAAGATCATGAAAATTCTAAGAGCAATCCCAAGTACAAAATTCAGACAGCAAGCACCAGAAAATATATTCAGAAATATAATAAATACGCTTTTAACCAGTCTCAAGTCTCAAGTCTCAAGTCAATATATTCAGAATTATTTTATTTTTTGGTGTTGCTATTGTATTCAATCAGTCTCAAGTCAATCCCTAAGTCATCTCTTCCATTCCATCCATGCCACTGTGTTTCCCAGTCCTACTCTTTTAGTAGGACTGGGAAACACAGTGGCAGATACTCGGTTTCTTACGTATTCGAATGGCAGGAAGTTATGAAGATACAAGAATGACTTGGATCCATGTGAAAGACGTAGCTAACGCGCATATTCTCTTGTTCGAGAATCCTTTAGCTAGAGGAAGATACGCTATGTTTGAAAGCGTTGTATCCTTCTCGGATGTTGTGAGCATGATAGGCGAGCTTTATCCGACGTTACCACTTCCTAATAAGTAAGTCGTCAACATCGTATACATTTCTAGGCACGCATATAGTTGGGTTTCATTAATGAACATATATGTATAACCGATCGATTTTTCGGGTTTGGTCTAGGGGCGGCGAAGGGATCTTTCCAAACGTCGCACAAATGTCCAAAGAGAAAATGCAGGCGTTGGGGATGGATTCTTACATCCCTTTCAAGGTGTGTCTCAAGGAAACGATTGAAAGCTTAAAGGAGCAAAAATTCATTACTATGTAGATTATGTACCTTAGTGGATCAAATGCTTGAAACCATCCATCTTCACGTTTGGTTTTTTCGGCCTCTTGGTTGAATTAGCTATTCGTGTTTAGGGAGGTCAATGGGTCGAATAATGAGGGAATATATCCCCCATTTAGGGCCAGTCCGTGGGGTAGGTTTAAGCCTTAAGGGATAGTCATCTA
This sequence comes from Persicaria tinctoria, assembly GCA_037127255.1. Classification (NCBI taxonomy): domain Eukaryota; kingdom Viridiplantae; phylum Streptophyta; class Magnoliopsida; order Caryophyllales; family Polygonaceae; genus Persicaria; species Persicaria tinctoria. Next base: position 3,219,198 of record JBANSL010000014.1, read on the forward strand.
GGGTTCCGGAAAAATAATTACATTATATATATAAGGTGTTATGTATTATTATATTTAAATGTAATAAACTCATATCTGGTATAACTTATTAATTTATTCAATATTTCGAGTCAATGACAAAGAGTATAAAAAAGTCTTGGTCTTTCAATTTTTGTTATAAATGTAAAAACATATAATAAACTCAATTCAATGCATATTACCAAGTCTTCGCCTTGACTTGAGTCCTCTCAAAAGCAGACGCACCATGACAAGTTCCAGACATCCCTCTACCTCAGATTTGTCCCTCATAGGAGGATCCAGATTGCCCCACAGGGCAACTAAACAACTAGTGATGTTAAGCAAGTACAAACAATGTTGGAATCTGCTCTCCAGAACTGACTTAGTGAACATATCAGTAGGATTATTAGTTGTTCTCACCTTCTTCTCCTTGATTCTCTTCTTAGCTTGCCAATGTGTTGACTCACCTCTAGAAACAGCAGCCTTATAGTTGGATAGAACATCATCCTCCCACTCCACCTCCTTGACCACATGCAAAGCATATCCCACCAGATCATTAGACCTGTATCTCGCAGGCCCCCTGATGTCAACCTTTCTTGGTCGATCTAGAGCAATATTCTGATGTACAACTCCACGTATTCCTGTGTCTACTAGTATATTCTTTGTCTCAGTAGTATCTGACTCAGTAGTACCTGTCTGTGATGATTGGTCAATGACCAACTCAGGTACTCGAGTCTCTGTTGGAGTGAAGTTCAACTCCATCTCCTCAACAACAATCTCCCTAACCTTAACTGAAATAGCATCTGCAGCACCTGTGACCGTTGAACCTTATAGAGCATACAAAGTTCTCTTTCCTTGCTTGTTTCCCTGCAAAACCATAATAGAGACTTTAAACACGCGCAACTTTCCACCATAACCTGTGTATCTGAAACCCTTCTCTTCTAACACGGTTAGGGATATCAAATTCTTCGTCATAGATGACACATGTTTGACTTCCTAAAATGTGCGAAACTTCCCATCATCTGCTCGAAGCCTAACTGAGTCGATTCCAACAACCTTGCAGATGGCATCATTTTCCATAGAGACATTGCCCTTATCTGCACACCTATATGTTGTAAGCAACTCTCTTCTAGAACATATATGACACGAAGCACCTGAGTCAAGAACCACGTATCATGATATGTGCGATTATCTGCTAGTAGAACAATATCTTCCTCAGAAGTATTTCCACCATGAGCTACTGCTGCAAACCCAGGTTTTTGCTCTTGTTATCTCTTCTTCTTATGAGTTATGACATTCATTCTTCCAATGACCTTTCTCCTTATAGTAGTTACAGACGTTGTCTGGTTTAGGGCCTGATTTGTGACCTTGCTTCTTGCCCTTCCTACCGTCGGAATTGCTTCTTCCAATGTGATGCTATCCTTCCCAACGTCAAAGTACAACTGAACGAAGATCTCGTATGTGGGGGTAGCGATACCAATTGAATTAAGGCAACATCTCCACAACCAAGCTCTAATAATACAAGTTTGTTGGGGAAAAAGTCTTGTTGTGCTCGACCAGAAAGCCCAACATATAAGTCAGACTAGGGAACTATCCCAAAACCAATGGGCATTAGGTAGAGTAGTCCATCCACTTATATGTTAGGTTCAGAATCCTCCCATTTCTGATGTCGGATTCACAATTGTCCAAACAATCACATTGCAGTGTACCAATATCAAGGGTGTGAGAGTAGTGGGCCTCTACTATGAAACATTGAGAGCACAATACTGATATAATTGGTTCGATTAATAAGGATTTGACTCATTGGCTCAATTTTGCAACCTCTAACTTTAGACACGGATGCAAGAGTTAGACCTTAGAAGGCAGTGAAATTAAATAATAGCATCTTCTCCACCATTTTTCTTGAAATCCCTTCATCTCTTGTTATCAAAAGTCGTAAAACTCAGCCCTGCTGGGACTTGGGAGGCCCATTGGGAAAGGAGGGGATTAATAGGAGGTCTCGGGTTCGATTTCCATCTCCTTGGGTGAAGAAAAATATTACTGTTCACTTTGTTTCTTATCGTTGAGTTGAGTCGATCCGCACAAATCAATTTACTTCGGTTTACCACCAATAATTGATTATCCTGTACTAAAAAAAAAAACTATAAAAATCAACTAAAAAATTAGTTTGCACATGGAAAGCCTGATATCGCGTGCATTTTCAAGTAATTTGTAGTAGGTGAGAACTTTGTATATTCACTAACATATATTTAATCAGTTGCCCCATTGTTTTTGTATGACAGCACTGTACTCCGATCCCTTTCAAAGAAACAAGGAGCTAGATAGATCGAACCTAAAGAAGGCGAAAATCGGAAACAATGGCTTCCGAAGAAGGCAAAGTGGTGTGCGTGACGGGGGCATCAGGCTACATTGCTACTTGGCTCACTAAACTCTTGCTTCAACGCGGCTATACCGTCAGAGCCACTGTTCGTGATCTCAGTTACGTTTGCTTCTTTTTAGTTTTATTGATCTGTTATATATAATTAATCTCTTGTGTAGATCTCTATTTCTTAACCAATTCACTCTTGGTTATAACATATAGATCTATCATATGGGAGTGATGGTGCAGATGATGGGAAGAAAACCGCGCATTTGCTTGCACTAGATGGAGCCAAGGAGAGGCTGCACTTTTTCGAAGCCGACCTCCTCAACGAAGGCTCATTCGATTCCGCCATTGATGGATGTGAAGGTGTTTTCCACACTGCTTCTCCTTGTCGCTTTGTATGCAAAGATCCACAGGTTTTGTATAATATACTCCCTCTGATTAACAATTGTTGTCTTTTTGAACTTTTACTTCATTTTGGGGGATTCGACTTGATACCAGGGCCAATTTAGAAATTTTTTCGGGTGGGCACGATTTTTATGGATAATATTTATGGTATTTTTATTAAAAATATTTTTTTTAAAAATATATGAAGAGAATATCTTAAATTTATAAGAAAAATTATTATTATTTAATTGTTAAATGCTAAATAAATTATAAGAATTTTAAAATAATGAAAAATGGATTGAGGAAAAAATAAATGAAAATATGTGTCTAGTGGGATTTGAACAACAGTTGATTGAATTCTATTTAAAATGTGGTGGGCTTAACTACTAAGCTACTAAAAATAATTGTATTTTACCTTTCAATTTTTTTATATAACATATAAATTCTTTTATTTTTTTCCAATTGAAGAGGATATGAATAGTCACTAGAGAAAATATTGAAAAAATAAAATGTGAATTGAATTTCATGTAAATATAAGATACCAAACTAGGGCATTAAGTATACCATAATATATGTGTCATTAACAATTAAATATACTAATATTTCTTAAAAATTAAAATATAAGGCATACAAAAAATATAAATATTTTATAAATAACTTAAACTAAATTATGATACATATAAAATCAAGATTTAATATTTGCACATTGTTTTATAGTTTTCATGTAAATATATGATATATCTATACTCAAGCCAACCAATTTTATATTTTGGTTTTGAAGTAAAAATTACATCAATAGTTTAATCCAACATAAAACAATTAACTTTTACAATTTGAAGATGATCTGGATAATCAACAAATAAAATATTAACAAATAAAATTATGAATTGAATTTCATGTAAGATGGAAAATTAGAACATTAACTATATCATAATATCTGTGATTAATAATTACGTAATAATACTTATTAAAATTAAATACCAAACATACAAAAAAATAAACATTTTATAAATAACTTAAATCAAATTGTTATGAAGCATATTAAAACCAAGATTTACTAGTTACACATATAGTTTAGATTAGGAAACAATATGATATAAAATAATCTCTTAAATAATCTTATAAAATATCAAAACTTACCTCTCCCATAGTATATAAAATATTCACGTAATCTCTAATACAATTATCCACGTAATCTATAATATAATTATTGGGATATTGGGCCTGACTAAAGAAGTGGGCCGGAGTTCATTGTTTGGGGCAGTAGGAAGCCCATAATATATCAAATATATTTCGATATAGATAGAATTTAGATCTCAATTTGCGAGTAAATCTAGATTATTAGATTACTAAGATTAGAGGGTTGAGATTAAAAATAATTTGTATTCAGTCAAATTATTTGTATGTATTAGACAAGCACGAAACAAGAAATTAAATGTTTTTAGGGTGGACAAGTTGGGCTAAATTTTTCATAGACAACTAAATTTCATTAATAAAACATTTATTCTAATAAATAAATACATCATTTTTATTAAATTTTTCTTTCTCTTTTTTACCTATTTTTTAATCTTTTTAAAATGGGGAGGGCTTATCTTACTTAGGTAAATACAGGATAAATAATCAAATTGTTAAATATGAATAATTATACTTGTTGTATATACGAATGATTATGGCTACACATGATCCAATCCAAGCTCAATACTTGTATTCTGAACACATTCGATATTCAATACAATAGAAAATTTCCCTCTTTCTCCTTCAAGATGAGTTTCCCTCCTTTAATGGAGCTTCGTCTTCCTCACTCTCAATTTCACAAAAAAATTCAACAAGTGGAGAAGTTCCACAAGTCGTCATTTCATTTATACTTTTAATTCCAGGTTGAACTAATTGATCCAGCGGTCAAAGGAACAATCAACGTCTTGAATTCATGCGCAAAATCGTCGACGACGATTAAGCGAGTAGTTTTAACCTCTTCAGCAAGTACAATGTTGTTCAACCGACGACCTCATACTCCTGATACCATAGCTGACGAAACTTGGTTTTCTGACCCTGAGTTTTGCATAGAAGCAAAGGTACGCCACCACATATATTAATCAATGAATCATATAACATTATGTGTATATATGAATTGAGTTGATCAACCTTAATTTTAGCTTCTGATTTATCAAGCTCTATGACAAGGGTTGTTATTCAAGTCAAATGACTCGAGTATTGCTTTTTCATTTTCAGTTCGTTTAGAAACGAGTCGAGCTCCAGCCGAGGCTAAATTTGGACTCGAGCTTAAAAATGTGCTTATACTCGACTCGTTTAGGAAATGAACGAGTCTGAGCCGAGCTTTTTTCAAATATTAAGCAGTCTTATTTGCTCGCAACATAGTAATTTAAAAGAAATTTTAGAAAATTCCCAAATTTGAGCAGCTATTCGAGTTTAAATCGAGAGTCTGAGCTGAGCTTGAGTTGCTCATCTCATATAACAACACTCTAGCTTATCTATGACTATATATATGAAGCTATGGTATGGTCTAGCCAAAACTTTGGCAGAAGAGGCGGCATGGAAGATCGCAAAGGAGAAGGGCATCGACCTGGTAACTGCACACCCTGGAATGGTTGTAGGCCCTATCTTGCAACCAACCTTCAATTTCAGTTCCGGTGTGATTGCGAGTTTGATTGGCAATGGTATGTATTCCATTGCAAGATTTTAGGGCATGAACGAACTCGAGAAAATAATATTATTTTCCAAATATTATCTTGTAATCTCTCTATATACAGGAGCTTATGTTGACACAAGGATGGCTTGGATCCATGTGAAGGACGTAGCCGACGCCCACATTCTCTTGTTAGAGAATCCCTCAGCTAGCGGAAGATACACCTTGATAGAAAGTGTTGTATCTTTCGCAGAAGTCGTGAGCATGATAGGCGATCTTTACCCCAACTTACCACTCGCTAACAAGTAAGTTGTCGTATGTATTGCTAGGTTTTGTGTATCTTGACGATTGAACTTTCATGTGTATTGTATAAAACAACTTGAGGATTTTTCGGTTTTTGGTTTAGGGGCGGCGATGGGATCTGTCCAGACGTTCCGCGAACATCCAAAGAGAAAATGAAGGAGTTGGGGATGGATTCTTACATCCCTTTTAAGGTGGGTCTCAAGGAAACGATTGAAAGTTTAATGGAGAAAAAGTTCATCACTATCTAGCTATATGTTTGTCGTATTAATTGTCAAGCGATCATTTTTTCATTCAGGCGACTGACATAGTACTCGTCTGGGTATAAAAATGGCTTAGTTTGAATTGTCTTAAATTTTAATATTGGCTGGATAAGCCTAATTTATGTACCGTGCTCCGATCCGAAGCCAAATGAGCTCATATGTTCAATTTTAATATTTAACCTATGAAGCCCAATTAAAGCTTAAGCTTTGTGCTTAAATATAATTCAAGATATTCCTAATCATGAATTATTAAAACTCCTGAAATTTTGCCTTCAAACGTTCATCGTACCATATAATGAGATAGCATCTGAGCTATGTGTATGATAGATATAAATTGCATGCATTTTATGGTAATTAATAGTATTAATTTGAAAAATTTTGGTGAAATATCCATTTAGAAGGCTTAATTAGATAAATGTCCATTTTCAAGGCCATAGGACCCATTCCTAAGGCCGCTTTATTTGCAACAGTTGCTGAATTGTGGGTGACTGATGGTTGGGATTGGGAGGCGCTTTCCCCTCTCCTGCCATCTGTTTGCCTGCTCAAACCAAGCGGTTCGGGTGCTCGAGGATCCTGATGCAACGGATAGACTCTTCTGGGGACCCTCGAGCTCGGGAGAGTTTTCCACGAAAACTGCAATCAAGCTATTACAAGGGATTTCAACTGACACTGCAAGCCCGCTCTGGAAACATATATGGCGTGTACCGGCGCAGCAAAAGATTCGGGCTTTTGTCTTCCTTGTAACTCACGATGTGATCCTATGCAATGTCAATCGAGTTAGAAGACACCTCTCAGATTACACGGCGTGTCCTAGGTGCAGTCAGGAAGAAACTACCTTGCATCTGCTCAGGGATTGCCGAGGAGTGCACATGGCTTGGACCAAACTCGCAGGGGCCAGTCTCCCGAGGGGGTTCTTTGAAGAAACGGAGGTACAGAGATGGATTGCTCAGAGTGTCACAAAGGGGGACCAATGGAGCTCGACTTTTGTTCATATGATCTGGTATGCCTGGAAGTGTCGCAACATGCTCGTTTTCGAAGGGAAAGATGCAATCTCTGGCCTGTGCACCACTGCTGCAAATCAGACCCGAATTTATGCCGAGGTTTCCTCCAAATCCACCAGAGCCCAAGTGGAAGTGACCTCAACCAATACCGTCGTTGAGGAATGGCTGCCACCCCCCGAGTCATGGGTCAAGCTCAACACCGACGGGGTTTCAAAAGGCAATCCAGGACTCGCCGGTGGCGGTGGTTTGTTTCGAGATGCATCAGGAAATGTGCTTCGTGCATATACCTTCAAAAGTGGGATTTGCTCTGCTTAGTCTGCTGAAATTCAAGCTGTGTTTCATGGGATACAATTGGCCGTTCGGATGGGGTACCCTCGTCTTATAATTGAGTCGGATTCCACTATTGTCTGCAAACTGCTCCTCTCGAGAGCCACTACCCCCCATCCCGAATTTCATTGTATCTCCCAGTGTCGACGCTTGATAGATGAACACAGGTGGGATGTGAGAATCAACAACGTTCGGCGCCACGCCAACGCCGCTGCTGACTCACTCGCCAACTGGTCTTTAACACTGACGGATGGCTACGCTGAACATGTTTGCCTTCCAACTTGTATTTCTGCTACCTTTATGCCTGCACTTCCACGCCCCACCTTTGAACCAAAAAAAAAAAAAAAGAAGATAAATGTCCATTTTCAGTTAACAATTAAGAAAGTGTTCATAATATTTTCATAATACCCACAATACTCTCATTATATTTCAATACTCTCATTATATTTTAGGGATAGTAGATTACTTGCAGCTCCACACGGACTCCGTCCCTCCCATCTTCACCGCCGCGTTTATTGCCGCCTACACCGTCCCATACTAACCCGCGCGACCCGTCCTTCGCCATCACGAACGTCGCCATCTTGGTCGCCAGCAACCTCCTCCCCTCCAGCAGCACCCTGTCCTCCCTCCCCACCTAGCTTGGAAATCGATCATTGTCGGTAGAGGAGCTGTTTTCGACGGCGAGGATCCCCTCGTTGATCGCCAGGTTGTTGCTGATCAAGTCTGGGACGTGGAAACTGATTGCGGGAGCTTGAAGTTTGGTGCAATGACGGCACGTTGAGGTCGGAGGAGCTTCGGCGGTAGGTCTCAAGGTTGGTGAGGGTGGCGCGGTCGCATAAGGAGGAGTTCAACGATTACTTGCAATTGGAGGGGGCGGACTCCGCCCCTCGCCTCCACAAGGACTCCAGCTCCTCGGAGCACATGGTCTCGTCGGAAGTTCACTTGCGAGAGGGAGGTGGAGAGTGAACCTAAATGGTTGTGGTCGTAGGAGTAAGTGACGAGGAGGAGGGTGAAATCGGGACAACTCCTCTCTACTTGCTTCCAAGCTGCACACCCCTCTGTTCTATTACAATTTAAAATCAAATTTAGTACTTAATTAGTTGATGAAAGTGTAAGTGCGTGGTTTATAAACTGGCTCAAGTCTAATGGTATATCTAGGGCTCTCCGTTTTTTTTATTGGTGACACTATCTTGGTGATATTATGGTGATGACAGTTTTTTTTGTGATTACATGGTCTTGGTGACAAATATTTGTTGAAACAATATTTTGATGACACTGTTTTATTATTGTTGACAACAGATTACTAAAGTAGGTTGGTGACAATATTTGGTGACAGTGTTCACTCGTTGGTAAAAATAATTTGATGACAGTGTTTCGTAGATATTGACAATAGGTTGGTGACAATATTTCGTAGTTGGTGATATTATGTATTTAGTAAAAATTGGTGGTGACAATATTTTATAGTAGGTGATAAAAAGTTGGTGACAATGTTCTGTAGTTAATGACAATATTCTGTAATTGATGACAATAGGTTGGTGATAGTGTTCACTAGTACCAGAAAAAAAATCCGTTAAATGTCACTAGAAAAAAATAAAATGTCACCAAAAAAAGTCAACGGTCACCAAAATAATTATTACAAATAACTGTCAACGGAAAAATATCCCCAATTGTCACTAAAAAACTGTCACCAAATGCGGGTGTTGACCGAAATGGTCAATGTTGACTATTCAATGTTAAAATTAAAAATGGTCAAAGGGGGAAGGATGAAGGGTTAGGGATGGAGAAAGAGGGGTATTTTTGAAAAAAAATGAACATTTACTTAATTATGTAAGAAAATGGACATTTACTTAATTTTCACATCTAAAATAGATATTCACCAAATTTAACCATTTAATTTGAACCAACTAAAATAAATCGAAAAATAGAATCCATTCTCATTAATTTTCATTATCTTATGTCTTTTAATGAGGATCGAAATGGACTAAATTTTAAGTAAGCTATATGTTACAATCTCTCTCCTTTCGGAAGAAAGAATACTCCCCTTCCTCCCATGGCGGTGGCCTGGTGAGTCCCGGAGAACTCAAATCTTTTCGGAGAACTCAAATCTCTCCTTGAAAAGCCTAAATCTCTCTTCGGAGAGTTTCGATTCAGCAGGTTGCACCGTTTCTTCTCGGTTGCTCCTCCTCGGCTAACTCCGCTTCGGTCGATATCCTAGGCTCCGGCCGCCCACATCCCTCCCTATCCGCCGCGGCGTCGCTGCATTCTCTCCTCTTGCGTGGCCCTTGCTTTGGGTCGGGTTCAGTGTGAAATTAGGTAGGAGAAAAAGCGTGCCTTACTGCCTTTCCATTAAGTTTAAGCATGTATTTATACAAGAAAACTAGGGTTAAAGCTATCTTAGGATACAAGATAAGTTAGTTGCTATACAAGATAGACTAGGATCTTTACAAATAAGATATGATATCTCAATACTCCCCCTCAAGTTGGAGCATGTAGATTCCGAATGCCCAACTTGCGAAGAAGCGTATGGAACTGAGACTGCCCAAGAGCATTTGTGAGGATATCAGCTAGCTGAAGTGCGGATCGAACATGGGCGGTGATGATAGTGCCGGCTTGAACATGATCACGGATAAGGTGACAGTCGACCTCGATATGTTTTGTGCGCTCGTGAAAGACCGGATTTGAGGCAATATGAAGGGCAGCCTGATTGTCGCACCAAAGCCGCATCGGATGGCGATGAAACACCCCTAAGGAAGTCAGGAGAGATTTGAGTCAAACGAGCTCACAGGTGGTAGTAGTCATTGCTCGATACTCTGCTTCCGCCGGCGAACGAGACACAACAGTTTGTTTCTTGGTCTTCCAAGAAATAGGGGACTCGCCGAGTATGATGAAGAAGCCGGTGAGAGGCCTCCGTGTGATTGGGCAAGTTGCATAGTCGGAGTCACAATAAGCATTGAGACGGAGGTCGCTTGAGCGAGACAGAAAGATTCCTTGACCGAGGCATCCTTTTAGGTACCGGACAACTCGCAGGGCAGCCTGCCACTGATTGGTGGTCGGAGCAGCCATAAACTGAGCAAGAATGTGGACGGAGTAGCTGAGCTCCGGCCGAGTGATGGTGATGTAGATAAGCCGACCTACTAACCGGCGGTACTGCTCAGGATCAGAAAATAGAGGGCTCGTGTCGAGTGCTAGTTGATGGTGTTGATCGATGGGAAATGTCGCTGGCTTGGAGGCTAGCAGCCCCGTCTCTGTGAGGATGTCTAGCGCATACTTGCGTCGAGACAAGAAGATGCCAGTCGGTGAGCGAGTAATTTCAATTCCAAGGAAATACTTGAGGCGACCAAGATCTTTCATGTGGAATCGAGAGTGCATAAACCCCTTGAAGCGTGCTGTTGTAGAGTCATTGCCCGCAATAATAAGATCATCAACGTAAATAAGGACATGGATGACAATCCCTGAGCGATTGTAAGAGAACAAGGAGTAATCGACATATGACTGAGTGAAGCCGAAGTACTTGAGAGCCGATGCCAATTTGAAGAACCAATTCCGAGGAGCCTGTCGAAGACCATATAAAGACTTGTGGAGATGGAAGACTTTCGAAGAACCCGGAACCTGAAACCCAGGCGGCAATGTCATGTACATATCCTCAGACAAATCTCCGTGAAGAAAGGCATTGTGGACATCCATTTGATGGAGTTCCCAATCACGGATAGTCGCTACTGCAAGAAAGACCTTTACAGAGACCATTTTAGCAACCGAAGCAAAAGTTTCTGAGTAATCAATACCTTCGACCTGTCGATTACCGAGCACAACGAGGCGCTCTTTATAGCGCTCAATGCTTCCATCGGCGTTGTATTTGACCCGGAAGACCCATTTGCAGCCGATGGGGGTCTTATTAGGAGGAAAATCCACAATGTCCCAAGTCCCATTACGATGCAAAGCGTCGATCTCAAGTCTCATCGCATCACGCCAGTGCTGATGGCGTACAGCCTCACGAAAGGAAGTGGGTTCCGGGGTAGCAGTGACAGTGGCGAGGTAGCTGCAATGGGACTTAGAGAAGTTGTTATAACCCACATAATTAGCTAAGGATACAAGGTACCTGTGGACGAGACCGAAGCAAGAGTCGACGAGATAGGGTGGTGACGGATTATGGTGCAGGCATAGTCTCGAAGGCGGGTACTTGGTTGTATAGCTCGGCCACTGTGACGGGGCGGAGGTGGGGGAGGAGAAAGAGGACTCCCCCTGACGCCGACGAAGGTAGGTGGGTCGTCATCATCATGAGACAGCGGCGACGGGAAGGACGACATTGGGGTTGGATCGGAAGGAGGAGTTGAAGGGGAAGCATAGGGAAAACTTTGTTCAGGAAAAGAGACGTCTCTAGATGTGAAGAATTCATGGGTCTCCAAATCGTACAGATGCCACCCTTTTTGACCTAAAGGATACCCAAGGAAGAGACATTTGCGACCACAGGCTGCGAATTTGTTTGAGCTACGAGGTATTTGAGTGGTATAGCAAAGACATCCGAATACTTGAAGCAAGGAAAAATCAGAAGATTTGGCAAATAAAAGTTCATAGGGCGTTTTACCATTAAGAAGAGGAGTAGGTGTCCGATTGATGAGATAGTAAGCAGCCATGACACATTCCCCCCCCCCCCCCCCCCCCCCCAAAATTTAATGGGTAACGAGGCCTGAAACATCAAGGCGCGAGAGACATTCAAGATGTGGCGATGATTCCGTTCAACACGACCGTTCTGTTGTGGTGTGCTGACACAAGAGGACTCAAACATTATACCATGTTCCCGAAAAAAAGGTTTGAGAGAAATAAATTCAGAGCCATTATCACTGCGGAAGCATTTGATAGATTTATGAAATTGTGTTTGAATCATGGAATGAAAATTGCGAAATAAGATAGCAACTTCAGATTTATGCGACATGAAAAACACTCAAGTTGTGCGAGAATAATCATCAACTATAGTAAAAAAATAGAAAGTACCACAAGTTGAAAGGGTTCGATAAGAACCCCAAATGTCACAATGGATCAAATCAAAACAGGTAAGGGCATGAGATGTGCTAATTGGAAAAGAAAGACGAGATTGTTTGGCCTTATGACAAATATCAAAAGGATCACAATTATTGGACATAGTAGTAGAAATATTTGTAAAAGGTGGAACAAGCTCACGACACGGATGCCCGAGGCGTTGATGCCAAAGAACGGACGGATCGATGGTAGGTAGATGGCACGAGCGTTTGGAAGAAGCAGACGGAGGTGGAGTAAGCCATTGCAGCCAGGACACCCTATCCCGAGTCTCTCCCGCTCCAATCAGCGTCCTCGAAGTGCGGTCATGTATCACAAATAACTTATCAAAGGAGATAACAAGGCAAGAAAGCTCAGCAGAGAAGCAAGCAACACGTGATGAAGAACAACCCCCAGGACAAAGATCAAGAGATCCAGCCCTTGTAGCCATTGAGATCAATGCATTAGGAAGCTTGATATGACATGGCGGAACCTCGACGATGTCACGGAGCAATCAACAATCACCGGTCATGTGAAAGGAAGCTCCGGAGTCGAGGATCCAAGGGATAGAGACGATACCTGACATACGGTCATGAGAATATTTAGAATGATAGTCCTTGAACTTCTCAAAAAGCATAGCCCAGTCGGTGTCGGAGACGATGGAGCCGAATGCATCACGATCAGCGGTGGTCAGATGCTGAGAGCCTGAAGAGAAGGCGGAGTGAGCGACGGCAGTGCGCATAGCCGAGCCTCGGGTGAGGCCGGGAGACATGGTAGGCAGAGGAGCAGGGGCTGTAGTGCCCTTGCCGCGAGCAGGAGGAGCGCCAGTGACAAGATCGGCGACTCCCTTTCCGTGATTCCACCAGTCGGGGAAACCAATAACCTTGAAGCAAGAGGAAGCCTCATGGCAAGACCGGCCACAATGGGTGCAGAGGAGATTGCTCTTGTCCGGCTTGTCCGGATTTCCAGACGAAGGACGGGACGGAGGACGAGCGGCCATAGCAAAAGAGTCAGAGCGAGTATCATGATCCTTGGCAATGGATTGAAGACGTTCCTCCTGGACAGCGAGCGAGTAGATCCTATTGAGAGGAGGGAGTGGATCCTGAGCGACGACTGTCGAACGAATGGTCGCATAGGATGTGTCGTCGAGACCCATCAGAAACTGGTGAGCCCTTTCGACCTCGCGCTCCTTCGCAGCGTTGCCACAAGTGCAGATTGTGGCGGCAGTGTAGGTAGTCAATTCGTCCTAGAGCTTCTTGAGACGACCGAAATAAGTCGAGATAGACTAGCCCTCCTGACGGCAGCGGGCGATTTTCGACCGAATCTGAAGGATTCGAGGTCCGTTGCCGATGGAGAATCGCTGATCTAGGTCATCCCAGAGTTCCTTGGCGGTGGCGAAGTAGGTGATGCTGGAGCGGAGGGAAGGCTCGATAGATTGAGCGATCCAACCGATCAACATCGAGTTGACACGTTTCCAATAGGCAGCGTCGGGAGAACCTGCAGTAGGCTCGGTAATGGAGCCATCCAGGAAACCTTCTTTGAATTTGGCAGGGAAGGCGTTGCGCATAGCGATCTTCCATTCGGGGAAATTCTCACCACGCAGGATCACGGGACAGATAGCGAGGCCAGGGTGATCAGATGGGTGAAGATAGTAGGGGGAAGCCGGAGTGAGGGCGACAGGGGCGGCGACCATGGTGATGGTAAGGTTATGTTTAGGGTTGTGGTTAGATATGGATCGTTAAGTCTGATACCATGTGAAATTAGGTAGGAGAAAAAGCGTGCCTTTCCATTAAGTTTAAGCATGTATTTATACAAGAAAACTAGGGTTAAAGCTATCTTAAGATACAAGATAAGTTAGTTGCTATAGACTAGGATCTTTACAAATTAGATATGATATGTCAATATTCGGTCCATATTAATCGCATAAATCCTCTTTGTTTCTTGCCATACCAAATCTGAATTTGATTTCAGTGTACCATAAATCTTTCAATTTCCTCAATTTTTTGGGGGCTTTGATAGATCCACGTAGAGCTCGGTTCTCCTTTAGCTCTCATCCAATCGAACGATTAATCCTCTATTTATGGCTTCCTCTTCCTCGTGCGCATCTTCGTGGCTCTGGATTCGTGGGCGAAGATGGCGCCTGTTTTCGCCACCGGCTGGTCCGGGTGCTCCATTCTGGTCTCTCCGACCACCTTCTCCTGTTGTGATCCCCGTCTTCCTCTCGCCCTCGGGCAATTCGCGCTTGTTCTGCGTCATCGTCGTCGGTTCTCTCTGTCGGCGGCGTCCGGCGTCGGAGGATGTCCGCTTTGCACACAAAAGCTTTCCGATCCATCCTTGGCGTTGCCGGGCCTTGTCGCCGTTCTTGGTCTCAATCTTCGAGTCCTGGTGGTGCTGTCTGGTTGCTGCTAGCCTCCTTGTCCGGCCGGCTGGGTCGCCGACTCTTGGCCTGGCCTGATGTTTTGCCCTGCCAAATGCATGACCTTGCACACCATGCCAAAGTAAAAATAATAATAATAAAATAAAATATAATTCTGTGTTTCGGGTTGATGCTTTGGGCCCAAGGATTTGCCTTGGGTTCGGGGTGGCCAAATTTTATGGGAAATTAAAATAACAATTAAAATTAAATAATCTATATATACAATCCCCGTTTGGGTTTGTTTATCCCCCGTTTGGGTTTTTGGTACGTTTTCGATACATTTTCGATTTAGGCGGTGTTGCTCTGCGATTTGGGGGATCGACTTTTCTTCTTCGGTTGATGGGGTTTCGGCTGTTTGGAGTCGGGTCAGGCTGGGGTCGTGGCAATGTGTATCGAGGCGTCTCCATTCCCCGAAATGCTACCTCCTTGGAATTTCGTCTTCACTGCCCACAGGTGTTTCCTGATGTTCTGCTGGCCTGCGGTGTTACTGTTAGTAGCGTTTGGCTTCGTTCATTCGTCTACGTCCGCATCTCGTCCGGTTTGTAGAGCTCTTGTACGTGCTTGTTTCTTGCACCCTCGTTGTATTTTGTCTCTTTTTGACGGTTTCCGTCTACCGACTTATCGGCCTTCGAGGTCCAGATTTGTCTGGACTGAAATTATTTCCTAATTAAAAAAAAAGTAGAAGAATAAATTTTTACAATTCGAAAGTGAGAACGTCCCTTTCTTTGTTTGTCACGGATCTAACAGGGAGCTTGATTGGCCCCGATTCCGGATAAGAAAATAATAATAAATAAATAAAATACAATTATATAATCATATTTTTAATATATATATATATATATATATATATATATATATATAGGGGAGCTTTCACGTGCATTTACCCCTTAGAATGCATTCGTGAGACCGTGTATGAGCCGTCGGATTATGACAATGTGGATGGTTAGATTTGAATGAAAGAATTTAAATAAAAAAATAAAAAATATTTCTCTCTCCAAATCCCATCTTTCTCTCCTTAAACCAATGAAACGTGGGTTTCCATTAACCTCAAACGAAAGATTTGAATATATTCAAAATGAATATGTATTCGAATGAATAATTAAATATGTATTCATATGAATAAGTAGAGAATATTCAAATGAATATTTATTCTAATGAATAAGTAGAGTGTATTCAAATGAATATTTATAGTAGATGGAATATATATTCAAATTGAATACGTAGTCAGATGAATAATTAAATATGTATTCATACGAATAAGTAGAGTTTATTCAAATGAATATTTATTCGAATGAATAATTAGAGTGTATTCAAGTGAATATTTATTAACATGAATAACACGCCATATTTAAATGAATATCTATTCAGATGAATATTTATGCACATGAAGGTGACTTTATTCAAATGAATATATATTCATATTCGGAAGACTTTATTCAAATGAATAAAGATAGTAC
Organism: Persicaria tinctoria; assembly: GCA_037127255.1. Lineage (NCBI taxonomy): Eukaryota > Viridiplantae > Streptophyta > Magnoliopsida > Caryophyllales > Polygonaceae > Persicaria > Persicaria tinctoria. The sequence continues at coordinate 3,235,362 of JBANSL010000014.1, forward strand.
TCAAATGAATATTTTAATAAGATTTACAGGGAGATTTCAATCTTGAAAATAATCGTTTATTACCTTTTCATATTCAAAATATTCATTCATATTCATTAATATTCCAAGTGTTTTCTAGTTAAAACAACCGTCATTAATTTGTCATTGTAAATGGATATATAAAAGGCAATTTATTTTTTAATTTTTTTATTTTCCTCAAATTTCTCTTTTTAGTTTTACCATTTGAACTTCTCATCCTAACCATTAATTCAATTTTAATCTAATGGCTTAAGATTGTTCTCACGTGTATATATATATATATATATATATATATATATATATATATATATATATATATATATATATATATATATATATATATATATATATATATATATATATATATATATATATATATATATATATATATATATAAAAAGTACATGTACATTTATCTACATTAATTTATCTAAAAACTCCACCCCGACAAGACGGTGACAGAGTATATTAGATATACGACGCGATACGAAAATGATTGTATTTGTAGAGTGCATATGGTTACCCTACCCTTGTTTCTACGGGAGCTTTGTTCACCACAAGAACAACTAGTAACCGGACCCATTTCAACAATTCCCCACCATATATAGTTTTCAGTGGTCCCATTTCTTGAATCTCATCTCAGGCTATAATGAGATAAGTCTCAAACCCAAACCATTAATCAAGACGAAGAACAAAAAATCGGAATTCAAGCAAATGGGATCGGGAGAAGGGAAAACGGTGTGTGTGACGGGGGCTACAGGCTACATCGCTTCTTGGCTCACTAAGCTCTTGCTAGAGCGCGGCTATACCGTTAGAGCCACTGTTCGCAATCTCAGTTACGTCGCCTTTTTATTAGCGCTATTACAATTAATCGATCTATTTCATCTTGTTTAAAGTCGGTTGGAAATGGTGGTGGTGGTGGTGCAGATGATGAGAAGAAAACGGCGCATTTGCTCGTGCTGGATGGAGCTAGAGAGAGGTTGCAGTTGTTTGAAGCTGACCTTCTAAAGGACGGTTCTTTTGATTCCGCCATCAACGGGTGTGAAGGTGTTTTCCATACCGCGTCTCCTTGTTACTACGATTGCAAAGATCCTCAGGTTTTATTTTACTCTTATGTTTATATTCATATGGCCATCACCCCACCCAAGTAAAAATAAACTTCAGTATATATATTTTTTTCATCGATATATAGCTTCAATTTGATTTATTATAAACTTCAAACCAATAGTTGAACAAAAAACTATGAATGTTTAAAGATTAAACAAACGTGCGCAAATCACTTTATACTTCATCATTTTTTCAAACCTGGATATTTTTATGTTTTTCGATCTAATTATATTTCATGCACTATAACTCAACCAAAAGGTTCGAATTAGCTAATAAAAAAAAGGTTCGAATTAGTATGATATATTGAAATATTTGATAACCGTGTAATAAATTATACATAATTTAGGTTTTTATTTTAGTTGTTCATTTATAATTTTGAGAGTTCCATCTATATTTTTTTACGTGTGTTTTGTATTTTTTTTTTTAAACTTTTTTAAAAAATATCCCTTTTAATTTTTCACCTCATCAAAAATGAGTTTTAGTTATCTGTCTACTTCAATTACCTTATTGTCAATTAATTTTAGGATAAAGCCTATTTGCTGGCGGATATTGTCCCATCGAATATTATATCACCATTTCTTACTCTTGAATTCGTTTTCAGGCTGAGTTAATTGATCCAGCGGTTAAAGGAACAATCAACGTCCTGGCCTCATGCGCCAAATCACCGTCAATGAAGCGAGTAGTTTTAACCTCTTCAACGGCGACAATGATGTTCAACCGTAGACCTCAAACTCCCGATACAATAGCCGACGAATCTTGGTTTTCCGACCTTGAGTTCTGCAAAGAAAAACAGGCATATATATACATATAACAATTAATGTATATGTTAGATGTGTAAAATCACATACATTTCAGTCTCTCATTTTCATGCTCTGTGTATGAAGCTATGGTACCCGATTGCCAAGATTTTGGCGGAAGAGGCGGCATGGAAGTTCGCTAAAGAGAAGGGCATCGACATGGTGACTGCGCATCCCGGATTGGTTGTAGGTCCGATGCTACAACCGACCCTCAACTTCAGCTCCGGCGTGATTGCCAGTTTCATTAACAATGGTACCATTACTTGTAATTCCTCTTTATATTGTTGAGAGATGTGAATGAGACCATAAAGAGTCTCACATCGAAAGGTGAACATAACGAGCCTTAGTATATAAGTCGGCGAACTACTCCTTCTAACGCCAATTTGTTTTAGAATGATATCAGAGTGGTTAGCCTATCAATCAGACTTAGGGTATACTTTTTCACTATTTTGTGTTCATGGTGTTCATTTATGGATCCAGTCGGAGGAGATTATGGTGATACAAAAATGGAGTGGATCAACGTGAGAGATGTGGCTCGCGGCCATGTTCTCTTGTTCGAGAATCCCTCGGCTAGCGGAAGATATGCGTTGGTCGAAAGTGTTGCGTACTTCTCGGAAGTCATGAGCATAATACATGAGCTTTACCCCACCCTACGACTTCCGAACAAGTAAGTCGTCGTCATATTTGGCTAGGGTTGTCGATTTCTTTAGTAAAAGGCGAAAGAATAGTTTGCTTTGTGCCTACTGCATGGCTCCACAGGGCTGTCGATTTCGAATGAATTGAATGTATGTATAACTAAAGGATTTTTCGGGTTTTGGTCTAGGAATGACTCTGAAGGGATAATTCCAAACATGCCGCCGACTTCCAAAGAGAAGATGAAGGAGTTGGGCATGGATTCTTACATTCCTTTTAAGGTGGGTCTCAAGGAGACGATTGAAAGCTTGAAGGAGAATAAGTTCATCACTATTTAGTGTTTGTTTGGCAACATAAAAATGTTTGTTCTTTGATTATTAAGTTTCTTGTTATCATAGATAATTAAATTCATTATCGACATAAATCAGTTTTTGGTCTACTTGTGGCACAAATAAATTTCTTATCCACTACCAATCCATTTGATAGATTACACATTGCATAGTGGGCCAAAAGGCCCAATCTCTTATAACCTATATATACGATTGTGTTAATGAATGAAACCCTGAAGGATGACTTTACATCAATTATGTCTTTCTACATGGTATCACAACCTTCATCCTTTGAACCCTAATTTTCTTCCCCGCCCCCCACCTCACTAACCGCTGCTCGCCACCGGCCTCCCTCTCTCTCCCCTCGCTGCCGATATCTCTCTCCCCACGCCTCACCGGTCCACCCCTCCCGCTGCCACCGACCGTCCAAACTATTATATATCATGAACTACGTGATGCTTTCCTAGGTCACCCACCTCTCACAATGGCCGATGCTCCCCCTACCAAGCCGCCTTTCCACTCCACCTTCACAATCTCAAATATCAAAAATTGCATCCCGATCATCCTTAATCAAGACTCTAGCTCCTACACCATGTGGTCTCACCTCTTCAAGACTCATGTCAAGGCTCATAAGGTCCTCCACAATATCGATTCCACTATCGATCGTCCCACCACTGAGGACGATGATCTCTTCGCTCAACTTGACACCATTGTCCTTCAATGGATCTTCAACACCATCTCAAAAGATCTGTTGACCACCATCCTTGACACCTCCCACAACGCTATGGGTGCCTGAACCAAGCTTCAGAACCTCTTTCAGGACAACAAGTCCACCTGGGCTGTCTACCTAGAGCACGAATTCTCAAGTTGCAATTGCGTCTTTCCCGTCGATATCCACCTACTGTCAGCATCTCAAAACCCTGTCTGATCAATTGGCCGTCGTCGACTCCAAACCTAGCGGTACTCGCCTCGTCCTCCTGGTACTTTTGGGTCTTCCCTCTAAATACAATGATGCTGCCACTCATATTCAGCAGACGGAACCTCTGCCCACCTTCGAGAAAACCCGCTCTCAGTTGATCTTGGAGGAGACTCGCCTTCACCGTCAGACTACCGACGCCGCCAAGGACAAAATTGTCCTGCTCTCCTCCAGCATCGATTTGGACAAAGCCGCAGCCACGAATCGTCCCAGCAGAGAGGCGGTGGTCGCGATCGCATCAATGGTCAGATGCTCCGCGTTCGTCCTGGTCTCTCGTCCCCGACTTCAACCACCCATGGATGCCCTATGGCTACCCCCCTTCGTCATACCGCCCACCATGCATGTATCCCAACAGCCAGCAGGGAGCGGGTTTGTTGGGTCCTGCACCTCGGTCCGCCGGTCACCATGCCTATCCGTCTTCATCTGATCAAGGCTACGCTCCGACTGATGTGCATCATGACTTCTCTTCTCTGCACCTGACACCTCCTGACTCTGCTTGGTACATGGACACTAGTGCGACCTCCCATATGACGAACTCTTCAGGTACTCTTTCTTCTCTTTCTTTTAAGGGTCCTGCACACTCTATTATCGTCGGCAATGGTGGTCGTCTTGCTACTTCAGGTATTGGCCACGCCACATTACAGACCCCAACCAACCCTTTACACCTTAACAATGTCCTCATTGCCCCCAAAGTAGTCAAAAACCTTACCTCTGCCCATCGGTTCACCACTGACAATAATGTTTCTCTTGTGTTTGATCTATTTGGTTTCTCTGTGAAGGATCTTACTACGGGGGTTACTCGCTTGAGATGTAATAGCAGCGGGGAGCTCTATCATGTGTTGTCGCCCTCACTATCCTGTCTGTCGTGTCCGGTCGCCCTCTCGGCATCGTCATCCAGTCTTTGGCATGCACGTCTTAGCCATCCCAGTGCTGCCGTTTTAGATTTGCTTCGTTCTAAGAGTCTAGTCAAATGTAATAAAGAGCCTCGCTCTAGTTTATGTTCTTCCTTTTCAGTTAGGCAAGCATGCTAGACTGGCGCTTCAGCGGTCTTTGAACTCAACTTTTGCACCCTTTGATATAATTCATAGTGACATTTGGACCTCTTCTGTGCCTAGCAAGGAGGGTTACAAGTACTACCTCTTGTTTCTTGATGATTACAGTCATTTTATATGAGTTTTCCCGTTGCATTTCAAGTCTCAAGTGTTTCCTATTTTTGTCAAATTTCATGCTTACATCAAAACACAATTTCAAACATCCATCAAATGTTTCCAATGTGACAATGGTCGTGAATTTGATCACAAAGACTTTCACACTTTCTTCACCACATATGGGATCTCCTATCGGTTGTCTTGCCCCTATACTTCCCAGCAGAATGGTAAGGCTGAACGAATCATTCGAACTATAACCAACATGATGCACTCTCTCCTTTTTCACGCATCCATTCCTCTTTCCTATTGGCCTCACGCCTTATCAACCACATGTTATCTTCTCAACATCCTCCCATTTACTACCCTAAACCATCGCTCACCCACTCAGGCACTATATGGCACCCTACCTAGGTATGATCACCTTCGTACCTTCGGGTGCTTGTGCTTTCCAAACCAGTCCTCCACCGCCCCATACAAACTCCACCCGCGCTCCACTCCTTGTGTCTTCATCGGCTATCTGTCTAATCATCGCGACTACCTTTGCCTCGATGTTCAGAGCCATAAGCTTATCATGTCACGTCATGTCACTTTTGATGAGTCTCGCTTTCCCTTCTCTTCTCCTCCTCTCCCATCTCCCACACCTATTATGTCACATTCTAAGTCAGAGTCTCCCTTCCCACACTTTCTCCTTCCCCAGAGCTCTACCAGTGCTCCTGCCTCTCCCCATACACTGCCTCCACTGCCACCTCCCCGCTACCACAAGACCGCACACCCGCAGCATCTCCAGTGTATTCAGACCTCGTCAGTTCGTCTCTATGGACGCCTCCGATCACCCCGCCAACACCTCCCCTAAGCCTTCCCAAACCCACCTCCCGTCACACCCATTGCCGCGACCGCTGCTATGTGCTGCGCCCACGGCACACCCCCTAGCCGCGGCTCCCTTGTCGCGACCGCGGCCTTGTGTCGCGCCCGCCGCACAGCCCCAACCCGCCTCCACTGTTCCCAATGTCCCTCCTGCCTCCACCCCGACCTCGCTTTCCCCCATCCCCACCTCCCACCAAACATCCCTCCTCGACCCGAATTGGCAAGCGGTTATGCTCGACGAATACAGGGCCCTTACAAGGAATAGTACTTGGGTTCTTGTTCCTCACCCCCCTGAGGTGAACGTCATTCGCTGCATGTGGCTCTTCCGCCACAAGTTCGGCTCTGATAGATCGTTGGAACGTTACAAAGCTTGGCTTGTGGTTAGTGGTCGGGCTCAGTAGCCAAGTATTGGTTGTGATGAGACATTCACCCTCGTGGTCAAGCCTGACACTATCCGAGTGGTACTGAGCTTAGCTTTATCCCGACAGTGGGCTATTCATCAGCTTGATGTCAGGAATGCCTTCTTGAATGGTCATCTGAATGAGACGGTTTACATGTTTCATCTGCCAGGGTTCATTGATGCTGATCATCCCAAACATGTTTGCCTACTGGAGCGCTCTCTGTATGGTCTCAAATAGGCTCCGCGTGCATGGTTCCACGGATTTGCCTCTCATCTGCTGCGCTTGGGTTTCATTGGCAGTCAGTCAGATTCGTGTCTCTTTATATATCGCAGAGGTACAAACATGGCTTTTCTGTTGCTTTATGTCGACAACATCATTCTCACCGCCTCCCTCTGATGCTCTTCGGACGTCCATCATTGCCCGTTTGAGCGTCGAGTTCTCCATGTCGGATCTTGGTCTGTTGACTTACTTCTTGGGCGTCGTTTTGCAGCGTCATGCATCCGGGTTGTTTCTCTCTCAGAGTAAGTATGCCACCGAAATTGTTGCTCGGGCCAAGATGGGCAACTGCAAGCTAGTCGTCACCCATGTTGATACCTCCAACAAGCTCAGTGCTCACTCTGCTCCTCTGTTTGATGATCCGACGTTGTACCGAAGCCTTGCTGGGGCATTGCAGTATCTTACTTCCACTCGGCCAGACATCAGTTATGCAGTCCAGAAGATCTGTTTGTTTATGCATGCGCCTAGGGAGCCGCACTTTCAGGCCTTGAAGCAGATCATTCGATACATCAGTGGTACCCTCAACGATACTCTTGTGTCGTGGTCGGCAAAGCGCCAGTCGGTGGTTTCTCGCTCTAGCGCCGAGGCTGAGTATCGGGGTGTCGCCAACGTTGTGTCCGAGTGCTCCTGGTTGCGCAATCTCCTACTTGAGCTTCGCTACCCTCTTCAGAAGGCCACCCTGGTCTACACCAACAACATCTCCGCCGTCTATCTGGCCAGCAACCCAGTCCAACATCAGCGCACGAAGCACATTGAGTTTGATCTCCACTTCGTTCGGGACAAGGTTGTTCTTGGACATGTTCGTGTTCTCCATGTCCCGTTCTCCTATCAGTATGCTGATATCTTCACCAAGGGTTTACCTCGTCAGTTGTTCCTCGATTTTCGGTCCAGTCTCACTATACGGGACCCTCCACTTTCGACTGCGGGGGTTTGATAGATTACACATTGTATAGTGGGCCAAAAGGCCCAATCTCTTGTAACCTATATATACGATTGTGTTAATGAATGAAACCCTGAAGGAGGACTTTACATCAATTCTGTCTCTCTACACCATTGCTTTAAACAAACCTTTAAAAGTAGGATTGATTTGGAAATTATTCATCATTTGCTAACCGACTTGCTATATTTCGCACGGTTCGATCTCGTCAAATTTACAGTGAGATCACCGGCCGGCTTCCTGTGTCGCTCGAAGGAGGATTCAAGCGTCAAGAAGAGGCATTAGATTTCAAAGCAAATCTCAGATCTCAGATTTTCTAGGTGGAGATCGATCTGGAGATGTCGAGATTAGGGATGGCTAGGGTTTCGCCGTTCGGCGCTCGGAGGATTCTATAAGGAAAGGCTAAGTACGCATGCTTCTTTTTTTTTTTATTTGACCAAATCGACGCATTTAAGCGTCTATAATGCCAATTTCGACACCCAAAGATGTCGAAAATTTTCGACGCTTTACAGTGTTGGAAATTTTCAACGAAGATAAAAAGCATCGGGACATTAGCCTCGGTAATTCACATTTTTCCCGTAGTGGTTCACCGACGTACACCAGCTTATAGGGTCGTCTTTCCTTCTCTCATTGCGCTTTTTTTTTGCTTTGGTGAGCTCTTATAAACCAAAAATTAAGGTTGTGTTTTCCTCCAGGTAGAGATGAAGATGGTGAAGATTATTTTAAGATGTGGAGAGGATAGAGATTATTTGTAGGGATTAATTTAGGTGGCCGGGGAGGATGTGAATTATTGTTTGGGACCTTGGGTGATGGAAGATTATTTAGCAAGGCTATAATGCGAAAGGATAATTATACCCTCAGCTGCAACCCCTTACATCCACATGTTTTTGTGCTTTGTGCCCTGTGTGCAATCATGAAACATGACACAGTAGGCCGAACAACAAGCAACAGGATAAGGAAGTGAGCGTGAGTCGGCGATGAGATCCCGCGCCCACAGTAAAATTTTCGAGTGTAAATAACAATTTCTTAACTAATTAAGCCGATGGAACGGATCGTACAGGGAGTTGAATCAAAATCTCCTACATCACAATATGCTCTATTTCATACAACACAAAAATGTTTTGACATTTATTTAATCTTAAAAAAAATTTAAAAAATTATATTTATATTACTAACATCTATATTTATATATTCATAAAATTATATTTTTAAAAATATTGTTTTACAATTTTTAAAAATTAAAAAGGCAATATTTAACAAATTATAATTATTAAAATATTTAAAACATGGTTTTTCAAAATAAAATTTTTTGAATATATAAAAATAGATGTTAGTAATATAAATATAATTTTTATAATTTTTTTTAGATAAAATAAATCTCAAAATATTTTTGTGTTGTAGAGAGTGAAGTATATAGTGATGTAGGGGTTCTTGATCGTGACACGATAGATTGCATAACAGCATATGGTTATCCTTGTTTCTAAATTCTACGGGAGCTTGTTCAACCACAAGAACAACTGACCGGTGACAGGACCCATTTCAACAATTCCCAATCATAGTTTCCAGTGGTCCCATTTTCTTGAATCTCAGGCTATAATGAGATAAGTCTCAAAGACAAACCATTAATCAAGACGACGAACAAAAAATCGGAAGCAATGGGATCGGGAGAAGGGAAAACGGTGTGTGTGACGGGGGCTTCAGGCTACATCGCTTCTTGGCTCACTAAGCTCTTGCTTCAACGCGGCTATACCGTTAGAGCCACCGTTCGCAATCTCAGTTGCGTCGCTTTTTTATTAATCTCTTTCATCTTGGATGTCTTTGTTTCTCAATTGATGGCTTCTTGTTTAAAGTCGGTTGGAAGTGGTGGTGGTGGTGCAGATGATGAGAAGAAAACGGCGCATTTGCTCGCGCTGGATGGAGCTAGAGAGAGGTTGCAGTTGTTTGAAGCTGACCTTCTCCAGGATGGTTCTTTTGATTCCGCCATCAATGGATGTGAAGGCGTTTTCCATACCGCGTCTCCTTGTTACTATGATTGCAAAGATCCTCAGGTTTTATTTTATTTTACTCTTTATGTTAAGTTCATGGTGAGGGGGCGAATCTCTTATAGGACCAGAGATGACCATCACCCCACCCCAGTAAAAATAAAATTCAGTATATATATTCTTTTCGTCGATATATAGCTTCAATTTGAACAATGATTCTCTTACCCTCTGGTAAGTTTACCCGGGGGTATAATCGTAACATCTTTCTGGTCAAAATTAAGTCAAACTTAAAAAAAAACAATGAAAATAGAGAGAGTAGGGTAATAATTGCATGCAGCTTTTTGTATTACTCTTTATTACTTCTATTTCATAGACTACTCTATATCCTAAAGCCTATAATTTCAACTTTTTTTTGTGTGTTTGATAAATAAGGTTGAGAAAATTATTTAGAGCTCTCAAATTTTTTATCTATGTCACACATATGTAAATGTATATAAAAAAAGTTGGGCTTGTTTAAACTCTGTTCGTTAATAAATTAAAGGGTTGTTAGCACCATTATTTTTGCATGTGATAAAAAAGGCTGAGAAAATAAAATTTGTATGTTGTAAACATAAATTTTGACTAAAAATTTGTAAGTTTTAGAATAATTTTCATTATTATTTTAAGTAAAATAATAAGAATTTATTTAAAGTGATAAAACCCCTTATTTATTTAATTTATAAGTTTTAAATTAAATTAAATAAATAAATTCCAATATATATAAGTGGATTATATAATATATAATAATATGTGGTCTAAGTTGGTTAACTGAACCGAACCCATTGAAAAAAAAAAAAAAAGAGTGAACCAGACCGGTTCAGCTTCATCATCTTCAACCTCCGATCCCGTCTGTAAAAATGGGTAAAATTTCAACCCCTTCAATCTCACTCGAAACTGAACCAAATCCATTCTAAAAACTTCCCCATGTGTTGTTATGTAGATTCCCATAACCAATTTTGAAATTTCGGTGAGCCCTCGCCTATTTCAGCAACTCCCGACTTCGATTCCTTCTCAAGCGGAGGTGCAGATTCGGACAATTGAGGGGGGAATAAGGAGGAGGAAGACTTCTACGACACCATTGGCCAATTGGGGGGAGGAAGGAAGAGGAGGGTGGCGCGGTTTCGGACAATTGGAGAGGAAGGAGGAGGGAGGCGGTTGGGAGAGAAAGGAGGAGGAAGCGGTGGTGGTTGTGGGTGCCAGAGGATTGAGGAGAAGGGAGACGAGGGCGGCGACATCAAACACAGACGAATCCGACCTCGGAGACCCGAGCGGCGGCGCGGGCAGTTTGCATCCATCCGCCTCCGGCAAGAGACGCTCCATTATTTTAGCGAGCAAACAAAGGTGCGGAGAGGATGGATGACGTGGCGTTCATTTGTTTATAATTCGTCTTTAGGGTTTTTTTGGGATCTGATAGGTAATATTGGGCTGTATTGGGCTATATTGGTATGGGCTTTAAGTAGAAAATATTTTGTTCTTACAATATGATACTTAAACTTCCTATATTCTTAAAAAACAACACCCTATTTCTTACATAATTGTCTAAAACTTTTTTTTTCTCTCAAATGAACACCCTAACTTTTGTACACCCAATCAAACTTTTTAATTTTTTTTTCAAATGAGCACCCTAGGTTCAACCCCAAAAGACACAATTAATATATTTTAGTACTAACATGAAGTTATGCATACACACACACACACACACACACACACACACACACACACACACACACACACACACACATATATATATATATATATATATATATATATATATATATATATATATATATATATATATATATATATATATATATATATATATATATATCATTGGTTGCTAGATATTATAATTAGACATGGATTGAAAAAATAAATTGTATTGATTTATCCTATTGGTTAAAAATGTGAAATTTTTTCACAAGTTGAAATTTTATGTTGTTTGATGTTTGATCAATTAGGTTCTTTTAATCTTATAAATTTTTAGAATTATATATATATATATATATATATATATATATATATATATATATAAGACCTTATATTATCTAATAAATTCGTATAATAATACTACAAATATATGTTTTGAGGAAAAATCATATAGATAACTTATATTTGTTGGATAAAATCTTATATTAAATAATATATTATTATAAGAATATTATAAGTGTGTGTTTTGAAGAAAATCCATATAAGTAAATAATAATTATATATTGAATACTATAAGAACAAGTTTTGACAAAAAATCATATAGAAACTAATAAGTGTTGAATACTATAAGAGCAAGTTTGGAGGGAAAATCATATAGGTAACTAATAAGTGTTGAATAAAACCTTATATTATCTAATAAATTCTAATAAAATGTATAATTGATAGGATTTGAAATCAAGAATTCAATAATAATTATTGAATTCTTATAAACCTTATAGTCTTGAAATGATAGTTTACAAAATTGTTCTCAAAAAAGTTTACATAGATAGTTGGTAAATAAATTTGAGGTAAGGCCGATAGTTATATTAGATTGAATTCAATGTTTTGAATTAACCAATAGTTAGTAAAATAAAAAAAATGAAGGAAAAGGATGAAAAAAAAAGGAGAATTAAATAAAATCAAAGATAAATGGCAAAACCAAAAAATATGATTGGTCAAGACTTCTAAAATGCCTCTACGATTGACATGTTATCGTAAACACTTCTCAATTAAGAGTTTATATAGATATAGATAGTTAGTAAATAAATTTGAGTTAAACTCGATAGTAAGTACAATTAAAATAAAAATAATAAAAATAAAAATAATTAGAGATGAATTTATATATACGAGGAATATTAAAGTAATTAATCTTGTTTAATTATTTTAATATAGGCAATAATTTGTTTACTTTATTAGTATTTAAGATTACCTCACAAAGAAGTCGGTTTAATTACTAGATTACTTGAAACTTCAAAAGTCATCGTCTAATAAAATGATTATGAAAAAAGAATGAATGTCATTTCAATTTAATTAGAGGATAAATCTTCCTATTAAAATAGATCTTGGAATAGTCATTTACAGTGCATAGAACAGTTGATCATATAAGTTATATCTTTATAAGTTTAGATAAGAATTTATATAAATATGAGTTTAAATAAGTAAGATGTACGTTCAACTATGATCACATAAAACAAAATTCATATAGTCATACACTTAGAGTGTGTATAATTTTTTTTTACTAATTTGAGTTTATAAGTATCAATTGTACATATATATATTATGAATTTGAGTTATCTTTTTTCTTGAAGTCTACGAATTTTGCGTAAGAAATGTATTAGGTGCAGGGTGCTGATTTGGAATAAAAAAGAAAAGTATGGACGATTATTAAAGGCTTAGGGTGCTGATTTTAACAAAAAAAATAAAGTGTGGGTGGCTACATAGGAGTCAAGAAAAGCCATTTCTTCCCGCCAAAAAAATTCAGCCAAAATTTGATTTTTGATTTTACCCGCCTAAGTCGATAATTTCTATCAAATTTAAATTCAAAAATCAAATATAACCCACCCACTTTTTTTTCCTTTTTTTTAAAGAAAATTGATTTTTTTACGGGAAATTGAAACGGGGAGAGAGGAGGTCAGAGGAGAGAGGAATTTCATCCTCCTCCCATGGTTGCTCGTCGGCTCCTCCGCTCCGCTTCCAGCTTCCTTCTTGATCATGTGAACCAAATCCAAAATCGAGTATACCAAATTGTTCCTTTTCGGATGCTGATCAATATGATATATTCAATTGCAATAAACGGTTGAAAAAACCATCCCAACAGACGCCAAATTCGATTTGGGGCAAAACGAATTTGGACGAAAACGGGGTTGAATTCGTTGATCATATCACCCCTTAAACACGTTTTTGACATGGGGATGTTGAATAGTAGTTAATGAAGACGTTTTGGAGGTGAAACATCGCAAAATGAAAAACCACCATTGAAGGGCCTCTTGAGCTGTACACGGGAGGAGGAAGGAGGAAGGAGGAAGGGGAAGCGGTTCACCTGAACCGGTTCACCTTTTTTTCTCTTTATTTTATTTTTGATTTGGCTCGGTTCATCCGACTTAACAAACCAAAAGCTTGTTTCGATTTATATGTTTACATATCTATTAAATATTTCAAAAGATGTTTTATTAATTAATTTTTTTGGGAATATTTTGAAAAAAAATTATAACTTTGCCTCAAAATAATATAACTTAAGAAAACTAATTAATTTATTATAAGTGCACATAAGAATAACGATGAAATATCTCAAAAATAGTTATAAGACTTTGTATATGTTTAATTTGAAAAAAAATTCTAAGTTCAAAATAAAAGAACTTTATTAAAAAACATATTTACTTAAAACGATATACCAAAAAATAATTTGGGGTATTTCAATTTCATGTTAACACAACCCTGGTTAACGAGAGCTATAACGAATTTTATTTCTCCAAATTCTTGATCATATGTTAACCCGACTCTGTTTAACGAGAGCTCGAAATAATTTTATTTGCTCGAATTTGTGATTTTTGTTACCCTGACACCTAGCCCGACAGTATGGATACATCTTCAATTAAACATAATAATAAAATCAAGCTGCTTCGACCAAATTAAAATTTTATTTCATTAAACATAAAAACAAATTTTTTTTTGTGAGGAGAAATATGTTCTCCATACCAATTATATAAAAAAAATGGGTGAAAATCACATTCCATCTGTATGCAAGCTAATTTAGTGAAGCAAGTGTTTTTTGATTTTATATTATCGATTCCTATATCCTGTTTGATTTTGATGGCATATTCCATATTGCATCCATGCTTGCATGTATCCGATCCGGGTTAATGAGAGCTCGAACTAATTACATTCCAAAGTATAAAAAATAGGAGTTCGAACTAATTAAATTGTATAGTATAAACAAAGTATAAAAATATTTAATTACAGAGTATAAATTGTAAAATGTAAACAAAGTATAAAAAAATTTGAGATCCAACTAATTTATCTACAAAGTACCTATAAATTATACGGAGTAAAGTAACACATAAATAATTTAATTACCTCCATTTTCGTATTTAGTAGGAGAAATAATGGTAGTTGTAGACTTGTAGTAATTAGAGGTAGTAATTATGACATAGGGGTGCATGAAACCTCACAAAAAAAAAAAACTTATTTATCCCCTATTAAAACATTTTTTTTTTATTCCACTTTTTCCTTGGAAATGGGAATAGCCTTGAGTAAGCTTACCAGAGGGTAAGACAAACAATTTCCTTTTAATTTGATTTATTATAAACTTCAAACCAATAGTTGGACAAAAAGCTATATGAATGTTTAAAGATTAAACAAACGCAAATCACCCGGAAAATTTTTATGTTTTTCAATCCAATTATATTTCATACTATAACTCAACCAAAAAGATTCGAATTAGTATGATATATTGAAAAATTTGACAACCGTGTAATAAATTATACATAATTTAGGTTTTTATTTTAGTTATTCATTTATAATTTTGAGAGTTTTTCCACCAAAAAAAATATAATTTTGAGAGTTTCATCTAATTTTTTTTTCATGTGTTTTGTATTTTCTTTTTAAAACCTTTTTTTTTAATATCCCTTTTGATTTTTCACCTCATCAAGAATGAGTTTCATAATTGTCCCACATTGAAAACATAGTGAAATCTAATTAGCTTAGTATATGACTCTGGCCTAATTCAATTATCTTATTATCAATTAAGATAATTAATTTTAAGATAAAACCCATTTGCGGTCGGATATTGACCCATCAAATATTATATCACCATTTCATACTCTTGAATTCCTTTTCAGGCTGAGTTAATTGATCCAGCAGTTAAAGGAACAATCAACGTCCTGACCTCATGCGCCAAATCACCATCAATGAAGCGAGTAGTTTTAACCTCTTCAACGGTCACAATGATGTTCAGCCGTAGACCTCAAACTCCCGATACGATAGCCGACGAATCTTGGTTTTCCGACCTTGAGTTCTGCAAAGAAAAACAAGTATATATACATATAACAATGATATGTTAGATGTACATATCCAATATACATTTCAGTTTCTCATTTATTATGCTCTATGTATGAAGCTATGGTACCCAGTTTCCAAGATTTTGGCAGAAGAGGCGACATGGAAGTTCGCTAAAGAGAAGGGCATCGACATGGTGACTGCGCATCCCGGAGGGGTTATAGGTCCGATGCTACAACCAACCCTCAACTTCAGCTCCAGCTTGATTGCCAGTTTCATTAACAACGGTACCATTACTTGTGTAATTCCTCTTTATATTGTTGAGAGATGTGAATGAGACTATAAAGAGTCCCAGGTCAAAAGTTGAAAATAACGAGTCTTAGTATATAAGTCGATGGGCTACTCCTTCTAACGTCAATTTGTTTTAGAATGGTATCAGAGTGGTTAGCCTATTGATCAGAGTGTTCATTTATGGATACAGTGGGAGGAGATTATGGTGATACAAGAATAGAGTGGATCGACGTGAGAGACGTGGCTCGCGGCCACGTCCTCTTGTTCGAGAATCCCTCAGCTAGCGGAAGATATGCCTTGGTCGAAAGTGGTGCGTACTTATCGGAAGTCATGAGGATAGTACATGAGCTTTACCCCACCCTACGACTTCCGAACAAGTAAGTCGCCGTCATACTTGCTAGTTGCTACCCTAGCTAGGGATCATATCGATGCCGATTTTGAATGAATTGAATGTATAGCTAAAGGATTTTTCGGGTTGGGTCTAGGAAAGACGACTCCGAAGGGTTCGTTCCAAACATGCCGCCGACTTCGAAAGAGAAAATGAAGGAGTTGGGCATGGATTCTTACATTCCTTTTAAGGTGGGTCTCAGGGAGACGATTGAAAGCTTGAAGGAGAATAAGTTCATCACTATTTAGTGTTTGTTTTGCAACATAAAAATGTTTCTTATTTGATTATTAAGTTTCTTGTTATCATAGATAATTAAATCCATTATCGACATAAATAAGCTTTTGTTGGAGTTGAATCCGATCTCGGAACTGAACCAAATCTCAATGAGGAAGGAGAATACGAGAGCAGGAAAGAAATTGGAGGGAAGGAAAAACTTTCATTGATTTCTTCAAGTGTTTACAAAGAAGCTCAATCCCTATTTATATGCTCAGCTTAAGGAACGGGCTATGAGCCCTAAAGACAGAAGCCAAAAACCAAGTCTAAGGCCCAAACTATCCGAGTTATCCGAGTCCTAACACCCCCTCTCAAGACGGAGGTGGGGAATCAAGTTCGATATGTTTCGTACGCTCGTGGAATACCGGGTTTTTGGCAATGCATATGGCCACCTGGTTATCACATTTCACCGGAACGGGAGTGATGTCAGGGACCTCCAACTCGCTCAATAACCGAGTGAGCCAAGCTATCTCAGTACACACTCGGCGTAGGGAACGATATTCAGCCTCTGCAGACGATAACGACACACTTTGTTGCTTCTTGGATTTCTATGCCAATAAACAAGAGCCAAGGAAAACAACATAGCCACTAACTGACCGTCTGGAGAAAGGGCAGCTGGCCCAATCTACGTCACAGTAGGCTCGAAGGGTGAAGTTTGCTGTTTTGGTCATCAATAAACCCTTTGAAGCAGTGCCCTTTAGATATCGCAATACATGATGAGCAGCATCGAGATGAGGACGCCGAGGAGCCTGAAGAAACTGACTCAGAAATTGCACCATAAAAGCAAGATTAGGATGTGTGTGAACTAAGTAATTGAGCTTCCCCACGAGATGTCTGTACACCGTGGGATCGTCAAGCAGAGCACCCTCTCCAGGACTGAGCTGGAGGTAAGGCTCTAAGGGACTCACAACAGGCGTCTCAGGGAATGAAAATTCCAACAGCAAATCATTAACAAACCTCTGCTGACTGAGAAGCAAACCATCAACAACTTTAATAAATTCGATCCCCATGAAGAAGCTCAAGGATCCAAGGTCCTTAATGCGAAACTCAACATCAAGGAAAGCTTTAAGACGAAGCATTTCAGAGGTATCACTTCCAGTTAATAGAATATCATCCACATATATAGCAACAAAAGTAACCAGCCCGTGAACCTTCCGAAAAAACAATGAATAATCACTTTCGGACTGAGTGTAACCACGACGCCTCAGGGCTGCTGACAGCCGCGCATACCACTGGCGTGAGGCTTGTTATAAGCCGTAGAGCGACTTCTTAAGGCGACAAGCTTTATTCTCCCCATGAAACATCAGCCCTTGAGGAATCCGCATATACACCTCCTCATCTAGTTGGCCGTGTAAAAACGCGTTGTTAACATCAAGTTTGAGCACTGTCCAGTCTCTCTGTAAAGCCACTGAAATGAGTGTTCGCACAGTGGTCATTTTCACCACCAGAGAGAACGTCTCATTATAGTCCACCCCTTCCTTTTGGGTGAAGCCTTTGACAACTAACCGATCCTTGTAACGCTCGATGCTTCCATTGGCCTTTCTCTTGACCTTGTAGACCCATTTACATCCTATTGCCCTTTTGCCTTTTGGGAGGTCAACAATGTCCCAAGTTCCATTGACATCAAGTGCTCGAAACTCATCTTGCATAGCACTTTGCCAAACCTCATATTCACAGGCTTCTCGAAATGACAAGGGCTCATGATCAGGCCTGAAAGCAACAGGAGCAGAGGCAGAGGGGAAGATACTGCTAGATGTGATTGTATGGAAACAAAATGCCACATCAGTGCACTGAGCACAAACATAATCAGAAAGATAACCCGGTGGGTGACGTTCTCGAGTGGACCTTCTAGGTGCCTCAATACCACCCTCAGGAGCTGAATTAGAATTATCAACGACACCATCTGAAGCATCACAGCTACTCGGATCATCAACAAAAGAAGATGAGATGGGATCAGCTGGAGAGAAGCTGAAATGTGGAGAACTAGCAGAGGAAGGAAGAGATTTGAACGGGAAAATCCCTTCATGGAATACCACATCGCGAGATACTAGCACTCTTCGAGTCTCAAGGCTGTACAATTTATATCCCTTCTTGCACCCTGGGTACCCAAGTAGTACACTCGGAGATGCTCGGGGAGCAAACTTGTCTCGCCCATGCTGCTGGGTAGAGACATAACAAAGACAACCAAAGAATCAAAGATAATCATAAACAGGTGCTCGGTTGTGAAGTGCCTCAAACGGGGACTTCATATGCAACAATTTATTGGGTAATTTGTTGATAATGTGAACCGATGTGAGGACACTTTCTCCCTAAAAACGCTTAGGCATGCCAGATTCAAACATGAGCCCTCTGGCTACCTCCAAAATATATATGCCGGTGTTTGCGCTCAACCACTCCGTTCTGCTGCGGGGTTACTGAGCAAGAGCTTTGATGAAGGAGCCCATGGTCCAACAGGTACTGAGTATACTCTTTGCTTCCTCCTAGCTCCAGTGCATTATCTGTTCGTATAGCTTTAACCGACTTCCCAAACTGACGCTCAACAAATTGAAAAAACTGTCAAACAGCAGTAAAGGCTACATCCTTATTGGGAAGTAATTGAACCCAAGTTGTGCGAGTAAAATCGTCTACCAAGGTCAGAAAATACTTATGATTGTCATGAGTCAAAGTATGATATGGACCCCATACATCGACATGAACTAAATCAAAAGCCGAAATGGTTTTGATGGAGCTTAAAGGAAATGGCAATCGGGCCTGTCGTGACCGAGCACAAACAGAGCAAGATTGCATCCAGCCTTTGAGGTGGTAAGTGCCCCAACCTCTTGTGCCATATGGATGCATCCACCATAGCTGACACATTATTCTGAGAACAAAACGAGTGAGTGATCACTGCATGATCAGATGGCTTGTATCCCAATTAATAAGAAAAGGTCCTTCACCAGCTCACCAATCTTCATAGGCTTCTTCAGGGAAGGCACATAATTTATCTATGAATAATTGATTTGGAAATTATTCATCATTTTATGCAGAAGTTGTTTTTTTTTATTAAAATAAATAAATTATGTGCCTAGAAGAACAAGAAATTAAACTTATCTTTCCCCTAAATTACATAAGATTTGAATTTCAATGAACCCAAAAAATATATATATGGACAAATATGAAACTTCAAAGGTCTTTCAGCAAGATTCAAAGTTCACTTATTCCTTGTTTATTTGCGGACAAATTAATCAAATGGTGTATGTGTTTAAACAACTTTAAGCGGGATCGGTATTACAAACAGAAGTTTCTACTAATCATAGCGATTCAAGACGCGGACAACGTTTTGTGGAATATGCTTAGGACGGTTGAAAAGATTCACACACTTTGAGAATCAGCTTCCGTTGTAGCCAGCTCATACACTGCTCTACTAGAGAGTCTAATTATATATATAGTGGTATTGATTACATTGTAAAAGATAGTTGTATTTGTAACATGAACACTTCCCATTCAATGGGAAGCTTTATAACATCACCCTGCGTGATGATCGAGAATGATTTTTACTTAGACAAAACATGCTAATGTTTGCTACTTTAAAAAAAAAAACATTTAAATAGATAAATAAAAACCACAACTTTAAACACGCCACTGTATACAAACTTGACCTTCATTGTCTAATTTGTCTTCTACCACCTCTTTGATATTTTCGAGCCGAAAAAGATGGATCATGATTTCTATACCATACCTACATATTCCTGTAGTTCTACTTATATTATGATTTAGGAATCAGGATTCAGGGAGACAAGGTTTGAGAGGAAAACCGAGCCGAAAACCGAAACAATGGGATACGGAGAAGGGAAAACGGTGTGTGTGACGGGGGCTTCGGGCTACATTGCCACTTGGCTCACCAAGCTCTTTCTTCAACGCGGCTATACCGTTAGAGCAACTGTCCGCAGTCTCAGTTGGGTTGCCTTTTTATTCAATCAATTCACTCTCTTCATCTTCGATATTTCGATCTCAATCTCGCCTTTGTGTGCAGAAGATGAGAAGAAAACAGAGTGATAGCTCCCTTAGCTTATACAAATTGGATATATGGTTTGCAGATTTTCGGACTAATAATTAAAGGATGAGTTAAATTGTTTTAATTCTATCTTATATCTTTTATTAACACAATATCTTTGTGTGAAATATCCGACGGGCCGTTAACGGGGGTAAACACGTGTCGGGTTACATTGATTTATTATTATTATTTTTACGGTTATAAGGTCTTGGTGGATCCCGACCTTATAACCGTAAAAATAATAATAATAAATCAATGTAACCCGACACGTGTTTGCCCCCCGTTAACGGCCCGTCGGATATTTCACATGGTATCAGAGCCGGGTTCGGCTAGATCCGACATGGGTTCGTTGTCAAGTGCGAGTTGCACTTGAGGGGGCGTGTTGAGAGGTTTGGTATGGGAGTGTCCCTCCCACATTGATTATAAAAGAGTAAAAATGATGGGTTATAAGGAAGGGTGAAACTCTACACAATAGTGATGGGTTAAGCTATTGTGTAGAGTATTTGGCTATAGAGTTTTCGGTTAAAGATATTATTGGATAAATATTTGTGTTGTTCTAGAATTAGTTTTTACATGATTTGTTAGAATTTGAATTGGAGATAAGGAGATCTCGGCAACCATAAGATTTCGTCTAGAAGATCTCAGCAACATTAATTCAAAATCCCACACAGAATTCGGCAGCAGTAACTTGGAAAATCCCCAATGTATTTCAAAATTAAATTGTTGTTGAAACTGATCGAGATTTTTGGGGATCAAATCAGCAAAACATCTAAGAGCTCTCGGCTATAAGAAGAGAAGGAGAAAACGATTGACAAACACCTTTCACGGAGCTTTCTCTGCGAATCAAGAGCTCTCAAGTCTTCCATCGCCATTGCTGATTTACTTTGCTTTCTTTCTCTCTACTTTGTATTCGATATATTGCTTTTGAGAGTTAGAAAGTTTTGAGCTTCATAGTATAAGTTAATCCCTGATATACTAAGAGTATCACATACTCAAACGTATCACACTTCGGTGTGGCAAAGGGGACTTTTATTTCTCTGTATCTTGGGTTGACTAGATAGAAGCGAGGTAGGCTTCGGGTTATAGAAGAGAGGAAGTTCTTCTAGGTTGTATCTAGGACTCATAAGGAAAGAGGAATAAAAGTTGTTGAATCCTACGGGTTGGATAACCCTAGGCGGGGACGTAGGCTGGTTAAGAGTCGAACCTCGTTAATAAGTCTTGTGTTATTTATTTCTCTGTTAAGCTTCTAACGTTTGATTGCTACAGATCACACAAGGCACGAAAAGTTCTGTTCAAGACCTTGAGATCAAGTTCAAGGTTTTGAGATTCGGTATCCAGCTCTTGAAGTTTGCTTGTTTTAAAGGACTTTGCGAAAAGCGCTCATACTCTATTCAACCCCCCTTCTAGAGTATTTGCCTATTGTTATTAATTACTTTAAGTACTCGATTCTTCACATAGCACTTGCTTGCACTGGATGGAGCCAACGAGAGGCTACACTTGTTCGAAGCCGACCTTCTCAATGAAGGCTCATTCGATTCCGCTATTGATGGATGTGAAGGTGTTTTCCACACTGTATCTCCCTGTTACACTGATTGCAAAGATCCACAGGTTAATTTATCTAGTTTCTTATTATAATCTGAACTATATATGTCTTCAAATTCTCTTGGAAACATGAAAATTGTGAGTAGAGGGTATGGGTCATACAGTATTTGATCTAAATATAGAGCGACAGAGCCCGATTAAATTGTACTAAGACCCCAAAAAAAATCTAACTATTCTGTTTGACAATATTAAGTAGCTTTTGAAGAGCTATATGGTTTTGATATTTTATAGTTTTAAATGAAATCAATATAAGAATTTAATTTAATTAGCTTTTGAAATCTAAGTTTTTAAATGACTACTCGCGCCCAAGCTTTTTGGAGCTTTTGATTTTTTAAAAACAAGTTTTCACCAGTTACCCTAACAGCTAGGTTTATCAAACATCATACTAGCTTATTAATCTATATTTAACATAAATAATTCATCAACTTCACATGTCCATCAGCTACCCTTTTGCCAAACATACCTATATTTGTTAAGAAAAAGGTCATTGGATATCATTTTGCAGGCTGAGTTGATTGATCCTGCGGTCAAAGGAACGATTAACGTCCTAGCCTCGTGTGCCAAATCGTCGTCAGTGAAGCGAGTAGTATTAACCTCTTCGACTGCTGCGATGATGTATAATCGTAAACCACATACTCCTGATACAGTAGCTGACGAAACTTGGTTTTTTGACCCTGGGTACTGTAGGGGAATTAAGGTAAAGTATGTATATGTATGAAATTGAATAAGCTCTTTCCACATCCTAATCGGTATTCATGGTGCCTTATTCGTGCATAATGAAGCAATGTTACCTGCTTGCGAAGACTTTGGCGGAGGAGGAGGCATTAAAGTTCTTTAGAGAGAAGGGTATCGACATGGTGACTATACACCCGGGATTGGTTCTAGGCCCTCTATCGCAACCAATGCTCAATTTCACTTTCGCTATGATTGTGAATTTGATTCATAACGATATATAGCTCAGTGAGGTTCCATCTTAAAACCAATTAACAATATTTAAAAATAGCTCACTGACCTTTTATCAAATTTTCGAAAACATTTATATGTATTCATACAGAGGCAAATGCTTTCCCATGCAATATTGTTGAGTGTGCACGTGAAAGATGATTCGGATGCGCACATTCTGGCATTCGAGAATCCCTCAGCGAGCGGAAGATATGCGTTGATCGAAAGATGTGTGCACTTCTCTGAAGTTTTGAGCATGATCCATGAGCTCTATCCCACTCTTCAACTTCCTGACAATTAAGTGTTGTGTGACATTTTTTGTTGGTGCATCTCAAGTGAAAAAATAATTTGTGAATTGTATAGATTTTCGGGTTTTCTCTAGGTGTGTCGATACGGAATTTCCAGATGTGGTACCGGTTTCCAAAGAGAAGACGAAAACGTTGGGCTTGAATTCTTACATTCCCCTGAAGATGGATCTCAAGGAGACGATAGAAAGCTTGAAGGATAAGAAGTTCGTTACAATTTAGATCTGTGTTGAATTGAAATCCACCGTTTGTCGCTACAACTAAGATGATGATTTGGATTTAATTCATGTATACTCTTACTTAGTTTTTGTGTTCAATTCAACATAGTTCAATAAGTGGCAGAGCCAAAAATTTACGAGGGTGGGACATTAGTAACGAACAACAATCCTGTCAATTCATATCAAGAACTTATACACTACACACAGGCCCGTGTCTTAGCATGTGCAAGTGGCCCAACCGAACAGAGCCTCCAAATTTTTAAGGCTCAATATTATATTTGTTATGAATATATTTAAAATTGTTCTCATATGATATGAACGCTCTCGTGACCTACTGGTTGACAATACCTTGCGTGCATTCGGAATATGGGCCTCATTCCACCCCAAGTACGAGCCCTCTCTCTTTCATCAATTCTTCTATTTTTTTTTAAAATCATTCCGATTTTCCTTTTTTTTTTTAATATTCTACTGTTTTCTTTTCCTTTTTCTTCCTTTTTCTTTTTCCATTAACAACTTTTTTTGGCAACTAACTTCACAAATTTACAAAATTATGCATGTTTTTATTTTTCTAAGAAACATCTACAACCTTTTTATACTAAACGTATTTATAAGCATTTAATTATCACATTATTTCTAAATATTTAGATTAATTTAATCTAAATTTTGACAAATATATTAGTATTTAAATATTTTTCAACATTTTGCAATTTGGTCAATTTTTTAAAGAAAAAATATTTATGTGTTATTTATAATATTTAAATTTTTTATTGATTTTTAGATGTTTTTGATCAAGTAATTGTCTTATTCATTATTTAAATTTCAATAGGATTTGCAAATAATTTTGAAATAATTTAATTTTACTAATATAATTTTTCTTTTAAAAAAATTGTACAGAGCCTCAAAAATGATTGGCACGGCCCTGACTACACAACATGTTCACTACTACAAAAATAGCAGCAAAAATTGAAAAAAAAAAGTATTCACTTAGTATAAATAAAAAAGTATTCACTAGTATATACTCAGATAAAAACACTGTCGTTTTTCCTATTTAAAAATAAGAAAACTAACTAAATATATGAAATAAGAGAAAAAATAACAAAATAAGGATAGAAAAAAACATAATAAATAATTGGTCAGTGGGTAAATTATTGTACTCTAATATATTAATATATTAAAAAAAAATTACACATTTTCTGCCCCTAATATCCCTATGCATAAATATAATTTAAATATATTCAAGTTTAAGCTTTAAATTTTAAGCATAAAATATTAAAATATACTATATATAATAGAATTTTAATTGAAATATGTGATGGGTGGTGATTTGTTAACAAAAACTATTTAATAAGTGATTTTCTGTAATTTTATATTTAATGCGTAGTTAAGTGTAAAAACCTATATTGGTTTTCTGTAAATTTCCCAATTAATTTTGTGGTGGAGTTAAATGATGATGTACGGCAATTTGAATTTCTTCTTACATTTTGCACCACAAGATCATTTCCAATTTATCTTAGTTTCATTTTCATGTATGATTCATTCATTCATACACTAACCCACCTGAGAATCAAGGAGCCAAGCTCTAAACCAACAAACAAAACCCGAACCCGAAATCGGAAACAATGGCATCCGGACAAGGACAAACGGTGTGCGTGACGGGTGCTTCGGGCTACATCGCTACTTGGCTCACCAAGCTCTTGCTTCAACGCGGCTATGCCGTTAGAGCCACCGTTCGCAATCTCAGTTACATCGCCTTTTGGCTCAATCAATCTCTTCATCATCGATACCTCGATCTCAACCTCGCCTTTTGGTGCAGATGATAAGACCAAAACGGAGCACTTGCTTGCACTGGATGGAGCCAACGAGAGGCTTCACTTGTTCGAAGCCGACCTCTTCGTAGAAGGTTCATTCAATTCCGCCATTGATGGATGTCAAGGCGTTTTCCACACTGCTTCTCCTTGTCACTTTGATTGCAAAGATCCACAGGTTTTATATATTTGTTAAATTCCTTACAAATTAAGCATCCAAAGAGTAAAACTGTGATTATTTTTTCAGGCTGAATTAATTGATCCCGCCGTGAAAGGAACGATTAATGTTTTAACTTCGTGTGGCAAATCGTCGTCTGTGAAGCGAGTAGTTTTAACCTCTTCAATGGCTGCCATGTTGTACAGTTCTAGACCACGAACTCCGGATACTGTTGTAGACGAAACTTGGTTTTCTGACCCTCAGTACTGCAGAGAAAATAAGGTGACTTGATCTTACCAAACTAGGCTTGTTATTCTAGCCAAACGAGCCAAGGATTGCCTGCCTATTCATATTTAGCTCGACTTGTTTAATAAATGAACGAGCTCGAACTGAGTTTTTTTTAGTATTGCTCTTGATATAATAACTTAAAAGAGATTTTGTAAATTCCACAAAATTTGAGCTATTCGAGCTTGAATAGAGCCAGATGATCTTTGAATCGAGCTTTAAAATGTGTTCAGTTAGTAAATGAACGAGCTCGAGCTGAGTTTTTATCGAGCTAAGCTTGAGCTACTCAACTTATATAACATTCACCCTTAAAATTATCTAAAATCAACTGACAATAGGCAGAATAACTCATCCGCTTATATATTAGGCCAACTGGTGTGGAATTCACAATGTGTCAAACTAATAAAGATTGGTTTTCTTTGCTGATATTATCACATTGCCGATCTTTCATGTCTATGAAGCTATGGTACATGCTTGCGAAGACGATGGCAGAAGAGGCGGCATGGAAGTTCGTTAAAGAGAAGGGTATCGACATGGTGACTATAAACCCGGTAATGGTTCTAGGCCCGCTGCTGCAGCCAACGCTCAATGCCACATCCGCTGTGATTGTGAATTTGATCCATAATGGTATATATGCTTCCTTGAATTCGTCATGAGTTTTTTCCCTTGATAATTGTCTTAATGGAACCATGTCTTCATACAGAGGCAAATGAATTTCCTAATACAAGATTGTCGTGTGTTCATGTGGAAGACGTTGCACGCGCCCACGTTCTCGCATTCGAGAATCCCTCAGCTAGCGGAAGATATGCAGTTGTCGAAAGCTGCATCCACTTCTCCGAAGTCTTGAGATTGATCCGTGAGCTTTATCCCACTCTTCAACTTCCTCATAAGTAAGTCTGTGTGTAAACCTCTTTGTTGATCTTCACTCTTCAGTGGTACGGTACATCATGCCTTGCATTGTGTACATTTTCGTGTTTCTCTATAGGTGCGTCGACAATGGTTTTCCAGACTCGGCACCAGTTTCGACAGAGAAGGCGAAAACATTGGGCATGGACTCTTACATCCCCTTGAAGGTTGGTCTTAAGGAGACCATTGAAAGCTTGAAGGAGAGAAAATTCGTTACTATTTAGTAGTATTCATTGTTACTGCAGTTTGTTTCATTGTTACAGTAATGTATCAGAGCTTTGCAAATATAAATATAAAATAAGTGAAATATTTAGCATCTTGAAATGCCTTTAAAAGTTAGCAACCTAAGAACAAACTAATAAGCAGTTCTTGCACTATACTTGAATCTCCTACTGCTGCAACTGCACTTCATAGCATTAACATACAGAATACAATACAATACAATGATCAGAAGATGGAAACAGAGATGGCGCAGGCTTTACAAGTGAAGTGGCCTTCTAAAATTCAAATCTTCATCTACAAATGGTATTGGTTAAAAGACTAAGCTAAAACCGTTCGGCCATGGCGGTTTCCGGCCATCACCCATGGACCATGTTCTTCTTTGCGTCTTCCATTCTGAGCAACAACTCCTTGATATCCTCCTGCATCCTCGTCTTCATGTTCGTATACTCCTGGTGGCTTCTCTCCAGGACCTGCAGCTCCTCCAGCTTCCGCTGCCGCGTCTCCTCCACCTGGGCCAGCTGGAGTTTGGCCACTCGGGAGGTGTACTCCTCGTCGATCTTCTCGCTCTTGGCGATTGCAATGCGTTTCAGGCGCTCAGCTTCTCTTCGAGCGTTGTCGGAGTGCGACTGGAACATCTTAGCCTCTGCCTGCTTAATCTTCACAAGGCTCTCCAACTCGTCTGCCACGGGTTTGGGCTGTGTCGGTTTTTTGTTACTAACAGACGCCCCCCTTTGCATCTCACTGGAGTCCCATATGGATCTCCTATTACCAGCCGAACTCCCCTCTGTACTGGGAAGTATGGGTCCAATACTATCTGCGCGTGAGGGATCTTTAGAGGGTGCAGTTTTGAACCAAACTGTGTTTTCAGTGGATGTGGCCATTTCACTGCTACCGTTAGCACCCACTTGACTTTTCACATGCACTTGGAGTTCTCGTCCAGAAGACGCTGAAGCATTGCCAAACTTGGAATCACAGTCTGGAAAATGAGAAATATTTACTGTCACAAACGAAGCATAATCTGGATGCCACCAAAAACCATGCTTTTGAGAAATGTGGTCAGTGTTCAGGTTAAACTACGCAATGAGGACACTCTAACAACGCAAGCAGACAACCAAAGCTTCGAAAACACACAATCAGAACAATTTCACATGACTTTCCGTTCAAATGTTGCTTAGCATAGCTTCAGTTTATGGAAACAAAGCACACTCCAGATAGGCTTAAAGTCCTGTTCTACAGACTAGTAACATTTCCAAAATGGTTTTCCTTGAAAGGCAAACAAAATTCTGAACTTCAGCTTTAACCACCTATTGGCTCGCTAGTATTTGGCAACAGGAATCAACATTTATTGAAGGGAAAAAATAACACAATTGGGTTCCATCCCCAGGACAGAGTTGCCCCCAAAAAAATAACAAAAAAAAAAGGCTCAGGCTGTCAGGCTCATGCTATTGCACTTCCTCTTAAACTTGCAAATTCCTAATGTATTTCAGCTGAGAACTAAGAGGCTTATGTATTCCAATAAATGCTTGAATTTGACTCTAAAATGCTTCCAACAGAAGGCACAGTTCAACTTCCTTGGTTAAACGACCCATGAAAAATATCTTGTCCCAAAAAGCAGGCAGGTATTTGCTTAGTCTCTAAAATCTTGATTCAACGAAAAACAAGACAAATTTGTGCAGAAAGAGCGTCGCTTTACCACTGTAGCAATGTGAACACCAGCTCAAACAGTAGAAATGTAAACAATTCAAACAGTAGAAATGTAAACACCAACTCGGATGATGAGCATATGATGTAAAATTATAAAGAAACCATGTATAAGCATCAAATAACAAACTACAGAGTACAGCTAGCAAAACATTGCAAACAAACAAATAAATATAACAGAAAATAGATTTATGGCTTTGAATGAAATGTGCACAAATATTTCAATAGTTCGAATGTATTGGGCCACATGAATTAGATAGTTTGAATGTAACCCACCATGCTGAATGCATTAATGGAGAAAAAAATAAGTGCAAAAAAATCATCAGGCTATTAATGCTGATTCTTCAGGCACCAATGAATTTATTTTTATTTTTTTTTAGAACAAACCAATACTTATGTCATTTCATTTAAAACAATCGAAACAATATTATCCGGAACATTTTGCAACGAAAAGAAAAGCGAATTACAAATAGGTCTTATAGTAGCAAACTCGCAGGCACCAATGAATTGGACACACAAGAAGATTATAAAGCAATATCCCTAGGTACTATGATACTAATTAAAATCTGCACTTTTTCAAGAACTTCATCACTATGGCAAATGGAAAGTTACCTTTAAAAAAACGCATAATATGATTATATATGTCCTGAAGGTTGCTCCCAGCTTTCAGCCGTATAAGCAACTGACTGGCAATGCCATGCAATAGCTTTCCTCTTTGATCATTGCTGGCAGAAAAAATCCTCTTAACATACTCAAGTTCCTTGAGCATGGTGTCAGATTTCCATTCTGCTGCACAAGTTTTAAAAACATCTGTAACAAAGCCAAACATCTCAGACGGATGATCACATGCCACACAGTAGAGCTGCATCTCAGATGTTCCCTGAGTCGAATTAACATTGTGACCATTTCTGATGTAGGATTTTTGCAGACCACAGTCAGTATGGCACCAATGGGAGCAAAAATCACAACCAACCCAACTACATGTGTTGGATGCTGTGTCAAATTTAGAACAAACAACACACATGCACATGCTACAAAACCCACTTTTCTTTGAGCAAAACTTACAGTCGCAATCATCAACAGGCAATGCACTTCCACAGGTGGGGTTCCTGCACTTCAGGCTCAGAAAGATCTCAGCCAGATCAACTGAAGAAATTCTATCTCCACGCCAAAGGAAATATGGCAAACCTGTCTTTATAGCCACCAACAATTCCAGCTGAACACGGTGACACTTTAACAGAGTCTCTTGTGTTAGGTCAGATCTATTGTTCAGCAGTCCACGGAGTGAGTAGAGCTGCTGATGATGATCTTCCTTCAGTACCATTTCTTGGATTCCCTCCTTCAAACATCTGATACTGTCATCTGCCATTTCCGATAATTTCCAAGCCACTGCTTGAACTGGTTCAGATACAACAAGCCCCACAATGCTGTTGATGAAATCGGATTCATGTGTAGAGCTAGCTGCTTGTTTCATATGCCTATGACTAGTACTTTTGACGAGTCTACTGCCACTACCTTCTCCCAATACTTGTCTATTTTCCTTCACACGGTCCATCATAGTACCTTGAGAACCAGCACTCTGTGCTGGTGTAGCAGAACCAACATCATCCTGATTTCTCATATTTATCCCAGACAGCTGCCTCTGAAAACTACCTGACCTATCCAGTACAGTCACATGCCCATGCGATGGTTGGCTACTGAAAATTCCCTGGGAAGAATTTGACAGACGAAGAGACCCATCCACATTTGATGGAACCTTTTGATACTTGAGAATATCGTTAGGCAAAGAATCAGTCATAGAAAGGGCCTGCCAATCAACTCCCTGAAATAATGGACGGCTCTTGACAGATTGTTCACAGTCGTAGTCAACAGAATTGTGCGTAAGAGAGCAGCTGGGGTTATGATTGAATTGGGAACCTGTAAAAGAAATCAATATAGCTAAAGCCATCAGAAGGCAGCAAGACAATACAAGTCAACAGTAATATGTATAGAATAGCAGCTCAGATTATAAATAAATTGAGGACCTGAAAAAGAGATGGATGTTGTAAAGCCATCAGAGCCAGTAAGAAATGTGGTGGCCCGTGACTGGACACTCCTTGCACGTGGTGGCGAGTTTGGAGGCGGAGCGATGCTGTGGGAAGGAGCAGGAACAGACACATTGGGCAAGGCAAGGGACAGCTCAAGGGGTTCGAAATTCATCTTTTCATTTTCTGCTTTAGTAAGGCGACCTTTGTCTCCTTTCTCCGCTTTCACACCAGCAGTGCAAGAAAACAACTCAAAACCCCTTATGCTAGGGCCTTCTGAAGAAACATCCCTGAGAGAGATGAAGCTCCGCTCAATCAAAGAACCTTTTCCAGCAAACTCAGCCTCGTCATTTGAGCAAATAGCCACACCTTTCCCTTTGTCTTTTTCAATATGCACCCTCAATTGACGCTCACCTTGATGGTCTTCGGCAACATCTTTGGTGACTTGCGGCATGATATCAACATATTTGGTTACCTGAGGCATGATATCGACCTCTTTGGTGACTTGAGGCATGATTTCAACATCTTTGGTTACTCGAGGCATGATTTCAACATCTTTAGTTACCTCAGGCATGATAACAATATCTTTGGTTACTTGAGGAATGATGGCAACATCTCTGGATGCCTGGGGCACAATCATTTCATCTGCAGTAACTTCAAGATCCGCAGGTTTCTCCACTTTCTCTTCTCCTATAGGGCATTTTATTGTATTATCAATAACTTCCTCCTTAGCCTGACAGTCAAGCTCATTGTTGACAAGGACCGAACTCCCAGGACGATCATCTCCCAAACTTTCGGAAACTTCAGGTCTATCTCCATTATTGTCACAAACTTTAAGATCTAAAGCACACCCAACTTGACCTTCTCCTAATGAGCCTGTTACTCTAGTATTACTAACCTCCTCTTTAGCTTGACGTTCGAGATCATCATTGGCAGGGACTGAACACTCAGGATTATCATCCCTTAAACTTTCAGAAAGTGCAGGTCTTTCTCCATTGTTGACAGAATCAATAAATTTTCTTTCTTCACTCTGACAAGCTCTATTTGCACAAGTGCTTTCAATACTAGACAGCTTCCCTTGTACAGAAGCACTTTCAGCTTCTGCAGCCTCTAGCTTTATAAGCTGCTCTTTCTCATTGGTATCAGGTTCATCACTAGCATGTACATCCTTATCTTTGTTGATTAATCTGGCATCACCATCTGAATCACACATACTAGACTCAATATCCTTGACAGATTCAGACTCATGCTGCTTCTTTTCTGTGTTGCCATCTACTTGAGCTTCTGCATGCGTCTGATTTTCAACTTCAACAACATGTTTCACTTCCTTCCCAGAAACAGATTGGGAATGAGATTCCTTGAGAGAATCTGGCTGAAGCTCCCCTTCTTCAATCTCGCATGCACTCCCACTCCGTCTACTCTCAGCCACTGTGCATTCACTTTTCTTGACATCTTTTAAGGGCTCTACAGAGTCCCTTGAGTCTTTCGACCAGGTTGGTGATTTTACATCCTTAGATCTGTGTGGCGACCTGAAACTCTCTCTACTGCTACTCCCACCATCAAGTCCACCACTCTTACTGGTATTGCCAGCCCTGTCACCAACAAACGCCTTTGAATCTTCATCAACCTCCCTCTTGCTTCTGCTCCCAAACCTCCGCCATGATGGAACACTGCCTTCTCTCTTCGACCAATCCCTCTCTGACCGGAACCCTTTAGAGAAATCCCCCCTCGACACACAGAAACTCTCTGAGCGGTGGATCCTGTCCCTCTCTCTGTACCTATCCCTGTCCCTATCCCTATCCCTCTCTCCTCCCACATAACCGACTCTCGGCGACACCAGTGAGGGAACAAGACCACCCCTGTTCATCCCATCGCGATCCCTATAACGATCAAACCCCTTTCTCCTGTCAAAACCATCAGGATCATGCTCGAATCGCTTCCTCATCCCTCTTGAACCCTCTCGGTCATCGAAATTATCAGGCAAATCATGGTCTATTCGCTTCCTTGGGCCTCTTCCGCTCTCTCTATCATCAAAACCATCCAAATCATGGTCATTCCGTTTCCGGACACCCCTCCATGCCTCCCGATCTTCAGGCCCGTTCCCAAAATCATGTTCGGTCCTCTTCCGGAACCCCCTGGGACCCTCACGGTCATCAAAAACATCGAAATCGTGCTCGAATCTCTTCCGCACGCCACCCCTGGACACTTCCCGGTCTCGATCATCGTCCGGAACCCCTGGCCGGCTACGGCCGTTGTCGGCCATCCTCCATCGCCTCTGATGCGACGTAGACGACGACAGGGAGCCTGCCCCAGCCGCCGACATCGGGCGATCAATCTCCTTCTCCGTGGAAGCGGAGGCCAAATCTTCCCCATACGACCTCAACCTCTTCATCAGAACTCGGAATAATACACAGACAACAAAGTTTTTACAACCGTATACAACAAACCCTAGCTAGATCTGAGAAAATCAACGAAATCCGTCAAAAATGCCCCCAGCGCACAATCGATATGAAACCTGACGAAACAAAGCAAAATCAGAAGCCATACCGGTGGCCAGGTCAGTCGTCAGTCTTCATTCGCAGAGAATTTGAGCGGAGGACAAGCAGAGAAGCGCCTCACGGCCATGGAAGGTGAGGTGAGAGAAAAAACCGGAAAAAAAAATATTCAAGAGAAGAGAGAGTTTGCTTTTAACACTTGATTTGGGGAAAGAGATGAGAGAGGAGATGATAAAGTCACGCGCCTGTGTCACAGCCCAGTTCATGAAACGCTGCGTTTGGCTTGATTGGAATGCCTGAACAGCCAATAGAATCGGACGGTGAGGAGGTATCCGTCACAGGAGGTAATAATAGGTGCGACTAACCTTCCGAAAAAAGGAGTACAGCAGTCAACGAGCAGAGCA
Source organism: Persicaria tinctoria (assembly GCA_037127255.1). Classification (NCBI taxonomy): domain Eukaryota; kingdom Viridiplantae; phylum Streptophyta; class Magnoliopsida; order Caryophyllales; family Polygonaceae; genus Persicaria; species Persicaria tinctoria. The sequence goes on from JBANSL010000014.1 coordinate 3,268,881, forward strand.
GAGTGTCACGTGGTAAGGTGGATGGTAGAATGCACGCGCCGTTGACAGGTGACTGAGAGAGAGTGCCCTGCACGTGATTAGCTGGTAATTTTATTTTATTTTTTTCTTATTTCATTTCAGACCAAATTAACGACATTAAGATGTGTTTGGATTGCGCTGTATTTTAATTATAATATATTTATAATTATAAGCATTTGAATATTATTTAGTTATATATTATAATATTTTAAAATAAGTAACTTTTAAATAAAACACTTTATAAATTATGTTAATCAATTATATTAAGTTTATAATATAGTTATGAATTTTATGCAATAGTCATTGTTAGACTGACATAATTTATAAGATATTTTATTTAAAATTTATGTGATTTTAAACACATTGTAAAATATGTAACCAAACGTAATAATTAATAAATGAGGAAGTATTAAAAATAATGTAATAAATAATTAATAAATGAGGAAGTATTAAAAATAATGTAATAAATGAGGAATATTAATATATTTATTGGTTTCTCTAAAAAGTATGAAGTAAATTAAAATGTTAAAATAACATATTTTGACCAATGAAAAAATATGCATAAGCTAAAACAATGTTTATTACTAAATGAAAGAAGTATACATGTCCATCAAAAAAAAGTATATACTTTAAGTTTAAGCCAAATTAAATTAAATGAATGAAGTGTTATTAAAAGCGTATGGAGAATTGTCTCTTATTCTAAAACTAAAAAAAAATATGTTAATCAAATACTTATTATTAAGTAAAGCTTATAATTACATTATAAACTTATTGTAAATAATTGACATAATCACATAATAATGTATTTTATTTAAAATACATTCTAAAATAAATCAATCAAATATTATCAAAAAAATTATATTAGGATCCAAACACGCCCTGATATTTAAAAAATGTTATTGTCCGTTGCGGGTGCGGTGGAGGGGAGTGAAGTGGGTGGATTTACTGGATTGTAAAACACGCCACGTGTGTGATACGCAGCGTACAGAGAGAGTGGCTCAATCAATGGGCTTGCAAGGGGGGTGGGGGGTGCGTAATACGCACACGGTGCGGTAAGCGGGTGGGGGGAGGAGTTTTTGTCGTTGACGAAATCGGGTGACTAGCTGACTAATCGTGGCCGTCCGTGGGCAATCCAGCCAAATAAAGAAGTGGTGGGATTTATTTTATTTTATGGAATTTTATTTCCTTTCCTTTTTTTTTTTATCTTAATGTATTTAATTTGAAGTTGTGCTATACGAGGCAGTCTATAGTTTGACTAGTTTTCATTCATCATTCACTGTTTTTTCCACTACATTTAACTAGGGTCAAGTGGGATGTTTGGGATTGGCAATCGGGCGAGTCGGGTCGGCTTGGCTTTGGATTCGGTTAGTCGGATTTTCGGGTCATTCGGGTTTCGGGTAATGTCTAATAATTTGGTCAATCGGTTGGATCGGGTTCGGGTTTCGGTCGTATCGGGTTTCGGTTATTTGGATTTCGGTTGTCTCGGGTTTTCATTATTTCAATATTCATTTTAAAAAATTTACTAGATTGTAGATTAAAGTTCGGGCTATTTCGGATTTCGGTTATAACGGGTTCGGGTATTAATGGGTTTCGAGTTAATCGGGTTCGGTTCATTCGGATTTCGGGTCCAAAATAGACGGGTTGTGTCGGTGTTCAGAATAATCGGTTTCGAGTCGACCGGATCGGATTTTCGGGTTCAGGTCGGGTTTTGCCAGCTCTGTTTGGGACATACAAAATCGATCAAGCAAAATCGAATTAAAAATAGGGATTTAGATGAAAATTTTAGAGATATTTAGCAAACTATCCCTTTTTAAAAAAAAAATATTGGTAAATATATCTTAAAAGTTTTGTTTTTGTTAGATATACTTTTTTTTATATATAAAAACATATTTTCCCGTGATTTTATTATAACAAATCCCTAATTAATTCTCATTTCATTAACTTTCATTTCATTCCACGCTCCTTCAATTAATTGATACTCCTCTTTCATTGACGATGGTAGACGCGTCTTCAACGATAACGTTTTAACTATAATTAGGTTACAATAATTCTTATAGCTCACTAATATTCTTCTATCATACAAAAGCACACTCAATGTACCCACACTAATTGTAACCGATCCGCTACCATTATTACTTATTGTAACTAATTTATTGTAATTGTCGTTGTAATCAATATTGTCACATTATTATAACTAATTCGATGTAAGTGTTTTAATTCTTGTAATTAATTACTTGTATCTAGTTTATATCGTAACTAACCTCATTGTTAAGGTTTTCCTAGATACATTGATTGTAGACACAATAATATATGATTTCAATAATTAGGTTTCCAACCATTCAACATTAGGTTTCAAATGGTTTGGCTGTCATGGATGACCGACGAGGAAAATGAAGGCGATGACTCTTGCCAAGTTGCCAGGCCAGAGCCATAGACTGGAGGCAATTTATTTGAAGACATTGGCTCAATATGAGACGAAGAAGAATAGACTCGTGGGGGTGGGCGAAATGGTGGTGCCAACAGTCAAGGGAGGCTCATTCATCCACGAACGCTACAGGATGGGTTGAACTAGACAGAACGGACTTGGATAGACGAGGTAGACGATAAAGACCATTCTCAACAATTCCTCTTAGAAGGATTTACCCCTATAGATTCTTCACAAGACAAAAATTGGCATAAAACTCAAGGTAAACCGAGTTATCTGTGGTTAAGCGAGAGACACTCAATAGATTTTTGGAGATATCCAGCACACCTAGAACATTTGTTAGTTTTAAAGGAGGGGCAACATGCTTGACAAGTAAAATTGATTGACCAAAATGAGAAATGGCTAGAGCCATACCATTCCCAACAACGGAGTTATCAGAGGTTGGTGCCATCAGAGGAGGCCGCGAGTAGGAGTTGAGAGGGAGAGGTCAGAGTGGTAGTCATAAGAGGGTCAATGGAGTTTTTAAGCTGATACCATGTAAGTTAATATGATTTGTGGAAGAAGATATCTCATTCCTTCTTATTGATCACGTATAAAAAATTACAGGGATAAGATTTGCACTTATCCAATATATAACAAATCTTATGTATAAGGAGAAGATAAAAGATTAAAAGATATGCAAAACAATATATACAAGATAGGATAAGCGTGAATCTCTGATACTAATTAATCTTCCATAGCATATTGGAGAAGGTTGATCTCCATCTATCTCCCATTTTCACATTATTGATAACTCATTGTTGAATGTCCATGGAGGCAAAAAAAAAAAAGGTAAAGTTTGTGATGTCGTCAGGCCAGACAATTGAAATACAATCGCGGGCAAGCGGACCCGTTTATCACGTGTCTCCTCACCCTATTGTTGTTACATAGCATCATATTGTGAGCTGCCAGATAGATAAACGCGTTGATCCTTTGCTGCGCAAGAACCCTACCAAAGCTTGTCCCAATTTGACATGCTTCGTATGTTATTAAAATAATACGTTATTATAATTTATAGAAAGTTGTCGTAAACCACCATCCATCTATATATATTTTAACTGGTTGATAAAAAAAATATCTTTGTACTTGAAAAACTCTTTGCAAATGATGTGAAGGGATTAAAAAAAAATGCCAACGATCCTGCCAATCAACATTTTTTTTAGAGTGATGGAGTATATTATCACAAAGATCATCATTCGGTTGTAATCTAGGATATGGATCTTATCTTTTATAGAAAGTATATCTCTAAGGGTGGAAAGTCTATCCCCTTGTAACTATATATTCACATATTGTTCATGAGAATCACAAGGTTGAAATCCCAAATCGTTACAATCTCACATGGTATCGGAGCTCTCTGCTTAATCAACGTTTTTTTTTTCGATCCAACCCTAACCTCATCAACCGCCATGTCCTCTGTCGACGGCACGCCCCATACCCCCTCCTCCGGCACGCACCTCCTCAATGTTGCCACCCCCACTACCACCCCTACCAATTTCAATCTCCCCCAACTCAACATCAAACTCACTCATACCAATTTTTCTCTATGGAAAAACACCATCTTTTCAGCCCTAGAGGCTTTCGATTTCGACTCATTCGTGAGTTCATCCTCGGAACCACCGGCGGAAATCACTGTCCCCGCCACTGCTCCAACTGAGTCTCCTTCCAAAGCCCCGAATCTGGCATATGCCGTCTGGAAACGCAAGGACCGCCTGGTCCTTCTCTGGATCCGCTCCACTCTCTCCGAGCAGGCCCTTGCTCAGGTCGCTCGCTGCACCACTGCCCATGCCGCCTGGTCTACGCTTGAAACTATCTCTCTCTCCCAGACACGGGCTCGGCGCATGACCCTCAAGCATCAGCTTCAAACCCTCCAAAAGGGATCTCTTTCGATGATGGACTATGTCGACAAGAAGCGCGCCATCATTGACTCTTTATCCGAGAGCATGTATATTGTCGATCCTGAGGATTTATGCAGCTATATTCTCAATGGCCTTGACTCCTCTTATGGCCCATTCGTCACATCCTTCATGATGCGCCCGGGCTCTGTCAACATCGACGATCTCGTTGGTCTTCTTCTTCATGAGGAGGAGAGGCTACTGCGAGACTCTGCCCCACTCATCCCTCAGGCACCACCGTCGACACCTCCCTCTCCGACCAACAACAATCTGCAGTCCCAGTCTGAGGTTAATTACTCTTCGTCCAAATCTTCGGGACAACCTAATGCTCAATTCGGCTCCGGTAGGGGTTCTGGTCAGTCCGGAGGTCGCGACTCTTTTGGGTCTGGTGGTCGTGGTCGCGGCCGAGGGCACCCACAATGTCAGATCTGCGGCAAATTGGGTCATGAGGCCCTCAATTGCTACAATCGGAACAACCATGCCGAGTTTCCAGCCACTCGCACCAATCCAAATCAGTCTTCGCAGCAGGGCCCTCCATCTCGCTCCGCCAACACCGTCTCTCCGTCCTCCTTTATCGATCTGTCTTGGTACTTTGACTCCGGAGCCACTGATCATGTCACTCACGACTTTCACAAGATGAATGTCAGTGATGAATATCGCGGTGAGGACAAGCTTCAAGTCGGGAACGGTAACCGTTTATCTATTTCTCATACTGGACATGGTATTCTTCCTTCCCATTCCACACCTTTACAGCTCAAATCTATATTATTAGTTCCACAAATCACTAAAAACTTGCTCAATATCTCCAAACTTACCAAACACAACAATGTATGTGTCTTATTTCGTCCTCATGATTGCTTTGTTAAGACCTTGTAGGGCCAAACTCTACTCCACGGGGTCATTGATCATATGGTCTCTATCGCCTGTCCAGCCCGGCCTCTTCCAAGCTCAGCCCACCCACGTCAGTCGTTCACCTCAGCGCTCGCACATCACTCGAAGGATGGCATTGTCGTCTTGCCCATCCACATCCCTCCATTCTTCGTCGTTTAATGTCCAATTTTAAATTACCTATCAACTCCAATAAGCTTCCCGGTGTCTGTGAAGCGTGTCAGTTAGGAAAGAGTCATCGTTTTCATTTATCTCATGTTCATCAACATTCAAAAAATCCTTTTGATTTAGTATACTCGGATGTTTGGGGCCCTTCGTCTACCTTATCATTGTCTGGCCGGTTCACGCTATTTTATTCTTTTCATTGATGATGCTACCTGTTTTGTGTGGATCTACTTTCTGTCACATAAATCACAGGTCTTTGACACCTTTGTCAAATTTCACACCATGGTTAAAACCCAATTTGGGACGTCTATCAAAAGTGTGCAATCTGACTGGGGTGGTGAGTATCGCCCCTTATCCACATTTTTCACTAGTCATGGCATTCTTCATCGGGTATCATGCCCCCATACTCCTGAGCAAAATGGCGCCATTGAGAGACGCAACAGAATCATCGTTGAAAAAGGCCTTGCCCTGCTCGCTCATGCTCAGCTTCCTATCAATTTATGGTAGGAAGCCTTTCACACTGCAACCTACGTCCACAATCGCACCATTACCCCCACTCTCGCCTTTGAGTCTCCCTATCAGAAGCTCTTCCGGACGGTCCCCGACTATGATTTTCTTTGAAATTTTGGGTGCCTTAGTTACCCTTTCCTTCATCCCTACACAAACTCCAAACTTGATTTTCGTTCTCTCCCTTGTCTATTTCTAGGCTTCAGTCCCAAACACAAAGGATACAAGTGTTATCACATTCCCACGTCCAGAATGTATGTTGCGAGACATGTGGTGTTCGATGAAGACGATTATCCTTATCCCCGGTTCTCTTTCTCATCGCCATCACCATCCACTCCCCTTCCACTCCCGGATGTCACCCACCTGTTATCCCTCGCTGCTGACCTGGTGAGTCTGCTCTTCAGCCCCCGCCACATCCCTCACCTCCGGCATCACCCCCACCATCACCCTCTATTGATCACACACCAGCGTTAACCCCAACTCCCTCCTCCTCTCCTACCGCCACACCTGAAAGCTCCTCATCCCCCGCCTCCAATAGCCCCTCCCCGTCACCCCATCCTCTCTTTCTATCCCTGCACCATCTTATTACCGTCCCATCGACACCTCCATTCATCCCATGACCACCCGTGCTCAATCGCACAAGCTGCGTCCCAAAGCATTAACAACCACCTCTTCCTCCTCCATTACTGAGCCACAGACCTTCCGTTAGGCTGCTACTGACCCTAACTGGTAGTCCGCTATGCAGGATGAATATCATGCTCTTATGAGAAATCATACATGGTCACTTGTTCCCCGTCCCTTGGCTACTAATATTGTTGGTTGTAAATGGGTTTACAGGTTAAAAGAAAATGTCGATGGCTCTATACAGCGGTACAAGGCTCGATTGGTTGCCAAAGGGTTCCATCAAGAAGAGGGAGTGGACTACTTCCACACTTTCAGTCCGGTGGTGAAACCCACCACTATTCGATTGGTTCTCTCTCTCGCCCTAAGCAGGAACTGAGCTATCCGGCAACTTGACGTCAACAATGCCTTCCTCAACTGTGATTTGCATGAGACTGTGTACATGGACCAACCACCTGGTTTCACCGATCTCGGTCAACCCACTCATGTATGTCGCCTTCATAAGGCGCTCTATGGTCTTAAGCAAGCACCTAAGGCTTGGTTCACCAAGCTTAAGGAATTCCTGCTTGCTCAACGGTTCCATGCCTGCACTTCTGACACGTCTCTGTTCATCTATCATACTCCTCATGCTACTATGTACTCCCTCCGTTCCAAAATAAGTGTCTTTTGTCATTTAGTGCACGTTTTTCAATGACGTAAAAACATAATAAAATATTATTATTTTAATCAATTTTTTTTAAATAATCTCATACTTGTTAGTCTTAAGTATAAACTTATAAATACAAATACATTAAAATAATAATATTTGATAGAGTTTTTACCTCCTTAAAACGCGTGCCGAAAATGAAAGTGACTTTTAATTTGGAACAGAGGGAGTATGTCCTTGCATATGTCGATGATCTCATTGTTACTGGCAGCAACCCTACCCTCATTGAGGAGTTCACATGAACGATGCATCGTGCGTTCTCCTTGAAGGACCTCGGCCCCCTGCACTTCTTCCTCAGTGTTGAGGTGCTCCACTTGGAGTCTAGGTTTCATCTCAGCCAGAGCAAGTACATCAGTGACATTCTCCGCAGAGCCAAGATGAGTGATGCCCGGGCTATTGGGTCACCTGCTGATCCTAACTCCAAGCTGCTTCCTACAGGTGATCCCTTTCTTGATCCCCGTCTCTACATTCAAACTGTTGGGGCTCTTCAGTATGTCACTATTACCCGACCGGAGATCACCTATGCCGTCAACCGTGTGTGTCAGTTTATGCACTCCCCCACAGACGCTCATTGGCAGGCCGTCAAACGCATTCTGCGCTATCTCAAGGGGACCACCAACCATGGCCTCCTTCTTCAGCCAGCCACATCACAATCCCTTGTGGCCTACGATGATGCCGGATGGGCATCCGATCCTGGTGATTATCGCTCTCAGTACGGCTTCGCTATCTTCCATGGTCCCAACCTCATTAGTTGGACATCTCACAAGAAAAAGGTGGTAGCCCGCTCCAGCACCGAAGCTGAGTTTCGTGCCTTAGCTTATACCGCCGCTGAACTCATTTGGTTACGACAGCTTCTCTATGAGCTACATTCTCGGGCTCCCACTCCAATCCTACTTTGCGACAATATGGGCGCTACCTTCATGACTCAGAATCCGATTGTTGCCACTCGCTCTAAGCACATTGGCATCGACTACATTTTTGTTCATGAGGAGGTCGAGCGGCGTCAGCTTTATGTGCGCCATGTTTCAACCACTGCGCAGTATGCCGACATCTTCACCAAGGCTCTCGGTCCTACTCGCTTTGGTCACTTGCGACACAAGCTTCAAGTTCGAGACCGCCCTTGAGCTTGTCGGGGGTATTATCACAAAGATCATCATTCGGTTGTAATCTAGGATATGGATCTTATCTTGTATAGAAAGTATATCTCTAAGGGTCAGGCCCGTCCAATAGCCCGTTCAAAAAGCCCAACGGAACAGGGCCCCAAAATTTTTAGGGCCCCATATCAAAACTTATTAGTACTTATATTATATTATTTGTTGTGTAAAAAATCATAATGTTGGATTGTCTCACTTGCTAGCGGCCCAACCAAATTCAATCAATAACCCCACAGATCGTGGGTTCGAATCTCAGCATCCTTCAGTTTTTGTTTAATTTTTTGAACTTTTTTATATAGAAAACTACATTGGGCTTTCTTATTAACCATTTTAATTAATTTTGGACCTTTTTATTAACTAATTTTATTTGTTACTTTAATACATCCTCAAGTTACATTATTTTTGGAGCCTTCTTATCAACTGTTTATAATTATTTTTGGGCCTTCTTATTAAGTATTTTTTATTTATTAATTTAACACAACATCATGTTATATTGACATAAACATTTTAATTAATTTTGGACCTTTTTATTAACTAATTTTATTTGTTACTTTAATACATCCTCAAGTTACATTATTTTTGGGGCCTTCTTATCAACTGTTTATAATTATTTTTGGGGTCTTCTTATTAAGTATTTTTATTTATTAATTTAACACATCATCATGTTATATTGACATAAATATAAACAGTAAAAAAGCTAAAAATCTAATAGAAGGTAGTTCTATATTAAATTTATTTTGGTCTCTCTTTTTTTTTAAATATTAATTAATTCAATATTAATTTACTCGCATACATGTTTGTGATTTATTAGTAAATCTTAATAAATACCCCTATTAGTAAAATAGTTATATTTGATTTTTTTTTGGGTGCTATTATATTTGATTTTTTCATAGGGTGTCAAAAAACAGAAACTCTAAAATATTGGCTTTAAATTATTATTTTTAATAATTTCATATTTTATATAGTTTTTCTCTTTTTTAAAAAACCAAATAAAAATTAAATATTTTAATATGGAAGTAATATTGAACAGGCCCCCCAAAATACATTGGACGGCCCTACTAAGGGTGGAAAGTCTATCCCCTTGTAAGTTGTAACTATATATTCACATATAGTGAATGAGAATCACAAGGTTGAAATCCCAAATCGTTACAATCTCACAGAGTATAGGGCCTTTTATTTTATTTTATTTTAATCTAATAATTAGGCCGTTCATGGTTTGTTTTTTCTATTTTTTTCACCAATCATTAAGTCACGTTTTAATTTGAATGGTTTGTTTTTATGTATCATTCAATGCTATTTTCATAAATATAACATGGTCTGTTTCTTCAAAGTCGCAATAATACGGGAAAGAGATTTCCAGTCGCATGTTCTATTGTTGTTTTAGGAGCATCTCCAAACGATATTATAAATTTCTTTTCCGTAAAATTTATTGACAACGTGTATTTTGTTTATTGACAAGATGATTCACAAAAAATTACACTCGAATCCTTCTTCATATTTTACAAAATATTTCCTCCGTGCCCAAAGAAGAGAGCAACGACCTCGGCTGCAACCTCCTCGGCTCCTTCACCATGGTTACCGCAACTGCCATCGACGTCCTCGATCCACTATAAGACTCCAGTGTGCTACTCACACAGTCACACTACTGGAAGCCAGGCTTTGAATGTCGTAAGCCTCGTCGTGGAGCCAAACGACAGAGCTGCAGTAATTCTCGCCAGATCGGATAACAAATTTTGAGATTTTAATGGATATATACTCAATTTCGCATTAAAGGAGGAATGAGAAACAAATTATGAACCATGTCAGGGTAGTCGAGCCGGAAAGGATATCGGTTAGTATCCAAATGCTCCCGGTTTGACTCCCGAATATGGTTGCTCTCTATTTAACAAAATAAGGAGAAACAAATTATGAAAGTGGGGACAACTGTTTAAATCCCACTCTTTGCACACTGTGTGTAATAGTGGGTGTTTAATCCTTCATTGACGTGTGTGAGCCTGCCTAGTTCGAGAGCTTGTGTGGTGGCTTGCCGCTTGGCTTACCGATTTGAGCCCTTTGCAAGCTAGAACTCGGACTAGGATTAATCGATAACCTCTGAACCCACTTACCCAAAAAAAATTCATAAAAGTGGGGTGGAGTGCTTTTTTCATATTTAAAAACAAATCTTTATGGATGGCCCAAGTGTTTACTTGTTGGGCTCAGTGGCCCAATACCTCTAGATTTAGGCTCCTATTTATTCTCCTTGCCGCGCAAGTTTGAGAGCATGAATCAATTCAGAACCTAAACTTCGGATTGGGGATGGAGCGGCGAGAAGCTTCGAGTCATCAGCATTTCCTCATCGCGCGGGTTTTGAACTTTTGATCTCATCGCAAGTTCGTCTGAAGGTGCAATAGACAGATCGATGAAGAATCGCTTCGTCTCAAGGTGATTCTCTTCCTAATCTGTCATGATTTTTTTATGTTATTCTCGCTCAAGATTTTCTTAATCTGGACACTTACGTACAATTTCGGACGTTTAATCCATATGATTTAGATGCTATAAGCCTATACTCACCTGATTAATGGAAATTGAACAAGTGGATTTGTCAAAAAAAAATGATACAGGAACTGTATGTTTTTTTTGTAATCACTTATTAGAGTGCGAAAGCAGGTAATTAGGTGTTTAACTCATTCGTCTCTATCACTGACTGAAGGTGCAGTTGACAGATTGATGAAGAATTTCTTCGTCTGAAGGCGATTCACTGCAAAATTTAGCAGTACTTGTATCATACTCGCTCAGAATGTTCTTAATCTGGACAGCTACAACTCCGGTTGTTTAATCTGTATGGTTTTCATGCTATGCTCACCTGATTACTGGACACTGATGGATGTATATGAAGGAAATATCAATAAGTTTGAAGTTAAAGCGTGTTATTTGGTCTGTGAACCTGCTCATCCTTGTGGCTTACCGCTTACACAATACACACAGTTTGTTGTCTTATCACCGGTTAAGAGTGCCAAAGCCAGTAATTAGGCTTTCACTGGAACCGGAAATACCAAAAAGGTCCAAATCTTCAACCTCTCTCTATCGTGTGGGTTTGATCTTATCACAAGCTAGTTTGGAGGTGCAATTCACAGATTGATGAAGAATCTGCCATCCTTAGGTGATTCTCTGCATAGTAAGTTTTCTCATGGTTTATATAGGTCTTGCTCAAAATGTTGTTAATCTGGATAGTTTGAATTTCAAATGTTCAATCCTTATGATTTTCATGCTCTGTACGCCTGATAAATCGATATTGGTCAATGTTTATGTAGGAAATGTAAAAAAAAAATATAGTCCGAGTTTAATTGTGTTATTCATTATGTGTTACAATGCCTCTTCCTATGATTGACACTTGACACAAAGTTGATTGTCTAATTTCTGATCAGAGTGCCAAAACCGATAACTAGGTGTTTGCCTGATAACGAAGAAGGTTTTGATTTGTCAGCCACTCTGTCTGTTGGAGTCAAATTTGGGCATGAGATCTGGGATCAATTGAATTGGAGAAAAGCTTGAGGTTGAAGACGAGAGAAAATGGAGGGAAGCAAAATCTGTAGTTTTTCATTAGCTTTCAGAGTACAAGGGTGTGGGGCTTTTATAATGAAGCCCAGTCACACGGCCCAATATTTTCCCACACAACCAAAACAAAAATTAGGCCCAATGAATTGTAACAACTGAAGCTAAGCTCTCTAGAGCTCTGTATATCCGAACACCCCCCCTCAAGATGGAGGCGGGGAGGAGACGACTCCAATCTTGCCCAACAGAGGAACAAGATGGCACCCAGGGACGTTCTTGGTCAAAAAATCTGCTAGCTGATCACGGGAAGCAACGTGATGCAGAGAGATCAGGCCTTCCATGAGTTTCTCCCTTGCAAAATGGCAATCGATTTTGATGTGTTTAGTGCATTCGTGGTAAACTGGGTTTTTAGCTATGTATATAGCTGCTTGATTATCGCATTTTACTGGCACAGGGGTGATCCCAGGGACGTCAAACTCACCCAACAACCTTGTAAGCCAGGCAATTTCGGTGCAGACCCGTCGAAGTGATCTGTACTCAGCCTCTGCTGAAGAAAGGGAGACGCTTTGCTGCTTCTTTGATTTCCATGACAGAAGACAAGGGCCAAGAAAAATGACAAAGCCACTGACTGATCGCCTAGAGAGGGGACAACTAGCCCAATCGGCGTCACAGTAGGCCCGAAGTGTCAGGTTCGAACTTTTGGTGAGGAGAAGGCCTTTGGCAGAGGATCCCTTCAGATAGCGATGAACATGGGAAGCAGCGTCCATATGAGCTGTTCTTGGAGCTTGGAGAAATTGGCTAAGGAATTGAACCGTGAAGGCCAAATCAGGTCGTGTATGGATAAGGAAATTGAGCTTGCCCACAAGTCGTCTATAGATAAAAGGATTGTCCAACAACTCACCATCAGCTTTGGTGAGCTGCAAATGTGGCTCCAAGGGACTGACCACAGCAGATCCTGAGCAAGGGAATTCATCAAGAAGTTCATGAATGAAGCGTTGTTGGCTCATGAGAAGTCCAGTAGGAACCTTGATGAATTCGATACCCAAAAAGAAACTCATTTCTCCCAAATCCTTGATGCGAAACTGAGCATCAAGGAAAGCTTTGAGACTGAGCATTTCATGAGATTCACTTCCCGTGACCAAGATGTCATCAACATATACGGCTACAAAGCAAACTTTACCATGATTCTTTTGAAAAAACAGTGAATAATCACTAGAAGATTGAGTATAACCTCGTTTGCGCAAGGCAGCAGACAATCGGGCATACCATTGCCGAGATGCCTGCTTCAACCCATATAAGGATTTCCTCAGGCGACAAGCTTTGTTGTGACCAGCAACAACCAATCCCGGAGACAACTTCATGTAGACTTCCTCATCTAAATGGCCATGTAAAAAAGCGTTGTTCACATCCATTTGCATAACCAACCAATTTCGTTGCAAAGCAACCGTAACCAAAGCCCTCACTGTGGTCATCTTGACGACGGGTGAAAAGGTTTCAGTGTAATCGATTCCCTCCTTTTGAGTGAATCCTTTCACTACTAGCCTGGCCTTATAGCGTTCAATTATTCCATCAGTTTTGCGCTTGACCTTTTAAACCCATCGACAACCAATGGCACGCTTACCTGGTGGGAGATCGACAACATCCCAAGTTCTGTTGGCATCGAGAGCCTGAAATTCATCATGCATAGCAGACTGCCAGACTTCAAAATTACAAGCATCACCAAAGGTAAGAGGCTCATGTTCAGGCCGAATGAGAACAGGAGCAGTGGCAGGAGGAAAATAGCAGGTAGAGGTGAGGGTATGGAAACAAAACTCAGAAGAAATGCAATTGGCGCAAACATATTCAGAAAGGTAAGTTGGTGGGTGGTGAGTCTGAGAGGATCTTCTAATGGGGATGGGTGGGGGGATAGGTGCAACTGACTGAGAAGGGGGTGGCTGTATCTCAGAAGATTCACCGGTGTAATCATCCTCAACACTGTCCTGAATAGGAAAAGAAAAGGATGGAGAATCACCAAGGCTGGATGAAGGGATGGATATGTATGGGAAAACTTGCTCATGGAACACAACATCTCTAGAGAAGGTGATGTGTTTGGTTTCCAAATTAAAGAGTTTGTACCCTTTCTTCCCTTCAGGGTAACCCAACAGGACACAAGTGAGGCACGGGCTGCAAATTTGTCTCGTCCATGAGCCATGGTTGAGACATAACTGAGACATCCAAAACACCTGAGATGCTCAAAGGAAGGGGCTTTGTGATGGAGTTTCTCATAGGGAGAGGCCATCTGAAGTAGTTTGCTTGGAAGGCGATTGATAATGTGAACTGCCATTATCACACTATCACCCCAAAATCTCCTAGGCAAGCCTGATTGGAACATGAGGCTCCTGGCAACCTCCAAAATATGACGATGTTTGCGCTCAACCACTCCGTTTTGCTGAGGAGTGGCAGCACAAGAAGTCTGGTGAGCAATACCATGCTCTAGAAGGTATTGAGAATGCTCAGCACTTCCCCCTAACTCCATGGCATTGTCAGTTCGGATTGCAACAACTTGTTGTCCAAACTGTCTCTCAGCCATGGAAAAGAAGTTCTTCATAGCAGAGAAGGCAACAGCCTTATTGGGAAGCAACTGAACCCAGGTGGTACGAGTGCAATCATCCACCACAGTCAGAAAATAGCAATGATTATCATAAGTAGGTACACGGTAAGGTCCCCAAACATCTATGTGAAGCAGCTCAAATGCAAATTTGGTCTTAATGGAACTTAAAGGAAAAGGAAGCCTGGCCTGTCTTGATCGAGCACAAATCAAACAAGATCTCAAATCCAGATTACAGCTATCACTCATCTTAATAGAATTCAAAGTTCTAAGACGTTTGAGAGGTAAATGGACCAACCTCTTGTGCCAAAGAGAGGAATCCACCACTCTTGACACATTATTTGTAACACCATGAGAGTGTGCAGCAAGCTGTGCAGTATCCCTGTATCCTAGCAGAAAAAGATCCTTCACCATTTCTCCAATCTTCAATGGCTTACTCATGGAAGGAGCCTGCAAAAAACAACCCTTTGCAGTGAATAAAACGAAGCAACCGAGCTCCCTAATCAATTTTCCCACTGAAATCAAGTTGCACTTGAATTCAGGTACCAATAGAGTGTTGTGCAATGTTAGACCTTGCACAATCTCTACTGTGCCTGCAGTGGTTATGTGTGTAGCTTCCCTAGTAGGCAAAGTGACAGTGAAAGGCTTGGACAACTTGTAGGATGACTTGAACAAGTCAATGTCACCACACATATGTTCACTAGCACCACTATCCGCAATCCAAACACGACCATCTAGAACTTGCTGAGTTAAGGTTGTACCTGAGAATCCTGCAAAATCATCTGCAGTTGGCTCCTTAGTGCGGGAGGAGGATCCAGATGACTGCAACAAGGCCACCAGATGAGCAATCTAGTCACTGGTGAACTCATTTCTCGGACTCTGACTCACAGTACCAGCAAATTTCCGATCACTGGAGTCCTTCCTATCTCTGCTGTCTCTATTTTCTGTATAACCTGGTGGAAATCCGATAATGAAGAAGCACCTATCTATGGTGTGGTTTGTCTTTTTGCAATTAGTGCAAAATAGAGGTTTGCGCTCAAATTTCCCTTTCTCCTTCTCGAGATTTCCCTTTCCAGAAACAGATGCCACAGAATTCCCAGAATTAAATCCAGATCCACCTGAACCCGACGAAGTGTTTCTAGATCCGGAACTCGACGTTTTAGCGTGCATCGACATTCCTTCACTATGTGCAGATCCACCAATGGACTTGCTCTCCCTTTGATTCTCTTCCTGAGAGAGCAAGAAATATATCTGATCTACATCTGGCAGGGGCTCCATCATCAAAATAGAACCACGTGCCACAGTATAAGCTTCGTTTAATCCCATCAACAGTTGCATAATTTTCAAATGCTCTTCATATTTTCTAAATTTCGATGCATAACTGCAAGTGCAGCCTTCACATGAACATGATCCGAGATTCTTTATGCCATCTAATTCATCCCACAGGATCTTCACTTTGGTAAAATAATCAGAGAAAGCACTAGTACCTTGCATAGTTGTCACCAGCTTCTGCAAGATCGAGTACATCTGAGTGCCTCCAACATTATTGAACCTCGAATCAAGCTGGCGCCACACCGCCTGAGCTGTATCATTGTAGATAATGCTACGCTTTATCTCCGGACTCAGACAGTTGGTGATCCATGAGAAGACCATGTCGTTACACCTCTCCCATAGTCCGAACTTTGAAGAATCTGCAGTTGGCCGCACAATCGCTCCATTGATGAAGCCAACCTTGTTCTTCGCTGACAAGGCCATCCGAATCGATCTGCGCCATTCTCCATATCCTTTGCCGCTAAAAGGAGGTGTAACGAGAGTAAGACCTGGATGATCGCTAGGATGTAAGAAGTATGGATCGTTAGTGTCCAATTTGATTGGCTCGCTAACTGGATCCAATCTAACTTGCTCGTCGGCCATGGCAAAACAAGCTAAAATTGCAGCGAGAAAGTAAGAAGAAAGTACGAAATCAGTTCAGATCGCTAGATCTGCTCTGATACCATGTTGGAGTCAAATTTGGGCATGAGATCTGGGATCGATTGAATTGGAGAAAAGCTTGAGGTTGAAGACGAGAGAAAATGGAGGGGAGCAAAATCTGTAGTTTTTCATTAGCTTTCAGAGTACAAGGGTGTGGGGCTTTTATAATGAAGCCCAGTCACACGGCCCAATATTTTCCCACACAACCAAAACGAAAATTAGGCCCAATGAATTGTAACAACTTAAGCTAAGCTCTATAGAGCTCTGTATATCCGAACACTGTCAGGGTTTGATCTCATTGCAAGCTGGTTTGGAAGATGCACTTGACATTTAAGAATCTTGTTATCTTAAGGTGATTCTCTGCGTAATTTCTCATCATTTATGTAATTCTGGCTTAAAATGTCATGATCCGTACAGTGTTCAATTTCAGATGTTTATCCATATAATCTTCATGCTATACTCATCTCATAAAATGTGAAATTAAACCATGTTATCTGGTCTTTGTTATTTGGCTCTTGTTTGTGGTTTACACGAACAGTATTGCCATATTGCTGATTTGAATGCCGAAACTGATGATTAGGCTTTTACACAATTGGAACATTTGTTCGTTTATAACCTCAAGAACTATTCCGTGGATCTATGCTTCAACACGGTGTGGCGGTACATATCTTTATGAATTGCTTTTCCATTTTCACTTGTATTATCCTCCTCTTCTTTGGAATTGTTTTCCTGAGATTTTTTAGCAGTGGATTTATGTGGTAGTGCTCTATTTCTTACATTCTCCCATTAGAAACTCCATGAATCGCCACTCTCATTAGCTATCACTGCTAACGAGTAGCACCATAAACTGTTTCCTAATTCAATTAACTATGGTTCATATTCGCCTGATTACTGGATATTGCTCAATTCATCAATGTTTTTATGGAGGAAATGTCAAAAAGTCTGATACTAATGCGCAGCATTTGGTCTTTGTCAATGTGAACTGTTTCTTATCTGTACAGGTTTACAAGAACTGGATTGTTTTTTTTACTGGAGCCTGAATAAAGGAGTGACGATAACTGCAAGAATGATTCCGCTGTCCATGCTTCGACATGGTGCACAACATCTGATTCAAAGAGCAAATCATGAGCACGAGTAAGCACATTGATATTTATAGTAGTCTTTAATTTCTCTCTTAATCTCATTATTTAGGAGTCTCCCAAAGAATCCAATCAAGGTCACAGACTCACATCAGTTAGAGGTTGAACTGACTAACATGGAAAACTCCATGACTTATCACTCTCATCAGCAACAGTTACTAACAAGTAACAGCGCAAATAGATACCATTTCTAATACAATTAACCATGGCTTAGGTTCAAACTATTAACTCATTCGGATCTTGCAAAGTTGGCAACCCCCAAAATGTCATTAGCATCTGTCTAGCTATCAATGTTGAGGGCTTCGCAACGGGAACACTGATCTTCGGCTGGCCTGCCTCACCAAGGGAGACAAGTTCCCTATGTCCAGAAATGGCCGTCGACTTGGAGACTTAAGATTGCTTCCGCCTTTGTCGAATGCTTTCGTTTTGATGCTAGTGTCATCTGCCTGTCTGTTGTTTCCTTTCACTCGACACATTAGAACCTTATTTTCTTTCTCTTGCGATTGTGATTGTGACCGTTCCAACTCCTTGCTCTTCACTCGTGCCGGGGCTTCCTCTATCCTCACTCTCTCAAGCTCTCCTTGCAGCCCTTTCACAACATCCTCTAGTTGCTTCTCCTTAACCTCGAGGCAGCTCGCTTTCTGTTTCCACTCCTGCACCTGTTTTCAAGTGTGGCCACAAATCACATCTTTGTGCATAAATCAAAAGCAGCTTCAATCAAATCCAAGATTGTGTTGTAGCTTACTGTTTCAGTCAAAGCTTTGATTTTGAAGTCGCAGTCGAGCGCTCGATTTTCCCAGAAATCCCGGGAGCCCTGCAATTCCTCCATCTCCTCCCTGACCTGCCCCAGCATCTCTTGCATCTGCGACCATTGTTCGGTTTCGGCTCTCACTTGCTCCATTATCCTCCTTACAATCCCTTTGCAATGTCCTGCACATATGTTTTGCTCACACCCCTTTGTCTCCTGCAACCAAAAATGCCACACATATATCGCTATCAATTCGGAAATCTAATTGATCAAACAATTCAATCAGGATTCAGGATAAGAGATTGTACCTTCATTGGTTCTTGTTTTGAAGTCGATGACGGCATTGATCCGTACTCCTCCTCCATCTTCTTCAACAGCTTCCCCTTGGATAGCCCTTCCATCTTCCTCCTCAAGTTCTCCACCTGAAAGTGATAATGTCAATTGGAGGCCAAGAAGAGGTTGAATTGAGAGTTTGAGGGGTTCGATTATTAGTTTCTTACATCAGCAAGCTTATTACTGCATGCTTCATCAGCAGATCCTTGTCCGGTGGTTCCGAGCTTCGACAAATTGGCTTTCGCAAGCTCCTGCACATTCATCTTGCATCGCTCGCTCGGCAAGCCACCTATCCTCTCGAGCTGCTTTTGAAGCAGCGTCGGTCCCTTGAGAAGCTCAGGGTCTCTCCTCGTCGCCTTCTTCGTCGTCCTCTGAATCTCCGCGAGCTTCTTGGTTATCCCCTCGATCTCCTCCTCCAACACCGCGTCCACATTTCCCCCTTCCCCGATCTTCCTCTTCGCCTGCACAACACCAAAATCATATATCCTCAATGTCAATAAAACTGAGTCAATCAACAATTAGGAATATGGATATTAGATATCAGATATCGGATACTGACGGAGACGAGGGCGTGGACTGCGGATTTGAGAGTCCGCTCCATGAAAACGCGCTCTCTATCCAGCCTCTTGCCGGAGATGTCTCTCTCCATCCTGAGAAACTTGCACTCCGCCCGAAGAATCTCCGCCTGGAACCTCCACTTCTCCTCCCAAATACCATTGTCGACTCCGTCGGAGGCGGCGGCGGCGTTGTCTCTCGCCTCTTTGGAATTCAGCAGCACGACGGGCGGGATAGTGTAGCAGAACGTCCTCTCTTGGCCAAACAGCGTCTCCAGCTTCCCCTTGGGGGCTCCGGAGGTCCTGGCCGCAGCCTGCCTCCGCCTGGGGCGGCGCGGGAGGTGGAGGATCCGCGGCGTCTGGGGCGGCGGCGGGTGCCACTTCGGCCTTCTCACTGTCGCCATTTTGGGTGGTGTGCTGGTCGTGTATTGGGTGTGGGGGGGGACTGTTGAGAGTCTCGCTGTTTGTAATTCGAATGCAACGGTAGTGATATAGACAGACTAGAAAGAGCCTAGAGAGAGGTTGGGTGGGAAAAATGAGGATCCTGTGGGCCCCGGGGGAGATGGGGCCCGCTAAAATAAGCGGGCCCGTCCAGCTCACTCGCTTCTACACTCCAGTCCAAACCAAGCCATATCCCGATCGTGGGGCCACTTCGGCTCAGCATCGTACCTATCTATGCTCTGCTTCTGCGGAATTTTTTTTTAAAAAAAAAAGAGATAGTAGTAAAAAAATAAAGTAAAAACAACTTAAGTGAGTATGTCTCTTCAATTCAAATTCACCTATATTCATCCAGTGTTCGATTTCAATGACATCGATCGATCATAGAGGAGAAAGGGTAAAAAGACAGTATGTGGTTTAATTTTATCTAGGAAGATAAATAATGAAGATAAAAAGACAGTATGTAAGTTTAATTTTATCTGAGAGTTAGTTCGTCAATGATGAAAATCGTTAAATGAGTTCCTCTATTTAATACTCCGTCTTAATGTACATTTTTTTAAAGATAATATAAACTATTTAACATATTAATTTTTTTTATAAGTATGAAATTATTAAAAAAAAAACTATATTTTATATAGTTTTTTACATTTTAAAAAACATGCATGAGTATGATTATAGTAGTTATTAAAAAAATATTTTAATTAAAAATATCATTTTCCGCAAAATTCTTCATAAATGTAACATAATTTTTTAATTGTCATCACCCTCTATAACCCACTACTGTAAATTTCTTAAATTTCATATATTGGGGAAAATTTGTTCTCTCTTAAAACGTGATTGACTCATTGTTGATTGGAGATGTTTGTGAGTTTGTGTGTTATTTGGCTGAATAATTTGTTGAATAATGAGAAATTTAGATTTGATAAGAAATTGAAAGAAAAACAAGGAGAAGTGGGAATCATGGTGGTTGTGGAAGAGAAAGCAGCAAAGCAGTGACGGGGAGAGAGGGGCGGCGTGCAACCTCGATTTCTCAAATCAGACACAGATTTGAAACGAAAGCAATCTCCCTCTATCTCTCCCCTTTTATATTTCTTTGTTTTGGGTAATTGATGAAGGTGAATCAGATTATTAATTACTCCCCCAACACCTTCTTCTTCATCCTTGTTTGGAGTATTGATTTCCTAGTTTAATCACAGTAGTAGTAAAAAATTGTTAACCCTCGTTTAGTTTTAGTTCCGGGAAGGAAATACGGAGTATACAAATTGCTTCGTACAATGTCTTGTTTTTTTAGATTTATTAAATTGCTTCGTACAATGTCTCGTTTAGTTCCGAGAATTATAGGACATGTGGCCTTAGAAAAAAGAAAATTAAAAGGGGGAAAAGAATGAAACTTTGATGCTGATTTTTGAATAATCACATACTACGGAGTAGTATAATAATACGATTCGAAATACTAGTGTAGTGTACAAGTAGACAGGTAGTGGTCTGACAAATAGCCTTCAATTGTATGGTTAGGTAGAAAATCCATGGTGGGGAAATCCTAGTTTCAAGTGTCTACAATATTAATTGCTGGAATAGTACTAGGAATTGAAAGCTACGTGTCTTTGTATATTGCCCCGGACCGGAGTATTACTATTTGTACGTCCCTTAATCTATCCATAAATTCCAGGCTGACCTTTTTTCAAAAAAAAAAAAGAAAAAACAGAAACCGATTATTTATGACAAACTAGACACGAATACGATCGGTAGTCTTTCTTAAAGCGTTATTTCGGATGAGAATATGAAATTTTAAATCTGTGTTAAGGTTGTAAAGAGTGGTTAAGTGATCCAAACTTTAAAGTCAGAGAAGTTTTAAATCTAAATACATGTCGAATAATGGAATATCCAAAAGCGATAAAGATCCATTAAAAAGTCAGAAAGGATCATTTCGAATTCTCGGGAGCAATTTTAAAACTACATTAATAATGCAAAAGCTATCCCCTCTAATTTAATGTTTTGGATATTTAGCTCTAGAGTTTTTGGATATCCAGGTTGTCCATTTATATTAAGGCTAGGTTGAGGTTCAATAGAAGCTTTGGAGATTATGAAAGCTTATGAGATTTCGAAAAATATACATGATCCCGTCTCTTAATTATAGATTATTTGATTTTTTTTTTGGTGCATGCTTTTTATAAAAGCTAAAAACTTTATAAAATATTTTTTTTATTAATTTAAAAAAATAATTTCAAGTATGAATATATTAAAATTATATTTTTATAAAAATTTTAGCTTTTAAAAATTCAAATAATCTATATTTTCAGACGAATGGAGGACTCCATAGTAATTACTTGTTATATTGATGCGTGTTAAGTTGTAAATTTATGATTGTCCCAATTAGAATTTCATGCAATCCAAGTACATTTTTTTTTTTATTAGGAAAAAATTCGGATGGGCTGGTCCTACCCGGCAGCATCCTTACGGATGAGGTCAAGAAAACCTGATTCATTTTTAATATCGACTCCTCAGGCAGTTACACTTTTTCAGGTGAGAATGGGGAAATTTGGTTAGATGAATGTTACTGGAGTGAATGCCACAAAGTACGTAAATGTATGTTTTTTGAGTTAACACATTCAAATTGCTGTACGTGAAAGGGAAAAGGTGCAGTGACAAAGGATGTCTCAATCTCAAATTCAATGACTGCTCTATTTGCTTGCTTCCTGTTCCAACTTGGAGGGTCCTCTTAATCTCTTTATTCTAGTATTAAATTCAGTAAAAATTGTTTAGGTTAAAAAGTGAAAAAATAAAATAAAATAAAATCAGTGAAGGCACTTCAGTTCCACCGCTGGAGGTGGGTGACTGTCGGTTGAGTTTTATTTTTTACCACGTCACTAAACAAAATCCATTTTAATACTAGTTGCAACTTTACCATTTTGAATAATAATTATTATAATAAAATTAATCAATTCTCTTATAGGTAGGTTACTCAAAAATGATTTTTTTTCCCAACTAAACCATTGCTCCCTCCCTTTCATTCATGTTAGCTCTTTGATTTTGTTTCAAAATATTTGTCATTTCAGAACTTTTACCACCTACTTTATATAATTATTAGAGATTGTAAAAATTGTTAGCTAGTGGGGTAAGGAAATTTATGGGATTTTTTTTAATATACTCCTATGCATCAAGAATAATTTTTTATAAACAATATTAAAAGAGAATGATAATTTTTTTAAAAGAACACGTCATTTTTTTATTAGAATGATTGAAAATAACAAAAATATAGTCTAAAATAAAAATAAATATTGGGATTTAAATCCAATACCCATTACTCCTACTTCTCTCACTCTACTAACTAACCAAAAGAACCTATTTGCTATAAATTTTATTTAGATCTCATACATGAAAACATTACTCCAAATTATTAAATATATGTAAAAAAAAGTTTTTTTTATTTTCCGACTAGGGGTGTTTCCGCCAACCAAACATCTCAGATTTACCTTGGTGATGGTGTTAAAAAAGTTGAACAACAACAATTCAAGCTCAGTATATAGGATCCTGTTCCGATGGAGTTAAAGGGAAACTCTATCAACCTTTCCTCTCTCAAAAAATAAAGAAAAGAAAAAAATTAAAAAAAAATTGAGGGGGGTGGGGGAGGGAAAGGAGGGGGGGATTTTCAACCACTGATTTTAAAATCAGTGGTTGAGATCCTCTCAACTCTAGCATTAAATATTAATATATTTGTATTTGTATTATTATTTCTGTAAAAAAAATTTAAATACAAATTTCTACAACAAGTATTACTCATGAAAAACAGAGGGAGTATTGGAAAGAATTATCCGGATCTGTTATTTAAGATGTCTCCTTTGCATCAAAATATGCAACAAACAGGCTTTGATTTGATTCACCACATTGGCTCCATATTCCATTTAGGGGTGGAAATGGGGCGGGTTATGGATGGATGAAGGCACTCCATCACCCGCCCCACGGGTAAAAACTTTCACCCGCTCCATCCATCACCCGCAAACCTTTTCACCCGCATTCGACCCGCGCGGGTGATGCGGGTGGAGCGGGTACCCAATGGCTGAAACAAAAGAAAAATCCAAATCAACAAAAGTAGTCCAATTCTAATCAAAATTACAAAGAGGGTGGAGTTATGTATTTTTATTTTTGATCGACAAAGCACTTAAATTACGAGCTAATTAAAATTTGAAAGTGAAAGGGAATATATCCCTATACTAATCATATATTAATCCAGTATATCCCTTGCTATAACGTGGAAAAGCAAGCCGAGAACATATCCATTCTAAATGAAATTTGGTGGGCAAAGCACTAATCAAGGATTAGGGTTTGTAGAAGTTAAACTTAAAAAAGGTAAAATAGTAAAATCACACACATTATGTATATAAATTTTAGGATTTTATGCGGATTTGCGGTGCGGGGCGGGTTAATGGGTGGGTTAATGGGGCGGGTTATGGGTGGAAAATCTTCACCCATAATCCATCCATCACCCGCTTCACCCGCACCCGTTCCACCCGTCACCCACTTTTTTGCGGGTTTTCACCCGCAAAATTAATACGGGTAAAGTGAGTGGAGCGGGTACCCACGGGTTATTTCCAGCACTTTACCTTTAAGCTTTGACCTACTACTTGGTATATCTTTATGGACGATAACTTGCAATCTAGTCTAGTGGTTGAAATTAAATTGTCAATCTATTCTTTAACTGATTGCGATCTCTAATTGTTCTCATGATCTTCTCTTGGATCCATAAATAGATTTTCAGTAATTTTGTTTATATTGCTCAATTCCTTTCAACACTATCCTTTTTCTTTTGTGAGCAATATGCAATTCTTGTGATTAACATTATACATACTCGATAAACGATCAATTGAACTTCATTGATCTACCTTTGAATCAGGTACGGTAAGACTCATTAAAAAATAAATTTTCACTCACAAGAGACTTTATATTTTTTTAAAAGATTCAAACTTGGCATAAGATCTAAACGAATTATTTATTTATAAGCATCATGAGAAACATATTGAAGAAATTAAAGAAATCCCAACAGTTAAACCATCTGTAAAATTAAAAAAAAAATCACAAATTAAAAGATGATGCAACAGTGAAATAATTAAATGGATCTAAATGTTTGTTGAATTCCAACAGTTACTTGTTAATGTTAATTAAGATAAGAGTTTAATTAAATTTGGGTGGATTTTGAGTCCTCTGACAACTTGATTCCCCTTATATGTTCCCTTCACTTGCCAATTGCCATTCACTCACTGGGTTTAATTTGCAGAATAGAAATGGTGGCTTTTTTTTTTTTTTTTTTAATTTCAAAGCAAGTCAAGATTTTGAGTGATATACCATCCAATATCATCCTTTTGGCTATGAAATTCACCTCTCATAAAATATTAAAATGTGTGCAATTCAATAACTTCTTACTTATTCCAAACTTGCTGATTTTTTTAATTACAAAAGAAGACAATTCACATTCCCTGTAAGCAACTGTTATGTTTCTTATAAAATATTATATGCAATTTCTATACATATCTGCAGAAATGGACTGACCCTGAGTCCCTAACCCTGCACTGTCTGTCTCAACTGGCTTCACTTTGTTTTCAATTGATTGGCATTCCCAAAATTACCCTATCTTTTATTTATTGCAAATTTGGATGGATTTGTATAGTAGACATTTGTTATAGATTAGGAATATATATACATATATATAGCTGCACAGTTGCATTTCATCATCGATCACAAGCTGGGTACTGTATCAGTCTGTATCCTATATAATCCCAACAAAACCTGGCAACTCAATTCAAAATTAATTTGCAAGTCAAATGTAAAAGATACTCCAGATACACACACACACACACACACACACACACATATATATATATATATATATATATATATATATATATATATATATATATATATATATATATATATAGAATAGCTTTCCAATGAGTACACCCCTTACCATGAAACGGGGGGACAAATCTCAACTCTTGGGTCAAAAAAATAAAGGGCTAGGATTAACTTTGAAAAACAAACTGTTTAACCGTAAAACTACCTAGTATTAATATTTAATGTTAAATATGAATTCTAGTTGGTTACACGTTTAAACGTAGAGATGAAATCTCTGATATTTTACTTGGAACTACAATGCACTAAATATGAATATTTAATAATTTATATATGAATAATTACATAATAAAATATGAATATTAACACAATATGGAAATAATAGTTTTTGGTTACCTGCTTTAAGCGGTTAACATCCTAGTGTTCATATTTAACATTAAATATGAATACTAGGTAGTTACACGCTTAAACAAGAATTTTTAAAACTAATCCAGACCATTGGTTTTCTTTCATCCAAGGGCCTAGATTTGTCCCCTCGTTTCATGGTAAGGGGTGTACTCACCGGAAAGTCCCCCTATATATATATATATATATATATATATATATATATATATATATATATATATATATATATATATATATATATATATATATATATATATATATATATATATATATATATATATATATATATAGGGGATTAAAAGGTTAAAAACACAATCCCACCCATATATAAAGCGCGTGTTTCACCCTACCCAAACCCTATCGATCCCACCCAATTAGTTTTTTCAACCCAGGAGATGAGAGAGCGATCGGAAGTTCGGCGCTCGGGAGTGCCAGGAAGAAGATGACGACAACGACCAGGGCGGGAGGCACCCTCGCCCTCGTCATCCCACACACGCCGAGATCTCGCCTTCACGCCGCCCTCCTCCCCGTGGATGCATCTCCTTCACTGAGATCGGAGAGACCCCCTATGTAGTTGTTCTTCAATCGTCCTTCTCCGGTAAGCTTCTCTCTGTCTCGAAGGCGAATGGCATTCGAAGGCGATGGCGATGGAGATCCTGCTCAGGGAGGCCGGATCTGGGCGAGGTGGTGATCGGCGGTGGTGAGAGGCGGTCGGATCTGGAGAGCAAAGGAGTGACGGCAGGGGCTGCGTAAGTTCTGCGAGGAGAGGAAGGAGAGGATGAGGGCTGCGTGGTGGTTCGTGGGTGCACCGGTGGGTGGATCTGGGCAGGAGGTCGCCGGCGATGGTGCTGCAGGTGGTGGTGGCGGCTGGTTCTGGGTGCTGAGTACAGGAGGGAGGGGGCGGCTTTGATCGAGAGAGATGGTGAGGTATAGGTCGAAATCCAGCGAGGCGAGATGGTGAGCCGACTCCCTGGTGGTGGATCTCCAGTCGGGGAGGTTTTCCGATGGTGGTGGATTTGGAGTCTAGGGTTTGTGATTAGTTGAAATCCTTTTTGTTTGCAATTGATTTAATTGCTTGATTGAAAGAGATATTCGGGGGGAAAGCCGAATTATTCATATGTATGGACCGATTTTGTGTTTCATGAAATGTGTTTTTTTTTATGTTGCCAGTCATATGATTGAAAAATACATCGATACTTTCGAATAATCATGGGATACTATCGAATAATCATGTGATACCATTGAATAATTTTTAGTTATAACACTACAACACCATCGAATAATCAAGTTGTACCATCGAATAATCAAGTGATACGATCGAATAATCAAGTGATACCATTGAATAATTTTTAGGTAAAAATTTAGAGGCGTTTTCAGGATGCTAGCCGATTTGAAAAATACAACGATACCATCGCATAATCCGTCAATATGATCGAATAATCCAGCGATACCGTCGAATAATTTAAAAACAAAAAATACACGCGCCCCAACGCAGCAAGTGAGGAAGGAAATTTGTGGGTCCCACTGATTTTTAATTAAAGAAAAAGGTTAAATTGGCTATTAATCTCAGCCACCCATTTCAATTAATCAACGCACAGGATGTGTTCTCATGTTACACAATAAGGGATGAGTACCCATGAACCACCCTCTATATATATATATATATGGGATGGTTCAGGGGTACTCATGGGCTATTGTGTATTATGTGAACACATCTGGGCCATTGATTGAATGAAATTGATGGATGAGATTAATAGGCAATTTTAGTTTTTTTTAATTAAAAATTAGTGGGGCCCACATCCTTTTTTTGCCCACTTGCTGGATTGGGGGCGTGTGTAGTGCACTCTCTTTAAATTATTCGATGATATATCTGGATTATTCGATCGTATCGACGAATTGTGCGATAGTATATCAGGATTATTCGATTGTATCGCTTGATTATTCGATGGTATCGCTTGATTATTCGATGGTGTTACAGTAGTATAACTAAAATTATTCGATGGTATCACAGGATTATTTGATGGTATCGCATGATTATTCGATAGTATCGATGCATTTTTAATTCATATGACTGTCAAATAAAAAGAACAAATCATGAAGCACAAAATCACAAAATCGATCCATACATATGAATAATTCGGCCTTCTCCCCGAATATGTATTTCAATCGAGCAATTAAATCAAGCAATTGCAAACAAAAACGATGGTATCGTTTGATTATTCAACGATATCGCTTGATTATTCGATGGTATAGCTTGATTGTCTCCCAGATGAAACAATTTCCAATTATCCCCACCCAAAGAACTGGACATTATGAAGTCCAATTTCCCAGCCAAAATAATCTTGCGAGAAGCTCCAATTATGATCCCCATAGATAAGCAAGGAACAAAACTTGAATTAAAGGAAAAGAGGCTCATACGGTGGAATCTCTCATCTCCATCACAGCAATACGCAATCAAATTTACAAGGCTCGGATGTCTCAACTTGTCCACAGCCCAGGCCTCCTCCTACAATCAACGCCTTCGCCTCCTTCAAAACCGGGCTTAGAACGCCGGCAACCTTCGCAATCGACACGTTCGCACCATCTTCGACCTTTCCTTAACCGCCCTCGCCGCCTTCGCAATTGATTTCGCTGCCAACTGATGTGCCCTCGTCGCCTTCGCAGTCGCCTGAACCTTCGCAATCGCCGCCTTCACAGTCGCCTGCACCTTCGCAATCGATGTCGCCCCTTCGCAATGGATGTGCCCTTGCCGCCTTCGCAGTCGTCGCTCGCCTTCTCCGCACCTCACGTCTCCGCCTTCGAATGCCGGTATGAGACTCGTTGTCGTTTTCGCCGGAGTCTCAATCGCTTGTGTCCAGCCAGCGGTCCGATCGTATCCCCTTCTCTTTCTCTATGCTTTAGGGTTGAAACTGAAAAGGGTAGATTGTTGGTGCACGCGCTTTTATTGAAATGGAGGTGTGATTTTTCTATTTTTATTTTTCAATTAATAAAAATGGTGAATTAATCTCAGCCTTTCAATTCCTCCAAATTAATGGTTAGGATTTGTTCACATGATACATTTTAAGAGTTGAGTACATTTGATCTATACTATATATATTCTTCAATATTAATATAGTACTCTAATTGTTTATATATAAATGGTTGCATCTAGTTTGCTTTATAGACACTTCTTTGATCTCTTTTAGGGACTTGCACACGAGTTGCAAAGGTTATATATTAGTGTTTGATTTCTCACGCAATCAAGGTTCTTATAATGATAATTCTTAATGACCATATGCTCTTTATTAATAAAGATAATTCTTAATGACCACATATACATGAGAACATTTCAAAGCATGTTGTGCGCCTGATATATTTGACACATTTTTAAGAAGCTAATAACTCTATAAAATACCAAATTTTAAAATAATTTTATAGATAATTGTATTAAGTATAAGATTATTTTTGAAAAAATAATAAAATATTATATATTTTATATAGTTTTTATCGTTCTTAATAAACGTGTTAAAAGTAAAAAAAAAAAACTATTTTGAGACGAATGAGGTACCATTTATATTATTTGGTTATCTAATAAAAAAAATTACAAACAATTGCATCTTTATTTCTTGCTAATCGTAAAACGGTTTTTATAACATATGCGCATAGGATAAAACTCTTCTTTTTTTTTTTGTTCCAAAGGTAGGGGAGTATACCCCCTAATTATTACTCCCTCCGTCCAAAAATACATGGCCTTTTAAGGCTTGAACTTTTTTCAAAAATACATGGGCTTTTAGGTTTGTAGGGTAATTATTACCCCTAAAAAAGTACAATAGTAGGTAAAATTTAAGAATTCCCCCCTCTATAGTAATAATAAGATTTAAATATAAATAGGTTTCCTTAATTAATGTGCAAAGGTCTTAAAGACCATGTATTTTAGGACGGATGGAGTATTAATAATGGGAAATGCTAGTTCATAGGATGGGCTACACCATCAATATCCTCCAGGTTGTGGCTTGACGACGGATATTACATATCTTCAACTAAAAAAAAAGACAAGCGACTTTAAAAATCTAATTATAAAAAAAAAAACTAAACTAATTAAAAATTTTTTTTAAAAAAAAATCAAATTTAGGGTTTTATCCTATACCTTAGGATATAAGATAGAAAAATCGATAGTAAAAATGCTAACAAAGGCAAAGTTGTGAGGGTTGAAGGATCTGATTTAGGTTATAAGAAATTTGAATCTTTTATGATTTGAATGAGAGAGCAATGAGCATGTATACCTAGCTACGTGAGTTTTGGGGTAAAAAATAAATGAAACCACATGATTTTTTCTTACTTTAAAAAACCGGTGATGATTCAAAATTTATTTGGGTTCATTTATTGGATAAAACTTTAGACATTATTTGGATCAACCGTTCTATGTGAATCGGATACTATATTTATGGCACTTATTTCACATTAATTGTTTTAAACAATGAGAATAAATTCAAACTTCATATCACCTGAATCAAAATTTATACCCCTTAATATCTATCTATCTAATTATTTTGTAATCCTTTAAGTTTACGCTAAACTAATTAAAGATCATACTGTATTATATATAGTTGATGATTATATCAATGAGATTCAAACTCGAGAATTTTACCGTTGTTGCGGTGTGGGTCCCGTTGCTTCATAGATAAAAACACATTAACCAAGTTGAATTTTATTTATTTTTCCATTTTTGATACCTCATTAACCAAGTGGTTTTATTCAGTGCTAATTAACTACAAGTTCCAATACCATGTTCGACGGGAGCCTCTATTATAAGAAAATAAAATTTAATTAATTACAAAGATGAATCAGCAGGAAATTTTTGAAATTAAAACTCTTTAAAATAAATAAAAAGTCAAATGCTAAAAAAATAAATCATTTTTTTTGGGTCAGAAAAAAAAAAAATCATTGGTGGTGTTCCATTTTCAAAGGGCAAGTGGTATCTCGGAAGGCCATGGATTCATTCACCGGTGGATTTTTGTGGATTAAAAGTAAATGAATTAAAAATATATTAAGTATCAAACAACATATTAATTTGGCTGCACTTGATTGTTATATAATCACAAGGTGAATCCAAACACTTAAATTTTGTTGTATATACAATTGCTGTGGGATTTTGGCTGCAATTCAAATCATATCTTACCGCAGTGAAAAATCAGGCCTCTGAGGGTGTTCAGAAGAAAATATATATGCAAAAATCTTTCATAATGCATATATATATATATATATATATATATATATATACTGAGATTCAAATTTGATTTTTGATTGTCACTTTATAGATTATGAACAGTTTTTTATTTTATTTATTTTATATGTTAATGTTAGTGTTAGTGTTACTCTTTTTGTGATATTCAAAATCCAAAATATATAAGTGATCATTTAATTTTAATCTAAGTAAAAATATTAATAGCATTTATGTAGTACATGTAGGTGACGTTGAACTCTCCTATCATCTTAAAGATTCCTTAAATGCATTGACAATCTAACTATATATATAAAGTTGGGTTTTGCCCATTAATTGCCCATTAAGCAAAACAACCAAGGTAGTGAATGAACAAGGAGTTGATTCACACTAAACTACCACACAAGAAGGAATTCCTCATCTCTTGGAAGCTCCCTCAAGGTGAGTGGGTTAAGGTGAACACGGATGGAGTCCCAAAGGGTAACCGATAGGAATTGTCGCGGTTGGAAGAGTTATTAGGAATGCCAATGGGGGTTGGATTGGTGATTATCGATCTTATGAAAAAATATTCATATATATGCTCGTCTGCTTTTTATGGATTGGAGATCGTCTGGGAAAAAGGGCATAGGATGGGGATTGATCATCGAGATGGACTCCAATTTGTGGTGGATCTTCTCAATAAAGGGATATTTTATTCCCACTCCTTGCATTTCTAGTACGTATAGGGACTAGAGTTTTGTCCACATTTATAGGGAGGCTAATCATATAGAGGACAAGTTAGCTAACTATGCTTTTAACTATATACATGTAATAATTTGGATATGGCGTTATTATATCATCATCCAATGACATCTTTGCAGATGTAGATACATATATAGTTTTTTGTTTTGAAGACATCATCCAATGTCAGCAGAAGCTAGCCTAGAAAAGGCAGGCCACACAATCTACGCACATGTTGACTTCGTTGAAGAAGTGAGCAAGACCAGCTACCTCAAACTACTGAAGAATGAGGAAGACATCAGAAATGAGGATAATAATTCCATGGTTTCTAAAACTAAATAGTTAGAAAATGTTTTGCTATAATTTTGAAATGTGAGTTTGTTTTTCATTATGACTAATTATATTACATTGGACTTTATAATCAATTAACAAATGTGAATATATACGTATAACGTGCCATCCGCGGAAATTGTACTAGTTAATTTTGAATTAAGATCTAACTTTTTTCCCCTCAGCTCACCCTGACAAGTGACAATTCTCACAACTTATTTAATTCATCCTCTCTTTCACTTGAGAGCGGTAAAAATTTGAGACTAAGGGCCACCGTATATAACATTTACCTTTCTGCAATGCAACTACACAACACATCCATAAAAAGACAAGCAAATTGAATGAACAGCGATGTGAGTCAACCCATCTTTCATTTTTTGCCTTTTTCTTGCTTCTCATGATGCATAATCTACACATAATTAGGTAGGAATAATATTACATGAATGGATATATATATATATATATATATATATATATATATCCAAATTTTATATATTGTGTGTGTATATATACATCCAAATTTTATATTTTGTATACCCCGGCCATTTAAACAAGCCAGAAATAATATTACATGAATTGACTGAAAAACAAAGAAACGGAAAGAAATAATATTAGAACGTACTGATCAAGTGATCATCAATGTAGATAATTTGTTTATATACATATTATGATATTATTTAAAAATAATAATTTATATAGTTTTTATTACTTTAAAAAAACGTGCATAAATAGTAATAAGACAATTAAAAATGAATGGAGGGGTAGATTTTCTAATTTAAAAAAATGAGCATATGTCTATAGTTTATGAAACCGTGACTATGACTCACCCCACGGTTTTTAAAACCATCTATCTATTAATAATTATTATTAATTAATAATACTAATTCTACTAGCATTTTGCTGACGTGTCACGTCCACAATTAAACTTGAATTTTTTTATTTAAATGGTATTTTCTTATTGATCAATATTATTGTTGAAATTTTAAAATATCTATTTCCTATTTTAAACATATTTGTTTCCTATTTTTATACTAAAATATTATTTAAATTGATATGTTGTATGTCAATTTGTGATCTATTTTAATCACATTGAAGTATTGAACCTTTTTCAAATCTTGGTTGATTTTATTCTTGGATATTGAAATTATTGATTTATCATATTTAACCGATTGCAATATTCCCCACAATGTCTACATACAACGAACATGTAATAATCAATTTGTGAATATTCGATTTCAAAATTTAATTATAAAAATCAATTAGAGCCAAAAAAAGTTTTTTTTTGTAATTTAATTATTTTAGACATCTTAAATGACTATCGAAAAATAAATAATATTTTAAGACTTACAAGCATTACTAATGCTTATTTTACATCTTAGATGAGGCTTTTTACTTTTTTAGATCACTTTTCTACCTTTTATGATCTTTTTTTTACCATCTTATACCTTTATTTTCACTATTTATTTTCCTCTCTTTCTAACCATCTTTCTCATGAAAATAATGAATAAGTAATGTATATCTATATAACTTCAAAAGTATTCGCACAATCATGTGTTTATGATTTTTTTTAATCTTTGTATGGGAGCTTTTATTTTTCCTTTTAGATCTATCCTAATGATAATAATTATATATTTATTTCAAATTATATTAGGTGGTGTGTTTGAGTATTATTACTACTTTACCTTATTAAATCATTTTCAAAATTTGTGTCGTATCTCTATCCAACTAATTTATAAATTATAAAAAATACTTTATACATATATATTAATATAATATTATATAAATATATAAAATGATATTTAAATTTAAATGGATCAAACTCTCGTGCCTTCAATACACGGGTATTACACAATCAACTAAATCTTCCATAACTTTTAAAACCCCTTTACTCTCGAAAATTTTCACCGCCCCAATAATAGCCCTAAACGAAATTGAATGAAATAAAATTAGGGGAAAAAAGGTAAGGAAATGGGGAAAATTTACTCACAGGTAAAGTTGGATACAGTGAGTTGGAGAGTCAGTCAATGATAGGGCGAATGTGTCGTTGAGATGACTCTTTCTGTCTCTGCACCCATTCCTGCCAACTCACCCCTGACCTATCATTTCCTGACACGTGTTCAAAATTTTTACAGTCTGGGGTTGGTTTTTTGAAAGTGAAACGACGTCGTTGGTTTTGATTTTGTCACATACTCCGAAGGTTTTTGGACCATTGTGGGCCCATTCCTTGTGTTCTTGGCCCGTTTTATTTGGGACTGTGTAGTCCAGTTGTGGTCCATTACAAAAGGCCCGCCGATCATGGGCCGGTGATTCAAAAACTTTTTTTTTATCTCTGTTGTTTATCTCATTTTTACTATTTGTATGTTTACTTTCAAGAGCTTAAGGTATGAATGGTGGTCCATATGTTGAACTACCCTTATCACCAATGTAGCCTCAATACTAGGGAGGTATGAATGAAGTGAGAAGTGGTAGCTTTGCTGTAAAAATTATGAACTTTTAGGCCTCGTTCGGTGTTGATATCCAGATATCTATCAATATCTGACGCCATCTTAATATCAAATGATACCTCCCTCCAAATTAACGTATCAAATGGGCTAAAAAGAGGAAAAATATGATATCAAGTAATATTAATATATGGTTATATCAAATACTAGTTATCAGATATCGAGGTCGATATTTAATATTTGATATCTAACTATCGATACCAAACAGGGTTAAGTAATGTTGAATCCACTCGACATATTTCCACATGTTTGTTCACTTAATTTTTCATGGCACTGTAATTATACGCTCCAAGTTCCAACTATGGAAAAAGTCGTTGACAAGCAAGTACATTAGAATTTTGAGGGGTATTTGCGACTTGCGAGATCTGTAATTGAGGTCTTTCCCTTTGAATTCGCAAACTCGCCTCATAACGCTCTTTATGCGGATTATACAACATGAGAGAATTGGGAGAATGATGCATAAATGAATTAGTCATCTTAGTTTTACTCCTTAAATCTGTTAACAATAAAGTTTATAGTATATCTTTACTTGGTTTCAGCCTATGAACTTTGAAATTTAAATTCAAAGTCATATTTCACTCTAAGATAGTTCATACTGAGAGGGTTGTCACTCTGTTTGAGATGTATGTGCAAGTTATTTGCAGCAATCATAGTAGATTGAGTTGTTTTGGGTTATTAAGCATCTTGGTAGTATATGTGCAGGTCAGGTTATTTATTTAAAAAAAAAAAGAAACATTCCCAGAATATCCCTCTCCAAGCAGGATCTGGAAATTAAGATGTACGCATTCTTTCTCCAACTAAGTTGAGATGACGTTTCCGAGTGACCTAAGAAGAGACCAATAGGTTATAAAATAATAAAGAAAATAGATAAGATCAAAGTGGTAAGCGATAGGAAGGGGTTGTAGGTAGGCCAGGGATTAATTTCCTCTTGTTTATCCGGTGTAATAGAAGGATTTAAAATTTTCTTGATCCTAACATGGTATCAGCTCTTTTTCGAATGAGTTTGCTATGTAACCATGTCTTCCGTTTTTTTCGATTAAATAACCAAGTGAGCGAAAATGCTTGGAATGGAAATGTTATGACAAGTAAATAGCCTATTCTCATGTAGGGTTGTTATATGAGCTGAATAGTACGAGCTCGACTCGATAAAAGCTTGACATAAACTCGTTCATTTATTAAACGAGTTGAGTATGAACACATTTTTAAGCTTCATTCAAAGTTCGACTAGGCTTGATTCAAGCTCGAAGTTTGTAAAATTTACAAAATTTCTTTTAATTTATTGTGTCAAGAGCAAGTAGCCAAGTAGAGTTGCTTCATACTCGAAAAAAGTCCAGTTCAACTTCGTTCATTTACAAAATAAGCCGAGTATGCGCATAGTTTTAAGCTCACGTTCAAATTTAGGCTCGACTCATTCTTAAACGAGCTAAATATGAACCAACAATATTTGGTTCGTTCGGTTCGAATATGGTGCTCCGTAGTTCATTGCTTGATATTACTATTGGATGCATACTGAAAGCAAGACATTTAAGGGCTCATTGTCATCTTTATCTACCTCTTTTTGGGGTGATTTTGTGAGCAATACTACAAATTAAGCAGATATCTATGTATGAAATTAGATGTCTATTTTGGCCACAAATTAAGCAGCCCCAGAGCACTGAGGAAGTCTCTAGCTTGTTCTGACATGAGGGTTTCATCAGAGCCACCAAATGTGTTGTCAGAGGATAAAGAAAGTACACGTGGCACATGCCCATTTGGTGCCCTATCATTCCGGATAAGGAAATGGATGTGTTCCCAATAACCACACTCCTTATGACCATCTCCTGACTTAAAATTTGCCTCATAAGCCTGTGAAGAACCAACAGAATTCCTCAATAGAGAGCTCTTTTTGTGGGAAATGGCATCCATGGCAATGACTTCACCATTCCTTGGCTCAGCCATGAGCCTGTCCAAGCTCCCCGCAACCGCCACCTCTCGCCGAAGCGTGGTGATGACCAAGGCGTCGGCCTCGAAGGTGACCGAGATCAAGGACAATGCGCCGGAGGAGAAGAGCTCGAAGAGGAGGGATCTAGTGTTTGCTGCCGCGGCTGCAGCAGTGTGCTCCGTCGCCGGGGTTGCCATGGCGGATGAGCCCAAGCGTGGGAGCGCCGAGGCGAAGAAGAAGTACGGTCCCGTCTGCGTTACGATGCCGACTGCCAGGATCTGCCGCAACTGAGTATGATGTATAATCTGGCTGTGCAATGTTGTTTGTAATATTCTTGTGATCATCCTCCTTTTGTAGAACCTGTTCCATTTAAATGCCAAATCATAAACCTTATCTGATCTCCCATTGTCGATTTCCTTCTTCTCGAAACCAAAACCGATTCTTAATCCTAATAAAGATGTTCGATTATAAGCTAATACAAGGAGATAAGGTTTTCACACTACTGCTGATGATAGAACAAAAATCCAGGCTCTGATACAACCAAGACTAACAAAGAAAGGGGGAAAAAAGTTATCTCACGTCCTGTGAATTGAGATTACACATCAGAAGGGCAAAGTCGGTAGTCCCTGTGCTTTTGCTCCTGCTGCGACCGAGCCAATAGCAATCCCTCGGGACTTTTATTACGTTGTAGGAAGGCGGAAAATACAGAAGCATGGCATACGTAGGTTCCAGTTGCAAAGCCACATGAATACAGGATTGTGGGTGGCTTGCATTGCTAACTGATAGCGATAATCGGTCTTATTCGGCAGTTGATAGTTCATGGATACATAGGCCTCCTTATCAGCAAATAGCTTCAATTCTTGGAGCCTTTCCAGTTATCAACCAATTCTTGGAGTCTTTCAAATCCCTAAGATATAGAATTTAAGAGTTGATTATGACCATAAGAAAAATTATAGGGAAGAAGTGGATAATAAGCATATGCTTGCCACAAAGAAACCCACAAACTACAGAGTGTTTTTGCTTCAGCACTTACCATACGCAATGAGAAGTTGCCAAATGATTCATTATCTAGCCGGTCGTGTTTCCAGTGGAAAAACAAAGGTTCCAAGACCTTCTCTAGGTCTTGAAGCTTGACCTTATTCATGAAAGCTTCTGCTAGTGTGGATTGGTTAGGTGTTCCCCCCAGCCACACCTAAATCCGGACACAAACAAAATTGAAGTCAGAACTCTTTCTACAGGTATAGCCATGGTGATCGAAAGAGCCTACAATTTCCAAAATGGTTGTGACAACGCGAAGCAGAATGAGAAGCTTGCAATGAACGTACCTGGTAGCTAGAAGGACCATCACCAACAAGTCCAAGTTCAGCCATGTAGGGTCTGGCACAGCCATTTGGGCAACCAGTGACCCTTATAACAATAGATTCATCGATCTTGAGACCAACCTGATCGGAAGTTATAAACCTTGTTAGATTACGAATGTGATGTTGTTTACATCAACAAGGATCTAGGGGCCATATCACCCTTTTTCCCTCCTTAACATCCCAAACTAGAGAAACCCACATCAGAATATTTACCTTCCCAAAGACAGCCCGGACCCGTTTAAGTATGTCAGGTATTCCACGCTCAGCTTCAGCTATCGCAAGTGGGCACAGAGGCAATGAAGGGCAGGCCATCGCAGTAACATTCAGAGGATCAACATTCTCAGGTTGCTACAAAATGAGGTCAATCCACAAGATTCTCAGTTTTAACAATTGTGTATTGTCGAGAAAATGGGGTAGTGGGATTATATGATGGATTCATTCAAACAAGCATTAAGTCGAGCTTACCAGAAAGCCACCTTGAGAAAGAGCATCAGAGATTGGCTGCTTCCATGATTTGTCAATATCGCACAGGATGAGGTTCTGGTTCGGTGTAATTCGAACACTCAAATTGTATTTTTCAATTACTTCCCTTAATGTTTTCTTCATGGTCCCCTTCACACGGCCATTGTCAACATGAAGGCCACAAAATAGATTGCCATCTCCCTGCCAAACAAGACATACACATCAGCAAAATCTTTGACCCTTAAATTCTATAAGTAGAAGGCATAGCCATCCCCTACAGAAAAATAAACACACAAACATTTCCTTGAACTTCAACTAAAAATATTATCTCACACAAAAAGATATAAAATAATATTGTTTACAATCTAGATCTGGCTTGAGCAAGACCACCAAATGTTTGATGCGCATCCCACAATTAACTCAGGCTCTCAGCAATATGTCAATGAGGAATTATAAGGTACGAGTGGTACAATATGTCATGCCTCCATGTCAAAGACTATGGTATTTATCAGAAATTGCTGAATCAGATTACACATAAATAAGAAAGAAAATACCTGCTCATGCCATCCCAAATAACTTTTGAACTCCCACTCAGGTAGCTCTCTTAAGGGCTCGAAACTCTTTCCATAGTATTGTTCAACAACACCTCTGAATTTGTCAATACCCCATGAATCAAGCAAATATTTCATTCTGCTATATTTGCGGTCATCTCTTCTCCCATTTTCTCTTTGTGTGACGACTATGGCTTTTATGGCATACAATATATCCTCCTTCGGCACATATCCTAATGGTTCGGCTAGACGAGGAAAGGTGGTCTCCAACCTATGTGTTCTTCCCATGCCACCACCAACCTGCAGCATTCAATTCCAAAGATCAAAATAGAGGTATTTAACAAGCACATGAATCACCACATGAACTAGAACAACAATCTTACATATATATTAAATCCCTGAGGTTCACCATCAGCATCTGTAACAACCACAACGCCAACATCATTTGTGAGGAGATCCACTGAGTTATCAGTTGGCACAGTGACAGCAATTTTGAATTTCCTCGGAAGGAACTGAGTTCCATAAATAGGTTCAGGTGAGTCGACAAAATTTGTGCCATGTGAATTATCATTACGGGCCTTCACCACTTCAGGCGCTTCAGCTGTCATAACTTTCTCCCCATCCACCCACATGTCATAGTAGAATCCCGATTGAGGGGTCAGGAGTGCAGCAATATTCTCAGCTGTCTCCTGCGCAAACAAGTAATCCTTCCTCACAAGAGGAGCAGCTGGAGCAAGCACATTCCTGTTCAGATCACCACAGGCACCGAGAGTAGACCCCATATTCTTAATGAGCGTGCTCATCACCGTCTTGAGATCCTTCTTCACAACACCATGGAGCTGGAACGTCTGTCTTGTTGTCAATCTGAGTGTTCCAATTCCAAACTCATCAGCAAGATCATCCATCACCAAGTACAATCTATTAGGCACCTTGCCACATGGATTCTTAGTACGGAGCATAAACGAGTAAGACTTAGGTCCCTTTTGATCCCTATCGTACTGCTGATAGCTCCCATGAAACTTAATAATTTGCGTAGCACTTTCATTGATATTTGGGGCATCAGTTAACAACTCCTCATTCAGAGGATACCTTATGTAGTTACTTTTTTCCTTGATTATCTCAACCTTACTTCGCTTAGGCTCAGTAGTTTTCTCTGGTTTCGCCGGCTGCAATGTAGATCAATACAATCAATACTCATTACAAAGGACAAGATCCGAATCATTATCATATCAGATAGCCATTCATAGGATCTGACAAACTGTACTAGCAAAAGCGAACTCCAAAATCGATCTATTAGAGCTGTTGCACACTTATGATTAACGAATCGCGAAATACGAACGAAACAAATGGAAAATCAAGCAAAATTAATCTTCAGAAATTAACATGAACAGTAGCGGCAGCAGAAATCAAGCACGACCGTGAACGAAAGAGTAACATGCAAGCCATAAATCGGTACCGTGGAAACAGCCTTAACGACGGAGGATGAAGCGGAAAAAGAGATAGCGAATCCATGGCTTCCTCTGCGAGCAGGGACCACATCAGAGGGCTTCAATCCACTGAAGTTGCTCAACCGGAGCTTCGAATCGGTGAAGGCAGCGGTATTGGCAGCGCCGACAGAAGTCGCCATAGCCGAAAACTCGCGAGGGAATGTCCGAAGGAGAGAGAGAAACCCTAGATAGCAAAGACTGGATGATCGCCTTGAAGAAGGGGGGCTCTTATGTAGAGAGGAAGGTGGGAGAGTGGGGGAGAGATTCGAAAATAATGGGAGAGCATTACAGAATGAATGCCTTCTCCACGCGCCTTCAAGGGAGTGGTGGCGCGTGGGTGGAAAATCAATTCGATAACAATGGGGCTATCTTTTCATTCTTTGACGATGAGGTCAGGGGTTACGTTACTTGCGTAAAATTCGAGGACGGATAATTCGAGGACGGATAACGTGTAAGTAAATATCAATATATAATACTAAAACAGAGGAATTGAGATCTGAAAGCGACAACAAATGAGTGAACCGACAGTGAAGAGAGATTTGGTTTCCGTTGGCGCTGAGGTGAAGGAAGGAGGCGCAGTTGGAGAGAGATTTGGTTTTCGTCGGCGCTGAGATTTGGTTTCCGACGACTCTTGGTTGACTGCATCGCCGTGAAGAGAGGTGGCGGCGAGGTGATGGATTGACCGGGGGGGGGTCACGGGGATATGGGGGATTTTAGGTCTAATGGATTGACGATAATGCCACCACTAAAACAGCTTCAACGTGGGAAGAGGGGCAATCTGGGACGTTTCCCATTCCTACCCCCTCCACCTCCCTCCTATGAGGTGGAGAAATCTCCTGGATCCAACCCCCTTTTTTCGCACCCAGTTCACCCAATCCACCCCCTTGGCAAACACTGCCGCACGAATCCCAAAATCCCATCCCCACCCTAGTGCACCCCATATTCCACCCCGTTGCCAAACACGGCCTTACTCATTGCTAAGTGGATTAAATCACTAGTTACAACAACAACAAAACATCTCTAACATCTTTCTCGTATCTGTTTTAGAAAATTTGAAGTGTTTAGTATTTATCTAAAACCATCTCCAACGGCTTTTCTATAAATTTTCAAAATGGAGAAATAAAATACATATTTTTCAAATTATTTTTGTTTTAACTCTAACAACTTCTCCATTTCGAAGATCCGGAAAATGCTGCAGATTTAGAGAATCCTCTTTATTTTTTTTCTTTGTTGCTTCTCCATTTTGAATAATGTAAGGGGAAATCCGTTGGATAAAAAAATATCCCAAAATTCTCCAAAACTCCAAAATGGGAGAAACGGTTGTAGATGCTCTAACATGTTTTTCATTGAATTATCTAAAGAATCTTTTATTTATCCATTTTGGAATTTTTTTTGGAGAAATGTTTTAGATAGCCTTGTTAAAAAAAATCGATATTCTATATAGTTTTTATCACCCTTAATATATATATATATATATATATATATATA
This sequence comes from Persicaria tinctoria, assembly GCA_037127255.1. Lineage (NCBI taxonomy): Eukaryota > Viridiplantae > Streptophyta > Magnoliopsida > Caryophyllales > Polygonaceae > Persicaria > Persicaria tinctoria. The sequence goes on from JBANSL010000014.1 coordinate 3,310,867, forward strand.
TATATATATATATATATATATATATATATATATATATATATATATATATATATATATATAAAATTAGTAAAAATCATTTAAAAATGGAGGAAGTATTTGATAAAAGTTAACAATCATTACGTCTATTATTTGAGTCAAATCGTTCATTTTGTTTAGAAACGAGCATTGCTTAAGTCGAGCCTAAATTTTAACTCAAAGTTAAAAAATATGTTAATACTCAACTTGTTTGGTAAATGAACAAGTTCAATTCGAGTTTTTTTTTTTACCACTGTCTATCTCCATTAAAAAATACAATTCTTTTTTTATTTGCACATTTTTAAGAAACTAAAAATATAGTAAAATATTTTTTCTTACCACTCCAAAATCCTTTTATTAACTTTTGTGAGTAAAATATTTTTTTACTAACAATCATTCACAATTTTTGTAAGAAAAGGATTTGGGTGGTAATTAAGTGAACATTTTACATTTTGACGGATAAAGTTGGATGATTTTTTTTTTTTAATACAATGAAATAAAATTTTTTTTTTAAATACTTGGTGGTTCTATATATAAAGTTTTCTCAGTTTTTTTTTTAAAGCTTTGTTTTGCATTTTATACGTTTGCATTTTATACTTTATGGAGTACAGTATTACTTTATGTGGCAAAAGTGAAAAATGGCAGTCATGGGTGAGCTCATTGCTGGCACTCCTGGCAGCCTGGCACAGTGGGCACTAAGGATGAACCTGGACGGGACCTCCGGGTTAGGTTCTTTTTAAGTAATTAGAGTCACTCGTGTCCGTTTTACTCCTTAGCATGACTAACATTTTTTATAATCAGTGTAGGGTAATTTACTATACGTTTTTGTCTTCTAATTTCTTTATACTCTATCCGATTGAAAATATAAAGTGTTTGACTTTTGTACACGTATTTTAATAATCTAAAAATTATATAAAATATTAATTTTTTTTACATTATGATACTCATCATTAATAAGTAGTATACTAGTGTAACAAAATTTAATTAAAAAATTAATATTTCATATAGTTTTTAACTCCTTAAACTACTTACATAAAAAGTCAAACGCCTTATATTTCCAATCGAAGAGAGTATTATTTACTTCTTGTAATTTTTATGTCATTTATTTCAATTATTTATTTATGTAATTTGCTTTCAATTGTACATGATAATTAGTTCATATACGATTCGTTCGGTCTCTCGATTTCTCTAGACTTGTCTGGCCAGATTTTTTTTTAAAAATATTTTTCATATTTTTTTTCGAGTAGTTTAATTTATGTGAAGGATTACTTTCGGAGAATTTTACTACTGGTAGATTTGGAGAAGTTGAATAACAACTCCATGAATAAATCATGCTTAAAAAAAATTGAAGTCGGGTAAATCAAGATTAATGGTAAAGAGTGAGAGGGTAAGGAAGGTCGATCTCGAGTTCGATTCTTACCTCCATCCTTTCTCTCTTTTGGATAAAAATCAAGGTTCACATTGCTTTTATCATTGGGTCTAACCAGTCATCACTAGTCGATTTACCTGTGCATGATTTTTATCGGTTGGATCACGTGTCGGATTTACCACCAAAGGTGAATTAACTCGTTATAAAATAAAAAAAAGTTAAAAATTTGCTCTTATTCATTAAAATAAAAATACTCATCCTGTCTTACCATGAAGTTGGGTTTTAATTTGATTTTGTTTTTACAGAATATAGTCTTTATTACATTTCTTAATGGTCAATTTGTGAAATATAATAATATAACCCATATATTAATTATATGGCCATTTTGGATTTGTCTTGTTCCTTTTATTGACCACTTGGGCCAACAAATACTCCTTTAATAAAGCAGCCCCACGAGAAAAATAAGTAAAGAACACCATTGATGACCAGATTCCACATGACCCTAGAGCTTCAACAAAAGCCAATATTTTATCTACATGGATATGTCTATGCACACTTATTTGTGCATAGTGCACACTTTTTGGTATCAAATAGACAAATAGTCTATAGCTATATGACATTTTGATTCGTGTTAACTGTTAAGAGTTTGCACTGATGGCTTATAATGAACTAATTAGATATTTATATGACTGGGCAATAGGATTTTTTTTTTCATTTTAAAAATGAATAGAAAGTGATTCGACATATCAAAGATATTTTTTTTTGAAAAAGACAAGATTCAGTACACCAAACAAACATATAGTGTTTTTTTTTCCTTGACTCGTTCTTGTAGGGTGCGTTTCTACTTGTTGTATTGTACCGCTTTTTGTTTTCGTTTGTATTTGACGGGTTTCCGTATGCCGACTTGTCGGCATCGAAATTCAGGTATATCTGATCTCGAATTATTACCTAATCAAATATATATATATAGTATATTTGATGTATTGATCAACAGACCGGACAAATCCATAAATGAGCAAACCATCATAATAAGCAATCGACGATAAAAGAAATACGGAAATTTCGCGAGGTACCCCTGAAGTATTGCAATTTTCGCGAGGTATACAACTCTTTTACATATTTCGCGTGGTGTCCCTGAGGTTTCGAATCTTTTCGCCGAATGCCCTCCCTCGTTAAATTTAACAGCCCAGTTGATTCTCCTCCGTTAGTTTTCAATTAAAAAAAATAAAAAAAAAAAAAGAAAGAAGAACAAAAGTGCAAGGAAGAGAGAGCGACAATCGACCGCTTCAGAAAGCTCGAGGAAAGGGCGGTGACTATGGCTCGAGAGAAAGGGCGGTGAGCGGCGTCGCGATCTCCAGGCAGGCTAACCACCACTCCATATCCTCCTCCTCCGCCGTCGTTGCCCATCTCCGCTTACTCCCACCCCCGCCATCGCCGTCACCGTCGTGGTTGGGGATCAAGAGCACTGAGGAATCGTCAATCGCCGGTGTCGTAGACCGTGACAGCCATTGGTTGTTGGGCGAGGGTTGCGAGAGGGGATCCGAATTCGTCTGCAGGTTGAGAAAATTGGTCCCTCCACCTGCGACGGCGGAGTCCTGGGAGACGTCGTCGCCGAAGTAGGGGCCGCCATGGGAGCGGAGTATGGCGTTGCTGAGCCAATTGGGGCCGTCGGCGCCCATTTGATGGTGGTGGTCGTCGGGCTTGGGGGAGGAGGAACTCGGCAGTGGGAGATGGTGTGGTGTGGCGGTTTCAGAGCTATTGGATTCAACAAATCAAAACCCTAGAGGGGTATTCAACAAATCAAAGCCACCGTTCTTTCTTTCTTTTTAATTGAAAACTAACGGCATCAACTGGACTGTTAAATTTAACGAGAGAGGGCATCCGGCAAAAAGATTCGAAACCTTAGGGGCACCACGTGAAATAATATGCAAAAGAGTTGTATACCTCGCGAAAATTGCAATACCTCAGGGGTACCTCGCGAAATTTCCGAAATAAATACTACATAAAAGGCAAACTATCATCACAAAGCACTATTGTGTAGTCCAAGAACAATCGCTAAAGATATCGGAAGTGATCACCAATGAGAGAAATAACACAAGAATGACTCATGGGGAATAACTATGGACGCCTCATATTTGAACTCCCTCACGAGTGTGTGCATGTTGATCTCACCTGCATCCATAATTTTTCCAAACATAAGTAGATGTCCATGCAACCCTCAACATGTGAAATCACACGAAGTAACAGCAAGATGATGTCACAATCTTTCCTTAATTTTTATAGATAACTTTTTTTTTATCGTACACTTCAAGTTGTTTTCAATTGTACACATCAGACATGCCTGATAGTTGATGGCATAAAAATCTCCACCTTGAAGGATGTAGTTGTACAACTCAAAACATTTTCTATTCCCATCAAATAGGTTTAATCATTAAACAAGTTATTCACGTCTCTAACATTTCTATCCAATTTTATTGACAATATTTTCATTAAATATTACGGAAATTTCACGAGGTACCCCCGAGGTATCGCGAAATTCACGCGGTAACCACTTCTTTTACCTCTTTCACGTGGTACCCCTGAGGTTTGAGATTCTTTCACCTCGTGCCCCTCCCTCTTATTTTTAACACTTTTCGTTAAGTTTTAATTAAAAAAAAAAATTCCTTTTTACCTGTACGCGATTTACCCAGAGGCGATTTACCCAGAGAAACCTTCACGCGAAAGAGGCGACTCCACAGGCGAAGACCTTCGAGCGAAGAAGACTCCACAGGCGACTCCACAGGCGAGCTGGACTCCGGCGTCGGCGGTGACATCGGTGTGTGGTGGCGAATTGCTCTCTAATTTCGAGCGAAGGGGAACTTCCGACAGGTATGTCCAATTTCGAGCTTTTTCGACTATGTGTATGGTTAATGGTGCTCCTACAAGGTTGCTTCTACACCAATTGCTCTCTAATTTGTCCCCTTCTTTGAATTTGTAGAAGAATTAGTAGTTAGGGTTTAGGGTTGTCGAATTTACGAAGAAATTGATAGTTATTAAATTTAGTAGTTAGGGTTTAGGGTTCTCGAATTGCTCTCTAATGTATGAAGAAATTGATAGTTATTGATTCTAAAATGGTGTTGAAATGGTGATTTATTGTTTCTGAAATGGTTTTATTGACTCTGAAATGGTTCATGATAGTTGATTGGAGTAAGAGAATGAGTGAGCGTTTGTCAACATGTTGTGAATCAAATAAAAGTTGTGTGAGAGTGCTCTATCGTCATCAGTTGCCAGCAGTAGTCTTAACAGTGAAGGATCAACAAAAGGATAGCTATGGAAGACAGTTCTATAGATGTTGCCGCTGGAAGGTATATTGATAATCTACCTAGAGGCAAATAAGTCTGAAATTTTCATTGTCATTATATAAATCAAGTTTGTTTGCAATGATTTTAGGGCATTGAAGATTGTAGGTTTTTTAAATGGTGTAAGAACGACACAAGTTCAGGGTTAGGTATAGCACCAGTTGACACACCTGATGAATTCAACACAAAACAAAGTTCACTAGAGGAGAAGATTGCAAAGCTGAGTGAGAAAAAGACGATGTTGCGCATGGAGGTGAAGAGACTAAAATCTGAAAATTGGAGCTTGAAGGCAGAAAATTTGACCTTGAAGACTGAAAAATCTACATAGGAGAGGGAAAAATGTAACGCCATTGCTAGGGAAAAATACGCTTTTACATTTGCTCTATGTTCTTGGATTATAGTTTTTGTATTGGTAGTAGCTTTTGTATCGGTTGTAAACGTCAAATAGGTTATTAATGGCGAGTCTTATTAGATGACGGATAATTGAGATGTAGAATATTTGAACGGTTTATATATGTCAACGAATTACTATGGTTTTTCTTAGTTCGATTTGAAGTTAAAGTTGTAAATGGGTGTTTTGTACAACTTGTATATGCTGTTTTTTGCTGCTGTAAATGGTTATTTTTGCTGCTGTAAATGGGTGGTGTATATGGGTGTTATTGACAGGTTAAAAATGTGTAAATGGGTGGTGTATATGGGTGTTTTGTACAGCTTGTATATGCTGTTTTTTGCTGCTGTAAATGGTTATTTTTGCTGCTGTAAATGGGTGGTGTATATGGGTGTTATTGACAGGTTAAAAATGTGTAAATGGGTGCTGTAAATCAGCTGTGTTTGGGTGTTTATGTTGCTGTTTTTGCTGCTATAAATGGTTGTTTTTGCTGCTGTAAAAGGGTGTTGTATATGGGTGTTATTGACAGGTTAAAAATGTGTAAATGGGTGATGTAAATCAGTCTGTTGGGTGTTTATGTTGCTATAAATGGGTGCTGTAAATGGCTAATAGAGGCAAATAAAGTTTGAAGTTGATTGCATTATACAATCACCGAATGTGTTGCTAGCAAAATACAACTAAAAGTCAGATACAATGCCCAACAAAAGTAATATAGTTGATGTAGTCATAGTGGAACCGATACATTAGTCTACTGCGTTCCGGCAACCGATGGGGCCGAGGACATCACTTCATCTACGGATTGAACTTGTACATCCTTAGGTGAGTCCTTCGTCGTCTTCTTCCTTGTTCTCCGTTCAATTCGAATGCCACCTTGTTCCCTCACCTCTCGAGCTGTTGGTCCGCCCTTGCACGTCTTCACATTATGTCCATATGCCTTACATCTTCCACATCGCACCAGTCGAGACCTCTTTCCTGCAGGTGCTTCACCCTCCGCTCTTTTTCTCTTTTTAGCTGGTCTACCAACACTCCTCTTCATGGTCGGTGGGTTGATTCGTGGAAGATCACATGGAGGCCACTGCTCTTCATCAGGAACCGGCCTAAAATAATGTGAATGGGTTACAAATATGGTACCAAGTAGGCTCTTTTATACAAATAATGTCGAAAATATGTTACCTATAATTAACAGAGTATGCTCTCTTATACAGTCTTAATGAATACCACTCAGACACGTAATGCTCCGGATGGCCTCTGCTCTCGATGATAGCCCTCACTGCATGTCGGCATGGGATTCCTCTAATTTGCCATTCTCCACATCCACATGTGTGCTCTGCTATATTGACAGCCAATGCAGACTGTCCTTCTGTGACTTCATACTCAGTCGGGGATGCCTTGTAAACCTAGAAAGCATTGCCTTTATGCTAAGAATACGCCGACTGAATAGATGAAGCAGCTTCAATACTAAAGATCCATGAATGAATGACCTCTTACCTGTAGGGCTCTTGAATCTGTTACCGCTTTCGCTAGTTTCGTTTTAGCATGGTCAGTTATCCCATCATTAGGCAAAGCTTCAACAACTTCTTGTCTTTGACAATGCCTAACCATTAGGGTTCGTCGAATTCCTACACAAGTAAAAAATGGAATACAATTACAGAAAATATGTAGTAGGGAAATCAAATTTGGATTGGATAACATTATAAAATATGTAGTAGGGAATCCATACCTTCAAGCAACTTGAGTACGGGAAGGCATCTATCGGCGCCCGATGTGGAATTGAATGACTCAACGAAGTTGCTTGATGTGTGAGGAGCGTGTAGAGATGGTTCGTACTTGTACCTTTCCCAGTTTTCGAACTTACCCACTTTTTGAAGCCATATCAAAGCACCTTTTCCTGCTACACTTTCAACTCTCTCCATTGCCTTCTTGAATTTATGTTCTGAGAAAGCTTTGCAGCAAGACCAAAACAACTCCTTCACTGGCTTTCCTGGAAAAGCTTTCTTAAAGTTTGCGAATAGATGAGTGCAACAATAACGCCTCGAAACGGTAGGCCATACTTCTGCAAGAGCCGGCTCAACCCCCTATATTTCATATTAAAGTAGCATTGAATTAGAATTAACGAAGCATATACATATATATACATTTCAATGGGTAAGATACGGTACCTTCTGTCTATCCGAGATAATACACCAGTTGTTCCTATTAGCACTTTTCAAAACCTCCCTCAGCTGAGAGAAGAAAGACGCCCATGTACTTTTACATTCATTCTGATAAACCCATATGCTATGGGGAAAATCTGCTTATTCCCATCAACAGCAATCGCAGATAAAACAAAACCGCCATGTTTCCCCTTCAAATGGCATTCATCTACTCCAATCAACCCCCGACATCCATGAATGAAGCCCTCGATCATTGGCCTCAATGCTAAGAATACACTCTTAAATTGCAAAGGCTTTTCGGGATCACCTACGGGGTGTCTCCAAACAATGTGTGCTCTCGAGCCAGGATTCGAGGACTTTACAACCTCACAGTAAGCCGGTAAACTCCCGTAAGAAACATCATCATCTCCATTGATGATCTTGATAGCAAGCGCCCTTGCGTTGTATAATGATGTCGGCTTCATGTTGATACCGTACTTACTCATCAAAAGACTTTGCATAGTTGCCCCTTTGATCTCCTTATCCGCTCGGACGTGCTCAATGAGCTTTTTGGCTGCCCAACCTGGAGTTGCCATTGAGTTAAACTTTGTTAGTTTGAGGCAACCATGAGTGTCATTCAACGATTTTATTGCCCATGTCACTCCATCCGGAAGTCTAGATGCATGGATCCTCCACTCACAATCTGATTGCCCACATATAGCCGTGTACCTTTTCTGATCAGCTTTAATTACCACAACAGAGAAGCCCTCTTGTCTCTTGAACACAATAGTCTCTCAAAACGTCCATTAAAGACTCTTTGTCAACAAAAATCATCCAGACTTTCAATTTTAAATTTCCAAAACTATTATCACCAAACAACTCTCCATTATCATAAATTCGGTCAAAGTAGTCATCCGCATCAGTGCCCTCCTCCCCAGAAACATCATCAGCATTCGTTTCATCACCAGTTTCCCCACCAGATGCCAACGCCAACACCAACGCCCCCTCATCTATCAAATTGGCTTCCGACATATTCTCACCTTCTAAAGATGCAGTACCCAACAAATCATCATTGGGCAAATCATTGGGCAAATCAGCTGCAGGGAATTCAGATACAAGGGACATAGAATCAAGCACATTCTCCTTCGTCCTACTGATGCCGCTCAATTATCGATGACTCCTGGTGACATTGAGGACAACATGAAGGTTCCATTTGATGGCCCTGTCACTCGTTCAAGGGCCAAGAAGATTCAAAATGCAACTAAGGCCTTTCTTGTCCGTCACCATGGAACGTTAGAGCAAGGGTTCAGGCCACCCTGGATCACTTGGCTCAAGGTGACACCATCAGCACCGGAAGTGAGCTTGCGTCCACACACGGAGCTCATGAAGACTCGTCAGCACCCTCCTTGACTCCACCAAACTCGGCACCATCATGGACCACTCGACACCATCACATACCGAGTGGGCCAAGAAGATGTCGACTAAGGCCCATGTCGAGTACACTAGTGGTGTTGGGCCGAGTTACATTAGTTATTTAATTAAGTTGTTATTTTATGCAATTAGATAAATAAGGTGGAATTTAATTATATCTCTTCTAGATATAATACTTGGCCACCAAGTTATTAAATTTCTATCTCATTAGGATTTATTTATCTTATGTTATTTTATTTATCTTTAGATAGAATTAATCTATCCAAACCCCTTTCCTTTGCAAGGAAGGATTGGTTAGATCTCTCATAAGTTTACTATAAATTCATGTTATGCACTTTGATTTAATTAGATTGAAATAGAATTGAAGAAACCCTTTATGGATTAAGGGTTCTTCGATTATCAATCCCAAAACACTTTCCCACTTTTGTTCTTGAGATCTTTCGGCAACACCAAACACTCAACCCTTACTGTTCATCTACATCGAGCAAGAACAGAGCCCCAACCTGATCGAGACGTCGGCTTGTCGAGGAAGCACTGCCCTTGGCGACACTCGCAACCGGCCTCGCTTCCAGCGAGCGCGGACACCTGCTCCCGCATCCTCGCGCTCGCTCCCGCGCTCCCCAGGTGCCCCTCCGCGTTCTCCAGCGCTGGCTCCTGCGTGTCCCGCTCCCGCGTCTTCGATCTCGCCGTCGCTCGCCTGCACCCCTGCGCCCAGCGAGCGCTCCTGTCCTCGCGCACCCGGAGTCCCGCGCACACCCTGAGGCTAGAAGCCTGTGTGCCCAGCAACCTCCGCGCGATCAGTCCCTCGCCTCTCTCTCTCTCTCGCTAACCTTCGTTCTCTGTCGCTTGCCTTTGCTTTCTTTAAACTGTTACCTTGTTCATCTGTTATGTTTAGATTTCATTAAGTCCGCCACTTCTAATTGATAGATTTCTTAAGTTAAGGAAATATTGTTGAATTAGTGTTAATTTAATTATTTTCCGTAGCTATTGATAGTTTAATTTTCTTAAGTTATAAATTATGTTCCTTTTAGTTAAGTTTAAGTTTAATTAGTTTAATTCAATTGTGTTAATCATGAGATATCGGAAGAGCATTGCAAGATCAAAGCAAATATACAGCGTGGTTCTTGATCTGAAGCCCACAGGCGAAGGATCGGGTATCCCAAACGTATCACCTACTAACCTCAGCAGATGTTGGTTCACTAGGTATGGAGCAACTTTGGGATTTCGGTAGATATGTCCCTTTCCTTCTTGCAGTAGTAGCAGGAACCCTCCTACTAGAACTAGGTTGACTACCATAACTTGACTTTTCCTTCGGCCTTTTTGACTCAATCATACCCCGTGCTAGTTCCAAATTCTTGGACGGTGAGTCACCGGATCCAATGGCCAATTTAATCAATCCCTTCTCTCTAAATGTATTCATGAAGTTCACAACATCGTTGTCACTCTCTAGTTGAAAACTTTGAGCATTATGCGCATACCATAACGTCGGATTCTCGGGGAGGATCATGCCCTTTTTCTCTGCCCCTTCTAGCAATTCAACAAATATATCCAAAATACTACACTTATCCGGGTCATCAACCTCCATTTCGACATATTCCGAATGAATATAACGCATTTGCAACACCATTCTACAAAGCATAATGTTTATACAAACAAATTTAGAGGCCACTAAATTCAAAAAACCCCAAATTTGAAAGATAACACAACCAAATTCCAAATTCCCCAATCTATAAATTTGAACAAAGCCATGATACTTATACCTAAAATCATCAAAAAACAGCCTATTTACCCCTAAACACCAACAAATCATCAATAAAGTTCACATGTACACAAATTTTTGCACAAATCAACCATCATACTAAACCCTAATTTTCGAAAAAATCTGAAATTGGGATTGAGATTCACCTGTAACTAGCCATTGAGATTCACCAGATGTCACCGCCGACGCCGGAAACCACCGCCACCGCCGCCAGCGCCGACGCCGGAGTCCAGCTCGCCTGTGGAGTCGCATGTGGAGTCTTCTTCGCTCGAAGGTCTTCGCCTGTGGAGTCGCCTCTTTCGCGTGAAGGTTTCTCTGGGTAAATCGCCTCTGGGTAAATCGCGTACAGGTAAAAAGAATTTTTTTTTTAATTAAAACTTAACGGAAAGTGTTAAAAATAAGAGGGAGGGGCACGAGGTGAAAGAATCTCAAACCTCAGGGGTACCACGTGAAAGAGGTAAAAGAAGTGGTCACCGCGTGAATTTCGCGATACCTCGGGGGTACCTCGTGAAATTTCCGATATATTATATCCAATTTTATTGGCAATATTTTCTGTGTGGAAAATTATCCGTTAGCATAAATCTCGGAGGATTGGTAAGATCTAATACTTACTCCTTAAGCAGAATCTCATATCCTAACCAACGGATAAGTCATCCAATATCTCTGCGATTTCTTAATTAATTAATATGTTAATTAATTGATTACATGATAAATAGGTGAGGTCACGTTCAATAGAGGGGATTCTTTTGGAACAAAAACACTTATACTGACTTGGGCGTCGGAGTCACCTCCGGAGACTTTGAGCCCCGCCCCTTGATCTCTTCTTTTGGTTTCAGGCCTCATCGGTGAAGGTTGTCGATCTCCATCTTCTCTAGTGAGCGAAAAATCCCTCTCACATTTTCGTTATATATTACTATATTATGCTTATACAAAGGCATGCCAATTTTTTTTTTTATTAAGTAAAGGTTTGAAATCAAACAAACCTGATTCTTGAAAGAACGATGCGTTAGTAAATGAAAACCAACCCTAGAAAAACAAGTCATGTCAATCTTGAAAAATACATATTTACAGGCACCACAAATCTTGTGCAATTTTATATTACAAACATAAATGATACACTACTTTTTGTAATTTTCAAAATTAAGAGGTGGTTTTGTGGAAAGTTGGTCCGATAACGGATAACCCCCTCTTCCCTCTCCTCTCAGTCCGCATCTCCCGTTGCTGGCTCCTCCATTCCAATGGCCATGTTGCAGACAAACAACATGAGCACGGGAACCCTAATTTGCAGGTCATGCTTGGTCAAGCCGCCCTGCACTCTGAAATCTCCATTCCCAATCTCAGTCTCAATTCCGGCAACCCACCAATATCACCAAATCCGATCCATTTCCCTCTCATCTCGGAGGCTCTTCCTCCCCTACGTCTCCGGCATCTGGGACGCCCTCACCGGCGGAAATCCCTCTCCCCGGGACGCCGTGCTCGCCATCCGTGCCGGAATGCAGCTTTTCCGGCAGGTATCTCTTCTTCGACATCTCTATCGAGTACTCCCCACAGCGCCCACTCCTTATCATCCCCAATTCCTGATCGATTTCTGTGTAAACACCACAGGGAGATGTTGCCGGTTCACTTGCGGAATTCGATAGAGCAATCGAGCTCGATCCTCGCCAAAAGTCATGTAATTTCTTAGTTCAATTGTTGATTATCGATATCGATTTAAAGAAATGTGTATGAGATTGATGAGATACGAAACCCTAACTCTAACAATACAATATGTATGTACATTTTTCAGATCTTTGGCAGAGAGGACTCTCCCTTTACTATCTTGACAGGTAAGTTGTTGCATTTTGATTTCTCCTTAGGGTTTGAGTATAGGTTTGGAACTGAGATCTAGTTGTTCATACATAGGTTTGAGGATGGGGCTGAGCAGTTTCGATTAGATGTCGCAAACAATCCGAATGACACAGAGGAGTCCATATGGTGTTTCCTTTGCGAAGCTCGTCTCTATGGCGTCGATGAAGCAAGGAAACTCTTTCTCCAGGCAAACTTTTGTCTACTACCACTCCATTTTATTTTCTCCCATTGTCTGCATTTGACGAATAAGCCATCTGATTTCGCGCAGGTTGGTACAGATCCAAGGCCAGTGATGAGACAAGCCTATAACATGTATAAAGATGGCGGTGATCCTGAAAAGGTGCAATGTCGCCTTTCATTTCACATCATAATCGTCGTTTTAGCTTCTGATCTTGTGTACATTTCTTGAGTAGCTCGTTGAGGTGTTCTCAAGCGGAAGAGAAGACGAGTATTTCTATGCTTCGCTATACGCTGGCCTGTATTACGAAGCACTGGTTTGTCTTTGTCCTCCCATAGAATCTTCAACCTCCTAAATCTCATCAAATTCGACTGAGTTGTATGTATTTATGTGTGTGTGTGCGCGCTTGCAGGCCAAACCAGACGAGGCTAGAAAGCACCTAGAGGCTGCTGTTGGATCCGCGTATGGGCAGAGGTTTGTTCATAGACTAACTGTTTGATTCTCGACATTTTTGGCATGAGCGACAATTTGGTATTAACGAGTGGTATGCTTCCAGATCACAGGATTACATGGCTTCTCTTGCAAAGGTGCATCTGCTTTGTCGAAAATGGGGGGCCTGACAACACTGCCTTGTAGAGCTTTCCTTTCAGGTAGGTTATCGACTATATATGTTGAGAGCAACCTGCAAGCTACAACCAATTCAAACAAAGTGTATGTAGTTTTTGTGTAGCTTTGTTGAAAGGCAAAGCTAGTTTGGTGCATATGTTGTACAAAATGAATGAAAAATCAACTTAATGCGAACTCTTAAGATCTTGTTATACCCATTTCATTATATCGATCCCTCTAGTCTTTCGGACTCCATGGTGTATTCGTTGCGATCCAATGTTCGAAGAGGTTGGTGGTGGTTGTACTTGTTGTGATGTGTTGAAACCTTTGTCCCGTATCGAAAAACACGAGAATCCGAGCGTTGCATATAAATCCGTGGGTCACCCCTCCAATTACCAATTGGTGTTTTAGGATGGAGCCTTCCTTTATCCTCTAATGTCTAAGGTTGTTTCATGTTGTTACATGAGGGTATATAAGATCCTTGTCTACCACATTCCAATGCATCATAATTTTTTTTTTTTTTTGGTAAATCGCATTATAAATTTATAATACCCCTAAATTTGTTTTTCAATGTTTGGTTGGAGTGTTAATAATTATAATTGTGTTTAAAATAATATATTATAATTATAAATATTTGAACAGTATTTGTTTATACATTTTATATCATATTTAAAATAATGTAACTTTTTAATAAAATATCTTATAATTTGTATTTTAATAAAACACTCATTATTGCTCAAAGTTTATAATTACATTATAAATTTAATACGGAGTATAATTATTTGATATAATTTATAATGTATATTTTATTTAAAATTTACATTATTTAAAATATGTACTCCGTATTAGAATTACGGAGTATTTTTTATTTTTTTTTTGTGAATAAAAACACCTCATTAACACTACCAAGCAGGGGGGAAAGCGACTGTAGGACGGATGGCCAGCAGGCGGCGCGCAGGGAGGAGCCGTGGTGACTGGTGAGTCTGTTTCGACCTTTCTGCTTAAATTTCGCAAAAATTAGGGTTTGGGACATCCCAATTTGAACCTATTGGTGGCTTCGTGAAGTCAAAATTTGTCTCATTTTCAAGAAGGATTTTGGTTGGATATCGATGCCGATAGACAGGAGCTACTGATCCTCGTCAAAAGTCATGTAATAGTTTGCTGTCGCTTGCTGGTTCAATTGTTTATTGTCGATTTAGGGGTCGTCTGGTATCGATATCAGATATCCTAATTCCAATCTTTTTTGTATAGTTTGTGATATCTTCTACTCTCCTTCTCTTGCAGCTGCTCTCCTCTACTCTCTTATCTGTGCTCCCTCCTCGTTCTTCAAGTTTATCGTCCTCTCCTCCTCCTTTTCTCTGTGGTAATTTGTTGTAATCTACTCCTTCGATTCTCTTCTTAGCGGTGATGTTCAATTCGTTCCTATTCTGAAATTTCAAGGTCTTGCTAGGGTTCCTGAATTGATTTGCATTTTCAGAGCTAGGGTTTCTGGCTTTCTTCCATTTCTCCCTCTCCAGGATTCGAAATCCATGTATTTACAGGCTAATGACATTCCATTTGATTCTTTGCTGAAATTTCTCATTGTCTTTCTCACAATTTGTGTGATTCTCTGCTGACATTAATTGCCACATGCCATACGGTTGCTAAGCTGAAAGTTTACAATGCAGGCTTTGTTTTGTTTGTGTTATTTCTTTAATTTGTGCTGAACTTGTGTTCTTTTGATTTTATGATATGAAGAAATGCATACCAAACAGTAGATATCATATATCAGGCTAATATAAATATCTTGCAATATACCGAACTAAGGATATCAAGATATCATCTGATATTCGATATCAATATTTAGATGTCAATACCAAGAGCAATTTTTCCATGTTGTTTGTGGATTTTCTTTTCCAGTTTCCCCCCTTTTCTTGATTAATTTGCCTTTGCCTTCTGATGGTAATCAAGACTGACTTTATTCATATTTTTCCCTAAAAATGAGAGATGAAACACAGTAGCCAAATTATACAAGGCATTTCCTTGTTTGATACAAAGTGAAATATATGCTTTACTTCATTGGCAACTGTATATATCTGGTTTATGCTAAATGAAGTTCTAAGGTCTTTGCTAGATTGAGCAATAATAAATGGGGGAAAGCAGAAACTATTTGAGCTTGTTAGTCATATTCACATTGCTTATTAAAACAATTTTTTAGTGTAGTTGTACTTGTTTATAATATTCAATATTTGTAAATCATGCAGATGGCTAGATGGGATGAAATATTATCACTCCCTGTACAGAGTCCCTCCACTTCAGAGTTTTCCTCTGCTGATTTGGTATGGTCTAAGGTGGAGGGTTGGCGTGATAACATGGACAGAGTGGCTCTCATCCCTTTTGCTAGAGTTGATGATTTTGTGAGGGGTGAATCTTTGAACAAAGATTGCCCAACAAAATTTCATGTTGAAGCAAGGAGGAGACGGACACCAAATGCACCTTACAAGGCAAAAGTTGATGGCATTCTTGAATATATCTTGTAAGACTTCAAGCTTGTTTGATTTCCTCTATAGTATATGTAATTTCTGTCCTTGGGCTTCTCAGTAATAGGTTTATGCCTTTATCTTCACGGATAATATATCTTGAAATTCTTAGGTATTGGTGTTCATTTGGCCCAGATGACCACCGGAAGGGTGGAGTCGTACGGCCAAGTAGGAGTACCAACATTCGAAAGAAGACATCTGCTGGTCGGCCAAATACAAAAAGGGGCTGCACCTGCCATTTCATTGTGAAGCGCCTAATAGCGGAGCCATCTGTAGCACTTCTAATATATAACCAGGACAAGCATATAGACAAATTGGGATCACCATGCCATGGTCCACAAGACCAAAAGGCTGCTGGAACACGGGCTATGTTTGCCCCATACATCTCTGAGGATCTTCTTCTCCGCGTTTATTCATTGTTATATGTTGGAGTGTCTGTTGAGGCAATAATGCAGAGGCACAATGAATCAGTGGAGAGACAGGGGGGACCCAGTAACCGTGATGACCTTCTGACACACAGGTATGTTCGGAGACAAGAGAGAAGCATTAGACGCTCAACTTATGAGCTGGATACAGATGATGCTATAAGCCTCAGTATGTGGGTTGAAAGCCATCAGAGTTGTGTATTCTTTTATCAGGATTTCTCTGAAAACAATCCTTTCACCATTGCTATCCAGACTGAATGGCAGTTGCAGCAAATGATCCGGTTTGGCAATCGCAGCCTCTTGGTTTCTGATTCAAGATTTGGCATGTACAAGTTGCAGGTCTGTTTAATGGTCTTCAGTGTTGACTACTGTTTCATTACTGGCAGGTCCCTTCGGCATTTTATCTGGACTTATTTTAGCTGATTGAATTTCTTTTTGCTGACAGTATCCTGTTCACAGCCTTCTTGTGTTTAATTCGGAGAACAAGGCAATCCCCGTAGCGTGGGTCATATCACCAAGATTTACAAGTGTGGATTCATATAGATGGATGCGGGCCCTTTACAACAGAGTTCTGACTAAAGATTCTACCTGGAAGTTGGCTGGATTTATAGTTGATGATCCTTCAACAGATGTTCTTGTTATCAAGTATTCTTCTAACTTTCTCACCCAACAAAAAACAAGTAATGAATGCCTTTTATTAATGTTTCGAACCTGGCATCAATCATATTTTTCTTCCTGTTTGCTCATTGAATTTGGCTGGAAAAAGGGATGAAGTTTATAAAAAAATGGGGATAGGGCATCTATGTTTTTTTCCTGGATAGTTTTTTAGGGATAGAATGTAGAGAGAGGAAGACAGGGAATAATAAGAATATCTAAATGAAGATTAAGGTCCAGTCTGTCTCAAATCAGATATCGGAACTGCCTAGTATCTTCGGTTATACTCAAAGAGAGAGTTGTTGGTTGCTTATAGTCAGTTCAATTTATAATGCTTGTACGTTAATGTTCCTTGAAGTGGAACATGAAATGATAAATTAATTTGTTGCATGAGCTGCTAGCAGTTTGCGTTTAACTAGTATAGCTTCAATCACTCTGAACTTTGCCCTTTCGTTTGCAATGGTAACTTGTAGCATACAAACCCATTTCACCTCTTTTTCTTTTGTTCTGCTTCCTCGCTTCTTTCTTCCTTGTTTTAAAGGTTTGCTTTCACTTCATAACTTCAAATGGCTCAACTGAAGAAACTACTGGGCAGATATGTGGTGGATTTAACAAGTTTGGGGTCGTGTTCTAAAAATTGGCCTAGGTGCAAGGCGGACCCCCACATCTGGAGTTAGGCAGGTGCCTAGGCTGGTATAGGTGGCCGTCTAGGTGACGCTGGGTGGCCCCCCACTGCCTAGGACCTGCCTAGCGCTTTTAAGTACATTGATTTGGGGAGTGGGGTCATTCTTAAGATGTTATGCTTTTCCCTTCTATATGGTATTGTTGCTTTTATGACTCTGTATCCTGTATCTTTTTGCCGACTTTTGCCCAGGGATGTGTTCCAGTGTTCTGTCCTGATATCCACATGGCGTATTCGTCATGCATGGCATAAGAACTTGATGAACAGATGCTCAGAGAGTAGGATGAGGATCCAGATCTCCAAACATCTAGGGCAGGCAATGTGCGAGATATGTAAAGGGAACGGAACTATCACATTGTTTGATGATCTGATGAAGGATTTTTCTGATAGTTCAGATTTCATGGAGTACTTCAAAGCGGTTTGGTATCCAAGACTTGGTTAGGCCATCTGTCTTTTCTTTGTTAACAATAGATCACAGGATGTCTTAGTGGACATGTATAATGTGTTATCATTTTATGATTCTGATATCCAATTTGTTTCACTACTGACAAGCCTTGTGCATAAAGTTCAGAACTATATAACTTAACTATTTTGTTCAGGATAGTAGGCGAATGACTTGAAACGTTGAAGTATCTTAAATCTGCAGATTGTAGGTTATTACTTATTAGGACATTTTTTCATCTGTGTGTTGACTCAAATCTATCCTATTATTTGTAGCGATTCTGCGCATATTGTTTTAAGGTTCCTCTTGTTATCTGATCAAGAGTGTTCTGTAATTGCAGGTGCTTGGATCAGTGCTTTGAAGAGTCTTCCTCTTGCTAGCCAGGAGACTAGTGCAGCAATTGAATTTTATCACAGCCAATTGAAGATAAGATTGTTGAACGAGAAGACTGCCAGTGTATGCCAACGTGTAGATTGGTTGGTTGATAAGTTAAGTACGAAGGTGCACTCTTACTTTTGGCTTGATGAGTATCCTGGGAAGGATGATTTCGCTAGATACTGGAAAGATGAATGGCTGAGTGGTTTGACCTCGTGGCGTAGAGCATTAGAGATTCCTGATTCTCATGTGAAAATGGAAGGTCAACTTGCCAAAGTTGCTGACCAGAACAATCAAGATAAAATTTACTACATATCAAATCCTGGTTCTGAATTTGCAATTTGCAGTTGCAGTTTATCTGAAATGGGTAATCTATGTGAGCATGTATTCAAAGTGAGAAAGATATGCCAAAAAAAGGGGTCTGCGAAACAATCTATCTCGTTTTGTCAATACAAGGAAGCACTGATGAAAATGCTACAATGTCCACCCAATGACTCCATAACCCGTGATTATGCTGTTTCTCTGGCGTCATTTGTGCAGGCACAGTTGGCCACATTGATTAGGGGAGCCCAAAATGAACATGCGATGAATGAAGGAGAGCAACACTCGGAACAATCCAGGGATCCTGATAACCGAGTTGAAAATGTTGCAAATAAGAGGAGGCGTGTCAGTGAAAGTACCCCATTGGTTAGCCATAATGTTTGTGGAGTTGAGTGTGATACTTCAAACAAACCCACAGAAGAGGGAGTGGACGATTACGATCCATCATCCATCGTGGCCTCTCCATCTGTTCTGTTTGCTGAACACGGAACTCTGCATTCTGATATCTTTTCTGGGAATGGAGAAAGAACTTCAGTGCAAGATGATCAATGCAAGTTACATGAGACATTGTTGAGAGAAACTGATTCGGAAACTCAAATTGGTTTCAAAGTTGGAAATTCAGATGGAAGTATTTGTGAACATATGACAGATACAGAATCCGAATCTACCATTAACCCCTTGTTAGCAGTGGAGCCTGCGGCTGTATCTAGAGACTCGTTTCAGAATTGTTCATCTAGTTCAGCAACTTTACCAGCTCAGAAAAACTGTTTAAACAGCCAAATGCCCGTGGCTGCTGACTCACTCGATTCTATTAGCGAACAGGAAGAAAAACCCGCTGGCTAGTTTCTCAACATCTCATCCTGGGGCGACCCAGAAGCAGGGAACTTCCTCTGGCACTGGAGCGTCACATACTTATGGTTAGTACCATATAACTTCTTATCGCCTATAGTTGCATTTCTAATGCATGTGTCGTGTCTCCTGTACATACTTCTGTACAACATTCTACTTTCGTGTTCAACCTTTTCATCTCATTCCGGGGCATTCATTTAGTAGTAGCAAGCATTCTATCTAGGCAACTCGCACATCCATCATGAATCTTATTAAGATCCGCAAAAGGAAGGCCTTGTTAGAAAGCACCTAGGTCAGGAAATTCGTTGTTTTAGTAGTAGTCCAGTGAATTCCTTGTTAATTTTTGGGGGGTGAAGTTCTTAGAGGAAAGGAAGAATTCCTGCTTTGTTCATTGTAATAAAACATACAATTGGCAATATCATGAAAACATATGTGAGCTTGTGGCTTAATGACATTTGGTGATCTTGCTATTAGGTTTACCGCCCCATGAATTTGAAGAGATGAACGTTGGATGTTGAGGCACATTTGGACCTCAATATTGCCCGTGGGCTCACAGAGTTGCATCATAGCTTCCTTTAAGTGGATTGGAATTCGAATCCCAAGTATCGAGGAATTTAATAACCTGTACCTGGCTCTGGGATGAACTCATCTTAAAGCTTGGATAACTATTCAGTAGTTGATCTTCCATTGTCGAAAATGGGGGACCTAACAACACTGCCTTTGTAGAGCTTTTCTTTCAGTAGTTGATCGACGATGTATGTTGAAAGGGAAAACCCGTCTTCAACCTGCAGGCTACAACCAATTCAAATAAGCATATGTAGTTTGTGTAGCTTTGTTGAAAGCTAAAGCTGGTTTGGTGCATATGTTGTACAAAATGAATCACAGATCGACTTCTTACGAACTCTTAAGATCTTGTCGTCCCCATTTCATCGTAGACCCCTCGAGGCTTCCAGACTCCATGGTATACTCGTCGCTAGGTCTAGTGTTCGAAGAGGTTGGTGGTGGACTGGTGGGATTAGAAGGGTGGAGATCGGAGGCGATAACCTTTGCGTTATCAATTTAGTAACTTTTGGCATTGTCTTTAGGAGGCAGAGAAGATTCTTTTTGATACTCTTCTTCTATCATTTGAGGTTGTTCGTGTTTTCCACATATTCTTCAAATAGTTCAATGAGATAGCAGATCGAATTGCGTCTTTACAACACTCTTTCTCCGATAGCATCCACAACCATTTTTTTTGGAAGCAGGATAAAATCTAGGAAGATTGACTTGCAACAGCCTTCTTTCCTAGAGCGTCCCTGCGAACAAGAATCCGAAGGACTGTATTAGTCTTGAGGCTATCATTGGCAATGTAGTTGTATGCAAGACGATTGATTCTATCTGCAACAACATTTGATTACTTCAAACATAACGAATATCAGCATTAGAGAACGAGCAAAGATCTATTTTCGTATTTGTAATAGTTCGATATTCCATGGGCACTTCCAGTATATTATATTTTGCTTATATTATAGTGAAAGGGTCACCCAAAATGGCTTTAATGACTGTCATATCATCTCCTTCAATAAGTATATTTTATAAATTAAGTTGCTTAACACGCGATACTCCATTTCCAAAGCCAAGTCTTCTACAAACAAGATAGACGTGTTATTACAAGTACCAAATCCTTTAGAAATCAATTCCCCATCCGAATTTCTTATCACAAACCCATAGGCAGCTAAACGATGGTTTAACATGGATCCATCGAAATTTAATTTAACAAAAGGTGTTGGTGGTTTAGTCCAACAAACGTTTCTTGTTATAGCTAAGTTGTTGTTTCTTCGCGAGGAAATCCCACAATTACAGTTATGAGTCCTACGAGATACCGACGAGGAACTTGGTTTAACCAGCGATTTGGACTCTGCCCATATTTGTTGATTGGTGAGAAAGAAAACAACAAAATCACGGGCCGTGACATTGTTGATATTTCCAAACACAAGTTGGGGAAGAAGATAGTCAACCACGAGAGTACTATTTTTTTTTTTATAAGATAAGAATTCGAGTTCAAACATATATGAAACTCGAAGGCCGATCAAGCCGGTAGACGGGAGAGCCATCTAAATACCATAAAATACAACAAAGCATAACGGTGCAACCTTAGGCAAAACACACTTTACAAAAACGAAACTGAGCAACCTAAACCAAATTGGATGTGGACGAATACGATGGACGAAGTCAAACCCCACACTAAAGTAGAACCGTAGATCAGCGATACATCAGAACCCGAACATTACGTGGAGCAGTCAACCCGAATAGTGGAGACGTCACGATTGTTAGGGCTATTGTTGGATAGTTACCGTCACAATCTCAAAATTTTCCTGATAAACAAAAATCCGCTAACTACAAGTAAAGGACCATAATACCCCTCAGTTTGTTTTTCATTGTTAAATTATTCGTAATAATTTATTTGGTTGTAGAACATTACAAACCCGGGGAGAGGCGACCAACAAGCAGGGGGAGAAGCGACCGAAGGACGGGGCCCCTGGAGGTTGTCGCCGACGAACTGCCAGCGGGCGGCGCGCAGGGAGGAGCCGAGGTGAGTCTGTTTCGAATTTTCTGCTTCAATTTCGCATAAATTAGGGGTTTAGCTTGAACCTATTCGTGGCTTCGTGAAGTAAAAATTTGTCTCATTGTCAAGAACTTTGAAGGATTTTGGGGGATATTGATCGGATAGGCAGGAGATGGTGAAAAAATTGGAATTTTGGGCCATTGTTTTTCGCTGTTCTATTGTTTCTTCAGTTTTCCTGTGCTTCTGTTTGACGGTGGCGCTTTTTTATTTCTTTTACTGTTCTATTTCCTCCATCATTTGACGGCTTTGAATTTCACTTTATTAGTTGATTGCTTCTCGACTTCTTACTTACCGATGATTTTGATATGTGCTACATCACTATTGATGGACATGCAACAAAATAAAGCTGCCATTGACGAAACTCGGCATTGTTTGGAATTTTTTTCTCTCGACTTTTCCCTGATTCTGACATTTGCTGAAAATAAGGAAAAAAGAATTCAGTTAATCAAATGTGAATGATACGGAGTAACATTTAAGAGAAAATGTTTTTTTCAAGGGAAAAATTCGTCTTCATGGAAAACATATCATCCAACCAGAGCATAGATTTCTACTTGAAACTTGGTTTTAGGGAGTCAACTGTTTCAATTTCTCATAATGTGTTTTATAAAGGCTGTGTTCTAAACTCTAAAAGACCTGCAGCAGTTGCTTCTTCATCATTTATAAAAAAGAGGCTTATAATCCGGTGTATGACTTCGTTGAATATTACTCCCTCCGTATCGCAAAACTTGTAGTTTTAGCTTTATGCACACTTATTAATAATACCTATATTTCCTTTACTTTTATAGGATAAAGTACCTAAAAGCACTAATTATTACCTATAAAAAGAGCAATCATTACCTATAAAGATAATAATTATAGCTAAAACAACAAGTTTTTTGATACAAGTTTACTACTCTAAAACTACAAGTTTTGCGATACGGAGGGAGTAATTAGCTGCAGAATTTTATTCGATTTATGAGCTTTGGAGTTTATTTATGACCATAGTAGCTGAGTCATCTATGTTAACTTTTTCCCACCTATAATTTTTACTTTATATGTCTGTCATTGTTTTGGATACTTTAAGAAGAAACCACTAGTGAGTGGACTCCTTGCTTATTGCCTCTAGTCGGTTGCTTTTTTTTTAACTACAAAAAATTGTTATACAATGTCTAGGGTGTTTGGAGTTTCTAGCATGGGTTTCCAAGAAAATTTTTCAGAAGAGCTGAATGACAAGGACAAAGCTCAAGAACAATGTGCAATTAGATTGCATGTTTTCTCTGATTTGTCCCATGTATCACCAGTCGTGTTCTTATATCTTTTGAAGGAGTGCTACTTTTGCGGTAATACAACACATCCCACCTCTTTAGCTTCCTTTCTGTAAATTGTTAACTACTGAAAGCTTGAACTGCTACGAAAAAGTATGAAGGTAAAGAAACCTCTTGAATCCTGACTTTGCAGGAACATCTAAGGCAACAAAAAAGTTCCGTGCTCTTCAGCAGCAAGTCCATCTAGTGTTGTGCAATTCCCCTCAGCCTGGACCAGCTAGTTTTGTAATTCACTGTCTCTACCTGTTACCTATTTTTGAATCATTTTCTGATGGATTCAGTCACATGATTCTATCTGCGCTGCATCGACTACTCAAAGCGAGGACTCTCTCAATGGATTTTCTGGTTGAAAAGGATCTTGCTGCAAGATTGTTTGTAGATATTGTTCATGGTGCTGTTAACCACGATGAGAGGATTCTTGTGAAGATTCTTGATATTTATGATGTGAAGCTTGAAAACATTGCTAAGTCTATGTCTGATGAAGAGAATAGTGGTTTGAGTCAAGCCAAAGCTTTTATTGAGAACTATATTATTAAGTCTATAGAATCACAGTCATATATGACAGCAGTTTCTTTGTTGGAACGATTTGCTATTCAACAGTCTGGTGAGTCCTTCCTCCACAAAATGATCCATAACAAAGAATTCAGAGCAGCAGAGAAATGGTCAGCGTTTATGGGTAGGCCAATGCTATGTATTCTAGTCCAGGAATATGTTAATATGAATATGCTTAAAGGAGCCTTTGGTATCATAAAGAGGAACGGTCTACAAACAGAATTTCCAGATGTTTGTCAGAAGTATAAAGAAAGGTATTTTTTTTTTCTGGCGGCCTGCAGCAGAGGGCATGGAATCATTTTCCTACTGGAGTAGTAACCGATTTTGTTTTCAAATTTTAGTTCATTGAAGAAACTGGCAGAAAAAGGGTGTTGGGATATTGCAGAGGAGAGGACAAAACATGACAGACAACTTCTGGAATATTTGGCAAGTGGTTTTGGACTATAAGCTACTATTCTCTTCTGCAGTTTTTATTCTATAAAAGGATCTTGAAGGTTTGAGACATTCTGTTTTGGGGTAGTATCTAAAAGGTGTGCCTAGGTGAGGTGCCGAAGTGATCTCACCTAGGCAATCGGCGCCTTCAACTAGGCGCACCAAACCTAGGCACATGCTAGGTGCACCTAGGCTCATGCTAGGCACGTATTAATCAAAAGTGAAGAAAAGGCTTTTCAGTTGAAGAAATTTGTTTTATGCTACATAATCCTCTGCTTAATTGTTAATCTTCTTCGTTTCTTCCCATATCCTTCTTCTCTCCCAATAAATTCATTTAAATGTGAGTTTATGAATTGTTTTATGATCTTTTGATAAGGCATGCCTAGGCTCCAGGACCCCTAGCGCCTAGGTGCTCCTCTCGCCTTTACGAAAACTGCTTTTGGGGAAGAACTTTTTGTCCAAATTTGAGCTTCAAGTTTTTTCTAGATGTATTTTATTAGTCTGAATGGTCTTTAGTAAAAATCAAAGGGAGACGTACTTGAATTAATGCTCTCAGCATTTGGTATAATCAGTAGACTAAGCAAATAGAATTAAGGGCAGTGAGGGGCTTATTTACATATTTCCCCCTAAAAGAAGTTATTCAATTGCGTTCAACATATACTTTTTTCTTCAAAGAACTATACTCGTCCAGTTATATTCTTAGTATAGGTATCCAGTTGCAAGTTTGAGTAAAAATTAAATAGCTGAAATTAATAGTACTTATTAGTGTTTTGTTTGCATTGTTTAATGTTAAAACTTGAGGATCTTTTTCAACCTGCATGGTTTCAGACTGTCAAAGATTTTCTTGCTACTTCATGTAAGAGGATGTGCATATTTATGGCAGGATTTGATTTGATCAAATCTTGTTTTTTCTTGCAAATAAGTTGATTAGTACTTATTATCCACCTTTGACACAAAAGGTATATCTGGCTATGGAAGCTGGCTACTCTGAGAAGGTTGAGGAGCTTTGTGATCGTTATTCCCTTGAAGGATTTGTAAAAATTACCGGTAAGCCAAACCACTTATTGTTTTCTTAATTTTCTTTAAAGTTTCTTACATCATTCATGATTGGTAAAGGCTGATGGCATAATCTTCTTTCAGCACTCTGAATTCTACTGTATTTCTCAGTGATGCTAGTGTAATGAGTTGAATTGATAATTGTCCTACAGGCCACACCAATCAAAAGAGATGTAAAGTGTAGCATACTAACGACTTATGCCAAGAAGGCAACCTAATGTTATAGTAATAAGAAACATTGAGGCAAATCTCTTATTTCTGAAGGAACTATATTGAATGCACTATATATATATATAGTGATCGGGTTGTTAGTTTAGTGGCTGTTTTTTTTTTGTCGGAAGTTTAGAGGCTTTAGTTTGTTGCTTGATTTGCCTGGCGTGCACTTAATGCTCTTTCCAATTAAACATTCCATCCTTGCAAAGGATAAAAAGACGGTAACACCTGCTATTCGATTCCCTAAACAAAAGCATTAAATAGTTAACCCCTTCTGAACCACTATGACATGAATGGATGAACTATCCATGTCGTTTAGAATTTTGTTTATAAGCTTTGCACTCACTTTAATGTTCTTCTCACATGCCACTCATGAGGATTACTTGTTTATTGGCAGAACCTGAAGTTGGGCTGATAAGGAGTCACTTCTTGAATCTCCATGACTTATTAGTTGGTGATATCATTTGGGTTGGTGATGTTAATGAATTGCGGAATGCAACATCTTACATTGAAGGGTGTAAAGTTGTGGGCATAGATTGTGAATGGAAACCCAACTATATCAAAGGCAGCAAACCTAACAAGGTGAAGCACTGATACTTCCACAGTTACCAAAATTTGTTCCTTTGTTCCTTAGAAGATTGGTGCATGACCTATTGACCTTATATTTTCTAAAAGAATGAAATTGAAGGCTTGCTTTTTATTTCCTGTTCTAACCAAGCAATTTTGCTCCTTTGAATTTTCATGTGGATCTTTGATGCTCTAAAACAGATCGTGTAGCAGAAATGCCAGCGATACAGATTGACTAGGTGTATTGTATATCAAGTGTTTTTTCAGTTTGGGCGTGTTGAAGTGGCATTCTTTTAGTGTTAAGAGTAGTAAAGGGGAATTTGAATAGTTCTTCTAGTGTGAAGGAGCATGTTACTTCTTGTATCAATCAGCGTTTAGCATCTCTGCATGTTGGTTGATAAGTTTACAAGGTTGAGGATAATGAAATATATGCGTGTTCACTTAGTTCTCCTCATTCATGTAAACATAAAAGAAAATTGGTACTCATTCTTGTGAACTGTTTTGACGTCCAGTAAACCCACCCACTGTGCCTGATATTGTTTTTTTCAAGCATCTCAGATGAGCTTAATTTAAGTCATGGTTGTCCAACGTCAATAACTTGCTGCTAATCATGCTAGATGAAATTTGCCTCTCTTCGTCTAGGATTCATTTTCACAGATAATGTCGTAAAGTTGCTTTGTTTTGTGCTGCAGGTGTCTATCATGCAGATAGCCTCGGAAAATAGGGCTTTCATCTTGGACTTGATGAATTTGTATAACTATGTCCCTGAAATATTGGACAGCTGCTTAACCCGCATTTTTCACTCGTCTAGAATTTTGAAACTTGGTAAGAGAAATACCCCCATCGTTTGTTACTCTTTGTGACGTAGGAGTATGTATATCAAGGAATAATGAAGCAAGGAAGGTTTTTTTCCCAATCATTTTAGCTCCATGTGGAGTAGGTTGACCTACTCTTAGACAAGGCGTCGGATAAAAGTGTAAACAGATCAATATCTGCTTTCTAAGATATATTACTGAGTACTGACTCTTGTGCTTTTGCTAGGGTATAATTTTCAGTGTGATATCCACCAATTGTCACAGTCATACGAAGAGCTAGAGTGCTTTAAACGTTATGAAATGCTCTTGGACATACAAAATGTGTTTAAAGAGCCCCGGGGTGGTCTCTCCGGACTTGCCAAGGTAAGCCATCGAAATAAATTGGTCTCGGATTCACATTGACACGATCGCCCAGTAAAAGAGAAAAAAAAGATTGTTATTTGCTTTCATGGGAATGCTTATCCTTATTTGAATATAAGAATTAGTCGTTTTCTGTCATTTCTGGAACAGAAAATACTAGGAGCTGGTTTGAATAAGACGAGACGAAATAGCGACTGGGAGCAACGGCCTCTTACAAAGAATCAAGTGAGTCAAGTTTTGGATTTTGCGTTTGTTGTTCAACCTATACATTTTAAACAGTCTAATTGTGTTGCACTGTTGCACAGCTAGAGTATGCTGCGCTTGATGCTGTCGTTCTGATTCACATATTCCACCATATACATGATCACGTACAATCAGTGGATGGCCAAGATGTCCCTGCCAAAGCGGAATGGAAATCGCACATTGTAAGTGCACATATGCATTTGGATGAATAGTTTATTTGCCAAGCATTTGATACCTGCAACTGATTTGCAGATTTCTGGTAATGATAAAACAAAGGCGAGAAAGGAACAAAAAGTTAGAAAGAAGTTCCGTGTCAAGATTGATGACCTTCCATGATAAGGTTTGTTTTTTCGTAAATCAGGCAACACCCTGGGCTGCTAGCTTGTATATATGCAGAAAGCGAAAGCGGTTTTGTTTGCTAGACCTAGCACTAGTTGGTAATTGGTAGCAATTCACCTACCTTCAACTCTTAAAGAGCAAGTCATGGTAGTGAATGCCTTACTGTTCAGCTCTTCATCCTGTGCAGGGGGCCATGTTAATACTTTTATCTTTAATGTTACAAATACCATAAAAAAATGTTAATATTTTTATGACCCCTTATGCCCTGCAAAATTTCTGAACTTATGCTTTTTTTTTTTTTGATACAACTTAACTTGCTTATGTGGTATACTGGGTTGATGCTGGTGTTGTAGGGGCCTTGTTTTTTTTTTTTTTTTTTTTTTTACAGCCATAGTAGGTTCCATATAATGTTAGGACTGACCCTGACCTGACTGAATTTTGCTCCAAGCCTTATTGAAACGATTTCGGTTTAGGTCCTCAGAGCTTACATGAACGGCAGAAGCCACGCTCTGTATTTAGGCCAGATGGAAACCGGAACTTGGCTGCCTATTTTGTAAGATCTAAGGTTGTTTCCATGGCATCCATCACCCAAAGATGTCTTGAATTAGGCGGCGGAGATAGGCCAACCATCAGAGGGGTTTCTAAGGAGTTAGCAGCAGTCACAAGAGAATCATACAGATGAAGAAATTGTTTTGTTTCTTTTTTTAAATGGAAATAAATTCACAAGGAGATGGAGAGTAAAGTTGGGTGTGTAAAAGTCGAGTCAAGGGGCTGAAAAGATTAACAACGGATAAATTATCCTGATAAGGAAAACAAGCTGGGATTAATGACTGCACATTTCGATATGGTCATCTGATTAGCTTCTTGTCCATACACTAAGATCTCCACTTATTTCTCTTCGACGAGATGCCTATAATTGTTTAGTGTTTAGGAGATGATTTGAAAATGATAAGAACACTCTCCAAGTAAGAAAACTGTTAAGAAATGAGAGAAAAGAGAGAGATGGAGAAGAGAAAAATCAGATGTATGTATTCCTGAGAAAGTGTTACAGAATATAAAAAGAAGACAAACTAAAACAAGGAAGAAACAAAGAATAAATGCAGCAGAAAAAATAAACAACTTTAAATAGCTGGAAAACCTAATTAATGTAATGTCATTAAAAGCCTGTCGCAACTAATTAATTAAATGTAAGCATGCTAACACTCCCCCTCAAGCTGGATGGTAGAGGTCAACCAATCCAAGCGTGGAAGTTAAATGTTCAAATCTGGAACAATGGAATCCTTTAGTGAGCAAATCCGCAAGCTGATCTTCTGACTTGACAAAGGCAATTCGGGCCACTCCTTCATCCCGTTTTTCTTTGATGAAGTGTCTATCAATCTCCACATGTTTGGTCCTATCATGTTGGACCGGGTTATGAGCAATGCTGATAGCAGATTTGTTGTCACAATTTAGAACCATAGGTTCCTCCCATTTAATCTTTAAATCAGCCAAAATGATTCTTAACCACAACATCTCACATAAGCCACGTGCTAGAGCTCTAAACTCAGCTTCAGCAGAAGATCTGGCTACAACATTTTGTTTTTTACTTCTCCATGTAACAAGATCTCCTCCAAGAAACATGCAATATCCAGAGGTAGTTCTATCAACAATGGAACCAGCATAGTTTGCATCCGTGAAAGCTTCTATGGTCAGCTTGTTTCCTCTTTTGAAGAGTATACCTTTACCTGGACACCCTTTCAAGTAGTGAAGTATGCGATAGGTTGCACTAAGATGAGATTGTCTCGGGTCATGCATGAACTGACTTATGACAGAAACTGGATCAACAATGTCCGGCCTAGTATGAGATAAATAGATCAATTTCCCACACAATCGCTGATACATTGTTTTATCCACTTGTGGGTTATCTTTGAAGTGCCCAAGTTTGTGATTTGGATCAATGGGAGTAGAAACTGGTTTACAACCACTTTCACCCGTCTCTTTCAACAAATCTGTGATATACTTCTGTTGAGAGATAAAAATCCCATTAGAAGAGTGACCTACCTCAATACCAAGGAAGTACTTGAGCTTGCCAAGAGCTTTAGGCTGTGTTTGCCAGTAGATTGTAAAAAGTAGATTTTGTATAGATTATATAGATTTTGTAAGTTATGGTTTTTTTTTGTGTAGATTATGGAGATTTCAAAGATTATGTTTTTTGGGGAACGAAAATCTCGTTAAAAGCTAGAAAGGTGTTTGGTGTTGTTAAGATTTATAAGGGGTTTTTGTTAGCAAATTGTCGAAAATGCCCTTAAGTACTACCCTCCCCCTACCCCTACTCCTCAGCCACAAACACAACCCCCTCACCCTTGCAAACGGCGCTAGTGCGAGGGATTCTCCTGCGCACCCTTCTCCTGCTTGTGGGCAATCGGACCAAAGAGCTCTCCCCTTTCCGGTTAGTAAACGGCGAGGACTTGCGGAAGCACCATCGACGTCGGCCGTGAATCAAGCCGCATCCTCTTGTAGTCATCGCGGTCTCTTGTTGGCGCTGTCACCTTTGTTGGTCGTCGGCCCTCCGACAGAGGCACAAATTGGTACGTCGTCCTCCATCCTCCTCTTCCTTGGTTCGATGAATGACCTTTAGGTTCGAGTATCGGCGATTGTTCGATGGATTTCTTGTTTGATTGACCGTCAAATTGAATTTGGTTAGGGTTTGTTCCCGATTGATTTGGGTTAGGGTTCGAAAGTTTTTCGATTGACTGTAATTGAATTTGGTTAGTTCCGATTGATTTGGGTTAGGGTTTGATTGACTGTATTGAGATGGTGTAACCCAATTGTGATTCATTTGGTTGCATGAAACCCCACTTCAATTGATGTCGTTGAGCCTTCGTGATAGGTTCCACTTTGATAGAATTGGGCTGGGGTTTATGCTGTCAACTAGTTGCCAACGCATCAATCGACGATTACGCCCTCCCGCTGTGATTGAATTGGGGATTGTTTTGATGGTGTATTCTCTTGTTTTAACCGAATTGTGCTTGTGTGATTTCGCTTCCATTTGATGAGTACTTTAGTTTATTAAACGAGCTGAAATTGAGGTTGTGGTTTGAAAAGGAAGTTATTCGACATTTTGGTTTGTTGGTTGTGTCTTTGGCGTGAATATGTGTTGATTGCAGCTTACGATAATACGATAACCATGTCGTCATCTACCACTCCTGCTCCACCTCCCGCGAATGAAAAGGCTACGAACGAGAAGGGTAAGAAAGACAAGGCAAAGAAAGACAAGGCTTCGAAGGACAAGGCTGCGAAGGACAAAGCATACCCCTGGACCCCGACATTGATTACTCAATTCCTCGACCTCCTCATTGCCTATCAGCGTAAGTACGGGCGCGAGCAGGCATTCAGTTGGGTTGAGCTTACGACCCAGTTTGAGGAGGTCACCAGTACGAAGTGTGGGAAGGACACTCTAAAGAACAAGCACGGCACAATGAAAGAGCGATGGAAGGAATGGAAAGACTTGAAACACGGGGAAACTGGTCTCGGATGGGATTGCCACAAGGGGACCATCAACGCAACAAAGGAATGGTGGGATAAGAAAATCCAGGTAGGCGACCCATTTGCTTTCATATACCAAGTTGGAACTGCCCATGTCCATGAAAGTTCATATGGAGCTAAACTGAGTAATTTGCTGTCTCGTTCAGGAGAACGGGAACTTCAGGAGATTCCGCAAGAAAGACATCCCACCTGAAGTGGAAGAAGCTTGGGACCAGATATACGGCAGTACGGTAGCAACTGGCCAGCATTGTGTTGCACCGTCTATGGATCCAGTTGAGGCTCCCCACCCCATGTCCACTGCCTTCGAGGACGCAGTTGGGACGCAATTTCCGAACCGGCATGCACGAGATTTCGACATTGACATTGACATTGACTTCGACAACCTTGGGGCAGAGCTGGGTGGGGGCAACTTCGAGGAGATGGTGCGCGGGATCAGCACCTCTGCTCCCGTGGCGACTGGCCAGCCCACACCCGTCACAACTGCCGGGTGTAGCTCGCTGCCACAGCGGGGTTCAAAACGGCCAGCAATGGAGGGCAAAAGTCTCCATGGGAAGCGAAAGAGTACAAGGCAGTCGACTGGGTCGTCATTGTTCGATCGGCAGGTGGAGGTGGTCCAGGAGACAAGCAGGGAGGTGATAGCAGCTATACACGCCGAGACCTAGGCATCACGGTCTCAGAAAGACGTCGCTGTCGACGTCATGGCAGTTCTAGATCAGATGGTGAAGGAGGGCCTTATTGAGGATGCCAGCCCGTTATGGTGCTTTGCTTTTGGGTCGCTGATTAACCCCGACACAGCTAAACTGTTTTTGGCTTGCAAGCGCAATACCTCAAGGCTCGCGTGGTTGGAATTTCACTTTCGCAACACCGGTGGCTGTCTGTAGACATCGTCTTGACTGACAATGAGACTTCGTTATATGTTTTCCATGAGTTTGCTTGAAACTACGCCTAGTTGCCGTTTATATGTTTTTCATGTATTTGGCTTGACTTTGTTTGGTTGAGTTTGTGCTTATATGACATTTGCTTGTGTTGTTTGTAATGTCTGTTCCCGTTTATATGTTCTTCACGCCTTCTATGATTCTTCTTTGCGTGACATGTCGGTTCCTGAACATGGTACTGTCCTCTATGCAGGGAGTACGCCATGAGGAACCCCACAGCTGCAGTAGCCGGTCGACGGCGCTGGAGACGAGTTGTACTCCTGTGGCTGCTCAAGCAGCTCCAGCACTTGTTGTTGGCACGTCACTACTACAAGCATGTGTTCAAGGTACCCTGTTATATTTCAGAGTACACAGGGGACAGATGGGTAAACGATATTCTTTCCCACGAGTCTGACCTTCGCTCAATCCAAGTGTTTCGAATGCCTAAGTATGTCTTTAATCGTCTGTGCTCGGTGCTCCAACATCGATTCGGTCTCCGAGGGTCCATCAACATGTCCGTTCAAGAAAAAGTTGCAATCTTCGTTAACACTATGGCATGGGGAGAATCACAACGGAACACGTGCGAGCGCTTCCAACGATCTACAAGCACGATCAGCGAGTGCATCAGCGATGTGCTGGAGGCGTTGGTGGGCCGCAACAGAGGATGGAACGGACTAGCTCGCGAGGTTCTGAAGCCCGTCGACCCTGAGTTCAAGGATGTGCCTCCGCACATTGCAAACGACCCGCGCTACAACGGCTATGTCAAGGTACGAAATCTCATCGACAAACCCATAGTTATTGCACGCACACAGCTGGCTACCGTCCCCGTCTCCACGCAGGGCTGCATAGGCGCAATCGACGGCACTCACATTCAAGCATGCATCCCTCGCGAGCAGCAAGTCCCCTACAGGGGGCGCAAGGGAATCACAACCTTCAACATCATGGATGTGTGTGACTTCGACCTGAATTTCACTTTCATATCAGCTGGTTGGGAGGGTAGCGCGCACGACGCTCGTGTCTTCGATCACGCCATTAGTACACCGGCCATGCATTTCCCACACCCTCCGCCAGGGCGATACTACGTGTGCGACAAGGGCTACCACGATTGGCAGGGCTACCTTGTATCGTACTCGAAGGTGAAGTACCATCGACAGGCTTTCGCTTCAGAGGCGACATCAAACGAGCAGGAGGGATTCAACTCGCGCCACTCGTCATTACGCGGTGCAATTGAACGCTCCTTTGGGATTTATAAGAGCCAGTGGAAGATAAGCAGAACAATGCCTAAGTACCCTGTCGGTAAGCAGATCGACATCATCCTTGCATGCTTCGCCTTGCATAACTTCATGCGTCGCACAGTGGCCGAGGAGGAGTGCGACATGCAGCCTGTAGATGCGTGCTCCGTCGCGGAGGAGGACATAGCTGCGGCCGTTGAGGAGGACGAGGAGGAAGAGTTTCTGGATGACTCTTCCTCTAGTGACGACGAAGACGCTGAGGCCGTTGGCATGAGGGCCCTAAGGGATGACATTGCACGAGCAATATGGAATGACCGCCGGAGACGCAGGTAGTCGTATATGTGCAGACGCAGCGGACGCATTCTTTTGAAGCTATTGGGAAGAACAACCTTTTGTTGGTCGTTATGAAACAACTTTGGAAGTATCGGGCAATGTTGGTGTGGAATACTTCATGTGTGTTTATGGCGTGAATGTAGGGCCTTTTGTATATCACTCCCAAACAATGGCGGGTTATGTTGTAGTTTAGGCAATGGTAAACAATGATAAGTTATATGTATATGTTTTGAAATTCCCCTGGTTTCCATGTCATGATAGTCGAACACCATGCCCAAGTTTGCAATGTGTAAGCACACGGCGTAAGACGCACATTCGCACACGTCGTAGACATTTCAATCGCAAACACATCAACCCATGAACGCACACAACAAATGGTACCAACAATCATTACATACAAATATTTACATACATTCTCCGAATCCATTACCTACTGAAATTGTCTTCATCCAAGCTACCACCACACGGTGCAACAAGTTTGTGGTTCATAACAACCAATAAAGTCACAAAATAAACGAGCAACTAGTCCTAGGGGCATCAGTTACAACCGTAGTGTAGGCCGATTTCATACAAAAGACTACGACATCATTCACAAGCATCCCCAGCTCCTTCACACCATACTTCGTTTGCCCGCGCCTCCTACTTCCTGATAACAGTAGCCAGGGCGATCACCCCCATCACAATGCACATCCACTTGTTCCTCTTCTCCCGGTTCCTTGAACCAACAAGATTGGCCCACAGCAGCGTGTAGGAAGATGAGAGTTGGGCTAGCTCCCCAATGAGGTCGTCGTTGAAGTTGGTGACCCTGTTGAGCTCTATCTCGTGGCGCTGCTCACAAGCCTCCACGTCGAATAGACGTGCAGTGAGGTCCAAGATGAGGTGTTCCATCTCCACCATACGTGGGTTATCAAGGGCAGGAGCGGCCTGCACTGGTTGCCTAACCTCCGCGAGTGCCTGGCGAGCAGGATTAACGTTTTCTTCGTTACCCACGTGGAGGGTGGATTGCACCTCCTGCTGAGCACTGGTCTCCCCCACCACCTCATGCTGCCATATGCCAAAGCGTCACAAACTTTGTCAATTAACGAACATCAATAATGGAAACATGGGACGAGGTGGTATATGAGGTAAGAGGTATCACATGAGCGTAGTGTGCATACCATGGCTCCATAGGTTCGTCACCTCCTATCCACCAATACTTTTCTGGACACCCACTGGGCCAACTTCCGTCGGAGTCTCCCATGATTGTAAATGGACAAATGAATGTATCTAAAACAACACCAAAAAGCATTATCAAATAGGGTAAAGGGACCATTTGCATAATATAAAACCACCAAATTCAAAAAGGATTTCACCAAACTGCAGTCCTGGTTAATCGTAAATCCTCAATCTGTAATAGGAGAGGTGATATGCAAGCACACCACAATGACACAAATTTAAAAATGCACTCAAGCAATAGATTTAAGCTAATTGCAAACTATATGGTAAGAGTAGACCTGTCAAACGGGTCATTCGGGTCGGGTTCGGGTCGGGTCACTTCGGGTCTCGGGTAAAACGGGTCCCGGGTATTTCCGGGTTGACTAGAACCCGGATTTGACTGGGTTTCGGGTCATTTCGGGTCGATTTCGGATTTGTCAATTTTTTCCTTTTTAAATAAAAAAAATCATGATTTGATAATTTTGCAATAAATTTTAATTATATATAAAAAAAATTAATTATATTTAATTAAAAATCAACCGGGTCACTGGGTCAATCGGGTAAAATCGGGTCAAAATTACCGGGTCAATCGGGTCACCGGGTCGAAACCCAGATGACCCGGAAAATTTCCGTTTTTTCGGGTTCGGGTCGAAAAAAATTTCCGGGTCAAAATTTCCGGGTTCGGGTCGAAAATTTTTCGGGCGTTCGGGTCGGGTTGTGTTTTGACATGTCTAGGTAAGAGCATAAGGTTGTGTTCACCACAAGTTTGGATGAATAACAAAACTAATGCCAAAATCGGAATGCCAAACACTGATTTACTTTGAAACAATGCTAAATGCCAAATCTGTTTTTTGCTGTTATTCATCCAAACATTTCAGCTCATACAGATCTTTTATTTTTGGTATTCAGCTAGATATAATTGTAAAGTTTGTTTTCCTACAATTTGCTTAAGGTTATGATTAACATTGCTACACAACAACTAGAGATGTCATTTGTGGAATGGACTATAGCTACTACAGAGTTCAGCAGATGAATCAGAACATATAGCTAATATTTGAAGTCAAACTTATAAGTTGTATCTTATGTAATGATACTTTTCAATAGATTGTACAAAAGAGAAACAAATTCCTAGAAGCTGAAATGCAGTAAATTACACCTTTGTGTCAAATTTTAGAGGA
This sequence comes from Persicaria tinctoria, assembly GCA_037127255.1. Classification (NCBI taxonomy): domain Eukaryota; kingdom Viridiplantae; phylum Streptophyta; class Magnoliopsida; order Caryophyllales; family Polygonaceae; genus Persicaria; species Persicaria tinctoria. The sequence goes on from JBANSL010000014.1 coordinate 3,347,060, forward strand.
AAGGAATGGATATCTATGTTGATACAAATCTTCCTCTCTCAAATGATAGCAGCAAAGACCTACTGCTAATGCAGATACATCAGATGAATCAGAAAATAGAATTAAATATACATATAGTCAAACCTCTAAATAAAGATATGATTCCATCCATATCAAAAACCCATAGTAATAGCATGAACAACAATGTCAGGAACAACAATGTCAGACAGATGGGAGCATGAACAACAATGGCCGACACGAACAAACAAGGGAGACGAAATTGGAACCGAATTAACACCCCTTAACAAACCAAAAACCCCCAAATCGAAACAATAACCAAAACCCCCCAAATTTCTTCCACCCAAACCCTAGAAATCGGTGGAAACAAAAAACCCCCAAATCGGTGGAAACCAAAAATTTCTTCCACCGAAACCCTAGAAACCAAAAACCCCCAAATCGAAACCATAGCCACCCCCATTCCCACCGAAACCCTAGATATCTCGTCGTCGTCGAATAACCGGCCGACGTAGGGGGGTTTCGAGTGTAATGGGGCCGCCGGTGAACCACATTGAAGAGGAGAGGAGAGCAATGACGTACCTTGCGTGACGAGGAGGAGAAGAGAGCAGAGGCGGCGATGCGGAGAACTGGGGAGGAGAGAGGCGAGACGCGAGGGCACAAATGGACAGAGAATTCCGAAAGCTCCTGATAATCTCCGAAATCTTGGCACCCCAAGGTTTCATTTTGGCCGATTTGAAAGCTACCATAATCTCGCCAAAAGCTTGATAATCTTCAGCCAGATCTTCCGCCAAACACCATCCGGAGAGCTTTCGGTTTTTTTTAAAGCTTGAAAACCTCCCAAACACACTGTCAAACACAGCCTTAATCTCAAATTCAGCTTCTAACTTTTTCCTCAAATTCTCCTTTTCCAGCTCATTGTCACCTGTGACAATGATATCATCAACGTAGACTAATAAAATGGTCACTCCCCCTGCAGCTTAATGTTTGACAAACAAAGTGTGATCCCCTTGGCTTTGCTTATAACCAGCCCCCTTCATCACTGTTGTAAACCGCCCAAACCAAGCCCTTGGTGACTATTTAAGCCTATAAAGAGCCTTTTTCAGTCGACATACTTTGTTAGAAGGAGGAGGAGTGAAGCCAGGTGGTACTCTCATGTAGATTTCTTCATCCAAAGTTCCATGAAGGAAAGCATTCTTCACATCATACTGGAGGAGAGGCCAATTAAAGTGAGATGCCAATGATAATATCCTTACTGTATTCATTTTCGCAACAGATGCAAAAGTGTCTTGGTAATCAATTCCATATGTCTGAGTATAGCCTTTAGCCACAAGGCGGGCTTTGTACCTCTCTAATGACCCATCTGCGTTGTATTTAAGAGCAAAGATCCACCTGCAATCAACAACTTTCTTTCTTGCTGGCTTGTCAACAATCTCCCATGTATTATTTTTTTCTAGAGCGATCATCTCTGCCTTCATGGCTTCTCTCCACTCTTTTTTCTTTAAAGCTTCTGAGAGGTTCTTAGGTGTAGAAATGCTGTGAAGGGTTTGTATGAACTTTTGGTGGGATGCAGAAAAACGGTTCAAGGACACATGGTTGGATAATGGATACAAAGGCCTTTTTGTGCATTCACAAATGCCTTTCCTGATGGCAATGGGTACATCATTGTCTGAACAAGGAGATGTAGGATCAGAGGGAATGTCATTAGGATCAGGTTCCATACCTTGGGCAGTAGTGTCACCAGGTTCAGATTGGGGAGAAGATGTAGGATCAGAGGGAATGTCATTAGGATCAGGTTCCATACCTTGGGAAGTAGTGTTACCAGGTTCAAATTCGGGAGAAGATGTTTGAACTTGTTGGATCAGATCGGTCCCTACCCTCCTTGAATAAACATAGGGACAGCTTGGATAAGGTGCACTAGGTTCAAGTGGAGGAGTAGGGGCAAGTTTATTGGGAGAAATTTCGAGATCCAAGTCTAAGTTTGGGAAAGTCTTTTCTGGAACAAAGGGTGGTTGCTCTTGAGCTGGAGCTTTGGTTTGGGAATAAAATGGTGATTTTTCTGAAAATGTTACATCAATGGAGATGTACATCTTTTTTGGTAAGAGGCCGGGTTATAACACTTGTATCCCTTTTGAGTCGCTGAATAGCCAAGGAAGATGCATTTGATAGCCTTTGGGTCTAACTTCCCTCTTTCAGAATTGTGAACATGGACAAATGTAGTGCACCCAAAAACTTTTGGTTCAAGTTCAGAGAATGCTCTCCACTTGGGATAGAATTCTCGAAGACACTCAAGAGGGCTTTTACATTGGAGAACCTTAGAAGGAAGCCTATTTATGAGACGAGCTGCAGTGAGGACAACTTCACCCCAATAAAATTTGGGAACATTGTTGGTAAAAAGAAGAGCACGGGTTACCTCTAGAATGTGTCTATTTTTCCTCTCGGCAAGCCCATTTTGTTGAGGTGTATAAACACAAGAGGATTCATGTATAATACCTTGGGATTGAAAGAAAGATGTCAAAGACTGATTAAAATAGTCCTTAGCATTATCGGTTCGAATCCTTTGGATTTTGGTGCCAAATTGGTTTTAAACCATGGTGTGGAATGTGGGAATAATATGGCTAACATCAGACTTGTTTTTGAGGAGAAATACCCACATTGTACGAGTACAATCATCAATAAGCATAACAAACCAGCGGGCACCAGAGACACTGGACAGAGGAGAAGGACCCCAAATGTCACTATGAATAAGTTGAAAAGGAGAAACACTCCTTTATCACTTATTGGAAATGAGACACGGGTATGCTTGGCTAACTGACAAACTTCACAATGAAGCTGCGAAACATCAATTCCTTGGAACAAATTTGGATACAAACGTTTTAACATATAAAAAGAAGGATGATCAAGGCGATAATGGTAAAGCCAAATGGAATTGGCATTTGTGGTGGTGGACAAAGCTTGGATGTGGGGACTGTTCTGAGGTAATTCAAGGTGATAAAGACCATTCTTCACCTTATCAGTCACAATTCTCTTCCCTGAATGTTGATCCTCTAAAATACAATAAGAGGGTGCGAAAATAACATGACAATTAAGGTCTTTTGTAAGCTTTTGAGTGGAGATGAGATTTATAGACAACTTAGGGACATAAAGCACATTTTAAGGATAAGTGTAGTTGTGAGATGTATGGTTCCTTGGCCAACAACAGGAGTAAAAGACCCATTAGCAGTACAGACTCTCATGTTCTTAGGGTTGGATCGGTACGTTTGAAACCGTTGAGAGGAATTGGCCATATGGTTAGTGGCACCTAAGTCTATGATCCATTGTGTGGGTCGAGACTCCTCAGAAGCTCTAGAGTGTAAAAAATGTGAGATATTACCTGATAAAGCAAGAGTGAATGGACCACTTGTAAATTGTCCTTCAAAATCAGCAACACTTGCGCCCCCTAATATTTGCATCCCAGTTGGCATTTGAAGAATCTTCAATTATGGGGATTGCCCTCCTTTTAAGGTTAAATTTCTTTGGCAACGAATGCTGAGAATGACGAGATTTCAGCAATAAAGCCTGAGCAACAGATTCAACAATGAAGGCTGTAATCTGGAAGGAAATTCAGCAATGAAGGCTGAAAAAGATGGGTGGGTGGAACAGAATTGGTTCTGTAGATTTGAGGAAAATGTTTCAGCAATGCAGACTAATATAGTATGCAGACTAACAAACTAGGAAAGAACCTTTAAATTGACAAAGTATGCAGACTAACAAACCACTGAAAAAACGCCTTAAGTCCATTAAATTGTCTCAATATTATTATGGTCATTCTTGTTGATTAGTCATGAAGGGAACAAATAACTACTCCCTCTGTTCGGTAAAACTTGACGTTTTACTATTCACCCACGCTTTTTTAGGAGCTAAAATCTATATAAAATATCTAGTTTTTTAATAATTTTTTTAACAATTTCGTAGTTATTATTAATAAGTACAAACTTGTTAATTTTTTTTTTAAAATGAATATTTTATATAGTTTTTATCATTCTAAAAAAACGTGCGTGAATAGTAAACGACAAGTTTTGCCGAACGGAGAGAGTATTAGTCTATCATCATGCTCCTTAATGATGTCATAAATTTGTATAAACGAGGGTTTTCCTATAGGGTAAGTCATTTTCATCTTCTTTGGGTTTTATTGATAGTTTACATCGGTGGTGGTGGTAATCAAACTAGTCGGGATGACAAGGTGGGTGAGGTATTTTGGGTAATGGAAGGGAAAGGGGGTTTACGGGGTTGGGTATGTTACCGGAGGTTGGGGATGAATTGGTTGTTGCGACCACATGCTATAATGGTCGAAGTGACCATATTTGGATTTGTTCACCGTGACCATAGTAATTGTTAAGGAAATGATTTGGGTGGTGTCAGAAGCTGATCCACCACCCAATAGTATAATTTTGGACGAGAGTACAAAACTTTGGATGGACAACGAGAGAAGTAGCATCCATCGGAAAATGAAGATGCGCTACTTTATCTGCCACCTTGTTGACTTCGCAAAAAAACATGATTGCAGGAGACCTAAATGAACTCCTGAATCAAGATAAGAACATCTACAATTATCATCTCGATTTACCGCGGGCAAATCCAAGAACCCTTGATAGATTTGATAACTACAAGAATACCTCCCATGTTGTCTCGAATTACGAACCCCGCTGTAACAACACCAGAAGTCAACGTTGAATCATCAAAATTAATCTTAAAGACACCTTCCGGAGGTTTTTTCCATCTAGTGTTTTTCCTTTTTAGGTTTTGGGGTATTCTTGGTTCTTTGATTTCGTCTTTATCCCAATGTATCTTTTTTATTGTTTCCAATTTTGCAATTATGTCTTAAATATCTTTTTTTTTGTATTTATAAAACTTTCGTCATCAAAGACTATTTTGTTCCCTATATTCCAAATCCCCACCAATAATGACCATAGTAATTGTGACGAATAACACTTTTGGTCATTTCAACCACATTGTAGTAATTGCAGTAACCATAACTAGACTTGAATCACTTGATCACTTTCAACAAAAACAAAAAAAAACCTTAATCACTGCAGTTATTACTTATTACCATAGTTATTGCAATCAATCATGCATTGAATAACATTTATACCAATATATCTATTCAATCAATTAATATATCTATACATGCATAAGATAAATTTTGACCCAATTTAATTAAATATGGATATATTTTTAGAAGATATTAACCAAATACTATTATTTAATATAAGATTTAATAATTAATATATGCATAAGATAAAATTTTATTCTAAATCTATTTAATCAATATATCTATATATTCATAAGATAAAATTTGACCCAATTCGATTAGATATGGATATATGTTTAGAAGATATTAACGAATTTTAAATACTATATAAGATAAGATTTTACCTATGTAACATATGTAACCAATTTTAGAAGATATATATAATTAGATATAATAAATGATAAGTCGTATGTAACATATGACATCTTCTCCTTATCTTAATAGTAATAACCATTCAAAAAAAAAAAATTCTCCACCTTAATCAATTTTAACATAATTTTATAAGATTTTGATAATAATTATATAAAAGTTCGATAATACTTTCAATATATCAATGAGAATCAATGGTAATTTTATTTAAATTGTGTAACAATTCAAAAGTGTTGAAATAAATTAATTAGCTCTCTGAACATGTATTTTTATGAAATTTATTTAAATTGTAAAAAAACCGCACACGGCGCGGATACTGAACTAGTTCTCCGTATAATTTTAAAAAAATATTTTGATACCAATTATTTTTTTTTGTCAATATTTTTGATATCAATTTATACCAAAAATAATTAAATTACAGACCATCGACGCTCGGAGGATCCACACCGAATCACCGATTATATACTCCCCAAACAGTGACGTGCTTCGCAGCGGCAGCACAGTAAAGGGTCGAAATAAAAAAAAAAAAAAAGAAAAATATTGCAGAAAGTAAAATGTTTCAGAGAGAGAGAGCGAGCGAGCGAGCGATGAAGAAGCCGGGAGCGGAGAAGAAAAAGGTTCGCCGATCAGCTAGCGCCGCCCAAAATGGCGGCACCGACGCTCCTCCTAGGGTTTGTCCTCTCCCACTCTCTCCCCTTCTCCTCTCAGGCACACGCTTGCCTTCGATTTGAGTTTCTGATAACACAGATTTAGGGGTTTTTCCCCCTGATTTGGATCTTTGAGAGACTGGATCTTCCGATTACGTTTTGTTAGATGGAGTCTGGTGGTGCGCTAGCGTTGATTCCTCTCGAATTGCTGATTTTTATTAGAATTTGCCTTCTGCGCTCGAAATCTGCGGCTGTTGTATTAATCCGATGTGATCTTATCTTAAAGTGTCTATTTTTTTGGTTTTCTGGCGACCATTTGCTTTGGATTTTTGTTGTTAGTCAGTGCATGATGGCTTGAGGTACTGCGGTTGTGTATAATAGGAAACCATTCCTGGCCTTTTGTTGTTATGAAGTTTGTTGACTATAAGATTCATCAATCAATTTCTATGGAGAGATTAGGGGAATATACGATGCTTCCTCTTGGATACCCTAGTGTAAACTTTGCAGTTTTATATATTATAGGTTGAGAAATTCCACCAGTTGATAAATAAAATCATCCCTTGATTGTATGATTAGCTTTGTGAATTTGAAATGATTAGGGTAAGTTAGTGATGTTGCATCAATAATCAATATGGAATCATAATGAACAGATTGAATGAGCATCATAGCTTATATCTATAAACTCTGCTTGATCTGCCCTGCTATGCTTGTGTCCACAAAGATTTGCATATTCATTTTCATTTTTACATCCTTCGTTTAGTAATTATCCTCTAGGGCTCATTTTCCTGGGTCTTATCTTGCATCAATTGGTTATGTATCAGTGTCATTGGCTCATTTTCATATTGCCTCTGATGCGAACTTTGAAACCATGTTTCAGAAAAAAGCTGTTGATAAGGATTTATACCTGTTGCTTGCTGAGAAGATGAGAGACCACAAGGATTTGGAGTCAAGATGGGCTGTTTTACAAGAGACTCGTGTAGAGTATTTCAGAGGGAAGGATTTTGTTGCCTTCTTTAGAAATCATCCGGAGATAAAGGATATATTGGATGAAGATAAGAATCTTGAAGCAGAAGATATTGGTGATGCTTTGCTGAAGAAAAAACTCATTGCCAGATGTGACCGTGTTGTAAAAACACTCAGACCCGGGAAGAAAAAGTTATCTACATGGCCAGCACACTTGGAGTTTTTCCCTGTAAGTCCTTTTAAAATGGTTAAGCAAACTATTTCCTTCGTCACTGTATTATAACATGTAAACCTGGATTTGCTTACATTTCTTTCTATTGAAGAAAAGGATGATTGATTGAGGAATGAAACTCCTTCCATATTTTGTTTCTTACATGAAAGAACTGCCTTATTAGGTTGTAAAAGCTCTAGTTCTCTTATCTGTATCTGTTCATTGAGGATGAGTTTCTTGGTGTTCCTAATTTAACGTTAGAAATTTTGTGCAGTACTACCATCTGCAAAATCATGCCGTTTAGTTGTGTTTTGGCAGCATCCTTATTTAGTTAGTAAGGAAAACATTTTGTTTTTAGCTTCAATATGTTATTTCTGGGAGTTGGAAGTAGTAGTTTTCTACACATCTTTTGGTTCTTTTAGGCGTGCAGTTGAACATTTTGCATGTGTCACTTATAGGGATTTGTTGGTTTAGGCTGGTGAAATTTGTCTTTCCTTTTTAGTTTTTACATGGCATGCCATGCATTGTTTGACTCATGGTTCTTCTAATCCTACAAATTCTTTTTCTTGTTCCTATGTGAAAACCTCCTTACTTTATGTAGCAAGTCCATACACCCCAATTATTGATATAATTTGGCACTTTAGTTTAAAGCACAGGTGTAGCTGTTTGCTGCGAAATCCTATGAATGATTTTTGCTCCCTCAGGGGACTTGTATGACAAATTCGCTGATGAGCTTGTATAATCTTATTGCAGATTCAATCTTTTTCAGATAATGATGCCTTCTTTATGTGGACATTTGAAAAGCGGAGGCCATTATGGCAGACACTTCTCTCCTTCTCATGGCCTGTTTTGACTCTGGCAATCTGCCTGTTTCCTGTATATCCTCATCGCTGCAAACTAGTAGTGCTCTACTCATGTGCGGGGATTCTTCTACTAATTCTCTGTCTTCTGCTTTGTAAGTTTTCACCTGCTTAACCCTTTTCTTTTTCTTTTTAAAATCCAAGTAATAGTGGAAGGTCCTATATATAACCTTATATGGAACCTCGTGTTTCACATATAGCTAGATGTTGCATCTGTTGCTGCATGGAATATGGAATATATAATCTTTGTGCTCAAGTATCACCAGTAATGTGATGCCTAGGTTTGAAAGAGCCTCCACTTAGCCTAAGTTATTCGTTTTGTCCATATTGCCTGCAGTGAGAGCTACAGTTTTTGGTGCTTTATGGATCATTCTCGGAAAACGCATATGGATATTCCCCAATATTCTCGCTGAAGAAGCAACATTGCGTGAATTATTCCAGTTTTGGCCCAAGAAAGATGAAGAGGAGGGGCCAAAGTGGACTTCACGACTTTTCTATGCTGCTGTAGCTGTTGTGGTCATATTGGTCTTGAGGCATCATGCTCCTGATGAAGCTGCTAGAGCCAGGTATTGTTTCTTTACCCGAACAGTTCAGTAACTGAACTGCATTCTTCAATCCACTAAGTGAACTTTAAATAAGGTGTACTCTTCTGATGGAGAATTTCTGTAATTATCCTCTAGCACCTTTCGTTCTGCTCTTTTTGTCGCTAACGGTGCAATTTCACCTTCAGATACCAAAGGCGGGTTTCAAATATCATCGATGATGTCCTCGAATGGTCTCCCAGAATGGCTTTGTCTGGGATAATGAAACAGCAAGATGTGCCATTCAATGAAACTGATCCCCACAATGTGACAAATGGGAGTGACCCAAGTTCATTCAAAGAATCTCCTCCAGAAGACATTGATGTAGAAGTCATCCATGATGAAGGTGAAACAATAGTTGATGAACAAGTCAGAGAAGACCACTCCCAACAAAGCCGAGATGACATTTGATCATAACTCGGCTATACGTTAAAAGGGTAGTACTTACTTTCCTATGAACTTTTTGGATGCAGTTTTATGTGGCTCCTTTGTTTTAATTATTTAGAACTTTTCCTCTATGCTTGTTTGCTCGTGAGATGTAGAGCTTTGTATTCACAGTTGAAAAGAGAAAGCAAAAGTAACCTGAAATCCTTTTTCTTTCTGAAAATCAAAGAGATGCATAAATGCCTGGATAGAGGCATATTATCCCTTCATTTTTCCTGGGTACGGTTCAGCCCCTTGTTGTTGACATGCCATCTAAAGGGTCTTTGAGGAATTGAGTAGGCGGTGAAAAACTGCTCGGGAGTATGTGCAAAGATAAGGAGTTTGTTCAGGAAACAGCCTAAAGGCTAAAGCTGTGAAATTTGAGTTTAAAGATTACAGTTTCAAAGAATGTAGTTTTAGGCATTGCTGTGTTTCGTCCAGGGCATTCGGTTCCCGGCCTGGTTTCCGACAATTGGGGAATCACAACCCAATACATGAAGTTCAGTTGTGTTTTCGGAAGCTCTCAAACCAATTTGCCAAATCCCAACCTGATTGAGTTTTTGGGTGCTCAAGCCAATTTTGCCATACTGCAGGGAGTTCAGCTGAGTTTGCGTTCTTGATATCGGTGGATTTTTGCAATGGTAGTGCTTGGCAGCAGTGGACTGGTGGTGTTGAGAGGACGAAGAAGCAGACGTTAGGGAGTTTGGTGGCTGCTGGCCAGCCAGCAGTTGGTGGTCGGAAGATGGAAGTTTCGTCGTGTGTTTTACATAATCATCCACCATCCAAGGCGGCGATTCGTATAGGAATCAATTGATCAAGCTGCACAAATGCACAATGAACATTTGATTTTCCTGATTCCAACAAGTTCCCTCCCCAATTTGATTCTCTGGATTCCAACCTGATAAACATGACATATATAGTAGAGCTAGGAAAAAAAACTAACATTTTACACCCCAATTTCAAAGATGACACCGAAAATTCACTCATTTGAAAGTAAGATTAAGAGTCTATACATAACACCATATATCCCCCAATGCTTAAACTAAACAACCAATCCTAAGCTAACAAAGACTACATTAGTCCAACACTAAAGATGACTCTCCTTTGTACATGAGACTAGAGAAGGGTGCAATATGGTAAGATCAAAACGAACTTCCAAGTCGTGAAAACAAGCCCGACAACGAACACAGAAAAGACCACCAAGCCAAGAATGATTTGCCGCTTACTTGTGAGAAGCCAAGAGTCGAGACCTTACATATTCAGCAGAGAAGTGAGTTAAGCTGTAATTTAATGCCCACCATTGGCATTCGGCTTTTCCTCGTGTGACTCTTGGGCAACAGATCCTGCATTCAGTGGATGTTTGGCAAGAGGAAAAAGTTTCAGGGAGGTCGGAAAAAAAGGGGCAAATGCTTAGGATATGATAAAGCAGCACTTCAGAAGATGCTTCGAATGAGAGCCTGGAAGCTGAACTTATACCTTCGCCTTCAGATGCGTGGTTTGAAGCATCAGCCTCATTTTTCTTGGCAAAACGGCCTCCACAGCCTCTGGCTCTCTTCATTGCGTGCTGGTGACGAGATTCATGGAGATACGGCTGTAGACAATTAAAAGAAAAACGAAACAATGGTATTTTAGCTGATGACGCCAGCTTGATTAGTATTGATGCTATAATTGTCATCAGATGACACATTAGGCACAAGACGAGAGTTTTCAATAAAACAAAGTATGTCACTCACCTTCCTCGCTTTGATCAGTTTCCTTTCAAGCTCAGCTTTGGCACGTGACTGTCTGCGCCTAAGGATCCCGTGGTACTGCTTAGCATTAACATAAACAGGCTCTTGCGCCATTTCAAGCGGTAAAGGCATCCTAGGCTGATGCATCCCGTAGAATGCAGGATGAACCTGACCACAAGACCCATCTATTCAGATTAAGCAACACTAACATTCGGTTCTTTCCATAGAAGGCCATTTCAAGATTGGATGAGACATTCATGTAGACGGGTAAAAAGACCAACCACATGCTACACTGCTTTAAATATAGGCATATGCAATTATACCTATGCAATTTAATTGCAGAAATACAAAAATGCCAAACATGGAGAAAAAGAACTGAAAACAAAATGCTTCCGAAAAATAAATGCATGGTGAGGCATAAATAACAGACATCATTGACCCACCAAAGGCTGAGGTCCATATGCAGCCATCATTCCTCCATAGTACATATCAGGATAAGGGTTTGATGCACAAGCCTGCAAACAGAAATACGTAAGCACTTTAGATTCCATTTCAGCGCTGAAGTTACGAACACAAAATTGCTCATATACATATCCATAAAAAGATATGTTTTTTCACCAAAAAAAAAAGATATGTTTGAAATATTAAATAAAGGAAATGAGGCAAAGATCACTTACTATTGAATGACCAACAAGTTCAAGCTGAGGCGGTTGTCCAAGGTATTCCCCATTTCCAAAGACAGTTGCAGACCCGGAGTCTTGTATATTTAAATCAAATGCAACAACCATTATTAACAAATTTTTAAAATAATTAAAATTAGACAGCAAGCTTTTGCGGTACTGGGAATGTTGTTGTTGAAATATGTTTCATTCGACTATAAAGTAGTGTCGCACTAACAAACAAAAAGGCCCCCTTACAAGAAATAAATTTTTAAGACCGCCATAAGGAGTGATTGCACTTTATAGGCTTTGCACAGAGAGAACAATCACATATGCCGATTTGGAGGGAAGATACGAGACCTTACTACAAATTTACAATGAGAATTCGAACATTACCTTGCTGCATAGAACCAGTATTTTGGGAATCTTTACTAGTGTCATCATCATCGTCTTTCATCCCAGCATTTGATGCCGAATGGTCATCTTTGGACCCCCCTGCGCCTTTCAGATGTTCTAAAGACGAGGAATCAGAAACATTTCCTGGTGCCTCAGTTGAAGCTGCAGGACCATATCCAGAGCCTCGCCACCACTGCTCAGATGAAACAGTTGATGGTGGCAAAGCTCCTGACTGGTTCACTGAGACAGACTTAGCTGGCATGTTTCGAAACCAAAAGTGTTAAAGCTCCACAGGGAAGAATGTTTACACTGAAACCTTCATAACACCGCCCGTTCTGCATATGAAAGGCAAATTTGAACTAAAGAAGAAAATCGACAAATCCACTAAAATCTACATCAACAAGTTCTTGTTGAGCTATTGTACAATCAGAAAGGGCAACTACATTTCCTTGGGATATGAAAGATGGACAACTGATCATCAGTGACAAAATGTCAAAACAATGGCACGGATTGCAGTGACACTAATTCCAGCTACTTAATTTACACACAACACTATGGTAAACCACCAACTCCGTCATTTGAAGACAGTGTAACCAAAAACATCTTCATCTTCATAAGTATTAGAATTTAGAAAAATATATGAATTTTGCTAGTCCAAATTTAAGAATCTAACAATACAAAGAAAAAATCACTGTTCTAAAGGTAAAAAACTGCACCCAATTGATTTCCCCACAAAACCATCTTCCACAAAACAAAGCTTAACAAAAGAAAGTGGAAAGGAAAAACAAAGAACTGCACAGTAAGCAGCATCAACTTAGTAAACAAAGCGAAGAACAGCAGCAACACTGCTATTTCGAAATTCTGCACTCAAAAGCCCATAGTCCTCGAATTCGATCAGAAATTGCAGCATCTAACAACAATTTTATGCCAAAAGGGGATAACTTTATAAAGTAATCAATTCCTGGTTCAGTACTATAACGGAACTCGGACAGCAAAGCATCAGAAGATCAATTTAATACCAAAAGGAGCTAACTTAATCAAGAATTCACGTTTCGACTATCAATTCCTGCTTCTAGTCCTAAACGGAACTCGGACGCGCCAAAATTACACCCACACAGAATCAGAAGAACAATTTTGCACCAAAGGGGATAATTTCATTAAGAATTCACATCTGGATTATCAATTCCTGCTTGAGAAACTATAACGGAACTCGGCCGCACCGAAAAAAACACCCACACCAACAAATTTACTCCACAAAATTCACATAAAAAACAAAACCAAGTACAACTCCGAAACCCTAATTTCTCAAACCCCAAAACCAACAGTACCCAATTCCATTTTCCAAGATAGAAATCATAAAAAAAAGGGGAATAATCCAAGTACAAAACGCAATTCTTTAGGGGAAAAAGAGAAAGTCAAATTGGGACAGGCCGGAATCACTTACTTTGTCGATCGATAAGGTGAATGCACCAACAAATTCCGAGAATTTTGCCACTCCAGTTACAGATTCACCCTTCTGTAAGGCTTGAGGGGTGCCCTAGAAAAGATGTGGAATTGGTCGTTTGACTTGAAGTCAACTCTTCGTATGCTTATGGGTTTACACTTTACACCGCTTCCTCTGTGTCCTGCGCTCCTTTCCTTTCCTACCACCTCTTCATCAATCATCATCATTTGGAAAAAAAGATTGATTTTTTCTTCGTTCTTTAATCTTTTACAAATTTGGAAAAAAAACTGAATTTTTAATTTTTATAAGTAGACATTTGTTTTGGTAAAATCACATCAAGCATCCAAATTTGTCGTTTTAGAGGTGAAATCTTGTTAAAAAAAAACATGTCATTTTAGATTTTTTGGTATTCAATTTACAAAGTTATCATTGTCATAATTATAGAGATACTAGTGCAGATCCCGTCCCGTGTACGGGAAATGTGTTAATCTAAATATAAATTTTTTTTCCTCCAAAAAAAATATAAATATAAATAAAATTAGTTCGATAGGTTATATATAATATAAATATCTTTTAATTAGATTCTCTCAAAATATAAATAAAATTCACAATTATAAGGTACTACGTCAAATTTTTTTTTATCTAATCTATGGTTAATTAAATCTCATGTAATTTAATTAGATAGTTGATTTATAAAAATATTTTAATATTCTTTTTTTATTACATTAGTTTACTAAAATATATATGTACGGATGGATTGTGGCTACATATATAGCTATATAATATTTTAATTATTTATTTTGGCCTCAAAAAATAATATAGATAGATATAAAATAATAATTATTAAATGATTGATTTTGATATAAATAATTATTTCCACCAAAAAATAATCTAAATATAAATAAAATAGCACCTATCAAATATTACATATTTATCTATTAATATTTTTGGTAAGTACTATGTTTTTTCCTTATATAATATTACATATTTATCTAAATATAAAAAATAATTATATTGATATAGTTTTTTCTAAATATAAAAAATAATTATTTTTATTATTACTACTACTATGTTTAATTATATTGATATAGTTTTTTCCTTATACAATATTTACTCTTTTATAAGATATTTCATCTATCCAATTATATGTGTTAATGGTAAAATAAAATAATTATTTTTATTAGATTTCCTTTTTGACAGGAGAAAGCTTTGCGAGACGCACTCTCGCGCCGCCACGTAAGCAGATTCACTCACGTGCCGCCACGCAGGCCCCAATGCATCGGTTTTAGTATATGTATATAGATTAGTTGTAGTTTTCGAGAAAGTAAAAAAGTAAAATAATAATTAAGGGTATAAGTGTATTTTCGTTTGATTTCTTAAAAAATTGAAGATTTTTGACTAGTTTTTCTTAACGGAAAGAGTATCATTTAATATTTATTCATGTATTTAATATTTTAGTAAGATAAGTCTTTTTCTGTTACCTCAATAGTTATCCTTTCAAAAAAAAAAATCTTTCCATCCATAATACTTATCTTTATAGAATTTTTGACATTTTCACATTTTTTTTATAGAATTATTACTATAATAAGATTATTAGTGTCAGATTTCATTAAAGTACAAAAATAGAATAATAATTAAAGTTATAATAGTATAATTGATTCTATCATTGAAAAATGTAAAAGTTTTTTTTTTTTTGATTAGGAAATAATTCGGGCGAGCGAGCTCTACCCGGCAGCATCCTTTCGGATGAGGTCTAAAAGACCTATATCGTTGTGAATATCGACACCCTAGGCAGAGTGGCAAAAGTGTGCAACCTTATCAACCACTCTGTTGCCTAAACGGGGAACATGAAAGAAAGAAACTTCTTTCAAAGTCGATAAAAGGAGTTCAACATCCTACATGATTAAATCAATTTCCCAAGGACATTTAGAGTTTTGGCTGAGATGGTTTATAATTATACTTGAGTCACCTTCAATGTGGATTTTATCGATATGAAGTCGAGTAGCGTGTTGGATTCCCAGTTTTAGAGCAAGAGCTTCAGCTTTTAGGGGACTTTGTATACCAAGTTTTTGATAGCATATTTGTATCGGGTGTCCTTTCCAGTCCCGGATTATAGCTCCAGCCGAGCTGTCGTTGTTTGCAATTGTGGATCCATCAAAATTGAACTTGAAAATTCCCCTCGGGGGTTTACGCCATGTGACCTTTTTCTGCTTATTCTTCTTCTTTGGGTGGGTGGAATTTTGTGTGTGTAAAAGAAAATTCTCATCTAGACTAGACTCTAATTGAGAAGTTTTACTCCAACTCACCTTGTGATGTTTAATAATATGTATTGAAGCATCTCTAGGTGGAATAGGAACTTGCCTAAAAATGTGTTGATTCCGAATGTACCAAGCTGACCACCAAACAAAGGCAAGTTCCACCTTAGACGCGGAAGCAAGATTTTTCCCAATGTAGGAAATGATGGGTTTAATATCACGAGAATGAGTTATCATACTGGATATTGTTGAATTAATGCGAGAGGGAAGACGAAATAAAGAACGCACATAATGACATTCAAACAAGAGGTGAACATCATCTTCGACCGCACAATTGCACAAACTACAGGTGGAGGGGACAGAGGACCCACGCTGGGCCAGTCTAGCGGCAGTTGGGAGACCATCCTGGCAGACCTTCCAAAGAAAATTTTGAACCTTAGGCGGAATATCCAAATTCCATATTCATGCATTATTATCTAAGCTCAAAGCAGATTGAGATGTGATTAGTTTGTATGCACTCGAAGTGGTAAACCAACCCTCTCTATCAGGCCACCAATATAGCCTATCCTCAAAAGTAGAGGCGGGAAGAGGAATGTCCAAGATCTCTTTTACTATGTCAACCAGTAGCCTATTATAAAGTTTTTCCATCCACCATTTACCACCCATAATGTATTCACTAACTGTGTCATCCAAATTTTCAATTTGGGGGCAATCTTCCCTCGATTGTAGGGAAGAGGTTGTAATCCAATTATCCGTCCAAAATTTGATAGATTTTCCATTTCCGACCGACCAAATAAGCCCCGATCTGAATTTATCAAGGAGAGTAGTTAGTTTGGCCCATTGCCAAGAGGAGTCACCTCGCTTCTTGTATTCAAGAATATTGCCAGAACGTAAATACTTGTGCTTAATCAGAGTAACCCAGACATTATCTGGTTCAGCCAATATTTTCCATAGAAGTTTCATTTGAAGGCTTTTTATTCATTTCTTTGGACTTTCTAATCCCTAATCCCCCACATTTCTTTGGTCTGCAAATCCTATCCCAGCTGATAAGCGAACGGTGTTGAAGATCTTTATTCCAGAAGAACAACCTATTAATCTGGTCAAGCTCTTTATGTATTGAAGCGGGTAACATAAAATTTTGCATTGTGTACAACGGTTTGGCTGATAAGTTCGTGTTGATTAGGATTGCGCGACCTTGTTGTGATAATGCATTAGCACGCCATTTGCTTAGTTGTTCTTTAGATTTACAGACAATGTCTTCAAAAGTATGTTTGTTGACTCTGCCATTAATAATCGGGCAGCCAAGGTATTTTTCTAATGAGTTCTCGTTGGTGATATTCGAGCAACTGCTAACCACTGCGATCCTAGAGTTCGGAATGCCTTTTGTAGCTTGGAAGCTTGATTTATTATAATTGACTTTTTGTCCCGAAACTTTACAATATGAGTCAATTATTGTTTTAATTCTCTGTCCTGCATCAGCACTGCCCCTTGTGAAAATGATGATGTCATCAGCAAAGGAAAGGAAGGGAACCCAGGGACCATTCCTTCCGAAGGAAAATCCAATAGGACTGTTATCCAGATTTGTTTCTACCGATAGTTTTCGAGCTAGAATTTCGGATCCCAGGATGAATAGGAAAGGGGATAAAGGGTCCCCTTGACGAAGACCTCTAGAGGGGAAGAACAAATCAGTAGGGACATTGTTCACTAGCACTGAGAAAGAAACTGTCGTTACGCATTCCATAACCCAAGTCGAACTCTTAATCTTGTAAAAGTTGATTAAAACAATGTCATTTTTCTTTTCTTTTTTTGGTACTTAATATTTTTATCAATTTATTTTTAACACTTTATAAGAAAGTCGAACTCTTAATCTTGTATCAGTTTTTCATTTAACCATAAGAAATTAAGCAAGAGGAATGTAAGTTTCAGCCAACTAGTGACATTATATAAGATAACATCTTAATTGCAAACGAAATCTTCAACTCCTTCTCAAAGAAAAATGGAAAATCAGGTTGGATGGCTGTAAAACTTGATATGGAAAAAGCATTCGATATGGTCGACTGGAATTTCTTACTCTCAATTATGTCAAAATTTGGGTTCTCACCTAAATTCACTCTTTGGATCAAAGAATGCATAACCACAGTCACTTACTCGGTGCTAGTAAACAATGAACCCACTGAAATCTTATTTCCCGAGAGGGGAATACGCCAAGGATGCCCGCTTTCACCATATCTATTCTTAATAATTTCGGAAATTCTGGCCCGTGGGTTACAACATGAATCGGAAAAACCACAAAGCCACATAGGAGTCAAACTGACACGAAGGGGAACAAAAATTCCTTTCTTAGCCTTCGCGGATGATATTGTCATCTTTGCATCAGCAACCAAAACCGGCTGCGACCAAATTAACAAAATTCTGACTGAATACTCAGCTATTTCAGGACAAAAGGTAAATAGGCACAAGTCCCAATTCCAAACATCCAAAAATGTCACAACCACCCAGAAAAATCTAATCAGAAACGAGCTAGAAATAGCGCACACCCCTAAGATGGGTACCTATTTGGGCTGCCCCCTAATAGAAGGAAGAATGACAAAGGAAGAATTCACGGAACTTCTAACAAACACCAAATCACAACTTCACAGATGGAAGGCGAATTGCCTCTCACAAGCTGGTCGTTGCACTCTAATCAAAACAACGCTAGCAGCCAAACCTCTACACATAATGCAATGCTTTATGCTACCAAAATCAGTCCATACGGAACTTGATAAGATCAACCGGAACTTCCTATGGAACAAAGGACCCAACCATAAGCCCCTCATCGGTTGGTATGAGGTTTGCAAAACCAAGGAAAATTGAGGGCTAGGGCTGCGTAGCTCGGAGGATATGAATACAGCTCTTCAGATGAAATTACTATGGAAACTATTAGCAGAACCAACTAGCCCATGGGTCAAACTAATTAAAGAAAAATATCTTAAAAACCAAAATATACTCACATATCAGAAGCAGGATACCTCTTCCTAGCAATGGACCCAGTTAATAAAACTAATCCCGTTGTTTAAACAAGGCCTTAATTGGTCTATTGAAGATGGCGCCTCTATCAAGTTTTGGCAAGACCAGTGGTTAGGCCAAACACCTATAAATTCATCTATCTTAGGAACTCAACATATAGAGTATAGACGATACAATCAACATAAAACATTTTCTCAAAGACAACAAAACATAGAACCAAGATAAACTACACGCAGAGTTACAAAACATAATTCCAAATAACCTAATTGAAACTATCAAGACAATACCAATACCACAGCACATCCAAGTTGACAGACTTTATTGGAAATGGAGCAAAAATGGCTGGTTCAGCACTAAGTCTGCTATTGATATGATATACAACCACAAGAAACATGAAACATCAGACGCAAACTGGGTCTGGGGACGAGATATCCCCCCGAAAATAAAATCTTTCCTATGGAAAATCCTTAAGAACGGAGTGCCCACTTCTGTCAGACTGGCTTCTCGACACCTTGGGATTCCGACAAACTGCCCCCACTACGACTCTTGCTATGAAGACCCCATTTATTATGGAACTGTCCTGTTACGAGAGAGACCCTAATTGCAAATAACCCGGGAACATTTCGGAAAATGAATGGTTGTTTCAGCAAAGACAAGCACTTGAACACCACGCTATGGGAAATCAAAAATACAATTGGAACAAAATGCTTTGAAGATCTCGCCTTTGCTTGGTGGGGTATCTGGTACTTCAGAAACAAAACACTCTTTGAAAACATAAACCCGGACATAAGACGCATATTATCCTTTATAAAGGAACAAATATATGTCTGGAAGACATCAAATTTGAACTGCCTAGACTACTGTGAAAACAACACAAATACACCCACAAATGTGGACAAACAAAGATCTATATCAAAGAAAAAGAGAACCAAATGGGAATCTCCACCAATTGGAACTCATAAGCTAAATTTTGATGGTTCGTTCTCCGCGAATGGTTTGGGCTCTTATGGATTCATCATTCGTGATTCTCTAGGAACCCCGATTTTCTCTGGTAATGGACCATCACCAATCAGTTCTGTCTGTGGCTGTGAAAGTTTGGGTCTCTGGATGGGACTTCGGGCTGCGACAGAACTAAAAATAACAAATCTTATTATTGAAGGAGACAACTTAACAATAATAAAAAGTATGAAAGGTATGGGGAAGCCTACTGGAGACTCTGAAATGATTGTCTCGGACAGTCTAGTCTCGCTGTACTTTTTTGGTTCTGTTGAGATTCGTCATGTCTTCCGTAAGGCAAATTTGATAGTTGATCGCTTGTCCCGTATCACTCCAGCCTTCAACGATATCTGGACTCCTGATGACTCTCGGTTGCATAGTCTCATCCGCAAGGATGCTCTTGGCAGATAAAGCTCAGCTCTATGGTCAAATTTTTTCCGTTTCAAAAGAAAAAAACTAGTGACATTATATGATCGAATCTCTTTCTTCTTCCCTTTCCCATTATAGTGTGGAAGATAAGATTTGGGCCGTAAAACCAAGAGGAATGTAAGTTTCAGCCAATTTGGGCCAACGGCCCAACACCGAACTAATTAAAATAAAGGGTAAATTGCAGGAAACCACCCTTAAAATAGCCTATATTGGCTAAAACCACCTCTTATGTCTAATTACCAAAAACTACCCCTTAAATCACTTATGTTAACAATCAACCACTCCACCCTCTTATTCCGTCTAAAGCGCCGTCAAGTTTGCAAATGAGTTTTCCTCTCATTTTTCAAATAAATACATTTTAATTCATCAAAAAGAGTTTTGTTTTTTTGGTGGGAAAGAATGAGAGCGGGCTCTCATGGGACAACAAAACATCGTAACATGGGCAACACAAATGCAAGACGGGGAGTAGCCCTTCGCCAAATGTCGTCTCTAATAATCAAAGCCACCCCTGCAAGGGGTTCGGGAAGTTCATGAAAACCTAATGGGAAAGAAAATGCAAAAGAGGCGAGGGAGTCGGCGACACTATTCGCTTCCCTAAAGACATGTCGCAGTTGAATCTCACAATCTTTGGCAAAGAAGCTCTGGCACCGACGCATCTGGATAACGGGTGACAGTTACCCACACCACCTTTGATCACTAAATTAAAGTAATTAAAAGAGGGAAATTCTCCATAAATGTTCTCTGGAATCTCCATAGATTACCCAAGCAATTGAAGGAAAGTAATGCGAAGAGACTCGGGGGTAAAATCTCCATAAATTTGGTTCCAATCTTGTGCAACTCTCAATGGAAATTTCGAACAAATTTCAACCGCAATCTTCTCCAACTTTATTAAAATCGAAATTCATTTACAAAAGTCATCCAACTTTATTAAAATCGAAATTCATTTACAAAACTTCCAAAATATCTTTTTAAGAGTATAAGATGAATGATGTGTGGCGAATGTACATCTACAAAGTATGTTTTTAGTTAATTGAGTTACCTACACATAAGTATATATAGGACTTAACAAGTTGGAATGCATGAAACTAAAGGTGACTTTTGGTTTTTGACCCAAAAGGAATTCAAGAAAATTTCAAATATTTGCTTTTGTTAAAGAAGTGGGAGCATTGAGCAACCTCGGATTCTAGAAATTAAAGTTCTGATATGGGCAATTGTGCATGGTTATAGTTTAAACTTTAAAGGAGTGTCTGAAAGGACCCAATTTATCTTAATTATTTACTAAATTAAAAAGTTAAGGAAAAATGGATAAAAATAATACCAAGTATCAACTTTTGGTCAAAAATAATATGAATTTGGAAATTAGCCGTTTCATATACGAACTATCGCCCTATTAACCGAAAATAATACATATGTGAACTTTTCGATCAAATACACCACGTGGACGCCGGAAAACAAACATGTCATAAATTTTTGCCACGTTACCAAACTTGTAAGTTATGTCATGTCATAAATTTATTTTTCATTTTTTTTAAAAAGAAAAATTAAACAAGTAGGCACATAGCTACAGTGCTTTTCGAAACAATGGAGGAGAGAACGATCTGATAACATTGAGAAGAACGTGAAGACGCCCACCCTCGATTCCATTGTTTTGAAAGGTACGGTAGCTATTTGCCTCTATTTGTTTAATTTTCTTTTTTTTTAAGAAACGAAAAATAAATTTATGAAATGGCATAACTTACCAGTTTGGTGACGTGGCAAAAATTTATGCCATGTGTGTTTTCCGGCGTCCACGTGGCGTATTTGGTCGGAAAGTTCACCGGAATACACATATGTATTATTTTCGGTTAATAGGGCGATAGTTCGTATATGAAACGGTCAATTTCAAAGTTCGTATTATTTTTGGCCAAAAGTTGATACTTGATATTATTTTTGTCCATTTTTCCAAAAGTTAAAAGTCTATGTTGTCTCTCTACTAGGCTAATAAGTAATAACCAATGATAGATAGCAACCCGTTTGAAAAAACGCTCCCTTTGGGTGGGAAGCCCTAGTTTGGCCGCCGCCGCCTCTTCATCAACTTCTTACCCTTCCCCGGCCACCATCTGGTCAACCTCCACAACCCGGCCTCCCGCTTTTGAGCCTCTCCAGCCAGCCCTGACACTCCCGTAGTCAGTGGCTTGCCGCCACCGCCACCGCCACCATGGCTTCCCGTCACCGCCACCCCGCCGTTTACCGCCGCCGCTTTGTGTTTCTCCTTGTCCTCCGTCGCCGACCGCGACCTCCTCCTCTCGCTGGTCTTCCGCCGCCTTGACTTGGTCTGGCCTTTGCTGTCTTCCTGTTCCGCCTCCTCTACCTTCCTCCGCCTACCTCGGTTGCCGTCCACTTTGGTTCGCCGACCCTTGTTTCGACCTCGGCCTCACAGGCTCTCCTTGGCTCCGCAGCCTATTTCGTCGTCTGCTCCCGCCGCGGCCGGTTGCCCCTGTCAATGTGCTTAAACAATTGGGATTGTTTTTTCGCCCGCACTTTCAATCGTTCTCCGGTTCATTATTGCTCCTTTTCGTTTCCTTCTCTCGTTTTTTATCGCCTCTATCTGGGCTTATCCTTGTGGTAGTCCGCTCACGATCTAGTTATCGTCCTTGATGGTTGAGATGAGCGTTTGGGAGTTTGAATGAGCAATGATGTGGTTTGGGTTTGATTTTGTGGGTTGATGTACTGGTCTGTTCTTGTTGTGTTGCAGGTTTCTTGTGAGCGGTTGATGATTTGTTATGTTCGATGACGTCGTTGTTTGCGATCGACACCTGATGACTCTCTTGAGTCCATAATTTGAGGTGTCCGCTAGTTCCCCAAAGTTCTCTGAGTGCGTTGTCTCTTTGGCCGATCGTTTCGTTTCTCTTCTGACTTGTGATTTACAGCATAGGATGACTTGTACGATCCTTGTAATTTTATGCCATTTGCTTCTGTCTTTTCTTTTCTGTCATTTGCTTCTGTTATTTGCTTCAATTGTACATGATGGTTAGTCCATCCACCGACTTGTCCGGTCTCTCGGTTTCTCTAGGCTTGTCTAGAGAACCGAATTTCTTATCTTACTTCAAAAAAAAAAGTAATAACCAATAAAAAAAAGCAAAAATAATAACAATAAACCCATTTTTGTTCCACTTAAAATAGGATCAACATGTACGTATCCTTTTTGTCGAGGTCTTGCATGTCTTCTGCACCAACTTTGTATTTTTATATTTGTTTAGACAATTATCCGTCTGCCGACTTGTCGGTCATCGAGGTTCAGATATGTCTGATCTCGAATTTTTTCCTAATAAAAAAAAACATGTACGCATCTTTTCTCTAACACTTCAAAACATTCCAGTATTTTCAATGTTGGAAACCGACTCCACTGAAGCTCGGAAGCTATTGGTGGGCGAGTTTCCTCCTACACATGTGGATTTCTACTTAATCCAAACATGTGGATTTCTACTTAATCCAACAGTGCCGGAGGTTAATAAGTCTCCCAGAGTGGACGGTGTCAGTTGATCACATCCACAGAAGCGCGAATTCGGTGGCGGATGGTCTTACCAATCTGGCTTTCGAATCGTCTGAGACAGAGCCAATTTTTTATTCTATTCCTATTTCTTTGTTTTCCTTTGTACTGGCTGATACGAGCCATGGACTATCTGTCTCTGATTTAGCTTAATAAATTTCAATCGGGCCTTGCCCTCTTTCTGACCAAAAAAAAAAAAACATCCCAATATTTTCAATGTTGAACAACCTTCTATTCCAACACTTAAAAAATAAAAAAAAATAGTTTATTTTAGTTTATGTGTATTATTTGCACTTTGTACAATCGAATCACTCTCATAGTCTCCTATTATATTACTGTCCTATTATAATAGTTTCAAAAGTTTATGCTTAATACCAATGCAAGACGAATTAAGACATCTTTATTTCTTTTTTCACTTAGTTTTAGTTATCAACCGGCAAATTAAGGGTAGGTAAAAAGTGAAACGAAATTAGTAATCCAATTTTTAAAATTAATTACTAGGAAATTATAGACCATAGTACAACACTAAAGTAATTATTGGGTTTGAATCAGATTGGAATATTTCCAAACTTTTTCTTCAATTCTCCATTTCTTCCCCATGTTAAAGGTGTCCCCTCCATAAATAATTGTATAAGAAAAAGGAGATTTTTTCTCTTCATAGTTCATATCACAAAATCTTTCGGAGTATATTTCTTTTAGCCGTGTGAGAAATGATTATATTCATACAATCAATTGCAATATATTCCCACGACGAATTTCCTTTTAAAACTATTTTCTCACTTATAATTTATTAATTTCATATTTTCCCGCTCTATTTTTTTTTATATAATTAATTAATATACCAATTTTCCTTTTCACTTTTCAAAAATGAATAAGTAAATATAATTGTCAATTATAGTAAAATGTATTAATTAAACATCCGCCAAAGGTGCAAGTTAATGCATTAATATAGTTTAGTTTAGTTTAGGAACTAGAGAAGTGATTTCCCTAGTAGGTATATACGAAATAGCTTAGCCGTGACGTGAGATATGTATAATAATCTCTCTTTATTTTATCATCCACCGGCTTATATACTAAGATTTGTTATACTTAACTTTAGATGTGAACCACTTTATCCTTTCACATCTAATGAAAATAAAAACATATAATGTGTATAATTTATTATTGGAGTCTGTAGTTGGGTCTGACTGAAGTCGAGGTGGTGCGCTCAGGGCGATTCCGTATTCGGGATAGAGTTTCCTTAGAGTTCGTCTGCACTACCCACATGAGTTAGTGTCCTGCTGTACTACTGGCCCGCGGTGCTACTGTTTGGTGGTGCTTGACTGCGTTCTTCGGCGTCTTCCTCGGCTTTTTGGGTGTTTGGTCTTCTTGGAACGTTTTGTTGTAGATTTTATTTCTGTCTGTTTCATTTCGCTTATTATTTGTATTCCTGTTTTTAGGCTGTTATGTTTATGTGTCATATTCTGAATTAAAATGGAGTTAATATCGCATACGTGTCATATTCTATATAATATCACAAAAATGTTTTAATAAGAGAACAAATATGATTAATGTAGATTAAAAAATGTTTACATTCTCAAAAACATAACACAATTGAAAAATATATATTTACTTTATATGGAGTAGTAATTTATATTAATTCAAAGATGTTTATAATAAAATTTATTTAAAAACCGCATAACGGGCGGGTACCGAATACTAGTATATAATACTAAAACAGAGACGTGGAAATCATATGTGCTGGGCTCTGGTGCGATTCGCTTACATGTCATTCTCTAGTGTAATGTGGCTCAGATCTTTAACACGTCAATTAATGAGTATCCAATAAATTTAAGTCATATCATATAACGACCTAATCTATTTATCTACGTGTAATTTCAATCAATTTTATATATTTCCGGTTAAAAAGATCTTCATTCTAGTTGAGATATGCTTCGATACTTTTATATTAAAATCCATATATTTCAAATAGGTTATATTAAAATTAGTTATAATAATAATTAGTAGTAGTATAATCTATCCGTTAGATCCTATGTGGTGGGCTTTAGTGCGATTCACTTAAATGTCATTTTCTGGTGCAATTTGGTTCAGATATTTGACACGTCAATTAATGAGTATCTAATAAATTTAAGTCATATCATACAACGAGCTAATCTATTATACGTGTAATTTCAATCAATTTTATATATTTCCGGTTAAAAAGATCTTCAATCTAAGTGTAGTTGAGATATGCTTCAATACTTTTATATTAAAATCCATATATTTCAAATAGGTTATATTAAAATTAGTTATAATAATAATTAGTACGTAGTAGTAGCGTTTTGCAAAATGGCCACGAAATTGGACCTAATTTGCGAAATAGACGCATTTTGGGACAAATTAGGGAAATAGACGCAATATAAACCCCCCTCCCCCTACGCGCGCGCTCTCTCCCAGTCTCTCCTACGCGCTCTCTCTCCGGCGATCTGAGAATCCGAAGCGAGTGAGGCCGAGCGAGCGGTGGCGGTGTGCAGATCCGGCCGAGATCTGGAGCATCGGAGATCTCGGCCACTTCCTTCTTTATTGCCGCCGGAGATCTCCTGGATCTGCTGCAGAACGAGAGATCTATGGCGGAAAACTTCGGCTTCTTGCAATCGAGGGCGGCCGGATCTGAAGCCCTAATCGAGCGCCAACAAGACAACGGTCTCGGCATCAGATCTCCGGTGGCGGCTTCATGTCCTGTAAGCTTCCGCCAGTACTCGCTACTCGAATTCCATTAATCATTGACATTTATGAGAAAATTCTAAAATTTGCGCCTTCGGCGCAAATTTTCTTCAATCGATCTCGATCGATTGATAGATTGCTTCCCTCCTGGCCTTCGATTTTGCTTCTCCTGACTTTGCTTCTTTGCTTGCAGGATCACCATCGATCAATCGATCGAAGATCGATTGATAAGGAGTTTTTGAGGTAATTGCTTCTATATGTAGTGTTTGAGGCTTTTAGAGTTTTGACTGCTAATTGAACGAATTAGAATTGCAGGATCACCATCGACCTCGATCGATTGATAAGGAGTCTTTTGAGGTAATTGCTTCTATATGTAGTGTTTGAGGCTTTTAGAGTTTTGACTGCTAATTGAACCAATTCTGCGATTTGTTGACGTTTCTGAGTAGATTCTGAAGCATACATGTGACAGATTTTGCTTCCGACTAAGCGATCTTTGCTTCCGACTGTTTTCCTTATCAATCGATCGAAGATCGATTGATAAGGAACACGATTTTTTTTGTGATGGATTGCAATTGATGAACGAAATCTGAAATCTTGTTGCAATTATAGATGAAAAGGTCCAAAATCTTGCAATTATGTTCATTTATCCGAATCGAGCATTTTCTGTATGCTATTGAAGTTTGCCATGATTTTTTTCATACAAATGCTCTATTTTACATTGGTACTGAAATTACTTGCTTTGCTTTGATGCGTGTTTACAGTGATTTGGATGCAACTGTACTGGCTTGCATTGCATTTTCTTGCCCAAATCTGGAGTCAATGGAGATCTGTACCTCACAGACATCAACTAATCTGATCACAGGGTATTTTTCTCACTCTTGAAATGCAGTTGTTCCCTCACAGACTTTATGCTCCTTCGATTCGACTTTAGCACTTGTTTGTGATTGTTATTGATGACTATGACATTTTTGCCAATGTAATATTTTATTCTTTATAAGCTCAAAATCAGCTTTCATCATTTTTTAGGCTAGGTTTTGTGTGCTACCATTCTTCTTGAGAAAATATTTATTCCTTTCGCACGTTTACATCAGAATTTTTGCATGGTTTTTGCTTCTCAAATGCTCAAAGTTAGCTTAGTTTTCTAAAATTAAGTCATTTGATCTTTTTATTGAATTTTACTGGAAGGTCCGGAAAAATGGGCCAACCTGTATGGGTGTTTAGCTGTTATCACTTTCTCGTGATTTCTCGTGCAGTATCAATTTATCAATCTCATCTGTTTTCTCGTACAGTATCTAATTTCCATGTTTAGACTATCGTCTTCTGATATACTTGTTGGGGTTTCCATTTATTCAAGTGTTTTTAGTGCAGGTCTTTCATGAATACATGAACTATCCAAAAGAAATTGAAGAGCTTGTTCTGAATTTTCATTTTCTTACGAATTTATGCTGTATCAGGCGACAACTATGGCAATGGTAATACATGATTTGGTAACTGGTAAATCCAACCTTGAAGAGGATCTCAACTTGATGAGAAACAAAGCTGACACACTTTTTGCACGAGCAGCTGATATAACAACATAAGTGAGAAATGCAGAGCTTCATCCCGGAAAGAAACGTAAAAGAGAAGTTGCCAACTGGATGGAGAATGCACAATATCGCTCCTTGCTTTTGGTTTGCTACTGACTGGTTTGCTTCTGACTGATTTGGCGTTTTATCTAATTTTGCAGGATTTGGGCGCTGGGATCACTGATGCATCTGTTGCTGCCATCACCTCCAGTTTTTCAAGGCTAGAGCTTCTTGATTTGAGCGGGTATGCTTTCGCTGGTCTCTTAACAGTCAACATTGATATAGATTCTGCTCGCATGCTTCATGAATCTCTTTGGTTGTACATACAACTATGCACAAGTTTCTAACTTCGAGAATGAGATATTGTGTTACATATGCTTATATTGCGTCACTCTAATAATTGTAGTTCTAGTCAATCTTTTGTCCTTTTCTTTGTCTGTCCCAACTTTACCCTGCGTCTTGTCCAGTTGCATAACCTTTGAACTTATATTTCTTCTCCAGGTAGTGGAAAGACGTACACTATGCAACCACTACCCTTGAGAGCGTCCCAGGATATCTTATCACTAATGCACTATGCTTATAGAAACGAAGGGTTTCAACTGTTTGTGAGCTTCTTTGAGATATATGGAGGGAAAGTTTTTGATCTTCTCAATGACCGAAAGTAAGTTTGCTTATCTAACTCAGACACAGAATCTTCAGAATGAGGAGCATGCAAGTCTTGAACACATTGAGGATTCAAACTTGGTATTTGTATTTGTATTCGCAGGGCCCTTTTCATGAGGGAAGATGGTAAAAAGCAGGTCTGCATAGTTGGGTTGCAAGAATACAAGGTATCAAATGCTGATATGATCAAGGATTTGATTGAAAAAGGAAATGCTACTCGAAGTACCAGAACTACTGGTGCGAATGAAGAGTCCTCCAGATCACATGCCATTATTCAGCTAGCTATTAAGAAATTATCTGATGGAAATGAATCAAAGCCTCCTCGTACCTGGGGAAAGCTATCATTTATAGACCTTGCTGGAAGTGAGCGTGGTGCTGATACTACTGATAATGATAAGCAGACAAGGTAAACATCAACTGGTTGTTACAATTATATGCCTGGAGATAATAGCACATGAATTGTAGGATTAATGGCGTCATTGCCCATTTTTTGAACCTATTATTTTTCCTATTTTGTTCAGTTTTTTTGGGTGATTTGAATTGTTTGATGCAATCAAGGTGGTTTTTCCATTTTTAATTGCAGAATGGAAGGTGCTGAAATAAATAAGAGCCTTCTTGCTTTGAAAGAATGCATAAGAGCTCTTGACAATGACCAAAATCATATTCCTTTTAGAGGGAGCAAGCTAACTGAAGTCCTCCGGGATTCTTTTGTTGGTAATTCTCGAACTGTCATGATTTCTTGCATCTCTCCGAGTTCTGGATCTTGTGAGCACACTCTCAACACACTTAGATATGCTGACAGGTAACATATTAGACTTGGAACATACATCTGTCTTTTGTATCAGAGAGGCTTTTGACATATAATGCTTTTCAGGGTGAAGAGTTTGTCAAAGGGAGGCAATTCTAAGAGGGAACTCCCTTCCTCAACGGCAAATGTAAGAATATCAAAAGAAAACTGGTAGAAAGTGAGTTCTTTCTATTTCAATTCAATTCAGCAAGGGTTTAAGCTTCTTTGTTTATTGAGCTCTTATTAGGCCGAGGAAGCCTAAGGGGGCATCATAGCCCGTGCAGTGCTTTGTTGGTTTTCTGGTATGTTTGTTGTTGATTAGCCACTTCTGTCCGATTGCATTTCAAATTCCTGCTACAGTTTGTAATTAAGTCTGTTCTCTAATGTTTTCTTCTTCCAATCACAAGTTGAGGTATATACTGCTCTTTCATAATTATTCTTCAGATTTAATATGATTATTCTTAATTTCATTAATTTCATTACTGTACTTTCAGTAATTTTTCAGCATGTTGCAATGAGCTGTGAACCTTTTTTACTATCTTTTTTATTTTTATTTTTATTTTTATGTTTAACCAACAGGATTATCTTGTTATTTGCAGTTCGCTCAACTTTGAATGATTAACGATGACCAAATAATCTATTTCAGATTCCAAGAGATGAGGAAGGGGAGCCAACTTACGAGGATATGATACGCCAGGCTTGCTCAGCAGTTTGTAGTTTCTTAACTCTGTATCCCAAGAACATCTGTGCCATACCCAGGAAGGGTGAATCTGCTACAAAAGCCAAGGAGAAAGGCGTAATGGAAGAGGTTCAACCTAATGCAGAATCATCTAATGTTGGGAATGATACCTGTGTTAGTGAACTTGCAAAAAGCAATGGAGATGTTAAGCTTGTCTCTACAGAAGAAACCCTACAGAAATTTAGTCAATCTGCTAGGCCAAGCAAAATTTGTCTTCTAGGACTTGATATTGGAACAGAGGCGCCTGTATCAGCTAAGAATAAGGCAATGTTCCTGGGAAAAAGCTGGAGGAATGCCTTATGTCAATGTGATATGTGCTTAACTGCTTACAACCAAAAACATATTGGTTTTCTAGTGGATAAAGACGACTCCATTGCAGAGTATGAGAAAGTAGCAAAGGAGAAGAGGGAGGAAAAGCTGCAGTAGCAGGAGGGTGTTGAATTAGACTTTCTAAACAACCTTGGTCATGTAGAGAAGATGGAGATTCTGAGTGGGATTGCTGACATGAAAAATGGGGCTTCTCTTTTACAGATATTTAATTTCAGGCATTTGTCTGGTTCAATTTGAATTTTTGTCATCTGTTTGATTTGAAGCTAAGATTGGTGATTCACTATCTCTTGTGTATAGTCTAAAATTGCTGATGACATTGAATTTCATTAAAAAAAATAACCAAGTAATTTTTGCTATTGTTTTCCATTCAAGTTGTGATTTGTTTATGAAGCTGCTTCAGAATAGAATTTGTCAAATGCTTTATCATGTAGGGTGGCATTGCAGTGTTAATGGTTGTCATCATCAGCACGCCTAACTTCCTATTGGATCCTCATTTAACAAAGAATCAAAACCTAATTTGCAGGTTCACTTCTCTTTATCTTTGTTGACACCTCAAATGCCACAGCTCAACGAGTAAGAGGGCTGTGTCTCAACGAATAAGAGGGGTTCTTTGCTTACTTCACTCAATATTGTACAAATAAGCAAAGAACAAGGTCTTATTGAAGAATGAACACATAAAAATCCCAACTTTTTCAATTCTGAATTAATAAAGAGTTCTATTTTCCTTTTGAGTAAAGGCATTGAGTTTTCAAATACTAGTAAACGACATATTTTACCGAATGAGGGGTATTTTTTATGGCCAAAAGTCATGCAACTCTTAAAACAAGAGTCGTGCAACTCTTACAATAGAGTCGTGCAACTCTTAAAACAGAGTCGTGCAACTCTTACAGGAGAGTTGTGCAACTCTTAAAACAAGAGTCGTGCAACTCTTAAAACAGAGTCGTGCAACTCTTAAAACAAGAGTCGTGCAACTCTTACAACAGAGTCGTGCAACTCTTAAAACAGAGTCGTGCAACTCTTACAAGAGAGTCGTGCAACTCTTAAAACAAGAGTCGTGCAACTCTTACAACAGAGTCGTGCAACTCTTAAAACAGAGTCGTGCAACTCTTAAAACAGAGTCTTGCAACTCTTACAACAGCGTCGTGCAACTCTAAAATTTCATAGTGTTATTCATGAAATTTATAGTTTTATTCATAAAAACTAAAATCTAATTTGATTCTTCTTAAACTAAAAATCTAATTTGGGCACATTATAATATTATTCTTGCACTTTTTAATCTAATTTGGTTCTTAAACTGTATTTTAAAGTTGCACAGCCGTAGTTTAGAGTTGCACACTGTAGTGTTAGCATCTTTTCTATTTTGTTAATCAGAGAAAACAACTAGTGTCAACGGTGTTTGCAATTTTAGTGATGAAAGTGTATTGATCAATTTTATTTCTTTATAACTCTGTCAGCACTAAAATTGCAAACACCGCTGACACAACCTTTAATTTCTAAAAAGATGCTCTATTCACTTTGGTTCATGAATTGTATCCTCTTTTCACTTTGGTTCATACAAATTAACCTAAAAAGGTAGAGAGACACATGAACTATTAAAACAGAGTTGTGCGCACAACTCTTAAAACAAGAGTCGTGCAACTCTTGAAACAGAGGCGTGCAACTCTTCAAACAGAGTCGTGCAACTCTTAAAACAGAGTCGTGTAACTCTTACAACAGAGTCGTGCAACTCTTAAAATAATGATATATATAATGAAAAGTGTTTCTTAGAGGTGCTGACACAAATAAAATACAGTTGTGAAAATCTAAACTAAAGATGTGCAACTCTAAACTAAAGTTGTGCAACTCTAAACTAAAGTTGTGCGACTCTAAAATACAGTTGTGCAACCCTAAAAAAAGTGCTGACATGAAGAAAAAAAAGTGCTGACACGGAAAAAATACATACCGAACTACAAAGTTATTACTTAGGAAGATGACTCGATTGTAACTAATATCAGTGTCAGCACTAATCCCCCATGTTGTGCAGTTATTGTCTATTTATGAGCAAAAATAAGATCATGTTGTGCAATAATCTATTAAAAAAGTATAAAATTATATTTACAAAAAGTAAGATCATGTTGGGACACAATTTCACAAGTCTCAAATGTTGTGCAAAAAATAAAGTATTGATGAGCAAAAATAAGAGCATGTTGTGCAATAATTTATTGAGAAAATATAAAATTATATTGAGAGAAAATAAAATCATGTTGAGAACAAATTCACAAGTCTCGATTGTTGTGCAAAAATAACCTATTGTTGAGCAAAAATAAGATGATGTTGTGCAATAATTTATTGAGAAAGTAAGAAATTATAGTGAGAGAAAATAAAATCATGTTGAGAACAAATTCACTAGTCTCGATTGTTGTGCAAAAATAACCTATAATTGAGCAAAAATAAGATGACGTTGAGTAAAATTTCACCAATCCCCCATGTTGTGCAATTATTGTCTATTTATGAGCAAAAATAAGATCATGTTGTGCAATAATCTATTAAAATGTATAAAATTAGATTTACAAAAAGTAAGATCATGTTGAGACACAATTTCACAAGTCTCAAATGTTGTGCAAAAATAACGTATTGATGAGAAAAAATAGGAGCATGTTGTGCAATAATTTATTGAGAAAGAATGAAATTATATTGAGAGAAAATAAGATCATGTTGAGAACAAATTCACAAGTCTCGATTGTTGTGCAAAAATAACCTATAGTTGAGCAAAAACAAGATGACGTTGAGCAAAATTTCACCAATCCCCCATGTTGTGCAATTATTGTCTATTTATGAGCAAAAATAAGATCATGTTGTGCAATAATCTATTAAAAAAGTATAAAATTATATTTACAAAAAGTAAGATCATGCTGGGACACAATTTCACAAGTCTCAAATGTTGTGCAAAAAATAAAGTATTGATGAGCAAAAATAAGAGCATGTTGTGCAATAATTTATTGAGAAAATATGAAATTATATTGAGAGAAAATAAAATCATGTTGAGAACAAATTCACAAGTCTCGATTGTTGTGCAAAAATAACCTATTGTTGAGCAAAAATAAGATGATGTTGTGCAATAATTTATTGAGAAAGTATGAAATTATATTGAGAGAAAATAAAATCATGTTGAGAACAAATTCACAAGTCTCGATTGTTGTGCAATAATTTATTGAGAAAGTATAAAATTTTATTTAATATCTAGGGTTTAGTATAACCCGATATCAAAATCACTTTATATTGTAATATCATATTTTTGATATCATTTGATATCCTAATGTAAGATTTCCCAAAATTTTTTTATCAGTTATTTTTTAGTTGTTGGTTCTATGAATGACAAACATAATTTATAAGGGGTTTTGTGAAAAATTCCATAATTTATAGGAGATTTTGTATAATTTATCCACCCAAAAAAAACCCAAAAACTGCCGGATCATATTGAAATACTCGGCCAAAAATCCAGAAATGTTCATCCCAATATCTAAATCGACAAGTAAGCACCTGAAAAAACCCTAAAGTATATATAAACCCGTATGCAAATGTAAATCGAAGATGAAAAAGCAGCACATCAGCTGCAGAAAACTATTAGATGCTTATGCTGGAAGCTAAGTGACAATAAGATGGCATTGGCAACTATATATACAATAAGGCGAATCAGCTGAGAGTCGATCCGATGAGATATCGTATCCAGTTCAAGCAAGAAATCACTGACTAGCTAGTCAGTCATCATCCTCTTTCGGTTCAACGCACATCTGGCAAGAACAGACAGAGAAGGGGTTTGCGTATGTGCAGAGGTCGCAGGGCCAAAAATCATCTATCTCCCACCTTGCCTCACTGAACTTCACATATGAAAAATCAGGTGTTCCGATTCTTGCATTGCGACTGCTTTCGAATCCCAAGCCTCTCGACTACGCTGTCCAGCTGTAGGCGACTCCACGATGAGACTCTACATCCGATGAGCCATCCTCAATAGCATCCACTAGTCTCTCAAAGGAACTCCGGGTCTTTCTGTTTGCGAATCAGTGATAAGAAGGGTGTAATATTATCAAGAGAATGAAAAAAAATTCTCATGTTGAAACATTACACACCTGGTCAGATCATTCACCTCTGCGCAAATCTGACTTAAGTCAGTTGGCTTCTTTGCAGCGATGTTGACATTGAGCTCCTTATGGACC
This sequence comes from Persicaria tinctoria, assembly GCA_037127255.1. NCBI lineage: Eukaryota > Viridiplantae > Streptophyta > Magnoliopsida > Caryophyllales > Polygonaceae > Persicaria > Persicaria tinctoria. The sequence goes on from JBANSL010000014.1 coordinate 3,381,603, forward strand.
TCCTCCACACAAAGATGAAGCTGTTCCAAATTCGGCTCTGCATTACCTGTAGAGGAAAATGTCAGCAAGTGGAAGATAAAGCATTACTTACACAAGAATAAATGTGCTTAACAGCATTACCTTGCAAGTATTCGAAAAGCGGTCTCTTTGTATGCCCATGTTCAGGTAGAAAGTACCCATAAACGTATGCCCACTTCAAGACTCGTCGGTATTCCACAATCTACACCAAGAGAGGAAGTATATAAGAAAGATTGGTCATCAATATCATGAAGAAAAAGATAAGTCTGCTATATAGTACAAGAATTCACCTGTGCCCATGCTTCTACCATAAACATGAGTGGTGACTTTGGTTCGCACTGTATCTATTGAAGGTCCGCCATTGCCTTTTGTCTAGACTGCAAGAAAAATAGAAAGTCAAAAGAATGACTGATTAGCTTACAGCTAGCAACCTAAGACATACCAATTAATTGGCTGCCCATCTTTCATAGTAATGAGCATATCTTTTCAGGGATAACTTGGCCAAAGGCATCTCAGACTTGTCATACTGCAGACAACCAGAACATATCAGCAAATAATACAAGTTCATAATGAGTCAAGAGTAAAGAAAGACTTACATCATCCAATATGAAAGGAAAAAAAAAGATAAAGGAATTCTAAAGTGTCAGAAAACAAGTATAGATATGTAAGGATTAAGCAAAAGCACCACATATAAAACACACACACACACAAAGAGATGGAATAGGGAACACAATTACACAAATCTCCAACAAGATCCTAGCATGTAAGAGACTTTGGCCAATTAAGACATATTCCAAGGAAGAAAAGCTTGGTGGAGACCATCAAAACTAAACTAGAAAATGTGCAGAGGAGTTGCTCAGTTGCTCACAACGGGGTTTAAGCAAAAACAACTTGATTAATGGCACAAAGGAACCCAGTTTGTCAGGAACTTCACAATAAAAATTACAGTCCTGCACAAAGAAACAGAAGAAACCTATAGCCTATTCTTACCATAAAACACTAGGCCCGAACGACTACACCCCCAATTTCGATCTGCATAAAAGCAACAGCGTTTCTGCATCAGTTTTACTCAATCCAAACACCAGCAGATTGGGTGAAACACATGTAGGGAATGACATGAAGGAAAATCTTACCATGTAGCAAGGGTGTTGATAATTAACTCCTGGATAAATGATGGCGAGCAACCATGTCGGGTACATCAGAGATGTGGATGCTTTCACAGCCAAAGAGTTCTCTCAGCTTTAAGTCGCACATAACTGTTGTCGTATTAGGATCCTGAATGCAAAAACGGTTATGAGTTTAAAATCGCAAGCCATAAGACAGCATTGCGCAAGATAACATGACAGAAAGATTTGAATTGTTCTGTTGGCAACCCGAAGTAAAATTAAGAGAGGCCAGAAGTTTAGAGTACGCTACTGACCTCCAACTGGTTAACTTTTATGTACTCCAATATATACTGGGTGGCCTCTGACTTGAGCATTTCTTTTTTCCCGGTGCCCAAAAACATCGCCAATGGTTCAGAAATTGCAAATAGAGTGGTAGCAGAATCAGGATTTTCAGCAGAACTTTCACTGTCAATCTTCAGTCAAATTGAGAGATAGATCGCCAATGGTCCTCCATGCTGTTCTGTCCTCTGCAGTCAAATTGAGAGATAGATCAAGTTTTAACATGTTCAATTTGATAAGAACAGAAGCTCGTCAATAGTGCATAATTGATCAAAACCTTTGATCACATCTGGCATTGGCAGCTTGAACAACCCTTCACCATCTGTGATTAGAAGCCTGTACTCGGCTTCTGCTTGTACACACACAGCTGCAAACAACTCACAGCAGCCACAACTACATTTTAAGCTTATATAAACGAGTCAAAATAATCAACCTACGAAACATTGGTAAATTCTGGAATTGATGCTTTATCATCAATTTTAAGCTTCAATTTTTTTTGAGCTGTTATATAGTAGACTTAAATCAAAACACAATATTCAGTCTCCTAATTCACCTACACAGCTAGTGTAATACAATTGTAGAACCTACACAACTATCAATTGTACATGACAGATGATGAAATGAAGACCGACAATACGAATTCAACATCAAATGGATGGCAGAATCTTCATCAATCAATGAATTCTCACAAATCATAATCATCAAATTCTCACAAATCACAATCATCAAATTCCAATTCTATCAGTACAATCTCAATTTCAGCAAACTAAAAAATTCAGGTCAAAATAACAGGAGCAACATCTCACAAAAACATAAAATCCTCAAATTCTCATTCAACTATACAACCTGAGCAACCTTCAACGACAACCTCTAATCAACAAGAACAGACAACAACAAAAACATTCATTGTTATCCACCCCAAATCCCTAACTCTAGAAGCAAATCAATCAATTCCTAAAATCCCCCCAAAAGCATTGAATTCCAGTTATCATGGATTCCAATCAACAAGAACAGAAAAAATTTGCATAGACGGAATACCTCAGCGGCGAGAGGAATACCTGAAAGTGCTGGCTGGAGGCAACGTGCGAGAGCGACGAGGACTAGAGGCTACGAGCGAGGGCGGGTTTAGAGGCAGCGAGCGAAGATAGACGACAAGGAAGAGGCGGTGAGAGGGAGGGAAGAGATGAGCGACGGCGTCGTCCTTGTCGAGTACAGGAGAGGAGGAGCGTGCGGCAGCGGAGGACAGGAGGAGGGGAGGAAGATGGAGGTCCGGCGAAAAGGAGGAGACTCGCCGCCATCGGAGCCGGATCCGCCGGAGAGAGAGAACAGATCGAGAGGGCGAGAGGATTTGGGAGAGAGAGAGAGAGAAAAAATGTCCGTACAATCCGAGAATAAGTATATATAGCGGCTATTTTGCTAAATTGTTCAAACCCGTGGCTATTTTGCAAATACGTCCAAATAAAGTGCCTGTTTTGCAAATTTTTTCTATAATCTATCTGTTAGATTAGATACATGTACATAAGGGCTTTAGGCAAGACGTCGGAATGGCTATTGACAAGATAATTTCACCTAAATTAACTCAAGTCCTTTTCATTTTTTCTGAACACGTTGCAAAAAGCTCAAAACTCTCTCTTCCGAATCGAAACCTAAATCTGACGAACGAATTGTTTTGATTGAAAACAGCCTAAAATCGATGAAAATAATCAAAAGATCAATCAATCAACACACGAACGGGTATATCGGTCGCTTTAAGTGATTATCGAATGACAATTTTAAGTCTTCGTTCGAAAAAACCGTCGAAGGAAGAGCTCAGCATACAGAAATGAGGTTAATGCATAAGCTCAGCATATTTATGTGAGGTGAATAAATAAGCTTAACAAGTTTTTGTGAGGTGAATACGTAACCTCGGTGCATAAAAAAGAGGTTATGAAGGAGCCTCATCTACTTTTTAGGAGGTATATAATGACCCCTTTGAAGATCTTATCTAAATCCTCATTGATATAAGCCGAGCTAAATAAACAACCTCGGCCTCTGTTGTTGAGGTGAATGAGGTAGCTCGGCTTCTGTTTTTGAGGTTAAAGAGAGAGCTCAGCTTCTGTTGTTGAGCTTAGTGAGTGAGCTCTGCCAATGTTGTTGAGGCTATAAAATATCCTCAACAATGAGACATACTAAATGACTAAATCAATTTAGAAAATGTTGTTTTCTCCACTTCTGATTGCAACTCTAAATGAAATAGTAAATTAGTTATTCTTAAGCAGACATGAAACAAATTAATGCATATTTTAATGTTTTATCTTACGGTAAATGTTTCAAGTGCCCACTTCCCACTTATCCTCAACCTAAGGATTAATGGCGAGTCAGTCGAGCCAAGCGGTTAATAACGAGGGTCATAGGTCTGCCTTATGTTAAACTGGCATATGTCCAATCAAACATGAGCTTTAGAAGTGATGATCTTCAATAATTTTTTCCTTATACTTTTAATGCTTATATGGTTATATCCTTGGTACAACTTGTATATGAGAGTTGAAAATTGATCACTTTCTTTCACGATGTGATACTATTTTCTTTCTTTTGACAGTTCTGTATTGAGCAGTTCAAAATAATCAAGCATATGGGCGGAGCTAGGGTGTAACCCCCAGAAATATATATATATATATATATATATATATATATATATATATATATATATATATATATATATATATATATATATATATATATATATATATATATATATATATATATAATGTTTTTAATGTTTTATTTGTAATACTCCCTCCGTCCAAAAATACATGGACTTTTACTATTCATGCACGTTTTTTTAGGAGCTAAAAACTACATAAAATATTAACTTTTTTATAAATTTTTTTAATAATTACAAACTTATTATCAATAAGTTTGTAATTATTAAAAAAAAATATTATTTAGAGTATTTTTAAAGTATTTTTATTAATTTTTTTTAATAATTACAAAATTATTTAGAGTATTTTTAATTAATACAAAGAATCATTATTTTAGAATAATAATCATAATATTTATTACAAATATCATTTTGTAAGAAAAAAATATGCAAATATATATAATTGGACATGCACAATATAAATATAATTTTTAATTTATTTGTATTAATTAAAAATACTCTAAATAATTTTGAAATACACCTACATACAAAGTATTCAAGAATACTAATTTAAATATCTTGTAAAATGAAACAAGGTTGAATGGGTAGATTGGTGGTAAAGGTCTCGGTGCTTGCTCAATGCTGAACTGGGTTTGGTAGAGGTCACAGGTTCGAATTCCATCCCTTTTCCATTTTACATTTTTTTTCCCCCGCCTGTCTTCTTCTGTTCGATTTTTTTTTCCAACCTCAGCACGGCGCACGCAGGAGAAAAGGGATCCTCTCGTCGTCCCGCTCTCCACCGCCCGCCTCCACCACCGTCGCTCCCGCTCTCCGCTCTCCATCGCCCGCCCCCGCCCTGTCTTCTTCTGTTGGAATTGTTTTTTCAAGCTCGGGCTCTCCACCGCCCGCCTCCACCACCGTCGCTCCCGCTCTCCACCGCCCGCCTCCACCACCGTCGTCGACAACCTTGCACCCGGTTCGGTTGGCTGATTATTTTTATTTGAAATCATAATAATCATATAAAGTTAGCTTAAAATATTTAGATTCACAACAATAAAAATATAGCTTTTTAGAAAGATTATTTTTTTACATAATGATAAGTCTAGAATTTAACCTAATAAAAATAAATAATAATATAAATAAATGAATAAATCTATATAACTTATAAAAGAGGATTTCATTTTGCCCAATAAATTAAATGCATTAACGAAATATATCCTTAAAAATTAGGAAAACTTTTAGATTAAAAATAATAACAATATATCTATTTAGATTAACCATTTTAAAATTAATATTTTAAATCATAATAATCATATTATTTTTATTTGAAATCATAATAATCATATAAATTGGCATAAACATCAATTTTTAATTAAAAAATCAATATATTAAATTTTAAGAATGAACTTATAAAAGAGATTTTTTTGCCCAATAAATTCATTCACTAAATGCTTTCTCATCAGTTAGAAATATCCTTTTTAGATTAACATTACTCATTTATTTAATTTCATCATTTTAAAATTAATATTAGAAATCATAATATATCATATTAATTTGAATAAATCGAAGCAAGAAAAAGGCTGGTTGTATAATGTTTGTGGTGTTAAATATAAATATTAGTATAAAGCACGAACAACTATACATTTGATAACAATTTAGCGGTTAAAGTTCATCATAAATAATCTCAATATATTTATACAAAAATAATTTTCCCTAGCGATAAATCTTTAATAATTATAACATAAAAATATTATTTTATATATAATTTATATTAAAAAAATTTAGACCCGTGCGTGCGTAGCACAGGCCAAAACACTAGTGGATAGATGTATTCGTCATGAATGCCAAATCAATAGTAATTTAAGATTTCAATATTACTTGTCGAACTGACATATATCAATATTTTTTGTTCATGAAACCATCGTGAATGCAACGTGGATGTAATTCCTAGTTGTTTTTCTATTGCTAATACATTAGATTTCCATAGCATAACAACAGCCACTACCAATGGCTTGTTATTTAGATTAGTACAGGTAACGTAGCTCCAAATAATTACATTTTTCTTATTTACTAGATCAGGATGGAAAGGAATTGAGACGCCATTAATCCTTAGGTTGAGGATAAGTGGGAAGTGGGCACTTGAAACAATTACCGTAAGATAGAACATTAAAATATGCATTAATTTGTTTCATGTCTGCTTAAGAATAACTAATTTACTATTTCATTTAGAGTTGCAATCAGAAGTGGAGAAAACAACATTTTCTAAACTGATTTAGTCATTTAGTATGTCTCATTATTAGAAGCATATGAGTTTGCATTATAACAATATTCACCACACATATACTTTTAATGAATTTATGCAATACGTGTCAAGAAGGATATTTTATAGCCTCAACAACATTGGCTGAGCTCACTCACTAAGCTCAACAACAGAAGCCGAGCTCTCTCTTTAACCTCAACAACAGAAGCTGAGCTACCTCCTTCACCTCAACAACAGAGGCCGAGGTTGTTTATTTAGCTCAGCTTATATCAATGAGGATTTAGATAAGATCTTCAAAGGGGTCATTATATACCTCCTAAAAAGTAGATGAGGCTCCTTCATAACCTCTTTTTTATGCACCGAGGTTACGTATTCACCTCACAAAAACTTGCTGAGCTTATTTATTCATCTCACATAAATATGCTGAGCTTATGCATTAACCTCATTTCTGTATGCTGAGCTCTTCCTTCGACGGTTTTTTCGAACGAAGACTTAAAATTGTCATTCGATAATCACTTAAAGCGACCGATATACCCGTTCGTGTGTTGATTGATTGATCTTTTGATTAACTTCATCGATTTTAGGCTGTTTTCAATCAAAACAATTCGTTCGTCAGATTTAGGTTTCGATTCGGAAGAGAGAATTTTGAGCTTTTTGCAACGTGTTCAGAAAAAATGAAAAGGACTTGAGGTAATTTAGGTGAAATTATCTTGTCAATAGCCATTCCGACGTCTTGCCTCTAGCCTCACTCATATATGTATGTAGATTATATCCTAAAGCAATTTTCTTTTATGTTAAATAGGCCAATTTATTGGAATCATTCAACTATGATTTTATTGAGTTTACCACCCAATACTTCCTCCGTAGTCCGTATAGTATAACTGTATCATACGGAGTATTTGTTAGGGGTGGGCATGGGACGGGATGTGTGAGACGGAATTAAGGTAATCTCGTGACCCGTCCCGCGTATTTTTTGCGGGACGGGATTGAATTTTTTTTTTTTAAATCCCGTCAGGTCTTATTCCTCTCAGAATGGGACGGGACGGAATTTGTCCCTCGTAAAAAATAGATTAAATTCCAAAAATAACAAGTAAAGAGTTACAAATGAGCTAGGTGCAAATTAAAGTCATGTCATTAAAAATAAACACAGTAGACAACCTCACACAAAATAAAGCATTAGAAATTTCATTACAAATTGAAGGCAAAGACACATTACAAATTTTGAAGGTAAAGACGTACAGAAAATACAGTAGCACTAAGGCTAAACTACTGGTTTCTTCTATATTTTTATTTTTAATGTTTTTATTATTATTTTTGATTTTTAATTTTGGGTTTAAATAAATGTTAAGATATAATATAAATATATTCTTATATATTTTTATTAATTTGAATAAAATATATATATATATATATATATATATATATATATATATATATATATATATATATATATATGGGGTGGCTCCTGTGAGAACACCCCTTAAGAGGAGAACATAGGAACAAATCTTGACCACACCTTTCAAACAAATCAAAGGCCTCCATTAAATCTTCATTTTTAGTTTTTAAAAAAGGAAAATTATTAGCCCCCCACTCACGCGCTTGAAATCAACCCCCCCCCCCCCCAAACTCTTTTGTACTGTACTTTAATTTCTTTTTTCCCTTTTTTGTTTTATTGTACTGTACTTTAATTTCTTTTTTCCCTTTTTTGTTTTATTTTATTTATACTACGTATTTGTTTTATACAGAGTATTTGTTTTCTTATTTTTTTATATTAAATTTAATCAAATAACTGTCCCCATAAATACGAATAAGATATTTTTTTTATATTATTCGTATGTAAGATGACGATTGTAATAGTAATATTATTCGGTTAAAATTATATTATTCGGTTAGATTAGAAAGATTATTCAATTAAATTTGAGAGATTATTCAGTTAAATTATAAATATTATTCATATGTAAGATGATGATTGAACTAGTAATATTATTCGGTTAAATTTGAGAGATTATTCGGTTAAACTATAAATAATGTTCGTATGTAAAATGATGATTGTTTACAAATTTATTAGTTTTGGGAAGTTTAAGAGATTATTCGATTAAATTATATAGATTATTCGTGTATAAGAGGACAATTGTTTACACGCTTAGATTATTCGGTTATAAAGATGATTTAGTTGAAATTAAATTATTCGGTTAAATTATAGCAATTATTCGAATATAAAGAGCGATTATTCGATTAAATTTTAGAAATTATTTAGTCAAATTAGGAATCATAATATACGGACAACTAGTTGAATTCATAAAATCATCTAGTCAAAACAATCGGGTACACCTAATAGCTAATTAAATGAATTAGTTGAATTCATAAAATCACCATTACTTTGGAAACACCTAATTAACCAAAACAACAACTGGGTTGGGTACCGTACCGACTAGCTAATTAATTGAAACAGATGTATTTGCAAAATCAAAACAATATATGCACAGACCGATTAATTCGCAGACCCAATACACCAATCGATTAGCCTTCATATATTTAATTAAGTTGAGATATGTGAACAATTGAGAACACCGCTCACTTTTCTCCACCGATCAACTTGGCGATTATTGGTTTGAACTCATGAAAACCCTAATTTCTTTCGACAGTTTCTCTTGAACAGTTAAAAAATGAAAATTTGGGTATATAGGGGTGAAACACACGTACACTCCCATGAGATTGGACAACTTTTAGTGGTGGGCTCCCAATTTTTTTTTATAAATAAATTCAGAAAATAGGATTTAATCTCAACCCTTCATTCCTACCTAATCGATGGCCCAGATTTGTTCCTACGTTCCCACCCTATGGAGTGTTCTTATCCGATCCACACTATATATATATATATATATATATGGTCGAATTGCCGGATTGGTATAAAAAGTGCACCCCAAGTGACAGATAGGTATTAAAAAAAACTATTGTGACAAACAAGTATAAAAAATCGTATCAAGCGCCAAATTGGTATATTTTTTCAAAAAATCGGTTTTAAATCAATTAAACCCATTTCAATTATAATAAAACCAACCGGTTTACTTATAATTAAACATTAGACCGGTTCTTTTTATATAAAAAAAAAGTGATTGGGTTGGTTAAGACTTAAGAATAACCCTAAATTATTGATGAACTCTTTACATCAAAACAGGGAAATTTCAAGAGTCGGTCACTTTCGGATGACCGAGCTACTCAACAAGGTGCTCCAATGGCAAAATCACAAGAAAGTTTACCAGGTAGTGATTTCTCCCATATTAATTTGGTTAATTTGAATTGGGTGTCCATTAATAATAACATTTTTTTTTGTAGGTACCGGCGCCAAGACCAAAAGCTAATGATGGAAACCAATCAAAGAAGAAAGGTAGACCAAAGGGAGGCAAGAATAGAGTTGGGAGAGATGATAGAGATGACTTACCAATCAGCAATCCAAAAAGGCCCAATTCAGCTCAGCTACCAACATTTAGAAACAATGTTGTATCTCATCAACAAACAACTTGGTTGTCTTCGGGTAAGATGCGATATATTGAGTCAATTTGTTGTACTAATATTGCACGTATTAATGAGATATGCACTCTTTATGTCTCTCTCAGTTGTAGATACTGCTAACGGCAAAGTTCGAGGTAGAGGAAATCGAAGAAATGACACATCTAGAGGAAGAGGAAGGTACCCATCGGCTGCTACAGGAATTGACATCCATTACAGTGAAGAGAGAATTGTGTATAGATCTTCTATATCTAGTGAAGGCATTGTCATAAGAGAAACTAGGCCATGAAGGGAATGTCTTCCATCCTTTTGAAACTTTGAACTCCTGGTAACATCTATTTAATGACCACTTGTTTAACATTTTTTTGTCCTTTAAACTTTGAACTACTGAGATTCTGGGAACATCTATTTAATGGTCACTTGTTTAACATTTTTTGTCCGTCAGTTTTGAACATCATATTGCATGTAATGATGAGATATTTTATTTATATAGTCATATATGATATGTTTTAGCTCTGTAATTGGAGAGGGGGTTTTTAGCTCTAATTGGAGAGGGGGTTTGAAATGGGGGAAGTAAATTGGTTTGGAATTATTTAACCTGTTCATTAAAAGTAAATTGGGTTTGATTGATTAAAACCGTTTTTTGAGAAAATATACCAATTTGGCGCTGTGAAAAGGTGCCTGTTCATTAAAAGTACGGAAATTTCACGTGGTAACCCTGTGGTTTAGCTTAATTCGCGTGGTAAACAAGAGTTTCTGATATTTCGCCTGGTAACCCTGAGGTTTGGAAAAAGTTTGTCTCACGCCCAAAACTTGTGGTTTGGTTGGAAAAAGTGTGTTTGAGCTTTTATAGGGTAAAATACTGTAATACTTAAATATTTTGTGGATCCGTTTCACAAATAAAGACATATTCTTCTAAACAAAAGAGAGTTGCTAATGTGCGAGGGCGAAAGGACTCGACACCAGTGACTGGAGAGTTGCTAATGCGCGGAGTCATTCACCAGTATACATCTCTCGAACCTTTGGCTAGTGACCCCGGCGGCGAACTAGTGACTGGATAGGGAGGGTTGTGTGGTAGCTCTCGCAGTGGCGGCTCCGATTGTGGCTGGAGAGTTGTGTGGTGGCGGCGTGTAATGGGTTGAAAGTTGAAGGTGAGTTTGAGAGCTCGAACGGCTTCGAAAAGGTAAGAAATTTTGATTCAGTTTCTGAAACTAGTTCTTATTGATTGGGATGACTGACCTAGGGTGCGAAATTGAGACCAATTCAAGGTTGGAAGCCTGGAATTTGGAAGTTTAGGGTTTAGGTTCCGAAAATTTGGGGTTTTTTTATTTATGGTTTGTATTTCTTGTTCAATAATTACAGGGTTTCTCAATATTTTGCTCTGGAATTCTTCATTGTGCTCATTGTTAATCCTTACTATCTGTTTTGGCACTTGAAATTCTCATACATAGCCTTTCCTGTAATGTGCAACAAGTTGTCAGACCCTAGTGTGACAGAGAACATGGTGATGCTAAACAGACTGAGAACACTTGAAATTCGCATACATAGCTTTTAACAAGATTTGTTGGGTGTTGGATGAAGAAGGGCTTTGGTTCCACCAATTCTTTTTGAACAAAAGTATGTGAAATAATCATCAAAAGTGATCTCCTTGTACAAAGGAGGATTGTTCTATGATAGAAGCTCCTCTATTACACCATATTTCTGCCTTTTGTTATTGCTGCCTAGATAGAAGAAGAATGCAACTGACAGCTTCGGCCCTATGCTTCTAGCCAACACTCTGTGTTAAGCACTCTTGAATAAGCCATACGTTATACGCTGTCCTGTGAACAAGCAAGAAGAAATCATATTAGAAGTTGCAAAGGACAGAAAACAGTAGTAAGAGATGTTGTTCTTTCTTTAACTGAAATTCTATTTACCTTGCAGACTATAGGTAACTCAGTGCTGGGCTGCTGGCTATGCCCTCACCTTCACCTTCACAGGTAACTCAGTGCTGGCTATCCCCTCACCTTCACAAGAAAGTGAATCCTTCCATAGATAAGTATTTTGCCCACTTTGAATCTTGATGGTTTAAATTTGCACTTGAAAATTGGAAATTGATCCAAAATTTGGGATTTTCTGAGTATGTAGCCTATTAGCTCAATCGGTAGAGCGATTTGTGTTGCACACAAAGATGTGGGTTCGACTCCTACATAGGCTAATATCTTATTTAAAATTAAGTTATCTAAAAAGACATTTACTCTCAAATAATCATCCAATCTCAATTAGTGTTTACCAGCGATGATCTTCGCAGACATTGTTCAAACTCTTGTAGAATGATGCATACTCCTCTTTAGTTATCCCCTCATGCTTCCAGAGCCTTATCAGTTTCTTCTTGTTAATAGTACTTCAGATTATCCCATCATTTTCTTCTTGTTATAGAGTAGGATGGTAAATCAGATTTTTAAAAGAAAATATTAGCCTATGTGAGAGTCGAACCCACATAAATGTGCACAAACACATCGCTCTACCAATTAAGCTAATAGGCTACTTATAAAAGCATATAGGATTCATTCTCAGCTGGCAAGCTTACTAGAGACACCAACAAAGTAGAAACAACTGCAAGAAATTGAAGTACCTGATGGTTCACACTTGGTCTGCCAATGCAAGAAAAATCCTTCATCCTGTTTGTTCATCTTCTTCTGCAGCAACAAATATCATCTTGTTTGTTCATCTTCTTCGAAAAGTCTATTTTTCTTCATTAACTACTACTCCCACAAAGAAATATAAATTCAAAATGAGTTTTACCATGCGAAGCACAACAAATATAAATTTCTCAACCCTCCTTCAATTTATCGGCGCAATTACGAATATAATTTAATCCAAACCAGAACAGATATCTCAACTATTATAGAAATCCTTTAGTCATTAGGAATGTAGTTTCATGATTCAAGAACAACAAATTCATTTGGATGAGTCATTCCTGGTGAGATATCTCAACTATTATAGATAAGCCTTCAAATGAGTATCAGACTGTATAATCAGTAACAAAATTATCAAAAAAAAACATATATGGATAAAGAAAATAACTCAGTTACATAACAAACGAGTTTCAAGTTCAACACAGCAAAATCAAACCGGTAGCCAGGTTAGAGGTGGCAATCGGGCGAGTCGGGCCGGGTTCGGGTCGGGTTATTCGGCTTCGGGTCATATCGGACTCGGGTTGATATCGGGTGTGATGACAATTCGGGTCTGATCGGGTTCGGGTCGGGTTTATTCGGGCATTAGTTTATCGGATACAATCGGATTTTCGGGTCCTATTCGGTTCGGGCGAATCGAGTTTCGGGTCTAAACGAGTTTGGGTTAATCGGGTGTCGGTCTAAACGGGTTTGGGTGAATCGGGTTTCGGCCTAAGTGGGTTCGGGTGAATCAGTTTTTGGTCACAATGGTTTTGATTGAATTGAGTTCAGTCAAATCGATCGAATCCGCAAGAATCATATTGGATAAAACAAATCAATTTTTTCTTACCTATGAGATATGTATCCTTTTATATAGATTAAGCTAATGTTTATCAATTCTTAATCAATACTACATTCGTTTAAAAAATGTAAGTCTTCCCACTTTTTATAATATTTAAAAAAAAAAGTTAAAATCATATAAAATATTATTTTTTAATATTAATTTCATACTTATTATTCATAACTACGAAATTATAAAAATAACAAAAAATTGATATTTATATAGTTTGGGCATCTTAAAAAATGCTAAAAAGTTACATTTTTTTTAATGGAGGGAGTACAAAATTATATTTAATTATACTGTATGCATGATAATATTACCATTCATTATTAAGTAATCAAATACTTAGGTTGTTTTGAGTATTTTAGGGAAAATGCTAAGATTTTTGTTGATTTCAGATATAATCGGGTTTGGGTTATTTCGGGTGTCGGGTATAATCGGGTTCGGGTAATTTCGGGTTTCGGATATGCTCGGGTCGGGCAATTTCGGGTTTCGGGTTGATTTCGGGTCGGTCCATTCGGATATAATCGGGTTCGGGTTCTTACTGGTTTCGGATTGCTTTCGGGTTCGGGCTTAACTCGAATCGGGTCGGTCGGTCTCGGATCCAAACTTTTTTTCCAATTATTCGGGTGTCGGACGGGTTCGGGTCGGATCAATCGGATCGGTTTTCTCGGGTCGGGTCGGGTCGGGTATTGCCAGCTCTAAGCCAGGTGCAATCAGACTTGAAATCATCCTCCCAATGGCAGGTAATTGCAATTGGGAGATATTCCAAAGCAGCTAACAACCTAAAACCCTAAACCCTACACCACCTTTAGAGAAACAGATTAATTCCGCATCAATAGATCACCAAAAAAAAACCCAAATTTCGTAGAGTCCTTAACCCTAAAATTCATAGTTCGAAATTCGAGGGTTCAAACATGATTTGAGCTCAATTTCACACCATATATCACTCATTTCACTCAATAAGAACTAAATTGATAGATAGTACATGGAAATTTCGGTCGAACCTATTCAAAATTTTCAAAATCAACATCGTTACCTTAAATCGCAGCCCACCAGCCAGCCATCGCCCATGCCACATCAATGCCAGCCACCTCCCGTGCCGCCGCCGCGCTCTCACCCGTCGTCGTTGCTGGAGCCACCGCTGGAGCCGCCGACGTGCCACTGCTATCGTATTCTCCTCCCTCGATCTGCTATCGCCTACCTCTGCTCATCTGATCTTTGTGTATCGTAAAAGATTAAAAGCTTTTTTTAATTGTGAAAACAATCCACGAGTTTTGTTAATATTACATTACTTACCCACTTATAATTTTAAAATGACGTTTTTTGGTCAAAGTAAACTTTCTGGGTGCGAGACAAACTTTTTCCAAACCTCAGGGTTACCAGGCGAAATATCATAAACTCTTGTTTACCATGCGAATTAAGCTAAACCACAGGGTTACCACGCGAAATTTCCGTTAAAAGTAAATTGGGTTTGATTGATTAAAACCGTTTTTTGAGAAAATATACCAATTTGGCGCGGTGAAAAGGTTTTTTATACCTATTTGTCGCTTTGATTTTTGTTTATGCTAATCCCGCATATATATATATATATATATATATATATATATATATATATATATATATATATATATATATATATATATATATATATATATATATATATATATATATATATATATATATATATATATATATATATATATATATATATATATATATATATATATATATATATATATATATATATATATATATATATATATATATATATATATATATATATATATATATATATATATATATATATATATATATGCGGGATGGGATGAGATTTGCGGGATTCGAACTATCCGTCCCGCGTCCCGTCCCCTGTAATTTTTGCGGGACGGGATTTTAAAAAAAAATCCTAAATTCCACCGGGATCGGGACGGGACGGGATTTGTGCCCACCTCTACTATTTGTTACAGTATAATATATTCCCTTCATTCACTAATAATATATCATCGTTTGACTTTTCGATATGTTTTTTAAGGAGCTAAAAACTATATAAAGTATTAAATTTTTAATTAAATTTTTTATATAAATTTATACTTATAACGACATGTTTTTTATGGGGCTAAAAACTTTATAAAATATTAACTTTTTAATTACTTTTTAAAATTATTTTAAACTTATAATTAATAAGTATAAAATTATATAAAAACTTAATATTTTATATAGTTTTTAGCTCCTTAAAAAACATGTCAAAAAATCAAACAACACTTATTTATGAACGGATATATTAAGTATTTATTATAATCTGAATTATAATTCATCTAGGTTCAACATCAGTCTAGACGTCAACTACTTAATTAATTATGTTCTACACTCTAATTTTATACATTTTTTTCAAAAACTACCAAAAAAAAATACATTTTTCTCAAAATATTAACTAAAAATATTTATTTACTAAACTATTCCTAAGTTCAAAATAATTACAAAATTATTCATTTTTCAGTTTTATCTGAGAAATGCAGTTGTATGCTTCTTATGCAAATCATCAATTTGAATTTGGTGCCATAGAGATATTATATTTTGGTATATAAATGTGGTTTCAACACATCTTTTAATCATAATTTAATGTAAAACGTGGTTTGAATCCGCGTTTTAATAAGTATTTAAAAACTTATTTTGCAATCAATTAATTGGAAAAAATTAAGGTTGGAGAATAATTAAATCTTATCTTTACATATAATTAATGAACAAATTAACTTGACCAATTTAATTTATTGAATAAAGATAAAATAGTTTAGTATAAAATATTTCTAAAATAAATTAAGGTAAAATGATAGGTTTTGTAACCACTTAAGATATGTGATTTGAGATTGAATATTTGTATTAAAAATTATTTATAGTTGTCAATTAAGGTAGATGCATAGATAAAATAAATGAGATTATTGTCTGACGTGACGAATATATTGGATCGTCATTAATTGACGTGTCAAAAAGAGGCATAGTTAGATTGCACAAAGAATGGCACATAAGCAAATTGGATCATAGCTCCTTAAAATGCATGTAATAAAGTCAAACATCTTACATTATTGATTGGAGGGAGTAATAAGATTTTAGGAAAGAGAATCAACATTCTAATAATCTTATGCACCTCAACATTTTAATTTAATATGTATGTTTAATATATAATGTGTATTTTTTTTTTGCAAATTTTATGAATTTTTATAAGCTTTTGTAAACATTAAACAAAATTAAGAAAGTAAATTCTTAATTTAAAATTTTCCCTATATAATTCAATGTTTTATAGTGAAATATAATTAATTAAAAAACCGCAAAAATGCGGGTAATAAGGCTGTGTTTGGCAGTAGATTGTAAAAAGTAGATTTTGTCTAGATTATGTAGATTTTGTAGGTTATGGGTATTTTTTGTAGATTATGGAGATTTCAAAGATTATGTTTTTTGGGGAACGAAAATCTCATTAAAAGCTAGAAAGGTGTTTGGTGGGTGTAAGATTTTTTAGGGTTTTTTTTAAGCAAATTGTCGAAAATACCCTTAAAAGTACTATCCTCCCACTACCCCTTGTCGAAAGGCAAAAAACACAACTCCCTCACCCTTTGCACCGACGCTAGTGCGAGCGCTTCTCCTGCGCATTCTTCTCCTGCTCGGGGCAATCGGACCAAAGCGCTCTTCCCTTTCCGGTCAGTACACGGCGACGACTTGCGCCGGCACCATCGACGTCGGCCGTCAATCAAGCCGCTTCCTCTTGTAGTCATCGCGGTCCGTTGAAGTCATTGCTGGCCGTCGGCCCTCCGACAGAGACGGAAATTGGTACGTCGCTCTCCATCCTCCTCTTCCTTTGTTCGACGCTTGACCTATAGGTTCGATTGTGCTTGATTCGTCGATGGATTTGTTCTTTGATTGAGTTTAATCGAATTTTGTTAGGGTATGTTCCCGATTGAATTTGGTTAGGGTTATAATGGTTCCCGAATTACTGTAATTGAAATTGGTTAGGTCGGATTGATTTGGGTTAGGGTTTGATTGACTGTATGGACATGTGGTAACCCAATTGTGATTCATTAGGTTGGATGAAACCCCACTTCAATTGATGTCGTTGAGCCTTCGTGATAGGTTCCACTTTGATAGAATAGAGTTAGGGTAAATGCTGTGAACTTGTTGCAAACGCATAAATCGGCGATTAGGCAGTCCCGCTGTGATGGAATTGGGGATTGTTTTGATGGTCTATTGTCTAGTTTTAACTGACTTGTGCTTCTGTGATTTCACTTCCATTTCATGAGTACTTATGCATATTAAACGACCTGAAATTGAGGTTGTTGTTTGAAAAGAAAGTTATTCGCCATTTTGGGTTGTTGGTTGTGTCTTTGGCGTGAATATGTGTCGATTGCAGCTTAGGGTAATACGATAACCATGTCGTCATCTACCACTCCTGCTCCACCTCCCCCGAATGAAAAGCCTACGACTGAAAAGGGTAAGAAAGACAAGGCTTCGAAGGACAAGGCTTCAAAGGAAAAGGCTGGGAAGGACAAAGCATACCCCTGGACCCCGACATTGATTACTCAATTCCTCGACCTCCTAATTGCCTATCAGCGTAAGTACGGGCGCGAACAGGCATTCAGTTGGGTTGAGCTTACGGCCCAGTTTGAGGAGGTCACTGGTACGAAGTGTGGGAAGGACACTCTAAAGAACAAGCACGGCACAATGAAAGACAGATGGAAGGAATGGAAAGACTTGAAACACGGGGAAACTGGTCTCGGATGGGATTGCCACAAGGGGACCATCAACGCAACAAAGGAATGGTGGGATAAGAAAATCCAGGTAGGCGACCCATTTTCTTTCATATACAAGTTCGAACTACCCATGTCCATGAAAGCTCAAACCTAATTTGGAGCTAAACGGATTAATTTGTTGTCTGATGCAGGAGAACGGGAACTTCAGGAGATTCCGAAAGAAAGGCATCCCACCTGATGTGGAAGACGCTTGGGACCAGATATACGGCGGGACGGTTGCAACTGGCCAGCATTGCGTTGCCCCGTCTATGGATCCAATTGAGGCTCCCCACCCCATGTCCACTGCCTGTGAGGACGCAGATGGGACGCAAATTCCTAACCGTCCTGCACGAGATTTCGACATAGACATTGACATCGACTTCGACAACCTTGGGGCAGAGCTGGGTGGGGGCACCTTCGAGGACATGGTGCGTGGGATCAGCACCTCTGGTCCCGTGCCGATTGGCCAGCCCACACCCGGCACAACTGCCGGGTGTAGCTCGCAGCCACAGCAAGGTTTAAAAAGGCCAGCAGTGGAGGGAAACGACCAGCGCGGGAAGCGAAAGAGTTCAAGGCAGTCGACTGGGTCGTCATTGTTCGATCGGCAGGTTGAGGTAGTCCATGAGACAAGCAGGGAGGTGATAGCAGCTATACATGCAGAAACCCAGGCCTCACAGTCTCAGAAAGACGTCGCTGTCGACGTCATGGCAGTTCTAGATCAGATGGTGGAAGAGGGGCTAATTGAGGATGCCAGCCCGTTATGGTGCTTTGCTTTTGGGTCGCTGATTAACCCAGACACAGCCAAACTGTTTTTGGCTTGCAAGCGCAATTCCTCAAGGCTGGCTTGGTTGGAATTTCACTATCGCAACACCGGTGGCTGTGTGTAGACATCGTCGTGACTGTTCCTCTGACACTTCGTTACATGTTTTCCATGAGTTTGGTTGAAACTATTTCGAGATTGACGTTACTGTGTTTTATGTTTTCGGCTTGAGTGTGTTTGGTTGAGTGTGTGCTATATGCCATTTGGTTGAGTTTGTGTTTTTATGACAATAGATTGTGTTATTTGTAATGTTTGTGTATATATGTTTCCGTTGTTATGTTCTTCACGCATTATATGAATCTTCTTTGTGTGGCATGTCGGTTCCTGAACATGGTACTCTCCTGTATGCAGGAAGTACGCCATGAGGAACCCCACAGCTGCTGTAGCTGGTCGACGGCGCTGGAGACGAGCTGTGCTACTATGGCTGCTCATGATGCTCCAGCACTTGTTGATGGCACGTCACTACTACAAGCATGTGTTCAAGGTACCCTGTTATATTTCAGCGTACACAGGGGACAAATGGGTAAACGATATTCTTTCCCACCAGTCTGATCTTCGATCAATCCAAGTGTTTCAAATGCCTAAGTATGTCTTCAATCGTCTGTTCTCGGTGCTCCAACATCGATTCGGCCTCCGAGGGTCCATTAACATGTCCGTTCGAGAGAAAGTGGCAATCTTCGTTAACACTATGGCCTGGGGAGAATCACAACGGAACACGTGCGAGCGCTTCCAACGATCTACGAGCACGATCAGCGAGTCCATCAGCGATGTGCTGGAGGCGTTGGTGGGTCGCATCAGAGGATGGAACGGACTAGCTCGCGAGGTTCTGAAGCCCGTCGACCCTGAGTTCAAGGATGTGCCTGCGCACATTGCAAACGACCAGCGCTACAGCCGATATTTCAAGGTATGAAATCTCATCGACATACCCATACTCATTGCACGCACACAGCTGACTACCGTCCCCGTTTCCACGCAGGGCTGCATAGGCGCAATCGATGGCACTCACATTCAAGCATGTATCCCTCGCGATCAACAGGCCCCCTACCGGGGGCGCAAGGGAATCACAACCTTCAACATCATGGCCGCGTGTGACTTCGACCTGAATTTCACTTTCATATCAGTCGGTTGGGAGGGTAGCGCGCACGATGCTCGTGTCTTCGATCACGCCATTAGTACACCGGCCATGCATTTCCCGCACCCTCCGGCAGGGCGATACTACGTGTGCGACAAGGGTTACCCCGATTGCCAGGGCTACCTTGTAGTCTTGTACCGTACTCGAAGGTGAAGTACCATCGACAGGCTTTTGCTTCAGAGGCGGCATCAAACGAGCAGGAGGGATTCAACTCACGCCACTCGTCATTACGCGGTGCAATTGAACGCTCATTTGGGATTTATAAGAGCAAGTGGAAGATAAGCAGAACGATGTCTAAGTACCCTGTCGGTAAGCAGGTAGACATCATCCTTGCATGCTTCGCCTTGCATAACTTCGTGCGTCGCACTGTGGCCGAGGATGATTGCGACATGCAGCCTGTAGAGGAGGATGACGTAGTTGCGGCCGTAGAGGAGAACCAGGAGGAAGAGTTTCTGGATGACTCATCCTCGAGTGACGACGACGACGCTGAGCCCGTTGGCATGAGGGCCGTAAGGGATGACATTGCACGAGCAATATGGAATGACCGCCGGAGACGCAGGTAGGCGTATATGTGCAGACGTAGGAGACGCATTCTTTTGACGGTATTAGGAACAACAACCTTTTGTCAATCGGTATGGAACAACTTTGGAAGTATCGGGTAATGTTGGCTTGGCTAACTTCAGGTGTGTTTATGGCGTAAAGGTAGGACCTTTTGTATAGTGATAACTCTCTCCCTTGATGAAAATCGGAATAGATGTTTCAAAGGATTTGACAGGATTTTTGTGTCAAAGGCCTTGGAGCATTAACAGTTGATGAAATACAAAACCTATCTTATTATTCGTATATTATTTTATCTTATTATATACTTCTATTATATTATATATATATGAATGACTAACCATTTCAGGAAGTATAAATCGAGATTACATCCTTCCTTACATGTTGAAGAGATCAGTTCAAAATAGATCATGGCTTCGAAAGTATCCTTAAATAGAAGATCCAAGATCAAAGCCTGATTGGAAAGAGCCGTTGGAGATCTGGTGATGAAGATCCTCACGCTCCATGCTATCTCCATGCTATTATATAAAGGAAAGGAAGGAGAAGACAGAAGTACAAGTGCTACACACGAGTTTCATTCATTCAAGCGATCTGTCTTCCAAGTGTCTCTCTGCAAAGCGCTCAAATAGTTTGTTGTTTATTTCAAAGCCTTTGAGAGTCACTGTGAGCTTATAGGATATATTCATTTCAAGTGTTACTCGAGAGTTTATAACTCGGGAAGTTGCACTAGGCTATTGATTTGCGAGAGTTAGAGGATTGTACTAGATAGCTGAGAGAGGTGGGGCTCTTCTAGATTGGTCTAGGACTCCAAGGGAACGTGAGTTGACTAGATTGCAATTGTATAGGAGAGAGGCTTCTCGGTGAGCTATTAGGATCCTAAGCTAAGCAATCAATAAAGCCTTTGAATCCTAGGGTTGTGGAAGAACCCTAGGCGGGGACGTAGGCCAGTTGTGCTGAACCTCGTAAACAATTACTCGTGTCCTTTACTTTCTTGCTTTACCTTATTTCCGCACTTGGTTCGAATTGTTTATCTTTGTGATTCAGGTTTTCTCAAAGGGTTTGGCACGAGCTTCAAAAGCCTTGAGAATATTTGCGAAAAACGGGCATACTCTATTCAACCCCCCTTCTAGAGTATTTCTATATTACATTGTTTTACATTTTCGAACCTTCAATTGGTATCAGAGCTTTACTCACTGTTTTTGATCTAACAATCTTGTGAGTTTTCGATCATGTCTGGTGAAGCAAGCGGAGGATTTGCACAGGGAAGGTCCACAAGCAGACCGCCACTCTTCGTAGGAAACAACTTTGTCCACTGGAGATCTTTGATGAAGATGTTCATCATAGATCAAGATCTAGAGCTTTGGAACATTATAGAGAATGGTCCGAAGATTCCAGAGAAGGATGGACCGAATGACACCAAAATTGCAAAGAAGGAGTCTGAATACAACCAAGCAGATCTTGAAACCATCTCCAAAAACTACAGGGCTATTAACTTACTTTATTGTGGTCTTAGCACTGATGAGTTTAACCGTATTTCCTCTTGTAGGTCAGCTAAAGAGATTTGGGACAAGTTGGTCGTCACCTATGAAGGAACGAGCCAAGTGAAAGACACCAAGATCAACATCTTCCTTCGAAAGTATGAGCTCTTCAAGATGAAGTCCGATGAGTCAATCAAAGCCATGTTCACACGATTCACAGAAATCACCAACAACCTTGACTCTCTCGGCAAGAGCTTTACCAACGTTGAGAAAGTGAGGAAGATAATAAGGTGCCTTCCAAAGGAGAAATGGGGTCCAAAAGTAACAGCTATAGAAGAAGCCCAGGACCTCACCACTCTACCCCTTGATGACCTCCTTGGGAAGCTGATCACGCATGAGATGATCCTTAATGAAGACGATGGAGAACTTCCAGCTAGCACCAAGAACTTGGCACTCAAGTCTAAGAAGGATGAGTCCAAGGATGGATCTGATTCTGAAGATGAGGATGACGATGAGGATGATCCTTTTGCTCTTATCACAAGAGGCCTTGCTAGAATTCTCAAAATGAAGAAGCAATTCAACAACAAGGATGGATTAGAGTCTTCAAAATTTCGAGGTAAGCCTCAATACAACAAGTTTGAAAAGAAGACTAAACCGTTGTCTTGTTTTGAATGTGGTGAAACAGATCATCTTGTAAAGGACTGTCCTCAAAAGACAAAGAGCCAGCCCAAGAAAGGTGACAAATGGAAGAAGAAAGCTATGGTAGCTACTTGGAGTGATTCCGACTCTGACTCCGACGATGAAAAGGCCAACATTTGTCTGATGGCTTCTGGAGATGAATCCCACGATGAAAAGCTTGAAGCTACTATAAGAAAACTTATGGAAAGTCCAAAAGAGGTATTATCGGAATTCCTTTCAAATATGATTGCCAATGAAGAGAAGCTTATTGCCCAAACTAACATTCTTATTAAGAGAACTATGGACCAGGAAAGAACTATTGAGGATCTGTCTATGAGAGTCAAAGGTCTTGAAGCTTCTTATTCAGGTCTTGACATTAAAGTCAAGACGCTTGACTCGGAGAAATCTGAACTCAAGCAAGATCTCTCCTCTCTAAGAAATGAGCATCATGACTTAGAGAACGAGAAGATCTCCCTGAATAATAAGATTCTAGACCAACAGACAGCCCTCATAAGTTTTACCAAATCCAAAGGCACTCTCGATAAGATGTTGGGTGAGCAACAAAGTTCTCTAAACAAAAGTGGTATTGGTTACAACCCAAAGTTTTTAAAGAAGCAACACATTACCACTTTTGTGAAGGCAAAAGGTAGCAGAACCTCTCCTATATGTCACCACTGTGCGAGAAAGGGACATGTAAGAGAGACCTGCCCCTATAGAAGAAAGGATCCTCATATTATTCGCAATACATTTCCTATTCACTTGAGAAAAGAACGGATAACGCAAGTTTGGGTCCCCAAAGGCACTATTTTACCAAATATGGTTTATCCCAATAAAGGATCTAAATTTGCTCACTGGTCTAGCCACAAAGGTTGATGTTTGTTTTGTAGGAGATCACCAAGGTGAAGGAGCAAAAATGGATTATATATAGTGGATGCTCGAGGCATATGAGTGGGAAGAGTTCTCTCTTTCATGATCTAAAGGAGCAATCCACAGGAACAATCACTCTTGGTGACAAAGGAAAGTGCGACATCGTTGGTATTGACAGTGTTAGGAGTGATCCTAACCACTGTATTAAAAATGCTTATCTTGTTAATTGTTTGAAGTATAATTTGCTTAGTATTTCTCAACTATGTGATTATGGTAATAATGTTGGATTTAACAAGAAAAGATGTTTAGTGCGCAGAGAAGATACAGGTGAAATAGTTCTAATTTCCTATCGTTATAACAACATCTATGTCGTGAATGCTGAGCAAGTGGCACAAGGAAGCTTATCCTGTCTAAAGGTTTTGATGGACGATCCAAAGCTCTGGCATAGGAGACTCGGTCATGTAAGCCCACGTATACTACAGAAGCTTGTGTCCAAAGGACTTGTAAGAGGGCTACCTGAGATGGACTTCAAAGGTATTGACATGTGCAAAGCCTGCACAAGAGGTAAACAAACACGTAGCTCCTTCAAACCCAAAAAGGTTGTAAGTTCTTCTAGACCTCTTGAACTTTTACATATGGGTTTATGTGGTCCTATGCGAGTCAAATCTCCCAATGGTAAAAAGTACATGCTTGTTGTTATATTTTATGAATGCAATGACGGTTCTTTGAGGGAAAGTGTTGCAGATCTAGATCTTAACATCCATACAGAGAACGAGGATGGTGATGATGTTGCTATCAAGAACACAAAGAAGAGGAACATGCAGGATCAGATTCTCAACACTGAAGAATTGGCCCAAGGTGTTGAAGATGCGTCCAAAGCCCTTGGTGTCCAATCCAACAGTGTTGAGATGTCAGAAACTGCTGTAACTGAACCTAACAGGACCACTGAGTCAGATGTACCACAAATCAATCCTGATGGTGTGACGAATCAAGGAGCTGAGACTAGGAAAAGGAAATTCAAATACTCCTCATCACACTCATTAAAGGATATCATTTCTGACCCTACTTCTAGTGTTCAAACTCGTTCTAAACTTAAAGATCTTTGTGCTTTTAATGCGTTTGTTTCTCTTATTGAGCCAAAGAAGGTAGATGAGGCACTTAAGGAGCCAGACTGGATCATTGCTATGCAAAGTGAGCTTAACGAGTTTGAAAGAAACAAAGTCTGGACTTTGAAGCCTAGACCAAAGCATCAATCAGTCATTGGCACTCGATGGGTGTTTCGAAACAAGCTAGATGAGAATGGCAAGATTGTGAGGAACAAGGCACGGCTTGTTGCTCAAGGCTACAATCAAGAGGAAGGTATTGACTACGAGGAGACCTTTGCTCCCGTAGCCAGGCTTGAAGCCATTCGCATTTTATTAGCATTTGCATCTTTTATGAGCATAAAGTTATATCAAATGGATGTCAAGTGTGCTTTTCTTAATGGTTTCTTAGAAGAAGAAGTTTATGTTGCTCAACCCCCAGGTTTTGAAAGCTCAGAATTTCCCAATCATGTTTACAAACTTGACAAGGCGCTTTATGGTTTGAAACAAGCCCCAAGAGCTTGGTACGAGCGCTTGTCAAAATATCTCTTAGAAAATGATTTTAAAAGGGGGTTGATCGACAAGACTCTTTTTATCAAGACCAAAGGAAAGGACATTTTGGTTATTCAAATTTATGTTGATGATATATTATTTGGTGCTACTAACACATCTTTGTGCAAGGAATTTTCTGACATCATGTGCAGTGAATTTGAGATGAGCTTAATGGGTGAACTAAACTTCTTTTTGGGGTTACAAGTTCATCAATCCAAGAAAGGAATCTTCGTCAACCAAAGCAAGTACACTAAGGATCTCTTGAAGAAGTTCAAGATGGATCAATCCAAAGCAGCCAAGACTCCCATGAGCTCAACATTGTCTCTAGATCAAGACAAGACTGGAACAAGTGTCAATCAAAAGGAGTATCGAGGAATGATTGGATCTTTATTATATCTCACGGCTAGTAGACCTGACATCATGTTTAGTGTTTGCATGTGTGCTAGGTTTCAAGCTGATCCCAAAGAATCTCACCTCGTGGCTGTGAAGAGGATCTTTCGATATCTAAATGGCACTAAGGAACTTGGACTATGGTACCCAAAGCAAAAGGATTTCACTTTAATTGGATATTCTGATGCAGATTTTGCAGGCTACAAGGTGGATAGAAAGAGCACATCAGGATGTTGCCAATTCCTAGGAGCATCTTTGATCAGTTGGCACTCAAAGAAGCAAAATTCAGTCGCTCTATCCACTGCAGAAGCCGAATACATTGCAGCTGGAGCTTGTTGCTCCCAAATCCTTTGGATAGCTCAACAAATGCGAGATCTTGGCATCAACCTTAAAGGTATCCCAATTAAGTGTGACAATACAAGTGCCATATCCATCACTAAGAATCCTGTTCAGCATTCAAGGACCAAACATATTGACGTAAGGCATCATTTCATTAGAGATCATGTTGAAAAAGGTGATGTGTCCATATCTTTTATTTCTACTGATTATCAATGGGCTGACATTTTTACTAAGCCTTTGGCAGAGGACAGGTTCACCTTCATTAGACGAGAGATTGGGATGCTTGACAAGGATGCACTTTCGTAGGGGGAGCTTTCCCTTTACGAAAGATAAACTCCACTTGGTACCAAGACCTTTGAGAGTTATGTCAAGGTCTGCAAACTGAACAGTGGAGTACATATATCGGATCATATATTTTTGGTTAATATCTTTTTAGATATTTAATCAATTATATTTGTTTTTATCGAATTTCAAAAATTGCCTATTTCTATGATTTCCTTAACCGTTAAGATATTTTATTTTTGGAAATATATTTTTTTAGTTACCTTGCCCGATTTTAATGGGTGTTTGAATTTGAATTTGAAATTGAAAACCTTTCAAATCTAAGCAATGTAATGATTTCTTTCCTTGGAACCCTAAACCCATCCCATCAATCCGTCACCCTCTCTCTCTACTTAAACCAAACCCTGTACCCGATTACAACCCACACTCAGTTTTTTCCCAAACCTTTTCCACTCCTTCATCTTCAACCTCTCAATTGCCTCTCAAGGAACCCTAACCGACTACTTCCATGGCACCCAAAACCAAGAAAGTTGTCACTCCCAAAAGACTTGGCGCCACCCCCAAGGGACGCCAGGCCATTGCCACCTCTCCCACACCCGAACCTGCTACTCAAGCCATCATCCCAGCCGTTGTCCAGAGCACCATTAAGGCGAGCACGGCCACGGCTCCCAAAAGCTCTCAGAAGCGCGCTGCTAAGAAACCCCTGAGTTCTAAACAAAAGGGAAAGAGAAAGATCTTGGCTGAGGAAGAAGACGAGGTAGAGGAGGAAGACGACCTTGATGTCGCCCTGGAGCGAGATGCCGCCAAGGAAGTCGAGGAGGAGGCCCTAAGGAAGAAAAAGGCCGATGAGGAGGCCGAACTTGCTAAGAAGCTCGCTGAGGAAGAAGCTGAGCGTATCCAGAAGGAGGCTGAAGCAGAGGAGGCACAGTCCGAGGAGGATCCTGAGGAAGAAGAAGAAGAGGAAGATCAAGAGGGTTCCGAAGGGGACGAAGAACCTGAAGGTGACGAAGCGGGGTCCGGTGAGGACTCGGGGTCTGAGGAAGAGGAGGAAGAAACTCCCTCTCCTTCTCCTCCTCCTCCCCCGTCTCCGAAGAAGCGGAAAGCCCCTGCTCCAGTCAAGCCTCCATCCCCTAAGCGCACCAGGAAGGGCCCTGTCAAGAGTCTTGTAGCGCCTGCCAAGAGAGCTGCTCCAACTGTTGCGCGCAGAAAGAACGCTGAACCCCCGGCCTATATCCAGGTAAATCAATCCTTGCCCTCCTCTTGGTTTTTAGATGCTGAGACTGCTGGTAAGTGGGTAGACGAGTTTCGTACTCGTAAGCTTAGCTGTTCTGATTTTTTAGATGTTGAGTTCTTTGAAGCTTTGAAGTTACCCTGCATTGAGCTCCTCAAAAATTCCCCAGCCTGGACTCTTCTTAACCGAGAAACAGTTTATTACCCTGAGCTTACCCGACTCTTCTACATTAACCTAAAAGCCAAGAATGACACTGCTGGTTGGTCTTTGGAGACTGTTGTCAAAGGGGTTAGAATCTCTCTCAACCCCAATGAGTTTGCAGATCTCCTAGGCTTACCTACCCCTGTTCCACCATCTGAAATCCACCCCTCAAAAGAAAACTGCATCATCCTAGCCCGAGCCAAATATCTCCTACCCGAAGCGTCCAACAACACCTCAAAACAGCTCACCCACTCATCCCTAACCCTTGAGGCAAAAATTATCTTTAACATCATTGTTAGATGCCTCTTACCCCGTCTCAACTCTGGCTCACTCTTTACCGACAATGCCATGGTCCTGCTCTATCGCATTCTAAATGGCCTTGATCCTGATCTGGCCAACACTATCCTTGGAACCATGGCTCATGCCAGAAAAGCTCGAAAAGGCTCTCCCCTCCCCTTTGCTACCCTTTTGACCCCTATCTTCAAAGCTTTTGGAATTGACGTCAAAAATGAAGAACAGCTGCGTCATACGGGTATGTTTGACTCTAAAGGCCTTGAAAAGATTGGCATCACTCGGTCTCCCCAAGGGACCTTGAGTCTTGCCACTCCTTCAAAAGCCTTTCCCACTGCTCCAGCTTTCGATGAACGCATGGACAACCTTGAGTTGGGCTTGGAGGAAGTTCGCCTGGATATTAAGGAGCTGCAGAAGGAGTTGATGACGACGATGAGCGGGATCTCAACGATGCTGGAAGGACTGTGGACGAGGCTCACTAATGATGCTCCGGATGACTAAGCCTAAACCTTAACCCACCCTATCCCACCCTGGAACTTGTTACTTTGCCGGTTTTTGGAAACGTTTTCAAAACTTTTGGTAACTTTTGGTGACTGTTTTACCTCCGCCCTTTGTTGAAAGACAAAAAGGGGGAGATGATCGTTAGACTTTGAAAACCTCTGTTTAAAGGTCGTGGAGGACCTTGGTTTTTGATTTATGGTTTTCAGTTGGATAGTTTTTGCATGCTTTAAAAATTTGATCCAACATTTGTCTAACCCTTGCAGGTACTTAGTCTGATTTTGCTTAATATATCTGTTTGACTAAGTTGCAGGGATGCACAGGTTTTGTCTTTCATCAAGGGGGAGATTGATAACATCATTATTATATTTTTCAGTTTTTAGTTTGACTATATTTGTGTTTGACTATATTTATAAATAGTTTTTAGTTTAACATAACATCATTATTATATTTTTCAAAGTACACATTTTATTTGATTTTACCATGATGATTTGTGTTTAAAAGTATGATGATTTTACTATGATAACTTATGTTTCAAAGTGTAGACTTTGAAAATCGTTTAATGCATGTCAACTCTCAGGTGCTCTAACCTTAGTTGAAGTTTATATCTTCTTGTGTACTTTGTTAAAGTAAATTGATTACTCTAAATCCCCTGCTTTATTTTTCATCACTGGCTTGGTGTGTGTCTTATTTGCTTCTGCATAAGATCCTAGAGTTAAGTGGTGAGAAAGTATTTCTTAAAGTATCACCTGTGAAAGGTGTGTTTCGATTTAGAAAGTGCGGAAAGTAAATTCACGCAGGGCCATTTGATATACTCCAAAAAAGTGGACAGAGTTTCTTATCGTCTAGCTTTGCCATCTGTAACTGATATAGTACATGACGTCTTTCATATCTCGTTATTAAGGAACTACGCATATGACCTTTCTCATATTTTAAGATATCAGGATATTGAGGTTTGTCCTGCTGAGGCTTTTGAGGAGGAATCCGTTCGTATTCTAGAGCAATGGGAAAAACATTTTCGTATTAAGGTTGTTCTTTTGGTAAAGATTCTTTGGTATAAGCACGGAACTAAGGAGATGACATGGGAAACTGAAGCAGAAATAAAGAGTAAATTTCCTCAGTTGTTCTTGGTCTAAGTTTCGGGACGAAACTTATTTTGAGGGTGAGAGGAATGAAATACCCCGACTGTATTTTCCTTATATGACGTCAACGATAAAGTTTTAAGGTAAAATTTTATGGAGTTTTATCAAGTCTAGAATATATTGGGATTTAAGAAAGATCCGCTAACATGTCAAGGATTAAGTAAAGAGGCTATAAAATCTATTGGATACTTAAGACATGCTTAAAAATAAGTTGGTAAAATATTCCAAAGTGGTGGAGTGAAAGATTATTTAAGGAGGACAAAATGTGTAAATCTAAAGACTTTGGGCTGTTTCTCGTAATTATCTCATAAAGTGGGCTAAACCCAAATTAAGTGCCACGTTTTCTGTTGATATACATGAAATTGGGAGAAGCACATAGTTTGGACATGTGTGTGTACACGTAGCATCTTGATTAGGATGAAATTGCTTGTATTCCAAGCACTAATTTAATTGGTTGGAGGTTAGTATATATATGGATTGAATTGGAGCATTTGCTCCCATATATCCACTCGGTACAACCAAGTATACTACATCGATAGCGGGTGACGTTGATTATTATTCAGTCGTTGTATTTTGGGACGATCCGGTATTATTTCACTGGTAAAATCTCTCTCATTTGTTTTAAGATTTTGGGATATTTTATATCGTTATAATACCCGTATATAATTTAAGTTATCTCCTTATTAGTCGTTATGATGTTCGTTATTATTAAGAAATTTGGGTATTTCTTAATACGATATAACCTTGGATAAAGCGGGTATTTCTTTTAAGTCGAGATAATGCCCAATTATTTTGTGGATTATATGGCATTTCTAAGTCGTTATAATGCCCGATTAAATTTAGGAAAAGAAATCCTA
Source organism: Persicaria tinctoria (assembly GCA_037127255.1). Taxonomy (NCBI): domain Eukaryota; kingdom Viridiplantae; phylum Streptophyta; class Magnoliopsida; order Caryophyllales; family Polygonaceae; genus Persicaria; species Persicaria tinctoria. The sequence goes on from JBANSL010000014.1 coordinate 3,412,127, forward strand.
AATTAAGTTTGCAAGTCCTAATACTGTCTGGGCATTTTGAAAATTAGTGTTGGACAAGTGAGTAAGGATATAAGTTTTATCGGATTAATTAAGGATTATTTTAAAAGGAGACTCTGCCGAAGTTTAAGGGTAAAGTTGTTGGACGTAACCTAATTAAATTATTATTTGTCTGCTATGTACGACGTGGCTAGATGCGCTTGGGTATATAGTTGGTGACGTCAATCGTGATCCTGCATGCGTCTTCAGAAGGAATGAAATCTCTTGGTTGGTTATAATCTTTATTATCCGCAGACTTCGAGTCTATAACCAAGGCAAGTGACTTTGTCCCATTTACTCTTCTTAAAAGACCCAATGCCTTTCTTTTAATCCGTGTCAGTTGTTAATTATCAAGTATATCTGTCATATCTGTTTAAAATAAATTGCAAAGTCTATTTATTCTTGCAATTTCTGTTCATTCCTTCTCTGGTCAAGCTAGTGAGCTTTAATGTATCATATTCGTGCAATCTATATTCGTTCCTTCTATATTCAAGCCAGTTATATACTTTCCAAGTGTGGACTTTGGTTGATTTTTAGATCAGATCTTTATTTGTTATGTAAGCTGAAAATATGTATAAATTAGTGTATGGCCTGTCGGCTAACGAGATAAATTTATATGGTGGGAAAGTACACGGGTTCATCTAATGAATCCTTATAATGTGACACGTGTGTGTTACTAATCTAGTAACAAAAGGAGTGTTAAACGTGTGTGCGCGTGTATGAATGTGCGTGATCATAACAGGTCAAGACTCGTTACGTCTTGCTCTATAAGCTTTTCATGAAAAGTTCATTTTGAATATTATCAAAATGATACATTTTACCCAGATGAGTGGTAAAATAGGCATGTGCCGGTATAACGTTGCTACTTTGCTACGTCAAGTACAACGTGGTTCAATAACGATATAAGTGAGTGATAAATAAATAAGCATTAATGTCTCGTAGTGAGAATTATGTACTCATTGTTTGATATCATTCGAAGAATGGTACGTGTTAGGTGAATATTTTATCCTTATGAAATATTTTATGCAAGTGATATATGTGTGTGTATGTGCGTGTGTATGTGTGATCATTATTCTTTTCCGATATCATTTTCCATTTCTTTTGGAAATATGATTCTTCAGAAATTCCGTTTCTCAGATATCTAATGTTGTTGGATTATCCTATTCATATTTCTTTTAAGTGTCCAGAGATCCACAAAAAAAAAATTACCGTTCCGTCATTTGCTAGTTCTTCATCGAACTAACCAACCGTGTTGTGTAATGGTTGGCTGGTGTGCCTCGTCTGCATACGATGTACATCAGTCAAATTTTGCAGGTTAGGTAAGGAGGCCTTGAAGAGTCGACATTGTGCAAGTAAAGATTTTAAACGTTTTATTATATAATAAAGTCTTCCAAATTTCTATACTTTATGTATATCTTGCAAGATTACGGAAAATATATGTAAAAGTTTTCCACCATGTTTAATGATAAAACCGTACTTCTTGTCTTCCACTGTCATTCTTTTATTTAATTAATTTATTTATCATTTTGTTTATGGGAGCATGGTTGCATGTCCCTATAAGCCTAAGGTAATTACGAGGACAGTAAAGTCTGAATAATTACTGGCGCTGCAACATTCCCTTGTTTACAGAAGGGGGTGTTACAAGATCCAAGATCAAAGCCTGATTGGAAAGAGCCGTTGGAGATCTGGTGATGAAGATCCTCACGCTCCATGCTATCTCCATGCTATTATATAAAGGAAAGGAAGGAGAAGACAGAAGTACAAGTGCTACACACGAGCTTCATTCATTCAAGCGATCTGTCTTCCAAGTGTCTCTCTGCAAAGCGCTCAAATAGTTTGTTGTTTATTTCAAAGCCTTTGAGAGTCACTGTGAGCTTATAGGATATATTCATTTCAAGTGTTACTCGAGAGTTTATAACTCGGGAAGTTGCACTAGGCTATTGATTTGCGAGAGTTAGAGGATTGTACTAGATAGCTGAGAGAGGTGGGGCTCTTCTAGATTGGTCTAGGACTCCAAGGGAACGTGAGTTGACTAGATTGCAATTGTATAGGAGAGAGGCTTCTCGGTGAGCTATTAGGATCCTAAGCTAAGCAATCAATAAAGCCTTTGAATCCTAGGGTTGTGGAAGAACCCTAGGCGGGGACGTAGGCCAGTTGTGCTGAACCTCGTAAACAATTACTCGTGTCCTTTACTTTCTTGCTTTACCTTATTTCCGCACTTGGTTCGAATTGTTTATCTTTGTGATTCAGGTTTTCTCAAAGGGTTTGGTACGAGCTTCAAAAGCCTTGAGAATATTTGCGAAAAACGGGCATACTCTATTCAACCCCCCTTCTAGAGTATTTCTATATTACATTGTTTTACATTTTCGAACCTTCATATAGCACTCCCAAACAATGACGGGATAGTTCTAGTGCAGACATTCGTAAACAATCGTGTGCTTATAAGTATATGTTATGTAATTCCCCCGGATTCCATATCATGATAGCCGAACACCAAAATGGGACCAACATTCCAACAAGCATAACATACAAATATTTACATACATTACTCGATTCCAGAACGACATTTGGCAACTAGTTTTCACCCAAGGTACCACCACACGGTGCAAGAAGTTTGTGCTTCATAACAACCAAAAGTGACAAAATAAACGACGAACTAGTCCTAGGGGTATCAGGTACCACCGTAGTGTAGGCCGATTTCGTACAAAATACTACGGCATCGTTCACAACCATCCCCAGTTCCTTCACAACATAGTTCGTTTGCCGGCGCCTCCTACTTCCTCACAACAGCAGCCAGGGCGATCACCCCCATCACAATGCACAGCCACTTGTTCCTCTTCTCCCTGTTCCTTGAACCAACAAGATTGGCCCACACCAGTGTGTAGGAAGAAGACAGTTGGGCAAGCTCCCCAATGAGCTCGTCGTTGAAGTTGGTGACCCTGTTCAGCTCTACCTCGTGGCGCTGCTCACGAGCCTCCACGTCGAACAGACGTGCAGTCAGGTCCAGAATGAGGCGTTCCATCTCCACCATACGTGGGTTGTCAACGGCCGGAGCGGCCTGCACTGGCTGCCTAACCTCCACGAGTGCCTGGCGAGCAGAAGCAACTTTTTCTTCGTTACCTACGTGGAGGGTGGATTGCACCTCCTACTGCGCACTCGTCTCCCCCACCTCCTCGTGCTGCCATATGCGAAAGCGTCACAAACTTTGTCCATAAACGAACATCAATAATGGAAACATGGGACGGGGTGGTATATGAGGTAAGAGGTATCACCTGAGCGTAGTGTGCATACCATGGCTCCACAGGTTCGTCACCTCCTATCCACCAATACCTTTCTGGACACCCACTCGGCCAACTTCCGTCGGAGTCTCCCATGTTTGGAAATGGACAAATGAATGTATCTAAAACAACACCAACAAGCATTATGATATAGGGTAAAGAGAGCATTTGCATAATATAAAACCACCAAATTCCAAATCTGAATGCCAAGCATAAGGTCGTGTTCACCAAGAGTTTGGATGAATAACAAAACTAACGCCAAAATCGGAATGCCATTCACTGATTGCCTTTGAAACAATGACAAATGCCAAATCTGTTTGTTCATTTTATTCATGGAAACATTGCAGCTCGTACAGATCTGTTATTGTTGGTATTCAGCAACCTATAAGTGTAAAGTTTGCTTTCCTACAATTTGCTGAAGCTTATGATTAATAACATTGCTACACAACAACTAGAGTTGTCATATAGGTAAATAGTTGCTACACAACAACTATAGCTAATGCGGAGTTCAACAGATAAATCATAACATATAGGTAAATATACGAAGTGAAACTACAGTTGCATCTAATGTAATGATAATTTTCAATGGCAGCAAAGACCTAAATATTCATAAAGGCAAACCTAAAATATAAACATATGATTCCATCCATATAACAACAATGGCCGAAACAACAATGGTCGATACATCACATGTCAGGAACAACAATGTCAGACAGCTGGGAGGTTGAACAACAATGGCCTAAAGGAACAAACAAGGGAGTCGAAATTGGAACCGAATAAACACCCCTTAACAAACAAAAACCCCACAAATCGAAACAATAACAAAAAACCCCCAAATTTCTTCCACCAAAACCCTAGAAATCGGTGGAAACAAAAAACCCCCAAATCGGTGGAAACCTATATTTCTTCCACCGAAACCCTATAAACAAAGCACCCAAATCAAAACCATAGCCACCCCCATTCCCACCGAAACCCTAGAAATCTCGTCGTCGTCGACTAACCGGCCGACGTAGGGGGGTTTCGAGTGTAATGGGACCGCCGGTGAACCACATTGAAGAGGAGAGGAGAGCAATGACATACCTTGCGCGACGAGGAGGAGAAGGGAGCACAGGCGGCGATGCGGAGAACTGTGGAGGAGAGATGCGAGACGCGAGGGCACAAATGGACATAGAATTCGGAAATCTCCTGATAATCTCCGAAATCTTGGTACCCCAAGATTTCATTTTGGCCGATTTCAAAGCTACCATAATCTCACCAAAAGATTCATAATCTTCCTCCAGGTCTTCCGCCAAACACCATCCGAAGAGATTGCGTTTTTTTTTAAAGCTGGAAAATCTCCCAAAGCTACCGCCAAACACAGCCTAAGACTAGTATATATGCTACTATAGAATGATTTCTTTTAAAGTTCTTTACTATTTTTAATCATGTTAAAAATATGCTACTATATAATTATTTTCTCTACGGAGGGTCGACCTGTTGGGTCGGGACACGTGGCAACCCGATGGGTACCCGGTAGGTCAACCCGACACGGTTATAGTACGGGTTGAATGGATTTGTGATGTTTGAACGTTTTGTTTTGTGTAATACCGTTTCGTGTTTACCGTTTATGTCTCTATGCATATTTTTCCCCAATTCAAACGTAAATAAGGCGGAAAAAAATATATTAAAATCAAGTGTCAACTTACTATTATCGAAGTTTTAGAGAGAATGGCATCAGATATACCAAAACCGGGTGAGATTTGCAAAACTAACCCCCCTGAAAATATTGCAAAAATAGCAAAAGGCTTGAACAAATGGCAAAAAATAACAGGTTTCTTAAGGGGGGTAGAAGACTAGAAGGTAAGCGGCGAAGCAGACCCGGAGGAGGATATCGGCGGCGGAACAACCATCTCCTCCGTCTGCAATCCATCTCTCGGACGGTTCTGGCCGGAATCCACACCCACACCTCTCTCCTCCTTCCTCCTCCAATTGTCCGGTCCGAATATGTGCCGGCTCCGTCTTCGATTCAACAACTACCGACTTCGATTTCAGCCCCCACTCCCGATTCCAATTCCTCCGGCAAGAGCGACGCTCACTCCCGACTCCGATTCCTCCGGCGAGATCCGGAATCTGAACCCGCACCTCTCTCCTTCTTCCTCCTACAATTGCCCGAATCTGTGCAGCCGCTGGAGAAGGCCGGAATCCGAACTCTCACCTCTCTCATTCTTCTTCCTCCGACCTCCTCCAATTGTCCGAATCTGGGCCACCTCCGATTTCTTATGGTCCGCGTCTTGGGTTGTTGCCGTTAGCATCGTCCCCTTGTACTTTCCCTTCAGAAAACTCTCGTCCACACAGAACACCTACGACATGAGCAAAGGATACAGTTGGCACACATTTGAAGGGACATGGCACGAATGTCAATGTGTCTGGCTTACAAAACCTTTGAATTGGCACATTGTCAAATTAGTAGTGATTGGGACGTACCTTGCGAAGGCGGGGGACTGCCCTCCTCCAGACCCCGAGGCTGATGAAAGCATACTTGAACTGCTTGTTTGAGTCTCACCGGACCCAGGTATGTGTTCCTGGGTTCACTGCATGGGTAATGTCATGACCCTCTTCGAAGGAGTCCCCAACTGGAAGGAAGTTTCATGGGACGGTTCACCATTCCATTCTAAAATGTCCTCGTCATCACTACTGAGACATATGATCGATTTCCCATCGTCTTTGTCCTGCACTTTGCGTGACCCCTTTGGTTGATGCGTTATCGTGGTTGTGCAGGTTTCAGGCGCTGAATTGTCCATGACAGAGGTTGGAAATTCTGTGCCAACATCTCGGTTTTCTGTGCCAGACATGGAATTTTGTATGCCAAACTTTGTACTCTCCATGTGCTTCGGCTCGTTGATGCCCAGGTACGCAGAAGGGACCGCACCTCCATATGGGTTGGTTTTCGGAGACAAGTCTATCACCATAGACTGGAGGCCTACCTGGGTGCCAATTTCTTTCAATGACACGTACAACGGAGAGGGACACACTCGTTCTCCTATGGTCGAGTTGAGAAACTTGAACGCATCCCATTCGGACCGGTCGACCACAATCGTAACAAATACGAGCTCTTTCTCCCCTGCACTCATAAAAGCATAAAATGGTTTTAGCAATTTCAATGGAGATATGAACAAAAGGGAAGTAGTTATGTCCATAAAGAAACCCACAAGATAGCTTACCCATTTTTGTTAATGTCCACTGTATGGTATTGGCACGTGTTACTTTTCCTCTGGCACGTTGAACTCAGTTGTTGTCCCGTTTTCTTGGATGTCCGGCATGTAACTGGTAATTGACCCCACCTTTGCCTCCCGATTACCTTCAATGGAGACCCTCTTAAATTCCCACCTTGAGCTTCTTAAGCTTCCTTTTATTCTGGCAAAGAGAGAAGGAAATTTAAAAGCTTATTTAATCATTGTTCCCTCCTTTTTTTTGGCGCCAAAAATGAAAAGGTAAGTGCATTTAATGCACCCTAATCATCACTCCCCTTGCGTGTCATCCTCCCCTTCTCTTGGTAGATTATTTTTTTTTATTATTTGACCGGGAACCGGTGATGACCTGTATGCTTTATTTGCAAAAGTGGCAAGTGCTATCCACCCATGCAATTTTTACTCCCCCTGCTATTTTTGCCAAAGTGGCCAAAAGTTGGTATATTTTTGCAAATATTCCGAAGTTTTAAGTGAGAAAAACACCAAATTTATTGTTTTCTTTCAAATTCTCTTTCCTGTAATGTTTTACAAAAATATTGGAAGTAAGAAGTGTTCCAATATTTTTGTAAAATATTTCAAGGAAAAGGAATTTGAAAGAAAACAATAAATTTGGTGTTTTTTTTCACTTAAAACTTCGATAATAGTAAGTTTACGCTTTATTTTGATTTTCCCCCCTTTTTTCGAGTTTATTCGACTTGGCCCCACCATTCTAAAATATCAAAATCTTTATCTTCGTCACTGCAAAATTCAAAGTTAGTAGACAAATATCGTCGAGCTCCGAGTGGGGGCTCGACAAGAACCTCGACCTCTTTGTGCCAAAGATATCTCTAGCAAGGGCCTTAGTTCGAGCGGTAATAATGGGGCGTGAGCCGCCACTCGAGCTAGAACTAGAAGGCGCAGAAGGAGGGTTGTTGTAGAAAAATGAGCATATAATTGTTCTAACTCTAGTAATTATAATTGAAACATTGCAGTCGGGATCATCATCGACATCGAGTGTAGGAAAATAGCTTTCTTAAAACTTTTGAAGCCAACTTTGTATTTAGGGTCGAAACAAGTTACGAGGAAAATATCAGGTATAATTTTGTAATAAGCCCACTTAATATATATAGACGTCTTTCGGCTATAACCCTGAGAAATGCCCTTTTTGATATGCATCATACAAAAGCTCCGGGTCTCGATGGTATGTCAGCGCTTTTCTACCAAAAGCATGGGCATATTATTGGAACGAACATATGCAAATTTGTGATTGATATACTAAATGGAGCACCGTTCCCACATGATTTAAATTATACTTTTATCTCGCTTATTCCGAAAGTTAAAAATCCATGTAGAATGATTGAGTTGCGCCCTATAAGCCTGTGTAATGTCCTTTAAAGGATTGTATCGAAGGTGATCACAAACAGGTTGAAGGAGTGTTTGGGAAAGTTGGTCTCTCCGAGTTAGAGCGCCTTTGTTCCGGGCAGATTGATAACTGATAAAGTGCTGGCTTCTTTTGAAAATTTCCACTAAATGAAAAAGAAAAGGGAAGGAAGAAAGGGGTACATTGCGCTCAAATTGGATATGGTAAAGGCGTATGACAGAGTAGAGTAGTGGGGCTTTCTGAGAAGCTGCTTGCATCGCCTGGGGTTTGTGGAGAGTTGGATCAATCTTATTATGAGGTGTGTCTCGTCTGTCTCATTCTCTGTGCTTATTGATGGGAGACCATCCCAAAGGTTCACGCCGAATAGAGGGTTGAGACAGGGGATCCTCTGTCGCCATACCTTTTCTTGTTGTGCGCAGAAGGTTTGTCAGGTATGATCAGACGAAGTGAGCAAGAGGGTTGGCTCGAAGGAATAGCAATAGCTAGGGGGGGGGGGGGGGGGGCGCTGAGAATCTCAAACCTATTTTTTGCAAATGATAGTGTCCTCTTTGCAAGAGCGACTTGTCAACATGACAGTGAAATTGTTCAGATCCTTCGTGACTATGAAGTAGCGTCGGGTCAACAAAGTGAACCTTGCAAAGTCAGAAATATCCTTCAGCAGGAATGTTGGTGAGGCTTCTAGGCGAGCTTTGATACAGATTGTGCAAATCAGGGAGGTGGATAAGCATGAGAAATACCTTGGCCCGTCAACGATAATTGGAAGGTCAAAAAGGGTTATTTTTGGACAGCTGAAGGAACGAATATGGAAGATGATCAGTGGTGGGAAGGAGAAGACCCTTTCTAGAGGGGGCAAGGAGATATTGATTAAGTCGGTTGCCCAAGCCATCCCAACATATGCCATGTCGTGCTTCAGCTTGCCAAAGGGTTATGTCAGGAGATTGAGCTGCAAATGTCTAGGTTTTGGTGGGGAGATGGTTCGGATCATCAAAAGATCCACTGGATGAATTGGAAGAGGATGTGTTTTTCAAAAGATAAGGGTGGAATGGGATTCAGAGACATGGAGATGTTTAATAAGGCGATGCTGGCAAGACAGGGATGGCGATTAGTGCAAGAGCCAGATCGAGTCACTACTAGCAAAGATGTTGAAGGCTAGATATTTCCCACGATCATCCTTCCTAGAGGCGAAAGAGGGCTATCATTCTATCAACCGTCCTATACGTGGAGGAGTTTATTAAAAGGGAAGGAGGTATTGGCCATGGGTCTGCGGTGGCACATAGGGAACGGCATAAATGTTGGGAGTGTTTGCAGATCAGTGGCTGCCAAGGCAAAGCACGTTTAGGCCGATCGGAAATCCATGGGGGCTTGGAGAAGAGCTGCTTGTTTCGAACCTGATTGATTGGAACACAAACTCCTGGAACGAGGACATAGTTCGAGAAGTGCTGCTTCCCATCGATGCGGAGCTGGTTTTGAATATGAGAGCAACGGACCTGGAAACACAGGATGAGATGCTTGGGTACTACACGAAAGACGGGAATTTTTCGGTAAGATCAGCATATCATATGCTGATGGAAAGGAATTATGCCACTGCAGAAGCTTCCTCTTCAGACATGATGAGAGCTCGGAGCCTGTGGAAGAAAGTCTGGCATGTCGAGGCGGCGCCAAGAGTTCGAAACTTGTTGTGGAGGGCTTGTAAAAGAGTTCTTCCGTGTATGAAGAACTTGCAACGCTGGCGGGTGGTGGAGAGTGACCTGGGTAGTCAATGTGGCCTTCCGGAGGACGAGTCCCATGTGTTGTTCCAATGCAAGTGGGCAAGGCAAGTATGATGACAGCTTCCAAAGTTGGGGAAGTACGATAACCACAGAGGGACTGTTTTCGATGCGTTCGAACGAGTCACAGAGTCGGGGGATAGGGAGAAGATTCAAACATGGGTGTATACCCTGGATGCGATATGGATGATGCGGAACCGGAGAGTCTTTGAGTTCGTAGAGTTGGATCCGGGTCTAGGGGCTTCCCACATAGTTAGGCGAGTGGAGGATTATAATAGGGTGATGAACATTGCTCCCGTTGAGGTAAAACCGAGGGCAATGGAAGGAAGACAATGGAAGAAGCCGGACATGGGAAGTGTAAAGGTCAACAGTGACGCTGCGGTTGCGCTGGATGGGAGTTGCGGAGTGGGGTGTGTAGCAAGGGATGAGAAATTGAGAATGACGATGTGCTGTTTGCAGTGGCAAGGTTGAAGCAGGCTTCCGGCAATGCAGATTTGGTGGAAGCGGAGGGACTCGCTTGGGCTTTCGAGCTATGCAAGGCACAGAGCTACACGCGGATTTGGTTAGAAACTGACAGCCTTCGAGTTACAACAAAGCTGCAGAGGAGGGATTTTCCTAGGGGAGAGCTCGGGGACCAGCTGAGGAAGATCAAGAAGTTGTCGAAAGCATTCGAGGAGTGTCGGGTGAGTCACGTTCCGAGACAAGCAAATTGCGTCCCTGATTTTTTTAGCACATTTAAGGCATGTAAGGCCTATTATCATGTCCAGTTCTGTTCATTATTCTGCTGAACTAAAAGCTCTGTTGATGGAGGACTTGCTTTAATTGAATGAAGACGTTGATGCTCAAAATAAAAAATAAACAAAGCTATAACCCTAAGATTTTGTGAGAGAATAAAGTGGTAAATTTTAAAATACAAGTGATAATTGATTAAAGATAGACATGAGAAAATTCTACGGAGACAATCGGCATTAGCATCAGTGTACTCTTTCCTTGGTGCAGAGTTTAGAAGACAATTGATATGGCTAGATTTTTAATCAGTGGATGCAGAGACAGTAGATGATCCAATAGGAGCACTATTGATCCGCAGTAGAGTTAAATAAACTAAGCATAAGAATTCATCAGAGATGGAACAAAAATTGACGGTATGAACAGAAACGAACCTTTAGGTCCCGTTTTTACTTGGCCTGTTTACCTTAGCAGGAGAGGGGTATTGACTATTGACTATTCACAATTCACTTGTATTATCACTACAGAACTCCATCTCGTGGAAATTCAATTCAAGTTCATCATTCAATTCTTGGCTTGTTAGTTGCTTTGATTTCTGTTGGAATGCCATAACATACCTGTGATGCTCCAACCAGATAAGGAAACCTACTGCACTTGTTACGGGCTTGATTCATGCATGTTCCAATCATTTGTCTCTGACCAGAATCACTGCGATAAGCTCTATCTTTAAACCAAGCGCTCAGGATAGCATGTGCAAATCTGGTAACATCAAACTCTAGCACTGTCCATAAGAAGCCAATAACAAAAGGAGACCCAGCTAGCAGATAGGACAAGGGAGGGCCTAGTGGAACATACTCGCCACCAAGCTCCAAAGCACAACTATTGCACCCGCAAAGGATTGCTCCAGCACACTTAGGAAGTGTCTTGATAAGATGATTGGAAATATACTTTGACCCTGCAAGACAGCATTCACAAATAAGACATGGTAAGTAACTCAGAAACAGGAAATGAAAGTGAGGTACAGGGAAGTACTGCACAGGAACAGTTACAGATTACATGGAATACAGTGGATAAAGTGGACAGAGTAAGAAGGAGCTGTAGATTGTATAAGAAGGGTACTCAGTCCTCCCATTTTAAACAAACTGAAGCAGAATCTGAAGAGAGTAACATGGTAATGGTTGACTGCTTACAGGAAAATGGAGGAAGAGATATGGTTCTAGGCCTCACGTATTGGCCAGTGCATTGATATGAAAAGGATAATACCAATGGAGAAGGGCCTAGCACCCTTGTAAAGACCTCTAAATGATTATAGCAACCTGGAATGTGAGAGGTCTTGGCAGCACCATCAAACAAAAAGCTGTCAAAAAATTTCTTCAAGAAAATAATATTGTGTTTTTGGGTATTTTGGAAACAAAGCTGGATGCTGAAAAGCTACAGGCTATGATGAAGAACAGGTTTGGACATTTGAGCTGTCTACATAATTTTGAGCAAAGCCCTAGAGGGAGAATTGTCATAATGTGGGACTCACAGAAGGTGGATTTTGTGAGGTATAGCACCACTGAACAGCTAATCAGTGGGAAGATTACTTGCAAAGTTACTGGTAAATTTTTCTATATCGCACAAGTATATGGGTTGCATACCATTGTCAAGAGAAGGGGTCTTTGGAATGACTTGAGAACAGAGATGAATGCTAGACCTGGAGCTTGGCTTGTTCAAGGAGATTTTAATGCAATTATGAGGTCTTGTGAAAGGAGACATGGGTCAACAGTTACAGCTTATGAAATTGCTGACCTTTGGGACCTCTGTACTGAGCTTGATTTACATGATGCTATGAGTTATGGGTCGGAGCATACGTGGTTTAAAGGGCAAAAATCTACTAAAATTGACAGTGTCATGATAAATGGAACCTGGGATACCCAAAGCCTGCACTGTCATGCCCGCTATCTACTTCCTAAGCCCTCCTTTGATCATGTCCAAGTTCTGGTTGAGGTTATACAGCAACAAGTCCACAAGCAAAGGCCATTTAAATACTTCAACATGTGGGGTAAAGCAGAGAACTTTCGTCAGCTTGTAAGTGAAAACTGGAATTTTCATGGTAGTGGGTCCGAACAGTTTATTTTATGTAAGCTACTACAGGGACTGAAAAGACCTCTAAAATTGCTAAATAAAGATCAGTTTTCTCACATCAAAGATAGAGCAGCAACTGCTGAAAAAGAGTATGAGGATGCTTTCCTTGCTGTTAGAAATGACCCCAACTCTGATGCGCTTCTTACTGCTTTAGAAGGAAGTAAAAAGAAAGCTATAAGGCTTAGAGAGGCTGAGTTTAATTTCTACTCCCAACTGGCAAAGACAAAACACAGCTTTGAAGGGGATAGATGTACTGCCTACTTCCATGGGGTGATGAAAAAGAATATGAAGAGAAATCATGTAAGCTCCCTGGTCAAGGATGATGGAAGCCCTACCACCTCTCTAGAGGAAGTTGCTCTGCAGTTTGAGAACTATTATAAGCAGCTACTGGGGACAGAATCAGATACAGAAGATGTTGTGGGCAGATTTATCAATAATGGTGGGAGACTGCTCAGTAATGAGAAACATGAGGAGCTCATAAAACCTATCACACAGGAGGAAATTAAAGATTCATTGTGGAGCATTGGTGATGAGAAATCACCTGGGCCAGATGGATTCACCTCTAAGTTCTTCAAAGACACCTGGGACACTACTGGCCAACAATTAACTAAGGCTGTTCTGGAGTTCTTTAGTGCTGGTAGCTTATTAAAACAGACAAATCACACTTCAATTGCTCTTATTGCTAAGAAAAATGACCCAAGCTGTGTGAATGACTTTCGTCCTATCTCTTGTTGCAATGTTTTTTATAAAGTCATAACAAAAATTTTGGCTAGCAGATTAGGCCCTGTGCTGAAGGACATCATTTCCCCTTCCCAAATTGGTTTTATTGAGGGTAGAGCTATGTGTGAAAATATTATGCTTCTTCAGGAACTTATTAGAAAATATACTAGGAAGAGGATTAGCCCTCGTTGCATCCTTAACCTTGATATTAAAAAAGCATATGACACAATATCTTGGAAGTTTATTAAACAAATGCTCATCCATCTAAAATTCCCTACTGTGTTCATTCTCTGGGTCCTCGAGTGTATTTGCTCTCCTTCATTCTCCATAAATGTGAATGGCAGTTTACAAGGTTTCTTCCCAGGTAAAAGAGGCCTAAGACAAGGTGATCCAATCTCTCCCCTCATCTTTGTTCTCTCAGTTGATTACCTGTCTAGAGTTTTGAGATGTAAAACCAGGCTCCCTGAATTTAAGTTTCACCCTAAATGTGATGCACTTCAAATTACTCATATTGCTTATGCTGATGATATTGTTTTACTCTCTAGAGGTGACAAAGAGTCCATGAGTATACTTCTTGATGCCTTGGAACACTTCTCTGCTGTGTCTGGCTTACATTTAAATCCCACAAAATCCTCTTATTACCTAGCTGGGGTTAAGACTGCTGACAGGAATTACCTTGCAAACAGATCTGGTTTTTCACAGGGGGTTTTCCCTTTTAGATACTTAGGCATACCCATTTCTTCTGGCAAACTAACAGTCTCCCAGTTTTCTCCCCTTCTGGACAAAATTCTCACAAATTTCAGTTATTGGAACTCTAAGACACTGTCCTATGCAGGTAAGGTTGAACTAATTAGAACTGTTATTCAAGGTATTCAAGCCTTCTGGTTTTCCATAGTCCCTTCTCCCTCCACTCTCATTGACAATATAAATAGGCTTTGTGCAAAATTCTTATGGAAATCTCACAGGATAAAATGGAAGGATGTATGCCTTCCTAAAGAGGAAGGAGGACTGGGCCTAAAAGACTTAAAAACATGGAATGATGCCTTCCTCTCTCGACTCTTATGGGACATTATCAGGAAAAAAGATAGCTTATGGATTAGGTGGATACATCACCAATACTTACATCAAGGAAACTTTTGGAATTGGCAAGTGCATGCTAAGAATGATTCCCCACTGGTTAAAAAAATTCTGTCTATTAGAGATGTTATTCTAACTTCTACAGGTTCCATAGAAGAAGCTCTTTCCACTCTCCAAAGCTGGGTTCATGGAGATACCTTCAGAACCGAGGATGCCTATAATTTTTTGAGAAGGAAAGCACCTAAGCCTCCCTGGTTCTCTGTTGTATGGGACAGGAAAATACTTCCCAAACACTCTTTCATCCTCTGGTTGGCAACTAAGAGAAGACTTGCAACAAAGGATCTCATCAAATCAAGGGAAGTACCCCTGAATTGTCATCTCTGTAACCAAGCTGTTGAATCTCATGAACACCTATTTTTTGCTTGTGATTTCTCTACCACTATTTGGACACAGGTTAAAAGCTGGCTTGGAATCTGGCGAGGGATGAACACCATCAACAGCGGGCTCAAATGGCTAAAGAAAGAGGCTAGAGGGAAAGGATGGTACTCTAAAGCTAAAAGGACAGCCTATGCAGCAACTGTCTATCAGATTTGGAAAGCAAGAAACGAGAAGCTCTTTGAAAACAAGTGCAAGAGCACTGCAGAGATCGCACACCTCATAAAGCTGCATGTTTACAAGATCCTCCAGCATGACTTTTCCTTGCTTTTCTCGACATCAGCAACACTACAAGATGGTGTACTTCACTCAAATGGACTCACAACAACAGCTGAAGCATCTACTGAGACTACCATGGAAGGAGTTGGAATTTAGGCTACTTAAGCTCAAACTCCTTAAAATTTCAGAGGGCACTCCTTTTTGTTTAACCTCTGAAGGTGTAATTGGTTTGTAACTAGATGAACTTCGGCTTACTCCTATAATAGCATATAATAGGAGTATTTTTGGGTACTTGGTGTGCTAAGGTGATGTGTTTGTAATTCTCTTGATGGCCGAGCCGAAGGGAGAATTATGAACACACCACCTTAGGGTGCGGGTCCGACTTCTGATAGCCTAGGCTAAGTAATAGGAGTTGCACCGAACCTTTGTGTTCATCACACCCTCTTGATGGTTTGCAACCTTATGTTGTAAACCATGACTTTGGTCTCTAGCCTCACAGCCCACGGGCAAGGCTCTCCCCTTGACTCTTGTATATATTTCTTCATTTTTTTAATGCAATTAACCCTTAAAATCAAAAAAAAAAAAGACATGGTAATTCAAAATAACCCAAAAAAGCAAAAATATAATAAACATACCAGACCCATGACCTAAATATATGAACAGATCTTGGTTTTCTAGGGATTTTGCTAGGTCTTTAGCTGTAGGCTCATATTTGAACTTGCCCTGAACAATAAATAAAGTGATTAGTGAGTCAATTCAATTTTTGCAACATATACAGAGTCTAAAACAAATATACAACAAAGAGGGGTGCAATGATAAAACACAGAAATATATTCATCCATTATTTACCTTCAACTTTTTATCTTTGCATAACTTTTCCAAATCGGAATTGGAGCTCAGACTACCATCGGGATTCAGGAGATAATAGGCAGAAAGAGGATTGATTGTCCTCTCATTTTTGTATGCTTCCAATATGGTCCAAACTGATGGCATGCGATATACCTCTTGGCTTCTTAGGGTGGGTAAACTCTCCCAAGGAAGCATCTGCATTAAACAGAATATTCAAATACTTTAAAAACTTTAATATAATATGAACCATGCATATAAAGCAAACACATACTTGAACATCAAAGTCTGGAACGATGATTATCGGCTTTGATCTTTCAACGATCCCTCTTTTAATCTTCGTTACAGCTTTGTGCAGTTTGGAAGCAAAGTCATCCATCACATTATCACGGTGTTCATCGCAAGTATCATTAAAATAACACCCTTTTTTGAGGCAAATCTTCAGCAAAGTTCTATACGTGGAGCTTTGAAACCCATACTTAATCAGCCCATGCATCATTACCTTGAGAGTGCTAAAATCTATCTCGCTAAATTCCCGTACAAGACTCTCACATATTAAGTCCACAGGCTTGCAGTTGACGAATTCGCCAAGAAACATGCATTTAAATGCACTTTCAAACCATGAATTTTCCATTTTCCTAGTACATGAACATTTGTCTGTTAGTAAATGAGAGAGGGAGAGAAGAAGAATATGTACTGGAAAACAGTTCATGTAGTTGAATAACAAGGCCTAAATGCAGGCTTAAATGCAGGCTTACAAACCCAAAACCTAATACCTTTACCCGAACATGATATTAATAGCTGAATAACAAGGCCTAAATGCAGGCTTACAAACCCCAACAAACAAAATACAAAATGCTTTATAATAGCAAATCCAAAATTATCTAATGAGTGCCTTATGAATATATGATGGATGGTTATCAAAAGATTATCAAGTAAACTGAAAATTAAGAGTATAAGTACGTAACATACTCCAACAATTGACGAAGGCTGTTATCAATCCTATCAAAAGTTGATTCAGCACGTGAATCTGGTGGTTGATTTAGTAGATAGGAAAATTCCTCCATTAGAAATCTGAAATTTGGAACTACATCATCAACCACAGTGGAGCCTTTGGAACCCCATGGACAGCACCAATGCGAGCCATCATTTTCAAGAGAATACGTATCATTTGAATTTCCTTAGAATAGAAAGTAAAATGCATCAGATATCCACATGTTATAATCTAAAGATGTTGTGAATTTCCAAATTGCATGTATGTATTTTAACAAAATTACCTCCTGATAACGGATGTACCGGTAGAACAACATGGATAGGAAGGGTCTTATGGTTTAAGCGGGAGATCATAATCCATGAGGAAGCAGTTGAACAAGACAACAATTCTTGAAACATACAGGTATGTGAACTACCAAGTATACTTAAACAGATGATTGTTGTGTCAGGAAGGCCTCCAAAAAAACCACTTACGAAGTCAACAAGGTTCAAAACGGACTTTGGTGCGAGCCTACACAGGGTAAGAGTGGAAGGGAAAGAGCACATAAGAATGGCTTCACCACATGATAAACCATTTTTCTAATTAAACAAGGGGCAAGAGTTACCTAGGAAACTTCTGCAATCCTAAAGCCATGTGTGAAGCCTGTATACAGATATATAATTACATCAATTAATCTATTACAATGCCCTTACACAAAAGAAAGTACCATTTTAATTATTTTTATATCCTATTGATATCTATATCGGCCAAGCTACTTAGTGAAGTGATGGATAAATAATTGGAAAATTCTAAACCTAAGTTCTGACTTTGTTTTGGTGTCAGAGAATTGTGAAGAGGCACATATCTAACCTTAGTGTCAGCATGCTGCTCAACTTCCTTTATGAAGAACTGGTGATTGAACTGAACTCCAAGTGACGCTTGATGAAAGAAACAAACCCAATGACGTTCACACAAATCCTGGCAAGAAGTTGATAATGAAGCTTCAAGCAAACTTGATGTAGACAGTGAGAAAATAGCAGCCAGCAACCTGGAAACCTGGTGAACAAAATTTACTGTCACGTTTAAAAAACTCTTGGCATGGAATAAAAACATAATACATTTTAAAGCCAGGTGCATTACACAACTCCCTTTGGCACACTAGATCATTTATTAGTTCTTTGGTTCTGAGCATTCTTCTATCAATTACCTTTCTAATTTGCATTATTTGAATGAGATTATAGAAACCTAGCAGAAAACCCAAGCCAATTGATTAATACATTATTTAATATGCTTCCAATAAATTTAGGAGTTCAAGACTCTCCAAAGTTGTCCTTTATGCATTTGATTACCAGACAACATTATTTTTTATTATTATTGAGACTAAAATTAAGATTTCAGGATCTAAGTTTAAATTTAAGGCGGAAAACCTTAACTGATATGAAAAGAAAAGAAAGCAATTGCTATCTTCAATTTTTAGTTCAGATTTTACATCTGAAATCAAAAGCCTTTGCATCTCTCCAGGTTTATGTAATGGAATATAGATGTTACATGTGACGCCTAGACCGATATTCATGGTACAATGCCAGTACATGTATCCCTTAATTTTCTCGATTCTCTATCCCTTTGTTTTGCAATCACTGTAGTTTTTAACCAGCTATGCCTAGATCGTGTTGCATGGAACATCAGCATCATCAGTAATTATAGAAAAACAGCAATATGATTTTCATCTCAAAAATATAAAATGCAAGAATAGTTTACCTTCTTGAAAACTGCAGGAAATTCACGGCTGAGGACGAATGCAAGCATCAACCAAGACACTAATTTTGATATAGGAATGTCAGTGAGCACATGGGGATTGTTTCTGTTGCATATATGAGTGTCAGGCAATAATCCAGTGGAAACATGATATCTGAACGACATAATTGTAACAATAATAAACTTCGAATTAAGACAGGCAAAACAGAACAGGGTTTATTCATCATAGAACCTGGGCCAATTTACATAATATTCAACAGCAATCAACTTGCCATATTCTTATTCCTCAGTTTAAGAAAAAACGAATAGGTTTCTAAATCAATCAAACATACAGGCTTCACATGAAAATCGTATGGCTATTTACAAGGTACAACATCAGCGTTTTACTTTCATAATTCGATGCCGAACCAAAGGCCATATTTTCTAGATAATTCCCATAAAATATCTCTTTTGAAGATTAGCATTTGTTTCTAGAATATTCTCCAATAATATCCCTTTTGTAATGCTTGTTGCTAGTTTCAAGACTATCATCTAAGTCTACCTTTGATGGATTATCCTTCAGTTAAGTTGAATGCGAGTAATTCTTGCAACTTTGGAGATCCTCCGACCCTATAATAATTATACCAGAGAAACTTGGCATCTTGGAATCAATAACAGCATTTAAGAAAATAAAAGGGGAGGCTGCCATTACTACGGAAAGAGAAAGTGTAACAGGTTCTCTCAATGTAATCCACCTAGGTTAGAAGAAGCATTTGGCTGTTGCTTCAATGATTTACCATTCTTGTATTATTTGTCTGGAAAATATCACATACAAGACTAAAGACTACATTTATCATTTCAATTATATTTTTTTTTTCAAATTTCGTCCTTCACTGGTGTGAATTCTCTAAATTCCAAGTTCAAAGTGTATAGCCATGTGGGGCAAGCATTTTATCACCAAACCAATAAAGCCTAATATACTTTTCAGTTTTCACGCAGATCTAACTGCAATGGAAAAGCTGCATAACAGGTTTTTATTTTTTTTTATCAATACCTGATATCTTTCTTGCGCTCCTTCAAAGACAAACAACACAGGTTGTAAAGTATTACTGCCCGCTCAAGACATAGTAAATCTTCTGCAATTTCGCTTCCCAATAGATGATATAGGTTCAAATGTTTCCGCTGAAGAGTGATTTCCTTTCCCATCATATCAGGCAAGAAAGTTGATTTGCTGGCACGACAAAATGAGCTCTGTCCAACAATCACTGATATGCTTTGAAATGTGATTTCACATGCTTCATGAATTTGGCCATCATTCTCCAAGTATTTTCCTGGTTGGAGGGATTGGACAAGACACGGGTAAAGTGAAGATCACCAGACTGGATTGCTTTATTTACACCTTCATTCTAATTATTTAGGATAAAATTACCAATATTTGTACTTGGAACATGGAAGAGCTACACTGCTAAAAAGAGAAAAAATCGCAGCAAACTAAAACTAGCCATTGATTTCCAAATAAATGTCAGTGATTCACACTAAAACCACCAATATTAAAGAGTGAATATACATACCTAATCCTGTAAGCAGCTTATGTGAAAGACGACGGTGTACTAGTTCCCACTTCAACTTAATTGCTTCAGACACAAAGACCGATCTTGTACTTTTCTCAATAGCACAATGCAAACACCCCTTAGTTTTGCATATGCATGGTTTATCAACTCCTGAAGATACCACACAGTTTTGCAAATCCAAATACCAGTCAGCATTGTTCTGACACAAATTATTTGGGAAATCGCACTCGACACTGTCATCACCCTCTTCAAGTACAACAGTAACATCTTCATCTTCGGGACACGTGACAGACCTTTTCCATTCAGAGGTATACAGCTTCGCTAAAGCTTCTTTGTAGAGATCAGAGGGTGATCTCCTAAAAGATGTACCCTCAATCCAGTTTTGATATAAATTGGCAAGACTATTTGCAATAGTTACATCAAGTATCGATCGGCACCTTGAACAAAAACCATCCATCTCGATATCGTTCAAAAGTTCTTTGGCACTTTGAAGTTCCTGTTCTGCTAAAGCCCATTGGTGTTCCTTGTGGTGAAGTTCTCCTAAAAAGACATTTGAAAATGATGGATTAGAAGACAATAAAAATAGGCCTTTTAGAGTAGTAGCAATTGCATACGGGAGAACAAAAAAACAAAAAGTAATTTTTTGCTATTACCTAAACAGGAAGAAAACACGATGCTAAATAGAATCAAGTTGTGTGAGCAGGCAAGACTTTTTCCCCGATCCAGAAAAGATATGGCCTTGGTAGCATTCCCTAGTATTTCATGGATAATCCCTAACTGCAGGTTTAATGAACAGTCGAAATTACATATCCGATTTTTGTGGGAAAAAAAGACTCATTTGACCCTTTAGAGGGAAGGGTCAAGAAGGAAAGACGAACCTGAAGAATGCTCTCCAGATAGCATTGAAGTGCTTTCCAAGGGCTAACATAGAAGGTATCCAAGGCACATAAATGAGTATTGAATGACAACAGCTCCCTCACACTTAATCTATGGACCGACGTATGACTTCCAGTTTCATTGTACTCTTCACCACATCCTTCATAAGTCCATGAGAACTTTTGTGTGAACAGTTTTACTCGCAACTGGTAGGCTTCCCTTGCATATCGAAGAGCCTAAATAGTATCACCACATACGAAACATACTATCAATGTGCAAAATTCTAAAACTAATGCATATTCTGGTATTAATATGCATGTGATTCTAAAAATATAATTATGCGTACCTCAATTGAGTGCCCAGTTGATAACACTTTTTGACTCAAATCATAGTATATGCATGAAGCCGAGTAATTACCAGATTCAGAACCCTATAAGCCAAAAAAAAAAAAAAGGATACAAGTGACTGTGTCGTATTAGGTGGCAGATATTTCAACTTGCTTATACTTGGAGGCTTGCTTACCCTTGAAAGGAGTTCGGAAGCAATCTTCTCCTCATCATCAGATGTTTTACTTGAATTTGAAGGTAAGAAATTATTTTCAAACCCTACCAATGGAATCCAAAACTGCGTCAACTTCAATTCTTTGCCAAAATGTTCATGCAGGTTTATAAATTCCTCTTGAATAGGAGAAGGGCAAAGTGCATGACTGATTCTTCTAGATTCCCACAATCTAGCTCGCAAATTCTTCAACGGGACCCCTTCTCGGTTATAAAGATCAATCATAACCTTGTATATATCACAATGTAAATCTACTCGACCCTGACGTATAAAACCAAAAAAAAAAACTATGTCAGTTTTTAAACAACACCGCGTGGAAACATCAATTAGATGAATCTCCATGTGTTTACATGTTCGAACCTTGAGGGATAACGAATCTAATAAAGTATAAAGTATATTCATCAAATTGCTAGGTTCCATGGGGTAGTCTGAAGTATGAATGCTCGACCCAACTAAAAGAGCTGACTGAATATCTTGAATGGCTTTCTGCATATGATAAAATATTAATCATAAAATGAAACATTATTAATTGATCTGAGTTGGGGAATTAGGACATGAAATAAACCAAGAATAAGTGCACAAATTTGAAAACAAAAATCATACCTCAGAGTTGGGTTTGGACTCATCAGTGCAAAGTGATCTTAGTGCATATGCCGCAGCTAATTGATGGCCATGAGAGACTTCCACAGCCTGTGACAAATACTGAATACAGTAGTTTGAACCTTTGATTCCGCACAAGTTTAAACTGCTTGCTCCCTCTAGCCAATCAACTGGTTTGTTGAAGCCATCTTCCTGTAGTAATTTGATGATCACTGTTTGCATTCTCGTACAGAAATGATGGTTCTCTTCTTGCATTTGCACATAAAATAGAAGCTCCTGTAATTTTCAATGTATAACAGTAGGACAAATAATTATAGATAGCAAATCATGTGACAAAAAAAAATAATTTCATCAACATTCTGCAAGATAAACCATAGAACATGTTAACCTGCTGCAGGATCTTCTTTCTTTCTGCTTTGCTGAGTGGTATAAACATGTTGCCTAACAGAGTGCCGACATCTTCACTATTTCCATCACATTTTATGATTTCTACCTGGATCTAGTAAAAAAGCATATACTGCCCTTAAAATAGGCAGAAACCCCATGGTAAGAAACAAAATAGAAAAATTTTAGGCACTACATACCTTTACCCATTGCTCTACTAATGATATAGGACCTGGTAGTGTAGTACAAAATTTTTCAGCAGTCCATTTTCGAGTCCATTCTTCTATAAGACCTTGCACTCGAGGAGTGCATCCAAATTTTGTGAGAACTTGGAACAGTGATTGAATTCCTTCACACCACTTGCCGTAGAATACTAAGATGTCAGCCTCCTTCAATTTTGCTTCAATTATAACCCAGGTTACTTCACAATGCAACGTGAAGATATCCAGCGCCTGGAAACAATATGCTTGAGAAATGAGAGAAAGAAATATCATACAAAAGCACTATAAATTTCTTATATCATTGGGAGCAATGAATCTAATTTAATACATAATATAACATACAGTTTCCAAGGATAAGAGCACAGTATTTTTTAAGTTGTATTGTTCAGTGGTTCACTTGTTCCCCTTATACACTGTATTGAAGCCATTACAAGAATGCATGAGAAGTAGAAATGTATATAAACACACAACCTGTTGCAAGTCATTGTTGCTATGCATCTGCCCACCAATTTGATAGAGGGAATCGCATAACTTGGTGTTAAGATAATGAGATCGTTGCACTGGCGTACTGATGATTACTTGACAAATCTTGCTTGCAATATCAAATTTGGAGTCAAATTGAATGACCTCACTGACTAAACAGATTGTAATAGTCAAAAGCTGGGGCATGATCTCATTGAGCACACGCTCACGCGGACCCTTATCGAGTACTCTGTCACATACATCCACATCAATTCTTTTTAAAATTGCTAAAAACACAAGGAATGCAATGAACAAGTAAAACTAGAGATAAGAACGGAACCTCACCTAATCCATGGCCAAAACTCGCTTACAATTTTTTGAATGCGAGAATAGTGCTCAGATTGCATTGGCTTGTAATTTGCGACACATACGCAAAGTAAACCAACCGTTCTGGCTAATGCATTCCTAAACCCTGCCTTGGGATCACAAGTGGGCAAATATACATTGTTGCAGTCCTTAGGCTTCAATTTCTTGAAAATAGTCAAAGCCTCCAATTCTCCCTCCTCCCAAAGGCCCCATTCAGTGAAACATAAAAGCAAAATGCATCTAAATTTAACAACTTCAACTGATTTAAACTGGCTTATTATTTCAAACCTAGACACACACAGCTTGAACACTTTGAACCATAATCCAGACAATTGTTCATGACCCTTGAGCCGAGGAACTAGCTTTTGGCTCAGAATTTTGAAGGCTTTGGTGAGAAACGGTAAGAATTTTTCTATTATAGTGTTCCTTTGGTTCAATGAATCCAGGGATTCTCCCAATATACTTGTGTAGTCGGAAATCCTTTCAAAAATCCCTGTTTTACCATCAGCAAGGTCGGAAAGCAATATCTGATCTTCATTGGCGGCCATACTTTGGATTTTGGGATTAGACAAACTCTAGCTGTGAGGAGATTCAACAAGACATTACACACAAGATATTTGCCAGGAGGGGGCTCAAAACTATAAGAAAGGATAATAAAATTCATCTTGCGAGTTTAATACTACAAACAAGTTCAATACTACAAACAAGTTCACAAATTCTAATTACAATACAAAAAACCATCTAAAAATCTCCAAAATACATGTTTTCCAAGAGAAGAAAGAGATTTCTTCTTCATCTTTCTTATCCCTGAAGTTCTGGATGAAAATGCCCTTATTGAAATGTTTTGCATATACCGCCTCAATAGTATATATGGTCTTTGGTTTTTCCAGATTCATTCATTTGATTTCATTTCTAAACCATTTTATATATACACACACACATAATATGACAGAAGCTGTTTTTGAATCATTGTTTTTCTCATATAACGCAATGAAGCCGTAGAATTATGGATTTTGAATCTTACAATTGTGCATTATCCCGAGTTTCTTGCATCTTACAATTCAGTGGCGGATCCGGGACTTATGTTTGGGGCTAAAAATTACAAAGACGATAATGAATTCATCTGTACGAGTAATTCCATGTATTTTCCCTATTTTTCCGCATTTTGATTTGGTATTGTAGATCAGTTCATCAAAAGATAAGTTTTATTTCTACTAGTGCCATAGCATAATATAGAAATGCCGAGGAACAGATCAACTATTTATGTAAGCTGAGTGATTCATTTGTGACATTTTCCAAACTAAATGAACAACAAATACCTGGTTCAAGTTGATTCTCAAAGTACAAAGACACAAATTTATTTCACAAATCATAAACCCTAATCGAAATTTCCTCCAAATTGATTCTCAAATCCACAAATTCTATTCTAAATTAATTCTCACTCAATCAATTGAACTTAAAAACAATCAAATTAGAAGGAAGAGGAAGAAAACTACCTATCTTGAAGGTCTAGATCGAAGAAGTGAAGAAGAACAATGAAGATTGAAAGAGGGCGGCTGTGCGGGAGACGGGAATGCGCAGTGCTGGGCTTCGCAGACAGCAGAGGAGCTGGGTTACGTTGCGGTGGTGCGCCGGTGCCAGGGTCTACCGGAGGTGGAGCTGGCAGACAGCAGCGGCGGCCGGCTCGGGGACTGGCACTCGCAGCTCGGTGAAAGTGAAATGTTGTTCGATTGGGTCTGTAAAAAAAAAAGAGGGGTTTTGATTTATTTTTTTGGGGAAAAAAAAGGGAATGTTATCAGAATCGAACCTGGGTTGACACTTTGAGAGTAGGGCTGTTCAAATTCGGTTTGAACCGAATTTTTAAGCCGAACCGAACCGAAATAACCGGAACCTAACCGAATCGAGATGTTTAGGTTTAGGTTTTCGGTTCAAGAAATTTTTATTTTCGGTTTTAGGTTCGGTTTGGACTCGGTTCGGTTAAAACCGAAATTTATAATATTCATGAGTGTTTAGAAGATCTCCACTAATCATATAAACTCTCTTTAATTGATACTGTTGTCTATATAAACGCAAGTATGTGATTATGTGAACCCACCACATGTAGTAGTAAAATTAAGGACTTTTGTGGGAATGCCCAATTTATTTTGAAACAAGGATGATGATGATGATGATGATTATTAATAATAAACGTTAGATTTTATTCAGCGATAATAAACTTGCTATATTTCCTTTAATTATATGACATAGAATTGGGTTCGATTCACTTAAGATCTTTTATATATATTGTTTTGTCATATTATTCAAGGAGAAAACAATTATTTAAAGACAAGATATGACATTTGAAGCTTACAAGAAAAGCTATATAGTCTGAAAAGTAAAGCTACAAAACACGTGATAACTATTAGAAAAAACAACCTAGGAAATATAAACATAAACATATAGCTAGAAAATTAAAACTAAAGCAACACATTAAGTGCAACAACCAACTAACTTATCGGATGTTTAGCAATGAAGGCCGAAACTGGAAGAGAAGATTTTTCTTTTCCTTTTAAACAATAGCTCGGGATCATGACCATGAGCCCTGATACCATGCTAGATTTCTAAACTGAAATCATAGCGGCGGAAACAACTAATCTTAGGAGGATCTTGAGGAAGAACAAAGAAAAGTTTAGATCTTTTTCATATTTCATATTGTCTTGTTATATTATTCAAGGAGAAAACTATTAACGACAAGAGATGACATTTGAACCTTACAAGAAAAGTTACTAAGTATGAAAAGTAAAGCTACAAAACACATAATAACTATTAGAAAAAATAGTCTAGGAAATTTAAACCTTTCAACGGAAACAATCAAATTAAAAGGCAGGGAACAATACTAACCTTGAAGGTAAGGTTCCCCAAGGGGCTTGTGGTGCGCCAGTGCTAGAGTACATTAGGAGTCGAACCTGTGTAAATGGACTAAAGAATTCCTTCCGTTCGGGGACCACTGAGCCCAGACGTTTTCTCAATCATATGGTCACCTTATTTTTCTTTATTACAAAAAAAAAACCGACATATATATATATATATATATATAGAAACATACTTTTATTTTAGGATAGGAGGGCTTCCCGGACCACTAAGTCTTGATTATCAATGGAGTAGAGCAACGGAGGAGGAGATTTTGTTGGAATACGTGTCCGAGAAGTTTGAAATCGCGAACCAGGAATGCAAAGGCTCCAATAGAGAAACGTAGTCTTTATTATCAGTGAGACCATCCGCAACCATAAGGCTGCCTCTTTTCTAAATTTTTTTCATATTTCATATTGTCTTGTTATATTATTCAAGGAGAAAACTATTAACGACAAGAGATGACATTTGAACCTTACAAGAAAAGTTACTATGTATGAAAAGTAAAGCTACAAAACACCTAATAACTATTAGAAAAAATAGTCCAGGAATTATAAACCTTTCAACGGAAACAATCAAATTAAAAGGCAGGGAACAATACTAACATTGAAGGTAGGGTTCCCCAAGGGGCTTGTGGTGCGCCAGTGCTAGACTAACTCAAATGGTTAAGTGTGCAAATGTACATATTTGCACAAGGTGTTTAAAAATGCACATCACTTTTTGATGTTTTACTCCATTGGTTAAATGTGCATTTTATACACACCTAACTCTAAGTAAATATGATTAAATTAAAAAGGAAAAGAAAATACTTAAAACCAACCAATAGAAATGACTTTGCTTTATTGAAAAGTGATAAAAAAATTTTGCACATAGAGGAGGTGATGTGCTCATATTTGAGCACTTTGTGTGCAAATCTGCACATTTTAAACACTCAAAAGTAACCATTGGAACACAATTTGCATCAAAATGTGCATATTTAAGCATTTGCACCATACCATTGGAGTTAGTCTTAGGAGTCGAACCTGTGTAAATGGACTAAAGAATTCCTTCCGTTCCCGGACCACTGAGCCCAGACGTTTTCTCAATCATATGGTCACCTTATTTTTCTTTATTACAAAAAAAAAACCGACATATATATATTATAATACTAAAGGAGAAGTCGCCTACGACATGTGGCGGCTTCTCCTTTAATGTAGCATTTTTTTATTTTTTAGATTAATCGATTTATTTTAATGGTTTATTTATTTTAATTGTTTGTTATTTTAATTTTTAATTAGATAAGTTTAGATCCTAACCAAATCTTAAAAATCAACAATTTAAATAGTAGTATATACTATTAATTTTGATCTAAACTTATCTAAATAATCAAAGATTTGGTTAGAATCGTAGTCTACCTGCCTAATCTTAATATACATGATTGATTTGGACCCCCTAAATCCCTCATCCGGCGTAGCTAAATCTTTTTTTTAATTATAGGATTTGTTAATTAGTAGGATTTAGTGGGATTTGTTATTAATTGTTAATTTTTAATTATTTATTAGTTAGAAAATCTTAGTAGAATATAATCGAATCTTAAATAAGATTTTTTTTTTTATTATAGGATTTTTTGTTATTAATTGTTAATATTTATTAGTTAGAATATCTTAGTAGGATATAATCGAATTTTAAATAGGATTTTTTTTATTATAGGATTTGTTAATTAGTTGGATTTGTTATTAAGTAGGAAGGATGGATATATCTCTCGATACATATATAGAGATCTAAGATCTGTAATCGATGTTGGGTTAATTTGTTGTTTTCAATTTTGGTTGTTGATCCAAGGCTACAAGATGAGGTAGCAATAGTGACAGGGGGTGCAAGCGTCATAAGAGCCATCACGGTCCGGCTTTTCGCTGAGTACGGTGCCAAAGTCGTCATCGCCGACATCTAGCTAGGACGAGCTCGCGGTGACACCATGGTCGAGCAGCCGATCCGTTATCGATCTCAACTCGGTCATTAGTAAGCGGGTGGCCGAGAGAGAAGCTGGGTTAGTTCTCTCGGATGATAATGATGCTCTCGATGCTTTGCTCAATGTCATCCATCGTAACAGTGGACAACTTTAGCTTATTGACATCCTACAGTTGTTACTGGTATAGTAACAACTGTATAGTACCGTACATTATTTTGAATTTGCTTAATGCAAACAGGCTCATATATATATACACTATTGAAGCATCTTTACTTCAGATCAACATTATTATTTGAGAGAGTGGGCACGACTGGGAGGCGAGCACGACTGTTCCCATCGGCTTCGTCTTGCTCCCATCGGCAAAGATCGACGGCGGCGCCACCACACAAGTGCCCTCCATGGCTATTGTTGTAGGATTTTTTTTTTATTATTATAGGATTTGTTATTAATTGTTAAGATTCGTTAGTTAGAAAATGATTCCGTATCTTCTAAAAATTTCTAGCATTTTTTTATAATGAAAATAAAAGGATAATAAGTATAACAAAATAGAAGGAAAAGAGGAAAAAAGAAAGAAGAAAACGAGGCACAAATCCTCAGTCACCCCTCATCATAAACTCCTATTTAAAAATAAAAATAAATTAAAATTAAATAGTAAAAGAAAATTGAAATGAAGAGAGCGGAGGAAAGGGACAAGAAAAGAGGGGGAGTACCGCTACCAGTGTGATCCCTTTTCTTTAGACAAAAACGAGTTAAAAAATTATTTGGATGTCTAAAATAAAATAAAAACGTGTTAAAAAATTGTGTTTAAAAAAAGCTATAAAATGGAGATTATTTAGGTGTTTAGTTTGTACAAGTAATATTTTACCTCTCTCCTTTTATCTTATCTTATTTGGTTTGAAAGCACCACGATAACCCTAATAACAACCAAATAAACTCCACTTTTTTACAAATAAACTGTTTTTCGCCTCATACATAGATTATCTTGTTGTTTAAATTTTTAACTATTTTTATCAACCGTTTATAAATTTTAGCCTGTTTATAATTTTTAGGGTTGGCAAATGGTACAGAAATTACCATACCAACCTCGTACCAACCACAAACCGACTATGTTGGTAACCACACTTGTGGTAACCAACATGGTGGTAACCATCGTGGTGGTAACCACATGAAGGTGGTACGGTAATGGTAATGAAATCTGAATATCATGGTTATCATGGTAACCGAGTATATATATTAATTTTTTTTTATTTAATGTTTTATTGTTATTATCTTTGAGTTTTAAGTTTTTAATTTATATTTTGTGTTTTGATTTTGACATAAATTGGTCATTTCTACTTTTTCTACTAGAAACAGTAGAAACATTTTGAATGTTTGAAGACTTTGAACTTGTTTTGTTTGAATTTGCATGAACATTTTGAATGTTTGAACAATTGAACTTTGTTAGTTTCTTCAAGACTTTGAATTTGGTTCGTTTGAATTAGTTTGTACCGTAAGTTGTGAACTTGATTTATTTGAAATTTTAAAAGATGGTAACCATATTATTTTTTGTAACCATATTTTTTCGTTCGATAACTTTGATGACCACTGAGAGGTAGTCAAAGGGTTTCAAAAAAATACAAACAGAATTAATGTTTGGTAACCATAGTAATGTACCGATGGTAACCACAAATCGTGGTTGCCACATATGCGGTAACCACAACTTGTGGTTGGTACGTGGTATGAAAATTAGCGTACCACCAGTTTGTGGTTGGTACGTGGTAATCATCATTTTTATTTGGTAACTGTACCATGCCAACCCAAATAATTTTAGTAAGTTTATTAATCCCGTCTCATACAAACCCTAAGTGAGAGATTTTAATTAACACGTTAAAAAAGCCATCTTTTGTAAATATAATTGCACATCAAATCAAAGATACTCGAAGCAGAGAGATGGCATAGAAAATCCATAAACCATTCCGGAATGGCTCACCGGAAAGGACTTGTGGATAATAGTCATAGGTCTCCGGTTCGAACCCCGGAATGGCCGCTCTTTATTTACCAATTCAAGGCATAGAAAATCCATATATGGGGAAAAATGAATTTTTTTTAAAATGGCCAAAAATTGAAAAGAAATTATGGAAATAGTCAAATTCTGAAACTTATTAGGGATTTATTCGGGTTGCCTCATGTTTTAGATATTTCGGGTTTCGGTTATCTTGGTTTTCAGTTATTTCAAGTTTGGATTGTCTCAAAATTTCATTATTTCAATATTATTTATTTTTAAAATTTTACTAGAATGTATCTTTAAGTTTGAGTTATTTTGGGTTTAGATTATAACGAGTTCGGGTCTTAATAAGTGAGTTATTTTAGTAAATTTATTAATCCTGTCTCATACAAACTCTAAGTGAGAGATTTTAATTAACACGTTAATTTTCTATGCCATGTCTCTGCTTCGAGTATCTTTGATTTGATGTGCAATTATATTTATAAAAGATGGCTTTTTTAACTCGGGTGATGGGTGGATGATCTACTTCCGTCACCCGACCCACCACCCAAAACCCTTCACCTTACCCGATCCATCATCCACCAAATATTTCACCCACCCCGTCCATCCATTACCCACCGGGTGATCGGGTAGATCGGGTGATAATTCGGGTGAAATACAAGACATCAAATTCATCGAAAAAATTATTCAAAAAACATACGTCAAACACATCGACGAATAAACATTAATTAGGAGCTTATTGCATTCACGTTTCCGTTTTAAATAGGAGCCAATTGCATTGCATATCTTCAAATAAAAATTGTATAACTTACTTTATGACAATATATTTCCATTTTAATCGTTTGATATGTATCTTGATTTAGGTTTTAGGGGGCTATATTGGAAATTTCACATATAAAATATAATTATAATTATATAATATAAGTCGGGTGGCGGGTCGGGTGATGGATCGGGTGATGAGTCAGGTGACGGGCGGGGAATGTCTTCACCCGAATCCGACCCGACCCATCACCCGTTCACCCATCACCCATTTAATATCTGCTTTATTTCGGATTTTCACCCACCTTTTCGGGTCGGGTGAGACGGATATCCGTCGGGTGCGGGTGAAATTGCCATCCCTAACAGAATCCATATACGGGGAAAAATGAATTTTTTTAAAAAATGGCCAAAAGTTGAAAAGAAATTATGGAAATAGCCAAATTCCGAAACTTATTAGGGATTTAATCAAAATTTTAAAAAAAAATTCGGGTTGCCTCATGTTTTAGATATTTCGGGTTTCAGTTGTCTTGGTTTTCAGTTATTTCAAGTTTGGATTGTCTCAAAATTTCATTATTTCAATATTATTTATTTTTAAAACTTTACTAGAATGTATCTTTAAGTTTGAATTATTTTGGGTTTGGATTATAACGAGTTCGGGTCTTAATAAGTTTCGGTTGAATCGAGTTCGGTTCATTTGTATTTGGACGAGTTTCGGTTATCAGTTATTCAGATGTTGGGTCCAAAATGGGTCGGGATGGGTTGGATTTCGGGTGACATACTTCACTATTTTTTTCCGGTATTCAGGACAATCGGTTCCGGGTCAACCGGGTCGGGTTTTCCGATTCGGGTCGGATTTTGCTAGCTCTACCGGCTCCTGCTGTTCATCGCCTCCAACAACGATGACCTCTGGTGGAACCTCCTGGTGTTCATCCGGTCTTGTTCGAGAGATTGCTTATATCTTCCTCTCTCTCCATTTGGCTAATTAGATTGGTAATTTGATTTGGTTGTGAGTCTTGTAACTAATATAAAGAAATATGTAAAACATTAAAAAGTTATCGGTATAATTGTCTTTTTCTATTAAATTAAGTGAGATTTAACAAGAAAAATGGGTATGGGTGGTTAGGTGCAACCAATTTGTATATAATGGGTGGTTATTTGCAAATTTTTTAATAAATGATGATTATTTGTAAACAACCCTGAATGAAGGGTGGTTTTATGAATTTATGTCGAAGACCTAAGTAATTAAATGTCTACCATCCAAGATTTATTTGTTAAATTTCCACTGGTCACCCCTAACTGTTGCCTATTTCTAACTTGTCATAATCTGATAAACAAAACTATGATGACGGAGCATGACAGACAGCTCACAAAGCATGACAGACAGCTGACATAGTATGACATACGACAACGGACAAAGCTAACATAACCAAACCAAATAGAAACTCAACCCTTAAAAACCCACAAAATAGCACACCAAACCCCCAAAAACCCCACAAAAATCAGCATGATAGCTCACAAAGTACAACAAACAGTTGACAAAGCCACAAAATCAGCACATCAAACCCCTAAAAAACGCAAATTCAACACATCAAAACCCTAAAAACCACAAAATCAGCATGTAGAAACAAAAAAAAATCAAGTACCTTCGCCTTGCGGTTGTCGTAGGCAGTCCCAGAGAGGCGGGCAACCTCCATCTCTCTAGCTGTCGGTTCACCCTCTCCCATAGATCTCATCCTCGGACGTCGCCGTCAATATCTATCGTCGTTGGAGCCCAGAAACAAAGGTTGGAAGCAGTTCTCATCTCCCAAACGTTGTCGGAGCGAAGGAGAAGAAAAGAAGGAAAAGGGAGAGAGGGGAAGACGAGGGAGAGAAGAATAGAGGAAGAGGGAAAGAAGGGAGAAGAACATAGGAACGAGAAGGGAGAAGTCTAGGTTTGAACTGCCCGATGGACATTTACTTAATTTGAATTGCCCGATAAACATTTGTTTAATTAGATTAGGAAATTGGATCTCTTGAACTTATGACCTTTTGCATTACGTATGCCTCATTTTCCCTTTACCAACTAAGCTATACAACTTTTGTGTTCTTTTTTCACATTTTTTTACTCGCTGCGTGATAGCACACATTTAGATAGGCATATTAGATTGCATTTAGCATGATTGAGATGTATATAATGCATAATTTAAGCTAGATTTGCATTTATACTTGTTTTGTTGGTAGAGTCGGAATCTACACACTTTTATTGATTATTTCAGGTATATGTGGATCCGACGAGGAATGAGGAAGCTCATGGATGAAGGAAGAGTGAAGAGGAAAAGGAAAAGTGAAGAGCCCGAGAGCGGAATCGAAGTTAGAGAGCCTAAGTGAAGAACAAGTCAGCAGAAGTTGTCGCCAGACATGCTGAACTTGTTTCGCACTTTCTGGAGGCCTCGGTTGTCCGATTGACTATTATGACCATGCGTTGGAAAGCTCTTTCCGAGATCTACAACTTTCATGTTAACATCGGGACCAAATTCGAAACGGAAAAATCACTGTGAACAGTAAAAGCCGCCCCGCGGCCAAGCTAGCCGCCCCGCGGCCCGAAGCTCTGACGAAGGATTTCGCAATCGCCTGGCCGCCCCGCGGCCTGGGTTGGCTGCCCCGCGGCCTCTGCAGAACCGCCGAATCTGACGAATGGACTTTTTATCTCTTTAATTAGGTTTTTAGAATTATTATTTGGCCGACTCTTTTGAGGCTATTCAAGGACTATTAGGGTTATTTTCTTAGACATCTAACTCATCATCTAATTCATTAGTTTATACACTTGGAGATTATCAATTGAGAGAACCCTAGAGGGGAGCCTCTATGGCCATGGAGTGCTAAACTCTTCCGTTTCGTCTATGGATTGAAGCTTTGGTTTGATAAAGTTGTGAGATTTCTATTCTTGTTCTATTCCTATTGATTCGTATTGATTCTTTTGCGAATATTGTTGATTTCTTCTAGTCCGTACAACTAGTTGAGATTATTGCTAGGATTTTGTAGATTCCTCGTAGCGAACCTTAATCCATAGTAGCAATCATGCCTTTTTAGGACTCATAGGACTAAACTGGTGTGTAGAGAATCAATTACATGTTAAATGCTGACTCGTAGCTTGGTGTTGCATGTATCCTGGTTAATCCTTAATCTTAATGCTACTATTAGGTTAAATCTTGACCGTGTTAGGGTTATCTAATTAGTAAGGGTTACTAGGACTCGTAGGACTAGTAATCTACACAAGATCAGGACAGGAACAATAATTGGATGAAAAGAGAACTTGAAGAAGAATCGAGGATCAACTAGTCAAACTAAAGTGGATATTTGTAGATGAAACTATTGTCTCAATTGTTATCTCTACTGACTTGTTTATAGTTTCTTTTCTCATCTTCAATCACCAAAACCCCTCTTTTCTACTAATTGGTAAATATACATTGCTTAGGAATACTTGATTCTCTGTGGGATCGACCTCTTACTTGCTTACTATACTAGTTTGTAGGTTTGAGTTTTACTTTTGATAGGAACAACGACAGTTTCCTCCTGTCACTGCGATAAAAAATGTAAGACTTTTTACTTTTGTTCACGTAGTTTAAGGAGCTAAAAACTTGTATAAAATATTAACTTTTTATAATATAATACTTATTAATAATAAATATTATATTGTATAAAAAAGTTACTATTTTATATAGTTTTTAGCTTATTAAAGTATGTGAACAAAAGTAAAAAAGTCTTACATACATGATGGGATGGAGTAATTTTTTTTACCTTATTTTTAACATTTTTTTACAAAACATTACAAATTTCCATCGTTGGAGCCCCCAGTGGCTGCCACTGCTTCATGATGTTTCGACCACCAAGCCACCATCGACGAGCCAACCTTGCCAAGCCTAGGTCCGGAGAAGGTGAGTTGTTTTGTTTCTCTGGTGACCCATCTCGCCTTTTCACACCGGTGTCCTCTGCCTCGCCTTCTTACAAAAATCAACCATTGATTTGGGTTGCTCAACCACAACCATGGCTTACTTTTGGGCGATTCGGGCTTTCCTGCTCCGATCTCCATCGTCTCCGGTCATTGCCCGCCTCACTCTCGATCTCCCCCTCCGGCGTCCTTTGTGGTCGGTTCTAGCCTTCTTTCATCCCCCCTCTTCCGACCTTCTCTTCAGATTGTTAATTTGTTGATTCATTTGTCCATGTTTGGGCTCCGGGCTCAAATCTTTGTTCGAATTGGTGTCATTGTCGATTGGGTGTTCGTCTACCTCTTGCTTCCTCCCTCCGGTTCGATCCTTGGTGGGTAAGTTGGTTTTCCTATGCTATGTGAAATTTCTGCCTTCCTATCGTTGTCGATTGGGTCCTCCAATTCGATGATTTTCTATTATCGCCAACCTTGTCCGGTTCACCGACGTCTCTCCCTTAGGTGAATTCATCACCTCTCTCCTGAACTTGGTAAATAAAGAGCGGCTATCCAAGGTTTGAACCGATGATCTTTGAGTACTACCCGCAAGTTCTTTCAGGTTGAACCATTCTGGAATGGTCTCTCCGGTCTTAACCGCTAGCGCATCCAAGGTCTCTTGGTCCCCCTCGCTTCCTCTTTCTTCGGTCTTCATCCATCTGTCGATGGTGGCTGCGTCACTTGTCGAGTAGTGATGCTTCGTTGGCGGTTCGAAAGCCCACTATCTTCTTTATACCGATGGCTCGTGTATGCTGCCATCACCATACTCCTTGGCATACAAGGCTCACGAGTCTTGTGGATTAATTCTTGTTAGGTTCTAACCAAACTCCCAAAAGGATTGAATAAATCCCACGCAGGCTTGAAAAATCTTATTTTGCCCGTATATGTTCCTTCCTTTGGCGTTGAGTCATTGTAATGGCGTGGTGGTGTTTAGGTCCGATTTGGGTTGCAGTATCGGGTGTCCTATATGATCGAGAAGATCATGGTTGTGTTCGTGGTTTTCGAAGATCCCTTATTTAGATGGGGGGACAACTTCGATGCTCTACGCTTCCTCAGGTTTCACCCTCTTTGATGGTAAGTTACTCTCCTATGCCTTCTCGCCGTTGAGACGTTGTGTGATTCGTCACACTCTCCCGTGTTCTCGGCATTCGTGGCTCACTATGAATCTCCCTCGACTCCTTTCTTGGCGGATAACTTTTTCGAGTTGTTTGAATTTTTTCTTTCATATGTGTTGATTTATGTTTTTATTGTATTGTTTGTTGACGGTTAATACATCTGCGTTGAAGGGTTGTTTAGTCCTCACACACACATTATAATATAATTTTTTGACATCATTTTTCAAAAGTTAAAAACTTATATATTTGTTTTTGATAGTGGGCAAGAAGTAGATCGAAAAAACGAACTTGAAGCCATCAACAGATGGTTTGGATGACCCTACCCAGAGGGTCTCCAGTCAAAAAAAGAAAAATTATCTAAGATTACAATTATAAAAATTTAAAATGTCTAGAAAATTAAAATTCTTGTTTCTTCATATCTAAACTGGTGGCTTAGACAGCTTGCATGCTAGCCGAGGGATTAGTAGACTTGAGATTTGAAGTGGTGACTTCGCTCATCCTATTGCATCCTATTGCATGTGATGCCTCAAACTCGAAAACTTGAGATTTGAAGATTGATCGACAAAAGACATGAAAATTTTGTAAACAGGTTTTGTTTGAAGTTTTAGGTTAAGGGGTAGGAAAACAAGGATTTGTCGGGGATGAAGGTGACACTTTTTTTCTACCAAAGCCTTCGAGGGAACAGGGACACCGAGACCAAGGAAAGTGATAGGGAGTGCATCGGAGGGTGTGGAATGTGGCAAGGAGTCGACAACCACCCGGACACCGACGGACGTGTGGTCGGATAGGAGGGAGACGACGGAGGAATTGGAGGCCAAAACGTGCGTGGATGGTCCTAGCGGCCAGCCATCGCATGCAGCGATGAATGACAGTCGGGGTGGAAGAGGTAGTCACACCTGACCGTCGAAGGGAGAGTCGGTGACGACAAGCGACTATGTGGAGGCCGTCGCACAGATCAACAGGGAGGAGATCTTGAAGTGGGAGCGGCGACGACGGGAGCTTGTGCACTGCGCTACTGTGGAGGCGGAGTGTCGGGGGTTGGCGCTTTGGTGAAGAGGCCAAGAGGAGGCGGCATCTGGTTAAGTTTTAGGGTTAGATTTGTGGGTTGAAGTTTTTTGGATTTGAGGGTATAAAATTTAGAATATAAATTTAAGGGTGAGCCTTTTGATTCTTGTTGAATGAGTGAGACACTCTTTAGTTAGGGCTGAATTGCAGAGGGAGTTTTGAATCAGAAGTGAGGCAAATTGAAGCAGTATAGCAGCGGTTAGAAGGGTGAAGAAGAGCGGATCGCCGGAGAAGTCGTGGCCTAGATGGTTGAAGCCGCGGCTTGAGGCGATGGGGGAGGAGATGAATGGGAGTGCACTGGATGGTGAGATGGTCGAGCGAGGAAGCTTGACTCGCTGGGGCCGCAGGAGCCTAACTTGGTCGGATCTGTAAGGAGTGGCTGATCATGGAGAGATCGTTGAGGGAGTGGGTCGGGGCGGTGAGGAGTCAAGCGGCTAGGGACGTCGGAGGAGGCCAAGGGAGGCGAGCTCATAGGTTTTTGGAAAAATTGTACTATATACACCAACGGCAGGTGCTATATGCACTACATAGGACGGATTATAGATCCATCCGTTGTGATTTTTTTAAAAATATCCGTCCATAATATATAGTATATATAAAAAAAAGAAACAAAATAGAAGTTGTCCAGCAGCTTTAAAAAAAAATACAAGGGTCGGATCTAGGATCCGGCCTTGATAATCTCATTACCAAAAGTAAAAGCTGCCATTGCAGCTTTTACTCCTTTTTTTTTTTAATAGTAAAACATAGGACGGATCTAAGATCTGTCCTATGTAATTTTTAATTTTTTTTTCTATAACGGACGAATCCGTCTGTATATTTTTTAAAAAATTTATAACGGACGGATCTATTATCCGTTCTATATAGTGTATATAGCACCTGTCATAGGAGCATATAATCTTCCCGTTTTTGGAAATGGTTCTGATTTTTGAATAGTAGTTTTGGTTTTGGGGGTGTGGTTTTCAAAGCTCAAAAAGAGAACATTTTGACGTTTGTTGCTAGCTCAGTATCTCATTTCCCATTAAGTTAAAAACCTATACTGATATCAACGGTTTTACCCAGGGGTGGGCACAAATCCCGCAAATCCCGATCCCGTCCCGGTCCCGTCCCGATCCCGGTGGGATTTAGGACAAAATAGCGAATCCCGTCCCGATCCCGTCCCGCAAAAATTATGCGGGACGAAACGCGGGACGATCCCGGTGGGATCCCGCAAATTCTGTCCCGTCCCGCATATAATAATAATAATAATAATAATAATAATTTTTATAATAATAAGAATATTATAATATTATAGAATAATAATAATATATTATTCTATTATTATTTTGAGCAAATATTATAATTATAATTATAATCATAATCTTCCATTTATAATAATAATAATAATAATATTTTTTTATAATAATAATATTATTATTATTTGAGAAAATATTATTTATAACTATAATAATAATTTTCAATTTATAATAATAATAATAATATTATTATTATATAATATTATAATATAATTTAATAATAATATTAATTTATAATAAAATTATTATTATTATTATATTATTATTATATCATATTATATTTTTTTCTTGTAAAGTATAATTATTTTATAATAATAACAATAAAAATAAGTATTATTATTTTATTTTATTTTTAATTATAACGTGGGATTATTATTATTATTATTATTATTATTATTATTATTATTATTATACACATTTAGAATTACAAGAGGCAAATAGCTAAATACGGTATTCTTCCCAACTATCAATCGATAATGAGACAATATCTGGTAAATCTCGTCTCAATTCCTTTCCATCCTGATCTAGTAAGATAATGTAGCCAAATATGTTGAACATTATAATTAATTATACAATCATTGTATGAATTAATAATAGTATTATAATATTAATATTAATAATAATAATAATATTATTATTATTGAATAAAATAGTTGAGAAGAATACCGTATTCAACATATTATACAAAATAATGAATTATGAAAGCATTTTTCACTTTGCAAATTTATATAATATTTTATTATTTTTATATGCGGGACAAGGCCCGTCCCGTTCCGATCCCGTCCCGTCCAGACACCATCCCGTCCCGATCCCGTCCCGAAAAAAAAGTGTCAATCCCGTCCCGATCCCGTCCCGTAAAAATTTCGTGGGACGAGTCCCGTCCCGGCTCAATCCCGTCCCGTCCCGTGCCCACCCCTAGTTTTACCCCTCTTCATTCATTTTTATGTTGTTCACTATTAACATTTAACACACTATTTTTTTTTAATTTTTTACTAATTTCATAGTAAGTATAAAATTATAAACAATCCTAATTTTAAAATTTTCACTCAATTTAATGTATATAAATTTTCACCTACGGGTTTTTTTACACATTTTTTAACCATTCTATCTGTATTTCTATATTTAACTATTAAGTGAGAATAATTTATGCATGATTTACAAAGTAGGGAGCAGCGTCTGCGAAAAAATATTTCACAATACTCATCCCTCCATCATTTTAATACTATAAGATATAAAAGATTATCATTAAAAATACAAATTACATTTTTTTCCCCCTTGGCTGGCAAAATCAGATCTAATTAAAGAGATAAAGTTCCTGGAAGAAGCGATGGATAATTAGGAAACCATAATTAAATTAAAAATAAACAAACAAACAAACAATGAATAATTTGTGTGAAATACGAATTAATCCAGGACGAGAC
Organism: Persicaria tinctoria; assembly: GCA_037127255.1. Classification (NCBI taxonomy): domain Eukaryota; kingdom Viridiplantae; phylum Streptophyta; class Magnoliopsida; order Caryophyllales; family Polygonaceae; genus Persicaria; species Persicaria tinctoria. The sequence continues at coordinate 3,452,120 of JBANSL010000014.1, forward strand.
AAGTTTAGTAAACACATATCTGACATCCATCTGGGGAAAATTAGATCACAGCTGATGTGAAATTGGAGCTAAAATACCTGAAACAAGAATAACAGAAGGATTAGATCTCAAATCTGGAAGAAGAAAAAAACCCATAATTATTTTTACGATAACAAAAGAAGATGAAGAAGGCCAGGAGAAGGATTAGAAGACCCATATCTGATAGATGCATCATTCTTGTGCTGTGGAAGAGATGGAGATAGCCGCACACAAGAGAATAAAAGATTTTTTTTTATATAGTTACTTATAAGATCTAGGGTTTTTTCGGGGTAAATTGCTGCCTAGTCCCCAATTTTTGTTTTATTTTTCATATTAACCACTAACCTTTCATTTATTTCAAATACTCCCTCCATTCGACAAAATATATTATCATTTTAGGGTATTACTAGTCGATTTTCCGTGCTTTACGGATTTACTATAAAAGTATTATAAAATTACAATACTAGATGAGTTTCTTTTTTAATTGTAACATGAAAACTCCTGTATTGTCATAAAATTTAGCCAAATTAAAAAAAAAATTAATAAGTAGAAAAACTATACAAACATACAACCAGGAACGGAACCAGGATTACAATCTTAGGTATGATGAATTATATTTACATATACTTTTTTTCTCACTATTATTCACTATATATATTAAATTAAAAATTAGAGATGTTTTTTTATCTGTATTTAAATTAGCGTTAATAGAATTTAGTGTTGTGGTGTATATTTTGTGAAAACAAATAGTTGCAATTAAAATGGGTTCAATTTTGGCAGTATAATGGACTAGCAGTAGGGGTTGCAATTAGGCGTGGCCACGGGTCGAACCCGTCGACCCGGCGGGTCAAGGGTCAGGGTTGGCCGACCCGAACCCTAACCCGTGAATCTTACGGGTTGACGCGTTCGGGTCGACCCGTTGACCCGGCGAGTTACATTATTTTAAAAAAAATGACTATTAAAATAAATGATATGTGAAGATTTTATCTTCACAACACATTTTATCACTTTTATATGAAGTATTAAAAATGTAGGAAAATTATATCTCCATATTAATTCTTTCATCCACAATAATTTCATTGTGTGATGTAAAAGGAAGAAATATGAGAATATATTTCTCAAACTTCATTTCCAACTTCACTTCCAATGTAGGAAATGTAGGAAACAAGTGAAGTGGAAGAAATGGGGTAGTGGGATACATATATATAGCCCCATGCCTTCTCATTCTAACTCCATATTTTCAATGTGTGACGAAGCCTTTGTCCCACATTAGAAATGAGGGGAATGAAGGAAGACTTCCAAGTCTATAAAAGGAGAAGGATGGGGGTTCATTTGTCTCACATTGCACATTGCATATTAGTTTATGTATTACGTTTCGGCTATATACACCGCAAATCCCCACGTCCTTAAGGAGGTGCTTGCACGTTCTTAAAGACGTGCTTGTGGGGTGAGAGCCACCCAAACCCGGACGTGCAAGCACGTTTTTTTTTTTAATAACGTGCTTGCACGTGCTGCACGTCCTTAAGGACGTGCAAGCCCGTCCCTTAAAGACGAAGAGGACGTGCCTCTTCGTCTTCGTTTTCATCGCCTTCAGAAATCGAGCGAGAGAGAGCAGCTGGAGCACCGAGAGAGAGAGAGAGAGAGAGAGAGAGAGAGAGAGAGAGAGAGAGAGACCCAGAGAGAGAGAGAGACCGAGAGAGATGGAGACAAAAAGAGAGAGAGAGAGAGCTTGAGGCGGCGGTGGCAGCCTTGGAGGCGGAGGCGACAGCGATGGATCGAGGTGGAGGGTGGTGGTGGGGGTGGAGCATCGGGGGAGGCGGTGGCGGTGGAGCCGGTGGCTGAGGGTCTGGTGTTGCTGGCGGATGTGGCGGCGGAGGAGGGTGGTGGTGGTGGGGCGGCGTTTGGCACCGGCGACGGAGGCCGAGCAGTGGCCGAGGAGGAGGCGGAACCGCCGCAGAAGCGTCGGACCATTGAGGTGTCCCCGATCCCGACTCCACCGGTATGTTATTTGAATTACTTTTTGTTTGATTTATTTTTAGAGTTTTAAAATATAATTAGATAGATAATATAGTTTTATAATAGAATTTTATAGAATATATGATTGATAATATATATTGTTTGATAGAATATAATTGAAAATATATTTTTTGATTTATTTATATATTATAATATTTTTTTATAGTATATAGTTTGATAGAAAAGAATATAGTTGTAATTTGATAGAATATAATAGATAGTATATATTCAAATACATAGAAAAAAATTACAAGTGAAAGACAATAAAAAACATTATAATATATTATAATATTTCAAAAGTATTTAATTAACATTAAAATATATTTGAATATATTAAAATATATTCAAATACATAAAAATAAATGTATATTGAAAGACAATAAAAAACATTAAAATATATTATAATACTTCAAAAGTATTTAATTAACATTAAAATATAATTGAATATATTCAAATATATTCAAATACATAAAAATAAATTTATATTGAAAGATAATAAAAAACATTAAAAAAATATTAAAATACTTCAAAATTATTTAATTAACATTTGAATATATTTAAATATATTCAAATACATAAAAATAAATTTATATAGAATACAATAAAAAAAATTAAAATATAATTGTAATACTTAATTAACATTAAAATATAATAAAAGACAATAAAACATATGAAAATATATTAAAATACATCAAAAGACATTAAAATACATTACAATATATTAAAATATACTGAAAAGACATTAATATTCAACTGGATCATAATAACAGGCAGGGAGGCTCATGAGGGATGATGGTACCCTTCGGCCTATTAGGTTCGGCGACCGGGCAGCGGTCAGCCAGGTACAGGAGTCTACGGCACCCCCCGAGCAGACAGTCGACGATCTGCTCGCGTCTGCAGAGCGCTTACAGCCGTCGATGGGGACGCCCCCGGCCGACGAGAATGACATCTTCTGGTCGGGTATGCCACCTTGGGATCCTTCGGACGATGCGATGATGGGGTTGCAGCCTTCTTTAGAGCCCCCAAATGTTTTGAGTAGCTGTATTACCGACGTAGTCGGTGGGCGACGGGCCGACATGGGTAGACCGCCTACTCGTGTTCCACCGACCGTCCCGGAGGCATCTACTTCAGTTGTGCCAGAGGCTTCTACATCCGGCACACAGGAGCCCGAGTCTTCGACCTCTGCCACACTAGCGGCGATCTCATTGGGCTCTGCAGATGATGTGATCCCTGACGTCGTTGAGGAGGCTGACGACGGTCAGGAGGGGCAGGCTCAGGGCCAGGGGGGCCCACAGGTAGAGCCTGAGCCCATCCCTGCGTAGGCTGCCGCACCGGCTGTGCAGGTCGACCCTTTATTGCCGCCGGGAGAGCTGCTTGTGTCTTACAAGCATCACCGTGTGTACCATGTGTGGAGAGATCCTACGGTGGAGTTGCCGCTGCTGAAATTCCACCACCGGGCGACTCACTTGCAGCCATTCGAGCCCTACATATTTGAGGGCCAGGGGACCTGGGTGCAGGATCTGCTCCCATCCGGCATCCCCCAGCTGAGGTCCCTCCACTGGCAGTGTGTCGACGAGTTCACCTGCACGGGCTTTTTGGAGCATTGGCACCCGGAGACGAACTCCTTCCACTTTCCATGGGGCGAGATGACCATCACGCTCCACGATGTTGCCTGTCTGATGGGACTTTCGATCGATGGTCAGCCCTGCACGTCACATCTGCCCGCGGGCGCTTTGGTCCCCGCCATCGCGAAGTACTACCAGCTCACCCAGGCGACTCTGAAGTCGTACAGACACGCTGGTGGCCCTCCGGTGACTGGGTTTACTGCCCTGTGGCAGCAGAGACACGGGCCGCTCGTCGACCCCGCCCCCGCCGGTGACCCAGTGGCCACGGCTGATCCTGAGCAGATTCGGCTGCGCACGCATGTGGGAGGGGGGCAGCCCGAGGATGACCATGCACATCGTCTGTTTCTGCACAGGACCTACATGGCCATCGCTCTCGCCGCGACTTTGTTTGTGGACAAGTCGCAGAGCTGGATCCCATGAAGGGTATTGGGCCTTGTTTGGGACATCCCACGGACGGCCACCCTTGCATGGGCTGCTGGTGCCCTCGCATGTCTCTACAGGGGCCTAGGCGAGGCTACCCACTCAGGCGCGAAGGGCATAGACAGCTGCACGCCGATCCTACAGGTACGAGACCGTTGAATTAGAGTTTTAGTTTACAAATATTTAAATTATATGCTAACGACATACTTTTTTTGTGTCAAGGCTTGGAAATGGGCGTACTTCCCTCGCTTCCGAGGTGATTTGTCCAGCGACCCGGCTAGGAGGGATGACCCTCGCTTCTACGCGAAGTTCATCGGTCCGAAGGTGCCACAGCGCATCAAGGACGACGCGAAGCTGAAGAAGACCCGGGAGCTGCGGGACGAGGTGGACCGTCTTACCGTCGATGATGTATGTATTCAAGACTCTATCTATATCACTTATAATTCTTACCTTTGAATTACATCTGATTTATTTAATTGTAGGTCTGGTGGATGCCTTTTGGGCGTGATCTGGACTTCGACGGCCAGTACCGTCAGTCCACCTATCGGGGCACCATCACCTTCTGCGGGTAGGAGGAGCCGTATATGCCCGATAGGTGCCTCCGGCAGTTCGGACGGGTCCAGGGGATCCTGCAGGCCGTCATCGCGCCAGAGCAGGTCTGTCGCGACACGACCCTGAAGAACGCGCGCTACATCGCCGTGTTTGCCCCGGGCCACAACAGGTGGCGGGACCTGCAGGACGAGGGTCGCTTCTACAGGCTGGCCGAGCACAGGCGCACCAGCGAGGATTTCCAGGCCGGTGTCACTGCAGATTACTTGCCTTGGTACGCGTCGCAGAGCCGGCCGTACGTGCTGCCGACCACGCCACCCCATCCCGACCCGCCGGCGCCCGTCCACATGATCGGCATGGACCCATGGGTGGACCTCCCTCAGCCTCCAGTCATCCCTCCAGCGTTGGCGGCCCGCTTTCATGAGGTACAGGGCTATTTGAGTGCGCTGGCGACCGACCCTCGCATTGATCAGCTATTAGACGAGGTGACGGGTATCCTGCATGACGCTGTCAGCAACCCAGTTGGACATTGATGTACATTTATCTCTTATGTTATGGATTTTGTACGTATATACTTTTGTGTTAGCTACATTATATACTCTTGCAGTGATTTTGTACCTATATACTTTTGTTTCTATCTCTATATTTCTATATCGAGTAGACTATTCTCATTTCTTCCGAGTCATATTCAACGTAAACATCAAGAATGAAAACGCTACTATGATATGGTTGCCCAATAACGAAAACGAAAACGTTAATATGATAAGGTTGGAGATCAATATTGGATAGGGTTTAAGGGTTTAGCTAGGGTTTTAGGGTATGTCGAAACTGCACGTCCTTAAGGACGTGCAATTTCCATACCCTAAACCCTAACCTAGCCAAACCCTAAAACCCTAGCCAAACCCTAAACCCTAGCACGTCCTTGAGGACGTGCTAGGGTTCTGCTTATAATTAACGCAACAACGCCTATTTGAAGCGAAGGAGGACAGCTTGATTCCGCACTCCAAAACAAAGTCCGACTTCTTTCGATATATTCTTTCGCCGTTAGAATCGTTATGGCCGAGCCGCAAAGCAGTCCTCGTCTCCAAGTATCCCAGGTACGGATAGGATTCGTAGAGTCAACATATTTCGTATTCCTTCCATTTTGTTCATATTTCCAATTATGTAAATACAGTTTCGAGACTTTACGTCTGAGTTCTCGGACTCAAGGGTTTGGAATGACCGTGACGAAATGGTTACGCATTTCAAGGCCTTGGGTCGGAGACACTGCATGATTTTAGTAATCAAGCGGTCTTGGACGGGGGCGTCGAATCGTCCAGGCAGGGTTCTCCTTGCTTGCGAGCAGTTTGGGGAGTACCGACCACGCGAAAGGAAGCTCCGGAGCACGCAGTCGAAGATAAGTGGTTGTCCATTTTCTCTACACGGACACGAAGCTCCACCGGGTCAGTGGCGCATGACGGTAACCCATGGTGTTCATAACCACGGGCTTTCCACGAGCTTGAAGGGTCACGCCATCGCCGGGCAGATGACAGAAGGGGAAAAGAAGATGGCTAGATGGATGAAAGAAATTGGCACTCCTCCAAAATCCATTGGGTACGGGATGAGGCAGTTGGATGAGACCAACGTCACGTCAAGGAAGACCCTTACCAACACGCTCAATATGATGGTCGCCGAAGAAAGAGGTAGTTGGACGATGACTCAAGATACCTTGCACCATCTGCGGGAAAGAGGGTACTACTACGACTTCAGACGACATCCGGATGACGACAACGTCTTGAGCGACCTCTTCCTGGCGCATCCTGACGGGATAAAGCTTCTCCGAAGGTTCCATTACGTCATTGTATTGGACAGCACATACAAAACAAATGCGTAAGTGACTTATTTACGATTACATTATTATACATATAGTCCATTATAAAATATTGTACAAGTAACATATTTACACCTGCAGATATGGGATTCCATTGTGCGAGGTGGTCGGGTTCACACCCGCAGGCAACACTTACTGCATCGCCTATGCCTTCATGTCGCACGAGAACGAAGAGACATACGCCTGGGTGTTGCGTCAGCTTCAGATCTTGCTTGGGACGGTTCAGCCTCAAGCTATCATGACTGATCGGGAGCTAGGTCTCTTGGCGGCGCTGAATGTCGTCTTCCCCGACGTCCAACATCTCCTTTGCTGGTTACACGTGACGAGAAAGTGCGAGGAAGCTGCTCTGAAGATCACAAACAATTTAAACCACGCTGGCATCTTCAAGGGCAACTGTTGGGGGTTGTTCGAATCGAGGTCGGAGGAATCATTCAACCGACGTCGTCGGGCGTTACACGATGCATGGCACCCATTCCCAGGTGTGGTGGCGTATTTAGAGGCGGTGTGGCTTCCATACAGCAGGAACATCGTACGATGCTACGTAGATAATGTCTTCCATCTCGGCACCCGAACGACAAACAGGTACAACCGTACTTCATATCTCCTATTACAATATGATATAACATCGAATATTTAGTGGCACGCACTTCAATGTGTACAGAGTTGAGGGTCAACACAAGGTTCTGAAGGAGGCACTGCACTCATCGACTGGTGACTTTCGCATCGTGATCGATGCAATCCATAGAGTCAATGATTGTCAACTGCATGAGGTGCAAACTGCTCTGGAGATCGACCGCTTCAAATGGCCAACAACGGCGCATCAAGTCAACCTTTTTGATGAGGTAAAGACTTTAATCTCCAAAAAGTGCTTCGATTATCTGTACAAGATGTGACAAGATGTCGTGAACCAAAAGGTTCCTCCGGTATGCACGGACCGACATTGGAGGGTTTGTTACGGGATCCCTTGTGTCCATGAGATTCAGGCATACGTCAACTCCGGTACTCCGATACCCGCCGATGACATCCACCCGTTCTGGATGGATTTGTCATGGACTGACCTCGACGACACCCCACTGCCGTATCAGCTGTCATCTTCATACACGGCTTCCAACGATGTATGCGACGATGAACTGCACCCACCCTCATCAGCAAGCGTCCGAAGGAAGGGGAGGCCTCGGGGGTCGAGGAATGCCTGCAGAACCAACCCGTTGCCATACGAGGAGGTAAGGGAAAGGTTTGAGAGAGAAGAAGCGTGTGCTGCTCGAAATGCTGCTCGGCCTCGTCCACAAGCGACCTCAGCTCGACGTAGACGTGATGATGTGTTCGAAGGGTTCAACTGGGGTCGAAACAACGTTGATCCCTTCATGCTCGGTCATATTGAGACGGTGAGGGACACTGTAGGAGATGGTCATTGTGGCTACCGTGCTTTGGCAGCTTTGACATCACCGATCGGCGAGACTGCTTTCCCGGAACTCAAAACGTTACTATGCAATCACTTGGAGGATCACGCCGATCTGTACGCCGGTTGTTATACGGGAGAGTACCCATTCCAGCAGTTCGTCGACTACTAGAGATGGACCGGAGCCACACATGGTGATAGGAGACAGTGGATAGAGCTACCCATCATGGGTTTAGTATTTGCGACGGTATATCAGATTCCTCTCGTCGTCCTAGCTTGGCATCATCCGTTCACATGTCTCCCCATGATCTCGCTGACATCTGCTAACAACCCTCCCCAATCAGCAACTCTTGGTGTAGCCTGCATCGGAAACCAAGACCATTTTGCCGCGGTACGACTTCAAACGTCTTTTTTATTACCTATTCATGCTTTTCATACATATGTCAATACTCTAACTCTAAATTTTTGTTCTCATAGATCTGGTTGCGTCCTAACGCTCCTCTTCCGCCACCTCCACTAGAATGGGTCGAACATCATCATCCGAGCGTCGAAGGATGGGATGCTCCGTTTCAAGCTCAGATTGAGAGATTTAGAGCCTTGCGTGCCGAGTCCGGCCGTCCTTTACTATTTTCCTAGATTGTATTCCACAACTTTATTAAAATTATAAATGTAAACCTTTTTTTCCGTTCCTTGTAACGTTATTCGCATATTATCCGAATGAAAACCTTAACAATTCTTGTGTTATGTTTAATTTGACCCTAAATCCTTCAAATCCACTAGCTAAACACAATTTTATCTATTAACATTATAAAACCGGCGGAAAACCTAAACCCTAACCCTAAACCCTAAACCCTAAACGCAAAACCCTAACTAGGGTTTGCACGTCCTTAACAACGTGCAAGCATTGCACGTCCTTAAAGACGTGCTTGCACGTTGTTAAGGACGTGCAAGAAGTTTTTAGCGAACGTGCACCGTCCCAGACTTGCACGTCCTTAAGGACGTGCAAATCCTTAATCCGGATTTGCGGTGTATATAGTGACACCCATGTATTATTGTGAGTTATTTTAAGAATAATTTACATAATTTACATAATAATTATAAATTTATTTTATTAAAAATAAATTTTTCTAAAAAAAATATTTTGAAAAAGCGGGTTGACCCGCCGGGTCACGGTTTACAAAACCCTCGACCCTAACCCTAACCCGCTACCCGTCTCCACCCGCCTACCCGGACCCGTCGGATCGTTGACCCGTAACCCGTGGCCACGTCTAGTTGCAATAGTGTACTACCAGCAGCAGGAAAAACAAAATGGGTTCAATTTTGGTAGTATAATGGACTAACAGTAGGGGTTGCAATAGTGTACTAGTAAAAAAAATGAAGTGTCAGGGATTCACTCTCCTCATTAGTCATCACTCTTAACCACGTACTAGGCCAGAAAAGCCATGTGATACATTACACACCTATACTATATGTATTACTCATAAACTGGGGTGGGCTGCAGCACACACCAACCCACCCCTGGTTCCGTGCCTGCATAAAACGATTAGAAACGGATTTAATTCGTGTGAGAAAATGGACAATTGAATTGTCAATCCTCCTAACTAGAGGGCATGCAATTGCAAGCTCCAAAACCCCTTTATTGGATATATTCAATCAATTTCAATGTGAGTTGGATAAATCTAGGGATTGAAGTCATTGAACACTTAGCCCCTTATTGCGTTGCGTGTACCCGATGCAAGATGTAGTAAACCAAATGTGCGTGTGTATAATAACCACATGTAGTAAACCATACATATGCAAGATGTAGTAAACCAAATTCGTAAATCTAATTGTCCAAAACCCCCTGCATGTATACGGTCGCCATAACCCACCGCATAGGTATGCGGTGGGATCGTTGACTGTCATTAAACCCACCGCATACCTATGCGGTGATTAGCAGTGAAAATAGTAAAAATTAGCGGTGAAAATATCATCCCCAAAATTTACACATAAAACGTAATTTGCATCATATTGAGGCCAGTCCAGATCCTCTACTCCTCTCGGTGTTCCCTACGGTGCAACATAAAATTATTTCGGGTATAAATAAATATTGAAAAAAAAAATTTAAAAATATTTTTAGATTCTATACCCTTAAATTGATATTTTTATAAAATTTGATTACGAAAATTCATGTTTTAAAAAATAGATAATCAAAATATCGATTATTTTAGAAAATAAATTTTATTATTTTTTAAAACATGATTTTTCATAATAAAATTTATAAACATATTAATATAAGGGTGTAGAATCTAAAAATATATATTTTTATTTTTTTCAATGCTTATTTATACTCAATATAATTTTGTGTTGCATCGAAGGTAGTACCGGAGGGGAGCAGGGGATCCGGCCTGTATTGAGGCACATATGTTGACTGTTGAGAGATATGACACCAAAAAGTCCCACATCTAAAGTTGGGCATAACAAGGCTTAATATATAAGTCGGTGGATAACTCCTTATAACCTCATGACTTGTTTATAGTCCAGATACACTGTTAAAAAAATGATTATGATCTATTACTATTAAAAAATTTCATCACTGTCCTCTTTTGCCAATACAAATCCTTTACAATATTCTCTACATCACTAAATTATTTTAATATTTATTTAATCTTAAAAAAATTTATAAAAATTAAATACATATTCTAAACATCTATTTTTATATGTTTATAAATATTATTTTTGAAAAATCATGTTTTAAAATTTGTTATAATTATATTTTATAAAATAATACCTTGTTAATTTTAAATGAAAACATGATTCTTCAAAATAAAAACTTATAAACATATTAAAATGGAGGTTTGGAATATGTATGTAATTTTTAAGATTAAATAAATGTGAAAATAATTTAGTGATATAGAGAGTGTTATAGGGGATTTGGATTGCTCTTTTCCCATCTTTTCATATAAAATTGGTTAAAAAAACTAATAATTACCCTCTTCTCCCATCTTTTCATATAAAATTGGTTTAAAAAAATTTAATTATTACCCCCTTCTCCCATCTTTTCATGCAAAATTAGTTAAAAAATTTAATCATTTTCCTCTTTTCCCATCTTTTCATATAAAACTAAAAAACTGGTTAAAAAAAATAATTAATCATTACTATCTTCTCCAATTTTTTCATACAAAATTAGTAAATATTTTAATCATTATCATTTGTTCTTTTCATCTACAATTTGGCCTTTACTTAATCAAACCGAAGTCAAGCCCAGCCCAGCCCAGCCCATCCCAGCACAGCCCAGCCACACTAGTCCGTGAGTTGCATTATCCATCCCCCGGCTTCCGATATAAACACGAACACAACGCCGATCGACTTTCGCTCATCCCCTAGATTAGGGTTTGCAAATTATTAGGCTCTGGCGAATCGAAACGAAACGAAACCTAAGTACGTCTCCTTTCCCCTCTGATCTGATCTGCTTGCCTATTACATTGTGGTTTTAGATATCGATTTTGATTTCCTCTGTCTTCGATTTTGATTTATTTTCTCTTTCGTTTAGAATTTGGACGATTGGCTTTTTTGGTCATATTAGTCTGGATTCAGCTAGTACGTAGTTATCGAGATGTTTTTTCGGATTAACAGTTTCTTTGGAGTTTATATTGATTGAGATGGAATCAAAAGTGTGCGGTATGATTGAAGATCTGCAGCTGAATGATCAATTTAATGGTACGTTTGGAGTCTAATTTTGCCTTTTGATTTGTGAGATTGGTTTCGAGTTAGTTTTGCCTGATTATGTGACACCACACCAGGAGCTTCGGTTGTGGAAAAGTCATCTCCTTTGTTTGCTTCGAATGAAGTTTATGGTGATGTCAACCGACAAGGAAAGTCTGTTGTAGACGAAGATTCTGGTGGTGATGATGATGATGAACTTGTCAACAATCATGTTTTAACGGAGGAGCATGCTGCACAAGATTTTGATTATGATTCTGATTGGGACACTTATGGAGATTATGCTGGTTGTTGTAAAAAACATGGACTTAGATGCGACAATCCACGAAATGTGGGGTGTACTCCAGAGGAGATTGAGGCAAATAAGAAAAGTAAATATATCCGTGAATTCTATAATGATGTCGACCCCTTCAAGCCAACATTGGAAAAAGCCGAAATTGCTTTTGATCGTGGTGAGATAACAGTTGAAGAACGTGATCTGTTTAGAGCTTGTTTCGGTAGCTTCCCATGAACCTCGAGGGTCGTAGAGCCACTGTGATGAAGTGTGTGGTATGATGAATGTTTATCGTCATTTCATACTTGAATCTGCTGTCGTTTATTATCCCTGTAATTCAGTTGATCTTTTTCGTTTTTCATGTCGTTGTTGGAGTTGTGTTCCTACTAATGGATGGACCAATGATGGTTCGGATTGGAATGATCACCTTTATAATGGCAATGTATTGCAGCCTCGTTTTTAATGTATTGCAACCTCGGTTTGCTTCCAACGTTTGCCATCATCCCTTTTGTGATCGTAACCTTAGTAGTCTGGTCTGAGAATCATTGGTGGGTCATTCATGATCAATGTAAGTATTACTCCGTATTACCCTTACCGTTGTATAGGTGTAATGGTTGTAACCCCGAATTGAAAGCCTTTCTCTGTAAATATGGCTTATCATTATGAAATTTTGGTTTGTTTACTCTTATCTGTTGGCTGATAAAGCTTGATTGACTAGGCAATTACACATGGAGAAAATCTCATTTGTAGGGTCCTTTTTCGATAATTCACAACCAGTACCACCCCCTCATTAGCCACTTGTTCAATGCCTATATGTATATAGTCTTGGTGATAGATCTTTTAGTACTTGGAATTCACTGAAACCGGACACAAAATTTGCCACTACATACCCATTGCTGTCATGTTGTCTTAAATATGAGTGATTGCCACTGAAACTGGAACATGAGATCCTTCTCCTCGCTCCCTTGCTGGGTTCGATATACACTTGCTGGCTGGCAGCTCCACCTCCGGTGCCTACATCTTATTACAAGTGCTGCTGTCCAACTCCAACTGTGGGTTGAAACGCATGTCATTGGACTTATCGAAAAAGGAAATTACCCAACAAAAACAACCTCTTTATATAAAACGAGGCATGAGAAGCGATCAAGCTGTCTCACGTGATGACTATTGGCTCATGAATATATGTTATACTGGAATTGGACTTCTGGATGAACATAAACACATCATGGGTCAAGAATGAGCATATAAAGATTTAGATTCTAGCACTTTGCAAAAACAAAAACAGATAAAATCCTAGATGAAAGGATTTGGAAAAACAAAAACGATGGATGGTTTCGATAATGCGATTTGTTCCCGAACTACCTTGAATAGATAAATAAAGAGCGGCCATTCTGGGGTTCGAACCGGGGACCTATGGGTACTACCCACAAGTCCTTTCCGGTGAGCCATTCCGGAATGGTTTTTGTTCCCGAACTACGGGAATATCAGGCGGACTTGGTGTCCGTTGGAGTTCACAACATCTCCACCAAGGTGCAATATCAGTCGCAATACATTTACGTAGAATTATTGGCCTTCAAATTAATGATGACACAGCCTCAGAGGTGGTTAGTTTATTCTTCATTTACGTACCCCCATAACAAAGCGAGAAGGACCCCTTCTGCAGGACCGGCCCTGAGATTTTTAGGACCCGAGACGCGAGGTAAAATAAAAAGTGTTTTAATTAATAAATATAATCATAATGTTTTTTTTTAAAAATTATTAAACAATGTAAAATTTTAATTTATTTAACCATTATTAAATTCGGATTTTATTTTTATCATTAAAAGGGAAATTTATGGACTTTAAAGTATTATATGAGACTTATGAGTATGTCTAATGCGATAATCTCTCGGTACGTATAACACAACAAAAGACTACGATTTTTAGATTTACGAATTTACTAAATTTTATTATATTTCCTTGCAAGTCCAATTAACAATACGTGAATTTTCTAGCGATAAATAAAGGTGATTTTTTTTTTAATATTCTATTTTTTGTCATAAATGTAAAACAATATGATTATTAAACACTTCAAAACATATCTTTATTTTGCAAATTTATCCAAAAAAAATACTATAATCACCTAAATAAATTTATTAAAGTATTGTTACTTAAAACCCACCCATTTTTTCATTTATAACAAAAACTAGTATAGTTCCCGCGCTATGACGCGATTTTTTAAAAATAAATTGATATTATACCATTTAATAAAATATTATTTAAATATTTTGAAGTAAACATATAAAAACAAACTCACAAAAGTAAGATATAATAAGCTCAATCAAGATGGACTCCATTGTGATAGTATCGAATATTTGCAAATTGACACATGTTTATATTAATTTAATATTTTGAATTAAACCCATTGATTATTTTAAAGATGAAAATCAATTGGAAGAATTAAAAGGGGTGAGAAAAAATGATTAGTTAAAAATAAGAGAATTAAAGTAAAAAGAAAAAAAAGGATAATAAAATTAAATGAAAATTAAAATTAAAGAGAAAAATAGGATTGGTCAAAATTCCTAAAATCCCTCTAAGTGTGACACGTCAGCCTAAACTCTTCTAAATTAAGAGTTTATATAGATTGATTATTTTAAAGATGAAAATCAATTGGAAGAATTAAAAGGGGTGAGAAAAAATGATTAGTTAAAAATAAGAGAATTAAAGTAAAAAGAAAAAAAAAGGATAATAAAATTAAATGAAAATTAAAATTAAAGAGAAAAATAGAATTGGTCAAAATTCCTAAAATCCCTCTAAGTGTGACACGTCAGCCTAAACTCTTCTAAATTAAGAGTTTATATAGATTGAAAAACGAAGACTTTTTTACACTCTTTGTCGTTGATTCAAAATGTTGAATAAATTAATAAGTCATGTCACAAATAAGTTTTTTTACATATAAATTGTAGTAAATTTTTATTATATGTAAATATAATAATACATAATACCCTAATTACATGTATAACCCACTTTTTTACACCCTTCCATTGCCATGGCCCATGGGAGATATGAATGAAATCGGTTGCATCGCTGACTAACTAGGAGGAACAGAATCTAATCACACACGGTTTCGTAGAGTAGCCTGCTTCAAAGATGAAAATGGTCTCATAGAAATACCTGCCTATGGAAACCTCTTTACATGGAGGAAAAAGCTGAAAGGCCAGGGAAATATTATGGAGGAACTCAACAGGGTTCTCATTCAACACCAGATTATCCAACAAAATCCTCACTTAAGCATAAAAAAATGTCGCTTTTTCCACATTAGATCACCCTCCTATCTATATGAATATGACAAATAACACATCTTTTAAGGCCCCCGTTCAAATTTTAAAACGTGTGGCTTGAGCAGAAAGAATTATGTAACATAGTTAAACAACCCTAGTGTGCACAATTCGTGGGTTCTGATATGTTTCGGGTTGTTCAGGAGACAAAATACTAGAAAGTAAAGCAAAAACTGCAATAAACAACTTTTGGAAATAATTCAAGATTATACTTGAATCTTGATGGTCGACAAGTCGGCAAACGGAAACCCGTCAATACAAACAAACAAAAACAAAAACAAAAAGTGGAGCAATACAACAAGTGGAAACGCACCCTACAAGAAAACGAGCCAAGGAAAACTAAATCTAACACAAAGGGAACGTAAACTACGGACGAAAGCCAAGCACCGTCCTAAAACATCACCGTTGGCTAGCGATACATCAGGAATCCTCGTGGGTAGTGAAGACGAACCTCTAGGAAGCTCCTTCCCGTACATATTGTTATACACAAATACATATAATGATGATGCCTCTTCCAAAGTGGCCAGTGCAAGTTCAGGGCTGGCTCTAGGGTGGATCAGGTGGTCCGATCGCACAGGGCCTCCAAATTTTCGGGGCCCCGTAATATATGGGTCAAAATTTGGAACTTAATTTGAAAGCCATATTTCGACCCGGACGTTTAAGGGATTCCCCTAATAACCAACGAATGGCAAGTGCTTTTCCTTGTGTGGATCCTATTTCAATGGGAACTTGATGAGTCGATCCGCTTACACATCTTGCTTTTGCTGCTATATCGGGAGTGACTCCACGTATTGCTTGACGTAAAATAGATTGTGGTTTGGTATATACATATTTTTTTTTTATTTTTTTAACCTAATTCTCTATCGCAATTAAAAAAATGGTTATTGAGTAATTTTACGACACTCGAATTCTTTCCTAATAAAAATAATAGTATTCTTCTATCAAAAGAGAGAGAAAGAGTAGGGCTCCTACGAAAGACTTTGTTTTTATTATAAGAATAAAAATTGTTTGTTGTTTGAATCAAGTCTTTCATATATTATATGTAAAACTTAAGATTATTATAATTATAAAACAACTTTTATATTTTTGTGTTATATTTTTTTTTTATTAGTAGAACCTAATATTTATTATAGAATAGGGTCCCGATAACCGTAGGACCGGCGTGCAAGGCCTAGTGACCATTTGCTGGTGGTGATGGGTGAAACAGAGGTCTAAATATTCTTGGGAGGCAACAATGGTACCATTGTCCATTGGTGGTGGTGGTCATGGGTGGATCGGTGGTCTAAATATTCTCGGAGGTAATTTTGGTACCGTGTGGGGTGGTGTTGATGATAGGTTGAATTCATCTCATTTTCAGCTGTTACTTTTCATATCATTTGTTCCATTTATTTCCATCTATTTCCCTACTTTTATTCCATCTTATTTCCAGACGTTACTTTTCATATCGCATCAATTTGTTGTGATGAGTATTTCTCGTTCTAGACTCACCAATTAAATATATTCATAACGAAACCCATCTATAGTATAATGGAATTAAGGTCAATCCAAGGGAGTTGTTCAGCGGTTCTATTCTAATTGATTTTTAGGTTGAAAGTATGGAAATATAATTAATAAAAGATATGAAAAGTAACGGCTAGTCATAATAACCACGGGAGGACACCGAGCAAGACGGTTAGTCATAATCTTGGAGATGATCTTGTAGACCACATTACAACCTGAAATGGGCCGGTACTACGACCGGACTACGCAACCTTCGGAATGAGCGTGATAACGGTATGATTAAGTTACTTCAAGAGCCTTTCGGTTCTAAAGAACTCTCCCACCGCATCACACACCGTTTTTCTTGTGATGTACGTCCCATGCATGAGGCCTTGAAGAACTTGGTCGTGAAACCATCCGGGCCTAGTGCCTTATTGATGTAGGGTAGAATTGACTATAAAAATAATATAATATGAAACCAAGCAATCAACTCTAGCCTATCACATAAAAACAAGACTCCCCCGCTATAGTAGTAGTAGTAGAGGAATCAAGTAAACGCTCTCTCCTCTCTTTATAGTTCTAGAGAGAGAGAGTCCTCGGAAGCCCTCATCGGAGGCCAGTGTTCCTCTTATCAGAGGCCATCAAACCCTCTTCGGAGGCTCTTAACCCTTCTTCGGAGGCAATCAATCCCTCTTCGGAGGATTTCAGCTCCTCTTCGGAGGTTGGGACTCCTTCTTGATTGAGGTTCGCCTCGTCCGAGGCTCGTAATCCCCTCTTTGGAGGTCGGTTCCTGTCCTGATGATTGGCTATTGTAGTTCCTCCCGGTCCATCTATTTTGTTATCTAGGGCTGCTCTCCGGGAGCCACAAATCCGCCTCTCGACGTGAATGAACTTGGCTTCGACCATTGCTACCTCTAGTGTGCCTCCTCCTTGCTCCAATCCGTCTACTTCGGGTGCGTTGGTCCACACTCGACCCACCTGTGTTGTTCTCCGTCCGGGTCGGTCGTTGGCCCTGGTTTAGCAAGTCTAATCCCCGTTTGTTCATTCGAATTGGGGCTTTTTGATTTAGTGCCCTAAATCGTGTTTACATCTGCAGATCGGCTTCTTCGTTCTCTTTCGAAGCTCCGATCTCTCCGTCTCGACCCCGATTGAGTTGGTGTCGTTGCCTCCAACTGTTTACCCTTCGTCGTTCGCTTGCTCGTTTCGCTGCTTTCCCTCGATTCGATCCGCTCCTCTAAACTGCCTGATTTTCATTTTCGTCTGGCATGTGCCTCCCTTACTGGCCTTGGCGGCGCCGGCCGGCTACTGTGCGTCATCGGCTCGTGCGGTGGCGCCCCCGGCGTGTCGGCCTCATTCCTCCGGTGTCTCCTCTGCCGTGGTTTTTGCTGCTTCGTTGTTGGTGGGGTTTTCCCCCTGGCTGCGACTGCGTGTTTGTGTGCAGTCTTCTGGGCCGAGGCATCCCGATTTCCTTGTGCTTTTTCATTGACTTATTTTTGAATTTCTTCATAGCTTTTGTTTTCTTGGGCCCAAGGCTTTTGCCTTAGCCCAAATCTGGCCCGTGATAAGGAAAATCTGGAAAAAAAGATTAATAAAATAAATAGAATATAAAATCTTTTATTTATATATAAATGATTAAAATTGTCGGTTTATATTTATATATAAATAAAACTATACAAAACGTCCGAAAGGGCTTATTTAAAATCCCGCAAGGGCTTGAAACACTGCTCGAAAGAGCTTGGATTAAATCCCGTTAGGGCTTGACCGTTCCGTTGTGACCGGTTCTTCGCGGTTTGCTTTGCTCGGGTGGCGTGCGTCTCTGCTTTGGTGCGGCTGGGGGTTCTTCTTCTATGTTGGGGTTCTGGAAGTCGGAGTCAGGTCTGGCTGGGATCGAGGTAGTGTGTACGATGCGACTCCGTGTACGGGAAGGAGCTTCCTAGAGGTTCGTCTTCACTACCCACGGGGATTCCTGATGTATCGCTAGCCAACGGTGATGTTTTAGGACGGTGCTTGGCTTTCGTCCGTAGTCTACGTTCCCTTTGTGTTAGATTTAGTTTTCCTTGGCTCGTTTTCTTGTAGGGTGCGTTTCCACTTGTTGTATTGCTCCACTTTTTGTTTTCGTTTTTGTTTGTTTGTATTGACGGGTTTCCGTTTGCCGACTTGTCGACCATCAAGATTCAGGTATAATCTCGAATTATTTCCAAAAGTTGTTTATTGCAGTTTTTGCTTTACTTTCTAGTATTTTTGTCTCCTGAACAACCCGAAACATATCAGAACCCACGAATTGTGCACACTAGGGTTGTTTAACTATGTTACATAATTCTTTCTGCTCAAGCCACACGTTTTAAAATTTGAACGGGGGCCTTAAAAGATGTGTTATTTGTCATATTCATATAGATAGGAGGGTGATCTGATGTGGAAAAGGCGACATTTTTTATGCTTAAGTGAGGATATTGTTGGATAATCTGGTGTTGAATGAGAACCCTATTGAGTTCCTCCATAATATTTCCCTGGCCTTTCAGCTTTTTCCTCCATGTAAAGAGGTTTCCATAGGCAGGTATTTCTATGAGATCGTTTTCATCTTTGAAGCAGGTTAGTCTACGAAACCGTGTGTGATTAGATTCTGTTCCTCCTAGTTAGTCAGCGATGCAACCAATTTCATTCATATCTCCCATGGGCCATGGCAATGGAAGGGTGCACTGAATTTTGGATAAGAGCAGAAAGTGTGTTCCAAAAGGACAGGGTCGGCCCTAGGGGTAGACTCAAGGGGCAGTCGCCTAGGGGCCCCTACCGAGTAGGGCCCCAGAGAAAAAAAATAACGTTATACATGTAATTAGGGTATTATGTATTATTATATTTACATATAATAAAAATTTACTACAATTTATATGTAAAAAAACTTATTTGTGAGATGACTTATTAATTTATTCAACATTTTGAATCAACGACAAAGAGTGTAAAAAAGTCTTCGTTTTTCAATTTTTGTTATAAATGAAAAAATGGGTGGGTTTTAAGTAACAATACTTTAATAAATTTATTTAGGTGATTATAGTAAATTTTTTTGGATAAATTTGCAAAATAAAGATATGTTTTGAAGTGTTTAATAATCATATTGTTTTACATTTATGACAAAAAATAGAATATTAAAAAAAAATCACCTTTATTTATCGCTAGAAAATTCACGTATTTTTAATTGGACTTGCAAGGAAATATAATAAAATTTAGTAAATTCGTAAATCTAAAAATCGTAGTCTTTTGTTGTGTTATACGTACCGAGAGATTATCGCATTAGACATACTCATAAGTCTCATATAATACTTTAAAGTCCATAAATTTCCCTTTTAATGATAAAAATAAAATCCGAATTTAATAATGGTTAAATAACTTAAAATTTTACATTGTTTAATATTTTTTTTTTAAAAAACATTATGATTATATTTATTAATTAAAACACTTTTTATTTTACCTCGCGTCTCGGGTCCTAAAAATCTCAGGGCCGGTCCTGCAGAAGGGGTCCTTCTCGCTTTGTTATGGGGGTACGTAAATGAAGAATAAACTAACCACCTCTGAGGCTGTGTCATCATTAATTTGAAGGCCAATAATTCTACGTAAATGTATTGCGACTGATATTGCACCTTGGTGGAGATGTTGTGAACTCCAACGGACACCAAGTCCGCCTGATATTCCCGTAGTTCGGGAACAAAAACCATTCCGGAATGGCTCACCGGAAAGGACTTGTGGGTAGTACCCATAGGTCCCCGGTTCGAACCCCAGAATGGCCGCTCTTTATTTATCTATTCAAGGTAGTTCGGGAACAAATCGCATTATCGAAACCATCCATCGTTTTTGTTTTTCCAAATCCTTTCATCTAGGATTTTATCTGTTTTTGTTTTTGCAAAGTGCTAGAATCTAAATCTTTATATGCTCATTCTTGACCCATGATGTGTTTATGTTCATCCAGAAGTCCAATTCCAGTATAACATATATTCATGAGCCAATAGTCATCACGTGAGACAGCTTGATCGCTTCTCATGCCTCGTTTTATATAAAGAGGTTGTTTTTGTTGGGTAATTTCCTTTTTCGATAAGTCCAATGACATGCGTTTCAACCCACAGTTGGAGTTGGACAGCAGCACTTGTAATAAGATGTAGGCACCGGAGGTGGAGCTGCCAGCCAGCAAGTGTATATCGAACCCAGCAAGGGAGCGAGGAGAAGGATCTCATGTTCCAGTTTCAGTGGCAATCACTCATATTTAAGACAACATGACAGCAATGGGTATGTAGTGGCAAATTTTGTGTCCGGTTTCAGTGAATTCCAAGTACTAAAAGATCTATCACCAAGACTATATACATATAGGCATTGAACAAGTGGCTAATGAGGGGGTGGTACTGGTTGTGAATTATCGAAAAAGGACCCTACAAATGAGATTTTCTCCATGTGTAATTGCCTAGTCAATCAAGCTTTATCAGCCAACAGATAAGAGTAAACAAACCAAAATTTCATAATGATAAGCCATATTTACAGAGAAAGGCTTTCAATTCGGGGTTACAACCATTACACCTATACAACGGTAAGGGTAATACGGAGTAATACTTACATTGATCATGAATGACCCACCAATGATTCTCAGACCAGACTACTAAGGTTACGATCACAAAAGGGATGATGGCAAACGTTGGAAGCAAACCGAGGTTGCAATACATTAAAAACGAGGCTGCAATACATTGCCATTATAAAGGTGATCATTCCAATCCGAACCATCATTGGTCCATCCATTAGTAGGAACACAACTCCAACAACGACATGAAAAACGAAAAAGATCAACTGAATTACAGGGATAATAAACGACAGCAGATTCAAGTATGAAATGACGATAAACATTCATCATACCACACACTTCATCACAGTGGCTCTACGACCCTCGAGGTTCATGGGAAGCTACCGAAACAAGCTCTAAACAGATCACGTTCTTCAACTGTTATCTCACCACGATCAAAAGCAATTTCGGCTTTTTCCAATGTTGGCTTGAAGGGGTCGACATCATTATAGAATTCACGGATATATTTACTTTTCTTATTTGCCTCAATCTCCTCTGGAGTACACCCCACATTTCGTGGATTGTCGCATCTAAGTCCATGTTTTTTACAACAACCAGCATAATCTCCATAAGTGTCCCAATCAGAATCATAATCAAAATCTTGTGCAGCATGCTCCTCCGTTAAAACATGATTGTTGACAAGTTCATCATCATCATCACCACCAGAATCTTCGTCTACAACAGACTTTCCTTGTCGGTTGACATCACCATAAACTTCATTCGAAGCAAACAAAGGAGATGACTTTTCCACAACCGAAGCTCCTGGTGTGGTGTCACATAATCAGGCAAAACTAACTCGAAACCAATCTCACAAATCAAAAGGCAAAATTAGACTCCAAACGTACCATTAAATTGATCATTCAGCTGCAGATCTTCAATCATACCGCACACTTTTGATTCCATCTCAATCAATATAAACTCCAAAGAAACTGTTAATCCGAAAAAACATCTCGATAACTACGTACTAGCTGAATCCAGACTAATATGACCAAAAAAGCCAATCGTCCAAATTCTAAACGAAAGAGAAAATAAATCAAAATCGAAGACAGAGGAAATCAAAATCGATATCTAAAACCACAATGTAATAGGCAAGCAGATCAGATCAGAGGGGAAAGGAGACGTACTTAGGTTTCGTTTCGTTTCGATTCGCCAGAGCCTAATAATTTGCAAACCCTAATCTAGGGGATGAGCGAAAGTCGATCGGCGTTGTGTTCGTGTTTATATCGGAAGCCGGGGGATGGATAATGCAACTCACGGACTAGTGTGGCTGGGCTGTGCTGGGATGGGCTGGGCTGGGCTGGGCTTGACTTCGGTTTGATTAAGTAAAGGCCAAATTGTAGATGAAAAGAACAAATGATAATGATTAAAATATTTACTAATTTTGTATGAAAAAATTGGAGAAGATAGATTAGTAATGATTAATTTTTTTTAACCAGTTTTTAGTTTTATATGAAAAGATGGGAAAAGAGGATTGTATGAAAAAATTGGAGAAGATAGTAATGATTAAAAAAATTTTTAACCAGTTTTTAGTTTTATATGAAAACATGGGAAAAGAGGAAAATGATTAAATTTTTTAACCAATTTTGCATGAAAAGATGAGAGAAGGGGGTAAAAATTACATTTTTTAAACCAATTTTATATGAAAAGATGGGAGAAGAGGGTAATTATTAATTTTTTTTAACCAATTTTATATGAAAAGATGGGAAAAGAGCAATCCAAATCCTCTATAACACTCTCTATATCACTAAATTATTTTCACATTTATTTAATCTTAAAAATTACATACATATTCCAAACCTCCATTTTAATATGTTTATAAGTTTTTATTTTGAAGAATCATGTTTTCATTTAAAATTAAAAAGGTATTATAAAATATAATTATAACAAATTTTAAAACATGATTTTTCAAAAATAATATTTATAAACATATAAAAATAGATGTTTAGAATATGTATTTAATTTTTATAATTTTTTTTAAGATTAAATAAATATTAAAATAATTTAGTGATGTAGAGAATATTGTAAAGGATTTGTATTTTTTTTTTATAAGGAAAAAATTCGAGACCGGACATGCCCGGACCTCGAGAGGCCGACAAAGTCGGCAGAGGGTAAGGCGTCTAAACATACAACAACGAAATAGAAAATATAACATAAAATACATAAAAAGAGCACCCAAAGTAAACCTGGAAAAAACCCAAGACCTAAGTAAACTAGCGGACACAACATCGAGAGGAAGGAAGTCGTCGCGGAGAAGTGGATAGCGAGTGCATGGGACAGCCCTAGTTGACACGATGTCTCGCCGCCGGAAAGACGGAAAGCAGAAATCCTCGTAAGGCAAAGGCGACACCTGGGGAAGTGTGGATCACACGACGTTCCCCCCACCTGGATGAGGGATCTTCGGAGACCACAAACACCACCAACACGATCACGTCGATCAACCAGGGCCGCAGAACTGCTCCTCAACCGAAACTAACCACGAACCAACAGACGGACACCAAACAACACGAGCAAATGAAGCACAGCCGCAAGGAGGACGAAGAGTGCGGGAAGAATCCGAAATCTATGTATTTATGTATTTATTTATTTTTTTGTTGTTTTTTCTTTTTTTATATGTAAACATAACCCGATCGGAATTTATTTATTTGAGTAATAAATTATTATCTCAAAATTTTATAACACCCAATTAGGCCATGGACTAACAACTGGCCAAATTCAAAACAAAGGATCACCACCACCGGGTCACCTTAGGGCCCAAGTCAGGCCCGATGGAAAGGGGATCCGGGAGTGGGACGGGGAAGAAGATAGAGAACTCGATCGACCACCCATCGGAGTAGCAGAGCAGGGCGAGGTCAACAAAGCAAAGGCGTCGGCGGAACAGGGCGGCCGACGACGGGAGATAGGGTGAGAGATGGCATCGACAGAGGGGGAACGGAGAGGGCGGCGACGAAGAGGACAACCCAAGCCGGCGTCGACCCACCAACGGAGCCACCGAAACAGACCCCCGAGGGCGACGCCACCGCACAAATTAGTAGTAATCGATCTGAATTACAGAAATCGATCCAACGTTGCCGCACATCGACGGAGGCAACATCGATTTGTCTAATTCGACCCGAAAAAATCAGAGAGAAGGTGATGAAGGAGGCCGAGGGGACAAATCCACCAAAGCACCTAACCCCCAAATTGACGATTGAATGCACAGATTCGAGGGGCGAAGGCTAGGCCAGACCACGCGGACGAGAAGGGAGACCCCCGCCGCCCAAGGGCTGCAGAGAAGGGCAATCGGACCAAGCCGGCGAGGCAGGAGGGCCACAATGGGCGAAAGCCCCAAAGCAATTTCACAAATGAAAGGACCACCGACAAACCCAACTCGGATCCAAGGAAACCATGAAAAGGAGGCCGACGAGCCAACCAAACCAAGAGTACGACTCAGGAGGAAAGAGGGCTGCCAGAGGGATTAGAGGACTCCGATAGAGGGAGGCCATATTCATTTTTTAATAGTGTATCTGGACTATAAACAAGTCATGAGGTTATAAGGAGTTATCCACCGGCTTATATATTAAGCCTTGTTATTAGACCTGTCAAACGGGTCACTTCGGGTTTCGGGTAAAACGGGTCTCGGGTAAAACGGGTTTCGGGTTTTTCGGGTTGACTCGAACTCGGGTTTGATCGGGTTTCGGGTCGGGTTCGGGTCGTTTTCGGGTTTGTCAATTTTTTCTTTTTTAAATTAAAAAAATCATTATATGATAATTTTGTGATAAATTTTAATTATATATATACAAAATTAATTATATATACTTATAAATCAACCGGGTCAATCGGGTCACCGGGTAAATCGGGTCAAAATTACCGGGTCAATCGGGTCACCGGGTCGAAACCCAGATTACCCGGAAAATTTCGGGTTTTTCGGGTTTGGGTCAAAAAAAAAAATTCGGGTCAAAATTTTCGGGTTCGGGTCGGAAATTTTTCGGGTCGGTCGGGTCGGGTTGTGTTTTGACAGGTCCACTTGTTATGCCTTACTTTAGAAGTGGGACTTTTTGGTGTCATATCTCTCAACAGTCAACATATGTGCCTTAATACAGGCCGGATCCCCTGCTCCCCTCCGGCACTACCTTCGATGCAACACAAAAATATATTGAGTATAAATAAGCATTGAAAAAAATAAAAATATATATTTTTAGATTCTACACCCTTATATTAATATGTTTATAAATTTTATTATGAAAAATAATGTTTTAAAAAATAATAAAATTTATTTTCTAAAAGAATCGATATTTTGATTATCTATTTTTTAAAACATAAATTTTCGTAATCAAATTTTATAAAAATGTCAATTTAAGGGTATATAATCTAAAAAAATATATATATTTTTTCAATATTTATTTATACCCGAAATAATTTTATGTTGCACCGTTGGGAACACCGAGAGGAGTAGAGGATCTGGACTGGATGCAATGTTGAAGAAATACTTGGATGACAGAAACACTTGTCCTTTTTAGTCCACTAGTTAAGCCCCCACGTGCTTCGCACGTGGGAAGTTACGTTTTATGTGTAAATTTTGGGGATGATATTTTCACTGCTAATTTTTACTATTTTAATTGCTAATCACCGCATAGGTATGCGGTGGGTTTAATGATAGTCAACAATCCCACCGCATACCTATGCGGTGATTAGCAGTGGAAATAGTAAAAATTAGCGGTGAAAATATCCGCCCCGTTATGAAACATATATATTTTTTAGACCTGGGCAAACGCGGGCCGGCCCGCCCGGCCCGTCCCGCCCGCCTGCGAAATTGGACATGCTTGGGTAGGGGGAAAAGCCCATGCGGGCTGCTAGGCCCGGCCCGCGCCTGCGGTGGGAACGGGATTGGGTAAGCCAATCTACCCGTTGCGGGCCGCTAGGCCCGTAACGGGTACCCACTATTTTTTTAATATATATTATTAAATATATATATATTATTAATTTAAAAAAATAAAAACATATAAAAACAGTAATATATGTGTATATATATGTAATAAATAATATTATCATTCTTTTAAAAATAGGTATTTATTTTAAAAAAAACAGTAGGTATCCACCCCTTATACTTATTATTTCAGAAGCAGCTTCTTTGTAAAAATTTGTGCCACGTGTCCACCTTTTCACAAGAATAAAAAAATGTCTTTCCCTTTCCTCCAACCTCACGTTCTCCTTCAACCGCTTCTTACTTTTGCTCAGAGAAGGAGCAACCCTAAAAACGATTACTTTTGCTCAGTAAGAAGCAACCGCACGTTCTCCTTGAAATTGGAGACGGATCGAGGAAGAGAGAGAGGAGATTAAGGGGCGGCCATCGACAGTTGACGACGGCGTAGAGAGGAGCGGAGGCGGCGTCGGAACTCTAAAACGGCAGGCACCGCCCTCCTCTCACCGAGCTTGGCCACTGGACTTCCTCCGCCGACACTCGCAGCACCACCAGAGACCACCAGCGCCGCCTCCATCCACCCTTTTCACCGCCAAGAGTCTACTCGCGTACCTGACTTCATCCAGCGATCTTCTGTCGTGCCGGCCTACCCCTCCCAGGCCACTGCCGGCCGCCGCTTGCTCCTGCCAGGTAAGTATCTTCGGCCTCTATCCACAGTTTTTAACCCTGAATTTATGAATTGTTGTTTCTTGGAGGATCAATTATGTATGAGGCTCAAAAATTTCGATCAGGTTTGTGCTAGATTGAGTTTGTGCTTAGTTAATGTGGAACTGATTGAGACATCTATTGATTTTCTTGCCTGAGTACTACTATTTGTGATGTCCCTAATGTGTGGGATTCGATTTTGTTGGTACCAAATAGTAATTTGTGATTTTCTAGGAATTTGTCTTTAAGTTTGTTGAGGATGATTCAGGCCCTCCAAGGTTCTTCTTCTCACTTCTGATTATGCTCAATACAATGCATGTGCATTTCTGAATTTTCGTTCAATTGCTTAAACTGTGAGATAGGGAAAGGGAGTTCAAAGTTACTATTAAACTGGTGGCACAAATCAGTACACATCACCTCAATGAGTTATTGTCCGGGCGAAAATCAGAATCTGCCCAAGATGCAATTCAAGTGCTTGATGTGGTTATGCAGTCAGCAGCTCCAACGAAGTAATTAACCTGTCTTTATGTTTGATAGATATCCTTTGCTGTTTGCTTGTATGGTATCCTGATGTTGCCTTGCCTTATGTGCATCAGCTATGTTGTCATTGGGAGATCCTATTTCTCTGCAACATTAGGGAAAGGTGACCTAGGATCAGGTCTAGAGTACTGGCGAGGTTATTACCAGTCTCTTCGACCCACACAAATGGGTCTGTCGCTAAATGTTGGTAAGGCTCCCTTCATATTTCTCTTTTCAAGTTTGCTGAGTTATGTTATTGAACTAATTGTGATTCTGTTCGATTATTGCATATATCTCTGCCAGACCATTTTATGAGGCAATCTGATTGACTGATTTTATTAGTAGGCTTTTGGATAATTGAATTAAGTCTTTTCTTTTCTCAGTTGAGTTTCTGCTACGTTGTTGATTCCAATAAGTGCATTCATTTTCATGCTCTCAATTAGTGGCTAGATTTTGAGTTTTTTAGTTGAATTGAAAGGCATTTACTCCAGTTTAATGTATAGGTTTGAAAAAAAGACTCAAAACCAAGCCAATTTGTGAAATTGTTTTGGAAGAAAGAAGAGAATTTTTCTGTTTGTTTTGCCCTATTTTGTGAGTGTTCTATGTCGATTATTGTTTTATTGTATTGCTGATTTCTTTTTACCATTAAATATTTAATTTACTAGCAAATAGAATATTATTGCCTAAATTTGGAAAAATAAGAATGTGGAAGCTTCAATCTCGGTGCTTGATCAATCTAATTGGCCATTAATTCCTTCATTGGAACTTTGAGGCTCCCTTTTATATTATTTGATTCTCTATCAAATACTAGCATCTTAGCCTTAGGCCGGTCGTATATAATATAGCTATCATACTTTGCTACCTAGCTCACTACTATACCTAAAGTTCCATTTTTTCCATCATTGACCCCTAATTTGGGTTTGTTATTAGTTTATTTCTTGAAAAACTTTCTGGTAGTTTAAAGAAATTTGTGTCTTTTTTTTCCCCGGTTGGTAGTAGATTATAGGATTAAAGTTTGGTTACAAATTATAAAGCTTATAGTTTACATTATCCTCTCCTTATGAAGGAACATGAATTTGTTGTCAGTTTTCTAGCTTACTGTTCCCATCAACGATCTCTTCATATATATTTATGAAATTTGTAACATTTACTAAATTTTTGTTATTTAATGTTGTATATATGTTTATGAAATGATGACTATTTGTTTTCTTATATAAGAAGTTTGATAGAAAATTTATGGTTTCAAAGATTGGTAGTTTTGAGATGCATGTTAAGCGAAATATTGGAGCCACAAATGCTCCTGTTGACATCAATTCACCCGTTGTAGCTCCCCCTATTCCAAGTGAGCCCATGGATCAATCAGGTCTTGCTAAGCCTTCACCAGCATCTCCTAAATCATCTGTGGAGAAGCCAAACCCATTTGTGAAGGCATCCTCGGGGATGTTTGGAAAGCTATCTGCCTTGGAAGCTTCTAGGTCAAGTGGCTTTAAGCTTGTATCATTGTCAGCAGTATGTATTAGAATGTTTATCTGCTTGCATTGTTCAATATATCTCTGCCTTTAATTTACAATTGCGAATTGTCCTACATGTGGGAACATTTTCCAAGGGAAGGGCAGTTAATTAAGGGGAAGGAGCAACCTCCTGTCTGCAAAGAGGTAATGTTGTTTGTTTTCTTTCTCTTTGGAGCTTCTATGATTTTATGGTTAAAGGCTATATAATTTGAGACCCTCCATCTTTCTTTGTAGTTTTGAACTTCAATGTTGAATTCTTAATCATGACCTGAAAGATTCATTACATCAATGTTTGTGTTGCACTTTTTGTTGTGCGTGACAAATTCTTAAATGAAAAAAGGGTGATCTTATCAAGGAGGATCAGATGATAGGTTACGTGGATCAGTTTGGAACTCAACTTCCTATCAAGGTAAACCTTTCTCTGCAGTCCAGTTTATATATGTTCTTTGCTTGCGGCATGTGATAGTTGCTAGATTTTTTCTTACTAATGTTGCATAAGCAGTCTGTGGATGGGGAGCTCTTGAAGGTCCTCTTTGATTAAGGAAATAATTCACTGAAATTCTATCTTCGTTGTCATGATTTCTTTTGTGCCATGAATGGATTGATTGAGAAGGCTAAGCATCAATATATTAAGACTGAAGGTAAATGTGTAACATGGGTACAAACTGTGCTTTCTGATATTTTTTATTTATTTATTCGCATCTAAACTTGAAGGTAAATGAGGTAGCAGAGACCTACGAGCTTGTAGTAAACCGTGCTTTTGGTTGATGAAGCAAGGTTTTGTGGCTGGAAGAGATTATAAGTCATGGAATGGTGCCTCAACCCTCTTTATGAGATGCATTGATGGGTTGTTTTGTTATAACATGGCAGAAATTAGTGCTCAGTTCGAGAGCGTCATGTAAGGTTGTGACTTTGTGATGCTCCAACCGTCATTCATGGAACAACTCGATCCATCTTATCATGGAACGGTTCAAAGGTGTGTAACTGACCAACTGTTTTTTTTTCAAGTATTGTTGCAATTTTGGTAAACTTAATTTGTATTTTTTGGTTCCAGGATCACGACACATGGAAGGTGTCTTAGACCGAATGTTGCTAATTGTTGGCAAAGGGTGTACTGCATATTGTAGGGAATGCGAGTTTGAAGTATCGAGACTAAAGATCTCTTGGTAATCACTACTCTTACTGAATTTCATTCCGGATAACTATCAAAATAGAAATACTTTTTGAGAGGGTACTTGCGCTAAAATCTCCTTCACTTCTGCAACAGTGGGTTGTGCTCTTATAATATGGATAGCTAGAAACAAGTTTGTTTTCGAGGGGATTAATCGTCCGCCAAAACTACTTGTAGAGGAGCTGATGTTACAACTTGAGGAATTTCTGGCAGTTGTTACAAGTGAGGTTAAGGGTCCTGGTGCGGATATGGAGGATGGAGAGGGGAAATGGAGAAAGTCGTCACAAGGCATCATCAAGGTAAACTTCGATGCGGCTGTGAGCGAACAGTGGGGTTGCGACGTGGGGCTGGTAGCTCTGGATGGCCAGTAAGAGGCATGTTTTGTGCCTGCAAAGGGGGTTCAACAAACATGTGAGGTTGAGTTTAGAGGAAGCTGAAGCAATTCTCTGGATTGTTGAGGTTTGTATCAATCAAGATATCTCCCATGTGGTGTTTGAGTCAGATTGCTCCAGTATTATTCGCAAGCTGCAAACCAAGGAGAAGGTAAGGGGAGCTAGGAAATCTCCTGGAGCGTGTCTGAAGCATGGTGGAGAGGTTCAAAAGTGTGATGTGGAGCTTCACCAAACGTCAAGCCAATAAACCGACGCACTATATGGCGACCTTGCGACCACTAGAAGCTTTTGTTTGCTGTTTTAATGATCAATTTCCTTTGAATTTGAACAATTTGTTGTAGGATGACATAAGTAAATTGAATAGAATGGCTGAATGGTTGGTTATCAAAAATATTTTTTTAATTTTTTTTACCACTTCTATTTGCAGAGATTGTTGATAATAAAAAACATTAAAATTTAGGGTCCAAATTTAATTGCTTCCACTTTTTTTCATTTTTTTTTGGGAAGCAACTCAATTCATTCAATTTGTGGTTTGACCAAATAATGTTTTGCAGAATCTCTATTTTAAAGGTTGTCAATTTTAACCCAGTAGCTTGCACAAATTTATACAGTATTGTTGAAGATGCATCATCTTCTAACCAACATCATCCATGAGCAACTAAATTCACCTTTGCGTATTCATGGATGGAAATGTGTCGGATAGTTTTTGGTTCATTGACAGTTTGACACTGAGCACAAGGCCATATTGATTTCACAAGTGATTCATTGCCTTCAATTTCACTTCGATCAAAGGACCTTGTGAGGAAGATGCTAAACACTTATCTAAAGAAGAGACTCACAACTAATAAAGTTCTAAGTTTACTCAATTTGAGATTTTTTCAAGGATGTGATCATCTCTAAATAGGTATTTGAATACAACTTATGGTATATAACTTTTGTTAATTAAGAATTATGTGATTGTAAATCATTCATGGACCAAAAAGGACGCAGAAGCACTTGATACACTCTAGGTAGGTGTTCAGCTCCTTCCTAACTCCAGGTAGGTGTTCAGCTCCTTACTTAAGGATTCTGTTTTCTTTTCCATGCCTTTCTTATTTAATTTGATGTGTCGAATACTTTGTACTTAATACGTCAAACTCAACCGAAAATATTATGAAAACACCCGAACAAGGTTCGGGAAAAGAACTAGTTTCTTTTAAAAACAGTAGGTATTTATTTAAAAAAAACAGTAGGCTTATGTAAATAATATGTATTCATTTTATATGTAACATATATATATATATATATATATATATTAAAATTGATTATAATAGGCTTAGTATAATCTTAATAAGAAAAATTAAATAGGTTTGCGGGTACCCGCGGGCTACCCGCGCCCGCATTTGCGGACGGGCTTGGACACGACTTCCAACCCGTTAAGCGGGCTTAGCCCGGCCCGCGCCCGCAACAATGGGACAAAATCTTGAGTAAAGCCCGTCCCAAGCCTGGCCCGCGCCCACGTTTGCCCGGGTCTAATATTATTTTTCTCCAAATCTTCTTTAAATAAGCGGAAACTCTTCTACTATTTATTTTGATGCTGAATTCGTTTTGTAATCCATTTTGTATAAACTAAAATCAATTAAAGGGTACGACTCTCTTCTCTATGTTTGAACTCGAATTATTACTTTTTGAGTTTCATTACGTCCAACTCATTCACAAATAATTATCATTCTTGAGATTTTAAAGGATCTTTCTAACATAGATCTCTAGATAATAACCTAAATTTAATAAGCATTTTTCTAAAAATTTAAAGAATATAGTATAATTAAAATTTGAGAAAAACAATAAAAGATGCTAATAAATCTCATAAAAAACATAATTTTCTTTTAAAAAAATGATCTTCGTATATACTAATGGGGAATTTTTCTAGTTTTGTGGACGTGTTCGAGATCATACAGCTCGCTGACGACCGAGTCCATATATGAGATCTCCATACTTGTTCTATAAGGATACCCTGCGTTGCCTCTACCAACGATTAGAAGAGATGACTCACATTGTCCTCGTTCCAACGTCGTTCGCCTTTGCTAGTTTCGGCCTTCGTTCTCCAGTGTTTTCGCGGTGTCATTGCCTTTGTTGATCTGTCCTGTATTTTTTGGTTCTTTTCATAACGGTTTGTCCGTTGCCAATCTTTTCGACCTCTCGACCATTGATTTTGGTAAATCGAGAGCGATCATCCAGGATTCAAACCAGGGATCTTTGGGATACTACTAGGGTTGTGCATAACCGGGTATCCGACACGACACGACACGATAAAAACACGAAACCGATAAGGGGAAAAAGGTCGATCCGAACACGACACGATAAGTACTGGGTATCCGACACGAAAACACGATACAGTTTCGTGTCGGATACCCGTATAACACGACACGACAATTGTAAAAAAAAAAAAAAAATTTTCTTGGTTGCTGCAACAACCTACTGTAAACTCGAAAATGCAGTACAACCATGGTCTTCAATTACACTATTACAGTACATAAGAACAATAAAGCTGAAAAAATTACATATGCCCCAATTGCAGAAAATGAAAATTTGAACAATTGAAACAAAAAAAATCAAACACTCAAACAACATCAATTACACACGGCAAACAACATCAATTTTCGACACCCATAGTCTCTAATTCAATCGAACGATCGAACTGATTGAAAAACAAAAAGGAACAACTTACCGGATCCGAAGTGAGCGTAGAGCGAGGTCGATGATGACTTGAAGCACCGGATCTGAAGTGTGGCGAGTCTAGAGGCTGAGAGGAGTCCGACCGCCGCTCCCTAGAATGAAGAAGAAGGAGGAAGTCCGAAGAACGACGGCAACGACTTGAAGCACCGGATCTGAAGCGTGGCGAGTCTAGAGGCTGAAAGGAGTCCGGCCGCCGCTGCCTAGAATGAAGGAGGAGGAAGAAGACCAAAGAACGGCGACGGCGAGAGAAGAACGAACGGCCGCCGACTGCCGAGAATGAAGGACATCCGTCGAGAAGGCGAGAATGAAGGAGGAGGAAGAAGACTGGGTCGGTCTGGAACGGTGACGGCGAGAATGAAGCAGCGGAAGATTCGTAACCCTAGCCTAGTACTCTTTAGTTTAATTAGAAAGGGCAAAAAAATTAAAGGCATAAATTAAAAAGGAAGTGTTTAACATGTTTCGGACTCGAGACCTCACGGACAAGTCCGGAGAAGACACAAGCGGCTCTAACCAACTGGGCAAACCGCGTACTATGTACATCTATGACACTTTTTGTATTTGTATTATGCCAACAAGTTTATATTTAAAAAAAAAAATACCGTGTCATGTCGGATACCAGATAAGGGAAGAATTTCGAATTTCCGATCCGAACACGACACGATTATTATCGTGTTTTACCGTTTCGTGTCATAATCGTATCGTATCTATATCGTTTCGTGTTTTTTCGTATCGTATTGGTGCGGTTTCGTTTCGTGTCAACCGTGTCGTATTTTTTTTGCACAGCCCTAGATACTACCCACATGTCTTTTCTGGCTAAACCATTCTGAAATGGTTTTTCGTCCTCTCGACCCACCGGACATTTCTGATGCGTCGAATTCTTTCCGATTAAAAAAAAAGGAATATATCTTAAATTTCTTGAGATAGTCGACAAAGAGACAATGATCGCAATCCGCACGAGTCCCTCTTCATTGGATTCCCTTCCAGTGCTGCGTTGGCCCCATCCAACTCCGACATCACCCCCACAATCTATCAATTTCAATCATCTTTATATAAATATAGTATTTTTTTTTTCTTACAATATACTGTAAAAAAAACTCTGAACTCAATAATTTCAATGTCCCACTCGTAAATGACAATTAAATCAGGATTTATGATTTTGTCTACTTGCAAACCTTCCCTCCAAAACTCAAAACACCAAAATTCAACAATCATCCAACAAAAGTAGTTCTTTTTTTTTTTCTCTTCAATTCACTTTATAATAATAAAAATAATGATTATTTTTATATTGGAGTAGGTTTTTCTTTTTAAAGGCCTGCAATGGAGTAGTTGGGCTTAATTATTGTGACAAGATTTCTTTCAATTTGTAGCATTGTAACTCTTGGATTCTTGAACTTATGATGGTGTTACTCTTTCTGTCACATTATTATTGACCATCTAGCTAGCTAGATAGATTGGCTAATTAACTTTTTTTTTTTTTTACCCTATCTGCATGATTCTTGAGTGAATCAAAGACACTTTGATCTATTTAACCTTCACATCAATTTTTAAAAATTATAAAGCTAGTCTACTTCGCATCGGATATATTATATATATTTTTTTATGAAAAGGCTAAAATTGCTCATTTAGTATATGTAGGCGCTAAAATATAAAGTTAATGTAAATCAATAGAATTAATCAGACAAATCGACTGCGATAAATTGGGAAATTAAAATAAAGAAATTAGATTAATCCAAAACCATAAGATTTACAAGTTTCCAAGAAATGAAAAGTAGGAGAGAAGGGAAGAAAGATGATTCACTCTATCATATATAGAAGTATAAACTAAAACCCAATAAAGGGATTCAATTCATAGCCATAAACTAACAAAGCTCATTACTCATCTAATTTTGAGTTAATTAGGACTACCCTTTGCCCTAATTAAGAAAATCTCCTACCATATAGTTAATAGCCAAACAAAATAGGCCATTTTCCTTGCCACTCTTAAACCCTAATGTTTGGCCATACTTGATGTAAGTAATTAGCCCCAAATAAACACTAAAAAGGGTCAAAAGAGACATGTGTAAGTAACTCATCTCAACTCAAATTTCTTCTCAATTCGGATCGATTCGATATCGATCACTAGATGCATATCCTAACTCAATTAAGCATGGACAAATTCCTAGGTGCAAACAAGAAGAAAACCTCCAAATCAGAGTGGGGAAAGAACTTGGCTGATGGCGGCGAAGCAGACGACGAATTGGATAAGCAATTCAACACTAACCTCTTCTTCTTAGGTGCCGGAGGGCAAGCCGAAATCTTCGGTATCATGTACTTGTTCCCTTTCGGAGTCGAGCAAATATCATTGCAACTATAATTGGTGCCGATTTCGCCTCCATTATAAGTACTACCCTTAGCTGGTGATGAAGAATCAGTTGTGGAAGCAACTGAGAACTCCAAAGATTCAACCTTTTGCTTCTTGTAGATGCTTCTTGTAATTATTCTTCTTGCTGGATTGGCTGCAGCCGTTGATGATGAAGATGATGTTGATTTTCTCCTTGAGGGCGCCATTAATTTGAGTGGTTGATTGATCTCTTAATTTCTGTATTTATATACATATATATATATATAAATATAAAAATCAGAAAATAAATGGAGAGGGAAAAGAAACAGTTGAAGGGTCCAAATCAAAGACAGTTAATTTTGATCAGTGATACAGGAATAATTCTAAAGAGCAATCTGCAGAAATGAACACAATAGGGTGTTTGAAAAGTGCTTTAGAGAGAGACCAAAATCTGAGCAATAAAAAGCAATTAGGAAGGTTACCTTTTGTTGAACCTTGAAAGAAAATTTGGGGGAACAAAGCACCACCAAAGCAATTTGATCAGAGAATTGAAGGAGAATCAGAATTAGAATCCAAGATCTCGACAGCGACGACGAATGGCGGGAGGATGAAATGTAGGTGTTTGAGAGACACTCATCTGATATCTTGATCAAATTAACAAATGAGGGGTTTTGATTTTAGGGTTTAATTTCTTGAATTGGATAGATTTTGGATGGTTGGATGATTGGGGAACAAATTAAAGATAGAGAGAGGAGATGGAGAAAGGGACAGGGGATAAGAAGAAAGGGGGCGGAAACCCTAACTGGGAAACATGGATGGAGATGGCATGGCAGAAGGAAAGAGACCAGTGTGAAAAAGGAAGGAAATGGAGGGTGAAGGAATCAGCCAAGGATACACGAGTATATATTTTTTATAAATAAAATGAGGTTGCTTTGATCAATTTGATTACCCAATCAAATTAAAATATGAAAAGGTAAAGTATATACTATGTGTGCTTTTGAATAGCTACCACCTCCGTGACTATGTTTGGTAAATAGTAAGAGAATCATAATATTTGTGGGAAATTATGATTTTTTTAATACGTTTTGAAAGGTGTCAGATTCTATTGATCCACCTTCCAATAACGTCTTGTTAGATAAGAGATAGGAATTTCATATGGACCGGATGTGAGAGCTTCAATGTCCATGGAGTATCTGAGATGAGCCACCTTGTTTGCTACTCGATTGATTTCGCGGAAGACACGAGAATAAGGTGATCGCTTAAATTGCTAGAGGATATACTAGATGTCCATGACGATTATCTCGATCTCCCATGGCCAATGCCAGACACTGGAGATTGTCTTTTATATGACTATAAAACTGTCACCTTCAACCTTAATAGAACGCATCACCTTCAACCATAAGTAGGAAAACGAAGCCGAACTGAGAGGAGCCATAAGATAAAACAAAATCAACATGATCATGAATAACAAAGCCGGTTGAAGCCAAATTTGAAGGGAGTACTCTAGACCCGTTGAAATTGATCTTGAAGTGGGTTTCTGCCGGTTTCGTCCATCTAATATTTCTCCTACATCTAGGGATTGTTTTTTATCGAGTTATTAGTCTCCCGGTCCTCCTAAAATAATGTCTTAGAGTCTTGTAGTTTTTTTTTTTTTTTGATTAGGTAATAATTCGGGTAGGGACTCTACCCGATGGCATCCTTTCGGATGAGGTCCTGCAAGGCAGGATCCTGAAAGTTCTCAATTCCCCGGGCACCATGGCAAAGGTGTGCAACCTTATCAGCCACGGAATTGCCCTCACGGGGAACATGAGAGAACGAAAATTGCTCCACTCCATGGAGGAGAACTTTAATCTCGGATAAGATGAGTTCAATTTCCCAAGGGCACCTGGTATTGTCTCGGAAGTGTTTGATAATTATCATCGAATCCCCTTCAATGACTAACTTTTTAATTCCCAATTCTACCGCATTTTGTACCCCTAATAATAGAGCACGAGCTTCTGCCATTAATGGCGATTGTTGTCCTAGGTATTTGTATCCAATTTTAATTGGATTACCATGCCAATCACGGATAATGTAACCTACCGAACTAGAATGTCCTGCGAATGAGGAACCATCAAAATTAAGCTTAAACGTTCCCAGTGCAGGCTTTTTCCAACGACCTCTTTTTACCTGCATTTTCTTACTACCCTTTTTACCCTTGCTGGTGTTGCAGTGAAGCCTCTCTAAGTCGTTAAACTCGGAAGCCTTTTTCCAATTGTCAGAGATCGTATTTGCCATCTGAATGATATTATTGGTTGGCGGATTGTTGTTATCAAACACTAGTTGGTTTCTATGAAACCATAAACTCCACCATCTGGTGGCAATGATAGTTCTTGAACATTTGTTCACATTTTCCCCTATATATTGTAATATTGGTTTGAAATCCCTGGATGTTGTGATAATTTCCTGAATATTTTCTTTCTCGGCCCCTGAAAGAACGTCGGATACAATCTGGGGTTGACATTCCATAAAGAGATGCGTGTCATCTTCCACGGCATTTCCACATATTGAGCACGTACTAGGAATCTCCCTACCACGTTGGGCAAGTCTGGCTTTCGTTGGAAGTCCATTTTGACAAATTTTCCACATGAAGTTCTTCACTTTAGGCAATGTATCCAGTTTCCAAATCCAATTATTGCAATCATTCTCGATTGCCCATTCGCGAGAGAGGAGATTGTATGCACTCTGTGTTGTGAACCATCCGTGCCGGTCAGGCCACCAATATAGTCCGTCTTCAAAGGGTATACTTGGAATATGGATTGCGCATATGTCTTTTATAATTTCAGGGGGTAGAGTCCGTTCTAGCTTTTCCACCCACCATCGACCATTTATTATATAATCACTTACCCGCTCCTCCAACCTGACTATCGTCGGGCACTCTGGGTGGGACGAGATGGGCTTAGGCCAAACCCAACAGTCGTCCCAGAACTTGATAGATCGACCATTACCCACAGTCCAAATCAGACCATTTTTAAACTTTGGGATTAATGTACAAAGTTTAGCCCATTGCCATGAGTATACGCCCTTCTTTTGGTAATTCAATAAATTTTGTGACCGAAGGTATTTGTATGTGATCAGTTGAACCCAAGCGTTTGACGGTTCAGCTAGTATTTTCCACAGAAGTTTTAACTGAAGTGCTTCATTCATTTCACAAGCCTTTATAATCCCCATCACACCCTTACTATAGGGTCGACACACCTTGTCCCATCCAATCAGTGGTCGATACTGCAGGTCTTTATTCCAGAAAAAAGTCCTGTTGATTTGGTCAAGCTCCTTGTGGATTGAAGCTGGGAGCATAAAACTCTGCATCGCAAAGAGTGGTTTTGCTGACAGGTTTGACTTGATAAGTACTGCCCGACCCTGTTGAGATAACGAATTAGCTCGCCATTTTGAGAGTTGGTCTTTTGACCTACAGATGAGCTCTTGGAATGTGTCCTTGTTAACCCTACCATTAATAATAGGGCAATTGTTGCTGTATATATATGCTTCTTGCTTTCTAATATCTGCATAGTTTTCGTCATTGAAGACAATTTTATTTCTAATGGTCCATAACCATATAATGACTAGGTCTTTTGTTTCTTTTAGTTTATGCTCATAACTATTATTTGGATATATTGTTAAGCTTAGAAAAAATATATATCATTTGTCTTGTTGTTCACCCTGTTTTGGGTACAACAAGTGAACAAATGTTCGGAATCTTTAATTGGATGGTTGCAAAAGATACATGACAGGGGAACACCACCTCATTTTTCATTTAGTCTTTTTTTGTTGTTCGGGCATCATTCATCATAAGTTTTCATAGAAATTTATTGATTTTTGGGAGGCATTTCAATCCCCATATCAAAGCTATGTCACTCTTCTGGGTTCTTTGATGACATATGATCTTATCCAGTGTAGTCAAGGTCGAGAACTATCCATTACGTCTCGTCTTCCAATAAATTCGATCCACGATCTCAAATATTGGAATTTTGTTGTTTATAATCTTATGTACAATGTTGGAGCGAAGTATCTATTGCAATTGGTCAATTTTCAACTATTATCTGCATCTATATAGATTTCTACTTTGTCTGGAGACTAGAGCGGTAAATATATAGATGCACGTGGTGGTTAACCAATTATAAAAGTACAAGACCATACTAAGGGTCTCATGTAAAACGAGAGTTGTATACCCAAAATGTCCCCTCTATACACTACGTACCTTAATCACAAAAGCGCTCAAAACACTCCACCTACCATGAACTCTCTCGCCAAGTAGACCCCTTGCTACCACGTACGTTGCCTCCCCTTGAGTTGCAATTCCACTTCAAGGAAAGACGCGCTTTACAACTCTCTATGATTGTAGTAGCACTAGCACATACACTCGGATTACATGGTTCATTACAAAAAATCATCCTATTATGGGCCACCCATGTGTAGTATATTAGAGCCTCAAACGCCAACTACTTCGTTTTGGTACACTTTGGATTTCCTCACATTTTTCGGTTCCCTTGCAAACCAAGCTAGCCACCCATCAATAGTCGCATAGTGGCAATGAACTTCGGCCTAATCAAACACCATACGTTGAATGATTCTGGTAACAGAGCATTGGAACCATAAGTGGTCTTCCATTTCCTCTCCTTCTTTGGGACACTTTGGATTCCTACTTAATTTGTCTTTTTCTTTGATTGTGCAGTTTGATACTTTCTAGTTAATGAGTTTCCCTACCGCCATCCACTCATCTTTCTAAAATTTTATTATCTTTTCATTTCCTACTTGTAAAATTAGGCAGTTGAGGAATTCACCTTTTGCTTCCATTAGTTTTGTTCACTGCTACGAAGTTTTTTTTCTTTGTATTACCAAATATTCACATCCTTTATATATTTTTCTTTGATGATTTTTACCCACGTGTTATCTGGCTTCATAAAGATTTTTCATAATAGCTTCATTTGTAATGCATTGTTGATGTGTTTGGATTTGTTTGGTACTTTTATTCCACCTTGTTTCCTATAGGTAGTTAATTTTTTCTTAGCTAATCAATGATTTGTAATTGTTGTCTTTATTTTAAAAGAAAGATCTGGTGATTTGATTTAGGGGAAAACTAAATATGATATGGTATAATGGTAGAATTGCTTTGAAATATATATGTTCTGATTAATATTGCAGGTTAGAAAGACATATGTGGATACAAAGTGTGTTAGTTTTTTTAACCAAAAAAAAAAACTAGCACATGGTGTCCATTCGATCTTTTTTTTAAAACAAAAAATCGTGGGCACTCGTACATATTTATGTGCATTTATGAGTGTGTTTTGAGAATTTAATAAATTATAAAATCCGATTAATATATATATATATATATATATATATATATATATATATATATATATAGAGAGAGAGAGAGAGAGAGAGAGAGAGAGAGAGAGAGAGAGAGAGAGAGAGAGAGAGAGAGTGGGTAACTTGTGCACACCCCTTAGGGTTTGTGCACACTTGTAGGCCGTTGATCGAAATAGAATGAACGAACATGATTTCACCACGTGTCCAGTGATTTAAAAAAAAAAAAATTGAAAACCAACCCACAGTGAAAGAATTGAGGGCATGGGGCGCGTGTGGATTGGTGTGGAAATAAAACCCTAAATCCCAATTTTTCTTTTCTTCATCGTTTGGAGTTTTGCCGAAGCAGAGGCGGAGGCGAATCGGAGTTGGGGCCAGGTGGTGATAGGGTTGGCTTTCTTGGCGGTGCTAGGCGTGTCGAGCCGGTGGTCGGGGTTCGAGGAGTAGTAGTCTGCCTTCGGTTGGTGCGAGGGTCGATCTCGAATCGGAGTCGGGGCCATGCGATGCGAGGGTCGATTCCGACTTCAACACTGCCTCACGACGGGGCCTGCTTGCTCTCGGTCTGGGTCGCCGGCAGGGGTTGCTTGCTCTCAGGCTCTCTCGTTGTCGCCCTCCCTCCCTCCCGCAAAGGCATGCTCGAAGCGTCGGATGTGTAAGCATCCTCCATCGTCTCTAGTTGTTACTTGTTTCCGATGCTTTAGATTTTGCTGTCCTTGTGATTCCTTCATAATGTTGATTCAATTTCCCCCGTTTGGATGTGTTTTTTTGGAAATTGATTTGTGATTACTTCATAATGTGATTCAAGCTTAGATTTTTATGTAGATTTAGCCATCCAGAACGTTTTTATGGCCTGAGAAATGTTGACCAATTGCCCATATATTATACAACTTTTCTATTTAGTTTTAATTTTTAAAGTTTTGTTTAATTTCATCCTCTTCCCTTGTTGAATTCAAGCCATTTTGTTGCACTGATTTCCAATTCAAACTTTATTTTATTTTGAGTATAATTGTTGTTGCGTTTCTTGGATGATGAGATCCAGTTTTGTTGCACTGATTTCCAATTCAAGCCATTTTGCTTTTTTATGACTTTTGATTCCGGTACAAAATGGTTCATCACGAGTTCAGATAGAGAAAGCGAAGATTTAGGACAAGCCTCCTTCGACGGTGAATACAAGCATTGGGGAATATTATTCGGTGAATCCCTAAAGAATATTCAAGACAATTGTAAATTTTTTTTGCATGTAGAATATCGCAAATTGTGTAGGGAAATCTAGGATGATTACTTTTATTCGTGTACACATGAAACATTATTCAGTGAATCTCTAATGATTATTCGTTTATATAAGTCATTTTTTTTAATCTTAACACATCAACCATGAGACGTTCAGGTGAAATGTGAAATTTTATTCGGCGAAATATGGAGCATTATTCGTATAAATCTTAAGTATTATTGATAGATTTTGGTTTTCTTTTATCTTAAATTGATGGACAAAAATCAAAACATTATTCGGTAGCATATGACAAATTATTCAGTGAAATTGATAAGTTTTGTATCTAAATGCGATGGAAAAAGAAAATAGAAAATTATTCGGTACTATGTGAAACATTATTCACTGGAATTGACAAATTTTAAAACAACCCAAATCAGTATAATTTTTTTTAAGCAAGGTTT
This sequence comes from Persicaria tinctoria, assembly GCA_037127255.1. NCBI lineage: Eukaryota > Viridiplantae > Streptophyta > Magnoliopsida > Caryophyllales > Polygonaceae > Persicaria > Persicaria tinctoria. Next base: position 3,494,630 of record JBANSL010000014.1, read on the forward strand.
GGAGTGCGTGAGTGCTAAAAATTATTCAATGGAATTGATAACTTTTTATATGAACTAGATGGAAAAAGTATAACATAACATTATTTATTAGCATGTGAAATATTATTCGGTTAAATTGATATCTATAAAAAAACAAACGAAGTTGGGTGGATTTCAATATATAACCACTCAAAATTTTCACAAAAAATTAAAAAAAAAGCCGATTATATATTAAAAAAAATAAAGAGAGAGATACATCCTAAGGGGTGTGCACAAGGGTAACGTGTAACGGAATTATAGACGTTAGATCGAAAGGTAATTTATGGATGAGATTTGAGTTAAAATGGTTCTGATAGCATTACTATGGGCTTAATTGCAGGGAATTAATATTTGTCAGCAATGAATTCAATAATCAATGCATGCACGTTTCTAATTGTGAATGGAGTGAAAGTACATCATTCAAATTCATCTAGTATCTCATAATCTTAAACTGGGTGGATGAGACTAATTAAAAAATTGATGATGAATGTTAAATGAATATTTAGGGTATTGAATATGAATATTGTTTATAATTTCTATTTGTAAAATTTTGGATCGACAAAACTTAATCTGTAGTGTTATATATTCAATAAATCTATTCACAATATTCAAATTGATTGTGTAAAATATTCATCTTGCAAAATAGTGAATTAATAAAGTGAAGCATATGTAAAATGAATATATTCTGTGTCTGTTAAGCAAAAATTTAGTACGTATAAAATGAATATTGATAGTAACAAATATTTTGTTGATAAAATGCATGTGATGGGTAGAATTGGTGGTATAATATTTCAGTATTACATAATTTACATAGTCATATTCAATAAATTTATTCTAATTATTCACATTAATTGTATAAAATATTCATGTGTATAGGTGTATATATACATTCAGAAAATTTATTCTAATTATTCAATTGGCTATACATCACATGAGTATCTATATATACCTAAATAATCTCTAGTGCAATTTTTTTTAGTCGAAAAAAATCATTGCTAGAATCCAAATAAAATTTTCAAAATATGTCAACTTCTAATTGAATATTGTTAATTGGAAACGGGGTAATAAATGATAGTGCTTAAATTGAGCAATCTAGCATTCTAGCGTGAAGAGTTATTGTTTTTAATTCAATCTCATCCATTGACTCTCTTTCCATCCGACGCTTCTCATTACATTACACGTAATACCGTATATTTTGTTTCACTACAACCTTCACATATATATATATATATATATATATATATATATATATATATATATATATGCTCTTGGAAGTAGTTGGAACAATATAATGGGCCGGATAAGGATACCCATACTATAAAAAAAAAAAATTGAAGTACTGTTAGTAACTCTCATCCGACTGGTATGATGAATTTATTAGATCTCTAACCGATTTAAAAAGTATATAGAAAATAAAGTATAGTTTTTGAAAATTATTTTTTCTCTAATTTGAATAACTTTTTCATTTTGAAAAATTTAAGACATATTTATTTTTAGAGAATAATGTAGATTTAATAGCGTTATTAATTTTTGTTGATAAAAAACCAAAATATCAAATATAGTTGTGAAGAAAATGCCTATGACTCTATGAGTCGCATTTTTTAAAAGGATAATAAAAGGGGAAATTTATTATTGAGAAAGGAAGTGAAAAAAAAATTATGATTTGTTAAAATACCTAAAATTAAGGTAGGAATGACATGTCACCAAAACTTTTGTGTTTTGAGATAGTAGATATAGATATAGACTAGTGTAATACCCGTGCCTTGAAGGCATGAGAGTTTGATCCATTTTAATTTGAACATCATTTTATATATCTATATAATACTATATATATATATACACACGTGTTTACAACAAAAATATGTATAAAATATTTTTTTATAATTTATAAATTAGTTGGAAAGAGATACGATACAAATTTTGAAAATGATTTAATAAGGTAAAGTAGTAATAATACTCAAACACACCATCTAATATAATTTGAAATAAATATATAATTATTATCATTAGCATAGATCTAAAAAGTACAATATAAGCTCCTGTACAAATATTAAAAAATCATAAGCACATGATTGTGTGAATAATTTTGAAGTTAAATATGTAGATGTACATAACTTATTGATTATTTTCATGAGAAAGATGGTTAGAAAGATAGAGAAATAAATAGTGAAAATAAAGGTAAGATGGTAAAAAAAGATCCTTAAAGGTAGAAAAGTGATCTAAAAAGCCTCATCCAATATGTAAAATAAGCATTAGTAATGCTTGTGAGTCTTAAAATATTAAATTTTTTTCGATAGTCATTTAAGATGTCTAAAATAATTAAATTATAAAATAACACTTATTTGGCTCTAATTGATTTTTATAATTAATTTTTGAAATCGAATATTTACAAATTGATTATTACATGTTCGTTGTATGTAGACATTGTGAGGAATATTGCAATCAGTTAAAAATGATAAAACAACAATTTCAATATCCAAGAATAAAATCAGCCAAGAATTGACGAATGTTCAATGTACGTAGACGATTAAAATAGATCACAAATTGACATACAACATATCAAATTAAATAATATTTTAGTATAAAAATAGGAAACAAATATGTTTAAAATAGGAAACAGATATTTTAAAATTTCAGCAATAATATTGACCAATAAGAAAATACCATTTGAATAAAAAATTCAAGTTTAATTGTGAGCGTGACACATCTGCAATATAACCGAAAAGAGATTGCAATCGGGGAAAAAATGGAAACATGTCTCAATATTTACGACAATATAACCGAAAATTAAAAAAAAAAGAATGAATTCAAATCATATTTAAAATAGGAAACAAATATTTTAAAGTTTCCATAATAATATTGACCAATAAGAAAATCTCATTTGAATAAAAAATTCAACTTTAATTGTGGGCGTGACACATCAGCAAAATGCTAGCAAAATTAGTAATATTAATAGATAATAGATATAGATGCTTAAAATCTCAAAATCTAAAAAAAGAAAACCATATATGCTCTTAAACTCTATGTTATGACTAGAAATAGATTATTGCTAGTTTAGTAACCTGCACCTTGTGAGGGTCGCGGGGTCTCTTTTTACAAAGTATTTTTATACTCCCTCCGTTAATTAAAACATGTCACTTTAGAGTTTTACACCATCTTTAAGAAAACAAACAAAAATACACTTGCTCTACTTTTTTACTTTTTTAAAAATTATAACTAACATCTATCTACTCATTACAAGAGCAATTTTCTAAAGTGGGTGACAAAATAGCTAAAATAATATGTTTTTCTTCACAAGATTTACTTCCTAAAACGAATGTTTTAATTAACGGAGGGAGTATTTGTTAACGACTATTAGATAACACAATTATTTAAAGTATTTTTTATATTTCTTTCAAATCTTAAATGAAAAAAAAATCCAATAACTTAGTTAAATCAATCAAATAACACAACTGATAAAATATAAACAATTTTTTTTCATATAATATCAACTAATTAAGTAAATTAATCAAATAGAGAAACAAACAATTAACAACAAATCACAAGCTCTCAAATTTTCCTTAATTTAAATGACAAAGTAAAATTGATAATATATATTAAATTAATTAGAGGTAGAACCATGGTTAATTAAGATTTATTTTTTAAAATTAGAACTCATTAATGTACGATGTACTATTATTTTATGATTATTTAAGATTCAATAGGTAAAATAATCGTAAAGACTGAGATTTAATTAATTATTTAATTATCCGATTTGAAAAGTTTTCGAAAATCCGTTCTCAGGCAACTTGCTATTTATGAAAAATCCTTGAAATGATTCCAGCATCCTTTTGATTTGAGATTTGACGGATCTTATTTTCGTTTTCGAGCTTCGAATTTGAAACTTTGTGTCTAGTTGGTCCTTTTGAAATGGTTTGAAATTTCGACTTGGATTTTTTGAGAGTCGGGATTCGGGATAGATTGTAGAATTCGGATTTGGAGCTAATGGAACCATCTCTCTCACTCTCTCTTACCCCTCTTTCTCTTCCACTCCCTCCTCCTCTATTTTGTCTTTTTCTCCATTATCACTCATAAATCCACATTTGTCTCCCTGTATATAGAAAGCTCTAATCCCAAAACCCTAAAGACAACATCAAAATATGAGCAAAACCCCCAAAACCCTACTCTCTCTCCCATTTGAAACCCAAAAGAGAAAACCCTAACAATCTCCTCCATTCTCGATCTCAAATCTTCAAGCCTCATCAAATCCCCTTTGTTTTGTGTTTTTCCAGCCCCAAACACCTCAAACACACCTCCTATCTCTCCCCTTTGAAGATCGAGTGAAGAAGAAGAAGGTCAGTCAACGATCCAAGCAAAACATAAACTGTAGGAGCCCAGTCACCGTCGTGAGAAGGAGCCTAGGAGCTGCTCTGCTCGTCTTTGCTCGCGTTAATGAGCTCGTTCTCCCTCCTCTTGCTTTCTTTTCCTTCCAAGCCTTTTAAAGGTGGACCTTTACTGACTTCCTTACCTTCCAAGGTCGAAAAGGAGTGGATCTAACCCCAGGAAGAGTGAAATCGAGCCCTATTATCCCTCTCTCCCCTGTTTTTCGAATATGAGCTCAATCTCTCTCATTTCCTTTCGTTTTGGTCTCGATCTTTGTAAATGTAACGGCCCAGAATTATGATTTCCGGGTTACGTTTCAAGGGATAAAACCCCTTGTTCGGATCTTGTAATCCAGGTACGGGTCCAGGTTTCAAACTCATTTTAAGATTAGTAAAAAGAGGGATTTCAAACCCTAAAAACCTCGAAGGGCCATTGGATACCCTTAACCTGTCCTGAGACTATGTCGCGGAATCCATTTCAAACTAAAAGTAAAGCGGAAACAAAGTAAAGATACAAGTGCCACGGCAGCGCCTGTCAAAACCAAATCATGAGTGGGTAATTACCATTTTACTAAGTTAGGATATTAGCCAGATTCTTCGATTCGCCAAAAGAGAACCCCGTCATATAGACATCGAGCACTCAAAATATGCAGAAATACCTTAAAATAAAAAACGGGGAAAGGAGTCAGATCGAGCCACTCATGCGGGACCGGCAGTCCTCGCTGAGGCCACACAGTATGTGCTATACCTAATAAAGATGCTCTAATGCAGTACGAAAGTCAAACACACTAGCATGCTCCTAGTTATAATAATGTGTAAAAATACTGTAAAGGGCCCAAGACAATGCCAAGTGGCATATCCCTCTCCTACCTCCACCCCCTTCCGATAGGGCGGAGACTGGCCAGCTCGTGAATGCATTCCATCATAATCGGGCGGCACGCATGCCTAACCCGCTCCACAATAAAGCCCGCAAGCATCTCATAATATAAGGAAGTTCATGACTCGATTGACTCAGGGTACCCGATGAGGCTGGGCTACCCTATGACCCTAGCAAAGACTCTAGGACTATCACAGATAACGACCGTTCTGTTTCAAACGCATAAAGTAAGCAGATGCTCATTCAATTAGTGCAACCTAAACAGGATACTACATGGCATGCTTTTATGCATATGCAACACCTAACATAAAATGCAACAACAGGCATGAATTTCCAACCTGAGTAAGCCCCCTAGGGAACTTACCTGAAGATGCAGAACAGCAAGATAACACAAGCAAGGGCCCAAATGCAAGTCCAACACAATCCAAAAGCAATACACACCTATCATCAATTCATTTCCATAAGCTACCGGACCAACAATCACACACACGAATCCAAGTGTTCAACATACTCAAAACCAAACGATAGTAAAACCATTTTCCAAAACATTTCCGATATGATCAACATCAACCAAAATAATTCTTCAAATCAAACCCATTCATAGAATCATACCAATCGTATTTCCAAACTTCCTTCTCAAAACCAGCATTATCAAACCAAGACAAGAATCCCGACATTAAACATTTAAGCCTTAAACCAATACCTCAAAATCATATTATAGAAATAATTCCGACATTTTATTTCAAAACCTTGACCTTAATATTTCAAGTAACTGATAAACATTTTCGAAATAAATCCATCTTTATAAACCCCATTTACAATCAACAATACTAATTTGATAAATACAATTTAATAATAGATGCTAACATTTAATCATCAAATAGCCAGTAAAATATAATCAATATATAACAACTTAAATTAGAATAATTTAATAACTAATTACTCGGATGATAAGATCCATAGAATAATGAAACAAAAGTCCCAACAAAACAAACCCTCAAATCTGAAACAAGAAGAGGCCCAAACAAATCAAAAGAAAGGCCCAAGATCCTCCCAAAATCGGATCCAAGAATTAGGCCCATTTCCCATCTAAAAATCTGAAGGTTTATTTTGCAAACCGAACCGGCTTTATATATAGAGAAAAAAAAAGGTGAACCGGACCCTAAACAAAAAAGGGAAACCAGACCTGACCGCCCACTGTTCATTGCCTCTTTCAGGAGCCCCTGTGCGAAAATCCGGAAAGGGGGAAGGAAAAGGTTTGGGCTCGCCGGACTTGTGACTACCATCCCGCTCTCTCTTTCTAGCCTTTCCGACATCCCCATAACAAAACAAGACAGAAGGAGAGGAGGGGAGAGTGCTCACCAAGGGGGTCTTTGACTCGCCGGGAATCGTCGTCGGAAATCGATGTGGCTCGTCGGAGACTCGATCTGCGCTTGCTCGTACCTAGGACGGAGAGAGGGAGCTTAAAGGAGGGGACTTACGGTGTCTTTGAGTGAAGGGAGGAGAAGGAGTGGAACCGAACTTACCGAGACGAGAACAGAAAACAGGGGCGAAGGAAGACGGTGGTGGCGCTGGGACTTCTGGTCCGGCTCCTGGGCTTCGTTGAGGCTCGTGGATGCTGCTGTTATTGCTCGGGCTCACTCAGATGACAGAGAAGCGCTCGGAGGCGCTCAGGAGGAGAAAGGAAGGAGGTGGTGATGTCCTTCTTGTGGGTTTTCTGGAGGTTCTGCAGAGGAGGAAAATTAGAGAGAGAGAGAGAGAGAGAGAGAGAGAGAGAGAGAGAGAGAGAGAGAGAATTGGTTTTTGTGGGTTTGTGCAATGGATGCAAAGTGAGGAGTGTGGGTACATAAGTAGAAGGGGTGCAGAGGATGGGTGCTCCTTTGTGGGTTTCCAGGTGAAATTGTACATAAGAAGACAAATCTGTAGCTCTATAGCTGGCAATTGTAAGGCAAGGCCTTCCCATTCCCCAACGGCAGACGAGAGAGAGGAACGAAAGAGAGAGGAGGGAAAGAGAGAGAAGAAAGAAAAAAAAGGAAAAGAAGGGATATATTATATATATGAGGTCCCAAACAGATATTTTAAATACCCGAATAAATATCTCGAAATCCGTTCGCTCGAACCAAAATCCGACTCTATTAAAATAACGCTTCAAAATTATGAAGATATCGACATCCCAAAGTTTATTTCAAATCCCGAGGCAAAACGATAGAATTGTCCTTTACAGTTAAAAATTGGGTCGGAATTTGCATTAAAAGTTTCAATTTCGATTTAGTAATTTAAAGACGAGTTTTCCTTAAAATATCCGAATTATTATTATTTTTTTTATTTTTTTTTTCGACTTAAATCCATTTTATATTATTTGTTGAAATTTATTATTTAAAAATCCGGGCCTTTACATCATCCACCTCTAAAAACAAGTCTCGTCCCCGAGACTAAAACCAAAATAAAGTAGGGGATGAAGTTTGAAATTGATGAGTCCTAGGACCATGTCTAAGAACCTTGTAATCATCTCGGTTGCGTCTTCCGGGATTCTCACAACATTCTAGTCACAATCGTGACATCTCCAATTGGCCTTGACAAGTATGCGATAAGCGCCCCTATCACATACTCGCTTCGACTTTTCGGAAGTACCACAACTCTCTACAATATCATTACTAGGTCTTAGCAAGCACCCTACAAGCGCCCTCATAAAATGCTTGTATCCACTTCGTGAAGTATCATAGAGTTGCCCGGGTTTGAAAAGTTTCAAATGGAATTCCGCAGTTGAAAAAGATTGGCCTCAATATCGTGGAAATTATCGGCAACGTTTATTCTTTAAAATTTCAAGTAATTTCTTTTCAAACCGCGCAAAATCTTCAAATAAGACGTTTAACCATGCAAACTTACACCAAAACAAGTAAAATCGTTTCGATCAAAATTTCGTCAAATCCTCCAAAACTAATTCAGTTTCCCACATAACAATCAATCAAATTCAGAAGCTCGGAGGTGGAATCATCCACCTCTAAGGGCTAATCCCATATTCTCTTCCTAGGTTCCAAAATCATTTTCTCATCATTCTCAGCTCAATATGCACATAAGTAAATCAACTCATCAACTCATAACATCATCAGCCAAAAGCATGTTTTCTCAACTCAATATGGCAATCTCAACATCAATCATGATAATCTTACCCATTCGACATCTCAACAACATAACATGTTTTCCCATAACATAAATCATACAATCACGCCAAAAGCAATAATAAAATCTCAACATCATATCACGAGTCATAGGGTATATCTACCTCATACAGAAGGCATCACAAGTGCATCATCGAATTCTCATAACTTATCACGCAAGCACGCATGTCAAGAGATCAAAGAGGTTAGGTGTCATGGAGTTAGTACGCCACTACAAGTCAAATCTCACGATCGCATCTCTCATCGCAACACCAGTAGAACCAGTCATAACATGTGTTTTTCTCTTAATGCACACATAACTCACCTAAACATCTTATCAACCTATACGAATTCTATTCCGCGTAAAGGGAAGTCAAACAGTATATCAGTCATCGAATGTCAGCATATTCACGAAACATCATCTTGACTCATCACAATGGCAAATGGCAATCATTTAGAAATCACGCATCATTACCTCATATATACAAGTCATGTTCATCCTCAAAGTCGTATTCATCATATAACATACCCACAATCATGCTTAACGATCATATAACATAACGTCATGCTTTATCACCCCATAATATAATATCATGTTTTCACATAGCAACATGTCATTATCTCATGATTCATATAACACATCGTAACATGCTTCTAAAACGCATAACATGGTAGTAATGCTTCAATATATCATGATAACATTAGTCACTACCAATTAGATTTCAGTATTTGCATAAAAACATGTAATATCAGTCTATATCAGGTTCATCATGGTTGCTATCTAACATCGTGTCAGTACATTTTAATAATCACATAATCAAGAAGATATGCACATCATACTAGTCAAAATAAAACACAATCTCCACTCGCCCATCTCCACTCTCAAGCCAAGACCAATCCTCTTCTAGACTCACCAACATCAACTTAGACAAAATTCCCTAAAGAAATCTCAATTCATCCCAATGCTCAATCTCGCCCTCATTCCACCAAACTCTACCTCACACCATCCACCTCTAAGAATTCAACTCCTATCTCTAGCTCCACACCTAACCATCCTCTCATGCTATGTCCTAGATACTCTCAAGAGCCATTCCCTACTCTTCTCATACTACTCAAGACATTACAACATCATACCCTGCCAACCACATCCCCCTCTCGTCTTACCTCGTAATACCATTGATCATCCTAACCGCCTATAATTCTTTTACCACTCATCAACCACTCCACAAGAGAACTCTCACCCACAAGTTCAAAGAAGAAGCAATCATGGACATAAGGACTACATCTTATCAACAAGCATTTATGACAATAGCATCATTAACTCTCGATTCCTGTCATGCTCAATAGTTATTGCAAATCATCATGTATGCACGTAATTAAGTCAAGCTAATAAGTTCCATCATAACCTTATCATATAAACAATTCAGGGTTCTCAACATTCATAGTTCATTTTTTTATACGTACAGGAATTTAGATAATGCTTAGCAACTTAGAGTGTCAACACATCAAGTCATCATGGCACATTAGAGCTATAAGGCATCAAATCATATTATCATAGACAACATACAATCATCACCATATCAGCACATCAACACGTAAATCACATCGCCAGGTCAGTGCAATATCATCATCAGTAAATTCAGAAGGATTAGCAATTCGAACGGAGGATACTTCCGCATGCAAGTCATATCGTACTCGTTAACCGCAATCTTCAAACGTGCTCGTTCTGCCGACATCGTTGATCCTGAGGCTCGTGGGTTATGGACCCACGCTTCCGCTGCGCTGCTATATCGCTATCCAACTTTCCATTCCCTCTTCCATGCGATTGCTCGTCCAGTATATCGCGTAAGAGTCCAAGTTAGGGGAGATAGGGGAGTGACGAGAGAAGACAACCCAAATTCCTTTCGGGGACAAACATGGACCACAACTAAAGACGACAATACTAGAGGCAAGACTCTGACCCGAGAATAGCAACAACACCCTTATGGAAGTCAATTAGGTTACAATTGTGACGAGCAAAATGAATTCATCATGGAGCACATCAGTCACATTAATCCACACTAACATGTACCTATATCAAGGAGAACGACATGCATATTCATTCCAAAAGACACAATCGAGTCCTACACGGATTCATGCGAGACAAGTTAACAGTCTATTATTCCATGGAAGCAGAGATGCTTAACAACTTCAGGCAAGATATGCGGAACCAGTAATGATCATGCAAGATTCAAAGTCATGCGGTATTTAATAAGGATGGTAAATATCATGTATATGAACAATGCACGAGCATGGTACACACATCAACAATTGAGTTCAAATATAGCATGACGAGGTATATCATAGCAAGCAGATTAAGCATCATACGAGAACATATAAGAGCATCATAGTAACTATCTCATCTTAACACACTGGTCATATAATAGGTCAAGCATGACACGTAATCATACGACGAGATACATTTAGAAAGCACATGCCCTACATGATACTAGCAACACATGATGTGATACAAGCACAGTCAAGAGTCATTAAAAAGGGGTTAACAGGATGTTCACGAAACATGAGGAATCATCAAAAGTAACAAGAAGGACATCATGGGAAATAGATTATAATCATGCTAAGAATGAACCATCATAGGACACATATAAATGTACAATAGTTATCACATCATAGAACAGGTACAACATGTAATCATTTAGCGAGTCATATTGGAAATCCTAAGCCCTACAGGATACTATTAGCACATATCGAATCATGACCACAATCAAGATAACTAGGCTAAATTCATTCTAACACTCATGCATATGCGAAATGATATAACGTGGTGTGTGATCATGCGAGGTGTCAAGTCATACATCTATGCCAGCACAAGAGGAATTCATAACGTAATAGGGAAACACTACCGAGTGATAACATGTGAGCATGCTATGATAAACCATCACCGAAAGCAATCGAACATCGAATTCAACATCAATCTAATTTGCATAAGTAAGACATTTTAGGATGATAGAAAGAGGGAATGATCACACTATCAGGGACCTAGCTCGAGAGAGAATCAGCAATGATGCAAGCAAGGTATAAATACGCACAAGTCACAACCAAGGGTCCTACATGATGCTAAAGACTCAACATACATGATGCTAAAGACTCAACATGACATTCGATACATACATGCGCTTGAATGACCAATACATCGATGTGCAAGAAATCATATTAACATATCCCGTGATATAGAAGCATGGGAGGAATAAAGCAATGCATAATGCAAGCCTACGCAACATGCAATATGACTATCATACAAGGTATGTGTACATCAAGTTGTAACACGTATCCATCAAGTAAGGAACTCACTCAATCATGATACCAGAACTGAACAATCACACTATCATGAACCTATTTATAGGGAGAACATTAATCATGCATTCATCAAGACTCAATCATACAACATATTCCCCATCCAACACAAGTAATCACACAACCATATCAATTGCAAAACAACCAACAGTCGTTAATCTGACGAATACACAGAATATATGGGCATGCTGTAGATTCTGGTCACAAAACGAGTAATAAGCGTTAACGCGTCATCATCTAGCATCCTAAAGAGACCATGTACAAGCATTCATATAAGGGAGAGTTGATCACAAATGTAATAACACGAGCAACATTTTACAAATGAGCATTTGCAAGGTACATGCAGGAGGTTACAAAATCATGTCATGTAGTTCAGAGAGAGTCACCATTACAACCAGACAGAGATCCCTAAGGGCAACCATTGACCTTCCCCAACTGACTCATCACCCCTCTTTCCCGTGGGACTTTGGTACAACTCTTTGTGGTAAGAAAATGAAGGTTGATCATCATATGAATCAAGAAAGACAACCCCATGACACCTTACTTTTGACTCAAAATGCCATCAAGAACCACTTTTCAATACTCACTCGGAGAACCTTCATATCCATACATGATTCCGACATAATGTATTTACCAACCCGATTCCCTGTGGGAGACACTGACATCCGGGAGAAAGACTCGATAACACCGTCAAAGGGTTAACAAACATAGTGGAAGGGGTTGTTTCACACAAGCTGGGTTTGACAATGTAGAAATAAAGGCACTCCCGCTATCTGGTTTGCACAGGTAAGTCAATACACATTTTGTATTTAAGGCACCCAAATCAGATCTCTAACATAGCAAGCATTCAACACAGAATTAGTTAATAACACACATAATGATCTCCTTGGAGTCTCCCAACCCATCTGTAAAGAACAAGCTGATATTTTACCTATTGTTCCCAACTACACCCAATAGGGGTGGTCTAGCATCTTTACTACCCACTCACGTCCCCGTTTGGTCGGTTTTCCTCTTTTATTACAAGTCAATTTCATTACTTAGTCCAATTTGGGTTAGGCATCTTAAGTTCATTTTGCCCCTTTAAAACACTTTTAAATCCCTTGAAATTCATGGGCGGTTTTCCAAAACATACACTTGACCCTTGCGTACCCAAATTGCACAACCTCAGCTCTGATACCATCTTTGTAACGGCCCAGAATTATGATTTTCGGGTTATATTTCAAGGGATAAAACCCCTTGTTCGGATCTTGCAATCCAGGTACGGGTCGAGGTTTCAAACTCATTTTAAGATTAGTAAAAAGAGGGATTTCAAACCCTAAAAACCTCGAAGGGCCATTGGATACCCTTAACCTGTCCTGAGACTATGTCGCGGAATCCATTTCAAACTAAAAGTAAAGCGGAAACAAAGTAAAGATACAAGTGCCACGGCAGAGCCGGTCAAAACCAAATCATGAGTGGGTAATTACCATTTTACTAAGTTAGGATATTAGCCAGATTCTTCGATTCGCCAAAAGGGAACCCCGTCATATAGACACCGAGCACTCAAAATATGCAGAAATACCTTAAAATAAAAAACGGGGAAAGGAGTCAGATCGAGCCACTCATGCGGGACCGGCAGTCCTCGCTGAGGCCACACAGTATGTGCTATACCAAATAAAGATGCTCTAATGCAGTACGAAAGTCAAACACACTAACATGCTCCTAGTTATAATAATGTGTAAAAATACTGTAAAGGGCCCAAGACAATGCCAAGTGGCATATCCCTCTCCTACCTTCACCCCCTTCCGATAGGGTGGAGACTGGCCAGCTCGTGAATGCATTCCATTATAATCGGGCGACACGCATGCCTAACCCGCTCCACAATAAAGCCCGCAGGCATCTCATAATATAAGGAAGTTCATGACTCGATTGACTCAGGGTATCCGATGAGGCTGGGCTACCCTATGACCCTAGCAAAGACTCTAGGACTATCACAGATAACGACCGTTCTGTTTCAAACGCATAAAGTAAGCAGATGCTCATTCAATTAGTGCAACCTAAACAGGATACTACATGGCATGCTTTTATGCATATGCAACGCCTAACATCAAATGCAACAACATGCATGAATGTCCAACCTGAGTAAGCCCCCTAGGGAACTTACCTGAAGATGCAGAACAGCAAGATAACACAAGCAAGGGCCCAAATGCAAGTCCAACGCAATCCAAAAGCAATACACACCTATCCTTAAGTCATTTCCATAAGCTACCGGACCAACAATCACACACACGAATCCAAGTGTTCAACATACTCAAAACCAAACGATAGTAAAACCATTTTCCAAAACCTTTCCGATACGATCAACATCAACCAAAATCATTCTTCAAATCAAACCCATTCATAGAATCATACCAAACGTATTTCCAAACTTCGTTCTCAAAACCAGCATTATCAAACCAAGACAAGAATCCTGACATTAAACATTTAAGCCTTAAACCAATACCTCAAAATCATATTATAGAAATAATTCCGACATTTTATTTCAAAACCTTGACCTTAATATTTCAAGTAACTGATAAACATTTTCGAAATAAATCCATCTTTATAAACCCCATTTATAATCAACAATACTAATTTGATAAATACAATTTAATAATAGATGCTAGCATTTAATCATCAAATAGCCAGTAAAATATAATCAATATATAACAACTTAAATTAGAATAATTTAATAACTAATTACTCGGATGATAAGATCCATAGAATAATGAAACAAAAGTCCCAACAAAACAAACCCTCAAATCTGAAACAAGAAGAGGCCCAAACAAATCAAAAGAAAGGCCCAAGATCCTCCCAAAACCGGATCCAAGAATTAGGCCCATTTCCCATCTAAAAATCCGAAGGTTTATTTTGCAAACCGAACCGGCTTTATATATAGAAAAAAAAGGGTGAACCGAACCCTAAACAAAAAGGAAAACCAGACCCGACCGGCCACTGTTCATCGCCTCTTTCAGGAGCCCCTGTGCGAAAATCCGGAAAAGGGGAAGGAAAAGGTTTGGGCTCGCCGGACTTGTGACTACCATCCCGCTCTCTCTTTCTAGCCTTTCCGACATCCCCATAACTAAACAAGACAGAAGGAGAGGAGGGGAGAGTGCTCACCAAGGGGGTCTTTGACTCGCCGAGAATTGTCGTCGGAAATCGATGTGGCTCGTCGGAGACTCGATCCGCGCTCACTCGACCTAGGACGGAGAGAGGGAGCTTAAAGGAGGGGACTTACGGTGTCTTTGAGTGAAGGGAGGAGAAGGAGTGGAACCGAACTTACCGAGACGAGAACGAAAAACAGGGGCGAAGGAAGACGGTGGCGGCGCTGGGACTTCTGGTCCGGCTTCTGGGCTTCGTTGAGGCTCGTGGATGCTGTTGTTATTGCTCGGGCTCACTCAGATGACAGAGAAGCGCTCGGAGGCGCTCAGGAGGAGAAAGGAAGGAGATGGTGATGTCCTTCTTGTGGGTTTTCTAGAGGTTCTGCAGAGGAGGAAAATTAGAGAGAGAGAATTGGTTTTTGTGGGTTTGTGCAATGGATGCAAAGTGAGGAGTGTGGGTACATAAGTAGAAGGGGTGCAGAGGATGGGTGCTCCTTTGTGGATTTCCAGGTGAAATTGTACATAAGAAGACAAATCTGTAGCTCTGTAGCTGGCAATTGTAAGGCAAGGCCTTCCCATTCCCCAACGGCAGACGAGAGAGAGGAAAGAAAGAGAGATGAGGGAAAGAGAGAGAAGAAAGAAAAAAGAAAAGAAAGGATATATTATATATATGAGGTCCCAAACAGATATTTTAAATACCCGAATAAATATCTCGAAATCCGTTCGCTCGAACCAAAATCCGACTCTATTAAAATAACGCTTCAAAATTATAAAGATATCGACATCCCAAAGTTTATTTCAAATCTCGAGGCAAAACGATAGAATTGTCCTTCACAGTTAAAAATTGGGTCGGAATTTGCTTTAAAAGTTTCAATTTCGATTTAGTAATTTAAAGACGAGTTTTCCTTAAAATATCCGAATTATTATTATTATTATTATTATTATTATTATTCGACTTAAATCCATTTTATATTATTTGTTGAAATTTATTATTTAAAAATCCGGACCTTTATAGTAAAAGAGGACTTTTACTCATCCTCTATCTTTCCTAGGCTCGATCATTCATTTTCTTTATCAATTTGGAGCTTGAAATGCCACCATTGAAGCTTGTGAAGATTTCCTTGAAGACTTTTGGTAATCCCTCTTCCGCCCTCCCTCTCTGGTCCTCGTTGGAGTCTTTTTGTTTCGTTTATGGTTGGGATGAGTTATGTTTTGATTTAAAATTGGTTTGGCAAAGAAAGGATTTGATTCAAGGAAAAAACGAGCCAAAACGTTCGAATCTCGCCGCGGCAAAACCATGGTCACAACGGCGAGTTAGAACAGGAACCAGAGGAAGAAGAAGGGCATTTTCCCAATCGTGAGGCAACTTTTTCCACGGCAAAAGGGGCTTCTCGTGGCCAGCAAATGCCCCATCTTCGCGGGAGCCTTGGTGAGGGTTTCGTCGCGGCAAACGGTCATTTCGCTATTGCAAAACCAATCCCTTGATTCTTTGGTCCTTGGTTTAGTTTTTGGGTTGGACCAATCAATGACGGGTCTATTTTTTATTTTTGACTTTGAAATATGAATTTTAAACATATCATTTTAAAGGATTATTATATGTTCAATTTTGTTGTTTTAAATGTCTCGGAATGCTTTGGTTGTTTTAAAACCTCTTGAAAGGTTTTGAACCCTAGTTATTATTCAAATGTTTGACGATCTTTAGAACTTTTATTTCAGGAATGCTTTTGGAAGGCTTTGTGTTTTCAAACCGAGATGTCAGGATTCCTTTAACGATAACTTTGACGAATTAACCGCACTTAATGATTTGAGAATGAACTTGAGTTAACAATGTTTCACGAAACTTGTTTAACGGACTGACCTAACTTGTCGGACTTTTGGACTTCTTTTAACCGGACACCTTCGGACTGTTTAATTGAACTTGACTTGGACTTTGACTTGAGACTTGATTGGACCGATGGATTGTGGATATAATTGGAACTGGACTTTGAGATTGAGATTGGACATATGAATGATGAAGAGTTCTGAGAATTTATATGAAACAGTAGTTTTTGGGTTTCTCGGCTTTCGGATGTTTCTCGTATTTCGAAATGGTTTTGAAATGTTTTGACTTATCGAATAGTTTTGGAAATGATTTTGGAGTATGTGTTCTCTCTGTGATTAGTTAGTAGGATTCTTTAGCTTATCGCCTTCTTATTATTTATATTAGGTGCTTGTTGACTTGTTGGACTTCTGCTACCTGCTATTACCTTTGTTGTTCGGCTTTGCAGGTAAGTTCCCTCGTGGAGCTTGCTCAGATTGATTCTCATATGCATGTAGTCACATGACATACTAGGTGTTGCATATGCATAAGAGCATGATTCATGTAGTATCTTGCTTAGGGTTACACACTTGAATGAGCATTCGTTTACTCAATGTGTTTGGAAGCAGAACGACCGTTATCTGTGAGTCATAGAGTCTTTGCTAGGGTTATAAGATAGCCAAGCTTCATCGGGTTTATCCTGAGTCATTATTTTCATGAGATACGAGATGAGCTTGATTGTTTTATGAACTTGACTTATATGAGTATGATTACGTTATGAACATGATGACAGGATGCTGATGATTGATTATTGGTGCGCATATATATATATATATATATATATATGATGGAATTGCTACACTATAGCACTGAACTGGTCAGTGTATGCCCTAACGGGAAGGGGGAAGAGGTAGGAGAGGGATATGCCACTTGGCATTCTTTGGGACATTTACTGCACTTTCTGCATATTATATCCTGATAAGTATGACTTGCGTGTTTAAATTCCGTCTTTGCAGTAAAACCATCTTTATTTAGGTATAACGTATATGTTTGCCTACAGTGGGACCTGGTCACGTGTATGAGCCTGAGTCTGATCCCACGCCCTGTATTATTTTTAGGTATGTTTGCAGGTTGCTGCTTGTTCTATACTTCTATGATGGGGTACCCTTTTTGGACGATTGTCGACCGAGAGACTGACTCCCACCAGACTTTGACTTGGATGTTTTCTATACTCATATTTCCGTATTTTGGTTTTGACCCGGCTCCGTTGTGGCAAGTTGTACCTTGATTTTAGTTTTGCATGCTTTCCACTTGAAATGAATTTGAGTGACTTAGTTGAATAGGACAGGTTTTGGGTACCCAATGGCCCTTCGCTTGTTTGGGGTTCGAAATCCCCACTTTCAAAGACTAACTTTTTGAGGTTTGAAACCTAAACCCGTACCCGGATTGCAAGATTCGAACGAAGGTATCCAACCTTCGAAACGTAACCCGACCCAAATATTTATATTTGGGTCGTTATAATAGTAAAATAAAAATATGTAATGTTAAAATAATCTAATCAACCATTGATGTTTGATTTACTCATTGAAAAAAAGAAATGGTTGATTATGATAGTTATTATGGATTCACATTAAACATATTTAGGTAAATTAGAAAAATGGAATATACACTTGATCTATTTAAGGAAAAATGACCAAATATAATACAAACTATCACCCGTGAACCAAAAATAATACGAACTTTAAAAATGACTAATTCATATACAAACTAATCCCTAATAAACCAATTTTGATAAGTCCAAATTTTTTTTTACTAAAATTTCAATCAAAATGTGATTTAGTAAATAGAGATAAACTTCGGGCTTAAAATAAAATTAACATAAATTTTGCCTTCTTCCTTCCTCATTGTCGACCTCCCTCATGCCGAGCAGCCCATGGATGATTCTATTCAGGCAATACATCCATAAAACACCCACTCAAGATGTCCAAATAGCCTCGGAATGAAGGTTATGTGTCTTACAACGGGAGTTACGAACACATGCTAGGTATTTTTGGCAAAACAAGAGTTGTGTTGGTCCGATCGTGGCATTTGAGCACTCGTTGGAAAGCTAACTTCAAAAGCTACAACTTTACTGAGGATGTCTCATCATAAATCCTGCTAGCTTGAATATGGCCAAAAAATAATTTTCCCATCAGTTTGGAATCTGGACAAATTTTAGATTTTTTCTAGAGGAGGTAGTCCATGAAAAAAATCTCAAAATCTCCAAAAAATGAAAATCGAAAATCATTTGCACTAGGCAATGCGTGATTCTATATATTCAGGCAATGCTTCCATAAAATGCCCACTCGGGGATGTCCAAATAGCCTTGGAATGAAGGTTATGTGCCTTATAACATGAAATAGTATACGGACACATGCTTGGTATTTTTGTGGAAACAAGAGTTGTGTGGGTCCGATTGAAGAATTTGAGCACTAGTTGGAAAGATAACATCAAGGGATACGACTTTACTGAGGACGTCTCGTGAGAAATCCTCCTCAAAATGACAAAAAAAAATCATTTTTTCCTCAGTTTAGAATCTTGACAACTTTTAGTCTTTTTCCAAAGGGCCAATACGTCCATAAAACGTTCACCCGGATGTCCAAATAGCCCTGGAATGAAGGTTATGTTAAAACAAGAGTTACAGACACATGCTCGGTATTTTTGGCAAAACAAGAGTTGCGTTGGTCTGATCAAGGCATTTGAGCGCTTGTTAGAAAGCTAACTTCACGGGCTACAACTTTACTAAGGACGTCTTGTGAGAAAATTTCCTTAAAGATGGAAAAAAGTTCATTTTTTCTTCAGTATGGAATCCAGACAAATTTTATACTTTTTCCAAAGGAGGTAGTCCACAAAAAAAATCACAAAATTCAAAAAAAATGAAAATAAAAAATCATTTGAACTAGGCAATGTGTAATGCTATTCAGACACTATGTCCATAAAATGCCCAATCGGGATGGCCAAATAGCGGCGGAATGAAGGTTATATGGCTTACAACAGAAGTTACTAACACATGTTTGGTACTTTTGGCAAAACAAGAGTTGCGGGTCCGATCAGGGCATTTGAGCACTCGTTAGAAAACTAACTTCAAGTGCTAAGACTTTACAAAGTACGTCTCGTGAGAAATCCTCCTCAAAGATGGCCAAAAAAAAACATTTTCCATCAGTTTGGAGTCTGCAAAAATTTTAGACTTTTTCAAAAGGGATAGTCCACGAAAAAAATCTCAAAAAAAAAGGAAAATCGAAAATCCTTTACACTAGGCAAGGTGCGATTCTATTCACCCAATACATCCATAAAACACCCACTCTGGATGTACAAATAGCCCACGAATGAAGGTTATGTGTCTTACAACGGGAATTACGGATACTTGCTCGGTATATATTTTGGGTGAAACAAGAGATGTGTTAGTCTGATCATAACATTTGAGCACTCGTTGGAAAGCCAACTTCAAGTGATACGACTTTACCGAGGACTTCTCATGAGAAACCTCCTCAAAGATGGCAAAAACAATCATATTTCATTCAGTTTCGAATCTTGACAAATTTTAGATTTTTCCAAATGGGGTAGTCCACGAAAAAATTCAAAATCTCAAAAAAATAAAAATTGAAAATCCTTTATACTAGGCAAGGTGTGATGCTATTCAGGCAATATGTCTATAAAATGCTCACCCAGGATGTCCAAATAGCCCCAGAATGAAGTTTATGTGCCTTACCATTGGAGTTACAGACACATGGCTATGTTTGGTGAAACAAGAGGTGCGTTGGTCCGATCGGGGCATTTGAGCACTCGTTGAAAAGCTAACTTCAAGAGCTACGACTTTATTATGGATGTCTCGTGATAAATCCTCCTCGAAGATGACAACAAAAGCATTCTTCCATCAGTTTGGAATCTAGACAAATTTTAGAAGTCTTTTGCACTAGGTATGGTTTGACGCTACTAAGACAATACGTCCATAAAACGTTCACTCGGGATGTCCAAATATCCTCAGAATGAAGGTTATGTGCCTTGCAATAGGAGTTATGAACACATGCTTGTATTTTTAACAAGAGTTGTGCTGGTCCGATTGGGGCATTTGAGCACTCGTTGGAAAGCTAACTTCAAGGGCTATAACTTTACTGTGGACGTCTTGTGAGAAGTCCTTCTCGAAGATGGCCAAAAAATCATGTTTTCATCAGTTTGGAATCTTGACAAATTTCATATTTTTTCCAAATGGGGTAGTCCACGAAAATTCTCAAATTCTCAAAAAAATGAATATTGAATATCCTTTGCACTAGGCAAGATCTGGTGTTATTCAAGCAATACGTCCATAAAACGCCCACCCGGGATGTCCAAATAGCCCTGGAAGGGAGGTTGTGTGCCTTACAACAGGATTTACAGACACATGCCCGATATTTTTGGCGAAACAAGAGTTGCATTGGTTCGATCGAGGCATTTGAGAACTCGTTGGTAAGCTAACTTCAAAGGCTATGATTTTATTGAGGATGTCTTGTGAGAAATACTCCTCGAAGATGCCAAAAAAAATTATTTTTACATTAGTTTGGAATTTGGACAAATTTTAGACTTTTTCCAAATGAGGTAGTTCACGAAAAAATCTCAAAATAAAGAAAATCGAAAATCATTTGCACTAGGCATGGTGTGATGCTATACAGGCAATACGTCCATAAAACGCCCCCTCCCCCCGAGATGTCCAAATAGCCCCACAAGGAAGGTTATACAATAGGAGTAACGGACACGTGTTGCATGGGTCCGATCGGGGCATTTGAGCACTCTTTAGAAACCTATCTTCAAGGGTTACGACTTTACTGATGACATCTTGTGAGAAATCCTCTTTGAAAATAGCCAAAAAAAAAACCATTTTTCTATTAGTTTGGGGTCTTGACAAATTTTAGCCTTTTTTCAAAATGGATAGTCCACGAAAAAAATCTCAAAATCTAAAAAAAAAAAAATCAAAAATTATTGGCACTACGCAAGGTCTTATGCTATTCAGACAATACGTCCATAAAACGCCCACCCGGGTGGTCCAAATAGCCCTAGAAAGAAGGTTATGTGCCTTACAAAAGGAGTTGCTGACACATGCCCGGTATTTTTGGCGAAACAAGAGTTGCGTATTTCCGATCGGGGCATTTTAGCACTCATTGGAAAGTTAACTTCAAGGGGTACAACTACGTCTCGTGAGAAATCCTTGTCAAAGATGGCCAACAAAATAATTTTTTCCATCAGTTTGGAATCCGAATAAATTTTAGATTTTTTCCAAAGGGGTAGTCCACGAAAAAATCTTTAAAAAAATCAAAAATCAAAAATCTTTTGCACTAAGCAAGGTATGATGCTATTCAGAAAATACGTCTATTTATAAAATGCCCACCCATGATATCCAAATAGACCATGTGCCTTACCTAAATAGCTTCTTACCTTGTCTAGTGTAAAAAAAATTCAATTTAGATTTTTTGAGATTTTTTCGTAGACTACACCATTTGGAAAAAGCCTCAAATTTGTCCAAATTCCAAACTGATTGTTCAGACTCGACGTTGTTGTGTAAACGCCCACTCAAGTATATTGAGCCCATGTAACACCTTTTAGAACATCGTAAAGTAAATAATAATCCCTCTCTCCAACCTGTAAATACTGTATAATTTGAAGATTATATGGTGGTAAAAGTGATTCAAGAATCAGAAATTTCAACTGAAACAATACCCAGAACAAGTAACCCAGCTGAATGTGAAGAAATAACCTAACATGTATATCTATACACTTTTTTTTTTTTTTTACCTCACATGAGCACATATGTGGTGTTTCTTATGAATAGTTTGGGAGAGAGGGTGCAAGAATAGCACGATTATAAGATCAATGTCGGAGAAGTAGAGGCGATTTCAGCAAATCAACCGATCTTCTCTGTGTTCGAGTCATCTGAGGGCCATATGACGGTCTCCATAAGCCTCTCGCGCATCAACTCTAGGTTTTCATCGGATATTTCCTTGTAAATTTCGGCATGGTCGCATTTCTAGTGTAACAGAAAGAGAAGCACCAAAAACGGAAAGTATGAATGATACATTTCTAGTTTATAGCAGGTTTACTGTGAGGCGAAAAAGGGCACTTAATTTGCATTGCACCATGGGACTAAAAAGGAATACCTTGATCCATTTTCCGTAGAGATGAAGACGTGTTGTCATTACTCTTTCCGCGAGTTCTTGGTGTTCCTACCAATCAAAAAGAATCTTAAGTCTATATGCTGTTCTTCAGACGAAGAAACGGGTAAGAGGAAATTTCAAAACTAGACAAAACTGTTTTTACCTTCACCAGACGTTTGATGAAAAGCTTGCCATCTCCAGGATTGTTTGACACGACGAAACTGTTGCATCAAGTAAAAAGCTTTAGATCCCTTCCGAATCAGATGCAAGCACAAAACAAAAAGTATCAAAATGACAGCATCTCCTTACTAAGACTTCAAAAATAACATGTCAGTTTAGATGTTTAGTTCAACAGTGATGGAGAGGAGAAAGCAATGGAAACAAGAAGAGCGTCTTCTCACTTGTAAAACCACGTGTATTTGGGCGGGTTCATCTCGTACAGCTGATGCAGGACCGTCCTCACAGCCTTGTAAGTGAAATAGTTGAGTATTTGCTGCAAGCAAGTAGATCATCATTTCAAACACAACAACGATTAATGGCCTTAAAGGCAAGACTCTTGTCTTTCGGGTTTCCAAGTTCTTGAGATGAATACAATATAAAGAAGGGGCGGAATTATGCAATAGTAATCAAGCAACTAAGAACAACAACAACAACAACAACAACAAACCTAGTGTATCGCACTGACGCCAGTAATTTAGTAAGCACTGATATGTGAACATGTTGGTTTTCTAAAGCTCTAGACTATGCTTTCCACAGCTGGTGATGTGATACTGTCGCATTTTGAAACTGAATTTTGTTTAGAAAATCCGACCATTAGGCACGATTCATTGAATACCTTAGCTAGATTATACTTGTAGAAACCATGGTAATTGATTGCGAACTATGTTCATGTAGTTCCAATCCCGTAAACCATCTCATCTATTCTCTTCAACTCACTTTTCATAAGCTTAGATTCATTGAGATCTAGCCTTGGAATACGAAAAACACGACTCTTAAGAGTCTTAGCTTATTGGGCATGTGCGCCCGAACACAATAGATATTGACATAAGATAATTACTAAGGAAATGAAGATATATACCGCCTTGACATCTCCGAAGCTGTCTTCATACTGTCCGGCGAGCTCACTAACGATCACACTGCTCCTTGGACTCCTCTGTTTCCTAATCAAGCTCCTATTGACAACCCTGTGAAGCACTTTCCCAGCATCAACAAAGGAGCTTCCAAGCTCCAACGATGAAGACACCGCGGTTTGCCTGCTCATGAGCTGCCTCTTGCTCACCGAGCTCGATCTACACACAGCCATTTCGCCTCCACCCTTGATTAGGCTCACCGTGGAGGAAGGCAGAGCGTCCACGCACAAGCAAGGGCAAGAGTGCGCCGAATCAAGCACGGGCGAAGCCACAACAGTGAGAGTCCCAACCATCTTAATTCCCCAACCTGAACCCCCAACAACCCAAGAACAATTCAAGAGGAATCTGAATACCCAGGTGGCAAATTGAGGATCTCAAAGGCGCCCAATAGGGAGAGGGGGAAAGATACGGGATTCTCAGTGGGGAATATTATCAAACAGTTGGTGGGTATCTCAGAAAAGTTGAAATCTGAGCGGCTGATTGGGGAATAGTTGGTGGAGAAATTGGGGAAAGGGGATGAAATACCAGAAGGTTGGAAGATTCAGCGGGATTAATGGTGTAGAATGAAGAATTGAATTTCTTTGGTTCGTGTTTGGGGTGCTTGGAAATTAGGTTACCAGACAAAATTATGAGGTGGAAATCTCTCCAACACAAAAGAGGTGATTGTGATTGTGAAGGTTTGGTTTGGTTTGGTTAAGCACTTTTGTACTTGGCGGGCTTCTTATTTCTCCCTCCATCTTACGAACCTGGACGGTTATACTGCAAATTGGTGGGTTTGTGGTTATAGTTAGTTGTGTACGTATCAATTAGAGCTTATAGGCCGTTTTTAAATAATATTTGTAAAAAAATACATAAATGAATTCGACGTATTAGGTAAGATTCGATTGGTCGAGAAGTTGAAAATATACAAACACCGTCAACAAAGAAGAAAACACCATCACTTTCCAGCATTGCTATAGAGAGGCGAATTGTGCAGATGGTTTTCTTGCGAAATCTCAGTTGAGATGTAATTTTATTTTGAGTTATTATTGTGAGTTTCAGAACATTATCATGGTTGATGATTATGGATGTTGGTAGTAAATCTAACTCTTTGTCTACTGTAAAAAAAAACCACCAGGAAAAAAAATTAAGGGATGAATAATGGTGTGTTTGCCATTTGGTTTAAATTGTTGGTTATGACACGCGAGGTGAAGGCCGCTTTCTACAGCTATGTGAGGGTGTGTGATGTTTGGTGTTATAGAGGGAAACCTAAAAAAAGCGAGATAAAAGTTATTCGTCAAGACTTCTCACTTTTGGTCCTTACATAAGATATGACCATAGATCATGACCATTGGTGGCGTAACATTCGAGCTAACAATGTCTAGTTCTATGTCCGTGTCTAGTATCATGTTGTCTTGTCGCTTGATTTTTCTATATATATGCTTTCCTTGGTTTTCATTTGTCTTAACTTTTACTCTTTCTTCAGCCCCTACGATTTGTTTATGTTGTTCTTGGGTTTGTTGGAAACACTAGTTTTCAACTATATAGTTTAGGGTTAGATGCGTGCCTCTTGTAAAATATCTTACTTAAATTAGTGGGTTTTTATTAAAATAGAAAGGTTAAATTAATATGTTATCGGACGGTTCATAAAATATGAACAATGAGATAAAAGTGAATAGATTAATTTCTCGAAAAACATAATTTTTAAATAAAGTTTCTACCTAAATGAAGATTTCAGGTAAAAAAAATGTTTAAGAGCATCTCCAAAAGCTTCCCTAAAATAATCTTCAAAAAAAAGAAAATTATAAGTCATATATTTTGTATTTTTTTTTATCTCAATTCCAACAACTTTCTCGTAATGAAGTTTATTCCAAAATATATAGAGATTTTCCCAAATTTAGAGAATGTAATGAAAAAACGGTTGGATAAATAATCATTCTAATAGTTTCCAAAATATTAAGATGGATAATCTGTTGAGCTTGCTCTAACAAGACTGAAATTAAATTTTATTTTATTTTATTTTGCCTTTTATACGAGGTTTTCAAACTTTGCAAATACTTCCATAGTAACTTTTCAAAACATTTCACGTGTGGGAAACTTTAAAACTTGTCGGTACCCTTATGAATACAAAGATGAAAAGCATTTAAAATACGTTCTTCGGAGGATTTTGAGTGCAATTATATATTATTGTTTTTTATGTGTCCAAGCAAAGTCTCCTTTTGCCTCTATTCTCATCCCCACAAAATGAGTTTAAGCAAAAATAAATCTTATTAAAAATTTTGAAAAATTATGTCAATCTTGCAAACAATGTTTCTATAATAAGCTCACAAAATGTTAGTGTGAAACCATAGAAATAATATTTAAAAGGAAATTTTACAAAAAAATAATGGACAAATTACATAAACCCCCACTAAATATCAAGTTTTTCACTTAACTATCTGTTAAAACGGAAATTATACAAAACTACCCATTAAATACAATTGGTTAATAAATCACCACCCATGATAAAATTCTGTCAATATTTTTTTGAGAGATTGAACATCCACATTTATACATACTAGATGCATATATTATTTACTAAAAATTTGCAAATTTAAGGTCTTATTGGTGTATAAATTATAATGGTGGGATAATTTTTTTTATTTTCAGCTAATTACAAGTCCGGGGTGTTTCAATAGCTATTAACAGAAAATTTAAACAAAAAGTGGGGTAACCAACGAGTCAACAACCCTTTGCTCTAGTAACTCTTGCAAGAGATCAAGTGTTCAAATTCCATTATTTACACATTATGTGTAATTAGTGGATGCTCAAACCTTCATTGGCTTGGGTATGTCTAGTGGTGTGACAAAAAAAAGGGATAAATCAGTCATTTTTCTTGATGTTTTTTTTTATTGAGCGGTGATTTATTAACAAATTGTATTTAACAAGTGATTTTGTGTAATTTCAAATTTAGCAGGTAGTTAAGAGAAAAAATCAATACGTAATTATAATAATAATAATAATAATAATAATAATAATAATAATAATAATAATAATAATAATAATAATATGGTTTCAAAATCTAAGTCCTAATTCCGCCAAAACCCTAACTTGACAACAAGAAAATTATTTTGGGCTCAAACTTCAGCACAAGTGAACATGAACAAAGGTAGAGCACAAACTCATTGAAGGAGAACTTGGTCAACTTCACAACTTGATATGTGCAGGCAAGAGATGCCTACAGATTGCTCCTGGCTGGCTTGATTTGCTGTGGATGATCTTTGCAGATCCTTTCATCTTGTACAAAATAGAATATTCACATGTTTAATAGTCCTCTATGCACGATGTCATTTTAGCACTCGATCAGTTCTCATATCCAATACCGGTCACTGGGGTTCGCAACGCATCTAGAGTTGCATATATTTGGCCGGACATTGGGTGTGACTGATCCCTGGAAGTGAAGCAATGAACCTTGTTCCTAACAGAAATCCAACTAACCCCGGGATCTTTGCTTAACCCTTTTTCCTTGAGCTGGAGTCTCAAATCTCTAACTTCTGACCACAGGCCAGCGGCTGCATAGACGTTTGCTAACGCGACATAGTTTGCCGCATTGTTCGGTTCTACATCCACAAGCTTCTCAAAGGCGGTTTTGGCTAGCTCCAGGTTGGGGTGCAACCCGCAAGAAGTAAGCAGAGCTCGCCAGATAGAGGCATCCGGTTCAATGCGCATTGATCTGACCATTTGCTTCGCTTCGTGCAAGTATCCTGCGCGTCCTAGCAGATCCACCAAGCACCCGTAGTGAAACAGTGCAGGGGAGATGCTGAAGTCTTTAGTCATGGACTCGAAAAGCTGGAGGCCTTGTTCTATCATACCGGCATGACTGCAAGCAGATAACAGAGACAAGAAAGTTGCCCAGTTTGGCTTCAAACCGTATTCAACCATTTGCGAGAAGGCATTTAAAGCATCGGACACTTGACCATTCTGGCCATAACCAGAGATCATCGCGTTCCATGATGTAGGGCCTCGCTTACTGATGGAGCTAAATATCCATTCGGCACTTGTAATGCTTCCACATGTCGCATACATGGAGAGGAAAGCATTAGCCAGAGCACGATTAGAGTCGTCTAAAGACTGCCTTCGGATAGAGTAAGCATGTAGGCATTTCCCTAGTGGAAGACACGCGATGTGGGTGCATGACGCGAGTACATTGATGATTGTAACTGTATTCGGCTCCACTTCAGACATCATCTGGTGGAAAAGAGATAAAGCTTCGGAAACTAGGCTGTTCCTTATGTAGCAGGCAATCAAAGAATTCCATGATATCAGATCCCTGCGCGGATAAATATCAAATAGAAGCCTAGCAGTTGCCTCATCACCACAGTTCATGTACATCTCTGTCAGTTTGGTGTTCAGCTCCACATTGATTTTGCAACCAGCATCATGCTTGATTGAATACCCGTGTAACGATTTACCTAGACGTAGATCGGATTCACCTTCACAGGCAACAAGCACAGATATGATCGTATGTGAGTTTGGCTTTGTGTCAGAAACAAGCATCTTCAGAAGGTAGTCCCAAGCTTGAGATCTAAGCCCATGGTTTGCCAATGTCAGGATGACAGTGTTGTAGGAGACGACATCCGGATATTCAATCTCTCTGAAAATCTCAACCACCTGTTCTATATGGTTAAGCTCGGAATACATACTCAGCAATGCATTTGCAATTGCAGGATTGTTGAGAAGACCACATTTAATTACTTTAGCATGTAACGATTTACCAAGTTCACGATTCGTGGCTGATTCTGCACATATTGAGAGCAAGATACTGATGGTATTTCCATTCATCTTGACTCCCTCAGATTGCATTTGAGACAAGATATTCAAAGCTTCATCATAGCTTCTGAACTCAGAGTAGGCGGATATCATTGAGTTCCAGACGGCAACATCACGAGTGGGAGCAGAATCAAACAGCCTGCGTGATGATTCTAAGTCGCTGCATCTACTATACGTACTCAGTAATGCACTTATGATGTGCAAATCCTCAAGGAGTCCAATTTTAACGGCCATTTGATGGAGTTGCCTGATCAATTGAAGAGAACCGGTCTCTGCACACGCCTTTAAGATGATCAATATCGTGACATTGTCACACTTGATCCCGCAATCAAGCATCCTGAGAAATAGTCCACTAGCTTCCAAGTGATCACCTACGTCTAGATACCCTTTGATCATCGCATTCCAATTCACGACACTCCTCGTAACCATTGAATCAAACACCATTCGAGAAAACCTCACATTAAACCCCAGGTAGAATCCAATCAAAGCTGATCCAATGTGATAACCTGAATCAGACATCCCACTCCTCAAGCAGTAACCATGAATCTCCCGGCCGAGTTTGAATTCCAACAGTTCGACACAAGCCATAAGCAACGCCACCATAGCCCTCGAACTAGGCTTCAATCCCTCAACCACCATTTGCTTAAACAACTGCACTGCCTCCCCGTAACATCGACACAAAACATACCCATTTATCATAGCATTCCACAAAACCACATCCCTCTCAAGCAATTCATCAAACACCTGGCGTGCATCCTGAATAAACCCACACTTACAGTAAAAATCAACAAGGCCTGTCCTAACCCTCACATCATCAAGCAATCTGTGATTCCTCAAATTCCAATGAATCATCTTCCCCGTTTCAACTGCTCTGAGATTCGAGCAAGCCTTCAAGCCTTCAGAATCAACGGCAAGGCAACAGAATCAGGGGAGATGTTAAGCGATTCCATCTGAGTGTACGTTCTGAGAATCGCTTCATCATCTTTCAGCTTCGCCTGATTCTTTACGATTGAATTCCAATGAATTGAGTCCTTTGCTAGGGTTTTGAGGCCAACACAAGACATTGATCCCATTCCAAGAAATTAATATCTACAAAACGACGCCGTTTACCAGATCACAGTAAGAGCAATAACAATTAACAGCATGAGTGAACCCGGTAGAAGATGAAGCTGAATTTTTTAATGGTGATGTAAAATGGGGGCAATAATTCAACAATGAATGTGGACTAGAAAAGCGGCTAGGTACGTGCCTTTGAAAATTTGAAGATTAGGTAATGCTGTAGGGTAGACCCTTACTCTGAAACATTGTATATCATATCCAATAGTCGATCCTCTGGCCTCTCCATTTCCGGATTCTCGACGACGGGGCCACGTCTCATCCGAAATTTATTTCATTATTTTAAATCCGGCGTCATTAAGATCGATCCGGCGAAACTAGAGGTGTTCGATTTCCGCGCGCGCAAAGAGAGAGAATGTTGCAGCTGGTGTTGGGGGCGGCGTTCTCGGTGGTGCCGGTGATGCTGCTGATACCGCCGATGAGGAGGCTGAGCAGCTTCTTGGCGAAGATGGAGGATCTGATGCAAGACGCCGCCGTGCAGACCTCCGAGATGTACACGCTCATCCGCGACGGTTGCCACGTCATCCTCTCGCTTCTCCGGCGTTCTAATACGGCGTCGAGTCGGCAATCTCGTCGGCGCCGTTCAAATGAATGAAGTTCTACAAATCCTCAAGCACACTTTTTTTTTCTTTTGTTTTTTCTTGAGTAAAAAATGTGTAATGCGATTTGTAGAACTTCCTAAGTAGGTTTTAAGTTCGATCTTAATGTAAACTTATTGTTGGAAAAATACTAAATATAAAAGATAAATCAGTTCAATGTATATTCTTATATTGTTCTATCCTATCTATCTATCTACTAAGTATATACATGTGTCCTATTTGGCACGTTGCGGTTGATTCTATGTGGAAAAAAAATATGATATGTGATACGTTTTAGTTGATTCTAGAGGAAAAAGATTAATAAAATAATATGTTATCACAGTTTATATAAAGGTATATATAAATCACAATCTATCTATCTATCTATATATAGTATAACCTCCGTTCAGCAAAACTTGTCGTTTACTATTCATGCACGCTTTTTTAGAACGTCAAGTTTTGCCGAACGGATGAAGTATATATATAGATAGATAGATTTTAGTTAATTGGCATAAATATATGTGATGCGTAAAATCTACACCCTAATTCTTGAAGGAGATTGTGGGTTGATGAAGATCCGAATCCCATCAAAATCCTCCAATTCAAGAACAAACGAGGTCGGGGCGGGGCTTGTCTCCCCCGGAGGACCCTCCGACGCTCAAGTCAGTCCTTTTTTTTTAGAAAGAATTTTCTTCACGTATTTATATTAGTCGAGCATAAATGAAACGGTCAAGGCATTTAATTCAAGGAATTGAAACGGTTTTAATATTTAATAAAAGAAACTATTACCGTATTGATGTCGACCGAGACATTAAATATAGGAAACGGTCGAGGCATTTATGTGGGTCATCACAATAGAATAAGCGGTAATTGATAAAAAGACGAAACTGTCCCTGCATCGTGTTTTCGGGATTTTCCCTCTTATAATTGCCCCTCGGGTTTCCTCATCATGTCTCGATGATGAAGGAAGCCCGAAAAATCGGTGATTCGTTGGCCGCAAATGGCGACTTATTGGCCTTGAGCGGTTGTTTTGGCCTCGAGTGGCTATCGTTGGCCGTAAGTGGCTATTGGTCGTAAATGGCGATTCATTGGCCGTAAGTGGCGATTTATTGGCCGTAAATGACGATTCATTGGCCGTAAATGATGATTCATTGGTCATAAGTGGCGATTTCCGGTGGCTGTAAGTGGCGATTTCTGGTGGTCGTAAGTGGTGATTTTCGGTGGCCTTAAGTGGCGATTTCCGGTGGCCGTAAACGGGTGATTTCCGGTGGCCGTAAGTGGCAATTTCTGGTGGCCGTGAGTGGCGATTTCCGGTGGCTTTAAGTGGCGAATCTTCACTTTTTCGAACAATTGTTGTAGCTTTGAAGACGTCGTTTCATGACATCTACCGTCGTTGGACCCGGTAAAAAACATTGCACTTCTACATAATTTAGAACAATTAAGCCATTAGAAGATTAGTATTGTAATGTGTAGTGCCCCTAGCATGTTATATGCCCCTGCACATAATTTATATACCTTTGGGGGGACGTAATAAGCTAAAAATCTAGCTTGTAAGAGTTACACACTCTTCTTTCCATTTTTTTAGGAGGATATTAAAAAACAGGCACATCTTCATTAAGAAACTCTCCACGAGTAAGGAGGTGGGAGTAGAAACTTAGCTCACAAATTCCTTGCTTTGAGTAATAGGAGCATTGGTTGCCTTCATTACCCCCAAATTTGCTATAATGTCATTCTTGACCTGGTTATAAGCTTGCTTTGGGTAGAATATCACACCTCTGACTTGCTCTTTGTGTCTTTGTAGCTCTTGATGCCTCAAATTATTTTGGTTGCCCCAACACACTCCGTAGTGGTGAATCTCGCCTCGACGGTTGCGAGACTTGCATTCATGCTTTTCCCAAGAGCGCAATCAATGCTTGTTTCTCATACTTCCTCTACGAATACCTATTCAAAAGTACAACACAAGCGGAGCAAACGAAAACAAAACAAAACAAAAGACATAACCCACAATCTAAACAACCAGAGTAAGGACATGATCGATCAACTCAATTCAAACTCATTCATATGTTTGCACAAGGCGACCACAAATGTCAAACAGACAGTTGAAAAATGAACAAATAGATGCAATTAACACATAGAGAGATGAACAATAACACACATATTCACGATTAACACCATAATACCTCAATAGCGTGTAAACTAATGCCATCACAAGAAACTAAAAATCGTTAACTAAAGATCAACCCGAGCATCCTAGTTATAAATTAATACGCACTCCAATAACAAGTTGCCCTTTAGACATGCTCATTAGTTCATGACTTCAATCATATATGCATCAAGTCTAACCGGTCAAAAGATTGCACCAAAATTAACCCAACAGTTCAACAATTTAGAGAACAGTCTTCAACAAAGACTCGAAACCTTACAAGCTCTCCTAAAAGCCAAGCTAATTAATTGACACACCAAAACACTTAGCTCCACCTCTTCGGCAAGAATTAATTTCTTATCTCAAGAAAACTCTATATACCCTTCCCTAGAATGTTAATATAGCCAACAGAACACTTTAAGAGTGAAACATACTATGAAATTATGAATGTAATTATGATCATCCTAATCTTTTCAACAACTAATACAATTAATTTCTACTTATAATTGCCTAAAAGTAACAGCTGACAAGAGCAACCCAAACGACGCCAATATCAATTTCATTAAATGAGATCGACGGATCCGGCACACAATTTGACATATTTCAAATTCTAAAGCCTACGAACAAGGTTTGAGTGCACTTGCCGATTCAGATTTAGAGTCGAATTCTCGAGGTTGGCCATGAAGTTGTGAACGACGATCTAGACCCATGGCGCCACGATGTTCGATGCCGGAGTTCAACAATAATCCTCGCTTCCATCTCCTCCGCTGCACACGCCCTCGTGGCCCTGGCTGTGGATCTGGTGCTTATCGACGGATCGCTAATGCACTCGGCTTGAACTCGATCGCTCAAAGCGAAGGATTGAAATTCGACCGGAGATGAGTTGGCCAGCGAGGCTCCTGGCGGTCGGGAGCGTGAGGGTTGTGGAACAGGCCCGATGGCGGCTAGGATCTCTCATATCCGCCAGACCTTGCAGCGGATGCCGGTGATATGTATCTCAAATCTGGGATCGACTGCCATGGCGATTGTAGACCTTCTCACGGTGGATTCATAAATCTAGCGTCGGCGGAGAGACATAATGGATTGTCCCGCCTTGTCGCGCATGTTTGAGCAGTGCATGACCAGTGATTGTGCCGTCGGTGCCTGGCAAGGTTTTGACAGTAATCAGCGGCGGAGGGATGTGAGCCAGGCCGACGATAACTCACTCGTCTTCCCTATAAACGCCTCGCTCGAGATCAAGCCCGATCCGTTGGTCAATCCCAGATTCATCTTCTCCAGGAGCTTCGATCACACAACTTTTTGATCGAGTTTCCCACAGACGGCGTCAATTGTGATGCGTAAAATTTGTAGAGATTGTGGGTTGATGAAGATCCGAATCCCATCGAAATCCTGCAATTCAAGAACAAACGAGGTCGGGGCAGGGCTTGTCTCCCCCGGAGGACCCTCCGACGCTCAAGCCAGTTCTTTTTCTTTAGAAAGAATTTTCTTCTCGTATTTATATTAGTCGAGCATAAATGAAACGGTCAAGGCATTTAATTCAAGGAATTGAAACGGTTTTGATATTTAATAAAAGAAACTTTTACCGTATCGATGTCGGTCGAGACATTAAATATAGGAAACGGTCGAGGCATTTATGTGGGTCATCACAATAGAATAAGTGGTAATTGATAAAAGACGGAACCGCCCCTACATCGTGTTTTCGGGATTTTCCCTCTTACAATATAAATAAAAAATATTTCATAGCCATACTTACCAAAAATATTAATAGATATATACGTAGTATTTGATAAGTGTCATTTTATTTATATCTATATTATTTTTTTGGTGGAAAATGATTTATGTTTATATCATTATTTTATTATTTGTTGAAACCTATCTAAATTATTTACATTGTATTATTGTATTCTATGTACACGGTACATGACCTACACTAACACTAGTATGGCTATACTTATTATGACCAAAAATATTGAAAATTAATTTAAAAATATATATTCTTATACTTATTATAATTATAGGTGATTTATCTTCTTCTTTTTTTAACAAATGTGATTTGGCTTTCAATTCGTCATTAAATGGGCAAAAAAAAAAAAACTCTTTTACATGTTACATTATTACACAATGGACTCTTTAAGTGTGAAAGAATAATATTTTCATTATTTTTTTAAATGAAAAGTGGTTAGGCGAACTCAGTACGATCAGTAGTCCACTCGAGCATTCTTTCGGATAAGAACCTGAAGTTATAAATTTGTAATATGGTTGAGGATAGTGGACTTTGGTTGTATGACCCAAAAATGTCAAATTGTATGCGACATATATTGATAATTTCCCTAAATACGTGACAAATATGGATTGTTTGGAAGCAATATAAGCTCATAAGAGAATCAACAGTAATCATTTCGACTTTTCAATGACATTTTCAAACACCCTAAGTGTATTAACAATGCAGAGGTTGTCACATTCTACTTCGATGTTTAGAATGTCCAGTTTGAGTGCTTCAAGGATCATGTCTCTTAAGGTCATAGCCTCAGCTCTGATAACTAAGCATGGTGGGATAGTTTCCCCCCTCGAACCCTCATGGAGACCTAATTTGCTTCATGGTCCCGGATTAGAAAACCAATTGCGGAATTTCCAATGCCTCGAAAGGAGTCATCAAAATTAAGTTTGAAACCCGAGTTTGTTTTTTTTTTTCCCCATTGAACGCCTTTTTCCGGTCTATTTTAGTATTTTCACCGATCGGTATCAGTTGTCCCAAGAGGGGCCGCCCCTATATTCCCCTCCCCACCCCCAAAGTAAAAAAAAATGATTAAAATCTGAAGGAAAAAAAATGAAAATAGTAAAGGGTGGGATTTTTGTGAGAAGGGATAGGAAGAAAGGAAATATTTTGTGACCGTGTATCGTTGTATTTCCACTACCATGTGAGTTATTGGAAAAGTTTCCCATTGATGTTATCTTTGTTTCTTTCTCATCCTTCAATTGAAAAATTGTTGTTTGGTGAATTTTATAAGACTGTTGATTGTATACACTTCAGATTATGCTTATCATTTTTTTTTGACTAGGAAAGATTATGCTTATCATTTTCTTTCTTTAAAACTTACTTTTTATATAATATAATATATCTATATTCTATATAATTTCTTAATTCAAAAGACTTTTTGATAATGTGTCAACACCTCCTTAATTAAGGGTTTTCAAGTAATCATAAGTTTTCTCTTATTATTTCTTTTTCTTTTTGTCTTTAATATATTTACATTTTCTCCCTTTTATTTTTTAGTCATTTACTAACAAATGAGTTTAATTCAAAACACAGAATTAAATCTAATACATTTACATCTTTTCTCTTTTATTTTTTACTCATCTAATAACCAATGAGTTTAATTCAAAGCACCTCCTTAATTGAAAGTTTTTCAACTAAATCAAAAAAATTTCTCTTATTATTTTTTTTTCTTTTTTTTGTTTCTCTTTATCTCTTTAATACATTTACATTTTGTCCCTTATATTTTTTACTCAATTACTAACCAATCTATATCTATATCTATATATATACAATTTTCTATATTATTAAAAAAATTTATGAGGGAATTAAAGGAAGTAACCCTTACCCCGGTTTGGTTTGCACGTCTAACCCACTATCCATTTCAATTTGCAAGGCTTAACCCTCCCCCTTAAAAAAATTTGCAAGGGTTTCACCCAAATGGGTTATTTTAGCAAATTACCCATTTTCTATTATATTTTATTTTTACATATTATTTAATTTAAAGCATTTTTTCAATATCAATGTTATTCTCTTATTGGATTTTTATCATATTATATTTTTTATATTTTAAATAAGATTATAACGATTTATACTATCATTAGTATTTAATTTTTTCCCCCGAACTTACAATGATATTTAATTTTTCTTCATTTTACTAACTAATGGAGTGATTTAAAATATCTATATTTATGTATGCTACTTTAAATGATAAGATATTTTTCAAATAATTCTTTGAAATATTTCTACGATAAATTTATGGTAACATTTTTATATATTTTTGAAAGATTTCAAGTGTACCTTTATTATTTTATCCTAACTTTTATTAATATTTTATAATATTAATTTTATATTATTAAAATTTTATTTATAAAAATCGCGTCATTTTGCGGGAATTATACTAGTAAGGTATACTATTATTGATCAATACTGTTTTAAATGGGATACACTGAGATTGTTAATTGTTATTATACTTCAATTTTAATGGGTATATTTGTAGTAGCTGTAAGTGGACTTATATATATTGTTTTAAAATTTCTATATTATTGAATTTAATTTAGCAAAGCTTTTAATTTTAGGGTAATTTAGGTAAGTAGGCTATTTAGAAAGTTCAATTAGCTAACTAGATAAAAAACTTGTTAAATTAGATTAGGTAGTCCATTCTCCAAATGGGGTATTAATTGGTCAATGGTCAACTGTTTGACCATTGACCGGTCAACGTTGACCGTTGACCGGTCAACGTTGACCAACTCATGTGATTTTTTTTTTTGATGACATTTTTGTGATGCCACCGTTTTGATGCCATTTTATTTTCACTTTGATGCCACTATTCTAACGAAATGGGTTGATGACACCTTTTGAATGCCACTTTTTTCAAACCTTGATGACATTTTTTTGTTTACTATGATGCCAGGTTGATCATTAATGCCACTTTTTTTTACGGTTGACTATTGATGACACTTTTTATGTCAATTTTTTTCATCGATTGTGTATCGATTCTACTTTTATTTACTGATGACATGTTTGTGATTACATTTCATTGATGCAATCACTTGTGGTGACGTGTTTATTACATTTTTATTCTTTGATGATATTTGTGATTACACTTCATTAATCGCAACGGTTTATGGTGACAATTTTAAATAATTGATGACAGAGGAGTTTAAAATGTGGAATCAAAATATTGTCACCATATTGCACATATAAAAACACAAGGTTTTTGAAGCTACGACATTAATATTGGTTGTATACGTAAAAACACCTATTATAACATGTCATCAACTAAAAAAATGCATCAATATCAAAAATATAATGTGGAATCAATGAAATGAATACAATGTGACATAACCATCTAAGAATTATATACAACATTTCTAAAAAAAAGATAGATTGAGATTTTAACTTGAATTTAAATTTGAAAACACATATTGATATTCTGGAAACAGTGAAAAGCAATTTAATACTAGGATTTTTGAGAAAAGCCTGAATCTTTGTTTTATCTCTATAGCAGCAAACATGTAATTCAAATGGATTATATAAAGTGATGAACAAGATAAGGCCAGGATGTCTAGTACGTTGCAGCCACAAGTTTCTCGCATGACATTCTTCCTCAATTTAGCATTAAAGGCTGACGGGTGGCCTCAAGTGGAAGAATGCAGTAGCCACGCCAAATTAGCTAAGAAGCACACTGGCGATTCCTCTATGGAAATGTTAACATCCGCTAAGAAGCACACTCCAGAATTCATTAGACGAAAAAGCAACCAATGAAGTAAAAATAACCTTCTCTTGTCTGAGTGCTAATATAACACTCCAGAATACATAGCACTTAGAATTACACAATTGCAAGAGAAATTGAACTACTGATGTGTTTACAAAAAAAATAACCTTCTCTTGTCTGATTGCTAATATAACACTAAAAAAAACATTATACTTGAATGATGTAACAATATCATTAACAAACATGTGGAGGTAACCCCAATGTTTGCAATTAACTACTGAAACATCCAGAAAGACAGATGTTTACAGCAAGAGCAAATGTCGGAAGTTTATAAGAGTAAGGAAACACAACTTTAGAATGTAAATAAATGGGAAAAGGTGATTACCAGTAAGATTCCTTCCACACTAGTCCTCATGCCTTCTTTCGCATAGCTGAAAACATGGGGGACCCAAACAAGTGAGACTGAGATTAAAAACGAGGTTAAAACATCATAAATGGGAAGAAAGAAAATGCTATTTCCAGATTTTGTGGAGTCAGTAGACAATCCCATCAAGGACACATCTATGTGAAAGCAACCAATGAAGTAAAAACAAAGAGCTCTTTATCTCTATAAAGAGGTTCAAACCCTACACTTGAGAATAAAGGACACCTCTATGAAGGTACACATAAAGTAAATTCGTAAAGCTCAACACCTGTATGCAACAACAAACTTGATTACTAATAATTGTTTGCAACTTACTCACATAGTCACACTACGAAAGGGACTGCAAGGACTAACCTGGATGACAGTTAGAGAGTTGTTGCTCGTCCAGTAAACAAGACTTGGTGGTTCCAAAAGAGGATTGGAAGACAAAGTTACCAACTCCTGAAAATAAGCAAAACTCGGCATTAAATGCAATCGACTTAATCGAGAAATGGAACAATCAATTATAAATCAAATAAGAAATATCTCACCAATTTTAAATCACTTCCTCATTCCTGAAATCAGAGAACCAAACGCCAACTCGATAGTTTCAAAACGAGCCTGTGATTCAATTTGAGCCGGTGATTGGCACAGGAATCATATATATTCATATCATACCATGATTGAACCAAAACTAGATTGTAAACTTGAGGGTAATGTCAAGTAAAAAGGTAAAATACACCAACAATCTCCAGGAAATGTTATCAGACAACAAGCAAGCCACTAAGAAGGTGTTCAACATAAGCAAGTGCAATTCCTAACAGCTCAGGGTGGATACTAATACTAGATAGTGAAAGCAGTTTATAAATTGCAATTTCCCACTTAAAAATCACAATCAACCCGAAGAACAAGCATCAACTAACTGTACAATGGAAGAATATATGATCTTATCAAAGCTATATTGAGCCTGCAGGTATCAAAGCATGAACAAAGAGTGATATAAACCACAATAATCTTGACATCATACACAACAACTTCCTTGTCATCCAGCCCTGAGAAGCTTCCACTTCCATTAAAATTCCCAGTGACATAGTCCTAATTAGAGATGTTTCAATCCAAATTTACTCAAAAACTTGCAAATCCATTAACAAGGAATGATTTATTTCAACTAAAAGATACCAAGAAACAAAAAAAAATACAGACAATTCATCTAGGCATTTCATCGAACACCTTAGAGGCAGCTCTTACCTCCCCGTATATCTTCATCAATCCAAACGCAGCGGAACGTTTTTCGTCCATTGGGAGAGCAACCACAGTGATATCGACATTTGTTTCTCTGTGAGCTTGAACAAAGCTTTCAAAATCCATTCGCTATAAGTCAAAAAAATCGCAGAGGCATTTTATCGAACAGATATCAAGCAAAAGAAGAGCGATAGTTCATACCTTATAAATCTCAACAAATTCCAGGTCCGATCGATCCTAAAACTCAATCGAAGCAGTTGGCCGTGGTCTGAAGACAGTCGGTGGAGTCGAAGTATGAGAAGGTGGCCGGAGAGCTTGGAGTCCGACGGTGAGGAAGGTGGAGATTGGGACGAACGCGGCAGATTGTGGCGAACGACTTGCGGGTGGGAAGAGGAGGAGAAGTGGTGGTGACGGTGATGGTGATCGAAGAGCAAGGATTGAAGAATCACCGAGAATCGCAGGAGGATGAACAATCGCCGGAATCGCAGGAAGGATGAACGAGGAGAAGAGAAAAGTCTGGAATGAGCCACGGGGAGGGTAAAGCCTAACTAGCGGAATAAAAGTTCAAGCCCGGTTATAATTACAAAAAAAAAAAATTTAATTAGCTAATAACCTAATTAGAACATTCTAGATGGCTAAAAAAGCAAATTTTCTCTTAAAATTTTTTTAGAGAAAATTTGCGTTTTTACTTCATTGGTTGCTTTTTCGTCTAATGAATTCTGGAGTGTGCTTCTTAGCGGATGTTAACATTTCCATAGAGGAATCACCAGTGTGCTTCTTAGCTAATTTGGCGTGGCTACTGCATTCTTCCACTTGAGGCCACCCGTCAGCCTTTAATGCTAAATTGAGGAAGAATGTCATGCGAGAAACTTGTGGCTGCAACGTACTAGACATCCTGGCCTTATCTTGTTCATCACTTTATATAATCCATTTGAATTACATGTTTGCTGCTATAGAGATAAAACAAAGATTCAGGCTTTTCTCAAAAATCCTAGTATTAAATTGCTTTTCACTGTTTCCAGAATATCAATATGTGTTTTCAAATTTAAATTCAAGTTAAAATCTCAATCTATCTTTTTTTTAGAAATGTTGTATATAATTCTTAGATGGTTATGTCACATTGTATTCATTTCATTGATTCCACATTATATTTTTGATATTGATGCATTTTTTTTAGTTGATGACATGTTATAATAGGTGTTTTTACGTATACAACCAATATTAATGTCGTAGCTTCAAAAACCTTGTGTTTTTATATGTGCAATATGGTGACAATATTTTGATTCCACGTTTTAAACTCCTCTGTCATCAATTATTTAAAATTGTCACCATAAACCGTTGCGATTAATGAAGTGTAATCACAAATATCATCAAAGAATAAAAATGTAATAAACACGTCACCACAAGTGATTGCATCAATGAAATGTAATCACAAACATGTCATCAGTAAATAAAAGTAGAATCGATACACAATCGATGAAAAAAATTGACATAAAAAGTGTCATCAGTAGTCAACCGTAAAAAAAAGTGGCATCAATGGTCAACCTGACATCATAGTAAACAAAAAAATGTCATCAAGGTTTGAAAAAAGTGGCATTCAAAAGGTGTCATCAACCCATTTCGTTAGAATAGTGGCATCAAAGTGAAAATAAAATGTCATAAAAAATGGCATCAAAACGGTGACATCACAAAAATGTCATCAAAAAAAAAAATCACATGAGTTGGTCAAACAGTTGACCATTGACCAATTAATACTCCATTTGGAGAATGAACTACCTAATCTAATTTAACAAGTTTTTTATCTAGTTAGCTAATTGAACTTTCTAAATAGCCTACTTATCTAAATCACCCATTTTTTTAAATAAAAGTTTTATTCGTTTATCAAAAACCCATACAAAAACAGGCTTGCTAAAATGAAAAATATGTAGATTAATTGATAATCACTCCTCTTTCTATCAAATCATTTGAGACTCGTTCAGCGACATTGAAATAGTACTATTGAATGCCTTCTACATTTTAAAGTTTTATATTTCTTACACCAATTAACTCTATCCTTTCATACTAGATTTATAATTTTTTAAAATAAGGTAATAATTTAAAATAATAAACAAATTTGAGAGATAGAAAAATATATAATCAAAGAAATAATATTATTGTGCTTACAGCTTATTCCAAAATAAAATCTAATCAAAGAAATAAATAATTGTTTCAACGGACCTAGTCCGATAGGTTAATATAAAATAATACATGAAAGTAATCGAAAAGTCAGGATGGCCGAGTGGTCTAAGGCGCCAGACTCAAGTTCTGGTCCTCTAACGAGGGCGTGGGTTCAAATCCCACTTCTGACATTTTCTCCTATTTTTTTCCCTTCATTGTTACAGTGTTCCTACTTCCTCCATTGTACTTCTTTCATCTCCTATCCCATTTTACTTGTTATTATTAAAGTTGGTAATGGTATGTATCCATAATATATACACACTTACAAAAACAAGGATTAAATTTCTC
Source organism: Persicaria tinctoria (assembly GCA_037127255.1). Taxonomy (NCBI): domain Eukaryota; kingdom Viridiplantae; phylum Streptophyta; class Magnoliopsida; order Caryophyllales; family Polygonaceae; genus Persicaria; species Persicaria tinctoria. The sequence goes on from JBANSL010000014.1 coordinate 3,536,852, forward strand.
TTGATACAGAAATTAAACGGAATAGGAGATAAAAATACAGATCGGTATGCATCCATAGTATATACACACTAAAATAAAAATAGAAAAAAAGATTAAATTACCATTGATACAGAAATTAAGTGGCTAAAACAATAGGTCAATGCAGATGAAGAAGCATGATAAACAGATGAAAGGCTTTGCAAAGCAATGAAGCATCATCTAGTCTCCACTTATCGAAGTTTACAGCACGTAACTTGGAGACATGCTGAAAACTAGCTCTGCACTGCTGTATAAGATCTCGAGTGCAAGGCCACAAGCATCAGGGGTAGCTCATATTCCACTGTGTAGCGCACTGCGTTACTCATGGAACCAGAGCTTCAGCTGTTTGGACATGGGATAATAATCTTATCTTTCCACTTGGTTTGTGAGATGTGAAGGATAGCAGTCCACCCTGTGGTGATGAATGATACCTGAAAGTCGTAATTGACAAGGAAAAATAGAAAGCTGTTGGAGCAAAACAATTACAGCAAGCCAACAACTAACAATTTGTCGATTTTACATACGGTCTCCCTTCACACTGCATCGCGCTCAAGCAACACAGAAGCTAAGAAGGCTCTAGAGCTTACAGTAATGACAGCTAAATGAAAGACAATTTAATCAACCAAATTTTATCTCCCTACACTGTTCATGAGTTAGCAATTAGCCTGCATTTCGCACCCCTTGCATGTATTACAGAGTTAAGAATATAGGTTGTTTCTGACAGTAGAAAGCAATTTTCATAGAAGTGTAAAAGAGGAAAGAAACGTAACCTCCAATTGCTTTCAGCTCAATCATAATTGAAATAATGATTTCTTTATCATGTATCCATCATATGTTTTCTGTCATCTAATATCCGGAGGCTGCATCAATGTGTTGCAGATCCACTCACGAATCAACATATGCTTTTCCCATGCAATTAATGGGAAGAGGCCGAAAAACATAGTGAATTACTGAAAACGGACAAGTTTAGAATCTTAGGATATATCTAGACGACTTCTTTTAACAACACCGAGAAACGATGACCAAGAGGGGAACAAACATGTTGGAATTGTGCTCGACTTTGTTTGAACTTTGAACATTGCAGTGTAATAGCCTTTTTTGTTTGTATGAAAAGTATACCGCCTGAGTGAAATCTATAAAGCAAAAACAGAAGATATTGCATTGAAAACATATTTAAATCAGGTAGATAAGCATAAGAACATGACAAGACTACAGGGAGAACACACCACTATCGGAGGAAGAGGTTCAGAAGCCCTATCCTTTCTTTGTATGCCATAGCGTAATAGTCTTTAAGATATTTTGTTTGAGAAAAACCATAGCTCTTCAACCGTCTATTATTCTATACGCGATCCCCTCTTTTGTATAGGGATAGCCAGATTCTATTATACATATATGGAATAGGAACAAATAAGCATAAAAGCGACAAAATCCAGGAAATAGTGTGGGGCTATTGGTGAATGAATAAAGGACCAAGCGGAACTTACTTTGTTGTTTGTTCCACCAACATAAGTGTCGGACACATGTGGGGGCAATTCATACAATGTGATTTAGGCCTGCAAATTGATCCCCAAAAAAAGTAAATTTAATAATTCTGCTATAATAAACTATCTCAGATAGTCAGATTAACCATAATGGCAGAAGAAGCTAGTTATAAACTGGTAGAAAAGATATATGAAAACTCAGATGCATTCTATTCCAGGAAAGTTCTTATTTTTTTTAATGCTCAATAGTTCAGAAGGCACTTGTGAGCTTACCAAACAGACTATAAAACACAACCTATGTAGTGTGTAAATAAGTCCACAGAGCAAAGTTAAATAGAGTTTTGATTTCCTGTATGAACTAACATTTTCGTCCAATATGGATGTGTTGAACTGCAGAAATAATTTATTTACAAAATAAAAACCAATCCAGTCCCCACAAAATATAAATCTGCATGCCATGTCACTAATAAAAATGCATGTTAGGGTGTTGTTTCTGCAATATTTAATCACCAAAAAAGATTGGGATCTCTAAAGAGATTAAGCAGCCATACCTATAATCAAGTGTACTGCAATTACAATCTTTGCACCAGTAGAAAGAGTCCAGCACAATGTGTCAAAAGCAAATCTGTATATTCAACCAATAAAGTGCACTTAAATGCTCACCACAGAGTGAGGTTCACCAACATGGTTTTGAAGTGGTGTTCCCCTCAAAATCCACTAATTTGTTGTTGTAAATGGCAAGGAAAAAAAGGAAGATTGGTCTTAAAAGCAAAGTTGAGGCTGATGAAGGAGCTTCAGCTTCAAGTAACAGAAAATGGGTCTTCAACCTTTGCAAAAACACATACCAGAATACCAGATTTATCAGCAGCCAGCATCGGCAATGAAACACCAGTGAATGTAAGCAGCTTAGGCCTTTCATCAATAACTGAACCTAATGTAAAGTCTTTGCCTGTAATAACAAGTAACCCTACAGCTTTTGAGTACTAACCCTCACATATTGAAATAAGCAAGAAGGCTAAGAGCTACAAAAGGAATTCTTGTGAAGAATGACTATAACAATTAAATCAACTATCACCGGATCTCCAGATAACTAGCAGAACAAAAGATATGTGAAGCATTACAAAGGACAGTCTAATCTTATACCTGAGAAAGGCAGCAGTTAATGCTCAATCTTCTAAGATAACTGCAAGACGAAATGACTTCAAGTGCATTGCAAACCCCCAACTGATTCCACATCAGCATTGCTTCAAGATCAATCAGGAGCAATGCAAATAAGTCACTACAAGGATGTACTAGTGTCATCACAAATGTGTGATGGTTGTATTTTAAAGATGCACAACAGAGAAATGCACTAGCAAGCTAGCTAGCATCTGAAAGATTGTAAATTCACGTTAAGAACATAACAAAGAATCCCATCCTACAGTTTGGATACTCGAAATGCTCTCAATAAGCTCCATCTGTTTGGTTAATTGAATTAAACATCTATAAATCTCTTTTGAACTAGGGTGAGATTTATCTCTCACAATAAACTCATTAACGACTCCATTAACCTCTATGGCACTACAACCTGGAGTCTTTTCAACCCCCCTCTCGGCCATCATGTTTCTTACTTTCTTAGCTTGCTCCCACATATCCGCGTCACCATACATATTGGCAAGCAAAACATATATTCCACTATCTCCTGGATCCAAATCAAGAAGTTTCAGAGCAGCTTTCTCCCCCATCAACACATTGCCATGGATACGACACGCAAAAAACAATGCACCCCACACCACAGCATCTGGCTCAATTGGCATACTCTTTATAAGTGCATCTGCCTCGTCTAGTAGACCCGCCCTGCCTAGTAGGTCCACCATGCATGAATAATGCTTAAGCTTGGGGGTAAGTTCATACTTGGAGCTCATTTCAGAAAAATAAGCACGGCCTTCATCAACAAGTCCACCATGACAACAAGCAGACAACAGCCCAAGGTAGGTAACCTCATCTGGCACCAATCCAGTTTCAACCATTTTCGAAAAATATGATATGGCTTCATGCGCATTTCCGTGCAAGGCTAGACCTCCAATCATAACCGTCCAAGTCATAGAATTCTTGGTGGGCGTCTGATGGAAAGCGTGCAGCGCCTTTTCTATATTCGCACATTTAACATACATGTCAACCAAAGCAGTTCCTAAGGCAACATTTAGACATAGTTTATTTCTTTCAATATATCTGTGGATCCATACTCCAAAATCAAGAGCTCCAAGCAATGAGCATGCAGATAAGCAATTAACCATGGTCACCTCATCAGGCCTTACATTGGCAGCTTGCATTTCGCTAAAGAGAGACAGAGCCTCCTTCCCCTGCCCTCCTTGAGCATAAGCTCCAATCATAGCATTCCAGGGTACAACGTCTTTCTCGGGCATTTGATCAAATATTTTCCTTGCGGCATCCAACAACTGAAACTTAGCATATCCCATTATCATTGTAGTCCAAGACACCATGGTTTTCGTCCCCATTCCATCAAACAAGGCCTGTGCAGCATCAAGATCCCCACACTTGACATACATATCCATCAGCGCATTGCAAAGTGGAACTGTCAAACTTACTTTATTTCTCTGAATATAGAGATGAAAATTTCTCCCCCTCAACAAATCCTCCAACTGTGCACATGAAGAAACCAGCCCTATCATAGTCACCTCATCCGGTACAACTCCCTCGTCCTCCATCTCGTCATAGAGACCCAACGCCTCTCTGGCCATCCCACAATGAGCATACCCATTAATCAAAGAATTCCAAGTAACTAAATCTCTAACAGGACTTTCATCGAACACCTTACGCGCATAACCAAAACCCCCACACGAAATCAACATGTGAACCATCCCATTAACCACAAACACATCCGCACCGAATCCCATCTTCAACACATGCCCCAAAACCTGAAACCCCTCAGAATCCAACGACAACCGCGCACACGCCTTAAACAGCAACGGATAGGTATAATTATCGGGCCTGCACCCACCAAAAGCCAGCATCTCCCGATACAAATCAAGGGCCTCGGAAGGGTTTTCGCTCTCCGAACAGCCCCTGATCGCGACATTCCAGGAGAAAGGCTTGAGATTGGGGACGAACCTGAGAAGCTTGTAGCAGTGGCCGAGGTCGGCGGCGGGGGAGAGAGCGCAGAAGGCGACTAATCGGCTGGAGGCGAGGCCGTCGAGGAGGAGGCCGGTGGTGGTCATCTGGGACTGGATTTGCTTCAGGTGGGACATGGAAGCGGACCTCTCGAGGAGGGAGAGGAGGGGGTTGGAGAGGACGAAGGTGTGGGTGGTGTTCCAGTTGGTGCTGGATTTGGGCTTGTAAGGAGAGAGGGAACGAGATGCAAATCCATGGGTGCGAGGATTGAATGGAGACGATGGCAGATCAGATCGGAGATTGGCGGCTGCGATCCGCCGGATCATCGGATTTCTTCAGCTTTCTCAGTTGTCAACTTCTGATGTTCGTTTTTTTGATGAGTAGAGAAGGCGGGAGATTGTTCATATTTCGGTTTGGTCTGACCCGACCCGACCCGACCCTAGGAGATTAGGGTCAGTCTCCACTCTAAAGGGTTCATTGTGTTTGGATTAGGGGTACATGAGTAGCTCGAATTCGACTCGTTCGATAAAAATTCGGCTCAAACTTGTTCATTTTTTAAACGAGCCGATGATAAACACATTTTAAAGCTCGATCCAGAGCTTGGGTCATTCAAATTAAGCTCGAATTTTATAGAATTTCTAAAATTTCCTTTTAAGTTATTGTATAATGAGCGAATAGAACTACTTAAAGCTCGAAAAAAACTCGAACTCAGCTCGAGCTCGTTCATTTACTAAACGAGCCGAGTATGAGCACATTTTTAAACTCGAGTCAAAATTTAGGCTCGGCTCGAACTCGTTCATATTCAAAATAAACTAAGTATGAACAAGCAATACTCAGCTCATTGAGCTCGAATAACATCCCTAGTTTGGATTCCAATGCATTATGAATTATGAGGAGACTATATACACCGCAAATTGATATTGAAATAGACATTCTGCACCATGTTAGATTGGATGTTGTTGAGTATAAAAGTTATCGACATTGCTCGATGACCAATGGATAATCGGATCGGGTCGGACTAGCAATGTCAAATCGAACGTTGCTACTATAGGTGGATCGAGTATATAATCAATAAATGAATAGAGACCAGTTTAAAAGAGAGGATTAAGGCATATCTTTATGCTTAAACATCCATAACTAGCATGATTGTAGCTATCAAGACCTCGAAAAAATGTAACACAATTTCGTGCAGCCGTTGTTGCAACTTAACCAGAAAAAAACTTCTAACTTCTGGTTTTGCAACCACTGATAAATCCTTATTCAGTTGATTTCATATGCCAAGATATCTACTACTGTATGCAGAAGAGGTTCCATGAGATTTAAGAGCCTCCGCCAGAGCCGTATTTCTTGCCAAAGACGAGCACCTGGAGCTTGTCGTAGCTAGCAAGCACACCGGCACCAGCAACAGCCCGGAGGATGTTAGCTCCGGCGCCCTTGAACAAGGATTTGGGACCCTCGTTCTTGACAATCTGGTTGAATGCGTCGAGTGAGCTCTTGTACTTGACGGCTTGCCCAGATGTCATCATCATTCGTCTGCGCACAGTGTCAATCGGGTAGGAGGCAAGACCTGCGCCAATTGTAATGACCCAGCCAAGAAGGAAGCTAGCTGCAAAACTATCCTGCAGAGTTCCAGTCAAGACAACGGGCTTAATTGAGTCGTACATCCCAAAGTAGAGTCCGCGGTAGACAATGATCCCAATACATGAGATGTTGAATCCACGGTATAGCCCTGTGATACCATCTGACTTGAGGGTCTTCTTGTAGACATCGATTAGTCCATTGAATTGTCGCTCTCCTCCTCCCTTCTTAGAAGACTTGCCATCATTTGCCAAACGGGTACGTGCATAGTCCAAGGAGTAGACGAAGAGCAGGGAAGACGCACCAGCAGCACCACCGGACGCCATGTTACCAGCAAACCATTTCCAGTAGCCGTCTTTGTCTTTCTTGAAGTTGAAGAGTCTCTTGAAGTAGTCCTTGAATGCAAAGTTCAGAGCCTGCCAACATTTTAATCAACAATAATGGTTAGAAAATAAATCATGCTCAAGAAAGAAAATAAAGCACAGCCAACCAAGAATTCAGATTCGACATACCTGAGTTGGGAAATAACGGATAACATTAGCAAGGTTTCCTCTAAACAGCGAGACAGCCCCTTCATCCTTGATTGTTCTGGTGAAGCACTCACCTATACCTTTGTATGGCTCAGATAGACGGCCACTCTTAATCATTTCATCTTGGTTTTGGATCAACAACTTCACACGCTCTATGGGAGCAGCAGCTGTTTTAGAAACAGCTGCAGAGACACCACCCCATGAGAAAATCAAGAGCAAATGCCGAAAACCCTTTCTCAGCTGGGGCTTGAACAAGTACTGGTGAAGAATTAGCTGCAATGTAAGGGAAGGTCCTAGTTTCATGGTTTTCGTGTGACAAAGGATTTCGCAATCCAGCAATGGTACAGCTTCTGTTGGGAAAGTGCCTTTGGTATAGGCCAGGGATTACGGATCCACCATAACGATTCTGCCCCTCCTGTGACAGGCCACAACTAAGGTGGAGCTGACCAGCTAGCTTTTGAGCCACAGTTGGAAAGTGATGCGCTCCAGCCATAATATGCCCGGAATTTAACCCCCTCCTGACGCCAAACCGATTGATAGAGTTAGGACTTCGGGGCAAAGAGTGGAGGGAACATTCACAAATACTTGTTGGACCAGAGCCACAGAATTTGGTAGAGATGAGGTCATGAAGACAATAGAAAAATGGAAAGAACCCTCACAAATATATAAACTGAATTTCATATCTTCAAAGGGCCACCAATTCAATGGAGATCAAATCTCACCAAGCCCACCAAGGAGAGTGACTCTCGCAAGGTCAAAGGCATAGCCATACAATGATCTCAGAAACTAGATGATTCCTACAGTAGGCCAATCCCTTTACATATATTACCATGGACTGTCCTCTAACATCTCCTAACAGCCATCTGAGACTACCCCCCTTTACCCTTAACCAACTCAAGCCTTCTTCCTATAATTCTTCTTTACATAAACCTTTAGTTACCAATTTTTTATCCTAATAAAAAGTCCCTTGGAGTTTACTCCAAAACTGAAAATAAAACAACGTATCTAGCCTAGGTAAATAGCCAATTGAAAGGTATAAGATAGATTGTCTCAAACAACATGCTATCTTACTATCTCTACTAGCTGTTTACTCAATATCACCTCTGGTCACTTGACAAATACTTCTCAAAGTCACATGACACTCTAACCGAATTGCCACTAAATTATTCCTTCTATATCCATCCCCACATTACAAGCCAGTATTACATACTACGTATATAGCAGATGTCGGAGCAATCAAGATACATATACATGCCTAGGCAATAGTAGAGAGCACTAACAAAATCAGAAGCCAGAAAAAATAAGAATATGAAGAAGGTGATCAATGGATAATTCAGAGCAGCGAAAACAATATGATGCAGTAATAATGGATTGTCAAATTAACACCAGCTGGTCAGAATTCTAGTTTTCAGTATATTCTTGTATGGTTTAAGCATAAATTTTTCACAACATTGTCAATCTCGATGATTGAAGTTTCAAATCGACAAAGACCAAAGGAAAAACCTAGATAGACCATTGAGATGAATATAAGGAATATAAGCATGATAACCAAGAATCATCCACACAAGAAGATAATAGAAAAGATGCAAAGCATAGAAAATCAATCACCATCCCATGTAGTTTAGATAAATCAAAACTCAGAACGTATACACTTGGATTCTAAAGAGTCAAACAAATGATCGATAGCTATAGCGTAATTGGATAAGCAGCGAAGAACAGATCAAATATCGAGCACAAGAAACAACCATTACCATCACATGTAGTCCGATTAAACCCTTACAGATTCAATTTCAAAAACAGACAGATCATTAACGAATCGGAGAAGCAGCGAGATCCGAAATAAAGCCTGAATTTGGACGAAAATTAAACGAGAAATCATCAAAGAGCTAAATCGGTGATTTACCTACGACAACAATCAAATCAAATTGCAACGAAAACGCGATTACAAAATGATGCGGAATGAGAAAAGATTTTGCTTAAATGAGAAAAGGCGAAAATGAGAACCATTACCATCGAGTAGCTTCGCTTGGATTTTGCAGTGGTCGAGAGAGAAACGAGGAGACGAAGTTTTGATTTCTGAAGCGAGCGAGAGAACGAGGGGAAGATCCAACGTTGAAAAGTGCAGTATTAAATGGTTTGAAGTGAGTGTCCATACAAGGGAAATATATAAACTCAAATTGATTACACATAAGCCTATTAAAGGTTAAATGAGAATGTAATTACCAGAAGTAAATATAATTTTGGTTCAATGTAAATGACGGGCGTTGATTACACAGAAACCTATTAAAGGTTACATGAGAATGTATTTACCAGAAGTAAATATAATTTTGGCACAATGTAAATGACGGACGTTGTAGGTGCATACCCATCTAAATGGAAAGAATCGGTTGAAAATGACTGAAGCACTATTATCAAAGTTCTATCACGTGCAGTTGTTAAAGATCCTTATTAAAGTACCTGAATTACCCATAACTTTGAAAGTGATGACATTTTATTAGGTCTCGAAGTATCACACAAAGTTGTACTCTTTTCCTTAATCTTAGTTTCTATCCCACTGGTTTTTTTCAAGATAAGATTTTTAATAAGGCAACTTAAACACTATTTAATACATTAGGAATCCCTAGATCAACAATGAAAATCACCCTAGGTATAGGGTCCTAAAGTAGCTTATGCTTGTGCATCCAAAGCAACTCAACACCAATACATGGGAGTCAAGCGCGTCAAAATCAATCATGAAGACATTCCAGCTTATACACATCAATACAATGTTGAGATTTTACCATAAGCTCATGAAGACGGTGCCATTAAGAAGAACGAGAAAACTTCGAGAAATATGTTGAATTAAGGAGAGATATTGCACTCTTTTTCCCTTCGATCAGGTTTTGTCCTACTAGTTTTCGTGACAAGGTTTTTAACGAGACAGTACAATAAAAGCGTACATTAAAGACTGCACTCTTTTTCCATACAGGGGGAGTGGATATACTTATTTAGATAGAATTTTCCCTTAGATAAGATCCTATTCTTGAAGAGGAAGAATATTATATATATATATATATATATGGGAAATATCTAATGAGATCTAACATTTAGATGAGAAGTAAGCCTTATACCCTTTAAATTAAAATAATTTTTTTTATATGGATATAGGGGACATATCTAATGATAAATATATCAATGTTTTTTTTAAATTATTTTCTATGCTATTTTTTTAGATGATGAATGAAAAAGCTAATTTAAATTAGCATAAAAACCCTAAAATGAACCTTAAATCACCTTCTAGATAAATAACGTAAAAAATAATTTTTTTAAAAAAACATTGATATATTTCTCATTAGATATGTCTCATATATCCATATAAAAAAAATATCATTTTAATATAAGGGGTATAAGACTTACTTCTCATCTTCTCATTTAAATGTTACTTCTCATTGGATATCTCCCCAAGATTATATATATATATATATATATATATATATATATATATATATATATATATATGGGAGCTTTCACATGCATTCACCCCTTAGAATGCATTCGTGAGACCGTGTATGAACCGTCGGATGAGGATGATGTGAATGGTTAGATTTGAATGAAAGAATTAAAATAATTAAAAAATATATAATTAATTTCTCTCTCCATATCCCATCTTTCTCTCCTTAAACCATTCCAACGTGGGTTTCCTGTAAACACAAACGGTAGATTTGAATAACGTGGGTTTCCTGTAATGAATATGTATTCAAAATGAATATGTATTTAGATGAATACCTAAAGATGTATTCATACGAACAAGTAGAGTTTATTCAAATAAATATTTATTCTAACGAATAAGTAGAGTTTATTCAAATGAATATGTATTCATTTGAATAAGTAGAGTTTATTCAAATGAATATTTATTCATATGAATAAGTAGAATTTATTCATATGAATAAGTAGAATTTATTCAAATGAATATGTATAATTTATTCAAATGAATATTTATTCAAATGAATATTCATATTCATTAATATTCTACGCGTTTCTAGTTAAAACTACCGTCAATTTGTCATTGTAATTAATGGATATATAAAAGGCAATTTATTTTTAATCTTTTTATTTTCCTCAAATTTCTCCTTTTAGTTTTACCATTTGAACTTCTAATCATAATCCTTAATTCAATTTTAATCTAATGGCTTAGGATTGTTCTCACGGATGCACTGTAAGAGGCAAATGCACTAAATAGTTATTATATATATATATATATATATATATATATATATATATATATATATATATATATTTATTTATTTATTTATTTATTGTATTTGGTGGATTCTCAATAACACAATTGAATACAATCCCTCGGGCGAGCGACAATCGGCCTCCTCAGTCCTCACTCCCGATTCTGCCGCCCTGCCAAGCCGGACTCGCCTCCACCAGCGCCTCCCTCTCCCGCAGTCGGCCTCCTCACTCCCGATTTGCTGCCCTGCGCAGCCGCACTCGCCGCCACCAGCGCCTCCCTCTCCCGCAGCCGCCTCAGCGCCTCACATCACTAGCCACCCTCGTCCCTCAGCCACGAACACACAGAAGTAGCACGTAGCAACAGACCCAGCAGTATGTCTCGAATTTTTATTTATTTTTTACAAAACTTCAGATTTGTTAGATTGTAGCAATTTCAGATTTGTAAACCTTGTGAGGCTTGTGAAGTTGTGAGTCGTGAAATATGAGAAAAGAAGTTGAACAAGAGAAGTTGTGAGTCGTAAAATATGAGAAAAGAAATTGAACAAGAGTAATTTTACACACTGTTTGGATGGAGGGGTTTGGTGGGATTTTTAAGGATGGGAAGTGAAGGGAAAGTAAATTATGTGTTTGGGTGAACAATTTAAAGGAAGGGAAGAAATCTGAAATTTGAGTAACTGCTCAATTTCACGGGATTTCACAACACACCAAAAGGGTGGAATTTGGTGGGAAAGTGAAATTCCTCCCCCTTCCCTTCCCTTCCTTTCCCCTTTTCAATTTCCCATCCCTCCCTTCCCCTAAAAAAACCATAAGCCAGGGTTTATGTTTTTAGTCTTTTAGAGAAACATCAAGAGTAATTTGTGATTGCTTTTAGTCTTTAGGCCAATTCGGTTTTTTCTCCTTCGTTATTGACTCGAGTGGAATTTCAGCCTCTGTTCTGTTATTTTTTTGGTGATTTGAGTTTTTTTTTTCTTTTAGCAATTTTCCGTTCTTGTGTATCTAGAACACTAGTTCAATTCCATTTCTGTCCGTTTTGGTGATTCAAGTTTTCTTTCTCGTAGAAAATACTCCGTGTTAGAGTTGCAAATGGTGTTTAGGTTAGGTTAGGGCATAGCTAAACCTGTTCCTTCTTTACGAATCGAAAGTGTTGTCATTGAATTGGTTGTTTCAGGCCGTGACAGAATGGAAGAGACGCCATCAATTTCATCCAAAAGCTTTATTGATGAACTAGTGGTAAGTTCTATTGCTCTGCAATCTTTTGCACATCCATTACCCATTACCCATTACTTGCTTGTAAGTTTTATCAATCTCTGTCCAATTGTAACACTCCCATTATAGTTGAAATTGCCAAGGAATATTCCACTTCTTGTAAATGGATGGTTTGGGGTCATTGTTTCATGCGTATTTGTCTGAGTGAGTTTTAGGTGTGATTGGTTGAGGGTCTCAACTGAGGTCATGTCAGCTCAGATATTTGAGGGTTGATTTGGATTTTGTGTCTTATGAGGCCAAGCCATGTAATTTGAATCATTTGTCAATTCATTAGTCCAAAATTTTCATCTGGTATCGAACTGTCCTTCAAACTTCAGTAATCATTCTGGGCGTTTTATCATCTTGAATCAGATATCTTTGGCTTGGATTCCACAGTTAATCTCAGTTTGAGTCTGTTTTTTTTTTTCTGGGAAATGCAACTTTAGTATTAGTTAGCGCATGAAATAGTATGAAAATCATGTTTTAATATCTGCAAAGTACTCTTTTGTAATAGATGCATACCATGCATAAGTTTTTTCATCTCTGTTACCATCATACAGGTTCCTGGAGATATAGTTCTTGACCTCTCAAACATGATTAACCAGACCATCAAGCTAGGAGGTGGTCTTCGTCAGGTACCTCTGATATTCTTTTAATGTGTACATTTCATATTAAGGTATATAAAATAAGGGGATTTTTAATATTTTAATAGCTGATCTAAAGAAGATCACAGATTGTTTGATGTGGAAGCATCCATTCTGTTTGTTTTTTCTGAAAGAAACTCAAAATAAAAAATATGTAAGAAACTTGGGATAGGCATGATTCAGTTGGCAGCAAGGGGCAGTATGCTGTTTCAAATGAGTGTAGAAAGTAGAAATTATTTGCCATTGAGAACTGTACCAGCCATGCAAAATACATGAAATTTTAACATTTTCTATCCATTCGAAGCAAATTTTTTTAATAAATTGATTACTGAACTTTGCCTTTGTGCTTTCTAACATATAATAAACCTTTGGCTTTTCAAAGATGCCTGTTCAGAATTTAACCATGCCTCTACACTTACCTTTTGTCTTTGGCTGTAATCTGTATTTTTGGGTAGTTTATAATTGGTAGGCTATTTAAATTTTAACCAGTTGAAGTTCTTATTATATCACTATTTTTACTCCATCCATGTATCTACTATCAGGATTTTGATGCAACTGTGGTGACAAAGACCGGAAGATTGAGATTTTCAAAGCCAAGTAAATACTGGGTTGAAAGCTCCCAGAAAAGGGTGAGTATAATACCAGAGACTTTTCTGCTAGTAATATAAGCAAACTGGTATAAATTGAACTCCAGTGACTCAAGAATGGCCTCTTTACAGAAAAATCCCTCTGATTGTCATGTTTTTTTTCTTGTGCAGTATGTACCTTCTGTTGAGGATCACATCCTTGGCATTGTAGTGGACTCCAAAGCAGATGTGAGTGCACTTGCTAACCCGATGAGTTAGCTCTAGATTTTTCATTGTTCTATGTTTCCGTTGATATTTCATTTACGTCTTCCAAATGATCTATAGAAGTGCTAGCTTTGGATTGCATCATGGCAGTATCTTATAAAAATATTGTGAAAACGATTTTCCTAATGATGACTAGCTCTTTCCTCTTTTCACCCCTTTCCCTGCCAACTTAACCTTGCTGTACTTTGCATGTTTCTTTGGTCCCCTCTTTCATGCAGAACTTTCTTGTTGATATCAAAGGACCTACAGTGGCATTCCTTCCTGTGCTTGCGTTTGAAGGAGTGACCAGGCGTAATATCCACAGGTTTGAGGTAATTTTATGAAAAGGCTCTTTACCAAGTGAAATTTTAATTACTATTTGAACTAGATTGGCTTGTGTGGCTCTTCTGGTGGATTTGTAGACGCATATACTTGGATCATTTAAAAATGTCGTATCCGCAAAGTATTTTGTTTATTTTTGAAATAAGGACTCAGATTATCCTTTATTTGTTAATCTGTAGTGAAATTTAGTTCTCATTGTCATTTCATCTTTCATGCAATGTGTCCATGTAGCTCGAAACCAACATATTTTGTACAAACAAATCCCTATAAGAGACATGTTTTTTATGAGTAATATGTTAGGGGCTTATGCCAAATATTCAGTGGCTTGCTTGTTATGGTTGTGCTACATGGCCAGTAATTTTTTTTTCCAGTATATGGTTTTTGCTACCAGATAGCAATGCTTGACCTCACTATTATCATTGAGGATTATGATTAATGTTGCAGGTCGGAACTTTGCTCTATGCTCGTGTTGTGAAAGCAAATGCTGGCATGAACCCTGAGCTCTCATGCATGGATGGTAGATTTAGTTCTATTTTACATGATGCACATATCTTTCCAAAATTCAGTGCTTGAATTTTTCTGTCGATTACTTGTGATTTTTGTTCTAATTTGATGTTTACTATCTTCTGCCATTGTAGCCAATGGAAAGGCTGCAGAATTTGGGCCATTACAAGATGGTTTAATGTTTGAAACATCAACGGGGCTTGCACGAATGTGAGATCTATTTCCATGACGTATCCATTGTGTTGAAATCTTAAGCAATGAAAACATATTAGTAATTGGCTCACAGGAACAAATGTTTTCTTTTTGTTTATATGAATATTGTGTAAACAGAAAATTAAAGTATTTTTCCTTGTAAATCGTATTGAGTAATGTACCTTTATTCTCCTTTCAGGCTTTTGAGTAATCCAACATGTCCGGTTCTTGAAGCTCTTGGGAAGACACTCTCCTTTGAGATTGCTGCTGGTTTGAATGGCCGAGTTTGGGTATTCTTCTTTTGCAACCCTCAACTCCCCCATTTATTTCTTGACAGAATCACTTGAAAAATGGCTTCTGTCTTTCTGCAAATAAACATTTTCACTTGTAAAAGAACATGATATTTTTGTATTTTGATTTCTTCCATCTTTCAAGCAATCTTTGTTTACACCAATTTAGTACTGAAATAGGAACATGAACCCAAACACTCCCTTGGCTTATGATTGAATTGCCATGTCTGATATATCTGGCAGCTAGATAATTTTCTTTCATTGATTGTAATCTATTTGCAGATTAATGCTCCATCTCCTAAAACAACAATCCTCGTTTCCAATACAATCATGAAGTCGGAGAGTCTAAGCGAAGTCCAGCAGAAAGTCATGGTAAAGAAGCTACTGCAGAAAATGCAATAAGATATCCTCAGAATTAGGATTTCTCGTTTACACATTTTTGTACCGAATTTTTTGAATTTTGTATGATGGCAGAGCTTGCAAGAATCACTTATTACTGCGCATTGCCGAGATTTTTGGTCTTGCAAATATGTAGAGATGTTAACTACCTTGCTATATGACAACCACCATATCTATCAAGGGTAGATGATACATTTCTACAATTTCTACCACATGCTTCCACCTTTGATATATAGCCAATGATATTCTACTACTTTGTCTTGGGAAAATTGAGCAGAAAGCAATATCTTTGTCCTCAGTTCGACTTATGAAGCATGAGGGATGATAGTTGTTTCATGTGTGGACTAGATTTTAGCATTACGCCCCTCTACTGAAAAATCCCTCTTCTGTTGCATGTCAATCGGCAAGAGCTTGATCTTATCTTGTGTGCTGTGTTGTTTGTGTTGTGGGAATCGAAAATAAACGCTGAAGAATGGTGAGCTTCGTAACGGAAAAGAAGGTTGCAGAAGAAGAAAGCTGATAGCTTTGGAAAATTGGAAAAGACGTCAAAAATTACATAAATTTCAGATGCTGCAGCCTATTTATTCAAGGAACGGATGAGCTTTAGCTCAAGCTAGACAAAATAAACTAAGCAAAATGATAGCACATACAATAGTCCCAATATCCCCCTTCAAGCTTGGGGTAGGAAGTCGACTAAACCGAGCTTGCCAAGCAGATTAGAGAGACGACGTCCCAGGATGCTCTTGGTAAGAAAATCAGCTAATTGCTGCTTTGAGGGAACATATGACAATGAAATAAGGCCATCAAGCAGCTTCTTTCGGACAAAATGACAATCAAGCTCAATATGTTTTTTTCGCTTGATTTGTGTTTGCTTCCTATTGAAATATGTGAAGAAACAAAAAAGAATCCCAAATTGAAATTATGAGCTAAACAAACTTTGTATATCAGTTGAGGGGCTACTCCTCCTATGGTTAATTAGTTTTAGGATATATAGAATCTCACCGTGCCCACGTCCTGAGCTACTAGCCTACTAGCGTATATGTGCATGTGCATATGACCTCTGGTCCAAGTGTCAACTAGAGAAAACACCCCTAGTTGCATTTGTGGAGTTGTGTTGAGAGATGTGAAGAGACAAAAAAAGTCTGCATCGAAAGTATAAACTAAAGAATCTGATGATCTACTCCTCTTATTGTCAATTAGTTTTAAGATGAAAACTCACTTAACACGATTCTTTTCCTCGATACGAGTCCTTTGTCATTACAACATCTTCTCTGTGCCAAAATTTCTCACAATTCATCCTTATTTTTAAACCTATAAAATTCACCTTTTATTTATCAAACATTGCACAAAATCACTCATTATTTATCAAAATTTCTACAAAATCACTTATATTTGTTTTAACAAAATAAAAGAAGATGATTTTATGCAAAGTCCTTTGAAAAAAGTTTCTTTCTTTCGTGTTCTCCGTTTGGGCAATAGAGTTGCTGATAAGGTTGCACACATTTGCCACTCTGCCCGGGGAGTCGATATTCACACCGATTTAGGTTTTTTATACCTCATTCGCAAGGATATATGCTGTCGGGTAGAGCCAGCTCGTCCGAATTCCTTCCTAATAAAAAAAAATAGATGAATATGGATGGAAGTTGGACTTTGTACTCCTAGGCCAGCCCAATTTGGATACATAAATAGATTGGGCCAATGATCCACAATAAGGTAACCAGATAGAGAAGGTAAAAAGATTGTTGGGAGTTAATCTGATCTAAAGATTCACACTTTCACAGTATCAAAACCGATCACAACTGCTTGCTAGAGCATTACAATGGCCCTACAGAAATCATCAGGCCTTCCAGAGGAATTCGACAGGGGGACCCGTTATCTCCTTACCTCTTCATCTTGGGTGCTGAACTGCTTGCTAGAGCATTACACCAGGAATCTAGTATACCATCCGGTAAAATTGGGTTCAGATACGGCCTACATGGCCCGTGCATACCTTTCTTAGCCTTTGCTGATGACCTTATAATCTTCTCGAAGGCTTCGGTTGAGGCAAGCACAAAAGTTAGAAACATTATTGACGACTATTGCTCGCTATCAGGGCAAAAAGTCAACTTCCATAAATCCAATTTCCAGACCACTTCTGGTATCCCAAACGCAAGGGTACAAGTGCTAAAGGAAAATCTCCAAATACCACATACCAGAGCACTGGAAAAATACCTTGGATGTCCGATTATAAATGGAAATGTAAACAAAGAAACCTTTGAGGATATAGTGTGTAAGTCAAAAGAGCAATTGACACAATGGAGGGCTAACTCTCTCTCGCAACAAGGACGCTCGGTACTTATCAACTCAAATCTTGCGGCTAAACCACTGTACACTATGCAAAGTTTTATGCTTCCAGCCAATATCCATAAAGAACTAGACCAAGTTAATAGAACTTTCTTCTGGAATAAAGACGTGCAACACAAACCACTTATCAGTTGGGACAGGATATGCAAACCAAAAAGAAAAGGAGGACTGGGTATTAGAAAATCAAAAGATATGAATGAAGCGCTCCAAATGAAACTATTATGGAAAACCCTAGCAGAACCTGATAATGATTGGGTAAAAATCATAAGATACAAATACTTAAAGACAACAGATATATTAAATTATAAGAGGATCGGAAATGCGCCCTGGCAATGGCGTAAAGCTAGTTCGCTAATAGATAAATTTTCATCCAGTCTCATCTGGTCCATTGGTGATGGTAGAACTGTTAAATTTTGGGATGACAAGTGGGTCTCCTTGGACAAACTATCGGCTAGGGTTAACCCGGACCATCAGATTCTGCCTGATTCGCGGGTGAGTGATTTCATCCTGGGTGGTAAGTGGTGGAAGGAAAAATTAGAGCAAGTTCTGGATGCTAACACTGTTAAAGAAATCATGGACATACCTCTTCCCATCAACCCCATTCCGGACAGACAATACTGGTGGCCAGATAAAAATGGCTGGTTTACAACGGCTAGTGCAATGAAAATTATTTCAAACTCAGAGGAAGATGCAGATGACCCTAATTACTGGATTTGGAAGCTACAAACTCTTCCAAAAATTAAGAACTTCATATGGAAAGTTAGCCAAAAAGGCCTCCCCACTAGGGATAGGCTATCCAGCAGAGGCGTCCCAATCCCGAATGGTTGCCCATTCTATGATGCACCAATTGAAAATCAATCACACCTCTTTATTAAGTGTAACTTCATAAAAAATTCATGCCTACACTCCCCGAAAGTGGAAAATATAGCTAACCCAATCATCAACTCAACAAACGATATTAAGGAGATCTTGGAATCTCTTGGAAAAAATCTTAACAACAACGAGAAAGTCAAATTAGCTGTCAATTGGTGGCTTGCTTGGTTATTCAGAAATGAATCAATTTTCAGAAACTGCAAAATCCCCTCCGCGCAAGACATTGCGAGAAGGGTTAAATCAACTCAGGACAACTGGACTAAAGCTATCCAAATTGAGGTAGACGATGATTTGGTTCGCGTTAAAAAACCAATAACAAAGAAAATCAGTAGGAAAAACATCAAATGGAGAAAACCACCTCCTGGGATCATGAAATTAAATTTCGATGGAGCTGTATCTCTCGGTGGACTAGGTGCCGGTGGCTTTGTCATCCGTGATTGGCATGACAACCCTATAAAAATCGGTCATAAAATTTTTGGGAAATCTTCCCCAGCCATGGCTGAGGCTCTGGCTTTAAGGGAAGGGTTAATCCAAGCAATTAATCTAAAAATAAACAATCTGATTGTCGAAGGCGACTCCTTGACAATTATCCGGAATCTAAACCAATCGAGTTACTGCCCTTGGGAAATAGAACTTATTATGGGCGATATCAAATGGACATCCACTTCATTCCAGAGTACAACCTTTTCCCATGTGCCCCGGGAAGGTAACGAGGTGGCTGATAAGGTTGCACACCTTAGCCTCTCGTTCCCCGGCACTGCTCTTGAATCTCACCCAAATCTCTCTGATCTCATCCGAAAGGATGCTATCGGCTAGGCTTTGCCAGTTGAATTCGTACCCTATCAAAAAAAAAAAAAAAAAACCGATCACAACTTGTATTTGCAAACATATCATCTTCTTGCATTTACAAGTGAAAAAGATTTACTGTATTCACATGGGGAGTTAAATCAATAATTACCATGGTATTTTTTTGTCAAATTTCATCTACCCCTTTTCAGATTTCAACTGTGCAAAAAGATATATGCAGGTAAGAAACCTGAAGAGGGCCGGTTGGACTCTAAAAAAAGGGCTTTGCTGCGTGCAATTGCAGACATTCAAAACCCCCAAATTGATGCCGCTGCAACTCCTCCATCTGTGATCTGTGTAAATATGTAAGTGAGCTGATCAACAGTTTATATATACTTATAAGGGGTGAATCCAACAGTTAATTTCTACCTCTATAGCACTTTCAATTTCTCTGCTCGATCTGCCTAAACAGCAAAATTTTCATTTTAACTGTTTCATCTGCTTTGCTCCAGATGAAGTGGTAGCTCGTTTCAACGTCTGGTTTTTATTTATGATTTTGCTTTACTGAATCAATATTGATTTTTTGGCTGTTTCCTTCT
This sequence comes from Persicaria tinctoria, assembly GCA_037127255.1. Taxonomy (NCBI): domain Eukaryota; kingdom Viridiplantae; phylum Streptophyta; class Magnoliopsida; order Caryophyllales; family Polygonaceae; genus Persicaria; species Persicaria tinctoria. The sequence continues at coordinate 3,556,835 of JBANSL010000014.1, forward strand.
TGACAATGAGAGTGTTCAAATTCTTTAAATTTTTTTTGAGAAGGAAAGAATTCAGCTGATCATGGATTCTAGCTGAGTATTCAAATTCTTTATTTATTTTCAATACAAAGTATTCCATTTTTTTTTTTTAACAAGTAACAATCCAAAATATAAGACATAACTTTGGTAAATTGAGAGGGCACAAGGAGTGTCAGATGGGCAGACGGTCATAATACAAATGAAAAACAACACAACCCACAATCTATGAAGTAATCGATCAAACAAGACAAAGTAAACAACCCTAAGAACTATGGACCAACCAGAAATCTGGCGAGGATGAAGGACTCAGTGAAGTAGATAGCGCGCGTATGAGAAAGCTGACACTGTCTTACTGTCGGAGAGACGGAAAACATAAATCCTCAATGAGCAAAGAATGACTCCTGAAGAAGTGTGGAGCACACGACGTTTCTCCACCTAGATGATGGATATTCGGAGATCACAGACACTGCCATGATCAACCCGATCAAAATGGACGCATGACTACTCCTCTTGCGGAACTAACCACGAACCAATGAGTATATATACAAACTATTCCGACCACATTTATAACCGATCTTCTCACTTAGCTAGAGGTATCGAGTATATATATACACTCTTTCCGAAGCTTCCCTTCCTATTAACAAGCCGAATCATTCATAAGTTCTCATCCAAAAGAATAATCAAGAAAATTGACTATGCATATGGTCAATTGTTCTAAAGCCTTTTGCATAGTTATAGAAGGAAAAAGAAAGATCTCTAAATGGTAAGAACTAAGAAGAGGGCGTAAATAGCATTTCTAAATAGTGAAAACGGCCGACTATATATGCTTCACACTTTTACTCTCCAATGATATGTATAAATAGTTAATTAAACTGTTGTTTAGCGTGTGGTGTATATTTACAACACTACACTTTTTTAGAGTAAAACTTAGGAAATAAATGGGTCTTGTCGACGAAATTGTGTTACAGAACTAATTAAAAAAATTAATTAAATATACTCAAAATTTTTGTTCGCAGTAAAATAACAAAAGTTATAATTACTTAATTAATTAATATGGAGAATGGGAGAAAACCAAACACTAGATTAAAGGCAATGCAAGAAGCTACAATATTAAATTATTAATATAGCTCGATCTACACTCGTACGTTAATAATTTAATATTGTAGTTTTTTTTTTCTCAAAATATAAGTCGTTTGAGCACGTTTTTTTAAAAGATGTAAAACGTTATAAAATATTCCTTTTAAAAATAATGTTAATTATACTTGTTAATTTTAAAAAATTAATATTTTATAAATTTTTTTAGTCAAAAGGTCAAATAATCTATATATTAATTAAGATAGATGGAGTATTTTATTTTAAATGGGAGTTATTCTTTCACTACTATATAGCTAGCAACTTATATATCCGAACTTGGGCATATTTCTGTTTTGGAAAATATTTCCCTAATTAATTATAATTTTTTACTCATATTTTGAATTAAATTACGAGTTTTCTACCCTATGTTTTTCAGGAATTTGTTAAGAAATTCAATAGGGAAAGATTTCATACCAAACATAGAAGCGTCCCTATAAAAAATCTTAAGAAAAATTAAAATAATTTGTGAACATTAGTGAATTTGTATAGTGAGATTGTTTCGCTCTGGGTGGTCTCTTTTACGTATTCCCTAGTTAGGGATACACCATATATATAGATTTACCCGTTTAAAAAGTCTGTCAGGATTCGTGACTGGAAGGTCGTGTATACAGACATTTGTGCGTTAGTAGCCATGTAAGTACGAGTGATATTTTATCCTAAATCAATTAATGGACAATTAGGGAGAATTTTAGAGAAAATGAATAAAATAAAATAGGGAGTATAAACCGAAAAAGCAAAGAAACTTTATAGAATATACATGGTAGAATGTGTATGGTTTTAAGTTAAGGACATAGCATCAACCCCTAAAAGACTAAATAGTCATTTAAGGAGTATTATTATTTGCAAGCTTAATTAATTTCAAATCCCTAAGTATATATTCATTCATGTTATATGCTTTTGGGGCCTAATATATAACGGGTACTCTCCCTCTGCAACACGTACAAGTTTGATTTCCACACTTTGTTCGATACACTACTTTTCTTGTAAGGTGTGTTAATTAAGAGTATACTGGAGTATAAATTAAAGTTAATTAAGTTGTTTTAAGAAAATAATATATTATAATTAATTAATGTATGGTTGAGTTTGAATGGATGTCTTGTCTTGTATATCAAAAACATGCACATTCTTCCTCCCAACAGGCTTTGCTCCCAATGCCAAACTTTCCTTTCATTGATGTTTATTTGTTATTTTCTCTGTTTTGAAATAAAAGTCGTTTTTTATTTTTATTTTACGTTTTTTTAAAAAGGTAAAAATTCTATAAAATATTATTTTTTAATTAATTTTTTTCCCATAAATTGATACTTTATTTTGAAATGGAGGGAGTAATGTTTAATTTCAGAAGTTTTGATCGGATCTTATTACCGGATTTATTTTATTTTAATATTAGGGTTGAGTTTTATTTTAATTATAACACAAAAATCAAGCTTAATTGTTTAAAGTTTCACCTCACATACACTTATCTATATAAACTCTTAAAACATAAGAGTTTTTGCCTACGTGGCACACCCATCTTAATCCTCTCCTTTTTAACCAATCACTTTTTTTCTCTTTCCTTTTTATTTCCTTTTTGCAATTAATTTTTATTTTTGAAATAACTAATCTATATAAACTCTTAAAACATAAAAGTTTTTGCCTACGTGGCACGCCCACCTTAATCCTCTCCTTTTTAACCAATCACATTTTTTCTCTTTCCTTTTTATTTCCTTTTTGCAATTAATTTTTATTTTTGAAATAACTAATGGGTTTAATTCAAAATAATAAATTAATGGGAAATTTACAGAAAACCACCCCTTAAATATGAGTGTTTTTACTTAACCACCCCTTAAATTCAAAATTACAGAAAACCACCCTTTATATGGTTTTTACTTACAACTCACCACCCCTTCATTTACTTTCATTAATTTATCATTAAATATATTATATTTTAATATTTTTAAACTTAAATTTGATTCTAAATATATTCAAAATTTTAATTTAAGGGCTCGATTATATTTTAGAGATAATTTTATTTATTTTTAAAAAACAATAATAAATATAGCCTACAATTATTATCTTAATAATTATATTTAAGTTATATGATTAATTGATAACCTAATTTTTTAAAATTTAGGTAAATTTAAAGAAAAAAGTTACATATAACAAATAAAATAGATCAAACTCATATTTTAAGTTGAAAATTATTAACTATTTATTATTATTTTTTAAAAATAAATAAAATGATCACTAAAATATAATTGATCCCTTAAATTCAAATTTTGAATATATTTATAATAAAATTTGAGTTTAAAGATATTAAAATATAATATATTTAATGATAAATTAATGAAAATAGAGGAAGGGGTGGTGAGTTGTATGTAAAAACCATTTAATGGGTGGTTTTCTATAATTTTGAATTTAAGGGGTGGTTAAGTGAAAACGAATTTTTTTTTTGAAATATTCAAGAAAAAATAAATATTTACGAAAAAATTCACGACTTCAAAATATTTACAAAAATATTCAAAATTTGCAGAGTTCACAGAAACACGCGGACTGAAACCGCGTGCTATTAACAATTGATATCTCCCCCCGAAAAAATTTGGTCAAATTTAAAGTTGTTATAGAAACGCGGTTTGAAACCGCGTCTTTATGTATTTTCAAATTTAAAAAAAAATGAAATGAAGTAACACGCGGCATCAAGCCGCGTGTTACATTACTGAAATTAAAAAAAAAAGGGGAAGAAGAAGGAGGGGAGGCAGAGCGCCATCCCGGAGCCGGAGCCCGGAAGCCAACAGGTCGAGCGCCACCACCTTCTCCTAGCGTGCCTCTTCCCGCCTGCGATTCTCCGCCCATCGTCGAGCCTCTTCCCGCCGACCACCGAACCTCTTCCCGCCGTCCACCAACCATTGCCTGCGACTCCTCCGCCCACCGCCGCTACCACCTTCTCCTGAGAGCTTGGTAAACTCGATTTCCATCTCAATTTCTTGCCTCATGAGCCTTACGATCGTGCAATTGCTCGCTTCTGGTGCAAATTCATTGACGAAAAGCAGGTGAAACTCGGTTTAAGTTCCAATTTCTTTAAATTTGATTCATGTGAACGGATTAAAAATGAAATTCGATTGGGGAAATTAGGTTTCTCCGGAGAACCAGGCTTCAGTAGGTGGCTGCGATGGGTGGAGGAGTCTCAGGCGATGGTCGGTGGACGGCGTGAAGAGGCTTGGCGGTGGTGGCGATGGTCGCGGGCGGTAAAAGGCCAATAGAAGGTGGTGGCGGCTCGAGACTTGCAATGCCTGTTGGCTCCGGTTGCAGCGCTTCTTCTTCTTCCCTTTTTTTTTATTTCAGTAAAGTAAAACGCGGCTTGATGCCGCGTGTTACTTATTTCATTTTTTTTAAATTTGAAAATACATAAAGACGCAGTTTAAAATCGCGTTTTATCCCAATTAGATTATAAAACGCGGTTTCAAACCGCGTTTCTATAACAACTTTAAATTTGACCAAATTTTTTTGGGGGGAGATATTAATTGTTAATAACACGCGGTTTCAATCCGTGTGTTTCTGTGAACTCTGCAAATTTTGAATATTTTTGTAAATATTTCGAAGTCGTGAATTTTTTCGTAAATATTTATTTTTTCCTGAATATTTCGAAAAAAAATTCAGTGAAAACACCCATATTTAAGGGGTGGTTTTTTTTATAAATTTTCCTAAATTAATATATAACTTATATCTATTTGTAAATCTTCATATACTATCACAATAGAATTTTAATGGATTTATTTCATTTTTGCAATTAATTTTTATTTTTGAAATAACTAATGGGTTTAATTCAAAATAGTAAATTAATATATAACTTATATCTATTTGTAAATCTTCATGTACTATCACAATAGAATCCATCTTCATTGAATCTTTTATACTCTTCTCTTATGAGTTTGTTCTTATAAGTTTAATTCAAAATATTAAACTAATATTTTATTTAATTGTATAATATTAATTTATTTTATTATTTAAATTTTATTTTTTAAAAATCGCGCCATGGCGCGAGAACTGCACTAGTATTTTATTAATTTTGTAAGCTATTTTCGTAGATATGCTTCAATTTTAATGTATCAACAACCAATCAATTGAGCACCATTAATTAGGGCTCTGTATATACATGAGTGTTGGCCGGTGGTCCAACGAAATTGGAAAAATATTACGTACTCTTTCACGTAATCAAAATACGTCACTTTGATTTTTAAGACGTTTTAAGAAGCTAATAATTATATAAAGTATTTTTTTTATATTAATTTCTTACTTATTACTAACAAATAACTGGAAGGATCATATTCTTAAAAGGAGAAGGATCATATTCAATAACTGGAAGACCAGTTATAACATGAAACTCAAGTAAAGAAAAACAAGCAACTAGACCATCAACTTTAAACCACATTTCCATCGATCTCTTTACTTGTTACAATTACATGCAATAATATCTGATATACTAATTGAAAATTAAAACACACAATTTTTACCCTTAAAGAAAAACTAACCCTAAACAGTTATTCTTAAGCTGCTGAATATCAGAATCTGCCAAACCTCGCTTGATAAATTCGCATACTTCAGGGTAGAAGTAAAGATTACTCCGTGAACGAAACCTCTCTTGAGCAGATAACCAATACCCGATTTCCTACAACCCATGCATACATGAACGCATAACAGACAGATAAGCACAGAGAAGCGGACAAAAAAAAAAGCGGGCAAACACACAACACATGATAGATTCTAAATCAAAAAAAAAATACTCACATTGAACTGTATTTTATAGGATTCTAAATCAGAAAAGGAAAAGCCTACACATGATAGAATACAATACAAGGGATTACCCTGTGTTCATCAACAAATTAATGAAAACAAAGAAACCCCTACAAGCGAAATACAACTATTAACCTCGGCATGCGTTCCTCGATTCACCCATTGCAAGATTCAACCAACAATCAGTAGTAAGAGAGTAGGGCAGACGCTGACCAGTTCAAACGAGAAAAAGGGAAAATTGCAAAAAATAACACGAACTTTAGGGGTGGTAGCGTTTGGTGGCACCAACTTTCAAAAATTCCATAATAATCACCAACTTTGAAGGATGGTTGTGGTTAGTAGCACAACCATTTTATTTTAAAAGTGCACCCCTTAGTAACATTTTGTTTACAAAAAATCACATTTTCCATTGTTTTTTTAAACCCACCCACAATTTTCTTCTTTTTTTTTTATAAAAAAATTCATGTTTATAAACTCAATTTCAATTTTTCAAAAAACATCATTTAAAAAAAATATAATTGTGATATTAATTGGTATCTTTTTAAGACACTCGTCTTTCATTTTAAAGACATTATTTATTATTTAATTTTTTGAAAAAAAACTGAGTTTATGGAGAAAATAAAATTAATTTTTCTTTTAACCGGGTGTAAATAATGAGTGTATTCTTTTAAGAAAAAAAAGGGAAAAGTAGAGTTTTATAAAATAAATTATATTTTTTAAAAATAAAAAAGAAAATGGATTAATTTTTAAAATGAAATACGGGCATTTTTTTATAATTGAAAATTGGATGATTTTTTTTTCTACAAAGAATGTTAATAAGATGTGATATTTAAAAAAAAAAATAGATGTGCCACTTATTGCAACTATGACCAAAGTTGGTGATTATTTTTAAAATTTTAAAAGTTTATGCCATTAAACGCAACTACCCTTAAAGTTTATGCTATTTTTCACAATTTGCCGCTAGAAAAAAAAGAGCGAAAGAGAAACAATAATAGACAGAGAGAGGACAGAGGGAAAGAAAGACACACGAAAGAGAAACGTAAAGTAAAATTGTCCGGTACAATCGACTAATTTAGAATACCCGATTGATAGGCCCAATTTTCTCTCTTTTTTAAGACTCAAAATTTATCTTTAAAGGGTAGTTTGTAAAAATATTAGATTATGTGATGATAATTTTGAATTAAGAAAATGTATTAATTTATTTAAGGGGCGATTTAATTCATTGACCTAACTATTAAGTCTCGATTGTAATAAGCTAGGCCCTGTGCCGGTGCACACCTTAAACATCTCTTTCTTTATTATTTAGAGGCTCATTTAATTTTGATCAATTATACATATATCTTGAGTCAGCAAATATAATCCAAAAGTTCAATTAATGAAGGAAAACAATGTGATTGAAACAAGCAAAAAAAAAACATTCTCGATCAAATTGTAGCTAAATACGGAGTATAACTACATAGAAATAGTAGTATAAGATATGGAACCCTCGGCCCCATTAATTAAGATTAATTAATAAGAGTAGCTAGCTAGCAAGTTGATGGATGAATGATGATGGAAAGGAGATGGATGAAATAAGAGTTTGAAATTGATGTATTTACAGAAAGAATTGAAGCAAGATCCCAAGGGGGACACAACCAAACAGAACAGTAGTTTGATGAATAATGCAAGGTAGTGAGACAACAGAAGGTACAGGTACTTGTTCTGCTACAAACCAAAGAATTTAAGGGAAAAACTGTTAGCAAACAGGGATGTTTAACTTACTTCAATTAATGCATCCTCATCACTTGCCCCCTGCACCTGCACATTCATTTTCACTTTTTTTTTTCTTTTTTTTTTCTTTTTATTAATTATATTTTTTATACAATATAACAATAATATGGATAAGGCTAGATGTTGTTAGTCTACCATCTGATTTCATCCTGACGGATGAAGATATTGAGTTCTCTGTCTGTTTGAATAGCTGGCATGCATGAGTCTGAAAAAGGTGAGCGACACGATCCGCACATCTGTTAACTTCACAGAAGATGCGTGAGAAGGTCACTGCCAAATATCGCCTGTTGTAACCAGTGGAGAGAGAGAAAGGCAACAGGACATTTATTGTTCATCACTGCCACCCATCCAAAACTCTTTCTCTCTATGCATCTCTCCACCTCTCTCCATCAAAGAGCTCCATTGAAGAGCTTATTTATTCTTTGATTTCTTTGTCTTCTATCTCTCTGCATTTGAGGGTGACGGGATCTCCATGGGAGCTCGAATTCGTCTTGCGCCGCTGGTGTGAATCGCTGCCGGAGCACTGCTTTGGTGCCTTCGTTCTTCACATTCGTTATGATGGCTTTTCCAGATCAATTCGAGGCGAGTGAAGACCGGATTTGGAGTAGAGGAGGTGGAATCGAAGTGGAGCAGCCCTAGCAGAGGCTAAGTGAACGACTTTGTTTTTTTTTTTCATGAATGAAAAAAAAAAAGGAAATGGGAACTAGTGCATTAAATGAGGGGGGGGGGGGGAAGAGGAGTGAAAAAGCAATAGTAAAGTCGCAGAGGATAGAGGGGATAAGGTAGAGAGAGAGAGAGATAGAGGGGGGAAGATTGACAGTAAGGGGATACTAATATAATTTGAATTAAATCCTAAGTTTCAGATAAAAACCACCGAAGAAGAAGCAATTGGGCGGGGGTTTATTTGCAGGTTGATGTGTAAGCAGTTAGTTTGAACTGGATACCCAAAACAAAACAACATGACATATGTTGGAATCGATTGGACAAGAGTTATTAGAGAAACATATTCACCATCGACTTCAGATAGAAAATGGGTAAATTTGCTTCAGATTTGAGGGAGACACCTCTTGCATAACCTTTATCGAAAGCAAACTTGCTCATTTTCTATCCGAAGTCAATGGTGAATCTGTTTCTCCGATAATTCTTGTCCAATCGATTCAAATATGTGTTATGTCATTTTGCTTTGGGTGTTCAGTTAAAACTAAGGGCATGTTTGGTATCAACCGAAATTGGGGATGGGAATGGGAATGAGAATGAGTGATTCCCGTTTTGGTGTTTGGTAGGTAAAAAATGGGAATTAAACTGATACACAGGGATCTTGTCATTCCCAATTTTGAACCCCTTTCATTCCAATAGAAAACCCAGGTAATGGCTCATTACTAATTTCCCACAAAACCCCCCATCTTTACCCTCTCCTCCCTGGAACTCCACCTCTAGCGCCATCGTCCAGATCCGAACCCCCCGCCGTCGCCGCTGCTACCACCAACGTCCAAGCTCGTCGCTAGCGTCGCCGTCCAAATCCGAACCCGCCGCCGTCGCCGCTGCTACCACCACCGTCCAAGCTCGTCATTGTCGTCGCCACCACCACCGTCCAGATCTGAAGCCGCCGCCGCCATCACCGTCGTCGAATCCAGATCTGGTTCTCCTCTCCCCACCTCTCTCTCTCTCCCCGCGTCGAATCCACGTCTGCGCTCCTCCGTCGAATCCAGATCGGCCTCCTTCCTCCGTCAACCTTCATCCAGATCGGCCTCCTTCATCCGTCCTTCGTCCAAATCGGTTTCCTTCCTCCATCCTCCGTCCAGATCGGCCTCCGGCCTCCGTCCTCCAGCCTCCGGTTAGGGTTTCTCTCACCCACCATCCAAGTTCCACACTTTAAATTTGTTAAAATTTGTTGATTTTTGTATTGAATTTCTGAAATTGTATGTTGATTTTGTGTATTTTTATTGTTAATTTGAAAGATTGAATTGATTTGCCTTTGAATTTGGTACTTTGAATTTTTGGATGTTTAGTTTGGATTTGTGAAATTTTCATTCCGATATTATACCAAACAACATGCCTAGGAAATCACTCATTCCCATTTTTGATTCCGATTCCGATTTCCATTCCCATTCCGATTACTACATTCATACCAAACGGGGCCTAACTACTTACACATCAACCTACAAATAAACCCCAACTCAATTGCTTCTTTTTCGAAGTGAAAAAGCAATAGTAAAGTCGCAGAGGAGAGATGACTCTTTCAACTCTCTCTGTCATGTCTTCATTGATCTCTCTCTCCTCTACAACTTTATTTCTCTCTCTCTCTCTCCTGTTCTCTCTCCCCTCTACAGACTTTCTCTCTCCTCTGCAGACTTTCTGTTACTTCTCTCTCTGATTTTGGCCAGATGTCGATCAGTGGAACCCCCCCCCCCCCCCCTACTTGCCTCCTACCGGGGAACCCTTTACCCCATATCCGGTTTTGCCCAATTTCAAACTAGATTGGGTTAACCTTGCAAAAAAAGCGGATATTTGGGTTACTTTATATATATTTCCCTAGCTCTTAAATTAATTTCGAAATTTAATTGGAAACACTGTATTAATTACATATAGTTAATTGGTTGGAAGTATATTTTGGCGATCTAAAAACTGTTTGACCATCAAAATAGACCCCCTTGAAATTAATAATTAGAACAACCTATAGATATCTTTTTCTTTCAAAAAAATGTGGTCTATTGCAATTAATCACTGTATACGTACTGCTTGACTGTTACAATATTTCTTCGTACTCATTCAAATTCTTGTCAATTTATAAGCTAGGTTAAGTTGAATATAGAAACGTAACGTACAAAAAAAAACTCATAACGTTGAATATGGATATTAAGTTTAATTTAATTAGAGCATAAAGAAACCCTAGCTTCGAATCAAAAAAAGAAACCCTAGCTAGCTTGGGAAAAGGAATTGAACTAAGGCAAAGCATTAGAATGGTTCATGCAACATATATATATATATATATGTCCCTATGGACATGTAACAATGCGCGCATGACGTATTGCAAAGCACCAACAATACTACAGTACTGTATAAAAGCGGATATGAAATACATCGATCATGTAGTAGAAATCTAACATATATGTTTGGTTAATTTCGACGAAACAAATAGGAGTTTCTAGCTCATTCTGGCACAGAAGCTACCATTACACACTTTTACTGCAACTAAGCTAGCTTATCCTAACTCTTTGTGTCAATCAGGTCATTCAGGTGTTCCATCTACGATCAAGCGCGTTTTTAAGAGATAGATTACCGCTAGCTTGTTGCCCGTTATGCCCGTTCAATTCAATTTTACATAAATGAGAGATTAGAAACCAAAGAGTCCCACATTAAAAATAGGAAACAAACAAGCTAGTGATTTACTCCTATATATTGTCAATAGTTTTAAGTTGAAATTTCACTCAGGTTATATGTTAGACTATTATCACATGTCCGCTTCATGAATGATTCTCTGTCGTGTGGCTTCGATCGTCTAAACTGAAATTTTTTTACGGAGAAAAAAAAATCAAAATTTAACATAAATTAAAAATTTTGTAGCATGACATTCTCACAACATGTACAAGTCCCCAATTTTTTTTTTATATAACCCACTTAATTAAACTAGTTTTATCAAACAAAAAAAATCCATTTTTTACAACTAAACTTTTCCAGTATTTCTTTCCCAAAATCATCTATGCTTTAACTTCTAATTCACATGCACATATGAGGAATAAGACGATTTTTCGTCTTCATAGATAAGTACTTGGATCATTACAATGATAGAAGTTAGGGAGATTTAATCTCGTCATCTATTTTTTTTTTATTAGGTAAAAATTCAAAATTAAATAAATCTGAACCTCAAAGACAGACAAGTTCACTCATCACCTCATCACTCTACAGAGAAATTTCATTTCTTTTAACAACGAAAATCAGGAAAATTAGTTAGAATGTCTTTAATTAATTAATTGCCATCCGATATGGTGAATATTTCCACTACATATATAATACATGTGCCCTAATCTAGTGATCACCAATGAAGAAAGAGTATGAATGATATATCCAAATTGTCCAACTCCCATGGCCGGTGGCCCTATCAATAAATATATTCTATCTAATTAAATAGCCCATTAATTCTGACATAGACCCATCATACACACCTCTTTCATTACACCCCTACATACATTGGTCTCAAGTGGGCCCTCCCCAAACAAATTTTTTTATTAAAAAAAAAAAAGAAAAACATTGAATAGTGAAACCCTTTCAAGATCTCCTTCCTTATTTTCCTCTTCACTTTTTCTTGATCATCTCCACTTATTAAACATAAACACAGAGACACAAGGTGCAGAGAGGAAGAGGGTGAATTGCATACATGCAGTGCACTTTTGTTCACTGTTCTCTCTACTTACTAGCATTACTACTAGCCCATATGCTGCTCAGTTATTATGGTAGTAAAAAATAAAAAAAAAAATAATAATAAAAGGGTCATGACTCATGAATACAAAAGTTTATGTCTCCTTCTTATGCACCCTTAAATGATGCTTCCTTATGTACTTCCTTCCTTGGTAGATTTATTTACCCCCTCCTTCAACTTCTTCTTCTCCTTGTCTACACCACACCTTTTTCCTTCTATCTTTAACTCCACCTCAATACATGTCTCCTTTCTTTCTTTGCTAAAGTGGTCCACTTTATGATTTACGTTGGGGTTAAATGCTCCTTCACATGTTTTAGAAACTCGAGACTTTTGATTGAGGGAGATATGTAGAGCTAGCTGAAATCTGGGTCAGACTGGGAAACTGAATCAGTAAAATCGGGTTAATGATCGATAGTATTTGTAATGTCAGAGACATGATATTTCATGCTCATTCATTTCCTTTTTTTTTTAATAAAGTAAGAATTCGAGAGTCAGATAGGCCTGCCACCTCGAGTGGTCGACAAGTCGGCAGAGGCGAACTGTCAAACATACAACAAACTAAAGACACAAATTAACATAGATGAAAGAAAAACTCAAGCAACCCATAAAAGTTGGCCTCAAGATTGTTTTATATTTTTTAAAAATTTTGTTAAAAGGGAACAATTGGCCTTAAGTATAACTCAATAAATCAGGGTAAGGAACATGATCCATGAAGCCAAGACCTTTAATTGTTTTTGGTTCCACAACAACATCTTGAATCGCAATCGATGGTTCATAATTGTGGCCGATATATGATATTAATACTAGCCACAGAATTAGGGATGGACTGATATATGATACGACCCACCCTGTTTTTTTTTTATATATATAAATACATAACAAATTTCCCCAATACAAATACATGTGAGTTTGCTCTTTGAAGATCCCTCATCTAGATGAGGGGAATGTCGTGTTATCCACATTTCTCCGGGAGTCGTTCATTGCCCTATGTGGATTTTTGCTTTCTGTCTCCCCGACGATGAGACATTGTGTTAGCGTAAGCGTTCCCATACGCTCACTATTCACTTCCTCCCACCGAGACTTTTATCCTCGCTTAGCCGAATCTCTACGTGGTTCATAGTTTTTATAGGGTTGTTTCCCTCGTTTTGCTTTGGTTGATTTGGTTCTTAGATATATTGTCCTTTATTGTGTGTGTCTGTTGTATCTTGACGGTTGTCGTCTACCGCTCTTTGTACCCTTATCAATTTACCAGACTTACTTATGGCATTTCAAAAAAAAATCCAAATAAAAAATACATGTGAATTTGCTTTGGTAGTTTGCTCTAGGGGTTGGGTATTTTCCTTTCACCCCTTCTTGTTTGGTTTGAACCTCCCCACATACAAATTGGGGTGTTTACTAGAATGTCAATATTTTTCGCCTTTATTAGCATTTTGTCCACCAACCTATCCATATTATCTAAATGTCCACCGTGTTGCTGAAACTTGCTGAAACCGAAGTTGCTGAAACCGGAGTTGCTCAATCACTGAATTTGGAATTTTCGCCCAATTTCAGCAATTACAACACACAATTTAAGCAATTTCAACAATTTCAGCCAAAAAGGCCACACCAATTTTAGCAATTAAAACAACAATTTCAGCAATTTGAGAAAAAGGTCACACCAATTTTAGAAATTACAACAACAATTTTAGCAAATTAAGAAATTTCAACAACAACAATTTCAGAAAATTACAACAACAATTTTAGCAATTTAAGAAATTTCAACAACAACAATTTCAGCAAATTACGAGATTTCAGCAACAACAATTCCAGATCTGGAAGTAATTACAATTGAAATCAAAACCAAAAACAAGCGAATTTGCAGAGTAGAGATACTTGGAAGAGAATATAAGCCTGATTTTTCAAGGATGAATCCAAACTTTCATATTACCAGAAATATATTCATCAACAAAATTCAATTTCCAGGCAACTAAAATCCTAATTTCACAAAAGCACAGTCACTTCTGCGTCTTCAACAGAGCCACCGCAAAAGCAGAGGAGATTACTCGCTCAAGATGAAGATGAAGATCGGTTGGTGTTGCCTACCACTACCAAGCACAAGAAAACGAAGAGTTTTTCATCGCAGCAGAGCTCGTAACTCTGTCGTTCGGCATCACCTATCACCTTCGTCGTGGCAGTGACGGTGGTTCAATTGGTCGAGATTCCGCCGGAAATAAAAAGGCTTGGTGGCTGCTAGGTTTTTGGTAGACCTTTCTGTTATATCCCTGGTGGATTATAACCAAGAACAAGGGAGATTGATAAAGAAAATGAAGATATTAGGGAAGAAGATGATGAATTAGGGAAGAACGTAAAGAAAAAGGTAAAGTAAGGGAGAGATTAGGGATAGGGAAAGAGATAGAGTAAAGTAAAGAGAAAAGGGTAATTGGGGTTTTCCATTTGATTCATGATGATTACTATAATACAACATATATGTATTTATACTAATCCCTAATAACCCTATACATGACACATTCGTTCGTCCACCACTTCTTTGACCCTACAACCTCTTCGCCCCGCCGTCGAATTTGAACTATTAAATCAAGATTAGCGTAGATTCAGCCTCTTCGGGAGGGATCGAAGGAGGTGACGAGCCTCCATGGGAGCGAGCTTGCTGAAGTTCGGACCTTGGATTCAGCAAGGAATCACCATTGAATCGGAGTTCGCTCCTTCGACGTGACGAGGGTGCAGCAGTGCGGTTCATCTTGTCTTATCGCAGATCTGAGATCGGAGTTCCACCATTGATGGTTCAGTAGGCCGAAAATGGTGGGGAGAGGAGGGACGAGGGCAAGGAAGGAAGGAAGGGTGCGGAAGAGAGCGAGAGAGCGAGAGAGATCGATCTGAGCAATGGTGAAACGACGAGGAAAAGAGTGAGAGAGGTCTGAGATTAAGTTTAGATATCAAAAGGAGTAATTTTATCCAGAAAAATAGAGGTGGACAAATTAATTCATACAAATTTCTCCCCTTTTTCCCTCTATTTTCTCCTACTTTTTTGTTATAAATTTATCCTACCCAAAAATTTAATCATGATGATCTAAAGCCACAATGGTAAAGTAAAGCTGAAAATGTTTGTGCTTGATTAATTCCATGGAATATATATATAGTGATGATGCTAAGACAATTAATGGTGAATTAATTAAGGTAAAAAGGCAAGTACCCCATCTCCATGCCAGGGCACTGAAAGGTGGAAGCTACTACATAGATTGACCCATGAAAGAAAGAAGGATTATTAGATTCTTTCATGAAATGTAACAATCTGATTGACAGAAAATTGTCAAAAAAATATAATTAATCAATTTTCTAATGCTTTGACCTATCAAACCTAAGTATAATGAGTAGCAAGTCAGCGAGTAGTTTTATGAGTTTCAACTCCTTTTTTGGTCAGCTAGTGATTGATGATACAGTAAACTTTTACCCTTTGTTATCAATCTCCTTTGACATTATATAATCATTTCCCCCTTCCCTTTCATTAAATCTTTCACAACTACTCCACATAATTTACCAATCCAGACTCCAGAGTTAATTATTTGCAATAAAAGAGAAAATGACCTCTCTCTATGGGTTATAGTTTATACCCTAGTTATAACCAGGGACGGATCCAGAAAGTTTTTAGTGGGGGGTCACTATAGTAGTCCATAATAAGATTGAGAAAAAAATTCGCAAAACACAACGTGATCGATAGTACAAACTAGTGTCAACCTATGATTTCGAAAATACTATAAATATATAATACGAAAATAAGGATAAAAAACGAAAAATAAAGATATGAAATTCAATAAATAAACATTGCATTATTAACATGTAATAATGTATAACTAGATATAAAAAAAT
This sequence comes from Persicaria tinctoria, assembly GCA_037127255.1. Lineage (NCBI taxonomy): Eukaryota > Viridiplantae > Streptophyta > Magnoliopsida > Caryophyllales > Polygonaceae > Persicaria > Persicaria tinctoria. Next base: position 3,572,805 of record JBANSL010000014.1, read on the forward strand.
TTAAACTTGCGTAACTTCTTACCATATTCTCAAAATAAATAATATAACCTATGGTTTTGAAGCTCTCGAGATGAATTATAATATGTGGATGTCAATTTAAGTAAAATATCAAAGTATTATAGTATATTGAAATAAAACTAAAGTGATTAATATTGCTGTAATTTTCAAATATTCATAACTTTTCACTTAGATGTCGGATTAGGGCGTATTATATATCAAAACGAAGCTATCGACAAGGAGAATACACCTAGGTAATTTGTTGTATGAGGAGGGGGTCAGGTGACCCCCTAGGTCCGCCACTGGTTATAACTCATAATGACCCATTATTTGCATATTCAGTTTGAAACAATCTTCATAATTTCTTTCTATAATGTTTATAGGTGTAATGGTAGGTAGCCTATATATATAGGCTAGGGCTTGATTTTAATTAAACAATCCATGTTTCAGCTTTACTCAAGTAAGCTCAACATAGAGGGGTTTGAGGTGGTTGAATCTTCTCCTAGTCTAGAAGAAACAACGAGAAGAAAATATTTGAATTTTTTTTTTGGTAATTATTATTAATTTTAGGGATAAATAGTTGAAAAAAATAAAAAATAACAAATAACAATGAGTTTACTTTTTCATAATTTTGCTTTTCTAATAGTCTCTATAAAAAAATGATTAATTAAATCACAAATTTAAAATTTTCTCCATTATATTTAAATAAAACCAATCTTTTACATATATATACATAAAAAAAATTCTCATGTATTGATAAAATTTCTTTTTTTTTGTTACTAAAAATATCTATTTAAATAAGGGAAAACTAATTAAAATAGCTCCACCTTTGGGGGCATGGTAAAAATATATCATCAACTTTCAAATGTAATAAAAATATCCCGACCTTTGAGGGTAGTGGTAATATATTACCACAAGTTTTTTCACGAGTAAAAAATGTTGACAAGACAACCTACGTGGATTTTTTTACAAGGGTTTTCTTGAACAGTGTTCTTAGGGGAAAAATAAAAAGAGCTGGATCGGGTTCATACTTAACACCTTTTCCTCCCTCATATCTTCTTCTGTGGTGATCGCCTCTTGAATTGTCTTCCAAGTCTTCCAGATAGTTCATGGTTCCTCAATCCTCATCAATGTCAATCTTCCTCCCTCGTGGTCGACTATCTTGAGCTGTCTCTCTCACATCTTCTTCCCCTTTGATTCGTTCATGGACTTGGATGGGTAAGTTTTATTTTTTTCCCTCTTTGTCGTTGTTGTCGGTTTGGTGTTAGGAATCGTCGTGTTGTGTTAATTTGAGGCAATTTCGACCGGATTAATTGCTTGGTTGAATCAATTTGTTGTCGGGTTGGTGTTAGGAATAGTCGTGTTGTGTTAATTTGAGGCAATTTTGTCCGGATTAGTTGCTTGGTTGAATCAATTTTGTTTTTCGGGTTTAATTTGTTATTGTTTTATTTTTTTCCTAAAAAAACGTTCAAGAAAATCCAATTTTAGTGCTAATTTGTAAAAAAGACTTCTACGTATGCTGTCTTGTCAAAAAAAATCACGTAGGCTGCCTTGTCTAACATTTTTAACCCGTGAGAAAACTAGGGCAATATATTACCACCACTCTCAAAGTTCGTGATATTTTTATTACATTTGAAAATTGAGAATATATTTTTACCATACCCCCAAAGATGGGGATATTTTAATTAATTTTCCCTTTAAATAATAAATTTAAGATTTTTCCAATATATTTAAACAAAAAAAAATATTTTTATACATACATAAACAAAAAAATGCAATTAATTAGCTCATCCACCATCGTCCATACCTGTGGGCCGGCCGGGGCGGTGGAAGCCCCGGCCCGGGCGATGGATTTCAATTTTCAATCATTTCATGGTTTCATCTCCTCTATTTCTTGAATGATCGATCAGCTGATCAGCAAAAGGATCCACAAAAACACTGTACCCAGCAAAAAAATAGACACAGAGATCAAAGGCCGACCACAGACTCACACATCTAAGCAATTGCAGGGAGGGTTTCGAACCCATTTGCTTCCCGAGATGAACAAGTTAAGAAAGATTTGATTAATTAAAATTGGGGCAATATATTAATTCTTGTATAGGGGCCTTTTTTAAAAAAAAAAGAAGAAAAGAAATTGTTGTTACTGATATGTATGCTATTGTCTGGATCTGTTGCACTCTGAATTAGAGAGTGTTGCGTGTTGTGGGAAATGGGAGTGGTGCGAAGGATGATGATGATGATGATGGGAGGAGACAACCTCCAACCCTAATCCTGACCTTGTCTTTGGCCTTATTCTCCCCTGCTCATGTCTTTCAAGATTTGTTTTACCCTTGAAATTAGTGAATTTTTTTTATAAAAGTAAATATTTGAGAGATAACAGAAAGATTCGATCCTCGAAAGGCCGATGGATCGGCAGATGAACTAACTGTCATCCCATGAAGGAAAAAAAAGGCGGACCAACAAGTGATTGCCCACGTCACGTCGGATAGGTTCGATAAATTTTACATAATTTATGTTTTCGGGCTTAACTTAAGACAATTGGTTAAAGGAAGGTGGGGCTAAAAAGGTTGTTGATTCCTACCAAAAATAATCTCAACTCAATATAATAGTATAGCGGTAGAGTAGAAGCCAATCCCAATTCACAACTAAATAATCCGTGGCGACTTATGTATGTTCTTTGTTAACAATAAGATAAAAGAGAGAGAAGTAGAGAAAAGATGTAGACAAAGCAATAGAGATGATGAAAGCAATAAAGTAACAAGAGTAATGATGATTGATTGGAAGCAATATAGAGAAATATAGTTTCACTTACAATTCGCAACAATGGTTCATTTCCTGATCCTTGAGCTTTTCTCTAGCCAAGTTGGTTTCTATTTAGTTATTCTAGGGTTTGGTTTGTGCATGGACTTAGGTAGGCCACCTATTCGATCACTACTTAAGTCCTTAATTTACTCTAGTATATGGAGAGCGATTAGCAATAGGTCCCAAACTCCTAGCATCTAGCTAGGCTTTATCACTCTCATCTCGCCGATCTTCTCACTTGGTTTGTCAGCTCAGCCATCGCTTCTACTAAAAGAGATAATTTCTAACTGTCAATCTTCCTACATCATCAAGATTCTCAAACCATTCCTACAAGATGTGTTGGCTACTTGTGGATTAAGACCCAGTAAAGGATGAAACTATAACCCTAGAGCGATGCGATTCTATTTTAGTGGTCAATTAAGACGCAATCAACAACATTAGCAATATCGGAACAAAGAAGATTGAAATAACTTAAATAGAATGAAACATAAATCATTTCTCACAATTCATCAACCATGTCTTGAACTATGAGCAAAACTAATGAAAGGATCGGATTAGTTGCTCATGGGTTACCTCAAAACCCTAGAACGATGAAACTATAAAGCTATAGTTGATGTCTGTCGAGTGGTCTCTCGAATTATCAAACAATAGTCTATTTGATATTTCGATAACTTTATATACATAAAAAAAATGAGAAGCAATTTTTTCGGAAGCAATGAAAGAATTTAGTAAGCGATCTGGCGATCCGCGTCCCAGCACCTTCCTAGAACGTCCTTTCGGACAAGAACCCCAAGTTCTGCATCGATCTCTAGACGTCCGTCGGCAGGGATACTGTAAGCAAGACGAGCGATCCTGCCTACAACAGTAGTAGACTCCCTGAAAATGTGATGAACAACAACATTAGAAAGCTCCGTTAAATTCAACAAGGTGTCTGATAATAAAAACTCTATGTTCCAAGGGCATTTTCAATCGCCTAGGATAGCTTTTATAACCACCAGGTTATCTACCTCAATAAGAAGGTTGTTTAACCCCAATTGCTTAGCTTGTTGAACCCCATCCAAAGGCCAAGGGCCTCAACATATAGGAGATCGAAGCTCCATGACAAGTACCTTTTTCAAGGGTTGTGATATTGCTATCTTTACCATGAATGGCGAAGCTATATGAAGCATCACCAAATGCGCGTTTCGATCCATCAAAGTTAAGCTTAGCAAACGTAACGGAGGCTTCTGCCAACAATCGAGTCGTTTGCGTACTTTTCCAATCCTCTGATCAGCACCACACCCCTATGAAGGTAGATTAATCTGAGTAGACGAACCTAAATCGTCTTATAGGTTGAACTTACAAGCCTCAATCCAAGACTGTGGCACGTTATAATAAATACTTTGATAGCACAAATTGTGAATGCATTTGTGTGTGACCAAACTCCAACTGGTTTCTAAAAAAACAAATTGCCCACCAGCAATATGCCAGATCTGTCATACGATGTTTACCTATCGCTTTTGAAAATCTCACTAAGTTGTACGTGCTGCTTGCATCCATTGAAAGGATTATGTAATGTTGGTAGCGTTGGGAGGTTCATTTTTCTGAAAACTTGTTTCGTGGCACAACAGTGTAAAAGTAAATGTTCCGTAGCTTCAGTTGTACTATCGCAGAAAACACAGTTCATAGGGACGGCGACATGCGATCTAGATAACCTTTCTTTTGCGAGTAGGCCATCCCTCGCAATCTTCCACAGTAACATTCAGATCTTCTGAAGAACATCCAATTTTTAAATCCAATTACACCCGAAATCTTGTATCGTTGTTCCTCGTGAAACCAAAGAAATAGCCGATTTTGTTGTAAACCACCCCCATTTGATTTTGAAACCCAATTACACTAGCAATTTCCCTTCTTTTTTTACTCCATATTTGATTTTTAAAAAATATCTAATTCATTTTAGTATTTATTCAGTTTGATTTTGATTGGGTTTGGTGGGGACTACCCTGGACCTGCAGAGGTGGTAAAAACTGTAACCTTCCTTTTTCCCATTCTTCATGTTTTTCTCTCTTCTCCATCTTTTTTCCAAGAGGTGATTTCTTGTCTCATCTTTAATTTCCTCTTTCCTTTTTAGTAATGATAATTGTTGAAGCTTTTATGCAAAGCAATCCTAATTGATTTTTCAAAAGCAAATTACTGTGATTTAATGAGATATCAAGTATAATTACCCTTTAATTTTTACTTTTTAATCTGTTAACTAATTTTATTTATTTATTAAAAATAATGCACCTAAAAGATAATATATCCTAATTAATTAACATAAAAACTTTACATGATTACTCCTGAACCTAATGAGTGTGCATTATATACATGAAAGTGTATATATCCACTCAACTTTTAAGTGCCTTACCTTTCCATTTTGATCATAACTTTTATATATTAATTATTTATTCATAAATGTTCACTTAAATCTGGATTTTAATTCAACTTTCAGAATTCATGAGTCCAATCAAGATACCTAGCTGATGAACTTGTAACCTCATAGATATTCTAGCTGACGAATCTAGCTAGCTGCACTGACGTATATATTGTGCATGCAGGATCTATCAACATTTTTTTTAATATCAAGCATTTGCTCTTTAGCATGCAAATTAGTTTTTTTAAGATGATTTTAAGCATAGATTACAAAAAAAAAAGGTTAATAATATATGGATATAATTTTTTATTTAACGAGAAATTATTCGACCAACAATAGTGAAAATGATCTATACGAGATAAATTTTGATGGTCGCTACACTCAGGGGACTATACAGCTTCAACAGGTTTCATCATTCAAGATCACTTTGGTTGTCCCGTTGCGGCTAGGAGAGCTCATCTCGGTACATATATATGAAGAATGCTCTGGAGTCGGATGTCATAGCCCTTAATCTTGGCCTCCTGGACGCTACAGAATTGGGGCTTTCACGTATTCTCTTCGAGGGCGATAATTTGATGGTGATTAACGTTCTCAAAGGTTGCCGGCAGTACCTGTGTGAGATCGAAAACCTCATGACATACATCTGTTTTTTTGCTTTGGAAATTGAGGTTTTCGGAATCTCCCATATCTACCGCGAGGTCAATAGATGTATGAATCGTATCGCTCGCATCTACCACAACAGAATCGATTACCAACCTCTACAAGTTAGAGAGTTTAGTATCTGCATTTGCAAGGATGCCTCTACAAATTATTGTTTAAGGTAAAAAAAAATTATCAGTACTATGTTTTATTTGTTTCAACAACTAAAGGAAATAAAAATTTAGTGAAAATAAATCCATCGATGTACGTATGGGCAAATTAAGATATTTGAAAATTTTATTACTATTTTTTAAATCAAACATTTAATGCATTGTCTTCTGATATACCTCTATTTAAAAAATGCATATATTACTCATGGGATTTATATATACAAAATATTTAAAATTAAAAATTAAAAATTAATGAAAGTAAAATATGATTTGTATGAGCAAATTAAGATATTTAAAAACTTTATTCTATTTTTAATTAATTATTTAATGCATTGTCTTAAGTAAAATATGATTTATATATATTATACCTCTATCTTAAAAAAAGTATGTATAGCTCATGGGATTAATTTATATATGCAAAATATTTTAAAAAATCAGAAAAATGAATAATTATTTGAAGAAAAAAACAAAATAGAAAAAAAAGTAGATCTTGTTATAAACAATTAAATGACCAAACAAAATAGAAAAAAAAAAAGTAGATCTTGTTCCCGTCTGTCGACTTGTTGGACCTCGAAGTTCAAATATGTCTGACCTCGAATTTTTACTAATAAAAAAAATTAAAAAAAAAAATTAAATGACCAAACAGAGACCTCCACTCACTTTCTCCCCCTCTCACAAGTGTTTTTCTTTGGTGTTTATGTTCAGTCCTCATCTCCACCTTTCAATCCCTTTCTAATATCTCTTTCTCTCTCATAAACTACCCTATTAAACCCTATACACTCATCCTCTCCAAACTGTTGTCTTCAACCTTCCATCTCCATCTTCCAATCTCCTTTCCTCCAATTCCACCATGTCTGATCAGTACCCTTTCTCCTCCACCCACTATTCACCATGGCTCAACTCCTATTACACCTCCTCCTTCACCAACACCATTAATTACCTCCCCTCCCCAACCCCAATCCCAAACCCTTACAGTACTTACAGCACCTTCTTCACCCAACCCTCCTCACCTCCTCTCAAGGAGGCCCTCCCACTCCTCACCCTAAGCCCTGCAAGAAGAACCCTAGCCCACCTTGATGAAGAATCCCAATCCACCACCATGGAGGTTGACTGCAACAAGATCCCTCAAGACCATGAATCCTCATCCCTCATGTTTGATGATCATCATCATCATCATGATGATGGGGTCATGTTTGCCCTCCATCTAGGGCTACCCTCATCAGATCATACATCTAATTCTTCTTCCTATTATAATAACAATAACAATAATTCAGATCATGTGGTTACAGTTGCTGCAGCAGCTTCCCCCTGTGGCTATGCAAACTCATCATCTTCATCCTCATCAACCACAACCACCATCACCACAAGTACCCTTCACAAGGGTCAGTACTGGATCCCTACCCCTGCCCAGATCTTGATTGGCCCTACCCAGTTCTCTTGCCCTCTTTGCTTCAAGAACTTCAACAGATACAACAACATGCAGGTAATGTTAGTTAGTTATCATTCTGGGTGTTGTTATATACACCGCAAAAATCTTTCTGTTGTTCCTAAAGAGATCCTATTTTTTTTTCACCTTTTTTTTTTATAATGAGTTTATGGGTATTGTAAATCAAGCACCTATTAGCTAAGATCCCCTTCAAAAAGATCTCCTTTGCCTTTATCCTCCACTCTCCTATCCCTTTCTATTTGTATGTATTTGATTTTGGTTTCACCTTTGCCAAGAAAAAAAAAAGAAAGAAGAAGTGATCCATACCCCAAATCTTTTTTTTTTTTTCCTTCCTTTGCTTTGTTACACTTCTTTTCTTGCTTCAATTCAAACTTTCACTTTTGTCAAAATTGCATATTCTATGTAACAACATCAGTACAAGAAGCTAGAGAAAGTGATCTTGTGTCCCTCTTTAGCTAGGGCTTTTTTCCCCTCTTTTAATTTCACAGTCCTTTATAAAATAAAATAAAAATCCATGCTAATTAAGTAGTACTAATTAATTAGATAATTAATTAATGTAATTGCCTTTTCCTTTACAAAAAACCTTTATCTTTGTATGATGAGGATGATTTGTGGGGGGCTTGGGGATTTGAAAAGAAATCAGAGAAAAACCCAAATGGTAAAAAATGATCATCTATGTCACTTTCTCTGGTCCAAACTGAGACCAAAAATCAGTATAGCAGCAGCTCTCTTTCTTTAAGTGATTGAACTACACATATGCTCAGATTTATGCCTTTTGTTTTATCATCTCCTTGAAGTCTGTGTAGCTTCTGTTCTTTCTGTTCTTTGCACTGCATTGGCCAATGTGTTCTAACAACTAAAACATCAAACCTAAAACTAGGCCACCCCCACTCAGAGATTTTGACCCTTCATCAGTAAGTAGCCCCCCTACACAGAATTACAGACACACCACAATCTCAGATTACACTTTTCAGAACCACCCAAATTACATCAATTCATCAAACCCACAAATTCAACTCTCCCCACCTTACTTACTTGAACTTGTACCCCAGCCTACAAACTGTACTTTTGAAAGCCATTGCAAACATCAATTCAAATCTGAACATCCATAAATTGTAGACTAGAGCTAGTCATCATCATCAGCTTACATCTGATTCTAATGTTAGTAGCTTAAGGGCGTGTTTGGTGAAAATGTATCTTGCTTGTAGCAGGGTATGGGGGTCAAGTTGTAAGCATTTTCCCCCGATTATATCGAGTAAGTGTTTTTTAAGCGACTTAGAATAATATAGATGGTAAACATTTCAAAGCCCTCAAAATTGCAATGTTTCCTGGATTGAGGTTAACTTATAAGTTATAAGGTAAACTGTGTCGTTTCTCAACGCGTTCTTAGCGATTTTGGGAGCTTATTTTATGTTGATGATATTCGTTTTTTTCGGTGTTTCATTTCGCCTTTTGCTACTAGGCATGTAATATTGTTTGTTCACTCACTTTGTAGACATTGGGGAGCTTGACCTAATTAACTGAAAGGCTCTCAATTCACCTTGTTCATCAAACAATTCCAAGCCCTAAATAGTAACATATGTTTCTCCTTGATGTGGGGTTAATTGCAGATGCACATGTGGGGGCATGGATCCCAGTACAGGAAGGGGCCAGAATCCCTAAGAGGAACCCAACCCACAGCAATGCTAAGGCTACCATGCTACTGCTGCGCCCCCGGGTGCAAGAACAACATCGACCACCCGAGAGCGAAGCCATTGAAGGACTTCAGGACACTGCAGACCCACTACAAGAGGAAGCATGGGATAAAGCCCTTCATGTGTAGGAAGTGTGGCAAGGCCTTTGCCGTGAGGGGCGATTGGAGGACCCATGAGAAGAACTGTGGGAAGCTCTGGTACTGCACTTGTGGCTCTGATTTCAAGCACAAGAGGTCCCTTAAGGACCACATCAGGTCCTTTGGGAATGGCCATGCTGCCTTTGGGATTGACTGCTTTGACCAGGATGACGACGACGACGAGCCTGCCTCCGAGATTGAGCAGGATAATGAATCCAACCAGTGAACTTGAATGGATTTATCTATGGCTATATCAAGTCTATTATTATATATATGTAGTAAGTTTGGTTTTGCTTTATTTTGCAAAAAAGGCAACATTGGGAATTTTAATGGAACCATGTAACGTTTATGATGCTTTTCTCTTTATTACGGAGTATTGAGTAATATGAATATATGTCTCTTTGATTAATTACTATAAGTAATATGAGTACATGGAAAACAAGATCATTTTTGACAACCAGACCATATGGACAACAGATGAACTGGTAGCCACTATCAAGTACCACATGGAAAATTGGGGAAAAAAAACTAAGCTCGAAGACACTAACGAAGAAGTCGATCAAACCATGAAAATCAAACCCAGAAACAACCCCCGTAAAAAGAATGTGATCAGATATATCGATGGCGAACCCATGTGGTTGGTGTTTTTAAATTCAATTTTGATGGTGCTAAATCCTCGTCTGGATCTGATTCTGCAGGGTTCATCATTCAAGATTGCGAAGGTAGGATTATCGCCTCTGGTGCTAACAAGTGTGGGTGTATGTCAGCTCTTCAAGCCGAGGCCGTTGGTTTGCAGCTCGGGTTGCTAGAGGCGCGGAGGCTGGGCATTCGCAGAGTTGTGGTGGAGGGGGATTGCCTTGCGCTGGTGAATGCACTCAATGGTACGTGTCTGTAAGGCTCCCTGGGAAGTCGAAGTTTTGGTTTCCGACGTTCTTCTGATGCTTAGGTCTTTCGAGAGGGCTTCTGTGTCCCATATCTTCAGGGAGGCAAACAGAGTTGCAGATCGACTTGCCCGGCCACTTGGTTTTGGAGTCTGACACGACGTCATGGAGATCCGACTTAGAGTTTCAAACTATTGTCCTCTTTAGGTCATATGTACTATTCCCTCCGCTAATTAAAACTTGACGTTTTACTATTCATGCACGCTTTTGATGTGTTAAAAACTATATAAAATATTAAGTTTTTAAATAATTTTTTAAAATAATTTAATACTTATTACTATTAAGTATGAATTTATAAAAACAAATGTAAAAAAAGTTAATATTCTATATAGTGTTTATCATTATAAAAAAAACATAAATGAATAGTAAATAACAAGTTTTAATTAACAAATGAAGTATTTATTACAAGTAAGACCTTGTTGATACCGTGACCAAATTGTTCTTTATTTTTTCGATCAGAGGTGCTCTAACACTCCCGAGCACCCTATCTCCGCCACTAGCTTTAACTAGTCAGATCAAGTGAATTAACTTGATCGAGGTTGTCCCCCTCTATTGAACCTACAACAAAGTTGTAATGGTTTGGGCCCTTTCACCATTGGCATGTTACTTAGGAGTTAGGAGACAGGAAAAGCAAAAGAAATTAAAAAGGGAAAGGGTGGAATTTTATTTATATGATGGGGGCAAATTTTTATTTTTGCTTTTAGACTAGTGAATAGTGATCGATCAATACCCGTATCGTTACATCATATCCTAAAATTAATAAGCTTCAATTTAGTAGGTGGCTCTTATCGGCTGGGTCATGTGTCCGAGATTTACCACCGAAGGTGGATTCTTCGTTATCAAAATAAGCTTCGATCAATTACTTTGTAATTAGTTCCTTTTTTCGACAACAAATTAATCCACTTTTAGAATATATATATATTTAGAACTTAAAGAATGGACCTTTTTATTCATCCATATGACAATTGATTCACATAGCTGGGTGGACAAAGGTATGGAATTTGGGTTAGCCAAAATTTCATGATAAATAAATTAATTACTGTAATTGAGATCACTCGTGATATAATATACCATGTGTACCTCGGACCGATGACTGGGGGTCGTGTGCACGGGCACACATGCGCTAGTAGCCTAGCACACAAGTCGAGTAAGGTTCCATTCTAAAACCAATTGACAATAAAAGAAGTAGTTCACCGACTCATATACTAGAGCTTGTTATGTCCAACTTTCCGATATGGAATACTTTTGGTCTCATTCACATCTGTAACAAAGTAAAATTAACCAACGAAGACAGATTTGAACCAGTTTTGATCACTCCAGCTGCTAATCAATTGGCATTAGGAGGAGCAGTTTCCCGACTTATATGCAAAACTTGATTCACTATATTATCAACGTGAGACACTATCCCTTTCATATATTCAACACTAGCGATAATGGAACTTAATTCCTTGCAACAAAGGGAGAGGTGCAAATCTAATATACATAAGTTGAATGAGTCCATCTACTATATCATAGTTTTAATATATATATGTTGGGGAATTAAAGGGAAAGGTGAAGTTTTTTACTTGTAAAGGGACAAAAGACAAGTTCTTGTTTTGAAATGTCATTTCATACATTCATACTTTTCTTAAAAATTCACAAATTACCTTGAGGTTAAATTTCTACAGTTTGCATTCATCGATCGATCACTTTAATTTGTAGATTCCACATATATCTGCACTGCACTTCTCAGTAGTTAATCTCTGCATAATTAAGAGAATTGCATGCATGGGATTAATTTCCAAGTTCCAACATCCAAGAGTAAACAAAAATTTATTTATTTAAAAAAAAAATACTATTCAACCTTAACTTCTTCCGATCCACTTTGTGAGTCAGTGAGTTCCTGATGGATTTTTTTACTTTCTCCCAAGTCTCACCAAAACAGTAAAAATAGCTTCCCTTTTGTTAAACTTTTCAGCCCCTCACTGAGAAAAAAGAGGCTAGTATTTGAGTTTCCCTCTTTTTTCCTGTTTTGTTGCTACATGATGGTTTATCTATTTGTCTTTTTTACGGTCTCTCGATTTATCAGACACTGGTGTATCTGATATTTTGAATTCTTATTACCTTAAGGATTAGATAGTATGTAAGCACAATGTATATATATTATTGTTTAATTCGACTAATTAATGAGTTACTATGACCGGCCTTATTGTTTACCCCTTTTTCGTTATTATAACTTTCAAGACTGTTGTTTCTTGGATAACATAATTAGGACTCGTTTAGTTGAGTGCGGGGAGTACAATTTTCGAAAAATTATTTCTTATTAATTGGTTTGTTTAAAAATGTGTTTCAATTGTTAGAGAGAATCATGGTGAAGAAAGAGTGACATAAATATGTTTGGTAAACTTTACTTTCTATTGTTAGCTTCCCTTTCAATTGTTAGAGAATCTTGAGGTACTCATATGTACCTATGTGTTTTGACTATAACGTCAAGTTCTAAGGGTTTAATGTGTTTGTCAATATGCTTTAATTTGTACATTATTTAACATATGATATATGATCAGATGATGTATGAAAAGTGTCTAAATTCATGATGTATCTTAAGATAATTAATTAGTTTTTAATTAATATTTCCCTTTTTGAGAAAAGATTACAACAACACATTCTAACTCTATCTTGATCAAAGTAAGGTTAATGGGGCTAAGATGTACGTATCATTACCCTGACTGTGTTGAGAGGTTGTTTTCGAATAACATTCTCAGTCTAGAAGCCCGCCTAACTCTAAGCAGAAAGGGGTAGTTGATAAGACGCATTTAGGTAATGTTAATATGTTGCATTTAGTTAGATTTAGGTATATATAATAAAGTGCATGAACTAGCTAGTTAATTAGTTTTCATATATATATACTCCCTCCGTTCAACAAAACTTGACGTTTTACTATTCATGCACGCTTTTTTAGGAGCTAAAAACTATATAAAATATCGACTTTTTAAATAATTTTTTTTAACAATTTCGTAGTTATTATTAATAAGTACAAACTTGTTAAAAAAAAATTTACAAAAATGAATATTTTATATAGTTTTTATCATTCTAAAAAAGCGTGCAGGAATAGTAAACGACAAGTTTTGTTGAACGGAGGGAGTATATATTTAGTTAGTTATGCATGGAGTCGGAATCTACGGATTTTTGTGTATACTTTCAAGCATTGGCGGAGCCGAGTGATGACATGGGAATGACCTAATTCCGAATAAGAGGCTAATAAGCAAGAAGAAGTCGGAATATTGAAGAGATGCATTGATTGGAGTTGTGGACCAAGTTGGTGACGTTGCACTAAAACGAGTCATTCGAATGTTGTATTGGTCGGATCGGGGCTTAGTTATACTTGTTGGAAAGAAGATTCAAAGACCTACAACTTTTGTGTTTAAACGCTTCCGAATTCCTCCTCGTAGACAATGGAACCAAACTTCAAATGTGGCTACAGGACAGAACTCGCTTTGGGACAGGAAAGAACTCGACTGAGTTCTTGGTGCCTGGACCGAGTTCTTGCTTTTGGATTCACATCCTCTGTCCCCCCCCCCCCCCCCCCCCCTTGTCCCCCTCCCCCGTCCCCCCTCACAAACCTTAATTAAAAAGAAAACAAAAATAAAAAATAAAAAATAGATTAAAACAATAAAAAATAAATAGAGTTTGTGAGAGGACGGTAGAGGGGGATAAATTCAGGGGACAGAAGATTCACACCCCTTGCTTTGGCTTGGGCCCAGTCTCTACATCTTTGGGCCTATTTGTGTGGACTTTTTACTTAGTCCTCTTGACATATATTTATATTATTATTTTTAGGATGATATTTTATATATTAGATTAGGGTTTTAATTAGAGATTATGAATCCATAGACAAAATTCATCAGGCATGAGAAGGTTTACATGTTGGTTTTGGTTTTCTCATCAAGCTTAATAAACTAAACTCCTTTGCTTGGGAAAATTAATCGAAGCTTTAGGTTTTGAATTTTATTTTGAGATTTCTATTTCTTAATACCCGTCTTCGAATATTACATTCTCTGCTCTGAATGTTTAGGGTTTTCATGAATTTCTATTAGCCTGATCAACTGATACTTTCTTATGATAATCTTCCGCTAAAACATTGATAATTACTGGTTGAGTTGTCTATACTTTTGAGTGCATCTAGCAGCAAATATAGCAACAACCTTTCATAATTGTACGAAATCTTTATTGCCCATATGCAGGGGAGTGTGACAAAGTGGAAGACTGTGACAGCTTATTAAATCCTTCCAAGTTACCCGCCAGAATTAACCAAGTTAATTTCACTGAAACTACCACCGTAAACAGGTCCTTCAGTAGTACAAATCAGCAATTACTTTCTTCTTTCACCCTATCAGAATCAATAAATCAGACCACATTTCTCCTCCATACACTACATCAACTTCTGAGAGCAAATCCGGGGTGTAAGACTAGCTCTCCTTCAGGATCTGCAATGGACAAATCCGGTGTTTCATCGTGTCTTCGTCGATTACAAGCTCATTTCCTCTGGTAGGCTGATTTCCAGAAAGTAGAGGCTGCAAAATTGGACACCCAGAAACGAATGAATAAACGCGATCAAGATGCAAGCAAAATATCATCCAAGGGAAAAAACAGGTATCCTTAATCCTTCATTCTGATTGTTTGAGTACATTTAGGATATTTATGGGTCAATCATGAACGAGTGATGCTTAGCGTTATAGGAGATCTAACTTGTTCAGTTAGGGATGCCGGGGTTGTTTACCTGGCAGACATGAAGGCCATTCCCAGAAAAACGGCCTTGACAGCTTGTTTCTGTCCTGCATAATCGAATGCTAACGGCAACATCTCATGCAATGTCAGAAAAGCCATTACGCCTCCAACTGAAAGGGCATTGCAGACATATTCAAGACAGATCTCGGATAGTGTGTATGGAAATGAATGCTCAAACTTAATTGTGAGAATGCCGAACCTGATCCAAGAAGGCCCTCTAGAATCTCGGGGCTCAGACTGGATGGGAACAGGTATGCTGCAATGAGAAACAAAATTTATCCTTAATAAGGATCTAAAGAGTGTTAAATATAAAAAACGATGAAGCTGAATATATCAGGATTTTATTTTTTTTGTTGTAAAGTGTTTGTTAATGTTCTACAGAGACCGGAGTAGTACTTGTTAGAGAAGGGTGGAACTGTAGAAAGTTCAAGAACTATGATCTTACAAAGATGAAATATGGAACTTGTTGCTGTTATACATAGATGAAGAGCATACCCACGATTATAACACCGAGGGGCTCAGCAAAGCCGGAGAGTGTTGCCAATTTGAATGCTTGCCATTTACTGAGATTTAAGAGCAAGACGAAAGGAGAACTGAGATAAGATGCTTCTTTATCTCGATTCAACCAAGAAAATTGGCACAAATAAGATTACGTATTGTGTTGACAGAACATTCCAAATAGAACCTCTAGTAAACAACAATCAACACTGAGAACGGTGTTTTCATTAAGAAGCTCTAAATTGGACGGAATCTTAGCATATGATACCAAATCATTATCAAATGTGAATAAGAAAGGTTTTTATACCTTTGCGTTGCAAAGTAGACAGGAAGTGCAACGGCTACACCCTGTGAAAAGATAACTAGGTCACATTAGAGCATAAATCACCATCGTTCCCAAAGAAAGAAAAGAAAGAGACCGAAAGCCATATTGCACCACACTAATTAAAAGAGAGGCTGATTTCAGGTACACACTTAACAGAAATCTCATTAGATGGCAATCTTGTTCGTATAAATATAAAAATATGCTGGATAGCTGAGGACTAAGATCCGAGCAACTATACCTCTGGAATGTTGTGTAAAGCAATTGCCAGTGCCAAATTGACACCAACTCGAAGCCCCTGACCAAAAAAGTCAGATTAACAAGTATAGCGGAAGGAAATGCAAAACAAAAGGCAGTTCAACATAAAAATTCATGATGGCATGACCAGCAACTGATGTGGGAAACACCGGAATGAACAAGTGTCATGTCCATCACTTGGGTAAGATAAGAAAACCTAGGTAGTAGTTACCTTCATGGAGCCCAGAAAAACTGCCATGCCCTCTGGAAAATTGTGCAAGCTGATGCCTGCAAGAATATCAGTACTTCTTGTCAAATAGACCAAAAACTAGACCAAATTGAACACTTCTACAGATTGAGCATAAAGCCCCTTCGTTTACCTATAGCAGTGACAATTCCACTGTACATAACTTGGCGGCGATGCTTTTTCATCACGTCCTTGCCCTTTTCATCCCCATTTTTCTAATGCGAAAAAAATTGTCAAAGGTTGTCAGCCAGGAGAAAAAGCTATGCATCATTAGCATGTTCCTACGTGTAAAAGGGCAAAATTGAATTAACCTTTTTGTTTTTCGCATCCGAAGTAGGAGCAAGGCTCGGTTCTGGGATGAAATTGGCAATAAAAGCAAAGAAAATGACCCCTGCAAAGAACTACAAGATATAGACGTTTATATGACCACAGGCTTATTGAACATAGACCATTCATCCTCCCTTTGAATTGTGTTTCCCTACTTATTTTCATGGTTAAAAAGTTGAACTAAATGGCAAGAACATACCCAAAGGTTTCCTTTCAAAAAGCCAATAGAGTTTATAGCATTATGAGCCAAGTCGAGAAACGATATGCTGAGCATGAGACCCGCAGCAAACCCCTGCAAAATAATAGAAAACTTTAAAATCCCAAGCACTGCATACTGTCCACAAACTCTGGCTGTCAAGGTGAATTATGTCTCTTTCATAGGGAATAGTCACTCATTATATTGGGAACTAGTATATGCGTACCTGTAATAACCCAAGCATCTTCAAGTTTGGGGCTTGATTAAGTATCACGAAAAGTGCACCTGTTTAAAGTACCAAATTTGACACTAATTAAAGAACACGAGCCAATCCACAGAAAGGAAAAAAAAAGTTTAATGATAGGCCCCAGTCAGAGAAAGTGAGAAGAGAATTGTTTAGGGAGAAAAGACGGCGAGTGAGGTTGAACAGATAATGTAATGACTTAAAAAATTAGATTACACATAGAGAGGAAGTGGGACTAGATAGCATGAAATACTGGAATCCGATTGAACAAGTAAAAGCTACAGATAAATGGTAAATCAGCACTGAAATTTGACAGTGAATGAATCTTGTCCTCCCCCATCAAATGGCCAAACTTACAGATTCAATAACACAAGTATACTTGATCAATTCTCTGAATAGAATCTTCATGAAATCTAATTCAAATCTACACACTCAGGCTACTAACTCGTCTATAATGAATCAAGCCCACATGGGGGAGGCCACTCAACAATGTAACCCGATCTTGAATATGGATTTTTTAAGGCTGAACCCAAAAACAATCAGAAATTGGACTTATTCATTCCAACAAATACAATAATTATAAGGAAAAAAAAACAATCAGGAGTTGTTTGGTGTGTAAGAATGGGAATGGGGTATTGGGTTGGTTTTTGGTATGGAAATCAGTTTGATACCCTGAGATGAGCTAACAAGTGCACTTCATACCCTCTCCAAGTCTCCAACAATCCGGGTTGGCTGATTTCAGAAATTAGAACCCAATTCATCTCCATCTCCATCTCCATCTCCAACCCCATACCTACCCCAATTTTGTCAAACCACACTAACCAATACATGTTCAATCTCATTCCTTATTCCAATCCGATACCTAAATCTCAAATTTCCCTTTCACAAAATCCAACTCCACAGAATCAACAAATACCACTAAAACTCAAATTTCCCTTTCACAAAATAAACAATCAAACTGACCAGTGAACTTCCTCTACATCTCATGGAATTCAAAATTACAATAACAACAATAAATAATAATAAAAGACAGGGTCTTTTACCTATGGAGGTGCTCAATCCCCCGACAAGTGACAGCGCGAGAGCAACCAGAACCTGAGAATCCATTGCAAATCAGAAATTCGTTCGACAATCGGCTGATGGAGACCCAAATCGTTCCAATCAGTGAATACGATTCGGCAAAACCTAAAACCCTCTTTCAGGTCTTTGCAAATAGGAGAGATGAACTAAAAAGCAACGGAAAAAGATGGAAACCCAGAAAGTAGGAGCAAGGAAAGGTATCGGCAATGAGATGATGGAGGAATGATTGGGGAGGAAGAAAGAGATGGTTTGATGGAGTGAATCAGGAAATTGAATTGGGTAACCGTTTGAGTGAGAGAATCGGTGGTATCTTGCCACGGATTTGGGATACCCTCTTGCTGAAACTACTCTCATAATAGTCTCATGTATACGGAGTACTACTGATTTATTCTCCTCCATCTACACTTCGTTGATCGTACCGACCCATCTACCATCGCCCACCCGGTTATCCGACCCGTTTTGAGGTAGTTAGGTAATCTGGAATAATTTAGATTTATTTATTGATTTTGGGGGAAAAAAAATACCCCATACTTCTAAGTCTTCTATAGCTTAGTAATGTATAAAAAAAATGCATCCTTACATGAAAATGATATAAATTTTACTCCCTCCTATTTTTAATATAAGACATTGGAATAAGTATTATAATATAAAAAAAATTAATAAAAAAACATTAATATTTTATACTACGTATAGTTTTAAGCTCCTTAAACTACGTGCACAGATTCCCAATGCCTTATATTAAAAATCGGAGGGAGTATTTAGAAAACGACATGAAAGCACACTGCTATTCTAATCGAATTAGTCATGATTTTTTTTTTTTAATCAATAGTCATGAAATGTTGATGGTATGTCAAAATATTTCAAATCAAATATATTCATAAAAAAAAAAGCTTGTGTAAGATATGAACGGAATCTTAGTGACATTAACATCTAAGTCGTTTTCTTATAATTTGAAATTGCACCTTCTTATGAGAAAAATAATCTCAACTAAAATTACAACAAACATTCAAATATGGGAAGAGGAGGTGTGCTCACTAGTCACTAATATAAATAGTTGGAATTTCATTTAAATTTTGTTGTGTTATTGAAGTTACTTTGATTTCACTTCGACATGTATTCTTATAATACTTCAAAATTCAAATCGAGTTCATAATAGAGTTGGTAAAATCTGACCCGATATGAAAATCCGACCTGATTCACCTGAATCCAGACCCTATCAAATCTCAAAAATCTAGTGTCATGAACAACTTGAATCCAAACCCGGACCTAACCCACTTTGACCCGATACCCGAATAGACACAAATATAGATAAATCTGACCCAACCCATACTCGACTCGTCCTTGACCCGACCTGAACAAGACCCGACTCATCCTTATAATAACTTTAGGGCGATGTTATATACACCGCAAATCCAACGTAAAAAATGCACGTCGAAAACGACGTGCAAGCTTCTGACTAATTAGCGTTTAAAAAAAATTAACCCTTTTTAACCATGTACGTCGAAAATGACATTCATGATTTGGGGTGTATATAGCGAACCCGTAACTTTAATATTCTTATTTTTAAATAATCAAACAACGTGAATTAGTGAATTACATATAATGAGACCTAATATACTAAATAAATGAAGTTTAATAGTCAATAATTAAGATAAAAAAAATCATCATCATTTTATAATAAAAATTAATGCGACCCGACTTCACCCAACTCGAACCCAACCGAACCCGAAATCAATCTATATAAACTCTTAATTTATAAGAGTTTGTGCTGATGTGTCAACATTAGAGAGATTTTAGGGGTTATGACCAATTATAATTTTTTTTTCTCTTTAATCATTTTTTTTAATACTCCTTTTTTTTCTTCTTTTTGTTTTAATTCTATTTTTTTCCTTTAATCTTACTAACTATCTATATAAACTCTTAATTTATAAGAGTTTGTGCTGATGTGTCAACATTAGAAAGATTTTAGGGGTTATGACCAATTATAATTTTTTTTTTCTCTTTAATCATTTTTTTTAATACTCCTTTTTTTTCTTCTTTTTGTTTTAATTCTATTTTTTTCCTTTAATCTTACTAACTATCTATATAAACTCTTAATTTATAAGAGTTTGTGCTGATGTGTCAACATTAGAGAGATTTTAGGGGTTATGATCAATTATAATTTTTTTTTTTCTCTTTAATCATTTTTTTTAATACTCCTTTTTTTTCTTCTTTTTGTTTTAATTCTATTTTTTCCCTTTAATCTTACTAACTATTGGGCTTAATTCAAAACATTTAATTCAATCTAATATAACTATTGGGCTTAAATCAAATTCATTTACTAACTATCTATATCTATATACTATATTAATTTATGGCACATGTCCTCTCCGTGTTCAAAGTTATTTGTGAAAATATTATTTACATAATATCATTTTATTATGGTAACTATATTTTCTAATTTTTTTTTTGAAAAATATTCTAATATTAATTAACCAATATTATTTGATGTTACATTTTTTAACCAATTGGATTAATTCAAAACTTTTATCTTTCACTATTTATTATTTATTTTTCTCTTTATCTCTTTAACCCAAGTGCATTTTTTCTATTATTTTTAACACATTTACTAATCAATGGGTTTAATTAAAAATATTGAATTAAATCTAATGTCTTGATTTATCTATATCTAAATATTATTTATAAAAAAAATCGCGTCATGACGCGGGGATCGTACTAGTTTAATTTTATATTAAAACTTAAAAATGTCATGTACGTAAATGAGAATGGCAGAATCGTGATTTAAAAAGAGACGAAGGGGCATAATTGGAAATCCAGGTTGACATGTTTCCAAATTCCAATCGATCGATGGAGAGAGACGCAGCGGAAGAAATACAGAAACGAAGAACAACAACTCGTAAATCTCTTTCTCCTCCTCACCTTCGCCGTCTCTCTCTCTGTCGTCTCAAGCCAACTTCTTCCCGTCCTCAAGGTTGGAATTTCATGTTGTCTTCAATTCCCCCATTCGATTTCGAGGTTTTTTTTTTTTCCCGTTTTTAAGATTTCGATCATTTTATTTCTAGGGTTGATAGATTGATTGTTTTTTTTTTAATATATAGTTGTTTTTCTTCCCGGCGAGAGGGAACGATTCGCTCCGATTCCTTGATGGGATCGGCGTCTGCGATCGGATTTAAGTGAAGTTTTCTAAATTTTGTTTCATTTTTTTGTGATTGAAATTGGAATTAGGGTTTCAGCGTGGGCTTGTGAATCAGCTAATTTTTAGGGATTTTTAAAAAATTGGCTTAATAAACATGTATCTTAGTTGTATTTACGTTCAGTTTTCATTTGGCTGATGATTGATCTTCTAGGATTTCTTCATATCTCGGAAAATAAACACTTGATTGTCAATTTGATAAAAATAAAAACAATTAAATCCCCTTTTTGGCATTTTGATTGATTTTCTTTGTTTGGTTGAATGCAATTGTAAACCTTAAGATTAAGAGGCTTGAACTGTTGCTGATTGCAGTATTTATATTTTTAAAAAAATATTATGGATTTCCCTTTCCTAGTTTTGAAGGTTTGGCTTTGGCTACAGAGATAAACACATTACTTTATCCACCTTTCAATATATTTTTCTGCCAGTGTCATTTGATTTTGAGAGTACATGATCTTAATGTTTATGATTGCATATCTTACTTTCATCCTGTGATTCGTATCCATGGGTGATTGGATCTGCTCATCGCATATTAGCTTTGTTCCATCTTTCTTCCAAGACAGGCTTTTGTTCTGTGCTCTTGAAAATTATTGCATCATCAGAGGTTTTAGAGCAAAAAATCTATGTGGATGATCTACAATTGTGATTGTGGTATTCAAACTCCATTCTGAAACACATTTGCCTTATCTGCTGTGTATTGAAGTCATTTGTTACTCATATGGAATACAGTCAATGGAGATAGGATTCGTAGTCAATAACTTTTTGATAATTCATGGTTTCAAAAAAGAAAGGAAAACGTTTTTTTTGAAGATTTATGAATCAATCTCTAGTAAAAGGAGTTATGGCTGTTGCGTAGTAGATTGTTGTTACTTGCGATCCATAGTCCATACTACACAGCAAGTGGGTTTTTAGATGACTGATATAGCCTGATACTGTTGTCTACTGCAGTCTTTAGAGAATGGACCATGACGAGACTGGCTGCCAAGCGCCGCTTGAGGGCCCAATATTATGCATCAGCAACTGTGGATTCTTCGGCAGTGTTGCCACAATGAACATGTGTTCCAAGTGCTACAAAGATGCAATGTTGAAGCAGGATCAAGAAAAACTTGCTGCATCGTCCATTGAGAACATAGTGAATGGATCATCATTTGGCAATGGAAAAGAGCCGGTTCTTACCGGATCTGTGGGCATGCTAATTGCTCCATCAGAGCCAAAAGTCATCACAGCACCAGAAGCATGTGTGACAGGATTGGGGGAAAGCAGCGAGGCAAAGCCAAAGCAAGGACCAAACCGCTGCTCCAGCTGCAAGAAACGCGTTGGCTTAACAGGGTTCAATTGCCGCTGTGGTAATCTCTTCTGTTCCTCACACCGCTACTCTGACAAACACGACTGCCCCTTTGACTACCACACCGCTGCACGTGACGCTATTGCCAAAGCCAATCCTATTGTCAAGGCAGAAAAACTCGACAAGATATAAAGTTCAGCTCGGATATGATGATCCTCCACGTCGTAAAGACTTCTCTAAGTTGGATGCCTACATTCTTCAGGCCAGGGTGTCCTATGCAGTATCGGCCTGGTTGCTCATAGAAACGAAGTTGCCTCCTTTGTCTACGACTCCTCAGTCTTACCTTCCATATGATAAATGTGATCGGCATGCTCTTAGATTAGCTTTATAATGTGTCAATTCATGTAGAAAAAAATAATAAAAATTTGTCATTTATTCTAGTATGTAGTACTTTGTGCTTGATTAAGATTGTCTGTGCTATTAAAAAATTAAGTGGACACATTGGGCTTGTTCTTAGTTTGTATATTATGAAGTGGTTTGTCCAGGCTCTTATTGTATTTAGCATGCCTGCTTTCTTACAGTTGCTAACTTTGCCTACCATTGTTTGATGACCTCTTACTTATAAGCGACTTCATATGTTTAAAAAGATTAAACATCGGTGCTTGAGTTATGTAGTATGAACAGGTTGAGATTGGGTGATAGGTTGTATGAACGAGTGATGGTTCGGGTGTTGGATTGTATGTATCTTTACTAGTAATCAACCATCATCGCTTCTCACATCACTCAGTTTTGCCTATCTTGGCGCCGATAGTCTACATTTCTACATCAATCTCTTTATAAGGTAACACTCTTACGAAAAGAGGCGGAGCCAGGGGGCATGGGGGAGCACGTGCCCCTTCCCTAATTCGACAAATTACCTAGGTGTGTTCTCCTCGTCGCTAGCTTCGTTTTGATATATAATATGCTCTAATCCGACATCTGAGTAAAAAGTTATGAACATTTGGAAATTATAGCTAGGCGTATTAATCACTTTAGGTTTATTTCAATAGACTATAATCATCTCGAGAGCTTCAAAACCATAAGTTATATTACTTATTTTGATAATTTGGTAAGAAGTTACGCAAGTTTAAATTTTTTATATCTAGTTATACACTATTACATGTTAAGAACACAACAAATTAAATATTGACTCAATGTTTATTTATTGCGTTTTATATCCTTATTTTGTTAGTTTTCTTTTCTTCGACTATTTAATTTATTTAGTTATATTACTTTATATTTTTTTTGGAGAAAAAATAACATAGTTTTATTAAAAATCGAAGTCATGTTATCTTAAAATAACATCATTTAATTTATAATTATCATATTACATAGAGATCATTATGCTACTTTAATCCAAAACGACACCGTATATATAATCGTGTCGTGCCCCCGCAAAAAAAATTCTGGCTCCATCCCTACTTACGAAGCTCGAGTAAAATATGGACTAAAACTCAAGTACACATTCGTCACAATTTCAACCCGAAAATTAGTCTTTTTACTTTTTTCAAACAAGTTAACGACAAAAAAACTCCATCTTCATAAAAAAAAACTCGTCTCCTAAATCGGTAGATTATATTGCAACCAATATAAGTAGATTCAAAAGAAGGCCCTAAGGCCTAAGAAACGACCACAAAACACAATGGTAAGGATTTAAGCGGTGTTAGACTCTGATAGACCATCGCCCAATAGCGTTCTTTCATACGAGTAATGACATAAACGAGCAATCCGATCAGCATGGCTTCCCATGGAATCGGAAGGCACATACCTCACAATAAGCCAAATTATAGGATTCGCACTAAAAAAAAAAAATTATAATTGGGCTTGGCCCAAATCACGGTCCAGTAATTTGATGGGCCCAGAGAGATATCTGTAGCAGGGAAAAGCTGAAGGACACAAGAAGGCAGCGTGCACGCGCACCACCTGACCCAATGCGGGCGTGCGTCGTCCGGTCTCTTTGTGCTCAAGTTTTCATTTCAATTTGACTTTGAAAAAGTTCAATTCTAAGAAATTCAATCATGATCCGATTGAAAATTGTGAATATTTATAAATAGTTTTCATTTCAATTTCAGTTGAGCCATTCCGAAATTATCTTGGATTCGCATTCCCGCCTTAACTATGATGCATTCACGCGAGTGCCGGGGGCGTACGTGTTTGCTATGATTCCACTGCAGAGGGCATTACCCAAAAGAACTACTCGTACAAGCTTTACCCTCTACTTTTTGTTGTATTTAGCATCATTTTACTGCAAAGAATATAATTCAATTTCATAAAGGTTAAGTCTATTGGAATTCATCAAAGGAGGTCGTGAATCGTGATCAATACAAGTAAAAACTATTTTATTTTAAGAGTTTATATAGATAATTTTCATTCTTAAGTTAACCCACCGGTGCCGTCACAAGACGCACAAATTTTGCAAGGGTTGTATCTTTTTTTTTAAAAAAATAAATAAGTAAATAATTATGTTCGTGACATCATTTGCACTCTTAAAAGTAACAATACTTTAAATTGCTGAAAACATTCTTATAAAAATTAATTGTGTGACTATTGAAAAATTCGTGTGAAAAAATGAAGAATGCAAAATTTATTTAAATTGAAGCATTATATATATCAGAACTTTACATGTATATATGAACCACATGATAAAACTTTACATTTATATACGAACCACATGATAATTAATTAAACACTCCTTATTTTGAATATAATAAGTAAATCTGTTTTATATTATAGATTATCATAGGAACTTTAATTGTGCGCTCGTGTGTGTTGCGCACTCTGTAGTTGTAAAATTCAAATAATGATATGAAGAAATGGTTTTCCACACTTTATTATCTTTTTGAGTTGGAAACAACAAACAAAATATGGTGTTTTTGTACGTTTTTAATCAAACTGGTTGGATGACTAGGAGCCTCCTATACCTTCGATTTGCCCTCTTAAGATCATGTAGAGTTCCATCCCTACAAACCTTTCAAAGGTTCTTGTGTTTCAAATATCCCATATGCATATTGAAAATCAACATTATAGTCTAATTGATTGATTCATTTTGATCATTTACCTCTTAAGCTTATTTAATGAGTCTCTCTCTAGCTCACCATGCATATACCACAAGTTTTTGTGTGTAATAATGTTCTAAGGTAGACTACGACGCATTCATTGGATTTTCTAGCGAAAGGTATGAATATGGTGTTGAGTGTTGAGAATGTGAAGAGACAAAAGAGTCCCGCATTGATTATACAAACAAAGAAGCCATATTATATAAGTTAGTGGGTTACTTCTCTTATTGCCAATTGGTTTTAGAATGGAACCCTGCTCGGCTTATGTGCTAGGCTATTAGCGCAAGGGCGCACGTGTGCACACGACCCCCAATTCCGAGACCCAACGGACTTTAGTATATGGTGTTGGTGTGAGACTGAGAGAAGAGTCGCATTCTGGCCCAAGTTATTTAATAAGTTTTGTTTATCTATGGCTATGTTTGGTAAAAGGGTAGCTGATGGGATAGCTGAAATTAATTAATTTGATATGGATTATTTGTGTTAAATATATGTTACTGTAATAAGCTAGTATGATGTTTGGGAAACCTAGCTACTTGTTAGGGTAGCTGATTGAAACTTGTGATAAAAAAAAATCATAAGCTTCGAAAAGCTTGGGTAAGTAGCTGATGAAAAGCTATGATTCCAAAAGTTAATTAAACTAAAATCTTATATTTATTTCATTTAAAATCATATAATATGAAAATCATAAGTTTTGGAAAGCTACTTAGTTTGTCAAACAGATTCAGTTTTTAATTTGTCTCTGTTTATATTTTTTTCTTTATTTTTGTTTTGTAGCCTTTTATTACATACTACACTTTTGATTGAAAAATATATATTTTTCCACAAATTCACATAATTAGACTTAAGTACAAGCTAGATTAAACACATTTCATGCATGCATTGCTAAACCTTCCATGATTGGATTTCTACCTATTCAAGATAATTACACACATATTTGATATAATGAGTTCAATTTCGATCAAGTTTAAAACAATTTTACAATTGACTAGAATTCTACTTATTTTCATTATTTTATTGTCATTTCAATCTTCATTACTATAAAAGCTAGGATCAATATATATATATAAGTAATATTTTGCAACAATAGTGAATCCTAATTATATATATATATATATAACAAAAAGAATTTCCACATATCTTATCATAGGAGGAAATCATGGCCGACAAGAGCCATAATCACATCGTATATTATATAGCCTCTATTTATATTTTTGAAAGTAGCTTTTATATGTGTAGGAATACATTTGGTCCAATCTTCAATCTTAGTGGAAGAATAGAATAACTTATGCTGATTAATAAAAATACTCCAACAAGTTATTCACTATATTGGTATTGGTATTATTATATATTATTATTATTATTACACATGAAAATATTATAATTTTTTTTCCAAAATGTATTATAAAATAAGTATTACATAATTAAGTATAAAATGTATAGAAAGTGGTGTTAATTAAACTTGATTTTCTATGTTAGTTCACACCTTCTTGTTTATTTGGATCGCCATAAATTATACTCTTTCCGTTAATTAAAACATGTCGTCTTATGAAGTAATTCTTGTTAAGAAAAACATGTCATTTTAGATATTTTGTCATCCACTTTACAAAATTACCCTTGTAATAATTAGGTAGATGTTAGTTGTAGTTTTTTGGAAAGTAAAAAAATAGACTAATAATTAAGGGGTATAAGTGGATTTTCGTTTGTTTTCTTAAAAAATGTGCAGAATTCTAAAATGACAGGTTTAAATTAACAGATTTAATTAACAGATGAAATAATTTTTAATATATTATATTACAAATCATAATATTTGACTAATGATTAAAATTTTAAATTTATTTTTTTAGATTAAGGATTCAAAAATATTCATCAAGATAAAAAAATCTCTCTATGTATATGAAATCTTTATTGGAATTTTTTGTCGTTACACTTAACACACCTATCGATTAAATGATTAATTAAGAAATCAATAAAACTAACTACTCTGTACGGAGTATTATTTTTCTCCATCACCTTAGAGAATTTGATGTTATTAATAAGGTTGGAAGGTGTGACCTACCTGGCTACCTCGGTGTGTGAATTTCACCCTTTCAATATTTATTTATTTATTTTATTCTAATAATTGACCTATTTATAAATTAATCTATACCTTTATTTGCTAATTGGTTGTTTGTAGCTTTGGAGAAAAATAGGCGGAAACGTTGCGTTTTGTTTGCACCAAAATCATGGCAGACAGTAAAGCATTTTTGTAAATTCTGAAAAAGTTAAACCCTTTTTCTATTTATTTTCTTCTTCGGTGTAATTTTGCAAAATGGAAAAGGAAAAAAAAAAAAAAAAAAAAAGAAGAAGAAGTGGGCCATTGTGTGTCTCCTTCTCCAACAAAGGCTCACAAGAGAGGCCCAAAAGGCCACAGCCCCACAGGTCTAAGTGTCTTAACTTTTTATTCTCTTGTCTCTTTTTTACTGTAGTGTGTATACAACTTTTTACTTTTTACAGTACTTTCCTATTGAAACCTAAAAATTGAGTATTTTTACTGAAAAAATGTGTTGCAATACTAATAAAATATGTAAATGTACATGTTCTTAAAGAAGCTCATTGCTCGGCGGAGGAGTAGGATAAAATGTCTAAGTGGGATTTAGACGAGTTTTGATGATCTCGACGGATCTTGTCATCTTGGTTGGTGACTTTGATGGGCTTGACATCAGGATAATAATATGAAGGGTTTAGTCGGGATCTAAACGACCCTGATGAGGTTTTTAGTGGATAATTTTGCAATTGTAATTTCTAGATTATACTCCTTTTCTTTTCCATGTTTTTCTTTTATATTTTCTATTAGGAGAAACTTTTTTCAAACCATGTCCTACAATTAACAAAGTTAAAATTGGATGAGATCTTGTAAGTCAAAAGAAAAATATAGAAGTCATTTTGCGCCCATAGAAAAGTGGGGCAATATTATTATAACTATAAAAAAAATCAACAAGTAATATCTTACAAACTAATTAATAGTGTTCCATAAAAATCATAGGTAATCTCATTCCATAAACTAACTAATCCCTTATGCCGATTGTTGTAATGCTATGTGTTTATTTTTCTATGTCTTACTTTCATATATGTTGCATGTAATATTGTTATGTGCTTGTATCATGTCTGTGTGTATGATGAGTGTACATATAACGTATATATTATATGCTAAGGTATACATGGATGCACGGTTGTAGTTAGACTCGACTGAGTCGTATTGAGTCGAGATATCGACTTGATCCTCTAACGAGTCTAATGGACAATAGTGGGGTATAGTGTATAACCTATAATATATATTTATATGTGTATAATATGTATGATATATGTATGTAAGAAGACTTACCCAGATGTATGGGCTTTCGGCCCATTCCCGAGCCCAAATCTCTCCAGATGGTGGAGCAAGCCCGGTAGCCTAATCCGATTGAGTGAAGCTCTGCGTTTTGGCCTTGGCTTCGCTTGAGATCTGGTGACCTAGCTATTTAAGCTCTCTTCTAGCTTCTGGAGGCTCAGATTAGCTCTCTCTCTCTCTCTCTCTCTCTCTCTCTCTCTCTCTCTTCACAAAAGCTCTCAAAGGGTTTCTAGGGCTTCTAGGGTTTGTTCCTGGCTCCTCCCCGACGATTGTGAAGGCGAAGGCGTTGGTTGATCTCGGCGATCTCCCGGTGGTGGCGCAACGAAGCTCCTGGCTTGGGTTGCTGCTTCTCTCACGTCTGGAGATCTAGGGTTTGGGAGTATCGAAGCATTCTTTGATCTCCGGTCATCCCACACAGGGGGATCTTCTTCTCTCTATATCTCTGAGGCTCATACATGCTAGATCTAGGGTTTATCTTTGCATTGCTTGATTGTAACCCTCTACTGAACAATTACTTAGTGGATCCGGCCGATTCTTGAGGCCCCGAGGACGTAGGCATATTTTGTCGAACCTCTTAAACTCTGGTGTTCGTTCTTGCATGTTTTGTTTGAGTTTCTCGTTCATAATCATTATCACTCGCTTCCGCTCAATCGTTTTCGTTATCTCGAATCTCGGTTTTCAACACCTTTTACAACAATGGTGAAATGTCTCTCTAAATATGGTCCTAAATTACACGAAATTGTTTAGAAGGCAGTGATTTCATATCGATGCAACAATTTCCCTGCCCAATTACTTAATTTTTTTTGTTAGAAGGTGAATCCGGACCTTATAATCTAAAATGTCTAAAATCCTACACCGCTGCCATTTTGTACCGTTCGATCGAAGATTTTCGAAATTGAACAGCATCAATGTGACATCGAACTTGATAAGACGGGATTCTAAGCAATATGGATAATATACAATTCGAGTCTATATGCTTGGTTTTTCATGGAAGATAGGATTCTTATCAATATGGTTGCAAAGTTAACACACAATGTAGGACTTGTAGTGATCTGAGGCACATCTAACTTAGCAAGCGATTGAATTGACTGAGGCATGACAATTCACTACAAACCTTGCACAAGTCGGTTTATCTGATACGTGATTCTTATTGACTAGGTCACGTGTTCGGTATTTATCACCAAATGTGGGTTTCTCATCATAAAAAAAATATTCTCAAAGATGAAGAATTTTAAGAATTTCTTCATCCATTTTTTAAAAATATTTTGAGGGCTTCTAGTTCTGCCTTGCACATGAAAGATTGGAACTACATGGATGTTTAAAACTATTTTGATTCTTATTTGGGTAGATATATACTACACCCGTTCACTTTTATTTGTCGTTTATTATTTACTCAAGTTTTCTTAAAATAATAAAAAAACTATATAAAATATTAATTTTTTAATTAATTTTTTTAAATAATCTTGTGCTTTTTAGTAATAAGTATAATATTATTTTAAAAAATAAATATTTTGTATAGTTTTTATCACTTAAAAATGTACATGAATAGTAAAAAGACAATTAAAAGTGAACTGAGGGAGTATGTTCCAATATCCACCGATATAGCTGTTATTCGAACCGAGCGAGCCGAGTATTGGTTATTCATATTCACCTCGTTTATAAACGAGCCGAGCTCGAACCGAACCTAAATTTGGACTCGAGCTTTAAAATGTGCTCATATTCGACTCGTTTTGGATATAAACGAGCTCGAGCTTTTTACGAGCACTAAGCAGCCCTATTCGCTCAAAACATAGTAACGTAAATGAAATGTTTGAAACTTCACAATATTCGAGCTATTAGAGCTTAAATCAAGCGAGCCGAGCTTAAAAATGTGCTCATACTCGGCTTGTTTAAAAAATGAACGGGCACGAGCCGAGCTTTTAGCGAGTTGAGCACGACCTACTCGCCTCGTATATCAGGCCACCTATCGCTTTATTTGAAATCCAAAAACTGAAATGCAACATCTTTCAACCGATTGAAGATCGATGTACGTTTTCAAGTTAATGTTGAGAAATCGCAACTTGTAGAATAAATTAAAGAGACTCGTAGGTGGATCCGGATGGCCAATCGGACCCTCATTTGCCTATAATCCATTAAACATCTATAGTGTCTTTAATCTTTAGTGATGGTTGGGTTGATTTGAAGGTAATTAAAATGGATTTGTTTATGGAGCAATGTAACCTAAAATAGAGACAACCAAAAGGGGAGCCTACCCCTCTATGCAGTATTACTATTAGGAGGGGGGTTGCTTTTGAGAAAAAGCTAATTTAATGGAGTAATCAATTGATTAATATCTTTATTAGGGAGTGATTAATTGCATAAATTATTAATCCCACTATAACTGATCTGTGATTTCATCCATCAACCCCTCCTAGCTTTCCTTTACCTTGATCACCCACTTCACTTCATCACTTGGCTTAATCACTTCCATCTCCACTCATCATTTTCCTTCATTTAAAGCCATAAATTACACACAATTTGATTAACCTAATAACCTTACTTTAACGGATTAAAACTTGTCATTTTAGAAATATACACACTTATTAAAAAAATAAATAAAAATACATTTATACCCCTAATTATTACTCTATTTTTTTACTTTCTCAAAAACTACAACTAACTTCTATTTAATCATTACAAGGGCAATTTCGTAGAGTAGATAACAAAATACCTAAAATGACAAGTTTTTCTTAACAAGATTTACTTTCTAAAACGACAAGTTTTAATTAACGGAGGGAGTATAAACAATGTATAACCAGGCATCCTTACAAGAGATCAAAAGTTAAAAAAAATTATGATAGAAAATAATATATTTCGTCTTTATAATTTAAGTCTTTTTTATTTTTTGAAATACTTTTTAATTAATATAATAAAAACTTTATAAAATATTAAAAAAAATATTAGTAACTATGAAATTATAAAAAAATTAATTAAAAAAAAAGATATTTTTATAGAAATTTTAACAGACTAAAAAATGTATCAATAAATAAAGTGGCTTAAATTTTAAGATGGACTAAGTAGTACGGAGTGATAAATAAATCATGAAAACATTTCCCATAAAAAAGATTTTAATCTATCATTAATAAATAAATAAATAAATAAAAGTTTGGAAGTACTGTTTTCCAATTTTGGTCATATTGTAAGGGTGCGTTATTAGATTTGTCACGAGAATTTTTATTTTGGAAGTACTCATCCGTGCTTGCCGACTCGGAGAAGTATTAGTCACGGGTTCACTAGAAAGGACTTTTGGGTAGTATATATAGGTTCTTGGTTCGAACCCCGGAATAACCGTTCTTTATTTACCAATTCAAAAAAGTATTAGTCACGGTGGTAAAAATATTACTCAATTAACCGAGCATGCAACATAGTTAAAAAACAAACTAAATCTCAAGCAATTTCTAAGACGTTAAATGGAGCATAAAAATGTGTAAGAAAAAGTTTAAAATGATATTCCATGATTAAGCTTGTGAGCAAGTATTTATTTTGCATAATAAATTAGTTTGGAAAATAGTACAATTAAGGACACGTAAATGGTCTTCAAATTATCTATCTTCAACCATGTCCTTTTCTTATTTTTCAATCTTCTCACGGAGGATAGAAGATTTGAATCCGATTAAATATGGTTATTAGAGTATCTTTTAAAATACTTCTATTTTAAAAAAATTAGAATTTTTGGACAATCTTAATATTTTTTTTTTAATTCAACAGATCTCCATCTCATTATAAAAAAATAGAAAAATAATAGAAAAAATAGAGAAGATTTTCTAAATTTTCAAAATGGTAAAGTTATTAGAGTTTGAGTAAATTAATTTGAAAGATATATATTTTATTTTCCAATTTTGAAAAAAAAATTAGGAAAGCAGTTGGAGATGATCTTATACTATGTTTTATATATATATATATATATATATATATATATATATATATATATATATATATATATATATATATATATATATATATATATATATATATATATATAGGAAAATATTCGAGATATCAAACAACACATTGCCTAGTAATTCAAGAGGCCGACGTATTGACAGACGAACTAACCATCATGAAATAATATAAAAATTTAGAAACAGCGTGCGCAGATAAACAAGGAAAAATGACATGACACTCAATAAATCACAATCAAAATCGTCAACTAACATAAAATTCGAGGAATATCCAAAAAAGACCATGAATGCTGAAAATATGGGAGAGTACTAGGACTCCAAAAAGACGGATAACATTACCATTAAGCCACCATCAGAAATAACGACTTAAAAAAATATGATCACATTCCTCTTATCTAAATCAAATGTTTTCGAAAACCACAAACATTTTGATTAGGCATGTGCATGATCGGGTATTCGACACGACACGACATGTCGGATACACGAAACCGAAAACACTTAAAATGCCGATCTGAAAACGAAACGATAAGTACCGGGTATCCGACACGAAAACACGACACGGTTTCGTGTCGAATACCCGTATAACACGACAGACACGATTTGTACAAAAACCTCTTTTTTTTTTTTTTTTTTCTTCTAAATTTGTCGTACACGGTAGAAGACTAGAAGTAAACTAATTTATATCATCTATATCAGATTAGGGATGTGCATACAACTCTCAACATTATAATTTACCATGTTACAAATTAAGCCAACAGGAGCATAGTAAACTAAATCAATCCCGTGAAATAGGAGCAATTATCAAACAAACAACACCCGTCGAAGTGTCGAGCCATTGAACGAAACCAAAATCGAGTAGCTACAAGTACAACTTACCGGATTTGAACTCTGAACAAGGGAGTGAGGAGGACTGAGGAGAGCCGGAGAGGAGAGGAGAGGCGAGGCGAGGCGAGACGAGACGACTGGCGAGCTGTGGGGTTGTGAGCCGGATCTGAACTGTGAACCGGATCTGAGCTGTGGGGTTGTGGGCTGGCACCGGCGGAGAGGCGAGACTAATTAAGGAGAGGAGAGGCGAGTTGTGAACCAGATCTGAACTGCGGCTCGAGCGGGCGAGCGAGAGACGACTCGAGATGAGACTGAGGTCTGAGGAGGGCGAGCGAGAGAGGGCTGGAGCAGCGGAGAGGGCTCCTGGCGGCGGGTCTGGTCTGGGAGATTGAGAAAGAATGAGAGGGGTAAAGTTAAAGAAGAAGACTCATAAGTCCAACCCTAGACAGTAGACAAAAGAAAAAAGGCCTAGGGAAAAAAAATGAGTTTTACAAGGATTCGAACACGAGACCTTGTGGGCCTTTCCGCATGCGAGCAAAAACTCCTCACCATCTGGGCAACATTTGTTATTTAAGACATGGAGGCGTTTATTTTATATCTACTATTATTACAAAATATTAATATTAAAAAAAAAAATTATCGTGTCGTGTCGGATACCCGATAAGGGAAATATGACGATTCGAACACGAAACGATTATTGTTGTGTTTTACCGTTTTGTGTCGTATCTTTATCGTTTCGTGTTTTTTCGTATCGTTTTGTTGCGATTTCGTGTCGTGTCAACCGTATCGTATTTTTTTCTAAACAACCCTAATTTTGATGATGAATCCATCAAACAGCACATCCTGATCCTGATCTTATACCGTGTGATCCATACGGACCATACTCTACAGAGGCTGTGCACGGGCAAATAATGTAAGGGATATAAAAAAAAGGAAAAGATTCCAACGGGGAGGCATATTGGCAGAGGAAGCACGTTCACGTTTAGGAGTGAAATTACCAAAAAGCCCCCGGGAGCACTTTGTTAAAGGGGAGGACCCATGTGGTAACCCCTTGTCGTCTTCTTTCTCTCCATCTTTGTACGGAGTATCCAAGTTTATAAAATTGAAGGGTTTGAGATAAGTAATTGAGAAGGAAGGAAATGAGAAATAAAAAAAAGGTAACACGTGTGACAGGGATAACATATGGGGTTGTCGGGTAGTGGAAGAGCAGGAGCACAATCACAACTCGACTTCACTATATAGTATACTCTCCCCGTCATACCCTGCTCCTCCCATCATTCCCCTCTCACCTCCCTTTTCTGGTAGTCCTCTTCCATCTCTTTACAATTGCTACAAAGCATACTATATAGATGTAGGGTTCGAAACTGAAAGTTGAATATAACAAGTGTTAGCAAATCTTATGGTTCATTAGTTTTCGAATAAAATCTCTGCCGGCTTATATGATAGGCTAAGTACTAATGTCTGTGTGTCTGTGCACATGACTCTTAATTTCGAGGTCCAACAGACTTGATACATTTCTTAAATACCGAAAATAATAGAATCATGGACGTCAAAGAAAATGCATAAGATAAAGTAAAGCCAAAAAAAAAAAAATCCATTAATTAACAAAAGCAACAGTCATTGTCAACATAATTACATCTCATCATCTCTAGTATTACTCCTTCAATTCTTCAATGAAGGAGTTGAATTATGTAACTATGCAAGAATGTGAGTTCAATTCTTCAATGGAGGAGTTCAAACAAGTTAGATAAAAACATGTCGTTTTATTATTTATGTGAACTTTTTCAGAAAGAAAAAAAAACTATATAAAATATCCATTTTTCTTTTTAAATTTATTTTCATAATTTCATACTCATTAGTAATAAGCACAAAATATCAATCACAAGTTGGTCTAGGCTAAATCTCATGTCAAGAGGCTCGAAGTTCGAATCCCCTTGGAAACATGGAGTCGCTTGTGAGTGGGAGGGTCAACTCCTTAAATGGGTCATACGTATAGTACCTGATCCAGATGTAGAGCGACAAGATGATGACATGGTGTGCGAATGGGAGATATGGTCTCTGTCACTCCTTTGAGGCCCAGTCTAACCTTCTCCGACATGGGATGTAGAGCGACAAGATGATGACATGGTGTGCGAATGGGGTATATGGTCTCTATCGCTCCTTTGAGACCCAGTCTAACCCTCTCTGACATCGATGACTCTCCTCCAATGCGTTCTATCCATAACCATACTCTCGTTAAGGTTCCCAAGGGCACAATATAAGATGTTATTAGCCATCATATGATTTTTTACCGAACAGATCGAAGAAGCCTCATTGCGTCAATATTGATGAAAATTATACATTTGCTAATGATCAAGAATTTTAAAATACATATTGTTCTTTAATAAAAAAAACATACTATTAGCAGTCACATGATTATTTTTTTTGTTACAGGTAAGGATTTAGATGAGGTTAGCCTTTACTAAACCACCATCCAAGAACATCACCACGAATGAGAATACATAGATGTCTATTTATCTGAGCAGATGGTGAGGCATCAGATTAGAAGATGTAAGAGATGTGGTGGGCGCATTTCTTAATCTTCCGTAAGTAATGTGCGAGGCTAACATCCTAAAATAACCAAAGCAATAGGAGAATGTCCATCGTGAGTATGTTAATTTTTCATGGGTAAAAGTCAAAACCAACATCTTAGCGTTGATCACAGGAGTGCCATCGCATGAAATATATAAGAGCTTGGATTATAAGGAGTAAAATGCAATTTTTCTTTATTTAAGTTGTACATCGGTAGCATCCTCTGCATCTATAAACTCTCCACCGTTGGATTAGATTTAGCCTGACGTGTCCTTCCCACTCTTGAAGGTGCAGAAATCAAGTACGGAGTAATTCCTCCGTTTCAAAATAAGTGTCGTTTGTCTTTTTCTGCACGCTTTTTGAGGAGGTAAAAATACTATAAAATATTATTTTTTTAATCAATTTTTTTAATAATTTCATATTCTATACTTATGAAAACAAATTCATTAAAAAAATAATATTTTATATAATTTTTACCTCCTTATAATACGTGCAGAAAAGTCAAACGAAAAACTACTTTTATTTTAAAATGGAGGGAGGAGCTTATAATCTATCCCTCCGTAGTCCGTACGTATGATCCCCGTAACGCCGTAAGATTTTAAACCCCCGTTTCCTCCCTTTCAGAATCCACTATAAAACCCCCAATCTCCTTCCTCCCCTCTCTCACATCCCCCATAAACAATGGAGGCATTTCCAAACCCCCCTCCAAAGCAACTCGACCTCACCGCCTTGAAGGCCGTTAAGGTCATCGGGAAAGGCGCCATGGGCACCGTCTTCCTAGCTTACGACACCTCCGTCGCCGTTACGCCGTCGCCGTTCGCTTTAAAAGTGGTCGAGAAATCCGCCAAGCCCGACGCCGATCGCCGCGCCCGCTGGGAAACCGCCGTCCTCTCCGGGCTCAAGCCTCACCCCTTCCTCCCGAATCTCCTGGCGGCATCGGAAGACTCCCACGGCCTCGTCGCCTGGGCCCTCCCTTACTGCCCCGGCGGTGACCTCAACGTCCTCCGACACCGCCAGATCGACAGGGTCTTCAGCCCCGCCGTGATTCGATTCTACCTCGCCGAGATCGTCTGCGCTCTCGACCACCTCCACTCCGCCGGCCTCGTCTACCGCGACCTCAAGCCGGAGAATGTCCTCATCCAGCAATCCGGCCACGTCACGCTCACCGATTTCGACCTCTCCCGCCGCCTCGCCCGCAGATCCCTCGGATCCGACTCGAATCTGTTCTCGGGGAGCTTCCGGGAGTCGAATAAGTCGATCGCCGGCCCGCATTGTTCGTCTCGGAAGCGGAATTTGAATCTGATGGCGCGGTTCAACAAGACGAAGAAACCGGCGCGGGTTTCGCCGGTGAATCGCCGGCCGGTTAGCTTCACCTGCGGCGAGCGGTCGAATTCCTTCGTCGGGACGGAAGAGTACGTCTCGCCGGAGATGATCCGCGGCGAGGGCCACGAGTTCGCAGTCGACTGGTGGGCCCTCGGGGTGCTCGCCTACGAGATGCTCTACGGGAAGACGCCGTTTCGCGGAAGCAACAAAAAGGAAACGTTTCGAAACGTCTTGTTCAAACAGCCTGAGTTCGTTGGGAAACGGACGGCCCTGATTGATTTGATCGAACGGCTACTAAAGAAGGATCCCGTGACGAGGCTCGGGTACCACGGAGGCGCGGAGGAGATAAAGGAGCACGAGTTCTTCAGAGGCCTGAGGTGGGACCTACTAACGGAGGTGTTTCGTCCGCCGTTTGTGCCGTCGACGGACGAGGCGGAGACGGCGGCGGCGGGTGGGTTCGACGTGACGGAATATTTCAAGGGACTGAAGGCGCCGAAGCCGCCGTCGGGGCATCCGTCGTTCTCGTCGTCGGATAGCGAGACGGACGTTTCCTTAACTGAATTCTGACACGGCCAAGGGATTAGTCATTTCATTTGTACAGTAAAAAAAAAATATTCTCCCAGCTTTGTTTTTTTACCGTGGAGGTGAAACTTTGGTTGGGTAATTACTAATTAACCCTTGTAGAATGTGACCGTGTTTATAAACTTTGGTATAGTTAGCTAGCTAGTTCTTCTATCTTGAATTATTTTATGGTGCTTTTTTTTTAAAAAAAAAAAAATTTGGATTTTAAAGTTAGTGAAAAGGAAACTTTGATATGAATTAAAATGGATAAAAAAATGTTATTAATGGTATTATTCGAGTAGAACGAGTTGAGGTTGACATGTTCAAACTTGATTCGTTTGTTAAACGAGTTTGAACAGAGTCGAGTCCAATTTTTAAACGAACTTATTTTTTTTATCAAGCTTGACTTGTTTAGAAAATAAACGAACTCAAACCGAGCTTTTTTCGAGTTTTAAATAGTTTTACATGGTCATAACATGTTAACTTTAGGAAATTTTAATAAAATTCGAAGTTAAATCGAACGAACTGAGCTTTCAACCGAGTTTGAAATTCTGTTCAGACTCAACTTATTTAGGTAATTGAATAAGTTCAAGTCAAACTTTTTTCGAGTAGAGCTGAAGTATAACAACGGGAATCAAGGTAAAATGGCTAAAAGACCCAATCGTGTGAGGGTATGATGAAGGGAGGGGTATTGTGTATGGCATCATTTCAATTTTGACCATTGATTGATAATACAAAAGGATTAATAATTATAAATGATGATGGGTATATTTTAAAATGGCTTTAAGTGGAAAAAAAGTGGTTGATACTTGCTACTACTATTATTGTAGATTTGTAGATGATGAGATGTAAATCTTTCTAATTATTTATGACTATGTAAATTAATTTTTCGAAAGTGATACTGTATAATTAAGCAACCTACATTGGATTATTGCTTTAGGTGTGTTTGGATTAAAGTTTTATAAGCTAAAATTTTAGAAAGTGTTTGCATTGGTTTGAGTGTTTGACACATTTTACAATCCCTCTAAAAATAGCTTGATTTTAATTTAAAGTGTCTTTTAAATTGTCTCAATTAATTATTATAAACTAATTAAGTTTATAATGTAATTATAAACATATATAATAGTTAACACTACGTTCGAATATCCCAGAGCTATAAAATTATCAGTTTCGACCTTCTTCCTCATACGACATTGTTATACAAATTCGAGCTCTCAAACTTAGTTATAAACACAATCAATTTTGTCACGTCGTTTGTCTCACATTACTAGTAGGAAGGAGAATAATTTGCTTAATCTACGTTTTTCTAACTGACGTTATTGTTGATTATATTTTGAGTCAAAATTATATTTTGTCACGTCGTTTGTCTCACATTACTAGTAGGAAGGAGAATAATTTGTCTCACAACTAAGTAGGAAGGAGTATTTGTTATAATTGTCATGTCAATATTTGGTCGAAAGCCAATATTTTCTAGTATTATTTAAGTCATTTTTCCTTTTAAAAAAAAGACATATAACGATTAAATGAAAAATAATTTTAGAAAATAAATTTAAAACGAGAAATTAAAATAAGTTGAAAGAGGGATATGATTCATTGAGTGCAAGGTATACTTTGTGATGTTGAGGTTTTTGTAAGAGGGAGCTAGATCTTGCTTCCAAGTAAAAGCAATCAGCCTTTGGGTCAAAGTCCATAGTTATTTGTTACTCCAAGGTAAAGTAGTCGTTGTGACTTACAAGAGAGGTCTTATTGTATAGGAGGGCAATCAACACAAATTCCCTATAATTATATCAATACTTAGTTGTGGAAAAAAGTCGTGTGATCCACACTTTTTTAGAAATAGTCCATTATCTATTGATCAGGATTTATGTTTTCCGTCTCTCCAGGAGTGAGACATCATGTCAATTTCAACTTTCTCATGCGCTTACTATCTATATATGTTATTCTACCGAGTCTTAACTTCCATCTTTCTTCGGCCGGTCTTCTGCTTAATTCTTAGTTTTCGAGGGTTGCTTTCCTCATTTTACGTTGGCTAATTAATTCATTGTTCGCGAGTTTTCATATCGTGACGATATGTCCGTTTTGACACTCCCTGTGCCTTCTCGATTTACCGGAATTCTGTTTGGTATTTAGAATTCTTACTTTATTAAAACAATCAATACTTAACTTATTAACCCAATTTAATTAGTAAGTATTTTATTTGAAATTCACGTTCTTTTAAAAAAGGATGTAAAATTTATAACCGAATACTATTATCGCGATTATATAACTTTTTATAAATTATGATAACATATTATTTAATTAATTCTTTTTCTAGAATCAACCACGTCGCGCCACATAGGATATTATGTATCGATTTTAGTATATGTGCACAGAAAAATTGCGATGCAAATCAGTTAATATATTGATTGATCTTTTACTTTAATGATAAGGGAGATTGATGCCCTACTGGTTTGAGTGATCGAACCTATTTAACAATTTAACTTTTTCGATTCGAGTACTTTTGATCTATAAACCTTAAAATTAAATCTTCGTATAAAAAATAAAGTAAAAATTCAATCGAGAACTTCAGGGTAAAGTTACATTGTTGTTGCTATTATAAGATTGAAATCACCTATTAACATTAAAATTTGTATAGATCAAATGTGATTTTAGATAATGGTGGTGGGTAAAATGGGATAGGGCCATAGCCCATAGGGGGAATCTCATATGATGACAAAAACATCTACCCTTTGTATAAAAAGAGGTGCCCTATTTTTTCACCTTATTATGGGCACATAACAAAAAACCACAATGTACAGAGATGGGCACTAAAATGTTCATATTAGCCCATATAGGGATCTGTTTTTTTTAATACGAAGCCCATATAGGATTCTGTGATTAATTAAGAGAAAGTATAGCTAGTCTAGTATAGTACCTCTAAAGGATACAATTGAAGCTTAAAATTATTTAGAAATTTCGCGAGGTACCCTTGAGATATTGTAATTTTCGTGAGATATATAACTCTTTTGCATATTTCGCGCAGTTCTCCTGAGGTTTTGAATTTTTTCGCCTCGCACCCCTGGGGTTAAATCTTACAGATTCCGTTAGTTTTCAATTTAAAAAAAAAAAGAAAAAGAAAAAGAAAGACGAAACGAACACCGTTAGTTTTTAATTAAAAAAAGAAAGAAAGGAAGCGGACAAGATAGATCCACAGGTCTATGAAGAGTCACCGACCACCCACCATCCCACCCTCCTTCCACCCAACTCTGACGAGGCTCAGAGCCACAGGCCACCCACCATATCTCGGCTTTGTTTGATCCGAATGAGCTTTACATCCCGCCATTATTGAGTGTGACAACAAGGTTCTTGGGCCTGCTCTTGCCACCATTTCTCAAAATTGAGATCGTCCCCGAGCTCTTCAAGGGGTGGATCAACACGCAGTCCAACAAGGTTGATATGGAATTCAAGGCCAAGTTCTTGTTTTCGGCGAGGAGTGTCTACAGGGCTCCACCGCTGCTCGTTGCGACGGTGCTGACGAGTGACAATTCAAACGGCGAGAGGAGGAGCGGGGGCGGCCAGAGGCTCGATAAGGAGGGGAGGGTGGTTTTGACTGGTCAGCGATGATGTTGGAAGCTCCAATCAGGGGTGGATGGACGAGATCGGTGGTGGCGGCGGCGGCTGGGTGTCTTGTGTTCCTCCTCCGGTAGGGTGGCGACTCTCTCTGTTTAGGGTTTTTTTGGGCACTTTCTCTTTCCGTCCTCAAGATCTATTAGGGTATACGCCAGATCCGTGCCCCTAATGGGCGGATCTGTGTTCGTGTCCATCACCCAGTCTTCCGCGCCGGTGAAACTCCTTCAATCGGCCCCGATTCTTCTCAATTACTGCTGCGACCGCCATCGCCATCACCAAATTCCCCTTCCCTGGAAAAGAGTACCTCACGAAAAATTCAAAACTTCAGGGGTATCATGCAAAATATGGAAAAGAGTTCTATACCTCGCGAAAATTGTAATACCTAAGGGCTCAAGTGTACCTCGCGAAATTTCCGTTATTTTTATCCTTTTTGTTGCATCCTAAAAAAATATCCTTTTTGTTTCGAGATTAAAAAAAACATTACTCTGTATTAAAAATAAGCAATCCATCTCTGGATGACTAATATTCGCGCCATGAATATCTCGCCAATTACATGAACCTGATCACAACTTGTGAAATTGTTGAAGAAATTAACAGCTTTCGAAGCCATGATAATGAAACCTAATAACGACTTTAAAAGTCGTGGTTATGGAAAACATTACCCAGATTTCAACTCGATAAGCCTAAGAAAGGCATCAACTTTCACAAATTTAGAAGTCGTGGTAAGTAAGGCCTCAACTTTTTACCGTTTTAGGAAAACGTCAGTTTGGTAACACGGAACTGATGGGGTAGTTGAAGCTGATAGAGTAGCTGGAGCTGATTGATTAAGTGCGTTAAATATATGTTAAATTAGAATTTTCTAGTAAGCTAAGGTGTTTGGTAACCCAGTTGATGTTGATAGGGTAACTGATACAAACTAACTGATTAAATAGGAGAAAATGAATAGAATTCTGAAAAGTTTTGAGCGAGTAGCTGTTTAAAATCCACTTTTAAAAGCTAATTAAATTAAAATCTTATATTTAACTAATTTAAAATTATAAAATATTAAAACCAAAAGATCCGAAAAATGCTTTGTCAAACGGACCCTAACCGTAATCAAGAAGTTGTGGTGAGTTCTAAATAAACTACTACAGTAGGATTTTACCTTGTGATTCCAGAGATTCAGTAAATGTATTGATGCTGGCTAGTGGCTATATAGAACTACTGAACTAGTACACCTCTCAACTTCCATTAATAAGAAATGGATACTTTCACTGCATATATTATATATACAAAAGCAATTAAGACAAAATTAGCAAAGGAGGTAGCTCTGTATGATTACTATCCCACCATTCCACCCCAACACAAATAAATTGATAGGTAGTGCAATGGATTAATTGTTGTTGTTGATGGATGTGGACCATTCATCCCCTATTGTTAGTTTGTTACTACTGCCTCAATAGTACAGGCCGTGAAGTGGCCGACCTTAGCCGCCCACAGTTACCTAGCTACTCAAAACGTATATATATAGCTATAGCTAGCTAGCATCTCTAAATTAGATGATTAAATAAATCATTTCGTGGAGGAGATTTTCCCTAATAATTAGGCTCCACAAAGCCACCCTTAAAATAAAAATTTAATATAATCACGAATAAATTTATTTTTCTTTCAAATAACCACCCAAAACCCTTTTTATGTGAAAATTTATTAACAAAGAATTGTTAAGTTTTCATATTTTCTTAAATAAATTTATGGATGGTTTTAGCTAAGTTTTTAGCTATTTTTCTTGGTGTCTC
Organism: Persicaria tinctoria; assembly: GCA_037127255.1. Lineage (NCBI taxonomy): Eukaryota > Viridiplantae > Streptophyta > Magnoliopsida > Caryophyllales > Polygonaceae > Persicaria > Persicaria tinctoria. The sequence continues at coordinate 3,616,484 of JBANSL010000014.1, forward strand.
AAACTTTTTAAATTTTCGTATTTGTACTTTTGTATTTAAATGATAGGCAGAATAGAGATGGATAAGTAAACCATTCCGGAATGGCTAACTGGAAAGGACTTGTGGGTAGTACCAATAGGTCCTCGGTTCGAACCCCGGAATGTCTGCTCTTTATTTACCAATTCAAAGAATAGAGAGTGTGAGCTTATTATCTCTACTTGAATCGGGTGAAAGATGACAAACTCGTCATTTATGAGAGCTATCAGAATGGGTGGACATGGAATTCAAAAGGATCTTTAATCCAAAAAGGTTAGATTTTGTCACAAGGGGAAAGCTTGATGACGCATAATGGAAGCCCGAAATCACACGAGCGCGAGATCTCCACAAAGAGTTTCGCAAGCAACTAAAACCCTAGAACTAGTAAACTGGAATTCCACGATTGTATCCCAAATGTTTTTTGTCCACTTCATCTAACTGACGATTTCTCATCATCGTTGTTAACTCCAGTCGCCTTCCTTTCCCTTCAATGCCTTTTTGATTCTCTTGTTTGTTGGACAATAACCCTCGTAGGAACATGTAAAAAGTAGCAAACTTCTTATGTAAGGATTAGTGGACGTAGGCCGAACTTGGTTGCTCTGAAGTGGTGGTAGGCTACGGTGGTGATTGTGGTATGAAGGTCACTGAATGACAAACGCATTTGCTCTCGATAGAGGTGCAGATCGTATGTGATGCAACGTACCCAAGGGTTGGGCCCGTTGGGGGACACCATCTTCTCTTATAGGAGCACTCGGGGTGGGAAAAGGGTAAGAGAAAACAAGGGAGAGAGGAAATTGTATTATGGGTTTCCTTAACCCGTAAGATTTGAGCTTATCAAAACAAACAGATACACTCTAATCTCGGAGCATGAACTAAATAAACGACGACAGCAGGCGCACATGTGGGTACGTGCCCCATCTCCTCTTCTATCATTCAATGTAGATAGTTCCTTAAAAACACCTTTTGGGATAACTTGGTTTCCAAGGTAGAATAGGAAGTCCAAGGGTCTCCCTAAAACCCACTTCTCCTAGCATTCTTCCGACATTTTTCGGTTCTTTGGGATTCGTTCTATCATCTGTTGTTGCTTCTTTTGTACTTTGTAGGTTGCCTTTGTATCATTTCATTGTGAATAGGATCCGCAATCCCCAAAGGGACAGTCCCTTGTTGTGCCCTCCCCTCCTCCGAAATTTAAAAACGAATGATTGAAATTTGAAAGAAAAAAATAATAATAATAATAAAGGGTGGTTTTTTTGTGAGAAGGGTCGGGGAGACCGGAGAGAAGGGAAAACAGATCCTCTCTGATTTCATTGGTGCTTCTCTTTATACGTTGCGCTCCGTTATTTTATAATAGTCTGTACGTATGTCATTGTTTTAATCTCTTTGATTTACTAGACGGTGCTTCTCTTTGATTTCATTGTTTTAATCACTTTGCTTCGTTATTTCGTGAGAAGGGTCAGGGAGACCGGAGAGAAGGGACAACATATCATCTCTGATTTTATTGGTGCTTCTCTTTATACGTTGCGCTTCTATTGGTACTTTGTATTTTGTTTCGTTATTTTATAATGCTTACTTAGTGTTTCGAATTATTCAGATGATCTATTTTTTTATTGGAAATTATTATTGTGAGCGTTTTTTCCCTTTTTTTTATTTCATAGATAGACACATAGACCATTACAATATGGGGTGAGAGATTCGAACTCGTGACCTAGGTCACTACATTCATCCTCACCACCTGAGATGGGAAGACCCTATTTTAAATGTAAAGTTGGGGATTTGTTTTGATAAGTTTTGAGTAGGGTAAAAAGAATTAGTTGAAGGGAATCAATAATAGAAGTTGAAGTTTATCAGGAAAAATAAAATAAAAGTTGAGAGAATCAGAAGATAATATTTATCCATATTTTTTGTTTAGATTTTCTTTTTGTTAAAGGGTTACATAAAAGATAATTGTAATACAGTTTCAACGGATCAAATCGAAATTTTAGGGTGTTTATCCAAATAGATTCTCCAAATCAGATCTCCCCCTACAGCAGTGGCGGCTGCAGGAATCGCTAGAGAGGGAGGGGTGAAATTGTTTGTTGGGGGAAAAAAAAATTCTCGGTATATATAATAAAGACTTTTTTTTAAATATATTGAAAGAAAACTATAAATTGTGGTATAACTATGATATTTTATTACAAAAAATTCATGCAATAATTTAATAATTTATATGTGTGTAGCATGATTAAGATTTTTTTAAAAAATATTGAAAGAAAATTATAAATTTTTTAAAGAATTTGTCATTGGTAAATAGAAAAAAAAATTGATATGATTGAAAAAGGGTAAGAATGAGTTTTGAACCCATGACCTCTTGGATCTCTTTTACTTCCTTCCCACCTTTTCACCAACTAAGCTAGATGGGTTTAGTGTTCACTTTCACATTTTTTAATTATTTTACCTTATTTTTTTAATTTTTTTAACATATATACTAGGAAATTACATCGCCGGAGGGTGGGGCGGCCGCCCCCCGCGGCCGCCCCTGCCATATAGTATCTTAACTGAACCTACTTCAAATGCCTTGTATTTTTTCATATGGGGAAAAATGAAGTGTTTTGGTATACCTAGTTCATGGCCCTTGCTATAGCTGCCATACTTGTTCTTCATCTATCTACTTGCGTTTTCGGCTGCGTCGAAAAGTGTACCAAAGCCCATGGTAGCTCTCCATTGCTCTCCCATACATTAACAAATGATGCATTGCACAAGGAGATTGAGGGAAACCATTTCCTCAAGGAGGTGTCCTTGCATGATGTGAGACTGGACCCGGACCCAGATTCGTTCCACTGGAGGGCTCAGCAGACCAACTTGGACTACCTTCTATGGCTCGACGTCGATCGCCTAGTTTGGAGCTTTCGGAAGCTTGTCGGCTTCAAAACCCCCGGTGTTCCCTATGGTGGCTGGGAGGCCACCGATAGCCAGCTCCGCGGTCATTTTGTTGGTCGGTATTCTAAAAACTTATTGTTATTGTGTGTGTGTTTTTTGGGTTAACCTCGGACTCGTGACCCAATCGGCAAAAGTCACGCGCTTGGTAAACTGACTGCGCTGACCGACTAGACCCAATGGTAATAAGCAAGGATAACCCCAATGGTAATAAGCAAGGATAACCGGATTATTTCACCAAGATAAAATGCGGAGGTAGGATTGAACCTGGAATCTCCCATTACCCTCCTTACTTCTTAGAGCATCAGCACTGGTAACCCCATCCTTCTCTCTCCTCGTAATATTTTGAAACCCCATTTTCCACTAACTCTACCACATCCTATAAAAATTTTAACTTTTATCCTACGTCCATAAGTTTACCACATTACTATTTTTTTAACTTTAATTATACCACACCACATCATGAGATGGGAGAGGGGATGGGTTCAACCATTCCACTAGGGTTGCCTCTTCCCCTTGGTGGAATAGATTTTATCCCACATCCATGGGTTTACCCCATAGGAGGGATGGAGGAGGGTAAAACCCATGGAGGCTGATGCTCTCAGCTCTTAGTCCTTACCATTAAGCCACCACCCATTAGGGGCAAATAGTGTAGTTTTTGTGTTTTCTTGATTTTCTTTTTTGTATCATGACAGTGGATCATTGGTTGATATTTGACCAACTTCCGTGAATTGTGTTATTGCAAATAGTCACTTTAATTATTTTTTTTAAATTTTATAGGTAGACATTCAGGCCATTATAATATGGGGAGGGAATACACACTTTAATTCTAAAAAATTGTTGTTGTGTTTAGTTGTGCACCTATCTTTTTTTGTTGTTGCATCATGACATATAATCTTGTCAACTTCTATAAAATGTGTTACTTGATATGTTTTAAAAAACTTATTTTTGTTGTGTTTTCTTGATTTTCTTTGTTTTATCATGATAGTTCGTCGTTAGTTGATATGTGCAATAGTCACTTTAATTATAAAAAAATGTTTAGTGTTGGTGTGTACAAGTCTTTTCTGTTGTTGTTTTATTGTTGTGTTTTCTTGATTTTCTTTGTTTTTATCATAACAATCAGTCATTAGTTGATATGTGCAAATTGCAATAGTCACTTTAATTCTAAAAAATTGTTGTATTCAGTTGTGTGCAATTTTTTTTTTATTTTTTTTTGTTGTTGTATCATGACAGATAGTCAGTCAACTTCTATAAAATGTGTTATTTGATATATATGTTATAATGTATTAGATTGTGTTTTGGGAAATGAAAGGGCATTACATGAGTGCAACAGCACAGATGTGGGCAAGCACACACAACAAGGAAATCAAGCAAAAAATGACTTCAGTAGTGTCTGCACTCAAGCAATGCCAAGACATGTTTGGAACAGGCTACCTATCCGCCTTCTCAGCCGATCTCTTCGATGGATTCGAAGCCTTAAACTACGTTTGGGCGCCGTATTACACCATCCACAAGGCAAACAGATACAATCTAAATGTGAATTCTAAGACCTTTTTCTATGGAATAGCTTACTTTCTTTGCCTCCGATTCACAGATAATGGCCGGTCTCTTGGATCAGTACACACTCGCGGGCAATGCTGATGCTCTCGAAATGGTAAACCGAATGGCTGATTACTTCTTCGACCGTGTCCAAAACGCTACAACACAATACAGCATAGGCAGGCATTGGAAGTCCCTTGAGACCGAAACTGGTGGCATGAATGATGTCCTTTATCGCCTTTACAACATCAATGTGAGTTGCTTCGTCGCCATGAACCTCTTACTCTTTGATGCTTCTTGATCTAACCATTGAGTTGAATTGAATGCAGGGCAATCAGAAGCATCTGTTGTTGGCACACCTCTTCGACAAGCCGCGATTTCTAGGAGTATTGGCAATGAAAGTAATGCTAACATGGATACATGTTCAATTCAATCACTTTTTAAGTACTAATATGTCATTTTTTTCGTTCTTCGAATGGTTGCAATGCGGATGATATCTCCGGTTTTCATGTCAATGCACACATCCCTATAGTCATAGGAGCTCAAATGCGCTACGAAGTCATAGGAGACAAGCTATACAAGGACATAGGGACCTTCTTTATGGACATTGTTAACGCGTCACATTCCTTCGCGACTGGAGGAACATCAGTCTCCGAACACTGGCATGATCCGAATAGATTAGGCGACAAGCTAGATACCGAGAACCAGGAGAGTTGCTCAACCTATAACATGCTCAAGGTATGCTTGAGAGTGAAGTTTTTACTTTTTAGCTTGTAGGATTCGACAAAGGAGATGAATCTTTCGACTTTAAGGTCTCGCGGAACTTGTTTAGATGGACTAGGGAAGCCAAGTATGCGGACTACTATGAGCGCGCCCTCACCAATGGTGTACTCGGTATACAAAGAGGGACAGAACCCGGCGTGATGATCTACATGCTTCCACTCGGTCATGGTGTTTCCAAGGAAAGTAGCTACCATGGTTGGGGAACTAAGAACAACTCCTTTTGGTGCTGCTATGGAACAGGTCGATTTCTTACCTTCTAACACAAAAGCTTAAGCCATTGTGTAACGGACAGTGATCTTTATTTGTCGTCTTATGAAGGGATCGAATCGTTCTCCAAGTTAGGAGACTCAATCTACTTCGAAGAGGGCGGGAGTGATCCTGTGCTCTATGTTACCCAGTACATATCTAGCTCTCTGAATTGGAAATCTGCAGACATTGCCTTGACCCAGAAAGTGAACAATGTCGTTTCTTGGATTCGTCGCCTTCAAGTCACATTTACGGTTTCTAAGAGCAAGGTTAGTCATATAGGAAACTGAACTCATTGATTGTACTTGACAAATAGGCATCTTTTCTTGCTAAAATTTAAGCAGGAATCAGGAATTTCCACTCTGAAATTGCGAATACCGACATGGACGGATGCAAATGAGGCGATTGCTGTGCTCAACGGAGAGAAATTGTCGATACCGAGTCCAGGTTACACTTCCGAAAACACCTTCCTAGTTCATCCTTGCAAGTGTTGTGATGTCAGTCATGTTGGGAGCCTATGTTAATGGCTTTGAATCTTTGATCAGGTAGCTTCTTATCAGTGTCGCAAAACTGGAAAGCCGGAGATAGCATTGCACTAGAGCTGCCTCTAACTCTAAGAACCGAGAAGATTGAAGGTAAGAACCGATTCCAAACTCTCCGAATCCTATAGGAATGATGGTGATTTTTGCGGTGTGTGGTCTTCAGATGATCGGTCCAGCTATGCTTCAACTCGTGCCATTCTCTACGGGCCATACGTGCTTGCCGGTCTGTCTAATGGAGACTACGAGATCAAGGTTGGATCGGATCATGTCCCGGTCTCCAAGTGGATCACTCCGGTTCCATCAGCCTACAACAACCACCTGATTTCTCTCTTCCAAGAAGCTCATGGTGTGTCGGTTTTCGTGTCAAACACGAATGGTTCAATCACTACGGAGTCATCCCCATTGGATGGCGATGACTCCTCCGTTCGCACCACATTTAGGCTGATCCTAAAGGACTCAAAACCATCGTCGGCTTCCATATCTAACCCGGAAGCTCTAATAGGCAAAGTAGTGCTCTTAGAGCCCATTGATCAGCCCGGAATGGTGGTTAGATTTGCACAAGATCACAGGCTTGTGATCGGAAACACGGACACTATAGCCGCAGGATCATCCGAGTTCCAAGTCGTAAGAGGATTGGATGGGACCGAAGGTAGCGTTTCGTTGCAATCTGCAAGCCGAAAGGGCTGCTTTGTGAGGACAAGTCTCAGTCCAGGCCAAAGTGTGAAGCTTAGCTGCAGATCAGGATCAACAAGGCTGTCAAGGCATGGTGGATTCGAACAATCGGTGAGCTTCAAGTGGAGGAAAGGGATCAAACAGTATCATCGGATCAGCTTCATAGCCAAGGGAGCCACAAGGAGTTATCTACTTGAGCCTCTTCTGAGCCTAAGAGATGAATCTTATAATGTCTATTTCAACATTTTGTAAACATGTGCATAGTTTTTGAGATTTTAGGTTATTACTGTATCTCTTATTTGCGGAGCTTGATTTAACAAGTGTGATACTATATTATCAAATTAGGATTTTTAGGATAAAGTTAGTTTTTTTTTTTAGGTTTTTAGCTGGTATTTTATTATGAATTTAGATCTTTTGTTTCCTATATTTTATCTTTTTATTAAGATAGGTTTTAGTTTGTCTTGACACATAACTACATAAGTTAGGAACTAGAGTACCAATCACAAGTTAGTGTACATCCCATGCCTCGAGGTTCGAAGTTCGAATCCCATGGAAACATGGAGACGCTTGTGAGTAGTAGGGTCAACCTCTTAAATGGGCCTACAGTAACCCGATCCAGATGTAGAGTGGGCTAAGCCCACTTGAACCGGAAAGGATCAAGCAATTATAGGCATGAATCATAATCAATGATTGACAATAGAAAGTAGGGGTGGGCGCGGGACGGGACGAGATTTACTCTTTTTTTCTTCGTCCCGCACGGGCCTTGTCCCTCACGGGACGGGACGGGACGGGCCTTGTCCCTCAAATAAAAAAAAGATTATAAAAAGTTAAAATTTCCGGTATATTTTGCGATTTTCAAAGACGTAACACATATAAATCTATAACTTTTTTTATATTTTACTGGTTTTTCTATATATATACATACACATATAATATATACATGTGTATATATACACTCTGAATGTAATATGTAATAGCATTGGTTTTTTGTTGGTGGAATGCAGTAGCATTAGTGTGTGTACACACAACACACGTATATATGCAGTAGCATTAGTTTTTTTTTTGGGCGGAATGCAGTAGCATTATACTGTATAGTCTGTATGCATATACACTATGGATTATATACGTATGTAATCTATATAAGTGTATGTATAACATAATGTATTATTATTATTATTATTATTATTATTATATATGCGGGACGGGACGGGATTTGCGGGATTGAGACGGGTCGTCCCGCGTCCCGTATAATTTTTGCGGGACGAGATTCACTATTTTTTTTTTAAATTCCACCGGGATCGGGACGGGACCGAGATTTGCGGGATTTGTGCCCACCCCTAATAGAAAGAATAACCCACCGACTCAAACCGATGACTGGAGGTTGTGTGCACAGGCGCACATGCGCTAGTAACCTTAGCACACAAGCCGAGTGAGGTTCCATTCTAAAACCAATTGACAATAGAAGGAGTAGCCCACCGAATCATATACTATGGCTTGATATATTCAACTTTCCAATGTGGGACACTTTTGGTCTCATTCACATCTCAACAGATTCTAAGCCCCTGTCCTAGTAGATTTCTGACATATTTCCTAGGCGAAATCGGGTATATTTCCTAGTGGATTCTAAGGTTTCGTCGCTTGTGAACCTTTTATCATCAAAGGTTCGCGCTTGCGTGCCTTCCACAACTTCCTACTACTTCAAAATATATACTAGTGAATGAATAGCTCATAATATGTTATGTAGTTAAAATCGGGATTTTAGATTTGGATCGAAAGAAGGTTTACAAATAGTAGGATCGTAAGATCCCATTGATGATTTAAAAAAAAAAGGGTTAATATGTTTTATATTAGTTAAATATTATGTTCAATCACAAAATATAAGCATAAGGTTGTAATTAAAAAAAAAACTATAAAGTTAATCCTATCTCCAATATTTTTTTATGATAAAAAAAAACTATATAAAATATCACTTTTATTAATTCCTTTTTTTATAACCACATGTTTTATTTGATGTTTTATCGAATGGATGGAGTATAAACTAATCAAATATGTTGAAATTTTCTTATATTTAAAGTGAAAATAATTTAAATTTCTTATAATAGACATTTTGGGAGATTCTTCGAATAGTATAAAGTATCGGGATCGTACGTAGATTCGAGATACTAACTTCAGCTAGATTTTACGTTGAATCGAGATCATTTTGTCATTTTTTAATCATACAATCGGATAGTGTGACACTCACATATATGATCAAATTCCATTACAAACTCACAAGCTATAAGTTATAAACCAAAAACATAACATAGGGCTTGATCAACAATTTTCTAATGGCTTCCCACATAGACAAGCATTAGCAACAAAGGAAGATGCCTCAAGGTGGTCGAACGGGGGCCCGTTGGGTATCGGCCCGCAAAGCTTATTATAGCTCAAATCTAAGTGTCCAATAAACGACGCCGTCGTTATAGACTTCGGTATCGGCCCGCTAAGCCTGTTATGGGCCAAGTCCAGCATCATGAAGTACGATCTCGGCCCGAACACATCGGGTATCCGCCCGTCGATGTCGTTCCGGCTCAGATTCAGTATGCTGACACCGGATTTCATCAGACTGGGCGGGATTTGGCCGGAGATCAGGTTTCCGTCGAGGTTCAATGTGGCCAGTACCGGCATCTTGTAGAACATGTCCGGCAAGGAACCGGATAACCGGTTCAGAGAGAGGTCGAGATCGGATAACCGGTAGATGTTGGAGAGGGAAACGGGTAGGGATCCGGATATGAGGTTCCCGCTCAAAAGCGCGCGGCTGAGCATCTTCAGCCGGCCGATGTCGGTGGGAATCCCGCCGGAGATGCGGTTGTTGCGGAGATCGAGGTGCATCAGGCGCGCGAGCTTGACGAGGGAGTTCGGGATGGGGCCGGTGAGTTTGTTGTCGGCGAGGTTGAGGACGGTGAGCTCTGTGAGGCGGCCGATGTTGGACGGGATCCGGCCGGAGATCTGATTGCCGATGAGATCGACGATGCGGAGGGCGGGGAGGGAGGTGAGGCAGTGCGGGATGGGGCCGGAGATCCCCTTCCAGTCGGCGAGGGTGAAGCTGGAGAGGCGGTCCAGCTTGCAGATCTCAGGGGAGATCGAACCGGTCATGAACCCGGTTCGGTGCGCCTTTTCGAAGATCGGGTCCTCCGACTCGCCGCGGAGGTTGATGTCGGCGACCCGGTAGGTGGTGGGGTCGCAGCTGACTCCATACCAATTATGGCAGCAATCGAACCCGGTCCAGGAGTCGAAGAGGCCTAGGTAGGGCTCGTGGAGGGCTGCCCGGAACGCCAGGAGCGCTGCCCGGTCAGAAGGCGGGCAGGCGCTCGCCACCGTGGAGAGCGCCAGTACGGTGGCAAAGATGTAATAATAGCCGACGCCCATGTCCTGCAATGTCAATCAATTATTTTACCTTTTTTTTTTAAATTTTCGAGGCAATAAAATTAGAGGTTTTTGTTTTTTTGTGGAAGTGAGGAGGGGAGTGCGATAGCCGATAGGAGGGCGGTGGGTTTATATACAGAGGCATTTGGTTTGAAAATGTGAAAAGGACGATTTTGCCCCTAAACTGTAGTCGGCGGAGGTGAATTTATAAAGTGTATGGGGGTGTGAAGTGAATGAAGGGATAAGTGATTGGGGAAAGAGATAGAGAGACGATCATATAACAGTTTTGATGTCAATCTTAGTAAGCCCAATAATTGTAGGAAAGTGAGTGTAATTGGGGGAGGTGAGGACGAAGGGCCCACGTGGGAGGATAGTTAGGTTCTTGATGTTTTGAGGTTTGTGCCTATAAGTTTTTAAACTGGGTTTGCATTGTGTCCTCACTCTCTTTTGGAATTTTTTTTATTAGGTAAAAATTTGAGTTCAAGGAAACCTGAAATTCGATGGCCGAACCAGTGAGCAGACGGAAAACCATTAATACAAACAGAACACAATAACACATAACAACATAGAGGAAAGAAAAATCCAGCCAACCCATACAAGACGTCAACCAGCAGATAAACCGATCAAGAACCAAGACGCGACACGAATGCCAAGAGCGTGGGAGAGTGCAAAGAATCACTCTTTCGTAATAAAAATCGTTTAACTTTTTTGAAGATATTTTAAAGAAATAAAAACTCTATAAATATTACTCCATATATGTCACAAAATTTAAATCGTTTTAGGATTTTGCACAAGTTTTAATAAAGTGCTCATCTCTCAATTAACATCGTCGTTTTACTAACTTTTTCATAAATTTTATTGTTTTTTAATACCCATTGTATTTTTTAACCGGTCAAAATCTTTAAAAAATCAATAATATACACATCGATATAAATCATTACTATCCTCTAACTAAAAAACCTAAAATGACATCTATTTTGATACAAGAATAAAGACCTAAAACGACATAAATTTCGAGACAAAGGAAGTATTTTTTTAACGAATTTGTTTTTATAAGTTCATACTTATAACTAACAAGTATAAAATTATTAAAAAAATTTGATTAAAAAAATAATATTTTATAGTATTTTTTACCTCCTTCAAAACGTGCACTAAAAGACAAGCGATTTTTAATTTGAAACGGATGGAGTATTTATTATAGGGTCGGGATATGTTTTTCTAATACAAAAGTTCAAGTCATGATCTAGTTAACACTTAAAATATCTCAATTTTTTTTTATAGCTTGCTTAAAGACGGGTCAATCATCTCGTTCTTTTATAGTTTGTCTAAAAATGAGTCTAGTATCTCAATCTCTTAATAGCTAGCTTAAAACTATAGAAATGGATCCAAATTGAACCAACTTACATTGTATCTGTTTTTTTTTATAAGGTTGGGATTCCCTCTTCTAACAAAAAGTTTAAGTCTGTGTAGGGGCTCATCATCCTTTATATTTTGGTGGGATGGACCTTTTATTCCCAACATATTGGGATGTGAATTTTTCGGCAAAGAGACAATAACAAATACTCCATTCATCTCAAAATCTATGTTGTTTTAGGGTTTCGCACAAGTTTTAATAAAACACTCATCCCTTAATCGACATTATCATTCCACTAACTTTTTCATAAATTTTATTGTTTTTTAATACCCATTATATTTTTTGACCAATCAAAATCTTAAAAAAAAAGGGTCAACAACACACAAATCAATATAAATCATTATTATTCATTACCTAGAAAACCTAAAATGACATCTATATTGATACAAGAATAAATACCTAAATTTCGATACAGAGGGAGTACAATATTTGAAATTGTGGGAATTCTTCTTCTTTACAGTTACAGACTTGCCCAGATCACCTCCTGTAACCATGTATTTTTTTTTTCGTTTTTTTCACTAGCTCTTGAACCGATAGCATCCTTATGGATGAGGTTAGTAAAATCTTTTTTCTTAGAATCCAAATAGATTCAGTGGCTAGGTTGTATTGGGGTACAATTTTATCCGTCACCGGATTAACTTTACGAAAGAACTGTGTGATGCAAATCGCCTTGAAGAGCTAAAGGTGAAAAAGAGTATCTGCAATAATCATCTAAATTTCCTACGGACACTACCATTTATCATTAAGTGAATTAATCATATTGAGATTATCCCTTTCCATCTTAATTTGGTTAAGATTGAATTCCTATTAGTCACACTTTCATAGAAAGCAAATGCTTCAGTTTCAAGGGTTGTATTTTTTTTTATCAGATATTAATTTGGGTGGAATGATTCTACCTGATAGCGTCCTTTTGGATGAGGTGTTGAAAACCTATATCAGTGTAAATATCGAAGCCCCTAGCATAGCGGCAAATGTGTGCAACCTTATCAGTCACTCTGTTGTCATTTTGGGGCATGTGAGAGAAAGAGACTTCTCTCATACTCGACAACAATGTTTTGATATCGGACATCACCAATTCAATTTCCCATTGACATGTGAATTTTGTTTTTAAATGATTTATGATTATACGGAAATCCCCTTCAATTAGTAACTTGTTTATTTCCAACGCACGAGTTTGAATTATCCCATGCATTTCTTAAAGTCAAAGTCTCGGCCTTTAGCGGGGACTGATTATCAATTCTGTCATAATCAATGTGGATCGTTCTATACATAGTTCTGGGCCTTATGGCAAACCTTGTACAATGAAATGATTAATTTTTATTTTTTAATTTATACAAACAGTAGTTATAGACTTATAGTTATAACTGTAGCAATGGACTTTCTATCATTACTCAATTAGTGTAGCAGCAATTTTGGATGCGTTCTTCGGTGTCTTCCTCAGTTTTTCGGTTGTTTGGTCTTCTTGGAACGTTTGTTGTAGAGATTATTTCTGTTTAGTTCATTACGCTTGTTATTTGTTTTTCTGTTTTTAGGTTGTTCTGATAGACAGTTCGCCGTCTGCCGACTTCGGTCGGCCTCTCGATGAGTTAGGCCTGTCTAACCATCGAATTTTTTCCTAATAAAAAAATAAAAATAAAAATAAAATAAAAATTAGTAGCAGCAATTAATGAACAAGAGCACACTACCCAGTACACGGTCTCACCGGGGACGAATATATATGGAATAGTCAAAAGGATATAATTAAGAATTTGAGTCTTAAGTTATTAGGAATTTGAATTATTATATATAATGAAATTTTTTTGATAAAATGTCATTCAATTACAGAGATCTCATGGTTTAAGTGTTTAAGGTTGATACGTGATAATTGGTTCGAGTATATATGGAACTTCAATATATGAATTTTTCATGTGATGGATTTCTAACCTATGTCGGTTGTGTGCATTACCCCTATTTATTACATTGTAATACTTATTAATAATAAGTCTTACAATGTAAAAAAACTAATTAAAAAAATTAATATTTTATTTAATTTTTAACTCCATAAACTACGTGCACAAAAGTCAAGTATATTTTCAATAGGAGGGAGTAGTTTTTATCGACTTTTTTTTTCTGTTAGGCTTTAATAGTTGAAAAAGTCGAAAATCATCCGTTATAGTTCAGGGTTAGGTCCTTAATACTAGTATTAGTTAATATAGATAATATGTAATTTCTAGCATATGTTCTTGATAAGATATTAGCCTAGTAGTGATAGAAATATTTTTAACATGCACATCACTTTCCTAGTTTACTTATAATAATGATGATAAAATAGAATTATTTTTTTCATCATGCTATCAAATACTCCCTCTGTTAATTAAAAAATATTTTTTAGTTTTTAAATATTTTTCAAGAAACTTAAAAAGATATAAAAATATCAATTTTTAATCTTTTATTTTTATAATTTTATACTTATTCATAATAAATATAAATTTATTTTTAAAACATTAATAAAAGAGGATGGTAAATTGTGCACCCTTAAACGCATCTTATGTATGTTTCACCCGATGGAATCTAGTCGTTTCCCCTTTACACGCACCCTGGATGCGCATAAAGGTAGTTGGTGCAGCAACGGCTAGTTTTCTTTCCATGCCACTTTATAAATTCGTAGTGAAAACGTACCACTTTCACTCCACAATCATTTTGATCGTATCAAACATTTAAAACATGTTTTCTATAGAAGATAGATCCAATAGTGCAAGAGATAACGAACATGCCGGTATGTTTATTTCATTTTGTTATTTGAACGCTTTTAAGTTTATTTATATTATACTAAATGATACTTAGACTATTGATTTCACATTAATCTTTAGTATTATAAGATACTAGTATTCGGTACCCGCGCGTTTGCGCGTTTTGTTAATAAATTATATTTTATTATTTTAATTTTTTTGAAATATTTTTTTATTACACTTTATGCTTGAAATATTTTAATAAAACACTCAATCAATTGTAAAATAAATTAAAGTAAAATCTTGTTAGATGAAATTGAATATACAAATAAGAGGGTAATTTCACTTATGTGTCGCTTACTCGTGTAGTGTAAACCCTTTTAACCATATCAATTAATAATTTTATACTCTCTCCGTTAAGAAAAATAATTTTACACTCCCTCCGTTAAAAAAAAACATGGCATTTTAGAAGTAAAATCTTGTTAAGAAAAAATATGTCGTTTTAGATATTTTTGTGTTAAACTTCTAAAATTACCCTTGTAATAATTAGAGATATGTTAGTTGTAGTTTCAATAAATTAAAAAAGTAAAGTAATAATTAGAGTTATAGATGTATTTTTGTTTGCTTTTATTTGCTTTCTTAAAAAATTATATCATTTTATCTTAATAAAATGACATAAGGTTACTATTAATTTAGATTATTAATTATATTTAAATTTTTTATTAACTACTTATTTAAACCAAAAACTTATGTAGTAAAAATAAAACTATTTTATCTTACGTATTTTGTGTAATATTTTTATTCCCACCGAATTATAATTTGGGTAAAACAAAATAAAACGGCCTCACTCTCAAATTTGACTTTGCTAATGGAGATATTGAAGGTTGCGGCAAATCTAAATTCATATATATATTTTCTATAAAAAAAATTTATATATAACAATCAAAATGCCACTTAAGTACATGGTTTATATTGAATAGATTAGGTATCTAAAAAGATAATTTTTTTTTATATTTTGACTGATTAATTGATGTGGCTAAAAAATATAATACAACTTTAATTCAGAAAATATCACTTAATTAAGCAAAAATAATCCCGTTTTAATCTAAAAAATTTCATGGACGTGAGATCGCACCAGAGGCATTTTCAGACCTCTGCTTTAGTGTTTTACATAGATTATTATTATTTAATTAAGGTCCTGTGTAGGTTCAATCAACCAAAAATTAAGGTCGTGTAATTTTTATATATAGCATATGATCAATCAAAAAAATATAATGAAGGTCTATCTATATAATATTTTGTTTGTTAAACGATACCTAACTATAAACGATACTTTATTTAATTAAGGTCATGTAAATAAATATGGCATGTAAATATAGATGTTTCGAAATTCTTTTTTTGTTATAAATATTGATACATTATCTTTTTATAAATATTTGATCAAAAACGATTTCATAAAATTAAATATTGGCTTTGTTAATTTGATATACATTTCATAATTGGCGTAAGAATGTAGTGTTTGAATTAAATAAATATTTGCCGACATGAATAACATTAGATAGATTTACCTAAATTGATAAGTTTTCTACCTGATTAAGATATAAGATTGAATATTTATAAAAAAAATTTAATTAAGATATAAGGCTATATTGGATAGATTATTTGATTTAAAAAGATAAGTTTTTTACCTAACTATTTTGACTTATTAATTGATGTGACCCAAAAATATAATACCATTTAATCCAGAATATGACACGTAAGCAAAAATAATCCTGTTTAATTCAGAAAATTTCGTGGCCGCGAGGTCGCGCTAGTGGCCTCTGTATTAATAGATAGGGTAATGGTTTAAAAATTATGTTTATATTAAAAAATTATTTAAAAATTTTAATATTTTATATACTCTCTCCGTTCAGATATAAATGTCGTTTAACTTTGCGACACGTTTTTTAAGGAACTAAAACCTTTATAAAATAATAAATTTTGAATTACTTTCAAAAATAATTTTACACTTTTAATAAGTATTAAATTATATAAAAAGATAATTAAAAAGATAATATTTTATATAGTTTTTATCTCTTTAAAAACCATGTCAAAAAGTCATACGATACTTATTTAATAATTATATATATTTAATTGGGTAGCAAAAATTGAAGACATATTACGAATCAATAAAATGTAACTATTGAACGTAGCAGTGATTTAGAAGGAAAGATTAATTTTAATATGTGATAAAATTATGTGAGATATATGTGATAAGATTAGTTTTAATTAATTGTGATAATTAATGACGGTGGCCGGCCGGTTAGATGATAGGTAAGAAAATGTTATCAAAATTAACCATTCATCAAGATATGTAAAAAGATAAGTTTTTTTACCCAACTATATTGACTTGTTAATTGATGTGATCCAAAATATAATACCATATTGATCCAGAATATAGTTTTTACCTAACTATATTGGTTTATTAAAATATAAGTTATAAGGTTATATTGAATAAATTATGTAAAAAGATAAGTTTTGAGCTAACTATATTCGTTTATTAATTGGTGTGGCCCATAAATTTAATACCGGTTTAATCTAGAAAATGCCAAGTAGGCAAAAATAATCTCGTTTAATCCAGATAATTCCGTGCCAGCGAGATCGCTCCAGCGGTCTCTGTTTTAGTATTTTACTAGTATTCGGTACCCGCCCGTTGTGCGGTTTCTTCATAAATTTTATTATATAAAATATCTTTGAATTAATATAAATTATTATTCCATATAAAGTAAATATATAGTTTTCAGTTGTGTTATGTTTTTGAGAATGTAAACATTTTTTAATCTACACTAATCATATGTGTTCTCTTATTAAAATATTTTTGTGATATTATATAATTTAATTTATTAATTGATATAGATAAGAAAAAGATAATAGCATATTAATATAATATGACACGTATGCGATATTAACGCCATTTTAATCCAGAATATGAAACGTATGTGAATCGCATCAGAGTTCATTTCATGCCTCTGCTTTAGTGTATTAAATATAGATATAGATATTGATAAAGATATAAATTTAATTGTATACAAATGTAAAAAAACTGATTTAATTTTGTGTCCGGGTGAAACTTTGAGAGAACCAACCAAATCATACCAACGATATAAATCCATAGTTTTGGATATTTTTATATAAAATAATACAGTAAATAACAAAATTGATAATAAATTATATATTATATATAAATATATTATACAGTAAATATCAATTTAAATAATAAAAGATGTGTATTGTATTGTACATTTTGACGATGGATGAAGTTTGACGATCAATGCTTTATCTTTTTGCAGAGCGAGCACAATTCGTTATCATCTAATAATTTGGATTCAAAATCTTAGCATTACAAATTCTGTAATATCTTAACATTACAAATTTTTATCTTTGTCAAATTATGTAAAAATTTTGCTATTTGGATATAGATCGAATGAATAGTGGTGTTAGTTTTTTTTTTTATATTGGATATATTGTTTTATATAAAATGATAAGTTTTGTACCTAATTAAGATATAAGGTTGAATATTAAAAAAAAAAAAACGGGCCCATTATTTGAGATAGCAAAATTATATTGGTTCAACAATAAGTGGAGTACATATATATGATATATTTATGTAATTAAAATATAGGGTTATATTGAATATATAGATTATGTAAAAAGATAAGATTTTAGCTAAATATATTCGTTTATTAATTGATGTGGGCTAGAAATATAATACCACTTTAATCCAGAAAATGCCACATCAGCAAAAATAATCCCGTTTAATTTAGAAAATTTTGTGGCCGCGAGGTCGCGTCATTGGCCTCTGTTTGAGAATGTAAACATTTTTGAATCTACATTAATCATATTTGTTTGGCTTGAAATGGGCTGTGGTACGATTAGTATACGTGACATTTTCTGGATTAAAATGGTGTTAGTTTTTATACGTGTCATATTCTGAATTAAAATAGTATTATCTTTTTTAGTCACACCAATTAATAAGTCAATATAGTTAGGTAAAAACTTATCTTATTAGATCAAACAATCTATCCAACGTAACCTTGTATCTTAATTAGTTTTTTTAAAAATAAATATTCAACCTTATATCTTAATTAGGTAAAAAAAACTTATCATTTTAGATAAATTTTAATTAGATATCAAAGTAGAGTTTTTAGCATGCCTAATCCATAGTAAATTTTCAAACAATTCATCTGCTTATTCAATCAACTTTCCCTTGATCGATTTAGATATGATATTTTTCTTATCAATTAACTCCTTCCACCTTAATTCGTTGATGAATTTAATTTCAACTTTGATATAATATTTTTCTAATAAATTTATATTGTAAGGTATCAATCGGTAGCATCATCTTAATCATATAATTAAATCGTAAACCCAAGTTATTTTTTAAAAATTTTGATATTATTTCTCAATTTGATGTATTTACTTTATATGGAGTAGTAATTTATATTAATTCAAAATTATTTTATACAATAAAATTTATTAAAAAATCGCACAGCGGACTAGTAATAAATTTATTTTATTTTTATATTTACTTTATATGGAGTAGTAATTTATATAAATTCAAAGTTGTTTCATATAATAAAATTTATTAAAAAAATTGCACAACACTAAAACAAAGGCCTGGTCTTAAAACGGTCTCTGATGCGATCCACATACGTAACATTTGCTGGATTAAATGGTGTTTTTTTTGCATACATGTTCATTTAGATTGAGCAACATTATATGATTAAGAAGTAAGATTTTTTTTTAATTAGAGTCATCAAATTAAACTTAAGATTTTTAAAAAAAAAAATTGGTGCGCAGATTTTTTAAAATATAATTTAAAAAAATCGAGCAAAGGTATATAGTTTTATTATATAAAAAACGTATTAAAATAAGTGGTAGTATAATTTGTGGCAAATATCCTTATATATAATATGACCCATCAAAATAAAAAGAGAAATATGCAATTAATATATATATATATATATATATATATATATATATAATGAATAAATTGTCAAAACTATTATAACTTCTACCCATCCACTTTTCGGACTATCAATATAACTAAATAGGTATGGTACATATATATTTTATACTATAGGATTATACATAGATTTCTTTTCTAAAATTTTATTTGAAAAAAAAAAACTAAAACTAATTAAGATATAAGGTTATATTGGATATATATTATTTGATCTAGAAAGATCAGTTTTTCACCCAACTATATTGGTTTATTAATTGATGTGGCCCACAAATATAATATCACTTTAATCTAGAGAATGTCACGCAGGCAAAAATAATCCCGTTTAATTCAAAAAATTCCGTGGCAGCGAGGTCGCTCCAGCGGTCTCTGTTTTAGTATTTTATATAGATATAGATGATTATTTTTGAAAAATAGAGGAGTTGAAATTGATTATATCATAAATTTAGCCTTAGATTAGATTAGCACAAGGACATGAATTGAAATTAAAACATAATTTTCTTTATTTTTTTTAGATTCATAATGGTATAAATGAAGGAGTAGATAATACTATAGGCTTCACAACCACAAGAGCATGGCCTGATATGAATTCGGTGAGAAGTTGGGCGTGTAAGAGAGCTCGTAGAAGAAACTTTGTTATTACCACACGTTCAAGTCGTGGAATGATTCTGATAAGAGTATGGAAGAATAGTTTTAACTTATGAGCACTATGGGAAGTATCGAAAGGGTCGTAGAAGGGTTGTTGGAAATGACGATGATATGGGTGAGCATTGGTCGGTATGCACCTAGAGTGTGCATAGACCATAAATTTGAATTTTCAAATTCAAATGTTTTTTTTTATTGGCGATGGAGGATATATATGCATCCTAGATGTGTAAGGTGTGGGTGAGCGTTTACACGCACCCAGGGTGCGTATTTTTTTTTTTTTGAAGCAAGATAATCATTCGGTTCTCTAGACAAGCCTAGAGCAATCAAGAGATCGGGCAAGTCGGTAGATGGACTAACCATCATGTACAATTGAAATCAAAAGACTGAAGCAAATGAAAGAAAGAAAATTACAGAAATAAAATTACATAAAAAAAAAGTACGAGCCATCCTACACTAAATCACAAGCTGAAGAGACAAAAAAAGCGATCGATCAAAGGGACGACGCACACAGAGAACTCTGGGAATATCAGCGGGCACCTCATATTATAGACTCAAAGGAGCCGTTAGGTGTCAACGCACATCCACGACGTCATCGAACATGATAAGTCAAACAATGCTCCAAGAAGCCTGCAACAAAGCAAGAACAGCACAGCACATCGCCTCGCAAATCCAACTCCAAACCAAGCCATTATTCAGAGAAATCCCCAAAACCCATCCCAAACCCTCAAAGACGATAACAAGATCGTAGACGACTACCAAGTAGTCAAAATAGAGGCGAATAAAACGGGCCAAAGCAGAAACATGAACAATAATAAAAAGGCATCGAGGCATATGAACGAAATGAGAATGGTTCGAAGGCCAAAAAACGAATAAAACAAATGGCACACATGCCATCCTTATTCTAATTTAGACTTCCAAAAAAACCACGAAACAAATTGATTAACCACGGAGGGATCAACCTCATGAAGCGGAGTGGGCAACATCAGCAACAGGTCATTAAGAGGTTGTGGAAAACCGGGCGTGAAGGCGGTGGCGGCAACCAAGCAGCGAGAGGCGGCAGGCTACAGAGAACCGGCAGGTGGGTCTTTGTGAGACATAAGACGGTGGCGTTAGCGGTAGCGCCGAGTTGGGGGCGGCTGAATAAGGGGAGAACCGGGAGAGGCCGGTAGGGGGCGATGGTGAGCCAAGGACGACTCGTAAAAAATTGATATTTTTTTTTAAACTAATTGAAAAGACAAATTGGATCTTTTAATTAATAAAGGTGTGTGAATTATCACACAATTAAATGATGGTTTTAAAACTGGAGGTGTTGAATATGTGATTGCTTGTATAGTTAGTTGTATTGCATATATAAGATTGAGGATCTTTTAATTAATTGTTTTCAACCAATAAAAAGAAACGGATAATAGAATGGACTATAAATACGGACTAGATGATCCTTATCGCTTGCCAATTGTCCCAGACAAAAACTCAAATCATGGATATATAGATGGGATGGGGGCAAAGGAAAATGAGATAAATGTCCTTTTTTAAAAGAAAATTACAGATTATGTGCCTCCCAAAGTGGGCTCAGCTCAGCAATCTGGTATACATAGCAACACTAATAATTTAGAAAACACTCCATATGCTCCATTTATTGCATGCAAACGTGTATATTTCATATCTATACGAACCAAGCAATTAAACCCCATTATTCATTATCAAATTCATGTGTACCATATAAAAAATATTTTTTTCAAAAAAAAAAAAAACCCTAGTATATTATATCAAGACAATTTTTAAGACCACATTTTATTTTGTTCAAATAAATGGTGTATGTGTACCAATAAAGAGATAGTATCTTAAAGGCTTTTTACATTGTTTTATTTTTCAGGCTTGAAGAGGATGTGAAAACCTTTAATTAAAAAATAATTAATGTGAAAACATTTAATTTTATGATGTGAAAACATTTTATTTTTCAGGCTTAAAAAACCTTTAATTAAAAAATAATTTATTGTCAATGACTCAATATATTCATCACACCTTTTTTTTTTAGGAATTGTGGGCAGAGTTCCACATCAAAAATTAATGTGAAAATCTTACCAAAGTATAAGAGAGGACGAAACCGGCCCTTCCATAATGACTTAAATTTTAGTCTTAGAACAATGGATCTTGACCTTATAATAAAAAAATAAAAATAACTCCATGCGGTCCGACAAAAGTTTCTCATAATCTTACATACAACATATAGTCAGATACAGACCTAGGAATGGGTTGGACTTTGCTGCATCCTACCTCGAAAATCCATAACCTATTTAATAAGATGTAGAGACGTGCATAACATAAAGTTTGGTTAATTCTTTATGATCAATATAGAGCTATTTCCAACCAACCGAAGTTTGATTTATTATATAAGCCGATTTTAGTACATCCTAACTTTTATTTCTGATTTCATCCATCCGTATATGATGTGATACGAGCTCTTTCGATACATGCTCGGTATTTTAGTCATAACATGAGTTATATTTGTCCGATGAAGGTCCATGAGTACTTGTTGGAAAGCTAATTCGAAGGGCTACATCTTTCATGAAGATCAAAATGCCTAAATCATCCAAAAAGAGGTCCGAAATTGGCAATAATCCAGCGGCTCGAAATCTAGACAGTTTTCCTGACGCATTGAATAAAGTCAGAATAGATAAAGATGCGTTGAACGGGATTCATTCAATGGAACTTGATGGTTTTGACACGTCATGATGACATCAAACCTTCCATTTTCCAGTAGGGGGCTGACCAACTTTCTCCATCAATTCCCGAGAGACTTTTTCATGTTTTCCGTCTTTAGTTTGTTGTTTTAATTGTTGCTTGTTTTATGTCTATAAAATGTCTAAACCTTTGTCATAAGAAATAAGATTTGAGTTGATAATTTTTGAAAAAAGTGTGGGTGTTTGGTTGATTTGGTGAGATGTCATTTTGACACCCCATTCCAAAGTGAGAGGCCGAGGAATAGTCCTGTTTGTGTAACTCTTTCCGGTGAGATGCTTGTTAGAGTTGTTCAAACAAAGGCTTGATTGCTTGGGAGTGAGATGCCGACAAGTGAGAGGGCGAGTTTGGTAAGTCGATGGATGAGATGCTCATAGATTTAGTCATCCATATCTTGTTTTTATCTTTTCAAAAATCTAGAAAAAAAATCCAAATAAAAGAGTCGTATGTGTCAAATTTTGTTCTCGTGCTCGGTTGAAGATTGAAACTTGTTGGTTCGATCCATGGGTCTTATCAGTATATATTGTTTACATAATATGTGAATCTCCATAACCTACTATGCTATGTATCCATTGCGATATGACACTTCAAAAAAAAAGATTTGGGCACACTATGCCATGGGATGGAGTCATGGAGACTAATTTAGGGTAGGGACAAACTTACCGGCCACCATTTTCCAATCTCCACGTTATGTTTAGGTGCTAATTAAGAACGACTACAAATCAATCATATTGACATAACCCTTTATATCCAAATGAACATATCATATGCTACTCCATTATTATAATTTAATTTCAATCACGTTATGTATATATTGGAGATCGATCTTGACTCCATCTTTTAATTCATAGTACAAACATATATTGAAGAAAAATATTGAAATACATTTGATTAAAATGTATGTGTAAAAAATTTTACATTTTACATCGGAGGATCGAGTAACTTACTCTAAAAAAAAGGACAAAATGAACTACTTCTATACTCTTTCCGTTCTAAATATATAAGTCGTTTGACTTTACGGCAAAGTCAAACGTACTACACATGTCAAATTGTATATTTCAGAACGGAGGGAGTATTTCGATTAGAGTAATCCGTAATCTGTATGGAGTATTACTCCAGTATGTATTTTTGTAAATTCAAAGGTCATGTCAAATTAATCATATTTTGACACATCAAAAAATGGGTACAAATATATGCAAGGGTTGGCCCACTTTTTTTTTTTTTATTATTTATATATATATATATATATATATATATATATTTGATACAAGGTAAGATTTTGGGAGAAGTCAGATCCTACTGACGCCCCTTCCAATGGCGTCATGTCGAACTAGGGATAGAAACTCCGGATGAAATGCAAGAGCTCCATGATCCATGAAGTGTCTGAGATGAGCAACCTTATCTGCAACTCGATTGATTTCACGAAAGACGTGAGAATAAGATACCCAATCAAATTGCTGCAGGAAAAACTGAATGTCCGTGACAATCATCTCAATCTCCCAAGGGTAGTGCCAGACACTAGAAATTGTCTTGATAACGGTGAAATTGTCACCCTCGACCTCAATACATCACAAGCCCAAATATCTAACAGCCACAATCGGTTGGTCCACTTTTATGACTACTACACATGCTTGGCTTATGCAAGCTAGTGCTAAAATTCACTAGCTAGTGTTGACTTTGTACTTGACTTTGTTTTCCTTGTAATAACTGCTGTAAGTTAAATATTATATATTGCATGCCAAATCAATTGGTCAACATCTACTATTAAATAATTAAACACTAATTAACATGATAGCTATTGTAAACCATAACTAACCTACAACGGTCAGATTAATTGGCGCGCAGATTGTAGCTATAAAGTTTAAAGTATATACGTACTAGGAGCCATTACTGTGGCATTTACCCAACCTATACAAAGTTTTAGATAATTAGATGTACGTGTCATTTTAAAGTGTTAATTTTATTCAGAAAAACGTATATGTCATTTTAAGTATTCATAAAAGTGACACGCCCTAAATTTTTTTAAGTATAACTTGGAATCCAAACACACCCTAAGCGTAACATTACTGCCAATTTAATGATTAATGCATAATGTGTAAATGTAATACATAATTACATATATATATATATATATTCTTTCTGGTAACCGCAATATCTCATTATTCATTTGACAATATGAGAATATGAATATAATTGATTTCATTCTAGCTCAATTATTTTAGTGGCAATTAGATTTTTTAATATTTTACTTAAGTTGCAAAAATCCATTATTCAAATAAATAAATAAATAAATTTGCACCAAAAAATAAATAAATACAGTAATAATGTGCTGACAACTATGGTTTAAGATCACTTAATTTACACGGCAGTCAGAGACAAAAACTGCTTTTAATCCGGGTTTTGTATAAATTTTGAAAGAGGAGGCAAATCCAAACCCAAAAATATATTTATATATATACTACCTGATACTTCCGTTCAGAAATAGATGTCGTTTGACTTTTTGACACGTTTTTTAATGAGCTAAAAACTATATAAAATATTAACTTTTCAAACAATTTTTTTTAATAATATGATACTTATTATTAGTATTTATATTATATCAAAAAAATACTAAAAATTGATATTTTATATAGTTTTTAGCTCCTTAGAAAATGTGTCAAAAAATCAAACGACGCCTATTTCTGAACGGAGGTAGTACTAAATTATACTTAAAAAAACAAGTGAAGATCGTGCAAGGAAAAAACAATCTAATTAAAAATGGGGAATTAATTGTTAAATAGGCCTCGCCTAATTAACAAGGATTAGCGTCCTTATCTGCCTAAAATCATCGATTATTACTTTTGATGCCCAAAATCAATCATTTTTTGTGTGTGTGTGATTAACTTCATGTGCCATGTTAGCTTCCTCACAGATCCTGCATAGGCCGTGGATCGTAATCTAATTGTTAATTCAGCCAATTTGTTGTCATTACTGTTAATTTGTTAACGCTAATGACAATTAGCAAGCTCGGTTGTGTATCCGAATTTCTTGAGGAAAAAACCTGTGATCATCGATGGTCGTAAACTCAAAGCAAAGTTCTCGAAATGTTGGAAATGAGATACCCTTTGCACCTAAACTTCCAATTGTCATAGTTTTCGTACTAGGATCGACTTTCTAGTCGTGATTAGACAAGACTTTGTCCTTGTGAATCTTAGAGAGAACATGGCAAGGGATCAGGTAAGGTAGAAGAGCACTATATGAATTGAAGAGAGTTAGCTTGCATGTTTTCTCTTCTTTCCATCCTCCGTTCTTGGTTCATGACATAGTCAGATGAATCATGTGTACAACTTGACTCTCAGACTTTGTTTTGAGCGGGATTATACTGGATTGTTGCAGTTGTTAATCGATTTTCTTGTCCTGAAGAGATGTAGACGATGCTCGGAGAAGGTAGGAGTTTTGTTTTCGGAAAAGAGGGAAGCAGGGTGTCATTTCTTTAGAGTAGTCATCCATGTGCAGATCCGAGAACATGGCAGAGAACATGGTGCAAGTGTAAGGCCACTCTCTATGTCTTATTATAGTAGAGTAATCATATCTATAAGTTTTGATTGATTCCAAACTTTGATTGAATTTGGAGCCTTCCTTGGTAAATTTACAAGACTATCCCAACAAGCCCTTTGAACTATAGCTCTTTATGTTGACAGATTATAACAAAGTAATGTATGGGTTAGGGTTCAAATTCAAGATAAATGCACATGCATTATAGTTTATAGACACCAAACAAACATCCCTCACATTCACACCCTTGATTCTCCAGCAACTTGCCCATGTTATATGCCAATATGGTTTTTGCCCTCTGAAACTTGACCCCACCTTCACCAAAACAATAAATCGTTTCATATGGTGGGTGCAGTTCACAGGAAATTAAAGAAACCCAGCTATCCAAAACCCTTCCAGAGGACCACCATATCTCAAAGTGGATTGCTGCACAAATGATGAAAAGAAATTCTGGAAGGTATGGCTTAAATGGCATAAATCTGGCTTTGTGTTGAATGCGATAACTGTGCTCGGAAATCCTGCATTCAATTTGTAAAGTAGAGATTTCGAGCTTTCCTGGCTGTTAGCAGAACCGTATTTTACGCTTCTTTGCTTGCTCATTTTGTTGGTGATGTTATAACTGCAGTGTCACTGTGACCTATGGGGGAATGTACAGAGAAATAGAAAATGCAGTGGCGGATAAGGATTGTCGTGCTTCAGCTACAAGTTTGCAGCGCAGGCACGAATCAAACAAAGATGCAATCTTGTGGTTGTTGAACTAGCCATACAACCACCGGTTCAGCCTATTGAGGAATGTGCTTGTCAGGAAGAGACACGTTATGGAACGGAGTTGGGGTCATACCGTGAAACATGGTCATACTTGGTACCGTGTTATGGAACTGTACAGGCAACGGATTTTGCAGCTGCACCGGCCTTGCGTTTGTGGGTTCCTGTCACACACAAAAAAAAAAATTAAGTTGCAGCAGTTGGATTCAACAAGGACAAACCCAAAAACAGGAAATGCAAAAATTTACTGAGGGAGTGAGGGTAATGGATTAGTTCGCCAACACTTTGACAGCGTGACCAGATCAGACAGGACTGGCCAGTTTTACGTCGAGCTGCGTGGCTTCAGAATTGGGTCATACTTAAATGGGGACACGGCTCAGACCTGGCCAATCCTTGTCGAGACCAATTAAAACAGCCTGTCCGAGTAGACGGCAAGCCGGAAGCACAAAACCGTAGCAGAGGAGCGAATTCATCTCTGGTTCAGAGACTCTCCCTTTAGCAAACATACCCCACTACTATAACTCCTACATTGTGAATTATCGGTCTTTTGTAACAAGCATTAGATAGATATCATATCACCAAGTAACTTCACAATTCACAAATAAAAAGTTCCAAACTGGTCTATCGGTAAATTTGCATGGTAAAATACTTGAGAATTTAATATATGGGGGGACCATTTGATGTGAACCCTACAGTTCAACTGAGCCAGGAAATAGAGGTGGTATAACCACAAGATCTACCACACAAACATTTAAAAATCAGTCCAGCTTCATTTCAAGGTTTGCCAACACTGTACTTGAGAGTAGGACCATAATAATAATACACACAGGGCGAGAAAAGAGAAATAGCACAACTTCACATACCATATGGGGGGAGCCTTCATGTGTCCTAGAAGCTGAAGTTTCTGGCTGTTGTGGTGCCTAGAAAATCACCACAAATATCAAACTTAGTGGTAAATTCATCTTTTGCAATTGAATCATTTTTACCTGAAGGATAAATGAAAACAGCAAATCCTCACGGTTCACACTCACCTTGCCTCTCATATTTCGGATATTCACATCAACAGCTATCTCTTTTCCAGCTTCAGGTCTTCTAGGAGTTACTGTTTCGTTCACTTTAGGATCTGGACCTCCATCATCCGCTCTTGAATGGCCCTTGTGGTTATCTTCATCATTGCAACTGCTTGAAGGAATATTACAGAGACTGAGGCTTGAATCCTTTTTGGCAGAATTGTTCAGACTAGCGCACTGCTGCAAGGCTTCTTTTATAGCAGATGCAGCTAAATTAAAACTCTCGTCGGACAATGACCCTTCTTCACCTAGGACAATTGCCCGTCGACAAAGATCATTAAACCGGCGCACTTTAGTCTGGACCTGATCAAGGTTTTCACCAATCCCATGCTTGCTTCTGGCAGCATTTGTCCAGCGTTGCAATATGTATCTAGATGGTATGCTGAAAACTCCAGACATCTGAAGAACAATAATCGCATGCCTACACAGATAACCTCGACATTCAAACAAAAGGCAGGAACAACATATCTCAGATTTGGTTTCATTCCACTCTACAATAAAATCTTGATCAACTTCGAAGTCTTTCACTGAAAAAACTATGCTTGCATCATCCTCTTTTTCTTTCTTAATATGGCAAGCAGATGCTCCTAAAACCTCGTTCTGGAACTTCCCAAGAATCTCATGGGTGTAGACTAAGAACATCTGTTTCTCGAAAGGCGAAGGAGACCTAAGCTCAGGAGTTTCATGCCATGCATCAAATTCGGCTTTAGCTTCTTCTTCGCACATGTTCTCCAGCAATGCCTTATATTGTTCAGAAAATTCCCTCTTAGAGGACTCCACACTGATATATTGATCGAAAAAAGAACTCAAACTGTCAGAGCGAGTAGACATAGACAAGCCAGCAAATGATATACCACGGATATAGAATGGCACCCAATGAAAGCGATCTTTATATAATGACTGCATCCATTCATTCTCTTGAAGTTGAAACTCGCACAGCAACTTTCGCCAGTTCTGCTCAAACTCATCTTCTGTCCACGACATATAGATGCACTTGCTAAATTTTTCCAAGAAACAGTCACGGCCAAGGCTGAGTCCTAGCTGTTTAGGGATCCTTTCCATCACATGCCACAAGCAAAAACAATGGCGGGTTCCTCGGAGGACTGCTGCTATAGCAGCTTTCAGGGAACTGTTCTGGTCAGTGAGTATAACATTGGGAGTTTGGCCACCCATTGCTGTAAGCCATGTTTGCATCAGCCAAATAAAAGTATACACCGTCTCATCTGCTAATAGCGCACAGCCAAGCAAAGTAGGCTTCATATGGTGGTTCACTCCAACAAAAAGTACCAATGGTATCTTATACTTGTTTGTAAAATAGGTAGTGTCAAAGGACACTACGTCACTGAAATGAGCAAAATCATCTATGCCTTTAGCATCGACCCAGAACACATTTCTCAATTGATGTTCTTCATTCAGATCTACTGCAAAGAAGAACTTAGGATTCTCTTCCTGCATGTTCATGAAAATTTCAAGCAACAACTGTGCATCACCAGATTCTAAGGTTAGTTTCCGTCCTCTAACATGCTGATTTCGCATGTAGCTCTCCAAGCACTCGACATTTTGATACGCACTGAAGTGTCTGGATACCGAAGCCAGTATTTTTCGCTTATGCATTCGTACATCACTGTTAACTGGATCAACATTCCTGTGGCTTCTGAAGAAATGGGACTGGGCAGGTAAAAGCTCGTGATTATGCTCCTTCACGAAATTGTATACATACCATTTACCATTAGGCTTTTTCTTCACATGCAAACTTGCTTTGCAGCCTATCTTTGGAGAAGGACGGGGATTAACTGCATCATCAGACTGCTGCTTGTTTCCATATCTATAGCATGAAAACTTTGCATCAATGAACTCTTTAGATGCTCTGGAACGTCGGCTACTAACTTTTGATGTTCCGAATCCCATAGCTTTGGCATACTCTTTGTAAAATGAATAGGCAGCCTCGTTAGAATCAAATTCCATATCTTCACGAGGCTCCAAGTCCGAGTTAGCCAAAATCAAACAAGATTCCATCATGCGGTTGAATGGATTCAATTTGCTCCACTCTCAACCAGCAGCTCACAATTGAACTCAGTTCACTTATGCTCTAGTAACTTGCTATAAACTTCCGAGTTTAACTGCCCAGAATAAAACCCCAATGTTCAATGGGAACAGTTCAGAAGGAAGTTCCTTCAATTCCATTGACGGCATTTTTTTGGCACCTGCAAAAACAACATAGAGCAGGTCATCAGAAATTCAAGGTAACAAGGTGAGAACTGGATATTTGTAGCAACTATAACTTGCTAAGCTTCATTTAGAAAGTTTCCCAGTAATCATAAAATTTGGGATGGCAATGGGCAAGGCTGCAACCAAAGAAACTGTAAAAACCCAAACATTCACTCATCACCAGAATCCACCCAACCATCACCCACGAACAGCTCTACCATACATGATATCCATCCATAGGTTTTAAATGTTAGAAACTCGGGGTAAACAGCTGTTGTTTCTCCCTTTTAATTCTGAACTATTTCCACTTTATCAGCCACAGAGATGAGTAGAGGTTGTGTTCCCAAATGCTCCACCAAGTGGACTTGACTTCATTTATTATTTTACTTGTAGCACATTTAAAATATTGTAGGGTTGTTTACTTTTGCTTCAAGTTCTCTAATTCACTCAAAAGCTTAAAATATTTTGATATTTTTAGTATTTATGTAACTTCAAATGATATATATTTACTCTACTCTTTTAGACATTAAAAATAATATACAATCTATGTTGTTTCAAACATCTTTTTTCCTGCACTTTTATGTATTGGCATTTCCCATTATCGGTATCAGTATCAGTATCGATTGTTAGCTGAATCAGGTTATTTAAAGATTTTCCATTCTAGGAATTCGCTAAATACAACTTTAATGTCAAATGTAAAGTTATCTAACATAGAAGTGGCATGATAAGGGGTCAAATGGAATATCAAATTCTCAAAAATCTCCAATATAAATTTACTGAGAAAAACATGCATTTATACATGATACATCCATTCCATTTTCAGCAAACAATTTCCATTTCATGAAGAAACTAATAAATGACATGATAAGAGTTTCAAAATTTTCTGTAATGCAACACAATTCCAAATATAAGGTCATCTAACATAGGAATATCATGATGGCTATCCAATGCTCACAATTCTGTAGAGAATTGATCAGATCATTCAAAGGGATAACTTGATTATTATTAATGAGCAACAGAACTGCATATATACACGACAGAGAGTTGAACATGTGGCTAGGATATCTCAACAATTATTCACAATACAAAGAAGAGATAATTGTCCTAACATTTAATTAATTATCACAAACATTCAGACCTAAAAAAAATCTCACAATTCTCCAAACTATCTACATTAGAAAACATCCATTCAATTGTGAGTGAACGATTTCCATTCCAGCAGATTAAGAACACTTGATCATATGTGAGGAAAAATAAGAAATTCCATAATACACCACCATGTCCATGACCCATCAAATTCCATCAAAAACCAAATACAATGCTTAGATCAAACAAGTAATTCAAATATTTTCACGTCCATATATGCAAACTCAAGTCCAAAAGTATGAGAGTTCATCAACAGAAACAACGAATATGCTCACAGGTGGCGGTTAACAGCTGCACTCACTAAAACTGACATTGCTTCTCACCGGTCAACACCTTCTAGTACGAGGTCAATCAACCATTTCAGCTCCGACAAGTGGACAAGGTTCCATCTCCATTGAACACGATCTCAACCAAACAGCCAAGAGAATGCACCACTTTCAACTATTTCAGTTAGGGTTTTGGTAACAGACCAGCGGTTTCGTGAATTCACCGAGCTAGGTCAGGAAATTGGGAGCTTGAAAGTGGGGGAATGGTGGACAAGGTTTGAATTCGTGAAGTAAGCAAAGGAATTGAAGAAATTATCATTACCAAACAACATCTGTCGCCGTAACACATTCGTGGACTGCCGAATAGAAACCTGAGCTCACAGCGACAAGATGCCGACGGCGAGTGAGGGAAATAAGCTCGAAAGAGAGTTATAGGCGATTTCTGTGGAGAGAGAGTCACTGGCCGCCGGTCGGTGGATGGTTCGAGAAAGTCGCCGGCGAGTTTGGAGGTGCGAGAGGGAGGCGAGACCGGATGCGGGCAGAAGCTGGCGCAACGAATAATTGAAATTCGGGCTCTTATTTTATTCGTCCTTTTTATATTCGGAAAATGTTACCCACTGATGTTGGCCGAAAAGCCCATTTTCTATCTAAGCCCAAATATTAAGGCTTTGTTTTGTAATATATATATGAATTTTTCAGAAAAAAATAAAAAATTACATAAAAATTCACAACTTAAAAATATTTACAAAAATATTCAAAATTTGCAGAGTAGTCAGAGAAACGCGGTCGTTTCATTCACAAGAAGTAAAATCTGGGAGGTGAAAAAAAACAACCAAAAGAAACGCGGTTTCAAACCGTGTTTTATAATTAATTTGGGGAAAAACGCGGTTTGAAATCGCATTTATTCCTATTTATGTATTTTTTAAACTAAAAAAAATAAAAATGAATGAAACGCGGATCTATATCGCGTTTCATTTGTAACCTCCCTCTTCCCGAGGGAAGTCGTCAATGGCCTGTTCGGATTCGGCCTCATCTGCAACCCTTATCTGTAACCCTCTTTCGAATCGCACCTCCGTCCGATTCGGCCTGTTCGGAGCCCTTTCCATCTCCCTCCGCCTCCTATTCGCCGCTCCATGATCCCTCCTCCTCTCCCAATGCTTGGGAAGTAGATGGCTTGGGAAGAAGGTCGGAGGCGCGATTTCGAGCAGGTAGGAAGTCGAAGGCCAGAGGTCGCTGGTGGGAAGGAGGAGGGAGGAGGTCGGAGTCCTGATTACGGGCATTCGGTGCTTGGGAAGAAGGTCGGAGGTCCGATTTAAAGCAGGGAGGAGACCCAGACTCCGAGGCTGAGATTCACCGTCATTAGCGCCTGAACACCTGGACTCGGTTGCAATTGGTGGCGGGGCGCTCCTCCGGTCTTCAAGTGCGGTTTAGAGGAGAGAAATGTTGGCTTGGGGTCCCCGACAGGCAACGGCCACACTAGACGAAGGGACAGAGAGCGAGAACGAAGGGAGGAGAGCGAGGTCGAGATTCCGATAAGGAGAGATGGAGAGCAAGGACGAAGGGAGGAGCCACCATGGCGGTCGGAGGTACGTAGGAGACGAGCGAGAAGGGGAGGCGAGAGAGCGGGAAGACTCTCGGATCTGATAGGCGAGAGGGCGAGATTCAGGGCCGGCCATGGGAGCTCCGACCTGCAATTGGTGCAAACAAATGAAACGCGGTTATAAGACGCATTTCATTTTTTTTTTTAATTTAAAAATAGTAATTGATATAAACGCGGGTTCAAACTGCGTTTTTCCCCATATTAATTATAAAACGCGATTTGAAACCGCGTTTCTTTCGGTTGTTTTTTTCCAACTCCCAGATTTTATTTCTTGTGAATGAAACGCGGTTTGAAACCGCGTTTCTCTGACTCCTCTACAAATTTTGAATATTTTTATAAATATTTTTAAGTTGTGAATTTTTATGTAATTTTTTATTTCTTTCTGAATATTTTGAAAAAAATCCATATATATATATATTTTATTATTAGGAAAGATTTCGGGTGAGAAAGCTCTACCCGACAGCATACTTGCGAATGAGGTCTAGAAGACCTGAATCATTTTTAATATCGACTCCTCGGGCAGAGTGACAAAGGTGTGCAACCTTATCAGTCACTCTATTGCCCATACGAGGAACATGAAAGAAGGAGACTTCTTTCATAGTCGATAGCAGAATTTGTACATCAGAAAGGATCATTTCAATTTCCCAAGGACATTTGGTTTTCCTATTTAAGTGATCAATGATTATCTTAGAGTCACCTTCGATTTGAATTTTGTCTATATTGAGTTGGCGAGCGTGTTGGATTCCCACTTTGAGAGCGAGAGCTTCCGCAGTGAGAGGGCGTTGTTTGCCTAGTTTCTTGTGACAGACTGATACTAGTTGTCCCTCCCAATCTCTGATAATGGCCCCAGCAGTGCTATCGTTATTTGTAAGTGATGATCCATCGAAATTGAGCTTTAGCATACCCCACGGCGGCTTACGCCAGGAAACATTTTTTGTCTTTTATTCTATTTTGGAGTTTTGGGGATAAGATGACTAAATTCCTCCTCAAAATCAGCCTCAACCACAGATGTCTTGTTCCAATTGTCTATGTGCGATTTAATCAGACGTAATACTTTGTCTTTTTGCGGAATGGCCACCCGCTGAAACAAATATTGATTCCTAATATACCATGTAGACCACCAAGAGAAAGCAAGGCTCTCCAGCGCCGACGAGTTAAGATTCTTCGCAATAATTGACAAAATGGGCTTGATGTCCCGAGACTGGACAATCATGCAAGCAATAATTGATTGGACTTGGGGGGGGTGATGGATCGCTCGTATAAACTGACACTCTAGTAAAAGGTGGACCTCGTCCTCGGGCCCCCCATTACATAAAGAACAGGTGGTCGGGACAGACGTCCCCCGACAGGATAGCCTAGAAGCAGTTGGAAGGCCATCCTGTGATACTTTCCAAAGAAAATTTTTAATCTTCGGGGGAATATTTGCCTTCCATATCCATGCATTATTGTCAGGGAGAAGTGTTGACTGAGCTGTTATCAATTTGTATGCACTAGCAGTGGAAAACCAACCCTCCCTATCGGGCCACCAGTATAACCGGTCCTCAAATTGCGAGGTGGGTAGCGGAATGTCTAGAATTTCACGTACCAAGCAGTTAGGTAGTGCGTTTTGGAGTTTTTCCTTCCACCATCTTCCCCCCATGATGTAATCACTCACAGTCTCCTCTTGATTATTATATTGAGGGCAATCTTCCATGGACGACAAGGAAGAAGTTGTGATCCAATTATCATTCCAGAGTTTAATTGATTTCCCATTTCCTACGGACTAAATAAGCCCCGACTTAAATTTGTTAATTAGAGTGGTGAGCTTAGACCATTGCCAGGAGGTTGACCCAATTTTTTTGTATTCGAAAATGCTAGCAGAGCGAAGGTACTTGTGTTTGATTAATGAGACTCATACATTACTAGGCTCAGCCAGAATCTTCCAAAGAAGCTTCATTTGGAGAGCCTCATTCATGTCACTAGATTTCCGAATCCCCGAACCCCCACAATTCTTCGGTTTGCAAATCCTATCCCAGCTAATTAGTGGGTGGTACTGAAGATCCTTGTTCCAAAAGAAAGTGCGGTTTATCTGGTCAAGTTCTTTGTGCATCGTCGCACTGCATAAAGTGTAGTGGCTTAGCAAAAAGATTGGAGTTGATTAAGATAGCGCGTCCTTGTTGAGAAAGGGCATTGGCCCTCCATTTACTCAACTGTTCTTTAGACTTACAAATGATTTCTTCGAAAGTATTTTTGGTCACTCGCCCATTGATAATAGGGCAACCAAGATATTTCTCTATTGAGTTTTCATTTGTAATATTAAGACAGTTGTGCAGTTCTAGGATCGTATGGTTAGGGATGCCTCTCGTAGCTTGGAAACTAGATTTATGGTAATTGACATTTTGGCCCGAAACTTTACAGTATGAATCTATAATCGACTTCATTTTTGCGCTCAGCTTCCAAACCACCCTTCGAGAAGATTATGATGTCATCTGCGAAGGAGAGGAACGGAATCCGGGGGCCGTGTTTTCCAATCGGGAAGCCGATGTGGGTTTTATTCAGTCTTGCCTCAGCTGCGAGCTTCCGGGCCAGAATTTTTCAGCACCTAAAATAAATAGGAATGGGGAAATCGGGTCCTCCTGACGGAGACCCCTGAACGGGAAGATCAGGTCAGTAGGACCGTTGTTGACTAACACTGAGAAAGATACCGCCGTGATACATTCCATGACCCAAGAAATAAATTTATCGTGAAAACCAAATCTCCCAAGTACTTTTTTTATGAAATTCCAGTCGACTCTATCGTATGCTTTTTTCATATCTAGTTTTATTGTTAACCATCTCTCACGACCCTTCCGAGATTTGAAGGAGTGAAAAATTTCGTGAGCTATCAGGACATTATCTTGAATAGCCCTGTCAGATACAAAAGCGCCCTGCAGAGGGTGAATAAGTTTCCCAATAATCGTTTTTAGACATGGGGAAACGCGGGCCGGCCCGCCCGCCCGCTTTATTGGACAGGCTTGGGTAGAGGGAAAAACCCAAGCGGGCCGCTAAGCCCGGCCCGCGCCCGCAGCGGGCATAGGATTGGGTATGGCAATCTACCCGTTACGGGCCGCTAGGTCCGTAACGGGTACCCGCCTTTTTTATTAAAATTAATATACAGTATATATGTAATAAATAATATTAATTATTTATTTTTAAAATAAAATAAAAACAGTAACTATATAAACAATAACTATATATATAGCTAATTATTTATTTTTAAAACAGTAACTATATAATAACTATAAAAACAGTAACTATATAATATTAATTATTTTTTTATTTTTAAAACAGTAACTATATATATATATATATATAAACAATAAGTATATATAGCTACATATATATATATATATATATATATATATAGCTTACCTGTACAGTAATAGTTACTTAGTAGCTAATTACTTATATAACCTAATTACATTTATAAAAACAGTAACTATATAGCTAATTACAAATGTGTGATTAAATATATAAAAATAGCTAATTACCTATATATTACATATATATGTAATAAAAACCTAATTAGTGTAACTTTGATAAGAAAAATTGAATAGGTTTGCGGGTACCCGCGGGCTACCCGCACCTGCATTCGCGGACGGGCTTGGACACGATTTTCAACCCGTTAAGCGGGCTTAGCCCGGCCTGTGCCCGCAACAACGGGACAAAATCTCGGGTAAAGCCCGTCCCAAGCCCAGCCCGCGCCCGCGTTTGCCCGGGTCTAATCGTTTTCATTCTATTAGTCAAGATTTTGGATATAATTTTGTATATATTGGAGCATAAGCTGATTGGTCGGTAATGACAGGTGGCGGTCGGATTTTCTCTTTTTGGGAGAAGGGAGATGAATGTGTGATTTATTTGTTTAAGCATTTTTCCGGAATGGAAGAAACCTTTAACTACTCGGATTACGGATGTACCTACTATATCCCAATATTTTTTATAAAATTCGGTTGTGAAGCCATCAGGACCCAGGGATTTATTTTTCCCTAAATTGAAAACTGCAGTTCCAATCTCCATGTTAGACGGTAGTTGCACAAGGAAATTGTTTTCCTCCGGTGTAATTGATGGTTGTATTAGCTCCAACAACTCGTTTAGGAGACTGTCGTCTATCGGTTCTTTCTTAAATCTTTTGTCGAAATCCTCTTTAATCTCATTCCGAACATTTTCCTCGCCTACAACCAAAATTCCAGTGGAAGAAGCGATGTTACGTATTTGTTTCCTATGCTTTGTTTTGTAATATAGATTTGACAAAGTAGCTGCTATGTTCAACTTTTAATAAGCTAGAAAAGTGTTTGATTACTATCTACAAATTAGCTGGCGTGACAGGAAAAAAAGAATAGATTTGTAAATATAAAAAGAAAAGTTTAGGGTGATAGGTGTTGAATATTCAAATTCAGAAGCTAATTAAAAAAAATTATATTTATCTCATTTAATACTATTTAATACTATATAATATTAAAATAAAAAACTCTGAAAAACTATCTACGTTACCAAATGGAATCTATCATTCTAGCAAATGTAAAAAAAAAAAAGATGCATGCGGTTCCTTACGATGATATTCTCGATTTGCTTCGTATCATCGATGATTTGCTTCATTGCAAATGAGGAGTTGCTCATATGTGTGATGTATAATGGGAAACCTCCATGGCAAATAAAAGTATCTTATCCAACATGGAACATGACATTCAATTTAGGAGGAATAGCTGAAGTATCTCCACACTATACATAACATGTAATTGGTTACATCAATTTTTGTTTGCATATGTGACATTCATCATGGCTTCACCTTTCTCAAAGGCTGCAGTCGATGGTAAAAATCAAGTTTCGGAATGGTTTTGTTGTCGGTCTCAAGAAACGACAATGACAGTTTTGATACCACATTTCCGATAACACCCAACTGATGGAAACAAAATGAACAAAAATTAACACAAGTTGTTGATTATAGTGAAATTTAACCACATTTGCCCACATACCAAATTGATAGTTATCACCCATCATCCATGCACCTTGATGGGTGTAAATGGCTCAAAGTCAAAACCACATCAAGGAATAGAATTTCGCTTTCCTGGATTTAAAACAGCTGCATATAGTTGTGACAGCTAGAAAGAACAAGAAAATGTTACTATAACACTGTCATAACCAAGTAACCAACACATGCTTTGCAGGAAAATGTTACCTTAATGATGAGTTTTGTTGCCAAAGCCCAGATTCAGATTCAAAGCCAAAACACATACCGTCTATGAAAGTTACTTAAGGATCGTTTAATCTCAATCAGATGAAGATCCAATCCAGGGTAAACAAGCTCTTCTCAGGGACCAATTTCTATATCCACAATTCCAAATGAACCCAATGAGCCTGAAAGTCTCAAACCATGGATAATAGTAGACTTTTTGACAAAGGTGTTCACCTGGAAAACATGGCCATTAAATAAACCATGGATAATAGTAGACTTTTTGTAGCAATCAGAAGGTAGGCCTTCAGAGGCAACAAGAACATTTACACTCATCGACAATCAATTAAATACGAAAACAATCAACCACAGTACAAATCTACTACTAATGGAGATCAATTCGGCACAATTACAACAAAAGGGTTTCAAGCATCTAGATAGCACACACCTAAGTTAACGAATATGCAACTCCAGTAATTCCTTACTTTACCTTCAACTTGGTGAAGGTGCCAACTGCCAAGCCTTCAAATTTCTAAAAAAAAAAAGGAAATAGATTGTGTTGTTAAGCTCAATAAACCACTACTTCGGTCATCAATCCTTAAATTAATCTGGATCACAAATTTTGCACAACAAGACTTGACGATAAATTGTTCATATGCAACAAAAACAAGTCCAATGCTTCAATTTTCCATACAAGCAGTAAAATTCTTCCATTAGATCTCTAGAGAGATTTACAAGATTCAGCATCAAGAGAGATCGATTCCGAAAGCTTAAACACAGTCGACAGAAAATGAAGAACAACATACAGATGAAGGAACACGAAGCTTATCACAAACCCTAGGCTCTCTCGCCTCGAATCCTGCGAGCAAGCTGCATATCCTTAGGCATGATGGTAACTCTCTTAGCATGGATAGCACACAAATTGGTGTCCTCAAAGAGTCCGACGAGGTAAGCCTCGGCGGCCTCCTGAAGAGCGGAGACGGCGCTGCTCTGGAATCGGAGATCGGTCTTGAAATCCTGAGCGATCTCCCTCACAAGCCTCTGGAATGGAAGCTTCCGGATCAGGAGCTCGGTGCTCTTCTGGTACTTCCTGATCTCCCTCAGCGCCACCGTTCCTGGCCTGAATCTGTGCGGCTTCTTCACTCCTCCTGTCGCCGGCGCCGATTTGCGAGCGGCCTTGGTCGCCAGCTGCTTCCTTGGTGCCTTCCCGCCGGTCGACTTCCTCGCCGTCTGCTTGGTTCTTGCCATTCTTGCAGCTAGGATCGGAAAGACGGAAATTGTATAGAAATCGAACTTTTGTTTCTCTCTCGATTGAAGGATTTGGGGATCGCTGTAATGGCGATGCGATGAGTTTGTGTATTTATAGCTGATTGGAAATTGGAGCCTCCCACAGTCCCACGATGGTGAAAAGAGCAACGAGGCGGGAATTCAAAATTTTCGTAAAGGAAGAATTTGAACCGTACGATTGGATTCTTATCGACGGTTTCGATTGGCTGGGATATGGAAAGCCACGGATTGCCAGCGTGGCATTGTTACAGAACCGGTGAATTTGATGAGTTGGATTGGGCCGGCCCATACTTGTTTATGGACCTGTTGATGTTCTTTCGATTCGGCTTTCGTCACAGAGAACAATGTTAATCCAGATGTTAACAATTTTTTTAAGAACGATTTTAATAAATTAAATATAAAACTTAAAATATTATAATATCATATATATTTCACAAAACTCTAATAGAAATAGATAACTGATAGTGATTTATTAACAAAAATAATTTAACAGGTGGTTTTTTATAATTTTGTATTTAATAGGTGGTTAACTGTAAAATTCTATATTTAATTGGTGCTTTTCTATAAATTTTCCTAAATTTTTAGCGCATCTGACAAGAATCTTCGTGCGTTATTGCCGAATTAGTTTTGTGGAATATAGTGGTGTATTCAATAAAAATTAATGGAATTTAGTGGTATATTCTCTTCGTCGTTATTTTAGATCAATAGAAACTACTCCCTCTGTTCATAATAAAAATCATTTTACTTTTCGGCATACATTTTAAGAAGGTAGAAACTCTATTATTTTTTATTAATTTATTGTTATAAGTTTATATTTATAACTAACTAGTACTTTTCACGTACCTTGTACGGGTGAGTATTTGTATTGAAATTTACCGCTTTAGTATTCCCACATACCATGAATATATTTCATTTGATTTGAATTGTTGTCCTGCTTACAATTACAACCCCTGTTATAATATAATAACATTTACAATCACAAACAAAAGTCTCATAATTGATAAGAGGACAAATGAAAATTATATCATTCAACGTACAGAACGATGGGTTTATTACACCCAATATCTCATAACACGTAATGCACATATATATAAACAAAAGTCCCATAGTATATATGTTAAGTTACAAACATGGTGTTACGGTAACAAATCACAATGACATTTGACATACCCAGATGGACCATTCTGCACTAAGTATGACTGCAAAAACAATATCCCACACAAGTGAAGTCGGAAAGTCCTGCCAAACACAAAGCGTATCCAAATGGTAATATCAATGTTCTAAAAGGCGCTAGGCGGTGGGTGGCCGCCTAGCGCCTAGGCGGTTAGGCGGGTGCCTAGGCGGCGCCTAGGCGGACTTAGAACAAACTTGATTATTTCCTTATATTTTGACGAATAACACTTGTCAATAATTCATATAATGTAATAATAATCCATAATATCACTCATAAACCCAAATTTTTAGTAGTTAACTAACACTAAAGTAAATAAATGCAAAAGTACATGTCTGACTAACAATTCTAAACCTCCTAAAATCCAAAACTATAAGTTCGATTGAAAAGCAAATGCATCCCGACATTGGGGAAAAAAAAACTCTAAGTCAACTAATCATATGTTTAGAAGCGCAAATTGAATAATCGTTGGACTAGGCGGTGCCTGGGCGGGACTAGTCGGGCCCAGGCGGCGCCTAGGCGGTTCCTGGACGAATTTCCGCCTAGAGGTCCGCCTAGGCTTAAAAATTCCTAGGTCCCATCCCGCCTAGCGCCTGGGCGCGATTTTTAGAACACTGGGTAATATATACTGCACATTCTATATATGCACACACAAGAAGGAAGAAAAATATCAAATAAACACTTTTATATAAACACTTACCATATAAGTAAGGAAGGATCATATGTTTTGTAGAACTTCTTTGTAAACAACATTCTTTGTTTCCGTCACACTCTTCCCATATTTTCTCCACAACAATGCCATCATCTCGCCTTATCCATCCGAGTCAAAATGTGTAGATGAGACATACTTCTTAGGAAAGAATTTACCACATTTTCCAGCTTTCATGCAAGGCGGATTGGGTTTAGCCGTACCACAAGGGCCATGCATCATTCGATCCCGAACAAC
This sequence comes from Persicaria tinctoria, assembly GCA_037127255.1. Taxonomy (NCBI): domain Eukaryota; kingdom Viridiplantae; phylum Streptophyta; class Magnoliopsida; order Caryophyllales; family Polygonaceae; genus Persicaria; species Persicaria tinctoria. Next base: position 3,658,291 of record JBANSL010000014.1, read on the forward strand.
CGCAAACAACTCCGGCTCAGCCAAAGGATCAGGTAACTCAGCAGTAATAATGCGATCGATATCGTCAGCCGTTGATAACTTATCGTCAGGGTGGAGAAACAATACAATATGAGCATGTGGTAAGCCACGTTTCTGGAACTCTATTGTATAAATTAATGCATAGTATATAACAAAAACGAAATATTAGCTTCCAAATTCAGTGGACTAAAACAATATCTAAATATGTACCACAAAACACACAATCACTGTTGGAAAATAATAAATGCATGTGTTCAATAGATTTAACAACAACGCTATGAAGCAAAGTATGGTCATAACAACAGTAATGAAAAATAACAACTCGACCCAAACTATATCAAACTCCCAAACTATATGAAACTATGTTAATTAAGATGCAAGCTACATTGAATTACAAATACACATAATCCATAACAATTCCGTCCTTCACAACAAACTAAAGACTTTCACTCAGCACATTTCACAACACAGGCATGAAAAAAAATATGGCCATAACAACAGCAATGGCATGTGTTAAACAGATCTAACAGCTACGCCATGAAATAAGTATGGTTATAAGAACAACAATCAACCAACACAACTCAACATAAACTATAACCAAATATCTTATTTAAGATGTAAGCCACATTAAATTACAAATACACATGACGTAAAACAATTCGGGTGTTTAACACCAAATAATGACTTTTATTAAGCACAGTTCTCAGAAATGGAATGAAAACAGACAGGGCCATAGGAACAGTAGTACAATATTCCCACTCAACGCAAATAGCTTAAAAACCACGGGGAACAAAATAACCTGAACATAATCGATACATGAAGCCACATAAGTTAATACCAAAGTCTTAGCAAAGGAGGAACTTACATGCAACAACATTGCCAAAAATGTTGTGTTTCCGAAAATCTGAAATCATATTCTGCAACTTGATTTCAAATATTCGATCCACTATATCTGGCCTGTCATCTGCATTGAGAGCTCTATGAGATACAAATCGAGAAATTTCCGGCCAATTTGAGTTGCAAGTGAATGTAATGAATAGATCTGGATGACCGTGAGTCTTGCAAATTGTCATTGCATCATGATAATTTTGGATCATATACCGAGCCCCACCTATAAAAGAAGAAGGCAAACGACTTCGTTTCCCTACGGACGCTCCACTTGTGTTCCCATCATAGACGGAACTATTCAGATTCTGATATGTCTCCATCCTAAGCCTCTTATGATTTGCTTGGATGGATGAAAGCCGAGAACTTTCAAGAATGCTATATCCATCTCCAACAAATTGCTGAAACAATCTCCCTAATCTCAATATAATAGATTGTTCTGCTATCCTTTCTTGAATACGAAATGCAAAGTACTCCCTCATAGTAACCATCCCCCTCTTTCTAACAATGCCTTGGCTTGAATTTGAATACCGAATATCTCTAGTGTAGCTATCCTCACCATATGGGAATAGTAGTGGATACTGCAAAGCGAGATAAGACGGATGCAGCTCACTTATGCGACTTAGCCGATTTGTTTGAGTCTCAATAACAATATCCCTCGGGGTACCTTCTCCGCCAACTTCATCTACAATAAGGGCTGCAACTTCACAAGTACTTGGCATATTATACCTCCGTTGATCACGATTACGGGTCCCAAACAATTTCAGCTTCACATTAGCATCGGGACACATGGCAAATCGATCTCTGACCATTCTATGTATCTTGGACAATGGATTGAAGGTATCAATCATACACTTCAAATCAGCTACAAGGGACTCATCCAACACATTAGAGCTGAACGAATAAAACCCATTAATACTATGACACAAACTTATATTTTGATGAATTTGTGAATGGAACAAAGATTATATCTTAAATGGATGTTACCTGAATGCATTTAAACGATTACACTCCTCATTTGAAGTGTCATAAATATACAACTGCGAGAATTTTGGCACTGATCCTTCAGGGGGCAATAAACTTCCAATTCTATGATAATTCTGCCCATAGATTCGAAACACAGGCGGTCCCGGACCATCCGTAATAGTTTCGGTCCGTCCCCCGAGCGAAGTGAAAGAGAACATCATGTTGTATGCACGTATATGCTGCCAAAAGTGCTTACCACGGGAATCCTCCCTACACAACAAATTTTGTAAAAGTTGTGGAGGAGGGTGTAGTAGAGGCAATTCTACCTTTCCTTTCATACAACATAAAGAAAAGGTTGGAGCAACTGCACTTCTGCTCTTGACAGCCCGTTCCTCATACCACATTAAGGCACCACACGACACACAAGTGTATGTTGGGTCACCTAAATCTTGGTAGCCACCACCTACCAGAATAAACCATATATATATTGAAGAACAAATTGTTTCTCTAAGTATTTTTAGACATTGTTGAACTCCAAATAACCAATACTATTCATAAAAACAATCTCATATCTAGTTTTAGAAAGCCGGATGAGCTATTGTACATGTAAAATAGAAATTGGACAAAAGGAAGTAAACAACAAAAACTACCCAAGTAAGAATAAATCTCAAGCTCTTAATAATAAAGAGAATATGTTTGAAAATAATGCTAATGGGTTTATAGGAATTAAACCAAAGCATATCAAACATAACATGTTCAAGAATCATAAATCTTCTAGAAAATAATAAGTAAAATAATTCATCTCACACAGTGACTGAGAAAACATTAAAAGTAAACCAAAGCATAATCCATCTTCATCTTGTCGAGTCATCGAGCCATCGGTCATTTGCTTTTTCTTTCTCCAAGTTCAAGTGGTTTTACAACTATATATAGAAATTAGCTTATTAGACTATTCAATTTGACCACAATTGTGGTCATTAAAAATTATCACCCAATTCAATTTGAGCTTGGAACACTTGTCAAAACTCTATCCCAGTCATAAATATATGACAGATGAGTTTTTTATTCCCATTGTATTGTATTTAATATTGAAAACTGATTTTGATAAGCACAATAGATTTCTCAATTATTCCACTTTGACCTACAATGGACTATTAGACATTAGATATTTTTACTTTTTTGTATTTATTAGTCTTATTGTGTTTAATATTAAAACTTGACTTTCACTACCATAATATATTTCACACCCTGCATGTGAATCAAACTGAATAAAATAGATAATTTATGTTTTTAGTTATTTTAAGGTTGTGTATATTTTCATGAGAATTCAATTACTTCAAATTGACCTACAATAGATGATTTATTTTCAGATGTTTTCAAGAGCTTGAGAAATCTAACTATGATGCAATTTCAAGAGTTTGGTAATTAAAACATATCTTGAGTGACATTCAACTTTGTATAAATCATAGCACATCATTTTGCTTACCTTCAAGTTGTGATAAACTTTACATCCCATCTTCATGGCCTCTTTGAAGGAGGTGACTCCAATTGGAAGGATCTTGCACTCCTTCTTAAACAAATATGTTAATAGTTCTAGACGTGTCATGCTCAAAAAATACAACATGAATAAGAAACAAATGAGCATCTACATAGCAAGCTTGTTCTCTTCAAGTGATCCACCATTGATCACATTCACATTGACAGTAGGGGTGAGCAATATTATCTTTTTTTTCTTCTAGTAAGCTCAACAATGTGCTACATTTAATCCTCTCACGGAAGGTATAACAATTAAAAGATTTGATTTAAATGGGGAGTACATAGCTCAAATGTCATATACATATAAAAATATATAGTAGTAGTAGTATGCAAATGCAATTAAAAAAAAAGAGTTTAAAAGTTGAATCATACTACATTGTTGTAGAGCACAATCAATGAATCATCTACTCATCCAACCATGGCATCAAAAGGGTACAAGGGAATCTTCCTGACCATGGTTTCAACCTTGCAAAAAGTTAGGGAAAAAAAACAAAACAACATTCACTTCAAGCTTTGAGTGGATGAAATAATATAAAAGTTAGTTCACATATCGGACAGCAAATTCCTATATTTATATTTACATGTGCAAGCTTTCATATAAAAATCTTTGATTAATTAGGCACGATATAAGTTCAAACAAAGACGGAACGTTCAAACCATAAAACTAAACTAACACGGTAGAAATTCTAAAGACAAAGTGCAAATCAACATAGAAATCCAAGCGAACCCCTGCGGCCCTGAATGTTCATCAAATTGTAATTAGATAGCTTTCTTAAACCCAACTGAAGCCAAATTTTTCATATTTTTCAAAAAAAAAACACTCTAATTATTTAATACATTTTATCAAACACCTTGTGTGCAATTACTTAATCAATAAAATTCATTTCCATATTTCAAATGTATGCACTTCTTCTTAGAGACATTTAATCAAACACCTTATGTGCAAAGATTAAACCCAAAATATAACAACTTTAGAACATCAAATTTGACTAATAAATCCCAATATATAATGCAATCATCCATACAAGCACAAGAAGATGAAAGCTAATTAAAGTGAAGTTGTAATCATAAAACAAAATCAACCTAGACTAACCATCTAAACGTGCATCATCTCCCTCAAATTTCATTCAATCTTCTATCTTCAGGCTTGAAGAAATAGGAGAGTGAAAACCCATTACATATCAAAATAGGAATTAATAATTTAGAACTCAAATAAATCAACCATAGTAGGAGAAGAGGAAATACCATTTGTCGGAGGAGATCGCAAGCCAACGTCGACGATCGATGCCTATTCTAACCGAGGTTTTTTTGCAAGAGAGAGTTCATTTAGCAGGGCCGATTCCACCGCTGTCAACTAACCGCCTCCCGCGACTCGCCCTCGTCTGCCCACCACTCGGATCTAAGTAACCACCTACCACCAACGGATCTAAGCACTTGAGATTAGCATGGATGGAGGAGGAAATTGAGCATAGATGGAGGAGGAAATTGAAATCGTTGAGCATGGATGGGGAGAACGTGGGTTTGGAGGAAAGGGAAAGGCAGTTTCTTATTTTTGTGAAAAGGTGGACACATGACAATTTTTTTTACAAAAAAGCTGCTTCTAAAATAATAAGTATAAGGGGTGGATAAGTATGAAATTATTAAAAAAAATTAATTAAAAAATAATATTTTATATTATTTTATCTCCTTAAAATGCGTGTATAAAATGACAACATGCATTTATTTTGGAACAAAAGGGTATATATTGCTAAAAAAAACTATAAACTATATAAAAATATTATTTTTTATTAAATTTATAAAAATAATTTCATGCTCCGTACTTGATATTAATTGTATGATATTGTTTTAAAAATTTTAATAAAAAATATTTTATAATATAATTTTGGGAAATTCCAAATGGTGCCCTTAAGGTTAAAGCTATTCCGGTTGGTGTCCCACACTTTTATTTTTTTCGGATGGTACCCCTTAGTTTTTACAATTTTCCGTCCCGTGTCCATAATTTCACTTCACTCTTAACTCCGTTTGATTTTTTATATAAAAAGAAAGAAAATTAAATATTCTCTCCTTCCTTCTTCAAGCACGCCATGACTACAAGATCCTACCTTCCACTGCCTCCCTCTCCTCCATCAGCAGGCTATGCCACCACCGCTACTCCACCTCGGTGGTGCGCGCCGCCACCAAGCCCCATGTCTAGTGAGGGGTAACAACCAAGAATACCATAAAAACACAAACCCATCTCAAAGTTCAATCACACAGACCAATATATGGGTTTTGTAGATTACAAGCCAAGGTTCTCAATTTCCTCATTTCCTCAATATAATCGAACAACAAACCATCAACTAAAATCCTAGATTCCAGATTTCCTTAACTCTAACCCTAATCCAAAATTACAGGCACTTTAATTTCATAACAATTGGGAGTCATCGAGAGCAATTGATACATCCATGGTGTAAGATTTATTAAGAATTACATAAACTAGCCACAATCGCTTCAAATCGAAGCCGAAATTTCTCAAATCTACCCACCCTCCCCTGGTACAATACGATCCTCCGACTTCGCCAGTCCCTGGACTCGTCGACCCCACCACCGTCGACCTCCATTAGATCCTTCACTTCCCTCCTCCTGGACTCTCGATTGCCTTTCTTCGCCTTCACTTCCCTCCTCATCGACCCACCACTGTCGACCTCCATGGCTCAATCACAACCCCCATGGTTCACTGTATAGTCACATGTCGTGGGAAATAAGGGTTTCTTTTTTATTTTAATAATAAAAAACAACAGTGTTAGGAGTTTTAGGTATTGTGGGTACGGGACGGAAAATTGTAAAAACTAAGGGGTACCATCCGAAAAAAATTAAAACGTCGGACACCAATCGGAATAGCTTTAATTTCAGAGACACCATTCGGAATTTCCCAATAATTTTTATATTCATTTCAACAAAAGGGATAAAATAATGTAGATTAGGCTTTTATAGGCTATAGAAAGCAAAGAGGCTGAGTTTGGTTGGAACTTCAAGGCAAACGCAAGGAGACAAAAGTAGATTTACAGAAGAATCCTGTTTTACAAGGAGATCCAACAACGACAACAAGACAAATCTCCCAAACATTCTACGAGGAACCCTATCACACCACTAACTACAGTTATTTTATTTTTATTTTTTTTAATTTCTACTCCATATATTTTTTTAAGTAGGGTATTTCGTACTCTGACCAGATTGAGATGTTCATCTCTGACTCTCTATTTTCTCTCTATCTTTTTTCTGATTTTACTCATCTTTAGGGATGGTAATCGAATTGCCGACCGTCTATCTCATCTTGAGATTCCTTTCTCTAGCCCATCTCTCCCTTAAGATGTCAAGGACCCTCTTAGCTAGATTACGTTGGTAATCGGATCAAATTATTTTCTGTTAAAAAAAAGTTTTAAAATCTGATCAAAATTTCAGTTAAAACCTTTATGGAAATAAAAAAAAAAATTCATTTCAACCGGTCAAAACATTTACTTCACAGCCAACCAAAAATTCAGCCAAGTAATAAAACTATACAGTATTTTTTTTTTTTGTTAATATATAGTATAGTTTGTACAAGGGTATATATCATTTCTAAAATTATTGTTTTTATTTCAAATATGAAACTTTTTCTAATTTTTAAATATATAAACAATGCATTTTGCAAAATGAATTCGAGATCTCAAATTATTATTATTTTTATTCCAAAAAATGCATTTTACAAAAGTTCATGGTTATCGAAAGGAATTTTCCAAAAATTAAAACTCTAAAAAAGGTAAATTAAACATTGAAAATAAGAAGAAAACATAGTCCATTGGATTAGACTTTAATAATTCAAATGCAAGTTTAATTAGACGACAATTTATAATTTCCAAAATGATATTCATGTCCTAACTACCAAGTTACATAAATTTTAAAAAAGAAAGAAAAATACATCAAAACATCTTTTCATTCCACATCTCACAACTATAATTTATTTTGGAAATAAATTATAGTTTATTTTGGAAATAATTTATTTTGGAAATAATATTTTATTTTTCACATAAAAATGAAATTAACAGTGAAAAGAACAAATGAACAAGGGGTGGAAAAGGACAATACATTATACATGGAAGCCCACAAGGGAAACTATACAAGTGATGGTGTGCCTTGGCTTGGGTTCTTCATCTACTTGATCATCATCTTTTGCAGACCTTCCAAGAGACATGTTTGTGCCCTTCCACTTGATCAAGTTCTTCACTTTAGAGCTATCATCATGGTTTTTGAATCCAAACACAATCATTCACCTTGGATTTTATCTTTATTTACTTTAGTCACTTTCGATCATTATAATGTCATTTGAGTCGATAAATAATTTTTCTTGCTTAATCTGATATACTTTCTTACACTCGTATTGATCCTACTTAACATAAAACTTAGGATAAGAAATTTTTGTAACCCACCTTATGTCATTCACATTACAGACAAATGAGAAAAAAGAAGGCAAATAAATAACAAGTTGGCAGTGGTCGTGGGACTATATTTCACCTCAATAGGTTTGAAGTTTGAATTTTTTTTTTTACAGTAGGCAATAATCAGCAGGGTTCATTCATGATCATCCTTAAGGGTGATGTTAATTAGGTTCTCATGCAAGGGAAGCGTTGAAAAATTACAATCACCTCTAGTCTTAGCAATATAATCAGCTGCTGCATTCGATTATCTGAAGCAATGTCGATCGGAATTCAATTTTATCAAAGCTTCCTTTCAACAGATTGATCTTCTCAATAGTTTTGTAGATCTCCCAAACAACCTTGGAGCTATCATTTATCGCACCTACTATTTTTAGGTTGTCACCTTCAATGATCACCTTTGTTAGTCCTTCATCTATGGCTCGCTGGACTCCCAAGCAGAAAGCCCCTGCTTCTATCTGGAGAATGGATCCCACTTTTCTCTTCAGGTGAAAGATGTCGATTACCTGACTCGAACTGTCCCTAATGATGCCCCATAATGACAATTATTAGGGGCTCTAAGAGAAGTTTGAAAAATATCTGAAGTTTAAATCATCTTAAAAATAGTCACTTGTGAGTGGTTAAGCATTAATCTCGTAAATGGGCTACATAATACCAGATCCACATATAAAGCGACTACATTGATTGAATTGGGCTAAAACTAGGACAAAAAAAAAAAAAAAAAAATAGCCCCAAGAAAACAGGGAAAACAATACAAATCCGGAGGTTGTAAACCTGTAATCTCACTGGAGTTCCACTTTTCATTATTTTATCATTTTGGATTTATAATGTAAATATTTTTATAAAAATGATTTAATATATCTACTGCTACAAAGTACCTGCATTGACCAAAATGCACATGATTATTACTTTTGCCATGAGGTTTGTATTAGTAAATTAATCCTACTAATACTTTGTCAAGAAGAGGAGATAAAATAGGGCTCAAATACAGGCTTTTATGTGGGTAATGCAGAGTAATGAAGAACATATAATACACAACATGTCTATAAGGCCATGTGCAACTAAGGTGTAAAGGAAGTAACTGGTGGTATGATGATGGCAATTTCAAGAACATATTAAACTCATCACTCACTTATCACTACTTCTTGCAAGCCATGTCTTATATTTGAACTCTAGAAGACCAAATTAAAGTCTTTATCCTCTATTATACAAAAACAAAGAGCTCTTTATAAATCATCTTATAGTGCTGCAATCTTTTCCATTTACACCTCTTGACATTCTTATTCGAGTCAAAATAAATCTTTTGATCAACCACACTCTCAAATAACATATAAGACTGATTTTGAGATAGAACTCCGATTTATCACTTGTGAGACAATAAGTCTGTTTATTTGGATAAATAAAGTCTCATTTGATATGACTATTGGAATCAAAATTAATGTTAATAAGGAATCAGAATGAAATTAGAAACTGACTTTCTATTCGCACGGTTGCATCTCGCCATCTACACTGTGTCGGTGCCGACTTTCTGGGTCAGTGGCCGCACTACTACAATTAAGACCTATTGTAACACTTAATTGCAGCGGTTAGGCTATTGAAGCGGTTCTTGGGGTGATTTTGTCTAATGTGGCGGTAATATCTATTGTGGTGGTTTTGGTGGCGTTAATATCTATTGTGACGGTTTTATAAAAAAATAAAAAAAAATTTAAAGTGAATTATTTTTCGGAACTAAAAAGAAGCGGCCCTCGTATAGAGGAAAAGTAGAGCGCACTCTCAATTGTTTGGGTAAATAAAGTCTAAATTGATGTGACTATTGGAATCGAAATTAATGCAAATAAGGAATCAGAATGAAATTAGAAACTGACTTTCTATTCGCACGGTTGCATCTCTCCATCTACACTGTGCCAGTGCCGACTTTCTGAGTCAGTGGGGAGGAGTGCCGACATAAACTCCTTGGGTCGGTAGGTCGAGCATCTTCTTTGCAAAGCCCAAACCGAGGATCCTGTTGACATAGACTCCTTAAGTTGGTAGGCTCATCATCTTCCCGACATAGTAAATCGGCACCCATATAAAAGAGTGCCGATATAGGAAGTCGGCACTGACACTGGCACCGTGCCGACTGCGAGAAATTGACCGTGTGCATAACAACCCCAATCAGAAATGGAAATGTTGGGCTTATCCTTGAATTTCTAAATAAAGAGCGGCCATATCTGGGGTTCGAACTGGAGACCTTTGGATACTAGGTAAAATTTTGAGCTTATCCTTGAATTGGTAAATAAAGAGCGGTCATTCCGGGGTTCCGCAAGTCCTTTCTAGTGAGCCATTCCGGAATAGTTGAAATGTTGAACTTATCCTTGAATTGGTAAATAAAGAGCGGTCATTCCGGGGTTCGAATCGGGGACCTATGAATACTACCCACAAGTCCTTTCCGGTCAGCCATTCCGGAATGGTTAAGTTGGGCTTATCCATCAAAACAAATGTAGCAAGTAAGGGCAAATTGGGGAAAACAAGTTCATAGCTAGCAAGGCCCCAATCTACTCTGTCACATGCACTCATTCCTATTAACCTCCCTCTCAATTCTCAAATGGACAATTGCAAAACACTTCATTATAAACCTCTCTCTCCTCCTCGTTTGCCCTCTTCTGCACCTGTCTCTTTCTCTCCAATTTCCACTCCTCCATTTTTATTTTTCTATGGCTCTCCCAAATCCATCTAAAGATATCAGCTATCCAGATTCATGGTGTGAATAACTCAATGCCCATTTATTTCCCACCCTTTCAATCTCAGCTCCTGCAATAAAGACTCAACCTTTACCATCAATGGCTGCAACAAACACAGTCAACAATCATCAAATAGGCAATCAATCAAGCAGGCCAGAGATTCAAGCCGCCATTGCTAAAGCAGCTGAGCTCAGAGCAATTCATGCTGCCCTTATGCAGGGCACCAGCCCTACTCATTGCAGGCCATTCCCCCCTTCATCTCCTCCAATCCCACGCCCTAATTCAATTTCTGCTGCAGCTGCCCACCTATCTTTACACGATTACCCTGTCTTCACCCCTGTAAGTACAAACTCATCCAACTGCACTTTAAATCCCCTTTTTATTTTCCCCAATTTCTCAATCTTTTGGTTTGATAGAGTATGATGTATGAATTTTGATTAGGTTAAAGTGACATTAGGGCTAATTGTTATTGCTTTCAAATCCGACAAATAATTGGGGGTAGTGCACGAGCACAAATTGGAGTTATTTACACAATCTCACAATTGAAATTTAGGCCTACAATAATCAGATAAATACATGTAAGGTGGGGGTGTCATTACAGTACAAAGTGTCACATTGAATTCATTTTACATCAAGTTGCTGGATTTTGCAATTATTTATTCATCAATGGCAAATGTAGACATAGTTACTTAAGAATTTATGTGCTGTCAGCTTCTTACTGAACCACTGTGCACTCCGTGATCTCTTGTTTTTCCCCCTTTTCTGATAACCTAAATTTGTCTTTTGACTGATTGTATACAAACTTGGAACTTGAAACATTCCTAGGATGAACTTAAATGCTTAATGCCTTATACAGGATGTGCTTAATTTGTGTATTTTTCGACGAAATCGAGCAGTGTAATAACACGAAAACATGGAAACATTTGGTCTGCAGAGTTATGAAGATGAGCCCTTACCTGGTTACAGCCACCTTCAGCTTGATAGTAGGGTGTGTTCCGAAGAATGGGGCGATCACTATGAATCGGCGAGGAGAGAGTTAGCAGCTGGCTTAGCCAACTTAGGCTCCCATTTCCAGATTGATCAAGATGCGAGATCGGTCACGAGCTCTTGCACTAACCAAATCACTGTCCTCCAGACCTCCCCAGCAGCCGAAGTGCAGAGATCGAGGAGGAGGAACAGCTTGGGAGACCTCAAATCCGTGTCTTCGTGCAACAAATGCAAGCACGGCGTCAATGATGCTGACAGCATTGCTAGTAGCAGCAGCTGCAAGCATTCCAACATGGTTGTACCGCTGACAGACTCGCACATGGTTGTCCATCCGCAGCAGCAGACTAGGAGCAAGGGGACGGTGTTCTCAAGATTATTCCCTCGGCTAAAGAAGAAGCCGAAGGGTGAGAATCCTCTTGCTAGGACGGAGTCTGAGGACGTCTCTCGGGTTCTCAAGGACCTTGGGGTGTTTTCGTTTGAGACCCTCAAGAAGGAGCTTTTTGACGCGAATCAGAAGAGGGACGCGGCTTTGGCTGAGGTGGCGGAGATGAAGTCTTCGTTTGGAGATCTTAGGAAGAAGCTTGAGAGTCTAGAAGGCTACTGTGAAGAGCTGAAGAAAGCTCTAAGACTAGCGGTGCAAGCAAACGGCTCCCATGGCCATCACGCCCAGCGTGATGGCAATGGAGGCCTTGCTAAGAGAGGGAAATTAGTTGATGGTGATGGAGAAGACAACGGTATGCCTGTAAGCGAGGAGGTTATGGTGGAAGGCTTCCTACAGATTGTGTCGGAAGCAAGGCTGTCGGTTAAGCACTTCTGCAAGATGCTTGTTGGGCAAATCGAAGAAACGGATAATCAGCTAATCAGCAATTTGAACTCTCTCCTACAGCCATATAGCTTGTCTTTGAGTTCCAAGTACTCCAAGGCGGTTTTATATCATCTAGAGGCCATGATAAACCAAGTACTCTACCAAGATTTCGAGAACTGCGTCTTCCAGAAGAATGGCCCACCTAAGCTGCTTGATCCTCACCAGGATCGCCAGGCGCAGTTTTCATCCTTCGTGGCGCTCAGGAACCTGAGCTGGAACGAGGTTATAAGGAAAGGGACGAAGTACTACAGCGAGGAATTCAGCAAGTTCTGTGATCAGAAGATGAGTTGCATCATCACAACCCTCAATTGGATCAGGCCATGGCCCGAGCAGCTACTCCAGTCGTTCTTCGTGGCTGCCAAGTGCATTTGGCTGCTGCACCTGCTCGCATTTTCATTCCACCCGCCTCTCACCATCCTCAGGGTGGACGAGAACAGGCCATTCGATCCCCGTTACATGGAAGATTTGGTGGTGGATAGGCAGAGAGCACAGCAAGGCACAAGCCCGGTTAAGATAATGGTAATGCCTGGATTTTATGTTCAGGACAAAATTCTTAGGTGCAAGGTTCTCTGCAGGTGCAAATCCACAACATAAGATGTTTTCAGGGATGTTAACTGTTAAGCGCACTAAGAATAATCTCAACGCGGATGCAAAGGTTTTGCAAAGGCTCATCTGATGCGCTTGAAGATGTCAGATAGTGCGCGATAAAAGGCCGAAGTTTTATGATAAGGTTGCCTGATATTTAGGGTTATTTTTTGGTTCATTGTTTTTACTTTTGTTAGGCCAATTTGTACAATGTATAGGCCAAGAAGGTATGTGATTCAAAGTAATGAGTGAATATGTCAAAGCTGTCAAATTTGGCTTCTTTATAGCTAGGGATCAACAAGCTAACAAAAAAGGTGTTTTGACTGTTTCCCATTGTACAAGTTGTGTTGTCGCTAGTGATGGTGTTATGCAAAAGATTCTTTGCCTCCTTTTTATGTGTTGAGGACAGTTCCTCCAATTTTTGGATCTACTTGTACCTATTAACATCTAGTTAGGGGTGTTAGTGAGCCGAGCTACTCAATTTCGGCTCGGGGTCGACTCGTATAAAACTCGGTTCGGGCTCATTTATATTTGAAAACGAACGAGTATGAGCAAGATTTCGAGTTCTCCACGAGCTTGAGTCGAGTTTGACCTTTGTACAAGCAAGCTTGTTTTACATATGTGAGACGAGCCTGTATTAGTATGTTTACATAAAATGAGCTCAAAATGAGTTTACAGATGGCATTAGTTCAGGTTTAAACATGTTTTCATAAAACCGACATGAAACGAGTTTTTGAAAAACGAGTACTGGAGCTCAAGCTCGGCTCGTAAAAAATAAGCTAAACGAGCTCAAGCTTGGTTAAATACTCGTGAGCCGAGTATGAGTAGAATTCTTAACTCGAAACAAAAAAAACAGGCTCGACTTGATAAAAAACGAGCAAAGCATGAGCACTCAAGTACTCGGCTCGTTTGACTTGAATAACACCCCTACATCAAATGTCGCAAATGACATTACCAAGCTTCATTTGAGTTATCGATGTACGACATTTCACTGTCGTCTCGTCTATGGCCAGTGAATTCCGAGTGTATGAAGTTTGAAAACGCATCTTCGACTTCGTCAATGTTATCCGAATCAACCTTTGCAAAGAATGAACTAGGATAGAGAATGCATAGTGAATTGTATCAAGGAGAATGTCATTAATGGTAGTGTTGATACTAAGAGCATGTCTGGCGGTGTCTTTGTAAGGATATTTTGGAGGTTAAAAAAAAAATCTGAAACTTGTAGTGTTTGGAAACTTTGGCAAGAGGTTTTGTATAAAAGGTGGAGGAGAAGGTGGAGGTTTTTGTGGGTTAAATTTGGTTAAAGAAAAAAGCTTTAGCGCGTGGTTGGCAATTTGGGTTTTTTTAGGAGTTGAGTTTTTTTTAGGAGGTGGAGTTTATTTGGTGTTATATGGAGGTGTGAGTGGTGGAGATTTTTTTAAAAAAAATAATCTTGTAAAAAATATGAAAGAGGTTTGGTGGTTGTAAGGTTTATAAAAGGTCATTATAGTGAAAAAGTCCAAAATGCAATTCGTAAATGCTATGGGGCAAAAGGGCTAAAGAAAGTGGAGGGCAAAACTGACCTTTCAAACTTCCACACAAAAAAAAAATCCACCTTAACCTCCCAAAGCTAGGGGATAGCTTCCATTTTCAACAAAAATAAACTATATTTTAAGCTTCTCCAACCCATGACAAAGCTCTTGCCAAACATGTAGGAAATTGGTTACTTTTTTTTAGCCTCCTTAAGAGCATCTTCCCCCGTAAGCCATAATGGCTAGGGAAAATAGCCTACCAAAAGAGAATATCCTACAGAATATTCTTTTTTGGCCTATAATACGACTTTGTTGTTCCCACCGTAGGTCAATTTTGGCAGGCTAAATTTTCTATAAATACTAATATAATTTAGAACTTTTACATCTTATTTCCGTCACTTGATTCTATCTTTAATACATTAAGCAACATAATATTTATTTTTTATTATAATTTTTATGAATCTATATTAAAAAAGATTAATGTCATCTTCTAAAAATATTATTTATGAAATGATAATTTAAACATGTCAAATATTATATTCATATCGAAGAACTCATAAATATCTTTACAATACTACAACTTTTATTTTTAATTAAAAATCATAACGATATAATATATAGATTTATAATTGTATTATTTATAGATTTACATAAATATTAAACACTTAAAATAAATCAATAAATAAATAAATTGCATTTGGCCTTCCAAAAGATGAAGCCAAATTTAGCCTTTGTTTTGGAAACAGATGAAGCCAAATTTAGCCTTTGTTTTGAGAGTGGGCTGCCAAATGCAATTTAACCGAATTTGACAGCCCACTCTAAAAAATGAAGAATACTTTTGACATTTTAAACCCAATATCAATTTACAAACCTTACCATCACCAAACATTCAATTAATTTTTTTTAAAAGAATAAACTCCACCTTTTACATCTTCAACTCCATAATCTCCACCTCTATTACCTCCATCTCCTAATCTCCGCCTACTACAAATGTCATGTTACCAACCAAAGCATAAGATGAAAAAAAAACTTTATAAGCATATGGGCCCTCTCTGCCCACAGGACTTAACAAATTTCTGTACATGGTGGCCCAAGGAGGGAAGAACGTGAAGCCCGGTTCACAAAGAAAGGCCCGTAGTTTCATATTCAGTGTTTGAAATATCAGATACTAGTGTGTCCCTAATATGCTAACACTATTTTAAAATTTTAATTTAGGGTTTTATGACTTTTATCCTATGCCTATAGGGTATAGGATAGAAAAATCATTTTAAAATTATATCTATATTTTGGGTATAAAATTATATCTATATTTTGGGTATATTTATATTCTATACACTTATAGTGACATGTTTATAAAATTTTATTTCAAAAAATATTTATGAAATTTTATCCCTATAACACCCATTCCTTTTTTTTTTTCTGGGAGGAAAAAAACCTGATCTAATTGGAAAATAAAATAAAATAATTTAGTTGATGAAGCGTAATATATACCTCTAATATAACTTATGCCTCATGGAAGGATTGTTTTGCTTAACTTAACAAGCGGAAAACATACAATAATACATTTTTTTTAAGTTATAAATTGTTAATATACGGTATTCTCAAATATTTTAATATTTTTTTTAGGTTGACATTGAAATACTACAATTTATCTTAAGAGTTTCAAAATAAGAGGTTATGTTAATCATTTTGATAATTAGGTAAGAAATTACAAAAGTTCAAATAAAAGAAAATGTCCGATTTTCTATTTTGCAAGATATATTGGTGATGCACATTTCTAAAAAGATGACCGAAGTAAGAATTTACAAACAGGGGGCTCAATTTTTTATTTTTTTTTTGCAGGTTCATGTTTCAACAGAGGGAGTCAAGGATGAAGAATTGGAAGTATGGAAACCCTAATATGAGTAAAGAGTACGCGCGGCACCCCTCCGCCTCCCTTGGCCATGACAATCCCCCAAAATTCCAACTTTTGAAGAAAATCTTTTCAGATAATCCTCTGATTCAAACCACAAACCGAAGTCCCAATGATGTCCCAAGAACTTACAAAGAGAGGAAAAATCCAATTGATAGTCCCAAAGTCTCTAAAGAATGGAAAAGATCTTCTGATGTTTCCAAAGCTTTCAAACAAAGAAAAAGTTTCCAATCGCCGTATTGTCGAAAACCTTTTCAGATCATTATCCGGCGACAATTTGGGTTCTGTACTGGGGAAAAGCTTGTTACTTGTTTGCCATGGGAGGCCTTTCTCTACTGGAGCAGGGGTGTACGATCTGCTCTCAAAATCCCTTACAAAAAAGCTACAAGAGATATCACTTCATGGGGTCAACGCCTGGGCTGGTGCGCACGACCGCCTCCCTGGCCTCTCCGACAACGGGGTGGCTCTCTCCGACATCTCTTTGCCGGGTCTGATCTGCGATCAAGCCACCCGAGTGTCTCTTTTGATGGGTTGTGCCAGAAATTGCCGGTCACTTTAGGTTCGATCTATTCTCTCCTTTACATCTATATAAACAACTGGGGGTGGCTTCAATTGCCACACCACACCCAAACCATTCTCTGCCTTCTCTCTCTATTCTGCAAGCAATTTCCAAATACTAATCACTACTCTGATTTTCTTGCAAAAATGGCCTCTTCGTCCAAGGACAAGGGCAAACAACCCATGGAGGCCGAGTTTCTCGTGCCTCCTTTGAAAAAATCCCAAAAGGGCAAAACACAGGCTCACCAGACTGGAGCTCAAATGGAGAACCAAGTTCCTGTCCAGGAGGAACCAAGCAAGAGATCGGGAAAGAAGGAGGGAAAAGGGAAGAAGCAGAAGCTTGAGATGGAGAAACTGATGGCCATCCAAAAAGATGTTAGAGCTAACATCCTCTCTCTCAGCTCTTCATCGCTATTCGCAACCATTGTGGGCGATCCAGTTGAAGCCAAGGAAGTGAGAAAGCGCATCAAGTTCGACTGGAATTTCCTCTCTGGGGGTTTCCAGTTGGTGCCCTTAGCAAACAAGTGGTTCGAATTGAAGTTCGACCTACCGACGGATCGAGACTCGGTTTGGTAGCAGAGGCCTTTTCATGTGGCCGGTCGACTCCTTCTACTGAGGCCATGGAACTCGGCCTTTGATCCCTGGTCCGAATCCATCTCCCGGATGGACCTGTGGGTGCGCATTCCGGGCCTACCAACCAAGTACGTGACAAATTCCATCCTCAAGTCTATTATTGAAGACAACAAGATCGGCCAGGTAATCCGAGTTGCTGCTTTCAACTCAAAAGGCGCACGCCTTAGATATCCTCGAGTTTGTATCTCTACAGACCTCACTCTCATCCGTTCGCGGAAAGTCTCCTTGCTCAATGAACTGGGCGAACTGGAATCTTTCCCGGTTTGGTTCGAGGACTTTCCCGAGGGATGTGGGTGCTGTGGGATGATGGAGCACACTTTTGAGGAATGCCCGACCAGGAGGCAGTGCAACTTGGTGAACAGAGGAATACTTGGTGGAGCACCTGAGGCGGGAGTCAATGCCACAGATGGGGAAGCCCCGAATGCTGGTGAGGGGTCTTGGGCTCATGTAGCCTCACGGCGAGCTCCTGCTCCGGCCCCTCCCTCGTTTGGCCATTCAAAAACTGAACTTTGGGAAAGCTTCGGGAAGAATGTGGTGATCTCTTCAGACTCTTCTTCGTCTGAGTCCTCCTCCCTAGAGATTACCATTGAAGAAGAGGAGGTGAACTCCCCTCCTGCTGGAGAATACAACCTGGAGGCGGAGATGCTTACGGTTGTTAATGAGGAGGAGATCCCCCCTCCTGCTGGAGAACACAACCTGGAGGCTGAAATGCTTGTTGGTGTTGGTGAGGAGGTGTTCTCCCCTCCTGCTGGTGAACATAACCTGGAGGCTGATATGCTTGATGCTGTCCCAAATGATGCAATCTTACTCCCCAATGAAGACGACCTCCTCGTCCCTGAGATTTACGAAACCGACGATGATGCAGCTATGGACTTCGACGAGGATCCCGGGTTGGTGGAAGGTGGAGATGGCATTCCGGCTGACATGACACAAGCTGATTTCGATGCAATGCTCATGAACATCCCAGCTTCGGCTGAGTTTGTCCTACCTATTCTCGGCAACCCCACCCGGGAGTCTGTCGCTCCCCCTTCTCTCGTTGCTGCTCCTCCTGCATCTCCCAGGGATGTCCAGGAGTTTGAGCTACACGGGGATGGGGGGTCGTCACTGTCTGAGTCGAGCAAGCGCAAACTTGAGGAAGAGGCTGGTGAGTCTGCATGCTCAAAGCTGATGGGCAGCCGCAGCAAGCGCGGAAAGAATGGTAAGTAACCCAACTTCGACTACTCCCCCTTGTGTCTTTGATGGTTGGGATACAAGTGGTTTTGGTCCGATCTACCAACCTTTCTATAACTGCAGTAATGGGCAATGGTCCCCTTTTTGTGATGCCCCTATGTTCTATGTTATCTTTTGCAAAACATCAGCCGCTGATGGCTTACTATGTGTGTTGCGATGCTATGAACTGTCTGTTGCATTAGGAAATTATTCTAGGAAATTTGTAGTATTATGTAAATGCTTGTGTGCAAGAATTGGATCCTCTGCACATAAGTCGGCCGGGCAAATCAAGGTACTTAGTACCAAGAACCCTTGTATTATATATGCATCTAGTTATCTAAGTTCCCAAGTTTGTCAATTATGGTTGTCTCAAAATCTATTGCCAACAGCAGTACCTATACTAGTTTATGATAAATACCCATCAATTAAACAAATTGGGAGAATGCTATATGTGCATCGAACCCTCTACAACATGTCATGTAGGGATAAATCCCCCCCATTTAACTTTATTTATAAGAAATTATCCGCAAATAAATCTCATGGAGATAGGATGTGGCTGATCAACTTTTGGTTAAACCCAAAACAAATTAATAATCAAGCAAACAATAACCCCAGTAATATACCTCAATCTAGAGACACATTGAGTGATACTCTTAATAATAAAACTAACTATGGTAAACACTCTCCTAACAAACTGGACCCAGTCCACCTCAAGCACCCTTTTGATCGGTGGAAACTAGCCCATCAACAAGCCACCTGCCTAGACCACTGGTGGAGCTTCTTTAGCCAAGCTCCCCAATTCAGTAAGCCCATCACCAACATCACTCTATTGATCAACTTAAAGTTTAACTTTTGTGAATTATTTCCCCTTATCAACCAACAAAAAACCACTAAAAGAAATCAAAACCTATCTTATTTCTTGCTAAATAACCATACTTTAAAACATTGGCGCCGGTGGCTTTCTCCCCCTCATGGGATTAATGCCCAAAAACAAGAAAAGATGGGAAAATACAACACCGTTAAAAAAATTCGAAAGAAAAACATTCAAGAGACACATACGAAACGAAAAATAACAAACATTATAAGAACAATATATGGGTATGGACGAGATCACCTGACGCTCGACCATACTACAAAAAGGAAATCATGATAATTAGATATTGGAATTGTAGGGGAATTGGAAAAGAAACTCTCTGGACAAACATTAAGGGCTGGCGCACATTAGATCACATACAAATGCTTATACTAGCGGAAACTAAGACAGAAACAGCACCTAAAGATTCTCTATGGAGAAACGCAGGATTTACAAATATGTGCTGGTCCCCGGCCTCAGGTCGCTCTGGGGGTATTATGCTGCTTTGGAACGAAAACTCCCTTGTGGATGTGGCTATCTCGGTTATTAGTCACCTTCCGAGAATAATAGGAATCAAATACGAAAACGCAAAGGAAAACTTTTCGTGTCTTATGTTCTTTGTATATGCTCCACCCAATCCTACAGAGAAGGAAGAATTTTGGAGAACTCTAATCAACCTAATTATCCAAAGTAACCTTCCCTGCCTTGTTATGGGAGATCTAAATGAAATAAGTCAAACATCCGATAAGTATGGTGGGGCAGAAACCTCACCGGGTCGTTTCTAACGCTTGCTGGACTTTAAAGACACGTGTTCTCTGATTGAGATTCCCTCCATTGGCAACCCATTTACATGGAGAAAGAAACAAGGAGGTCCAGATAACATCTGGGAAAAGCTAGATAGGGTATTAGTTCACCATGAAGTTTTAGATATGTTCCCAGGGCTAGTGACAAAAAATGGGGCGTTCTCAAAGTCTGATCATTGCACCATCACAATTACTCTTTCAAAAGACGCTAACTTCAAACCACCCCCGTTTAGATTTGAAAACATATGGCTACAGAGAAAAGACTTTCGACACATAGTGAAACAAGCATGGAGAGCATCATGCGCAGGCTCAGGAATGTTCCGAATCATTCACAAATCAAAGATCCTGAAACAAAAAGCCAAAGCGTGGAACAAAAAAACTTTCGGAAACATCTTTCGTCAACTCCAAGAGGTCGAAGAGACGTTAATAGAACTACAATCAGACCAGATCACAACCCAAGATCAAAACAAATATATAAAAGAACAGAATCTCCTAATAAAGAGAGAAAATCTACTCCTCTTCCACAAAACCTATTGGAACCAAAGAGCTAAATCAAAACATCTAAAATTATCAGATACTAATTCCTCCTATTTTCATGGAGTCGCCACAGGAAGAAGAAATCGAAAAATCATTAGAACAATTACATCCGCGGAAGGAACCCAAATACTAGGTGACGAAAATATTAAAAAGGAAATACAAAGAGACTTCGAGAAACGATTCACCAAGGAGCAACCTTATACGAACGCCCAACTAGAAGAGTATCTCTCGGCTATTAACCCATGTATAACTGAAGAGGAAAACATGCTACTTATTCAACAACCTACAAATAACGAAATCAAAAACGCGGTGTTTTCCCTAGGAAGTAACAAATCTCCTGGCCCGGATGGCATAACGGCGGAGTTCTATAAAACTTATTGGGGAATTGTGGGCGTTGACATTATCAGGGCTATAAAAGCTTTTTTCCACTCAGGCAATTTGCTAAAACAAATTAATCACACCTTTATCTCCCTAATACCAAAGAATGACAACCCATCTACGACTACACATTATCGACCGATCAGCCTATGCTCCACACTATACAAAATTATTTCCAAAATTATCACGAATCGGTTAAAAGGAATAATAGGAAAGCTTATCCATCCCCTACAAGGCGCGTTTGTCTCAGACAGAGCAATACAGGATAACATCCTAATAGCCCACGAAATATTTCATTCCTTTCGCACCAGAAA
The DNA here is from genome assembly GCA_037127255.1 of Persicaria tinctoria. NCBI lineage: Eukaryota > Viridiplantae > Streptophyta > Magnoliopsida > Caryophyllales > Polygonaceae > Persicaria > Persicaria tinctoria. The sequence continues at coordinate 3,680,012 of JBANSL010000014.1, forward strand.
GGGTTCCAAGGGATGGACCGCAATAAAACTAGATATGGAAAAAGCATATGATAGAGTTGACTGGCAATACACGGAAAGTGTACTCCGGAGATTTGGCTTCCATACAAAATTCATTGAAATCATTATGGAATGTGTAACTACGGTTTCATTCTCAGTACTGGTGAATAACGGACCAACTGATGTATTCAAACCAACTAGAGGCCTGAGGCAAGGGGATCCCCTTTCCCCCTTTCTCTTTCTTCTTGGTGCAGAAGTCCTCGCCAGAAAACTAACGGAAGACGCTGAAGCGGCCCACAATAGTGTAGGTTTTAGATTTGGCCACTCAGGACCGTGCATTCCGTTTCTAGCTTTTGCAGACGACATAATAATCTTTTCTAAAGGAAGTAATGCAGCATGTACAAAAGTTAAAGAAATAATTGAGGATTACTGCAAATTCTCGGGTCAAAAAGTTAACTATCATAAATCCTCGTTTCAAACTACACCAGGAATCATGAGATCAAGAGCAAGGGATCTTGAAGGCTTTCTGAATATACCCCTGGAACGAAATCTGGAAAAATACTTGGGTTGCCCGATTATAAATGGTAGAGTTACAAAGGAAACTTTCGGAGAAATAATATGTAAGTCTAAAGATCAGCTGAGCAAATGGCGAGCTAATGCTTTATCACAACAGGGTAGAGCCACACTTATTGCTTCTAACCTGTCATCGAAACCCCTATACACAATGCAATGTTTCATGCTTCCAGTATCGGTTCATAAACAATTAGATCAAGTTAACAGAACGTTCTTCTGAAACAAGGATGCACAACACAGCCCTCTCATAAGTTGGGAGAAAATTTGTAAATCCAAAGCAGCAGGAGGACTAGGAATTCGAAAAACTAGAGAAATGAATGAAGCACTCCAAATAAAACTCCTATGGAAAATCCTTGCAGAACCAGACAATTATTGGGTTAAAATTATACAATACAAATATCTAAAAGATTGTCACATCCTTTCCTATTCTAGGAAAGGGAGTGCCTCATGGAAATGGTCTAAACTAAGCCCACTGATTCCGATATTTAAATCAGGTCTTATCTGGATGGTGGGGGATGAGAAATCAATCAAATTTTGGACAGATAATTGGATAACAACGACTCCACTTATCGATAGAATTGACGATCAGCTCAATATAAATCTAAACGACTCAGTTAGTGATTTCATCATGGGAAAACAATGGTGGGTGGAGAAACTAAGCTCTGTTCTACCTTCCGCATTAGTAGAAGAAATAATGAAAATCCCTTTACCAATTAACCCCCTCAGGGACAGATTATACTGGTGGCCAGCCAAAAAAGGCTGGTTCACCACCACAAGCGCCTATAACTTAATAACATCCACAGCCCACAGAACAACAGACGAGTTTTCATGGATTTGGAAAATTGATGCTGCACCAAAGATTAAAAATTTTCTATGGAAGATTAAACATAAAGGCCTTCCCACAACTTGTCGTTTAGCTCAGAAAGGGGTAGCGGTGCCAAACACTTGCACCTTTTGCAACCAAAGTGAGGAAGATGATATTCATCTGTTCATTGAATGCCCAATCAACAATTTCGAAGAACAATTTCCCAGAGAAATATCGGCACAAGTTGATTCCCTCATAATGGAAAACAGAGATATGAATCAGTATCTACAAATCTTAAGCTCCTCTCTCCAGATGGACAAGAAGCAATATATAGCAATCAGATGGTGGACAATCTGGTTTATTAGAAACCAAGCAATATTCCGGAATGTCAATATACCCTCTACCGAAGGAATTAAGAAGATGATCAGAGATAATATTGAAAACTGGAAGCGAGCAAACAAATGGAACCCAAATGACTCTGCAGAGTTACCAAAAAAGAAAGGAGATAAAGGCCTAACCACAAAACTCAAAAATACTTCCCGATGGAGGAAACCCCCGTTGGGCAAGTACAAACTAAACTTCGACGGTTCATTTATATCAACTTCTAAGAGCTCCATGGGTTACATCATTAGAGACGGGCTAGGAAATCCATTGTGTCTGGGAGGTGACACTATTGGCGGACAATCCCCGCTTATGGCAGAAGCCCGAGCACTACGACTAGGAATAGAGAAAGCTAAGGCACTACAGATCACTGATCTTATGATCGAAGGGGATTCCAAAATCATAACGGATTACCTAACTAAAAAGGCTGGATGCCCTTGGGAAATAGAAATGATCATGTCCGATATACAAGCACTTCTCAATGAAGTACCAAAAGTCAGTACATCCTACGTTCCCCGCACTGGTAACAGGGTAGCGGATAAGGTTGCACACCTTTGCTACTCGACCAAGGGGCCAGATTTATACTTTCATTCAGGTCTTCTTGACCTCATCCGACAGGATGCATTCGGATAGGTTCCCCTATCCGCTGTGCCCTGTTAGATGCTATCGGAGTGGGTTGGCCATCCGAATCTTTACCTAATCAAAAAAAAAAAAAAAACAGAGGGAGTCAAGGGGGTAAAAAAAATTAAAAATGAAGACCAAAGGGGATTCAAACTTCCTGACCTACAATCTCCTCATACACACCTCCAACCAGTTGGGCTATAACACAATCTTGTCTTAGAAACACACCTCTTTTTCTATATAATATAAAAAATAATTATTTTTTTTTTATATTTTTCCAGGGGGGCTCGAGCCACCGCATGCCTCCCCTGGCTCCGCCCCTGTTTACAAAGCTTTTTACTTAGTATATCATCACGTTCAGTTGTTTTTCGTGTTACCAGTTGTAACAACTACGGTTGAAATAACCTCCTTTGCTATGAGTATTATCAAGACGTAGGCTCCGTTTGAATGACCTATTTATAATGCAATTATACATTATGGATCATTAATATAAGCAAGGCATTAATGAGTTTATTTTTTTTTTAATTATAATGGATAATTTTTTTTTTCCATTCTTCTTCCTCCTCTCTCTGACCATCAACAGTCATCTTCTCCTCTCTCCCTCTTTAGTCTCGATATGTATCCTGCACAAAGGATCAATTCAACCTCTCCCTAATCTCCACCATTAATCTATCAATTTTATCCTACTCAAATCAAAACAAAAGAGGAAATTTCAATTAGTTAGATATTCCATTAGATCTAATTCGAATCGTGGATGATTGGTGAGGGTACGTATGACTGTATGTGTGGGGAAGAACAGGCCCGGACTTCCGCCATGCTCGGACTAGAGCTGTAAGGCTCGGTTTCACTCCTAGAAAGTTTGTGCTCCGAGGTCGGACAAGATTCGTTCCGTTCGCCGTCGATGCGAGGTTGGACAAGATTCGTTCCGTTCGCCGTCGATGAGTCAGTGGAGAACAATCGGGACCTCACGGGATCTGCTAGCTTAGCTGCTGAGGGAGGAGGGCGGAGGCGCTGTGGGTGGGGGAAGGCAGAAAGGGAGATGGGAAGGGGAAGAGGCGAAGAGCTGGGGAGGGGATGTAATATAAATTATGATTTATTTTTGTTATGCAAACGCTTATTATAAACATTGATTATTATAATACATAATGAGCCATTTATAATTAAAGCCTTAAACATGCAAACGGAGCCATATTTATACCATAAGATAAATGAAAACGTTGTGTGTTATATGAGTTCGCGTTATTCATTATTGTTTGTCGTCACTATGCCAGTATGCCCCCACCCCCACCCTCACCTTAAACCACTATGTATAAGAAATGACAAAACAAAACTCCACCTAAAGATGCTTAGGAAAATGAGCTTGTATTGAGTGTACAGAAACGCCACTAACTTGAGGAAATTACAAAGCAACAAATCTACCTATTGAGTTATGAGAGAGAGAACCCATGATTCTAGTGGGCTGACTGAGTCCACACCAAGATTTAATCTCTTTTTGAGTCTTGATTAGTGAAGTTTTACCGACAGATTACACCAAATTCGAGGTAAATGATCTCTTATAGGGTACAGTATAAGGAAACATGATGGCCAAAATTCATGGGGATCGTTCACCTCCAATCTCTGCAACTTGCTCGACAACACCATGGCCCAACTTCCTCTTTATTAGGGCTAAAGGCTAATCAATGATTTTGACAACAACCGCTTTACACACCACAATCAAGAGGCGACGTTGATGCCTTCATCTTGATCGAACCCTTGTTCGAACCCAGACATTGACCAAACCTAGATAGATATTACCCGAACTTGACCCGACTCGCTCTATTGTAAGCTCTACCTTAATTGTATGATGAAAAATGACAGATTTATAACACTGATATAGGTACTGGAATAACCTTTAAGATCCACACTCATTTTTGGTGTCAGCAAAAGAGGGAAAAAGACAAGAGCTCTCCAAGGTTATCTAATCTGTACATGCACTAGAATGAGTTCAGTGGTGCCGGTGGTGAAGAGGGTTGGGTCCGGTTGGAACTAGCCTATCTGAATCATCAACTCCAGACCCTGACGACGATGAAGAGGTTACATTTGCATCGCCCCCCACAGTGTAGTTGTTAGTCTGCAACACAGAGAGACCAAATTGATCACCAATAATGAAAATTAAAACCAAAGCCCTTTTGAAGTTCAGGTAATGTATGAAGTATGAACCTTGGACGAGCAAGCAGGGGCTGCTGCCATGTTATCGCCGTCTCCAGCTGTTCTTCGTGGTTGTCGTTCTTCAGCAGCTGTCGATTAATCCTCCACAGTAAGTTAAATGAGACAAGGTTGGGAAAGACATTCGGAAGAGAAATGAAAACATAAGAATTAAGAGGGAGGGAGGACTCACTGAGACGAGATCCATGGACGTGCAAGGGTGGAATCACCATTGGAAGCATAAGCAGCAGCAGCAGCACTGCAATGTGTCTCCTTCTACAGCTTAGACACCTGCTTATGGCCATTTCTTGATTCTTCCTTGTTAGAACACCAGAAGCAAAGAGACGGAGGAATACGTCGTTTTCTGTCAGGGAAATTGGCAAGGAAATGGAAAAGGAAAACAGGGATCCAAAGTCGTGAACAATTCAGCACACGAGCATATATGGCTCTTGCAATGGGGCCAGGCCTCCTACCCAACAGCAAAATCTGGCATCACTTATAAAGGTAATAGTGTGATACTTATATGCATCTATATATATACACACATGTGAGCCCAAGGGGAAGTGAGTTACAGACATCAACAAATCTCGAACCAAGTACTAAAACACACAAGAAAATGGAGACAGGTTGGAGGCTGAAGGACCTCGAATGCTATGAGCAAAATATTTTATAATGCTGTAGGAATATATAACTTTATTTTCCAACATCAAAAGTCTAAGTTTGTTCTTCTATACTCTTCCTATATATAAATTTAATAATGGAAAGCTTACCTTTTAAACTTGGATTTCGGTTTTCAAGACAAAAATTAGTAGGCTAATAGCAATAACATTAGCACAGACATACTCTTAACTCTCTAAGATCGAGAAGGTAAAGACTATTTGAACAGGAAGACAACATTTGAACTTCCACAACAGAAAAAAAAAAAAACAGAAGTACACAATGGGAAATGTGATGAGTTGTTTAATAGATTGAAAACTCCACCTCAAGATGGCAGGTCAACTTCAAACTTTGTAAACTTCGATTTTTAATGAATCAACTATTTACAATCTTTGAAAATTGAAACTTTTTTCCTGGGTTGAATGAGCGAATTGATGTATAATAAAATCAAGGCTCAACTTCTAACATACACTTTCCAGTTTCAAAGATTGAAGATGCTATCACCTATTTCGCAGCAGTCAATTTCGCCAAGCAACATCCTGGAAAAAGATTGGGGGAAAAACACAAATTAGATGTTACAAAGGTGTAAAGCATAATTAATGTTCTGTTGTGAAGCTGAATAAAAACAACTTACAGTGCTACACAAGCAACACTCTAGGAGCCAAAGTATTTCATTATATCATCATCATCAAGGATCTCATCAAGTGTGCCAGAACTGTTGATTGCAAGATCAAGTGGGCTAGGAAAGTCAAAATCCAGGGATAATTCGTGGAGCGGAGTACCAAATTGGCTATCAATAGGTCTATCCCCATCAGCATGAAATGAATCCACAGTATACGGTCTCAAGCTCCCTGCAGTGGCATCATAGTTTGTTCTATTTTGAAGCTCGGGATGAACTTCCCCATGCCTGGACCCAACATCGGTTTGGCCAATGCCAACATGCAATTGTTGATCATCACGCCTGCTACCAAACTTCATGGAAGGATCGCAGTAACCATAATCCCCACCGTGATGTAAATTGGGGTTCTGCAAAGATTGATATGACAATTGAGGATTGCCAGCATACATGTTCTGTGCTGGCATGGTATTGGCTACTGGAACGGCAGAGAAGAGGTTAAAATGGTTGAAGCTTGATATAGCTGGCTGAGAAATAGAATGGCTGCCAAAATCATTGTTCGGAGGTAGTGCAGGATGTATAATACCATTCTCCTGCTGGCTTCCACCTATCTGGGACTCAACAAGGTGAGTACTTGTGTGGTTTACATCAAGCACCGTGTTTCCAGATTCAAAGGCAACTCTCTCATCTCTAGATCGTGCAGATTCTTCTATAGCTGGTAGTTCGAATCCAATCAAGTGTGCAGCATCATTGTTTATATCAGGTACTGCTGCCGTCGTTGGTTTATTAGCCATGTTCTCATTTGAATCCCCCACACGCTGATGTTCTTTGGTTCTCGATTTGACACGAGCTCTTTTTTTCTTGGACTGTTTCTCTACTAAATCTTTACCCTGCACACGCTGTCCATTGTCATCACTGTGTTCAACAATTGGTTGTACTGATCCTGGTTGACTTCTCTTGTTGCCTTTTGACAACGTTGAGATTACAACATCATCATTACCATCAACATCATAGTCACTATCACTACTAACTGCCGGTTTTCTCTTCTCACCAGGGGTAGCTGGAGGGCCCTCTATAAGACCCGACATACCATTATCACTGCTAGGCTGCTGATTGAGAGATTCCTCCTTGCTCAAAACACCTAACCAAATTGCACTTTCCTTGGCAGTCATCTTATCTTGTAAGCATTTCGACTGGCGCACAAGCCTCCTTATCTTGGTAATGTCAGGAGACATATGCTTAATTACAGCGGTTAAGACTCCAACTTTCCACATCTTCTTCAAGTCATGGGGCTTTTTATACGGAGGGCTTTGACCCTGAGACATACCCATTCCCGCCCACCAACTCTCATCTCCAGAAGGCCACCAAGGCGGAGGAACTCCCTTCTCTAGTGGGAACTTTCTTTGAGGGGGAACACAATGTTGCATCAACGAAGATAAGAGCGACCCCAACGTGCCGTCTTGTAAATCATGAAGAGTGCTTTGAGCACTCCCTTTCCCTCTAGCACCCTCACTCAATATCAAACACTCAGCTTCATATTTGGCTATGGCAGCAGGGCCATTTTTATCAAACTTGACCTTCTCTTTCCACCAGGCTCTCAAGTTATCCGAAGCCCCACTGACCGGTTTCCCCTTCTCGGGGATGATACCATAGACGAAACCTCGCGCCTTGCAAACCTCCATCAACTTCAACATATACTTCAAAATCCCGTCTTGAGCACGAGACATCTTCTTCCTCCTGGCCTGATCAGTAGTCGGCTTCGGCTTTTGCTTCTCGGCAGCTTCTTGCTCTGCAAGCTTCTTCTGTTTCTCCTTGAGCCTCTTCAGTTTAACACGGTCTTTCCACATCCGTGTCCTCAAATCGTCGGCTTCAATTTCCTCATCACTGACATCTTTCTCTGCTATGCTTTCATCCCTTATTTCATCCACATCCAAATCCGAGCTACAGGCATTTCACAAGAGCAAAAGCAAAATTCCTCAATCATAATCCATTGATGCATCGAAAGAAAACTAATATCTCAATCAAAATCATCATATCACAGCGTGGGAATCAACAAAATTTTGCCAGCATGAAATCAACCGAATTGGCGGGTAAAAACGAACTGCGTACGGCCAAACTTAATACAAGCAATCAAAGCAATTAAAATTAGGGTTTGCGAGGACGCTTACTTGTAATCGGCTGCAATCTCCGCCCCAATCTCCTCCAATTCAGCCATTTGATATGGAAAAACCAATCCTCAATCTCGCAATCGCAGTTAGCGGCAATCGTGAATTGCAAATCCCTCTCCACTCCGGTGCTCCCGATTGCTCGAAATCCCGAAAAACCAAAACGATAAATTTATGAAAGCGATGAAAAATGATACACCGAATCCAAAAAATATTACGAAGATACAGAGAATCGAAATCGGGGGGAAAAAGGTGGGAAGAGAAAAGGTTGGGACATGAACCCGTCGGGGTTGCAACTTGCAAAGGTCAAAGAGATGCAGAGCACCGGAGACGCCGCACGGACACGAAGTAACCATTTTCGCGGGTCCGGATCCGGAGCCGGATCCCCGTTTTTGCGTCTTACGGAGTTTTCATAAAACCACCCAGAAATTAGGTAATTATAGAAAACCACCCGTAAATTTTGTTTTATCTGAAAAAATCACCCCAAGTTCCCAACTCTATTTATTTGTATAAGATATTAAGAAAATATTAATTATCACTTTCTTCATAGATGTTTTAGTAAATATATGTTTTATAAAAAGGTTTAATTTTCATATAAAAATTATGGGTTATTTTTTGAAAGAAAATTTAATTTTAATTGATGATTGATTGTTTTAAAGTTGATCAAATTAAGGGTGGTTTTGTTAAAGCATCCATATTTTATTGCTGGTTTTATGCAATTACAATAAGTTAAAAATACTTAAAACAAATTAAAATTTTACGGAATTAATACCTTAATTAAATAAATTATCATAAGTAAAAAAAAAAGAATCAAAATAACAAATTGGGTAAAGAGTAAAGACAAAGGTGATTTGTTGTTCAAAAGTGGTTCGAGTATATGGCTAATGGAGGAGGAATGGGTGCGTGAGTGGGTGATTGGAAAAACCCAACAAGAGCATTTATGAGAATATTTTTTTTAAAAAAAAAAATCGAAAAGTGATCAATAGTATAAAAATTGTAAGAGGAAATAGCAAAAGGTGAAGACTGAAAGAACAATTTTCCATATAGCCGATTCCCCAAAGAATAACCTTTTGGGTTCATTGTCTTTTTAAACTTTATTCAAAGTTTGATTTTTTTTTTCCAGGTAAAAGTCTTGTTGGGTCCAATCAGAAAGCCCAATAATAAGTCAGACTGGGACACTATTTCAAAACTAATTGGCATTAGATGGGGATTCACAAGTTTCCACAAACCCCCTCTCACTTGCGAATCCATCACAAGTCTAGTCCGATTGGAATTGATATCACAAATGTCCCAACATTTTTTATATAAATTTTTTATATTTGATCTATTTCGCGATAAATAGACTCTATAAAAATATTGAGTTTTTTTTTTTAAATTTATGGATATAAATTGTTTTATCTCAACATTTAAGAAACTCACAACTAGTTAATCGAGTTTCTTACTACATTAGTCATCCAGTTTCTTCATTTATAGACTAGTTGGTTTTATAAAAACACTCGCAATAAAGCTACCACGTAGTCTAACTAATTTGCTACTCAATTCGTATCATAAAATTTGATGTTTTAAAAAAATACATATTTATTATAAAATGCTTTATGTTCAATAAGATATGAGAGGGGGGCAAAGGTTTTTTTTCATAAATAAATAGAAGTATGTTTAATTATTATTTTACTTGAGTTTTGTATTGGATTTTTTTTAATCCAAAAAAAAAATCAAATTTTGTGACACGGACATCAATTAACTTAGTTTTTAAAAATAAAAATATAAGCATACACTGTAAAATCTGTAAGCTTGTGATGTAGAAGAAATGGAGGAGAAGAGGGAGAAGACGGAAGAGAGTAATCAGGGTAGAAGTTGTCATTGATAGACCGAATAGTTGAGTTCTGTTACAACTGAGCTTGACTATATATAGCCAGCAACTCACAAAGCGGGAAAGTAGAATAGGAAAAATTATATAAGATGGAACAAGTTTATGAAACTTTACATAACTCCCACACCCCCTCAAGTTGGAGGATGAGAAATCATTCACAGATTGCCCAATGTAGATGAATACACATGATCAGGGAGTGGCTTTGTGAGCAAGTCTGCGAGCTCCAACTGTGTGGGAACATGTGAAATTGTGATCGAACCTTCAATGATCTTTGATCGAACAAAATGACAATCCAAGTCAATATGCTTGGTCCTCGCATGGAACACCGGATTCTTGGCTATATGGATTGCTGCCAAGTTATCACACTTCAAGGGAATTGGCAAAATTTCTGTCACCCCCAATTCATGAAACAACCTTGATAGCCCTGCCAATTCTAAACAAAAACGACGCATACTTCTATACTCGACTTCTGCAGAAGATAAACTGACCATATATTGCTTCTTTGACTTCCAAGATATAGGGCATCCACCAAATGAAACAAAATATCCAAAAACATAATTCCTTGTGTGATGACATGAAGCCCAATCCGAGTCACAATAAGCTTGCAAATCAAAATTTGAGGAGGAATTGAATTGCAGTCCCAAATCTGATTTGCCTTTCAGATATCTAAGAAGGTGAATTGCAGCTTGATAGTGCTCTACTGAAGGTTGCTGCATATATTGACTGAGGTGCTGTATGGTGAAGGAAATGTCAGGACGAGTGTTTGTGTGAAAATTGAGTTTGCCAATCAATTTTCTGTAAGCACTCGAATCAGAGATCAAATGCGGAAGACAAAAAGAAACATGCAAGAAATTTTCTGCTAATGCTGAAACATCTCAGGAGCCCGCTAATGGTCCTACAAACACTAATATTCCCACTATTCCAGGCTTGACTGCAAACCAGTGTGCACATCTTATGGCTCTATTGAATGCACCATCTATTGCATCAACTTCAGACATTGGAGTCTGTAACATGGCCGGTATCTTCAACTCTAATCTTGTCAAATTTTCTTGTTCAATTTTAGATAAAGATATCAAAACTGACAAGAATACTTGGATTATTGACACTGGAGCTACCGATCACATGTGTTATGATGATTCTTTGTTCAAGGATGAGTTTTTACTTTTCAAGCCATTTATAATGCTCTTCCAAATAAATCTATCATTCCTGTCAATGTTTGTGGCACTGTACTTACTCCTGCTTCCCTAACATTACAGAATGTCTTATATGTTCCTCAATTCAAATACAATTTGCTTTCCATAAGTAAGTTGTGCAGGCAGATAAAGTGTTATGCATTTTTCATTGACAAAGTTTGTGTTGCAGGGCTATTCAATGAGGAGGTCATTGGTTCTTGGTAAGGAGCTGGATGGACTGTATCTACTCACCAAGGAACTTGCTCAAAATGCTGATGTCTTAGCTTCAGTTTCAGATTTACATGTTTTTTCTTCATTTCCTCATGACAGTAAAGTTTCAGTTTCATCTTGTACTGATCATGATAAGTCTTTGATTTTACCTATCATCTCTGCTTGTAATGTTGATTCACTTGTATCCTGGCATGCTAGACTCGGGCATTTACCTTTGAATAAAGTCATGAAACTTACTTCTTTGCTTAATGTCTCTAAATTTGATATGGAAAATGTGGTTTGTGATGTTTGTCATCAATCAAAACAACACAAACTACCTTTTCCTAAGAGTGTTATTTCTTCTTCTCAGTCGTAGAGGACGCTTTCAGCGATGTCCTTGCTCAGAGAATTTAGAATCCAATATATCACCATGTCCTTCGCCCTCTGCCATTGACGATACCGAGGATCTGTAGGAAACGGTGTCGGAATTGAGCCATCAACCGGGTCAATCTTGTTTTTTCGCAGACAAAGCAATCAACATAGAGCGACGCCAACCACCGACTCAAGCGCCATCAAAGAGCTTTGAAACCAGAACTTTCCCCGGATTGTCGAAGGGATGCAAGTAAAAAGGATGCGTAGCATCAACAACAATTGCGAAATCCATATCGCAAGAAACGAAATCGAGCAATCGTCGAAAAAACGAAATCGAAAAAATTCGTTGAACAAAAAGCAACGAACAGAAATCGAGCAAGAATACTCGAATCAGAGATCAAATGCGGAAGACAAAAAGAAACAGATTCAAGATCTCGCTGATACCATGTAGAATCTGCAAGCTTGTGATGTAGAAGAAATGGAGGAGAAGAGGGAGAAGATGGAAGAGAGTAATTAAGGTAGAAGTTGTCATTGATAGACCGAATAGTTGAGTTCTGTTACAACTGAGCTCGACTATATATAGCCAGCAACTCACAAAGCGGGAAAGTAGAATAGGAAAAATTACATAAGATGGAACAAGTTTATGAAACTTTACATAACTCCCACACCTCAATCTCTCGATTAATCAGACAATGATTTGTATTATTTTTCGAATTCTTACCTTTAACAAAAAAAATGTTTTGGCTTTACTCATATGAGTATATGACTGATATGTAATTATCTTTATTATTTCAATAAAGCAAACCTATTGGTACGGTTCTTACCAAAAAAAAAAAAACTTAGTTTTGGCTTTTAATGTATTACAGTAATGCTAAGTTGCATAATACAAGTCTACAACTAGAATTTTTTACAAAATGAAAAACAATGGATACTCAACTGTGTACTCAATCAGCACTATTTCTTATCAGTTTAAAGAATTCCTATTGGAAAATTCTGAAGACGAATGAAGAACCTTTGAGGTCGATGAAGTGTTTATTAGCTTCCAGGGACTGTATAAAGACAGTGTCTTTCGCCTCCTCGCTAGCTCCCGTCTGAGTCGCATACTCAAGTGCCATCTCATAGTCCACCTGCGATTTCAATAATCCATAAGACAGTGGTATTTTATCCTCAGAAACTAGAGCGAAAAACAACGGATGGTTTCACACCCTCACCTGTTCAACATGTTTAGCGAGCATCTCCTTGAGTGTCTCCACTGTGACCGCACGAACCACCACCTTATCCACTAAATCTGCATTCTTGCCCTCAAAACGTCTCTTCTTTGCTATGTGTTGTTGTGCCATCTCCCTTAGGACGTCATATACAGAATTTGTAACATCGGGAATGTACCTGTGGAGGTTGGATACTGTCAATATATCGACACAAGGGGAAAAAGGCATGTACTGCTTGAAATCTGCAAGAGCACTGACTTGCTTAAGTTTCGCTTTCTCTCCTGCTGCTCTCGAAATTGATTTCTCTTTACTATTTTCAGCCTCAGCTGTACACAGCATTGTTGTATTGCTGACTAAAAAAATATAGGAGGGTCAGAACATAGAACATCATTACCATGCCAGCAGCAGGGGCACACAAATCTTTAGGCGGTTACCTTCACGGCAGAAGCTATTTCACTAATATCATCTCCAATGTATTCCTTCCCCGTTCCCTTGAAGGGGATTTTTGTACTCACGATGCTCACAAAAACTCCAATCTTATCTTGATTCTGGTTGATCTTGTAGATTGTCCAACTGTAAAGTATAGTTGAAATTTGACGTCCAATTATGGAGCTAAAATAACATTAATTAACTGAAAAGCTTAATAAAAGAGTCGTTTACTTGATCCTCTTCATGGCAGTCCGGGTGACAACATCAGCTCCTTGCTCAAAAAGAAGAGGAATCCGATTAGCATAGCGAAAAATATTTAAACCCTGTAAAACAAACAAGGAAAACATCATGTGTTTAGTTCCTTGTGGCAAATCCAAGATGTTTCGGAGCTATTTGTAATCAGCTAATGTATGCACATAACTAATATATTAAGAATTTTACACATTTGCTTCAGGTAACTGGAATGCTCTTAGTTGAGCAATTATAATTGCTTTTAAATAAACATTAGGAATGTTGAAGGTTCTATGATTCTTTTGGCACTCATTCTTCTGAGCGTTCTGAGTTTTGGGACAGCTAGAGAAGGATGAAGGGAATAAGGATATTAGGATGGAAAGAGTACCTGTTTAACATCCTTGCCGCCAATACTGACCCCAGCTTCTACCAAAAACGGGTGGCCTTCAAATACATGAGGACTGCATAAAGGGTTTCCAAACAAAGTACGTAAAATTACGCCTTAAGTTAACTGAAAGGAAACATGGTAGTGAAGCACGACTGCAAGAGAAAGCTTATGTGGCATGAAAGAACAACCTGCCTGAGTAGGTAGCTACCATATCAGGATGCAATTCTTTTATAATACCCAGCCGCAAATTGTACTCTCCAGCAGGACTGAGACACTGCCAAGTAGTCCAGAGGGCATATACCATGATTTCAAAAATATAGAGTTGAAGAAATCAATATAATCACATAAGCTTTCAACATTGAGACCATCTTACATCTCCACTAGGATCATTAAATTTTGCCTGTCGGAACAACTGATGGATGCGAACTAGTTGCTGAGATGTTAACGATTTTACAGACATTTTGGGACTAAAATCTGGGCCCATTTCTTCTGAAAAAAGGCAAGAATCAAATCTTAGATTAGTAAGTTACAATATTGATATTTGTCCACAAAAAAAAATGCTCGGAAATATAAGCAAAAATGAAGAAAATAGGCAAATCTGTTCTATTGTCCATTTTAGGATGATTATTTAAGTATTGGGAAATATTTCTAGGCTTCTAGCTATATGAGGCTGTAAGGGTCTGTTTGGCACAAGGTGTGTTGATTGTAAACACGGAGCTTATTTGCGCCAACAAGGAGTTGATAAGGAACTTATAGCTAACAATGAGCTTGCACCAAACAAACCCTTAAATATATTATCAGAGGAAATAAATACGTCTACAGCATAGGGGCTTACCAATTAGGCGCACGGCATGAGTTTTCCCTATATTCACAAACTCGTGCTGAAGAAACTGGAGAAGGGTTGGCTTGGAGGTTTCAGTAATCAGCCGTTTGATCAGTAGTAGATCAACAGCTGATGGATGATACTTTGTTTCCACAGGCACTGGAGGCATTACATCAGTCCTTCGCGCAAATTTTACAGTAACATTTTTACTGCATTAAGAAAGATGTTTTAGCTTAAATATACAAAAGTGCTATTTCAGGTGCTACCAGGAGAGAGAGAGAGAGAGAGGGAGAGAGAGACAGACTGCGATAAGGATGGGAGGATAACATACTCTGATGTTTCAGAAACAAACTTGAATAGAAACTGAGCATAAGGTGTGATTACCGCCATTTGACGCATATAATGCAATATCTTTGACTACAAGTACACAAAGAAAAACCATGAAAACATATATGAAAATAATCAAAGCGGCTATAAGATTGGAGAAGCATGAATGTCAGAATAGCAATATTATACATACTCGATAAGTTGTCCAATTCCCCTCAATAACAACTTGAATTTCAGCTCCATGCCATCCTTCCTTGTTCTCACGTTTTTCATGTACGTGAATGTGAGGAATGTTTCTGGAAATAAAGCAGAATTGATATCTCTTAATCAAAAGAAGAAAGAAGTTCACACACAAGCCACAAAAGTTTTTGGCATAAAAAATATTAAATATAGCCAAAAATGAGTTAATAGGGTGAGGTGGTGGGAATGCAAGTACAGCAAGATAAATGAAGAAAAATTATAACAGTTGTATCTGAGCTTATCTCAAACCATACCGATGAATGTCAATGTCCAAGCGGCAGAATGACTGGAAACTTTGACCCCTCATTGCTGATGCAATGTCAATAGGGAGCCCAGTACTCATCTTGGACCAGATTAATGCCTTGTGGAATGCAATGTAGATCAAGAAACTGAGTCAGTTAATAGCGCTGCATGATTGCATCAAGTAAAAAGCTTGATTTCACTTTTGACACTTGTTATTTTTCTTACAAATCAGACATTAACAAAACATAGCAATGAATTTGACCAATTTTTTTTAATGATCAAATTATATAGTATGATCACAACCACAAGTCCATAATTGTGAAGCATGAAGTGCAACTGTGCAAGCAATATATACGTAATCATTACCATCTTTGCACCTAGACCAAACTTTCCACGTGTTTGCTTCAAGCCATATTTTGTGCCGGACAAAACTGCGAGTAACATGAACTGTTATAATTTTTTCAAATACACACACACACACACATAAAGACACATACAAAAACTATATCAAATAGGCAAATAGCTCAATAATGAACTGCACAAGTGTAGGCAAAATTAATAAAAAGCCACAAACCTCGTCCAAACATATTTGGGATGTCATCATGTGACATTCCTCTTCCATTGTCCTAAAGAGATTTGATCCACGGTAAAAATGCTAATAGAATATAAAAATATATGGTGATTGATGAATATGTGTACATCAAACCTTGCAAATCACCCTGTAAAATGATGCTTCACCTCGACCTCTAACAGTCTTTGCAACAGAGGGCTCTTTGACTTTCTTTCCAAGGGAAGCATTTTTAGCTTGAATTTCTTGTTCCCTAGTTTCTTTAGCAACACGTTTCTATTGGCACAAAGATGTAGATAAAAGAAAAATCAGCACGAACTGACTACTTCCCTATCTCCAAATTCAATATCATGTGTGATAAAATATTCCCTAGTTTCTTTAGCAACACGTTTCTATTGGCACAAAGATGTAGATAAATGAAAAATCAGCACAAACTAACTACTTCCCTATCTCCAAATTCAATATCATGTGTGATAAAATATTCTATGATGATAATACTATTCCTAAGAGACACGTCCTATCCTTATGCCTTCAGTGCAAGATTTAGAGATACCCGACCTCACGAGCTTTAGCAGTCTCAAAATCGTCATAAAGTGCTTCATCGACACGCTCTCGGTCAATGAGGCCAATCATGGAATTGAAAGCGCTTTTTCCAATTTCTTGACTGCAATAACAAAGCTGATTAAAGAACAAAGAATATTCCTAATTATGAAAGGCACATAGTTCAGAGACGTACATCGTAATCTCCACCACAGGAAGCTCAGATATAGACTCTGCCGAATCCAGAGAGTTTTCAACAAGCTCTCTAACAGTAGTATACAGACTCTTTCCAGGCTGAAAAATAACACAATGGTATCTAAGTAATCAAATTGCATCAGTCAGATTGCTTTAGTCTTCAAAATATCAAAATTAAATTGTTCAGCTGAAATTGAAAATTTTAAATCATAGAAATGAAATACGAAGCAAAATCGAGCACCAATTGAGCAACAAAATAAGCAATTAGGCATAGACCTAGCTAACAATCAAATGGACACTCACATTATCGAAACCGGCAATGTTCTTATTCTCAGCAAAGAACTCCGCAGGCGATTCTGAAAAAGGAAATTAGAAAAGGAAAGAAAATCAGTTCCTCGATAGAATTAGAATTCGAAAAAAATCACATGCAAGGAGATTATTACTCTGCTTGAGAACGCTTTCTTTGGGCTTTCTCGGAGCCTTCGATTTGCCCTTTTTTGGCTCGCTAGGGCTTTCGCTGCTACCCCCAATCTCCATGGACGCGAATGAATTACTCCTTACAAAAATGAGGGCTTCACGATCCGATCTCAGAGTATGATCAGCTCCACTCGCTCAGCTACTCTCGAGCTCAATTTGGGGTTTTACCGTTTTAGACTTTTAGGGTTTGGAAGAACAGCCAGAACGCAATCCAAGGGAAAAATGTTTTCCCTTCGTTTAATTCTGTTCCCGCCACTAGAAAGTCAAGTCTGGGCCCAAATGGTTTTTTCTGGGCCGGATGTGTTGGGCTTTAGGCCCACGAAGACAATATGAACCAAAAGCTGTAGCCAAATTATATAGACGAGAACTTCTTCACCGCTAATATTTTATTTGTCAACTAATAAGCAAATTTTTTTTGTTCGAATGAAACTATGAAAGTGATTTGATCAGAAGTTGCGACAACGACAGCTGATGGACTCGCCTCTTGTGGATACGTAATCCGTGATGATCAAAGCAGAGTTGTTAAGTACGGGTTGCAGTTGCAGAGCTACAGAAAGACTTTTGCTTTGCAAGCTGAGGTCCTAGGTCTACATCATGAGATGATGGAAGTTCAACGAATGGGGATCACTCATCTTGAGGTGGAGAGAGATTGTCTCACGGCAATTAAAGTCGTTAAAGGGTGTGAAAGTGTTCGTGGGAGATTGAGATGACGGTGTCTAACGTTCTTGTCATCGGTCGGTTCCTTATTCGTGTTTTGTATTCCCATATATTTAGAGATGGAAATCGGGTTGCTGACCGGCTTGCACACCTTGGATGACTTCTATTGATTGGAGGTCTGATGGTGTGATCGGCGATCTCGTCCGTAAGGATGCTGTTAGGAACAAGAATATTACTCTATGGATTATAAGTGTAATAACTAGTGAAGTGGGCATGGGTTTATAAATACATGTAAAATGTATTGTACGGGCATCAAACAATTAATCAAAAACCTTACTACATTTCCCCTTATTCCTTCTACCTTCTCTGATCTCTCTCTGAAACATTTTTCTCATTCCCATCTTCTCTCACAAAATCATCATAGAACTCATATCTTCAACCTATCCGACCTTCGGGTCATGACAATTGGTATCTAGAGCTAGCGATTCTTACGAACTATTCTAACAACCATGGTTGTCGCCAACAAAGTCTGAAATTCCAAGCCTTCAATGGCGGACGAATGACGAAATCTCAGCCTCGGCTGATGCGAATTTGGCGGCCTTCGATTCTCGATCGCTGCATTCGATCATCCCATAAATTGTTTGGTTTTTTTTTTGCTTAATTCCCTCCTCCAAATCTCTGCAGTTGCTTGGTTTGAGAAAATCCAACGTCCTTCCTCCAATCCGATGCTTTATGTCGTTCGGTCCAATCCCACCTGCCCACCCTTCCCTTTCTTCCTCTGATTTTGATTGGTCTCTTTCACGTCCTGGTCTGTTCCCTATATCCACCTGATCTAGGGTCATCCACTCATATCCTCGTTGGCTGTTGATTAGTGTTCCGATGGGCTTTCCCTGGCACACCACCTGCTCTTTCGGGCATCCTTCACCTTTCTCGCTCACCTTCCCTAGACAGCTTGACTTCTCCGACCTCCTTTGTCCCTGGTCGCGGCCAGAGTCACCTCTTGCCACCATGGCCATCTCTAGTTCTATGGTGCTCTCATGGCTCCGTGGCCTAGGTTTTCCATGGGCCCGAGAGAGGGCCATACTTCAAGCCCGTTTGGTGTTCTTTGCTGCCTAAAGGAGGAAAAAAAGTAATATATATGGGCGCGCTCCGGTGAAAACCAATATTGTGGTAAAAACCGTGAGGAGCATTTTGATTGGTTGACACTGTGGGGCTCACAGATGGGCTATTTTGATAGCAAATTGCAACTTTACCCATACTTTATAAAAATTACAAATTTGTTCAAACCTTTTATAATTTTGTCAAAGTGATATTACGAATATTATAAATGACTTTTAGTGGTACTAACTACCATAATCTACTAACTATATTATGAATAATAAGTTTTTTGTGGTTTTAAGCCCACCACGCTCTGCAACTAAAACTTCAAGCCAAAGCGGTTTGACCCATACATGAACGTAGTTACTGTGGACCGTCGGCGTTCCTGTAGCTTTCGACTTTCTAGAGGTGACTAACCTTCAACCAGGCCTCCCTTAGTCCAGACTGAGCACATATCTGTTTCGTTTCCTACCTTAGATCGTAGTCTCTAGCTTTTGGTTTTGATTTTAAGAGAGTGAAGGGATTTGAATCAAGAAAACAGATGATTCAGAACATAGTGTTCAATTAAGTAGCTTTCCTTTTCTTAAAAACAAACTTTATTGAATTTGGAAAATAGTACAACACACAAGCATCCTTACGGTCCACAGTAACTACGTTCAGAAGATCCATTGAAGGGTTTTAAACCTTAGAGTGATGGAAACCCCAATCTACTCAAATTCAAAACGCTTCTACTTCCCTTTCTGATTTACAAGACTCTTTCTCTCTTCTCATATGGTTTTTCTCTCTCTGGGATTCGATGCCTTGAGAAGTCTGAGAATGGCTCTATTTATAGAGCCGAAGAGAGAGCATTGGATACCTTCCAACGTCTCTTTTTAACAAATGGCCGACAGATGGGCCCCTACGCACTCAGAAAGCAACAAAAGCACACAGTGTTGACTCAATAATACCACTCACATGCTAAATAGTAAAAAGGAAAAAGACAAAGCATGTAAAGGCTGACCAGATTCTTTAATAATTTAGCTGCATTCGTCCAGGTTCCAGACTCCTTCTTCACCCATGTTGGCTTCCAAATCATCATCACCGTTATCATAATCTTGTACTAAATCCAGAGTATTATCAACCTCTAGATCATGTTCATTGTCTAGATCGAGATCTAGCATTAGTCCTTTAGTGTATTCTCGATCCCAAGCAATTAGCATATCAATCATTCTCTCGTGGCCTTCTTTATCTAAAAATTGCCCGGCTTCTATTTGTGCTAGATAGAGCTCAATGGACTCGGACCTGTCTATAGCTTGCTGCATTAATGGCTTGAGTTGTGAGCTTATGATAAATGTTGTATTTCCAACTTTGAATATCCCACAATCAGTGTGTCGATATTTGGTGATGTAATAGTAGATGTAAAAGAACCCTTTAGCTCTTGCGACCCATGGATGCCTTACTGTGTCCTGACGCCCTTCTAAATCTGCCACGAACTAGTACTCTTCTTTGAACAAAATGAGAATTAAATAATGTGGTAACTGGGTTTTTCCCTGGTTAACATCCAAACAGGCACAATAAACTCGACATCCTTCTATCTCCTTCACGCGTTCGAACTTAGCAACTCCGAGGAAGACCTCCTTTTGGAACTTGGTGAAGTATTTGAGCATGATGTTCTCTTCTTCTTCCTTTGGCCACCATCGGTTAATTTTATAGAGTCTGCTACACATTCCATATTTCCACGACTTTAAGTAATATGCATCTTCAACTGGCATGATGAGTAATGATAATCCTCCCACTCTTGCACGGTTGTTTGTTACAAAATGCGTAAACCATTCGTCTACTACTACTGGCAGTCTTCTGATCCTTTCAGATTCCTCCCAGTAGAAGTATCTGAAATCCCTCATCCTCCATCTCTTACATATTTCTTCTTGGAGTTCAACAGGTAGTTGAAGAACTTTTATTATCATTTCCATAGTTAGGAATCTTATAACCGTTCTGTGTCTCGTTTCTAACAGTCCACGACGGTATCTATTGGTAGTAAAGTTTCCAAAATCAACAGAAATATAAAAACTAGGAGGGGAAACCCATCTATGATATTCTCTTATCTCGCCTAGAAGATCAATATCCCAAGGGTTGGTTACCCATCGGGGATTTTCACAGCGAGTTTGACGCCTTTGATCCATCAGCTAATTCTCTAGTTAGGTTGTCTCCTAGAGAATTTTTTGATCCCTGCACATGTTCAACAGTGAAGGTGAATTGATTAAGGGCTAATTGCCAACGCATGAGTCTCCCATGAGCTTTCATATTATCAAGATTATTATTTATGAAACCCAATATTCCTTTACAATATGTTCTGATTGTAAAAGGTTTAGGAGCTAAGAAGATTATAAACTTTTGGATTCCACGATAAATTGCAAGAATCTCCTTTTGACCTTTTCCATGACAGTGTAATTATATTCAGATTTGTTGAAGTTGCCACTGTTGTATCTACAAAGCTTATTATCTTTCTTTAGTTTTAAAACAGCTCCCCAATGATAATCACTAGCATCTGTCTCAAGAACTAACTCATCTTCTTCATTAGGTAAAGTCAATATTGAAAGTTTTTCACATCTTCTTTTCAGCTCTTGGACTGTTTTAGTATCTAAATGAGTCCAATTCCAAACTTGATCTTTCTTTAATTTAACATGTAGAGGTTTTCTTAATTTGGCTAGATCTTTAATAAAATTAGAAGCATAAGTAAGACAACCTAGAAATCTTTCTAGTTGTTTTCTATACTTGATTTCATCAGGAAATTTTTCTATCTTTTCTAAGATATGTTCTTGCAAGACAATTTGACCTACTTTAATCTTTAATCATAGGAACTCAATTTCAGGTTCAGCATAGATGCATTTCTTTTGTTCTAGAATTATTCCATGGTCAATACATTTTTGGGTTATAGCTTTCAAGTCATGCTTATGTTGCTCTATGGTTTTAGAGAAGATTAAGATATCATCAATATAAACAAGACAACAATGTTTAAATTCTTTGAAAACATTATCCATTCTTCTCTGAAATATTTGAGGTGCATTTTTCAAACCAAAGGGCATGACTACCCATTCATAGTGTCCTTGTGGGGCACTAAAGGCAGTAAGTGGAATACTTTCTTCGTTCATCTTTACTTTCCAATAACCACTTTTGCAATCCATTTTAGAGAACCAAGTGGCTCCCTGTATTCTATTAAATAAAACTGTCTTATTAGGGATGTAATATCAATAAAAACCAGTACTATCATTAAGCTTTTTATAATTGATAACCATTATAGCTTTTCCTCTTTTTTCTTCAGCCTGATTCCTGACCATAAAGGCAGGACTAGAATGAGGACTTTTACTTTCTCGAATTAATCCTTTCTTCAAAAGCTCATCAATTTGTTCTTTGAATTCTTGTTGATCCTTGTAAGTGTAAACCATTTGTTTTACTCTAATGACAGCTTTGGAATCTATTAATTCTATGGTAGCAAATGATTTATCTTTTTCCCAAAATTTTAAAGGATTTTCATAATATAATTCCTTACACATTTTTTCTTGTTGCTTAAGAATTTTTTATTTTAATGTTACCTCACCTATAGAGAGTGCAAACTCTCTTTGTGTATGAAGAATATATTCCTCACCACGCTTAGTGTGCGTAAATTCTATTGCTTTGTGTGTATAAGCTTGTTTAATCTTTTTAACCCAAGCGTCTTCTCCATTGATGTTGAAGACCATCATGTCTAGGTGTTGTGTTACCGGAACATGGAGTCTTTGGAAGTTATTTCCAATTAGCATATCATGTGAGGGCTGATCAGTAGCCCAGAGTGTAGGAATTACACATTGGACACCTCTTATCATGATAGGTACATCAGAAGCTAATTCTGAATAAACCATGATACTATCATCAGCTATTCTAGCTTGAATTGGTCTACGAGACTTCTGCCAAATAAACTCAGGAAATAATGCCTTCTTACCAAAGCATACTGAACATCCGCTGTCTACAAAGGCACATAACTCATATTTATTGAATCCTTCTAAGCAAATACTTATTGAGATATAAGTGCTATTGGGGTTGGTAATCCTATAGTTTTTCTTTAGTGACTCTTTGCTAACATGTTCAAGGCTTTCTTCTACTCTCATATTATCTCCATAGAGATGCCTGAAGTCTATTACTTCCATCCTCATACCTATTTCATCTTCAAATAATGGATCTGTGAGAGTTTCTTTAAGTTTGAGATCCTTAGCTCTTGGATCATTTTCATAGATAGGTTCACTATAGGTTTTAGTGGAATATCCTATTATCTTCCCTTTTGGCTCAGAACTAGATGATCCTTCTTGATCTTCTCTAACCTTTAGGACTGTTGGAGGTATTGAACCCGATCCCCTAAAAGGACAAGAGCCTAAATCTACACTATGCCTGGCTGGTTATCTTATAATTTTATTTTCTAGTTTTTTGTTTAACGCTGCTACCATGCTCGCTATGTCTTCATCTACCACAAATGATCTATCTCTTCTACTCGTAGTAGTTCCCTGATTCCTCGAGGTAATACTAAGATTAGGATTTCACCTAAAACTAGTGTTTCTAGATAAACTTGGACATCTAGAGAGACTGACTGGTGGTTTAGCATTCGTATGGATTCTACCTTCCCCATCTATGGTTAAAACTTTGTCATTGCTAGTGGATGTAGAATTTTCAAATGCATTTACCCAAATGGTTTTGAGTCTTATTTGATCAGGTTTTAGCTTAACAGGCACAACCTCTTTGCTTGGACCTACAATCTCGTGTTTCTCAGCTTCTACTATATGGCATTTTCGTGGAGGATTTGTTGTATTCTCAAGTTTATAAACTACCTTCCACTTTAATTGTAAAGGACAAGTTCCCTTATGCATACTAATACCTTCTGTTAATAATTTTATGGCTAAGAATTTAGATGCATAATGATCTTCTAGACTAACATAATAGTTAGGTCTACAGATCCAAGAAACTACTCCTTGACTCAAATTACAGACTATACCACTAATGCATTGATCACTAAACTTTTTATGCCTAGTGTCACAAACAAAATTAATGCATTGCACATCTTTTCCATAGTCTTGTAATGGAGTTATAATTACTTGGATGCCACATATGAAGATTTTTTTTTTATCTTTGTTATGTTTTTGGATATTTGCCCAATTAATTAAGTTTACTTCATTTGCTTGATTTTCATTGTTCTTGACAGTTACATCTCCAGACATTTCTTCGCAAACATACTTAGCATATTTAGAGAACAATGATTTTTTAACAAACTGTTCTTTAGCGATGATCGGGAAATCAACCCCTCATCTCGTCATTTCTTCAACTTGTTCCTCATCAATAGAGGTTTCAGCTTGCTTGTTCACCTTCTATTGACTCATTTTCAGATTCTATATCTTCTTCAAGCTTTTCTTCTATTATTTCTACTATCCCTTTGTTATTTCGTAGGGCTAGATCTACCGCTTCATCTTCAGATAGCTTGATGTAATCCAAACTACCTAGGACTTCTGCTAATCTATTATTTTTCTTGTTTTTGCATTCATTAGCATAATGACCAGATTCTCCGCATGCCCAACATTTGCAGTTTTTTTTCTCAGGACAAAACGAGGCTTTTTGGAAAAACCTTCTGTTTTTAGAGAATGGTTTTTTTATAATACTTCTTATAATATTTTTCACCTCTTTGTTTATTGAAACTTTTTCTCTTATAGTTTCTTTTTCCTTGGTAATCTATGTTGTTACATCCCCATTCTGTTGGTGTCTCCCAACAAGTTAAGAATTGTTTTTTCATTCTTTGGGTGCTTCTCACATCTTGACATTTTTTCTCAACCCATTTTCTAACATAGGAAATTCTATTACCAAGAGAATCTTTACTTCCATTTTTTAGTAATTCTCGATGTTCTTCACTTATTTGTTCATTAATTGAGGCAGGAAGTTTATCAAAGAACATTTGCAGATTAGTGTTGTTTTCTCATATCTTATAATAATATTTCTCGAATTCTGTTATGTAATTATCAACATATTTCATGTTACATATTTCAAGATTGTTTAAGGTTCTTTGCCATTTTAAAGCTTCCTTATCTTCATCTTCTTTTTCTCCAATGAATTCGTCTTCTATTAATTCACATATTAATGTGAACATAGTCAATGGACTTGCCAAATTCCTAAGTTCGTGTTTTGGTTCATCTCTAATAGCTCCATACCAATCGACAATACATTCATAGAAGCTATGTTCTATATAATTAAGGAATTGAGAAGAGTTCTATCCTACGTTCATGTTTAATACACTCATCATACTTTTCTTCCAGAAATCTATGATTTCACGTCTATTCTCTACACCATCTATATTTAATTTATAACCTATTTCACTTATGGGTTCTAGATTAATTTCTCTTTGATTTGGTCTATGGTTTGGCATAATGCTTACTCCAAATCTTTCCTTCTTTTCTAGAAACTCTTTAGGCTTTAACCTAGGTCTATAATTACTGGTTGACCATGTTCATATCGTCTATAGTGTCTCCTAGCTTCGTTATGCTCTACTGGTTCATTTTCCCTCTGTAAAGACTGGGAAATTTTATAATATTAAATTATTAAAATAGTGATTTATAATCATTCCGATTTCTAAGATTTGGGAGGTTTGTAATTTCCGTCCTTGAGCTATTGGTTTTATTATAATATTTCAAAACGAGTTACGACATTATTTAGTTTGAACATTTAAATTATGTTTTATCCCGCTCCCATATGCGGAAACTGAAAATAATATTTGGCGTTCATTATTAAACTCGGATTTGGAAATTTGAAAATCATTTCGAGTTGGGTCGAATAAGGTCGAGAGAGCGGATTTCGAGATATTTTATTCGGGTATTCAAAATATCTTTTGGGGACCATTTATTTTAATTCTTGTCCTCTCTCTCGCTGCTCACCTAATGCTCCCTCTCTAACTCTTTCTTTGTCCTCTTCCTCACTTACAAGTTACAACTCACACATTCACCCTATTTCATTCACCCAATTGCCTATGAAATCTGAGTTTTCCTAACCCTAAACCTCACCCACAATCAGCCTCACTCTCCCCTTGCTTCCGAGCGCTTCCCCGGCGATGAACATTTCGGTGAACATCCTTCTCCTCCTTCCCTTTATTGTTCAAATTTCTGGTCCCTGGGTGTCAGATTGGGTAGTCGGAGCACGCCTTCATTGCTGGCGAGCCTCCCCGCCCCTTTCCTTTTCTCCAATTTTGATTAGGGCTATGTTGGGAGTGATAATGAACATTAGTTATCCGGTTGGGTTTTGTTTTGTTGGTCCGGTTCTGCTTCTTTCTGTTTTAAATAAATCGGTTCAGTTTTCTTTTTACAAAATCATATGGGTTGAGTTCCTCCTTGGGCTGGATCCGATTTTGAGAAAGGGCTGGGCCTTTTGTTTTGGGTTTTCTGGGCCGGGTGAATTGGATTGTTTTAAGGATTTGTTTTAACTGATTTTTTATGTACTATATGATTGTTATATGTTATATATGGTACGATATGATTAAATGATTATTATTATTATTATTATTATTATTATTATTATTATTATTATTATTTTATATTACTTCTGAGTTCATGAAAATAAATTATGAAATTTTATTATATTATAAAATGGGTTAAAAGAGGCATTATTTGGAATATGTATTTAGTGTTGTTATGATTTGCGATTTTAGAAATTTGAAATGATTTAGGGGCTTTGCTTTATAATTATGAATTGTAAAGAGGATTTAAGTTTGGTGTTGTATTTTAGTTAAAGTATTGTATGATAACTTATTTAAAAGAGATTTCAAGTTCGGAAATATCTTTGAAGGATTTGTGGTTTGGAAACCGAAATGCCGGAATGATTTCTATAAAAGGATTATTTTGGTGATTAAATGTTGGAATTTATTTATTTAATGATTTTGAAAGAAGAAACATGCCGGAATTATTTTAGTGGTATAAATTTGCAAGTTGGTTAAAGATTTAAGGTTTTATAAATGGATTTTGACCAGATAGGATTTGGGAAATTGTTTTGAAAATGAGTTGACTTAATTTGGGATTTAAGAGTTTGGAAAATATGGTTGGTACGATTTTATCAATGGAGTTGATTGGAAGTGAATGGTTTTGGTTGATGTTGATCGTATCGGAAAGGTTTTGAAAATGGTTTTACCATCGATTGGTTTTGAGGACGTTGAGGACTTGGGTTTCGTGTGTATGAATGTTGGTCCGGTAGCTTATGGAAATGACTTGATGATAGGTGTGTATTGCTTTTGGATTGCTTTGGACTTGCATTTGGGCCCTTTCTTGTGTTATCTTGTTGTTCTGCATCTTCAGGTAAGTATCCTACGGGACTTACTCAGTAATCTGGACCTCCTACCTCATGTGTCATATGATGTGTAGTTTGTTGCATATTAAAGCATGCCATGTAATATCATGCTAGGATTGCATTGAACTGAGCATGTGATTACTATGTGTGTTTGAATACAGAACGGTTGTTATATGTGATAGTCCTAGAGTCTTTGTTAGGGTCATAGGGTAGCCCAGCCTCATCGGGTTTGCCCTAAATCAATCGAGTCGATATGAGCATGATATGATATCCCAACACCATCGGGAAAGCGATGAGATGATATGATATGATGATGACGTGGTTTGTGCACCACCACGAGGAAATTGCTATGCTATAGCACCGAACTGGTCAATCTCTGCACTAACGGGAAGGGGTGCAGAGGTAGAAGAGGGATATGCCACTTGGCATTGTCTTGGGCCCTTTACAGTTTTCCGCATATTATAACTATCAAAGCATGCTTGTGTGATTTAAATCTTGTACTGCATTAGTCATCCTTTATTTAGGTATAGGCATGTTATGTGGCCGCAGACGATTACCGGGCCTCACTTCGTGGATAGTGTTAGGTACCGCTCTTGTTTGCTCCTTGCTTCGGTGACGGGGAATCTTTTGGCGAACCGAAGAATCCGGCTAATATTCTAACTTGATAAAATAGTAATCACCCACTATGTTTTGGTTTGACCCGGCTCTGTCGCGACATAGTCTTAGGGCAGGTTAAGGATACCCAACAACCTTTTGATGTTTTTAGGGTTTGGAATCCCTCTTTCTACTAATCTTGAAATGAGTTTGAAACCTCGACCCGTACCTGAATTGCAAGACCCGAACAAGGGGTTTCATCCCTTGAAACGTAACCCGGAAATCATAATTCTGGGCCGTTACACCCTCAACCTTCTCTGTCTTAATATTTCATTCAATCTTTGTTGGACTTTAGATATGGGAATGCTTTCCATGTCTTTTAGACTGATTAAACCCATTTGATAATACACAGCTTCTTCATCTGATTTATTTTCAGACTCGTCGTCGCTCATTACTTCTTGGTTCATAAAGTTGGTTTCAATGCCTTTTTGTTTATGTAATTTCAGCTTCCATTCTGGGTTATCCAACTTAGTGCTAAATTTCCTTGTTTTTCGAAGTGGATGTTGATTCATTTTAAAGATTTTCGTCTTGGTTTTCTTCTTCTTCAATCGTCTTTTTAATATTGTCTAATTTAGTAAATGGATAACTGTATTTAAAAGGATCTCCTTTTTTATTTCACCACATGATGTTAAGATTATCTGATGACTAATTTTGTCAATGGCTTTTAAATTTGTTGAGTGATGCACTTCGCCTGTTTCTTTTACAACCTTAAAGATTTTACTGCTAATTTCGACATATAAATGTTCTAATTTTCTAACTTCGAGTTTTAGATCTATAAGTTGATCTGAAATGGCATTTAAAATTGCTCCAAAATGCTTATTACTTACATCTAAATGTAAAGCACAAGGATAAGTCTTATGAGGGCAATTAGTAGACACCTCCAGATTGTCTTATAGATAAATACATAGTATTTTTAATCAACTTGGCTATGATACCAAATTGCAGGATCACAAATCATAATAAGATGAATGCGGAATATTAAAGATAACTTAAAGTAATACACAAATTAAAATTCTAAAATAGTGACTATTCTATGTAATTTTGGGTTTTTTGGTTGGATTTTAGTTGAAAAATAGAGGGGTCCACTTTTAAAAAGCAACCAATAGGAATGGTCCTTTTGGTTTTCACCGTAAGAAATGGTCTTCACCGGAGTCAATCCCTAATTGACTCCGGTGAAAACCTCAAATTCTGGTAAAAACCGTGAGTGCTACTTTATAACTGGGTTTATTTGAAATCTGTGTTAAAAACCTCAATCACACAGTGACTTTACAACCCGGTTCAACCTAAAAACCGTGCTAAAAACTCCATTTTTAAAATAACACATGACTTTTTAGTTCGGTCAAGCCTAAAAATCGTGCTAAAAAACTCATATTTTAAAATTACATAGTGACTTTATATATAGCTCGATTTTATTCAGAACCGGGCTAAAATTTGTGACTTTATAGATCGATTATATTCTGAACCGGACTATAAAGAAAGTGAACCGGGCTAAAAAACCGGTCCTCACAGGTTTTTACCGCAATTTTGGTTTTCACCGGATCACACCCCTATATATATATATAATTTTTTTTGATTAAGTAAAAATTCGAGGTCAGACATATTTGAACCTCGATGGCCGATAAGTCGCCAGACGAGTAACCGTCTAAACAAACATAAAATTACAAAGATAGTGCGAAATACAGAAAAGAACTCAACAACAATGAAACTAAATACAACTAAACCGAATTAGACGAGGACGTAGACGAAGGACGAATTCAAAACTCTTCCTTAACATATCCCGAATAACTGGATCATCCGAACCTTATTAATCCTCTAAGTGAATTAATAGAGGCACATTCGGATATCCAAACTTTTGGGTCGTTACATCAATTCCATCGGAAACCCACAAAAGTAGCACCCTCCCTCTCTCCCATTCCCTTCCCTGCAGAAACCAGAGCACCCACTCTCATCGCCATCACCGATTCCCAAATACACGATTCTCGGTCAGCACGACAACACCATGTCCACCACCATCTTCCTTCGTTTTCCGACCAGCACCCCTGATAGATTACATAGGTCTCATATTGTATAGTGGGATAAAAGCCCATTAAGGCCCAATACTTTTGTAACCTATATATATGTTATATCAATGAATGGAAACCCTCAAGGAGGACTTTACATCAATTCTATCATTCTACATGGTATCAGAGCGGTTAGCCTAATGGCCCGTGTTGATTCTGGTATGGGTTACCCAGTTGTCCAAGTCTCAACTAGATGGTCATTCCTAGTTGGACTTGCGGGGGCGTGTTAGAGACGTGAATGAGACCAAAAGTGTCCCACATCGGAAACTTGAACATATCAAGCCCTAGTATATGAGTCGGTGGGCTGCTCCTTCTATTGCCAATTGGTTTTAGAATGGAACCCCACTCGGCTTGTGTGCTAGGCTACTAGCGCATGTGCGCCCGTGCACACGACCCCCAGTCACCGCGGCCACCATCCCCCACAATCTCTCTCTCACCTTTTTTTTTATTTTTCAAAAAAAAAAAAACTTCTCATGGCCTTCTCCGATCGCCAACGACCTCTCGTCGAGATCATCGCCCCTCCAAAGTCTCTGCACCAACATCACGCCTTCTCCTCTATGCAGCCGACATCTTCAGACTCTTCTTGGTACATGGACACTGGTGCCACCTCCCACATGACAAACTCCTCAGGTAACCTCTCATATATTTTTTTTAAGGGCCCTGCCCACTCTATTATCGTCGGAAATGGTGGTCGTCTTGCCACTTTGGGGATTGGCCACGCCACATTACAGACCCCAACCCACCCACTACACCTCAACAATGTCCTTATTGCCCCAAAGATTGTCAAAAACCTTATCTCTGTCCGTCGGTTCACTACTGACAACAACATTTCCCTTACGTTTGATCCCTACGGTTTCTCTGTGAACGATCTTTCTACGGGGTTTACTCGCATGAGATGTAACAGCACCGGGGAGCTCTACCCTGTCACACCACCACCCGCGTCCAGCCAGTCGTGCCCGGTCGCCCTCTCGGCATCGTCGTCCAGCCTGTGGCATGCACGCCTGGGCCATCCCAGTGCTGCCGTTCTAGATGTCCTCCGTTCTCAGAGCCTTGTCACTGTCCTAAAGACCCACGCTCTGGTTTAAGCTCTTCCTGCCAACTAGGCAAACATGCCAGACTGCCGTTCCAACGGTCTTTGACCTCTACCCTTGCTCCCTTTGATATCATTCACAGCGACATTTGGACCTCTCCCGTGCCTAGCAAGGAGGGTCACAAATAGTACCTCTTGTTTCTTGATGATTACACTCATTACTTATGGGTCTTCCCGTTGCATTTCAAGTTCCAAGTGTTTCCTATCTTTGCCAGATTACATACCTACATCAAAACACAGTTTCACATGTCCATCAAATGTTTCCAATGTGACAATGGCCGTGAATTTGACAACAAAGACTTTCACTCCTTCTTTGCCGCAAATGGGATCTCCTATCGCTTGTCTTACCCCTATACTTCTCAGCAGAATGACAAGGCAGAAAGAATCATTAGAACCATTACCAACATGATGCACTCTCTCCTCTTCCACGCATCTATTCCCCTTCCCTATTGGCCTCACGCCTTATCCACCACATGTTATCTCCTAAACATTCTCCCTTCCACTACCCTACACCATCGCTCGCCAGCTCAGACACTTTATTACGCCGAGCCTAGGTATGATCACCTTCGCACCTTCGGGTGGTTGTGTTTCCCAAACCAGTCCTCCACAGCCCTGCACAAGCTTCACCCGCGCTCCACTCCATGTGTCTTCCTAGGCTATCCGTCTGATCATCGCGGTTACATTTGCCTCGATATCAAGATCCACAAGATCATTCTCTCACGTCATGTCACCTTTGATGAGTCGCGATTTCCCTTTGCGTCTCCCACACCCCCTGTGTCTCCGTCAGATTCTGAGTCACCATTCCCTCACTTCCTTTTACCCCAGAGCTCTCCCGGTGCTCCTGCTTCTCCCCCAACACCACCACCACCACCCCACCACCACCAGACCACACACCCGCAGCGTCTCCGGTGTCTTCCGACCCCGTCGGATCGTCTCCATGACCACCGCCCATCACCCCGCTATCCACCTCCCATCACCCCGCCAAACAGCCTCCTGTCACCTACGTGTGGCGCCCGCCGCATGTACAAATGTTGCGCCCGCAGCCTTAAACCCTTCCTTGGCGGCGACCGCCGCAAGTCATGCGGCACCCGCCGCATGTACAAATGCTGCGCCCGCAGCTTTACACCCCTCCCTGGCGGCGGCCGCCGCAAGTCATGTGGCGCCCGCCGCAACCCTCGCCGCCTTTGACCCGCCCGCCGCTTCTTCCCCCTGCTTAGCCCCTCTTGCCCCCGTCCTGCCCGACTTCCATTCACCATCTGCCCCCACCCAGACCTCCCTCTCCCCCGTTCCCACCTCCCACAAAACAACCCTCCTCGACCCGAATTGGCAGGCGGCTATGCTCGACGAATACAGGGCCCTTATGAAGAATGGTACTTGGGTTCTTGTTCCTCGCCCTCCTAAGGCGAACTTCATTCGCTGTATGTGGCTTTTTCGTCACAAGTTCCGCTCTGATGGGACGTTGGAGCGCTACAAGGCCCGTCTTGTGGTGAACGGTAGATCTCAGCAGGCCGGTATTGATTGTGATGAGACCTTCAGCCCTGTGGTCAAGCCTGCCACTATCCGAGTGGTCCTGAGTCTGGCTCTATCGCGCAACTGGGCCATCCATCAGTTAGATGTCAAGAACGCCTTTCTGCATGGTCATCTGAACGAGACAGATTACATGTTTCAGCCGCGGGGTTTACTGATGCTGAGCGTCCAAAGCATGTCTGTCTCCTCAAGCGCTCTCTATATGGTCTGAAACAGGCTCCGCATGCGTGGTTCCAGCGTTTTGCCTCTCATCTGCTCCGTTTGGGTTTCACTGGCAGCCGTTCGGATACGTCTCTGTTTATCTATCGTAGAGGCTCAGACTTGGCATTCCTGCTGCTTTATGTCGACGACATCATTCTCACTGCCTCTTCTGATGCTCTTCGGACGTCGATAATCTCGCAGTTGACTGCGGAATTCGCCATGTCTGATCTGGGTCAGCTGTCTTACTTCTTGGGAGTTGCTGTTCAGCGGCATGCCTCTGGTCTGTTTCTCTCACAAAGTAAGTATGCTGCAGAGATTGTTGCTCGGGCTAAGATGGTCAACTGTAATCCCGTCGCAACCCCAGTCGATACATCCAACAAGCCCAGTGCTCATTCTGGTCCTTTGGTTGACGATCCCACACTGTACAGAAGCCTCGCTAGTGCTCTTCAGTATCTCACTTTCACCAGGCCTGATATCAGTTATATCGTTCAGCAGATCTGCTTGTTCACGCATGCCCCTATGGAACCTCACTTTCAGGCTTTGAAGCGGATCATTCGGTACATCAGCAGCACCCTCGAGCTCAGCGCCACCATTACTCCTTCCTCTAAGCTTGATCTTGTGGCTTACACTGATGCGGATTGGGGTGGTTGTCCAGACACACGTCGCTCCACGTCTGGTTACTGTGTCTTCCTCAATGACACTCTTGTATCTTGGTCAGCCAAGCGTCAGTCCGTCGTGTCTCGCTCCAGCGCTAAAGCCGAATACAGGGGTGTTTCCAACGTTGTCTCCGAGTGCTCTTGGCTCCGCAATCTCCTGCTTGAGCTATGTTGCCCCTTGCAGAAGGCCACTCTGGTCTACACTGACAACGTCTCCGCCGTCTACCCGGCTAGCAACCCAATCCAGCATCAACGCACGAAGCACATTGAGCTTGATCTCCACTTCGTCAGGGACAAGGTTGCCATTGGACATGTCCGCGTTCTACATGTCCCGTCCTCTTATCAGTACGCTGATATATTCACCAAGAGTTTATGACGGAAGGAAAGTCGTTGATTTCCCTCGTCAAAAATAAATCCCAAACAAACAAACTAGTATAGTATGCAAGTAAGGGGTCGAACCCTAGAGAATCAAGTATTTCTAAATATTGTGTATTTATCAATATAAAAGAAACGATTTTTAGGAATGAAAATAAAAGAAAATAATATTGACAAAAGCAAATAAAGGATAGAAGAAAAGCGTTTCCACCTACAAGTTCTCGACTTTTGGTTGGTTTTATTGATCATCGAATCCTTTTCAAGTTATTATCTTTTCCTACGAATTCCTCCCGTCTTAGTTTATATAGATTAAAAGTCCTATGAGTCCAATTAATCCCTTACACCTCAATGCAACCTTAACACGGTCAAGATTTAACAAAGAGATAGCAAATAGTCCCAAGAACCTGAGCATATAAATAACACCAATTAAACACGGTAAATCAATGTTTAAGATATATGTCAACTCCCTACATAGTCATGCTTCAAATACGGAATCCACAATCTTATGCGTGCTACTACGGAAATAACACAAATACGAAAGTATTAAATCCTAGCATGAAATCAATATTATCAAGGTAGCTAATCAAGATAACATCAATAACGTAATCAATATCGCACAAAGAAGTTGAAAGAATTATAGAGGAAAAATAACTTAAATTAGAAACTCACAAAACCACCAACCAAGTCTCGAAAGTGTAGGCGGAAACGCTTTTCTTCTATCCTTTATTTGCTTTTGTCAATATTATTTTCTTTTATTTTCATTCCTAAAAATCGTTTCTTTTATATTGATAAATACACAATATTTAGAAATACTTGATTCTCTAGGGTTCGACCCCTTACTTGCATACTATACTAGTTTGTTTGTTTGGGATTTATTTTTGACGAGGGAAATCAACGACTTTTCCTCCGTCAAAATTGGCGCCGTTGCCAGGGAATCAAGTTTATTTCCTTGTTTTGTGTATTTATTAATAACCCCGTCGTGGACCTATCTTACGGTTCACGACACCTCGTTACTAATTGTTTGCAATGGAGTTGGAGTTATGGCAATACCAAGGAGAATACTTTCACCATTACCTCGCAAGAGTGCAAGATTTAGTGGACGACCGTGCTTCACGGGGTATCCAAGATGATTTGAAAGAACAAGTACTTTGCGTTCAAGATGGCATGCTTCCCGAGATACGAGAATTCGCCCAATCTTTGAAAAACGAAGGCTTTTATGATTTGGATTGGCCGGAATTGTGGGATATTTTCCTTTGTGTGAGTGACATGGAAAAGGTGGAAGAAGACTACATGTTGGCGTCCATGCCCTTACCTTTCAAACCAATGGCGGGCAAGATACATGAGGGAAGCCAAGACGTAAGCATCAATGGTCCAATCGAAGATGGAGAAGAGAGCCCGATGCCCCTTGACATGGAGTCTCATGAGTGCACGCATGAGGAACCATGTATTTTGACACCTACTCCACCCATAGAAATCATCCCCAAGTCAACAATTAAGGAATCAAGTCCGGAGCCGATTTCTATGGCTCCCGAGCAAGGTAATGATATTTCTTACACTTTTGTGGATTTTGGTGAATATGTAGATCCTTGGGAGCATTACTTCGACAAGTCACCAGCGGAACTGTGTTGGTGGTACTACATACCCTCGGCGGAAAGCCACGCTCGAGCATATGAAGAGTTGGAGACCTTCTTCAACATCACATCATTTGACTTCGACTTCTTCATATGTGGTGCTCACCTACCTAGATGGTGTGCACCGGAGTTTGATTTACTAAAGAGAGCTTTGGCGATGTCCGAGTGAGTCTTGAACACATGGACGAATAAACCGTCGAGTCTATGACGATAAACAAGGATGCTTCTCGGGAGGCAACCCGAGGTAAGTTTTTCGTCTTGCAACTTCAAATTCATAATTAGTTAATTAGTTTTAGTTTATCTATTTATCTAATTAGGTTAGAAACTTCCTTATCACATTAGATAGATTTTTTTCGGAATAGTTTGGAGCTAACCTCGTAGGGACAAGAGAGAAGTCGGAAAAATGATGTACTAGGCTGTTTTTGCTGACAACGAAAATTGTCGCTGCCAGCGAGAGAAACCAGCGCCAACCATGGAGCTTCCACAGCGGCCCCATTCGCTGCCAGCGAACGCAGACCCGCTGACAGCGAACTATGCCATATCCCGCAGCCACCCAGATTTCCCAAAAAAAAAAAAAAAAAAGAATAAAATATTGGAGATTCCTTTTTACCCCTTTTTACTCACTTACCCTTTTAACCACTTTCCTTTTTACCCATTTTTTTTTATATTCATCATCCCCCACTTTCCATTTTTACCATCTTCTTCCTCCTTCCAAAAACCCCCTACACCTCCATTGGAGCACCTCCAAGCTTCTCACCTCCATAGCCACCTCATCATCTCCGCCACCCCGAAATCAAATTCCGGCACCGGATTCCGACTTCCGACGAGCCGATCTACACAACCACACCACATTCCGACCACCCATCAACCACCACATAACCACACAATCACCCAAATCCCTTTTATTCTTCCGCCACTGCATAGATCGGGTCGAGTTGGGAAACTTTCATGAAGGAATTTTTGAATTCCGACGTCCGGACAACGACACCGGAGTTTCGGAAGCTCCGACTCGCTCCCGCGGAATAGGAGCCGCCACCAGCGACACTGCAGAGCCGCCGAGCCCGAAAGCTGATCCAAGTCACTGCAGCGAAATCCCACTCGCTGCCAGCGAGTCTCACCTATCACGCAGCAAGTCCGGAGCTCATCGGTGTACCCCAGTCGCTGTCGCGAGCTACTTCGCTGCCAGCGAGTCACCTTACCTCCGCGCGCAGAGCCCTCGGCCTGACTCGAGTCGCTGCCAGCGGGATTCCATTCGCTGCCAGCGAAAATCCTACAGTGAGTCGACTTCTTTGTGAGTTCTCGATCTTCATCCTTTGATTTTAATTGTTATGGCTTCTCCTCCAATGGTTAGACCTAGGGGATTGAGTAGAGCTCAAAGGGCTAAGTGGGACGATCTTGAGCCTCGTCGTTATATTTCGACGAAATTCTTTGATATCATCACATTGAGATTGTTGGGACTTGAGGAGAGTGTACGGACCTTTATGGGTATTGGAGACATTGATGGTTTGGTAGACAAGTGTGTCCGCACTTATCCGGATTTGGTTAGGGAATTTTTGGCGACTTATACAATGGCTAGTGAGGATGGCTTTACCTTTCGATTGGGTGGGGCGAATAGAGCTATGACCTTTGAAGATTTGAAAAATGTGTTAGGGATCACGGGCAATCCCACCGCCCATTGGTCTGAATTGCCTCGTAGCTCCATCCCTCAACAACGATGGTTGCAAGTCACACAAAAGGTCATGACTTCCGGCAATGACTACAACTCTAGCATTGTCCACCCATCCCTTAGACTTTGCCATAAGGTCTTGAACAACACCTTTTTTGGGTATGCCGAGATAAACAAGGTTTCAAAAGGGAGTTGGGCATGGATGACTTGCTTATTGCCAACGACACGAGAAACTCCGGATTGGGTTGAGCTTTTCTTTGCCGCTTATGGCGAGGCTATTAAGAAGCATTCAAGGAAGGAAGAGGTGAAGATTGGCTTTGGAGGATTAATTACTTTGATTGCATTGGAGCTCGACATTGATTTGAATGCCTATGTCCCTTGCGCGGACAACTATAGGCTTAATTTGGTTTCTCTAAAGAAAGCTAGCATAGTGAGGGAGAATGATGATGGGCGGAGCTACATTTGGTATGCCGGGGTAAATAGGTCCCACACTTTGATACTCCCTCGCCCACTACCCACCGGTCCCTCCCCCGCCGATTTATATATTCCACCCGACGCCTTACCTTTGGGGCCACCTCCGGTAGCCAACGAAGGGGACGCTTATGAGGAACCCACGGAGATGGAGTATGAGCCGACAATGCAAGTGGAGACTTTCCATCCACGAGAGTCTTATGGCGGGAGAGCAAGTTCTTCACATGGAGGATACCATGGCGAGTCTTATGATGGATTTCCCTCTCATGGCTATTTTGAGAGTGCTTTCCGTCAAATCACTGAGTGTCAAGATGCCACGGACCGACAAATTGCGGAGATCCATGCCATTCTCATGGAGCAACAAAGAAAGAATCATGAGGAGATCATGTCCCAATTCACCGCTTGGGCGCCCTTTGGGTGGAAAACCCAATTTCCACCGCCACATTGAGCTCGTGAGTTTCCTTCTCCCTCACCTATTTCAATTGTTTAATTTTTGTTGTCTTTATTTCATTAGGGACAATGAAATATTCAAGTGTGGGGGAGGGGTTTAGTGTACATATTGCATTAGTTAGGTCATATTTAAAATTTTCGCATGCATATCATGTTTATTTTCTAGCATTTATATTGCATTAGAAAAAAGAAAAAAAAAATCTAAAAAATCAAAAATCCAAAAATATCATGCATTGCATTCATGTATTATTCAAATACCCATCTTGCCTTAATTGTCCTCTATTTTATTTGAGTTTTTGAGCTTAACCTGTAAATCCCATGATATGTTTGAATTGGCTAATCTTGTCACATACTTGTGTTGATTTTCATTGGAGCATGACTTGTTAGTTTAATTGAGCAAGTATGATTCTTATAGGCATTATTGAAATCCAACAAAATATTGTCCTAGTGAGAATTTTGGCCTTATAGGGATATTTGATATATTTATTCCCTTTTGCTTTCTTGTGTGACATTATACTCTCCATATGCACTTACCTCTTGAGATTGACATTGTTATCTATATTTGAGGCCGAATTTATATGTCTATTGCTTATGAGTTTCAAATGATAGAGGCATGATTTTCTTAGCCATATTATTATCCATATCCACCCTACATATGTGTCCTTTGTTTGTAGCCAAATTTGAGCCTTAGCCTTTTCTTTGAAGCTCCACAAAAATTTATCCTAGCCAATGATGAGCCTTACCCTATCCGGGAATTAGGATTAGAATTGGTGAATGGTTGATTTGTTTGAGTGGAAAAGAGATTATTGTTGAGAAAGTTACAAGTTTGGATGAGTATGTAATTTTAGTTTTATTCCTCACATTGTGCATTATTGTTTTGACTCTAAAGAAAGAAAAAAAAAAGAATGAAAAAAAAGAAGAAAAAAAAAGCATGAGTTTGAGCCTTTTATCTTTATTATGAATGTGAGAGTTGGAAATAATTTTTGGTTGAGAGATGAATGTCTTTTGTAAAGTTGTTGAGAGTTTGAGTTTAAGATGATGTTTTTGAGAGAGTTGATGGTTTATGTTTGATTGTCTAGGATCTTGATTCCCGGATTTTGAGCACCACATGACCATAAATTCTCCTTGCCCTTAATTCCTTACCAAGCCCCATTACAACCTTGATAAAAGACCTCTTGATGTTGCTTGTGAGTGATGGCATCCGCGGTGGAGAATATGTGATATATGTGTCAAGGTCTATGTAGCTTTTTGCATATTGGATTGAGTTGAGCGATATATTGTTAAGCCTAAACACAATGAGAGTGAGAGCAAACACATAATCCCGGTGAGGTTGGATGAAATGTGCCTTATTTTGAATCGTTCATATACTTGCTAGGATGTTAGCTTTCATGTTCATGGCTCCTCCATTTTGATGTTGCTTTTGACAAGGTTAGTGCTTGAAAATTATATGTGTGGGATGATGGTTTTGTTCTTCTTTATTTTGCATTGCTTGAGGACAAGCAAAAGGTTAAGTGTGGGGGAGTTTGATAATGCACATTTCTAATGGGCATTATAGGATAGTTTAGTTGCATTTGCATTGTAGAATATGCATGTTTTAGTGTTAATTTAGATTAAACTCATTTTGTGGAAAAGTTCGGAATCAACGCCATTTCGTTTAAATTATGCAGAATCGTAGATCCGACATGGTGGAAAGCAAGGGAAAGATGTTAAACATATCCAAGTAAAGTCAAGAAATCAAGCTAAGAAGAGAAAGAAAGAACGAGGGAAGAACAATGAAGAATCAAGCTTCTGGGCACTAGTCGCTGTCAGCAAATACTCCAGTCGCTGCCAGCGAGTGGAACCAAAAGCCTGGAGCCCAGCAAGCGACAAAGGAGAGCCAGCGAAGGAGCCAGCGAGAGAAGAAGAGGCAGCGAGAGAGGAAGAACCGAGCGCGAGCGAGCAACACAGTCCGCTGCTGGAAGGCGCGTCTCGCAGCAGCGGAAGAAGCAGCTCGCTAGCAGCGGACTGTGTTGCTCGCTCGCGCTCGGTTCTTCCTCTCTCGCTGCCTCTTCTTCTCTCGCTGGCTCCTTCGCTGGCTCCCCTTTGTCGCTTGCTGGGCTCCAGGCTTTTGGTTCCACTCGCTGGCAGCGACTGGAGTATTCGCTGACAGCGACTAGTGCCCAGAAACTTGATTCTTCATTATTCTTCCCTCGTTCTTTCTTTCTCTTCTTAGCTTGATTTCTTGACTTTACTTGGACATGTTTAACATCTTTCCCTTGCTTTCCACCATGTCGGATCTACGATTCTGCATAATTTAAACGAAATGGCGTTGATTCCGAACTTTTCCACAAAACGAGTTTAATCTAAATTAACACTAAAACATGCATATTCTACAATGCAAATGCAACTAAACTATCCTATAATGCCCATTAGAAATGTGCATTATCAGTTTACCTAGCCAATTGTTCATTGATTTTCGTTCCAGTCTCACTGTACGGACCCCTCCCGTTTCGACTGCGGGAGTTTGATAGATTACATAGGTTTCATATTGTATAGTGGGTTAAAAGCCCATTAAGGCCCAATACTTTTGTAACCTATATATATGTTATATCAATGAATAGAAACCCGGACTTTACATCAATTCTATAATTCTACAACCCCATCTCCCCTCGGCGTCCGTCACCCACCACCAATCGCCTGCACTGTCCTCCACCGAGAAGAAGGAGAGGAAGACAACCCTGATTTGCCGATTGAAGGACCGCCGACCTCTCACCAGTTCCTCCCTCCTCTTTCTCGAGTCACCACCGAAGCCGCACTCGTCCCCCTGTTTCCGATTTCGAGGTTGTTCACGATACCTTTTCGTTTTCGATTCAAATATCCTTTAAATTGCGCTCCTTACTCAGAACCTCCCTCTTCCTAGACCCGATAAGGCCCTTCTCCACGTCGTCGCAGCCGGAGCCGCCTTTAGAGCACCCCGGCGTCGGAGTTTCGCGCAACGGCAATCCTTCCCTTTTCCCCTCTCCTTCACTCGCATTTGGATTTCCTTGTTGAATTATGGTCGGAATTCTATTGCGAACCTCTGGGTAAATTTTGAGTCGGAAAGAAGCCTTGGAGACCTGGGCTTCTTCCTTCCTTTCCTTCGGTTCCATCGAAATTGAACTGAGCTCTGTTCGTATCTGGGGAAGAAGAAGCTCGGACTTCCTTGGGCCGCTGGGTTGGGCCGGATCCGGATCTGGCAACGGGTTATATCACTTTGCATCCAGATCTTTCCTTTCTTTCTTTTGTTGGGCTCGGGTTGGGGCTCAAAATCCGGGCTAAGGGTTTGGATTTGCTGAGCTGGGTTCCTCTTTACATTGTTATTGTTATGATTTGTATTTTGGTGATTTTATATATATGTGTTATGTTATATAATGGTATTTATTTATTCTTCTTATTAATGATATTGTGATGATAAATCTGATTTTTTGAAAATAAAATTCTGAAATTGTTTTATAGTATGAAATTATTTTAAAAGTGTTATTTTTGGGAAAAGTATGGTGTTATGACTTAAATAAGTGGTTTTTGGATTTTTGGAAATATTAAATAAAAATAGTTGATGTTATGATAATTATATATATTGATGATAAATTATTTTAAAAGGAGATTTTCAAGTTTTGGAAATGTCTTTAATGATTTATTGTTGCAAACCAAAATGCCGGAATATTTGGATAAAACAAGAATATGAGTTGACTTAACTTGAGATTTAAGAGTTTGGAAAACTTTGGGAAATGAGTTTGGAAATATTGTTGGTAAGATTTATCGATGGGTTTGATTGGAAATGAAATGATTTTGGTTAATATTGATAGTATCGGAAAGGTTTTGGAAAACGGTTTTACTATCGATTGGTTTTGAGTATGTTGAGGACTTGGGTTTCGTGTGTATGAATGTTGGTATGGTAGCTTATGGCAATGGCTTGATGATAGGTGAGTATTGCTTTGGACTTGCATTTGGGTCATTGCTTGTGTTATCTTGTTGTTCTGCATCTTCAGGTAAGTATCCTACGTGACTTACTCAGTAACCTGGACCTCCTGCCTGATGTATCATGTGATGTGTAGTTGTTGCATATTAAAGCATGCCATGTAGTATCATGCTAGGATTGCATTGAACTGAGCATGTGACTACTATGTGTGTTTGAATACAGAACAATTGTTATCTGTGATAGTCCTAGAGTCTTTGCTAGGGTCATAGGGTAGCCCAGCCTCATTGGGTGCCCTGAGTCAATCGAGTCGATATGAGCATGTTACGATAGCCCAACACCATCGGGCGAGCTTGATTTACTTTACGTTATTCTTGATGTTGATGATGATGTCGTGGTGCGTGCACCACCACGATGAAATGGGTAACGTGCTAGCCAGGTCCACTCATGAAAAAGGGGGTGGAGTAGGAGAAGGATATGCCACTTGGCATTGTCTTGGGCCATTTACAGTACTTATGCATATTATTATAATTGTCAAAGCATGCTTATGTGATTTAAATCTTGTACTGCATTAGTCATCCTTTATTTAGGTATAGGCATGTTATGTGGCCTCAGCGTGGTCAGAGGA
Organism: Persicaria tinctoria; assembly: GCA_037127255.1. Classification (NCBI taxonomy): domain Eukaryota; kingdom Viridiplantae; phylum Streptophyta; class Magnoliopsida; order Caryophyllales; family Polygonaceae; genus Persicaria; species Persicaria tinctoria. Next base: position 3,722,721 of record JBANSL010000014.1, read on the forward strand.
CCCGTAAGCGATTACCGGGCATGACTTCGTGGATAGTGTTAGGTACCTATCCTTACTTGCTCCTTGCTTCTGTGGCGGGGAATCCCTTGGCGAATCGAAGAATCTGGCTAACATTCTAACTTGGTAAAATAGTAATCACTCGCTTATGATTTGGTTTTGACCCGGCTCTACCGTGACATTTGTATCTTAACTTTCCTTCCGGTTTACTTTCGTTTGAATTGGATTTCGCGACATAGTCTTATGACAGGTTAAGGGTACCCAACGGCCCTTCGAGGTTTTAGGGTTTGAAATCCCTCCTTTCTACTAATGTTAAAATGAGTTTGGAACCTCGACCCGTACCTGGATTGCAAGATCCGAATAAAGGGTTTCATCCCTTGAAACTTAACCCGGAAATCATAATTCTAGGCCGTTACAAAATAGCTTTAGAAAACCCTATATAAAGGGTCATTTGGAACCCCAATAACACATCAATTCATTCTCTACCGTACTTCTACTCTCTATTAGTATCACCAAAGCGTATCGAATGACATCTGTATTTGTTCACGGTCCTAGTTTTATCCCATTGGGTTTTCTAGGGAAGGACGTTTGTAATGAAACAGTATATAGGGAGGTTTATCAAAGTCAAAGGGGAATTATTATAAGATTATATTTGTATTTATCTCTAGTATTGGATAAACTCTAAGAAAGTATTAAATAATTAGCTCTAGGAAACCCCACTTTCTTTGTGAACTTCTATATATAAAGGGTCATTTAAAATTCAAACCCCAATAAATAAATCAATTACTTCTCTCTTCTCTCGGACTTTCTTATATATTCTCCAGTTTATAACAGGTACAATTTTTTCTTGATTTTTTTATATTAAAAAACTATATTTGTATTTCATATACTTATATTTACATGTTTATAAAATTTTATCATGAATAATATATATTATGTTCTACAAAAATATGAAAAGTATAAACTAATATAACCGATATTTTAATTATATGTATTTTTAAAACATAACATTTTATAATAAAAATGTATAAACAAGTAAATATATATAAGTATTAAACACAAATATAATTTTTTACTCCATCCGTTCACTAAAAAGTGCCGTTTGACTTTTTGACACGATTTTAAGGGGCTAGAAACTATATAAAAATATCAACTTTTTAATTAATTTTTTATTTATTAGTTATAGGTTTAAAATTATTTTAAAAAAAAAGTAAACATTTTATAGAGTTTCTAGCTCCTTAAAAAAAGTATCAAAAAGTCAAACGACACTTATTGATGAACGGATGGAGCATTTTTTTTAAAGATAAAATTATATACATCACACTTTGCCCCTTTTAAGTTACAGACGTATAATTTAAGAGGCGCATGGTCAGGGACGGAGCCAGAAATTTATCGAAGGGGGGGTAAAGTTTTATACAAATTTTTTATTCGTTGTTCGATAGTTTTTTTTTTATAATATGTTTAGCGAACCAAAACTATAATATTTTAGATTAAACGATGATATTTTAGTTTAAACATACATTTTAATTTGTAGTACGAAACACAAGTTTTTTTTTTCAAAACGTTGATCTTTTAATTAAAAATTGTGTTATTTTATATATTTTTCTCTTTAAACAATAAAATGATATCGTTTTAATCGATAACAACATTTTTTTCATCTAAAAATATGTCGTTTGAAACCTACAAAGACAATATGCACCTTGTTGTTCTCTTAACATGCACTAACGTGTAATAAGATATACAAACTTTAAATTTGCATAATTTCTTATATAATTATCGAATTTAGTAATATAACCTCTTGTTTCGAAGCTCTTTGGTTGAATTATATTTCCAAAATATCAAATTAAGTAAAATATAAAAGAATCATGCTTTATTAAAAGACATTTGAAATAATTAATCTATATTTAACTTTCAAACGATCATAACTTTTTACTCGTTTATCGGATTCAGGCTTATAATATATCAAAACGAAGCTATCGACGCGTAGAACAAATATAGATCGATGATTCTTCAGATGAAAGGGGGGGCGTATGCTCCCGCTTGCCCCCGTCTAAATCCGTCTATGCGCATGGTATTTTATATATATAATACCCTGCACTTATTGAACTACGTACACGTTTGTAACTAAAAGGGACATTGGGACAAAGTTTATTATTTAAAAAAAAATAGAACATGTGTTTATCACATCCTTAAAATTACACCCCATATAATTGGATCTGCACTGTTTTTGTTTGGTAGTTTGCATTATTGTTGACAAAACCTCACCAAGTAAATCAACTCGAGAGTTTGAATTGACACCGATGTCCGACCCACCAAGTAATCAAACGTACGACGTCCAGCAGAAAATTGCATTATTGCTGAGCCAACTCCCCCGTACATAGACCTACCAATACCAATCGAGTCATTTAAATCGGGTTTGGATTCGGATTATTCAAATCATTACTCCCGTAGTAAATTGGGTTTCAGATTAATCTGGTCAAAAGTCATTTCAGATCGAGGCAAACCGGATTTATTCTGGTTTCAGGAAAACCAAACGGGTAAAAAAACTCGAACTTTTCAATGATTTAAAAAATATTATAATATTATCAAAATTAAATTATTATATCAATATATCAAATTAAATTAAACAATAATATTATAATTAAATTTATAAATATAATAATAATAATATATGAATATTTTAAGCATAAAAAATATCATATTTATACAAATAAGTGTAATTATAAACATACTATAATTATAAAATAGGTTATTTAACTTATAAGTGATATATTCACGAACATAATTGGATTATGAATCCGTGTGGAGTTTATACGGTGCATGTGAGGTGTATGTCTACATGATACTGATTCACCGAGTCAATTTTTGACCCAATTGGTTATCGAGTTTCGACCCTAAAATTTCGGAGTCATTCAAATTTAGATCGTTTTTAGATCTCGGATCAAATATATCACGTTCGATCAGACCAAAAAATTACCGGACATTCGGGTATATGTATTTAACAAGTGTGTCCGTACGACAGCATCGAATGAATGAATAGATCAGAAATCGTGAGGCTTTGATTATTTTATTTTATTCTATTCTAAAGTTGTAATTAGGGTACATTTTAAATCCTAGCCAGCTTGTACATGTCGTGGTGAGTAAAAATCACCTAGAACCCTACAACCCAATATACATCCTTGTATGCAACACAAAATTAATTATTTTAAATATTTATGATAACAAAAATTCAAAAAAAAATATTTATATTATAAATAAATTAATTAAACACGATTTCTAAGTAGCAACATAAATATTTAAACACGATGTTTTTTATGTTATAAATAACTTAATTAAATACGATTTCTAAGTTATAAATAACTTAATTAAACACGATTTCTAAGTAGCAACGTAAATTAATTTTGGTAATGGTAATTTATCATGTTTTTTGTGTTGAAGAAAAAAACATACAAATAATCAAAGGCAATACAACTTAATTAAAATTTACAATTCATAAGTAGCAACATAAATATTTAAACACGATTTCTGTTTAGCGCAGGGTTAAATTTCCGCTTAGCGTATATCCAAGTGGTCGCAACGACCAAATGTCAATTGGTCGTTGCGACCAAATTTTTTTTGAAATAAAGTGGTGGTCGCTGATAGATTACATAGGTCTTAATATTGTATAGTGAGCTAAAAGCCCATTAAGGCCCAATACCTTTGTAACCTATATATATATATGTTATATCAATGAATGGAAACCCTAAGGAGGACTTTACATCAATTCTATAATCGAACATGGTATCAGAGCCTTTTCTTCCTCACGGAACCCTAGTTTGATCCTCCCGCCCCACCCCTTCTATTACCATCGCCGGCGTCGTCTCCTCGCCGCCTCTTTCTCTCTCCCCTCGCCTCACGGCTCCTCCTCGCCGCCGTCCTATCTCCCCCCCCCCCCTTGCTCTCGCTCTCGAGCCCGGCTCTCTCCCTCTCGCCGCCTCTCTCGCTCTCGCTTCCTTCCGCGTAAAAAAAAAAAAAAATTGTCCGACCTTTCTGCTGCGCCCGCGGCCGCGCCCGCGGCATCCACATTCGCAGCGGCCACCGCGTCACTCGCGGCCCTCCTCCTCTGACCGCCGCCCCTCGATGGTCCCTGGTGCCTGGCTTCAACCCTCATTGGCTACACTCCGGCTCTCCTGCCCCGCGACCTCGGGCCTATCTGACATCGTCTGATCATCGCGTTGTTCCGCCGGATGGGCATCACGCCTTCTCCTCTATGCAGCCGACACCTTCAGACTCTTCTTGGTACATGGACACTGGTGCCACCTCCCACATGACGAATTCCTCAGGTAACCTCTCATCTCTTTCTTTTAAGGGTCCTGCACACTCTATTATCGTCGGAAATGGTGGTCGTCTTGCTACTTCGGGGATTGGTCACGCCACATTACAGACCCCAACCCACCCACTACACCTTAACGATGTCCTCATTGCCCCAAAGATTGTCAAAAACCTTATCTCTGTCCGTCGGTTCACTACTGACAACAACGTTTCCCTTACGTTTGATCCCTATGGTTTCTCTGTGAACGATCTTACTATGGGGGTTACTCGAATGAGATGTAACAGCACCGGGGAGCTCTACCCTGTCACACCACCTCCCGCGTCCAGTCAGTCGTGTCCGGTCGCCCTCTCGGCATCATCATCCAGTCTTTGGCATGCACGCCTTGGTCATCCCAGTCCTGCAGTTTTAGATTTACTTCGTTCTAAGAGTCTTGTCCAATGTCATAAAGAGCATCGCTCTAGTTTATGTTCTTCTTGTCAGTTAGGCAAGCATACCAGACTTCCTTTTCAGCGTTCTTTAAACACTACTTTTGCACCGTTTGATATTATTCATAGTGATATTTGGACATCTCCTGTGCCTAGCAAGGAGGGTCATAAGTATTACCTGTTGTTTCTGGATGATTATACACATTTCTTATGGGTTTTCCCTTTGCACTTTAAATCTCAAGTGTTTCCTATCTTTACCAAATTCCACGCTTACATCAAAACACAGTTTCACACCTCTATCAAGTGTTTTCAATGTGACAATGGCCGCGAATTTGACAACAAAGATTTTCACACTTTCTTCAATACCAACGGGATCTCCTATCGCTTGTCCTGCCCCTACACCTCCCAACAAAATGGCAAGGCCGAACGAATCATCCGAACCATTACCAATATGATGCGCACTCTCCTCTTTCACGCATCCATTCCCCCTCACTTTTGGCCTTATGCTTTAGCCACCACGTGCTACCTCCTAAACATCCTAGCTTCCACCACCCTCCACTATCGCTCACCATTTCAGGCACTGTATTTCACTTTACCCAGGTATGATCACCTTCGTACCTTTGGATGCTTGTGTTTTCCAAATCAATCATCCACCGCCCCTCACAAGCTTCACCCACGCTCCACCCCTTGTGTCTTTCTTGGCTACCCGTCTGATCATCGCGGTTACATCTGCCTCGATATCAAGACCCACAAGATCATTCTCTCTCGCCATGTCACCTTTGATGAGTCGCGATTCCCCTTTGCGTCTCCCACACCCACCGTGTCTCCGTCAGAGTCTGAGTCACCATTCCCGCATTTTCTTCTTCCCCAGAGCTCTCCCGGTGCTCCTGCCTCTCCCCCTCCCCCCCCCCCCACCACCACCCCCCACCAGACCACACACCCGCAGCGTCTCTGGTGTCTTTCGACCCCGTCAAATCGTCTCGATGACCACCACACATCACCCCGCCGATCAACACCATGCCTACATCCCTCTGTCGGATCGCCATATTGTAATGCTGCGCCCGCCGCCAATCAACTAAACCATCCTTCCCCTCCGTCCCACACACTGGCGGCGCCCGCAGCACACCTTGCGGCGCCCGCAGCACCCCTTGCGGCGCCCGTCGCCAATAAACTAAACCATCCCTACCCTCCGTCCCACACACTGCGGCGCTCGCAGCACCCCTTGCGGCGCCCGCCGCAAATCAACCCCGCTCCGCCCCCCTTGCCCCCGTCCCTCCCGACTCCCACTCAACCCCTTCCTCCACCTCGACTTCCCTGTCCCCCATCCCCACCTCCCACAAAACAGCCCTCCTCGACCCGAATTGGCAGGCGGCTATGCTCGACGAATACAGGGCCCTTACAAAGAATGGTACTTGGGTTCTTGTCCCTCGCCCTCCAACGGCGAACGTCGTTCGCTGTATGTGGCTCTTCCGTCATAAGTTCCGCTCTGATGGGACGTTGGAGCGCTATAAAGCACGTCTTGTCGTCAACGGTCGATCTCAGCAGGTAGGTATTGATTGTGATGAGACATTCAGCCCCGTGGTCAAGCCTGCCACTATCCGAGTGGTATTGAGCTTAGCTCTGTCGCGCAAATGGGCCATTCATCAGCTGGATGTCAAGAACGCTTTTCTGCATGGTCACCTAAATGAGACAGTCTACATGTTTCAGCCGCCGGGATTTACTGATGCTGATCGTCCCAAGCACGTCTGTCTCCTGAAGCGCTCTCTATATGGTCTGAAACAGGCTCCGCGAGCTTGGTTCCAGCGCTTTGCTTCTCATCTGCTCCGCTTGGGTTTCATTGGCAGCCGCTCGGATTCGTCCCTGTTCATCTATCGCAGAGGCTCCGACATGGCATTTCTGTTACTGTATGTTGACGACATCATTCTCACCGCCTCTTCTGATGCTCTTCGGACGTCGATTATTTCACAGCTGAGTGCTGAATTCGCTATGTCAGATTTGGGTCAGTTGTCTTACTTCTTGGGAGTTGCTGTTCAGCGGCATGCGTCTGGGCTATTCCTCTCACAGAGTAAGTATGCTGCTGAGATTGTTGCTCGGGCTAAGATGAGTAACTACAATCCTGTCGCCACCCCTGTCGATACATCCAACAAGCTCAGCGCTCACTCTGGTCCTTTGGTTGATGATCCGACATTGTACAGGAGCCTTGCTGGTGCTCTTCAGTATCTCACCTTCACCAGACCTGATATCAGTTACGCCGTTCAGCAGATCTGCTTGTTCATGCATGCACCCAGGGAACCCCACTTTCATGCCTTAAAGCGGATCATTCGGTACATCTGTGGCACACTCGAGCTCGGCACCACGATCACTCCTTCCTCTAAGCTTGGCCTTGTTGCTTACACTGATGCGGATTGGGGTGGTTGTCCTGACACACGTCGCTCCACGTCTGGTTACTGTGTCTTTCTCAACGACACCCTTGTGTCGTGGTCGGCCAAGCGTCAGTCTGTCGTGTCTCGCTCCAGCGCTGAGGCCGAATACAGGGGGGTTGCCAACGTTGTCTCCGAGTGCTCTTGGCTCCGCAATCTCCTGCTTGAGCTCCGTTGCCCTCTTATGAAGGCCACTCTGGTCTACACTGATAACATCTCTGCCGTCTATCTGGCTAGCAACCCGGTCCAGCATCAACGCACGAAGCACATTGAGCTTGATCTCCACTTCGTCAGGGACAAGGTTGCCATAGGACATGTCCGCGTTCTACATGTCCCGTCCTCGTATCAGTACGCTGATATATTCACCAAGGGTTTACCTAGACAGTTGTTCATTGATTTTCGCTCCAGTCTCACTGTACGACCCCCTCCAGTTTCGACTGCGGGGGTTTGATAGATTACATAGGTCTTAATATTGTATAGTGGGCTAAAAGCCCATTAAGGCCCAATACCTTTGTAACCTATATATATATGTTATATCAATGAATGGAAACCCTAAGGAGGACTTTACATCAATTCTATAATCGAACAGTCGCAACGACCATATCAAGGGGTGGTCGCAACGACCATGCCAATGGTTGGTCGCAACGACCAGGTGCGAATTGGTAGTCGGAAGGCTTCCTTCAATCCTGCAACAGTTGCGGTAGGACTCGACCACTTGGAGGCCCTATTCCTCGGCGCCGCCTCCGGCCAAACTTGCCATGGCCAAGGCCTTTGCTGCAGCAAGCACGAATACTGCGACTTTCTTCAATCCTGCAACAACTGCAGCAGGCCTCGTCTTCTCGGTGGCCCTCCTCCTCGGCGCCGCCTCCGGTCAAACCTGCCACGGCCAATGTGTCGCCCAAGGCCTTTGTTGCAACAAGCACGGATACTGGGGCTCCACCATCGACTACTGCGGCGACGGCTGCAAGGAAGGCCCTTGCAGACCCAACAGTACTATCGAATCATGTTCTTGCATGCACTCCCTCTGTTCTCTTTGATTCTCACCTTTTGATCTTTGATCTTGGTCCACTGCTTGGTGCCCCTCCAACCCAAATGGAGTCCAAACAAGACTAAGACCTACACAGTAAGGAGTAAGGGCTATAGATAATAATATATTGGGTTGGCTTGGTTTGGGATCTCGCCGCCACCGTTGAAGAGCAATTGGAGAGAATGTCGTTGGGGTGTGAGATGGGTAGAAGGTAATTTTAATTATTTTAAGGGGTATTTTCGTCATGATGCTCTAAAAGGTAATTCCCCCTATTCTAAAAAGTAGACCCCTATTTAAATTGTTCATGCATTTAAGCAATATAAAGACTTAATTAAACCCGATAATATTCAAAATAAAATGTCTACTAGATTCCGAATAACATTTAGGTTTTAGTCTGAACCGAGGCCGAGCTAGCATTCCTCCCTTGATTAAAAACATTTTCTGAAAATAAAAAATATAAAAAGAAATAAAGTTAATAGATAATACTTATTAGTTATTACTTAATATCAAAAAACAAAATAATAAATAAAAAGAAAATAGGTATTGGTAGTTTAGTACTAATTAACTTGAATAAAAAGGAAATAGGAGTGGAAGGTCAGTAATGATCAAATATAAAAAAGGTTGAACAACAGGCAATAACGGCAAATAGGTTGAACAATAGCAAAAAACTAATTGAAATAGGTTGAACAACAGGTTGAACAACGTTACTAATGAAATAGGTTGAATAACAGCAAAACTGCAAACTCCCTATAGCGAACAGCAATATCAAAGAGGTTGTGCTGCTCGTGGTGGAATCGATTGATTCATTGCAGCCGGTGGTGGTGCTGGGATTGTCGGTTGCCCTGACAAAGGGGCTGTTGTCTCTACATTATCACTAGACCGCATAGACGGGGTCGAACCACAAACACTAGATTGACTATGTGAGGATTGCATATCCATACCTATAAAGTATTGAATAGATGGCATGAGGAAGGACGAAACTCGAAACCCCGAGGAACTACGTATGAAGGGAGGAGAGAAGAAGACGAGCCTTACCAGTCAAAAAGTGTAACCTGTGAGAGGAAGGAGTCGACCCTGGAGTTGAGGGAGGAGACGTGCCTAGAGAGACGAAGGGGACAACGTTGTGGAAGTCTGGATCTGGAAGATGCTCAAGCCGCCATTGAAGGGAATTTGGGATGAAGCGGAAGTGTCGATGTGCAGAAGCGTTAAAACTTAAAATTGAAAACCTAGATCTGACTTATTGAAATCTTAAAACAATAGAAATAAGCTTTTAAAAATAATTTAAAAAACCCCAAATATATATTGGTAATATTTGGTTGGTAATTACGTACCGTACCAACCAATTGAAAGTCGGTTGATAATGGTAATCTCAACTTTTCTATTTTGATTACCATTACCATGCCGACTTCTAAAAGTTGGTACGATATATCGTACTAATTAAATTGGTAGCCAATTATATTGGTTACCAATCTAATTGGTTCGGATGATACGTCTTGGTACGATTTTCATGAGAACTTTTTCCTAGCTCTAGTAGAGAGGATAGAGATAAAGAGCTATCAATTTGGGGAAAGTGAAATTGTTTCAAATCCCCGCTAAAAAATTTGCCCACCGCCTTCCATTATCGGCGATAAATCTCAAATTTTCATCGCCTTAGCTAAGCGATATGGGCCACAAAGATTTCTTACTGTCGCCCAACAATTTTATTTTGGCCCAGAGTTTTCTTTTGTCGCCCATGATGATCTTATGGGCGATGAAAATATATTTTTTGTAGCCCCCAAGTAATTTTGGGCGACAAATTTAATATTTTGTTGCTAAAGCCTAATAAGGGCGACCAACCTTAAATTTCGTCACCCAATGTAGAATGATAGAATTGATGTAAAGTCCTCCCTTGAGGGTTTTCATTCATTGATATAACATATATATAGGTTACGAAGGTATTGGGCCTTAACGGGCTTTCAGCCCACTATACAATAGGAGACCTGTGTAATCTATCAAACCCCCGCAGTCGAAACGGGAGGGGTCCGTACAGTGAGACTGGAACGAAAATCAATGAATAACTGTCTAGGTAAACCCTTGGTGAATATATCAGCGTACTGATAAGAGGACGGGACATGGAGAACGCGGACATGTCCAATGGCAACCTTGTCCCTGACGAAGTGGAGATCAAACTCAATGTGCTTCGTGCGTTGATGCTGGACTGGGTTGCTAGCCAGGTAGACGGCGGAGACGTTGTCAGTGTAGACCAGAGTGGCCTTCTGTAAGGGGCACCGTAGCTCAAGCAGGAGATTGCGGAGCCAACAGCACTCGGAGACAACGTTGGCAACACCCCTGTATTCGGCTTTAGCGCTGGAGCGAGACACGACGGACTGACGCTTGGCTGACCAAGACACAAGAGTGTCATTGAGGAAGACACAGTAACCAGACGTGGAGCGACGTGTGTCTGGACAACCACCCCAATCCGCATCAGTGTACGCCACAAGATCAAGCTTAGAGGAAGGAGTGATGGTAGTGCCGAGCTCGAGGGTGCCGCTGATGTACCGAATGATCCGCTTCAAAGCCTGAAAGTGGGGTTCCCTAGGGGCATGCATGAACAAGCAGATCTGCTGGACGGCGTAACTGATATCAGGCCCGGTGAAAGTGAGATACTGAAGAGCACCAGCGAGGCTCCTGTACAGGGTTGGATCGTCAACCAAAGGACCAGAATGAGCACTGAGCTTGTTGGATGTATCGACTGGGGTGGCGACGGGATTGCAGTTGACCATCTTAGCCCGAGCAACAATCTCAGTAGCATACTTACTCTGTGAGAGAAACAGACCAGACGCATGCCGCTGAACAGCAACTCCCAAGAAGTAAGACAGCTGACCCAGATCAGACATGGCGAATTCCGCACTCAGCTGCGAGATTATGGACATCCGAAGAGCATCAGAAGAGGCGGTGAGAATGATGTCGTCGACATAAAGCAGCAAGAATGCCAAGTCTGAGCCTCTGCGATAGATAAACAGAGACGTATCGGAACGGCTGCCAGTGAAACCCAAACGGAGCAGATGAGAGGCAAAACACTGGAACCATGCCCGTGGAGCCTGTTTCAGATCATAAAGAGAGCGCTTGAGGAGACAGACATGCTTTGGACGCTTAGCATCAGCAAACCCCGGCGGCTGAAACATGTAAACTGTCTCGTTCAGATGACCATGCAGAAAGGCGTTCTTGACATCTAACTGATGGATGGCCCAGTTGCGCGACAGAGCTAGACTCAGGACTACTCGGATAGTGGCAGGCTTGACCACAGGGCTGAAGGTCTCATCACAATCAATACCTGCCTGCTGAGATCTACCGTTCACCACAAGACGGGCCTTGTAGCGCTCCAACGTCCCATCAGAGCGGAACTTGTGACGAAAGAGCCACATACAGCGAATGACGTTCGCCTCAGGAGGGCGAGGAACAAGAACCCAAGTACCATTTTTCGTAAGGGCCCTGTATTCGTCGAGCATAGCCGCCTGCCAATTCAGGTCGAGGAGGGCTGTTTTGTGGGAGGTGGGAACGGGGGAGAGGGAGGTCTGGGTGGAGGCAGAGGGTGAATGGGAGTCGGGAAGGACGGGGGTAAGAGGGGCTAAGCAAGGGGAAGAGGCGGCGGGCGGATCAAATGCGGCGAGGGTTGCGGCGGGCGCCGCAAGGCCTGCGGCGGGCGCCGCCAGGGAGGGGTTATGGGCGGCGGGCGCAGCATTTGGGGTTGCGGCGGGCGCCGCATGACATGAGGCGGCCGTCGCACGTAGGTGAGGCGAGGTTGTTTGGCGGGGTGATGGGAGGTGGATAGCGGGGTGATGGGCGGTGGTCATGGAGACGATCTGACGGGGTCGGAAGACACTGGAGACGCTGCGGGTGTGTGGTCTGGTGGTGGGGGGTGGTGGTGGTGGTGGTGGTGGTGGTGTAGGGGGAAAAGTAGGAGCACCGGGAGAGCTCTGGGGAAAAAGGAAGTGAGGGAATGGTGACTCAGACTCTGACGGAGACACAAGGGGTGTGGGAGACACAAAGGGAAACCGCGACTCATCAAAGGTGACATGACGTGAGAGAATGATCTTGTGGGTCTTGATATCGAGGCAAATGTAACCGCGATGATCAGACGGATAGCCTAGGAAGACACATGGAGTGGAGCGCGGGTGAAGCTTGTACGGGGCTGTGGATGACTGGTTTGGGAAACACAAGCACCCGAAGGTGCGAAGGTGATCATACCTAGGCTCGGCGTAATAAAGTGTCTGAGCTGGCGAGCGATTGTGTAGGGTAGTGGAAGGGAGAATGTTTAGGAGATAACATGTGGTGGATAAGGCGTGAGGCCAATAGGGAAGGGGAATAGATGCGTGGAAGAGGAGAGAGCGCATCATGTTGGTAATGGTTCTGATGATTCTTTCTGCCTTGCCATTCTGCTGAGAAGTATAGGGGCAAGACAAGCGATATGAGATCCCATTTGCGGCAAAGAAGGAGTGAAAGTCTTTGTTGTCAAATTCACGATCATTGTCACATTGGAAACATTTGATGGACATGTGGAATTGTGTTTTGATGTAGGTATGGAATCTGGCAAAAATAGGAAACACTTGGGACTTGAAATGCAACAGGAAGACCCATAAGTAATGAGTGTAATCATCCAGAATCAAGAGGTAGTACTTGTGACCCTCCTTGCTAGGCACGGGAGAGGTCCAAATGTCGCTGTGAATGATATCAAAGGGAGCAAGGGTAGAGGTCAAAGACCGTTGGAACGGCAGTCTGGCATGTTTGCCTAGTTGGCAGGAAGAACATAAACCAGAGCGTGGGTCTTTAGTACAGGTGACCAGGTTCTGGGAACGGAGGACATCTAGAACGGCAGCGCTGGGATGGCTCAAGCGAGCATGCCACAGGCTGGACGATGATGCCGAGAGGGCGACCGGATACGACTGACTGGACGCAGGAGGTGGTGTGACAGGGTAGAGCTCTCCGGTGCTGTTACATCTCATGCGAGTAACCCCCGTAGTAAGATCGTTCACAGAGAAACCATAGGGATCAAACGTAAGGGAAACGTTGTTGTCAGTAGTGAACCGACGGACAGAGATAAGGTTTTTGACAATCTTTGGGGCAATAAGGACATTGTTGAGGTGTAGTGGGTGGGTTGGGGTTTGTAATTTGGCGTGGCCAATTCCCGAAGTAGCAAGACGACCACCATTTCCGACGATAATAGAGTGGGCAGGGCCCTTAAAAGAAATAGATGAGAGGTTACCTGAGGAGTTCGTCAAGTGGGAGGTGGCACCAGTATCCATGTACCAAGAAGAGTCTGAAGATGTCGGTTGCGTAGAGGAGAAGGCGTGATGCAGAGCTGGCGGAACATAGCCTGGGTCAGGCGATGTCAGAGAGGCCTGAGGACCGGCATGTCGAGGGGCGGGATGTCCAGAGTATCGGTGCATTTTTTTTTTATGAAATATTGGCCGCCTGAATTAATAAATAATTAACTCAGGGCCAAAAGCGAGAATATTATAAAACAAGGGCGATGATGTGAATACTTGAAACGAAATTGCAAAGGGCGCAACTTTCTTCTTCGTTGGAATAGGACAGACGCGAGAGTGCGAGGGAGGACAGCGAGAGCGAGGTTGCAGGGCTCGTGGAGGCCGGATCGGAGACGCGCGAGAGAGGACGGCGCGGTGGTGAATGGTGACCGTGGCTGCAGGTCGAGGGAAGGCAAGAGCGAGGCCGACGACGGGAGTCGGTGGAATGACCGGCGGAGAAGGAGAAAAATACGGGGAGGCCGGTAAGAGAAGAGGGGAGGCAGGAGGATCAAATTAGGGTTCCGTGAGGAAGAAAATGTTGTGATACCATGTAGAATGATAGAATTGATGTAAAGTCCTCCCTTGAGGGTTTCCATTCATTGATATAACATATATATATAGGTTTCAAAGGTATTGGGCCTTAACGGGCTTTCAGCCCACTATACAATAGGAGACCTGTGTAATCTATCACCCAAAATTTATTTTGGGCGACAAAATTAATTTTGTCACAAAAAGTCATTTTTCTTATAGTGATAGTAGCAACGTCTGATCCGATGTTACTAATCCGAGATCTAGGGGTGTTATTCGAGTCGAACGAGCCGAGCTTGGCATGTTCAAGCTTGTTCATTTGTTAAACGAGCTCGAGCCGAGCCGAGCCCAATTTTTAAACGAGCTTTCTTTTTTGTTCAAGCTGGGCTTGTTTTAGTAAATGAACGAGCTCGAGCCGAGCTTTTTTCGAGCTTCAAGTAGTTTTACCTGGTCATAACATATTAACTTAGAGAAAATTTTAGAAATTTTATATTATTCGAGCCTAAATCGAACGAGTCAAACTTTCAACCGAGCTTAAAATCATGTTCAGACTCAGCTTATTTAGATAAGTGAACGAGCTCGAGCCGATCCCGAGCCGAGCTCGAGCTGTTCGGCTCATATAACAACCCTACCGAGATCATTCATTGATCATCTAGCAACGTCGATAGCTTTTCAACTTACCGTCCAATTCAACTTTACACATAATGTCTATTTTAACGTTGATTAATTGCTGTCAATTATTCAAAATTTCTTTAAATTCCCCTTGATTTGCTATATGACCGGATTTAAAGCGTATGATTTGATCCAACAACAAATATGTAAACTAAACGACGCGCACCGTAATTTTCATGACACAGAACAAAAACGTGGGTGTAATTTTAATTCGATCGAAACCACAAAAATTGGGAAATTAAACACACATCTAATAAGCCAATCCCCACATTGTACGAATTAACCTAAAAGTCTATCGATTCAATCATACATTATCTTCCAGTGATTTAATTGGACGATTTAGATTTCATCAAACTGTAACAAAATCTGATAACCAAAAATCGACACCGTCCATCACTAACTGTGACGTCCTATCTAAATCACAGACTCACAGTACTATCCGATCTATAAATGGAATGCCAGTAAACCAAACCCCTCACTCTCCACTCTCCCTTTATCATCATAAAATTAATTAATATTTTAAATATAATAAAAATGATGATTAACAACATAAATACCTGCAAGAAGGCTCCTACGATGCTGGTACGGCAGGGGCTAGCCGGAGGCATCCCAGCGATATTTAGGGTGGCGTCGGTAGGAGGGAGGAAGAGGACTAGCTACCTCAGGGGCAGCGCGGCAGCTGGTGCCATCAGGGCAGAAGCTGCCGCGCACGCGACTGAGGTGGCGGCGGTTGATAAGGCGGCGAAGGTGAAGGCGACGGTGACGGTGAAGGTGAGCGTTGGGGGGCTGCTGTCCAACGTTGGGGTGAATAGGGGTCTGGATGATTTGCAGGATTTGCTTGGGAAGTCGATCTCGTTGGAGCTCGTTAGCTCCGAACTCGATCCAAGTATGTGTTTTTTTTTTTTTAGTAGTTTCTATTTTTTAGGGCATAGCCTAAAAAATTAGATTGAGAAATATTTTCAAAAATTAGTGAAAAAAAAGAAGAAAATTTATAGTTTCTTAACGAAAAATTCAACATTGAAAATTCGGAGTTTTTGCTTGATACTACGTAGTCGTACTGGAAGATTAATGCTGATAATATTCCCTTATAGATCATACGGAGTATATAAAAGGGTCAAAATTGAAAATCATAAAGATGATAAATACAAGGGTAAATTTTACTGTATTAAATTATCATTAAATTTTTCATAGAATATAAATTTTTATAAAGTCGTCATATATATTTACATTATATTTTCTTTTAGGAACCACTTGTTTTATATTTAAAAGTTCTTCAGAAAGTTAGTT
The DNA here is from genome assembly GCA_037127255.1 of Persicaria tinctoria. Classification (NCBI taxonomy): domain Eukaryota; kingdom Viridiplantae; phylum Streptophyta; class Magnoliopsida; order Caryophyllales; family Polygonaceae; genus Persicaria; species Persicaria tinctoria. Next base: position 3,738,674 of record JBANSL010000014.1, read on the forward strand.
AATTCCATAAATAAATTAAGTAATAATAATGTGCAAGATTTTTAAGCATTTCAGGGAAGCCAATATTGTGGTTGATAGGATCGCGCATCTGACCTACAGTATTGACCGATGTTTAGACGATGATGTAGAACTTTAGGTTATCGTCTGCAAAGACACTCTAGGACGCATGTACTGCAATTTTTGGGCGATAGTTGGGTTCTAATTGCTTTCCTTTAAAAAAAAAAAAAAGATTTTAAGCATAAAAATGGTATTGCATGGGTGATTTTGTGAAAATGACTAATTTAAGGACAGTACGTTTTATGAAAAATAAATTGTGACCATATAATAACTACCGTATCACTTTACAGACTTATCCAGTAGAGCTATAAAAAAAATCTGCTAGATGAATCCCATTAATAACCGGTAAGGATCTCTGGTCTGCATTTATAGTCCATTCTATAATCCGTCTTTTTTTATTGGTTGAAATCAATTATAATACTACCCTATTTATTAAGAAAAATAATAAAAATAACTCGGCACAACCTATCACCCGATACGGACCATAAAATGGACCGTGATTGTAGACTAGGTGATCTCAATCCAACTTGGGAAAAAAAATTACACAACCATTTTTATTTTTTTTTTACCGTAGCCGATGAATATATATTAGGATGCCTTAATTGACCAAGAGTCCTTTTGGATGATGTTAAAAAGCTCCATGTTCAAAGGGAGAGTAATTAGGTTACACATTTCCATAGATCTAGACATCTAGTTTATAATCAGCAACACAATTTGATTTTCTATAGCAGTGTTTAAAGACAAGGCTTTTGAAACTATCTTTATAGCGATTAATCTTCCAGTAGTTTTTGAGATTTTCCAAGGAGGATTGATGTTGTTATTGATGGCGTTGATGACTCCGATGTTATCTCCTTCCATAATGACATTTCGAAACTATTCATTGCCTAATGTAAAAATGAGTATTTAAATGATCAACATTCTCTTAATTTTCTAATCTAAAAATGAGTATTTAAATGATTAAGTCACACATTTAATATTTTTTAAATATATATTTTTTTAAAAATATTTCTTATATATATGTAAAAAATATTTTTTTTCTAAAAACCACTTTTGGCCCCCTCGATTTTTTTGAGTAGCCTCTTAATCATAAAACAACTTGAAAAAGTTTCACCAATAAGAGTATTATTATTATTATTATTATTAGGGAAAACTAATTAAAATACCCCAACCTTTGGGGGTATGATAAAAATATATCCTCAACTTTCAAATGTAATTAAAATATCCCGACCTTTGAGGGTAGTGGTAACATATTACCACGAGTTTTTTATGGGTAAAAAATGCTGACAAGGCAGCCTACGTTGAATTTGTTTTTGACGAGGCAGCCTGTGGAAGCCTTTTTCATAAATTATTGCTAAAATCGGGGTTTCTTAAACGGTTTCCTTAGGGGGAAAATGCACCGACATCAAAAATAAACCCGAAAAAACGAAATTGATTCAACTAGGCAACTAATCCGGTCAAAATTGCCTCAAATTAACACAACATAACTTTTCCTAACACCAATCCGACAACATAAAACTAAACCGAAAACAACAACAACAACATAGAGGGAAAAAACTTATTCAGCTTATAAGTCCGTGAACGAATCAAAGAGGAAGAAGGTGTGAGAGAGACAACTCAAGATAGCCGACCACAAGGGAGGAAAACTGTCATTGAAGATGAACTATGAGTTGCCTGGAAGATCGGAAGACAGCTCAAGAGGCAATCACGAAAGAAGATAGGAGGGAGGAAAAGGCGTGGTGTATGAAGCCGATCCAACTCTTTATTTTTTTCCCAAGGAAACCGTTCAAAAAAACCCTTGTAAAAAATCAACGTAGGATGTCTTGTAAGCATTTTTTACCAGTGAGAAAACTTGTGGTAATATATTACCACTACTATCAAAGATCGGGATATTTTTATTACTTTTGAAAGTTGAGGATATATTTTTACCATACCCCCAAAGGTGGGGGTATTTTAATTAGTTTTCCCTTATTATTATTATTATTATTATTATTATTATTATATTAATCAATTACTATTTATAAGTAATTAGTGGATATCCGAGATATTATCTGAACACCCAGACAATAGATTATTAAACCTTTTTTTTATGATAAAGGTAAAAATTTAAAATATCAGAAGAGAGGGAATCCCAACGAACGAAAAAATATATAATGAATTTAAGAGGTGATTTAGTGGAACCGTGGAGGTGTGCTCAAACTCTCATTGAAAAGAAATCGGTGGAGGCGTGCTTAAAAATATTTTTTTTTTAAATAATAATTTCACTTAGTTAGTAAAAGTGGTATTTACTTTTGTCCCTGTTGGTCGGGGTAACTGATAAGGATCTGAGTAAGGGGATATTGGGAGATCTAGTTCACTAGGGTGAAAAGTCGAGTCATACTCAATTAAAATTTGTCGTTTATTATTCATTTACGTTTCTTTAGAATGACAAAAACTATATAAAATTTTTACATTTATTTTATAAATTCATATAATTGTAATAAGTATGATTTTTTTTAAAAATTATTAAAAAAGTTAATATTTGATATAGTTTTTAGGGGCATTTACCATATAGGACACGAAATTGGGCTATATTAGGAATCCGTCTCCCACCCTCTCCATATTTGAGATTTGTCCACCGAATTTTTCATCATGCTGAAATTTTTGTTTCCAGCAAAAAAAAAAAAAAATTCCACGAAATTTAGTTTTTTTTTTTTTTTTCCCGCGTTGCAGAAACTGCTGAAACCGAAGTTGCTGAAATTGAGTTCTTTTTTTCCACGTAGCCGAAATTACCGAAACCGAAATTGCTGAAATTGAGGTTTTTTTTTTCTCCATCTTACCTTGTTTTTTCCACGTTTCTTGGGTTGCTGAAACACCTGTTCCCCCTCTGTTTCAGCAAATTTTTTTCTTTTTGCATTATTGTTTTTTTTTCACGTTGCCGAAACCGGAGTTGCTGAAACCCTGATTTCAGCAACGTTATTGATGCTAAACCCACGGTTTCAGCAATGTTGTTGTTGCTGAAATCGTGTTACGGGGTATAAAATTTAGCCTATGCGGGATTCGAACCCACGTATTTGCGCATAGCACATCGCTCTACCATTGAGCTAAGAGGCTTTTAAAGGAGATTTAAAGCAAGTTCAGCAACAACAATTCCAGCAAATTCTATTTTTAAAGCAAGTTCAGCAACAACAATTTCAGCAAATTCTAATCTAAAAAAGTAAGTATATATATAGATGCGGTGGTTAAACCAATGTAACAAAAGGAATGACCAAACTAAGATTCCTCCCCAAAAGAGTAAAAGATATTCCTCTCACGAGTCTAACCCACCCCGAGAACGCAAAAAGAGTAAAAGAATTAATTTCAGCATTTCAACATAACGAATTTTACTAATAAGAATTAATTTCAGCATTTAAAAAAAATGCTAAAATGATAAACTAGTACCTCATATAATTTTATAAGAATTAATTTCAGCATTTCGGCATACGAATTTTGCTAATAAAGAATTAATTTCAGCAGTTCAGATCACACAAAAAATCAAGAAGCTAATAAGCTCTCCAAAAGTTTCAGCAAGGCAAAAAAAAAAGGCTGAAATTGCAAAACAACGAGGGAAAACTGAATTGTTATCCTATATCTACAAAACCGGAAGGAAAAAAAGTTCAATTATTTGTTAAAAACAAAAAAAGAGATTCAAATTAATTGGAAAAATAATACATTAACTAGTTAAAAATCTTATAAAATTTGGTTCCTAAAATCATGCTGCAAACTAAACATGGAGGGGGAGGGTAGCATCGCCACGTTTTGGGGGTTGGTCTTTGGCTTAATTAGTACTACTTACGATTTCAATTTGATTAGTGTACGCATCCACGCCGAAATCACATCGAGGGAGGAGGCCATCGCCGTCCGCATCCACGCCGGGAATCACCTTCCGACAGTTGGAGATGGAGCAATTGTCGCCGAGGCTCTTTATGACCTCCAACAACTCCTCGGCGGAAATGGATCCGTTTCCGTTAATGTCGTAGACAACACCGAAAATCGATGTCACCGGTACCGGAAATTGCAACCATCGAAATCGGAAGCAATCAGCATCGAAAATCGGTGCCGCCAGCACCGCAAATCGCCAGAAATCTTCCTAATCGCAACCATCTCGCCATTGAAAGCACTGATCTCGCCCGATCTGGAACAGTGAGATGCCATAATCGACTTCATCCTCTCAGATCTGGAGTTCCACCGGTCTCAAACTCCCCGATCTCGCAACCAGGACCTCTGGGGGCACGCGCGGTGGCTCTTGCGGCGCCGGATGATAAGAGACGTCCTCTCCCTCTACTGGATCTAACTCGAAGGAGGAGGTCGAAAGACAGATCCAAGCCAAGGAGTTGTCGAGGAGTTTCGACAGAGACGATGGAGAGAACGCTCCAAGCGAGGTTTAGGGGAGGGGGCACAGATTTAGGTCGTGGTGGTGGTCGCCAGCGGTGGCGGCAACGGTGGAGGATGTGGTGGGGTGGTGAGCGCAATAACGGAGGAGCGAGAGGGCGACGATGATGAAACGGCGAGTAAGAGGATGAGTTGCTGAAATCCTAAAAATATCTCAGATTTGGTTAAGATCTTAGGGGCAATTTTGTTTAAAAAATTAAAGGTGAACAAAAACCTAATTTGCTGAACTTGAAAGACACTTTTTAAATAAGGCCTAAAAAAAAGGCCCGTTGGGCAAATTTTCTCTAGTTTTTAAACCTAAAAAAACGTGCGTGAATAGTAAAACGTTGAGTTTTAATTAACGGAGGCGGGACCATTGAGTCGAGCCAGTCGATGCAAAACGGTTTACCTGTCATGATTTTGATAAAAATAGTTTATTTATTTAAATAATTATAAGAGTTTGCTTGTAAGTAAGACCATCTCCAACAACTTCCATAAAAAAAATTCCAAAACGTGGAAACAAAATACATATTCTTCAAATTATTCAGCGATCATAGCCGGATTTTTTTTAAATCAAATGTGGCACATTTTATTATAATAATAGATCGATATCCGCAAGCTCAATCAAACTTTGCGGAAATGGCGCAAGAAATACATAATCAACATTCAACATCGACCGGTGGAACAAGTCTTGCTACTGAATTTGCCAACGTATTACCTGTCATCCCCTATCAACATATATTAATTCGATTTTTCTATCCTATCTCTTGGGGTATATGATAAGTAGCTTTATTTGAAAAGATTTTTCCAAATTTAATTATTTTAGCTTTTCTAAAAATTGCTTTCCAATGTTCAATACTATATTCGGTGGCAGAGCCAGGATTTCGATCAGGGGGTTCTAAAAAAACTTCGTGAAATATTTTTTTTTGTGTGTACTTATTAAGATTATTTTTTTAAAAAAATATATTGAAAAAACACTAAAATTGTGAATTTTGTTAATGATTTTTGTATTTAAATAGTTGAGAGTAACCAAACAAATAAAAAGAGAAACAAAAAATATAGAAAAAAAATCACGAAGAATTACTTTTAAAATAATATTGAAAGATCGAAAAGGTTAAATGTATAATTTAAACATAAATATAAAATTTTTAAATGAAATAGTTAATAGAAACAAAAAAATATAGAGAGAACTCAAGAAGGAGAATTAATATTGATATAGTAAAACAAATAAAAAAGGGAAGGGATTAAGATTTGAATCCAATACTTTTTAACTTTCCTTCTTTTATCACTTGAACTAATTAACTAGATAACATTTTATGTCCCTAGTATTAGGGGTTTAGGGTATAAATATCCTTGGATATTGTAATTGGGGGTATCCAAAGTAATAATCCAAACCCTTTACCTTTCCTATCTCTCTTAATCTATATCTCTCTCCTAATCTCTTCATGTCTATCTTTTTCCTCACCCTAGCTCCTCTGAACTCAAATCTCTCTTTCTCCCCTTTCAACCCTCCATGAAAGCTCAAGCCTTCCGCCTAATTGACCTTCGGGTCATAACATAACACTCTTATTTTATATATCATTTAAAGATGTTATATTATCTTAAGAATACTAAATATATGTGTATTTTTTCGTCAGATTGTGCTCAACCAACCCAAGCACCCCTAGCTCTGCCACAAATTAACTAACAAAAATGTCCAAAGTGATTGTCCAAATTAAATGAATCGAAGGCGCCCTGCAAAATTTCCAACAAGTTACGTTAAGGACGAGTCCATATACTTTAATTTTACATACAAATTGTGCAGTGCGTGATCGATATATATACATATACACACAGTTATCAACTTATCACGTACAGACATGCCCAGGGACCATTAATATTCACAAGGACCATTTTTAATCCGTTAATGTATGGACATCCATCAACGTTATAGTTTATTTTTAAAAATATTATCCTGTGTCTCAGCTTGGGGATTTTTTTTTTTTTTTAATGACGTGGAGGTTCCAAGGTTATTGACTAATCCTCCGTAGGCCGAGCAAGTCGCAAGACAGGCTAACCCATGCCAAGGGAAACCAAGGCATGAGTAACCAACTCAAGCACAAATTATTCTTAGTGGGATTTAAACTATTGACCTCATGGTAGTGAGGCACAAGGAAGCACCTCACTCTTACCACTAGAGTAAGAGGTCATTGGTGTCTCAACCTGGGGATTGATTATGCATTAACTTCGCTAAACTTAACATAATATATCCAATTTACAAATAAGTACTACTCCCTTTATTTCATAATAAAAGTCACTTTACTTTCCGACACGCATGTTAATGAGGTAACAACTCTATAAAATATTATATTTTTAACGATTTTTTTTTATAATTTCATACTTCATACTAACAAGTTTGTAATTAATTAAAAAAATTGATTAAAAAAATAATATTTTATATAGTTTTTGCATCCTTGAAATGCGTACACTAAATGCCAAACGACATTTATTTTGAAACGAAGGGAGTATATAATTAATTGTTACTGTAAAAGATAAACTTAATTATCGATATATACAAAAAAATAAAATAATTGATAAACATCCTGTTAATTAAAACATGTCGTTTTAGAAAGTAAATCTTGTTAATTGAAAAACATGTCATTTTAGGCATTTTGTTTACCATTGTAATGATTAAGTAGATGTTAGTTGTGGTTTTTGAGAAAATAAAGCATAGTAATAATTATGAGTATAAGTGTATTTTTATTTATTTTCTTAATAAGTGTGTAGATCTTTAAAATGACATGTTTTAATTAACGGAGGAAATATTATATATACAGTGGTACATATACCTATGTCCTAGGGCGTTCCAATCGTTTCCGTTCCAAGCTTCTTTTCTATTTTCCTTGTGCTTTATTTTTCCTAGCTAGCGGAGGATCGAGTTGGACCGGACTAACAACGTCGGATTGGACGTTTCAATGATAAATATTTTATTTAAAAAACACAAAAAAAAAAAATCAAATCCGACCCATCATAGCAACTATTAACGTCGATAACTTATCAACTCAAAAACATCAAAACCGACGTTGCACATAATGTATACTCCCTCCGTAACGAAATAATTGTCCTTTTGACAATTTTTTCTTGTAACAAAATATTTGTCCATTTGAACCTAATTAATAATAAAAATTTCTAATTTTATCAATTCATCTCATTAATTGTATTTGATTTTCAAAATATTTTATTAATACTCCAATTTCCCATAATATTTTTTTTTCATTGGTCCATTTTTTTTCCACATTATTTATTTACTAAATTTTTAACTATTCTACTTTCTGATTTTAGGTTATTTAAGAAATGTGAAAACCCCTAAATGGACAATTATTTTGTTACGGAAAGACGTACTATTTTAACATTATAATTATTCAAAATGTCTTGATTTGCCATGTGTCCAATTTAACGCGTATGATTTGATTCAATTACAAAATATCTATAACTAAACGACGCAGAGTGTAATTTTCATGACAGAATAAAAACGTGGGTGTAAATTGGGAAACATAACACATTTAATTAATCAATCCACAGTTTCCACACACTACACGAAGCTGCGACTTAAAGTCTACAGTGTGGTCAGTATTAACTCAATCATACATTATCTTCCCGTTATTTAATTGGACGGTTTAGATTTCATCAAATGCATCGATCTGTAACAAATTCCGACACCGTCCATCCCTAACTACGACGTGACGTCCCATCTAAATCACAGTACTATCCGATCTATAAATAGAATGCCAGTAAACCAAACCCCTCACTCCCTTTATTACCATCACAACTAATTAATTATTTTAAATATATAATAAAAATGATGATTAACAACATAAACACTTGCAAGAAAGCTCCTACGATGGTGGTCCGACAGGGGCTAGCCGGGGGCATCCCAGCGATTGTTAGGGTGGTGTCGGTTGGAGGGAGGAAGAGGACCGGCCACCTCAGGCGCAGCGCGGCAGCTGGTGCTATCAGGGCAGAAGCTTCCACGCTGGCGACTGAGGTGACGACAGTCGTTGATAAGGCGACGAAGGTGAAGGTGACGGTGACGGTGAAGGTGAGCGTTGGTGGGTTGTTGTCCAACGTTGGGGTGAAGAGGGGTCTTGATGATTTCCAGGATTTGCTTGGGAAGTCGATCTTGTTGGAGCTCGTTAGCTCCGAACTCGATCCAAGTATGTGTTTTTTTTAGTTGTTTCTAATTTTTAGGGCATAGCCTAAAAAATTAGATTGAGAATTGTTTTAAAAAATTAGTAAAAAAAAAATGAAAATTTATAGTTTCTTAACATTCAAAATTGAAAATTCGGTGTTTTTGCTTGATATTACTGGAAGATTAATGCTGATAATACGGAGTATATAAAAGGAAAATGAAAATAGTAAAGATGATAAATACGAGGGTAAATTTTATTAAATTTTCATAGAATATATTTTCTTAGAAAATCGTCCATATTTATATTAGATTTTATTCTAGGAACCACTGGTTTTATATTAAAAAATTCTTCATAAAATGCTAAATTACTATGTATGTTTTAAAATATTTTGGTTGGTTTATTTTATACAGTAATAAACTTAAATTTCATAAATAAATTCAGAAATAGTAATGTGTAAGATTTGTAAGCATAAAAATGGTATTGCATGAGTGATTTTGTGAAAGTGACTAATTTAAGGACAGTACGTTTTATGAAAAATAAATTGTGAACATATAATAACGACTGTATCAATCTACAGACTTATCCATTAGAGCTAAAAAAAAAAAAAACAAGGATCGTCTAGTACACAATTGTACTTCATATCGTAGTCTAAATTATCTCATTGGTTAAATTGAAATTTCTAATTATTTTGTTAAATAAGTAGTTGTACCTTATAATTTATTTTAATGTTTATCGGTCAATGAAATTAAAGGGACTATAAAAATGGACTAAGACGTTGGACTAGACGATTTTCACATGCTAAATGAATCCCATTCATAACAGCACAAACCACTATGACAAATTACTCTTTAAAATTTACACAAAACCGTACCATTTATTTTTACATTAGTAATGAATAGGATGTCTTGATATCCTTTCGGTTTCGGATGATGTTACAAAAATCTTTATGAAAGGAGTAATAAAGTTAAATTTTATAAATAAATTCGGTAATAATGTGTACGATTTTTAATTTTTAAGCATAAAAATGGTGTTGCATGAGTGATTTTGTGAAAGTGACTAATTTAAGGAAAGTTTTATGAGAAATTAATAATAACCATATAATATCTTCTGTATCAATTAAACAGGCTTATACATTAGAGATGTAAAGAAACCCTTAAAACGGCCTTTATATCCAATGTATGTCAGGATAAGACTCTATGAAAAAGGTTTCCTGTTAAAAAAAAAAGTGAATTTAGAAATCTAATAGCTAAACTAATTAAAATTTAAAAAAATAATTCAAAATTAGTGATTTTTTTTATTAATTCTAAATTAGTAATTTTATCCTTATACGATACTAATTAAATGTGTTTAGCTTATCGCGTTCCCTATATACACTGCAAATACTTCGTCGGATCCAACGTTGTAGCAACGTTAGATTAGACGTTGCTACAACGTCCAATTCGACGTTCTTAATTGTGTGCTAATTTCACTTATCGGATGTTATAAAAACGTTGAATTTGACGTTTTACAACGTCAAATTGAACGTTGTTAATACGGGTCAGATTGGGCCTAATAAAAGATATTAAAAAAAACCAAATTTTTTTTTGATTTGCAACGTCCAAAAGGACGTTGTGTTTTTTTTTGTGAGTGTGGGTGGGTGGGTGTGAATTTTTTTTTTTACCCTAGCAACGTCGGATCCGACGTTGTTAGCCCGGTTCGGCCCGATCCGATCCTTCATTTCACATATTACAACGTTGGATCCGACGTTGTAATATAATTAATGTTGCAACATCGAATCCGACATTGATTAGCAGCTCTAATCCGCGGATTTGCGGTGTATATAGGGACACCCATTAGTATTGAAATTTTTTGTTTCTCTTAATTTTCTAAACTACAAATGAGTATTTAAATGATTAAATCACACATTTAATATTTTTAAATGTATATTCTTTACAAAATTATTTCTTATATATATATGTAAAAAATATTTTTTCTAACAACCACTTTCAGCCCCCTCGATTTTTTTTTAGTAGCCTCTTAAATCTTAATCATAAAAATGACTTTACACATTATACTGATATAGTTGGCAAAGACAAGGTGGTACTTCTTATTGTTCTTAAATTATTCTTGTTGTAAAGTTATTTCTACTTGTTTTATAGTGTTGTTTTATATTTTATTGTATGTTTAGAAGATTTTCACCTGCCGATTCGTCTGCTTATCGAAAATCAAACTTTCTTGATTTCGAATTCTTACTCAATCACATACTTGATGGTTTGCAATTTGCAAAAGCTTCATCATTGTAGGTTCATTACAACCTAGCTAACTATAGCTAGATACTCTTGAACAATGTCTCCAAATCCAAAGAGACAAAGCGTACAACTTGAAAAAGTTTCACCAATAAGGTTATTATCAGCTTTTCAACTTGAAAAAGTTTCACCAATTAGGTATGTAATGAATATAAGAGGTGATTTTATGAAATTTCACTATCATTAAAAAGAAATTGTTGATTTTTAAATAAATACATTTTTACTCTACTCATCTTCTACAGCTTCTTGATGGTGTTTTATGGTTATAGCTCCCTTTTTCTTTTTTTGATTGGTAGCTTCTCATGATAGTTTGTTCATCTACCGGTCTTTCCGATCTCTCAGTATATCAGATTTGATTATTTAGTGTACTGAATTCTTACTTTTATAAAAAAACACCGGTGAGCAATTGTGGAGATGTGTTAGAAAATATAGATTCAAATCTCTTTAGCTTTACTTTTGGCCTCATTGGGTTGGCCTAATGGTAAATTGGTAACTGATAAGGTGTAAAGGGATATTGAGAGGTCCTATGTTCAATCCTTACCATCGCTCTTTCACTTGGGTGAAAATTCAAGTCTCACATTGTTTCTTACCATTGAGCCGAGTCAACTAACACAAACCGATTACTTGATTCATGACCTTTACTAAAAACAATTTATTTATTATTAGGGAAAATTGTGATAAATAGCATGAATTTTAAGGATGGTTGCGTTTAATTGCACCGACATTCAAAAATGAAAAAATAATCACAAACTTTGGAGGATGATTGCATAATTTGCATTTGATGACACGAAATTAAGAAAATTATAAAATAATCACCAATTTTGAGCATGATTGCAATCAGTGATATTTTTATTGCTTTTTTTAAAATAACACCTCTTATTAACATTCGTTGAAAAAATAAATCATCCAATTTTCAATTTAAATGTTGCTTGTAAGTTGTAACTAGTAAGGTAGATTAGTGTAAACAAAAACAAAAGTGTAATCTTACGGATGTGAAACGTATGTATCAGAAAGCGGAGTGGAGAAGGGGACCTTGAAGGCGTACGCACACAGGACAAGCCAAGACGGTGACTACTCAAGCTATGAAGCGGAGTTTGTGGTCCCACCGGAGTTCGGAGAGGTCGGAGCGGTCCTCGTCGAGAACGAGCACCACAAGGAAATGCACCTCACCACCATCCTCCTCGCCGGCCTCCCCCTCGGTGACGTCCACATCACCTGCAATTCTTGGGTCAGCTCCAAATTCGACAATCCTGCCAAACGGGTCTTCTTCACCAACAAGGTACACCGTTAAATCTTCTTACAATCTTGTCTTTCTATATTTAAATGCACTTTTTGGACTATTCATTTTGGGAATAATAATTTAGACTACGACTATGAGAGACAATGATATACTCCGTATATCATCTATCTCAAAACATATAATTCGTTTGATTTTATTGCACGTAATTAAAGAAATTAAAATTATTATAAAATATAATATTTCAAAAAAAAATTAAAATAATTTTAAACTTATTACTAATAAGTTTGAAATTATTTTAAAATTTTGATTTTTTTTTATATATTATAGAGTTTTTAAAATATTAAAAAGTGTGTCAAAAAAGTCAAACGACTTATATTATAAGAAGGAGGTAGTAATTTGTTTTAATTTTGAAAAATAATATTATACTACTTTTTTTTTAAAATACGCGCAATAACGTTAAATAACTTATATTTTGAGACGGAGAGAATATGATTTATTTAAAAATATAAAATTTTATAGAAAGAAAATCATGGAAACACATTTATTTAAAATAAAAAAACTTGTCATTTTATGATATATTTTTTGTTAAATAAAAGATGCTATTTTATATATTTTCAAAATTATTTTATACTCCCTCCGTCCAACAATACATGGATTTTTAGATGTAAATTTTTGTCCAACAATAGATGGGCTTTTAGGTTTTCTAGGTAAAAAGTTGTACTCCCTCCGTTCAACAAAACTTGACGTTTTACTATTCATGCACGCTTTTTTAGGAGCTAAAAACTATATAAAATATCGACTTTTTAAATAATTTTTTTTAACAATTTCGTAGTTATTATTAATAAGTACAAACTTGTTAAAAAAAATGAATATTTTATATAGTTTTTATCCTTCTAAAAAAGCGTGCGTGAATAGTAAACGACAAGTTTTGTTGAACGGAGGGAGTAATGATTTGTATTGGTTTGTGTGTTGTTGACTTTTTAAAATAATTTGATTGGTTAAAATGTGTAGTGGGTGTTAAAAAATAATAAAATTTATGAAAAAGTTAGTGCAATGATGATATTTTTTTAAAAGTAAGGTGTTTTATTAAAACTTGTGCAAAATGTTAAAAGGCAATGTATTTTAGGACGGAGAGATGGAGTATAAAGTATTTTTTTTTTTTGACTTGATCCAATTTGATTGGGTTCAATCGAATAATGTATTACTCCGTGAGTGTTATGTACTGTATACTAAAACAATATACAGTACTCCATACGGAATACGGAGTATCATGATTGGTTGTGAAATGACGATATTGCCCTTCTAATTAAGAGAGCAAATAGCGGTTGATTGATTTAAAAGCGAATGGGATTTGGTTAATTAAATTACAGTCGTACTTGCCATCGGAGACACCTGCCGGACTAAAGAAATATCGAGCGACAGATCTCGAGTCTCTGAGAGGAAATGGCCAAGGGGAGCGCACGAGCTTCGAGAGGATCTACGATTACGACACCTACAACGACTTGGGGGATCCTGACAGCGATTCTAAGCTCAAGCGCCCAGTGCTCGGCACTAAGGAGCATCCGTATCCGAGGCGATGCAGAACCGGTCGCCCTCACTGCAAAACAGGTAATTTCGATATCCGTCTAGACGTATAGAGGTTCGATTTTTGCTCTGTAGATCCGATGAACTTATCACAGTAAATTAAGAGATCTGGTGAACTGTAGATTTTGTGAACTGAATTCATCCAGAGGGAATTTATGTTTTGGAATGGTATGTATAGAAGCTCGATTTTGACGATTTCGTTTGATTGAATCAGAATTAGTGGTTTTTTTATGTGTAGATCCGTTGTCGGAGAATAATGAACTTAAGATTCTGTTAACTAAATCCATCTAGACGGAATTTCGAGGTTTTGGAATGATGTAGAGGTTTTATTTTGATGATTTTATTGGATTGGGATTATTAAATGTTAATTTAGATGGATTGTCGGAGTTTTGGAAAAAGTATTAGAGGTTCGGTTATGATTATTTCGTTCGATCTGATCGGAAATCGGTGGATTTCTGTTGTGTAGATCCTTCGTCGGAGACGAGGAGCAGTAGCGTGTACGTTCCGAGGGACGAGCAATTCTCAGGGGTGAAGGAATTAACCTTCGGGGCCAGCACGTTCTACAACGTTCTCCACGCGGTTGTCCCTTCCCTGGAGACGGCGATGATCGACTCCGATCTCGGCTTCCCTTACTTTACGGCCATTGATTCCCTCTACAACGAAGGCATTAATCTCCCCGGCCTGAAGCAATTCTCGTTGAAGGATATCCTCCCACGCCTCGTCCATGCCGTTGCAGATATTGAGGAATCAGTTCTCAAATTTCAAACCCCTGCCTTGTTCAACAGTATGCACATTTCAAACATCACTTGTTGCAACAAATTTGTTGGCTTCTTCTTGTTATTTGCCTTTCATAATTTCTGGCTTTGCTGAACTATTTGTCAATTGTGTCTGATTTGATCTCAAGGGGATAGATTTGGGTGGATTAGAGATGAAGAGATGGCGCGCCAAACCCTTGCTGGTCTAAACCCTTGCAGCATTCAACTGGTCACTGTATGTTCTATCCAGTTGGTTTGGTTGCTAATTCTGTAGGCTTTTTTTTAGCAGATTTAGTAGTAATCTGTGTCAATACATTACTTGTAGGAATGGCCATTGAAGAGCAAACTTGACCCAAAGATCTACGGTTCCCCGGAATCAGCAATCACAACGGAGGTCGTTGAGAGGCTGATTAAAGGCTTTCATACAGTTGATGAGGTATTGCATTTATCTACCACTGTTAGACCTTATAACATAAGCCTTTGCCTTTTGTTGTATTGAATCTGTTGTCTGTTGAACATCGGTAGGCTATAAAACAAAAGAAGCTGTTCATAATAGATTACCATGATGCCTTCTTGCCCTATGTCCACAAAGTGAGACAGATCAAGGGCACTACCTTGTATGGTTCTCGCACACTCTTCTACATGATGCCCGATGATACCCTTCGACCTGTTGCTATCGAGTTAACTCGCCCAGCTGGCAATGGGAAACCTAAATGGAATGAAGTTTACACCCCTCTAGGGGATTCCACTTCTGGCTGGCTTTGGAGGTTTGCCAAGGCCCATTTCCTCGCCCATGACGCTGGCTACCACCAACTTATCAGCCACTGGTATGTGTTTGCAAATGCTTTTCAGATTTTGTTTGGTTAGTTTTTAGCTTACTGTCATTGATTGGTTTAAGCTTGATAACCTCTTTTTCTTTTTGGTCTTTCAATATTGATCAGGCTTCGGACTCACTGTTGCGTGGAGCCTTACATCATTGCCACAAACCGCCAACTCAGTACCATGCACCCTATTTACCGACTCCTGCACCCTCATTTCCGCTACACCATGGAGATCAACGCACTTGCTCGAGAAGCCCTCATCAATGCAGGTGGAATTATCGAGTCTGCTTTCAGTCCCAGAGACTACGCAATAGAGGTCAGTTCCGCCATCTATGGTGCACAGTGGCAGTTCGACTTGCAGGCCCTACCAGCAGACCTGATAAGCAGGTAATGACCCATCACCGAGCATATACTACTCAATTCAAGTCGATGTGGATGTTGTGATCTTAACGAAAACATTCCCAATTGTCGATGTAATTGTACAGGGGACTGGCTACAGAGGATCCATCTGCACCTCATGGACTCAAGCTAACAATCGAAGACTATCCGTTTGCCAATGATGGGCTACTCATATGGGATTCTCTCAAAGAATGGATTACGGACTATGTCAACCATTACTACGGATCATCGGAGCTTGTGAAATCCGACCAGGAGCTCCAATCCTGGTGGACCGAGATCAGGACCAAAGGCCACGCAGACAAGAAGGACGAGCCATGGTGGCCAAAGCTCGAGACAAAAGAGGACCTAGTTGGGATCCTAACCACAATCACCTGGGTGACCTCCGGCCACCACGCAGCCGTCAACTTCGGGCAGTACGCGTACGGTGGCTACTTCCCCAACCGCGCCACCATTGCCCGAACAAACATGCCCACAGAAGACCCCACCGATGACGAGTGGAATTTCTTCCTGGACAAGCCCGAGGTGCAGCTATTGAGGTGCTTCCCGTCTCAAATCCAAGCCACCAAAGTCATGGCGATTCTAGACGTGCTGTCTTCCCACTCCCCCGACGAGGAGTACCTTGGAGAGAAGCCGGAGCCAGCCTGGGCCGAGAACCAGGCTATAAACGCAGCTTTCGAGAGGTTCTCAGGGAGGCTAAAGGAGATCGAAGGGATTGTCGATGGAAGGAATGTGGACAGCAAACTGAAGAACAGGTGTGGGGCTGGAGTGGTGCCTTATGAGCTTCTGAAGCCGTTCTCCAAGCCCGGTGCCACAGGTATGGGGGTTCCTAACAGCATCTCCATTTGATTCGACCCGCGTCGATGTATGTGTATGTAGCTAAGACTGAAATAAGATGAAAGCTCCATGGATTGAGCTCGAGTTACCCGATGGCTGCGACAGCAATAAAAAAGAAAAATATCAAGTTTTTGCTTTCAGCTTGACAAGCAGTTTCGAATGTCAACCAATGTTATGTGTGTTTAATTAACTCAATTTATAATATAATTATCAATATTATATAATAATGGGTGTTTAATTAACTCAATTTATAATACACTTTATTTAAAATTTATATTATTTTAACCATCTTGTAAAAAGTGGTAACCAATGTTTAGTATTATAATAATTGCATTGTATTGGAATCCAAACACAAAATTTGTGCATGAAAGGAGTAAAAAAGAATCTACCAATATATCATATAAGGATTGTGTTATGAAAGAATACATCCAACATCATTTGGGTCAAAATCAAGCAAGAACAAAAACAGACACATTAGCTGCAAAAATGAATCAAACTTTTGGGGTAAAATTGGACAAAACTAGGGGAAAATGCCGAATAGAGCTCAGACCTTACTGCTGAATGCTGATTCCGGCCATACGAGGAGAAGCCTCGACGCCAAGAAAGATGGTTCCTTTGACGCCCACTTCAGCAGCACGATGGGGCGTGCTTTTCCTTCTGCTCCTGATATGCCGAAAACCACTCCCACTGGGTTTAGTCGAATCACCAGCGCTTGTCGTAGCAGCAGTGTTGTTTTCTTCTTTTACTGGGCTTGGCTTATCTTTCGGTTGTGAATTTCGCTTCCTCTTCTTTACATTTTCCACTGTAGCCTTGAGATCAACCTTATCGCCGTTGCTATTATCGTCAATCCGGCCATATTCCTCTTCATCAATATCATCGTTCAAGGGCTTCTGTGGCCTTCCTCTTCTCTTCTGCATAGGGATCTTTTCTTCCTCGCTACTCCTTACATCTTCATGGCTCGTAACAGTCAATTTCTTACCCTTACCTCGGCCTCTACCCATAACTCTCAGAGCACCCCAAACAAAAAATCTCAAACTTTAACTAACAAGATACCTGTAGAGGACAAGGAGATGGATGTAAGAATAAATCAATAACTCATTACAACAGCCAGCCAACAAAAATAGGAAAGCATACCTAACTAGGCCCAGTGTAAACACAATTTGCAAAAATAGGCCATCAGGATAAGTTGCACTACTTTTGTGTAGAGTGACATGTTTAGTTGACATATTTGTGTAAAAAACATTTAAGTTGTTTTTCAAATGGTCCATCAAAACAAGATATGAACAAACCCTAACAATCAACAAAGGACATATCCACTGTGCAGCGGCTGTTTGTGCTTCCAACTCAAATCATACATAGAAATGTCAATCAGGTTCTCATCAAATGTAAAATCTGAAGGCAAGGCTGTAAAAATCTGCTTAAACGGATTGAACTAACCACCAAGATTAACAACAAAAATTTAATGACTGATTTCTGCTAATTCTCATTGACACAGGTTCAATTTTTACACGAAATATTCATACAGATCTCATTCTCCGAACTCTGGTACATGTGCACTGGCTAACTATCAATCAAGGACATATCCATTTTCCAGAGGCTGTTTTGTGCTTTCAGATCTGAAGGCAGGAAGAATCTGCTTAAACTGATTGAATTTTTATCACTACCGACTACAGTTAAAAACAGATTTCATAAATTCTCATTATCAAAGGTTCAATTTTTACAGGAAACATTAAGATGACTACCGATTTGTTCTTCGAAACCAATAGTTCCATCCGTTCCTAGATCCCATTCTCCAAACTCGTGCACACGCGCTAACTATAACAATCGATTAGAGAAGTGATCAATTCCAAAGGATCTTGTTTTCTTAGTCCAAGCAGGATCAATATGAAATCAAAGCACTAACATGAGCTTCTTAGATCTGACAGGAAATCGGCGGTAAAAAAAGGTCAAAAGAACGTCCATGAACTATCAAGATCCAAACACTAGAAATCACCGTCATCAATATCCTCTGAAGGAAGAAAAACAGATATTCACATCATCAACAGAAACAGCAAAAATCAGAGAGAGAGAGAGAAATTCGATTAAACAATCAATCCGAACCAGCATGCAATCCAAATCATTCAGCACAGAACAAGGAAAGGATAGAGCAAGAACCTCGAAGTCAAAAAGTCTGGAATCCCTGCTTTCATAAACCTCGCTTCGTCTGAATCTCAATCCGGCGTAGACCAAAAAGCAAGCCGGAGAGCTTCTCTAAACGGATTGCAATCTTTAACAACAAGCAAAGGTAAAATGAAAATGAGGCGAACTTTGAATTGACTGGAAGTTGAGATCGAGAAGGTAAGTAATCGGAAACGGAATCTGGAAACAAACACGAAAAAGGTGAGAAGAGGTTGAAATCGGATTGGATACAGTGAGATTCAAAGATGAAGAGATGACGCAAATGAGTTTGAGAGAGAGTATTGGAGGAGCGCAACTGGTGAACCCGAGCTTGCATTTCGCTTAGTAGGTTTTTTCCTACTTCTTTCCTTTTTCTTTTTCTTTTTTTTTTGGATTTTTCTTTTTTAAACCGTTGTAAAATATAATAAAAATACTGTAAAAGTGGGGCCCAGTGGAAAGAGCAGAACCCGTGGGAGCCACTTCCACATGACAGTTGGATTTTTTTTTTAAAAATTTATTAGGTAAAAATACGAGATTAGATATATCTGAATCTCGATAGCCGACAAGTTGGGAGACGGAAAACCGTCAAAAACATGCCACGAAAAACAGGAAAGATGCAATATAACAAGCGAAAACGCACCCTACAAAGACGAATCCAGGCAAAATTAAATCTAATAAGTTGGGGAAGTAGACTACGAACGAAACCAAGCATCATCATGAAACGGCACTATTGGCCGGGATACATCAGAGAAATCTCTATAGATAGCGAAGACGAATCTTCAGTAAGCTTCTTCCCAATCACGGAGTCGTTCCATACACACCATCTCGACTTAGTGAAGCTTGCACACTAATGAGGGAAACCAGTGGTTGAGCAGCCAAACCAGGCGGTGAAAGAGAAGTCGACGTCGGCCACGCACACCGACAGTGACAATGAGCACCTGACAAAACGAGCACGACGGCCAACGAGGAAGGAGGCGGAAGAAGCCGACATAGATCCGAGAGTCCCGAGGAGAACAGGAACATGAAGAAAACTAAGCCTAAAATGCTGTGAAAGCACAAGAAGGGGCAATCACAGACAAAGGGAGGTGAAGTGTGAAATTGACGAACATCGAGGGAGGCATAGGAGGTGGAAGCGTCGAGACCAAAGTCGAAAGTCGGATTGGAGGAGATTATTTTAGGGGATGGAAAGAATGGAGATTATTCACAAGGATTAAGAGGATAAGAATTATTTTGACAAAATAACCTCTTAGGTGACCTTCGTAATTTTAATCACTCAGTAGCATTTTTTTTGACAAGTGAAAGGAACTATGGGTGTGATACCAGGGTCGGTCCTACGGTTGTAGGGGCCCTGTTCTATAATAAAACTAGGCCCGGCTAATGACAAAAAAAAAAGTTGGCATATATATTATAATAATCTTAATTCTTATATATGACATATTAAAGACTTGATTAAAACAACACAGTTTACTTCAAATGCGACATCCTTGTAACATTTTGAAGCAAAGTCTTCTATAAACTCTTCATAATCAACAAACAATTGATTAATTGAAGATTTTTAAAAAAAAATTATCGTCTTTTAATAAAGGATTAGGTTTTAAAAAAATATTAAAGAACAAAGCTATATATATATATATATATATATATATATATATATATATATATATATATATATATATATATATATTACGGGGCCCTAAAAAAATTATCGTCTTTGAACCACCCGCGCCACCCTAGGGCCGGGCTTGTGTGATACTGTGATAGACGGACATTGTGGCCTATTGTATGTCGCAGTTGAGCTATTTTATCGACTATATGGTTGACTTCGGAGAAGGCGTGCATGTTGCAAGACGAGCACTAGAATTGCTTTCTGCGATAATAATTTCGATCTTCCATGAACATTTCAATTTATTGTTGATAGAGTTGATGATTATAAGGTTGTCCCCTAAATTTTAGAACAAATCGAATTAATGGGCAATAAATGTTAGTTTATTTTTATTTTGAAAAAAAAAACTAGTTTTAATATAGTTTATGTAATGATATTTGTTCATTTTCCTCTGTCTTATTTTATATGTGGTGCATGTAATATTGTTATGTGCTTGTATCATGTATGAGTATGTGATGAGTATGCATATAACATATACTATATACTATGTTATGCATGGTTGTAGTTAGAACCGGCTGAGTCATATTAAGTCGATCTCTCGACTTGATCCTCTAATGGGTCTAATGGACAATAGTAGAGTATAGTGCATAATGTCTACCTAATATAGGTATAAATGTATAATGTGTATGATATAAGGTGGAGATGAAATCTGTGTGGGCTTTGGCCCAAATCTAAACAGATAAATATATAGATGGGTGTACCAAGGTTGCAAAATTTGGTTAAGACCAAACCAAGGTCAACTCATATGCATTTGCTTTGTGCAGCTGTCCATACCCCCTCCATCAAACAACTCATATGTATTTCGAGCTGCACTGGCAGCCCTCCTACTAAGCTTGGTGTTCTTCGCGGATATGCTTCGCTGCATCTTCCTATCACTTGCCAAGCGCACAGCGGACATTACTCACCTTATTCGCCTGTTGATTCGCTGTCATACCCATCGAATTAGCTGTTAGACTGCACACATTACTCACCTTATTCTACTGCTGCACATACACCTTAACCCTCTTCCTTATTTCCTGTTCCTGCTGCCTGCTGCATTTCCCACTCACAACAGTCCCACCAACAGCAGCACAGAGTCCACATGTTCCAGTCACACAAAGAGCAACCTTTGCTGTCATACAGCTTGCACCCTTATCACCATCTCAGTAGCATTTGTATCTTCCTGCACGTTGCCATGCCTTTCAGCAACCAAACTTGCAGCTGAACTTGACTTCGCCTCTGCTGTCATAGAGTTGCTCCCCTTTTTACTCGACGTTGTTGTCAGACAAGCAGCCCCTTCCGGTATGTCGAATTCCTTTCCTTTTTGGAAAAAAAATATCTATACAATAGTGTGATGGTTAGAGACAAAAAATAGTATAAACTTTTTAAGTTGTCTAAGGAGGGTTGCAAAAATTTGCTCAAGTGATACCTCCTAATATTTTCTTAGTAAAAAAATTTTGCATCCTAATATTCATATAGTTGTATACTTATTGTCAATCCAATAACAGAAGCTAAACTATGATAGAACAATCAAAGCTGTGATTTGCAAACAAAACACCATCTTTATAATCTAAAGTGAAAAAGTTTTTGGCATTTAATTGATTATAAATTGAACATGATAACAAATGAGCAAAAACTACAAATTCATCTTGCAAGGACTATATGATTCACAAGAAATTCCTACATAGAAAAAGAGGCACATCAATCAGTTTTTTACCTTAACCAAACAAGTGAAGCTCAACAGAACCAAATCCCTCTTCTAATTGCTTGACCATCTTCTGACACATCCGACTCTCGGTTACTCCAAGTCTGTCTAGAGTACTGAATTGCTTTCCAAGATTCCAAAAAAAAAATTGGTTGTTCTAAACTGAACTCAAGCCTGGCCTTTTATGAACATCACTGTGCTTCATCAGCTTCCTTACATTCTCAACCTCGTCGAATTCTCCATCAGCTGCGTAGATGTTTGACAGCGTCACGAAGCCTCCTGGCCTCTTAGACTCCATCTGCAACAGATTCTGAGCTACCCGTTTCGCCAGATCCTTTCTTCCGTGGATCTGGCACCCATTGAAGAAGGCTCCTAGAGCAGATTCGGAACCCTCAATGGGTGTCGTTCTCATGAGCTCGTAAGCGTCTTCCATTCTCCCAGCCCGGCATAGTAGATCAACAATGCAAGCATAGTGCTCTTTGTTGGCCTCTATACCGTACCTTTCTTTCATGGACTTGAATATCTCCATGCCCTTGTCGTCGAGGCCTCCATGGCCGCAAGCAGAAAGAATGCAAACCAAGGTCACTTGGTTGGCTCTGAAACCTTGCCTTTGCATCTGCTCGAACAGCTGCAGTGCAGCGTCAACCAGACCATGCCTCGCGTAGCATCCTATCATAGCATTCCACATTGGAATGTTTTTTACGCGACTATGTTCAAACACGTTACTAGCGCATCGTATACTCCCGCATTTGGCATACATGTCAATCAAAGCACCAGCAATGTACACATTGATCTCCAGCTCAAGTCTGTAGATCAAACCATGAATTTCTCTTACATTCTGGATTGAACCCAATGATTCGCAAGCGGGAAGTAGCCCAGTTACAGTGACACAGTTGGGTCTGATGCCATTAGATATCATGTTCTTGAACAGTTCAACTGCCTTGAGAGCTTGATTGCCCTGTGCAAAGCCTGAGATAAGTGCATTCCAGGTAACTAAATCAGGAACAAACCCTTCTGTGATCATTCGGTTAAAAATCCAGAGTGCTTGATCGCAATCTCCACTCTGAGCACACCCGGCTATGAGTGCATTCCAAGTGAAATCATTCGGCTGTATCCCATCCAACTTCATCCTCTCGAACAAGGCCATTGATTCTTCAAGCATCCCGGAATTGCAATACCCAGAGATCATTGCAGTCCAAGACGCGACGTCTCTGTTTGGCATTCTGTCGAACAGGCTACGGGCATAGGCTATCTTTCCACATTTACAATACATGTCAATCAGTCCATTGGACACCAAAACATCAAACTCAAAACCATTTTTAGTAGCCATAGCATGTACTTCCTTCCCCTTGCCTAAATCCAATAAACCTACACACGCTTTCAAGATGGTGGAAAATGTGTAATTGTTGGGCACATTTCCAGACAGATGAACCCTAGAGAAGTACCCAATAGCCTCTTCATAGTGGCCATGGAAGGCCATAGCAGAAACCATCCAATTCAAAGCAAAAATGTTTGGTTTAGGCATTTCATCGAACAGTTGGCCTGCATACCGGAGATCACCACAACTAGCATACGAACCCACAAGTTTACTGTCCAGAGACAATGCGGTATGATCGATAATTCCACTGGTCACCAACAAACCATGTATTTGCTTCGCCTGCTTCGAATTCGGGAGCTTCGATTTCAGACATTTATGCAACAACAAGCTCAGATTTTCATATGCCAGGTGACAGAACGATGATCCCATAGCACTACAGCATCACAACTTCAAATTGGAACCATCCAGCCTTCCAATTTATGTTTTGGATTTTTGGTTACGTGTTTCATTGTTTATATTTGTAATCGATTTCAAAGCGATTTCTCAAATAACTCTCGTCTGGTCTGATGTCGGGAAAGCTTATTGTTCAAATTTGATGACTCGCAATTAGATTTGTAAGGGTAAATTACAGAAAATCACCCTTAAAATATGGTATTATTTAGAACATTACCCATAAATTAGAATATTACAGAAAACTGCCTATAAATGTGGTTTTGTTGGAACCAACCACAAGCAGTGTTCTAAAAAAAGGCCTTGGCAGCTGCTGAGACAGTCGCCCGAGGAAAACGCACCATGAGAGACTGGTCAAAAGGACCAGATTGGATGAAGGTGGTTTGGTGGTGGTGTGGGTGGCGATCCAAAAAAAGGGGTTGAGACTCCTTCTCTCTAAAAAAATGAGAGGAGAGGTTTGCATATTTCAAACATGTAATACGGAGTAATCTCTGTAATATACTAAAATCGATGTATAGAGTCTTATGTGGCACGACGTGGTTGATTCTAGGATTAAAATTCTAACATTGCGCGTTGTGGTTGATTCTATGATAAAAACTAATAAAATAATATGTTGTCATAATTTATAGAAAGTTATATAAACCACAATCTATTTATCTATATATTTTAGTTGATTGACAAAATTATAAATAAAAAATATTTCATAGTCATACTTACCAAAAATATTAATAGATGAATATATAGTATTTGATAAGCACTATTTTAGTTATATCTAGATTATTTTTGATGAAAAAAGTTATTTATCAAAATATTATGTAGCCACAATTAATCCGTTCATAGCTATTTTAGTAAACTAACATAATAAATATACGGTTCGGCTATATACACCCCAAATCATGCATGTCCTTAAAGACGTGCATGATTAAAAAGGGTTAATTTTTTTTTTAAATATTAATTAGACACAAGGCTTGCACGTCCTTAAGGACGTGCAATTTTAACCTTGTGATTTGTGGTGTATCTAGCAACACCCTTTATTTATATCTATATTATTATTTTTGTTGGAAAAAATTATTTATATTTATTGAAATCTATTTAATTATTTATAATACTGTATTAATATATTATCTGTACACGAGATAAGACCTACACTAGCAATCATTTATAAGCTAAAAATATTTTTAATTCTTTTTAATATTAATTCAGATGTTAAATAATTATGAGGGAGTGGGATTAGGAATAGGGTTTTGGGCTACCGTGTGAGCGGCCTTAGCTAAAAAAGTAGCGAGCCCATACGAGAGGGGAATGCTACTATTGAGACGGCTGCCGACGAGATGAAGTCAACTCGGGAGGTGAATAGAAGGATAAGAATCGGTCGACCAGTAGCGAAGGATCCTATGAGATTTACAGCCCCAATCTTCCTCCTGTTTGTGGCCTGACCTAGCAACCATTAGAGAAACATTCTTAAGATCGATATAGCGTAAGTTTCGATCAGATACTATTTTGCACCAAATAACGACTTCCAATTCAAGTTGTTTCATAAGGTTCTGGTTAATGCTGAAATTAAGAACAACTAAATACCAATTTAGATTCGATTTCTTCATATCTTATTCTCCTGCAGGAGCCCCAAAAGACCCAAATTTCCTGGCAAATACGTTTCGTCTAAACAGACGAGGCATACGTCGTCTCCTCTCCCCCCTTGTTTCGTCGCACCAGCGGAGCATGCAATACCGGCCATTGGGGTCGTCGTCCTTTTGGTTCAATCCAAAGACTTGAATCGCACTCCTCTTGAAGATGTCGAACCTCCGTTGCATCTCCTTTGGGGTCCGGTTTACCCCGTGATGGAGGCACCATCTCTTGTATAGCTCCCACACTGCCTCGTCCGACTCCATGTCCCTCTCCGTGGGTTTGATTTCCATACCTCCAGACGACGAATCTGCATACAATTTGATAGCAAGTATATGAAATAGGTCACAAACAAAGCGAGTCGAAGATGGAATATAGTTTATAGAGAATTTAAAGTAGTGTTTTAGTTCATATCAATCATTCTGTAAAGTTAAATGATTATGCTCTAAATCTTCGGAATCGGTCAGAGATGATATTAGAGCACCCAAGAATCTTCGGAGTCGGTGTCAGCAGAAACTCCGCCTGAGTATGGCTCTGCTAACTCGGGAAGTCGGTGCGTTTGGCGAAATATCACCGTGTGGATAGCAAGACACAAACATAAACATATGAATATTAAGACTGACCGTCCTCATCAGGCTCCTCAGGATCAATAGGCAATGGGACCGATTCCGGCTTCGGCTGACTAGGCACCGATGGGGCGCGGAAAAGCTTGGCTTTCATGGCCCTCCGCCTTTGGCTTTGCCTTCGCCTTTTAGATTCGCGAGCTTCTTGGCCGACCGGCGTCATTAAATTTACACAACAATTGTCTCTGCTGTAATGGAGTATTCATAATTCATAAGATATTTACAATGGATCGTCCAATATATATAGAAACACCGTACCAAAAGTAAAAATAAACCAATAAAAAGGGATCAATTGAATCAATCATGTACGCAATCTGTGAGATTCGACCAATTCTTATTCTATACAACTCAATAAATCGGCCTACACAAGAAACCCTAACCATAACCCTAATTAATCACACGATCAAACTCGGAACTAGAATTAGAATAAACACAATTACAAGGAGAATTACAGAGGGAATTAAACTAGGAAAAATGCAGAAGCCATTAAAAGGAAGGAAAAGCGAAGTACCAGCAAAGGAGTCGCCGAAGAGACGGTGAAAGATGAAGAACGGTGAGGAGGCAGAGATATATTCCATCACTGAACTTCTCTCCTACTCTCTAGGTCGTAATTACCTCATGATTAAATAATTAAGGATAAACTCAAAAAATTATGGTAAAAAAAATAAGGGCAGGTTCGTCAATTCCCTTAATTAATTTTCCTCTTTCATCCCGTTGCCCCAAATGCTCTGTTTCACCTCTCTCTCGTCTGACGAAGAATGGAGTGTTCCATTCAATCAAGCTCTAGCAATGGCAATAAGCGTGCGTGAGAAGATCGAGGCGCTTGAATTTCCCCTTGGATTCAAGAACTGCTGTTCTAGCGACCAAAAAGCGCCGACTCGTTCGATTTGTGCCATTGGTGGCTTCATTGAGTTGTCTTTTATTGTTCAGGTAGGGTTTTGATTTTTCAAATTTTATTAGGGTTTCGGTTTTTCAATTTCATTCCTCCCTGACTTAATTTTCGTTCATGCTTTCATTTTCACTTGGATTTCTCTCTTTGTTTCCATATATATGGTATATGATTTCTGGATTCGGCATCCAAAATTTGCATAGAATCGCACCACACTCCAGGGAATTTCTTTTGTGTCTTCATTCTCGAATCATACCGGCATCTCAAACTCAAATTTGTTTCTTTTATGTACTGATTTTGATGTAATGTTCATCTAGTTGTAATTATTTTTCGTTTTGAATAGCTATTGTAGATTTGTTATCAATTACCTTCGTTTCTGGAAGCAGCTTGTGGAATCCCTTTTCTTTTGATTGAAATGGTTCTGACCTGTATTCTGCCTCTAGGTTACTCTATTAACTAAGTATGGTCCCTGTGTGTATTGTTCAAGTTACAGTATTCGTCCTCCCCTTTCAGATTAGGCTATGCTTATCCTGACCCAAATCTCCTAGTAATTACCAGTGTACACTTCATTCTGTAGGATTTGGTTCCTGGTGTCTTTACCTTAATATGGTTTGTTTTGGCTTTGCATATCATTACTCATTGAGTCATTAGCACCCTGAGACTTTGTACTGCGTTTAATTTGACTATTTGAGATCAATCTTCAGATTGATATGATCCCATAAGATCTTTGCAAGACAATATAGGTCACTGTAACATAGAAGTGTATAACCAATCAAGATCACATACAACACACAATATAACACTCTATTAGGCTTTGTTTTATTTCTTATAGCTAGTTTCCTTGAGCAATTCTATCACATTTTCTTTGCTATTCTTGTTATTAGTATATATATATATATATATATATATATATATATATATATATATATATATATATATATATATATATATATATATATATATATATATATATATATATATATATATATATATATCCATGCTTCTTAGTTTGATTGCTATTTTCCCGTCAATTATTCGTTTGTGAACTTTCCATCAAATGGTAAACAAAAAAGAACATCCCACAGGACATCAATCCCTTCCATCTAATTTAACTTTTTGATGCTTTTAATAAGAAATTTGGTTGTATGATTCATTCTAGATTGCAATTTACGATTATGGAATGTTGTGCACTTGTAGAAATCATGGATGAATCAAAACAGCCTAAATGATCAAGCATCACGATGGAAACTTCCCCTTTTGCGTCCTTAGTTTGAGTTCGAGTTCTCCCTATCAAAGATGCTCAGGTACACTTTTTTCCTTCTATTTTGCCACAGTTATAATAGCTGGACTTTGATCATCTTACTAAGATCATGTCATCGAATCTTTACAGGTAGACTACTTTCACGAGGTCGTCAAAAAGCTAAAAGCTAGTCATATACGCGCAGAATTATGAGCGCCTGCATATCCAAAACGCAGAGAACCATAAAGATTCTGCTTGTGATTATAATAGCAGTACATAATTAAGGTCTCAAAGTGTTGAGCAATACATGATTAATAGCAATTGACAGTGGCTTGTCTTTGTGACCTGTGGACAAAGCCGTCAGATTCATGGCTGCAAGGGAACAAAACTAAACGTCTCCTTGTTTTTGTGCGAAAATACGAATCCAAGAAAACAAACTAAGAACCATAAACAAATAACACTATTGGCAAGCTTAGTTTTTGGAATTTTCTATTCCTTTTAGTCTATTAGCTCAATTGGAAGAGCAATGTGCTAGACACAAAGATGTGGGTTCGAATCTCACGTAGACTATTTAAATCAACACATTTGCTTTCCAAGGAAATAAAGTTAGGGGTGTTATTTTGATCCAGCCGAAAACTACTTTCAGATTGCGAAGACATATATAAGATAATAGTCCAAAATCCAGATCATAACCCCCACCATTGTTAATGAAAATTTTTAGGTTCAAGATTTTAAAAATCTAGAACCTACTTCTAAACTTATATATATATATAGGGGGTAGATCATATGTACTCAGACCTTATTGTGTATCATGTGAACAGATCTGGACCGTTGATTGAATGAAAATGAAAGGCCCAGATTATTTGAGAATTTAAATTAATTGTGAATTAAAAGGGGAAAAACACAATCCCACCCATTTTAAAGAGCGTGTGTATTTACTCAGCCCTAACTCTTTCTTTAAAACGTCCGCCATAGAAGAGAGAGAAACAATCTGGAGGCACCGATTGAAA
This sequence comes from Persicaria tinctoria, assembly GCA_037127255.1. Lineage (NCBI taxonomy): Eukaryota > Viridiplantae > Streptophyta > Magnoliopsida > Caryophyllales > Polygonaceae > Persicaria > Persicaria tinctoria. The sequence goes on from JBANSL010000014.1 coordinate 3,767,861, forward strand.
AATCAAGCGATGGCGGGTGAAGAGGAGTCGTCGATCGAGTATTCCAACGTTCGCCGCCTCCAATCGAAGACAAACCGAGCCCGTGAAGGCAGAGGTGCCCATCGATTGCAAAGGCGATGGCGACTGCAAGATGACGATTGCAAAGGCAACGACAACTGTAAAGAGGAGGCGATGACAATTGCAAAGGCGGCATCGATTGCAATGGCGGCGAGGTGCGTGGTACATAGGTGCGCCGGTGAATGCAGTCGCCGCCCAGGATGTGAAGGAGACGGCCGCCGGAGTCGCCGAGGAAGAGGATGAGGAGCTGCAGGTGGTTTGACGCCGCCATTTCTGTTTCTGGTAAGGTTTTTTTCCTGAATTTCTAGGGTTTGAGGGCGGAGAAAAAACTTCATGGAATAGATCAATGCTTTGTAATTTTTGATCCTGCAATGGCGATTTGATGCTTGTCGAAATGGATATGGTTGCAATTACTGATAGCGTCCATTCTAGCATTGTTCTTTGGGCACTTTTGTGTAGAGTTTAGGGCGTTTTACTAGAGTATTCTACCTATTTGTTAGCCCTTAGTGTCCCATTTTGAGGAATCGGTGTCTACCGCTAGTTTGTTGTGATTTTAGGTACTTTTGAGCGGTTTTGGAGCCAATTCAAGAGCTAAAGGATAAGGAGTGATTAGGGGCGCTTCCATGTGGAAATAAGTCATCAAAGACGAGCTAAAGGGGTCGAGAGATGAGCGAAAATATGAGACAAGAAGCAAACATATCATGTGAATCACTCATAGGAGCTCAAGACGATGTAGCACGACTCGCGGGACAAGGGAGTTTGTGCAATTTTCAGCTACAGCAAGCTGTCACGACTCGTGGGAGGCCTTCACGAGTCGTGACGAGTGAACCCATGTGTTTTGTGACTTATGCAGGCTGTCACGACCCGTGACAGACTCTTCACGAGTCGTGACAGTGCCAGATCCGGCCAGACCTTTCGGATTTCCGGTTGTTTCTTTAATTTGTTTTGGATGAATTAAAAGGGATGTAATTTCCAGATTTGAAGGGGGTTACGTTTTTGGACAAGGGACTGAAAAACTCAGATTTTGGGGGAACAACTTGGGAGAACCCTAGATTAGTTGAATGGTAAGGGATTGCAATCGGAAGCTTTGAGACGATTTTCGCTATAGAAGATCAAGTATTTCTCTTACTCTTCTTTGCCATGTCTTCTTATCTTGCTTTTGATTTGTTCTCTTTCGTCATGTTTAGCTAATTCGCTCGTTCTAGGGTTGGGGTGATTCCGCTATGTTGAGATAGACCATACTTACTATTGCTTGAATGTAGTTTGATTTAATCCTATTGAGCGTATAGCCTAATTGATAATCAATTAGATCCAATTAGGGGTTGAGACCGAGAGGAGATAGCCCTAATAGGAAGATAGATGATTGCATGAGACCGAGAGGTGATTGTTGTCATTAGAGCTATATGATTACCTGAGATATTGATGTTTGCTTATGAGTGACACAATAGCATGATTCAAGATCTCTTGAGGATTTATAGGGTGTCATAGAAATTCTAGGTTTGTTTGTTCTAATTGAGACCGAAAGGAGACATTTGAATGCACTTGCTTAGATTCTAAGAGCGTAATGGACCTAACTTTAGTTTAACTTTACACGAGAGTGATTGTTAGCCGGTTAGGTACAATTTGCTATGAGACCAATAGGAGATTAGTAATGAACTTAGACAACCTACCGTCAAACAGAATCAAATTCATTCAAGCGAGAAAAATATCTTAAGTCTATCGACGACACATGGTTGGTAATCCCCAATTCTAGAATGTTTTCTCCATATTTGCCCAAAACTGCCATTGGCTTGTTTTAATTTGTTTTTATTAGTTATATCATAAAACCTCAATTTCGATCTCTACTATTTTGGCTTAGTCAACTGGTTGCAAAGATTCGATTAATACTCCTATAGTCATTGTGATTCGACACCTTGATATACTACAACCGATCCCATACACTTGTGGGAGTAGGTTTCAAGCCTATCAATTACTTTGCGATTGATTAGGCAAAACACAAATTGGGGATTTTTTTCTTGATCGAAATTGAGTGACTGAGGAGTTTTTGTTTCTCCTCTTGAACGAATTGGGTGTTTTTGTTTATGTTCTTGATCGAAATTGAGTGACTGGCAGGGGATTTTTTTTGTGCAATTTGGTGACAACTAGGGCTCCGAACGAATTGGGTTAATTTGGACCTAATTAGTAGTGATGAAATATTGATTATTGATTATTCATGAAATTGGTTCATTATTCGGTGAGAAAGGAGAAGTTATTCGTATGTATATGGTAAATTAGATGGAGTTTGTTTAAATACACCTATACCGTCGAATAATCATGTGATACCATCGAATAATCATCCGATACCAACGATTTTAAGCAATCGAATAATCAAGCTATTCCATCGAACAATCAAGTGATACGATCGAATAATCAAGTGATACCATCGAATAACTGATTAGAAAAATCCATCGATACCATCGCATAATTCGTCTATACCATTGCATAATCCGTTGATACGATCGAATAATCCAGTGATACCATCGATTTATGGTGCTAGCCGATTAGAAAAAATACATCGATACCATCGCATAATCTGTCGATACGATCGAATAATCCAACGATACTGTCGAATAATTTACAGTAAAATAAAAATGGGCTTGTACACGCGCCCCAATGCAGCATGTGAGAAAGAAAACTGGTGGGACCCACTGATTTTTAATTAAAGAAAAAAGGTTAAATTGCCTATTAATCTCAGCCACCCATTTCAATCAATCAACGCCTAGGATGTGTTCTCATGATACACAATAAGCAATGAGTACACTTGAACCATCCCATATATATATATATATATATATATATATATATATATATATATATATATATATATAGGAATGTCGAGAACACAAGATTTAGGTAAAATTATTAATTAATTAAGATTGTGAATGTCGAGAACACAAGATTTAGGTAAAATTATTAATTAATTAAGATTGTGAATGTCGAGAACACAAGATTTAGGTAAAATTATTAACGGAATTTTCGCCTGGTGCCCTTGAGGTAAGGGAAAATTCGTCGGGTGTACAAAATTTTGGGATAATTCGCCAAATACCCCTGAGGTTTCGTTTTTTTTCGCCTCGTGCCCCTCAGTTGAGTTTTTTAGAAAAACGTTAACCCTCCGTTAAAAAATACTCGTAGTTAATTCTTCAAAGGCCATTCACGACGGAGAGAGGCAAGGAGTTAGGGGAGGGGGCAGCTAGACGACTCAACGCCGATGGAGGGAGAGGATGTTGATGCCGACAACTGCAACTGCTCGATCTTGAGGCAAGTCTCTCTTTTCAATTTCAACTTTGGGGATATAGATTTTCAAGGTTTAGAGGTTTTTCGATTTGTGATTTTTTTTTTTTGAGATTATCGTTTTAAGATCTTCGAATTGTGGTTTATTGGTTGGTTTTATGGATCAATTATATGTTAAACTGTGACATCTAATTGAGTTCAATCCCATCTCAATTTCTAGTTTTGCTATTTTATGGTTTGGGGATTTAGGGCTTTACTTGTTTTTGAATTTAGTATACGCTGTTTTGTTCGATTGAGGGTTTACTAGTGAAAGAGATCTATCCGAGCTATTCGATTTCGTGTTCGATTTGGTGTTGTCTTAATTAAACAAGTTAGTTAGAACTGTTTGATTTATGAAGGTTGTTCGATTGCTGTTCAAAATTTCTGTTCGATTAGGGCTGTTCGAAATCAAAATCTATGTTGTTCGATTGCTGATGTTGTTCGATTTCTGAGGGTTGTTCGACTACTGCTGCTATTGTTCAATTTGTTGTTGTTGTTGTTTGGTTGCCCTTGTTGATGGCAATAAAGTTGTTATTGGGGTGCTTACTGTCGATAAATTTCCTCAACTGTCATGACTTAATTTTTTTAGAAGGCGTTTAATCTTTTAGAAGGAGTTTTACACCTTAGTCTTTGAGAAATTTGGTATTGAGTTGCTAATGGTTTGGATACAAACCAACATATCAATTTCTTGTCATCTTTAATGGTCTGGATGCTTTTAGATGTTGAAGGTTTGCATAAACTTGGTTCTTTTCTTTTTAATGTATTGTTTGGGTTAGATACTTCTTTTGATGTATTTGCCATGTTTGGAGCTGCAAAAATAATTGTTGCTTGGTGTCCATCAGTTTTGCGCTTGATGAATCAAAACTAAAAACCGAACAATGTTGTTTCAAGTGTTTGAGATCGCCGTAGGGTGTATTTTGATATCTAGCTAGCTAGTATCTGATTTTAGCCTATTAGCTCAAATGGGAGAGCAATGTGCTCATGCACAAAGACGTGGGTTCGAACCCCACATAGGCCAATGAATTGAGTTCCTAGCTTGACCGTATGTTATTGCTCTGAGTTACCACGTATGTTACTGTTATAAGATAGTTTCTGTCAAAACTTTTCTTCCCTTAAATTAATAGTAGTTGAGTCTTCCCTTAAAACACTAGTTGCAAGCCCCTGATTGATCATTATAGGAAATTTTTTTCATCTGATTCATTCATCTTGGCAATGACAAAAAGCTGTCAACTTTTAGAGAACATGATATCACAATATCTAGATGTATATAGTTACTTAATTAATGTGCATTACCTACTTAATTGATTTAGACAGCAAACATTTACCAGATTAAGAGCTCTTATACTTTTAGAGAACATGATATCACAATATCTGATGGCTTCTTGATCGAGTTCTTGGAGCTCTTATACTCTTAGCTTCTTTGTGCACCTGGTTACTTGAAAAAACTACACATAAATATATATATAGACTCTGAAATTTAAAAGCCTATGTGGGATTTGAACCCACATCTTTGTGTGTGAGCACACATCTCTCTACCATTTGAGCTAATAGGCTTAAAAATTACAATACCAAATGAACCAGAGCCCACCACTCTTTCTGCCATATAACTGATGGTCTGCAAAACCATTATTTGTCAGATCCAAATACATATAAAGGAGAAAAGAACAAAACAATTGTATTACAAGAACCACAAAGACAAATAACTTGAGGCATGACCCGTCTTTAATCCAAAGGTACAGTTCGCAATCGCAAACTGTAGGCTTATTGATCGGTCATATGACTTGCTAGCAAGCAATATGGTACAAGACTATAAGCAGCCAAATCAATCAAGCAAGCCACTTTTGGTAAAAGATTAAACGGTAAAACCATGCCAACCACAGAATGAATTGATCGAAAGGGGAACCTCAGTGAACAATCAGAGCGCAGCCACAATCCATCAGCAATTACCTGCTTAGGCTCTCCATTTTTACCCCCAATTGTAGTGGAAATTATGTGACCAGTGACTGAATCATTTGTATCCATCGCCTGGGTCGAAAGCACCTGCAACAAAAAGATGTCAAAATGCCAGAAGTATGATCATATTTCTATTTAAAGAAACACAGACAACCAAAATCAAAGGAAAACATTAAACGTTTGAGAAAAAGAGGAGTAATTGGCCAAAATTTCCCATGGAATCTACACATAAAGTGCATCTTAACAGTTGAGAATCGAATCTGAAACTGATCCATACACTTGAAGCATAAAACAACAGGAAAGTAAATCAAAATCGAAGGACTAGAACCATACGATGCAACAAGCATTGCTGAAACACCAAGCTGCTGAAACACAAATTCAATGAGTTGTTCATTACATAATCCCCTCATTGAAACAAAGAATCAAAATCCTCAAATTCAATCCCTAAATCCCCCAAAACATCAACTCCAATCCCTAAATCCCCAAGCAGTCATACTTGATTTCACCCTGACACTCAAACTAAAATTGCAAACACAATCCCTAATCTGTAGAATTTAGTATGAATTTCAACAATCCCTAATCAAAATTTAGTATGAATTTACAACTTCAACAATTCTTCAATCTCAAATTTTCAACCCTAATTCGAACTAATCCAAATTGAAGCCCCAAATTGTAAACACAAATCGAAACCCCAATTTGCTAACCCTAAATCGCCTTACCTAGTTGGCTGGCGGCTCCACCACCACCTCCGGCGAGTCGAGTAGCGCCTCGGACGGCTGCCTTGTTTATCATCGATTCAAGGACGGGCCTCCTTCTCCAGGTCGGGCGTCGAATTGAAATCTCCTCCTCCTCCGTTTTTTTTGTCGGGCCCTCTTTTGCAAGTCCTCTTCCAGGACGGGTTGCTTCCTTCTCCACCTCTCCTTCCGATGGCCTCGGACTCGCCGGCGATTCGTGCCTCAGGCGCCTTTCCTCTCCTCTCTTCCCTTCCCTCAGCGTCTTCTGATAGAACGAGGAACTAACGTAACGGCATAGTTAGTTTTCACTCACCAGGGGCACGAGGCGAAATAAACACAAAACTCAGGGGCACCGGGCGAATTTTTGAAAACTTTTGTATACCTAGCGAATTTACCCTTACCTCAGGGGCACCAGACGAAAATTCCGAATTATTAATTGATTGTGTTTTAAAAAAATCTCTAAATACACCTGTCATATTTTTTAATTAAAGGTGTAGATTTTAAACCATACACCTAGTGTAGCCGAAGCAAAAGAGAGCAAGATCCACAGACGAAGCAAGCTCAGGGATGGACCATCAATATATGAAGGATGACTTTATTAATCAAAACTGAAAACAGAGAGTTTGTACATGAGATCTTAATCTCACTTGTGTACTCTGAATCACATATATACAAAAAAAAAACGCGAGTGCTAAGAACCCAACTAACACATTCTCTAATCACCGTTCATTTCACAAATCACTAAACGATGACACACAGATTGCTGATGTGGCGCTTTGGCTTTCTGTGTGATTGCAAAACGACGTCGTTGCCTACATGTGCTTCTCTTCTTCTTTGTTCCTTTCTGAAACCATGTGTCATGGCTCATTACACCCCCCCCCCTCCCCCAAGCTGGAACAGGTGACAAGTACATGCCCTTGAGTAACAAATCCTTGAGTTGAGCAGACGCAATATCTTCATCAAAACATCGGCCAACTGATTTTCAGTGGCAAGAAAAGACAATTACGACAAACCTTTAAGAACCTTGTCTCATCTTAAATGCCAGTCAATTTCGATATTCTTTTTTTTTGGTCCAAAGGAGGGCTATAGCCCATTCTTATTATAATATAAAATAAGTTTTAGTCCCTTAGTGGGATTACAGTACCAGCCAGCATAATGGAAGTAGAAATACAATCATGTTCAGCATAGGAGTTAGACAGTTGGAGGGACCAATTAGCTAAGGAGTCAGCTTCCTTGTTCGCCTGCCTCCTGATGTTGCTAATCTTGATCTCCCAGCTGCTGCTGTCCATGAGTTTGTAGCATTGGTTGACAAGGTGATAGCCGGAATGGGGAGGGGGGTTTCTGGTGTCCAAGAACTTGCAGACAATGGCCGAATCCGATTCAACAATGAGGCGATGTATCCCCAATCGACGAGCTAGTCATAAACCATGCAACACAGCCCATGTCTCATCCAGCATAGCTGAGCATTCACCACAGCTGAACGTGTAAGAGCGTATGATCTCACCTTCCGAGTCCCGGAGGAGTCCGCCACCTCCTACAGCTCCTGGGTTTCCTTTCGAGACCCCGTCTGTGTTGAGCTTCACCCAATTGATGGGCGGGGGGGACCATGATTCGGGCGTTGTTTGGGTCTGCATTTGGGGAGACTGGAGAGCGATCGTCTTGGAACAGACCTCCATGTAGATTCGCACTTGTTTCACTACAGTTGTCTTCTCCCTCGATACAACATCCTTCCCTTCAAAAATCAGTGTGTTCCAACACTTCCATGTGTACCATAGCATGTAGGAGAAGGTCGAGCTCCAACTATCCTCCCTCTTCGTGTTTTGGAAAACCCAATTTTGGATCTCCGATTCCGAAAAGAATTGCCCCATGACTGAGGTACTAACTATGCTCCTCCAAATCCCTTATGTCCGGGGGCAATCTCTAAGCAGGTGCAACAGTGTTTCATCTCTTCCACATCTCGGGCAGGCTGTGAAGTTTGAGAGATGTCTTCTGACTCTATTGAAATTGCACAACACTCCATTGTGCGCGACAAGGTAAGCAAACTCCCTGACCCGCTGTTGGGCAGGAACACGCCAAATGTGTCTCCAACCGGGATCGTTCCTATTAGGCTGGTCTCCTTGTATGAGTTTGATTGCCGATTTGGTGCTAAAGTCCCCTGCTTCCGTATGTCCCCAGTAGAGTCGATCTCTCGCCTCCTCGTCTTCGATAATCGAGATCGATTGCAATTTTAGGAGGTAAGGTGACGGTAGGAGAGGAGAAATCACCTCCCATTTCCAGCCATGGTCTCCCCACATCTTCGCTACTGTAGCACCTTGGATGTTCTCTGGTATTTGGGTAAGAGCAACATCCATTAGGGGCTGTGAGGACAGCCATGGATGAATCCAGAATAGAGTTGCTTGCCCATTGCCAACTGCAGTTCGGAGCCCTGGAATCAAGACCTCCACCCCATGTAATATTGCCTTCCATTGCCTCAAGCAAAGCCGTCGCGATTCAAACATATCCACATCCAGTCGGCCTGCACAGTACTTGCCTCTCAACACTTGGCTCCACAGCGACTCTGGTTGTTGGATAAGGCGCCAACACAATTTAGCTAGAACTGCTTGATTTGATTCTCTCATGTCTTTCAAGCCTAATCCCCCATCAACCGTTGGTTGTTTCAGAATCTCCCATGAAAGGAGATGGATGCTTCTTTTTTCCGCTGTTGTTCCCCAAATAAAGCCTCTAATTAATTTATCAATTCCATCACATATCTTTCGTGGGACAAGGGTGGACTGCATCACATACACCGGCATGCTCGATAGGACCGAACGAGCCAGGGTAATTCTGCCTGCAAAAGAGAGTGCCTTTGCTTTCCAGCCTCTGAGCCTGTTGGATATCTTGTCAAGCAGGTATTCATATCTTCCATTTGACATTCTCCCACACGCCGTCGGGACGCCCAAGTAGTTCCCAAAGTCTGTAGATATAGGTATGTCCATTTCCGCCGCCACCGCATTCTTCAAGTCAACAGGAATGTGCTTGGAAAACAGGACACTGCTTTTGGCGAAATTTACTCTTTCTCCAAATTTAGAGCAAAATTGTTGTAAGCATCCTTTGATTGCAGCTCCTTGATCAACCGTAGCTTCAGCAAATAGGATGAGATCATCCGCAAAGAAGAGGTGAGATAACTGAACTCCACCCACTGTGATCGGTTTCCATATTCCAAGTTCAAATGCGGACATAATAATGTGCGAAAGCCGCTCCATGCACAACACAAATAGGTAGGGTGAGAGAGGGTCGCCTTGTCTGATCCCCCGTGTGGGTTTGAACCTCACTGCCTTCTCTCCATTCCACAAGACATCCACTTCGCCCAATGTTTGACAGCGCATAATCGTATCCACCAGCTGCTGGGGTATCTTCGCCTTTACTAAAGTATCCTTTAGGAACTCCCATCTCACACGATCATATGCTTTTTCGAGGTCGATTTTGATAATCATCCATTTCTTACTTCTCCTATTCCCCGACAAGGTATGTAGCACTTCCTGAACGATCACCACGTTGTCAATTACTTGCCGGGCCGGGATGAAACTTGCTTGAGTCGGAGAGATTAAGCCCGAGAATACAGGCTTCAGGCGGTTCCGTTGCCACTTTGAAGACTACATTCAGGAGGGATATGGGCCGGAATTGAGATGGGCTCTCCAGCAGCTGTACTTTGGGGATGCAGACCAAAAGAGCATCGCTAATTCGATCCGGAAAATCCCCCTGATTCAACATCTTGAGGATAGTCTCTGTCACCTGGACCTTGACCAGTTCCCATTGCTTTTGGTAGAAAAGCATCGGGAAGCCGTCGGGTCCAGGGGCTTTATAAGGACCCATGACCTTTAAGGCTTCCCACACCTCCTCCGCACAGAACTGCCGAGCTAGAAGTTCATTTTGTGCCGGTGGCAGATCAGGAAAGGACTGTAGTATCGGCATGGTGTTGAGGGTTGTCGAATGAGGCTCGGCTGTGTAAAGCAAAGCGAAAAACTGAGTGACCATGTTGCTGATTTCTGTGCTATCCTCAATCCAAACCCCACTACTGCACTTGAGAGCTGTCACCTTGTTTGAGCTGCGCCTAATAATGGTGGATAGATGATAGAAACGGGTGTTTCGATCCCCATTTAAGAGGAAGTTTGATCGGGATTTCTGGAACCAAAAGATCTGTTCCTGTTGTAAGACTGCTTCCAATTCTGTGCTAATCTCCCGCTCAAGCCGAAGGTAGTGATTAGTTACCCGCTCCGCAAGCTTCCGACGGGTACCTTCGAGCCTGCCCCAGAGTGTTCTTTTCCGTCATAAAATATTGCCATAGACCTCTTTGTTCCATTCTACCAGCTCCATAGCAAGTTTGGACAACGATACGCACGCATTAGCCTCCACCTTCCAGTGTTCTTTCAGAAAATCAGTAAACTTCTCATGAAGGAGCCAATTCGCCTGAAATTGAAATCGTTTATTACTGTTGGGGTTGGCATTTGATTGTTGATCAAGGCTAATCAAAATCGGGAGGTGATCAGAATGGGGTGCAGAGAGGTGGCGGACATGAGCCTCAGGGAAACGGTCCCTCCACTCCACGTTGCAGAGCCCCCTATCGAGCCGAGCAAAGTTACTATTCTGAGTCGATCTGCCTCTCCACCAAGTGTAAGGTACACCAGTGAACCCCAAGTCTATCAACTGCAAGTTCTCTACCTTTTCACTGAATATTGCCAAAGCTCGATTAGACCCCACCGAGGATTGTGATCTTTCCTGACTGTTCAGAGTGGCATTAAAGTCGCCTGCCAAGAGCCAAGACCGGTCATTCCTTTGCGCAAAATCCTCCAGCGAATTCCAAAGATCCCTTCTAGTGGCAGGATTTGGTGAAGCATATACAGCTGAGAGGATCCACTGTAAAGACCGGGAAATTTTAGAATATTAAATTATTAAAATAGTGAATTATAATCATTCCGATTTCTAATATTAAAGAGAATTGAATTTCTGTCCGTGAGCTATTGGGTTTATTTTAAATCTTTCGAAACAAATTCCGGCATAAATTAATTGGAAATTTAAAATATGTTATACTCTGCTTTTATATACCGAAAATTTGAAAAATAATGTTCGGATTTCATTTATTAAATTCGAATTTGAAAAATTGAAGACTATTTTAAACGCGTCGGGATAAGGTCGAGAGAAACGGGTTTCGGGGTTTATTTTCGATCATTTTGAAATCCATAATTTGGGACCCATTTGTTTCTCCCCCTTTCCTTTTATCCGAAATTAGATCCAACAAGTTGCAGCTCACCACCTTTTGTCATCTTCCCTCCTTATTGTCCAAAGGCTCAAAGCCAGCTCTTTCCTTCCCAATTAGTGTCGATGGAGCCTTACAACAACATATCCCTCACTTAACTTTCTCCCATTTGAGGCAAAGATTCCAACCTATTGTTGCAGCCTCCTTGTCCGATTGTAGCAGCAAGCCCAAGCCAATTTGACCCTCTCCCCTATTTCAAATGCAAATGTCAGGCAACCCCAACCTCATCTTCTCCTCTCCTTTGTTCTCTTTCGGTCACACAGAAACCACCCCTATCGGAGCTCTGTTTGAAGCCTGAATCGCCACCAAAGCATCACCAAATCACCTCCTGTCTCGCTCCATTTGGTTCTGACCTTGAGCCACCAGAGACCCACCATCCCCGCATCAGGCTCGCCCAGCAGCAATCACCCCACCACCACCTCCCTTCTGTCTCCTGTCGCCGTTGCCGAGCCGGCAACGCCACCTCGGTTCTGCAGTGGAGGAAAAGCCGAGCCCTACAGCCCCATTCCTCCTCTCCGTCGAGCCCGGTAGCGTCTCCGACACCTCCACAACAGCCGAAGATGCCCGGAAACCGCCCAGGCGCAGCCCAGCGCCACCACCAGCCCCTCGCTCCCCTTTTTCATCTCAAGAGGTCGGAATTGGGTTTTCCTTCATTTCTAATCGATTACCTTTATAGATCCTCCTTTATAATCTCTTCTGTCATCTAGGACATCCCGGTGTCGATTCCGCCATCGACGAGCCAAACCACGCCTCCGGCGAATATTCCGGCGAAGATCTCGAGCCTTCGGTGAGCCCTCGTCTTCCCACTTTTCCTATTTCTGCGTTGAATCCCGTGGTGTGGGTCTTGGTCGGTTCTATGAGTCGGTCGGGGTGGGTGATTCGAGTCGGAAGGGGTCGCCGCCGGCGAGCCTGGGTTTCCTCTTTCTTCCTCACCGTTTTCGGCGTCTCTGTGCTCTGTCCTGAGCCTGAGGAAGCGGAAGCCAGTAGACCCTATTTTCCATTCATTCTTTCACTTTGGTCCATTTTCGGGTTGGGCCTACTTTTATTCTGGGCCGGATATGGGAATCGGATCCGGGTTGCGAGGTTGGGTTTGGGTTTTCCTTGTTTTGGGCCTTGCTGGGTTAAATGTTGTATTATATTGTTATGTTAGTTGTTTTATAAGCTTAGGTTTAAACGTAAATTTTGTTCATCTTAAGTTGTTACATATACATCAGGTATTTTATATCTAAATCTGACTTTCATAAAAAAAATATTATTTCTGGGATTTTACATCTCATGAAATTATTTTAAAAGTATTATTATTGGAATAAAGTATTATGTGATTTTTGGGATTTTGGAAATGAATTATTAATAGAAATGGTTGATGTTTGTGTTAATGATAAATGATTAAAAAGAGATTTCCAAGCTTCGGAAATGTCTTTCAAGGATCTGTGTGTGTAAAACCAGGATGTCGGAACATGTTGATAAAACAAGATTTTGGGTTGACTTAGAAAATTTGATACTTTCTCTTGATTTGGACAATTATTATTTGAGAAATTATTTTGAATATGGGTTGGCTTAATTTGAGATTTAAGAATTTGGAAATATGGTTGGTACGATTTTATCAATGGTTTTGATTAGAAGTAAATGATTTTGGTTGATGTTGATCATATCGGAAAGGTTTTGGAAAACGGTTTTACTATCGGTTGGTTTTGAGTATATTGAGAAATTGGGTTCGTGTGTGATAATGTTGGTCAGTAGCTTATGGGAATGGCTTGATTATAGGTGTGTATTGCGGTTGGATTGCTTTTGGACTTGCATTGGGCCCTTGCTTGTATTATCCTGCTGTTCTGCATTTTCAGGTAAGTTCCCTAGGGGGCTTACTCAGGTTGGACATTCATGCCTGTTGTTGCATTTTATGTTAGGTGTTGCATATGCATAAAAGCATGCCATGTAGTATCATGTTTAGGTTGCACTAATTGATTGAGCATCTGTTTACTTTATGCGTTTGAAACAGAACGACCGTTATCTGTGATAGTCCTAGAGTCTTTGCTAGGGTCATAGGGTAGCCCAGCCTCATCGGGTACCCTGAGTCAATCGAGTCATGAACTTCCTTATATTATGATATGCCTGCGGGCTTTATTGTGGAGCGGGTTAGGCATGCGTGCCCCCCGATTATGATGGAATGCATTCACGAGCTGGCCAGTCTCCACCTATCGGAAGGGGTGGAGGTAGGAGAGGGATATGCCATTTGGCATTGTCTTGGGCCCTTTACAGTATTTCTGCACATTATTATAACTAGGAGCATGCTAGTGTGTTTGACTTTCATACTGCATTAGAGCATCTTTATTAGGTATAGCACATACTATGTGGCCTCAGCGAGGACTGCCGGTCCCGCATGAGTGGCTCGATCTGACTCCTTTCCCCGTTCTTTTTTTTAAGGTATTTTCTGCAGATCTTGTTTGCTCCTTGCTTCTGTGACGGGAAACCCTTGGCGAATCGAAGAACCTAGCTAATATTATAACTTGGTAAAATGTTAGTCACTTGCTTATGATTTGGTTTGACCTGGCCTTGTCGTGGCATTTGTATCCTAGTTTTGCTTCCGCTTTACTTTCGGTTGAATTGGATTTTGCGACATAGTCTTAGGACAGGTAAAGGGTACCCAATGGCCCTTCGAGGTTTTTAGGGTTTGAAATCCCTCTTTCTACTAATCTTAAATGAGTCTGAAACCTCGACCCGTACCTGGATTGCAAGATCCTAACGAGGGGTTTTATCCCTCGAAACGTAACTCGGGAATCATAATCCTGGGCCGTTACATCCACGGCTCTTCCCCTAATCTGTATATCTCCACAATAAGGTGTTGAGGATGAAGAGAGATCGGTTGTACAGTTAATTCAGAGGTTTTCCATAGCAACCAATCTGATCGCAGACTCTATCAGCAGTTGCTCCGCTTATCCTTGGTTCGATGAGGGCCAGAACCTTTGGATTGTGCATACGTATTAGTTCACGTAACGCATTGATGAATTGATCGCTTCCCGCTCCGTAGGTATTCCAAATCAAAATACTTAAGCCTTGTAACATGGATAAACTGATGGTGAGGAGTCTGAGCATATGTTGTTCCATTCGACTCTCCAGAACCTCCAATTGGTCAAGGGCATCATTGATGATTGGGGGTAAGGATACCCGACATTGTATGGACTTTGTCTCTGTCACTAGCGGGAGGAACTCGACCCACATTCGATTCGAGATTCTCGGCAAGGATGCTAGAATTGGTCCCGTCCGGCGGTTCGAAAGCATGAAGCTTCGTTTGCTGGGTACCTGATAGACTTCCACCACTCGAGCCATTATCGGCCTTCGTGTGGGCTGGTGTTTTGGTCTCGATGGTTTTCGAAAGGTTCAAGGTTGGGTTTTTAGGCGGTTTGAATTGATGGTCATTGGTTTGGCGAGTGTTGCTGTTGGACGATTCCTCTGAGGGCTTCGATGGGGTCAGTATGGAGGTCGAATCTGTATTCTTCTTGGTGTCATTCTGTTTCCTTGCATCGGTCGTTGAATTTTCATTAGGGGGCTTATGGGGTGGGTTGTTTTGTGTTTGGTAGTTACAATTTCCTTTTTTCTCATATCTTTCCCACCCACTTGGTTAGGAGATATATCCTTTCCATTTGAGGCTTTGTTAATCGTATCTTCTTCAGCAACACTATCCTCCGTTTTGAGATTTTCCAACGCGGCAAATCTAGAAGATTGCGCGATCCCCGAGATCTCGGGATTGGCCGTTGATTTCGGATTTGATCCCCCCGTCTGATTCTCCGACCTTTCTGCCGCCGGTGACTGCGTTTCTTCCGATGGTGGTCTCTCCTTCTCCTGTCGGGGCTGGTTTGGTTCTCCCCTTGTACCTCTGCGTCTCGCCGCCCTTGCCACATACATCCATTCTCCATGTTTCTGATCGGTTGCTGTTGTAGGTCCGCGCCCTGTTGGATGATTTGTGTCCTGAATCTCAGCTTCCTCCTTATCCCTGGTGCAATTGTCTGCGTTGTGTCCCACTTTCCCGCACCCAAAACATATCATTCGTATCCCTTCATACTGAATAGGCCATGTCTTACCGTCTAGCCGGAACTTCGAGAGTAGAGGCTTAGTTAGATCCACTTCCACACTTAGTCTTGCGAACTGGCCTCTGTCAACCGAGGCCGTTGTGTTGTCAACCCGGAGCACTTTACCAATCTTGCTCCCCACCAAATGCAAGAATCTCTCGTCGAAGTATTCTATGTTCAGACAGGGTATCCTTACCCAGACGGTGACCTTGGTGATTTCTGTTGAGTAGGCATCAAACCTTGGGACCCATTTCCTAATTGTAAGGTAGTTGTCGCCGATCATCCATGGTCCCTCCATCAGCACATGTTCGTAGTCCTTCTTGTTTGCAAATCTTGCTATGAAGTAATCGTTGCCTAGATCGACCAGGTTGAAAGGTGCAGTGAGTCAATTTCGATATTCTTCGTTCTCTCGTGAAATACGGGATTACAAGCAATATGAAGGGTTGAACGATTGTCGCAGTGCAAAGTAATTGGGGTGAGGTTCGGAATACCCAGTTCCTGTAGCAAATCGACGAACCATGTCACCTCTGTAAAGACCTGAGACATGGCTTGAACTTTGCCTCATAAGAGCTCTTGGAAACAGTGGCATGTTTCTTCGATCTCCAACAGATCGGATTAGGCCCCATCATCAACACATAACCAGTAACAAAAAGCTTGGAGATTGGACACGAAGCCCAATATATCATCATTTGAGAACGCCTGAACTGTGAGACCAAGGCTAGATTGAAACCAAAGGCCATAACTAGGAGTACCTTTAACACAACGAACCAATATATCAAAGCATCAAAAATGACTTTGTTTTCGGAGTTTGCATAAACTGGCTTAAGCACTGAACACCAAACGAGAGATCAGAGCGAGTGCTGACCGGTGAGGTAATTCAATTTACCAATCAAACTCCGAAATACCATGGGATGAGATAGAGATCGACCATCAGTGTCCATACCCAATTTGAAAATGAGAGGTAGAGGAGTAACATATGAAGAAAGATCCGAGCCTTTTGCGTCTGAAATTATCTCCTAAGCAAATTTATGCTAATGGAGAATCAAATCATCTGCAGATTCAACCACTTCCATAACGAAAAAAGAAATTCATGCGCTCTAAATCTTTAATACTGAATAGAATATCAAGAGTTTATTTGAGATGCAAGATCACTGAAAGAACATTCCCAGTAACAAAAATGTCATCAACATATACCGCAACCAAAGTAATATCAGACCATGTAATTTCGAGAAACATATATGAATCGAACTTGGACATCATGAACCCAAGAGTTTGAACAGTGGAAGTGAGCTTGGAGTACCATTGCCGAGACGCCTGCTTCAGACCGTATAGAGACTTTTTAAGTCGATATACATGTCCTGAGCTATTGGGACATGTAAACTTCCTCCATTAATTCACCATGAAGGAATGCGTTATTTACATCCAAGAGGTAACCATGCTATTACAACGTTGCCACTGTGCATACAATGGAGATCCAACCTCTAGTCTCGCGACTCGCGTAGTCCCCAGTGACGAAAGCCAAATTTGTTCTTGGCAACCAGAGAAACCTCTACCGATCTCTTCCAATGATAGAAGTTCCGATCATTGAGAGGTTGTGTCGCCAAAGAGTAATTCAGATGGTCTCAATGATGGAGAAATAGAGCATTATTGGGATCAACTCCGTGACTTTCAAACTCTGTCATAGATCAAGTTACGAATACGAGAGTGGTTGGAATTGCTCATGACTCTGATACCATGATAGAAACCGGGAGAATGCACAAAAAACAAAAGCAAAACAGAGCAAGAAACACAAACATAGCAAGCTCAGGGATGAGCCATCAATGGAGGATGACTTTATTGATCAAAATTGAAAACAAGGAGTTTGTACATGAGATTTTAATCTCGCTTATTGTACTCTGAATCACATATATACAAAGAACACGGGTGCTAACAACTCAACTAACACATTCTCTAATCACCGTTCATTTCACAACTCATTGAATGATCTAGCTAGATTGGATCTTAAGCATGACACATGGATTGCTGATGTGGAACCTTGACTTTCTGTGTGATTGCAAAACGACGTCGTTGCCACCACATGCTTCTCCTATTCATTTGTTCCCTTCTGAAACCATGTGTCATGGCCCATTAAGAGTGGGTTACGATTTGAGGGTCGATGTACTGTACGCATGCACCCATTCCCTAAGTGAGTTAGGACCAAGGGTGATTCCCTAAAAAACAACATTGATGAAAAGGAAATCCATAATGAAATTAAGCTCACCTTGCCTGCAATGCTCCATTGAGATAGCATCAAATCACCCTAAAGAGTGTGTTACGTGGCTTTATATGGCAGTGAATGATCTAGGTGCATGCTACACTCGTCATGCAAATACAAACCAATAAAACCTTTGTGAAACATCACTTGCTTGAACTCATTTGTAGCCTCTTCAAGCTCTTTGAAGGTGAAGCAGCAAACAACATTTAATAGTGGATTACCTCTTCTTTCAACAACTTATGTTTTTTAAGATGGAAGCAACAGAGCGGCCGACATTAAAATTCCATGAGAGGTTCCGAACACCCATAGTGATCGAAAGGCTGATCAGTAATTAGTGTTGTCCAGTTATGTATCCTTCACCCCCTTCACATTCTAGCTTAAATAGGTCGGTTGGATTGATGGAAGATGTACAGGTCGGTCGTGGTGGGTTACACATGTTGTTAATCTTTCCCGCTTGGTTGACACAAATGTTATTTGGATCATAAGCAAGTACAGACCAACTAGAATCGTTGGTCCAAAAAGGGGTGGATAGGTGTGACCCGTTCTTTAGGGCATGTTTGGCATGCACATTTTTTTAATCTAGCTTAAGATTATAATCTAAATGAAAATTGTAATCTAGCTCAAAATTATAATCTAGCTTAAATTTGAACATCTTGTTTGGCATGCCTTTGATTATCCAAGCTTTTTGGAGATTAAATTATCAAATTATCAAAATGGATCTATTTTATTTGATGTATGACTTTAGAATCCGGTCATATTTGACCCGGGCTATAAAGTTCCGTTATAAAAAAGAAAAATTACATGACTTTATAGCCTAGCAACAAGCCCAGACTATAAAGCCAAAATCATACATTGTCAATAGGGGTGATTTTTTCTAACAAGCTTGGTTTTGTGATCATATTCGGCTTGCGAGTAATTAGACAAGCTCGAGCTTGAGCTCGAATTTGAGCTCGTTTGCTCGTTTTTGCTTGTTATGCTCGTTTTTTCTTGTTATGTTCATTTTGTCAATTTTGAGCCAAAATCATACATTGTAAATAGATATATATCTAACAAGTGAATCTTAAGCTAGCTATATATCTCCAAGTGAATCTCATTCTCGATCTTACAGCTGTAATTCAACTATCAATCAACCAAAAGAATCAACCAAAAATCTGTGTAGACCCAATTGAGCCATTCAAGGGTCTGGGATCAGTAAACATTGAAGGTAAGGGAAATTGAAGGAAAGGGGCAGCTTTTGAAGGAAATGGGTGAGCGAAAATGGAGCAAAAGGTGCACTGAAAGTGCAAAATCACCCACCATTTAGCAGATGGAAAAAAATTCAGAGGGAGGCATCACAAATGTTTTGCAGCAGCATTGTATCTTCAGTGATTATACAAGCTCAATTTACCGAGAAAAAGAGAAAAGGAGAGCAGAAACGTTAGCAGAAACATTGCTTTCAAATATTAGCAGAAACATTCACATACATCTCTTCACATCAGCAAGACATGTACTTGTATAGCAGAAACATTACTTTCAAATGTATCTTGATACCTTTGTTTGGCCTACACCTAATTGAAGTGTATGCTTTCTTAGTAAGAACATTGCGATATGGCCCAAGCCCTCAATCAATATGTACTCCATATCATATTAGCAATCTCATCTCGAACCGCCCACATGGAGTGAGGCTCTTCTTCTTCCAAGTTTGAAGACGAACTTGGGAGTGGCTCATGTTCAGCGCCTTCATTGTCGGAGCCACCGTCTTTCTCTTCCTCAGAATTAACTCCATTAGAGTACCGTTGAATGTAATTGTGCAAAGCAAATGTTGCAATAATAATTTGTACCTTTGAATGTAAAAACAGATTTCTCAATGAACATATAACCGAAAGGACATCATAAAGTCAGAAACACTGCACAAAGACAGAATGAAAACTAGGAAAGTAAAGGTAAACAGAAGGCACCAGCTTCTGCTATTGAGGTTCCTTATTATTAATTAATCTACAGTTGTAATGGTGAAATGGATCATCAACATCTTGGACAGAAATTTATACTTCAGTAAAAGGAATGAAATGAAAAGTTCTAATATAGTAATGCATAATCTTTAAATTAGATTCAATATAATAAGAAAAAAAGAACTAAAAACTAATAAGAAATCTACCTGGAATGGCATGTATTTTCATATACAAAACTAATAAGAAACAAGCAAACATTTATGATTTATGCACAATGGGACTACCTAGCGCAAATGAGGCCGTTTATTTAGGTAGAGGCTCACAAAACATTTATTATAACACAACACATAAAGATTACAACAAACAACCATTAACCATCTTTAAACGCATTTATAAAATTGGACATGGAGATCTACCCAATTGAAAATGACCGTCCATAAAATTAGTAAATTAATCCGAACATATGGTATATTCTTCACAATTTCAGTGTGTTGTTGGTTGGTGGTTGGCAATCAGATACCAACTTTGCCCATATTTACTGCTAGTACACAATTGCAGACTTAATATATGTTAATATCAGAAAGGGCTCTAAACAAGAAAGGAATTTATAAACAAACAATAAAGGAATTTATTATGACATATTACTAGACACTGAGATCTCCCCTAACTCATGGTACTACTCAAGAGGCTAATTTTAAGAGGACAATCTTCAGAGCATTGATCAAACAAGAGTAGCATAGTCCAAGGAAACAAGACTACGAACAAAACATCATGTAGAAAGCCCGACAAACGCACCAAATATATATATGAGATATAACTGAACTTAGATATGCTACTAATCAAACCTATGCATTCAAATGCTTCACAAGGGATCCATAACAAACCCATCTTGAAATTATGCCAAGAGTATGAAAAAAGGTATAACTGAACTTGTTTATTACAAGGGACATGGCTGTATTTTCTGTTGGAATGATAAAGGTGAATGTTTTCCTATTTTATTGAAATTACCTCCTATATAAGGTCATAAAAGATCCTTGAATCATCATCAACTTTTATGTCAATCACAGGCAGAGCTAAAAGGTAAACGCTATCTTTGCCGCACAGCTGCTAGTTTCGTTTCTGATATGATTGGGGTACTGTCCAATGCTCCTATATCTCCAAAGACTCTGGGGCTATTCAAAGAAAGAAATGGAGGGCTTATTGTTGTTGGGTCTTATGTTCCTAAACAAAACAGGTTGAAGATAATTCATGAACACATTGGCTTCCAGATTTCAGAAATACTCATGTCCAATCAGATGAGAAAAAGTTACTTTAATTGATTGGTTCATGAACACATTGGCTTCCAGGTTGAAGATAATTCATGAACACATTGGCTTCCAGATTTCAGAAATTGGATTGTATTTATTAAACAAAGCTTGAATTAAATGTAAGGAAAGATGAATCGCAATACATAAAAAGTTATCACTATGGTTCTCAAGAAAGAAAATTCAGATCAGAATAGATGTGAAGCTGAAAATCTTAGTGATTCAGAGCAGATTTCAGAAAGTGCCCCGTAGCTAGGTAAATCAAACCCTTAACGGCAAAATAAAAATGGAAGCCTATTGAAACTTGGAAACTCTCATCAAGAATGTATCCAATTCAAACATGAAACTCCTCTAATGTTAGTCAATCAACTAAAACAACATGGCAGTGACTCACATCCAAGATCTGTTTTCATTCAACCCATAAAAAGAAAACTCAATTTCATTCTAGAAAACCTAATTTCATTCTAGTTTGTTTATGCAACAACACTCATCTTCATTCAGTGATTCAAATCAGTCAGAACATGAAAATCAAAAGTTAGGGTTTTATGTAAATCAAAATTTAGGGTTAATGCAAATCGAAATTGCACCAAAGTGAGCAACAAAGAGCGAGAAAGAGGAATTTCACAATTACCTGAAGAACGTGAAAGCGAAATTGCTTGGTGGAGAAAGCGAAATGGAACCTGTGAAGAGCCTCTGTCAACAAAAGGAAGTGGATATCAGTTTTTTTTTCACAAGCAAGCTGAGAAATCGATCGATTGCAAAGCTTGCAAACCTTATCGCGAGATCGAAGTTTGTCGCCGTGGAACTCTCATGGAATCGATTGCAAAAGCTTCTGCCAAGACGAAAATGAAGATTGTCGAGAGGAGAGGAACTGATAAGAGGAGAGAGATTCCGTCTTCTTTTCACCATCGAGAACGCTCCTCCAAATTTCATCGAACGCTTCCAATCTGGAGCGGCTGAGGAAACCCTTCCCAAGCTTCCCAGTTCCCAGGGAGATGAATGCAGGGCGTTTCTGAAAACGCTAGTGACTGCCAAACAACGTTTTTCTCTCACGCTCTATCTCAGACCATCCGCAACCATGGGGAAACCTCTTTCCCCTTTTTTCTTTCCTCCACAACCATGGAAACCTCTTTTACCCATTTTCAAATTTATTTTCACTTTTCCTTTTCATTTACATATCTTTTCCTTTATTATATTTTTATCATCATATATTATTGTCAATTATTTTTATTTATAGTTTTATAAATAAATAAAAATAGCAAGTACTTGATATAAATATATTTTATTACATCTAGATTAAAATTAACAAAGTTAGAAACATTATAACATGCGTAAATACTAATCGAGATACCTATAAATTCGGATCATAACCTTAGGCATTCGGGTGTTGAATGATTGTTAAATATTTGTAACATCACGTGAAATTGAGAATTTTTTAGAAGATTTGGATCAAAAGGCATATTTGGAATGGGTGAGTTGTTTAGATTATTGTGATCCATAGTGAGAATAAGTGCAACTACAATAGATCAAGATGTGGGTATATATAGGGTAAAATTGAGCTCAAATTATAGAGAAAAATAAAATTAAACCAATGAGATATTTTATTTAAAAAAATAATGAAATATAAATATATTTTCTATTTCATTTTTACACATGTTTACAATTAATAAATATGGATGGAAAAGAGAAGATGTTACTTTTTCATAAAAGAAAAAGGAAAACAAAATTAGAAAAAGGAAGAGGTTACCTCTTTCTACCAAGGTAACCCCTTTCCCTTTCATCCCCTTACCTTAAGGTAAGATCCACAACCATGAGCTTACCTTTTACTAACCTTAAGGTAAGGAAATCTTATGGTTGCTCATGCTCTCACGTTGTATCTGTCGCTATAAAACGCTACCTCCAAAAAGGCCCTTAGTCTGGTTAATCGTTGCCAAGACTTTTTAGTTAGGAACTAGGAGACTCGGTTCCGACATACCTTCCCTAACT
Organism: Persicaria tinctoria; assembly: GCA_037127255.1. NCBI lineage: Eukaryota > Viridiplantae > Streptophyta > Magnoliopsida > Caryophyllales > Polygonaceae > Persicaria > Persicaria tinctoria. Next base: position 3,790,743 of record JBANSL010000014.1, read on the forward strand.
TAATTACCGACTCCCTTGCTAAACTAGCGTTTTCTTATCCTTTGGGTATTCATGTTTTGTTGGAGCCTCATGCGGAGACTAATTGTTTATTACTTGAGGAGGACCCTAAGGGAAGGGCTACACCCTGTTTGGTGGTTATGTAGCCCGTTTTTGTTCGATTTGTGTAGCTTCTGTTAACGTTTACTCTCATTTATCCTAACAAAAAAAAAATTGACAAACAAGAACCCCGTAAAAGTTGAGTTCTTCTGAAATGGAATTGGGATTGTTGTTCTTTGCAGAGATACACTTTTATCCCTTCACTTTACAAGACATCAATATGGCATAAACTGTTGCAAACCATGGTCAGTTGAACCATTAAAATAAATACCCATGGCCTGAATTGTTGATTTAGCTCATGAAGACCAAATTTCCAGTGTTATTCAAGGAGCACTGAAATAAATACCTATGGTCTGAGCATTGAAATAAATCTCGTCCTGATCTCGGTAGGAACGGGACGGAATTTGCGGGATTTGTGTCTTCCCCTACCCCCTCTCTTCCTCTTTAATTGACTTTTTATTATTTATGCATATTTTTTAATATCATAAAAACATATAAATATTAATTTTTAAATATTTTTTAATAATATCATACTTATTAGTAATAAGTATAATTAATGTTATTAAAAAAGGTTGAATAAAAATTTGATATTTTATGTATTTTAACGTTTTTTAAAAAAATTTGCATAACTTGAAAAGTCGTTTAAAAACATGAATGAAGTATTTAATTTTTATTGATTATTTTAGAGTTATTAATTTTTAATCCTTAGGAAGATAACTTAAATAAAACCCAATATTAAAGGCAAAACCACCGAAATGGAAATTAAAGCATTTTCTTTCCTCTCCCTTGTCTTTTCGAAAAATATTGTGGATTAATTCAAATAAATAATCCCAACCTTAGTAAAATTGTGCTCAATAGCCTTACATTTCAAAATAACTTGACCAAAGATAGATTATATACTAGTTGCATTCAGTAGCGGGCGCAGGAATTGTTGGAGGGAGGGGCGGAATTTTTTTTCGGAGAAATTTTTTTTTTCTCGGTATATATAATAAAGAAATTTTTTAAAAATATATTGAAAGAAAACCATAAATATGGTATATTTAAACAAAAACCATAAATTATGGTATATAAATATGATATTTTATTACAAAAAATAGTGCAAATAGGGGAAGAAATGAGATTTGAACCCATGACCTCTTAGGAATCCAAATTTCCTTCCCTCCTTTTACCGACTAGGCTAGACAAATTTTGTGTTTTATTTCACATTTTCGTAGTAATACTACGGAGTATATTTAAATTGCAAAAAAAAAATTTTTTTTTTTTTTTTTTTGCTCTAGGGGGGGCGGCCGCCCCTGGTTGCATTCACTAGCCTTGGATATCAACGAGAAAAACAACCTATCAAAGGATTAACAGTCAAATTTCAAGGTAAGGGTCAGATCTAGAGGGAGAGATTTTACACTAATGAGAGGCCCAAGCAATCAAGTATCGTTAGTCCAAAAAATTTAAATTTATTAAGCAATTAATGGGTCAAATGTGTTTCTTTGTCATTAATAAGCCTAAGTTATAAGAAAAGTATCCTATCTATCTTTACAAACTAAAAATTCTTAATCCTCAAATAGTATAAATTTTTAAAGGTTTTATTTCAGATATATATGCATAAAGGAAGTTAGTGAGTTATTCGGTTATAGTAAATAGTTTTTTCAATTACAATGAATGTTATTCAATTGCATAATTATTCACTTGCAATTGGATAGTTACAATTATTTAGTTGAGTTGGTTAGTTATTCTATTTCAATAAGACATTCACTTGTAGTTTAATTTGAGCGTTGTTTTTTCATTAGAAAATTTAATTGTAGTGAGTAGTTATTCAGGTGTGGACTACACCTAAATATACATATTGTAACTAACTAAATAAATAAAACATAAGAAATCTATTTTTATATTTATATCTGCATATATGTATATTTATAAATACAAATAGATATATGTACATATATAAATGTATTTGATTATATTTAATTGAATAAAAAAAGCTCTTCATAGGGCTTAATTAAAATCCCAAAAGGGCTCGAAACATCGCTCGAAAGAGTTTAGACTAAATCCCGTTTGGGCTTGCCCGGTCCGTTGTGATCGGTCCTTCACGGTTTGCTTTGCTCGGGTAGCGTGCGTCTCTGCTTTGGTGCGGCTTGGGGTTCTTCATCTATGTTGGGGTTTGGGCATTCGGAGTCGGGTCTGGCTGGGATCGAGGTGGTGTGTACGGGGCGACTCCGTGAACGGGAAGGAGCTTCTTGAAGGTTCGTCTTCACTGCCCACAAGGATTCCTAATGTATCGCCGGCCATCGGTGCTGTTTTGGACGGTACTTGGCTTCGTCCGTAGTCTATGTCCCCTTCATGTTAGATTTAGTTTTTCCTTGGCTCGTGCCTTGTAGGGTACGGATTCCACTTGTTGTTTTGCACCGCTTTTTGTTTTCGTTTGTGTGTTTTGACGGGTTTCCGTTTGCTGACACGTCGGCCTTCGAGATTCAGGTATATCTAATCTCGAATTACTACCTTATCAAAAAAAAAATTGTAACTAAATAACTCGCTGAAAAGCACAAGATACATTTTAAATGTGTCCGCAAATTGCATGGGAAAAGGTGTACACACTTGATCTTTCGAGTTATTTTCATTATTCAAGTTTACATATTGTAGTGAGTAGTTATTCAGTTGCAGTGAGTAGTTATTCAATTGTGGACCACACCTAAATATACATATTGTAACTAAATAACTCGCTGAAAAGCACAAGATCGATACATTTTAAATGTGTCCACAAATTGCATGGGAAAAGGTGTACACACCTGATATTTCGAGTTATTTTCATTATTCAAGTTTACATATTGTAGTGAGTAGTTATTCAGTTGTAGTGAGTAGTTATTCAGTTGTGGACCACACCTAAATATATATATTGTAACTAAATAACTCGCTGAAAAGCACAAGATACATTTTAAATATGTCAGCAAATTGCATGGGAAAGGGTGTATACACTTGATCTTTCGAATTATTTTAATCATTTAAATTTAAACCCAACAGAATTCACTTGAGGCTATTTTCTGGATTTTCTAAAGTTGAGGCAACGGAGTGAAATAACCCTTAAAGCCTGGTCTTTTTACGCAATTAACTTAAAAAAAAATCCCAAACCAGGATCCGGAACTCAAAAAAATCCTAGGGTAAAATTAAATTCAACTAGAAAGTTATTTCAAGTCCGCCTTTCTCCCCTCTCTGTCGATATTCAATCAATTTTCTATCGGATTCACACTCCAAATTTTGTTTTAAACCCTAGATCCAGTCCCGGAAGCCTCATCGACTGCCCCAATTTCCAGATTTTCTCTACTGCTGCGAGGCGAATTTCGTCCCAGGCGGCCCTTCAGATCGTGAGCTGACCTAATTACGCCCCTTTCTCCCGATTGGAGCTTCGCAAAGTGACTTCTCGGCGTCTTGGAGATCGGTGTTGAGAAATTTGCAATGAACTACGGTGTTTCCGACAGCAGCGGTGAGTAAACACTATGATTCGATCTTTTGAAGCTCTTTTAATCGGTTTCTAGGGTTTTTTGTTTTGCGGGAGCGATTTGGCGATGATAGGGATTTCTCAGATCTCAAAAAGAAGTTTTCTTTTGGGTTAACGTGTGAGAATTGCAGGGACGGATGATGATCTTCCACCTGCTCATCAGAATAGATTCGCGAGAGGTGGCCGTCTTTCCGGCAATGGAAGATCTATGGTTGCTGGTCCTCCTCCAACCCTTCCGAGAATGCAAAGTGACATGGAAACGCAGATTCATATGATTGAACAAGAAGCTTATTGTTCAGTCCTTCGTGCCTTCAAAGCTCAATCAGATGCTATTTCATGGGTACGGTTTGATCACGGCTTGGTTATGGTTGATTCTGAAATCCATATTTAAATTCATTTAGCTTGAAATCCAATTTGCATTTACATTACAGGATAAAGAAAGTTTGATAACAGAACTCAGGAAAGAGTTGAGAGTGTCAGATGAGGAACACAGGGAACTTCTATCACGAGTCAATGCTGATGAAGTTATCAAAAGGATAAGGTCTGTTGATATTTTGGATGTTACCTTATGTTTGATGTTACTATATCATCAGTTTTCATGGAAAATATGTCATCGATGATTGGTCAGAGAATGGAGAAAGACAAATGGAATGCAACCAGGCATGTTTGCTCCACCTCAACCAGTTCATGATAATCTCCCAAGCCCAACAGTTTCTGCTTCGCGCAAGAAACAGAAAGCATCCCAACCAGCAGCATCTTTATCAGTTGGTGCACCATCTCCTGCAATGCAGCAGACTGTGCACCCGACTTCAGTGAATGCGAAACGAGGTCCTCCACCTGGAGCTAGAGGCAAGAAGACAAAATCGGTAAGTTGAGTTAGTTCAGTTAATATTCTGTGATGACAAAGAGATAATATCATTTTGCTGATGTGTATATTCTTCCGCCGTTACGTGGTTAATGCAGTTGCCATCTTCAAATCTTTCTGGAAGGGCTCAGCCTTCTAATCATGGTGCCTTTGGCGGATTTGCAGCTAACGATCCTGCTAAACCTGCAAATTGTGATCCCCTAATTGGTAGGAAAGTCTGGACAAGATGGCCTGAAGATAACACCTTCTATGAGGCCGTAATAACTGACTATAACCCTGCACAGGTACGAATAGGGTGTTATGCTATATAAGATACACAGTATTCGTTCTTTTTCCTGTTAAATTGTGCTGTCTTGAATTTGATGCAATGAGATGGTAACTCAAATCTGCAGGGGTATGCCCTTGTGTATGACATGCATACACCTAATGAAGCCTGGGAATGGGTCAATCTGAAAGAGGTACTCTGGTTTCATCTCTGCTCTAACTGGTCTTAGATATGCATGCCTCTTGGGTGGTAAGGGTAGGTTTCAACGATATCATATTTGATTTATGCTATATTAATATAAGGTGTCCTAATTGAGACTATAGACATTGGTGGGTCCTATGCTGACAATGACAGACCAAAAAGAGCCGCTGGATCATTGTTATGGGTGTACCTTTTGGGTAACTAATGCCATGGTTTGAAGAGCTGCACAGTCTAGCTATAATAAGTTATACATGTTTTAACCTCTACAACCAGTACTAGGGAAATCTCTTGTTATTATGTTTAAATCTTCCTCTTGAATCCTTCTCTAAGAACATTCAGTTTTTCATGTTGCAATTGCAACTGTTTCTCTATCTCTGCAACTCAATTTGATCGTGATATACTGATATATTCCAATTTAGAGCATACTCTAGGGATAGTTTTTAGTATTAACAAATTTGTACCTGCTTTATTTAGATGTCTCCTGAAGACATCAAGTGGGAGGGCGAGGATCCTGGGACTTCCCAAAGAGGTGCACATGGAGGGGCTGGACGCGGAATAAAGAAAGTGCCTCGTGGTGCTGGTCCTGGTCCTGGTCCCGGTCCCGGAAGAGGCCGTGGAGCCATGAAGGGTCAGGCCAAAAAAGATTCATTTCTAGCACAAAACGGTATTGGAAGAAAGGCATCTGGAGATATTGAACTTCTGCACACTGATACTCTTATCAAGGAGGTGAGTATGCTTATTCTTATACTTGGCAGTGTTGCATTCAGCTACCATGGTGACAGCTCAGATTTGGATTGAAGAGGTGCTATCGAAAATTTCTGAACTCCGAATTTCTGTACAACAGGTTGAAAAGATATTCAATGGTACCCATCTTGATCCTACAGAAGTGGAGAAGGCCAAGCAAGTGCTGAAAGTAATACAACTCTCCCTTCTTGCATTCCTAGCCTCTCATCTTTCCCACCCTAGACAGATTTTATTTTATTTTTCTCTTCTAATTTCATTTCATTTATTAGTGCTAATGTACTTACTCATGGTGAGATCAACTTCTTGACGCAGGAACATGAACAAGCTTTAGTCAAAGCAATTGCAAAGATTGAGGAAGCATCTGAGGGGGAAAGTGGTAACCACTGACTGCCTTTATAATCTAAAATCTAAAGAGTGGTTAAAGTTTATTAGATTCCCATTACCCAATCTACATTCAGTTTCATGAGATGGTGTCGTAGATTATGTAGCAAAAGCCTCGTTACATACTTGTGTGTTCATCAAATGAGAACCCACCAAGCTACTGCCCTTCTGCATCTATTTGGCAGCTAACTTAACCCGCACTTCCCTTAACGAGAAGATTTCATTTACCCATTAAAACACCTTGATTTTGTCAAATCTGTATGATAACAGTTGTATAAGTAGTGGGCAGACTTCTTCCCTTTTTTTGTAAAATAAAAAAAATCGCTAGAAAGCAAGACCTGTCTGTATACTTTGTGGCAATGACACTCTTTTCTAATTTGTATTACCTACAAACAGCAGATGGAGAACATCCACCGTTCCCACAAGGCCGTTTGGACCAAGATCGAGGGTGGAGGAAACGACAACTTAACGAAATGGGTGGAGAAGGAAGGGGAACCGAAGGCCCTGACGGTGGGAAAATAGCTGGTTAAAGAAGAGAGCTGAATCTGATATGGAATGGCAATGGAACTGATGCTTGAAGATGTAATGTAATGTTAGGTGGATATCCAGTTTGTACAATTGTTTAACCAGCTTAGATTAAAATTAAAGCCCATCTCTAGATTATGGTTAGGTAACTGACTTATATAGTATCTATTTTTGTACTTTTTGAACCTTGTAATCTTAAAATGGAAGGAGCTTGGCATCATTTTTAGGGCCTGTTTGGTTCTAGAGTAGGGAATTAAGAGGAAAGGAATAAAGTTGTGCAAAATGTATATTATTATTCTTCTTGAGTCTAGAGGAAGGAGGCACATTATCAAGGCATCTTAGGAAATTTGATTATAGTTAAAATTAGGGAATGAAAAAATGAGAGGAAAAAGATAATAGTTAGAATATGAAATATGAATCAAAGAATTTCAACTTACATTAGTTACATATGGATTAGATTTAGCTGATGTTGCTGGATTGCAATGGTGTTTTTTTCCCCAATGGCTATGGAGGTATCTTCAAATTTCTTCACTGTTTGAACCCATGAACCATCGTGGGTTAAATTGAAATCGAAAAATGTGTGGGTTCTCTTCATCACCAGTTGTTGAACACCTTGAAAAAAATGTGTTAAAAGGTAGATAGCTGTGTGCCCAAAAGTTTATTCAAAACCATAAAGAGAGTTGAACTTTGATATACATATACTCATGTGATATTGTGATTAAAAGTGTGCTCATAGCTGATTTACGGAGAGTCTAAGTCGCGCTCAACTTATATAACAACCCTAAATGTAAAAAATAAGCTCAAACTCAACATACTCCGGTGAATTTCGTTTTTAATCAAGTCGAATCAAGTTCAAAAATCGAGCTTAAAAAGTGCTCATATTCGACTGGTTTGATCATAAGAGCTCGAGTCGAGACTCGAGATTCTTTCAATCCCTAGCTCACATTGTTTGACGTTCTCTCGTCCTTGCTCTATTAATTAATTTAATTCCTACATCATATGGTTCTATGGCTTACACTTTTATAACTACAACATACAAATTATCAAGAACAAGAAGCCAACTCTTTAAAACTCAAACAAGCTAGGTTACCCTATTTACTCTGTTTATTTTCATCTCCTAGGCTTCTTCTTGGTGGTAGTAGCACCCACCACCTCTCCGTCTCTCCGCCTCTTCGACCGCCCGGAATCTGCTGCTCCACCACCACCACCACCCACAGCAGCCGCCTTCCTTGTCGGAGGTCTCCCGCCTCCTCTTCTCGTCGTCTCCGATCCTCCTCCTCTAGCTGATCTCCTCCCCGAAACCCTCATCGTCGCAGCTCCATCATCCTTGCCATCACCACCATCACTCTCCATCTTCTTTCTAACCACCACTTTCTTCTTACTCAGGTCCGTTATCTTCGCCCTCTCTTCCTGTTTCTCCTCCGTTTGGTCGTTCGTTTTCGTCTTCTCTGCCTCCTTCGACGGTGAGTTTTCCTTCATCCTCTTCAGAAAACTCACCACCCCTTCCTTCCGTGATGATACTAGCTGCTTCATCCTCTTATTGATCGGCTGATCTTCCTCATCCGAGCTCTCGCCTTTGTTACTCTTATGAACCTCTCCTTGCTGGACTGTTCCTGTGCTCTTCTTCTTATTGCTAGCATTGGCATTGTTGTTTGTTGTCGAATTCGAAAGCTCCGTTTTCAGCTTCTTCGGCTCATCTTTCGCGAGATTGCCCTTCTTCCTTGAGCCTTCATTTTCGATCTCCTCGTCCTTGCTTTTCGCCTTGTTGTTCGAATTCGTTGAGGCTGAATTCCTCCTCCTTCGGCACACCACTATGTTGGTGGTGGTTATGGGCTTCTTGGCAACCGGGTCAGGGCTCCGGAGGGCCTCCGAATCAGGATTGACGCGGAGGGTGGATGTGGGTTTCCGGACCACATGCTTGGCTGCAATCTCCTTGGCGACCACCCTTCGGAGCTCACGGGCAGCCAGGTGCTCGGTGGAGCTCTTGCAGAAGAAGAGGATGGCGTTGGTGAAGACGAGGAGGAGGTCGCGGAAGAACCGTGAGTGGCAGTCACAGTAGATGCCGCGGTTGAGTTTGGATTGAACTGTTTCCAGATCCATGTGTTGCCGGATCAAGTTGCTGTACTTTTGTGTTTCCTGCAAAAATGAGGGCTGATTTAAGTGCAACGGCAACGGATCAGGCCTACTTTTTATACAAGAATGAACCGAGTAGTTCGAATTCGACTCCTACCAATTTGAAAAAGATATCACCAATTTAGCCAATTTTTAAATATTTATTTTAGGGTTCGCCCAATTTCATTTAGAATTTTCTTTCTATGTTTAACCTATGCCATAAAGTCATATATTAGACAAAGGGGACAAAGCATATAGACTTAAGGTGAGATCGTGACAATGATGCACATATTGAGAAAAATGTGCAAAGGTTTAAAAATGATGCACTAAAAAATAAATACAAAATGTACAAAGTTTTCGCCAAAATATGCATCGGTTTAAAAATGATGCATATAAAAAAGTACAACCTTTTTGGGAAAAAAACGCTACACCTTTTAGATATTTTATGTGCACCATCTTTGTCTTAATGTACATAAATTGGCAACAAGCAGATTGGGTCGGGTTCAAGTAATATCCATTTGGGTTCGGTTAATCTCGGGTATATTACGTGTGCTTGGGTTGGTTCAAGTCGGACCAGACCAGTTCGGGTCAAAATGTATAGAGTTGGGTCAGGGTACAGCACATGGCACCGAATTTTCAGGCACGGATCGAGTCTAGATTTGGATGGGTCGGATCGGGTCGAGTCGGATCTTGCCAGTTGTGGCACCGTCAATTGTTACACATTTATCATCCTAGGCCTATATGGAGTGATGGGCAACCCGCAAACACCGGATAAAGCACCAAAAAGGATCTAAAAACACAACCAGACCCAGGCCCCATGAAGAAGAGCCCACTAGCCCAACCCATTATACAGCTAAATTCATGACTAGGTTATCATCATGGTCATCCACTCATGCTAAAGTAGTTTGTACATCTTTTATTTCTTCGTTAGACAAAATCCATTTGGTTGAATTACCCATTTTGGGTTGAAAACAAACAAAATCTCCCGCAGAATTTAATAAAATCCACTCCCATATTTTATAGATCCCAGAAAAGGGATATTTAAAAAAAAATCATCTCCTTCTCTTTTTTTTTTTAGATAAAATAAGAAGAATACTTAAATCTTATATATACAATCGAGAATTAATTATGTTGAAAAGTCAAGTTTACAAACATTTTCTTAATGTTGAAAATCTAATTCAATATATAACTTCATCTATAAAATGATGTTATATGACAAAAACAGCATTACTCCTTGTAACATACTGTATTTTTTAAAAGCCTAGTCATATTGTATTTATACATAACTCTCATTTTTTCCCCAGAATTTCTATTTTAATGCGTTCCTTTCAAGTATCAACTTTAAATTTCTTGCAGGGTTTCAGCAATGAATGCCAACTTTTCATCAAAATACATCATGACTTTTAAAGCTAAAGTACGTGATAGATTAGAGAGAATACTTGAAAACTAAAAATACAAGAAGTCATGGTCCACTTCGTATTTCTTTATGAGGTTTTTCAAGAATCCCAGAAATGGTACTAAAAATTTAGTATTATTAATTTGGAAAAACTAAGTAAAATACCCACACCTTTAGGGGTATGTTAAAAATATATCCTCAACTTTCAAATTTAATAAAAATATCTCAACCTTTGATGATAGTGGTAATATATTACCCTGTGTTTTCTAATGGGTAAAAAATGCTAACAAAGTAGCCTACGCGGATTTTTTTTTGACAACACAACATACGTGGAAGCCTTTTTTTACAAATTAGCACGAAAATTGAGTTTTGTTAAACAGTTTCCTTAGGGAAAAAAATAAAACGATAACAAATTAAACCCGAAAAACGAAATTGATTCAACTAAGCAACTAATCCGGTCAAAGTTGCCTCAAATTAACACAACACGACTATTTCTAACATCAAACCAACAACAAAATTAAACCGACAACAACAACAACGAGGGGAAAAAATAAAAATTACCCAACCAAGTCTGTGAACGAATAAGAGGTGAAGAAGATGTGAGAGAGATAACTCAAGATAGTCGACCACGAGAGAGGAAGACTGACATTGAAGAGGAACCATGAGCTACCTGGATGACCTGGAAGCCAATTCAAGAGGCGACCACTAAAGAAGATATGTGGGAGGAAAAGGCGTTGGGTATGAACTCGGTCAAGCTCTTTATTTTTTTCCTAAGGACACCGTATAAGAAAATCCTTGTAAAAAATTCATGTAGGCTGCCTTGTCAGCATTTTTGATTCGTGAAAAAACTTGTGGTAATATATTACCACTATCCTCAAAAGTCGGGATATTTTTATTACATTTGAAAGTTGAAGATATATTTTTACCATACCCCAAAGGTGAGGATATTTTAATTAGTTTTCCCTATTAATTTATACTAATTTATTAATGAGTTTATGCTATGGATAAATAACCAAACTCCCCAAAGAAACCCACTTTGACTATTGACCATATACTCCGTATATAATACATATATGAGAGTATATACGGTATATACGGCTTATACGGCAAATCTCCCCTTCCCATAAAACACGAAGAAAACGTTGGCGTTCTGGAGGAATTCAAAATTTCAAGTATGAAAATAATAAAAAAAATTATTTAAAAAAAAGTGTCAAATGACCTTAATAATCTCGGCCCACCTAGACATGAGCAAGGGTTAAGGGTCAACTCGGACCCGATAAGTTTTGACCCGATGGGAACCCGAAGGGTCGACAAGGGCCAGGGTCTAAGCGGGTTAAGGGTTAGGGTTGTGCTGATTTTGACCCATGGACCCGGCGAGTCGAAACCGAAGGGTGGACTCGTCGGGTTAACCCGTTGGGTCATCAGTTTTTGTAAAAAAAACGAGGTGAAAAGGAAGAGAAATTCGACATTCTAGAATGGTGGAGGCAAGTCAGGCAACTGCTCGTCAAATATTTGTCACTCCTTGCTCAACTGTAGCGGTGAAAAACTTTTTAGCCAAGGTGGTCAAATATTAAACGAGAAAAGATCAAGATTGTTGCTCGAGATGCTGGAAGAGTGGAAGGTCAAGTTTTCATAAGTGATTGGAAGTAGGTGGAGATGGGGATTCAAAAGAATGACTACTTATTCAAGTCAGACCAGAATGAGGAGCTTGATGATGGCACAATGGTCGGGAGCTCAGATGCAGAGCAAGGCGGAGAGTCCTAATATCGAACAAGGTAAGGGAGGATCACAACGAAAGTAAAGAACTACATAAGCTTTATTTCCTTTTTCTCGAGAGGATAAATTGGTAACTGAAAAACCGGTCCAGCCCCTATTCCTTTTTCTTTTAACTTTTTTATACAAAAAAAAAACTATTTTTAAAAAAATATTAAATGATATGTCATGACCCGACGAGTCACCACAACCCGTGGCTTGGAAGGGTTAGGGTTAGGTTCAAGGATATCCCAACCCTTGACCCGGCAGGTTGAACCCATCGGTTCGGCGGGTCTGACCCGTGCTCATGTCTAGGCCCACCCCCATTTTCTGGTCTAGAATAGAGGCGTTTTTCAGGTATTTTAACAAATTTTTTTATTAAAATTTTAAAATAATTTCATATTTTGTATTTATTAATTACTAGTATATATGAAAATTTAAGAAATAATTAATTAAACAATTAATATTTTATATAATTTTAATTATTTATGAATTTTTTTTAAATAATTAATATTTTATTAGATTTTTTTATTTTAAAAGTATGCGTGAATAGTTTTTTCAAATAAAATATTAACAACTTTATATGTCAATATAAAACTCATTTAAAATAAAATGACTAAATAAATACTCCGTAATGTTTTTTTCACAAACTAACACCAGTTGCATATATCTTTTTACCAAAAAACACCCAAAGTCCATTAGTCATTTAATAGCTATCAATATTGTAACAAGTAATCGAAATGTCCTCATTGCAACAAATTGAAAATTTTATTAACTCCGGTTGTTTGTCGAAAATATTGAAGGTCGATTTCCATAAATAACCCTAAAATTATTCGGGTCCCCTCATTTTGTGAGGTCCTCGTTTGCTCACGCTCAGTTTGTGATCTAAATATTTTTCTACTCATAGCTCTAATCCAGTAATCCTCATGATTAATCAAAGAAAATTTTGCATGGCCTTATGTAAAATCCTGACAAATAACTTTATCGGGATGGTTATGATTAAGATTTAATCATTCATTTAATATTCTTTTATACTATGTCTCAAAAAAAAATATTTTTCGTTTAATACGTTTTTTTAAAGAGTTTAAAAATCTAATAAAATATCAATTTTTTTAATAACTTTTTAGATAAAAAAAAAAAAAAGAGTTTAATTTAATTTCTAAACCCGTTCTTTTATGGATTAATTTTGATCACTAAAAATACGAGATCGAATAACTTGATTTCTATTCATTTAGAAAATGACAATTTCTCCCATCCAACACGTCCCTAACACCTAACCCACCTCCAAGCCCCCACACAGACACTGCATTTTCTTGGTCTTTCTTAACAAAAATATTACCCAAATCTATTTTATTGCTAATACTATTATATTATAGTACTTAAATGTTTCTTTATATCCAATATTTAGACAACTTTTTTATTTTAAAAAAGGAAAGATATTTTGTAGAGAACGGGCATTACTTTTTTGACATTGACTGGTTTGCATGTATCCAACTCAGCACATTTATCTGGCTTCAAGTGGTAACTTCCTCATACCAAAATATGCAAATAAATGACAATTACTAGTCGTTACATCTCATGTATTATAATTTTAAATTTATTATTAATTTATTTGCATTATTTGCAAATTAATTAATTAATACCAATAAAAGTGGGTATTATTTGTAACAATCCAATCAAAACATAATTCTTTTTAAATTATTTTGCATTAACCACCAAAATTATGATTCATTCATTTCATTAAAAAATATACAACCATGACAGTTATTTTATTTTATTTTAATCACGGCTCCCAACGAAAAGGTGTTAGCCCAATCCTTTATTATTATACTATTACTATCTTTTTCTGTTTTTTTGGTACCATTTTTTCTTAAACATGTCACTTTATTATTCAAGTACGCTTTTAAAGAGATAAAAATTATATAAAATATTTATTTTTTAACAATTTCGTAATTATAATTAATAAATATAAACTTGCTAAAAAAATTATAAAAATTGAATATTTTATAATTCTAAATAAACGTGCATGAATAATAAACGACATTTGCCGAACGGATACTTTTCATTTTTTTTGACCCTAAAAAAGAATTATGTGCATTTAAATTTGGTTTTTACTTCTTTTATTTAATTATGAAAATATTAAAAAAAGAAAAAAAGAAATGAGATGAAGGGATTACCTGACTGGGAAGCCGGCGCAGGAACACCGAACCATGCCTGTGAGACCGAACGATCTCCAAAAACCTAATCAACGGCTGAGATTTCACGTTCATCCTCTTGTTGGCGGGAGATACCTCCTCCGCCTCAAGTTCTTCGCTGCTGCAGCTAACGACGCCGTTGCTCCGTCGCTGCTTCCTCCTCGGCAAGCTCGCCGAGCTCTGCACATCGCTGCTCTGTTTCGTTTCCGACGACTCCTTGACCTCCCGCTTCGACTCGGTTACCGACGCTCGCAACTCGCCCGCGTTTCCGGGGCGAACCGGCTGGCTCGCTCCCCCAACCACCTCGCCGACGCGGTTCAATGAAAAGTCTTTGTCCGGTTCAGGTTTGGCCACGGGATGAACCGGATCCGGTTCGGCGTTTCCATTTCCGCTCGGTTTATGTATCCGGTTCGTCGAATTCGACTCGTTGAAGGACCGATCCTCGGGCTCATCGGACTCGGACCGATCCCTGGAGACCGGCTTGTCGGCCGCCTCCGCCGAAGATCCGCCCGGTTCTCCGCCGCTCCGATCCGCTCTCGTCGCCAGATCTGCTTCGTCTTCCGCCGAACTCCTCTCTCTCTCCGCCTCTAATCTCTTCACCTTCAATTGCAGGGACCTGCGAAAAGAAACAAAAATCCAACCAATCAGATCTCCAGCGAAGAAACACGGAGCCTCTCATTAAATCAGATTCCAGATCTGTTCTTCAGAAACAGAAATTTTACACGATCGAGACGTCGTGACGTTCCACTTGGCGCCGGAGCTCTTCGACACGGAGCTTCCTCAACTCTTCGATCATGAACGGTAATTCCTCCCGGAGATCACGTCCTCCAACGACAGCGCCGTCTCCGGTGACGTCGAATCGACGCTTCAAGGCATGGTACCTCCGCTCGCAAATTTGAGGTGTGAAAGCATTGAAAAAGTTGTTGCTGCAGCGCTTCCGAACTTCCATGGCTATAGAGTCCCAGCTCTCGATGCCGTGCCGGCAAACGGCGCACGCTAGCAGGAGCTCCTCCAATGTCCCCCACGCTCCCGACGATGCATCGCACTTGTCGCTGTCCGCCATCGCCACCGCACCTCTCTCTGAACCGCTGTTGTCGGAATTAGGGTTTATGTGATTCTTATCAGTGGCTCTCACCTTTTTTTTCCTTTTGATTTTTCGTTGATTTTATATTTTTTTGTTTTGATTTTCATTCGTGGTTTTTGGGTTCTTCGCGACTTTGGAAGGGATGAAGGATTTGGCTTATGGAGGCTGGCTCTCTCACAAACTCTGTTATATACCGGTTCCGCCTCGTATGAAATGACGCATTTGCCCTCAATGCTTTTCAATAATTGCTACTCCGTAGTAATTTGCTACTCTCTTTAATTTTTAGTTCACTTTTTGTAATTGTAACACACCTTTTGGATTGTAAATTTGTAATGCTTATGTGTTGATAAGTCTAGACTTTAGGTTATGAATTATATTAGCCAATGCTCGGTAATAACTAACTCCGACTAAGTTACATTGAATTTAATTAGCTTGATCTTCTAACGGGATTAGTAGACAACCGAAGTGGTGTCTTAGATTAAACATAAACCAAAGTTTAAGGCTAAGTCAGTTGGAAAATTAGGATGCTATAATCGATATGATATGGTACAACTCTCTGAAACCTAAAGGTGTTGAACCCACTTGCAGCTTGGGTCGGCCTCGCTAGGTCGCTAGGGTTTCACTTACCCAAAATGTAGTATTTGATGATGGGAGTGTACCTTGACCTAGCTATATAAGCCTGGTTGAGGGCTTTTCTCTTATTCACTATTGTCATCTCCCTCTCTAAAAAAAAAAGTGTCTCTCAACTCTGTTCTAGCCCTTCCTCCAATCCGCGGAGCCTCAACGGTGATCCAACTATGGCAATACTCAAGACAACGACCACCTATTGTTGTTAATGTCCACCGGTGGCTAAGAGATTTGCAGAGATCGAAATTCATTTTAAGCTCTTAATAATATAAGTACTACTTTCTCCATCAAAAAAATACAATTCATTTTATTTTAAATATAAATACTACTCTCTCCATCTAAAAATATTTATTATTTTAAATGCCCTCCTAATCCAAACATTAGGTCTATTAAAAACACAACTACTAATCAGTGGATTTATAATCTCAAACCATTCAACATCATCATCGGCTCAAAATACCTTTACCTAAGGTGGTTCTCCAAGATGGAGAAAATCCCTACAAAAGACAAACTTGTTAGTAGGGACTACCTTTGTCCCAAAATCAGCTGGATTGATGTCGCCTTTGATCTTCTTCACTTCTAACTCTTGAGCTGCAACACGGTTACGTATAAAGTGAAAACGCACATCAATATGTTTAGTCCTTTCGTGATACATGGGATCTTTGCACAGGTATAGTGCACTTTGGCTATCCGTATGTATAATGGGTTTTGGTGGCCGTGCAAGGATTTCCTGTAGGATTCCTTTGAACCATATAGCCTCTTTGGCAGCTTCTGTAGCAGCCATATACTCAACTTCAGTTGATGACAAGGCAACAACTGTTTGCTGCTGAGATTTCCAAGAAACATAGTTACCGGCCCATGTAAAGAAGTAGGCGGTAGTGGACTTGCGGTTATCCTTGTTACTAGCAAAGTCAGAGTCGTATATCCATTTAGTTTATCAATAGGCTCATGCAAACCATAATGCAAACAGAGACTCTTAGTACCAGTAATGTAACGCAGCAAGTATTTCATGGCAGTCCAACGATCATTTCCAAGATTAGACATAAAACGACTAAGCACAGAAATGGCGAATGCAAGGTCTGGGCAGGTGCACATCATAGCATACATAACGGACCCTACAGCTACGTCATAAGGGACCTTAGCCATTTCTTTAATGTCTTCAGGCTTAGTGGGGCAACTTTTCTGGGTGAGCTCTAGGTGCCCTCCTAGGGGTATAGATGTAGGCTTAGAATTCAACATATTAAACCGATTTAGAACCTTAAGAATATAGTCGTCCCGAGACAACCATATTTGCTTATTAGGTCGGTTTCTAATAATGTTAACACCAAGAATCTTCTTGGCGCTTCCTAAGTCTTTCATGTCAAAGTATTTCTTTAGATCCTTTTTAACAGTACTAATAGGAATAATAGAAATGCAGATTAATAGTATATCATCAACAGATAATAATACATAGATCAAGGATGACTTAGAAACACTTTTGAAATAAAGACATGAATCATAACTCCTACGAGTAAACCCAAGTTTCTTAATCACAACGTTAAACTTAATATTCCATTGTCTAGGAGACTGCTTGAGTCCATAGATGGATCTTTTTAATTGACACACATGATCAGGAAATTTGGAGTTTACGAACCCTTTGGGTTGTTTCATATAAATGGTTTCATCAAAAGTACTGATGTCATCCTCAAGCGGAAGAAGAAGGCTCCACCTTGGGAGTCGTTAAAGAAACGACGTTAATTATTTTATTATTTATATTTCTTATTTTTTATATATATTCTATTTTTAGTAACTCCTATGTTAGTTGGAGTCTAATTATAGAATTGCTTATTTTAGTATTTCTTAGTTTGGTCAAATAAGATGGTTAGGAGAGTCTATCCTTTAGGCTTTCTTAATTATCATATTTTATTATTTTCTATATTAGGATTTTAGATTGAGTTTTATCTTCTAGGTTTACCTTATCGTTAGGATTAAAATTATATCTTTAAGAAACCAAAACTCTATCTTGCATAGTAGAATTGGTTCATAGATTTTCTATTTAAACATTGTAGTTCTATTAAATTAATCAGATTGAATTAGAATTGAGAAACCCCTTTATAGGATTAAAGGGTTCTCGATTATCAATCCAAAAAAACCTTTGCTTCCTTACCTTCAACCTCTTGTTCTTTCGTTTCACGTTCTACCTCAATTAATTAAGTTTCGTTTAGCAGTATTGTTCCTTTTGTTTCTACGTTGATTGAATTCCGATTGATTCAACTTCAATTGCAATGGAGTCCAGCCGCAATCGTTGACTTCAGTTGTTGCATTCGGCCGATCAAAGGAAAAGCTATTATTGGAAATTGCTAGCCTCTCCACGTAAATTCAATTGGCGATTTGTCGTTAATTAGTTAACAATAGTTAATTAATTAAGCTATTCATGGAGCATCAATTCACGGAGATACAAGAGCTAAAGCAAGATCGACGCTTTTAGTTTAACAATTGGTCGGCCTAGCCAATTGCTATACATCAAGTACCATGTAAGAAAGCAATTTTGACATCCATTTGGTCTAATTCCCAGTCAAAAACAGCACACATAGCAAGCATAATTCGCATAGTTTTGTACTTAACAACAGGTGAAAAGATATCGTTATAGTCTATTCCTTCTCTCTGGGTGAACCCTTTTGCCACAAGGCAGACTTTAAACCTAGGAGGCTCTCTAGGGTTTAGACCTTCCTTAAGCTTATAGACCCATTTAGAGTCTATAAGCCGGGTATTAGGAGGTCTTGGAACTAGACTCCATGTTTTGTTTGTATACATGGAGTCCATCTCTTCTCTCATAGCAGTTAGCCACTGTTTGGCATAACTATCCTTAAGGGCAGATTCATAAGAGGTAGGAGTAGTAGGATTCCTAACAATATCAGCAGTAAGAAAGGCATACTCCACAATATAAGAGGTATACTTCCTATCGGGGATGATGGTTCTAGGTTCTCTATCTCTAGTTAACTGATAATCATGCAAATTAGGCATAGTAGTAATATCAAAAGCATGTGAATCATAAGGGAGGGAGGAGAAAACAGAGGACTCTCTTTGAGAGTCATTAGAAAGGACATTTACATCACCAGAAGTAGAAGGAGGAGAAGACGAAGTAACTTGCTTAGTGTTAGACTGAGGCTCGGGTTCCTCTTGTTCAGATTGAGGATCTTGTTCTTCATTTTCCTCTTTTTCTTCCTCTTGTTGTCCCCCCTGTAGTGTGGAGTGTGTGCCCTTCGGGGCTGCTATGTAGGTGCTACCAGTGTCGTGCTCTTCATCATCAGAGGACTCACCTTCTTCAGGTAACAACTGCTTGGTCTGCTCAGGGGTACCTGTGAACTCAAGGAAAGAAGTTAGCTTAGTTTTTAAAGGAAAATCTATCTCATTAAACCTCACATTCCTTGTTGTGATAACCTTGTAGGATCCAGGTTGCAAGAGAAGCACCCTGAACCCCTTCACTCCATTAGGGTAACCAAGAAGAACACCCTTCAAGGCCCTTGGTTGCAACTTACCATCACTGATGTGAGGATAGGTTGCACACCCAAATGGCTTGAGGTATTCCAAGCTTGGTTGTTTACCTGTCCATTTGAACTGGGGAGTGACAAAGTTAAGCACAGAGGCAGGAGATCTATTAATAAGATAGACAGCAGTAAATACAGCTTCACCCCAAACAGCAATCTTAAGGCCAGAACTAATTAACACGCATCTCACTTTTTCTAACAAAGTTCTATTCATTCTTTCTGCGGTCCCATTTTGTCGTGGAGTTCCGGGTACAATTAAGTGTCTCTTAATCCCATGTTTTTGGCAGTAAGTATCAAATTCAGTATTACAAAGCTCCAAGCCATTGTCAGTTTTTAAGCATTTCAGTTTATAATTGGACTGACTCTCTACGTGGGATGAAGAAGAGCGTACAATGGGACCCCATACTATTCTCTATGTGGGATCTACTGGCTGCTTTTTTCTTTTTCTTTTTTTTTTCAAAATGAGAAAATTATACGAACAACTCAAGTCTTGTTTGAGTATAATTGGGTTTGAACCGAGCCTAGTTAAGTCTGTGTTTAGACAATTAGACCAATTCGCATATCATGTCAAAATGGGTCAGGTCGGGCGGGGTATGGATTCGGTTGCATTTGGTGCTAGGCGCAGGTTGAGCTTAGGTTCGGGAAAGTTGGGTCTTGCCAGTTCTACCCCAATCCATTTATCAATTGGGTCAATTTCTAATGGGCCAACCCTCCATGTAGAATGTGCCAATAAGCAGGCCCAATTAGCTTGCACATTGCAACAGATCCAAATCACTGGGCATCTGGAAATTCAGTTCACCCATGCTTCTGAATCATGCTTTTACAACAAACATATGTCCATTGTCCATGTCCTCATTCATTAATAACTTAAGATCAGCCGCTGAGGAAACAAAACAAAAAATAAAAAAGTGTCTTCTAATTCGATGATGCATGAACAGAAAAATAAGTTAAGGGCAAGAAGTGCAACCCCAGGACATTGGGGGTGCTAAATCTAACCTAGGTAGCTAACCTCCTCTTCAGTGCTTATCCTTGGGTATGCTGAGGTCTTTGAAGATGGGACTATCAACTCCAACGCCCATGGCGTTTAGACCGTTGTCGACATACACAACAGCTCCTGTTATAGCCGAAGCCAATGGTGATGCCAAGAAAGCAGCCGTGTTTCCGACTTCATCTGCTCAGGTGAGGTATTCAAAGCTCAGGTACGACGGTTTAGAGAGTGTAAGAAGGCGCTTCTGCACAGTACTGGAAAGGAATCACTTACCAGCGGATAGTTCCTTTTGTAGTGGAGCATTCTCCAAAGAATAGTCTATCATCATGTCAATAAACCCAATTGCCTTTGCAGCACGGCTCCGAAGCGGTCCTGTTGAATATTTCCCGGAGATGAGGAAAATGTTATGAAAACTGTACCTGTAAAACGAACGGAAGGGCCTAGAAAAGAAGAGGGTAAGTTGAAGTACCAGCTGATATAGTGTTGACTCTGACTCTATGTTTTCTTCCTGCCTCAAACGCTAGCACCTGAAGCAAATGTTAAAAATTTGGCAACCAACAACGGTATCCGAATATGCTGAAGGTAGGATATTTAAAAGAATTTCTAGAGAGAAGATGGGAAGACATACTTTGGTGTCACTCTCCAAAGCAGCTTTTGCCGAACTCATCCCTCCACCATACCTGCAGCAAAAAAAAACATGAATAGTTGTCACTCTTGCAAAAATAGAAAATATAAGTAGAAAAACTGGAGGTTTAAAAAGGAACAAACCCAGGAATGATCTTCTCAGACGCAATATAGGTGAGTGACAGTGAAGCACCACCTGTAATGACAGTAAACAATATTACAATCTTTGAATTAACGTCTTTTTTGAACTGAATGTCTAAGCAAAAGAAGAAAAAAGTGTATGCCTGGATTCATTATTGGAAGGAAATGCTTGAGCAGTGATACATAGGAGTAGCTTGAAGCTGATATTGCTGCAAGATACCCATACCTTGATGTTTCTAACAAAGGCTTGGTCACCTACGAAAGATCGGCCACTAGAATAAGAAACTACGGCTCAAAAGGACATGGAATATAACAAGTTCCTCTCATAGAAGAAATGTGAATCAAGTCAATAGAAACCTCAGGTCCATTGGCTAGTGAGTGCACGAGTATGTCAATGCTACCAAAATCCTCCTTCACTGTTTCAACAACTTCCTGCATCCATAGCATGACGAGCAACCTCATTTCGCGTAGCGGTATGCAATTAATGGTATAAACATATGTGAAAGGTAAATGGTTAAAGACTCTCTTTTAACAAACACAAGTTAAAAGAGGATGGAAATTTAATAGACAGCCAACAAACCAGGTCCTATTGTCCTTTTTTATATAATAGTCAAAGAAACAGTTTTTTTTTACGTTGATTTTATCGATAAATATCTCAATTCCTCTCACACAAATACCTGAATCAAATGACAGGCCCATAAATCAGAAAATCATAGGAAGAAAAAGATCAAAACTTGGCCTTGAATTTAAAGAGAAATTTTATGAGATGCTAAATGAAAGGTTCAGAAAATCAATTTAGACCAACTTTTCAGCCTCTCATTTACAAAGAAAATGTTTGTGGCTAAGAAAATAAGCTCTGATCAATATCATTTTTGTTCATTATCCTTGAGAAGTGAAAAAAACAGTTACCTTCACAGTCCATTTTGACGATCCTGCATACCGCTTATTTGCTTTCACCTGCACAAATCATTTATGGATGTCATTACAAAGAAAAGGGCATTAAATCATCGACGTCAATACATCTATTTTATGCATGTCATTACATCTTCGGGGACATCTTCAGGGGTATCATAAACTGCATCGAGAGGGTATATCTTAGTAATTTTCATAAGGGAACCATCAGGCAACCTGCAAGGTCAAAACTTTCATCATCTATAGGACACAAGAACTACTGGGTGGCAAGAACAAAATGGAACATGTTACGCCTGTTCAAAAGACTTACACTCGTGACTCATCAAACTTCCCACGTCGTAGACTGGTTTCAAATATGTTTAAGGCCTGCATATTACTTTCAAGTCACATACTCAGAAGGCTTTACAAGGGGAAAAAGTAAAGAGTTTTTTTTTTACTGAGCTTTAAGTTGCTTACAGGAACCCATGTTCCAACAAGAATCTCAGCGCCAGCAGCTGCAAGAGACTTGGCTATTGCCCAACCATATCCATTATCATCTGCTACACCGGCAATGAATGCCCTCTTACCTATGAAAAATGTTCCAATCAATCATCTTAGATAAAACAGATGAACATATTCAAAGATATCTTCAATTTATCATCAATATCCTTTCTTCTTTGCAAACTATAGCAGGGTACAAAAATGGTTAACAGAAAGTAAGAAGTAGATGTTTGTAATCCGTAGTATGTGATCGTAACCTGATTCTTATATAGAGTTTCAATATGATCAACTTGGATTCTTTTTGAAAAACAAATAATTATACAAATCTGAAACAAACACTGGAGAGTGCAGATCATAGTTTTAAATGATCAAACCTCTCAAATCTATGGGAAGTCCTGACACAGGTTTATCACTAGATTCTGCCATTGACTTGATCACAACCTTTTCACTTTTCAAGGTTGAAGAAGAAAAGCTACGTTGGAAAGGTCGTGATGCTGACAAGTGACTTCCGCTACTAAGCTTGGTCCGTGATGCCGCTTTCAAATCAGTGCAAAAACTTATTGCCTCTGCACTGAACATCCTGCGGGAGGAAGAGATGCCAGGCCTGGCGGCTGCTATTTGAAAGCAATGGGCTCCAGTTGCCGCCATTCTTACAAGTCTGCTAAGAATATTATGGATCGTCAAAAGTACTCCACACAAACATCACACTGAATCACAGAAACCACAGCAACATAGAATGCTAGTAACATGCATGCAGAATGGAAAATAATCAAACAATTGTGCAAATATCCAAACAAAATTTTAAAAAAATCATTGAAGAATACAGCTTTAGAAACGTGTCTACTCAAGTTTCAGACATGCATAATCTTCAAGGACAGTGAATAATGTACCAACTATTTCTTCTTTGTGAAACTGTAACACTCCATACTAGCCAAAGGAAAACACAAGCCAACAAAATCCCTTCATGTTTAAAGAAACCTACAAATCCAACAAACCACGAGTGCCTCAAATTGTAACAATTAATCGTATTTGTACTCAAGCAGTCAAGCTTGCATCCAATAACTCATCAGAAAGGCAATTAGAAGCTCAATCTTGAACAGTTTAGCTAAAAATACGAGAAACTGAAAAGCAACAGAACATTTTATTAAATTTTCCTTGCGCGTTTCACTTAAACCTAGAAGTTTAATTGAAGCATAGAGTTTTTCAATTCTGAACTCGTAAATTGCACCAATCTAATTCCAATCAGTGAAGACAGATTCCGAGTGATACTGTTACGAATCGAGCTTTGCAGGCAATCAAGCACACAGATAGGAGTGATCTCGAACACAGATTTGAGAAATCGCACCAAAATCATAACACAGGAACAAAACAAACATTCCGAGAATCAAACAGAAAGTGACAATTTAAAGCCGGGAATTAGAGAATGCAAAACCTCTTAGAAACTGAGAGTGCGAATGCAGAGCAGCGTGGGAGGAGGAGAATCGAAGGAGAAATCGTGATTGTTACTGGAAATCCGTATTTGAGAGTGATGAGTTGCTCGTCAGTTTGAGCAGCGCTTTGTAAATGTCGAAACCATGGAGGAGACAGGTAAGCCTTACGTGAGAATTAGATGATGGTGGGGCGCACTTAGACAAATGGGCTTACGATAACTTGGGTTAGGTCCATTGGGCTTAAAAAGTAGGCCCAATATGACGAACCCAATATACAAAGGGGCTTCAGCTGTGTATATTTACTATGGGGAAACCCCTCAAGGCTCGAATTTGACCAAAATTCACATATATTTGACTTCTTTACTAGTTTGAAAGTTACCTAACCAATAACAACTCAATTTTATGCGTCTTATTTGATCTGGTTTTCTAACCTATAATATCCCAATGATATAGGATAAAACTCTTATTTAAAAATTATTTCTCTAATGAAAATCCGTTACCCATCTTGTAAATGAAATTCTTAGGCTTCACTCTTTTTTGGTAGAGAACCGTACCTCACTTGCATGTTTAAAATGATCTTAAGAGTTTGTGTCAAATTCGTCTAGCTAGATCACAAGTAAATCGGTGATTTCTACGTAGTGGAGCTTGGCTTCGTCCGTCGTCTTGATCCACATTTATTTTGATTTAGGTCTTGCTTGATTTCGTTTTTGTAGGGTTCGATTGCCTGAGTTTGCACCATTATGTTTTATTGTTTGTAGACGGTTCTCCCGTCTACCGGCTTGTCCGACCTTCGAGTTTTAGGCTTGTCTGAATTCAAATTCTTAACTGATAAAAAAAAATATACACGTATTTTAGTGACATGGGTCAAGTTTTTTCCAAGAATATGAAAAAATATATTTTTAAAAAATACATTGGAAAAACGAAACTTTTGCTAAATGTCCCTGAGATTAAGATTAATTCGCGTAATGTACGAAAATTTGACATATTTTATCAGATACCTCTAAAGTTTTTATTTTTTTCGCCAAATAGCGGTGAGGTTTTCATTTTCTTGTATTTTTCTTTGAAAGCGGCGGAGACGGAGAAGGGGTTTGGTGGGCAACTCTGTGACGACTGTGCGATAGTGACTACTGTCCTGAGTCCTCTCTGTCTCTATGAGAGTGGAAGACAGCTTAGCTGTGCTTATCAGCCGATAAGTGCTCCTTTGAATATAACAAAATAGAAAAAGACCTCTGAAATTGGCCTTTGATTTTGATAACACCTCTCTATTTTTTGCCTTTGTTTATCTACAGTAACTAAGTGTCACAACTCAGTACAGTATTTCATTTTTGTAATATGCACCTTTCCTTATCATCTTTTTCTTTTTTTTCTGATGTAGTCACTTTGGAGACCAATCCCTCCTTTTCTTCCTTTCTTTCTCCCCTCTCTTTACTCCTATTTTCGTGGTACACCATTAGATCCAGAGGGTTGGGTTGCTCACTTGGATTCGGATTGTTTCAACTTTTGGTTATTTCCAATCATAGTAACAACACTGGTTTTATAAATATATATTTTTTTTTTTTGTGATTAGGAAAGGATTCGGGCAAGCAAACTCTACCCGATAGCATCCTTACAGATGAGGTCTAAAAGACCTAAATCGTTGTGAATATCGACTCCTCGGGCAGAGTGGCAAAGGTGTGCAACCTTATCAGCCACTCTATTGCCCAAACGAGGCACATGAAAGAAAGAAACTTCTTTCAGAGTCGATAGAAGAAGTTGTACATCAGATAAAATTAGCTCAATTTCCCAAGGACATTTAGTTTTTTTGTTTAAGTGGTCAATGATTATATTAGAATCGTCTTCGATTTGGATTTTGTCAATATTGAGTTGACAAACGTGTTGGATTCCTAATTTAAGAGCAAGTGCTTCCGCCTTGAGAGGGTTTTGTTTTCCAAGTTTTTTGTAACACATTCGTATTGGTTGACCATTCCAATCCCGGATTAAGGCGCCTGCTGTACTGTCATTATTTGTTAGCGATGATCCATCAAAATTAAGCTTAAGCGTACCCATAGGGGGTTTGCGCCACAAAATCCTTCTTTGATTCTTTTTCTTTTTCGGGGGGTTGGAGTTATGGGGGGTATGGGAAATTCCTCGTCTAGACTAGCCTCTAGCAAGGCTGTTTTACTCCAATTATCGATGTGGGAGTTAATCATGCGTAAAGCTATGTCTATCCGCGGAATGGAGACCTGCTGAAACAAATGCTGGTTTCGAATATACCAAACAGACCATCAAGAAAAGGCAAGCACCTCTTTGGCCGACGGATTGAGATCGTTCCCAATGAATGACAGGATAGGTTTGATATCACGAGAATGAACTATCATGTTTGTAATAGTTGATTGTACACGAAAAGGGAATCGATAGATAGAGCGTACGAAGGGACATTCTAGCAGGAGGTGGACATCATCTTCAACCGCACCGTTGCACAGACTACACGTGGAAGGGATAGGGACACCCCTACAGGAAAGCCTAGAGGTAGTAGGGAGACCATCCTGAGAAACCTTCCAAAGAAAATTTTTAACCTTTGGTGGAATGTTCACTTTCCATATCCAGGCATTGTTATCTAAGTGTAGGGACGATTGAGCTGTTATAAATTTGTATGCGCTTGTAGTGGTAAACCACCCAGCTCTATCGAGCCACCAGTAAAGCCGATCCTCAAAATGAGAAGCGGGTAGCGGAATGTCTAAAATTTCATTTACTATGCAATTGGGTAATGCATATTGTAACTTCTCCATCCACCATTTGCCCCCCAAAATGTAGTCACTAACAGTTTCCTCCATGTTATTGATTTGGGGGCAATTATCTCTAGATAGCAGAGCAGATGTTGTAATCCAATTATCGGTCCAGAACTTGATTGATTTCCCACTTCCAACAGACCAAATAAGCCCCGTCTTAAATTTGTCTATTAGAGTTGTCAACTTGGCCCACTGCCAGGAGACGGCTCCTCGTTTTGAGTATTCTAAAATGTTGGCAGAACGAAGATATTTGTGTCTAATCAAAGTAACCCATACATTATTCGGTTCAGCCATAATCTTCCATAAAAGTTTCATTTGGAGGGCTTCATTCATCTCTTTTGATTTCCGAATTCCCAATCCTCCACACTGTTTTGGTCTGCAAATCCTATCCCAACTTATAAGCGGCCGATGTTGAAGATCCTTATTCCAAAAGAAAGTACGATTAATCTGGTCAAGTTCTATGTGTAGTGCGGCGGGGAGCATGAAATTTTGCATAATATACAGCGGCTTCACTGATAAATTAGAGTTGATTAATATTGCACGCCCCTGTTGTGATAAAGCGGTTGCACGCCATTTACTTAACTGTTCTTTAGATTTACAGATGATATCTTCGAACGTGTCTTTGCTTACTCTTCCATTCATAATCGGACACCCTAGAGATTTTTCCAACGAATTTTCCTTTGTAATATTTAAGCAATTACGTAACTCTAGAATCCTATGGTTCGAGATGCCTTTTGTGGCTTGGAAGCTTGATTTATGATAATTGACTTTTTGTCTAGAAATTTTACAGTATGAATCAATTATAGATCTCACTTTAAGCCCGGCATCCACACTACCTTTTGAGAAAATAATGATGTCGTCAGCAAAGGAGAGGAACGAAATTTGAGGGCCATCACTACTAACAGGAAAGCCAATGGAGGTTCTATCCAAGTTTGCTTCAGTTGAGAGTTTCCGTGCCAGAATTTCAGCCCCGAGAATAAATAGGAAAGGAGATATCGGGTCCCCCTGTCGGAGGCCTCTGGATGGTAGGAACAAGTCCGTAGGGCCGTTGTTTACTAACACTGAGAAAGAAACCGTTGTTACACATTCCATAACCCATGATATAAAAGTATCGTGAAACCCAAATTTTTCTAGTACCTTACTAGTGAAATTCCAATCAACTCTATCATAGGCTTTCTCCATGTCTAATTTTATCGCCAGCCAACCCTCTCGACCCTTACGAGATCGGAAAGAGTGAAAGATTTCATGAGCTATAAGAACATTATCTTGAATAGCTCTATCTGACACAAATGCACCCTGAAGAGGGTGAATAAGTTTACCAATAATTGTTTTAATTCTATCTGTCAAGATTTTTGATATAATTTTATATAGATTTGAACACAAACTGATTGGACGGTAGTGACTAGTAGTAGTCGGGTTGTCTCGTTTCGGAAGAAGAGAAATAAACATATGATTTATTTGTTTAAGCATTTTTCCGGAATGGAAAAAACCTTTAACAGCTCTAATTACTGACGTACCTACAATATCCCAATATTTTTTATAGAATTCGGCAGTAAATCCGTCAGGACCTGGTGATTTATTTTTTCCCAAACTAAAGACAGCAGATTTTATTTCCATGTTTGATGGATGTCGAATAAGGAAATCATTTTCCTCAGCAGTTATTGATGGATGGATTAGATCCAACATTTCATTTAGAAGTCTGTCATCAATAGACTCTTTTCTGAATCTCTTTTCGAAATCACCCTTGATTTCATTTCTGACATTTTCCTCACCCACAATCAAAGTACCTTCAGAAGTAGTAATGTTACGAATCTGTTTCCTATGTCTTCTCCCTGTCGCAACGCGGTGGAAATACGATGTGTTGGAGTCCGAAAGCTTGAGATGTTTGGATTTGGCTCTTTGGTTCCAAAAAGATTTTTGGAAAAGAAGGAGCTTTTCCTTCTTTCTAATAAGACACTTTTCTTTGTTGGGGTTTGTTTGAATATTATTTACTAATAGTGAGGATTGAATGTGAAGCAACTCGATCTCCACGTCTTTTAATTGACGAAATATAGTCCCAAAGGTAGACTTATTCCAATCCTTCGCCTTTTTCTTAAGAATTTTTTGCTTAAACATAAGTTGAAACATAGCAGAGCCAGAGCAATTAGCTCGCCAGGATTGTTTAACAATGTTGCGGAAATCCTTCCGTTGCAGCCAAGCATTCTCAAACTTAAAAGGGGGTGCTTTGAAGGTAGAACTGTTTTCAAATGATATTGATATGGGGCAGTGATCAGATGAAGAGAATGCCCCATTATTTGTAATTAGGTTAGGAAATTTCACAATAATCTGCTGATGAACAAGCACTCGATCTAGTTTTTCATGAATATTAAAATCTTCATCGGGATTTTTTCTCCAGGTGAATGGATTCCCGAAAGTGGGGAGATCCATGAGTGAACATTCATTTTTGAATGTTAGGAGTCTAGTAAATCGAGAAGGGCGGGTGGTAGCTCCACCTAATTTGTCCGCGCTACATAATATTTCATTTAAATCTCCCAATACAATACATGGGATGAGCGAATCATTCACTATTGAAGTTAAAGTTTCCCAGAAGGAATCTTTCTCATTGGAGTTAGGAGGGGCATAAACAAATAGGACAAGCATAGTGAACCCATCATCCCCGTTGTGGAGGCAGAGACCAATAATCCGGGGTAAGTGAATTACGATAGTAATAGTCACATTTAATAGTTGGTGAGATTTCCATAATAAGCCAATTCCACCCGATCGCCCATTAGCAGGCGACCAAATAGCTTCATCGAAGCCGACACTTTTCCAATTTTTGTCGTTGGGGATAGATTCCGATTTAGTTTCTGCTAGTGCCATTATTTGAATATGTTCATTTTTGCACAAAGTATCAATTTCAGTCCAAAATGTTTTCTTCCCTATACCTCTACAATTCCAAAAACAGACCTTCATTTATAACTTTCGAAGATATAAGGACAAGGTTTAAGGGTCCTTATATCGAAGAGGTTTGGTAGTTTTACTTTGGTATGAGAATTTACTAAACGTGTGAAATGTGTTTTCCACCAATTATTAGGAGCAAATTGAATTAGAAAATCCCCACAAGACCACTCAAGGAGACAAGGTAACCAACGCCATTTATACCAATTTGGGCTCGACATGCACCCTTTTTTGTCATAACAAACAACAAGATAGCAATACAAGAGTAAATTTTTTGTGAACGGTTTTTCCATTGATTTATTAATACCACATAGTTTTTTATCAGGCCATATCAGACCTACATAATCTACTGTTAACATCACCGTTATTTTACTGGAAAATCCAGGAGAGGGGATAGGATAGTAGTCATAGCTAACCGCTTGTGAACGCATAAGGTACCTTAAGGATGCACTTAAATCGCATATCAGATCAGTAGACACATGGTAATTAATATACCAAGGTGCACACCACCTATTGTTGTAAGAAACGTGAATGCAAGGATGGGAGACAACTATAGAATCCATGGGAGGAATAATTATTCTACATAAACTAGATTTATTTATAACACATTTTGTGTCCCAACACCAAGTAATGAAAAAATTGTTTTGCCGGCAAGTTTCAGAAATGCATAGCAACCTTACACCAGGAGATCTATTTTCCCTATACAAATCACACCAGAAATGCATAGCAAGCCGAGGAGTTACATGATTGAAAAAATAGATCCAACCTGATTTCACAAAGACTAATGTCATGTATGAGTGAGAAAAATTCAAGGTCCTAACCAATTTAAGCAAACAGCAGCCCAATGCCAATTTGAAACAAGAAAACATAAAGCATTCGGAAAGCAAGAAGCATTTAGCCTGGTCGTTTAGACTAAGGAATGAGTAGGTAATCAGCTTGACAAACCAAGGTGAAACCATTGAATCAGCAACGTGTAACAACAAACCATGACAGCATGATGAAAGGTAATTAGATGAAAGCTTACACCAGGTACAAAGCATAACCTTTATAATGTTCAAAACATTGTGCTTGGTATTACACATGCATTTCAAAGACGTTACATTTATCACTTGATCTTCCACACAAAGGATGCTCATGAGGAAACTTAAATAAAGCCGTGAAACAAATTTTGTTGAGAAATGCTGCAGGAAGTCCACAAAAACGTGAGCTTCCAAAGACAGTGTTGTTTTAGGCCCGGAGGCATTTTGTTGTTCATTGCCCTCGAAGGGGGTGTGAGAGTCGGAGAATGGAATCTCCTTGTTTATTCTTTTATTTCCACTAGTAAAAACTTGCATACTGATCAATTTCGCAACCCACCAAGAATTCACATGCAACAATAAATTCAGATCACCATAGAACATGAGTAGAGAAGTGAAACACCTCGGAGCACAGAGATGTGAAACAAGTGTAGAAGAAGCACACAAAGTGCCAATCCTCCAGGGCGAAGACCAAGGCACCAGAAAACCAGAGAGGGGAGGCTTTCTGAACCGGGTCTGCGCAGAGATGGATCTGTCATGTACATAGGAGGTTTTGTGCAGCAGTTCATTAGACCAGAATAGCCATAGACTATATTTGACAGCAATGTGAATAATCAACTCAATGACAAGAGATAAGAGAGTAAACCAAGGTTTTTTGAGGGCCTTAACAAACATGCTCATGATGGGACAAAAGAAGGGCCTAAATGCAAAAGTAGTTGCATAAGACAGGGCAATATTCTTTTTTCTTTTTTTGTTTAACAATCCTGGCCAGTCAGGGATGAAAATTATACAAATGATAAACTTAGAAGATGGTTCTTTTCCAACATTTAGCCTAGTGTGTATTGCAACCATCAATACATAGGAACAAGGTTCACACTTAATTTTTCTAAACACTAAATTACAAACAAACGTATCAATAAACCAACCCACATAGGTGATCAAAAGGCGAAGCCAAAGTAACTTAACATAACAGGCATGGGGAGCAAAAGACGATGCAGAACACATATTATCAGTAATAAGATTTAAGGAAACTACTTCATCAGAATTGGAGATAGGAGCTATGAAAGCCCCCAAAACCACAAATTGAACCACAAGTTTAAGTAGGACAAAAAAGAAATCAATTGGGTTATTCCAGTATAGGCATGGGTATATACTGTTAGATTTTTCCTTATTATACCAACATATCCACTTAAACATTTTCCTTTTACGTTGTCTTGCATTTGTAGTATTCAAAACATTTCTTTGGTAGTTGATGATAGTGAGAACGTGAGAGTTTTGGTTAATATGGGGAGTGTAGTACTCTATAATATAATAACTATGATATTTAAAAACACAAATTTCCACCAGTAGATAGTTAATACAATGGAACCAATTCCACAAGCACCACAATTGAAACTCATTAAGGCTCTGAGGCTTATCTGACCATATAGATGAAGGTAATTTGGATTTTGTATAAAATAAGTTACTCTCTAGTATACATATGTGAGAGTAGAAACTATCGCTAAAGAAATTTTGAACCCACAGAAATATCATTAACATACATTTGTCATTAAGGAAATGAAAAGGGAAACCTAGCCACACTTGCTCCTTAACCGCAGGTAAATAGATTTTAAGAAACAGTTCTTCATTCAAACTGGGGAAAGGAGCCATGACAGCCCCGAACACCACAGATTTGTTAAGGCCCGAAAATCGGGGGGGTAAGGAGTGTAGAGACGTTAGCCTCTAACACCGGGTTTTCCATCCACACAAAGGTGATGTTTTTTTTGGACAGTATAATGCATTTAAACATACTTAGATAGGAGATTGTGTTCATAAACCTGGACATCAGTGTAATGGCCACAAAAGTGGATTTGGTGGAAGAGACCTCCACCAGTACAGCAGCAATAGAACCAGGAAGAAGCCACCACACCGACGTCCGACCACCGGTCATACCGCAGCAAAGTGAGGCTCGAAATCTACTGCGCACCAGCCACAAAGGCAACGAGCCTACCTTCCGGCCCCAACCACGCGACCTGCGACACGCTGCACGCCTCCATGAACAAGAAGGCAAACACCACCACCACCCAGAACGGAGATCAGACTTTCTCTTTCTGAAATCCCACCAGATAGGGATTTCAACTTTCTCACCCAACTTCATCTCGCTTGAGCTTCCGGCAGATGAACACCAAGACCAAGGGCGGAACAAATTCGAAAGACACCGCCTCCCCTTCTGGCGAGCCCCTTTTTTCCTCTTTCTATAATTTTTCACCACTTTCTCGAGCCAACAACTACCGATTTCAATGCTTACAGGGCTTGGCCCAGCGAACACACCATCCCCGGAAAACTCCGGGAGAACGAGTGATGAAGGAAAGGTGAGCGGCTTCAATGGCTTGAGGACGCCGAAATTGATGCTCGATTCAACATCGAGACGGGATTTGAGGCTTGAAACAGGCCGGGACGCACCGGGGAAGACGAGAACCTTAGGGATTAAGGGTTTGGCGAAGTGGAAAAGGGGGCGTGTGCAACCGAAGTCCAGCGCGTTCATTTGGCCCTAAAAGGGGTTTTCTCAAATTCGGTTTTTTCATTAAGCTTCACATGTTTCTATTATAAAATAACATAATTATTGTCATAATAAAAAAAAAGATTGTTTTTTCTAATTAAACGGATAAAACGATGTCATTTTAGTCCAAAATGTCACTGCACATGATTCCACATTTCCACCCTTCTTCGAAAAATTTATAGCTCCGTCACTTACCGTACCAGATTAGAAAACTATGGGTGTGTTTGGATTCCAAAGTGTTTATACTTATAAACATAAATATTTTAAAATTGTTTGTTTAACTAAATTGTATGTATTTTAAATAATACTCATTCCGTTAATTAAAACTTGACGTTTTACTATTCACGTACGCCTTTTGTGGTGTTAAAAACTATATAAAATATTAACTTTTTTAATATATATTTTTTAATAATTTCATACTTATTACTATTAAGTATGAATTTATAAAAAAAAATGTAAAAAAAAAAAGTTAATATTTTATATAGCTTTTATCATTCTAAAAAAGCGTGCATGAATAGTAAACGACAAGTTTTAATTAACAGAGGGAGTATGAGTTTAAAATAAAATATTACATAGATTCTATAAATCAAATACTGAATATTGTGTGAAGTTTGTAATTATCTTATGAATTTAATATAATTAATTTACACAATTTATAAGCTACTCCCTCCGTTCGGCAAAACTTGTCGTTTTAGAGTTTTGTTTTTGTTCGGAAAAACTTGTCATTTAAGATATTTTTGCTAGACTTTACTAAAATGTCATTGATTTGATTGATGTGTTGTGAGTTGTAGTTTTTGATAAAGTAAAAAGTAGAGTAATAATTGAGGGCAAATTAGTAAAAAAGAAGTGTAATTATTAGTTTTATTAAAAGTTGTGTGGAGAGTTAAAATGACAAGTTTTGTCGAACGGAGGGAGTATTTATTTTAAAATTAGTTATTTTAAATATCTTATAATTTTTTTAATCAAATATTTTAAGAGTGTAATGCAGAGCGAATCCAATCTATCCAACACACACCCTAAATCTCCATAGTTATTTATGCTTATGTAAGTTTGTGTTATTAGCCATTTCAATTAGATAGAACACAAAACGTACATACCAAGTTTTGATTCAAATGTACCACTTTAATTTAGTGATGTAGCATATATGTTTTATTTATTCAATATAATGTAGCATACATATGTATTAATGTCACCAAACAAAAGTAGTAAATAGTGGGTAAAAGAAACATGACGAATACAAGTCGATTACAAACTCCCGTTTGAATAAACAAAACAAAACAAAAAGAAGATGTAAGGCATCGGTGCAAGAACGGCTTCAAGACGAGACATTTGCTGCCAGAAAGCAACAGCATCTCACCGACCTTGGAAGAGTTGGACCAACTTGATTACATTATTTAATTTCCTAAATCCGGTATAGTGTTAATTAAAAATGATTACTTTACAACTGTAATGTTACGTTTTCGAACGAAAATCAACCCCTTTACAGCTAGGATCGGTGCAAGTTTCTTAAAAGGAAACGTTTTGAAACAAAAGTTCTAATGGAAATAAGATTAAACAAAGATCAACAAAATCTAATGATAGCGGCTTCTCAACCTACGTTTTGAGGGAGATTACAGATTCATGTTGTATCGCTTGCCCGCAGTGTTATTGTTCAATAGTGCTTGACTTCGTTTTTCGATGGCGCTCTCAACTTATTAATTAGGAGTAATTTTGCTTAGATTGTCTTTTTGTAAAGTTTGTTTATGCTTGTTTTTTTCGACTTGTTTTTCTGTTTTTACTATATGTTTAGCCGATTTTCGTCTATTGACTCGTCAGTCTTCCGATAATCAGACTTGCCTGATATGAATTTTTTACTTAATTAAAGAAAAAAGAGAACGGATATCAATATTTACTATTACCACTTTTGAAACGTAATTGATATTTATATGGTAAAAATCTCGTTAAATACACGACTAGATGACAACCGTGAAGTGCAAGTTCACTGTCATTTGCGATCGCGAAATGTGCATTTGCGGCCAACAACTAGCGTGAAGTATTGATTCACGGTTTATTGTTCACCTTGTCTTTGAATTTAGTTCCGATGTGAATATAGAAGGTGTAGCTCTCGGAAAGAGCTTTCTAACGCATACTCATAATAGCCGATCGGACCACCAAGAGCTCTAGAAAGTGCAATACAAAATTAGCTTGTCAAGCGAATAGTTTTTACTTGTTCTTCATTTCAGCTCTATTATTCCTCTCAACTCTCAAGCCTCTACTCTTGTCTAGTTTTGGACTCCTCTCTTAACCCTTCCTTCACACTCATCATCCATACGTTTAATCAGTTGAGGCTTCGCTTTCGATTAAGATAGGGTTACATTTTGTTTGATGCACCAAGGTCTCACATGGGAAATACAATAAACTTCAAACTCAACATATAAAATTAATGGGCTATTTACTCCTCTGTTGTTAACTAATTTTAGTATGAAATCTCACTGGGCTTCTGTACTGGGATAAAACTGGCACATATTTGTGGATCCCTAAATTATATTGATCCATGGAAATTCAATTAATTAAAGGTCAACCTACTGTGTAACTATACATTGCGTATCAAAATACTACACATATCCATCATTAACTTAGAAAAAATGTTTAAGACCTAATTACGTACCTTCGATTCTTTGTATTATACCGTACGTATATTGTAGATACAGCTTATATGTTATACAGCTACAAATTCAAGCGAATGACATCACCTCATGGCATATTCATTTAGTCACACTCACATTTCCTGATGAAAAGAACAAAAAATCAAAACCTACAAGTAACCTATAAATATGCTAAGATCGAAAATATAAGCAAGATAAATTTTTGGTTTTGTAACTGAAATTACAAGTATACATTTTTTGTATTTCAAAAAAAATCTGAAACTGATACTGTGTTTGAGTATTTGAAAGGATAACTATCCCATATTCCCACATTCATAATTAAATGATAGATACTATATGCAATCAAAGTCTTTTATATAAGCCGGTAGAATACTTCTTTTATTGCTGATTGGTTTTAGGAGGGAATGCGTGCTCAGCTTTAGGATGTGATTAGGCAGTTGCACCCTGGTCTATTGGCTAGATAATTATATTTCTAGTTAAATTTCTCAAGGTCATGGGCGATGATTGAATTTGGGCTAGTTTGATGGTATGTATGTACTAGGAAATAACGTTTATATGCAGCTTGAAGATAGATCCTTTCATCGATCTGTTATCAAAATTTATAACCTCTATCCACTAGCGACTGACAAACAACATAACTAATACAGTATGTCGTTTTTTAACATAAATAAAATACATCGAATTTATCGCTTTTCCACACAAAAAAACCTAACGAACTTTTCATCATCCAACGAATATATACACATGCGCGAATGTATGTTACAATAACTTCCCCGTTTTCCTAACGGACACATCTCATTTCTCGTACACAACAGTAAAAACCTCTATCCACTAACGACTGACAAACACATAATTAATATGTCGTTTTTTAACAGAAATAAAATACAACTAATTTATCGCTTTTCCACACAAAAAACGACATATTAGCTAATTGATGGTATGTATGTACTAGGAAATAACGTTTATATGCAGTTTGAAGATAGATCCTTTCATCGATCCGTTATCAAAATTTATAACCTCTACCCACTAACGACTGACAAACAACATAACCAATATGTCGTTTTTTTAACAAAAATAAAACACAGCTAATTTATCGCTTTTTCCACACAAAAAAAACCTAACGAACTTTTCATCATCCAACGAATATATACACATGCGCGAATGTATGTTACAATAACTTCACCGTTTTCCTGACACATCTCATTTCTCGTACAGAACAGTAAAAACCCTTACTTATTACCGATTTGTACCGTCATCGAATCGATCAATTTCCTACGAATCTCCATATCGCCTAAATTGCTCGTATGCCAGATACTTTCTTGCATCCTCTATCTCGACGGATCCCTGAAGATAGATCACCATCTACCACACACTAACATTGGAAAGAAGCCCTTTTTTTACCGTCCAAATGCGGTAACTCCGGATAAATCACCCCCCAATTCACCGCAAAGATAAACCAATTTGGATTCCCCTCCAATCAAAAAAAGGAAAAAATACCAATTTATTAAAAAAATAAATTAATTTCCAAATTTGTGGTAAACAAAATGAAGTTCCACAGAGTGAGAAACACTTGGAGTTATAGTAGCGGAGTTTGTTACGTGACGTAACAAATTTGAGTGCCAAAAACAGGCATAAAAGGAGGTGCCCATCCTCTACCTATCTCCTCCTAGATTTGTAACGTGGCTTTGGGTTTCCATTTCTTTATAAGAAGACGACGCAAATTGAAGATTTGGTAGACGAAGAAGACGACGAAGAAGAAGCTTTTCAAGGAGCGGTGGATCAGTATAAAGTCGAGCGGGTAGAAGGCGTTTCCCACCATAAATGACAACGATTTTCTTGGAGCACTCCATCCATCTCGATCCGATCTCCACTGGTCTGGCTTTCCGAGTGCTCCTCCGGCCCGCATTGTCTACCGATACTACTTCCTCCCCGTCGCCGGAGACCGACGAATTCGCCGTCTGCAACGTCAGGGAGAAGGTCCCTCTTCTTTCATTTCCCCTTTGTTTATTTATTTAAACTATGTTCTTGATTACATTTCGGACTCTCTAACGGTGGATATACATATATAATGTTATATTTATTTTTCTATTTGATCCACGAGTATAGGTTAATCATTTATTTTTGAAAAAAGAAAAGAAAAGCTATTTGAATATATATTCTTTAATTCTTTAAATTTACTTATTATTGAAATCTATTCACATTTTTACATGTAATTTAATTGCTGTGGATTCTATTACAGATTTATTGGGGCTATTTTTAATTAAAAGTGAATTTAAAAAATCAGTAATCCACCTGATTAAAGATATGTTGTTAGTGTGAACACTGTATCACGTGTGTAGGCGTGTGGTGTGGAGGAGACGGACCCTAAAAGTTATCCATCTATACTGTAACGCCCTTAGTTTTTGTATTTTTTTTTTCGGACCAAAAAAAAAAATGAGGTGGGAAATTAGAGTGGTATTTTCAAAAGTAAGGTAATGGGCCTTCATTTTTGTATTTGGGCGCCCATTTATATGGTAAGAGGTACATTTTAAAGACAATCGGTTCATATTTTAATTATTTTTGATGAAAAGTTTTCCTACCGTAACTAGAAATAGTTGTCTATATAAAATTTTCAAAGCCAAAATCAATATCATGTATTTTTTTTTTTAAAAAAAACAAAGTTTTAAATTTATTCATGTGCTCTTTTAATTTATTTCACTGAAATAAAAATAAATATATACATATATAAAGGATTTCATGATATTGTCCACTTGCATTTTGTTGTAAAATTTCAAGAGTTTACCTAATGTATAGGGAATAGGTTCACCTTACAAATCATTAAAAGAGAATGGTTACCCTGATGGGGTGGCTGGCTCAATGGTATGGAGTAAGAGGGATTAATAGGAGGTCTTAAGTTTGTTTCATGTTTCTTTCCTTCTCTTGGGTGAAAAAAGGAAGGTTTACATTGCTTCATACCATTGGGTCTAGTCGGTCGGTACTAACTGGTTTGCATGGTGCATTACTCGATCTTACCAATTGGTTCATGTGTTTAGGGTTTACCACTAAAGATGGTCAGTTTTAAGGCATGCTTTAAGGCATAGGTTATAAAATCCAAAATTTTATTCTGTTATACACTACTGACATTGCTGGCCTCTCGATATATAGATTTTATTTTTGAAAGTGACCTGTCTCTCTTGCATAGGTTAGAAAAATCAAAATTTTATTCTGTTACCCTCTACTAATATTGTTGGCCTCTCGATATATATAAATCTTATTTCTGAAAGTGACTTATCCCTCCCTCCATTTATCCTCTATATATTCACTCACCCTCTCCCCTCTTCTTCTCAAGCTTCCTCACTTCAATCCGCTCCCATACCACTTTCTACTCGTAGCCATTCATTCCATTCTTCTTCTTCTTCCTCTCGCCCTCCATCAGGTTACATTACATACGAATATATGAATTTTAATCGAATTGTTGTAACGATCTAGTCGCTTTAGTACATACAAAAACAATATTTTTGATACTCGATCATGTTATATACGGTGCAGGGCTAATATCCGAAAATGGTTGTTATGGGTTCCCCACGCGACGAAGCTCCTAAGGTACTATCCTCCATACTTTCACCACAACAATTTCTTATACTCTTCCATATATAGTGATTTTTTAAAGTTATTGTTTGATACCACACATATAATATAACCATACAAGTTTTGTCTTATGAGTTACTGTATATGTATAATTATTCACTCACATAAGTTTGACACTTTGGGTATCAAATCAACGTCAAGATCTTGACGTGGCTGACACTGTTTAGTGTTTGCTATCACATATGATAAACGAGATTAATTAAATATACTGTATTATAGTGTGTCGTCA
This sequence comes from Persicaria tinctoria, assembly GCA_037127255.1. NCBI lineage: Eukaryota > Viridiplantae > Streptophyta > Magnoliopsida > Caryophyllales > Polygonaceae > Persicaria > Persicaria tinctoria. Next base: position 3,830,333 of record JBANSL010000014.1, read on the forward strand.
CGCAATTTCTTTTCATTTTTTCCTGAAAAAAAATCTTTTTTTAATTTGACTTTTTAATTGCAAAATGTAGAACAACGGAGCTGCATTAGAACTAGAAAACAAATCTGTTGCGGAATCACATAGCCATCTTGTTAACATCCCGCAAGGCGCATCCGCGACGATTAACAACAACAACAATAACGACGAATTTGCGCCTAACAATAATCTCACAATTGCCTCCAAGAATCGAGGCGGCCAGAAATGGGCGTTTCTGTTACTCGGTAATCAATCAAACTTGCATCGATTTTCATTTGCAGTTCAATCTTATACCAAACGAGCCCTTAAGTTTATAACCTTTTTTTTTTGTTAAATTGGTGAATGTAGCAAACCAAGGGCTTGCAACTCTAGCCTTCTTTGGAGTGGGAGTGAACTTGGTGCTGTTCTTGACAAGAGTCTTGGAACAAACCAATGCTGATGCCGCTAACAACGTCAGCAAGTGGACCGGCACCGTCTACCTCTTCTCCCTCCTCGGCGCCTTCCTCAGCGACTCCTACTGGGGCCGCTACCTCACCTGCGCCGTCTTCCAAGTCATCCTTGTTCTGGTAATACTCCCTCCGTATCAATATAATTGAACTTTTTGACCAATTTTTCATGTAACAAAATATTTGTCCATTTTAATATTGATAAAATTTTCTAATTTTATCAATTTATAACATTAATTGTATTTGATTTCCAAATTATTCTATTAATACTCTAACTTTCTATACTATTTTTTTCATTGGTCTATTTTTTTCCACTATATTTATTTATTATTTTATTTAATCTTATTTCCATTTTTAACTTTCTTAAAAAATGTGTAAAATTGACAAAAAGGTCAATTATTTTGATAATTGATCCATCAAACTTTAACATTAATGGTACTAATAGTGTTGACTATTTTAGGGTTTGGTGGCGTTGACTTTAGCGTCATGGCTCTTCCTGATCAAGCCGGACGGCTGCGGCGACGGCATGGTGGACTGCGACAGCCCCTCGATGGCCGGCAGCTTCCTGTTCTACATCTCGATCTACATGGTGGCGCTCGGGTACGGCGGCCACCAGCCGACGCTAGCGACGTTCGGAGCTGACCAGTTCGACGAATCCAATCCGAAGCAAAAAGACCAGCTCACGGTCTTCTACTGCTACTTTTACTTCGCCCTCAACTTCGGGTCGTTGTTCTCCAACACCATCCTCGTCTACTACGAGAATATCGGTTACTGGAACATCGGCTTCCTGGTGTCGATGGCCGCTGCTCTCGTCGGCCTCATCTCTTACCTGATGGGGAGACGAAAGTATCGCTACGTTAAGGCGACGGGGAACCCTGTTCCCCGCGTCGCACAGGTTTTCGTCGCGTCGTTTCGCAAGTGGAATTTGACTGCTTCCCCGCCGGAGCATCTCTACGAGATCGAAGGCTCCGAGTCCTCCATTAAAGGCTGCAGAAAGATTGTGCATAGCACTGAATTCGAGTATGTTTTACTCACATTAAATAAATTGATGCGACGAATTTTTTTTAGTTGCGGAACTTATTGTGCTGTTTGTTGTAGGTTCTTCGACAAGGCGGCGACGGTGAAGGCGGACTTAGCGGAGGAGAAGAGGAATCCATGGAAGCTCTGCACGGTAACGCAGGTAGAGGAGGCGAAATGCGTGATGAAAATGCTTCCAATCTGGCTTTGCACGATCATCTACTCGGTCATCTTCACGCAGATGGCGTCGCTATTCGTCGAGCAAGGCGACGTAATGGACACGCAGCTCGGCTCTCTGAAGCTCCCGGCTGCCAGCATGTCGGTGTTCGACATCTGCTCCGTCCTCATCTGCACCTGCCTCTACCGCAAGATCGTGGTCCCTGTGGCCGGAAGGCTCTCCGGCCACCCCCAGGGTCTCTCTGAGCTGCAGCGTATGGGCGTCGGCCTTATCATCGGGATCCTCGCCATGCTCGCTGCCGGAATCACTGAGCTTCGGCGGCTTGCCTATGTGGTCCCCGGCCAGCGCACGAGCACCCTCAGCGTCTTCTGGCAGGTGCCGCAGTACGCCCTTGTCGGAGCTTCCGAGGTATGTTCAACGGAAAATCAAATTAGGGCAAAATTTTCAATTTAAAAACAAAATAAACCCGACACTTCTGCTTTTGAATAGGTGTTCATGTACGTGGGGCAGCTGGAGTTCTTCAACGGGCAGGCGCCGGACGGAATCAAGAGCTTCGGGAGCTCGCTGTGCATGGCATCGATCTCGTTCGGGAACTACGTCAGCAGCATCCTAGTGAGGATGGTGATGAGCATCACGGCGAAAGGGGACAGCCCGGGATGGATCCCGGAGGACCTGAATTCGGGCCATATGGACCGGTTCTACTTCTTGATCGCGGCGTTGACCGCCGTTGACTTCGCGGCGTACGTGATGTGCGCGAGGTGGTACACTCCGATCAACTTCAGCGATGGGGCGGCCGATGATATCAAGCGCAAGGATATCGAGATGGATCGAGTTTTGTCCGACGTCGGCGGGGATGAGGTCGAGGGCGAGACAACTAGGAGAAGTGGCTGAGGATTCAATTAGGGTTTCTGTTATATATGTGTAGTCATTGCGTTGGGTCTTTAATTTGCGGTGTTAAATGATTCATCAAGAAATTGATGATGATGGTGGTGGTTATTTGGGGTTTAAATTTCATCTAGGGTTTGTTGCAAAAGTAAATCTTTTGCAGCATTATATAAGTTGCCTAATAATGTTGTATCGATCACTTGATCTTGTTGTGTACTGAGACAATAAAACTAGAAAAGTTTGTGAGATCGATAATGAATTTCAATTATTAGATCAATGAAACAATTTTTTTAAGCTATAATATAATATAATAATTTTGTGTTGAGAAATGTGAAGAGACAAAGAGTCTCCCACACTGAAAATATGAACAAACAAAACTTATTAATTTTAAGATGAAACATCAATCGGCTTATGGTGGAAGAGATGATTCAATTCTTTTATCGTCATTTTATTTATAACTAAATTTAATTTAATACCTATAAATTAAATTGATCTAACAATTTTTATTTTAAAACTAATTCAAATATTATTAAAGTTTAAATCCAAAAGGTAAATTAATTTAATTTAGTGGTATACATTTTTTTAAAAGACATAATGGTTCAATTTTGTAGACAACATTAAAAATTTAATCTTTCGAGCTAAGGTAACGTTACAATTTAAATCGAAATGTGCTATTTGGTTCATACTTCATACCTTAATATGGTTAATGAACCTTAGTTTAAAGCGATCTTTAATTTCTTTTATGTCGTCACTTTTGCTAGTACTCTAAACTAATTGTCATTTGTTTGGGAAAACTGGCCCCTCATCTATTTGATCTATAGACTTGTAGTGGTGTTGTCAATGGTATTTGAAAGAGAATGACGCCATGGTGTTGTCCATAAATTCTCCTGTTATGTAATTAGAATAATATGGTGGTGCATTCAAAGTCCAAATATACCTTTATCATCCCTAATATCCAACCAAACGAGACGTTAATTCCAATCACCAATAAGGATGGCAATGGGCAGGTGGTGGAGGGATGTCTTACTTCCGTTATCTAAGTCACCATCCAATCTGATCCGTCACTCACTTAATGTGTCACCCGTCTCGTTCAATTATCCCCCAATGATTAATCGGGTGGATCAGGTCATAATTCGGGTGAACTACGCCTTATCAAATTAAACAAATTTTTTTTATAGAAAAAACATGCATCAACACTTGGTTGAGTAAATGACTACACATCAATGCATCTATTAACACTTCAAGTTAGAACTATTAGAAATAAAAAAGACAATATAACAATCATCTTCAACAATCAAAGCTTCAAACTAAAAGACATTACAACAATCAAGTCGGGTGATGGGTCGGGTGACTGGTGGGAAATGTCTTCACTCAAATCTGACCCGACCTATTATCCATGTAATATCCGAATTATATCGGAATTTCACCCACCATATCGGGTCAGATAAGACGGATATCCGTCGGATGCGGATAAGATTGACATCATTCACCATTACCTCCCTTGGTCAATGCTGGTCAAATCTTCAGATCGGGTTGGTAAGAGCGGATAGCATCATCACAAGGAGCACGTGGGGCCCGCCCACAGGTCAAGGTATTACGTGATCCCAGACATCATAAAGCTGCATTTAAACCTAATTTTCAGATCCGCCCTCTCTCTGTCTCTCCCATCTAATCCGCTCTCTCTCTCTCCACCCCGCGCCGTTTCTACTCCAGATCGGTCTGACTTCTGAGAGCGTTCCTTTCCTCTCTCAACCTCATCTCTGATATTTGAGTCAAAGATGGAGTTTGGAGGAACTCGCAAGAGAGGCAGGGGGGAAGCTGCTCCGTACGGCAATGGCGGTCCCAAGAAGAACAGGCAGCAAGGTTCGTCCTTCTCCCCTACTTTCTTTGTCTTTTTTAGGGTTTCAGTTGTTCCCCTGTTGAAATTCCGTGCGGGATTGATGCATATGTCTATGCTTTTGTTTTGCGGAGTTGGTTTATCAGGCTTATTGTTATGTTTGCGTGCTGGATCTGAATGTGGAGACGCACAAACAATCAGCTTGATCTTGAATTAGATATTTTGGGAAACTGTACACTAAATTGGATATGAATTGTACCATAAACGAGCTGAGAAATAAATCAGATGAACATCTTTAATCTGTTTTTGCTTATATTAAACTATTTAAGAATAATTGATTGGTTCTGAATCCATATGATGTTAAAGGAAGCATAGAACGGCTTCATTTTAGCCATAATTTCCATAAAATTTGAATTCCATATTTTTGATTTAAACAACTAAGGTGAGAATCAGGTTATAACTTATAACTGTATGGACTGTGAGTGGAACTTCAAAAAATAATAATTCACTGAAAAGAGATAATTAATGTCTGCAACAGAATCGGACTCCTTTTCAACCGGTGTAGGAACCAAGTCGAAGCCTTGCACAAAGTTTTTCAGGTTAAATTCTTGTCTAAAACACTTAATTTCATCTGGATAATTCTTATGGATATTAATAAAAACATTCCTTATACTGTTTATATTATTGACACCTACATTATAGTTTGACTAATGAATTCAACATCCAGAGTTGTGATACAGGTTCAACTATAATCTCCTAATTGCGTTAACTGAGAGAAACGTGATGATCAGTTTACCTGATGGATTGGAAGCTGATAAGTAAATGAGATTAAGACGTGGGGCAATTTTTTTGGATACAGATCCTTGCTCAAAGCCTTACTGTAAATATCTTGAATGATGATTTAAATCGCACCCACACTATTGAAACTGGCATAAAAATACTTGATTTAGGTAACATATGTATTAATTATTAAGGAATAGTAGTGATTGAAAGTGCTCAAGTACACAAACAGAGCTAGGTGTACTAGGAGGCTGAGTCGTAGCAGCATAAAGATCTTCTATTGAGGATTCGAGTTATTTATGTTGCTGATTGTGTTTACTATGCAGTATGCATAGATTAGTCCTGGATGAGAGCTATTTGAGTACCTTTTTTATGCTGTAGCTGGGATAGCTGTGGCGTTAGCACTTAGCACCCAGTTAATCTTGGGAATTAAAACTATTCCATGTTAATTTCCCTTTTTGAATTATTAACATTTTTAGACTTTTTAGTTTACCAGCTGAAATCGAGGTTATGATAGTGTATTTTTATGTTTTAAGCGTATGCACACATGTTTGGAATGTTCTTCCGTACCCTGCTTTTCTTCTTTAGTTTTTTCTGGGACGGTGAAGTATTCTGCTGGTACTCTTAAACATGACAATTTCTATCAGTAAAGTTGGCTGTATAGATTCATAAGCTAAATTAGAAGTTCAGTGAGGGAGGCCCTGCAATTATAGTGTTTTTGGAATATGTAGAATCATGTTTGGGCATTGATATGATAAAATTCTTTTGAGCAATCGAATTAATGTTAGAGAATGCCTTGCAGTGTTGTCAAGACAGAAAATTTTACAAGGCACAGATATTTGTAACATTTGTGCTGAATTAAGGGTTCCAGATCATGTCTTGTCATCTATATTTTTACTTGTTATTTGGATGAGAGCCCATATGATGTTAACCCATTTAGGCATTGTTGTTAGTAGGATAGATTTCTTTTGCTGACTTCTTTCTTAGGCTTCTGATATTGTATGGAGCCCGTTGATCATAAAGTTGTTATTTGGATGTATATTGCTTTGTTACGAGGAGGAAATTACGTGAAGCTGTCAAAGTGGTGTTTGCTGGGCTGGTGTAGGGTTTTCATGGGGAATTTAGATGTGAAATCAGTATCATTCTCGTTGGTGCAGTTTAGATTGATGTGGTTATGGTAGACCCTAATAAATTAGGTTAAACACTAGTTTCTTTTTATATAGTTCTTCCTGCCGTTCTGTAAATTTTATCCCATACAACTAACTAGATGTAGCTTCTTTTCCGAATTCTGCATCTGTTTAATCTTTTTCGTCAAAATGCAGTACAACAGGCTGCCAATTTGGTGAAGGGTGTCATTTCTTGCACTACGTTCCTGGTGGATACAAAGCCATAGCTCAGCAGATGAACCTCAGTGGGCCACCAGCTTCGTTACCAGCTAGGAATGCAGCATTTCCACCGCCTCCTTTCCCCAATCCTTCCCAGTCTACGACTGTCAAAACCCGTCTCTGCAAGAGGTACAACTCTGCCGAGGGCTGTAAATTTGGGGACAAATGCCACTTTGCTCATGGCGAGTGGGAGCTCGGGAAGCCAGGGGTTCAGTCTCATGAAGATCCCCGTTTCATGGGATCCTTTCCCGGGGGGATGGGTGGTGGCAGGATGGAACCTCCTCCTCCTCAAGGTAATCCTGCTGCCACTAGCTTCGGCCTGTCGTCCACTGCCAAGATCAGCGTAGATGCTTCGCTTGCAGGAGCCATTATTGGCAAGGGCGGCGTGAGCTCGAAGCAGATTTCTCGCGTCACTGGGGCTAAGCTAGCCATAAGGGATCACGAAACCAATCCAAACCTTAGGAATATTGAACTGGAAGGTACATTTGATCAGATCAAACAAGCGAGTGCCATGGTTCATGAGCTCCTAATGAGTGTCAGGGCTGGCTCCGGACCCCCTAGCAAGGGACCCCGTTCATCTGGCCCCGGTGGTGCAAACAACTTCAAGACCAAGCTCTGTGAGAATTTCACAAAAGGCTCGTGCACATTTGGCGACAAATGCCACTTCGCACATGGGGCTGAGCAGCTGCGGAAGGCAACACTGTAACGTTTTTTCTTTCCCTTCATCGTTCCTTCATTTTGTACCCATTTCTTTTAGCCTTCTTACTGATTCAGTGCGTAGACTGTTTATTATCTAATCGAGATGTGCGTTAGATTTTGGTTTAGCTTCAAGATTAAGCAGCTTTGTTGTTTGTTTGTGTTTTTTCTGTTAGGTTCTGATTTTTGTTATCAGTTCTGCAAGCTCTAAAGCTTTGATTCGTTCATGTCACTATGTCAGCTAAGTTATTGAGAAGTTTCAAACTGTCAGCAGAACTTCTAGTGAAAAGCTTAGATTTTCAAATATTCCATCCAGTATTCAGTGCCTTTATCTTGTGGCAATGGTTTTACCAAATGACAGACATGCAAATTTCTTATCAGAAAAAAATGGTCAACATGAAATGTTGCAACCATCGATTATTTTGTCCACCAAAGCCCTCGGCCACTAATTTTTACTGATTACTGTGGTTGGTTTACATGGCAATTCAACAATATTAGAGAAAGATATTGGGCATAAAAAAAAAGAAGGGTATGAGAACCAATCACAAATTGGTGTGGTGGTTGTAACAGAACGGATAAGCCTGATCGAACTGGAAAGAATAGTATGAGAACTTGGTTGACCGATCGAATTGGAAAGAATAGTATGAGAACAAACCTTGGATGACCGTTAATTATGATCCGGAAAGAATAGTATGAGAACAAACCTTAGATGACCTTTAAATTATGATTTATAATGCGCAATATAGCATTATAATTAACGGTCATGCAAACGGACCTTGATAATCTTCTAAACCTGGATTGTTAAAACTTACAACATTTATTTCTCAAGCATTTTATTTTTCTGAATTTTATTTTTGAATATCTTTTTTTTTAATGATCATTTTTGAATATCTTTGAAAGGTACACAATCTTTACTTGTCAGCATTTTCCTTTATTTCTGTCAAAAGCATCTTCAGTTATAGCAAGTTTTATAGTAGTCATTTAATCATTTTTACAGGAAATGTAGTCACATTTTATATACACAAAATGGTTTTGAATTTAGTAGATTCACATAACAACATTAATGATATTAAATTGCATTTATGGTAATGATAGACAATTTTCTTATTCCAGCAAACTTTTCTTTTAAAATAAATGAAAAAGAAAACCCCAAAATATAACAAAGAGTAACAATTGCTCTTCTATAATCAAACATTTGGCACCCAAAAACACTATTTAAGAACGGTTACTTTGGCCACAGATTCTTCACATTTTACCCCTTCTGCCTTCATTTTTGCCTTCTGCATCCATGGCTTCCCCTTCCAACTTTGCTTCGGTTTTCAGCTCCATCGCTCGAAACCAAAACGGCTCTCCATCGGTTCACCACACCGATCCAACCACCCACCGAAACCATCTCGATGGCACTGGTGATCAACCTACTCCAACCAAACGACGGGGCTGTATAAGCCTGACTCAAGTAAAGAGGATGGCAAGGGCTCATGGTTCTCAGATTCAGCAAGCGGTTTCAGATGTTCCGAGGGCAAGGGCTCGTGGTTCTCAGCTTCAGCAAGCGAATCTTGATCTTCGGATGGTTAGCGGACAGCCAGGCCATCCCTTGGGTCATGGTCTTGAACTTCAGCAAGCAGCTTATGGTTTTGAGAGAGTTAGTCTTGAACCGGACCATCCTTGGGGCAAACAGCCGAAAGTTATCAACATCAATGTGGCGATCCCTTCGGATTTGCTTCAGTCTCCACACACTGTCATCAATCTGAATGTATGTCCCGCCAACAACAATGATCCCAACCTTAACTCGACGGGCTCGACTAATCTTCCATCTCGATCTATGAGAGTCAATCTTGAAAGCTATGAAGTTAACCATGGTGCAGCCATCACGCTTCCAGCTCCATCTCTTGAGCACAAACTGCCCATGGATAGCCAAATCCCTCGGGGCGAATTCATCTACCCTCAAACCAATGCTGACCGCCCTACTCCGAGTAGCTCCAATGGAGCCCCTTCCGCCACAGATGTTTTGTGGGGTCAAACATTCGATCCATTGCCTGTGCCACCAAAAGATCGAAGGAAATCAAAGCAGAGAAAAGGCAAAAGGAAGGTAAATGACGGATACTACTGAGGGGGATGAAATCAGTCAAAGTGGTTCATGCCATGCGACTCATTCTGAAGAAAGTGATTTCTTGGGTCAGGTGTTCTTATTTGTTTTTTTTTTGTTTTTTTCCCAGTGATCGTGTCGAGTCAGCTGTGGCCTCGTGGGGCTCAACGGTTATGTCTTTCAGTGTTAAAGTGTCAAGTCAGTTCTCATCAATCATGCTTCTATGGAGTAAAAGCAGTTTATGATCAATTATCAATAAATATACATGTTTTTATATATGCTATGTGTTATTATAGGAAACTTGCAATTAGAACAGTACATGACATCAGATATTAAGCTCTCTGGTGCAGAAAGGTATTTATGTTCATCAAAGTAAGGAGATAATGAACATTCGTGTTTTGATGATAACATATATGTAGTGATGAGTCTGCTAAGTATTTCCGAGGACAACAACTGAATCAAGCATAAGTGGAACAGAATTGAACATGAAAGGTAGATCAGATGAACTAACCGTGGTGGCACTGTCTATTGGCGCTGCAGAAAGTATGTGGCGGCAGCTGGACTAAAGCGGATTGTTCCAAGTATGGAAAACGTGTGCAACTTCGTTCACTTGTTGGAAAGAACACTGCAAATCAGTTGAAGATCTTATGGAAGTTCAGAAATGAAACTCTCGTGGATAAAGTGTGATAAGATTATGGAAAGATCTTCTCATATGCCACACTGAGCTATGCATCGAAGTCCCTATTTATGTTAGTTTGTCATTAGGATTTTCATAGACTTGGTTATTCCCTGGTAAGTTCCTATACATGTCGAGTGTCCTATATAAACTGCGTGCATAGGAACACTGCATTCAGTTTCTAACACATCTGTTTCATGATCCAAGTATCAAACAACAAGTAAACAACATAGGATAAATGCGAGACGAGTATATCAAGCAGATCAAAAGAGAATAAAGAAAACAGGAATAAGAAGCTTGCCGTATGCTAAACCTTCCACTTCGAAGGCAGGTAGAGAGTGTCAGAGTGGGATTTTACAGAAGGCTAGAATTCAAAAACTACATGAGGGTGATGTTAAACTAAATAAATGAAGACATTACCCACTATTACCTTCCCAACAAAAATTTGTCTTCCAAACTAGGGAATTAGCCTCAATTCCAAATGAAATAAGAAATGAAACTGGTACTAAGTTTCATAAAGAAAAAAATAGTGTACCTAGATAAATAAACAAATAACGGTTAACCCTTTACTTTGTATAGTCAACGTTATTGGTGACTTGTAAAATTCAATATGTGCAGTTCTCCCCAAGAATTCTTATGTAAAATGTCGTTCACAATGAGATCCGCCAATGCGGATATTGATTAATACGGTATGTCAGAAACATTTATATGATGCATTCACTTTTCAATTTGTCAATATAAAAGAAAGCAAAAAAGCTGATACAGCCCTTCTGGACAAAGCATCAGTTACAGTTTCGCACCGATGCACATTACTTCCAAGTTAACTTTCGTGGCTAATACAGTAACTAATTGGGTGGATATAGTAACGTATAGGTCAAGTTGTGTGCGTCAAAGTGTCAAACAAAGCCTCAGTTACAGTTTGCTAAGTGTCTCCGACGACAACAACTGAATCAAGCATAAGTGGAACAGAATTGAACATGAAAGGTACTGATCAAATGAACTAACCGTGGTGGCACTGTCTATTGGCGCTGCAGAAAGCACGTGGCGGCAGGTGGACGAAAGCAGATATAAAATCATTAGAGCGCCCAGTCTCTTATAGAAGCAATGGCAACAGTTATGATATACAAGACTGATACCTCACGTACAAGTCTTTAGTAATTTAACAAGAATGCATGAACCCGAACTTACCTTGCAAATGGCCAAAGATCCCCAAACCATCTTTACTTCTGTCATTTGAGGTCTTTCATTTCGGGTGGACCAGATAGGAACCCCAAACCTCATCTGCTGGTGGTGCAGGTTGAACCCAATGCCCAGGGATTCGACTGACAAAACAATATTTTTATATTTTAGAACAGGAGCAGAAGACATTCATGAAGGACTGAGTATCCCATCACATCGCCTGAAGCAAAATCAATTTGTTTCCTGATAAAATCTTACAACAAACACTTTTAATGGATGAAACATGACATTTACCTCCCCCCTGGTCTTATATAAGCATCCCAAGTCCTCCTGACCTGCAAATTTGTGGAAAATGGAACCAAATAAGACCAGTGAACCCAATATTGACCTTAGCACAATGAAACTTGTGAACAATTTCCCCTTTTAAAGTAATAAATTAAGTTACAACAACAACAATTTGTTTCCTGATAAAATCTTACAACAAACACTTTTAATGGATGAAACATGACATTTACCTCCCCCTGGTCTTATATAAGCATCCCAAGTCCTCCTGACCTGCAAATTTGTGGAAAATGGAACCAAATAAGACCAGTGAACCCAATATTGACCTTAGCACAATGAAACTTGTGAACAATTTTCCCTTTTAAAGTAATAAATTAAGTTACAACAACAACAACAGCCACCCAGTATATCCCGCATAAGCAGGGTCTGGGCCCTGGGGTTCAGGATATACGCACTCTTACCTCGAAAGATTCGAAAGTGCGTTTCTGAGAGGCCCAGAATGGAAAGTAATACATTAATTTCAGAATTGAAAAACTTGTAAGGGAAATAACATAGGACAAGGCAGGTAATGAATAAACCACAAGCAGATCAAAGTGCGGAATAAGATTTCACAAGGAGTCAATTACTACCAACTAGCAATATGCTTAAATCCAATTTGTCTGGAAAGAAATCGAACTCAGCACAATGAAAGCCAGTTAAGCTGTAAACCATATTTGTTAACTCCTATTCTCAGATAGGTCCCGCTCATATCAAAATGCGTCCAAAGATTTCATGGCAGTTTGCGGAAAATTTTTTATTGCAGGACAGTTTTCCCTGTTATTTCAAATGAATCGAATCATGATCTCAAGGATTTTCATTTCATGGCAGATTTGTGATGTTTATTATTTTTCATGATTTGCACCAACTGTCACATAGCTTTACAAGTGACGCTAGAATTACTACAACTTAAATCAGCACCATGAATATAAATCACTATAAGTTACCTCAATAAGAGTACCCATATCAGTGCTACTTCCATGATAATAGTGATAGAACTCTAGTGGTAAGCCGGACACATAATCATACATCCATTTACTTTGTCTATCTGATCCTTCTTTTCCTGCATCCTTGCTAACAACTGGACTGGATGGTAATTTACTTCCACTTTGGACTACCAGCAGTTCAATTCCCTTTTCAGCTTCACCAACTTTATCTTTGGGATCCAAGCTGGTCTTGAGCATTGCCTTCCTTGATTCCTCAGCAGTTGCAATTGCTTCCTTAGCAGCATCTGTGTCAGCAGCTGCCCTTGCTTGCCGTTCCTCTTCCTCAACAGCTGCCCGAACTCGCTCCATAAACTTGTCGTCCTCTTCTGGATAGAAATGCCCTGCATAGTGGTGCCTCCCAGCCCATCAGCTCAAATTCCATGTACAGATTTATATCAACATAATTTAACATTAATACAATAGGCAAAACAGATGAGCTTCCAGAATGATATTAGTAATGATCATAAGAGAGCATCAATGCCCACTCTTCTGGAAAGAAATCCTTTGAATTACACAAACTTTCCTTTAAATTCAGTTGTTTATCTTTTACTTGTCAAGTGCAAGAAGGAAAAGTCACAATTTATATGCTTCAATATAAGAGAAGGAAACATATAGTCCATAGAAAAAGTCCATAGGCCTGCCTTGTTTTTTCAACTTCTCAATTCTGATAGACTGCAATTCTTTCAGTTTCTCCACAGTAAGCAGCAGCTCCAACTGAATGAAACCAATGGACAAGGGTAAATATCTTGATTAAATCAATGATTTGAAAACCAAAAAATAACATGCCGTGAGTGAGAGAGAGAGAGAGAGAGAGAGAGAGAGAGGTGCTTTCACATGCATTCACTTTCTATAATGCATTCGTGAGACCAATTTCTAGCCATTGGATTGAAACCTAATGGATGGTAGTGATTAAGACCATCCACATTGAGGGTTTCTTAAGGGTTTTTAAGACAAAAAAAATAATTAAATAAAGGAAGGAGGGATGAATAGTTTAAGAAATGATGTTGATGGTTTGTTATATAGCAACTCTACAAGAAACTCAAAAAACCCACAAAGTGGTGATAGTGGGTTCATAATGGAGTACTATAGAGAGTGAGAAGAGGGGAGAGGAAAAAATGGTGGGGTTATTCAATTAATTTAATTGTTAAATTAAATAGATATAGTATTAAAATGAGTTGTATGGATGTGAGTTAAAAATTGAGTTGGGTTTTTTAAAGAGAGAGAAAGTGATAAAGGATAGTTAAGAAACCGTAGAAACCCACATCCATAGAAACCTATCTTATTACTTTCTCTCTCTTTAATTATTAAGATAGGTTATATATTTATGGTAATTAATTTTTTTCCTTCATATATTAAAAAATATATATTACCATATCCAGTTTGCTAAATGATTTGACTTTGATAATGATCTCAATAATTAATGTTCAAATGAACATTCGGATAATATTCCGATGAATTTTCGGATAATATTCAGATCTGAATATTGTCTGAAATATTCATATGAATAATATTCATCGGAATATAAGGTAACATATTCGAATGAATATTTGGATGAGTATTCTTTCGTATTCATGTTGTTAAATAATATTCATTCATATTCGTGTTATTTTTCTTTCAAATCTATGTCTTTTCATAGTCATTGAAGTTTCTTCTTGTCAATGTAAATGGATAGACACAAAAAGGAAATTAATCTTTTAATTTCCATAAATTATTATATGTTGAAAAAAAATTAATCTCCATAAATGATCTTTTAATCATAGCCCTTCATTCGATTTTAATCCATTGATTGAAAATCGGTCTCATGAATCCATTTTAAGGGGTGAATGCATTGGATAGGTATTTTCATGGATTATAGATAGGATTGCAGTAACATATTATATCCCAGATGCATGTGAGAAAATGTTCCTGCTTGCCAAGTTCTTGTACTCAGCTTCTAGGTCAATTAAGTTGAAACTAGACTACTAGAGAAAACAAGCACCAATATTGCGATCAATGATGCCTGCATCCTCTAGCAACATTCATGATTTAGCTAATCATCTCACCTCTGCTTCTAGTCTCTTTCTCTCTTCTTTTGCCTTTTGCTTTGCAATCTCCTTCATCTTTTCCACCTGCATAGAAGTAAACAGAAGGCACAAAAGATCAGGAACTTCAAGGAAGCATCTAAATAGTCAGGTTTACATGCTAATAAAATGAAATCAATATGTTTTTTGTTCTCCCACTCTTCCGCACTCCAGGTACAAAATAAGCGCATCACTGCGTGATCAACTGTTTATTTATAGCCAAGGTTCCAAAAGGATTCTGAAAACTCAATTTTGGGAATATAGATAATATATATTATGATAGACTTTCTCCTGAACATATTAAGCAGCCATTTGTATCAGATATTCAGATACGTAAGAAATAAAACATATTATCTACATACTCCTTATTATCTAGTATAACAAACATCCAGTTCATTAAGGCTTGGATTGTCATACAGCTTAGAACTAGTTCATCTTATCAACACCTTATTCATCCATTCATATGTGTTACTGTGTATAACAACCATCAATATCATAAGAAGCATAAACTACCTTACGCTGTGCAGTTTCCTTAGCGATTTCCCTAGCAATCCATTCATCTGCCTCGAGATCAAGCTGATCAAACAGCTTACGCTCCTGAAGTTTTCATCAAAGACAGCAAACCAAAACCCAAATTGTTCACATTTTCTAAGTAACGGTATCATTCACAACCCTAACAATCAACAAATCAAAGCAGCATTATACAAACAGACAGCAATTAAGTAAAAATGAATCTACCTTATCAAGCATTTGAGCAACACATTTCCTCTTCCTCTTCCTCCAAAACTTGTTCCTTTTCGACCTCTTCATCTTCTCTCCCAACTTAACAACAGAAGATTTCTCTTCCCATGCACACTTGTCATCCACAACAGCCCTAAAAGGCTCGAGCAAAGCTCGCAACTTCGACATCAAAGCACTCGCAGCCTGCAGCGAGATACTCTCTTGGGCCCCAAAATCGACCCTGGAGCCTTCCAGAAATGTCGACAAAACTGCCCCGGCCGATCCATTTGATTCTTTTACTTCAATCAACATCTCCAGCTCCCTCTTCCTATTACCAGCAGAGAGATTAAAAAAACAATCAAAAGTAAAAATTGGATGTTCAAATGAAAGCCAAGAAAGAAATTCAAAGGTGGAGTACATGTGCAGACATTCATTTTGCAAGAGTGAAGGTGTGATGAAGCTCCTTGAGACGATCAGGAAAATTAGGGTTCGTCCAGAAAGTGGTCGTCGGCGGGGGGTTCGGGGGTACAGGCGGGAGCCATGTGGGAGGTGGAGGAGGCCGGAGAGGCTGAGAATGGTACTGGTAAGGGTTCTGATTCATCATTGCTTGGGTACTGGAAAGGAAGAAGAGAATTTCAGTCAATGTTTATGCAAACCAAATTCCAGAGACTGAAGAGAGTAGTTCAGTCTCTGGAACTTTACAAGAGAGTAGTTTCCATAAAACTTCAATCACAGATTCACAGGGTTGATTCACAGACTAAAACAATGGAAATATGCGGTGATTTTTTGTGATTTATCGAGTAAGAAACAACATAAGCTAAGAAAAAGGAAGAAAAAGTCTTACATGCAGTGGAAGTGACAAACTTGGATCTTGCACCCAATAAGTTCAATGCATTAACAAAACTCAACACATGTACCTTGCCAGTCCAAAAAACAGATGCTCAACACTCCTTGTTGACAAACTGCCTTAATTTGGTTTTAGGGATTAATACTGATTTTAACTCTCCTGTTTGATGCCATGAAACCAGAAGTAATCCATTTTGATCCACTATTTTCAAACTCCATGCCTAGATGGAAATCAAAACTGACTTTCCATATGCTATAAATTGATGGCAGATAAAGAAGCAACACAGTAGAAGATGTATTGCCTATTTCCTTTGCTACTAAGAAATTCTTACTAAAATAGTGTACTTGAGTTATTAAAAGACAACCAACACATTACTCATTAGTAAGATGGAAAAGGTTGTCCGTCACTCAGCCTGATATAGAGGAAAATTGTTCTTCTGTTATATCAAAGGTACTCGTGGTTGCGAACAAGAAAAGCAACCAATTTTAGCTTTGTTTAGTCTCCATCCTAACAACAAAGGAGTTACGAGGTTACAACATACTCTATTATAAACAAGTCATAACCAAATATTCAGATGAATATTCAAAGAAGATTACACTATAAACCTGCGCCACTACACATAAGCACCCGGAAAAGGCATGATCTTTACCAAGTGTTCACCAAATCATCATGCGTTTTGCTTCTATTCAAACCCAAAACTATCCAGGAGATGCATAATCTTATGGAAAGAAAAAGGCATCAAACACATCTGTACTACAGAGCACATGACAATGAATAGGAAAGATGGCATTCATATGCTTTCACAAAGAGGAAAGAGAGCAATTCCCCAAGTGAGTTCATTTCACTGCATAAACAAACAAAAGGTTTCATTTTGATCCTCAATTTCAGTAAACATCCGATTCATTCAATCATTCCCGTCGTTTTTAGTGCATCTTGTTCACTCTGAACATGCAAGTACCGATTAGTCACTGCTCTACTCATCGAAGAGCAAACCATTTAAAGATGGAATCTTTCGATTTTGCCTTGCACAATAACAACACAGTGACCTTCAGATCCCAAATGAATGTCGTCGAAATCAAACAAGGGTTTGTACACATAGACATGATTTTCGATGTAATGATCGAAGCTCGAAGTAAATCCAGAAATAAGAAGGTTAGAAATTTAGACGATCAACGAATTTGGGAAATAGCTGTTGATTGAACTACCTTTTCGAGTTGAAGCTAATGGGTAGCGAGTGATTTTGCCCTTTGCTTCCCTATCAATGCTTCGGGCGATAATTCGTCCTTTCTTCTCTTGCCTCCCTCCCTCCTTCCCTCCTTCCCTCCTTCCCTCCCTCCCCCTCTCTCTCTCTTGACAGAATGCATCCCTCTCTTTTTCTTTTGTATTTCCAAGAACTCGTAATGAGTAACCATTTTTTGGAAGGAAGGGTGTTGTCTCATCGGCGTCACGACGTCGTGTATGTCCTCGAGATGTTCTCGACATTTATAGTCTTCACTCTGTGTCATTTGTAGTCTATCCAACATTACTACATCTTAATTCTTAACCCCTTAATAACACTACTCAAACATAATTGCAAAATTAACCCAAACAAACTCAAATTCGAATCACTACAAATTTTAAACTTTTGAGTTCATAAACATCTTCTCAAATCCAAATCAACAACAAACAATGAAAAATTAAACTTCAACAAACTTATAAATACGAATTGAAACCAATTCATATTAATCTAAAACAACATTGTGAAAACTATCTAAACTGAGTATTTAAATGTATGCACAATATTGTTAGGATCATTCGAACAACCTTCTTGCACCTTTGATAGGTGACTAGAAACATAGGCAATTGTCCATACACCATCAATAAGATCGTATGTTTGCCCTTCTTTCTCTGCCATTTTTCTCTTTGTAAACCCTCCTTACTATTGTACCATTTAAAAAAACCTCCCTACATAACTTTAACTTCCATCCCTTTTTTTTCGTTTACTCGGTAAGATTTCAGATAACAATGGTTATCCAAAACTTTGAGAGCATCAAAACGGATAAGGTCACGTAAACCTGGATCTTTATAGATGTCGAGACGCCTAGCAGAACGACATAGGATTTTAACTTCCATCTAGTTACACGACAATATTTTTGGTAGTTTATATATATATTTTAAATACGTGGTAAATATTAATCCCTCTTCCTTTTTTTGACAGTGCAATAGTTTGGGTGATGTCAGCTTGGTAATGAACACCACCCAAGAGTAGTGAATTAATGTCGAGGGCGTGCCACACAATCCGTAACCCTGTTGACTTCCATAAATATGTGGCGGTAGCTCACCACCTCGAAGGATTGCATCATGAAAAGTGAGTGTGTCCATGAGCATCATCTCGATCTCTCAGGGGGCACCTTCACATTCCTACTACAGCATTCATGATGACCAAGTTATCTCCCTCCACCTCAATTATGCGGAGGCCAAGACCGTTAGTTGTTGCAATCCCTGAGTGGAGTTCAAGGGTCTTAACATAAAGACCAGAGGCGAAATCGCATTGGGTTTACTTTACCTCGCACATCTATGACCCGTCCTTGTATTTTGTTTTCATCATCATTACAAGTTATTATTATTATTTTTTTAATAAATGTACCAAGGACGGATCATGATCCGTATATTTTTTTTTACGACTTACAATAATTACTGAACAAATATCATTCTACAGTTAAAACAAATCCTAAATTCATCCGTTGACACTTATGTCATGTGCATACAGCACAATCCTCTTAGTTCTTGTTAGGAAATGAGAGAGTAAAGAGAGAGATGGAGAAGAGGAAAATCAGTTCTGTGTATTCCTGAGAAAGGTACAGAATATAAAGAGAACAAACTAGGAAGATGCAAAGAATAAATGCATCAGAAAAAGTAAACAGCTTTACACAGCTGTAAAATCTAATTAATGTATTTAACATTAAAAGCCTGTAGCAACCAACTAATTAATGTAAGCATGCTAACACTCCCCCTCAAGTTGGATGGTAGAGGTCGACCAATCCAAGCTTGGAAGTTAACTTTTCAAATCTGGAACAATGGAATCCTTTAGTGAGCAAATCCGCAAGCTGATCTTCTGACTTGACAAAGGCAATTCGGGCCACTCCTTCCTCCAGTTTTTCTTTGATGAAGTGTCTATCAATCTCCACATGTTTGGTCCTATCATGTTGGACAGGGTTATGAGCAATGCTAATAGCAGATTTGTTGTCACAATTTAGAACCATAGGTCCCTCCCATTTAATCTTTAGATCAGCCAAAATGATTCTTAACCACAACATCTCACATAAGCCATGTGCTAGAGCTCTGAATTCAGCTTCAGCAGAAGATCTTGCCACAACATTCTGTTTTTTACTTCTCCATGTAACAAGATTTCCTCCAAGAAACATGCAATATCCAGAGGTAGATCTTCTATCAACAATGGAACCAGCATAGTCCGCATCTGTGAAAGCTTCTATGGTCAACTTGTTTCCTCTTTTGAAGAGTATACCTTTACCTGGACACCCTTTCAAGTAGTGAAGTATGCGATAGGCTGCACTAAGATGAGATTGTCTCGGGTCATGCATAAACTGACTTATGACAGAAACGGGATAAGCAATGTCCGGCCTAGTATGAGATAAATAGATCAATTTCCCACACAATCGTTGATACATTGCTTTATCCACTTGTGGGTCATCTTTGAAGTGCCCAAGTTTGTGATTTGGATCAATGGGAGTAGAAGCTGGTTTACAACCACTTTTACCTGTCTCTTTCAACAAATCTGTGATATACTTCTGTTGAGAGATAAAAATCCCATTAGAAGAGTGAGCTACCTCAATACCAAGGAAGTACTTGAGCTTACCAAGAGCTTTGATCTCAAATTCAGCTTCTAACTTTTTCTTCAACTGCTCCTTTTCCAGCTCATTGTCACCGGTGACAATGATATCATCAACGTAGACTAATAAAATGGTCACTCCCCCTGAAGCTGAATGTTTGACAAACAAAGTGTGATCCCCTTGGCTTTGCTTATAACCAGCGCCCTTCATCACTGTTGTAAACCGCCCAAACCAAGCCCTTGGTGACTGTTTAAGCCCATAAAGAGCCTTTTTTAGTCGACATACTTTGTTAGAAGAAAGAGAAGTAAAGCCTGGTGGCACCCTCATGTAGATTTCTTCATCCAAAGTTCCATGAAGGAAAGCATTCTTCACATCATACTGGAGGAGAGGCCAATTAAAGTGAGCTGCCAATGACAAGAGTATCCTCACTGTATTCATTTTCGCAACGGGTGCAAAGGTGTCCTGGTAATCAATTCCATATGTTTGAGTGTAGCCTTTAGCTACAAGGCGGGCCTTGTACCTCTCTAATGACCCATCTGCGTTGTATTTAAGAGCAAAGATCCACCTGCAATCAACAACATTCT
Source organism: Persicaria tinctoria (assembly GCA_037127255.1). Taxonomy (NCBI): domain Eukaryota; kingdom Viridiplantae; phylum Streptophyta; class Magnoliopsida; order Caryophyllales; family Polygonaceae; genus Persicaria; species Persicaria tinctoria. Next base: position 3,850,858 of record JBANSL010000014.1, read on the forward strand.
TCCCCGCTGGCTTGTCAACAATTTCCCATGTATTATTTTTCTCTAGAGCGATCATCTCTGCTTTCATGGCTTCTCTCCACTCTTTTTTCTTTAGAGCTTCTGAAAGGTTCTTAGGTGTAGAAATGTTGTGAAGGTTTTGAATGAACTTTTGGTGGGATGCAGAGAAACGGTTCAAGGACACATGGTTGGATAATGGATACAAAGGCCTTTTTGTGCACTCACGAATGCCTTTCCTGATGGCAATGGGTACATCATTATCTGAACTAGGAGAGTCATTGGATTCACAAGTAATAGGTTCAGAAGATGTAGGGTTAGAGGGAATGACATTAGGCTCAGGTTCCATGCCTTGGGAAGTAGTGTTACCGGGTTCAGATTCGGGAGATGTTTGAACTTGTTGGATCAGATCGGTCCCTACCCTCCTTGAATAAACATAAGGATAGCTTGGATAAGGTGCACTAGGTTCAAGTGGAGGAGTAGGGGCAAGTTTATTTGGAGAAATTTCGAGATCCAAGTCTAAGTTTGGGAAAGTCTTTTCTGGAACAAAGGGTAGTTGCTCTTGATCTGGAGCCTTGGTTTGAGAATAAAATGGTGACTTTTCTGAAAATGTTACATCAATGGAGATGTACATCTTTTTGGTAAGGGGGTTATAACACTTGTATCCCTTTTGAGTGGCAGAATAGCCAAGGAAGATGCATTTGATAGCTTTTGGGTCTAACTTCCCTCTTTGAGAATTGTGAACATGGACATATGTAGTGCACCCAAAAATTTTCGGTTCAAGATCAGAGAATGATCTCCAGTTGGGATAGAATTCTCGAAGACACTCAAGAGGGCTTTTACATTGAAGAACCTTAGAAGGAAGCCTATTAATGAGACGAGCTGCAGTGAGGACAGCTTCACCCCAATAGAATTTGGGAACATTGTTGGTAAAAAGAAGGGCACGGGTTACCTCTAAAATGTGTCTATTTTTCCTCTCGGCAAGACCATTTTGTTGAGGTGTATAAACACAAGAGGATTCATGGATAATACCTTGGGATTGAAAGAAAGATGTCAAGGTCTGATTAAAATAGTCCTTAGCATTATCGGTTCGAATCCTTTGGATTTTGGTGCCAAATTGGTTTTGAACCATGGTGTGGAAGGTGGGAATAATATGGCTGACATCAGACTTGTTTTTGAGGAGGAATACCCACATTGTACGAGTACAATCATCAATGAGTGTAACAAACCAGCGGGCACCGGAGACACTGGATAGAGGAGAAGGTCCCCAAATGTCACTATGAATAAGTTGAAAAGGAGAAACACTCCTCTTAGCACTTATTGGAAATGAGACACGGGTATGCTTGGCTAACTCACAAACTTCACAATGAAGCTGTGAAACATCAATTCCTTGGAACATATTTGGATACAAATGTTTTAACATATAAAAAGAAGGATGACCAAGGCGATAATGGTAAAGCCAAATGGAGCCAGCATTTGTGGTGGTGGATAAAGCTTGGATGTGGGGACTGTCCCGAGGCAATTCAAGGTGATAGAGACCATTCTTCACCTTAGCAATCACAATCCTCTTTCCTGAATCTTGGTCCTCTAAAATACAACAAGAGGGTGTGAAAATAACATGACAATTAAGGTCTGCTGTAAGCTTTTGAGTGGAGATGAGATTTATAGACAATTCAGGGACATAAAGCACATTTTTAAGGACAAGTGTAGCTGAGAGACGTATGGTTCCTTGGCCAACAACAGGAGTAAAAGACCCATTAGCCGTACAGACTCTCATGTTTTTAGGGTTTGACCGGTAAGTTTGAAACCGTTGTGAGGAATTGGCCATATGGTTTGTGGCACCTGAGTCTATGATCCATTGTGTGGGTCGAGACTCCTCAGAAGCTCTAGAGTGTAAAAAATGTGAGATATTACCTGATAAAGCAAGAGTGAATGGAGCACTTGCAGATTGGCCTTCAAAATCAGCAACACTTGTGCCCCCAGTATTTGCATTCCAGTTGGCATTTGAAGAATCTTCAATTGTGAGGATTGTCATCCTTTAAAGGTTAAATTTCTTTGGCAATGAAGGCTGAGAATGAAAAGAGAGTAATTTCAGCAATGAATGCTGAAACTAGAAGAAATTTTTCAGCAATGAAGGCTGAGAAAACAGGAAAAAGGTTCTCAGCAATGAAGGCTGGAGAAGCCAGAAAGTTTCAGCAATGAAGGCTGAAGTGAATCAGAAAAATAAGCTTAGGAGAACACCTTAAGCTCTGATACCATGTTAGGAAATGAGAGAGTAAAGAGAGAGATGGAGAAGAGGAAAATCAGTTCTGTGTATTCCTGAGAAAGGTACAGAATATAAAGAGAACAAACTAGGAAGATGCAAAGAATAAATGCATCAGAAAAAGTAAACAGCTTTACACAGCTGTAAAATCTAATTAATGTATTTAACATTAAAAGCCTGTAGCAACCAACTAATTAATGTAAGCATGCTAACAGTTCTTATAGCTAGAATACTGATTTTTTTTTTTCCGAAATGGCCAAAACATCGAAAGTATTTACGGGAATAGCCAAATGATGAAAATAATTTGAAAAATAGCCAAAACAGGGTAAAGTCGCTGTTTAAAACAACTTCTTTAACCAAACTTTTTAAAAAAAATAATTTTAAAAAAATTCAATTTATTGTTAAAAGAATTGAAAACAAAAAAAAATTACATGGAGAGTCGCGATTTGTAACCGCGACTCTCTTTTTATTTTTATTTTTTTTATTAAAGGATGAACCAGATCTGCGAACTGTCGTCGCAGTCACCGCCGTATCCACCTTCAGGGTGACTTCCACCGTATCCACCACCGCCTCCACTGTATCCACTGCCATGGCTAGAGAGGAAGCCGATTTGCAATACCGCCGGAAAGATCGAACCGGAGAGGAAGCTGCCACCGTCGCAGAGGAGGGGGGCGAACTCCGAAGACGAACTTGAATTAGCGATATTGGTTGCCTGGGTTGCAGAGGAGGGGGGCGAACTCCGGAGACGATGAACCGCGGTGGATGGGTTGCGGGGAACAGGGGTGAAGGTGGGGTAGCTCTCGAGGCAGGGTAGTCGAGGGCGTCCGAGGCAGGGTAGTCGAGGGCGTCCGAGGCAGGATACCTCTCCGATGGAAGCTCTCAAACAATGCGGCGCGGAGCCGACGAACCAGATCGGCGAATTGAGTTTCAATTTCGTTGCTCCTAATTGGGATTCAATTGGCACCAGATCTGCGATGTCGTGGCGGCCTAATTAGGTTTCAGTTGTCTTCCGTGAACTCCGGCGACAAGGTTTTGTTACTGGTTCAACTTTTTTTAAAATAAAAAAGGGAGAGTCGGTTTCCCATGTGTTTTTTTAAGTTTTGGTTTGTTTTTCAATTTAAAATATTTTTTTAAAAAAAAAAACAGTATAAACAGCGAGTTACCTATTTAATTATTTTTTTTTAAAAAGTTTGGGTAAAGTCGTTGTTTAAGACATCGACTTTACTCTATTTTGACTATTTTCCAAATTATTTTTCATCCTTTGGCTATTCCCGTAAATACTTTCGATGTTTTGGCCATTTTGGAAAAAAATTCTTTTTAGTTTTTGTCTGTTTTTCAATTTAAAATAATTTTTTTTTAAAAAAAATAGTAAATCGCTGTTATAAACAGCGACTTATCTATTTTATTATTTTTTAAAAAAAGTTTGGGTAAAGTCGTTGTTTTAAACAACGATTTTACCCTATTTTGACTATTTTCTAAATTACTTTTATCCTTTGGCTATTCCCGTAATTACTTTTGATGTTTTAGCCATTTTGGAAAAAAATTCTAGAATACTGAATAGGAGTACTGTGACATTTTGAAATTCAATAAACACGGAGTATATTCCACGTGCGTAGTCCAAAATTTGCTATATACTTTCACGATAAATAAAATAAAAATAAAATTTAAGGCCTGAAATTTGGGAATTTATTCAAATATGGAAACGTTGCGTGCGGGTTATGTCAGGTGAGGGGTGACTATCTCACACTCACTGATGAGCTACGTTTTGAAACTCGAAAATTTTGAATTTATGCTTGATAAATTACATAAAACCACCCATAAAATATTAGGTTTTCACTTAGCCACCCTTTAAATTAAAATTTACACAAAATCACTCCTTAAATATATTTTGTTAACAAATCATGACCCATGATAAAAAACATGTCAAGATTTTTTGAAAAAAATATTGTAAATGACCAATATACCACTTTTTTTAAGAAATTGAACATCCGCATTTGTAAATACTAATTGCATATTTAATGAAATTTTGCAAATTCAAGATCTTACTAGTGTATGACTTATAATTGTCAGATAAATAAATAATTTGTATTTTTAGTTAATTACAATGCTAAGGTGTTTCAATTGATATAAAAAGGAATTTTGATTCAAAAGTTGGGGTTTTGATAGTTTGATTGATGTTTTTGCTTGGATGGTGGTGATGTATTAACAAACTGTATTTAATAGGTGGTTTTATGTAATTTCAAATTTACCGGGTAGTTAAGTGAAAAAAAATCATTCTTTAGGGGTGATTTTCTTTAATTATGAGTCTTTCCTCTCCAAGTACATCCATTCTTTCTTCAATTGACACGTGTTTTTTTAATTATATAAAATATTTTTAATTATTTTTAAGTAATTCTGTACTTATTACTGATAAATATAAAATTATTTAAAAGTAATAAAAAATTACATAGTTTTCATATTTTACTCTAAAAAATGTGCGTGAATCTAAAAAGTCAATTACTACGTAAAAAGAAATGGAGTGATAACTAGGGTGTGGGTTTGTATTCTTATGTACGGACTCTTTAATTAGAGTTTTTAATCTACGTGATATCCCTACATTTTTTAGCTATTTCAGTCAATTTAATTTTTTTTCCTTTTCTTCTTCTTTCATTTATCCGTTTAAAGTTAAACCAATCATATTTTTTCTTTTATTTGTAAAATATCTACTAATTATTAGGATTAATTCAAAAAACGCTAAATTTATTACGTAGTATAATTTAATGGTTAGTATTAATCTACATGTAAATTTTGATATACTATAAATATATAATCTATATATACTACTTAATATATAAGTCTTTATGATGATTAGATATTATGCTACATCACGTTTAAAAAAGTCACAATAACATTATTATTATTATTTTTACTAAGTGATTTAAAATATCTATATTTACGTATGCTACTTTTAATGAGATTTAAAAAATAATAATTTTCTAAAGGCTTTATAAAATATATTTATAATAAATATTTTTATGATTTTTATTTATACTTTATAATATTTTTATTTTATTAATATTTTAGTTTAAAGTGTCATTTACTAATTTTATATAGAGTAGTTTTTATTAAAAAAAATAAAGGTCTTTGCAAATTTCAAACACACGGGCGAGTCCGTGGCAACACCGGAGTTGGGAGGGGGAGAGAGAAAAAGACAATTCATTTCCTCCCGTAGGCAGGCTCCTCCTAGTGGCTCTTTACTGACTAGGGATACGACAACTCATCCTCTCATTCTTTCTTGATTTCTCTCGAATTTATTGCCGTTGAGTCTGAATTTACGACTATCCACTTAACCCAAATTGAGGGAAATAGAAGGGGAGAGAGACGCACAAACCTCGATTGCTATTGCTGTGTTGATTTCCACCCTTCTCCTAAAATCCCATTTGCTGAATCGGTTAATTTGAGTGATTACACAACCGGAATCTGAACTGGGTCTTTACAGGGTCATCTGGGTTTCGCTCTTGCTTGTCTAGGTACGTTTCTTCTTCTTCTTCTTGTTACTTATTGCGTTTGCTTGTTGACTGTGCTTTGCCTTTTGCTTGTTGCCAAGTGCTTCTATTTTGTATGTGATTGTTCCTTTTAAGGACTTCTTTGGTCTCTCTTTGTGGGTGGGAGACAAAATTGGACCTTGTTTTTATCACTTGAGCTGGTAATTTCACTTGCTGGTGTTTTCACAGCTTGAAAGCTAGCTCATTTTGTCTCCCATTTACCCAAATTTTTTTTTAAAAAAATAATAAATTTTTGTATGGATGAATTCAGTTAAGTGGTGGATTGCTGAAAGATTGTTCCTTTTTTCACAAAATCTGTTGATTTATTCATTTTAATTAGGGGTGGGGTGGGGTAAGTGGGGGTTTCTCTAGTCTGATTATATATTAGAGGTTTGTTTCTTCCATGTCTTCACATTGCGGTTTAGGTTGCTGATCTTACAACAGATGTTTCCTTGTAAGCGGTAGCTATCAAGGGCCTCTTTAAATAGAGTTGGTTTTGACATCGGTATCGGTATTGAGGCATTGGTTTGGGTATGGTATGAAATTTTGATATAAGGTGATTGTCAAAGTTTTGGTATGAGTAGGAGTATAGATACAAGGGAGATGCATGAATCATCCGGTCATACCAAGGTTGGGAGGCCGGTATCAAGGGTATGGATGAATATGGTTCATACTTGAGTATCAATTTGCTTCCCATGCCAGGCTATTCGAAACATTAGTATCGGAGAACAATCCCTGACTCCCTAAGTAGTAATGGGTAATTTCCTCTTCTTTTATGGGTTTTGATGTTCATCACTGCATCAGAACTTCCTTTTTTTTTGCATAAGATGTGAACTTCCTTTTTTTTGGATAAGATGTGGGTATATGCCATGGTGTGCAGTGCAAGTATATACGTTTTCATATTTTGCTAAATATATTAACTTTTTTAGCTCTGCCTTGATTGGCAGCGATCCTTAGATTTCCTGGTTTAAGTGCTTGATGATTATTGTAGGGATGCATGAGCTTTGGGGTGATTGTGTTCAGAAGTTCTCTGCTAAGACAAATTTTGGCTGTGTATAGCAGGTCAATCCATCAAATGGCTTTAATGAGGAAATTCTGAAAAGGGGCAACTCCACTGAATCTCCTTGAACGGAAAATAACTGAATTTCAGGCTCCAAAATATGGCTCCTGGAGGTGGTCATTGTGATGAACTCTTTGAGCCTCGTAATGTTTTCGCGGATCTTGATATATCTGTGACCAACATAGAATTGAGAGGTTCACCTTTCAAAAGGGCAACCGTCAGCATTAGTGGGAGGTCAGGAGCATCGTCAACCAATGATGTACATGAACTACTTGAGTGCCCGGTTTGCACAAACTTGATGTACCCTCCTATCCACCAGGTAGTTTTCTGCTGCTCCTGGAACAAACGTAAATTGAATGAAAAGTGCAGGGAAATTCACTTGGTTAATTTGCCTAAAAAATTCGTCATCATCCAAGTGTTCATCATTCCTAAGATGTGCCTCGCTGGAAAGAAATTGTGAGTACGACTTATGTAGAGAAATGCACAGAAATAAAATCAAGTACTGAACCCAATTCCATTATATTCCATCATCATCTCTGTGTGAAGGTTTTTGTGTATGCTGCTAATGAGAATTATCTATGCTCCATACAGTAGTTAGAACAGTTTTTGAAGTAGATCTCAGGGTCTTAAATGTGTAGTAACTTACCAAATCCCAGTCTTAGTCCATATAAATCATCCGAAATTTTCTCAAGTAGATATAAGGATTCATTTGGCACAATTTGTTGATCCCTATTAGGATCTGACAAGGAATTTATAATCTATATAGTAATAGTACTGCGTATATGCTAAAAAAAGCTTGATTAATGATCATGTATAATATGCGCCGATAAGGAGCTTATAACGAATAAGGACCCAAATGGAGCCTTAGATATTGCTAGTTCATGCCAATTATTAGGGTATACAACTGAGGATGGCTGGTATATAAGGAGATCTTTTGCACTACTTAGATGCATGATGTCATTCCATGCTTGATGCTTTACGAAAAACTCCTACTTGACTGGTGTCCATATTTTCAAGTTTAACACCCATTTGTTTGGTCTTTCCCTCAGTGTCCTAATGGCCACACCTTGTGCTTCCACTGCAAAGCAAGAGTTGGGAACAACTGCCCCACTTGCCGCAATGAGCTTGGAAACATCAGATGCTTGGCTCTGGAGAGAGTAGCGGAATCCCTGGAGTTACCCTGCAGGTATGAAAACATGGGTTGCCATGATGTCTTCCCCTACTATAGCAAGCGCAAGCATGAGACGAACTGCAGATTTCGCCCTTTCAACTGCCCCTATGCTGGATCCGAATGCTTGGTCACTGGAGACATCCCTTTCCTTGTGACACATCTCAAGGAAGACCACAGGGTTGATATGCATGATGGATCCACTTTCAATCACCGATACGTTAAATCCAATCCTCAAGAAGTTGAAAATGCAACATGGATGCTCACTGTAAGTTTGCGTTGAAAATCCCATTGATCCTTCCAATTTGGGTTCCTTATCTCTTAGAAATTGTTTTTCGGTTTCCAAAGAACACAGTGCGAGCGTGACATTCTTTTAAGATGAGGCCTTGTCAGCACATCACACCAAACGAATTCGCAAATTCCTAAAGCTAGGCCTTTATTTTATGGAACTACATATTTTTATTGTAGGTTTTCAATTGTTTTGGGAGTCAGTTCTGCTTGCACTTTGAAGCCTTCATCCTAGGAATGTCCCCCGTCTTCATCGCCTTTCTGAGGTTCATGGGCGACGAGCATGACGCAAAGAAGTTCCGGTACAGCCTAGAAGTCAGTGGGGAAGGAAGAAGGCTATCATGGCATGGAATCCCAAGAAGCATCCGCGACAGTCACAGGAAGGTCCGAGACAGCCTGGACGGGCTGATCATTCACCGCAACCTGGCCTTGTTCTTCTCTGGAGGCGATGGCCAACAGCTTAAACTTAAGGTGGCTGGTCGGATATGGAAGGAAGAATAATGACCCTTCATAAATGCTTGTAAAATCTCAAGACACAGGAGCTCATAGAAACTCAAAGAAACCTATTTGCCTGTCAAATCTGTAAATTATATCAACTGAAGATAGCAGTTTCAAGCTTCAAGAATGTAAAAGCACATCACTAGCACTGTAGTTCTTTGATCTTTGTGATTAGCTCCTGTGTTCTACTAGCTTGGGTTGCTTGATTGAATTTATCTATTGTCTTTGCAAATTGATTGCAAAGGAACTTAACAAGGGTTTTGAATGTGGCCCAAGGGATACAGCTACAACTCATAGTTAAGTCTCAGTTTTGGGGCCTTATATTTGATTGGTTGAAGCTGAATTCTTTGTACAAAATAGTTCCAATTTTTTTTAGGACAAAAAAAGGGAACCTGTAATATCTGTGATAGGCTTGGTACTGTCATTGAGAATGCAGGTTAAACTCCATTGATTGTTTATCCTGGTTGTGCTTTTTAGCTTAATTGATGTGTTAATTTCAGACAAGATGAGATTTTTAGCTTTTATCTTTAGCCTTCTACACCAACACACATTCAAAATGCTTTCAAAAGGACGGATCAAGAACACAAAACTACAAAAGGCAATGTATAAAACATGTTGAATGGATCAAGAACACAACAATACAAAAGGCAATGTATAAAACATGTTGAATGTTTGGTCAGGAAGATCGAGCACACAGTTTAAAGCATCTTCGCACGATTATATCTTATCAATGTCTTCATCCTCGAACTCAACGTAGTCATCAGGAGCTCCATCATCCTCTTCGTCGAGTGAAGCAATACCCTCATTGAGCCGAATGTTTTCAGGAAGCTCACCATAGGCCCTCAACAGTCTTGCTTCGTCGGGCATGTACTTCAGGATTACATCAGCCTTGTCATCCTGAGAGAGAAGAATGACGATAAGAACTCAAACTGATCAAAGCCACTACTACGGACCTCAACATCAATGCTATTCAATACGTTCCACAAAATTTAAAAGCAGTAGGAAAATGTTTCGCCTCATCATACACGCAGTTGCCACCACTACGATAATGAAACTAAGCCAAATTTATAAGATACATAACTATACATGAATGAATTGTAACCTTTCTGTAGCCACACTACAAATTTCAACAAGGGCAAGAACTCTGGTGCTAAATCTATGTTCAGATAAATAACAGATACACTAAAAACACTCCCATCCATATTGCATACGTTCCAGAAACTCAATCTATAGCTTTGATTTTGAAGGATGGGAATTCAAATGTAAAAGCCAGATCATCAGTTCCATAATGAGTGAAACTAAAAGCCAAATTTATAAGATACATAACTAAACAGGAATGAATTGTAACCTCTTTGTAGCCTCACTACCAATTTCAACGAGGGCAAGAACTCTGGTGCTAAATCTATGTTCAGATAAGTAACAGATACACTAAAAACACCACCATCCACATTGCATACGTTCCAGACACTCAATCTATAGCTTTGATTTTGAAGGATGGGAATTCAAATATAAAAGCCAGATCATCGGTTTCTTAAAAGTGTAAACTTAAACAGATCAGAGCATCAGCAAGAGCCAATTTAACTCAAATACACAATCGCCATTCATACAATACAAAGCCCTAGAAATTGAGGAAACGTGTGAAATCGAAAAAATAGACTGTACGCTCAATTTGGAATTCGTGATAAGCCGATGCACAATCAATTTCCGAATTCCAGCCGCACAAACAAGCCGATAAGGCAAACTCAACAATAGATCAATCAAATCGAATCTCCACAAGTGAGACAGAAACAGAAGAATTAAAAAAAAATAACGAGGACATCGTACCTGATAATCGCGAAGGCCAACCAAGATGATATCGCCGGCCGCGATCCAGACTTTCTTGTGCATCTTACCCCGGATGTGACCAAGGCGCTTCACGTTGTCGATGCACATGGCCTCGCAACGCCCGTTGCCGAGCATACGGAGCACCTGAGCGTACTCCTGACCGTCTTCCTTGAAGACGAGCTCCCTCTTCTCATCGTCCGCCTCGTTCTTTCCCCTCTTCCTGTTCTTACCTCCCTTTCCCTTGTTCTTCGGCATCTTCTCCTTCCGGCGTCGGTGATGGGATTGGCGGTGACTCCGGTGAGCAGATGAACCCTAATTTGTGTGGATGTGTAAAAGATTTCCTGTATTAGTATTGAACCTATGGGCCAGAAACCATTTTATGTTTGGGCTTCAGCAACCGTTTTATATTTGGGCTTTTTATGCTATTTTTTGTAATGGGCCTTAAGCCCATTTATGCATTTTTTCCCCTGTTCTACCTATCAAGACGTTCATCACCTTCACCTTCAATATATGTAGCCATCTTGCTTGATTGAATTTATCTTACTGCCCTTTGCAAATTGATTGCAAAGGAACTTCAAAAGGGTTTTGGGGCCTTATATTTGATTGGTTGAAGCTGAATTCATTGTACAAGATAGTTCCATTTTTTTTAAGAAAAAAAAAGGGGAAAATCGATTAGCAGTCTATTATAGAGCATCCTTTCGTATAAACGTGTAGTTCTAAATCTGTGATAGATTTGGTATTGTCATTGAGAATGAATGTTAAACTTCACTCTCACGCCGAAAGCTTTCATCTTTTGCCTTCTACATCATACACCAAACATTCAAGATGGTGTAGCAAAAGATGGTGGTAGAGGATAAGGAAGAAAGAAAAAGATGTTTGAATGTGAAATTTTTGTGCATTGAAATTAAACATGAAAGCTAATTAAAACAAGGGATTAAGCTTTTGGTATGGAAAGTGTTGGGGAAAACGGGTAGCTACTCACTCTATTACGTGTAAGACTCGGATGGATAAACTCTCCTTACAAACGAGGACTTGTATATATTAATATACAAAAGTATTTTATACAACTCACTCGATACAAGACTCTCACTCACCAACACACCACTCGAGATGGACTCACTCACACTTCACCGACCAACTCACGATACTACACCGACTCACAAACACTCACTCACTTGACTCACACACTCACTCACTTCTTAGGAGGACTACTCACAACTCCACCACCTCTCAACACACACACCTCCTATTTATATAGCACACTAGGTCGGTGATTCTAGCCGACATTTACATACTACAACTAGATAATTCTAGTGCCTTAATTTTCTAGACCCTCCTAAATACTACTTCCGTCCAAAAATACATGAACTTTATTATTCACGCACGCTTTTTTAAGAAGGTAAAAACTATATAAAATATTAACTTTTTTTTTAATAATTACAAACTTATTATAATAAGTTTGTAATTATTAAAAAAAATTAATAAAAAAGTTAATATTTTATACTCCCTCCGTCTCGAAATTCATGTCATTTTAGCTCTTTAGTTTTGTATCAAAATAGATGTCATTTTAGGTTTTCTAGGTAGTGGATAGTAATGATTTGTATTGATTTGTGTGTTGTTGACTTTTTTGAAGGTTTTGATTGGTTAAAAATGTAGTGGGTAATAAAATTAATGAAAAAGTTAGTGGAATGATGATGTCGATTGATGGATGAGTGTTTTTATTAAAATTTGTGCATAAGACTAAAACGACATGAATTTCGAGACGGAGGAAGTATAGTTTTTAGCTCCTAAAAAAGCGTACATGAATAGTAAAAATCCATGTATTTTTGGACGGAGGGAGTACTTAATTACTCTCCTATTTTGTAGCTCATTCTAGAGCCTTCTACTGCCAAACCCAATACAAAATTAACCAAATCAACCCAACTAAACCAACGACCCATTAACCCAACCTTTACAAATGGGCTATATTTGAAATATAGAATTAACCCCAACAGAAAGATGCACAGTTGAGATGAGCAAGGAATGTAGTTTCACCAAATGGTTGCAAAAGCCAAAATCTCAAGACATGGGAGCTCATAGAAACTAATTAAAAGAAACCCCATTTGCCTGTGAAATCTATAAATTATACAGAATAAACTGAGACTAGCAGTTTCAATTCAAGCTTCAAGAATGTGGGTTTTAATGTCATCATTCAATCTGAAAGATACTCCGTACTTAATATAATTCATGCATTAAACATTCACGACACTGCATTAAAAGTTACAACCTGATGTTAGTTGAATGAGATTTCATTTTCACTTTTCACACAATAGCCAAAGAGATTGAACCTCAGCAAATTGACCAATTCAAGTACAGCAATCAACTAACTGCTAGTACAACATATTCATGACACACACTGCCCAAATTCACGACGACTTGTGGTGAAGTGCACCGAGGTTGATAGCAACTCCATTGACCTGCCATAGATAAATAAAAAAAGAGATCAAAATGAGAGTATAAAAGAGGGAGATAAAAAGTAAGAGAGACCAAGTTCATAGGCAAATTGAGTGTTTACCTCTCCGATACGAAATGTCTTTGAGACTCAAATCAGACCGTAGCAGTCTACAAACTCACTTGCAAACCCAAAGAAAGCACGCCTCCACTTTGCTAAGAAATTCAATGTACCAAGTGCTACTAAGAAGCCGAAAGCAAATCCAAATCCCATGGCACCAAAGAATGATTCCATGTCGAATCGGTTACTCTCAGTATCAAGAAGAGGCAGTGAAACTGTTAGTTCTTCATCTCCAGGGCACTTGACTTGTAGAGGCAAACCACAAAGCATAAGATTCCTAGCATAGGCAGAAGGAGGGAAGCTTTGCAACTGGGTGCCTGTTGGGATTTTACCCGAGAGGTCGTTATGTGATAAATCCAACACATCCAACGTAGATATGGTTGAAAGGCTGTACAGATTAAGATACTCCAAAGACTTGAGCTGGCCAATCTGTTGGGGAATACTTCCATGGAAGTGATTGTTAGACAAGTCTAACGAGTTTAAGCTCGAAAGACAAGTCAAGCCGTTGGGAATTTCTCCAATCAGATTGTTGCTTGAGAGGTCAATAAGCTTAACCATTTGAAGGGTTTTCTTAAACAACCGATCCATCCCTTTCCATTTGATGAATGCTTGAAAAAAAGACGCATCAATTAGATGTATGATGCTATATGACCACACATCAACCACCCAAACTCCCAGGCTTGAATCATCAGCATCATGAGCCATTGCAGTCAAATTTTGGACACTTGAAGGGATGTTTCCAGAGAGAGTGTTGTTGGAAAGGTCTATGATCCGAAGAGAACTAACATGAAACAAACTTGTAGGAAGAGTACCCGACAAATGATTGGACCCAAGGGATAGAAGAACCATGTTTGTAAGGTTTTCTCCGACCCAAGATGGTATGAGCCCTGACAAGTTATTCTCGCTCAAATCAAGAATTCTAAGGTCGGTGCAATTTCCCAACCATGAAGGCAATTCACCGGAAAAACTATTATTCTTCAAGATCAACACATAGAGAGGCGACACATCTCCTATCAAGCTTGGAAGTGATCTAGACAAATTATTATTTGCAAGGCTAAGAGAACCCAACCTAGTTAACAACAACCAAAACTGATCTGGAAGCTTACCAGATAAACCGTTGTCAGAAATGTCTAGAACATGGATATGCTCACTGTAAGTTTGAATTGAAAATCCCATTTGAACCTTCCTTATTTTATGGAACTGTGTATTTTTATTGTAGGTTTTCAATTGTTTTGGGAGTCATCTGCTTGCACTTTGAAGCCTTCATTCTAGGAATGTCCCCCGTCTTCATCGCCTTTCTGAGGTTCATGGGCGACGAGCATGACGCAAAGAAGTTCTGGACCTTCCGGTACCGCTTAGAAGTCAGTGGGGAAGGAAGAAGGCTCTATCATGGCAAGAAACCTATTTGCCTGTGAAATCTGTAAATTATATCCAACTGAAGATATCAGTTTCAACCTCAAGCTTCAAGAATGTAAAAGCACATCACTTTTTCTAGCACTGTAGTTCTTTGATCTTTATGTTCTACCAGCTTGGGTTGCTTGATTGAATTTATCTACTGCCCTTTGCAAATTGATTGCAAAGGAACTTCATAAGGGTTTTGAATGTGGCCCAAGGGATACAGCTACAATTTCTTCTTTTGTGCTAACTCATACTTAAAAGCCTCTGATTTCCTCAATTTTGGGGCCTTATATATATTTGATTGGTTGAAGCTGAATTCATTGCACAAAATAGCTCTAATTTTTTTTTTCAAGGAAAAAAAGGGAAAGCGATCCGCAGTCCATCATAGAGCATCCTTTTAGATAAGAACGTATGGACGTATGGTTCTAAATCTGTGATAGGTTTGTTATTGTCATTGAGAATGCAGGTTAAACTCCACATCTCATGAGTCATGCCGAAAGCTTAATTGATGTGTCAATTTTAGACAATATGAGATTTTTAGCTTTCATGCCGAAAGCTTTCATCTTTAACTTCTACACCAAACATTCAAGATGCTTTCGCAAGGACGGATCAAGAACACAAAACTACAAAAGGCAATGTATAAAACGTGTTGAATGTTTGGTCAGGACGGTGTAGCAAAAGATGGTGTGGAGGAAAAGGAAGAAAGAAAAAGACGTCTGAATGTGAAATTTTTGTACCTTGAAATTAAACATGAACACTAATTAAAACAAGGGATTAAGCTATATGGAAAGATACAGAGTTGAGATGAACAAGGACTGTAGTTTCACCAAATGGTTGCAAAATGCCAAAATCTTAAGACATTGGAGCTCATAGAAACTAAAAGAAACCCCATTTGCCTGTGAAATCTGTAAAGTATACAGTATAAACTGAGGCTAGCAGTTTCAATTCAAGCTTCAAGAATGTTGGAGAAAACCATTTTTTTCTTCCAGGATTGAAGTTATTTGATCTTTATGATATATTAGCTCATGTGTGTCTACTAATAGCTTGGTTTGCTTGATTGATGAGTCTGTAAACTGCTCTTTGAAATTGATTGCAAATGAACTAAAGAGTAGTATGATATCCATTTTATGCCGGTTTGATATTTGCAAGGTTAATTTTTTATTTTTTTTTGCTAAATGCATGGTCCTGACACCGATTTCCAAAATCGACAAGTGTTTTTGCTTCAAAACGGACCGTCGACTCCGACTTTTCAAGTCGGCAAATGTCTACCAAACTCGGAAAGTCGGCGTCAGCAAGCTATTTGCAATTAAAAAAACATTTGGCAATAAATTCACTGAACGTATAATAACCCCCATTTTTTGGGATCAAGAATGAACAATACTACTTATATTACTATAATTTTGGCTTTATGTTTGTTCTCTTGAAAAGACCAACACTATTTTGAATCGAAATGACATCATTTTGCTCTTTCAAAGAGAACAAATATTACAACCAAACGACGCTTTGGACTAAAATATCGATATTATAATCCGTTAAAAAAAATGAAAAAAAAATCTTATTTAAAATGTTTGATAATTTTTTATTTTTTAGAAAAAAAAAGAAAAGTGGCATAGCCCTGGTAAATCGAGAGGTTAAAGAAAGAGCAAAGACAAATTAAAAGAAATCACCGAGCATAACAAGGGTTGATCGAAACGATAAAACTTGCATGGACAAACGATATAAAATCAACAATATTGTGCGACTTCTCTTCTATAACCTGGTAGGAGATCCTTAAAAAACTAATGTGAAAACTATCTGAACTCGGTCATTAATAAACCATCAGATTTCAATCAAAACCACATCCTCGATCCTCTTATATCATCGGCGAAAGACAAGAACATATTGCCCTATTGGCAAGGTAGCTTAAAACAAGCTGAAATGTTTGACAAGTAGTTTGAAAAATAACTTCTATTTTTAAATGATTTGAAATTATTGTTGGTTTATTTTTCTGAAATAGTTTTTGCTAATGTCACCAAATAAAACATATGCTCCCAATTAAGTACTCCTCAACTCTTTGACAAGTACTGAACTTCCGTAGCCATTTATATATAGACTTACCTAATGGCTAATGAGACAGGAATGGTAGGTGGTGCAAACAAATATCATATTAGATTCTGTCTAACGTAAACAACCAATAGATCTCACTTTTTTTTTTTTTTTTCTTATTATGTGGCTGTTGCTTTTTTGTTGCATACTCATCCAGATTTTTACTCTTTAATTTAATGTTGGGATCCCAAGTTGAATGTGAATGCAAAAACATTATTCCTTTTTGTTTGTTAGGCTGAATTTTTAAAACGTTTTTAAAAAAAAATACGTTATATAAAATATTAAATTTTTACATAACTTAATATTATTAGTTATATTGAAAAATTCATTAAAAAAATTAATATTTTATATAGTTTTTAACTTTTTAAAATTTATGAAAAAAAACAAACCATTATATGTGAGACGGGAGTGTGGATCCTCTACAACACTCGGTGCACCCTACGGTGCACCAAGAAATTATTTCGGGTATAATTTTACATTAAAAAAAAATTTAAAAAATATATTTACATTCCACATACTTATATTTATATGTTTATAAACTTTTTTTTTGGGAAAATCATGTTTTAAAATAACATAAAATTTATTTTCTAATATAATTGATCTTTTAATTTTATATTTTTTAAAATGATTTTTTTTACAATAAAAGTTTATAAACATATAAATTTAAGTACGTGGAATGTAAATATATTTTTTTGAAATTTTTTTAAGGTAAAATTATACCCGAAATAATTTCGTGGTGTACCGTAGAGTACACCGGGTGTTGTAGAGGATCCACACTCGTGAGACGGAGGTAGTGCAAAATAAAAAGTAGGTGAAACCGGCCTTATATAAAAGTTTAAACCTCTTGAATAGAAATATTCTGTATATAAAATCCCAAGTAAGCCCTAAACAAATAACACCAAACCAACAATTATTTATAACCACATGTATAAAAATATTCTGTATATATAATCCCAACTACTAACACGCAGCATGCCACCATTTTAAATCTTTTTCTTCACCAACATTTCCATTTTTAAATGATTTTCATCTTGTCCTTCACCATTAATTACACCTTACCAACCCACTTGGTCAAATATTACTTTTTTCATTACATAACCTCGCCTTTGTTAATTTTTTTATTAGGAAATAATTCGAGGCCAGATAAATTTGAATTCTGAAGGCCGACAAAGCAGACGAAGACAGTCAAAAAAAAGAAAAACTATAACAAAGGTGCAAGAAACAAGTGCAAGAGCTTTACAAAGAGAAATAAGCTCAACTAAACCTCGTCGGCTGCAGCCTCGCCTTTGTTAATTGTTACTCTGATATTTCAGTCTTTGTTTTCGATAAAATAAAAATATAGTATAATAATAATATATTTATTATTCTAAAATGATATTTGTAAACAAACAAAGTATATTACAATTGGTATGAATAAAGAGTACTCCATTACTTTTCACAACTACCTTTTATTATATTATATGCACAACTAAAATATCAACAACATTGTCATTTTTGCTTGAAAATAATCCAGTGACATGAGCTTTTTGAGTCGTTTAAGACTAGTTGAGTTGTATCAAAATACATATCGTTTTAGGTTTTCTAGGTAGGGGGATACTAATGATTTGTATTGGTTTTTGTGTTGTTGACTTTTTAAAAGAGTTTGATTGGTTAAAAAATTTAGTGGGTATTTAAAAACAATAAAATTAATGAAAAAAAATTAGTGGAATGATGATGTTGATTGATGGGTGAATGCTTTATTAAAACTAGTGTACAATGCTAAAACGACTTGTTTTTCGAGACGGAAGGAGTATAAAATAAAGATTTGAAAATAATCAAACACCATTAAACTATGGTCCAAAAGCATCCTGACGGACGATGGTCAAGTACAACTGAACCGGTCTCCTCAATTATTTACCTTGAATTTGTTTTTTTTTTTTTTCTTTTGTTTCATTTAGGTCAAAATTTTGTACAGTAGTGGATGTAGTGATTGATGACGATACTATGAAAGTCCAAAGCGAGGACCTAACTAGGATCTCCGGTGAATCTTGGAAGAACCTTCGACAAATTAAAATTATATTTTTATTAAAAAAAAAGTACTGTATTTGTTTTTTCGGTAAAGGAAAAAAAAAGGATATTTTATTATTTTAGAAAACCGGGCACGTCCATCTGGCCTGCATCCACAATTCCACACCCACCGTCTTCAAAATCCAAATACCTCTCTCTGGTTTTGCACAGAGCTCAGTAATGGACGAAAACGGCTCCAGCCCCAAATCTCCTCTGTTGGGGAGTCCCGCTCGCCGCCTTAGCTTCAGCAAACGCCGCAACTCCGTCAGCTCCCTCCGCAACCGCTTCACCTCCGCCTTGCCCGATAAGCTCCGCGCCGGCCTCGACCCTGAATTCCCCTACGAGCTTGACATCTCCAAAACCTCTGGCTTGACTTCAGGTCGGTCTCCCTCTCTCTCCTTTTTCCAGAATTTGGGGATAATTGAATAAATCGAATCTGTCTTTGTGTTTGTATAATTGGAATTTGTTAGAGTTTGTTTTTCTTGTCAGGCGAAAAGGAATACTACGAAAGGCAATTTGAAACCCTCAAATCCTTCGATGAGGTCGATCGGATTGTCCAAGCGGAGGCAGATGATGACGAATTCGAAAATGAAGAGCAACGGCAAGCTGAAAGAGCGATGAAGATCTCCAATTATGCAAATACCGTCCTCTTGGCTTTCAAGGTCACACCTTTTCCCTTTTTGGAATGAAATGAAATTCACCTTTAAGGGCGTGTTTGATTGGAAATGAGATTCACAGCTTTTAACCATGAACTATTCCTTATTCCAAATTCTGATCTTTATTGCATGCATTTTTATGGATCAAAATGGTTATGGAATGCAGATCTATGCTACGGTAAAGTCCGGGTCGATAGCCATTGCTGCATCGACACTTGATTCTTTGCTTGATCTTATGGCTGGGCTTATCCTTTGGTTTGCTCACCTGTCCATGAAGAATGTCAACATCTACAAATACCCAATTGGGAAATTGAGAGTTCAGCCTGTGGGAATCATCATCTTTGCTGCTATCATGGCTACCCTAGGTGTGTTTAATTGCTTACCTAGATACTGGTTCTTGAAATTTCCCATCAATCTCATCATCCGAACATTGCTTCGGTTGTAGGACTCCAAATTCTGATCCAAGCTGTGGAGGAGCTAATCAAGGGCGGTACAGATGACCTGTCAAAGAGCCAGCTGATATGGATGTGCTCCATTATGTCAGGCGCAACTGTGGTAAAGCTCGCGCTGTTCCTTTACTGCAGATCCTCGGGGAACAGCATCGTCCGAGCCTATGCCAAGGTATGAATATCATAAGCAGATTAGATTGGCTTCTGTTTGATCATTTTCCTTTGGGAACTTGACATGGTTGATTTGTGCTATGTAACATTCAGGATCATTACTTTGATGTGATAACGAATGTGGTCGGGTTAGCCGCTGCTCTTCTTGGAGACGAGTTTTATTGGTGGATAGACCCTATTGGTGCCATACTCCTTGCTTTTTACACCATCACCAACTGGTCTTATACTGTCATGGAGAATGCAGGTCAAATTCCATTCCTTGTTTATCTCAGTTGTGCATCTTTTTGTGCCGAAAGGTTAATTGCTTGGTAAATTACACGCGTTCTTTATGTGCAGTTACACTGGTTGGACAATCAGCTTCTCCGGAGGTATTGCAGAAACTGACTTACCTGGTGTTACGACATCCCAAAGTGAAGCGGATTGACACAGTTCGCGCGTACACTTTTGGTGTACTTTATTTTGTCGAGGTTAATATCATCAGTGTAATTATAGGTGAATACTTTGTAGTTACTGGAGACTTATTTACGTGTCCCTTCCATGGACAGGTCGACATTGAACTCCCAGAGGAGACTCCATTGAAGGAAGCGCATGCTATAGGAGAAACACTGCAGATCAAGCTAGAGAAGTTACCTGAAGTGGAGAGAGCGTTCGTGCATCTGGACTACGAGTGCGATCATAAGCCAGAGCACACCATTCTCAGTCGTTTACCAAGTAGCGATCCCTGATCTTGCATTGAGGGTTTAGATAAATAGGATCATCTTTTTTTCTGCTGAATTTTGCTTGAGCTGAAAATTGTATTGTCGAATTGTCTGCTTAGTTAATGATTTTTATGGTAGGCAGCAAAATATATGGCATGGGAATGGGATGATAGTTGCAGCCTAAAAATCGCAAAACTTTTAGCTGCGCCGAAGGTGTTGTCCCATGGACTCGTATGGGTCCGGACAGACCTGCTGCAGCTATAAGTTTCACTATAGCCACAATGTACTTGGAAGAAATCAAGCATTTCCACTCAGCACTAATCATATTCATACAAAATTTTGATGGCGCAGTGAAATCAATAGCAGCTCTTTACAGAATGGTTCTTTCTTGCAGTCTGCACTACATCAAGTATGAACTACAAACATGATTGTATATGGGTATGCTGTATAACTTAAACGAAGGTTGTGCAGTGTTGCTCGGATGAGTACAGCTTCTCTTCCATTACATGGATGTCTTTTTTGTGGAATGATGTACATTTAAGCTTGTTTACAAATTGTAATTGCCCGGGAGAGTCAATTCCTTGTCGTTCTGCATCAAAATCACAGTGGAGGAAGATATAAAAAAGCATCAAATATGTATCTCAGAAAACAAATGAAAATTGGCAGGATTTGGCACGAGAACTCACTCAAGAATTCGGCAGTAATCGCCCATTATACATTTTACTCAGCAATTCCTTTCCATCAGGCCTTCTGAGTAGTCCTTTGTTGTTTGGTAAGCCAGTTCCCAAGCATACCGGACAAACTAGTTTCCCTCGTCCTGCGTGATGGATGTGTTTATAAGGGTTATTTAAAAGGCATTCAACAAGATAAAATGCCTAAAATTTGTAGCCAAAATGAAGTAATTTAGTGTCAACAAAGGAATTGTATCATTCTTGGTGATGGGAGAAATGCATACCATAACAATTAGGACACTCTGTAAACTCATACACATCTTTAGCACGCTTTCGGTTGAGGGCCTTCCATTTTCCTGTACCACCACACATATCACCTAAATAAAACAGCAAACATGCATCTTAATATATGACCATAGAAATGGAGGATTTAGAGAGGGAGGGTGATTATACATCAGTAGACACCATTCAATAACAGCAACAATCCCAGTCTTTTCCTGCTCAGAGCAGGTTCCGAGGGGTTGAGACGTACGCACCCTTCCCCGACTATATCGAGAGGGTGTTATCTTACATTCAATTTGCAAGTTCCATTGTGAAATTACCACATAGAAGAATAACTACAAAACCTATGGACCATAGGTACACATTCCCTTTAACATTGTTCTTCATTAAGTGTTAAAAACAACAATATTTATCATATGATTTTGACTATGCTAGTAATTAGCAAACACGGTAAGGTAAGTACAAGTAGGATTCTATCTATGCATTCAACTTCATCCATATCTTTTGGATGCATAGAATACTTAAAATGCCAACTTTCTAAAAAAAAAATTAAGCTAAATGCTTGTAGACAACAGCATAGAACCAACAGAATTCAGACAAACTATTTCCTCATCCAATACCAATTCATGGCTGCGTTGCTGTATTTCAATTTGCAAGTAAGGTCGGAAAATATCCCAAGTGACCAGACCCATTTGATTCAAGAAAAATGTGTGAAAGCTGAAAACCCAACAAAAAGCACACTCAAAGTTCATTCTCCTGTCCCAACAGACCTTGGCAGCTTGGGTTGGAGCTTAATTAGATTTTGGTGTTCTAGTGGCATCTTGAACCGATTCTCATCCCATGTCCCTAAGTTTTTCTACTTCCTCTCTCAGTGTCTCCCTTGTTTAATATGAAATGGAGGTTCCAGATTCGAGTATCCTTCAACCCTTCCTCGCCCTCCTCTTTATCGTCGTTATTCCCGAAAATTTGTTACCTACACTTAATCCAAAACCTTTTCGACCTCGCATGACACTTTCCTTATTAATCCTTCAATTTCTTCACCGAGATCCAAACTAAAATCACTTCGTAGCAATTTCCCCTTTCCAAAAATCCCAAAATCAAAATGATTTCTCAACCAAAAATCTCGCCCCAAGTCCCAACTTTCATCCACTATAAATAACATAAATTACCTAATCCAATGTATTACGTGCAAAGTGACTTTTACATATGCAAATTGTATCATTTTTAGGATGGATGGTGGATGGCTCCACCCACCCATCTCCCGGCGCATTTCACATGGTAGATCAAAATAAACTATTCAGAATAATTCATTTTATGCTTATCTTCCATGGCAATACACTCAATACACAATCACGCCAAAAAGAAAATTGAAAATGGAACAATAGACACTTACATATAATAGCACCGCTGCCCCGACAATTTCGACAAACGGATCTTTCGTTTCCTTCCATAGCAAGGGCGTCTCCTCCAGATGTAGGAACAATTAAAGCTATGGTAGAACACACACAATTGATACACCCACGCCTAGAAATTACGAAAGGAGGACCCTGCATTAATTATAATTAGAGTATGATGTTTTAGCAAGTAGTAGTGTATGCTGTATACTTCAAATCCTTAAGCTGTATATGTGAACAAGTTATTTGAGGACTCCGAGCAGCATCCAACATAGCAGATGTTACTCCCACCGATCGGAAATAGCTAATGTTTTAGGAGAATACAGTTACCCCTATTCCTATTTTCAATTAAATTCTCCTACATTTTCATAAAATAGAAGACATTTGTATCTTCCCAACTCATTTACACCAATTAAACTCTTCTACTTTTAAAACTTTTGCTTTTTTCTAAAACATCAACTATTTCCGACCAGGAGTACTATGAAGCGCAGTCATAGATCCTAAGCTTAGTAAACTACTTTCCAGCAATCACAAGCAGATCTTGCAAACCTATCACTAAGAAAACAAGAACAAACATGCATATAAGTATCAGCGATCACTAGGGAAGTTTTCATCCCATGAAGTCACTCATTTCAATATCTAACCACAAAAATGATCCAAATAAACAGACGAAATCAAACTAACGACGGAGCATATAATCCAAAATAAGACCGAATACAAGTGTAAAATCAGCACATTGTTAATGCAACAGAGTAAGGTAAAGTTTACAAGGGCGGATTTAGCTCAAAATCAGAAAACCAACATCACCTCTTAGATTCAACAAGTCAACAACAGTATTAATAGCAAGTCTATGAAGAGCAGTAAGCAAGGAACCTTGGAATCCGCAGGTTTTGTTGAATCATCTGAATTATTTTGCTGCAAACTGCTTCTCACTCGAAGCTGAACCGGCACTGATCTCACTGCTAAATGCGAAAACCAAAAATTCAGCATACCAAAGCACCTAAAATCTCAATCAGTTCACACAAATCTTCATATACATACACTATCCAGCAGTTTCTGGGGATCAATTCCTGTTTGCTGTGTCGAATAGTTACAGCAATTCGGAGCAATGATGTAGGATTTTTGCCAAAAGATGGGAAAGGAACTAATTTCCGCAAATTCGAACAGATGCGCGATTCGAAGAAGATCACATTCGGAGTTGCTTCCGCTCATTTTTTAAGAATTAGTTAATTTTGCAGAATGAATCATCCAAAAGGCAGATGGAAAGGAAAGTAGACAAACTCACAATTGAGAGGTCGAAAGGCAGACGGAGGAAGGGAAGAGCAACAGGAGGAAGTCGCCATAACTGACAAGCTCTCTCTTCACTCCTACCGATTATCTTCTCTTCCACATCCGCTCGAACCTTCGGGGAGAGAAGAAGATAAAATGATAGTGTTCCTCTGTAGTAGGCTTCACAGCACTTGTGGTGGACGTTTCTTTTTTTTTTTGGGTAAAAATTTAAAATTCACCTATGTCCCTAAACTTCAACTAAATGTAAACAAGTATCTAAACTTTATTTTTTTGTTTATTGAAGTCCCTCGACTTTGAGATTTTGTACACATCTGGTCTTTCCTTTAATAAATTTGTCAAATATGTGTTAAGTAATGATATGAAATCAATTTATTTTTATATTAATTATATAAGTTAGGTTATACAATTGTAATTGCCCGGTATTTGTTTTACTAAAATAAAAAAATTAAGCTTTTTTCTTCTCAAAAGTCATCATATATAATAGAGTTTTCTTAAAACAAAGCATATTTTAAAATATATTTTTATCAAAAACACTTTCTATTTTTTTACCAAATGTTATAATTTTCCAATAATAGTTTATTTTAAAGTATTTTAATGGTTGAAATTTCTTTATTTAATCAAAAAAGAGTTTATTTTGTTAAAACAAATAGATTTTATTTTTTATAGCAAAAGTAGAGTTTATTTTTTCACAAAACACATTTTTTTTAATTAAATAAGAAATTTTTGGTCATTAAAATACTTTAAAATAAAATATCATCGGAAAATTATACCATTTAGTTGGAAAATAGAAAGTTTTTTTATTATAAAAAAATATCTTTTTAAAAACATATATTTAGTAAAACAAATACCAAGCAATTACATGGGTATAACCTAACTTATGTCATTAATGTATAAAATACATTGATTCCATATCATTATTTAACACATATTTAATAAATTTACTAACATAAGGACCAAATGTTTACAAAATATCAAAGTTCAGGGACTTCAATGAACAAAAATAAAGTGTAAGGATCCGTTTGAACATTTGGCCAAAGTTCAGGGACTATAGGTGGATTTTAACCCTTTTTCTTTTCTTTTTTTTAATAAAGAAATTTTTTAAAAGTTGATTTGAAAAAGAATTTTTTTTTTGAACAGGAAATAATTTGACAATAAGGAAAAACCTTATATGCCAAGAGCATCCAATTGGATGAAAAAAAAGTTTGTAAGTATATAATTACAACCTTATAAAATTTATTATGTTTTATATATAAAACATAATAAATTGAAATCTCTATGAATAATTTTAATAATATATAATTAAAAATAATTAATTTTAATAATAAACTTATCCTAATATAATTTTGAGATTTTCTTGACTTTTAATTGGTCAAAGTTTTATTTTAACAAACCAGGTTAGTTGGATCACCAGGTCAAAACCCATTTAATCTAGAAAAATACTTGTTTCTTGGATTCGGGATAAAATTAAAAATCCAAGGTCAAAATTTATTTTTATCGAGCATTTGATTACAGTTGGGTTGAGTTTTGAAAGCTCTATCTTGAACGTACCTCAGTACCTGCATTGGTTGAATATGTACGCATATCATGATTTGACGTTTTCTTTTTTAATACTTATATAAGTATTTGAAACAAATACTTCAAATTTATCTGTTGATAGGGTTTATGTTTTGATGATCAATTTCATGGCACTAGATGTGGTAAACCATCCATCTCTATTTGACCACCAATATAATTTGTCTTGGATTTCATTGTTTGGTCACTTTGGTATATGCATCTGAAGTACTTTTTCAGCTATTTCTCTAGAAACTACATTTATTTAAAATGTTTGTTATGCCTAATATAACCTAGATGCATATGTACTAGGGGCTATGGATACATGGATGGTTAGGCTAGAATCTAGGACCGGATCTAAGGTGGCTCAAGTACTGGTCAAGTGGAAGAGACCCCGACTACACCCAAGGGCTCCATGGCGCCTAGCTCACCCCAGGATGGTTCAAGGCCTAAAGCATAAGCTTAAGACGTCGGCCCATTTATGTAGCTACGACCCAACTCTCTGCTCTCTCGGCCCATCCTTTTCTGAAGGCTTCCAACGGCTCGCTAAAGCATGTGTCCTTGCTTGTTGAAATGATGCGTTCCGTTTAGTTAGGGCTCGGGTATAAAGTCGAAGCCTCCAGAAACCCTAAAGGGTTGAGAGCTTCATTTTCATCGCTTCCGCTTCTGAGAGAGAGAGAGAGAGAGAGAGAGAGAGAGAGAGAGAGAGAGAGAGAGAGAGAGAGAAACCCTAGAGGCGATTCGGTCGATCCGGCGACGCTAGCTGTTCCACACTCCGACGAGCTTGATTCTCAAGCTCTTGATGTGATCCAAAGAGTCTGTGCTCGACTTAGGAAGGAGAAGTTGCTTGGTGCTCAACCTCGGCTCTTCACCAACTTCTGTTCACCTTCGTCTTCCAGATGGAGTGAAGGGAGTATGTGTTCCTTTTCGTGTTTCTCCTTGATTACCTGTTGCTTGAGCCGCTAGATCTAGGGTTGCTTTCTAGTTTATCCATCATTTGTATCCATGACCTGTATTCGATCATACTTAATGGATTCATGGGTTTGAGTCTCTCCCTCTTGAGGCTCCGTAGAGTAGGGTAACCGAACTGCGTCACCAATTCTTGTGTTCTCTCTTGCTTTCGTTTATCTGTGTTTAGCTCTCCATTGTTTCTGTTCTAGGGTTTAGATCCGAAATCTGGTTTCAACAAAGTGGTATCAGAGCTTGAGTGTCCCATTTCTTCCTTTCTCTCATCTCTGTAGACGTGGGAAATAGATCTGGGGGCGTGGACGTACATTGGGTAGGCCGCATATAGTGTCCACTGGTCGGGCGTTGTTCCTCTCCCGTCCGACGTACCACACCTGTTTTCAAAAACATATCTCTTTTAAAACATTTTCTTTGTGCTTATGTGTTAGTTTCATTATCTGTTAGCTTATTTACTATCTTAAGCCTTCAGTTGAACAAACTAACCCTGGTTTTCTTTTCTGTCTTAGGTACCATGGCAGATTCCTATGTCAAAATCAAGCCATTTGATGGCAAGATAGATTTTTCCATGTGGCAGGTCAAGATGAAAGCTATCTTGATCAAAGAAAAATGCTGGAGAGCTGTTTCACCAGTCACTCCACCCTCCACACCACAGAGAGACCCTTCAGTACAACAAACACCTCCTGCAATTCCTCCAGTTCCTCCAGAAATTTCAGAACAAGCTCATGCCGAGATTATGCTAAGGCTCACAGATGATGTGGCCAGACAGGTAGTCAAGGTAGATGACCCCAAGGCCCTTTGGTTAGCCCTGGAGGACTTATTTCTTGTTAAATCCCTGCCTAGTCGCATCTCTCTACTCTGTAGGCTCTTCACTTTTAAAATGGACACATTTATTACATTAAATGATAATCTGGATAAGTTTTTAAAAATGACACAAGAGCTAGAGAGATGTGATGATAACATTAAGGATTATCATCAAGCCATATTGTTATTAAACTCATTGCCCTCACAGTTTGATCAATTTAAGGATGTCATTCAGTTCTCAAGAGAGCCTCTCACTAAGGAACGTATAGTGGAGACTATCTCTTAGAAGAATGAGATGCTCAAAGTGTTCAAATCCAAGCATGGTGTCAAGTCTGACACCTCTGAGAAATCTGAGGTTTTGTTTGCAAAAACAAACAAACCTAAGGGCAATAAGTCTAAAAACAAAAACAAAAAGGAAGATGAAAATTCTAATGCTTCTAATCCTGAATCCAGTTCCAAGGTTCCCAAGGATTCCAAGTGAAATTATTGTGGACACCTTGGACAGTGGATAAAGGACTGCAGGAAGAAGAAGAGGGCTGATGAAAATAAACTCAAGAATTCAATGTCTGTTTCTTTGCTTGAGTATGATGTTGGTAACTATCCTAATGAACTTTTCATGTGTATTTCAAAAGATAGTGATCCATCCTCCTGGATTCTTGACTCTGGTTGCACTATACATGCCACACCAGTCAAAGCTTGCTTTGATAACCTTGATCAGAGTAGGAGAGAGATGGTCAAACTTGGTGACCATCACTCTCTTGCCATCAAGGGAGTGGGGGATGTATCACTGAAAATGTTTGATGGGAATGTTATCACCCTTAAAGATGTTAAGTGGGTACCTGAATTAAGGAGGAGTCTTATGTCTGAGTCTGTTTTTGATTGCATGAACTATGACATCACTACTAGTAATGTCATTAAAAGAGTTCTATGGAATGAAAAATGCACTGTCAAGACCATTCGAAAGAAAGCTTATATCATGTCATTACTCCTGAAAATGAATGTAATCTTCTTGCCAACTCTGCATACATGACTTCTCATTTAACAAAGATGTGGCATCTTAGGCTTGGTCATATTGGAAACAAATGTCTTTATTATCTACATAAGCATGGTTTGTTATCTGAAAAAACCTACTGACTTGTCTTTCTGTGAGAACTGTGTCTTTGGGAAGGCTACTAAACAGGTATTTCCCAAGTCCTTGTACACTGCCAACAAGCCCCTTGAGTATGTTCATTCAGACTTATGGGGGCCTGCACAGGTGGACACAATTGGTGGGAAGAGATACTTCATTTCATTTATTGATCACTTCTCCAGGAAAGTTTGGCTCACTCTTCTAAAAACAAAAGATGAAGCTTTTCAAGCTTTCAAAACCTGGAAAACTAAAGTGGAGCTTCAAACTGGTAATAAACTTCTATGCTTCAAAACTGATAATGGACTTGAGTTTTGCAATACTGCCTTTGATGATTTTTGCAGGGAGAATGGCATCAGAAGGCAACTCACAGTGCCTGGCACCCCTCAGCAGAATGGTAATGCTGAGAGGATGAACATGACACTGTTAGAGAAGGCCAGATGTCTTCTCTTCACAGCAGGCATGAAGCACACCCTTTGGGGGGAAGCTGTGGTCACTACAGCCTATCTAATCAACAGATCCCCCTCCTCTGTAATTGGCTTCAAAACTCCACAAGAGTTGTGGATTGGTAAGAAACCCAACTTGTCATATTTAAAACATTTTGGTTGCACAACTTATGCACATGTTTCTCAAGGTAAGCTACAACCTAGGGCTCTCAAAGGTGTCATGCTTGGGTATCCAAAAGGAGTCAAGGGCTATAAGATTCTCCTCATCCAACCTGGAGGATATAAAGTCATTGTCTCTCGAACTGTTACCTTCAATGAATCTGAATTTCATTTTAAAAGTGTTCTAACACCTAGAAATGAGAATACAGGTAACTCTGATTATAGCTCAAAGTTTTTTGCTCCTGATAACCAACTATTGTCATCCACCACTTCTGAAGAAGGAGATGATGAGTTTGACATAGGCTATGTCCCAACTCACTATAGATCTCCTCCTGCAAACCAAGCAATCCCAATGGAGCAATCCCAATGGAGCAATCCCAATTGATGCTCCATTATAGCAAACACAACAATTAGGAGGAGAGAATGATGAAGAACAACAACCTGAAGAAAATGAAGAAAGCACAACTCAGGGAGTACCTCTAAACCCTCAATCCTCTGTTTCTACCTCTGAATCTCCCAGTTCTTCTTCTTCCAGTTCTTCAAATACACTTGTTGTTCCTTCTATGTCAGAGCATGCTTCTTCTTCCTCTTCTGCTTCATCTGTGCCTATTGTTGATAATTATGTGCTGCATGATTACCAACTTGCTAGAGATAAGAGTCCTAGAACTAGAATTCCTGATAGAAGGTATACAGATGATATTAATATTGTTGAGTTTGCTTATATTGCTTCCGAGATTGTCAAAAATATTATTCCTGAGACTTCTGAATCTGCTATGAGATCCTCAGATTCTGTGAAGTGGTTTAAAGCTATGCTTGAAGAACTTAGGTCTATGAAAGCAAATAAAACTTGGATTCTTGTTCCTAAACCTGAGCATGCTAAAACTATTGACTGTAAGTGGGTTTTTAAAGTCAAAGAAGGGATAAAATCTGATGAACCACCTAAGTACAAAGCTAGACTTGTAGCAAAAGGGTTTAATCAAAGAGAAGGGTTAGATCGATTATAATGACATATTTGCTCCAGTTGTTAAATATAAAACCCTGAGATTACTTCTTGCTATTGCTACTGTCTTTGATTGGGAACTTGAACAAATGGATGTTAAGACTGCCTTTCTTCATGGTGATCTGGATGAAACTATTTTCATGAAACAACCAAAGGGATTCACTGATAAAAACAAACCAAATCATGTTTGTCTGTTGAAAAAGTCTATTTATGGTCTAAAACAGTCTCCAAGACAATAGAACATAAAATTTGACTCATGCATGAGATCTCTTGGTTTTATTAGAAGTGAATATGATTCCTGCCTGTATATCAAAGGTGTTACTACTAAATTTCCCTTGTTTATTCTGCTTTATGTGGATGATATTCTCCTTGTCTGTGCATCTATGAGAATCATCTCTGACACTAAGAGAAATTTGATGAAACACTTTGATATGAAGGACCTTGGCCATGCCAAGAGAATTCTGGGGGTCATGATCCTTAGGGATAGACCCAAGAGGAAGCTCATGCTTTCCCAGGTTGATTATATTGAAAAGGTTCTAAAAAGGTTTAGTATGCTTGATTATAAATTCTCACCTATACCCTTAGGAGGGCACCTTGTTCTGAGCAAGGCTCAATGCCCTAAAACTGAGCATGAAAAGAAAGACATGTCTAATGTTCCCTATGATGTTGCTGTTGGTTCAATCATGTATGTTATGTTATGTACTAGGCCTGATTTAGCTTTTGTCATTAGTGTTCTTAGTAGATACATGTCCAATCCTGGAATGCCACACTGGAATGCTATGAAATATTTGCTCAAATATCTGAATGGCACTAATCATATTGGCCTTGTGTACTCAGACTATGCATCTGCTGGTGATCTCCAAGGGTATGTGGATTCGGATTATGCCAGCAACAAAGATACAAGGAAATCCACCACTGCCTATTACTTCACCTGGGCAGGCAATTGTATATCTTGGAAGTCTCAGCAAAAATCTGTGGTTGCCTTATCATCAACTAAAGCCGAATACATGGCAACAACTGAAGCTGCAAAAGAAGCTATTTGGTTGAAAGGCATTCTTGGAGAGATTTTCAGAAAGAAATTTGTACCTGTTATAAACATGGATAGCCAAAGTGCTTTGTATCCGTGTAAAGACCCTATGAATCATGAGAAAACCAAGCACAGAGATGTTAGGTTTCATTTCATCAGGAACAGGGTCGAAGACAAGGCACTAGACGTCAAGAAAATCAAAGGAGACCTCAACCTAGCTGACTTTGGCACGAAGATAGTTCCTTCCAGCAAGTTCTACTATTGCAGGAAATTTCTTCATATACTTGATGTTCACTAACCATAAAGGTACACGAGCCGAGGACTGACGGATCGAAGACTTAAACTCATTTTTCCCTATTTAAATGATCGTGTACCACATATGGTGGCTAGATTAGGAGGGCAAATTGTTATGCCTAATATAATCTAGATGCATATGTACTAAGGCTATAGATACATGGATGGTTAGGCTAGAATCTAGGACCCGATCTAAGGTGGCTCAAGTACTGGTCAAGTGGAAGAGACCCCGACTAGACCCAAGGGCTCCATGGCGCCTAGCTCACTCCAGGATGGTTCAAGGCCTAAAGCATAAGCTTAAGACGTCGGCCCATTTCTATAGCTACGGCCCAACTCTCTGCTCTCTCGGCCCATCCTTTTCTGAAGGCTTCCAACGGCTTGCTAAAGCCTATGTCCTTGCTTGTTGAAACAATGCGTTCCGTTTAGTTAGGGCTCGGGTATAAAGCCGAAGCCTCCAAAAACCCTAAAGGGTTGAGAGCTTCATTTTCATCGCTTCTGCTTCTAAGAGAGAGAGAGAGAGAGAGAAACCCTAGAGGCGATTTGGGTGATCCGGCGACGCTAGCTGTTTGCCTGTTCCACACTCCGACGAGCATGATTCTCAAGCTATTGATGTGATCCAAGGAGTCTGTGCTCGACTTAGGAAGGAGAAGCTGCTTGGTGCTCAACCTCAGCTCTTCACCAGCTTCTGT
This sequence comes from Persicaria tinctoria, assembly GCA_037127255.1. Lineage (NCBI taxonomy): Eukaryota > Viridiplantae > Streptophyta > Magnoliopsida > Caryophyllales > Polygonaceae > Persicaria > Persicaria tinctoria. Next base: position 3,883,227 of record JBANSL010000014.1, read on the forward strand.
TCACCTTCGTCTTCCAGATGGAGTGAAGGGAGTATCTGTTCCTTTTTTGTGTTTCTCCTTGATTACCTGTTGCTTGAGCCGCTAGATCTAGGGTTGCTTTCTAGTTTATCCATCATCTGTATCCATGACCTGTATTCGATCATACTTAATGGATTCATGGATTTGAGTCTCTCCCTCTTGAGGCTTCGCAGAGTAGGGTAACTGAATTGCGTCACCAATTCTCGTGTTCTCTCTTGCTTTCGTTTATCTGTGTTTAGCTCTCCATTATTTATGTTCTAGGGTTTAGATCCGAAATCTGGTTTCAACAATGTTTATATTTAAACATATACATACTACCATTTGAGTTGGTATCATGAGGTCGATATATTTGAATCTTATTGTAGGAACCAGTTTGATACTTTGATTGATATGTATGCAAAGTGCCCAGTAGGCCCTGTGTGCTTATCGAGCCAGGCCTATCGTTCCGCTTGGGCCAACTACTCTACCTAAGCCCGCCCAGTTTGTCGGGCGGGTTGGCCTAGGTCCGCTCAAGACTACTTCCAACCAGGAGCTCGCTAAGAGGGTGGCCGAGCTCTGCACTTCCCAAGTAGGGACATGTGTTCACCACGTTGCGACAACGCTTCGGATCAACCTGGTTCGTGAGAGAGCTCTGACCCGTTGGGTGATTGTCCTCCTCCCGGGTCTCATTGTCAAGCTTGCATTCCACAACTAGGCACATCCAGGTTCATGTGTTAAGTAGACTTCCTTTTGGTTGGTTTTTGCGGTTTGGAACAACTAACAACGGTCCGACCTCCTATGATTCGTCTTGGCCCCATTTTGTATTTTGTATCGAGTGCCGTCACGAATGTAAGGGTCGTTGAACAACTAATACTATTGGGTGCATATCTAGCACCTCTATATACCTTTTGCGTACATTTATCGTTCATATATGGTTGCGTACAATACATTTATCGCTAATATTCTAGTGTTGCCATGCTCAATTTTTATAAAACAAAATCAAGCTTAAAAAAAAAAAATCAACCTGCTGGAGTGAGAGGGGTGGGTATGAGGGTAAGGACATTCTTGTCTTTTCCATGAAAAATAATCCACCATAATCTTATACATACATCAAACACCTATCAAAGATATCAACAAAAAAATCTCAATATACGAAATCTCCAAAAATAATTTCTATCTCCTAAAAATCTCATCTCCCAAAAAATCTCCAAAAAATAATCTACCGCTAAATATAGCCTTAGGTTGTGTTTGTCAGTAGATTGTAAAAAGTAGATTTTGTCTAGATTTTGTAGGTTATGAGTTTTTTTTTGGTAGATTATGAAGATTTCAAAGATTATGTTTTTTGGGGAACGAAAATCTCATTAAAAGATAGAAAGGTGTTTGGTGTGGGTAAGATTTGTAAGGGGTTTTGGTTAGCCAATTGTCAAAAATGCCCTTATTACTACCCTCCCCTTACCCCTTGTCCTCATCCACGAACACAACCACCCTTGCAACCGACACTAGTGCGAGGGATTCTCCTGCGCACCCTTCTCCTGCTCGAGTGTAATGGGACCAAAGACCTCGCCCTTTTCCGGTCACCTTTGCCGGCCGTCGGTCCTCCGATAGAGGCGGAAATTGTGCACTGATGTTGTCTACGACATGATCAAAAGAAAACGATGAAAGTATAACAGTTGCAAGTGTAGTGGAGGAATATAACGTACGCTGCATTAACTTACAGAAACTGGTTTAGGTACAACAATTGGCTAATGCACCATTGCAAAAGGGTGAAACAACACTCGGCTTACAAAAAAGGGTAAGCAATGCCGAGGTTGCACAAACATCGTTCCTACATCCGAGGCCCCGAAATGCACAAAATGGTGGCCCAAATCCACAGTTTCGTTAATACAACAGTTGGAAATCTTAACAAAAAGAGGGAAACAACAGCATGTAGAGTCTTGATGTCCTACGGGCGGGCGACCAGAGGCAGTATAATCACCAGCATGCCAAGAATAATCTAGCCCAGGAGCCTGATCAGGCAGGAGAGCCTCTGAGCCCGGAGCTGGTCGCTTGCGTGGTCCACCCAACGCCCACACATGAAGGAGCACAGCTCGGCCACCCTCTTCACGAGATGTTCGTTGCGCGCCTCAGAGGCGTCGAGGCTGTTCGTCAAGGAGGCGTTGTGGTCCCTCGTCTCTTGCAGCTGGTAGTTGACAGCGGTGAGAGCGTTCTCCCTGAGTGCGTCTTGTGCCAGGAGGCCCCGGATCTTGGCGCGCAGCTCCTTCAGTTCGTCGGTAGCGTAGGCCCACAGTGCATTATCCTCCTTGACGTCCTCGGGGTCACGGGTCTCGGAGTCAGAGTCGTCGTCATGACGTGCCTTGCGACGACTCGACTGGCCTTGCTCGTATGACGTCCTAAGCCAGGGGTACTTGCGAGGGTCACCGCTAGCGTAGCTGCGGTCACTGTCGGAGTCGGTGTCGGAGTGAGGCCACATGATTCCTACGTGGACATCGGAAGCATATTGTCGAAATCAGAATAAGCTCAACCATGAACAAATGCAAAAGACCATGAACAAATGTCAATTCAGAATCAAGCATGATCACCCAAACAAAATGAAGGATGAAAGTAGCCATCATCATTTCATTGTCTATTGACACAGCAGTCATCACCCAAACAACAACAAAATACAACACATGTGATGGATAATTGCAAGCAGTGATCAGCACATCAATGAGATTATGGAACTACTTGATTCCTCTTTTTTCAACAACAATCAAAATCACAAGGAAGATCCTGGTTGACAGGGGATGCAAATACCAGCTGATGAGTTGGGACAAAACCCCATGAAATGCAAACAAACAACGATTCCATCCATATCAAAAAAACCATAGTCATAGCATCACCAACAATCTCAGGAACAACAATGTCAGACAGATGGGAGCATGAACAACAATGACCGACACGAACACACAAGGGAGAAGAAATGTGAACCGAATTAACACAAATTAACAAACCAAAAAACCCCCAAATCGAAACAATAACCAAAAACCCCCAAATTTCTTTCACCCAAACCCTAGAAATCGGTGGAAACCAAAAACCTACCCAAACCCTAGAAACCAAAAAACCCCAAATCGAAACCATAGCCACCGCCATTCCCACCGAAACCCTAGAAATCTCGTTGTCGTCAGATAACCGGCCGACGTAGGGGAGTTTCAAGTGTAATGGGGCCGCCGGCGAACCGCATTGAAGAGGAGAGGAGAGCAGTGACGTACCTTGCGCGACGAGGAGGAGAAGAGAGCAGAGGCGGCCATGCGGACAACTGGAGAGGAGAGAGTCGAGACGCGAGGGCAAAATTGGATTGAGAAATCCGAAAGCTCCTGATAATCTCCGACATCTTGGCACCCCAAGGTTTCATTTTGGGCGATTTGCAAGCTACCATAATCTCGCCAAAAGCTTGAAAAGCTTCAGCGAGATCTTTCGCCAAACACCTCCTCAAGAGCTTTCGATTTTTTTAAAAAGCTTGAAAACCTCCCAAATCTTCCGCCAAACACAGCCTTAGTAAAAATACAACCTTAGTAAAAAATAATCTCCATCTCCCTCCATTTCAAAATAAAAACCGCTTGACTTTTTGCATACTTTTTTAAAGAGTTAAAAACTCTATAAAATATTATTTTTTTAATCAAACTTTTTTCATAAATTGATAATTATTAGTAATAAGTATCAATTTATGAAAAAAAAAATTAATTAAAAAAACAATATTTTATAAAAAATTTACCTCCTTAAAAAAACGTGTAAAAAGTCAAGAAACATTTATTTTGAAATAGAGGTTATTCATGGTATCATATTCTTGTAGTATCGTATCCTACATGTTTCCCGTATCTGTATCCATATTCTCGTATCCGTATCCGTAATCACCACAGTGATTGGGAACTTGATTTGGGTTCTTTTTTGGGATCAAAATAAAGATTGAAATTTTCAAAAGATCAAGACTAACCAAACTAAGCAAATTGCTATCAGCATATCAAATTTCAATGGATCGAGGGACAACAAACACACAGACTTGGAACGGGATCGAGACCACCTGAGAATCCAAGTCATGAGAGAGCCGAAAGCCGAGAAGAGCAAAGCACAAGACCGGAGGAGAAGAGCAAACCCTCCTAGATCGTCAATTCAGGCCCCATCTAGCTTTGATTCTTGTTTTTCTTTTGCTAGCAGGCTTTCTTTTAGTTTTGTGCACAGATCTGTGGTTGTTTTTCTGTATAACCTTCAATTTTTTTTTTGATGATTTCGCACTAGTCTGGAGCGATTTGCCATGGATGGGTGAACAAGGGTCACAAAGATGGAGACAAGGAGCCGGATCTTCATCTGGATCAAATTTCCATTGCTTGATTTGAACAATGAACACATCTTGGCTTGATTTGTGGCCAGAGATCTTGGGTTTCAATTGTGAGGCGGCGTCGATGGACAAAGCTTAGGGTTTTTGGTTTCAACTTCAAGGGTTATTTCACAGGTATATTTTGTTAAGTTTATTTACAAGTTATTTCTCCTTTAATTTTATGTTATTAAATTTTAATAATAATAAAAATTATACCATACATTATTCCTAACAAGTTTTTTAAAAAATTTATATATGAGCCTAATATCTAATTTAATCGGACAAAATTGCTTTAATACATTATCATTAATTAATAGTATTTCATAATGCAACATAAAAAAAGAAATTACACAATATGATAATGACATCTTCAAAACCTTTTCGAATATTATTTTCAAGCTAAGAATAAATACCACACTATGGGGAGAAAATAACAAAACCAAACAAAAATATACTCCCTCCTCTTTTTTTATTTATTGGGAAAACCGCAGAAAACCACCCTTAAAGAGGACATATTGCTCAAAACCACCCTTTAAAATCAATATTGCAGAAAACCACCCTTTATATAGCTTCCTTTATATAGCTTTTGTTTATCAAAAACAAAAAAAAGCGATAAATTACCAAAATATAAAGTTGATATTACACATAAAAAAGAAATCCAATACTATAAAGTTCGACAATTCTGATCATTATACATAAAAAAAAATGATATTCTTATTATTATTTTATTATTATTATATGATTAAAAATATAAAGGTTGTTTGATTTGAGAAAATCTCAAAGTTACAACTTGGGTAGGTAAATTAAAAACACAGTAGGGTTGATTTGATTTGAGAAAATCTTGTAATTGCAATTTGAGTATATTAAGAAAAAATATAAAGTTGGGTGAAATTGATAAAATATGACAATTAATATTTTTAAATTCAAATATTTAAAGGTAAAAAAGATATTTTATAAAAAGGGATAGAAATTACTTAAAAGACATAGTTAATATAAGACAAGAATATTTTTTTATCTTTTTTTTTCGAAGCAAGGGTAAGGATTAGGAAAGTCGCCGGCGACCGGACCTCTTTCCTAGCGCGTCCGAAAGGACGAGAACACGAAGTTCTGGATCATCCTCAATGCTATCATCGGTAGGGACGCAATGGGCAAGACGAGCAATCCTATCAGCCACCGCGTTTGATTCCCTGAAAATATGACGAATAGCAACATTACCAATAGAACGGAGAACTACAGAAGTATCGGCCATTAGCATTTCAATATTCCAAGAGCAAGACCAAACCCCCAGAAGTGCATTTGTAACAACCAAGCAATCGCCTTCGACTAATAGGTTGTGCAACCCTAATTCCACGGCCTTTAAAGCTCCCTTATGTAACCCCATTGCCTCTGCATAGACGGAAGATGTGTTGTTACACAGACCATAACCAGAAGACACCACAGTCCCATGAGAGTCCCGAATAACAAAACCATATGTACCGACCCCAGACCGATTGTAGGAGCCGTCGAAATTGAGTTTATAGTGTCCTGGTGTAGGAGGTTCCCAACCGTCAGACCTTGTCTTGATCATCCCAGTTCCTCTGGTTCTTGGGTGTCCATGTTGCCGCGTGTGGTTTGAATTTAAATTCATATTGTGTTCCTGTGACTCATCACTTGCTGTCCAAGTGAGAAGAGTGTTTCTGTAGAAGGAGGCCATAGCTGTAGTAGAAGTAGTACTTATATGTTGGAAGGCTATTTGGTTACGGAAATACCAAATAGACCACCAAGCTAAAGCGAGAGATCCGAAGGTCTTCTTTCCCAATTTCGAGTAAATAAAAGCCAGTAGCAGGTTCGGTTTCTTTTCATTAAAATCTGATGGTGGAAAAGGTTTAGGAATACCCAAGGAGGTTAGTAAATCACGCGTGACATTGCAATGTAGTAATAGATGAGAAGTTGATTCAGAAGTGCAACCGCATAAGTGACACCCCAAAGGGACCGAGACGTGAGAACGCTGTAGGCGTTCCGAAGTTGGAAGGGCATCTATAGCTATTTTCCAAATAAAGTGACGGATCTTAGAAGGGACGTCTAGTTTCCATATCCAGTCACAGGCAAAGAGCGGGTCTCCAACATGTTTATGGATCACAGTTGCTGCTGAGCAAGTAGAGAAACACCCGTCTCTGCTCGGGCCCCAGAAAAGTCGGTCTTGGAATTTATTAATCGGTAAATGGTAAGTCAGAATCTTGGAGATAGTTGCAGGGTCTAAAAGGCCAGTCAAGTCGATTTGAACTTTCCTAGAATCCCACGACCCGGCAGGAGAGATAAATCTGGCCACTGGCCATTCCAAGGAATTCCCATCCAAACTAGTCATAGCACGAGCTGCTAAAAGGGTACCACCGACCCAGTTGTCTTGCCAGAAATTGACTGATTCACCATTTCCTATTGTCCAGTTGAGACCATAATTAAACTCCGTTCTGAGCGTCATTAACTTGGACCATTGCCACGAGGGATTACCTTTCTTAACGTATTTCATAAGGGTTTCGCCCCGCAAATATTTGGCTGTAACCACTCGTACCCAGATATTGTTTGGTTCCGCAATTATTTTCCACAGAAGTTTCATTTGTAGGGCAATGTTCATCGATTCGGCCTTATGAATCCCAAGACCACCCGCCATGGTGTCCGAGCAAATTTTATCCCAATTGACAAGCGGAATGAATTTATCGTGTTTATTCCAAAAGAACTGTCTATAGATTTTATCTAGTTCATGTAAGATGGATGCTGGGAGCATAAAGACTTGCATAATGAATAAAGGTTGAGCACTTAGGGTTGCCTTGATGAGAACTTTACGCCCTTCCTCCGAAAGAGAGGAGGTTTTCCACTTTGTTAGTTGTTGTTTTGTTTTTAGAATAATGTCTGCGAAGGTGTCTTTATTCACTTTACCATTTATGATCGGGCATCCCAGGTACTTTTCTAAGTTATTCGATTGCGGAATACCAAGAACACTAGTCACCGTTTGAATAGACGTGTTGGTCGTATTTGGGGATACCTGGAAGCTTGATTTGGTCAGATTTACTTTTTGTCCAGATATTGAGCAAAAACGTTGAATGGTATTGGATAATTTAGAGCATGTCGCTTGGTTAGCTTTCCCGAAGAGAATAATATCATCTGCGAAGGCCAGGAAAGGAACTTTAATTCCCCCCCCGCCGAAAGTGAATCCAACGTCTTTGGAGACAGAAGAATGACGGTGTAGAGTTCTAGCTAAAACTTCAGCCGTAAGGATGAACAGAAAAGGCGATAACGGATCCCCTTGTCTTAAACCCCTTGTGGGAGAAAAAGGTACTGATGGCTCATCATTTACTAAGACAGAGTAAGAGACTCTGTCTGTACACACTCTTTGATCCATAAAATAAATTGTTGGTGGAACCCAAACTTTGTTAGGACCGATAAGAGGAAGGGCCACTCAACACGATCGTAAGCCTTTTCCATATCTAATTTAATCGCCATGTAGCCTTTCTTTGCCTTAGACATCCTGAAGGAATGAAAAATTTCATGTGCAATTAGAATGTTATCCTGTATGGATCTGCCGTTAGTAAAAGCACTCTGCAAAGGATGTATCAGTTTATCGAGTACTTTGGATAACCGAGCAGTTAGGATTTTGGAGATAATCTTGTATATAGTCGAGCATAAGCTGATGGGCCGGAAGTGGTTGACCGTTTGTGGGTTATCTTGTTTCTGTATTAGAGTTAGAAAGGTATGGTTGATCTGACGAAGCATTCTCCCACTGGAAAAGAATGCCTTGACTGCTTTGATTACCGAGGGTCCCACAATAGACCAGTAAGTTTGGTAAAACCCTGTTGGCATTCCGTCGGGGCCAGGAAATTTATCCGGATGGATCGAAAAGAGGGCACACTTGATCTCGTCATTTGTAACTGGTTCAGTGAGCATGATGTTGTCTTGCATATTTATTTCGTTGTCGATAACCCTTAGGTCATCATCCAATGTCTGTTGATGATTATAAGATGAGCGGAAACGTGCTCCAAAACTGGACGCAAACTCGCCCCTAATCGCATCATAATCTGTCAAGGTTGTACCCGTATCCGTGGTAAGTGTTTTGATTAATTTTCTTCCTCTTTTAGCAGAGGCAATACGATGAAAATACTGAGAGTTTGTATCATTTAACTTAATATGTTTTGTCTTGGCTCTTTGACTCCAGTACCGACGTTGGAAATCGAGCATATGCTCCCTCTTGTTAATTAGTCTCTTGTGTAAGTCGATGTCCTCTGCGCAATGGTTCCCAATTATTGCCTTTTGAAGCTGCAAGATTTTTGCATCAGTTTCAAAAATCTGTTTATGTATGTTGTTGAAGGTCCTTTTATGCCATTTCTTAGCCAAATTTTTCAGCTGTGAGGTTTTCTTCACTAGTTTAAACATGAGCGAGCCTGAGGGGTTAAGTCTCCACGCTTGTCGAACTAAGTTTGTGAATTCAGGTTTGGTCGTCCACGCCATTTCAAAACGAAATGGTTTATTATTGATATTCAAAGGCGATCTTAGATCGATGGATATAGGAGCGTGATCCGAAGTAGTAACTGGGTGTATTTTAACTCGGATTCCATCGAAAACTGTGATGAATTCATTTGTAGCTAATAGTCGGTCAAGCTTAGCAAAGGTATTGTTAGGCATTCCTGTTTTCTTTTTTTGCCAAGTAAAAGTCCCTCCATGGGTCGGAACCTCCAGAAGCTGAAGGGAGTTTTTAATTTCATGTAGTCTTAAAAAACGTCCCGGTCCAGGGGTAGCACCTCCCAATTTGTCGTTAGGAATAGCTATCTCGTTAAGGTCTCCTAGAAGGCAAAACGGTAATTTCAGGTGTGTTGCATAATGTATTATGAAGTCCCAGAAGGAGTCTTTTGACTTTTGGTCCGGTGGCGCATAGATAAGAAGAAAGGCTAACGTCTTGTCCAACCGGTGATCATGGTAATCGATATGGATCAATTTGTGTTGCACAGAAATAAGGGAAATTTCCCCTTCTGAAGGCAGGAGATCTTTCCAAAGGAGGCAGATGCCCCCCGAGAACCCCCTAGCTGGATCGAAAGCAATGTTATTAAAATCGCATTGTCGCCAAACACTCTCGTGTGGGATTTTTTTTGTTTTAGTTTCAAGAAGGGCTAACACATTTATATAGTTGTTTCGACAGAATATTTCTGTCTCCGTCCAAAAATTCCTTCTCTGGATCCCTCTACAGTTATAGGTGCATATATTCATGGAAACCTAATTTTTGTTCGTAACCGTTGGTAAAATACAGTGATTCCTAATTTTCCCATATGTGGGCTAAATTTAAGTAGATGCGGTAAACGCATTAGAGTTTTTTGTTGTTGGTCACGATAATCATTCAAAAGTTTAACATGTTTGCCGATTGGTATTTCCACCCAAAAAAACAATTAGTCATATAACGACGCCATATATAATGAAGAATATAATTTTAAGGGCAAATAGGTATTTCCACCCCAAAAAAACAATTAAAAATTACAAGTGGAAATTACTATTCATTTAAAACTAGTATAAGGTGGATATAGAATAAATGATCATGTTACTATTTATATTGATATTTTATTTATCATGTGTTAAATATATAATGAAGAAATGAAGGCATCCTCAAATTCAACCTTAATATATCCAGGTTAATTTTTATTAGTAGTGTAGGGTGGCGATCCCTTAACTTAAACCCAAAAGAATTATGGAAGCTTTTATTAAGCTTTTATTAGTAGTGTAGGCTAAATTAGTCATATAACGACGCCATCCACCCGAGCTTTGCGATGGCACTTTGGATTGGATTAGTTGCACTTTCGTCTAGTCCTGCTCTTCACCGACATCAAGTTACTCCTTCCAATTAGAACTCATTCATTTGGTGGTGTTTATTTAGTGTTTAAATTAAACTATTGAGGAAAAAAATCTCAAGTTTGGAGTGTATGGGAGGTGCATTGAGAGAGAGAGACTTGCCCTCCTCGACTTTAAGAAAAGCTTTGTGTCAACTCTTCCGGATGACCGCCTCTCTTCCTGGAAATCTAGTGAGGAGGATTGTTGTAACTGGGATGGGATTTCTTGTGACAATGTCACAGGGCATGTTGTATCCCTAGATCTTGGCCTACAACTCCTGAAAAGCAATAAACTTCGACCTACGTTGCTTGAACTGCAACACTTGGAGAGTTTGGACCTAAGCTTAAACGTGTTTTCCATGAAAATCCCAGAGTTCATTGGTTCTTTGAGCAAGTTGAAACTCTTTGATATTCCGGCTGCTGGATTTTATGGTAAGATTCCTCCTCACCTTGGCAACCTCTCTAACCTCCAATATTTAGATCTCAGCGATTCCGGTTTGTCTAGTGACAGCTTTGAATGGGTTTCTAAGCTTTCTGCATTAGAAACTCTTTATGCAGATGGAGTCAATTTCAGTGAAGCTAAGGATTGGCTTTATGCCATCAAAGGGCTTCCATTGTTATCTGAATTTGAGTGCTACAGTTGCTCTCTTCCCCTGCCTCTTTCATCGTCGACTGTTTTTGATCGTGTTAATTCCTCCACTTCTTCTCTACGTGAACTTGATCTTTCAGAAGCAATCTTAAATCCTTCGAGCCTTTTTGTTTTGATAAATAGCACAAGAAAACTGTCAACACTTGCTCTGGAAGATGTGTCTTTTGAAGGTCCATTTCCAAATATTTTTCACAATCTGAATTCCTTGGAAACACTTTACATATCGGGCAATTACACTGACAACAGAATATTCAAATCCATTGGAAATCTATCCAACTTGAGGGATTTGTATGCCAGTAATATCCTAAATCAGACATTTGTAGATGTAATTCAAGCCTTGACTAGTTTTGCTGATAGTTCATTGATCTCCTTGGGCTTGAGATCAAACAACTTTACTGGTACTATTCCTCCCATGTTTAGATTCCCATCACTTGAAACTTTGGACCTGAGGGACAATCGTTTTGAGAGCTTTTCGTCACAAAATTCAATGATCCCTCCAAAAGCTCAAGATTCATCGGATATTCTCTCCATTAATGATACCCTTCAGCATACTCCGTGTTATTTCCCTTCATATCTTCTTAATCTTTATTTGTCGTCAAATTCCTTAGAAGGTGTATTATCAGATTCATACTTCTCTAATCTTTCCAATTTAGAAATTTTACACCTTTCAGATAATACAAATTTGACAGTTAGTTTCATAAAACCTCTTCCTCAACTACAGTCAATACGTTTGAGATCATGCAAGTTGGGGCCTAATTTTCCAACTTGGCTTGTTACACAAAAGAGCTATGAGGAGCTAGACATTTCTAATTCTCTCATCTCTGGCTCTATTCCTGCCTTGTTTTGGAAGAATCTTCCTTTTACTTTACATTATTTGAATCTTTCTTTTAACAATTTCCATGATAGGGTGCCAAATCTACATTTTGTGTTTCATGTGCATCCGATAACTATAGATTTAAGTTCAAATAAATTTTATGGACCGATACCTGCTTCATTGTTTCAGACAAATAACCTGCATCTCTCCAAAAATAATTTCTCAAGTATTGCTCCCATTCCACATTCTATGAATTTCACAAGTTCTCTTCCCAACATTGCAACTACTGAGGTTACTAATGTTCTAGACATTTCTGACAATGGTTTGTCTGGTAAGCTTCCAGATCAGTTTTGGTTGTTGTTAACTTGGTTAGGTTCTCTTAGCCTTGCAAATAATAATTTGTCTGGATCAATTCCAAGCTCGATAAGAGATGTGTTGCCTCTCTATGTGTTGATCTTGAGGAATAATAGTTTTTCCGGTGAATTGCCTTCGTGGTTGGGAAATTGCACCTACCTTAGTATTCTTGATTTGAGCGAGAATAAGTTGTCAGGGCTCATACCATCTTGGGTTGGAGAAAACCTTACAAACATGGTTCTTCTATCCCTTGGGTCCAATCATTTGTCGGGTACTCTTCCTTCAAGTTTGTTTCATCTTAGCTCTCTTCGGATCATAGACCTTTCCAATAACACTCTCTCTGGAAACATACCTTCAAGTGTCCAAAATTTGATTGCAATGGTTCATGATGATGATAATTCAAGCCTGAATGTTCTGGAGGTTGATGTGTGGTTAAATAGCCGGATACCGCTAAATGATGCTTCTTTTTATCAAGCATTCATCAAATGGAAAGGGATGGATCGGTTGTTTAAGAAAACCCTTCAAATGGTTAAGCTTATTGACCTCTCAAGCAACAATTTGATTGGAGCAATTCCCAACGGCTTGACTTGTCTTTTGGGCTTAAACTCATTAGACCTGTCTAACAATCACTTCCATGGAAGTTTTCCCCAACAGATTGGCCAGCTCAAGTCTTTGGAGTATCTTAATCTGCGCAACAACAGATTTTGTGGTGAAATTCCATTCAGCCTTTCAACCATATCTGCATTGGATGTGTTGGATTTATCACACAATGACCTCTCGGGTAAAATCCCAATAAGCACCCAGTTGCAAGGCTTCTCTCCTTCTGCCTACGCTGGGAATCCGAAGCTTTGTGGTTTGCCTCTACAAGTCAAGTGCTCTGGAGATGAAGAACCACCAGTTCCACTGCCTCTTGTTGATACTGAAACTAACCGATTCGACTTGGAGTCATTCATTGGTGCCATGGGATTTGGATTTGCTTTCGGCTTCTTAGTGGCACTTGGTACATTGAGTTTCATAGCAAAGTGGAGGCATGCTTTCTTTAGGTTTGCAAGTGGGTTTGTAGACTGGTCTGCGTTGAGTCTCAAAGACATTTCGTTTCGGAGAGGTACACACTCAATTTGCCTATGAGCTTGGTCTCTCTTTACTTTTTTTTATCTCCCTCTCCTATAATATCATTTTGATCATTTTTTTTCTTCAAATCTATGGCAGGTCAATGGAGTCGGTAACTATCAATCCCGGTGCACTTCACCACAAGTCGTCGTGAATGTTTATTGCTTGGGCAGTGTGTGTCATGAATAACTTGTACTAGCAGTTAGTTGATTGTTGTACTTGAATTGGTCAATTTGCGGAGGTTCAATCTCTTTGGCTATTGTGTGAAAATGAAATCTCATTCAACTAAACATCAGGTTTTAATGCATGTTCTATTTGGGCATCAAAACTACTGACACAATTACAAAAATGTGAAACCATGAGCATCAATACATCAGCTGTTAGCTATTTCCCTCCCAACTACTGTAAACAGATGAACAATATAAAAGATGTTACTATTTGTTGCATTTGAATTAGTTAACTAGGGATTAAACAATGACTTGGTGAATTTTAATTCACAGAGTTGCTTAAAAAATTGGAATAAGTGAGACAGCAACTTGACCAACCTGACTGATTGTTTAACCGTGAATGGATTAACTTATTGGAGTTACCATTGTAATTTGTACCTTTGACTAGTTTCATTTAATTGAAAGTGAAAATGATGTAATATTCACTTTGAAACAGCTTTGATTCATCAGCACCATCACTTTGAAACAGCTTTGATTTGGTGGAACAGGCTGCAATTTGTTGGGGTTTTGACTTACTGCTATTGAATTTTGCTGTTACTGGACAATCTGTTTTCAATTAGTTTTAACTCTTGTTATTTAGGGTGTGTTTGGATTTCAAATGCATGATGTTTATAATGCAAAATGATAATGTGGTGTTTGGTTAACAAAATTTTTAACGTATTTAAATTATGATGTTTTATGGAATTTCTAAATTTTTCTTTAAGGTAATATATTATAACCGAGTAGAACTACTTAAAGCTCGAAAAATGATCGGTTCGAACTCGTTCATTTCATAAACAAGCCAAACTTGATCAAAATAAAAAGCTCGTTTAAAAATTGGGTTTGACTCGAGCTCGTTTAACAAACAAATTAAGCTTAAATATGTCAAGCTCGGTTCGTCCGGTTCGAATAACACCCCTATTTGGAGGGTGGAGGACTGGAGGTGTAAGTTTTGTGATGACTTGAAGAAAGGTTCCTACACAAGGGTGAAGTCCCATGTAGATATACTTTAAAAAAAGGTAAAGAAATTAAAAAATGTGAAAAAGAACACTAAATTGTCTAGCTTAGCCGAAGAAAAAGAGTGGAAGAAGGAAAAGGTATGCAAGAGGTCATGAGTTCAAACCTCATTCTTTTTACCCTTTTTCACTATTTTTTATTCCAACAAAAAAATCCCTATTATTAATGTCATATTTAAATCAAACTTATATTTTTCTTTTAATATTTTCATAAGATTATTAATTAGGTTGCACGAATATTTTAAAAAATAATTTTTCCTATTATAAATGTCATATTTAAAACAAATTTTATATTTTTCTTTAATATTTTCATAAGATTATTCATTATGTTACACATATATTTAAAAAAATTCTTCTAATTTTTATTCCAACCAAAATGTTTTATTCCTCTATTTTTTATTCCAACAAAAATTTCCCTATTATAAATGTCATATTTAAATCAAATTTATATTTTCTTTTAATATTTTTATAAGATTATTAATTATGTTACACAAATATTTTGAAAAATAATTTTTCCTATTATAAATGTCATATTTAAAACAAATTTTATATTTTTCTTTAATATTTGCATAAGATTATTCATTATGTTACATACATTTTAAAAAATTCTTCTAATTTTTATTCATATGAAATTTTTTTTACTATCAATGTCATAGTTAAACCACAATTTATGAGTTTTTTTTGTCATAGTTTTCAATCCTATCAAATTATTTTTCATTTACCAATGACAAATTTTTTTAAAAATTTATAATTTTCTTTCAATATTTTAAAAAAAATCTTAAACATGCTACATATACATATAAATTATTAAATTATTATATGAATTTTTGTAATAAATTATCATATTTATAGTTTTCTTTCAATATATTTAAAAAAAATTCTTTATTATATATACCGAAGATTTTTTTTTCCCAACAAACAATTTCACCCTCCCTCTGGCAAATCCTGCTACCGCCACTGGATTAAACACTTAATAGTCTCATTATTTATGCTTAAAACAACATATTATTCGTATCATATTCTACATTTTTTAGATTGTGGTATTCCTGTATCCATATTGTATTGTATCTCCGTATTTGTATATGTATCCGTATTCCCATACCCGTAGGAACCACTCACCACACATTCAAGCGAAAGAACGCAAAAGAGATCGGGTGCTTGATTTGGGTTTTTTTTTTCTTTTTTGGATCAAAATAAAGACTCATATTTTCAAGACTAATCAAACTAAACAAATTGCTATCAGGATATCAAATTTCAATCGATCAAGGGACAACAAACACAGAGAATTGGAACGGGATCGGGACCACCTGAGAATCCAAGTCATGGGAGAGCCGAAAGCCGAGCACCAAAGGTCGGGCAAGCACCCGAGAAAGGGCCCAAAGCACAATACCGGAGGGCGGAGGAGAAGAGCAAACCCTCCTAGATCTTCAATTCAGGCCCCATCTAGCTTTGATTCTTGTTTTTCTTTTGCTAGCAGGCTTTCTGTTAGTTTTGTGCACAGATCTGTGGTTGTTTTTCTGTATAACCTTCAATTTTTTTTTCGAAGATTCCGCACTAGTCTGGAGCGGTTTGCCCTGGATGTGTGAACAAGGGTCACAAAGATGAAGACAAGGAGGCGAATCTTCATCTGGATCAACTTTCCATTGCTAGATTTGAACATATTTTGGCTTGATTTGTGGAGATCTTGAGCTTCAAACTTTCAATTTTGAGGGGGCGGTGTTGATGGACAAAGCTAGGGTTTTTGGTTTCAAGGGTTATTTCACAGGTATATTTTCTTAATTTTATTTACAATTTATTTCTCCTTTAATTTTATGCTATTAAATTTAGATAATAATACTCCATCCGTCCAAAAATACATCGCCTTTTAGCACTTTGCACAAGTTTTAATAAAACACTTTACTTTAAATAAAACATCATCATTACACTAACTTTTACATAAATTTTATTATTTTTTAACACCCACTACACATTTTAATTTTTAACCAATCAAATTATTTTAAAAAGTCAACAACACACAAACCAATACAAATCATTATAACTTCCTACCTAGAAAACATAAAAGACCATCTATTGTTGGACAAAATTTTACCTCTAAAAAACCATGTATTGTTGGACGGAGGGAGTAAAAATTATACCATTTCTTTATTCATAACAACTGTTCAATACCCGCACTTTTACCATTTAAATAAATTTGATATAAATAACCGTTCAAAGAACTAATTAATTTATTTCAATATTTTTGAATTTTGACACAATTAAAATAAAATTACCATTGATTCTCATTAATATATTGAAAGTATTATCAAACTTTTGTATAATTATTATCAAAATCTTTCCAAAATATATGTATGTTAATAATAATTAATGATTTTTGAATTTGATCTAACAATCCCTGGATTTGGAACTAACAAAACAATATTTTTTTTTATTGAGCATCGCCCACCTAAATTCCAACAAGGACCACATCATGGTGGTAGTCTGGTGTACTACCATGGTGGTCTGCCTAACATCCTCCACAAAGTCCTCATAAATGTACATAAAGTAAACCAAAAAGAAAGTTCGTTTGCCTTTTTTGTGTGCAAACATACCAATGTAAAGAAACAAATTCCAAGTAAATGTAAATAAAGAAAATCTATAATAAGCTGTATATATTGAACATAGACACACATGAGAAAATATGTACTTACAAATTTACAACACATGAAAATGGGTTGTTTAGCCTTTTCCTTGTCTGTATCCCTTGTGATTCTCAACTTGTTTGGAGTGTATGGGAGGTGCATTGAGAGAGAGAGACTTGCCCTCCTCGACTTTAAGAAAAGCTTTGTCTCAACTCTTCCCGACGACCGCCTCTTTTCCTGGAAATCTAGTGAGGAGGAGGATTGTTGTAACTGGGATGGGATTTCTTGTGACAATGTCACAGGGCATGTTGTATCCCTACATCTTGGCCTACAACTCCTCAAAAGCAATAAACTTCAACTTAAGTTGCTTGAACTGCAACACTTAGAGAGTTTGAACCTTTCCTATAATGAGTTTTCCATGAAAATCCCAGAGTTCATTGGTTCTTTGAGCAAGTTGACACACTTTGATGTTTTGGCTGCTGGATTTTATGGTAAGATTCCTCCTCACCTTGGCAACCTCTCTAGCCTCCAGTCTTTATATCTCAGCAACAACAGTTTGTCTAGTGACAGCTTTGAATGGGTTTCTAAGCTTTCTGCATTAAAAATTCTTTATGCAAATGGAGTCAATTTCAGTGAAGCTAAGGATTGGCTTTACGCTGTCAAAAGGCTTCCATTGTTATCAAAATTTCGGTGCTCCGGTTGCTCTCTTCCCCTGCCTCTTTCATCGTCGACTCTTTTTGATCGCGTTAATTCCTCCACTTCTTCTCTACTTGAACTTTATCTTTCGGGAGCAATCTTAAATCCTTCGAGCCTTTTTGTTTTGATAAATAGCACAAGAAAACTGTCAACACTTGATCTGGAAGATGTGGCTTTTGAAGATCCATTTCCAAATATTTTTCACAATCTGAATTCCTTGGAAACACTTTACATATCGGGCATTTACATCGACGACAGAATATTCAAATCCATTGGAAATCTATCCAACTTGAGGGATTTGTATGCCAGTAATTCATGCCTAAATCAGACATTTGTTGGTGTAATTCAAGCCTTGACTAGTTTTGCTGATAGTTCATTGATCTCCTTGGACTTGAGCTCAAACAACTTTACTGGTACTATTCCTCCCATGTTGAAATTCCCATCACTTGAAACTTTGGACCTGAGTGACAATCGTTTTGAGAGCTTTTCGCCACAAAATTCAATGATCCCTCCAAAAGCCCAAGATTCATCGGATATTCTCTCCATTAATGACAGCCTTCAGCATACTCCTTGGTATTTCCCTTCATATCTTCGTGAACTTTATTTGTCCTCAAATTCCGTAGAAGGGGTATTAACGGATTCATACTTGTCTAATCTTTCCCATTTAGAAACTTTAGACCTTTCAAATAATCCAAATTTGACAGTTAGTTTCATAAAACCTCTTCCTCAACTAAGGTCAATACGTTTGAGATCATGCAAGTTGGGGCCTAATTTTCCAGCTTGGCTTGTTACACTAAAGAGCTATGAGGAGCTAGACATTTCTAATTCTCTCATCTCTGGCTCTATTCCTTCCTTGTTTTGGAAGAATCTTCCTTTTACTTTACAATATTTGAATCTTTCTTTTAACAATTTCCATGATAGGGTGTCAAATCTACATTTTGTGTTTCGTGTGGAGTATCCGATAACTATAGATTTAAGTTCAAATAAATTTTATGGATTGATACCTGTTTCATTGTTTCAGGCAAATATCCTGCATCTCTCCAAATATAATTTCTCAAGCATCGCTCCCATTCCACATTCTATGAGTTTCACAAGTTTTCTTCCCAACATCGCAACTCCTTTTAGTAGTAATGTTCTAGACATTTCTGACAACGGTTTATCCGGTAAGCTTCCAGATCAGTTTTGGTTGTTGTTAACTCGGTTGTATTCTCTTAGCCTTGCAAATAATAATTTGTCTGGATCAATTCCAAGCTCAATAGGAGATGTGTCGCCTCTGTATGTGTTGATCTTGAAGAATAATAGTTTTTCCGGTGAATTGCCTTCCTGGTTGGGAAATTGCACCTACCTTAGAATTCTTGATTTGAGCGAGAATAACTTGTCAGGGCTCATACCATCTTGGGTTGGTGAAAACCTTACAAACATGGTTCTTCTATCCCTTGGGTCCAATCATTTGTCGGGTACTCTTCCTACAAGTTTGTTTCATCTTAGTTCTCTTCGGATCATAGACCTTTCCAATAACACTCTCTCTGGAAACATCCCTTCAAGTGTCCAATATTTGACTGCAATGGTTCATGATGATGATGATGATGATTCATGCCTGAAAGTTTGGGAGGTTGATATGTGGTTAAGGAGCTTGATACCGCTTATTGATGCGCCTTTTTATCAAGCATTCATCAAATGGAAAGGGATGGATCGGTTGTTTCAGAAAACCCTTCAAAAGGTTAAGCTTATTGACCTCTCAAGCAACAATTTGATTGGAGAAATTCCCGAAGGCTTGACTTGTCTTTTGGGCTTAAACTCATTAGACTTGTCTAACAATCACTTCCATGGAAGTATTCCCCAACAGATTGGCCAGCTCAAGTCTTTGGAGGTTCTTAATCTATCCAACAGTAGACTTTGTGGTGAAATTCCATCCAGCCTTTCAACCATATCTGCATTGGATGTGTTGGATTTATCACATAACAACCTCTCAGGTAAAATCCCAACAGGCACCCAGTTGCAAAGCTTCGCCCCTTCTGCCTATGCTGGGAATCCGAAGCTTTGTGGTTTGCCTCTACAAGTCAAGTGCCTTGGAGATGCACCACCACCAGTTCCACTGCCTCTTCTTGATACTGAGAGTAACCAATTCGACATGGAATCATTCTTTGGTGCCATGGGATTTGGATTTGCTTTCGGCTTCTTAGTAGCACTTGGTACATTGAGTTTCGTAGCAAAGTGGAGGCGTGCTTTCTTTGGGTTTGCAAGTGAGTTTGTAGACTGCTACGGTCTGATTTGAGTCTCAAAGACATTTCGTTTCGGAGAGGTACACACTCAATTTGCCTATGAACTTGGTCTCTCTTACTTTTTATCTCCCTCTTCTATACTCTCATTTTGATCTCTTTTTTTATTTATCTATGGCAGATTAATGGAGTTGCTATCGGAGAGGTGCACTTCACCATAAGTCGTCGTGAACGTTTATTGTTGGGGCAGTGTGTGTCATGAATAACTTGTATTAGCAGTTAGTTGATTGTTGTACTTGAATTGGTCAATTTGCTGAGGTTCAATCTCTTTGGCTATTGTGTGAAAATGAAATCTCATTCAACTAAACACCAGTTTTTAATGCATGTTCTATTTGGGCATCAAAACTACTGACATGAATCGTATGAAATAAAGCATCACCATGTGAGTCATATATGGTTAAAAGTTGCATAAACGCCACTATACATTCTAAACTGTAAACTTTAGTTTATGAGACAAAGGTTTAGATAAGATGTGAGTAACAAAGACAGTGTTAGATCTTCAAAGAAACTATGAGTGCACGAAATGTGTGGTTTTGATAGCAGTTTATGAGACAAAGGTTTAGATCAGACAAAGGTTTAGTCTGGTTCAATCAGGAGCAGCAATATGTTCAGCCATATCCTTAAGATTAAATTATGACATTAAACCCACTTCATTAAAAACACTCATCACAGATACAGTGAACCCAGGAACTCGATAACAAGCGGTTTGAAAGGACCCAGAAGCAATGAACATTAATGCAAGTAAACCAATACCTTGATACATAAATTTATACAATGGGAATAGACTGCAACCTGACCGAGCACCAGCAACTAAGCCAACTGGCAGGCCCTATTCCAATCAATGGTAACCCAGAGGGAAGCCTGCCAAGGGCAACCATCAGACCTGAGCTAACCTTGACTAGGCAAAATGTTAGCCACTACAAAGAACAGCACTACACGGTCCTCCCGTAGCTCAGACAAGCAAGGTACAGATTCTTCGCCCACTTATCCTGCACACATATGTGAAATCATGCATCAGTACATCCACTGCTAGCTATTTGCCTCCCAACTATTACACAGTAAACAGTTGAAAAATATAAAAGATGTTCCATTTTTTTTGTGGGCAGTTATGCTATGTAGAACATTATCAGATAAGAGAATTTACAAATGGCAAAATCAGGTTGCTTTTGACATAGTCTTGGTTGGGAGAGAAGCACAGATTCATTCGCAACAGAGCTGCGTATTACTTGAGTTTGGAAAGATACAGCTACTGCCAAGGAGACCAACCCTAGAGCGTCGATCACGGTATCCTGTAGGCCATCCCAAGGAGTGGATTAAGGTCAACACGAATGGATCCGTTTGAGGGGATGGCTGGCTTTGGCTACCAATGTTATTAGAAATACTTTGGGGGAGTGGCAACAAGATTTTGTTCATCACTTAGGATCTTATGCAGTACCTTGCAAGGTCTTTAAGCTGGAAGTGGTTAAAAACTTGTGATTTTGGAAACAGACTCGCGACGGGCAACTACAGTGAGGCAAATGATGTCACGGATTATCTTGCAAACTATGCTTCTAATTTCCCAATTCAGTTTCAAATATTGTTTGACCCTCCCAAGTGTGTAGTTGAACTTCTGCTATGTGATGCAAGAGGTTGGACAGTTCCCAGATTGATTACTACTTGGCCCTTTTTATTAATAATAATAGTGTGTGTGTAGATGTACAGAGAATGCTGCTTCTCCTTCCGACCAAAAAAAAAAAAAGATAGAGAATGTACAACTGCATTTACCTTGACATGAGTGCTAGGAAATTGGGAGGTTCGTAGCGTTTCCTGAGTTTCATCACCTGGACTTCGTTTGGGCTTACTCAAGATAAGAGCTGTTTGGTCCAGATTAGCAGCTGTTGATGTTATACGATAACCCTTGTCCCAGCGCTTATGGATGCCCTCACTTGGATACACAAAATCTAGCTCCACAACCTACATGATACCAAAACCAAACAAACAACAGAAGCAGTCAATGACGAAACATATTTCCAAAAGATCAAAAAATAGATTATGGGTCCAAATATTAGAAGCAAGATTAATTAAAGAAAAATTAAGAGACATAAATAAAAAGGTAGATAAGCTGAACCTGATCGCTGAAGCCAGCATTGCGGGACATAACAACACCCCATCTGGATCCAGCAGTAGCCATTGAAGTCACATGGAATCCTTCCCGCCATTTTTTATTTATCCACTTGAAGGGGAAAGATTCACTTACTTTATACGATTGTTGAGTATACTGAGTGCCTGTAAATATAATGATGAGTTTTCAAATACCCTTGAATTAAATTGCTTTATGCTACATACAGGCTGAACTTTATAACCTTGCAAGCTACCATAAATGAAAAGATAAGGACATATTGGGTACAACCATAACCAACGGCCAGTTGCTTCTTATATACTCCCTCCGTTCATTAATAAGTGTCGTTTGACTTTTCGATACATTTTTAAAGGAGCTAAAAACTATATAAAATATTAATTTTTTTATTAATTTTTTTAAATAATTTGAAACTTATAAGTAATATGTATAAAATTATTATAAAAAATCAATAAAAAACTTTACATTTTATATAGGTTTTAACTCCTTAAAAAATGTGCCAAAAAGTCAAATGTCACTTATTTCTGAACGGAGGTAGTATTACTCTGAATAATTGACTGCAGCCAAAGCTCCAAACTGACTTCGGAAAATGACTTTGGCCAGAAAGAGATGAACCTCAACAAACTTTACCTTCTTCATGTTGATTCAGACAACTTCCCAAATTATTACTAGAAACGTATAATATTTTTTTTAAACTCAAAAGAAAACACACCTTTGGACATCACCACAAGAGAGTTTCCATTAGAAGACCCAGCAACTGAACTTATATAAAAGTTCTTCTCCCACTGCTCCATGATCCACTCCTGCATAGTTTAGATCATTAATAAGATCACTCTATTTCACCTAATTCTTAAAATAGTAACATACGGAGAACATTATTAATCAAATGAATAAATCCAGATCATGTGCATCCACCTTGTGCAAGAATGAAGGAGACAATTCATAGGTTTGACTTGTGAAGCCAGTGCCAGCGTCCATGACTACCGCCCAAAGGTTAGAACAAGATGAAACAGAGCTTATGAGCAAGCCATCTCCTTTCCCTTTTTCCACATGTTGTGTCAATCTAGTGTCAGCAACATTATAATGATACCTAGCAACATTTGAAGTACAGAATGATTTCAGCAACAAAAGGCAAATGCGAATGAATTGATGCACACATGACTTGTGTGATAGAAAACAACTTAATATTGGGTACCAAAATCATCAGCTGAATATGTCAACAAAACTTACCTCTGCTTCATAGGCCGTCTAGCATTGTAAATTGAGATCCACTGTGTAGCAGGAACTCCCAAACGCACCCTCTTCTTTGCTTGCTCGTCACCGTCTCCCTCATCACTTAATCTACTACGCTTGTTCCCAACCTGGATGAAAAACGGGTAAGGAGACTCATTAAGGAGGTTTCATTCTATTTGAGGAAAGGAATCACCACATGCTGGATTACCTTTTGTGCACCATCAGTATTTAGGGGCCTCACAGCTGGATTTGGTCCAATTAATCCATCAAACAGTGATATCAACTTGGAATAGTTGGGTTCTTCATCAAATTTAATATTCACCACAGCTTCAACAAATTGCTTAAGTGGTTGAGGGCAGAAATAACACATGGCTTCAGCAGGGGTACTCATCTTGTTCTTGCAAACTAGGAATGATTTATTGTCACCCTTAACAATGAAAAAGTGAAGATGATATAATCAATTATCCCCCTATATGTGGTCACAGGAAACACTAATCAGGAAAAAGAGAACTTCTCTTGTACCTGATATCCTTGCCAAGGCAACCTGCCTTTGTGGAGAAAAATCAGAGTGTATGCAAGAGATTCCAAATCATCTCTTCTGCTTGCAGTTCTTCCTAAATGAGCATGCACACTGGCATAACGTACAGTACCCCTGTTTACAAGCATAAGAGATTCAGAGTCCAAGACAAGATCTTGTCTGGGATATATCCTATGTAATTACAGGACTGTTAACGTATCCCACCTAAACAAATCAGGGCGCTGATCATATTCAACATGATGGCCGCTAGAAACATCCCTCCACTTTGTTGCTGCAATTTAAGTAAATCATTAACTCATTAAGAAAGGAAGCGATGGAAAATGCAAAGAAAGAAAACGAAAAACGAAGAAATGGTAATATGGCATGTAGTTACGGAGTTACCTAGTCCAAGGTCAACAAGAAACAGCTTTTTCTCTTGAGGTGTAGATGGTTGACCAAGCAAGAAATTTTCCGGCTTTACATCGCCATGCACGTAACTAATAGTGAACAAATCCATTTAGGTGATTCAACAGCTATTCATTCCCTAGATCTAAACAAATAAATAAACTAAAATGACAACAATACAGTTACTGGCACACTGAAAACCAAAAAAAAAAAAAAAAGAGGGAAGAAGAAGAAGAAGAGGCATAGGCATACCCTTTAGAATGCAACTTTTCCAGGATAGATAAAGCTTCGACAGCAATGCAAGCCACCATTTCAGATGACATCCTGCACATATAATAACAAGATCAACAAACGCATAGACATCACATATGGGACCCAATGTCGTTGCAGAAGCAATATGCACACATCGTGAATACCTTTTGTTCCTGTAATAAGAAAACAGATGTGTTCATCAAGTTGAAACAGAGAGACAAATGTTATGCAAGCAAGCAATTGTCACAATACTGATAAATTAATTGGAGTAAGGCACAGACGAAGATCAAATGATCATCTAATAGCATGCTACAATTACTTTCAAAACAATTTGTAACATACTGGCCAAGTGACTAAACTAGAATTTACTTCAGCCATGTTTCGAGGTAGGCAAGTTCTACAACAAAATAAAAGCAAGATACTCACGACTGCCCTGACGTATTCCATACATCCCATAAGCTTGGTCCAAGGATGTCCATAACCTGCAGAAAAGATGACCAGATGTTCAAAACTACACAAAGCATGGTATTTTAAAAGGGGAGTAAGTGGTGCATACCATCACATAATAATCCCCTTGCTTTCCCTTATAATATGCTTTAGGAATCCCATGGCTGCCTCCGAGAGTGCTGCCCAAAAAATAGAATATTTATAAATTCCCAACATCAATATTCAGTATCCCCAAATTAAATGTGTCAGTACATACTTGTACACTTGCCACTCATGTGGAGGTCCATAGTTACAACCTTTGCTGTTCCTGTGCTCGAACTTTAAAGCAACCTATACCGAGCAAATGTGAAGAACATGAACATTCAAGGATCAAAGAACATATGTGGCATAAAACAATCTATTTGAAGAGAGCAGAAGTGCAGTTTGAATGATTCACGGTCTCAAATCCACCTCCAACTCAGAAGGTTGGGTGTGACTGTGAGTGTATGGATTTGGAATGTGTTCCAATCCGGATACCAGATTCATTCATATACCCATTGCAACCCTATACCTTACCCATACGGCCATACTAATCACGGCCTAAGAGTTTACTAGAATTAGCATTACCTCCATAGCCCCTGCACCTGTTGCGCGTTCACTTCCACCATTAACACGACGGCCAACAAACACCTGACCAAAACCACCTTTTCCCAGCTTACGTTCCAACTTATACACAGGCGAACCCCCTACTTGAACCTGCAGTGAAATTGCAAACAGAACAGCTTGACGTGACTAACTTACTACAACTGGGAAAAAAAAATCAAAAGGAAAAGCAATCGAAGTTTTCAGACAAATGAACGAGTTACCCTCTCGGGAAATGGAGATTTGTTGCTGTCGTCGTCTCCAGTGGCCTTGTTAGCGCTTAAGCCACCACTGTCGTCCACCATATTTACCTTCCTAATAGGCGATGCCTCCTTCTCTTCCTCCTCCAACAATCGATCAAACTCGCTAGCTGTTTTCGATTTCACAATCACCAGCTCCGGTTTCTTCTCCTCCTCCTTAGCAGCTAACCTAGTCCTAGGACGACTGCCAGTTTTTCCCCTCGCTTCCTCAACCTTGACTACCGCTTCCTTGGCAACGGCGGTCCTGGTGCGAACGCGGTTCCCGACTAGATTCTCCGATTCCTTGCGCCGATCGTTCACAGATCGAAGGCGCTGGCCTTTACGAACCACAGGCATTGTTTTCCCATGCAATCAACGCAAAAGGCGATGAAACCTAGAGTTATCATTATCGACTTCAGCAACAGATCTCTGAAATCGAACCAATCATCCTCCGATTCGGCCGCGCAATTTAGGGCACCGAAATGAAAGCTGCTAAGGTTGGTGATTGCAGCTTTGAAAGGATAAGGTGAGTTGCGATTGCGTTTGGATTGGTGCGCCCTGAATATAGGGTTTGAAAGGGGGGAAATGGAGGAGACGGAGGAGGAGAAGCAGCAGCAGCAAAGAGAAAGACGGGAGTTGATTTCACTGCGAGGCGGAAATGGAACGCGTTGGGACGCGCGCGTGGAGCGAGGGAGGTTCGGGAGTCGATTTGAAACTCATACGAACCAAACCATCAACGAACCCGGAGGTTTGGTTTGGTGCCGAACCAAAGGCCTGACCCGGCTACCCCCTTATGTTCGGATGAGGGAGATGATAAGATCGATTGCAATGCCTTGTCACCGCTAGGGATGGCAATGGGGCGGGGAATCCCCGTTGCGAAGACGGGGATGGAAAAATTAATTCCCCTCGCGGGGACGAGGTGGAGAGTGGAGACGGGGATAGTAGTCCCCACCCCAATCCCCGCCCCGTCCCCGTTGGGGACCCCGCGGGATCCCCGATGAGAGCATAAAATCCCCGTTTTTATTTAGATTTTACCTTATTTTAAATAATTTTGCTTTTATTTTTAAACTTTTACTTTATAATTTACATTTATGAGATATTATATATAATATTTATGTCATATTTTTTTACATAACTTTAATAATATCTTATAGTTTTCTATTAAATGAGGGGAACCATGAGTTTTAAATGGGGAAACCCGCGGGGAATGCAAACGGGAAAAATTAAGCGGGGACGGGGATTCCCCGATGGGGACGAGGACCCGGCGGAGATGGGACGGGGAACATTTTTTATCCCCGAACGGGGGTGGGTCGGGGACGGGGGGACTTTTTACAAACGGGGACGGGGACGGGGGTACTCCCCGCCCCGTTGCCATCCGTAGTCAGCGCAAAGAAAGGTTGTGTAATTGGGACGATGGCTCGTGATTTGGACGGAGCCTTGATTTTGGACGTTGTTATGTCGGCTCGATAAGGATCTTGTTATGTCGGCTCGATAAGGATCTAATCTGTTGGTGGTTGAGCTGGAGATAATGGTATGGACACTCAAGACGAGGGAGGTTAATGATATGGATAGCATTATCATTGAAATCGATTGTTATCGACTCATAGGACGGTTGCAAAAGAAGAATCACACTTTTAGGGGTGTGGTTGGTTCATTGTTGCACCTTGTATTGATCGAGACTTGCCCGAGGGTTGGGAGGTGCAACTAGATTTCTGTGTGTCGGGACGAAAACCAAATAACGAACTTACTTATCAAGTTATGGGCGTCATCTATTTATTTTATTACTTCTTATGACAATTTAACTTTACCGTTCCAAGCTTTAATGGGTTTTTTTTTACAGTACGCAAGAAGTAGATTGACAAAGCGATCTTAAAGCCATTAAAAGATGACTTGGAAGACCCTACACAAAGGGTCGCTAATCAAAAAAAAAGAAAAAAAAAGGTTAATATTACAATTACATAAATTTATAATTAAAATATCTAAAGAAATTGGAACCCTTGGCTTAGACGGCTTGGTCCAAAGGCTTAGACACCTTGCATGCAAGCTGATGCAATGGTCGGATCTAGTCTAGGCTTAGACGGTTGCGGTTGTGGTTCCGGATGCGATGTCTCAGACTCGCACTATATGTCTCGAACTCAAGGTCATGAGATCTGAGATTTTGGGCATTTTTGGGAAAAAGTGTTGCTCGAGATTTTAGGTTCAGGGTCAGGAATTTGGGGGCATGTAAGTGTAGATCTTGGAGGAGTCGAAGGCATAGGTGGAGGAGATGAGGAAAAGAGCGCCAAATCAGGACAAAGAAGCACGAGCGGCCAGGAGATCGAGGGGAGCGTCTCTCCGGGGCCGCCGGAGAAGGTTGGTGAAGGTAGCATGGGAAGGAGCCGCTGAACAAGGCTGATGGAGGACATGAATAGCAGCGGTGGCTAATTGAGTTGAAGAGGGTTGGTGATGGGGACCTGGGCGTCCATGACACCCCACGCATCGATGGAGGAGGTAGGGGAGTCCCACCAGGACGTTAGATAAGGGAGAATTGACGGCGGCGGGAGCTTGGACTAGTGGCTCTGTGGAGGAAGAGGATCGAAGACGGAGGGTTGTCGCTCAAACCGACGGGGAGGAGATCAAGAGGCGTCGACGAGATCTTAGAGAGGGTGCCGCTTAGGAGGTCAAGGGTCGCGATCGGTGGGTTGTCGCATAGGCCGCCGGAGCATATGCCTAGAGGTAGGTGGCGGCGACATGTTTGAGATTTAGGGTTAAGTTTGGTGGGTTGGGGTTTTAAAGGTAGATTTAGGACTCTCCTGCAATGGAGAAGTGGATGTTTCAGCCTCTGAAGGAGGCCGGAGAACGGAGGTTGGAGGTCCGATTACCAATTGACATGGATGAAGGGGATGAACAAAAGAGGAGGAGGCGATGACTAGGGTTTTTTTGGGGGGCTACATTTCTCTCCTCCTAGGAGAGTTATTTCTTGTGTAATTGTTGTTTTCAGACGATCAATTCGCTTTGATGGTTTTTGTTAATGACATTTTTTATGAGAGATTTGGTGCTATAATCATCAAGTTTTGGATGGAAAACTCATGAAATTAGGTTGTCATCTCGATGTATTTACGTGCTAATGTAATGTAAACACTTGATTTTCTATATATTTTTTTATATGATGACAATGCTTTGAATTGGTATTTTGGGCGACAAATCTTCCTAATTATCTTACGCAAAATCGGCTCTTATACTTTTTCATTATAATCTTGCGCTTGGGGTGACACATCACCAAGTTTTAGAAAACCACTTCAAAACATGAAATTTTCAGCATAAAACCACCTCTATGATGGAGAACTTGTCACACAATCACCCAGAAATTTTAAAGTTATAGAAAATAATCTATAAGTTGTTTTTTTTTTCCTCCAAAAAATCACAATATAAAAATTAAAATTGCTTAACGTGTAAATTTGTATGAAATGGCATTTAGAATAGATCATAACATTTCTTACAGTATTTTTAAATTTTTGTTATCCATATAATAACGGATTTCCATAAATGTTTTTAGCTCGTGTTTGGAGGGCATTCAACAATCCTTATGACATAGTAGATATTAATTATGTTTAAATTGGCAAGTAGTAAAGTAACGCAAGTGTTAGTTATAGAAACTAGGTAAAAGATTCATAGTGGTTACGTAAAAACGATAATCTGATAATGGAACGTTGAAAGAATTGTTGAGGCTAACCAAATATAGCTAAAGAGTTGTTAAAGTTGAAAATCAAGGACTATGTCTGTTGAAAAATTCGTTACAAGCAAATGAAATAGAAGTCTCGTCGGACCAAACATGATTGTGACGCCAATATCAAACATGATTGTGACGCCAATATCAATGGAGGTGCGAGGGTTGTCAGGAGCGTAAGTCAACGAGGAAGGTACAAGGGTTTTTGTCATCATTAATAGAAGGGGGCCAACAATCGCCGAAACGACAAGGACAATAACGTAAAAATAGACAAAGGGTTTATCATCTTGTTAATTAGGGGTAGAGAGCAACAATGGTAACGCATTAGTCATCTTTATCTTCATTAAAAATTGTAAAAAAATGTTAGTATAACATTTACTACAAATATGCCTAAATTGACAAGTAGTAAAGTAACAAAATCTCAATTGTAGAAACTATAATGCGATTTTGGCATGTTTTGTCTCTATATTTATGTTATCGAGCTCCGTGTTTATCGTCTTACTTTGTTGTCGGTTTTCTCGTATGTTAGCACGATTGTGTGGTTGGGTGATAAAGTGTGTTCTTTCTATTTACGTCACTTTTTAGTCACTTTGGAAACGCCCTCTGGATATAGCTAGTCGAGTGAAGAGTGCATACAACCAAACCCCCTAGTTTCTACTTAGAGCGGGATAGACCGAGAAAGTTATTGTAGTAGTTGTTGTTGTTGTAGCCTTGCAGGTCAGGATTCACAATGGTTGTGTAAAAACTAGGTCAAAATTCCCTTGGTTATGCCATGCATTATAATTATGTCTAAATTGATAATTAGGGAAGTAACACGCCTAATTTATAAAAAGTTAAAAACTAAGTCAAGATTCACAATGTTTGTGAAAATGATAATCAAATCAAAATGATAACGAAATGCTAAAAAAAATGCTAGAGGCTTAACCAAATATAGTTACAAAGGTTGTTAAAGATGAAAATAAAGGACAAATACCTTTTTTTGAAAGAATTGTTAAAGGCAAACTAAATAAAAGTCAACGGAGGTTCTCATTCGATGTTTCATCAGACAATCATGATTTTGTGATGCCAATATCATTGGAGGCATGAGGTTTGTTAGAGGCGGGAGTCAACGAGGGAGGCTCAAGGATTGTTGTCGTTATTTGTATAAGAGAATCAACGATTGTTGAATTGGCAAGGAAAATAGAATCATAAGACATGAAAGACTGACTTATTGGAAAGTGAAACATCCTTATAATTATAAAAATTGTCAACATAGCATTTATATACAGTTCCACATAGACCCTATTGTCTTAAATTGTCAAATCTCTTAACATACACATATAAGTATATTGTTTTTTGGAATTACAAAGGCTCGTGAGGCGTCAGTTTTGATTGGTGCGCCAGCGAAGAGTGTCACAGAGAACAAGTGTCTGAAGCTTTGGATTCATGGACAAGGAGTCTTGAGTGGTGAAGTCGAGCAGCACGGTCAACAACAAAAATGGTCTATCAAAAGATATGTCTGAAACTCACCGACAGGAAAGTCCAGGGATATCATAAGGATATCGGAAATGATTCGCTCTATCTCCTAGGGACACTGCCATAAAACGTTGACGCATTGATGATCACCAAATTGTCTCCTTCCAACACTACACGTTGAAGACCAAGAGACTTTGAAGCCAAAATCTTCGTGTGAAGGGCCCATGCTTCAGCTTTCACCACAAAATTGTCTTACAAAAGAATGCATCAAATGCCACCAGATTTCCAATGTGATCCCTACTGTCATTGCATTTTGTTGCCGCTTCAGAAGGAACATTGGAGTCATCAAATTATTTTTGAAATTTTAAGAAGACGAAGGTTCTCATTTGATATTTCCTCTTACCGTCCCCTCTCACATAAAGTAAGGGGTTGTCCCCTTTGACACATGTGATCTCAATCCGGAAATCAGACGACAAGCTTTCTTATCAAGTTATGGCTATTATCTATTTATTTTACTACCCCTTAAGACAATTTAACTTTACCGATTTGACATTAAATTTGATGATATGACCAACCTTTGATGGCTGTTGTTAATGACATTTTTTACGAGAGACTCAGTGCTATAATCGTCAAGTTATGGATGGAAAACTCATGAAATTAAGTTGTCATCTCGATGTATTTGCCTCCTATTGTAATGTAAATACTTGATTTTCTATGTATTTTTTTAGATTTTTTTTTTGTGCAAAGGAGGGCAAGGCCCTGTATTATTAAGCAAAGAAATCAAACTAGTTCCCTAGCTGGGGGGTTGGGGGTAAGGCCCTGTATTTGCCTCCTATTGTAATGTAAATACTTGATTTTCTATGTATTTTTTTAGATGATGACAATGCTTCGAATCAGTATTTTGGGGTGACAGATTTTCCTAATTATTCTACGCAAAATTGGCTCCTATACTTCTTCATTATGATATTGTGTTTGGGACACATCAGCAATATCAAAGTCCGACTCGGACCGATGACTGGGGGTCGTGTGCATGGGCGCACATGACGCTAGTAGCCTAGCACACAAGCCGAGTGAGGTTCCGTTCTAAAATCAATTGGCGTTAGAAGGAGCAGCCCACCGACTCATATAGTAGGGCTTGTTATGTCCAACTTTCGATGTGGGATACTTTTGGTCTCATTCACATCTCTCAACAAGCAAGTTTTAAAAAACCACTTCAAAATATGCAAATTTTAACATAAAACCACCTTTAAGATGGGAAACTTGTCACAAAGTCACCCAAAAATTTTAAAGTTCTAGAAAATAATCTGTAAATTTATTTTTTTCGTCCATAAAATCACTATATAAAAATTAAAATTGCTTAGCATGCAAATTTGTATAAAATGGCATTTAGAAGAGATCATAACTGTTCTTACACTATTTTTCAATTTTCGTTGTTCATATAATAACGGGTTTCCATAAATGTTTTAGCCCGTGTTTGGAGGGCATTCAACAATCCTTATGATATACGGAGTAGATATTATGGTAATTATTTTTAAATTGGCAAGTACGGGGTAGTAAAGTAACATAAATCTCAATTATAGAAACTAGGTAAAGATTCACAATGGTTACGTACAAACGACAATCGAATTAAACTGATAATGGAACGTTTAAAGAATTGTTAGAGTCTAACCAAATACAGTTAAGGGTCGTTAGGGTTGAAAATGAAGGACAACTACATATTTTGAAAAAATTGTAAAAGGCAGATGAAATAGAAGTCTCATCGGCCTAAACATAACTGCAAAAGTTGTTAGGGGCGTAAGTCAACGAGGGAGGTGCAAGGGTTGTCGTCGTCGTCAGTAGAAGGGGACCAACTTCCGTTCTTCCGTCCGATTCCTTTGCTAACCCTAGCAAATCCCCATGGTTTCAATTTTAGGATTAGGAAAAAAAAATTATATCTACTTACATATATGGAATTTGATCAATTAAATTTGCTAAAATTTTAATTTGATGAATCGATCATTTCATTTTTTTTATTTGATCAATCATACTGACAATGTACGACCAACTTAAGCATTCTAAGCTTTTGATGACATTGATTTAACCTAGAAAAGGATATGAGATTTCGGTTCTAACAACTTCTCTTGAGTCAAATTGTAATTTTTTTTAAAAAATAAAATAACCTAGTACCATTCATCTTGTCAATAGATGAATACTTTACCAAGCACAGAGTATCATCTTTTGCCAATACACCTTCTCAATTGAATTGAAGTCTTCAATATTTATATGGGTTAATTGCACAAAATATCATGACCTTTGTAGATAGTTGCGCTTAATATCCCAATCTTGTAAGATTTCGCGAAATATCCTGAACTTTATTGTTAGTTGCGCCCTCTACCCTGTATGAGTTTCTTAAATTAATAAAATCACTAACATAATATGAAAATTACACAAAGACACCAATATTTTTCAAAAAAAAAAATATCCCCCATTTTAATCAAAATAAAAAAAGGAAATTTATGTTATACATATCAAAATGCGTGCTCTAAAAAAATTAAATAAGATCAATTACTTAAAAATAAATTTATGTCTTATCATATCTTCTTTTCCTTAAAATTATATTTTATAAAGCCATAGCTTTAATTTACGTAAGATTAATATGTAAGTACCATATTGTATGCCCAATTAATCCAGTTTCCATGAGTATATACCCGATTTTGCCTATTTTTAATATATGTTTATCATATCTTTATTAATTATAAATAGTTATCATATATTTTAATATTTCTTTTTTTTAAAAATATTTTATTTTATTTTAAAAAAATATTATATTTCATCTATGTATAGTTAGCTTTTTTTTACAGAATCTTTTTTTTAATGCTATGAAATTTATATGAAATTTTTTTTAAGATTCAATCACAAGATACCACATAAGATGTTATGTAGTTTTAGCATATACTCCCTCCGTCCAAAAATACATGTACTTTTACTTTTTAGCACGTATTTTTAGGAGCTAAAAACTATATAAAATATTAACTTTTTTATTAATTTTTTTAATAATTATAAACCTATTGATAATAAGTTTATAATTATTTAAAAAAATTAATAAAAAAGTTAATATTTTATATAGTTTTTAACTCCTAAAAAAACGTGCATGAATAGTAAAGGGACATGTATTTTTGGACGGAGGTAGTATAAAATAATATGGACCAAAACATATATATATATATATATATATATATATATAGAGAGAGAGAGAGAGAGAGAGAGAGAGAGAGAGAGAGAGAGAGAATAAATGTAAAAATCCTCATTTATAGATAGGTATATATATAAATTTATATTTTTTATAACATATTTTATTAAGAAAAATAATTAAAATTAATTATTTTAAATAATTATATTAATTATTTAAAGGAGTAAAGTTGCTATTTTCTATTTTAAATATATTAAGGGTACATTGAAAATATTTTTTGAATATGGGTGATTTTGTGTAATTTTTCCATCATCTGTGTAATTTTTAAATTTAATAAACTTATCTAGGGTAGAGAGCGCAACTAACACCAAAGGTTAGTATATTTCACGAAATTTTACAAGGTCGGAATATTAAGCGCAACTATCCATAAAAGTTAGGATATTTAGCGCAATTAACCATATTTATATTCATGTATCTCTTGATATAAAAAAAAAATAGTAACCATAAATATTTTCACCAAATGTCAGAAACTGATGGGACGTGGATGATTTTTTTTTATACAAAAATAAATCACTGTAACGTTCAAATTTTAAAAAGCATCCGCCATTTTAGGAAAGACATCCCACGCTCTCCCTCCCTCCCCCAAATTATTTTTCGTTTTCCCGCTCTCCCCCCCACTCTCTCTCCCCCCTATTAAAGCCCTCTCCTTTAACCCCCAAACCCTCCCTCAAATTTTCAATCTCCCTCCCACAATCGCCTCCGCCGCCCGGCCCTGCTCTCCGCCGTCGCCGTCGCCCTCACGATGACGTCGAAGAAGCGCCAGTCCTCTTCAGCCGCGGGGAAGAAAGAGTCCGCATGCAAGAAGCGAAAGACGGCAAAGGTTGCCGAAGATGCTCCCATAGAGGACATTGCTACCGGATCGGCCGCCTCGGATGATGAATCGGAGTGCGGATTCGTCGGAGAGCCTATCCCTGATGCGGAAGCTAAGCAACGGTGGCCTCGTCGCTACAAGACGGTCTGTATTCCTTTTTGCTGATTTCGAGTTCCTTTTCACTTTGTTAATTTTTGTTTTCTTTATGAAATTCTGTAGATCTGTAAGATGTCATCTTTGTTTTTAGTTTACCGTGATCCAAATCTGTATTTTTTTATTTAATTTTGCAGATGGACAAGGGTCGCGGTGCTGGAGTGGAGAAAGCTAAAAGGTTAGTAGTCTGAATTCTCAAATTGGTTGCTGCTAATGACTAACCAAGAGCTTAATTATAGTGAAATTGGTTGCTCCAACTTTCACAATTAACACAAGCTTCTGGGTACTAAAGATGGATCGCAAGTTTAGGACGCTCTAAAATAACAGTCATTTGTATGAGTGTCTTTGGTTTGTAAAATGTCTCCTTTTTTGTCCCTTGGCACAGGGTTGACGATTCAGATGAGCTTATGCTTGCAAAGAGACATTTCTCCCAGGCAAAAGTTGATGCAGTCACTTACAATCTCAATGATGATGCATATGTTCAGGTAAGTTCATTTGCTATGTTTTGCCTTTTGTTTCTTTTGTTTTTTTGGTTAATTGGGTTGAAAATGTGTGGCAACAACTTATATCTAAACGAGTGGCTGTAGAGCTTGGCCTACCAACAGATTCTCCATATTGAGTTTTTGTAGAATATTGATATTGTTTTTGGTACAACAACTTAAGGTGAAACTTATATATGTGTTTTTTATTATGAATGAGGAAGGTAGATGATTGAATTGATATGCGAAGGTAATTTCTTTGTCTATATAATGGTTTGTAGAGCTTGCCCTAACGAATTCGATTCTTAAAGAGGATAGTTTACTTAACTGTCATTAATGTTAGTATTTGATGAAATTTTAACAAGGTTAGTATGTTAGTATTTACCATTGCTATAGAGAAGTGGAATCATGTTGAGAGAAGTGGAATTTGTCTATCGATCTACCCTTACTCATTTATAATAAAAAGAAATATATAGCCTGAATCTTGTATAGATAAATGCAGCATTTAAGTGTTACATTAAAACGGTTTGTTATTTCAGTTTCACTATTTTTTTGGCATATGGGTTATGCATCTTGAATAGATAATTGCATGTCCAAGTTCTTATCCTATTATGTGATAATAAATGTATTTCATCTAGTAACTCTGAGACTATTGTCGCTGTTGTGGGTGTTTAACAATAAACTTTCTCTTTTCAAGGGCGAAAAAGGAAAACCGGACTACATATGTAAGATTGTTGAGATGTTTGAAGGGGTTGACAAAATATGCTACTTCAGAGCACAATGGTTTTACCGAGCTCCAGATACTGTGAGTTTTCATTCTCCTTCATTTAAAAACGTGTTATGATGTTCAGAGGAACGATACATCAAAAGAGTTAATTACTATTTTTGCTATCTTATCAGTTGATTGAGAATTGCTTCAAAGTGAGAGAGGAGAAACGAGTATTCTTATCAGACGTTGAAGATGATAATCCATTGGATTGCCTTGTACGAAAATTACGTATCATCAAAGTGCGGGCTAATGTATGTGTATCTAATTCCTTACCTTCTTTTTACGAGCTCTTTATAGAATGAAATGTACTCTTTGATGTTGACAATTGCTTGTTTTTTATGGTATTAACATTAAAGGTAGACGTGGCTACTAAAATGAGCAGCATCTCGGACTGTGATTACTACTACGATATGCTATATTCACTGCCATATTGTACATTTATGAATGCACCTTGTGGTAAATAAATTTTGCTCTCTCTTCTTGTTCATTTGACAACAAAAAGTTATTAGAATGGCTGGATTGAAATAGAATTCTAATGTATTTATGCAATCACTTGTAAATGTTTCAGATGACAATGGCGTCAGTAGTGGGGACCAGTCTACCATTTCTAGTGATCTTGATTGCGAAGTTGGTTCTGGGGCAAATATTAAATCTAATGGAAATAATATTTCCCAGTTGGATGATAAGCAAAGTTCAAAGATGAGATTGCTGGATCTCTACGCTGGATGTGGGGCAATGTCCACTGGACTTTGTCTTGGTGCAAATGCTTATGGAGTCAATCTCACCACAGTAAGTGCACTAATTATTATTGCAATCTTTCCTGATCCATATTTTGATTTTTTTTTTCCGCCATGCCTTTGTATGTAACATTATCCGTTTTCTGTGTAGCGATGGGCTATTGATTTGAACAAGCATGCCTGTGAGAGCCTAAAGATTAACCATCCTGAAACAGAGGTAGCAAAAAAGGATTTTCATTGTGCATTTTATGCCTATCATATGTGAACATGATATTTAACTATTCAATGCTAAAAACAGGTGAGAAATGAATCAGTGGAAGACTTCTTGGCACTCCTGAAGGAGTGGGAGAAGCTGTGCATGCACTTCTCTTTGGTACCAGGGAATGTAACATATGAAGCTTTGAAAGATTTGCAAAATGAAGAAGAGGATGAGGACAAAGGAGACGATGATAATGAAAACGAAGCAGCTGATGGAGATGCAGAAATATTTGAAGTTGAAAAGATACTTGCCATATGTTATGGCGATCCCAACGGAATAGGAAAGCGGGGCCTATACTTGAAGGTATGTTGTGTGGATTGTGGAAGTATGTTTTTAAATAACTGGATGAATGAATTAAATATATAGCTAGTCATAACCAAGTATGTAAACACATCTATTGACAGTGTAGGTTTCAGTCTACCCCCTAAACCTTAAATTGGTTCTGTTTTGGAGTATGATCGAATGGAAAGCTCAATAGTAGGTTGCATGGGTTGGTTCATTAAGTAACAAGTTATTATTTGCCTTTATCTTTATAATGTAGGTCCGCTGGAAGGGTTATGGGCCTGATGACGATACTTGGGAGCCGATTGATGGCTTAAGGTAAACAAATTAATAGTTGTCTTTTCTAAATTGTGTTATCCTCCTTATTTCAGCCATGGACCTAGACTGAGACTTGTACTTTTATGTTTGTTTAGCGATTGCTCAGCAAGAATAAAGGAATTTGTGACGAAAGGGTTCAGTGAAAAGATATTACCTTTGCCGGTGAGGGTTTTTTTTCATGCTTATTCATGATATGTTTTATTCACTTGAGGATACCAAGTTAGACTGAGTTTATTATTGTGTTGTCAATATAGGGGGATGCTGATGCAATATGCGGGGGGCCTCCTTGCCAGGGCATCAGTGGTTTTAATCGTTTTAGAAACAATCAGAAACCTCTCGAAGGTGATAAAAACAAACAGGTGATAGTGTACATGGATGTTGTGGACTACTTGAAGCCAAGATATGTTTTGATGGAAAATGTGGTGGATTTGGTTAAGTTTTCTGGTGGGTTTCTCGGACGCTATGCTTTAGGGAGGCTTGTTGATATGAACTACCAAACAAGGATGGGAATGATGGCTGCTGGGTCTTATGGATTGCCACAATTTCGAATGCGGGTTTTTATGTGGGGTGCTAGACCAACTGAGGTTACACTCTATAATAATCCTTTAGTGAAAGTGGATTTAAATTTTTTACAAACATTCATTGCTTATTTGATCGTTCTTTCCATTATTTGCAGAATTTGCCTCAGTATGCCCTGCCTACACATGATGTGATAAACAGAGGCGTTGTTCCTGTAGCATTTGATGTATGGACAGAATTTTTTAAACACTTTGTCATTCAGATTTTTTTGATTGCTTGTAACCTTAAAAATCTTGTTGTATCAAATTTGTGCAGAAAATTGTGGTAGGTTTTGAGGAGGGGCAAGCAGTGGATTTGAAGGAAAAGCTTTTTCTCAGGGATGCAATTTCTGACTTGCCTGCGGTATGTGGAAAAACATTTTTCTAAAAATGAAATTTGAATGGCCCTTTAGAACTTATCAACATCTTTATGGTGTAAGGTGGCCAATGATGAATCTCGGGATGAGATGCCCTATGGCAACCCTCCACAAACGGCTTTTCAACGGTTCATAAGACTGAAGAAAGATGGTAAATTCAGCTTTCAAATTTGCTTTCTTATCTCTTTGGCATTGCATTAGACAATTTCAACTTCAGTGCATATGTTTCAGTAGTTGATTTAGAAATGGACCTTAACTATGATTCCTCTTATTAATTTTGTGTTATTTCCTTGTTTATAGCGTCATACACTGCAGAAATGGACGATTCATCAGAATATACACCCCTTCTTTTAGATCACAGGCCTCTACAACTCAATGATGATGATTATGCCAGAGTTTGCCATGTACCAAAGAGAAAGGTAGTTCTAAGTTCTTACATAGCCATACGGATCAATAACATGCTGCTTTATAGCGTCATTTCCCTTTGTGCTTACCATATGGTAAATTGAAATACAGGGGGCAAATTTCAGAGATTTGAAAGGTGTGCGAGTGGTAGGCAATAAAGCCGAATGGGAGCCAGATGTTCCAAGGGTCTTATTGCCTTCTGGGAAGCAACTGGTAACAATTGATTTTTCACAATATTTTTTTTTATCAAGCATTTTATGTTTGGATTGTATCATTTGAAATTTTATTTTCTTCAAATTTAGGTCCCAGATTATGCAATGAGCTTTATAAAAGGGACCTCATCCAAGTAAGTAGTATTAGTAGACTATTAGACTTCATTAGTTCTTTGATGCCTTTGAAAATTATCATGTAGTCATAGTAATTTATCATCTTTGCACAGACCGTTTGGCCGACTGTGGTGGGATGAGACTGTGCCTACTGTTGTTGGGAGGGCAGAACCTCACAACCAGGTAACATATACCTGCACACAGTTTTGTTGGTTTCCTATAACTAGAAACAGTTCATCTAGAGAAGCAAAACTAATGCTTATGAAATCTTGTCTTTTTGATAGATTATAATGCATCCTGAACAAGATAGGGTGCTAACAATAAGGGAGAATGCAAGGCTTCAAGGTTTTCCTGATCATTATAAGCTTTGTGGTCCTATTAAGGAGCGGTGAGTTGACTATGGATTCATCTACTCCAACAGAATTTCTTGCCTGAAACTTCTTTTTATCAAAGCAAAGTCTTGACAGAAATCTTTCTGATTTATACAGATATATTCAAGTGGGCAATGCTGTTGCTGTACCTGTTGCACGCGCCCTAGGTTACGGCTTGGCTAAGGCAAGCCAAGGTGACATCGA
Organism: Persicaria tinctoria; assembly: GCA_037127255.1. Lineage (NCBI taxonomy): Eukaryota > Viridiplantae > Streptophyta > Magnoliopsida > Caryophyllales > Polygonaceae > Persicaria > Persicaria tinctoria. Next base: position 3,923,428 of record JBANSL010000014.1, read on the forward strand.
CACTGAGCCTTTATTCAAGCTACCCTCGGATTTCCCTAGACTCCAAGGGCCTGCTCCTTCACCTAGCTCTTCCGAGCAATCATAGATTGTTGTAATTCCCAAGATCTCTAATATGCTGAACTGCCGTAGTGCAACCATTTGAGACAATTGTTTGTAGTTGAAGCACTAGAGTTGAGAAATATTGATTGGGGGTCAAACATTTGAGACAATTGTTCCTGTTTAGCTTTGGAAATCATATACTATTTACCATTAACACAACCTTTATTTAACTCATTTCTTCTGTTTTGCTAGTCTATTGTTAGAACTTCATTTTTAGTCTCTTGTAGTAATTGTTTTTTGTCAACAAAAGTTTATTATTTTTTTGACAAATTTATTCAAACAAGGTTAGGACCAAGGAAGATATAAACACTTTAATGGACAGTGATTATTTGAGCTGAACTAGATGAGTGAGGCTGCCTATGATCAACTTGTTTAGTAAAATGAACGATTTGAGTCGAGCTTAAGTTAAGCTTGAACTACTCATCTGGAAGAGATATCCCTTCAATTTCTTCTCTTCACACTCCTCAATTTGAATTTAACTTTAAGTGTGCTACTACTTGACTTTTTATTAGTGAATGATTCTTGTGATAAATAGGGATTATATGAGCTGAGTAGCTCGAGCTCGACTCGATAAAAGCTCGGGTCGAGCTTGTTTATTTTCTAAACAGATTGAATATGAGCACATTTTTAACCTTGATGTAAAACTCACCTCACTCGATTTAAGCTCGAACAGCTCGAATTTTGTGAAATTTCTAAAATTTCTTCCTATGATTTGCGCAAGTTGGTTTGCTTAATGCATGAAAAAAACTAAGCTAAAACTCGTATGTTTCCTAAATGAGTCGAGTATGACTATATGAGCATGTTTTTAAACTCGAGTCCAAATTTAGTCTTGGCTATTGTTGAATATGAATGAGGAGGTTCAGCTCGAATGAACTGATAAAATTTTCATTTAGAAACCCAAAATTCATCAAGAAGTTCATATTCACTATGGATCCAGAATCCAAGGACTGAACAAACAGGCATCAAAAGATGATCCTATATAAAAAAAAGATACAGATCAAAGCGAACTGTGAAAGAACTAACAATGCCAATTTTCACTTAAGAGCTGGTTGTGCAGAAGGGAGCGGCGACAATCGGAGCACAGCTTCCTCCGCCTGAGTCGGGTCGGATCTCCACAGCTGCAAATTGCAACAGCCGATAACCAGAATCAATCCTTACAAGTTTCAATCATAAACAACATTCGAGATGCAGAAATTGCGTACCGGGTCTTGCAGTACTGGCTTTGTATCGTCCTTGGCGATCACAAATGGAGGTTTCATCTCTCCCTTCAATTTCTTCTCTTCCAACTTATTCCCTTTCGCTGATGCTTCCATCTCTTTCCCTCTCGGCTGAATTAATTTTTAGGACCCTTTTCAATTTCCACCCAGAAAATTAGGGTTTATAGTCCCTTGCCCTTCAAATGGAAAGGGTATTTTCGTAAATCATGGAATAAATTTGGGGGTTTTCCGGTAACCCAACATCGTCGCCTTCCTAAGGGCGTACCGTACCGTACCCTCTCTGAAATCCGCCATCTTTGGGTTTGAGCTATCTCACTCTCAGTTCAAATTGATGATTTCGCGCCAAGTACTAGCCATTTTGCAACGGTCAAAAACCACGAAGGAGCTTCTTCAAATACACTCCGTGGTGTTGAAAACCGGTTTGGATTACCACCCGTTCATCGTCTCTCGCTTTATACTTTACTCTTGTTCGATTTCTGTCGATTTCAGCCGCTGTTTCTTCGGTAGCTTACCGATTGTCCCGCCAATTTTTGCCTGGAATACGATCATTAGAGCTTATACTAGTACTTCGTCTTCCATTGAGTCTGTCAAATTGTTTGCTGAGCTGTTAAGAGTTGGACTAAAACCAGACAATTTCACCTATCCGTTTGTCCTTAAAGCTTGTGGGATTTGTTCACTGGCTGCTCATGGCAGTGCAGTTCATTCATTGGTTTTGAAGGATGGTTTAAGGTCTGATAAGTACATAGGGAATACCCTTTTGAGAATGTACGGAGCTTGCAACGAAATGACGCTTGCACGGAAGGTGTTTGATGAAATGCCTCACACAGATGTTGCATCTTGGAGTTCTATGATTGCAACTTATGTGGCCTGGTATGTTTATTGGCCTCCATATATCCTTTTTCTTTCCCGTGAGTGTTGTGCTATATTGGTTAGTACTACTTAGTAGTTCATTGTTCAGTTAAAAAGTCAAATTTACTTGTGACTCATGAACAGACTAAATCACATCTTTTGCTTCTTGCTTTTCCATAAATTTGCCTCCTTCGGTGATCGAGCTTTCCATAAATTTGCCTCCTTCGGAGCTATTGGTTAGTACTACTTAGGGTCAGTTTGGTAACACAGAGCTGACGGGGTAGCTGAAGCTGATAGGGTAGCTGAAGCTGATGGATTAAGTGTGTTAAATATATGTTAAATTGGAGTTTTCATAAGCTAGTAAGGTGTTTGATAACCCAACTGATAGAGTAGCCGATACAAACTAGATGATCAAATAAGAGAAAATGAATAGAATTCTGAAAAGCTTGCGGTTAGTAGCCGTTGAAAATTCAATTTCAAATACTAATTAAATTAAAATCTTATATTTAACATATTTAACACTATAAATTATCAAAACCAAAAGCTCCGAAAAACTACATGCATTGCCAAACGGAACCTTAGTCTTGGTAACAGAATGGATATGGGCATGGAATTTTGATATAGGGTGTGTGTCAATGATTCGTACGAAGATTAGAAAGGTGGTATGGAGGTATGGGTATGACTCATACCTGATATCATTTTGATACCTATACCGGACCATTCCAAACATTAGGTATTGGTTTCTGATACCTTGGTGTGGATACCAAACAACCCCATAGAATACCCTTTTCTTCTCTTTAGTTAAGTGGTTTACTACATGAGAGGTTGGTCTATGTCCTACTTTAACCTTGAGCAATTTTTATTTTTATTTTCCTTTTGCACCTGTATCACTCAGTTTAATGTTGTTTCTCCTAAGATGTGTCCCTCTTCATCTGTGTATTTGTAGCAACTGCCCCATTATGGGTTTGATGTTGTTCTACGAGATGAGGAAAATGTGTGAGACGCCCAACTCTGTTACACTAGTAAGTGTGCTATCTGCTTGCAGCTCTGTCCTTGAACTAAGTTTAGGCAGATGCATTCACGCGTACATCATTGTGAGCGGTATAGAACTAGACGTTGCACTTGGAACCTCCCTCATTGAGATGTATGGTAAATGTGGTGAAATACAGAAAGCCTTACAATTGTTCAGCTCAATGAGTGAAAAGAACTTGCAGTCTTGGACGATCATGATCTCCGGCCTGGCAAACCATGGTTACAAAGAAGACGCGCTTGCTTTGTTCACCAAAATGAAAGAGACAGACTTGAAACCCGACAGCATGTCATTTTCAGCTATAATATCAGCTTGCAGCCATCTGGGTCTCGTTGAAGAGGGCCGCAGGTACTTTTATCAGATGACTCGAATACACGGTATCAAGCCAACAATGCATCACTACGGATGTATGGTGGACTTGTTCGGACGAGCTGGTCTGATTCAAGACGCTTATGAGATCATCAAGAACATGCCAATGAAGCCCAACTCCGTCATCCTAAGGAGCCTCATTGGATCATCCAGGAACCATGGGTTTAACTTATGTGATGGATTGGAACAAGCCTTGGTTCAGCTGGAGCCCGAGCTCGGAGCCAACTATGTCCTCGCAGCGAGCTTGTTCTCGTCATCCGGTTCACATGATAACGCCGCGGGTCTGAGAGTGGACATGAAGAACAAGCATCTGAAGAAGGTTTCTGGCTGCAGTTGGGTGGAAGCAAATGGTGGTTGAGCATGTTGCAGTACAGGTACCTCATCAACTACTTATGGGCCATGGGCCATGGGTCTTGATGTAAGTTGGGCCGGATCCAGCCCAAATGTACCATAGTTTTTACTTTTTTAATTTTTAAATAATTAATTCCAAGAAATGAGTGGTCCTTTGAGATGTGGGAGGGGACAAACAAAGTGACAAATCATCTGAATTTGAAGCCGACCCAACAAAGAAAAATCATAAAAAACAGAGCCGAAAGCAGTTGGCCGGTGCTTCATGTCACTTCAAAGCCTTTTATTTCTCCCACTCACTAAGGTAACAATTTGAGAGGATTTTTCGGATGAGAATACGAAGCTTTGTGTTCGAAGGGCTGAGATGGTGAAAAGCTTTGGTTCAGAGTTGAGACACGGATCGGTGGTCCGACCTTGCAGCAAGTCAGCACCGGATATTGGTGTTGGTTTCGATGAGAATCTGCTGGTTCGTGTATCTGATTGATTCGATTCACTTATGGATCAGTACGATTAAGAATATAGATGCGACCTATCATCATCCTTAGGGATCGTCAAAAGACTTATATTCGTCCATCGAATCCACTTAAACCCATCCTTTCGGATCTGTTAGACCATCTCCAACATTATTTTTGCTTCAACTCTAACCGCTTCCATATTTATAAGATTTGAAAAATGATTTACTTTTGAAGAATGCTACAGATTTATAAGACTATTTTTTCTGCTGTTTTCCTATTTTGAAAAATGAGATGATGAATCTGTTGGATTGAAAAACGCCTTAAAATTCTCCAAACACTCTAAAATCTCCAAAATTGAAAATCTTTTGGAGACGCTCCACTTGCTTTTCACAGCTAAAGCTTATTTGTATGCAAAAATTTTAGGTATTTGGAAGAAATTTCTGCTGCATCAGTAAAGCAAGATTCGATTGACGAAACCAAATCAACCAACCCGATCATTATACAAACAGAATTAACTAATACATGTATATACACACATAGAGAAAATCCAGCAGCCATGGGAGCAAAGCAACCATTAATTCGGATCAAAGACGACGAAAATGGATCAGCGCTTAGAAAGGAGGGGGAACCAGCGCTCCTGGAAGGAGGACTGGAAAGAGATCATGTAGATGAGGAAGAGGAGGAGGATGCCGACGCCCCAGGGGGAACCACCGGCGCGGTGGATGGAGTCCTGCTCGGGGAGAGGGATGGCGAAGGGGAAGCGGTCGGAGGAGGAGAGGCAGTGGACGGCGAGGAGGAGGACGACGGGGAAGGCCAAGAGGAGGAGCTTCAGCTGGTCCATCAGGTCTTCGAAGGCCGACTCGTAGTTGACGTACCATGAGAACCCAAGCAAGGTAAACAGCACCAGGAAGACGAAACATAGCTGCAGCGGTGGCGGCGACAGGTTCTCCCAATACCAGCTGCTGTACCGATCCCTCGACATTTCCGATCCGATCCGATCTGCAGATCAGCTGCTTGTTGGAGGGTGTTTTGATGGAGATTTAAAGAAGAGGGTATGGAGGAGTGTGGAAGAGGAAGGGAGAGTTGTGGAGAAATTATGAGGAAATGATGGGTTTGTGAGTCTCTAGATGCTGGTGGAAGTTTGGTGTGTAAATGATTCTATTGGGATTTTGGCTGAAGTGTGTGTGCCTATATATATATGAGTAGATAATTAGATTGGATGGATGTGTAATTTTGCACTTAATTAGAAGTTGGATTATAGGGGCAAAGTAAAGTTTTATGCGTTGAAAATATTATTTTATAAAATTTTATAATGTTGTCAATTTTTATTGTATTTTTAGGGACAAGTGAAAATAATTTCGGGTATAAATAAACATTGAAAAAAATTCAAAAAAATATTTTTAGATTCTATACTCTTATGTTAATTTTAAAATATTTTTAGATTCAAAAAAGTATTTCAAAAAAATTCATTAAAATATTTTAAAAAATGTTTTAAAAATATTTTAATTTTAAAATAAACATATTTTAATGTATTAAAAATATTTTTAGATTCTATACTCTTATTTTATAAAATTTTTAGATTCTAAAATTAATGTTTTAAAAATATAGATAATTAAAATATCGATACTTTTAGAAAATAATAATAATTATTTTCTAAAATATGATTTTTTATAATAAAATTTTATAAACATAACATAAGGATATAGAATCTAAAGATATTTTTTTTAAATTTCAATATTTATTTATATATGATATAATTTTGTGTTACACCGAAGGGAGTACTGGACGGGAGCAGGGATCCTGCCCGATTAATATAGGGTTGATTAAAAACCTAGGAAATTTAGAGACGTGTAGAGCGATTATTGCAAGGGATATGATAATGGTCTCTTCCATAAAGTTTGCATCCGGATTTTCAGCCCTTTGTTCAGCTTGATTTGGGAAAAAGGTTGTTTATTTTTGTTTGCAAAATAGCTTGAAAGTTTGAAGTGTGAGGGAGTTCATAGTATTAGATTTGAACTCCGAATTTCTTGAATTGAGTGTTAGCATATATCACAACCATTGCTACATCAAATTTAACAATAAGTAGTTATAAATATTGACTGAAATGTTGATGCAATGCAAGGTTGTTATTGATGACCTATCAAAACCAGATGTAAACGTTAATGAATATATAAAGATCGATTTTATATCTATCTACATAAACTATTAAAATTGAATAATTTTGCTTCTTTTTTTTGGTCTAAGTTGAATAATTTTGCTTGTGTTCTTCTTAACATATTTTTAGGAATTTCAATCAATCACTATTTTTTTTTATATATTTCATTTATCGTTTAATTAAACATTAATTAATTAATTTTGGATGAAGATGGTGATTAAAAAGGGATTTTGACATAAAAGGTTTTTAATATATTCATTTCTTAAATCATTGTTTATATTTTGATTAGAGAAACCATTTTGATTTTTACCCTTTCAATAGTTTTATATTTTGAGACTATGGGTGTGTTTGGTAACCGTAGCTAGAGCTGAATGAGTAGCTGAATAGGTAGCTGAAGCTGAATGGTTTATTGTGTAAAATATGTTAAATTAAGCTAGTACTGTGTTTGGTAACCTTAGCTGAATGAGTAGCTGATAAAATTAGCTGATAAAAGAGGAGATTTGTGTATATAAAAGGAAAAGTTCCGAAAAGTTGGGATGGGTAGCTGGTGAAAATTCAATTAAAAAACGCTAATTAACTAATAATGTTAGCTTTATTTAATTTAAAACTATATAATATTAAAACAAAAAATTCCAAAACGCTACTGGTGTTGTCAAACACACCCTATATATGCCTTAACTATATCCTTTGCTTCACCCTAACCCACCAACACCTATCCTCTATAAATTAATTTATTATATTTGTCATCCACTTTTGTGAAAAATTCCCAACATCATCCTTCAAAAATACAATATAAGATTTTTAAATTAGATGCACCTTAGTTTGCATTTTACAATACATACAGCCATCCTTAAATCATCTATATAATTTTTATTTTTTAAAATTTTAGATAAAATCAAAACATCTTTTTTCTTAATATTCCTTTTATTACAAAAATAAAATCTTTTATTAATTTACAATTTTATTAAAAACGTGGCATGCCGCAGAAATGGTAGCTGAAAATTCTTGTTTAATCAGCGGCAAGACAGAGAATTTTAACTTCAACTTTAAAAGTCAAATCTGTTCCAATATAACGATGAAACATTATTCTTTATACGCTCTTTCTTTAAGGCATAGGTTAAGAAGCCTAATTGAGAAAGATTCCTATCAAAATAAAGCAACGATCCTAAAAATCAATATTAAAAAAGGCTAAAATAATTAAATTAAGAGAAATAATTTATAATTAAACTTCTTATCCTATGCTCAAGGAACATAAGATAGAAAATCCGTTTATATATATATATATATATAAAAAAAAAAAGCCGTCACTATCTTACCTCTTAAGAACACAAAAAACTTCCCACTTCATTTTTTTTTTTATCAAGCACACATCAATCAACCAACCTGGCCCTTAATATAAAATTATCATGTACGTATATATTCAATTAATAAAACTGAGGATCATCACCATAAGCAAATATATGTGATTAATCGATCAAATGCCACAGGATTTGAATTTCAATATGAATGGTGACGATGTACATTGTACTATGACTTTTCCTTTAAGGCGTTGTCATGCATATATGATATGTGGCTGTGATAAATAGCCTCTACCAATATTTACCTACTCCACTAGTGCAATCTCATATATATCAATTCTAGTTTCTGGCCATAAAATCAGTATGTTTCTGTTCCTTCGCAAAATAAGTGATAGGTAGACGTACAATCTGTTTTTTTTTTTTTTTTTTTTTTTCCAGTGGTCTATCTTCGGCATTCAGTTGACGTGGTTAGTATAGTGTCTCATCCAGATCGAACTATGTATTCTCGTTCGAAAGGACACCATTGGGTGATGATCCAGCAGGGTCTGATCTCACAAAAAATATGGTCTGTTTAAAAAAAAATCATAGGTAGACACCGTGTTCGAGTTTGGACGCCTTTATCCTCGGGTTCCGTTTTCGCCATCTGCCGTTAGTATGTTGGAAATAAGTGATTGTTTTTTGTGTTTCTTGTTTCATGACAGTTTGTTAGTCAGTCGATTTCTTCAACCTCTTGAACTACCAGATTTTTCTAGTACTTTGAATCATTTCCATATCAAAAAAAAAAAAAAAAACGGTAGACATTATGTTAGATACTTAGATAGGTCAATCAAGGTTTATTTTTATTTTTATATATACATATATTTTTAACAGTAGGTGAAAATTAGAATGTCTATACCTAACCGATAGTACATTCTAGATCATCCTTACACATATATGGTTTCAAGAAAATCCCTCTTAAAGGGTACATCATCAAATTCTAACTATAATCATTCATGAAATCTGCTGCTTAGATGTAATGATAACCTTCGGTCTTTAGAGACTGTGACAAAAATATCCTCAATAGTTCTTAAAATCTCTCACAGAACGTTGTAAGTAGAATGCCTTCTCTTATAACCATAGCTTCAACTTGCACGACAGTTAACTATATATGATAAAAATATTTTATATAAATTCATTTCTGACCGGCTTGATCATCGATCATCTGATGACAGAGTTAGTGTTATCGAAATAAAAGTGTAGCTCGTTAGCTTTGAAGCCAAATCATATAGATCTCACACCTCATCTCATAAGTATAATACCTTCTATTCTTCCACCACCTCAATCTTACCACTAGAGCACCGTAAATACATTTTTTCCCCGAAAAGATTGTAATATAGAAAATATATACTGTAATATTCTTTTATTTGTGGGGCTAATTTAGAAAATAGGGTGCATGACTTTTGCCTGTGGATTGATGAGGCCTTGAGGGGGTGGAACTGTGGAAGTGCTTTACTTGCAGAGATAGGAAAAATTCCTCCTTTTTTCTCAGCTACAAACCGATCTCCTTTGTATACTTTCCCATTTTCCACGTCATGGCCGGTCATCTTGATCTTTATCTCAGCCAATGAATACTTGCCACGTACTGCCGACCACCATGTTTTTTTTTTTTTTGATTAGGTAAGAATTCGAGTTCAGACATATCTGAAACTCGAGGGCCGGACGAGCCGGCAGGCGGGAAAACCGTCTAAACATCGAAACATACAATACAATAAAATATAACGGTGCAAATTCAAGCAAACGCACCCTACAAAAAACGAAACCAAGCGGACCAAAACAAACAGATCTGGACGAAAATGACGGACGAAGCCAAGCCCCACTTTAAAGCAGAACCGTAGGCCAGCGATACATCAGGACCCGATCATCCTGTGGGCAGTGAGGACGAAACTCCAGGGAAGCAATCAACCCGAGCAAAGGAGACGCCGCGATACACACCGCCACGATCCCAACCTATCCCGACTCCGAAAGTCAGAACCACATCCAAGGAAAAGAACGCCAAGTCACGCCGTTGCAGAGCCGCACACAACCAGAGTAAAGAGCACCTAGAAACCCTAACGGGATTTAGTCAACCGAAACGGGATTTAAAACACGCCAATACAAACGAGGTTTGATACCCTTGCGGGGTTTTAATAAATAAATTAATCCAAAAACATAACAATATACTTTGGATTAAAGGAATGATTAATTGTAAATGTATTCCTTTTAAACTTACCTACGAGCTGTTTGAACAACTTTTTTTTTTTTTGATTTAGGGCTGCCTCGGGCCCACGATTTATCTTGGGCCCCAAGCACTAGCTAATGGGCTGCCCCGGGCCCAAAGCATAGCCTTGGGCCAGAAGCACACAAACCCTCAGCCAAGGGAAATCAGACATTGGAACGATACAGAGATGAACATGTCCCCATGGCAACAGCGGCAACCCCAAGGCAGAACCACCAGCGGAGGCTCAGATTGGAGCAAGCCGAGCAACCAAAGGGAAGGGACGACGGGTCGGGAACGACTGGTGGATTACAAGATTGGACAATTTGAGAGCGATGGGTCTGGACACGGTAAGGAGCCAGACCCTGGGGTGTGAACCGTCGACCACCGTCGCCGAGAAGACGAACGACACAGGGGGAAGGATCGGGAACCTTCAAAGAAGGCAGTTGAAGATGCGTCCAGGCAGAAGGCACACGGCCACTCCAGCCATCGACACCAGCGTAATGAAATCGAGAACAGATCGAAGACGAGATCCGGGAGCCCGAAGAGAGAGGGACGAATTTTCGCACCTTAGAACCGAAATCAAGGGCAAGGTGAGACGATTTGCTTGAGAGCAACTCTTGATTCGAAACCAGTGACCCAAATTCGGAAAAACCCCAAGATGCAGGGACTTTCTGGGAAGGACGAAGCCGGAGACGACCACGGGGTAGTCCCAAATGGACGGGGTCCGGGGGTGGAGGCGGGAGGAGATCCGAGAACGGGGTGAGACCGTGGTGAGAGGGGGTACGAGACTCGGGCTAAGGCAGCCGGCTGGGACTGATTTTTTACCTCCGGAGAGGTAGTTTACAACCTCCGAAGAGGGGTTTCGCAACCTCCGAAGAGGGGTTTGTACGGGCCAGGCCAGAGGCCGGATGGTGTTCGACAGGAGGCTCCGAAGTGGACGCCGACTCCCTCTCTCTCTACTTTTTATTGCCGACCACCATGTATTTCAAAGCCGGCCTATTTCAATTGTTTAATTATGTTTCGACCAAAAAATATTGTAGTTAGGTTTTATCCTCCGGAATGTGCATGATAAGCGTAGGATCCATCGGGTCACGGGAAACCCCGACTCAAACCCTAATGCAGAGTTATGGATTGCGATTTAGTTTATGCGAGTCGATGGGTTGATAAGTCGGTAGGTTGACTCGCTCGTTCATACAACTAGGTGAAATTGGCCGAGTTGTCAAGTTGATTGGCTAGGTTTGTGTTTTTTTTTTTTGGTAAATTACAGAAAATCATCAATTAAATATTGATATTTTCACTTAATCACCTGATAAAATTTGAAATTACACAAAATCATCGTCAAATATGATTTGTTAACAAATCGCCACCCAAACAAAAACATTCATCAAAATATCAATAAAAATGACTAATTTACCCACACTTTTTAATCACATTTTCTTTTCATACCTATTGAAACACCTCATACTTGTAATTAACCTAAAATAAAAAGTATTTCTTTATCCTACCGTCATAATTCATATACCAATAAGACCTTGAATTTGTTAAATTTTAATAAATATGCATCTAGTATGTACAAATGCAGATGTTCAATCCCTGGGCATTTACAATATTTTATAAAAATCTTGATAGAATTTTATCATGGGTGGTGATTTGTTAACAAATTGTATTAATGGTTAAGTGAAAAACTTGATATTTGGTGGTTTTGTGTAATTTACCTTTTAATTTTTATTTCCCACGAGTGCCATGTCTATTTTTAGGAGGTTGATACGCATACACCCGATGTATGCCTGTAGATTATACACCACCAATGAAATTAAGACACCTGTCCAAGGAAAATTAATTTTCCCTTTCTTCTATCCCGCTCAACTTTTATTCGGCGGCAACGGTTACCAATTTGCATCTCCAGGAGAATGGTGGCGCCAATACACAACGGCAATGGGTTCTCAATCACAATCCATCCACCAGATCAACTCAAATTCTCTATTGAACATCGACCTCCCTAGCTGTTCTCGGGCAACCGAACGACAAGGCTTGCTCGATAGCCTACCCGGGTATTCTACTGCTATGTCCATGCTCCTTGTATAATGCAATTCCTATTTGCATATCCTTCTTATCATTTGCTTTGTGATGAATTGAATCTAAATCTCTTTTCAATTTGATGGTATGATAAATCTAAATATCCTAGATTGATTGCATGCTACATGTTCGATGAAATGCCTAAATGAGTTCTAGGTCACAACATACCCTTAAACTTGGTATTTAGGCTCTGTTGGATTTATATAAATGAATGTTTGTATAATTTAGTTTTTCATACAGGAGAGTTTTGTAGCAAAACAAAATTTTCTTGAAAGAAAAAGTTAGTCTTCCATAGAACAGATAATCTGTTTTTTGTGTGTGTTATATACAGGGAGTCCGTGTTGTGAAGGAATGTCAAACAACAAAACTTAAGTTTTAAAAATGAAGGGAAAGGTCAGCGTTTCCTGAGTTAGATAGTCCCAAAATTCAAATACAAAGCCTACACAAAAATAATTCTGAATATTGCATGTGAAGCAAGACAGGAAACAAGTCATCTCTCTAGATATCAATATATCATCAATTCAAGGGACTATCATAATCAGAAAGTTACAATTACATGGCAACAAAATGATGACCAGACACTAGCATCATCTTCTAGAGATGAAAAAGTTAGCAATATAATCCAAATGATCCAAGATTATATATATGAAAATACCTAAACCACAACTAACCAGCAACAGATTCACCAACAGTGGATCCGGTACAAGAAGGAATAAGCAGCCAACAGTAGATTCACAATAAGTTTTAACCAAACTGAGAAAATGAGGAGGTCGATACAGAACTAACCACAGGTTTAGAGGCAAAAACTAAATGAAAATAGTGGAAGGAAGAAACTTAATGATCAGTTGCAAGAAGAAATTTTTACTCAATTATGCAATTTTAGAACTTAGTGGTTTACCAAAATCACCAATGCAACATGTAAATAGGGGATTAGATAACCACGTTTCAGAATACTTTTCAAACCTGAAAATGAGGGCTGCGCAGGCAACGAGCTATATATCTGAAAAGAGGAATAATGCATAATTAAGTAAAAATTTCTCAGTTTATCTGAAAACGGGGTTGCGCTGAAATTCCATAGACCGTGTCACCTAGCACTTCGTCCAACTCTGTTAAGAAAACAAGTTCCTTCTGGCAGTTAATGACAGGCCAGTATTTCAACAAACCCCTAATCATGATATCCGCCAACTTGTAATCTTTTTCGACAAACTGAGTAATACAGTAAGACAATTGCAGCTGGTACAATCCATATGTCTTAGGCTTGTGGAGTGGAATTAGAGCCCGCACGAGAAATAGCATATGTCTTAAATACATGTTTATTTTTTAAATAGCTTTAGGAAGATATGATGGCAATTGTAGTATAAATACAGAGCTTGTATAGAGAAATCAGATTGAGAAAAATAAACAGAGTAAAATTGATTTATAACAAACTTTTCTTCCTTCCCGTTCTGTTTGCTATCTGTAACTGATTATTGATCTTTTTGAGCTTGATCATCATCCATCCATGAAATATAAATGATTATTTTGTAATTATCTTGTTTTATCTTTTTACACAACAACTTTCCGTGAAATGAATTTTGACCTAAATGAAGATGCAAATAGTGCAAGCAACCATGAGAGTGACAATGCCACAGAACCGGTTGTTGGTATGTGCTTTGAGAGTGGAAAAGAATATGCAGATTTTTGCCATGGATATGCATTTCGCAGCGGGTTTCAGTTCTTCACACGCACATGTGAGTTACTTGATGAGTTCAAAGGAAAGGGAAATGTAAGGAGGAAGTCCAACAAGGAACCGCAGTATCATATGGTGAAGAGATTGAGATTAGCTTGTGTGAGAGGGGGCAATAATAAAGTGGAAGAAACATCAAAATCCCAAGTGACCGATTGTAAAGCATACGTGGATGCACGAATGCAAAAAGGTATGATGACAATAACAGTCATCCATTTAGAACACAATCATCCAATGGATCCATCCAATAGTCGGTTCATGATTAATTATAAGTACATGACTGAGTATCATAAGAGGAGGATTTTGAACAATGATGCAGCAGGGATCCCTGTAAAGAAGAATTTCAATTCACTTGTTGTTGAAAGTGGAGGGCATGAAAATCTACCGTTCAGTGAACGAGATATGAGGAATGTGTTAGGGATAGAGCCTCGTCGTACGAGATTGCAAGGTGATGCTGTTGCGGTTGAGGAGTACTTCAGTAAAATGAAAGCTGATAATGCTGATTTTTTTAGCTCGATTCAAAGAGACTCGGAAGGAAGATTAATGAATGTATTTTGGTCAGATGCAAGATGTCGGGCTATTGCTAGGGATTTTGGTGATGTTATAACATTTGATACCACCCACTTGACAAATGGGTACAACATGCCATTTGCTCCTTTTATTGGAGTGAATCACCATGGATCATCGGTAGTGCTTGCTTGTGGATTGATATCATATGAAGATGCCGACACCTTTGTGTGGTTATTTGAATGTTGGCTAGAGTGTATGGGAAAGCCCCCTGATGCTATCTTAACGGATCAATGTAAGGCTATCGGCAAGGCGGTTGAGATTGTTTTCCCAGGTGCGAGGCACAGATTTTGCCTCTTTCATATATTGCAAAATGCAACCAAAAACTTAGGTCATCATCCGCATTTGAGGAAGCGTGGTTGGCAATGGTTGAAAATGCAACCAGAAACTTAGGTCATCACCCACAAGAGCATGAAGGTTGCAGTACATGACTCACTCACCTTGGAAGAGTTTGAGGAAGCGTGGTTGGCAATGGTTGAGAATTTTCAGCTGCAGAATAACTCTTGGATAAAAGATATTTACAAGGAACGAAGACGTTGGGTGCCTGGTTTATTAACTTCCTCATATTTTTGCTATACGCAGTTCATTCCGGAGACTTTACCGCCTTCAAGGATTTTGATCTTTGTCTTTTTTTTCCCTTTTTAATTATGACGGTCAATCTGTAATCTTTGATATTTCGAATACTTGCATTATTTTTTTAAAAAAAGTGATATGTATTAGAGTATACATTAGCTAAAGTTGGGCAGATGTGGAAATAGAGTGTAATCGTAGGGGCAAAATTGTAATATTGCTCTTCATCTCTTATAAATTGAACCTAGAGGGTTCTCCTCCATTTTTCGGTTTTCTTCCTCAGATCTTCAATCTTCATCTTCTAGCTTAGTTTTTGTGATTTCTCATGCTATCAGAGTTTTTTTTGGTTGTAGATCCGCCTAATTCGATCAGAAAAATTGCAGAAATTGAGCTCAGAAGCGTTGCGAGATGGAAGAAAACTTGGGAGCGATTCTTTGCCGAGAATTTGGAAATTTCAGCAATTCAAATGATCCATTGGCGCTCTCGAACTCCGATCATCCTGGATCTCAGTTGGTGGCGCACAAGTTCAATGGATCCAACTTCTTGAGTTGGAGTCGGGGAGTGACAATGGCGCTAGGCGCAAAATTCAAACTCGGCTTCATCGACGGAAGTTTTTCACCGACAGCGCTTAGCCAAGCAGAGATGCAGAAGTGGTTGAGATGCGATTTCATGATCTGATGTTGGATCTTGAATTCGATGGAAAGCAATATTGCTGATGGTTTCATGTATGTGGAATCGTCGAAGCAGCTATGGAGTGAAATCGTTGAACGATTTGCTCAGACCAATGGCCCTATGTTGTATTAGTTGAAGAAAACCTTGAGCAACCTGACTCAAGGAAATTGGACTGTCGTCGAATATTTTGCACAGATCAAGAAGCTGTGGGACGAAATTTTGAGTCTCGAAGGGGTGGCTAAATGCACATGTGGTGCTATGAATGGTTGTACTTGTGAGATGGTCAAGAAACTTGAGGATATGGACAACATAAACAAACTTCTCCAGTTCTTGATGGGACTGAATGACGGATACGAAAGTTTTCATAACCAGATTCTCGCTCAAGATCCTCTTCCTTCTGTCAACAAAGCGTTTTACATGGTAAAACAGGTTGTAGTTGGGGAGTCTTCAAGTGCAGGGGGTGATTCAAGTGCCTTTGCTGCACAGAAACCTCTGAATAACAAGAAGGACTCGAAGGTAGATAAAGCTAGCAAGAAATGCAACCACTGTGGAATGACTGGGCATTGGAAGAGTGAATGCTTCAAAATGCAACCACCGTGTGGAAATAGCGTAACCGTAGGGGCAAAATTGTAATATTGTTTTTCATCTCTTATAAAAGAGATCGAGCTCTGTGTAACAAAACTTGAGACATTGAAAACAAAAATTGAACCCAGAGGTTTTTTTTTTTTGAAATTTTTTTTTGAAATGGAAATAATTTGGCTTTAGGGGGCCCTAAGAGCCAAGGGCATCCTTGTCGATGAGGGAATTGAGAAAAGAATCGTCAGGGCTGTTATGGTTGTGTATGACAAAGTTCAGATGCGATAGACGGTCCGCAACTTGGTTTGCCTCACGGTAGACATGACGAATCTCATATGTCGAGAGGAAGCCTAACGAGACTAGACTGTCTGAGACAATCATTTTAGAGTCTCCTGGAGGTTTTCCAAGACCTTTTAGGCTGTTGATTACAATGAGGTTATCGCCTTCAATTTCTAGGTCTTTCATTTGTAGGTCTAAGGCGGTCGTGATACCTTGCCAGGCCCCATAGCTTTCGGCTCCTGCAACGGAAGGGATCTGGCAAGGACCACAGCCAAAATAGATCGGGGTTCCCGAGTGGTTCCTAATTGTAAAGCCATAGGAGGCAGAACCTGACGGAGAAAGTGCCCCGTCAAAGTTGAGTTTATATTTTTCTGCCGCCGGGGGTTTCCATTTGCTTTATGTCCTCGTTTACTTGCAGTTTTGGTTATGTGTTCCGGGTTTCCCTTGATGTCGATGTCTTCTGTAGTTCTGGTTGATTTCCAAAGGGTGATTTGGTCATTGACGAAAGATTTTATGCAACGTACATCTGGGTGGATCTTATCAAATAGTGTCTTATTCCTGAAATACCAGATTCCCCACCATGCAAAGGAAAGAGTGGAGAAGCAGAATTTACCCAAATTATTTTTAATGTCTTGAAGTATTTCGTTGAGGTTAGAGTCGTCATTAAATGCATCAGCGGTTTTCCTGTACAGAACTGGATCTATTGCGAGTACGGTGTCCCTTGTTATAGGGCAGCTCCATAACAGATGAGGGATGTCCTCGAAATTAGAGTCACATAGCGGGCAGTCAGTAGGGATCCCTAATCGTCTTGAAGCTAATTTAGAGGTAGTTGGTAAACCATTTTTTGTGATCTTCGAAAGGAAGGTTTTGATCTTTGGTGGTATGTCTAGGTCCCAAATCCATGTCATGTTTGATTTTCGGTGATGTTTTAGGTTACCCAACATGTCAATTGCAGATTTGGTAGAGAACCAGCCACTTCTACCCCATTTCCAATATAGCCTATCCATGTGTATGTGTTTGGGGATGGGTATCAGTTTTTGAACCAAGAGGGTTCTCCTCCATTTTTCGATTTTCTTCCTCAGATTTTCAATCTTCATCTTCTAGCTTAGTTTCTGTGATTTCTCAACATGATTTCTATAAAAACAAAAGTGATCTTCTAGCTTAGTTTCTGTGATTTCTCAACATGATTTCTATAAAAACAAAAGTGATGTGAGATTAATTAATTTAACAATATATTAGCAGAATGGATTTCTCGAACGCGTGTCATTAGAAAAGATGTGTAAATTAATTATCATACGAACTAACACGTAATTAAGTGTGCAAGTGGTAACATCTTATTTGAAGATCGGATGTCTTGATTGTGCACAATCATTACCATTTTTTTTTAAAATAATCCAGATTTATTTGGTCAATATAATGGTCATTGACCTAATTAACAATTACTAGTGATTGTGATTAAGATGGATCTTAACCATTAATCAACAAACAAATGGAAATGGGAGAAGCACCACCACCACGTACGGCGCCACTTGCTGGTTGCCCACTCGTATACTAGCTAATCTAAAGCTAATTTAACCACTAAAATCATAGTACGTACAATTTCTCCATTTTATCCTCTAGCTCTAACAATTTCTCCATTTTATAAAATTTTGAATTTATTAAATAATACAAATACTCTCTATTTAAAATATAGTTAATTATATACTATAAATATTTCTATTTAAAGTAAATTTTACAATACAACAAACCGGCATGGAACCAGAAATTAAAATTCGGGTGGTCTAGGTAGGATAAATTTTTCTCATACGCATAATCTTTATTAACAAAACCCTTAATTTAATAAATAAGTAATTTTTCTTAGTTTTTTACATATTATTTTATTTTTGTAAGAATGGAGCGGGCTAGAGCGGATGCCAGCCCGCCCCTCGGTCCGTCCCTGAGAACAATTAAATATGGAGGAAAAAATACTCTCTCTAAAATCTCTATTTTATCAATTTCTATATAGATAAATTATTGAAATAGAAAAACCATATTTTCTCAAAAATACTTTATTTTTCAGAGAATAATAGAGTTTTTTTTGTTCATAGGTAGACACTTAGACCATGATGACAATAAAGAAAGTGGAGATTCAAATTAGCTAGTGACCTAATATTCACTGCGTGTCATCTTTACCTTGAATTTATAAATAAAGAGCGGTCATATCCAGGATTTGCATGTCATCTTTACCGGTTAAACTAATAAGACTTGACAGAAAAATAGTCCTAATATTCTAATAGCTGCACTGCCATTGAAAAAAAAAATAAAAAAAAAATGAAGCAAATTAAAAGTTAGATAGTTAAGGATAAGAAACATAACGTAATGCATGGATACGATGTAACTCAATCCCAAATAAAATTAAAAACTTTCTTTGAAAAATCGCACAATAAGGCCTCCCTACAAAGGTTAAGCTAGCTCAACGTTAAGTAGCGATACCAACAACTTGCATATTGTGCGACCAAGCTGCGGAGGATGAGTCACATATCTTCATTCCCGCAGTGTGAAAATGGAAGTCGACTCCCATGGTTGCACCCCAATATCAAACGAGGCATGGAAAATATGATTCAAAACATAAGGGAGATTATAAGACCAGTACTGTTAGTTATGGGGGAAAATCGAAAGCAACAGAAAAACAAAAACTCGCATTTAGACTAACTCCAATAGTGAAGTGTGCAAATGTACATATTTGCACAAGGTGTTTAAAAATGCACATCACTTTTTGATGTTTTACTCCATTGGTTATATGTGTATTTTATACACACATATCTCTAAGTAATTGTGATTAAATTAAAAAGGAAAAGAAAAAATTTAAAAACAACCAATAGAAATGACTTTACTTTATTGAAAAGTGATAAAAAGTTTTTGCACATGGGGAGGTGATATGCTTATATTTGAGCACTTTGTGTGCAAATATGCACATTTTAAACACTCAAAAGTAACCATTGAAGCACAATTTGCATCAAAATGTGTATATTTAAGCATTTGCACCATACCATTGGAGTCAGTCTTACATGGTGAACTATTTGGTATTTTAGAACTCAACTCATTTTTCAGGGTAGTTGCAAAAACAATGACAGAGATATTGATAGACTAACTGCGATACACTTAGATTGTTGGAATAAAACTTCCACGATAGAATTTGGTAAATGTCGTGTAAGATACTCAACAAACTTCGAAAAGAGTGGGGTGCAGTGAACAAAACCCAACAAGATTAAATGGATGCGTCCACCCCTTGACACGTTTAAACTTAATTTTGACGGATCCACTCTGTCAGGTGGAGATAGCACAAGTAGCTTTATTATAAGAGACTGGAATGACAAATCAATCCATTTAGGTTATCAAGCACTTGGTAGGCAAATGTTAGAACCTTGAGTAATCTTCCATGGATGATTGCTTGGAAAGGTAAGAGAAAGAGATGAAAGGGAGATTAGAAAGAGATCGAGAGGTTGAAGAAGATAAAAGACTGTAATTGATTTTATTCATGCCCTCTTCGGAATACATCTATAGGTATTTATACACTCCAACACCCAATTTCTAGTATTTACATATAAACCCCTAATATTGCAATTTCTAACATTACTCTCCCTTATAAAGCATTGTCCTCAATGCTTATACAAGGTAAACCCAATACAATGTAAAACTATTATTAGCTAGGAACCAAAGTGAAAAAAAAAAAAGAAGCCAATGTAGGCTATATTGCTACTGTTGTCCTACACTCTGCCAATTCACCAATTTACAAGCAAATGAAAATATATTGCTAGTGTCCATATACCAGTGAACCACTTGAAATTGCCACTTGAGTTCACATTTGTTGAGCTACTGAAATTGCAGCACTTTGCACAAATTGGATTATTCAACCACCTGCATCCCTCTTGAGGCTACCCCACATTAGCCTTCACTTGCCTTCTTGAATGTTACTCTCTTGCTGCTATACGCCTAGGCAGAATGAAGTCATTGAATGGCTGATCAACAACAACACATTGCACTTTAGTAGGCTCTTCCACACTTGGTAAAAAAATTCATTTCTCCACCCAACACATGGCAAGAACACCAGGCAGCAAATCTCAACAGCTTGCACCTAGTTTCTATCACTACCACCTGGATCAAAAACGAGAATCACCACCATCATTAGATCACAAGTTGGCTTCCCAAATTCCCATTGCACATAAAGCACATTAATGCTATCTTTCCCCCTATCGAAAGGCACCATGATTGGGTCACGAATTGTTTCCTTGAGGTCTACTCATCCTCTATCAAAGGAAATCAATTTCGGTTGCCCTCGGTTGAGCTTGAGACTGAACAAAGGAGTGCCAACCCTTCTGTTGTAATCCAACTCATACAAGGCTTTCATGCCTATTGCTCTATCCTTATCAATCCCACACTCCATGCTCACACTGTCATTTGATACACTAAACTGACAGCTCTTTGACCCCCTTGGATCAGCATGATCGTAATTCTTCAAGGAATCACTAAGCCCTGCACACATCAAAGAAATTCCTGGGTCGAAAACTAAGTTCCCATGTTGAGCACCACCCTTAACCATTGATGCAGCAGCAACAACCAATGATTCCACCTGGGCAGACATTACTACAAACACCTTGGGTGCGATCGAATCTCCAAAACTTTCAATTGAGATCACCCTAAAGTTATCGGACCCAAACTTGATTTGCTCAAACGAATTCGTAACAGATTCACTCAACCCATTTGATATGTAATCTGATATGTAATCAGAATCAGTAGGTGGACTGAAGTTTACCTTGGACTCGTTCAGTGGCGAAGTCAGCCCGTAACATAGGGGTGGGCGAGATTTATGCTAAAAATTAAATAATAATCAAACGAATTTTGCTAAACTTTAAATAAATTTAATTGTGAAGGGTTATGTAAAAAAATTTCAAAGATTTATCCATATTATTATAAGTGAATAAAATTTATAATTAGTTACAAAAAAATTCAAGGAAACCTCTAATGAATGACTAAAATAGAATTCAAACAATACTAATTGAAATTAATTATTCTCAATTTAAAAAGATAATTGAACTTATATATAACAACAACAACAACAACAACAACAACAACAAGCCCAGTATATCCCGCTCAAAGAGCAGGGTCTGGGGGGTCGGATTGTACGCACCCTTTCCCCGACTAGGTCGAGAGGGTGTTTCCTAGTGACCCAAAGACAAGACAACAAGGGAAGATGGTAGTACATATCCTACATAAACTGTAATTCACACGGTGTAAAGGATACGCGTAAAAAGCATGATGCGGTAAAACGTTGCACCCGACTAAAGTTCGTCAACCCGAATAGCACTCCTCCACTGTATCCTATCACGCGTCATCTCCTCTGAGAGTTCCAAAGCGGCCAGATCATGTCTAATCACTTCACCCCAACTCTTCTTCGGACGTCCTCTGCCCCGACGAACGCCTTCGATAGCCAAATTTTCACATCTGCGTACCGGCGCTCGATAAAGAGGGAAACTTATATATAAAAAGATAGTTAAAAATAAGTGAAGAAAATGTTAAAAGTGAGAATTGAACCTTAGACTCTCGATAAAGAGGGAAAAGTTCCCTATTTATATTTTACCAACTAGACAAGATAAACTTTATGATTCATTTTCAAATCTAAATTAATTTAGACATTTTTATTTTTTACTTTTTACTTTTTATTTTTTTATATAATTAACCTTTCGTATTTTTTTCCGGGATTGGGGTGGGCTCGCGCTCATACGAGCCCACCCCTAAATCCGCCAGTGGACTCGTTGGACTCTTGTTTGTTGTTTTCGGGGTTCTCCAAGTTCTTCACCTCGTTTGTCATCACGAACATAGAATGGAATTCGTTAGAGCTCTCATTGATTTCTGGGTTCGTTTCTTCGATTGAGGATTCAAGCTCATCCCCGTACGCATCCTTTACTTCCTTGACGTCCCCAATTTCTTGACTCATGGCTTCGATTTCTAGTGCACTTGATTCGTCGTCGTCCTCCTTTGGGGCGTCCTCCCTTGGGTCTCTTGATTCACCAAGAACACTATCTATCAGTACCTCAAACTCCTTACCACAACTTCTTGGTGAACCCTGGTTCCCTTGGCTTTTGTTGCCTATAGCTGGGAAGACTTCGATTGCGCTCAGTTCAACACTGAATTCCTGGATCTTGCTCAATTCTGATTTCGAATCTCCAAGAACCATATCTGAAAACAACTCGGATTTTTGATCAAAACATCTCGGCGAATTCCGACTGAATTGGGCGTCGTCATCCTCTGTTGGAACCTCTTTGGTTTCTTTGGCCGGAGCTTCCGTCTTTCTCGATCGACCGGTAACTTGGAATCCCTGAAACAGTTCCAATTCGCACCATAAACCGTATATGCATCTTCCATTGTAGCAATCGAGTGCCCTAATTGCCGAATCTTTATCCTCGAAGCAAACCCTTGAATGAAACTCTTCTCCAGATCTGGAAATTTCCACCGTTTCTATGTTGCCACAAGTAGAGAACACCTCCAACAACACTTCTGTTGAAATTTCATAGAGCTTAAACTTGATCTTGATGAGGATTGATCGTTCCTCCCGTTCCCTGAGAATCTGAAATTTCTACTGGCCGGAGCTTGCAATTAATCGACGAATCTGTGATTCAGATTGCGCGCCTCTGGTCGAAGAACCGAAAGGCTATGATACCACTTGTTAGGACCTTGAGTAATCTTACATGGATGATTGCTTCGAAAGGTAAGAGAAAGAGATGAAAGGGAGATTAGAAATAGATGGAGAGGTTGAAGAAGATAAAAGACTGTAATTGATTTCATTCATGCCCTCTTCGGAATACATCTATAGGTATTTATACACTCCAACACCCAATTTCTAGTATTTACATATAAACCCCTAATATTGCAATTCCTAACAGCAAACCCCTCTCAAAGTAGAAGCCTTGGGATTACGACAAGAGATATTGTACAAACAGTGGTGGACCTTGGAATACAAAGACTACCGATAGAAGACGATTCCCTTGTAATAATAAACCATTTGAAATTTAACAAGGGATGTCCTCGGGAAATTGAATTACTCGTAGACGTAGTTGATATCAAAATATTATTATAAAGGGTGAGAAAAGTTTCCTTCTTTCATGTGTCTCGAGTTAGTATCAGAACGTTCGATAGAGTTGCACACCTGTGCCGTTCTGTTAGGAGTTTTGATATCTACAATAATCCAAATAATTAAAAAAAAATTGCTACACGGTTAAAACTTAAAACTTACGTAAAACCGTTTGCAAATGTTAGTTGCCGATTGGGTTGTACCTGGCTGGCAAAAAAGAGTACTGGCTGCTCTGCCTAGCTTTTACTTTCCCTTGAATTCTTTCTATTCGTTGCTTTTTAAAATTTTTATCATCGCCTAAAGTTGCAACTTTTTTTTTTGAAAAAAATAACAACAAATAGGAGGTTGCATTATTCATATTCCCTCCTCTACAATGCAGATCATTTCATATTTGTAAATTTGTGTCAAGATATATGCTATTTAATTTAGATTTCTGTTCCATACTATAGATTTATGGTCATAATTTCTAATGTTTAATGTACTTTTGTGATATTTTTTAATTTTTTAAAAATGTATATGTGCTGTGAATTCATGCGAGTGAATTCATGCGATTTTTTATATCATAAAAATCACATTTTAATAAATTTAAAAAATATTTTCTAAAATAATCGATATTTTATTTATCTAAAATTTTAAAATGCAATTTTTTAAAGATTTAAATTTATAAATATATCAATATAAGAGTATAAAATCTAAATTATTTATTTACTTTTTTCAGTGTAAATTTATAAAGTGATGCATTGAGGGGAGGGGGAAGGGTTGTAGAGTTTCCTGACGGAAGGCCATTAAGGTCAGTTTGGTAAAACAGAGCTGATGAGGTAGCTGAAGCTGATAGGGTAGGTGAAGCTGATGGATTAAGTGTTTTAAATATATTCTAAATTAGAGTTTTCATAAGCTAGTAGAGTGTTTGGTAATCCAGCCGATAAAGTAGCTGATGCAAACTAGCTGATGAGATAGAAAAAAAAAAATTCTGAAAAGCTTGGGGTGAGTAGCTGTTGAAAATCCAATTTCAAAAGCCAATTAAATTAAAATCTTATATTTAACTTATTTAAAACTATAAAATATTAAAACCAAAAACTCTGAAAAGTTACTTGCATTGCCGTTTACCCTAAGACTTGTTGAACAAACAACATATCTTTGTTCAATATTGGGTCAGCTTATATGGGCCTACAGTCCTTCTATCAAGTATCAAGGATCTTGATAGGTTGCTTATTGGGCTCGTACTGTGCACTGCAGATCATTATTTCATCTCAATTGTAGTCTATTGAAAATTTCGGATATATAGGCTGATATATCGCTGATATTTAAAATCTGATACGATAAGAGCATATCGATTAAACCTTATTGGTTAACATGTAAAAATTGATCAACGGCACTTTTTAGAGATATATCACCGATATATAGTCGATATTATACATTATTATAGAAAACAACACATTAAATAAATGTTGTCTACAAATCACCAGCCGTAAATGAAAGAAATGATTAAACTACTCTAAAACTCCCCCTTTTTACTTGAGATTTCTGTACTACTAGCATGAGTTCAGTGCCTTATGCTCGGGTTGATTTAAATTTATCAATTTAAATTTATTATAGGTTATAAATTAGGGAATATAAAAATAATTTGAATAAAAAAATGATAAATAAAAAAATAGTTAGAAATTTTTTTTAAAAACATAGAATCTACTCCCCATCTCAAAATAGTTGTTGTTTTAATTTTGGCACATTTTTTAAGAATGATATAAAAAAATATATATAAAATATAAATGCTTTTATTAATTTACAAAAATAATTTCATACTTAATACAGTTATATATGAAATTATTTAAAAAATTGAAAAATTAATATTTTATAGAGTTTTTAACTTCTTGAAACATGTGTTAAAAAATTAAATGACAAATTTTGTGAGACGAAGGGAGTAGGTATATATGATTGTATACTTGAGTAGTGATGTTAGTTGGGTGTTTAGTTCAGGTGGAGCAGTTACAACAATAAGGGGTTAGTGAAGAAAGAGAGTGGGTGATGTGGTAAGATGACATGGACTAACTTATAACATATATACTTTTTATTGTTTCACTTAGTGAAGGTGAAGTAAATAGTAATACATTACGGAATTTACGTACAACGTACTCCTTTATAAGAAGAACAAATAAGGAGTTGGGCTTCGACCAAAATAAATAAATAAAAAATAAATATAACATGCATTTAGTAGGTGGGTTTTTGCGAGTTTAAATCTTGGAACAATGGAAAACACTCTAAAACAAAACCCTAGAGTCCTTCCCGCCGCCACCAGCACTTCGGCCCAAACGCCATATGTCGGACCTCCGACCACCGATTTCACTCAGCAAAAGCCTCCTTCTCCAACCAAGAGCGCAAGAATCAAAAGAGTTAGTCGCTCCCGTAAATCTGAAAAGAATGAAAGAAATCAAAATCCTTCTATAAATCAAATTAAACAGAGTGAAGATCTGTTACTGGTCGGTGATTTTGGCGGAGTTTGGTCCTCGGTCCGTCGTCGTTTTTGGGCTTGGCGATGGCGGTTCAGGCGGCGGCTCGGTGGTGGGCTGTTTCTTACTGGCGGTTCTGTGAGGTTAGGCGTTTGCCGTCTCATCTACCTTTAGACTAGGAACTCCTCAAATCAGGTAGTATCTACCCTTTCTGGCTTTACAGTCACAGTTTTTGGTTACGATCGCTTAGTTTTGGCCTACCAGCCCCGTACCTATACATTGTATCCTAAAGGATACAATTGGGATTACAACCCAATTTCTACATCTCCTAATTTCGCGTCGGCTATTCGAATTGTTGGAACTCCTTCACCTTGTTGGGTGCATAGAGTTATGCGTTGTGCCTGGTGTCTTTATGTTCAGAAACCCTGCTGTCCAATTGTTTCCAATACCTTTGCAAACCTGGTGGTTTCAATTGTTTGCTTTGTTCTAACGGACTTTAGTTTGTGCTTCTGCTTTGGTTTAACGGATTACTATCGCTTCTCTGCTAGGAAGCTTCTCTCTGTAAGTCTTCTTCTCTTATCTTTTATTCACTCAAGTGACCCTATTGCCTACCAGCAATTGAAGTATTATCATATTCACATATGCCTATGGGCTTATCGCCCCTGTTCTATCAACATCACTTTGCTCTTGCTCTGCCATAACAAAGTTGCTGTCTGGACTTACTTTAAGCTACACTCTTGGTTTATGTACATTGATGGCTTACAAGCCAAGGCAACTATTGAGATCGAAGAGATCATTTCCAATCATATCTCTAAAAACACCTTATTGATGTATCTAAGATCGACTGATCTCATGATTAATTTTGCCATAATGGCTTACTGTCATGACTATCAATCCTTGCTTGTTACCTATCAGTTAACCATGTACTATGGACTTTCAAATATTCCTTATATCATTATCATTCAAAATGTGCTTCTGCCTTTTTGCTCTGAATGCTTTAAAAATCTATTCAAAATGAATAGAGGACTACACTATGTCGGTTACAAATTTCAACTTTGGGGCAATGGGTATTCCCTACCCTTTATTGTTGTGGGAGTGTTTTCAGCGCTCTTAAGTGGCTTGATTGTTAGCCATTATATCTACCTACAAGGTTACTTACAAGTTCTATGGCCCTTTTTAAGCTGTATGCCTCACAAGCCCATCAATTGACAATTTCATTCCCTTTATGGGGTTCTTGTTTATGCATTAAGTGTGGCACCAGCCATATGTTTGCAAGGCTTGGCCAAGCGCCCCTTTGTATGTTCTGCTGCTGTGTTTTGGGTTGCTATTGCCTACGCTATTTTAAGTATTCTTGCTTGCTTGTCTCCCTTAATATCTCATCAGATTTACTTCCTGCTTATTACTCATTTGTTTATTTGCATTTTGTTACTGTTTTGGAACGTCTATTCGTTTTGCTTTGCCTTCTGTTCTTGCTGTAGGGCCCTCGACGCTCCCTCGGTTGTTGGCGCTCCAAGCTACTGCTGATGCTGGTGTGCTTATAGCTGCTACTGGTGGCGGTGTTTAGTTGGTCTCTTTGTTTACTTGCTGCGGTCCCTTGGGCGCGGGTCTACACTCCCAGTTATATCCTACAAGACTACACTAAGTCACCACAATGCATCTTATGATCTCTCGAGATCAAATACGCCGTACAAGGCCTTCATAAACAATGGTTTCCAAAACAAACATTTAAGGGTGAATGACACCTTATTTACATATTCCTCTCTCTCGCAGTGGTTGTACATACATTACCTATGTCTTATCACAATTCCACGGCTAATTCTTAGTCTCTCAATCAATATTTTCTTATCTATTTGCTACAAAACAAGGAATAAATACCAATGCAAGTTACAGATTAACGGCCCTTTGCAACTGGTTTGTCCCTTACCGGCTCAAATCATCATACAAATGATTGTTAGCTTACAGCTGATGCTACAACACACTAATTCTCAAGAACTCTTGGTTCCTTCCGTTCACGGAGAGTTTCCCTACAAAGGAGTATACTACCACAAAAGGTTTTCATGAATATATGCACATGGAACTCATGCGGTATCCGGAGCCGTAATTTCTAGACTAATATAGATTTTTTCTGCAAAAACAACTCTATAAATGTTATTGCTCTTCTCGAAACAAAAACGGATAAAATCCCAACATATATTGTTTGGAAAAAGTGTGGCTTCTCGGGCATCGCCTTTGACCCGGCTACAGGATTCTCAGGTGGAATCTGTTTATTATGGAAGGACCTTCCTTTTTCTCAAGGGTCTT
The DNA here is from genome assembly GCA_037127255.1 of Persicaria tinctoria. Taxonomy (NCBI): domain Eukaryota; kingdom Viridiplantae; phylum Streptophyta; class Magnoliopsida; order Caryophyllales; family Polygonaceae; genus Persicaria; species Persicaria tinctoria. Next base: position 3,951,803 of record JBANSL010000014.1, read on the forward strand.
TTGATCTTATATCCACTAACCACCGATTTATCCATTTTAACTATTTGGATCATATTTGCGGATCTACTATCGCATTTATTATTGTTTACGCTCCTCCTGACAATAGGCTAAAGCAGGCGTTCTGGGACTCTGCAACCAGTTATATTGAGAAACTATCCCTGCCCTTTTGTATTATGGGCGATTTAAATGACATTGGCTGCCCGACTGACAAGGTTGGTGGGGCGGCGATGATGCCTTCAAGGTTTACGAGGTTAAATCACCTTAAGAACGTCTTGGATCTGCATGAGGTCCCTTCCTTTGGAGGGGAGTTTACCTGGCAAAGAAAGAAAGATGGCCCGGACAACTGTCTCGAAAGACTGGACCGTCTACTCATCCAAACGGACCTGGTTACTAGGTACGATTACGTTCGACTACAAGTGCATCCATTCACAAGATCAGATCATGCACCTATTTCGGCTGACTTCCGTCATGATGTCCGACAGAGCTATCGGCCTTTCCGCTTTGAGCTGGCTTGGTCCAGAAGGGCAGATTATAACAATATCGTAGCTCAGGCTTGGCGTTTAAACCGCCCTGGTTCCCTAATGTTTAAACTTACACAAAAAATCAAACAATTAAAAACACTCTCCAAAATCTGGCATAAGAAATCATTCGGCAATATCAGCAACCAGATCGTCGCTACTGATGCAACCCTCTTAGCCTTACAATCAAATCTGGTGTCTAATTTCGTCCCAAACGATCTTATTCGAATGAAATGACTGCTCAACAAAAGAGAACGACTTCTTGATTTTCACAGGCGCTATTGGTCCCAAAGGGCGAAGATTAAGCATGTCAAATTGTCTGATTCTAATACCGGATATTTTCACAGAATAGCTTCCATTAAAAAGGGGAAGAAATTCATTATGAACATCACCCTCGAGAATGGGCTTTATTCGTCGGACCCTGACTTTATTCAGCAACAGTTCCTCCAACAGTATACTTCCAGATTCCGCACGTCGGTTGATCCTTTGCAGAGGATCGATGATATGCTTCAGGTTATCTCCCGAGATGTGACTCCACAAGATAACGAGCTGCTTACTAGGCCAGTTACGAACCTCGAAATTAAAAATGCCCTCTTTTCTATGAAAGCAGATAAAACACCCGGTCCAGACGGTTTCCCAGCGGGTTTTTTCCAAGTTCACTGGACACGGTGGGTCCTTCTGTGATCAAGGTTGTCAAAGCTTTCTTTACCTCCGGTAACCTACTGCGGCAAATCAATCACACTTTTATCACTCTACTGCTCAAAGTTGATAATCCTTCAATGATCAACCATTACAGGCCTATTAGTTTATGTTCGACCATATACAAAATCATTGCCAAGGTCCTCACTGCTAGACTCGGCATGATTTTTGATAAATTAATATACCCTCTGCAAAGGGCTTTTACAAAAGGACGATCCATCCACGACAATATTATCATAGCTCATGAAATTTTTCATACGTTTAGATCTAAGAAGGGCAAGCAAGGCATGGTCGCTTTAAAGCTTGATATGGAAAAGGCGTACGACAGAATTGAGTGGCCGTTTCTGTTTCAAGTTTTGTCCAGATTTGGCTTCGATTTCAAGTTCATTTCCTGGATCAGGGAATGTGTCTCGACGGTGTCTTATTCTGTCCTGGTTAATGACGAACCGTCATCGATTTTCCTCCCTACTAGAGGGTTGAGGCAGGGAGACCCTCTGTCACCTTTTCTGTTTGTTTTAGCTTCAGAAGTGTTGGCTCGCAACCTTCAATCTGTTTCCACAAGGAATAAGGATGTGGGAATCTCATTTGGTCGCTCACTTAAAATTCCCTTCATGGCTTTCGCAGATGATATTCTTATCTTCACAAAAGCATCTCGATCTGCATGAATGGCGGTCTCAACTATTTTGGACAAATTTTGTTCAGCGTCTGGTCAAAAGATCAATTTACATAAATCAAGTTTTCAAGTGTCTACAAACACGAGCTCAGTGTCGATCCAATCCATTGCCACTACTATGGGAATTCCTCAGCAAATAATTTCGAGAAATACTTGGGCTGCCCCATCATAAACGGTCGTGTCAAAAGGGACAAATTTGCAGAGGTGGTTCTGAAATCCAAAAATCAACTCACTAAGTGGAAAGCTAGCTGCCTTTCGGCCGAGGGTCGGAAAATTCTGATTCAGTCAAATCTCAGTGCCCAACCGTTATTCCTTATGCAGGCGTTTCTTCTTCCAGCAAATATACTTCATGAGCTGGATAAGGTGTACAGATCCTTTTTCTGGAACAAGGGTTCCGGTTCTCCTCCCCTGATTAGCCGGGACAAGGTTTGCTCCGACACCCTCAAAGGCGGTCTGGGTCTGCATAAGGCAGAAACCATGAATATCGCTCTTCAAATGAAATTACTTTGGAAAATCATTGCGGAACCTAATAATGTCTGGGTCCGTGTCATCTTTGAAAAGTATTTGAAAGGTGCACCGATACTCATTTATGTCAAAAAACAAAATACCTCCTCGCAGTGGGGTCGATTAATGTCTATCAGGCACCTTTTCAAGCCAGGGCTACGTTGGAGTATCGGTAACGGCAGGTCGGTGAACTTCTGGACTGACCGTTGGGCCTTTGATACCCCGCTCGCGGATAGAGTTAATGGTACCCTCCTTGTGCACCTTTTGGATCTTACCGTGGATCACTTTATCGATCAGTTTAACAACTGGGATAGCCATAAATTGCGTCACACTCTGCACCAGTACTTATCTACAAATGACATTGACCATATTGATCACATTCATTTGCCAACAAATGATCTGACTGACCGTCTGTATTGGGGTCATAGCAAAGACGGTTGGTTCTCAACAAACTCGGCTACCAAGTGGCTCACCAGAAACCATGGTTGTACGTCGTTCGACAGTGGGTGGATCTGGAAGTTGGATGTCCCTAACAAAGTGAAACACTTCCTATGGAAATTAACCAGGGATGGTCTTGTTCGGGGGCGAAATTTCATGCCAAGGATATTCAACATAAATACATATCCATTCATGAAAGTGTATCGAGTCATTATATACATATCAAATAAATGTATATCAAATCAAGGAAACAAATGCTAGTTTAATCAAGTTAAACACAGGCATTGAAGTTGAATGACTAACCAAAAAACAGAGAATTAAATTCACATACCTAATTGACAAGTTCTCTGTTGATTGGCATTATTTCAGTATTGTTCTCAGTCACCCCAAGCATCCACTGAGCCTAGTCTTTTGATCACTCAGGCCAAAACGCCTTAAATAACACAATCTTAAAGCCTGGAAATTGGAACTGAAATCAGTCAGGCAATCATGGAGATAGCCAAAAATGAAAGGTTGTGAACAGAAAAGTTCCAATGAAAGTAAAAAGAAAACTTGATAGTTTGATCAAGATTAATTCAGGCTTTAGCTAAAACGATCAACGAAAGAAAAAAGAAGAGGCAAACGACAGAGAACAAAATTTTAGAAGTCCACATACCTAAATTGATAGTTCTTGGTTGATCGGTACCCTCTCGACTGTGCGTTTTCAGCCCCCAAACCTCAAATCGGCCTCCTCTTTCAATCACTGCAACCAAAACGCACCAAACGACTCAAACTAAAACCCTAGAAATTGAAACCGAAACCAATCAAGTTTCGAAATTGGACATTCAATTAGAAGGGGGTTTAGTTAGGAATCTGAAATTTAGGCTACAAATTACCTAAAGATCGGATTGAACACGAAATTTAGAAGGAATTCACAAACAAACAAAAAAACCCTAAAGCATACCTAATTGAAGAGATTTGAGTGGAGATTTTGTCTTGGCTCAGGCTCAGGCCGTCCCACTCGTTCCCTGCTTTCCTTCGCTTTGAGCGACTCAAGACCGGACCTCCAGAGCTGCTATCGAAGAGCGCCTATGGCGATTTCCCGTCGCTTGGAGGAAAGAGGAACAGAAGGGGAGAATGCGTTCTTTGTGTTCTGCCTTTAAAAAAAAAATGGACCGGTTTAATTTGTTAATTATCTTGACCCGGTTTAACAGCAATACAATACCCAAACAAAAATGGAGGGACACCGATTTTGGCTCACGTTACAAATATTGGGCTGGATCACATTTTTTTTTATTAAAGAAAAAAGAGCAAACAACAGGCCCACGATATTAATACACATATATAATATATGTATATACGGCCTAAGATTTCAATTATATATGAAATTGCAAAACTAACCCACTAAAATATAAGGATTATAATTGGCACAAGTTAAGAATTCGAGTTTGATAAAAAAAATATATATAAAATTAAACTCGTCAAAAATTCTTTGCCGATTAATTCGAGTGGGTCAATCTCAAGTCGGCTCCTAAACAAAAACGGAGTCAAAACCCTCAAATCAAGTTTTACTAAATATAAACTTGGTTTTGAAAAGAACTACATAAGATTTGATCCCGTTCAAACGGGTATGTAGGAAGCTTGACATAAAGCTACGAGCTCGTCAAGTTCAATCACGATCCTCAAACGATCAAAATTTTAAAACCAAATCAAACTTGGTTTCTAAAATAACTACATAAGATTTGATCCCGTTCAAACGGGTATGTAGGAAGCTTGACATAAAGCTACGAGCTCGTCAAGTTCAATCACGATCCTCAAACGATCAAAATTTTAAAACCAAATCAAACTTGGTTTCTAAAAGAACTACATAAGATTTGATCCCGTTCAAACGGGTATGTAGGAAGCTTGACATAAAGCTACGAGCTCGTCAAGTTCAATCACGATCCTCAAACGATCAAAATTTTAAAACCAAATCAAACTTGGTTTCTAAACGAACTACGTGTGATTTGATCCCGTTCAAACGGGTACGTAGGTAGCTCGGCATAAAGCTTAAGCTCGTCGGGTACAATCGCCAAATCCAAATTAAATCCGTTCATTCAGAACTACGTATAGACTTGATACTCTTTTACGAGTTACGTAGGAAATTCGGTATAAAATTCTAAATACGCCGAATTCAGTCACCGGTTACAAATTAAATCAAACGGTTTCAAAATAAAAGAACTACGTAAAGACTTGACGCCGTAAAAACGGCTACGTAGGTAACCCGATATTAAATATCAAAATATATCGGGTACAGTCGCTAATCCCTAAATTCACTTTTAAAATGAAAATGGGGTTAAAAATTAAATCTAAATTAAATACACATGATTTTCCATGTAAGTGATAGCCGTTAAGTCGAGAAACCCTTCCAAGAAGGTGTGCTTGATTTATTCGGATGATACACGAGAAAATCTCATGCATATGATAGTGTGATTTATGTTAAGGCTACCCTTCCGAGAAAGTGGGTCCCAATACGATCCAATGATGCATGAAAACCTTTAAGGGGATAAAACACACCAACTCAAACACTCTGAACTACGTGAGGCTTGATTCTCTTCCAAGAGATACGTAGGCAACCCGCTAAAATTCGGGTGCAGCCCAAATCACCAAAAACACCAAAATCTTGGTACCGATATGACTTCGAATCAAGAGGATAACCAAAAGGGGTCGAACTCAAATATTATAAATTAAATAAAATGTGTTGTACAATTATATCGCGCATTTTTGTTCAACAGGTCTCCCGACGAAAGCTCGTCTGTTGAAGTCCCACATCTCGATCCCCCAAGGCTGTGTCTTTTGTGGCAATACAGATGAATCGCAAATTCATTTGTTTATTGACTGTCCTACTGCTCAGTCTCTTAGGTTGAGATTGAAACTACCGATGCCGAGTTCCATTCTTAATATGGCTATGAAAGATCACCCGATCCCTATTACAAATATTTATAATATCATTGGTTCTAAAAACATGGCCAAGTTAGCTTTATGCTGGTGGTCGCTCTGGTTTTTTAGGAACCAGATCACTTTCGATAATACTATCTCTATCACCATTCAGGAAATGGAAATTTTCTACACTACATTATCCCATTCCTGGAAGGAAACTAAGTCCATTGATGGCTATGGTACGCCCTTGGGTCCTCCCCTCCGGGGGATCAAGAGTGGTACGAATAGGTTGGTTGCGCCTACTGCTACTAACTCTGTTCATGCTCCCTCGGCTGTTCCTCGACCGCGGACTGGTTTTTGGTATAAGCCTCCGATTGATTGCTTTAAGTTGAACTTTGATGGTTCTGTGTGCCTAGATGGGTCAGCTTCCTTTGGTTTCGTCATTCGGGACCACCACGGCACTTTTATTTCCTCTGGTGCTGGCTTGTGCAACAGTTCCTCAGTACTGTTTGCTGAAACGCTGGGTCTCAAGAGGGGTATTCTTAGTGCTAAGCAGCTTCCTCTTACTAACTTACTGATCAAGGGGGATAACCTCACGATTGTTAGAGCTCTTCTAGGGGACTGGAAATGCCACTGGAACATCGAGCTCTTACAATCTGATATTTTGATTGATCTCTTATCATTTTCTAATGTTGCGATTCGTCATATTTTCAGGGAATCTAATGCTGTTGCAGATCGACTCGCTCATCTTGCTTACAGTCTCCCTGCCGACGGATGCTTTGAAGATGATCCAGAACTCCGGGTTCTCATTCGAAATGATGCGCTAGGAAGAACGGTCTTGCGGGATCGTCCGGCCTAATCTTTATCTGCTTCAAAAAAAAAAAAGTAGGTGGGCTTTTGCAATAATGTATTTAACGGGTGGTTTAGTGTGAAACTGTGAAAGTGTGTACTCCGTATATAACAAGTGATTTTTCGTTAATTTCCCAATTTTTTAACCAATTGGAAAAATTATTATCTTAAGATTAATTAAGGTGAGGGGATAATTTTTTCTTTATTATATACATCATCTGTTAATTAAAACTTGTCGTTTACTATTTATATACACTTTTTTAGAATGATAAAAACTACTCCCTCCGTTCAACAAAACTTGTCGTTTACTATTCATGCACGCTTTTTTAGAATGATAAAAACTATATAAAATATTCATTTTTAAAAAAAAAATTTTTAACAAGTTTGTACTTATTAATAATAACTACGAAATTGTTAAAAAAAATTATTTAAAAAGTCGATATTTTATATAGTTTTTAGTTCCTAAAAAAGCGTGCATGAATAGTAAAACGTCAAGTTTTGTTGAACGGAGGGAGTATATAAAATATTAACATTTTTTTATATTTGTTTTTATAAAACCATAATTAATTGTAATAAGTATGAAATTATTTTAAAAAATTATTAAAAAATTTAATATTTTATATAGTTTTTAACACCTAAAAAAATGTGCATGAATAATAAAACGTCAAGTTTTAATTAAAAGTATATCATTAATTAATTTTTTATTCCAACATTGTACTACCAAGTACTAAACACACATATTCAAATAAAAATATTGATAATTATGAATTAATATTAATTAAAAAAGTAGGAATTAATAATGCAAAACGTAGCAGTTATACTCGACGACGGCATCCCGAGTGTTGGTGTCGAAACTGTGAGTCCTCGCCTCCACATAGCCCCTCGCAAACCGGAAGAGGCCGGAGCCGCCCACCACCGGCATCTCCCTCACCTTCTCGGAGATGGCGTTGCGGCCTAGAATGGTGACTGAGCTGCCGTTGTACTTGCCCTCGGTGAAGGCGAAGGTCATGGCCATGAGGAGGCCCACCTCCTCCTGTGACGCCAGGGCGTAGAACCCCTGCGCCCTCCCCACCAGCTTCGACGACGGCTCCGGCGCCACCGTCAGCGCATCGTCGATCATCGCCACGGTGCCGAAGAAGGAGGACGAGGAGGAGTTCGACGGTGGGGGTGTCACGATCGTGACCGCGGTTGCGTTGGTGCCGCTCACGACGTCGTGCCAGTAGACGCGGAAGTGGGTCAGCTTCTCCGCCGCGCTGTGGGAGGAGTCGTGCGCCGTGGTTTCCGCAAATGACGCGGCGGCGGCGATGGAGAGGAGGAGGAGGACTGAGATCAGTGCCGGTGAGTGGGGTTGGGATGCCATGATCGATCTCTCTCTCTTTGTGGGGTTTGCATAAACACTAAATGTCATGTTACCTCTTAAAGCGATCATATATCACTGTTTGCAGCAACAATGACAATAGCCAAAAAAAAGCATCACTTTTTACTGAAGTCTAATAATTGAAGCAACACTCTAGCATATTTTCAACCAACAGAACATCTCCAGCTGTTTCTCTATTTTGGCAATTTTGGGGATTCTTAAGGTATTTTTTAGTCCAACAAATTTTTCATTACATTTTTTAAAATAGAGAAGCAGCGGGGAAAATAAAAATGATTTTCTAAATGTGCAACATTCTCCAAACTAAATGGTTTTTCAAATCTTCGAAATGGAAAAGTCGTTGGAACTAAAGCAAAAATAATTTGAGTAGTGTGTGTTTTGTTTTCCCATTTTGGTAAAATTTTAGAGAAGCGGTTGGAGATGGTCTTACAAAATATCTATACTATATATGACTATATACAACTATAAAATTGGGAATTCTGTAAAATTTTACCTTACTATATTTTACCTTACTATATTCTGTAAAATAATTTCATACTTATTAATTGAAAAATGATATTTTATGTAAATTTTATTATTCTAAAAATGTAGTAAATGATAAATTTTACCAAACATTTTTATTTTGGATTCAAATAATCAAATGCTATAAAAGGAAGCCAACACCGAAGGAAGATTCTAAGTTCAACGTTTCAGCTGATGGGCCTACTTCCCAATAACGAAGATTTTGATGGGCCTGGCAGTATGAGTTGGCCCAATAGCATTTGCTTACTAGGCCTAACATGTTATTGAGGTACCGTACTGCCCAACTAACCAAGATTTGTTTAGCTGTCAATTGTTAGGTACAGAGTTTGACTGAATTGAATCTTTTATTGTCTCGTCGTGGTCGTCTTCTAAAGATGAACTCATGAAATCTATTTCAAATTTTGGTATCAATTTGGTAGAAACTTCTTGTCAACCCTTAACCCTTTAGCTACCGATTCGAGTTCTTAACAAGATAAACAAATGTAAATCTAAAGAACACAGCGATTTGTTGACGCGGTTCGGTTTTCCTACTCCGCGGGGCCTCAAGAGGGGAGACCCGGTCCCGAGAATACCACTAACTCGAACAAAGATACAAGATCTGGTTACAAGTGTGGAACACAGACGAGAAACGCTTAATGAGCTAGCAATCTAAACGCAGAGAAACTAAGAGGTAAAGGTTCAGAGATTTGAAAGGGTAAAAGCCCCCTTTCCAGCTCTTCAATCCATATGAGGACGATGCAGACTCCAGGTGACAGGAATCAAGGCCTCCATGGATGAGCAAGGTGCTGCCTTTCAGTCTCGCTCTAGGTTTAGGGTTTTGCCGTCGGAGTTTCTCTCTCATCCACGCTCCAAATGGTGAACAGGAGCATATATATGGAGGAGAGATGAAGGCTTTCGGTCACAACGGTTCTTAAGAGGATCCAGGTGAATATGAGAAAGCCCATGGGCTTCAATGTCACTTTCTGTAAGTGTCATTGAAGTATGGGCCAGCCCACAGTCCATTACCCCTTAAGTCCTGTAACACATAGCCAACACACATTCAAGCAATAGGTTAGTCTTCAAGAGCCATGGAACACTTAGGGTCCGAACCAAGATGGTCTTGGGGTCCCTTTGGCCTGTCCAAGAGCTCGAGACCACACCTACCACTCTAGCTAGCTCATTAAGTATCTCTTCTAGTCTATTACATCCAAAACACTTGTCATCCTAGATCTATAGAGTACAAAGACAAAACTTAGGATTACATTATAACACTTCTAAAGACATAAGTAGGAATATTAGTTGAGAATAACGCACCACATGCCTAATTAGTCGATCTATGACAGAATTTTTAACCTCATAGACAAAGAAATACACATAGATTTTACGTGCTTCGACAACAATGTGTTACCTACGTCTAAATAAAGAAGAACCAAATTTGTATTATGTAGGTGAAGAACAGATTAGAGTTATAAGCATCGATGTTTCATGAGTATTCATAGGCGCTCATAAAACCTTAAACATTGTTCATCTTTATTTAGCAAGATAATAAATTAATAATGCACCATATTCGGAGGAGTATCTAGTCGAAAATTCAGAGAGAAAAAAAACAATCTTTGTACATAATTGAGTCCGTTTGTCTGGTACGCTATTTGCATTTTATATCCTAATAAATGTACAATATTAATATAAGTTGAAGTTAATGGTTAGAATTCAAGATCCACGATTGAGGAGAAGTGGCGGCTACTTTTGGCAATGAAAAATGTATTATTTTTAAAAAATTAAGTTAAAAAAAAGTAATGCAAAGGTCATGGGTTCAAAACTCATTGTTTATTTTTTTTGGAATACTTTTTTATTCATATTATAAATGTCATATTTATATCAAATTTTATAGTTTTAATTTAATATTTTTTTTCATAATAGGAATCATGAGGCTACACAGATATTTTTAAATTTTCTTCTAATTTTTATTCATATAAATTTTTTACTAGGAATGTCATATTTAGACCACAATTTATAAGTTTTTTTTACCACACTTTTCAATCCTATTAATTTTTTCCATTTATAAATGACATATTTTTTAAAAAATATATATAATTTTCTTTAAATATTTTTCAAAAAAGTATTCATCATGCTGCACAAACACACACACAAAAAATTTTTATTTAAATTTTATTCTATGAATTTTTGTGATAAAATATCATATTTAAACCATAATTTATAATTTTATCTTAATATGTTTTTTATTATATATACTGGGGGGAATATGGAACAAAAATTTCCTCTAGCTCCATCTAGAAAATCTTACTGTCGAGTTTCAAAGTCACAATAGTTGTAGTGTTAGGGTTAGAACTTAAGAGCCAAGAGTAACGAATATATAATATACAATGTGAGTGGATGGACCACCTAATTAAGTTATAATTTTCTCCTTTAACTTGTTAAAAGGGTAAAAGGACAATAAGACAGTTTGTATATAGTTGGGTCCTCACCCACCTACCACTTACCCACTTTATGTATAGTTGTTGTCTCCTTTCTTGGTTTCTTGATGGTGATAACCCACCACCTCCACTTTATTTCACTCTCTTTCAATGGAAGAAATATAAATAAACTCTCAACCAAAATATAAATAAATAAGAAGAGTGAAAAAGTTGATTTTGCAAGTGATTGGCAATGGCGAAAGTAGTGCGTATGAGGCATGTGAGGGTGCCAGTATTGGTTGAGTGAGACCACACTTCCACACAATCTTCAAATATTCTGATCTTTTGCACTGACGGTTTGTCGTCCGTTGACTTTTTCAGTTCATTCAGACTTGTCTGAGCTATAATTTTTCATTAAAAAAAAAATTCATGGGACATCCACATTTGATCGGGTAGTTCTTGGACACGTGCTCATCTACCAAATGAATTTCCTTCTGTAACTGATAATTGATCAATCGTCATCTTTAATAACGATGAACCACCTTTGACAGGAAATGATCGCTGTGTTTGGATTCCATTTACCGTCGTGATAATGTATAGGTTCGTCTCCTAATTAATTTGTTACCCGCGTGGGGCCCAAAATAATTATAGGCTATTTAATGCCATTCAACCTACTTCAATGTAAATTTAATTCAACCCATATAAAGTGTGACGCAATATATATTCAAAGTCTCTTTGAGTGGGAATCACGTACAATCATGAAAACTTGGAAGTATACACTAAAGTGTTTCCGGCATATTTATAACCACCAAATAAATAAATTAGGTTTATTTTTTGATTAAAAAAAAAAAACTTGACCTTAGTCCATTTTAAAGTTAGAACATTCCCTACGTACCCTTCTCTAAACTTATAAAAAAAAGTGATGATTATACCTATTTTGCATATAAAATTTAATTTATTTATCTTTTATTCTCTGCTACTCAAACAAATAAGGTCTTAGTATAAAATATTACTCCACTTTAAAAGATTATAAAATAAAATTATTCATAATTAAATAAACCATAAACTCAAAAAAAATGATAATTATATAAATTTTAGACATAAAATTTGGTACATTTTCCTTATACAAGGTCTTATTAGTTACTACGTAGTATAAAATACTACTCTACTTAAAAATATTATTAAATTATTCATAATTAAATAAACTTTAAATAAACAAGGTCTTAGGATGTGCTAACCATTTTTCTTAAAGAAAAAAGTGATGATTATATAAATTTTATTCGTAAGATTTGATTCATTTCTTTTTTATTTCCTGTTACTCAAACAAACAAGGTCTTATTATAAGATAATACTCTACTTCAAAATATTATAAAATCATGCATAACATTTATTAATTTTTTTTACATATTAATATATAAAATTACTTTTTAAACATAATAATTGATTTTTAATTACTTTTTCCTACATTTTACTCATTATAAAATGAAAATTATGACAACCAAAAAGCATAAAGTAGGAATATATCGGATCTGATGCTACCTATATTATTTTCGTGTATAAAATTATATTAAAAAAATCTAAAAACACTGGGATGTCAATACTGGATAACATAACATTCACCACTATCAGATTAAAAATCGAGTGAGTGAACATTAATATTATTAAATTAATTAATAATTGATTTGATTCCAAAAGCAGTGATTAAAAATGCAAGACGTAGCAGTGATACTCGACGACGGCATCACCGGTCTTGAGGTTGACGCTATGAGTCCTCGCCTCCACATATCCCCTCGCGAACCTGAAGAGGCCGGAGCCACCGACCACCGGCATCTCCCTCACCTTGTGAAACACCATGTTCCGGCCGAGCACGGTGATGGAGCTGCCGTTGTACTTGCCCTCCACGAATGCGAAGTTCATCGCCATGAGGAGTCCGACCTCCGTCTGCGACGCCACGCCGTAGAACCCCTGCGACCTCCCCACCAGCTTCGACGTCACCTCCGGCGCCTCCGTCAGCGGGTTGTCGATCATGTTCACCCCGCCGAAGTATGACGGCAGGGCCGAAGAGTTCCCCTTCGGCTGCGGGGGCTTGATGATGGGGACGGAGCTCGGGTGGGCCCCGCTCAGGGTGTCGTGCCAGTAGACGCGGAAGTGGGTCAGCTTCTCGGTCTTGTAGGTGTGGTGGGCGGTCGTTTTCGAGAATCCCCGGCCGTCGGGTTTGGTGGCTGCAACGGTGGAGAGGAGGAGGAAGGAGAGGGAGATCAGGGCTACCAAGTAAATTCGGAAAGCCATCATCAATTGAGCTCTTGTGAAATGAGTAGGGTAATGGGCAGGGTGAACATCCAAATTTAATGGTACAATGTGTGTTATGTGATGATGGTGTTTTGAAATGACAATGCTGTGAAAACAAGTATTGGACAATTAAGCATTGTTTCTTTTGGTGGACCCTATATAATTTCTCGCGTGAATGTTACGGTAAATAATATTGCTAGTTTCTAGAGACTAAAATGGTTCATACCTATAATAGGATAGTATTGTAGTGATGGTTGGTTTACAGATTAATAGGTTGGAAATTCGAATCTTTTTTAATATATGAAGTTATTATTGAGTGAAAGAGTTAATTTTTTAAATGAGTCATACTATACTAAATTGAACTAGATTAATGGGAAAAAAAATGTTTAAGCATCTTCCCCGTAAGCCGTAATGGCTAGGGAAAATAGCCTATCAAAAGAGAATAATCTATAGAATATTCTCTTTTTTTGACCTATTATGCAGTTTTGTTGTTCCCACCGTAGGCCAGTTTTGACAGGCTAAATTTCCTATAAATACTAATATAATTTAGAACTTTCACATCTCATTTCCGTAACTCGATTATATCTTTACTATATTAAGCAATATAATATTTATTTTTTATTACTCCCTCCGTTCAACAAAACTTGTTGTTTACTATTTACGCACGCTTTTTTAGAATGATAAAAACTATATAAAATATTCATTTTTAAAAAAAAATTTAACAAGTTTGTACTTATTAATAATAACTACGAAATTGTTAAAAAAAATTATTTAAAAAGTCGATATTTTATATAGTTTTTAGCTCCTAAAAAAGCGTGCATGAATAGTAAAACGTCAAGTTTTGTGGAACGGAGGGAGTATAATTTTGACAAATCTATAATAAAAAGATTAATGTCATTTTCTAAAAATATTATTTATGCAATGATAATTTAAATATGTCAAATATTATATTCATATCGAAGAACTCTTGAATATCTTTACAATACTACAACTTCTATTTTTAATTAAAACTCATAACTATACAATATATAGTTTTATAATTGTATTATTTATATATTTACATAAATATTAAACACTTAAAAATAAACAAACAAATAAACAAATAGCATTTGGCCTTCCAAAAAAGAAAGCCAAATTTAGCCTTTGTTTTGGAAAAAGGCCAAAAATAAAAAGACTAAAATTCATTTTAGCCTAAGGTGGCAGTAAAATTAGTTCAAAACCTATTTTTTGGCTTACCATGAGAGAAGGATGTGTAAATTTGGGTTTGGGTGGAATTATTTATGAGGATATATTTTTTTTATATTGATGCACCTCTTTATATTGTGAGCCACATTTTGTAATTAGTGAAATAAGTGGGCTAAAACGATGTCGTTTACATTCTGTGTGACATGTTCTGTGGCCTAGCCCGAGCTAAGCTTTAAACTAAAACCGAGGGGCAGGGGGCTCGTCGGGAAGAGGAGTGTTTATTTAAGAGAGAATGGGGAGTGAATCGAAAGGCTTCCGTTTCCGTTCTTGGTTTTAACCAAACCTCTTCGTAACAAGCGCGCTCCTCCCTCCTCAGATCGAGTTTGATCAATTTAGTTGTAACAAAACAGATTTCTGTTACTTGAAGAAATTCTCTATTTTCCTCCATTTTCTCGGTTTTCTTCGAGCTTAAGGTGATCAATTTGATCAGTTTACATTATTAAATGATAAGTTTGGCTATTATTGAGCCTAGTTAACTTCAAATTTGAGTTATAATGAGTCACATTAGATAAATTAGTTTACTTCAACGTCGTAGATTCCTAGTTTATTATTAGGTTAAATCTAATAACTCTTGAAGTTGCATTTCACATGGGGTTTCAATTCCTCAAAATTGACAATCCTACAACTATCAACCATTATAGACCTATTAGCCTTTGTTATCCGATCTATAAAGTCATCCCTAAGATTCTGGCAAATAGATTAAAACCTATTCTTCCTAAACTTATCAATCCTTACCAAGGTGCGTTTGTAGAAGGTAGATCCATTCGAGATAACACCTTAATAGCCCATGAAAATTTTCATAGCTTTCATAGACAAAAAGGCAGAAAGGGTTGAATGACCATAAAATTGGATATGGAAAGGCTTATGATAAAATCAGCCGGAGTTACATTGAAGTTGTGCTCAAAAAGTTCGATTTCCATCCTATATGGATCAACTGGGTAATGACATGTCTAACGACATCCTCATTCTCGGTTCTTGTGAACAACCGACTAGGGAAACAATTCAAACCAAATAGGGGAATCCGACAAGGAGACCCCCTTGCTCCCTACATTAAAACTGGTTTTCAGTTTTCCAAAAAAGATAGATGGTCTTCATCTTTTGTCTCTTCGGAAAAGCATTCTAAGTTCTTGTTGATTCCATCTATTCAATTGCGAGTGCACGTTTTTAAAGGGCGCTGTATAGCATTGAGGGGCGATGCCAATACCCGACTTGCACCGCCAGTCGGGGCAAAATTATTTATAAGGCAGCGAGTTCGGATATCATGAGTTTTTCAATTTGATTATTAATGATTTCTACTAACATTGTCACTAAATAATAATTATAACCTACACTAAATAGAATTCGATCAAGTATGTATAAGAATAGGATAGGATGGACAAATTGATTCCGTCGGAGATTGAAGAGTAGTGACAAAAAGGATGAGGAGGAGGACGACGATGACAATAAAGGGCATGTCTGACATGCACATTTTTTAATCTAGCTTAAGATTATAATCTAGATGAAAATTTTAATCTTGCTTAATTAAGATTATAGTATAGTTTAAGATTGGGCATCTTGTTTGGCATGACTATTGATTATTGAAGCTTTTTGGAGATTAAATGATAAAACTATCAAAATGGATCTATTTTATTTGATGCACGATTTTACAGTCCGGTCATATTTGGTATGAGCTATAAAGTTCATTTATAAAAGAGAAAAAATACATGACTTTATAGCCCAACAACAAGGTCAGGCTATGAAGCCAAATCATACGTTGTCAATAGGGGTGATACTTTTTATTTTTTTATTTTTTATCGAGGTTGTTTTCGTGATCATATTCGGCTCACGGGTAATTAGACAAGCTCGAGCTCGAATTTGAGCTTGTTTACTCGCTTTTGCTTGTTATGCTCGTTTTTTCTTGTTATGCTCGTTTTGTCCGTTTTGCTCATTTTGATCGCTTTGAGCTCGTTTTCAAGCTTATTTCAGCTCGTTTTTAATCCATGTACTATTAGAAGTAGTAAAAGTAAAATGTATTATTAAGGAACCCCATAAGATTTTCAAGTGTGTTACCGGATCAAGAGTTGAAAGTCATTAGCTACTCGGAAAATCTAGCTAAAAAGATAAGATATTCCAAGTTCATCTAGTTACTTACTGCAGAAAACTAAGCCATGTCATATAAGTGGCAATGGTAATCCATGAATTGATATAAATATCAAAAGCGTAGTGCAGCATTAAAGGGCTAAGAGTGCCATCTAAAACCATCAGTCACTTGGTCAGGATGTGTTCAAGACAATAATGATTTTTACAAGCCGTAAAAGAGAAATAAAATGCCAGCAAGATGGTAAATATGATAAGATATGACAGTGGCATACATTACATGGTGCTCAAAATAAAAAAAGACCTACACATCATGTATTTTTCTCCAAACCTGTTTAGGAGTCGATAAGACATAGAAATTCAAATTACTTCAACCTGTCATATAGGAGAAGGTAATGTTACCAATCATGCTTGCACTTTCAGATCCAGGCATTTACTTGAGAGCTAGTGACTTGGCTTCTTTAAGCTGTGTAACTTAGAAATTTCATTGTTAAGATCTTATCACTTAATGATAAGAGGGGAAAAGAGGAAGGGGGAAATCTTATTAATTCAAACATCACAATAACCTTAATGGCTTTCACACAATCCAACACTGGTTGCAAGCTTGCAAGCAGGTTCCTAGCAGAAAGTTCTGGAGGCTTACCATATTTAAAGAAAGAGTGCTTGAGTAACTTCTCACTTGTAGGCTAATTTTTTGGGATCTTTTACCAAGCACATTGCAACCATTTCTTTGTAGGACTGATCACAACTGGAAATACAACATGATCGGAAAATTGACCAAAAAATAAGGAAAGTGCAACTGGAAAAAGAAATAAAATGCAACTGAAAGAGATCAAGTCATCAAGATAAATAGATGTAGAAAATCCCTATACCAATTTGTCTGCTCTTTTCTCCCAATAAACTACATATTAATTTAAGATGTCAGGTAGCATCATCTAATAAATTATAGTTCGTTAGCCATTACAACATTGACCAAAATGCTGAAGGCATGGTCCATTCTTTAATTTATTGTTAATTCAACAAAATAAAGCAAAATAATCTCTTGATCCTTTTAACAATGACAGAACTCCGTTGTTCCCTTCCCTAGAAACAAATTTCAGAAATCAACTTTCAGAAATTTAGAGCACGTGCTTTTATAGAAGTAGGTGAATGCAAGATGCAAGATTTCTCAAAATGCAAGATGCATATTTCTGTAAAAAAGATTTCAGAAATTTAGAAAACAGATTTCTGTAAAACAATTTCAGAAATCAACTTTCAGAAATTTAGAAAACATATTTCTGTAAAACAGATTTCTATTTATAAAATCCTGTTTTATGTAAAAACAGATTTCTCAAAATGCAAGATGCAAGATTTCTCAAATGCAAGATGCATATTTCTGTAAAACAGATTTCTGTAAAACAGATTTCAGAAATTTAGAAAACAGATTTCTATAAAACAAATTTCAGAAATTTAGAAAACAGATTTTTGGAAAAGGAGAAGTAAATACAGAAAGCTGGGCAGCTGAGCAGGAAATGCAAGTGAGCAGCAAGAAATTAAAGTCTTTTATGTTCCTGGCATTTAGTAGTGTTAAGAGAGGTCCCTACTCCCTAGTGCCTAAATCAACAAGAAACTTTACTGCATACAGCAGCTGAGCAGCAAATATAGAAAGCCTCTAGTTGGAGATCAGGATAATAAACTAAGAGATGACCATGTAAATGAGTTTATTGCATACAACAGTTGAATAGCACAAGTATGACAGCAACAGCAAGCAACACATGCAATAGATCGAGCATTGAGACAACAAGCACTAGGTTATGTCTGGAAATCACCCCATGTAATGACCAAAGAATCTCTCACTTTTGGATTAAAAAAAATCTAACAAGATGAGAGAGACAATATTGTAACATACAAGCCACTTCAAATCTCAAAAGACATGTAAATGATAAGAGGTTGAAAAGATTTGAACCATCTTCAAGAAAAATGCGTATTCACAAAACCATCCATACCGAACTACCCATTATAATATGATTTGCTAGCAAAAAAAAACAAAAAAAAAAAACAAGATGATGTGTAAAATATTTTTGATGGTCTTCAATTAAAGTCTTGAAGCATCTTTCCCTAATAAAAGTGAGGGCATATTCTACATTTCGTGCAATGATGATGAACAAAAAAAATATTTTTCAAGTTTCCAGTATCCATTCATGAACAAATTACATCAAATGTTGTTTGGTGTATATCATGTTAAAGTGTGAGCTACTGCAGATTGCCTTCCTTCAATCTACAAAAATCAATTTCGTGCAATGATTTCAATCTACTAATCGAACATGAATTCAAAGCATAAAACACTAACTCGAACTTGGTGTTTGGGATACATCCAAGTGTTGATTGAAATCGATATCAAATCAAAGTAGACAAAACTACTCTTTTGAATTTGTTTCTAAACTTACTGTCATAAATTTGAATTTGTAATGTATTTCATTTTGTCAACTCTAATTAAGATGTTTTTATATAACTACTCTTTTGAATTTGCTTACTGTCAAAATATCAAAGATGTTCAACACATTCATATATTATTATATATCATGAAAATGAGCATTAATTAAAAGATAACCAGTTGCTTTAAGGTTTATAGGTATGACTTGCAATCTTGAAAAATCATTTCAATGAGATTCTACCTTGAGAAAGAAGACAAATCCAAAAAGTTTTCACAT
This sequence comes from Persicaria tinctoria, assembly GCA_037127255.1. Lineage (NCBI taxonomy): Eukaryota > Viridiplantae > Streptophyta > Magnoliopsida > Caryophyllales > Polygonaceae > Persicaria > Persicaria tinctoria. Next base: position 3,970,972 of record JBANSL010000014.1, read on the forward strand.
GATTCAGACACAAATTAAATGAGCAATCCAGAAATATCTTGATGCCCCCACGGTGGTTCAGTCTCAGACTCAATCTTAATTACAACATTTGTCAGAAGCCATCTCAATTTTCTCTAATTGACAGACTTCAAAGTAGGTGTAATCCAAGTTGGTGGGTCTCAGACCACGAAAATCAAAAGTTAGGGTTTGTTGCCAATCCAGAATTTCAGTTGAACAAGTACGGTTCTATCAAAATCGAAAATTAGGGTTTGTTGCAAATCAAAATTGCATAGACACAAGTGGACAACAAAGCAAAACAAATGTGATCTCTTACCTGAAGAACGCGATAGCGAAAGAGCTTGGTGGAGAAGTCGAAATGGAACCTGTGAAGACACTCTGCCAACAAAAGCAATTGAACATCATTGATTTTCAACAGAGTGAATTGAGAGATCGAATCTATTGCAAAACTAGCAAATCTCACTTTGAGATCGAATTTCGTCGCCGTGAGATTGAGCGCTGCAATGGAAACAGGCGAAGAAGATGAGAAATTGAACAAGGGAGAGTGCTAATTCAGTCCTTTCCGATCCCCAACGCTCCTCAAATTTCATCGAACGCTTCCATGGGAGAGCTGTGGCGGAAACGCCGTGTACAGCCAAACAAACGAACGGAGAACGTTTTTCTCGAAAAGCTCCAAAAAGCTCCACCCAAACATATCCATCCAGATCGAGGGGAGGAAAACGCTAGTCGGCAGGCAGCAGCCCATGGACGGATCGAGTATGATACCATCTGTCACCCTTGCAGTGCTTCTTCCGTCCACGTGTCCCACTCTGCAGGCATGAAACAATGGTGTGTACCGTACCACCACCCTCTTCATACTCATCTCGGTCTCTCCGTCTTAGCCCCTCCCGGCCCCCGCCCAAAACCCCCCCAAGCTTTTTCCTTTATCCTTCAATTTCTGATAACTAATCAAGCACAGGGATCTCGGTCGATTGATCGATGGATGTGTTGAACTGGGTGCTGAATTTGGTGGTGCCGCCGGCGAGCATGCTGATGCTGGCGATGTCATGGCCCACTCTCACCTTCCTCAACGCCTGCGAGTGGCTATACGGCTTCTTCTATCACCAAGACATGGAAGATCGGGTTGTCATCATTACCGGTGCTTCCTCTGCTATCGGCGAGGTTCATTTCTTCTTCTTCTTTTTTTTTTTTTTAATTTCCTCTCCCCTTTACAGTACGTTTTATTAATTGAAAACTTAAATGATCGGCTATGTTTTGTCCAGCCGAAATTTTACCTTCTTAAAAAAAAAAAAAATTTGAAAACTTAAATGAGTGAATTTTTGGACTTGTTAATCTGTTTTGTAATTGTCCCTTTGATTAACATACACAAACTGTTTTATCTAATAGCAAATCGCATATGAGTATGGTAGAAGAAGAGCAATTCTAGTATTGGTAGCAAAGAGGGAGAACAGGCTTAGAGGGATCAGTGATAATGCAAGAAGAATGGGTGCAAAGCATGTCATGATTGTAGCTGCAGATGTCGTCAAAGAAGATGAATGTCGGAGATTCATCACTGAAGCTGTTAACTTCTATGGACGCGGTATATATATCATAAGTTCACATACATATGGTAACTGCCCTTGTGCATAACGAAACATTGTGTATAATGCTGTCATGGACTCATGGTTACCTATGCAGTCGATCATTTGGTCAATGCGACAAGTTTGGGACATACCTTCTACTTCGAGGAAGCCACAGACACATCCGCGTTTCCCCATTTGATGGTAAGCTTAGTTGAGAGAAATCCTTACCAAGTAGGCAACTGAATTTGTCTATGATAAGTTAATCAAAATTGTGCTTTGTATCCGGGGCTCAGGACATAAATTTCTGGGGCAACGTCTACCCGACTTACATTGCCCTTCCATATCTGAGGCAAAGCGGAGGTAGGATAATCGTGAATGCATCAGTAGAGAATTGGTTACCGCTGCCAACAATGAGCTTGTACTCGGTAAGTACAAACTTGTTCGTTTTCTATGTGATGTGTAAGGAACTCAAAATCTGTTTCTTTGCTGTTTCAATGTGGTGGTGAAGGCTGCAAAGTCTGCTTTGGTGAACTTTTATGAGACACTAAGGGTTGAACTGAAAGAGGAGATTGGAATTACGATTGCAACCCATGGCTGGATTGGCGCTGCTGAAGTATCCCGCGGGAAATTCACTGTGGACGAAGGTGCAGCGGAGATGCAATGGAAAGAAGAAAGGGAAGTAAGTACTCTTATGATTTATAGTGCAGGCAGGCTTGAATGCTTTCATAAATCATAATGCACATGTGATGCAGATAAACGTCGCAAGTGAACCAGTGGAGGAGTTTGCGAGGCTCATTGTGGATGGCGCGTGCAGAGGGGATTCCTATGTGAAGTACCCGAGATGGTATGACTCTTTCCTTCTGTACCGCGCCTTTGCACCCAAGGTCCTCAACTGGACACTGCAGTTACTCCTTTCAGCAAACAGCGGTGGGACAAGAATGTCTCATCTTGGAACCAGAAGACCCGTGCTGGAAGGGTCTTCTTACCAGGGATCTCCTCAGAGGAGGGCACCGTACTCTTTTTCGCATTCAATGACTCCACAACAGCTCAAGTTCGAATAAATCACAGAATTTGAACTGTGTCGTTAGCAAGACGAATGTCGATGGTGATATCCGACTCAGGCCTGCTCTGTGACAGGTTGGGTGTTTGTTTATGTGGCCAATTAAGAGCGTTTTGTTTTTGCAAATTTTCAAATAAACACTGTTTCTGCTACTCAGACCTGTTCTCAAGGTAATGGGGTAATGCCCTTCTAAGTTAGTCATGAGAATCTTCACAAGTGGCCAAGGTTATGTATACAGTGTCAAAACTCTAAATTAACTATGTGAACATCGAGTAAAAGGAAATCAGCTCTGTATACAAGTTGCAGGTCTAGAGCTTCCCGCGAATTTATGCCCAAACCAGATATATATAGTAACTATTATTGGTCTTCAATCAATAAAAGGAACTCCCTTTAGAAATTGAGTGTCTTGAGGGATCAGTCGGTGGTGGTGGTGGCAATCTTTGACTCATCCACCTCGAAGGCTCTCCTAGCTTGTTTGAGCTCCTCATTCATGGCCAGAAGTTCTGTACAACGGTTCAGTTTTGGCAAGTCCTGAGCAGTATTGTAAGATCATAGTTAGACGGGGTGGGGGAACTACCAATCATTCATCAATCAACTGCAACGGCAAAGAATTACTAACATGGATGCTAACTTACTACAGTAGGTTCTTTTATTAGTATTGTAAATATCAAAACAATGATGCTGACCGACATAGGAAACTAAAGTAAAGAAGTGATTTAGCTACAAACCAAACACTTCCCTGTTTAGAGGTCCGAGAGAAAAATGTCTTATATTTACCCAGGAGCAAAAAAAGACAATGCAAGGGAAGAATTTTCTTTTCACGCAACAGGCATGGACTACTACCCTTCAAAACGGAAGGAAGATTTTGGTTTTCAATCTCAAGCGTGTAAGCATTGGAGTGACATGAAGGGCAAAACTTGCTTGTTCAATCTTGAAACCGGATGAAGGTAAGTTAAACCTTTGGATTCTTGACACTGAATATGGAGGATGGCCTGCCGACTGCAGTATTACTTGTGGCCGCATTACTAATCTCAATATCTCATCCTCAAAAATAATACGAGTAATAGACTTCAGTTGAAGAGGGAACTGAACTATAGTTCCTTTTTAAGCTCTGATAAGAAGTAAGCAATGGTGCAATGTGCAGGGCATTTAAACTTTGAGCTGCCACACCTTGACACAGAATACAGAGAGGTGCAGGACAGCAGGAGCACAAGGGGAAAGCATTGGTCACCACACTACAGGCTAAGGACTATCCTTGAAAAGGAGAAACAAAAGGCCGAAGTTGATTTTAGACACTAGTGTAAATTTTTAAGCTAAGTTACCTTTCGCACGAGAAACAGGAAATCTTCAGTAAGAAGTTTTCCTCTCTTTGAAGCAATTTCTTGGGCTTTATGCACCTGCAAGAACATATTGTACAAAGTATCAGTACAGATGCAACATCATTTTTTCCTCATCAGATCGAGTCACTAAATATTCACAGAACCATAGGGCATACCAATCATATTCACAGAAGGAGCAACAAGATAGCATAAGAAGCAGCAAGATAGTGTACCAATAATATTCACACTCAACAATCAAAATTATGTGATATGAAATATGATCCTAAACTTCAAAGTTGGAAAGTGAAAACCATAGGGCATTTCTTGGGACATGAGAAGTTTATATTTACACGAGCACCAGCTAGCTCATATATAGGTTTTTGGGGCATTACTCACCATGTCCGTCACATACTCCACAACAATGTCCTCCACGAGCGCTATAGTCTCAGGAAGAGGCTGTACATACAAGGAGGGGGAAGTGTAAACTTCAAAGATGAGATATATTTATTCAAACATTGCATCTTATTTTCCCTAAATTAGGTATCAGCCAGTTAACAAAAGATAGAGGCGAACTTACATTTGGATCATCTCCATAACCATACATCATGTGCTGTACTGTTTAATCCAAAACAACATAAGCTAAAACTTGTTATTAAACAGACATTTGATCAGCCAAAGACAAAAGAAACTCACAGTCTTTCTGAAACATTCCTCTCTTGCGCTTAAGGGAAGTATCTGTTGGTTTAGAGGATTCGACTTTAGGCTTAGATGAAGGACCAGCACTAGCTCCACTCATTTTAATGCTAAAATGATGCCTTCCTCCAAAATCCTGCAGGACGGAAAAAGAAATAAACAAATTAGAAGTGAAACACACAATTCTGAATAACGAGTGGTCAGGGAATGGAGAGCTATTCATCAGAACAAGCGTTAACAATCATCAAACTGATTTTTAGGGGACAAATTATACAGTGTTCTTAGAATTCACAGAAAATCAAAGGTGTGTTACAGAAATGTCATCCCTGGAACAAAAATTGAAAGGAAAAAGCAATAAAGGGCCAGCTGAGATGCAATGACTAGGTTGTGCGTACACAACAAAGGTTTTTCTCGATTAGTCCCAATTAAAAGGGACTTGATCTCACTGCCAATTTGGGGGAAAAAAAGTTTGGAAAGTACCCAGAAATCGCGCAGGAAGATCTCAGAGGAGTAAAAATCCCAACATAAAATCCAAACCCTAGGTAAAGCACCCGCACAAATAAAGGAGATTCGTCAAATTTTGGCACAAGTTACAGACGAAACTAAGGTAAAAATTTAGGGGCGAGATAGGGAGAGGGCGCAATTGTATACCACCGTCACCAAGAACAGAAACTTCGAATGGTGATGGCTCCGGCGGGACTAGAGCTGAGATGCACTTTGTGAAATCCCGGGGATGGGGGATTGTGAAGGTGAAGGTCTACCTCGAAACGACGTCGTATCTTTTTTCTTTTTTTTTTCTTTTCTGAAAAGGTGAAAGAATTCGAAATCTATCAAATTTGTTTGAGTGAGCCTACAGACAAGACAGTGAAATGACTACTATGCAGAAACCACCACATCTACCGGATGAAAAAAGCTCTCTTTTCAGGGAAGCCTTCCTTGAGGCAAACCCTAGCCCAAATACCAGCCGCCACCCTCGAATCCACTCAACTTCCTCAAATCGGAAAGGAACCAAGCACCGGCAACAACAATCGAAAGATAATATGCTCCAATCCGACTGGTAAAGCCCCCAAACCAAAAAATCTTCAAAAGGCAAAGACACAAACCAAAGGAAACAAGAAAAGGCACAAGAAGGTCGAACACAAAGATTCAAGAGAAGAAGATGGGGCAAAACAACAATACCTTGTTGGAAATACAGGAAAAGAGTGGAAAAGATGAGGGATCTCTGGCGGTGGGTAGCGCGGCTCGGGAGACGCTCAGGGAGGCTGATGGCACGCGACGGAATACCGCATGGCAGGTATGAGGTTGAGTTTGGTTCGGAGCCGCTTTTGGGTTTGATGATTTGCGGTATCTCGCGGAAGCTCTGCATAGGGCTTCCGGTGAGGGCGAAGAAAACCGATCAGACAAGGAAAGAGAACAGATCTGTGATGGAAAATCTGAGTCCCCTTAAAAAGATGGAAGAGCTGAAGCCCGACAACCCTAGATCTGAAAGATGGAAAACCTGTTACCCAACTATCTCTCCCTCTCTTTGGATCTGTCATCCCTTCCAAGGAATTATGAAGTCGAATCCGGTCAAGGCCGGTCGATCCAATTCGAATCGAAAACCCACAACAAGGTTAGACCCATCTGACCCTATCTTTGCTCTATTTGTTCTCTCCTCCATCCCTGCACTTTCCGAACCGAAAAATCTAGAAAAGAAACCATCAAATAAAAAAAGGAAGAATCCCATCAGAAACCCCTTAAATCTTGAACTGAGTTTTGGGGAATATGATCTGATTAATGCCAAGATCAGAGTCGTCACTAAGAAAATTAGAAATGGTGTATGGAGGAAGATTTTTCAGACCTCCCATCCCCCTAAAAAAGGCATAACTTGGTTGTATTCCTCCCCATACTCCTTGTCTGCCTTTGAAATGGTTTGGGTGATTAAACCCTTTGAAATGGTTTGGTTGATGAAAATTATGGAAATGAAGATACTCGTACAGGCTACTGATCAAAAGAATTGGTGTTGTTTGATTAGGCACAAAGCTTGCAGGATGGGGATAAAGAATAAGAGTGGAAACGTAAAGAAAGCCACGAGATCCTCAACCGAACGAACAAATCAGGAAAAAGATTGGAGTATGAAATCTGAAACCAAGACCAACTACGGGATTTTTCTTTCTCTGCCAAGCTACTCCTATGACATGAAAAATAGTATACTTCCTTTTGGTGATTTGATGAAGAACTTGGACTCAGCTCCTAACTCATTTGACATAAGCCCTCGGCTTGTAGTGTGCATCGACAAAAGAAAATATATCTTGCTTTGTTCCACTTGTAACTTAGATTCATGGTTTCCCTCATGTGTGTGGCTCTCTTTCAAATGGTGGATTATAAACCTTGTATACCTCCAAGGGTATGTTTTTAATATTAAAAATTATAATGGAAGATCCACTTGGATTGAAAAGAAATGTGATCTGATTCTTCCCCATCCTCACAAGATCATATATGATATTAGAAAACATGGAGATGAAAGTATAATTGACCAGAAAAGAAAGGTAAACAGAATAGAAGTATCCCATCCTTTTGTTCCCAGACTTCTAAAATGTGAAAGATTTGTCTCTACTCGAATGAGAATTTCCGGCCATAGTAATGTTGAGCCGAATGTTGCCGGTATCTCAATATGCCATGATCGAAATAGAATCGAAAGTGATCATAACCTCCCGTATCTAGGAGCTGAATTAAACACTAAGAAAGCCACCTTTATCTCCTTCATGCTTCTCTCCCTACAGCTATGTAACGACGATCTGGAAATTCAGATTGAAAAGAGGGTTGAACCAAGAAATGAACAAAACAAAATCTATGGTCTAGAATATGGCTTATTGAGGCTCTGTTCCTCGTATGAATGGTACCCACCATCGATGAAAAAGGTAAAAAGAAAGGACCTAGCTCCTATCCCATATGGGATTTGGGATACCTCTACTAAACAAAGTAGAAAGAGGAAAAGAACATGAAAACTACCACAATATAACATCGGGAATAACCTGTATGAACCTGCGATCGATGCTTTGAATCTGATATATTTATGCATACAAAGAGAATTAATGTCATGTATGACCTCTACCTTGACAATAAATAAAGAAAACAATAGACTCCTTCTTTACTGTGTTTGGATTGCGGAACTTTCGACCTGGTTTGAACAGATCTCTAGTAATAGAAATTGGAACAAAACTAACCCTCCGATGCCTGGAAAAGAATGTGTTGTTATCTACCGCTACTCCCAATTATTGAATACAACCCAATTGGACGTGTACAAGATAAAAGAAAAGATAATCTATAAAAAACAACCGCAAGAAAACAGGGTTAGTGCACCCCATTATATCTTACAACTAGGTATAAAGGAACACGAACCCTCTCCAGACCAAAGAAAAGGAAATAGAACAGAAAACTCCAAACCAAAGAGTTTAAAATGAGATTATGCTCATGGAATATATGCGGCATAGGCCGTAAAAACCTATGGATGGAAATAGACTACTGCAAAATTGAGAAAATTCAACTAATTGCATTACTGGAAACAAGAAGTGAAAGACAACCAAATGAGAGAGAATGGAAAAAGGCTGGGTTTGACCATATGATTTGGGCACCAGCAACAGGCAGGGCAGGAGGCTTATGTATCATATGGAAAAGTCATAATCTTCGGAACGAATCATTGGAAATGGTTCATACGGATCAAAGTTTCATAGTAATCAAATACGAGAACAAACATAGAAACATTATTATCAATATCGTCTTTGTCTACGGACCCCCCCATGAAAACGAAAAATCAAACTTCTGGGCCAGACTACAGCGATACGTCCAAAGCGTTGACTATCCATGTATAATCATGGGAGATCTGAATGAAATCCAAAATAGCTCAGAAAAAGAAGGAGGGGTGGAACCACACCCGAACAGATATAGAATCTTAACAGAATTCAAAGATAGATGTTTATTACAAGAAGTGTCCACGATTGGAAACTCTTTAACATGGAGGAAGAATAGATCCACTAACAATAACATCATGGAAAAACTTGATAGAACCTTAATACAAGAGCAGATACTCACTTGGTTCCCCAATATTACAACGAAAAATCATGCATTTACAACGTCAGACCACTGTCCTATTGTAACAGAGTTAGATAACCAAGAACAATACAAGGCCCAACCATTTAAATTTGAAAAAATGTGGACTACACGAAAAGATTACCGACACGTGGTCCAACAGGCTTGGAGATCAAATGTTCCAGGATCACATATGTACAACTTGGTGAAAAAAACACAAATACTTAAGCGATTGACTAAAGAATGGAACAAGAAAACATTTGGAAATATATTCCGTCAATTAAAAGAAATCGATGATTCGCTCATCGATATACAAAACAGAAACGGAATATCCCAAAATGGAAATGATATCCAAAAGCAGAACAGACTTGTAAATAAACGAGAGAAAATCTTATCATACCACAAAATGTATTGGAGTCAACGAGCAAAAACAAAACACCTTAAACTGACTGACACGAACTCAAGGTATTTCCACCGTATGGCATCGGGAAGGAGAAATAGAAAATTCATAAAGGAAATTCAAGCTACAAATGGCACACTAGCCACAGGAGAAGAAAATATTACAAGAGAAATAAGAAATGATTTCGAAAAAAGGTTTAGGATGCAACCCATCAACCATAACCTCCTAAATGATTACCTCTCGCTCATCAACACAGAAATCACTGATGATGACAACTCGAAGCTAACTGAAAAGATATCAAACCAGGAAATAAAAAATGCTTTCTTCTCAATTGGAAAGGATAAATCCCCTGGACCGGATGGAATGACAACAGAATTTTACCAGGAATACTGGGACATTGTAGGCCCAATAGTCATAAAGGCAATCAAAGGATTCTTCCACTCTGGTCGAATCCTAAAACAAATCAACCACACTTTTATCACATTGATCCCAAAATGTGATAACCCGACAACTACAAATCACTTTAGACCAATAAGCCTCTGCTCAACGATCTATAAAGCTATAGCCAAAATCATTGCAGAAAGGATGAAACCAATTTTAAAGAAAATTATTCACCCTCTCCAAGGGGCCTTTGTATCTGACAGGGCTATCCAAGACAATGTATTAATAGCCCATGAAATCTTCCACTCATTTAAAAGTAGACGTGGAAAAGAATGATGGATTGCCGTCAAACTAGATATGGAGAAGGCATATGATAGAGTAGAATGGGACTTCCTATTCAAAGTTCTTGAAAAATTCGACTTCTGCCAAAAATTCCGAACATGGATAGAGCAATGTGTCCGAACCGTCTCCTTATCAGTCTTGGTAAATGACAGCCCCACGGACCCATTCATACCAGAGAGAGGGATTAGACAAGGAGACCCTCTCTCACCCTATCTATTTATTATAGGACCTGAAATTCTTGCTAGGAAACTACAAGTTGCTTCAAACCTATGAGAAAAATCCATCGGATTCAAAATATCTAGATCAGGTTCGAAAATCCCCTTCCTATCATTTGCGGACGATATGATGATATTCGCCAAGGCGAACCAAGACTCTTGCCGACTAGTGAAGAATATTATTGACGGCTACTGTGCTATATCGGGACAAAAGGTCAATTTCCACAAATCGGCCTTTCAAACTACCCCAAAAGTCCCGAATAGTACAAAGCAACTGATCCAAAGTACGATCCATATCACAAACCAGATAGCGCTTGATAAATATCTCGGTTGTCCCATTATCAATGGTCGAGTCAACCGAACCACATTTGAAGAAACAGTAACCAAAACAAGGCAACAACTCACGAAATGGAAAGCCAACTCCCTTTCACAAGAAGGAAGGGCGACCCTAATAAGATCAAACCTGGCAACTAAGCCAAATTATATTATGCAAAACTTTATGCTCCCCAGAACAACCCATAAAGAACTCGACCAAATAAACAGATGCTTCTTCTGGAACAAAGATCAATCCTTCTCCCCCCTTATTGGTTGGGACAAGGTATGCAAGCAGAAACAATCGGGAGGCGCAGGAATACATAAAACAAAAGATATGAACCAAGCACTAGAAATGAAATTGCTTTAGAAAATCTTAGCAGAACCATGTAACCAGTGGGTCCAAGTGATCAAAGAAAAATATTTGAAAGAAACCCCTCTCCTTGAATATCAGCGAAAAGGTAATTCATCTTGGCAATGGGCCAAACTAATGGAACTAAAAGAAGAATTCTGCAAAGGACTAATATGGCAAATAGGAAAGGAAATGGAAAGACGATCAATTTTTGGAAAGACATATGGCTAGACGGAAAACCACTAAAAGGTCGACAATATCCCAACATCACAATCAACGAAAATGACAAGGCGGAAAAATACATCGAAACCAACAAGAAATGGAATATTGATGAATTATCCAACATCCTCCCAATGGACGTGGTTAATAAGATTGAAAATATCTACATACCAGAACACGAAATAGAAGACAGACTATACTGGAAACCAAGTAAAAATGGTTGGTTCAGTACGGCAAGTGCCCTAGCATACATCACAAAGCAAAACACAGAAGAAACTAGTGACACCACATGGATATGGACCCTAGACACATTCCCGAAAGTCAAAAACTTCATCTGGAAACTTGCACTAGATGGAATCCCAACTAAAACCAGACTAGCAAAGAAAGGCATCCATGTTCCACTACCTTGCGCTTTGTGTGATCGGACGGATGAAAGCCCAATCCATCTATTTACCGAATGCCACCATACACTACAACTGATTCACAAAATTGACCCAAACATTGAAAGAGTGATTCGAGAAATTGACACTAGAAACAAATCAATCAAAAACATCTTATGTGAAATTTTTATTAAACTCATCCACGAGCAAAAAGGAAAACTTGCGACGACATGGTGGAGCCTATGGACAAGCAGAAATCGACAAGTATTTGAAAACCTCAATACAACATCTATCCATACTATGGAGAATCATACCAAACAACAAATACAGAACTGGGCGGCCTCTAAATTGACTTTGAAGAGGAGGCCACATGCCACCACCAGAAAACTCGGACAACTCAGCCACGGAGAAGAAGAAATTTGAGATGGAGCAAACCAGATGAGGGATCTTTCAAAATTAATTTTGATGGATCCAAACTATCTTCAGGTGAAGCTTCTGCAGGTTTCATTATTAGGGACCATAGTGGGGCAGTCATCGAGTGTGGCGGCTTCAAATGTGGACACATCTCAGCATTAGCTACGGAGGCTCTGGCAATCAGAGGAGGCATCGCCAAGGCAAAGGAGCTTCAGCTGTCCAGCATCATGATTGAAGGTGACAGCCTGACCATCATCAATTGTTTGCGAGGTCGGTGGTGCTGCCCGTGGGAGATTGAGATGCTGATTTTTGACACCCTGCTCCTACTCCAGCATTTTGCCAGAGTGCAATTCGGTCATGTCTTCCGGGAGGTCAACACGACCGCCGACAGGATCGCGTGTCTAATCCACACAATGCCAACGCATGACCTCCTCGCCGATCTTGATCTGCGCGTTTTCATCCGCAAGGATGCCCATGAATGGTGGTCCAGCAGGGCCTGACCCCATCCAAATCTTTACCTTATCAAAAAAAAAAAAAAGTGAAATGACTACTGACAAGACAATTTTCGTTAAATTGCAGAGTATGTCCTTTTAGCATTTCTCTCACCCACATATTTTAGGATGATTAGGGTTTCATAATCTCTTTCTCTGATTCACCGCCACCGCTCCGCCACCTCCCATATATACCCACTGCATCAGCGGAGCGCCATCATCGCTAGTCCCTCGACGCCAATTGAGCCCGTCTCGCTTGGCCTCCGCCAGAGTCTTTGCCCTGTAATTTGTTGACACTCCCGTTGCCATTCCACCATCCTCGCCGATGTCTCGATCCCTCTACTTCCCTCTGTTGAAGATTCGTTGCCGCTCCACCATCCCCGCTGATGTCTCGATCCCTCTCCTTCCCTCCGTTGAAGATCCCCCATGCACTACCATCTTGTACTCCCTCCACAAGATCAGTTCGCCGCCTCTACCGTCTTGCACAGCGTACTCCTTCTCTTGTCTACCAATAAGTACTCCGTTGAAGATCCCCATCGTCTTGTACTTCTTCCCTTATCCTGGATTTTTGGCCTCAAAGTGAAACCGTGGTGAATCCATTAACGGTCAATTAATCAATTAACAACATCAATTAATTAACTTGGTTATCACTATTTGAAGAACTGGATGCCAATCAACCTTTTCGATTCGAGGGACTTGTGTTATGAAATTTCATAAAATTTATCTTGTTAATAGTCATTTTAGCATCTTGTCTCTAGCCCTTATGATTTTTTTTTAATTGGGAAAACTAATTAAAATACCCCCACCTTTGGGGGTATGGTAAAAATATAACCTCAACTTTCAAATGTAATAAAAATATCCCGAACTTTGAGGGTGGTGGTAATATATTACCCTGTGTTTGCTCACGAGTCACAAATGATGACAAGGTAGCCTACGTGGATTTTTTTTACAAGACAGCATATGTAGAGGCCTTTTTTTTACAAATTAGCACAAAAATTGAGTTTTCTTGAACAGTTTCCTTAGGAAAAAGATAAAACGATAACAAATTAAACCCGATAAACGAAATTGATTCAACCAAGCAACAAATCCGGTCAAAGTTGTCTCAAATTAACACAACACGACTATTACTAACACCAAACCGACAAGAAAACTAAACCGACAACAACAACGAAAAGGGGAAAAAAAAACTTACCCAACCAAGCCCATGAACGAATCAGATGTAAAGAAGATGTGAGAGAGACAACTCAAGATAGTCGCCCACGAAGGAGGAAGACTGACATTGAAGAGGAACCATGAGCTATTTGGAAGACCTGGAAGTCAATTCAAGAGGCAACCACGGAATAAGACGTGAGGGAGTAAAAGACGTTCGGTATGAATCCAGTCAAGCTCTTTTTTTTTTTCTTAAGGACATTGTTTAAGAAAACCCTTGTAAAAAAATCCATGTAGGGCTGCCTTGTCAGCATTTTTTACTCGTGAAAAAACTTGCGGTAATATATTACCACTACTCTAAAAGATCGGGATATTTTTATTATATTTGAAAGTTTAAGATATATTTTTACCATACCCCCAAAGGTGGGGGTATTTTAACTAGTTTTCCCTTTTTTATTAGGTAAAAATTCGGATGGGTAACCCGGTCCGATAGCATCCAACAGAACAAAACGGACAGGGAACCTATCCGAAGGTATCATGTCGGATGAGGTCGAGAAGACCTGAATGATTGTATAAGTCTGGCCCCTTGGTCGAGTAGCAAAGGTGTGCAACCTTATCCGCTACCCTGTTACCAGTACGGGGAATATAGGATGTATTGACGTTCGGTACACCATTGAGAAGAGCTTGTATATCGGACATAATCATTTCTATTTCCCGTGGACACCCAGCCTTTTTGTTTAGATAATCCGTGATGGTTTTAGAATCCCCTTCTATTATTAAATATGTAATCTGTAGTGCCTTAGCCTTTTCTATTCCTAGTCGGAGTGCTCGGGATTCCGCCATGAGAGGGGACTGTCCGCCAATAGTCTCACCTCCCAGGCACAAAGGGTTTCCTCACCAGTCTCTAATGATGTAACCAATAGAGCTTTAGTTGAACTTGATATAAATGATCCGTCAAAGTTCAGTTTGTACTTGTCCAAAGGGAGTTTCCTCCATCGGTAAGTATTTTTGACTTTTTTGGCTAGGCCTTTTTCTTTTTTCTGTGTTGGTAACTCTTCTGTAACATATGGGTTCCATTTATTCGCTCGTTTCCAATTTTCAATATTATCTCCGATCATCTTCTTAATTCCTTCGGCAAAGGGTATGTTGACATTTCTGAATATTGCTTGGTTTCTGATAAACCAGATAGTCCACCATCTGATCGCTATATATTGTTTCCTGTCCATCTAAAGGGAGGAGCTTAAGATTTGTAGAATCTGATTCATATCTCTATTTTCCTCTATGAGAGAATCAACTCGTGAAGATAGTTCTCTGGGAAATTGTTGTTCGTAATTGTTGATTGGGCATCCAATGAACAGATGAATATCATCTTTCTCACTTTGGTTGCAGAAAGTGCATGTATTTGGCACCGCAACCCCCTTTTGAGATAAGCGGCAGGCCGCAAGTCCTTTATGCTTGATCTTCCATAAAAAGTTTTTGACCTTTGGTGCAGCGTCAATTTTTCAAATCCATGAAAACTCGTCTGTTGCTCTGTGGGTTGTGGATGTGATTAAGTTGTAAGCACTTGTAGTGGTGAACCAACCCTTCTTGGCTGGCCACCAATACAATATGTCTTTTAAAGGGTTGATCGGTAGAGGAATTTTCATAATTTCTTCTGCTAGTGAGAGAGGTAGAACAGAACGTAGTTTCTCCGTCCACCATTGTTTTCCTATGATGAAATCACTAACTAAATCATTTAGATTTATATTGTGCTGAGCGTCAATTCTATCGATAAGTGGAGTCGTTGTTACCCAATAATCTGTCCAAAACTTGATTCATTTCTCATCCCCCACCAACCAGATGAGACCTGATTTAAACTTCGGAATCAGTGCGCTTAGTTTAGACCATTGTTAGGAGGTACTGCCTGTCCTAGTATAGGAAAGGATGTGGCATTCTCTTAAGTATTTGTACTGTATAATTTTGACCCAATTATTATCTGGTTCTACTAGCATTTTCCATAGGAGCTTCAGTTGGAGTGCTTAATTCATTTCTCTGGTTTTTCGTATTCCTAGTCCTCCTGCCGCTTTTGATTTACAGATTTTCTCCCAGCTGATGAGTAGGTTGTGTTGTGCATCTTTGTTCCAGAAGAAAGTTCTATTGACTTGATCTAATTGTTTATGAACCGCCACTGGAAGCATGAAACTATACATTGTGTATAGAGGTTTCGACGACAGGTTAGAAGGTATAAGTGTGACTCTACCCTGTTGTGATAGAGCAGTAGCCCGCCATTTGCTCAGTTGGTCTTTAGACTTACAAATCATTTGTCCGAAAGTTTCCTTGCTAACCCTTCCATTTATGATCGGGTAACTCAAGTACTTTTCCAGATTCCGTTCTAGGGGCATATTAAGAATGCCTTCTAGGTCTCTTGCTCTTGATCTAATGATTCCAGGTGTAGTTTGAAACGAAGATTTATGATAGTTAACTTTTTGGCCTGAAAATTTGTAGTAGTCTTCAATTATTTCCTTAACTTTTGTACATGCTGCATTACTTTCTTTGGAGAAAATTATTATGTCGTCTGCAAATGCTAAAAAAGGAATGCACGGTCCCGAGTGGCCAAATCTAAAACCAACACTTTTGTGATTAGATTCTGCTTCCTCCGTTAGTTTTCGAGCTAGGACCTCTGCGCCAAAAAGAAAGAGAAAGGGGGGAAATGGGTCCTCTTGTCTCAGACCCCTAGTTGGCTTGAATAGCTCAGTTGGTCCATTGTTTACTAGTATTGAGAATGAAACTGTAGTCACACACTCCATAATGATGTCAATAAATTTTTGGTGGAATCCAAATTTCTGGAGAACTGTTTTCGTGAAATGCCAGTCAACTCTGTCATATGCTTTCTCCATATCGAGTTTTATTGCGGTCCATCCCTTGGAGCCCTTCCTAGTGCGAAAGGAATGAAATATTTCATGTGCTATTAGGATGTTATCTTGTATTGCTCTGTCGGACATGAAAGCACCTTGAAGAGGATGGATAAGCTTTCCCATTATTCTTTTCAACCGATCCGTAATAATTTTAGAAATAATCTTGTATAGTGTGGAACATAGACTGATCGATCGATAATGTGTGGTCATAGATGGATTATCTTTATTTGGTATTAAGGAGATAAAGGTGTGGTTGATTTGTTTTAACAAGTTGCCTGAGTGGAAGAAAGCTTTTATAGCCCTGGTAATGTCAGTGCCCACAATTCCCCAATATGTTTTATAGAACTCCGCCGTCATGCCATCCGGTCCGGGAGATTTGTTGCTTCCTAGAGAAAAGACCGCATTTTTTACTTCACTATTCGTTGGTTGTTGAATAAGTAGCATGTTCTCCTCTTCTGTTATACTTGGGTTAATAACCGAGAGATACTCTTCTAGTTGGGTGTCCGTGTAAGACTGATCCTTAGTGAATCGTTTTTCAAAATCTTTCTGTATTTCTTTTTTAATATTTTCATCACCTATTATTTGGGTTCCTTCGGCGGATGTAATTTCTCTAATAATTTTTCCGATTTCTTCTTCCTGTGGCTACTCTATGAAAATAGGAGGAATTAGTATCTGATAATTTTAGATGATTTGATTTAGCTCTTTGGTTCTAGTAGGTTTTATGGAAGAGGAGTAGATTTTCTCTCTTTGTTAGGAGATTATGTTCTTTTGTATATTTGTGCTGATCTTGGGTTGTGATCTGGTTTGATTGTAGTTCTACTAACGCCTCCTCAACCTCTTGAAGTTGGCGGAAGATATTTTCGAAAGTTTTGTTGTTCCATGCTTTGGCTTTTTATTTCCGGATTTTTGATTTGTGGATGATTCGGAACATTACTGAGCCCGCGCATGAAGCTCTCCACTCTTGTTTCACTATATGTCGAAAGTCTTTTCTCTGTAGCCATATGTTTTCGAATTTAAATGGGGGTGGTTTGAAGTTAGTGTCTTTGGAGAAAGTAATTGTGATGGGGCAGTGATCAGACGTTGAAAATGCCCCATTTTTTGTCACTAGTTCTGGGAACATATCGAGAATTTCATGATGAACTAATACCTTATCTAGTTTTTCCCAAATGTTGTCTAGGCCTCCTTGTTTCTTTCTCCATGTAAATGGATTACCAATGGAGGGGATCTCAACCAGAGAGCACAAATCTTTAAATTCCAGCAAACGCTGGAATCGTTCGAGTGAGGTTTTTGCTCCACCATACTTATCCGATGTTTGACTTATTTAATTTAAATCTCCCATCACTAGGCATGGGAGATTACTTTGGATAATTAGGTTGTGTAGAGTTCTCCAAAACTCCTCTTTTTCTGCGAGATTTGAGGGGGGGGGGGCGTATACAAAGAACATAAGACATGAAAAGTTTTCCTTTACGTTTTCATATTTGATTCCTATTATTCTCGGAAGGTGACTAATAACCGAGATAACCACGTCCACAAGAGAATTTTCATTCCGTAGCAACATGATGCCCCCGGAGCGACCGGAGGCCGGGGACCAACACATATTTGTAAATCCTGCATTTTTCCATAGAGAATCTTTAGGTTCTGTTTCCGTCTTAGTTTCTGCTAGAATAAGCATTTGTATATGGTCTAAGGTGCGCCACCCCTTGATGTTTGACCAGAGAGTGTCTTTCCCAATTCCCCTACAATTCCAATATCTTATAATCATGACTTTCTCTTTATTATATGGTCGAGCTTCAGGTGATCTCTCCCATACCCATTCGTTACTCTTTTAATGTTTGTTCTAGTCGTTTTAGTATGCGACTTTTGTGAATTTTTCTTTCGAATTTTTCTGACGGTGTTGTATTTTCCCACTATTTCATTCTCCTGGCATTAATCCAGGGAGGGAATGGATAATGGCCTAGTCGGATGGTTTGTTGATGGGCTAGTTTACAAGGTTCGGTTGGCTGCTTGAAATGGGTCGGGTCCAACCCGAGAAGAGATGGTTTTCCATAGATAAGTTTATTATTAAGAGTATCTCTCAAGGTGTCTCTAGCTTGAGGTCTATTGCTGTGGTTGTTCTTAGATTGTTTATTTACTTGAAATCTATCTATCTAATACTTCTACTGTAATATGTAAATAACTAGGACTGCCTTATGAAATATCTATTTTTTATACTATCGATGTAATTTTATGAGAGTATATGGAATGTTTCATATCCCATTTTAATGTTATATTTCTCTTCCTTTAAAATAAAAGGGTTGAATATTTATCGAATGTCGAATATCCAACTAAAGTAGAGCCAACTCTAATCCAACCCAGCAGTGAACACACAAATCAAACAACATTATAAATAGAAAATAAACAGGAAATGTCAAATAAATTTGGACGAGGAGAAAATAACGCAATTATATATTACAATTGTTAACCGTCATGAAGAAACGAGTACTGAAGGTAATTAACAGTAAGAGACAAATACTCTAGAAGGGGGGTTGAATAGAGTATAGACGCTTTTCGCAAACTTGTGTAGAGCAAGCAACTTCAAGGGCTGGATAATGGGTTTCAAGGCCTTGAACTCAGTCTCAAGATCTTGAACGAATTTTTCGTGCCTTGAAAGTTCTGTAAATTAATCAGACGTAAGAATAAACAGAACAGATAAACGTAAGTGCGGAAATTAAATAGATGAACACGAGAATTGTTAACGAGGTTCGGCTCTAAACCAGCCTACGTCCCCGTCTAGGGTTATCCAACTCGTAGGATTCAACAACTTTTATTCCTCTTTCCTTATGGATCCTAATAGCTCACCGAGAAGCCTCTCTCCTATACAATTGCAATCTAGTCACAACTCAGATCCCTTAGAGTCCTAGACCAATCTAGAAGAGCCCCCCACCTCTCTCAGCTATCTAGTACAACCCAAGATACAGAGAAATAAAAGTTCCATTTGCCACACCTAAGTGTGATACGTTTGAGTATATGATACTCTTAGTATAACAGGGATTGAATTTAAACTATGAAGCTCAAGACTTCCTAACTCTCAAAGATAATAAATCAAATACAGAATAGAGAGAGAAATGAAGCAAATAAAATCAGCAATGGCGTCTGTAGACTCGTCGAGAGCTCTTTGATGCGCAGAGACGGCTTGGTGGAAGGTATCTTTAGATCGTTCTTCTCTTTCTCCCTTTATAGCCGAGAGCCCTTGATGTTTGCTGATTTTTATCTCCCCAAAACTTGATTAGTTGTAACAACTATTTGAACGTTGAATTTCTGGAGAGATATCCGAGATTGGTGCTGGTGAAATCTTCCTGGCTCTTTCGAATTTGAATTGACGCTGCTAGAACCTTCTGGCCGAGATCTCCTTCTTCCAATATGTTTGAAATAATCCTGTAACAACTTAATTCTAGATCCACAAATATATATCCAATATATTCTTAACCGAAAATCCAATAAAAGATGTGAGAAAAAATTAAACCAATTTAAATTAATTCCATCCGAAAATACTAGAAAACATATTGATAGAATTTAAACCAATTATTCCAACAAATCCGAAAATATATATATGGAAGGAAAAAATATGCAAAACTCACGTAACAACTTTGACTCAAATTTCACGTAAAAAAAAATTCAAATCAAAAGAAATTCAACCTAAAATTCAACCTTTGACCAAAATATCTTAAACACCAATTTGAAACAATACGTTCAAATTAAGATTTGTTAAAAACAAATCTTCCAAATCTTTAAAAACCACTTTGACCAAATCTATCAAATCATTCATATAAAGCACAAGCCTAATTAAAATATATAGCACATGTATATAATTTTCTGAGCCAAATAAAATATATTCCGAGAATAAAAACAACCACAAAATATAATTGATATTCGCATAAAATACTACCTTATTTGTCTTCCATCAACCCTACAAAAATATATCACATATTATCATCAAGGTGGAGTCAACACGTCAGATAAAAATGATTATTGGAATAGAATATGAAAGGTTGTATATCGAAGTGCCATTGGGAAGTCAAAATGGTTATTTCTGACTCTAGACCTCTTTCATTTCCAGACAACCCATATTTGCTAAGTGTTTAGATAAATAAACAGTGTAGTCGATAGATTTGCCTTCTTGGATCATTGTTAACCATCTTGCGGATGAGTTGGCTAAGTTTGCTTTTCATTTTTCTTTAGGTGCTTTTAGTTTGGACTTCTCTTCCGAGTGTGTCTCTTCTTGTTTGGGCAGGGAAGCCGGAGGGGTGGTGACACCCCAAAGACATGTGAACTGATGTTTTTCTACTCTTAATAAATTCTCCCTCCGGGGAGTGGGCTTTGCCCGTTTCTCGACCAAAAAATAATAATTCAATCTTTATCGGTAACCCTACCACATATTTAGAGCTATAAATTATCATCCAAAAGGATGTCCTACACGGAATTATTGATCATGCATATTTCATTCTAATTAATTGCTTTCCTTTTTTTTTAAAGGTACAACAATTTGAAGTATTTTTCACAATTACAATAATAAAAAGAAAAAAAAAAGAGAACATATGATAAAATTTATCAAGGCCACCATTAATAATATACTCCAAAAAAGAAGATAATGCAAATCTTGAATCATGAGATGACACTTTTGTAGGATAAGAATATCTAGTGTAAGACTCATACCTTCTGAAATGCTTTTTCTATAATATCAGTATAATTTTCTAAGAATGTATGAAAGTACTCAATGTATGATCCCTTTGGTGGATTTTAACAGACGCATCTACATTTATCTTGTAGAATCTCCTTGGTGGATTTTACCACCTTGTTATTTTCCGTTGCTTAGTTTTTGTGGAGTTTTCCTTTGGTTCTGCCTTGTTCTACTTTCAATATTGATGACTACCTGTTGCGCAATTGTAGATACATGCTCGATTTTCTTTTTCTTGAAGATAATGTTGTTTCTGAGATCCCAAATGGTTTGCTATATGAAGCAGAGGTCTTCAAAATATAGATTTTCATTTTTGATTGACATGATCAGGTCATCCAATATCGAACTAGTTGGTATTAAGTTAATTAATAAAAAAAAGTGGTTAGTTATTTGTGTATACTGGGTAATTAAAGCTCTAGTTATAGGATACTTCAAAAATAAATGGTGAACATCTTCCTCTTCCGTGTTGCAAAGGCAACATTGAGAGGGCACTCTATTAAAGTATCTATTTAGTCTATCTTCTGTTGGAAGTCCATCTACCACAAGCTTCCATATGAAGTTCTGAGTCCTAGGCAGTAAATGAAGCTTCCAAATCCAGTTATATTCGTTATTTCGAGCAGTTATATTGTTAATAAGTTTGTAGGTTGACTTTGTGGTAAAAATTCCATTAGGATTTAGCTTCCATATTAATTTTTCCGGTGTATCCCATTATGAGATTTTAATTGTTTGTGTGGTTTGTGCTATGTGTGGGGGGAATAGCTGAGACAATAACTAGATTCTTGTTCCAGCGTTTGTGGATATCTAGTAGGTCTGCCACTATAAGATTCAGATCATGATTCATATGATGACCTCTGAAGAATTCTAAAGGTATATTATATATTTATCCAAGGGTCAGTCCAAACATTAATAGATTCTCCGTTACCTATAATCCAATGAAGTCAGTGCAGCCGCAGGAATTGTTGGATTGGGGGGGGGGGGGCGGGCGGAATTTTATGTTGGGAATTTTTTTTTCTCTGTATATATAATAAATAAATTTTTTTTTAAATATATTGAAAGAAAACCATAAATTATGATATATTGAAAGAATACCATATGATATTTTATTACAAATATTTATACAAAAATTTAATAATTTATATATTTGTGTGTACTTGATTAAGATTTTTTTTATATTGAAAGAAAATTATAATTTTTTTAAAGAATTTGTCATTGGTAAATGACAAAAAAAATTGATAGGATTTGAAAAGTATGACAAAAAACCTCAAAAATTGTTGTTTAAATATGACATTAATAGTAAAAAAATATCATATGAATAAAAATTTGAAGATTTTTTAAAAATATATGTGTAACATAATGAATTATCTTATGAAAATATTAAAATATAAATTTGATTTAAATATGACATTTATAGTAGAAAATTTTGGTAGGAATAAAAAATAGTGCAACAGGGGAATAAATGAGATTTGAACCCATGACCTTTTAGTAAGATAAATTTCCTTCCCTTCTTTTACCAACTAAGAGTAGGGGTGGGCAGAAAAACCCGAAACCGAAAACACGACACGAAAAAACCCGAAACCGAAATAACACGACACGATAATGACACGAACCGAGAAAACACGGCTCTAAACGGTTCGTGTTCGAGTCGGGCAAATCGCCTTGTCGGGTACCCGACACGAACCGTTTAAATTTTTTTTTTATATCTGGAAGTAAATTACTTGTACAAATAGGATCCCTTAAGTAACAAAATGTTCTGCTTGCTCAGTTGGTTCTGAGGGCGCAGATGGATTGGGCTTTTTTCATCAGATTCGAGTTCGAATTCCAAGCCCTACATTTTTTCATCAATTTTCCAAAGTGCTCCTGCCTTTTTTTTTTTAACCCATTCTCCCCTCTCCCAGATCTATTAAATCCTTCTTTTAAAAACCCTAGCAAGTAGAAAGCAGCAACAGCCTCTTGATCCTCTATTTTTGCTTCTCTCAACCTCCCCGCTCTCTGTCTCTCACTCCGACCGCCATAGAAGGCCAGGCTTGATCTCACTTCGTTTGCGGATCGAAGAAGCTCTCCGTCTCTCACTTCAAGGGAGTAGTTATTGTCGAAGGGAAGAACGTCCGAAGATCGATGGGCAGAACTTCGATGAAGAATCACAGACGAGGTTGGAACTTCAATGAAGAATAATCGGATCGTGTCGGGTACCCGGGTATCCGACACGGAACCGAATACCCTAACCGTGTCGGGTACCCAGGTTTAGATGGTTCGTGTACGGTTCGGGGATTTTGGGCTTAACGGTTCCAGGTACCCGACACGGTTAACCGGTTCGTGTCGGGTACCCGGTTATGCACACCCCTAACTAAGAGCATGGGCAATGGGGTTCTTTAACCCAAATTTAAGAAATTTAATACTATTTTATTTGAGATTGTAAAAAATGGGTTAAGGAATGATTTGACATGTTCTCTCCTAATGAACTCTTAAACACCCTAGAAAAGAGAGAAATTGGGGACCACATAAAAAAAATGTTGAAAGAAGAATGAATAGATAAAACATAAAAAGGGAGTTAAGAAACTCTCATGGGTTATAGGGATGTGAGTGAAAATGTATAATGGGTTGTTTAAAGAATAATAAAGAGAGAGCAAGATAAAAAGTGGAGTTAAGAAACCCAAATGGGTTCGATTGATGCGGATGCTAGCTCTAAACTAGACAAATTTTGTGTTCTCTTTTACATTTTTTTTACCTTATTTTTTTATAAATTACAACGAAGTTCCGTCGCCGGAGGGTGGGGCGCCCCTCCCCCTGCGGCCGCCACTGAATGAAGTCCTTGTTTAAATTTGTCCCTGAGACTTAGCAGGAGACCAAACTGTCTGGAGATATTATAGGTCGATCTGTTCATGATTGTTTTATTATGTAAATATTTTTCCTTACTTACCTTTACCCATTAATTGTCTTGCTCAGCTCCAAAAATATTTTCCACAATAATTTGTTAGTAACACTTACACAACCTCTAACGCTACACAAACATTATAGAAGCATCATTCATATAATAAACACAAGGCCAACTGAATTAGTTCATACTTGAACTCAAATCGATCTGATATTAATTAATTATATCAAGGTCGATCAAACTTGATAAAACGAATATGTGTTAAAAGAAGATTGTGGGTTCGTATGGGACGGAGTTAATAAACTGGCTAAAATTATAAACAGGGTAAAATTTATAAACTGTTGGTAAAAGTAGTTAAAAATTTATGAAAAAATATAAACTCCATATGGGGTGAAAAACAGTTTATTTGTAAAAAGTGTAGTTTATTTTGTTATTATTAGAGGTATTATGGTATTTGCAAATCAAATAAACCACATAAACTCCAAATAAGCTTCCTCCAACAACTTTTTTTTAACACATAATTTTAACTGTTTATATGAGTTTTTGGGTGTCCATACACCTTTTTAACAGGTTAAAAAAATAAACAGCTGATTCGACTTATTTTTTTAACTGTTTTTTTAGTTACCATACATACCCTGTGTAAGAATCTATATAGGAAAACTAAGCTCAACATATAAATGAACGAGGTTTTATTTCAAAATTAATTATAAAAATAATAAATTTATCAAACGTATATTTTATCAAGTTATTTCCATCATGGTTAGATATGTTTAGGTTTATCTTTCATTGTTTGTATTGTCTAATTACTCTTTTGCACCTTTTTCTATATTTATATTTTATATTTAATAATCTGACGTCATCAGTTAACTTGACAATTTAAGACTTTGCATGAGCTCGAATTTATACTTAATAATTTTTTTTTTATGGGACAATCACATTTTATTGGGTAGTTCTTGGACACGTGCTTTTCTAACAAATGAATTTCCTTCACCAACGTAAATGATTATTGATCGATCGCCATCTTTGGATTCCATTTACGGTCATGATAATGAATAGGTTCGAGGGCCCCAAAATTATAGACGATTTAATGTCATTCAAACTACTTCAATTTAAATTTAATTCAACCCATATAAAGGGTGACGTAATATATATTCAAAGTCTCTTGGGTGGGAATCACGTACAATCATGAAAAGTTGGAAGTATACATTATACTTTCCATTGTTTATTTCTAAGCAAGAAAAGATACTCCCTCCGTCTCACAATAATTGTCACTTTGTTTTTGGCACGTTTTTTAAAAATGATAAAAAATATATAAAATATCAATGATTTTATTAATTTTAAAAAATAATTTCATACTTAATACAATTGTCTATAAAATTATGAAAAAAGATTATTAAAAAAATTAATATTTTATAGAGTTTTTAGCTTCTTAAAAAGCATGTCAAAAAGTAAAGTGACAATTATTGTGAGACGGATGGAGTAATATGTAGTACTCCATCCGTCTTGAAATAGATGTCGTTTTAGACTAGTTGGGTTGTATCAAAATAGATGTCATTTTAGGTTTTATAGGTAGGAGATAGTAATGATTTATATTGATTTGTGTATTGTTGACTTTTTAAAAGATTTTGATTGGTTAAAAAATGTAGTGGGTATTTAAAAACAATAAAATTTATTAAAAAGGTTAGTGGAATGATGATGTTGATTGATGGGTGAATGTTTTATTAAAAATTGTGTATTATGCTAAAATGACTTAAATTTTGAGACGGATGGAGTAATTAACTTTTTAAATTTGGCCCATTTTTAAATTAGAATATTTTGGAAAATGCCCTAATCATTTTTCACTTTCATTCTCTAGACTTACAAAAAAAAAGTGGGATCATACTCCCTCCGTTCACAAATATAAGTCGTTCGACTTTCTGACACGTATTTTAAGGAGGTAAAAAACTTTATTATTTTAAGTATAATATTATTTTAAAATTTTAATAAAAAGTTAATATTTTATAAAGTTTTTAGCTCCTTAAAAAACATGTCAGAAAGTGAAACGACTTATATTTGTGAATAGAGGAATTTTTTTTCAAAATAGCAAAAAAAACAATTTTTTTTTGCAAACTAGCCAAAATCCAAAACTACTTTGGAATTTAGACAAAGTAGGGTAAAGTCACTGTTTGAAACGACTTTACCTCAACTTAAAAAAAAAACAATAAAATACTAAAGTGAGAATTTGTATTTTTTTTTAATTTTCGAGTAAAATTTGTAATTGAAAGAAAAAATGGGAAAAAAATACATAGGTAGAGTCGCTTTTTTACTCTACCAAATATATATATATATAAAAAAAACCAGAGATGGTGTGGGAAAGTAAGGGGGAGAGAGAGAAATAGGAGAAAGAGGCTAGAAGGGGGGCTACAGGAGGGAGCTAGGGAGGGGACAATGATGGAGGAGAGAGAAATATGAGAGAGGAGATGAGAGAGAGGGGCTAGAAGGGGGCTATGGGAGGGAGGGGATAATGATAGGGAGAGAGAATAGGAAGGTGAGTATCATTTTTGTTGTTGAGGGAGGTTAGAGAGAAGACAATGTAATGACTAATGACAAGATGAAATTTCCTTAATTATCTAACAAGTTCTTTTTCATTCCTCAACCCTAGTCTCTAAATTGGGAAAAGAAAAATTCTCTATCAATGAACCGGAAGGACACTCAACCACCATTGTTGAACAATTGGATCGAGATCCACCTTCGCTTTAGATCTAATGTTGAATGAGAAATACAAAATCCATATCTTAAAATTGAAAGGTTCAAACATGCAATACATCACTTCTAGATTGGGGCGGCGGCAGAGGGAGTTGGGGGTGAAGGAGTTGCTGCCTCTAGAGGCGGTGCAACCTTCCAGCAAAAGTGTCGAGGGGATGTGGAAGTAGAAGGGGAGGGTGGGTGCAAAGCCCGAGCTACTGTTTCCATCATTGAAGTAGCCTTTCGTTGGAGGGAGATGATTGGGTCAGCGGGCTGCCAGAGGGAGGGCAAGGAGCGACGACGGAGGGAGTTGTTGTGGAGGTGCTGCTGCCTCTAGAGGCAGGGATTGCTATTCCGGCGGGTTGTCGGAGGGGGACAACGGGGTCAAGGCTGCGGCAGAGGGAGTGGTTGCCATGGTGACGGTGGTGATTGCCAAGTACTGCGTAGCAGGCGATTGGATTCCTCAAATCACTCGTACGTTAAAAAAAAGGACTAATGACTAATTTAGTTAAAATTATATTGTCAATAGCCCTTTTTCAATCTTGTCTAAAGCCCTTATGTTTTTTTTATAATCCCATTTATATTTTTTCCCACCTTCTCTTCTTAATTACAAAATTTTCCCAAAAATAATAATATAAAGTCGTTGTTTAAAACAATGACTTTAATATTTTATTGTTTTTTTTTAAAGTTGAGGTAAAGTCGTTGTTTCAAACAACGACTTTACCCTATTTTGGCTAAATCCCAAAATAGTTTCTGATTTTGGCTATTTTGTAAATTTTTTTTTTGTTTTTTTGGCTATTTAATTTGAAAAAACATTCTGAATAGAGGGAGTACAAAAAACGCCTTAATAGTATAAAACCATACTCTACTTTAAAATGTTATAAAATTATTCATGGTTAAATAAAAATAAACCATATTCATTAATTTTTTTACATATTAATATTACAAAATTACTTTCCAAACACAACACTCTATATTTTTTCTAATACATTACCAAATTAATTTTCCCTACATTTTACTTATTATAAAATGAAAATTATGACAACCTAAACAACAATCCACTAAAAATGCATAAAGTAGGAATAACAATTCCAAAAATTATATTAAAAAAATTCCAAAAAAAAACTGGGATGTCAATACTGGATAACATTCCATTCTTCCTGACGGAGAGAACTCCACAACAATTCAGATCTTAAAGATCTCATCCTTTGACGCTATCACCACATAGAGAACGAGAGAGTGAACATTAATATATATATATATATATATATATATATTTTTTTTTTTTTTTTTTGGTTCATAGATCCTTTGATGCTATCACCACATAGAGAACAGAGAGTGAACATTAATATTTTTTTTTTATGACCTATTGGTCACTACATATCATCTTTACCAGCTAAGCTAGCAAAGGTTTCGCAATATTAATATTAATAATTAAGTAATCGATTGATTCCAAAAATAGGGATTAAAAATGCAAGACGTAGCAGTGATACTCGACGACGGCATCACCGGTCTTGAGGTTGAGGCTATGAGTCCTCGCCTCCACATATCCCCTCGCGAACCGGAAGAGGCCGGAGCCGCCGGCCACCGGCATCTCCCTCACCTTGTGGAGCACCATGTTCCGGCCGAGCACGGTGATGGAGCTGCCGTTGTACTTGCCCTCCACGAACGCGAAGTTCATCGCCATGAGGAATCCTAACTCCGTCTGCGACGCCACGCCGTAGAAGCCCTGCGACCTCCCCACCAGCTTCGACGTCACCTCCGGCGCCTCCGTCAGCGGGTTGTCCATCATGTTCACCCGGCCGAAGTAAGACGGCGGGACCGACGAGTTCCCCTTTGGCTGCGGGGGCTTGATGATGGGGACGGAGCTCGGGTGGGCCCCGCTCAGGGTGTCGTGCCAGTAGACGCGGAAGTGGGTCAGCTTCTCGGTCTTGTAGGGGTGGTGGGCGGTGGTTTTCGCGAATCTCCGGCCGCCGGGTTTGGTGGCTGCGGCGGCGGTGGAGAGGAGGAGGAAGGAGAGGGAGATCAGGGCTACCAAGTGAATTCGGAAAGCCATGATCAATCGAGTTCTTGTGAAATGGGTGGAGGTTAGATGTGGATCCAAATTTAATGGTATAAGGTGTGTGATGTACGTGATGATGGTGTTTTGAAATGATAACGATGTGAAAGTAAGCATTGGACAAGCATATATTGTACGGAGTAACCTTTTGTGACCCCACACTAAGGAGTGAATGTTAATGTCACTATTCATCGTCTTCCCTATCTGCTCAACGACTTGGCCTCTTCAACTCCGACCTGTCCGGCGAGCAGCCCCCTTCCTTCTCCTCCTCCCGGGTCAAGTCCTTGACATTCATCATCTCTAGGATGGTCTTAGGCATGACCTTATCGACCCAAATCTGCTCAATCACATTGCATCCCACTTGCGGAGCTCGAAAGTCCAAACCAATCGAGGTCTCTTAGCGGCCCAATCGTTGGAACCAATTTCATCCCCACACAAATTGCACTTCTCCAAACCACGTCGCGATCCTCACTACCTAGATCTCCTCCTGGATTTGATAAATTTTGAATTTTGAATCGCCTCTCGAGTCCATCAAAACAGCCGTTCAAACGCAGAGGCAATCTCCTGAATGATGAGTGGCTGGTTGAAAGGGATTATATCTTCGAAGTAGGGGAGACGAGTCGCCGTTCGGAGGCAGATTGGTCGTCCATGGTGGTGAAGTGATTTTTTGGGTGGATTTGGGGATTCAGACGACAAGAGGGCGGCGCGCGTTCGCCGACGGGTAGGATAGGACGGTGGAGACAATCAACAGTCATTCCTCTTATCTTTACAATTTTTTACCCTTCTTTCTTCTTAATTATATTTTGAATCCAAACAGTGCCGTCCAATTGTTTTCGGATGCCCCGTGCGTATAATAAAATGGAGCCCTAGTAAAAATAACAATACTGTTGAAAATGTGAAACCAATATATTATCCATCATTTAAATAGCATAATACTTCTAGAATTGTTTGAAACAAAATCTTCAATTAACTAATATCTCATCAATCACTTAAATAACATAATCCTTCTAGCATTGCTTGAAACAAAATCTTCAATTAACTCTTCGTAGTCTATTTCCTCCAGCAGCGGACTCTCAATTGCAAGCAAAGCTAATCCATTGAGTCTCTCTTGTGTCATTGTAAATCGCATTTAGGTCTTTAGTAGCTTCAACTTGGAAAAACTTCTTTCTGCAGATGCAACCGTGACAGGAATAGTTAACAAAATCCGATACACAATAGATGCATTGGGAAAGCAATCAATATTTTTCATATAATTTAAAATATCAATGGGCTGTTTTTCTTCTTTAGACAAAAACTTTTGTAGTAACTTTAACTCCACATATAAATCATTTGCATCAATATCAGATTGATCATTTTTCTTAAGTGCATCTTCAATATGACTATAAGAGGACTTTAAACGCACATCATCCATTGAACACAACCTTTTAGAAGTAAATAAGAAACCAAAAACCTTTTCATATTCTTGATATTGTTCAAACCTACGAGTAAGTGAAGCAATTGCTTGATCAACCACAAATAAGAAATATTTAACCCTAAATGCCTCCTCTGCAGATTGTGGAGCATATTCTGACCCGTCATTTTTATCCTCATCAAAATGTCTTTTTCTTCTAATTTCACGTCTTTGAGGGAATGTGGGATCAACATTATTCTCAATGGCAATTTCCTTGGCTGTTTCTAAGGCTTTCAAGAAACCAGTTTCTCTATATCCTTCAAAATATGAAATCAGCCCCTTGACCTTTTCAATTGCAACATCAATCACCATATCCTTTGATTGTAAATGTTTGCTAACTATGTTAAGCATGGATAACACCTCATACCAAATCACTATGGACAACAAAAATTCAAAATCACTACTTATTTTTGGATCATTATCACTCTCCGCTACTTCAAGTAAAACTTCTCTTATTTCTTGCACCTGAAATCTAATAGCTTTAACACTATCAACTCGACTCTCCCAACGAGTAGATGACAAAGATTTGACGGTGTAACGTTTCACATGATTTGTAAAAATGTGCCATCTCTTAGTAGAATTAGCAAACATTGTATAAATACGCTGAATGACTCCAAAAAAATCTCTAGCTTTACCACAAGTGTTGGCCATATCACACAATGTTAAATTAAGGCTATGAGAAGCACAAGAAGTATGAAAAGCTCTAGGATTTATATCTAAAAGTCTTTTTTGCACTCCTTGATGTTTTCCTTTCATGTTCGAACCATTATCATAACCTTGCCCTCGCACATTATCAATATCAAGATCAAGAGACTTCAATACATTTTGTAAAACATCAAACAATCCTTGACCGGATGTATCATTTACTTCTAAAAACCCCATAAAAGATTCCTCAACAATGACAGATTTTCAAGAGACATCCACATATCTTAAGATTAGAGACATTTGCTCTTGATGACTTATATCAGGAGTACAATCAAGTAAAACAGAGAAATACTTAGCTTGTTTTATTTTCTTTATCAGTTTCTATTTTATAGCACATCAAGCAAAAGTATTAACTCATTTTGGATTCTAGGGCCAAGATAGTGGAAATGTATTTCATCATTTGTAATACGGCCAACATGTTCTTTTATAATTGGATCAAGCTGAGAAAGCATTTCAATCAGCCCTAAAAAGTTGCCATTGCTATTCTGATTCAATTTCGCATTAGTACCACGAAATGCTAGATTATGCGTCGCAAGAAATTTCACAATAGCAATTATTCTTATCAAAACATTTCTCCAATGACTCTTTTCTTTCTCAAGTTGTTTTTGAGCCATTTTGTCTATTGTTTGATTCTTCTGGAGTCTAACACACATATCATACCAAGTAGCCATGTTCTTAACATGTTCAACACTCGTTTCATGCTCTTTAAGTCTACTAGAAAGATGTGCCCAATCTTGAAAACCTTCATTTACAAGTTGACCCCTCCCACATCCTTTTTTAAAAATTTTACAACAAAAGCAAAACAATTTGTTAATCTCCTTTGAATACACAAGTCAATCTCTATCATGCTTCTCACCATTAGATAAAACTCTAGTATAACACGGTGTGGTGAACCGTCTACCAAATTTATCTTTAGGAACCTTTTGAGTGGACAAATCTCTTTTAGGACCCTTTATAACAAGAACCGTAATCATCTTAGAATCAAGTGCATCCCAATTTCTTGGATAAAAAATATCAAACCTCTTAAAAGCACTATCAACATCACCAATGTCATTAAGACCAAGATCAATATTATCATTAATCAAATCAAGATGATCAATATTAGACACAATAGGATTCACACAATCAAGATTTACATCCACATTAGCATTAACATGAATAGTAAGAACATCATCAAGAGTAACAGTAGCATCCACATTAGCATTAACATGAACATCAAGATCAATATCAATATCATCATCGAGAGTAACAGTAGCATCCACATCAACATTAACATGAACATCATGATCAATATTATCATCAAGAGCAATAACAGTAGCATCCTTAGGAGCATTAACATCATCAGCCCTAGCATTTTGATCTTGAGAAGGATTTTTTAAGACAAATTTATCTAGGGCACCTTTTTGAGATTGAGTTAACAGTTCAATTTTTCTTTTCTTTTCACGCTTTTGAAATCCAGATTCCTGTTTTCTAATTTTTTTTGTCATTGTCAAATATATTAGAAAAATGCACAAACACAACTATGAAAGAATTATAGAGCAAAACAACATGGGCATAGTGCAGCAAGGCAGCAATAACAACTTCTTTAATCCCCAATTGCAAACTGACGAACCAATGCACTGTAAATCCCGAATTGCAAACCAAATCTGCTGCCTGTGAATCTACGATAGTGTCCCAATTACCCAATTAGAGAATTGGCAATTCCCAAATTGAAAACAATAGGACATTAGAAACTTAGCAAAACAAGGAATGAATGATTGAATGTTCAATTCGGGACTGCGACAAGCTGACAATGAAAATCAGAGATTGAAATTCAGAAAATTACCGAAGATGGAGATGTGGGGGCAGACGAAGGCGAGGCCGAAGAGGGAGCCTGCGACACCGGAGAGGTGGCGACAGCGGCGAAGGCAGCAAGGAGGCGAGAAGGAGAACACGGGAGCATGGAATCGGAGGGATGAGCAAGCCGAGCCGGACCAGCCGGTGGTGTGATTGTGTGAAAGAGATGCATCCCTCCCAGAGTGAAAGCTTTAGTTTTGTAGAAGGGTGAAGCGTGATTTTTGCGGGGAAGGCGAGGCGTTGCAATTACTCCAGTTAAGCGTGAGTTTTCGAGGAAGAAGGAGAAGAGTCGCCATTAATTAGCGTTTCTCTTCCGCCTTTCTCTGCTACAATTAAAAAAAAATATATACATATATACCCAATATACCGTACCAAAAATATGGTGCCCTAGAAAAAAAGTGGTGCCCTGTTCCATTGGGCTTTTTGAACAACCCAATGGACGGGCCTGAATCCAAATTAATTTTTCATTTCTAAATTATAGACATCATATCAATATTGGTTTAACGGGATATAATTTGTATATAAATTGGTTGTTTCTAAAGTTTATACTGTACTATGTTTTATTTTTTGTTCACCACCAATAGTTTGCATTATTTTTAGTCATTTTTCCCTAAATATTGATAGTTTCTAGATCCGTCGTACATTTAGAGAGGCAAACGCTGTCAAGAATCGCCACACTTCTTTTGCTTTTTCATTCCCCTTAGGATGTCATGTATTAGAGAACCCGCCGAAGGGCGTATGTAAGTTTTGTTGGACGATTTGAGGGGGAGAGATGATTTTACTCTCTAAAAATTGGATTTCAAAAATTGGTTTTCATACCGTTGAGAAAACAAATTCAGGGGAAAGTGGAATTTTTTTTTACAAAGTAACAATTTGATTTCAAACTAGTATAGTTCCCGCGCCATGACGCGATTTTTAAAAAATAAATTAATATTATACAATTTAATAAAATATTATTTAAATATTTTGAATTAAACCTATAAAAATAAACTCATAAGAATAAGATATAATAAGTTCAATCAATATGGACTTCATTGTGATAGAATATGAAGATTTGCAAATAGACATAGGTTTATATTAATTTAATATTTTGAATTAAGCCCATTAATTATTTTAAAGATGAAAATCAATTGGAAAATTTTAAAATCGAGGGGAGAAAAAATGATTAGTTAAAAGTAAGGTGGATGTGACACATAGGCGCAAACTCTTCTGTTTTAAGAGTTTATATAGATATAGATAGATATAGATATAGATAAGTAATATATCTGACAAAGCAAAAGTAATTACATAAGATGTCCAGGGGCATAATCGTCTTTTACTAGGTGACCCTAATCCTCGTTATATATTCGAGTTTTCTACTAGGGTTTAAGGGGCTTCTCAGACAGCCGACACCTTCTGACTTGAGCGTCGGAGGCTTCCCACGGGGAAGCAGCCCCGCCTCTTCTTCTCCTTCCCGCCTCTTCCTCTACTTCTACGCAGGTGATCGATCGAGGCCGAGGAGGAAGAAGGTGCGGATTTGTGCACTTACATTTGGCGCCGTCCGTGGGGATTCGATCAAAAGGCCAAAAGATCGGATCTCTCAAGGAACAAAGCAACAAAGATCGATTGATCGAAGGCTGGATGAAGCGGCGGATCCGCAGGAGTAGCTACTGCCACCGCCATCGTGACCGACATCGCCGCCTCCGCTTCCAACGTTGAATCCGAAGCCACCATGGTGTCCTCCTCCACTTTTGGAAAGATTTCCGCCTCTGCGGTTGGCGGAAGTAGTGCCGCTGTCAATGGAGGTGACATCGATCGCCCTGGTTTTGTCGTCATCGCCGACCGAGAGAGTGTACTCGACGGGATCTCCCTCCTTCAAGGTTTGAAACCCGCCAGATCCGACCGAGGTCTGGGGCACGATGAAACCGTCGCACTACACCGGTTGATCAAGCATCGCCGCACCACAGCCTCGCAACGGAAGCAAATTTGAACCCCAATCGAATTTTCCTCCTCTTCTGGTGTTCATGGTCAGGTCCGGCACAACCCCTCGTCTTGGATCTCTCTCCTGGTGCGTATCCGAACCGGTGCCCCATCATCGATGCCTGCCAACAAGCGATTCCGGGATGCCCCTTGAAGCTGCTGATTCCGACCTTCTCAGCCTTGGTTCCACCCAAGCGCCGCCTTGTCTACCGAAGGTCGAAAGAGGCCTCGCACCCATCGCTCGACATTGCAGGGACCCCTCGTCGGGTTCGATTCGTCGCCGAGGATCCCGCGTTGAAGTCTTGCGCCGCCGCCGCCTGCTACAAACCCTATGAGGAAGACGATAAGGAGAAGACGTTACTTTGCAAGTTGTAATTAATTACAAAGTAATTATTTCGAAGGCGTTACTTTGCAAAGTGGGATTAATTACAAAACCAGCCCTAAGTTCTTGGAAATTGCAGCTCAGCCCACACATTTGAGTTAATTGCGGAAAAAGGAAACCTCCATAAGGCAAGACTTCTCACTTGGAAGTGCAACGCATCGTGCCCGGCCGGTCTAGCATATGAGACCCAAAAGCTAAGTTCTCTATGTCCTATTTTGATGAAAAGTTTACTTTTTAGTTAATCATATTACATGTTTATTTGCATCAGTGACATATAATTTCTTGAAATGCTTATATGCGCGTGTATATATATAGAACTACATTATATCAAAGCCATAAGAAACAATTAACATTAGCCGCTCAAGGCCACATTAGCCGCTCAAGGCCACATTAGACCCTCAAGGCCAAATTAGTCGCTCAATGCCACATTAGCCGCTCAAGGCCAAATTAGCCGCTCAAGGCCGCATTAGCCGCTCAAGGCCACATTAGCCGATCAAGGCCAACTTAGCCGATCAAGGTCACATTAGCCGATCAAGGCCGACTTAGCCGCTCAAGGCCACATTAGCCGATCAAGGCCACATTAGCCGCTCAAGGACACATTAGCTGATCAAGGCCAACTTAGCCGCTCAAGGCCATATTAGCCGATCAAGGCCAGTGAGTCGCCACTCACGGCCAATAAAAAAGACAATCTTTAGACCATAATAACCCCATTAAGGGCCAACAAAAATCAAAATCAAGCAATAAGAGTGTCATTTAAGACAAAATGTTCAACTTAATGAAGACCATCGAATCGTAAATCATAAATAAAA
Source organism: Persicaria tinctoria (assembly GCA_037127255.1). Classification (NCBI taxonomy): domain Eukaryota; kingdom Viridiplantae; phylum Streptophyta; class Magnoliopsida; order Caryophyllales; family Polygonaceae; genus Persicaria; species Persicaria tinctoria. Next base: position 4,006,730 of record JBANSL010000014.1, read on the forward strand.
GCAAGGATGTCATCAACAAACGCTATCTCTAAGTTTTAAGTAGTAACTTTCATTTGATCAGTTAATAACGTACCAACTGCATTATATTGTGTTATTCGGTTGAGAATGCCAAAGCTTGCAGGATACAACGAAGACAAGGGGCAAACATTATTGGTGATCTTTGATCATAACAAGTGAAGAGTATCGAATTATTCGTCTTCCTTCATCACTAGATCGTGATAAGGAAACCCGAGGGGCAATTGACAGAGCAAAAGTAATTACATAAGATGTCCAGGGGCATAATCGTCTTTTACCAGGTGACCCTAATCCTCGTTATATATTCGAGTTTTCTACTAGGGTTTAAGGGGCTTCTCAGACAACCGACACCTTCTGACTTGAGCGTCGGAGGCTTCCCACGGGGAAACAGCCCCGCCTCTTCCTCTCCTTCTACGCAGGTGATCGATCGAGGCCGAGGAGGAAGAAGGTGCGGATTTGTGCACTTACAGAGGAATTGAAATTGCCATGTGAAGTGCGACTTCATCTAAGGTGTTAGATTTACCCTAATAGTAATATATGAATCTTTTTAATATAATTTTTTTTTAAAATAATTTAAATTTCAACTAGTACGATTCCCGTGCCATGACGCGTTTTTTAAAAACTAAAATATTCCATATAAAAATATTATAAAATATTAATAAATGTGAAGATAAAAATCATAAAAAACTTTACAACAAATGTATCTTATAATTATATCAGAAAATTATGTTTTAAAAATCTTATATAAAGTATAATGCATAAATATAGATATTTTAAATTACTGAATAATAACAATATCAATATCATTATAACATTGTTTAAATGAAATGTGTCATAATCAATAGTTATATTAAATGTTTTGAATTAATCCCAACTAGTTCTATACCCGCGCCAATGGCGCACAATTTAATAGTAAAATTGTGAATATAAAATAATATAAAAAATATACGGACAAAAATACACATATTAGCGGTTAGAAAATAATAAAGTAAAGTGTATAATGCGTAGTATGTAAACAGTTGGGATAATTTCGTAAACGCCTAAAAACTGCTCAGTCAAGGCAACTACTCTTGTCATTTCAACCTAGCAAATGAGGTTAATAGAAAACAGTTGGGATGACTGACAATATTCAGTATCGAGTGTATTATTTATAAGATAGTAGGGCAAAAATAATAGATGGTTGAAAAAGCAATTAAAGCAATTAAAGTACTATATATAGAAAACGATTTGAATTAATCCCATTGTTTTTTTTTAAACTACTAAAATTGTAAATTAGGCTAAAGTGATTGGTTAAAAGACCTAAGATTAAGGGGATAGCGCCACGTCATCGTTAAGACTTTTGTTTTAATAGTTAGTAATAGATAGATAATAGATAATATATAGATTATTATTATTATTATTATTTTGACATTTAATTTTGAATTAAACTTATTAGTTAAAAAAAGTTTTGAATTAATCACACTGGTTAAAAATATAGTATGAAATGATAGTATGTAAATAATATTAGACAATTTAGTTACCATAATTAGTGGACATGATATATAAGAAAAAATAAAAATGAATTGGCTAAAATAACTTCGCGCGAGGAGATGACATGTGGCAAAAGTGCTTCTGTTTTAATATATTATATAGATATAGATGTTTTTTTTAAACTACTAAAATTGTAAATTAGGCTAAGGTGATTGGTTAAAAGGCCTAAGATTAAGGGGATAGCGCCACGTCATCGTTAAGACTTTTGTTTTAATAGTTAGTAATAGATAGATAATAGATAATATATAGATTATTATTATTATTATTATTATTATTATTATTATTATTATTATTATTATTATTATTATTATTATTATTTTGACATTTAATTTTGAATTAAACTTATTAGTTAAAAAAAAGTTTTGAATTAATCTCACTGGTTAAAAATATAGTATGAAATGAGAGTATGTAAATAATATTAGATAATTTAGTTACCATAATTAGTGGACATGATATATAAGAAAAAATAAAAATGAATTGCCTAAAATAACTTCGCGCGAGGAGATGACATGTGGCAAAAGTGCTTCTGTTTTAATATATTATATAGATGGTTATAATAGATTGGATTCAGTGTTTTAAATTAAGCTCAATAGTTAGTAAAATTAAAGAAAAAAAGAGAATTAAAGGAAATAGAAGAAAAAAAGAAAATTAAAGAAAATCAAAGAAAAATGGAAAAAAATATGATTGGTCAAGACTCCTAAAATGCCTATAAGATTGACACATCACCCTAACCTCTTCTAAATTAAGAGTTTACCAGTACGATCCCCGCGCCATGGCGCGATTTTTTTATAAATAAAATTTAGATATAGATAAATCATAGACATTAGATTTAATTCAATATTTTTAATTAAACCCATTTATTAGTAAATGTGTTAAAAATAATAGAAAAAAATACACGTGAGTTAAAGAGATAAAGAGAAAAATAAATAATAAATAGTGAAAGATAAAAGTTTTGAATTAATCCCATTGGTTAAAAAATTTAACATCAAATAATATTGGAAAATTAATATTAGAATATTTTTCAAAAAAATAATATTAGAAAATATAGTTACCATAATAAAAAGATATTATGTAAATAATATTTTCACAAATAACTTTGAACATGGAGAGGACATGTGACATAAATTAATATAGTATATAGATATAGATAGTTAGTTAATGAATTTGAGTTAAGCCCAATAGTTATATTAGATTGAATTCAATGTTTTGAATTAAGCCCAATAGTTAGTAAGATTAAAGAAAAAAAATTTAAAAGAAAACGAAGAAAAAAGGAGAGATAAAAAAAAGGATTAAAGAGAAAAAAAGAAAATCATAATTGGTCAAAACCCCCTAAAATCTCTCTAATGTTGACACCTCAGCATAAACTCTTCTAAATTAAGAGTTTATATAGATAGTTAGTAAGATTAAAGAAAAAAAATTTTAAAAAAAAAGAAGAAAAAAGGAGAGTAAAAAAAAAAGGATTAAAGAGAAAAAAAGAAAATCATAATTGGTCAAACCCCCCTAAAATCTCTCTAATGTTGACACCTCAGCATAAACTCTTCTAAATTAAGAGTTTATATAGATATATAGATACAGATAGTTAGTAAAATTAAAGAAAAAAGAGAATTAAAGGAAAAAGAAGAAAAAAGAAAAAATAAAGAAAATCAAAGAAAAATGGAAAAAATATTGTCTGTAGCTTTGGACTAATATTTCCAAATCCAATATGAAAGGAGTGAAAGTTATGCTAAGAGGTTATAATTAAAGGGTACAACAAGATGACAAGCTGATTCGATTATTAGATTCAAAGTCACGTTGGACCATCCACAATGGTGGTGTGTAAATGTGTATTTTTTAGCTTCATTGGTTGTTTTGGGTGTGTGCAAATGTGCACATTTGAGCACACCATCAAGCAAGACAATTTTATTGGTTTATTTTTTATGTTATTTTTTCCTTTTTGTTTTAAATGAATTGTATTTCAAAGATGTGTAAAAAATGCACATTTCATCAATCAAGGCTCTCCCCTCCCCTTTGCTACCCTTTTGACCCCTCTCTTCAAAGCTTCTGGAATTGATGTCAAAAATGAAGAACAGCTGCGTCATATGGGTAAGTTCGACTCTAAAGGCCTTGAAAAGATTGCCATCACTTGGTCTCCCCAAGGGACCTTGAGTCTTGCCACTCCTTCAAAAGCCTTTCCCACTGCTCCAGCTTTCGATGAACGCATGGACAACCTAGAGTTGGGCTTGGAGGAAGTTCGCTTGGATATCAAGGAGCTGCAAAAGGAGTTTATGACGGAGATGAGCGGGATTTCCAAGATGCTGCAAGGACTGTGGACGAGGCTCACTGATGATGCTCCGGATGACGAAGCTTAAACCCTACCCTACCCTATCCCACCCACTTGATACATTGCTGGTTTGAAAACATTTTCAAAACTTTTGATAACTGTTTTGGTGATTGCTTTTACCTCCGCCCTTTGTTGAAAGACAAAAAGGGGGAGATGATCTGTGTGTTTAGACTTTGAAAACCTCTGCTTAAAGGTCTTGGAAGACCTTGGTTTTTTATTTATGGTTTTCGGTTGGATGGTTTTTGCATGCTTTAAAATTTTTGATCCAACATTTGTCTAACCCTTGCAGGTACTTAGTCTGATTTCTATTTTATTATCTATGCTTGACTAAGTTGCAGGGATGCACAAGTTTTGTCTTTCATCAAGGGGGAGATTGATAACTCCCTCCCTTGATGAAAATCGGAATAAAATGTTTCAAAGGCTTTGACAGGTTGTTTGTGTCAAAGGCCTTGGAGTATTAACAGTTGATGAAATACAAAACCTGTTTTATAAGTCCGTATATTATTTAATCTTATTATATACTTCCTTTATATTATATATATGTATGACTAATCTTTTTCTGGAAGTATTTCGAGATTATATCTTTCCTTTAGTACATATTGAGGAGATCAAATTCAAATAAGATCATGGCTTCAGAGTATCCATAAATAGAAGCTTCAAGATCAAGCCATGATTCGAAAGAGCCGTTGATGAAGATCTGGTGTTGAAGACCCTCACGCTCCATGCTCTTATATAAAGGAAAGGAAGAAGAAGACAGAGATAAGAAGTGCTACACGAGCTTTCATTCATTCAAGCAAGATCTGTCTTCCAAGTGTCTCTCTACTAAACGCTCAAGAGTTTGTTGTTTATTTCAAAGCCTTTGAGAGTCACTGTGAGCTTATAGGATATATTCATTTATAGTGTTACTCGAGAGTTTATAACTCGGGAAGTTGCACTAGGCTATTGATTTGTGAGAGTAAGAGGATTGTACTAGATAGCTGAGAGAGGTGGGGCTCTTCTCGGTGAGCTATTAGGAGAGAGGCTTCTCGGTGAGCTATTAGGATCCTAAGCTAAGCGAATCAATAAAGCCTTTTGAATCCTAGGGTTGTGGAAGAACCCTAGGCGGGGACGTAGGCCAAGTTGTGCTGAACCTCGTAAACAATTACTCGTGTCCTTTACTTATTGCTTTACCTTATTTCCGCACTTGGTTCGATTGTCTAACTTTGTGATTCAGGTTTTATCTCAAAGGGTTTTATACGAGCTCCAAAAGTCTTGAGACTTTATGTGAAAAACGGGCATACTCTATTCAACCCCCCTTCTAGAGTATTTCTATATTACATTGTTTTATATTATCGAACCTTCAGATAAGATTCTTTACAGATTCAATATGCAAGATTCCAAGAAAGGTTTTACCTATGTCATGAGGTGTACACGACCTGATGTTGCATTTGCTTTGAGCAGGTGTAGAAAATATCAATCGATTCCATGAGAGGCACACTAGTGTGCAGCTAAGAACATCATGAAGTTCTTGAGAAGAACCAAGGATGATTTCTTAAGGGTGATGACAATTCGATCGTACATCTTATGAGGAAGTATCACCTTATTTGACATTAAGATGTGTAAGATGCATACATATGACAATATTGCAAATCCATTGAAGAAGCTTATGCCTAGCCCAAGCATGATGGTCACACTAGGGCTAAAGGTCTCAAACACATTGGAGAATGACTTTGAGATTGCTTTCTATTACATTTTACGTTTAGAGTGTTAGACACTAAGTTTATGTTTGATTGGATGATTTTATGATATATGATATTTCATCTTTATTTATATATTGTGTTGAACGATAATAAATAAAATGTCCAAATAATTCCTAGTTCGCAAATGGGCTTATCTTAAGTGTTTTGGTAAATGAAACGCCATTAAGTGAAATGCAGTTATGAATTATTGAAAGTCCATAGTCTGAAATCATCAACTTGGACATAGATGATTTTATTAATGACTATATTGTAAGTTGATTGATAGCGTCAGGTTTCATGGGCTATAGGGGCATGGAGATGTCTAGTCAATTACATATATATGTATGGATGATACATATAGGACATACCCACCTTAAGACTCTACAAAAGGGATTGCAGAGTTTTAAGTTAAACCATGATTAGTAGATTCCTCAGACATGAGTATGTTATGGTCTCTCTTGATGATTGGTATTTCTTTGACACGGCTAAACGCTTTCCGTAATAGGGAGTTATAAAGGTCGTAGTTGGGATTGCCAAAATTTGAGTGGGAGTCATAGTCATACAAGACTGGAGATGTCCTCCTTCTTCATGCATATTGTGATGCATCGAAAAGGAATGGTGTCTAGGCCACTTGAAGAGCAAGAACTGAAAATGTATGGCCATGCTCGGATGGATTATTTGTAATCATCTGTTTATTTGACAGTTCGAACTCGGAGTTCAATAAACATATTTGATAATAGATATGAATGTCACCATATCATCAAATAAGACATTAAGAGACAAAGGTATCTTATATTGCACACTTGTTTAAGGACAAGTGGGAGATTGAAGGAATTGTGTCCTTTAATTTAATGTGCAATGACTAAACATGGAATAGGACAATTGATAGAGATATACAATCCGATTATTTTAGGAGTCGTAATGCTTTGCTAGAAGCCAATTACGATTAATGTGGTTAAACAGTTTAACTCCATGACTACTATAAACGGGTCCTATGAGGTCACACACTTTGAGTTTACGGACTAGATCAACGGGATTGATGGTTGATTATTAATATATATGTGATTTATTATTAATAAGTTATATTATTTATTTTGGAAATAAATAATTAAAAGTTTAATTAGAGAGTTACAATTATATAATTAATTTGGGGGTTATCTCTTACCGGTTACGTACGGTTACCTTTTGATCTACCTCCAATTAATTGATCTAATTGAATCCTAATAAAACACATCTAATCTATCCTAATTGGCGACTAACTTGCCGGATGCAAGAGCAAGGAAATAAAGGCAAATAGTTTGCTGATTTCGTGAGAGGCAACATAGAGCACTAAAGGAAAAATGCAAGGAAGTTGCTAATTGATTTTTCCTAAGTGCGTACGGAGCCACAGTAGCCAAAGAGAGGAAAATCAAAAGTGTTTGATTTTAGAAGCCATCAACAATAATAAAATCAAAGGGTTGATTTGGGATTGTTGTCCACAATCATCATCCGAAGCAATTCGATTGCTAGCCTTTCGATCTTCTTCCTAGCAGTCGAAGACAAGGAAGATCTAGACGCCGGGCTCGTGTGGACTAATTAGAGAAGTCACGCTTGGGGCTTTCGATCTCTTCCGATTCCATCCAGATTCGATCCGGTTCACGCATCAAAGATATATCCTCTTAACAATGATTGATCTATCAATTATGTATGAAGATCCTTGAATTAGATGTCCAGAATTGTTCTGTATTTCCGCTTTAAGCATCTAATTTCCCTTCACATAGATGCTATCAGTGGCGTGGGCGACTGACTACTTTGACCCAAAGACTCACCATGTATCCAAGTTTCCAACACCATCTCCGATTTTCCATGATTGCGTACAATTTGGGCACAGTCGGACATTTTCATTTAAAAATCTTTAATGATATCCGGATACACAAGAGTCACGCAGCAGATAAATAGACTTGTGTCAATCAACTAGATTCATCACTCCTTTACTATTGAACCACCCCATCAGGGGTACAGATCCAACACTTTACGATTGGATTCAAGCTCCCGACTAGCGAATTTACTGTGGGATTTATAATTGGGAGAGTTTGCAAACTACACAAATAAGATGGCCAAATTAGCAAACTATACAAAGTTTGGTAAAAATTAGCAAACTATACATCCCAATTTGCCCCCACGTGCTTGCCCCCTTCCCCCATGTGCCCCCCTCTGTGCCCACCTCCGCGCCAGTTTTTTTTTTTTTTTTTTTTTCCGTGCGTCAGTGCTGACTGCTGACGCCGTCGTCAGAAATGTTGACGTCAGCAATGCTGACGCCGTTTACAAGGAATGCTGACGCCAACGTTTTGATTTTTATTTTATTTTTTTCGCGGTTAAGTGCTGACGCCGACGTCGGGAATGCCGACGTCAGCATTGCTGATGCCCTTTACGGGGATGCTGACGCCGACAAAGAGACAAAGGAACGCTTTATAAAATAACATTAAATTTTTTATATAAAATATAAAAGGAGGAGAACAAAGAGACAAATGAATGTTTTACCAAAAACAAAAAAAAAACGAATATTTTATTTTATTTTTGGTAGTGAGAAACAAAAAATAACGGTAAACAATTAAAACAAAGAATTTTTCGACACCGACGATGCTGACCTCCTTCCTCATCCATCTCTTATATTGCAAAAACAATGTCAGCAAATATATACCTACATAAAAATACGTATAAAAACGATGTCAGCACTAAGATATAAACCAATTTTTAAGGATTCAAGCATACATATATACTTACATATATAATATCAAATTAAAAACGATGTCAGCACTAAAAAATACGTATAAAAACGATGTTAGCACTAAGAAATAAACCAATTTTTAAGGACTCAAGCATACATATATACTTACATATATAATATCAAATTAAAAACGATGTCAGCACTAAAAAATACGCATAAAACACGATGTCAGCACTAAAAAATACTAATAAAAACGACGTCAAAACGACGTCAGCACTAAAAAACAACCCAATTTCTAAGGACTCAAGCATACATATATATACCTACATATATAATATTCAACTAAAAGCGATGTCAGCACTAAAAAATACGCATAAAAACGATGCCAACACTAAAAAATAAACCATTTTTTCAGAACTCAAGCACACATATATACTTACATATATAATATCAAATTAAAAACGATGTCAGCACTAAAAAATACGCATAAAAACGATGTCAGCACTAAAAAATACTCATAAAAACAACGTCAGCACTAAAAAATAACACAATTTCTAAGGACTCAAGCATACATATATACCTACATATATAATATTTAACTAAAAATGACGTCAATACGTATAAAAAATACTTAACCAAACATGCAAACAAGTCACTCTGTGATATTTTTCAAAGAAAAAATAGAGAATACCTATCAAATCAAACCTGTCAATGCTTCATGAATCAATTATCAATCAATAATAAGTCAACATAACAACATCAAGTCGATCGAGCCAGTTTGTCGACTTAGGAAATTAAATAGTGTACCTGTGGTTGCGAGTGTTCGCTCAACACTAACGCTTTGATTCCGATCAGCTCGAGTGGTCGACGGCGATGCAATCTCCGGTCTCCACAAGCTCCAGACGGAGTAGGAGGTGAGGTTTTGGTACCCAAGAAGAGCCAGTACCTTCAAATCTCAGTCCTAATCATCTCCATTGATGACACAAAAGCAATGATGTGAGATTTTGAGTGTCTGAAACCAAAAATAAAAATCAAATTGAAGTACTCCCTATAATTTTTAGATTCACGACAGGAACAAGAAATTGAGTTACCGAGCAGTACTCTCGTACAGTTGCAACAAGAAATTCATACCTGTCGTGAGCGATGATAACCGGCGTCATCAAATTGAAGCAAGCAATGAAGATAAACAACAGCAGGTAAAGTAACTGAAGCACACCTGAGAACTAGAGAGCTTCAAGTAACTCTCAATCGGGAGCTTGTCAGCATGAATCCCTTGCTCCTGTGCTTTCTTCAGAGTTATACCTTTCCATCGGGTGAAGCCTTGCAAGAAATCATTCAAATCAAGATCATCCAAACCTGTTTCGGCATCAGCAGTCAAATACACTAGCTTATCCTTGCGATCTTGCAAGGCTTCACCCCCTCTGTTTGGCAACTGGAATTTTTAGGGGAAGAAAGGGATAAGGAAGTGAAGGGGAGGAATTTTACTTTCAATTCCCTTCAAATTCCACCTAATTGATGGGTTGTGAAATCCCATCAAATTGGGCGGGCAGTTACCTACGTTTGCAATCCCATCCCTTCCTCTTAATTGTCCATCCAAACACTAATTTCATTTTTCCCTCACTTCCCTCCTTAAAATTCCCATCAAAACCCACAATCCAGTGTCAATGTAGGATGTAGTCTCCTCCGATTCAGTGCCTCTCAGAGTGCCTCTCTCCTCAGATCCCGAGGGCAACAAGTGCTCTCTCCCTCAATCGAATCTCTACGAAGAGAACAACACCACCGAATCAAAGGAACAAAATCAGAGAACGAAACAAGAGGAGGAAGAGGATCTAACCTAAAGATCCAAATGCTGTTAGCAATGGAGCAGCAGAGCGCGAAAAACCCTAGATCGAGAGGGACGGTGATGGCGGCGTTCTGGCCGTCGTCCTTGATGACGCCGAAGGAGCGGAGGCAACAGGAAGAGGGATCTGGATTCGAGAGCTTCACGGATCTGGATTAAGAATCCGGAGGCCGTTTAGAGGGAGAGATGTGGAGGTGGTCGGGAGCGACGCCGGAGGAGCAGAGGCAACAGGAATAGGAGTGGAAGAGAGGGATGAGGGAACGAGGCGAGGCAAGCTCCGGCGGGGCGAGCTCCAGAACGAGGAGGGAAGAACGAGGCGAGGTGATAGGGAAGAAGAACAGGGAGGAGAGAACGAGGCGATGCGAGAGGGAAAAAGAACGGGGAGGTGAGCTCAACGGCTAGGGTAAAATTAGGGGCGTAAAGTTTGCTAATTTTTACCAAAACGTGTATAGTTTGCTAATTTGGCTGAAAATTTGCACCGGTCTTTATAATTCAAGCTCCTGACTAGTGAATTTACAGTGGGATTTATAATTTGTGATCACCTTGCCAATATCAAGTACTCTAAAGCATTTGTGAATTAGTATACAACTAATAGGTTCACTCATTATGATAGCCTTGTTATAACTAGGGAGTTGGGACAAAAAATAATCGAGGTTGAGGGGACAACATGATCGTAAACGAAGCATGGAAGTGCCTTTGAGAACCCAATCTTTATTTCAGTATTTTACATCAGTTTCATGCTCGTACGTCTTTCAAGAGGTGAACCAAATGACCGAAAAAGTGGCACAGTTTCGCCACTTGATCAAGACGCGATTACGCATCATTCCAAATTCTTGACTCTCGTTCTCGTTCGTAAACATAAATTAGGCGATGGACTACCCAAATTCTTATATTTTTTAATTTATTTATCCACACACGGGCTTATTAAAAAAATATATATTTTCCTCGGTCTAGATATAAAACAAATTATTATCTTGTTTCTTGTAGATGGATTATGTTTTTGATGGATTAGGCCACCCAACCCGACTGCATAGATCATCCTGTCGAGACTCATCTGCATTGATCTTCCGGCTCGGCCGGCCCGAAATGTGGCTTTTATTTATACTGTATTTTTAAACGAATTGCTCAAATTAATTTTGAAAAATTATCCGGTTTAGTTTAGTCCTTTTAATAATAAATTTATAAGATTAAGATATTATCATTTAAGAAAATAATTACTTTGTGAGTTTTTTTTTTGTTTCACAGTTTTTTTTTCCACAAAAATGACCTTCTTAATGGTTTTGCCTCTTCGCTGAGTGGGCTTTGGATATGTTTGTGGAAAGTCGAAATGGTGCTCGTTGATACTGACAAGATTCAGCATCTAAGCTAGATCTTGCTCTGTAATGGTGGAATTCAGATGATGAATATAGTAGACGGGGGAGAGGAGTAGAAGAAGAAACCTGTAGGTTTATGTAAGCTGGAATATGTTGTTATTCATTAATGTGTCTCAATATACACACCCAGCTTGGTATTTATAGGCAACAGCCCTTACATGTTTATTGTTATGCCTCTAACTAATCTGATTAACCACATAACAAACTAACCAAAGCTAACTAAAGCCTAGCCAGTGTATATACTCTACACCCCCCCCCCCCCCCCCCCCCCCCCCCCCCCCCCTTCAAGGTGGGCGTGTAGGATGAAAGACTAACCCCAACTTGCAAGCCAAAAATTGGTGTTGTTGAGTGCCGAGAGGCTTAGTCATAATATCCGCAAGCTGCAACTGAGATGCAACATGGACAGTAGACAGGAAGCCTTCAAGCACCAAGGCCCTCACATAATGACAATCAATCCTAAGGTGTTTGGTGCGCTCATGGAAGACTGGATTGGCCGCCAAATGCTCCGCAGCTTTATTGTCACAACATAAGGGAATGGGTGGAGAAACATCAACTTGAAGATCACCCAGTAAACTAGCAATCCAGACTATCTCACTGCTTGTGGTGGACATGCTACGATATTCACTCTCAGCCGAAAAATTACTAACTGTCTTCTGTTTTTTGGTTTTCCAAGACACAAGGGAGTCTCCCAAAAAAACACAGTAACCGGTTAAGGATCAGCCGGAATAAGGACAAGCACCCCAGTCTGTGTCTGAGTAAGCTCTGACAGCCAAAGAAGAAGTCTTTGGATAGAATAAGGAGCAATTGGTTGTTCCTTTAAGGTACCGAAGTAAGTATGTGACAGCATTCATATGAGGAATGCGAGGGGATGCTAAAAATTGAGTCAATTGTTGGACTGTGTAGGAGATGTCCGGCCTGGTCATTGTTAAGAACAACAATTTGCCAACAATTCGTCTGTAAGATTCGCAATCAGAAAGGAGCTCACCCATGTCAGTGCTTAAATGGAGATTACGCTGCATTGGGAAGGAAGTAGGCTTGCAATTGTCGAATCCAGAATCTTGTAATAAATCAGCAACGTATTTCCTTTGATTTAGGAGAATTCCAGTTGACGATCTGCTGATTTCCATGCCCAGAAAGTATCGAGCTAATCCCAAATCCTTGATGGTGAAAGCCCGATCCAGCGACTCCTTTACTGATGCAATAGTCATCTCATCATTCCCAGAGAGAAGCATATCATCAACATAGATGAGAGCAACAGCTATCAAATTGCCAGAGATTTTAGTGAACAAGGAATAATCGTGTTTGGATTGAATGAAGCCAAGGGCAGTAAGATGTTTGGTTAATTCAATGTTCCATTGACGGCTGGCCTGTTTGAGGCCGTATAAGGAACGGCGTAGTCTGCAGACTTGTCCCGGAGGCGCCTTGGAATATCCCAATGGAGGGTCCATATAAACCTCTTCATCAATAAACCCGTGGAGAAACGCATTGTTAACGTCTAACTAGTGAAGCTTCCAATCTCGACAGGCAGCAATAGCAATCAAAGTCCTGACAGTAGCAAACTTGGCCACCGGCGAGAATGTGTGTTTGTAATCACGGTCCTTGATCTGATTGTACCCTTTCGCCACCAGTCTGGCTTTTAACCGTTCAACCTCCCCATTTGCCCTGTATTTAACTTTATATACCCACTTTGATCCAATGGTCGAATGACCAGGAGGCAACGTCGTCAGCTCCCATGTACGATTTGTCTCCAAAGCCTCCAATTCTGTGTGCATTGCCTTAATCCAGGCAGGATCTGTGCAAGCTTGAGCATATGTGGAAGGTTCATGTACTGCCATGACATGAAGTAAAGAATGAACAAAATCACTTGAGTGAACTCGAAAATCCTTTAACTTGAAGATGTGAAAGGCAGAGGAAAGTGATTCATCTGGACTGAGCAATCTGTTGTGTCGGGGAAAGGGCACACCCACAAAATCCTTAAGTTTAGCAGGACGAACAATTGGGCGAGGGCCTAATGGAGGAGCAATGTCTGAACTAGCAGGAATGTGAGGAGGAGATGGTGAGGTTAAACCAGGGTCAGACAAAGGCACTGTATTAGACATAGGAGACTGATATGTATGCACTGAAGGAGCAACTGTATCTGTATGCACTAAATTAGGAGAATGATTCAATGACAGCTCCTGAACAGATTGTGATGACGAAGAAATCAAAGGTGATGATCCAGGGAAATCATCATTAAACCGAACCAAAGGCAACTGTGGGCTCTCAAATGTGGAAGAGGGCAAATTCATATCCTTGAAAGGAAAACAATCCTCACGAAATACAACATGACGACTCACGAAAACTCTCTGTGTATTTAGATCAAACACTTTATATGCTTTTTGATCGAGAGGGTATCCCAAAAAGACGCATCTTGTAGCAGTGGGTTCAAATTTAGAACGTTGGAACTTAGGAATCAAGGCAAAGCAAAGGCAACCCATTACCTTTAAACGATCATATGCAGGTGATTTATGAAACAAAAGTTCATATGGGGTTTTCCAGTTGAGAGTAGAGGTGGGCATAAGATTGATGAGATGAGTTGCGGTGAGAATGCATTCGCCCCAAAATTTAACTGGGAGGGCAGCATTCAAGCGAAGAGCCCGAGCAGTTTCCACTAGATGGCGATGCTTCCGTTCAACACGACCGTTCTGTTCAGGAACCCCGAGAGTTGATCGTTGATGGACAACCCCTCTAGCAGCCAACATGTCTCGGAGCTTGAATTGAATGAACTCCGAGCCATTGTCAGATCTAATCATCTTAATATGACTAGAAAGCTGGTTTTCAACAAAAGCAAAGAACTCAGAAATCAATCTATAGACCTGATCCTTGCTTTTCAAGAGGAAAGTCCAAGTACACCTTGTACAATCATCCAAGATTGTAAGGAAATACCGACTACCACACATAGCTGGATCCTTGTAGGGTCCCCAAAGATCAAGGTGTAGCAAATCAAATGGAGCACTAGCATGTGAGGAACTAACAGGAAAAGGCAAACGATGAAATTTGGACAAAACACAAACATCACAAAAGAAACCATCCAAGTTTAACTGTTTACAACCAGCCAAATGTTTCATTTTTGAAGAAGACATATGACCCATGCGAGAATGTAAAACCTACTATGATGTTGCTTTTTGATAATGTTGAAACTTGAAGGGATTTCCTGTGGGATATATTGATTCATGTTCATTCTATCATTGCTTGAGGACAAGCAAAGGTTAAGTGTGGGGGAATTTGATAATGCATATTTTAGATAGGCATTATAGACATATTTAGTTTAGTTAGGTTGCATTTCTTTCATACTTTGTTGCTAAATTGCATCTTGTGATTATTTTAGAAGAGTTTGGATTCTGCGCAATTTTGTGTTTATCTCGCAGATTGAATCGGAACGCATTTGGGAGATGCAATATCTCGAAGAGGAACACGAGAAACATGGGAAGGAACAAGGAAGGAAAGATGCAAGACAAGAGGAGAAACCCGCAAAGGAATACAAGAAGTCACGGCAAAACGTTATGCCGCGGGCGCCGCAACCTTGCGGCGGGCGCAGCATAGGCCGCTGCAGCGGGGATCACGGACCTTCAGTGTGCGGCGGGCGCAGCAACTTTGCGGCGCCCGCAGCACTGGCCGACAGCGAATAAACGCTGCGTTTTGTTTAATTAAAAACCCTAGAACTTGTTTGTCTAAGGGGTGGCCGACTTGGGATGTTTGAAGAGGCCACTTTTATGTTATTTTTCAGAACTTCCATTCTATTCTTACTTCCATTAGACACTTTAGAGATTTTGAGCAATGTCTTCCGTGAGGAACTAAACTCATCTATTCTGCCTACAATTTGAAGCTTTATTCGGATTGATTGTGAGTTTCTAATTCTCGCTCCTTGTTTCCTATTTGTGAATGTTTCAACTTCTTTGTGCTTGATTGTCTATTGTTTTATTCTATCTAGCCCGCACAACTAGTTAGAATCAATTCAATTGCTAAGGTTTTGTAGATTCCTGATTGTGAACCTTAATCTGAGTGGCAAACTTGTTCCTTTAGGGCTGATTGAACTAATTGAATGAGTAGGAAGTTGAATGTGTTGTTAAATCCTTCTTTAGGGACTGCAAATACCTTGGCTAATCTCTGAACTTAAAGCTATCAATTGGGTTAAATCCTTCTTTAGGGACTGTTCGATTGATAAGGGTTTCTAGGACTGATTGGACTAGTAACTATATTAGGTCGGGACAAGGGCATTCATAGAAAACTTAATAGGACGAGAAGAAGTTACAAGGATCGCTTCAATCCAATAAAGTGGAAAATTGTAGGTAGAATTACTTCTCCAAATTGTCTAAAACCAAATTCATTTACTTTGCTTTATTTACTTTGCTTTGATAAAAGGCAAATCTTTCACACACAAAAACCCCCCAATCTGGTTATTTTGATTAACACTTGAAGCATACTTGAGTTACGAATTTCCCTGTGGATCGACCTCTTGCTTATCGCTATACTTGCTATAGGTTTGAGTTTTCTTTGGCGGAATCAACGACAGGTTTCCCCTCCGTCAACTTCACTGGAATGCGTAAGAGCAACCATAGATGGCTCTAACACCTTGGAATTATTGAAACTTGAAGACTTTATTTGTTAAGCAGCAATTGTTGAAGGAAGACAACTAAAGGCATCCAAGTGATAAAGACCAGCGCTCCGGCGCCCCACAGCAATCAGCTTCCTAGTTGAAAGGTCCTGGAGTTCACAGTGAAGCTTGTAAAACAGAAATACACAACCATGGTGATCCAGCAATTTAGAAATAGAGAGAAAATGATGGCGGAAGTGAGGCATATAAAGAACATCAGTAAGTAAGATAGAATCTGAAATCCTGATAGTCCCAGCAGATTCAACTTGTTGGATTACACCATCAGGAAAGCCAATATGAATTGGACTTCCTAGTGTGTGTAATTCAAGGAAAAGGGATTTATCATAAGTAATATGATCCGTAGCCCCTGAATCAATGATCCAATGTTGGGTGTTCAAGGCGACTCCAGTAAAGGGAACAACAGTAACAATACCTGCAAGATTCATTCCATCAGTTGGTGGAGACTGATCTGCAACATATTTCCCTCGAACTTTCTTCACAGCAGCAGCAATTAACGCATTGATCATGTGCTCATCAGGTATGGGGCGCACTTGACCAGTGGTGTGAGATTCTGCATCGCCAGTAAGAGGATGAGAGAATTGAGCCCCACCAAACTGCTGAATGTCGCCAATGTTGGCAACAAACTTCCCATTCGGAGCACCAGTTGCTGGCTTACCACCTCCAGCCTTTAATTCCTTGTACCAATCGGATATCCCGACCAGCTTAAAGCAGGTCTCCTTAAGGTGACCTTTCTCCTTGCAATAGGTGCAAGTTCTATCCATCTTGGCTTTCTTGAAATCCCTCTTAAAATCTCCCTTTCCATCACCCTTTCCGTCTGATTTGTACTCAGGTTTTTGTTCACCTCCTTTCCCTGATGACTGCCCCTTGTCAAACTTCGAGTTAAAGAACCTGCCCGCTGCAAACACATCATGACTTCCAGATTGGCGAGAGGTGATGTCCTTTTGCCTCTCGACTTGTGTGATCATTTGGAAAGCTCGATTAACCGACGACAATGGATCTGTAGCCAGGATGTTACTCCTTGCCTGCTCAAATTGATCGTTAAGTTCCATGAGAAAATCCATGAGTTTCGCAGTAGCTTCCCTGTCTAGTATCTTTTTCAGAATCAGGCAAGTGCATGCCTTCATCACACCACAAGTACATGTCGGTGTGCCTTGTAATGTTTGTAGCTCATCCCATGCACGCTTTCGCTTTCCAAAGTAGTCAACAACCGACAGATTCTCTTGCTTAAGATCATGAATCTCTTTCTGCAGTTGGTAAATGAGAGGTGCATTGGATTCGGCGAATCTTTCCTAAACTTCCTCCCACAATTCCTTAGTAGACGTCCCATATAGGAAATTCTCAGCGAGCGTCGGCTTCATTGAGTTCAGCAACCAGCAAAGGACCATGTAATCGCACCTGATCCAGCGCTCCAGGTCATAGGTACCTTCTGTTGGACGAATGCAAATGCCGTTGATGAAACCGAGTTTCATCTTGGCACCTAATGCCATTCTAACTGCTCTACTCCAGCTCTGGAAATTGGCTCCTGTGAACTGAATGGCCACCAGCGACATGCCTGGATGATCGGAGTTTGCGAGGTGAAGTGGATCGCAGGAATTTCCACCTTGGCTCACCTGTGCTCCCTCAGATCCACCATCCAGATTCATGTTCGAACCAAGTTGTTCAGACATCTCCACTTAGTAACCAGATCTCACCAAAATACAGTAAACTACAACAACGAATCCACACTCAAAAGCTTCAGAATAGCAAAACACAGCAAAACAAAATCAGATCGCAATTCAGATCTCAACAGATTCGCAGAATAGCTGAAGAGCAAATTCAGATCTCAGCGATAACAAAGCGAGAGAAATCAGAACGCAATTGATATCAACGAAGTGCAGGAACTCAGCGAGATCAAAAGGAAACATACAATCGCCAAAGCGAGAAGCAATCAATTGGAAGATCAGACAAATGAAACCAAAATTCGAAAGTCCAGAAAATCAAAAATACGAAATCGACACAATCTGCAATCTAGGTTATCATAATCGCTACTACGAGTGTGTCAATTTCAGGCAAGACATACACAATCGCATAGATTGCGAACCAGTGCAAGGCGCGACAAGCGCAAAAATCGCACAAGTTGCGATCCAAAAAAGCGCGGCAAGCGCAAATTCAATAAAGCAAAATTGAAATTCAACGAAAGCGGAAAAAAGAAAATTCGATTCCAGCTCAGTGCTGGAGAGATGGCTTTGATACCATGACAAGATTCAGCATCTAAGCTAGATCTTGCTCTGTAATGGTGGAATTCAGATGATGAATATAGTAGACGGGGGAGAGGAGTAGAAGAAGAAACTTGTAGGTTTATGTAAGCTGGAATATGTTGTTATTCATTAATGTGTCTCAATATACACACCCAGCTTGGTATTTATAGGCAACAACCCTTACATGTTTATTGTTATGCCTCTAACTAATCTGATTAACCACGTAACAAACTAACCAAAGCTAACTAAAGCCTAGCCAGTGTATATACTCTACAGATACTCATCACTTGCTATATATGAGCCTTTAAAGTCGCCTTCTTCGTCTATGGTTTCAATAAATTAACCAGGTGGCCGGTTGATAAATTAGCGCATCTGTATCTGTTGCAACTTCATAGGTCTTTTGCTTTCCATTCTAAACTTCTTACTCTCGTTGGAAAGAATGCTTTACCTTACTCTTTTTTTAAAAAAAAAAACTCTAAGACCATACCTACATTTCAACACATATCGCAATGTAATGCATCCATTTTTAGTTTAATCAACACTTATTTTCAAAGTTTCAAATTTCACCCCAAAAAGTTAACGCGATATCTTAAAGATCTCAAGTGTGCGACAACACAATCATGTAATTGTTACTACTACGGAGTATTAATTAATTAATATTCCCACCTTTAAAGGGAAAAAAAAAAAGTAGCATTTGGACCAAATTACTAAATATCTTAGAGGTTTTTTTTTTCTAGTAAATGGCCAAAATATTTTCATAATACCAACACCATCCCTGATTTAATTAAAACAAAAACTCGTTCTTTCTTCTTCCGCGGTCCATCTCTTCAACGCGTCCACCGCATCCGTTCGACCTTGTCATTGGAGGCCACGCTTGAACCTCTTCGACACCTTCTCCGCCTTCAGCCGGCCTAGCCTCGCTGGAGCCACCTTCCCGCATCCTTCTTTGTGGTGATTTGGGGCGATTTTGTGGATCTCCGGTATCGCTTCGACTGGTCGACGCCATGGGAATGAAGAAGAGATCGATGGTGAAATCGACGGGATCGAGAATGCCAGGAACCGCACCGAATTTGATGGTGAAGGTGGAAGCGCTTGGTGGCTTCAATGGTGATTGATGATGGAGATCGATCGAGTCTGGTTTGATCAAGTTGACGGTCCAGCAGGTGCTCGAGCAACTCATGAAGGCCATTGGCTGATACGACTCATCCAATCAGACGATGAGGTCAACGGAGGCTTAGAGGCCCAATCTGCATAATATGCGTTTAATTCATTTCGCAATCGTGAATTAAGGTGATCGTCTGATCGAGATCTGGTTAGCTATGTATAGGAAATTAATTAAGTAATTACTTAGTTTCTTTTGATTGATATATACGAATTGTTCTGAGAATGATGGTAAAAAGATGTGTCACTGTGTGACGCTACTTCAATTGATCGCATAGTTTGCTGCTGGTCATTGCAAATGTCCATGCTATGTTATTTGCTGGTGGTCATTGTGTGTCACTGTGTGATCAATTGGGAAACAATTAAAATGTTGGTCACTGTTGGTATATATTTTACTCTATATCTCCACGATCACATGATTGATTTACTTCAATTTTATCAAGAAGTCATTTTCTTATATACTGATTTCCATCTCTTAGGCTTCCGTTTAGTAAGGTTGATATTTAGTTAAAACTTGGTAGCTAATAAATTAGTAGCAGTGTCACCCTGTTTTTACTTTCTTACAGTGTGTATGATCTTATTTTTCTTTGGTTATAGTGTCTACGACCCTATTTTTATTTTGATTACAGTGTCTATGATCTTGTTTTTGTAGTGGTGACAGTGTCTATTACCTTGGTTACAGTGTCACCACTGATAAGAGTGCTGACAGTGACCTCGTGAAAAAAAAAACTCTTGAAACGAACCTGTCATCAAAAGATTATTTCCCTTGTCATAGTTTTTACCTTTGATTACAGTGTCTATGACCCTGTTTTAATTTTGGTTACAGTGTCTATTACCTTGTTTTTCTTTGGTTACAGTGTCTACGACCCTATTTTTATTTTAATTACAGTGTCTATGACCTTGTTTTCATAGTGGTGACAGTGCCTATGACTCTCTTACCCATTCATATATTGAAGAAGAACTGTCCACCTAATGTCTTTTGGCTTCTCATTAGACCCTTTAGGGTTTGTGCTTACCTTGTCCTAGGGTTTTCCATTTGATGACAGTAATCATCTCTTAACGGCGTACTGTACTTAACATTTTAAACCCTAAACCATACTGCACATCACATGTTCTTTTGGCTTCTCATTAGACCCTTTAGGGTTTATGCTTCCCTTTTCCTAGGGTTTTCCTTTGATTACAGTGTCTATGAACCTTTTTTCATAGTGGTGACAGTGTCTATAAAGTTGTTTTTATTTTTGTTACAGCGTCTATAGGGTTTTCCTTTTTATTACAATATCTATGGGTTTGTTTTTATAGTGGTGACAGTGGCTATGACATTGTTTTTATTTTTATTACAGTGTCTATGGCCCTCTTACCCATTCATGTATTAGAGGAGAACTGTCATCACATTTATTTTGGCTTCTCATTAGTCACTATAGGGTTTGTTATTCCTTTATGATATGATTTCTCTTTGATTACAGTGTCTATGACCATGTTTTTATAGTGGTGACAGTATCTATGACTTTATTTTTTATAGTGGTTACAATAGTAGTTACATTTTAAATTTTTTTTATTGTGGTGACACTGCTTTTAAAAAATCTAAAAAACTAGAAATTAGAAAAGAATTGTCACCACATGAATATCGACTTCTCATTAGCCCCTTTAGGGTTTGTGCTTCACATTTCCTAGGGTTTTCCTTTGATTACAGTGTCTATGACCCTTTTTCATAGTGGTGACAGTGTCTATAAAGTTGTTTTTATTTTGGTTACAACGTCTATAGGGTTTTTCTTTTGATTACAGTGTCTATGACCCTGTTTTTATAGCGGTGACAGTGTCTATGACTCTATTTTTATTTTGTTTACAACGTCTATGACCCTCTTACCCATTCATATATTAGAGGAGAACTATCACCCTATTTATTTTGGCTTCTCATTAGCCTCTATAGGGTTTGTGCTTCCCTTATCATATGATATCCCTTTGATTACAGTGTCTATGACCATGTTTTTATAGTAGTGACAATATCTATGACTTTATTTTGATAGTGGTGACAACAGTATTTACAGTTTTAATTTTTTTATTGTGTTGACAGTGTCTATGACCCTGTTTTTATTTTGGTTACATCATCTATATGGTTTTCGTTTTGATTACAGTGTATTTGACCGTGTTTTTATAGTGGTTACAGTGTCTATGCTCCTATTTTTATTTTGCTTACATCATCTATGACCCTCTAACAATTCATATGTTATAGGAGAACGGTCACCAAATGCATTTTGGTTTCTCATTAGCCCCTATAAGATTTCCTTTTTATTACAGTGTCTACGACCACGTTTTTATAGTGGTGACAGTATCTATGACTTTATTTTTATCATGGTGACAATAATAGTTACATTTTTAATTTTTTAACGGATATTATGCGAGTTAGAACAACTTCTATAATTACGGGATAATTTCTGAAATTTTAGAAATTAACACAGGGGCATATTTTATAAAAAACAGAAAGTCTGGGAGGTTTGACGTAATTACTCTTCTTCTTCCCCCATCTCGAGCAGCTTCAACAGTGATTTTCGCCGAACACAGAACTCCGTTTGACGCGTATAACCTATCAAACTGACGAGTGCAAAACATCGGGACCATAAAATGGATTGAGTAAAAGTTGTTGAAGTTGCTAGATAGCAAATCCAACGTTGTTAAGATAAATATTGAAGGCAGATTGTTACATATATTAGAGGCAAAGTGGTTGAAGTTCCTCTCGTCCGAAAGGAAAAAATATGTACGTGTTTTTTTTTTAACTTTATGTCGCGTGTGATCTCAATAGGGGGATTAACATTATGTTGGTCCATTTTTGTCAAAGTATATTCTTATCTGAAAGAGCAAGGCTGGTATTTGTATTAATTAAGAATATTTTAATTTTAATTAGGAAGGTAAGTATATTTAGGATACGCCATAAATTTAGGGCTCGTTTGGTTGGCAAACTGAAAAATCCATGAAGTATATATAAAAATTCAAAGAGTAGATAAAAAAATATATATATACTTGGTTGAATTTTGAAATATTCGACCGGTTATGTGGACACCAAAGTTGAGAATCTCATATTCTCGTATTCTCATATTGTGTATTCCGAGCTATATTATGGATTCCGAGCTGACAATAACTTAAATTTTTGTGTTGGATAGTGGATTCCGAGCTAATAATCTTAGGGGTCGTTTGGTATTGATATCGGTGTTTAGTACGAAGAGTATATTGATATCAAGTGATATCTTGATATCACTTGATTTTAATTAGGAAGACAGGTATATTTAGGATATTTTGATTTCAATTAGGAAGACTAGTATATTTAGGATAGGCCATAAATTTGGGGCTCGTTTGGTGGCAAATTGAAAAATCATTGAAGTATAAAAATCCAAAGAGTAGATAAAATACATGTATTTGGTTGAATTTTGAAATATTTGACTGGTCATGTGGACACCAGAGTTGAGAATCTCATATTCTCATATTCTCATATTGTGGATTCCGAGCTGACAATAGCTAAATTTTTTTTGTTGGATAGTGGATTCCGAGCTAATAATCTTAAAATGCTACAATGATAAATTGATATAACAATGACCCGTCGAATACGTCTCAAAATAGGAAAATGTCGGTGTCCACAGGACCCATGTCAGCGTGGGCATTACGAACTTATCTCAGCGTCGGTATTATGAGCCACTTAATACGGTACATATGAGAGGTGACGTGGGATTTCGTGGGATATTAGCCGGGGTTGAAAATTAATAATAACGACTATGAAGATTATGGGTTAGTTAAGTTAGTTAAGTCCTTTGATCATGATCAAGGATTAGCTAACCTACATTATGCTATTTACTCATGTTTTCCGGATGCATTTTATTCCTCTTTATTATGTTTGTCTTGTAGTGTGTAATAAGGGACTTTGTCCTCTTCTAGACTCTATCATGTGCTTTGCACATGATCCTTGTTTTAGACACATATAAAAGCTTGCATCCCATACCTTATGAGGTAGGGTTTTGGGGATTGCTGCCGCCTCTCATCATGGTTACAGATTCCTTTTGTTGCTGCTGCATATTCATCTTGATTTCTTCATATTTGCATCATAAGATCAGCTTACAGTGGCTGATCTTTGCTTAGCTTTTCATGGTATCAGAGCTTGAGGTTAAATATGAGCTTTAGATTGGCATTATTCTATAATTCTTCCGCTGAGTAGCTTATGTTTACAATCAACAACTATGAGGACAGACAAACAGAAGATATGGCATAACAAGGTAATCCTGGAGACCCCTTATTCTTGTCTAATTTTGATCATCCTGGTGCACAGCTAGTAGTGATTCCTTTTGATGGTACAAATTACATGACATGGAGTCGTGGTGTGACTATGGCTCTTGGGGCCAAGTGCAAACTTGGGTTCATAAATGGCTCTTATGTTAAGCCTGCTAATGGACATGCTGATTTTGTGAAGTGGGTGAGAGCAGATTATATGGTGAGGTGTTGGATCTTGAACTCTATAACTAAGAACATTGCAGAGGGACTTGTGTTCTTAGACTCATCCAAGGTCTTATGGGATGAGATCATGGAAAGGTTCAGTCAAACAAATGCTCCTCTTATCTTTCAGATAAAAAAGAAACTTGGAAACATTGTGCAAAGAAGTATGTCTATTGCTGACTTGTATAATGCTTTCAAGAGACACTGGGACGAGTTGCAGTGTCTGGAGAGTATGCCAGAGTGTGTATGTACTGCTGCAGGGAGCTGCACTTGCAATCTCAAGAAGAAGTATGTAGAGATTAAGTCTAGAAACAGATTAATGCAGCTATTGATGAGCTTGAATGATAAGTATGAGGCTGCTAAGAACTCTATATTGTCTACTGATCCTTTGCCTAGCCTTAACAAGGCTTATTTTATATTGCAACAAGTTGAGAGAGGTAATAAAGCAGCTAATGATCCAAGTACTCAAGGCATGAATGCTGACTCCAGTGCTATGGCTGCAAACAGAAATGTTAATTCTTATCAGTACAGACCC
The DNA here is from genome assembly GCA_037127255.1 of Persicaria tinctoria. Classification (NCBI taxonomy): domain Eukaryota; kingdom Viridiplantae; phylum Streptophyta; class Magnoliopsida; order Caryophyllales; family Polygonaceae; genus Persicaria; species Persicaria tinctoria. The sequence goes on from JBANSL010000014.1 coordinate 4,031,293, forward strand.
TCAGGGACTAGTAATGCTCCTTTAAAAAAGGAAGTGAGAGACTGGAAAGAGCTTAAAAGAATTAAGCTTAACTCGACTTGTTCTTATTGTAATATGAAGGGACACTTAGCTGAGCAGTGCTTCAAATTGCATGGGATCCCTGACTGGTTTAAAGAACTTAAAGAGAAGGAGAAGAGTGGTGACAATGTGCCTGGAAATGGAAATGGTGCAACTGGAAGAAAGTTTGCTAATGTTGCAGGTTCCATGAACTCTCCCTTAGATGAAGAGATGGAAGGAAGTGTTGATTCAACCATGGTCAATGTTTTCTATCAGGAGATACTCAAGAAGATGAAGGGGAAGAACCAGGGTGAAAGTGGCAATAGTTCTTCAGCAAACTTTGCAGGTATGATTCCCCTTAATATTGCTAACACTGTGTTGAAAGAACAGTCACAACTTGAGTGGATAATAGACACTGGAGCTATAGATCACATGGTAGCTGATTCTCATGTGTTGCCTTGTAAGAAAAGACTCAGTAGACCTGTTCAAATTGGATTGCCAGATGGCTCTATTAAATCTGTAACAGAACTTGGAGAGTTGAAATTGACAGATTCTATTAACTTGACTGATGTGCTACTTGTGCCTGACTTCAAGCACAAGTTACTGTCAGTTGGGAAAATTTTAGATGAGACTGATCTGATTGCCATCTTTACAAGATCTTGTTGTTATTTCCAGGACCCTGGATCTAAGGAGGTGCATCTATCAGGGATCAGAGAGAATGGCCTATACAAGATACAGTCAAAGAGAGTCACCACAGAAGAGAGCAAGGAGCACTTGATAAGAAGCTGTAATAAAGCTAGTGCAAACATTGATGTTATCCATGCTAGACTGGGTCATAGTTCAGTTGGTAAACTGAAACATTTGGGAATGTTTGATCCCTCAGTTTTGGATAATTTCCATTGTGAGTCATGTTCACTTTCTAAACATCATAAACTTCCCTTTCAGAGAAGTGTGAATATTGCCAATAGGCCTTTTGAGTTATTGCATATGGATTTATGGGGTCCATACAAATGTCTCACTTATGATGGTTATTCATATTTTCTTACTATTGTTGATGATTGTACTCGAGTCACTTGGACTCTGTTGCTTAAAAGCAAAACACAGGTTTTCAAGGCAATCAGTGATTTCATTGCTTATGCAGAGAATCAGTTTGGGACTTCAGTAAAGAGTGTGAGAACTGATAATGGCACTGAATTTGTGCAAAGACAGTGTACAGATCTATTTGCTCTCAAGGGCCTCATTCATAAAAATTCTATCCCATACACTCCTCAACAGAATGGGAGGGTAGAAAGGAAACACAGGCACTTAGTTGAGACTGCTAGATGCCTGAGATTACATGCTGGCTTACCTATAAAATTCTTGGGAGAATGTGTTCTCTCTGCTACACATCTTATAAACATGATGCCTACAGAGGTGTTGGGATGGGTCTCGTCTCATGAGAAGTTGTTTGGGAAGCCAGCCACTTATGATGAACTGAGAATCATAGGCAGTTTATGTTATGCTCCTGTTGCTTATAGCAACAGGGATAAAATGAAAGCCAAGGGAAGAAAATGTATACTGCTTGGATATCCTTTTGGCCAAAAGGGATACAAGCTATGGGATTTTGATGAGAATAAGATGATTATTAGCAGGGATGTTGTATTCCTTGAGAATCATTTTCCTTTCAAGGAGAATTTGAAAAAAGAATGCAGAAAAGGATGTTTATATTCATCCATCTTTGCCACTTGTAAATCCTGCACCAGATGAGTCATATATGACTAATTATCCTCTAAACACCTCAGACAGTTACTCTCCTCCACCAGTTGCTCATCCAGATGTTGAGTCAAGTTAGGGCTCAATCCCTTCACATGTTGCTGATTCTTTGATCTCAGGAGGGAATACTGATGAGATGTCTGTTGAGAGGTTGCAAGATATGGCTGAGTTTCCTCCTCTAAGGAGGTCAACAAGAGCACATGTTATGCCTAGACGTCTCCAAGACTTTGATTGTAGAAATGACAGACAGAGGCCATCATTGTCACAGTCTTTCCTAGCTGAATGTCTTGGTGAAAATGGTCAAGATGATCCAAGTTTCGTAAGATCCTTTGTATGTATGGCAAGTGTGTAGGAGCCTTACAATTTCAAACAAGCTACTCAAGACAGTAAGTGGATAGATGCCATGAATCTTGAACTACAGGCCCTTGAGAACAATGATACATGGGACATTGTAGATGCTCACACTGATCACAAACCCATTGGGAGTAAATGGGTATATAAGATCAAATACAAGCCTGATGGCTCTATTGAGAGGTTTAAGGCTAGGCTGGTGGTTAAAGGATACAACCAGATAAAAGGGAAGGACTATAAGCACACCTTCTCTCCTGTGGCTAAGTTTTCTACTGTGAGGATACTCATTGCTGTGGCAACTGTGAAGAACTGGGATTTGCATCAATTGGATGTAAACAATGCCTTTCTTCATGGCAAATTGGATGAAGAAGTTTACATGGTCCCTCCAGAGGGCTATCTTACAGTCAAACCTGGATAGGTTTGCAAATTAAAAAAATCTATATATGGTTTGAAGCAGGCCTCTAGACAGTGGAACAATGAGTTGTGTAGATTTCTAACTGATCTGGGCTATGAGCAGTCTATAGAACATGTTCCAAAAGGCATTGTTGTTGCCTTGGTATATGTAGATGACTTGCTAGTCACTGGAGATGATGCTCAGGTTATTGATCAGACTAAAGCTGCACTACATAAAGCTTTTACAATCAAAGATCTTGGAATTGCTAGATATTTCCTTGGTCTTGAAATTATGCATAATAAGAATGGCACCATGTTGCACCAGAGAAAATAAATTCTTGAAGATTGTCAGTTATTGGATTGCAAAGCTGCAGTTTTTCCTTTGCCAAGAGGGTTGAAACTGTCCACTGATTGTGGAGATATCTTAGCTGATCCTGAGCAATATAGAAGGCTTGTAGGGAGGCTATTGTTTCTGGATTTGTCAAGACCTGATATCTCATATGTTGTTCAGCATCTCAGTCAATTCATGGTGCAACCTAGACAACCACACTATGATGCAGCTATTCATGTTGTGAAATACTTAAAGGGGACAATGTCAACTGGCTTATTTTACCCAAGAGATTCATCCATGAATCTGATTGCCTATTGTGATGCTGATTGGGATGCTTGCCAATTCAGTGCTAAGTCTCTCACTTGGTACTGTGTTTTCCTTGGAAGCTCACTAGTCTCATGGAAAACTATGAAACAGGTGACTGTTTCCAAATCATCTGCATAGGCAGAGTACAGAAGCATGTCAACTCTAGCTAGTGAACTAGTGTGGGTGGAAGGTGTCTTGCAGAGATTGAATGTATGCATACCACTACCTATTCCCCTCTTTTGTGACAGTAAATCAGCCCTTCACATTGCGGAAAATCCTGTTTTCCATGAGAGAACAAAGCATCTAAAGATAGACTGCCATTATGTTAGAGAAAAGCTGCAGCAGGGCTTCTTATTTCCACAACACATTCGTACGGGTGTTCAGATTGCAGATGTCCTCACCAAGCCTCTTGGTGAGAGACAGCATCATTTCTTCTCGTCCAAGTTGGGCCTTGTTGGTCTTCCGCCATGCCCAACTTGAAGGGGGGGGGGGGGCATGAAGATTATGGGTTAGTTAAGTTTAGTTAAGTCCTTTGATCATGATCAAGGATTAGCTAACCTACATTATGCTATTTACTTATGTTTTCCGGATGCACTTTATTCCTCTTTATTATGTTTGTCTTGTAGTGTGTAATAAGGGACTTTGTCCTCTTCTAGACTCTATCATGTGCTTTGCACATGATCCTTGTTTTGGACACATATAAAAGCTTGCATCCCATACCTTATGAGGTAGGGTTTTGGGGATTGCTACCGCCTCTCATCAAGGTTACAAATTCCTTTTGTTGCTGCCATTACTGCTCTTGAATGCTGCTGCATATTCATCTTGATTTCTTCATATTTGCATCATAAGATCAGCTTACAGTGGCTGATCTTTGCTTAGCTTTTCAACGACATTGCTGTTATAAAAAAATGGGAAGTGGAAAGGACAGTTAACTACCCTTCAAAGTTACGTTATTTAGCATTTTCTGCCTAAACTGTTTACTTGTTGTTTCCTCCATCTCTTTAGTGATGTTCAGTTTATGATCGACCTCTTTTTGCCTGAAAAGGCATTTCACACGTACCTGGCCATTGCACATGGATTCATTACCGGAGATTTGTTGGTTGATACTTAAAGTTAGTGGCGGAGTCAAGGTGCTCATGAGTGCTGGTCGTAAAAATAAAACATTTACATATATTTAATATCTTGAGGTAATATAAGATATTTAAATAATATTTAAAATAAATTTGTTTCCGACTTTTAGGTGCTCATGAGTGCCAAAGAGGTAATTGACCATTTCTACTCCAACCGATCAGGGCTAAAACTGTCCATATAATGAGTCTAAAGTGGGCGACGTCAACTATGTCTTAGGTGATCAAAGACGGTCCATTGGAAAGAATGGCGTCACATGAGGATTAATTGTGTGCGTCGGCCCGTGACACAATATTCATTTATTAGGTTTAGGGTAGAGGAGATATGCATATGATATGATATGGTGTGGCTATTAATTTTGAAGAACGTACAACATTTGAGGTTTTGGTGGAGTTGGCAGTTAAACGGGGAAATGAACAACTCTTGCTACCTACATTACATTTTGATGCAAATTTTCAACCTCATGGATGGATGCTGGGCCATGGGCTACTTAAACGCGTCGGTGACCGTGACCAACTTTAGCTTTTTTTTTTTACTAAATTTTCCAAATTAAGTTAGCTATGGGGCATCACTTTATAGCTTCAAACTTTTATGTTAAAACTTAAAAGTATGGATCTCAATTCCCAACCTTAATCATCTCCAACAGTTTTTTGTAACAAAATTTCTAAAATATAAAGAAGAAATAATAAATTCTTTAAAAAAGTTGTGATCAAACTCCAACATTCCTCTATTATTTACATATTTCTACATTTTATAGATGTTTTAAATATTACTACTTTTTATCTATTTAAAATAAATATATAAAATTTTATTTCCACTATTATATCCTCTATGATTGAATTTCCCTGAGTCTTGTGGTAACATTCAAAATATAGAGAATTTTTTTTCATCTCTCTTTATTTCTCTATTTTAGATAATGAGATAAAAAAGTTGTTGGAGTTAAAAACACCATATTTTTTCTAAATTTTTATTTAAGAAATCTGTTAGAGATGCTCTTATATATATTATAAATAAAAATAAATCTTACACGCCGCTTGTTTTCCATGATCTGAACGGGGTTTCTCGAATTCTCACGTAGAAACACTCTGTTTCGGCGTGCGAGTTACAACAGAAAAATGGGTTGAAAATTATGAGGAAAAGATCTTAAACATTGAAAGGGGAAAATGTAACTTTAGCTTCACTGTTACGTTTTGTTATTTGTTTTGCTTTTTATGAAGTTCATATGATCACCCCTAAATACTACGGAGTCTTTTGGGATCTCATTATGGCTGGAAAGCAGCAGTGGACAACCCACTGCGTTTCTAAATTAACGTTTAATTTTATTTATTTATTTATTTTAATTTAAAAAAAAATTCGATTATCTAAACACGTCTATAATAACTAAGAAACTAGATAAATTAGCAGATTGACTAACTATTATGGACAACTGTACAAGCAAAAACAAATGACCGAAAAAAAATGTAATAAATAAATAACATAAAAGAAAATGCAGAAGAAACATATAAGTCCTACACTGTAAGTAAACTATCGTAAATTCATTGGGTGGAAGACGGAAATGAAAAGAGAAATGACTATTGAATCGAATTTTAAATAATTATACTTAGGAGTAAATGGTAGTGGATATACCACTTTGATCGGGCCATTGCAAAAATAACCCCCCCCCCCCCCCCCTCCGGCCCAAATAGCAAAAATATCAATTTGACCCAACTAATTGCAAATGTAACCGGTAACCCAAACCTGTTGCAGCGGGTAAAGAAAGACGGTTGAAAAATGGAAAGAGAAAAGTGAAGAAAGCAAACCTCACATCAACGTCTTCAGTCACAATCATACCTTCAAGAAACCATAGAAATTCGAAGGGGAAACCTCCATTGGAGGGAAAAAAGAGAGAGAGAGAGAGAGAGAGAGGGGGGGTGGAACTGCTTGCTGTGACGTCGGAACTGAGGACGACACCGGGAGAGAGAGAGAGAGAGAGAGAGAGAGAGAGAGAGAGAGAGAGAGAGAGAGAGAGAGAGAGGTGAGGCGCTTACTGTGACGCCGGAAACCAGAGCGAGGGACGACCCAAGATTGGAGAAAGACAACCCCTGGTGCCGATTCCGCGATTGAAGAGAGGTAAACCCTCGTAATATATCTCGAAGCTTTCTCCTTTAATGGTAGTTCAGGGGATTCAAAGCATGTAAAATCAATTTAGGGCCGGTTGGAAGAATTGGGGGATTGGGGTTCGAAAAATGGCAATGGGAAACCCTAACTGGAAATGTGGTCGGCGTTTTGGGGATAGGGGTGTTAAGGATGAAATTGAAGGTCGAAAATTGGTAGAAGAGGTTAGACAACCCCAATCAAACAATGAAATTGGGGATGGGAAAACTCGTCAATGGCGAGCGGGGTCCTGCTTGTGGATAGGGGAAACGATTGAATGGCTAGGTATAGGAAAATCTGGGTAGGGTTTGATTTGGGGAATTCAGGGAAGAGGATGAGATTGTTATATAGTTAAAGAAGCTATAATTCAATTTTCATTACATTGTGTCATAAAAACAAGACTAGTAAACTTGTTTTGAGACCTATTTCAGTCCGTAATTACTTGACAAATGTCCTGGTCCAACTTGATATCGCTTTGTGACCACTGTTTGAATGTTTATTTTTTTGAAGCTCTCTTATTATTTTCTTAGGCCTTATTCTCTGCTTGCTGGTTAAAGTGTATATTCTCTTCTTGCTGGAGTAGATTTTAATGTTTTTGTGAGGATTGCAGATTGGTCAAAGAATATGCACTTATCTTGTCTTAAGAATTACATGTATTTGACAAAAGTTAAGATGGCATCAATTTTGATAGTGTGTTGCACACATGTTGACTGATGCTTCCTGTTTTTTTATGTGTAATATTTTGAGCTTTCTGTCTCATATTGCAGGCATTTTGTGGTGTTTGAAATTCGTAACTCTCGTTTTGTGGTGTTGATGGTTTTTCCAAGCAATTGTGTGGTGTTGTCAAATGCAAAATGTTAAAACGTCTGGCAGGAAAAATACTTTGACATGCTATTCATTTGTAAGTACTAGCTAGGATTATTGCTGAATGGGTGTTATCTGAATGACAGATTAAGGACAATGGAAAAAGGCAAAGGAAAAAAGGTGTCGAACCCTTCGAGCAAGAAGGTATAAGCTGTAATATCTTATGAGCTAGTAGATTAGACGCGTTAAATTTTTTGTGTATGTGATGTGAACATCGATACTCTCTTATTATATTTGAGCAGGCGACTCTTGCCCTTCCTCCGTCAAAGTATTTTAGAGGGAGGTCCAACCAGTTCTCCAAAATGGGTGTACTGACGGGCATGGATGATGGGCTATCTGCAGTTGATTGGCAGATGCTGAAGGATAGCAGGCTCGACGGCATTGTCAAGATCGGCGCCAATGTGCCCTACTGCTCAGCCCTAATCCATTACTTCCTGGAGAGGCAACTCAAGACCCTCAAGAAATGTGAGACATGGTATGAGATCCAGGGGCGACTCCTCCGGTTCTCCATCAAGGAATTTTGCCTAGTCACAGGCCTCAAATGTGGTGCAAGGAATCGGGCATTTGAGGCGGAAGATCACAGAGGCGCAATCCGGAGCTTCTTTGGAAAGGAAAGGGTCAAGGTGTCCGACCTTCCCGTCATGTGGGAGGTCGCAAAGGCGAAAGAGAGAAGTGAGCGGAAGAGGTTGAAGCTTGCACTCCTCATCATTGTAGAGTGCATCCTGCTACCAGGGGACGTGGGCAGGGGAGTGAAAGGGTGGGTGGTCGCCCTCGTTCAAGACCTCAACCGATTCTTGACTACTCGTGGGGTAAGGTATGTTATGAAGCCACACACGAGAGTCTTGATGGGGCACTGGTCAGGAAGGTGGAGCAGGGAGTGAAAGGTGGGAATGAGAGGTCCGGGTACTCGCTCAATGGATTCCCATTAGCGTTCCAGGTACGAGTTCAAAAGTTAATGCTATTCAATACTTGGCTAGATTTGTTGTCTGTATGGTTGGGCTAATTCTGAGTATGGCGAAGGTTTTTCCTAAACTGGCTAGTAAAATACTATTATTCTGCCCGTGTAGATTTAGATCTATGAAGCGGTGCCGGGTGTGGACAACCACTTTGCCAACAGGAGTCGGGGGGTTATCTTTCCCCGATGCGTTCGGTGGAGCATAACGGAGGCGCACCTCCCCTATGAGAGGGTGAAGACGATGCTGGACATAGAGAATGAGGATGGGATCAAGTGTGACGATGCTCGGACGACCCTTATGCCTGAAACGGCTGAGCGGGAGAGTTATTTGGGTGCTGGGTACCCCCACGAGGAACCCGATGCCTTTTTTGACAACGTGGCGAAGTCGTACGAGGAATCATTCCCACCTGTCGGCATTCAGGAACAAGAAACAACACCTTCCCCCAGCCATGGAGCCCCTGAGGATGCAACGATTATCACGATGCTCCGAGAGGTACTTACGCGGTTGTCGAGCCTCAAGAGAGCAGTGGAAGAAATCAAGAGCCACGTCAAGGACGTAAGAAATGCCGGACCAGAGTCAGATAAAAAGCAAGAGGTTAGTCATGCCGTGAGGCCTTATTCACCCCTTAGTCAAACATGTGAAAGTGGTTATGATTAGTAACTTAATGGCTAGTTAACCTGCGAACTTGGCAGGAGAATGTCTTCATGGAGGATAACAAGGACAAGGAGGAGGATATTGGGACGGAAAACCCCGATCCTTCTTCCACAACACAGGGCGTTGTCACAAAAGAGGAGGTTGTAACCCAACAGGAGCCCCCTGCACTGGATGCGGAGAAGGTGACGGGGAGCCTTAAACGCACAACGACGCAAGAGGAGATTGGCACCGACAATGCCGATCCTGCTCCCACAACTCAAGAACTTGGCACGATTCAGGCGAGTGTCACTCAGGAGTCCTCCCCCACAAATTCCCCTGCAAAGACGAAGCCTAGAGGGAGGCCTAAACGCGGCAAAAAGCAAGAGGAGATTGAGACGAAGAAGCCGGATCCAGCCCCGACAAATGAAGAAAATGACACCCAAAGCCGTGGGGGGGACGGAGTACACCACTCCGTGGTAGGTCGCGTGCCACGCCTCCACCCTTTAGTATTCATTCACTAGGGAGTACACATCGAGGCCTCGAGCCTTCGCCGCGGCTATGACATGAGAGCAGGGGTACTGATCTATGTTGAAGTGTCGACATGTGCATGAACGGGCGCTGAGGTTCACCAGCCACTTCGAGGTTCCCTTTATGACCTGGAACTCGTGATCGTTGAGGGGCCTCGCAACGATGCATATGGATGCATGGTAGCTAGACATGATGGCCTTCGCAACCCAATCACTTACCACCTTCCCGGCCGTGCCACTTGCCTTCCTCCGTGTCTCAAACCACTCTTGCACCTTCTCGATGATGCAATCAAACAGCGCTACAATCGGCATATCCCGAGGCTCTTTGAAGACGTTGTTCAGGCATTCGGCGTTGTTCGTTGTGGTTATGTTGTAGCGGTTAGCCAAGTAGTGAGCCCTTGCCCAGTTGCGGAATCTTGCTTCACGAAGATACTGTCCGGCTGCGGGGCTATGGGAGGAGAAGTCTGCGAACAGTTGGTTGAACTCGGCTATGGTGTATGCGTTGGTCATGTCGAAGTACAACTCCTGCAAGGAGCCACACTTGTGGTGGTGCTTTGCATTCTGGAAGAGGTGATATTTGCAGAAGCCCTGCTTGGTAAAGGTGTAGCTGTCACGTATGCCCTTGACGATGCTCACATGCCGATCGGAGACCCACATCAGGTCTGTGGTGTCCGGAACGACTCGAAGCATTTGTCGGAAGAAGAATGCCCAGGAAGCGTCATTCTCGCCATCCACAACCGCAAACGCAACTGGGTATATTTTGTGATCGGCATCCTGTGCAGTGGCAAAGAGCAAGGTCCCCTTAAACTTGCCTTTCAGAAAGGAACCGTCAACGGAGATGACCTACAGGCATTTGGCAAATATACAGCTGTGTTATACGTGCCTTGTCAAAGGCTGGGTAAATGTATTGACTGGCTAGGTATAAAAAACAAGTGGCTAATGAACATACCTTCCGTAAGTGGGGGATGGCTTCAATCCAGACCTCAAAGCTGACGAACGCGTACTTGAACCTACGTTCAACATCCCACTCAAGCCAGGTGTGGGAACCTGGGTTCGTCTTCTCAAGCATGTACAAGTACGACGCCATTACCCGATATGAATCCTCGTCCGTTCCGTATAGGGTGTCCCTTGATGTTGCCTTTTCGCGTCGTGCCTTCCAATAGCTGCAAGTAACTCCAAGCTCGGACTTCGATAATGACTGTATGTGGGCTGGAGTTACCGGCTTACGGGTACTAGTGAAACTGCATTGCATTTCATCAATCGTGTTAGGTTACAAACTGGCTAGAGTGTTATGAACACTGACTAGGACAAATAATAGAGCGGCTAGAGTTTAACGGTAGGGGGTCAGTAAGAATTATTTTTACCTGGATACAAGACTCTTCCCAATAAGCTCGGACGTTGCCTGTCGATCGTGGTTGTGTCGAACATTAACCCCGCAGGTGTGCTCCGGAACGTACTTCCTCACTTTCCACAAACTAGTTTTCAGGTATGTTGACGCACGGCACATCCACTTGCACTCGGGATCGATGCACACCACGGAGTACACTTCCGGCGACGACCTCTTCACATGTGTGTCAAAACAGCCATCCAACACAGACCACCTTACCCGGTTTTGCACTTCCTCCTTGGACTTCAACAACAAACCCTCATGAAGGTCAGTGTTCTTTCGTCGGGGGTCCCCTCCTTTCGGAAAAGCTTTTTCCAACATCTTCTCAACATCCTCGGTCGACATCCCCGGGGATTTCCTCCTCGAAACCCACCGTTCGGCCTCGTACATCTCATCATCAGATGATATACAACCCATTGATGAAGTTTCCTCTATCGACTCCAATTTTAGTACTCCGATGTTTCCATACTCCTCCTCCGGCGAGCTCGCCAAGTTGACGGAAACAACACTCCCTTTATGACCTCCCACGTTTATATTATCCTCCTCATCACTATTCAGACATACGATTTGTTTCCCCCGATCCACGTCCAGCAGTTTACCTCTCGTCTCCTTCGTGGCGGTTGTTAGTTCTACCCTAGCTGTCTGGATGACCTTGCCATCAGTGTGGTTTTCCTTGCCAGATGAAGTATTTTCCTTGCCATCAATAGTGCTATCCGAGCCGTTATCCGAATTCAGAAGAAGATGCGAGTTGGACCCATCGACGGTCATATCAACCAAACCACCCTCTTCCACCACGAGTGTTCTGTTGTCTCCGCCTGGTGATTTGCTGCGTTGTTCCATGTTCCCACACATGGACAGACTTCCATGTTGGTTGTGACCTTTGTTCACCGATGCGTACAAAGGAAGGGGTCATGTGTCATCGCCACCCCTTGAGTTGCAGTACTTGAAAGCATCCCAATCACTTTCATCATCCACTTGAATCGGATAACATCCCTCCGTCTTCGTATCGAGTAGATATTTCAACTCCAACTCAGAGCACCTTGGGTCAACCGCGAGCTTCTCCATTATCTTACTCTTGACGGACCCAAACGACATGGTCTCCTCTATGAGCATTATTTTGTGGGCGTTTTGACCTTAATACACCCATCCTCCTTCGATATGCTCCCATCGACCATTGCAAACGAGAGTAAGTAATACCACCCCTTTCTCCCCTGCAAAATTATGAGGTCAAGATGGTCCTCTCAGTATATGTTAGAGGTAAGGGAAGAATGGGGAAAATTTACTACATGTGAATACAAAACATAAACCGTACTTACCCATTTTCGTTGAGGTCTGGATTTTGCAGATGTCACGTGTATCCCTGTCTATGGCTACATATATTCTGTTGATGACTAGGAATTCCTTTTGCCTGGCTAGTAACAGAATTTCTGGGTTTTATCCTTCCAACTAGACGTTAATGGCAACCATAGAGAAGAAGCAGATGTTTTGCACTTTTTGTGTCCACCTGGTGAGCTCCCTCATCTTCTTTTATACTCCCTCTGAAATTCCCCCTGTGTTTTCCCTCCATGTGGTTTTGGCGGGAATTATTTTTGTGAAAATGTGACACCCTCTCTCCTATCATTTAATGCTTGTCATTCCATACTTCCACACTCTCTCTCCTCCCTCTCTCACATACATCATTGTAACTCTGCAGCCATTCTTTTTTTTTTTTTTGACCAAAATGATTACCTCCCTCCCTCTATACAATCGTCACCTGTCCAATTTTTTCCCTCCTTTTCCAATGTTTAACCGGCAACCCATTCTAACATTTGCCCAATAATTTGCAAGAATGACATAATGTCATTCCTTTGCAAAATTTTTAGGCCGGGGTCATTTTTGCAAAGTTGGCAAGATTTTGGTATATCCATGCAAAATAGCCTATACTTATATTACAATTTTAATCCCAGCTGTTACTATTGACTTTTTTTTTTCATTTTTGTTTGTATTAAAAAATTTGGTAGGTTTATTCATTGTTAATTCTAATTCATAAGTATTAAAAACTAGTGTAGATCTTGTTCCGCGCACGGAGAATACGTTAATAAAATATTATAAATAATCCAGATAGATTCCAATAAATATATATATATATATATATATTCACCAAAAAATAATATAGATATAAATAATATTATTTCGGATATCGCCTTTGCGGTATTTCGGATATCGCCTTCTACAATACCTAGCATTCACAAGGCCGGATATCACCTTTGCGGTCAACAAATTGTCCCAGTTCATCCACCAACCCCTGCAAATTCATTGGCAAACTGTCAAGAGACTCCTTCGGTACAGGCCCGTCCATTAGGCTGTGCAAAGAGCCCAACAGAACAGGACCCCCAATTTTAATAAGGCCCCAAGAAAAAATTTATTAGTACTAATATTAGTTATAGGCCAATGAATCACAATGTTTTGATGTCACAGTGGCTACCGTTCTTATCATATCCATCTACTACCAATGTCCACTTGTTGCGGGTTTGATTCTCACGTTGGGTTGTTTTTGTTGTTATTTTTGTTAACCTTTTCTATATAAAACTACATTGGGCTTTCTTATTTACTATTTTTAATTAATTTTGGGCCTTCTTATCAACTAAATTTATTTGTTAATTTAATACATCCTCATGTTACATTATTTTTTGGGCTTTTTTATTTACTATTTATATTATTTTTGGGGCCTTCTTTTTAACTATTTTTATTTGTTAATTTAACACAACCTCCTCTTATATTGATACAAACATAAAGAGTAAAAATGAATAAAAATCTAATGCAAAATAGTTATATATTAAATTTATTTTGTTCTTTTTTTTTATTTTTTAAAAATAAATTTATTTTATACTAATTTACTCTCATGCTTGTTTGTGATTTATTAGTAAATCTTAATAAATACTCCTCCTAGTAAAATAGTTATATTTGACTTTTACATAGGGTTTAGAAAAAATAAAAACTCTATAAAATATTGACTTTTATTTTTTTTTAATAATTTCATATATTTTTATATAGTTTTTTTCTTTATTAAAAACTATATAAAAAATCAAATATTTTAATAAGGAGATAGTATTGAACAGGGCCCCGAAAATACATTGGACGGCCCTGCTTCGGTATCTCAGTGCTACTGCTTCTCACACATTTCACATATCATCTCATCGCAACCACACTCTATCTTCATTCTCGGATGCTGATTGGGGAGGTGACCACTCTGATCGTCGATCGGTGAGTGCTTATTGCGTGTATCATGGGCCAAACCTCATTTCCTGGAGCTCCAAGAAGCAACCGACCGTCTCTCGCTCGTCCACAGAGGCTGAATACCGTGCTTTGGCACTAGCAACTTGTGAATTAATCTGGCTACAATCTGTTTTTGCATCAATTGGCATCATACTTGAGCATCCCCTATTCTATGGTGTGATAATCTTGGCGCAACGTATCTTGCGGCGAATTCAGTTCTTCATCACCGAATCAAACACCTTTCCATGGACTATCACTTTGTTAGTGAACGAGTTGCAAATCGGTCCCTCAAGGTCGCGTTTATCTCCGCTAAGGACCAAATCGCCGACCTTCTAACAAAGCCTCTGCCTACAGCTTCGTTTCAACGTATCCGATCCCAACTTTGCATACAGTCGTTTGGATCGCCGGGGAGGAGTAGACAATTGGACTCTAAACTGCCTCAGCCCAATGACAAGCCCAATGTCGACGAGCCCAACTCTGAAATCCAGAACAATCCCTCACAATGTCTTTTTGTCTGATAGCACATATGAAGCTTCTAGGTGTGAAAATAAAGATCAAAATGGGAGCCAGCAGCTCACAGAATCAGTGATCACAGCACTGTTTTATCAAGCCATATCATGAGCTTTCTAAAGAGAGAAAAACGGCAGCTTTGCCTTCATTCATATCATGTTTTCAGATCTCAAAAACCCTACCTCTAAGAGGTTATTACAAGCTTATATAGTCACATGTCCTCACCTATGATTGGCGGATCACAAGGTGATAAAACCATGTGCAGCTGTCAAAATAAAGCAACCGAAAATGCAGCAGAAAAGCATAAGGAAATGCAAAAGAAAATAGAGAGAGTGAGGACCACAAGGGACCACACTCTTGTGTGTAAAATGCATATGAAAACATATAACATCACACGTTATTCTTCATATCCCCTCCTCAAGTTGGGGCTTGGTTGAAACCAATGAGACCCAACTTGGAAGAGAGATGGAGATGTTGTCTTTCACCCAAGGGTTTTGTTAAAATATCAGCAAGTTGAGCACCAGTCCTGACATGCTGTGGATGCAGAAATCCTTCAGTCAACTTCTCTCTAACAAAGTGACAATCTATCTTCAAGTGCTTGGTCCGTTCATGGAACACAGGGTTTTCAGCTATGTGTAAGGTAGCCTGATTGTCACAATACAGAGGAATAGGTAGAGGCACTGCCACTTTCATAGTGTTCAACACTCCTTCAACCCACACAAGCTCACTAGAAGTCATTGACATGCTTCTATACTCAGCCTCAGCTGATGATTTTGACACAGTGTTTTGCTTCTTTGTTTTCCAAGAGATTAAGCAATTCCCAAGGAAAACACAATATCCAGTTAATGATCTTGCACTAAACTGACAAGCACCCCAATTAGGATCACAAAAAGCCATCACATATGTATTAGCACTGGATGAATAATGCAAACCAACTGAAACTGTACCCTTCAAATATCTGACCACATGTAAGGCTGCATCAAAATGAGGTAGCCTAGGCTCACTCATGAATTGACTTAGATGCTGAACAGCATATGATATGTCTGGTCTGGTCAAATTTAGAAACAAAAGCCTCCCAACCAACCTCCTATAAACTTATGGATCTGTCATGAGCAAGCCTTCATCAGTTGACAATCTCAAACCTCTATGTAAGGGAAAAACTGCAGGTTTACAGTCCATCATGCCACAATCCTGAAGGATATCTGCTATGTATTTCCTTTGATATAACAAAGTGCCTGATTCATTTCTCATGATCTCAAGCCCCAAGAAATACCTTGCTAAACCAAGGTCTTTGATAGTAAATGCCTTGTTCAAGGCAATTTTAGTTGAACTGATCTCAGCTTCATCATCACCTGTAAGCAGCAAGTCATCAACATAAACCACTGCAATGACTATCCCTTTAGCAACCTTTTTAGTGAACAAGGAATAATCTTCCATGGATTGAACAAATCCAAGCTTCACTAGAAATCTGCACAGTTCTGCATTCCATTGTCTTGAGGCTTGCTTCAGCCCATAAATAGACTTCTTGAGCTTGCAAACTTGACCAGGCTTACCTAAAGTATACCCCTCAGGAGGTTTCATGTACACTTCTTCATCTAGATTTCCATGAAGGAAGGCATTGTTTACATCCAACTGATGTAAAGGCCAACCTTTGATAGTAGCAACAGATAAGATGATTCTTACAGTGGCAAACTTTGCCACAGGGGAAAATGTGTGCTTGTAATCCTTCCCCTTAATTTGGTTG
Organism: Persicaria tinctoria; assembly: GCA_037127255.1. Taxonomy (NCBI): domain Eukaryota; kingdom Viridiplantae; phylum Streptophyta; class Magnoliopsida; order Caryophyllales; family Polygonaceae; genus Persicaria; species Persicaria tinctoria. Next base: position 4,047,599 of record JBANSL010000014.1, read on the forward strand.
TAGCCTTTAGCCACCAACCTTGCCTTATATCTTTCAACTGACCCATCAGGTCTGTACTTGATCTTGTACACCCACTTGCTGCCTATAGCTTTCTTTCCATCAGGCAAATCAGACATAACCCATGTATGATTATCTTCAAGAGCCTTGATCTCTAAATTCATTGCATCCATCCACATTGGATCCTTCACCGCATGTGAGAAATGATAAGGCTCTGCTATGGCTGCCATTTGAGCAAATGACATAGTAAAATCCTTATCAAGGACCTGAACTGGTCCCAGGCAAAATGTTAAGAAGGACTGAGAAACAGAATCAGGCCTTCTATTTCTTTGGCACACAAATTCCTGAAACCTTCTAGGAGCCATAACTTCTTTGGTTGACCTCCTAAGAGGAGAAAATATTTCATGATTGCTAAGAATTTCCTCTGACATCTGTGGGACAATTTCATTAGATGACTGTGAGGGAGACAAACTATGAGATGAAGTTACAGAATTTGGAGCTATTTGAGGAGATGACTGAGTTGAAGAAATCTGAGAATAAGGACCCATTTGAGCTCCAGGTTGGTCTATCTCACAATCATTAGCTGGATTCACAAGTGGCAATTCATGCTGCAAGTCATTAGACTTAGTAACAGTATCTGATTCATCACTCTCTTGAGCTTTGTATGGGAATTTGGACTCATGAAAGATGACATCTCTGCAAATCAACATCTTTCTGTCCTCTAGATCCCACACCTTATATGCTTTCTGTCCATGTGGGTATCCCATGAACACACATTTCTTAGCTTTAGGACCCATCTTGTCCCTAAACATGTGAGGAACTGATGCATAGCACAGACTTCCCATAACTCTCATCTCATCATAGGTAGCAGGCTCCCTGAGCAGCTTTTCATAGGGTGTTTTCCATTTCAAAATTTCTGTAGGCAGATTATTAATTATGTGTGTAGCAGCCAACACACACTCTCCCCAAAATCTGACTGATAAACCAGCATGTAATCTCATTGCTCTAACTGTTTCAATCAAGTGTCCGTGCTTCCTTTCCACTCTCCCATTCTGTTGAGGAGTATAAGGCACACTTCTTTGATGCATAATACCTTCAGAAGCCAGGAACTCCATGCATTTTCTTTGAACAAACTCAGTCCCATTGTCTGTTCTCAAGCACTTTATCGAAGCACCAAATTGATTCTTCACATAGAAAGTGAAGTCACAAATGCATTTAAAAACCTGCAACTTGTCTTTGAGCAAGAAGGTCCAAGTAACTCTAGTGCAATCATCAAGCACGGTAAGAAAATAATGAAAACCATTATAAGTAGCTACTTTATAAGGACCCCAAAGGTCCATATGGACTAAATCAAATGGCTTAGAAGCCAAACTCATACTCCTGTCAAAAGGCAATCTATGATGTTTAGACAAAGAGCAAGTCTCACAGTGGAAATCATTCAATTCAACTGAACTACATAACTGTAATTGTCTTAGTTTAGAAAGTGAAGTGTGCCCAAGTCTGGCATGCAAAATGTCTAGATCAAAGCTAGCTTTATTACAACTTCTACTGAGAATCTCAGTTCTGGTCTTCATTCATGTTCCTCCTGAAAACACCTTGTAAAGGCCTTGACTTCTTTGACCAGACAGCACCACCTCCTTAGTTCCAAGGTCCTGGAAATAACAATGAGTACTTGTGAACACAGCTATCATGTTGTTATCATCAAGAAGCTTGCCAACTAAAAGCAGTCTATGTTTAAAATCTAGAACTAGCAAAACATCATTAAGATTCAGACTATCTGTTAGCTGCAAACCTCCCATATCATTAACTGTTTTGATGGATCCATCAGGAAGTCCTATATGAATAGGACTTTTTAATTTTGCTCTTCCTAATAAGAGCCGACAATCAGACATCATGTGATCACTAGCTCCAGTATCAATAATCCATTCAAGAGATGGATCTCTCTTCACAACATTATTTGCATTATAGGAGGATAATTTACCTGCAAAATTTGCAAAAGAAGACTCACTTCCAGCTTTTCCTTTCATCTTCTTTAGGATCTCCTGGTAGACTGCATTCACCATAGCTGAGTCAAACTGTCCATCTCTTCCATTTTTCTCTGAGTGCTCCTCATCAAAGGGACTGTTCTGCATAGATCCACCAACTGAACCAGCAGTGTTGGCTGAACCTCTTAACCCCGGATTGTTTCTCTCCTTTTCCTTCAGTTCTCTAAACCAATCAGGCACTCCATGTATCTTGAAGCACTGATCAACTATATGTCCTTTCATGTTGCAATGAGTACATGTGGAGAGCTGCTTCAACCTTTTAAGCTCTCTCCAATCCTTCTTGTACTGCTGACCATTAGTGCTATTAGTATAACCTGTCCCTGAGTTGTAGCTGCCTGGACCATTGCTCCCTTGCACATTGCTCTTAGACTGATAAGTAAACCTGCTTCTGTTGGCTGCCAAGGCACTTGAGTCCAAGTTGGAGGACTGTGAATTTCCTGATGCTTCATTCCCACTTTCAACTTGTTGAAGAATGTAATAAGCTCTGTTAATACTAGGCAAAGGATCAGTTACTAGGATCTGATTTCTGGCTCCCTCATAATGATCATTAAGACTCATCAATAACTGAATCACTTTGTTCCTTGAATCAATATCATTGATTTTCTTCTTTACATCACAAGTGCATCTCCCAAGAGCACCACAGTTGCATTCAGGAATACCTTCTAACACTTGGAGCTCATCCCAGTGTTTCTTGAAGGAATTGTACAAATCTGCTAAAGACATATTTCCTTGAGAAATATTGGCCAGTTTCTTTCTTACCTGATAGATCTGAGGAGCATTAGTTTGCCCAAATCTCTCAATCACCTCATCCCATAGCTTTTTGCTCGAATCAGTAAACATCAGCCCCTCTGCTATGTTCTTATTCATAGAGTTTAGTAGCCAGCAACGCACCATGAAGTCAGCTCTTATCCACTTTTGCAAATCAGCATGATCTGCAGCAGGTCTAGCACAGGCCCCTGTAATAAAGCCCAGTTTATACTTGGCTCCAAGAGCCATAGTAACTCCTCTACTCCAAGTCATATGGTTAGTGCCATCAAACAAAATAGCAACTAACTGAGAACCTGGATGATCGGAATTAGACAAATACATAGGATCACTAGTGTTAACTTGTGTGTTGCCCTCTTCATTCTCTCTGTTGGTGTTGCTCATATTTCCAGATGTATTGAACATAAACGAGATATAAAACTTAGCAAGAGTGGATACAAAATAGATGAACAAAGGATTTGACCTTCACAGCTCTGATACCATGTGAAAATAAAGATCAAAATGGGAGCACAGCAGCTCACAGAATCAGTGATCACATCACTGTTTTATCAAGCCATATCATGAGCTTTCTAAAGAGAGAAAAACGGCAGCTTTGCCTTCATTCATATCATGTTTTCAGATCCCAAAAACCCTACCTCTAAGAGGTTATTACAAGCTTATATAGTCACATGTCCTCACCTATGATTGGTGGATCAAAAGGTGACAAAACCATGTGCAGCAGTCAAAATACAGCAACCGAAAATGCAACAGAAAAGCATAAGGAAATGCAAAAGGAAATAGAGAGTGAGGATCACAAGGGACCACACTCTTGTGTGTAAAATGCATATGAAAACATATAACATCACACGTTATTCTTCATCGGAAACGATATCTCCACCGCTAATTTTTACTATTTCCATCGCTAATCACCGCATAGGTATGCGGTGGGTTTAATGACGGTCAACGGTCCCACCGCATACCTATGCGGGCATACCTATGCGATGGGCCATCGCATAGTATTGCGGTGGGTCGAGAAGTATACAGGTCTAAGACCGTCGCCACAACAGTTCAAAACCGTTGCTATAACCCACCGTATATGTATACGGTGGGTTTAAACCGTCGCCATAATAGTCAAAACCGTCGCCATAATGGTCCAAAACCGTCGCTATAACCCACCGCATACCTATGCGGTGGGTTATAGCGACGGTTTTGGACCACTTTTACAAACCGTTTTCAATTGCCCAAAAACTGACCGCATGTATACGGTCGCCATAAGTCACCGCATACCTATGCAGTGGGTTTGTATACGGTCAACGGATCCACCGCATGTATATGCGGTGAGTCTGGAAAAAAGTGGATTAAGACCACCGCATAGGTACCTATGCGGTGATTAGCGGTGAAAATAGTAAAAATTAGGGGTAAACATATCAACACTCATTCTTCATACTAGGAAATAGGCATTATGCCTCCATGTTATGTATAAATATCATCTGTATATCGTTTGGTGAGAATGAAGCAGTACAACAGTACTCCACCCACAATGGTGGTTTGCAGAGCACTCTAATTCTAGAAGAAACACCATGTTCCGGCCGAGCACGGTGATGGAGCTGCCGTTGTACTTGCCCTCCACAAACGCGAAATTCATCGCCATGAGGAATCCGAACTCCGTCTGCGACGCCACGCCGTAGAAGCCCTGCGACCTCCCCACCAGCTTCGACGTCACATGCGGCGCCTCCGTCAGCGGGTTGTCGATCATGTTCACTCCGCCGAAGTAGGACGGCAGGGCCGACGAGTTCCCCTTCCGCTGCGGCCTGCGGGGGCTTGATGACGGGGACGGAGCTCGGGTGGGCCCCGCTCAGGGTGTCGTGCCAGTATACGCGGAAGTGGGTCAGCTTCTCGGTCTTGTACGGGTGGTGGGCGGTGGTTTTTGCGAATCCCCGGCTACCGGATTTGGTGACTGCGGCGGCCGTGGAGAGGAGGAGGAAGGAAAAGGAAGTCAGGGCTACCAAGTGAATTCGGAAAGCCATGATTAATTGAGCTCTTGTGAAATGGGTGAAGCTCGTATGGACATCCAAATTTAATGGTATAATGAGTGTTATACTGTTGTGTGACTCTGAAATGACAAATTGACAATGCTGTGAAAACAAGTATTGGGCAAACATTGTTTCTTTAATTTGGTGGACCTTATATCATTTTCGCATGAATGTTACGGTAAATACTACGGAGTATTGCTAGTTTCTAGAGGATAGTATTACAATAACAATTCCCGAATGGTTTAACCGAAAAGAATTTATAAGTAGTATCCAAAAGTCATCGGTTCGAACCACGGATAACCGCTCTTTACTTACTAAATTCAAGGATAGAATTACAATGATCTTTTAAATAGTAAGAAGGCTCTGCTACAAACGCAAAGTACTTATTTTATTGTCCATGTTACAGAGATCCCTATTACAAAGGAGTGTGAATAAATTATACTATTTCTCCTATTTTTAGCAATATAATCAACTGCCTTATTTGCTTCTCTATAACAATATATAAATTGAATGTAATCAAAAGGGAGTATTGAAGTGATTGCTGGTTTACAAATCAATAGGTTTGAAATTCGAATCATTTTTAAAATATGAATTTTTTTTTTATTAAGAATTCGAGATTATATATATCTGAATATCGATGGCCTACAAATCGACAGACGGAAAACCATCAAAATATATAACAGAAATAAAAAAAGGTGCAAAATATAGTTCAAATGTAAATTGAACTAGATTAACGGAAAAATAAAGGTTTATAAGGATGTTGCGATTCACATGGAAATTTCAATTCCTCAATATGAGTCGATTCTAAAGTCATCGTTTGTTTGGACTTATAGTCCAAACCCAATATGAAAGGAGTGAAAGTTATGTTGAGGGGTTATAATTAAAGGGTAAAACAAGATATCGATGACCCTTGATTAGATTATATTAGATTCAAAGTTACGTTACTACTTTCTTTAGGGTCAATTATAATATATGAACCTGGGTTTTTAAATTATTGATTTTCTTGATTTCTTGTTGAATTTATGAACACTTTTCGGGTCAAATACTCAAATGGAATTGGTTTTCCAATTTCCAATGTGTTTGTGAAATGTGAAGATAGTTGGTAGTTGGGGGAGGAAACATATATAGATGCTATGAGTGGCGTGGGCGACTGACTACTTGGACCCAATGACTCACCATGTATCGAAGTTTCCAACACTATCTCCGATTTTCCATGATTGCGTATAATTTGGGCATAGTCGGACTTTTTCTTTTAAAAATCTTTAAGGATAAACCCGGACACATGATCCGATCGACAAGAGTCACGGAGCAGATAACAGGCTTGTGTCAATCAACTAGATTCATCACTCATTTACTATTAAGTCGATCACCCCATCAGGGGCATAGATTCAACACTTTGATTCAACTTCCCGAATAGTGAGTTTACGATGGGATTTATAATTCAAGCTCTTGACTAGTGAATTTACAATGGGATTTATAATTCGCGATCACCTTGACAATGTCAAGTATTGTAAATCGCGTATGTGGATTAGTTTACAACTAACAACTTTACTCATTATGATAGCCTCGTTATAACTAGGGAGTGGGAACTAAAAATGATCAAGGTTGAGGGGGACAACATGATCGTCAACGAAGCGTGGAAGTGCCTTTGAGAAATCGAGATGGTCATCTTCGACACCCAAACTTTATTTCAGCATTTTACATCAGTGTCATGCTCGTACGTCTTTCAAGAGGTAAACCAAATGACTGAAAAAGTGGCACAATTTCGCCACTTACTTGATCAAGAAGCGATTACGCATCATCACAAATTCTTAACTTTCTCGTTCATATAGATAAATTAGGCGATACATATATGTTTAATATCACCCAAATTCTTATATTTTTTTAATTTATTTATCCACATGTCTTTTCCTCGGTCTAGATCTAAAACAAATTATCTTGTAGATGGATTATCTTTTTGATGGATTAAGTCACCCAACCCATTAGCATTTAAATTTTTTTGATGTGGCTTTTATTTATACTGTATTATTTTAAAACGAATTGCTCAACTTAATTTTGGAAATATTATCCGATTTTGTTTAGTCATTTTAATAATAAATTTATAAGATTTAGAGATTATTATTTAAGAAAATCATTATTAAATTTTCTATGAAATAAAATTTAAATGTGTAACTATTTGCCCAAGTGTGCGGCAACACAATCATGTAGCTGTTACTACGGAGTACATTATTAATTAGTTTACCCACCTTTAGTCTAAAGACAAAAAAAAAACAACCCATTAAAATCCAAAAGTTTCCAAGTAAAAAGGGAAAAAAAAAAAAGGCAAATTAATCAAACACACCCCCGAAAATTGGGACCGATCGAAATCTCTGATTTAACAAAATGCGACAGCGATTATAGCAACGAAAATCGACGAGCTAATTAAATTAGCGACGGATACTTAAAAGTGCAACACATAGCAATTGTACTCGACGGTGGCATCCCCGGTCTGGAGGTCGAAAGTATGGGTCCGGGCCTGAACGTAGCCCCTCGCGAACCTAAACAAGCCCGACCCGCCGACGATGGGCATCTCCCGGACCTTATCCATGACCTCGTTGCGGCCCATGATGCTAAGGGTGCTCCCGTTGTACTTGCCCTCCATGAAGGCGAAGTTCATGGCCATGAGGAGGCCCGACCCCTGCTGGGCCGCCAGCCCGTAGAGTCCCTGGGCCCGGCCCAGCAGCCTCGAGCTCACCTCGGGGGCCTCCGTCAGCGGGTCGTCGATCATGGCGACGGCCCCGAAGAACGACGGCGTTGAGGAGTTGGTCGATCATGCCGCACGTTGCTGGAGTCGCTTCGACCACAACTTCCAACCAGAAATCCCAATATCTCAAACCAAAAATTTGATTTTTTTTCTTCTTTCTCAATGGCAGACCAAAACATAGCCTCAGCAATATCTCAACTACAAGCTTCCATGTCACAGGTCTCTACCCCCTCTCGCTCATTTATTTTGTCAAAACTGCTCCATTCTCCTCTACTCACCAAAAATCTAATTTCTGTTCGTCAATTTTGCCTGGATAATGACGTCTTCTTTCAATTCCATGGTCACCATTTTTGTGTGAAGGATTCCGTGACGGAAGTGCCTCTTCTTCAGGGTCCCGTGGATGATGGTGGTTTGTATGTCCTACCCATTGATCGGCCATCTGCATCGCTGCCGTCTACATCACCTTCCCTAAATCTCGCCACCTCTAGCTCTGATACCATGCTAACAGAGAGCAAACACCACCATTGCATATTTGCATCTGTAATTTTGTACTCTTTCATTTCACTTTTGTGTTGCAGGTTACATGTTATATATATATATTAGTTGTGTTCTGAATACAGACAATTGAGATAGAGACAGCTCCTCTAGCTAGGCTTCTTCCTCTTGTTGTATGTGGGCTTTCCGTGTGTGAGTTGGGCCTTCATATTGTGTGGGTTTGACTACTGCAGAGTGTGGGCTTGTACCGCCGTGGGGTGGGGCCCGCTCACTATGTCGTGCCAGTAGAGCCGGAGGTGGGTCAGCTTCTCCGCCCGGTTTGCTCGGTGCGCCGTGGTTTTGGCGAAGGATGTGGTGGTGGCACTGGCGACGGAGATGAGGAGGACGACGGAGATGATGACAGACATCGAGTGGGTTTCGGAAGCCATTCTCGATGGATCTCTGTGGTGGAGAGTTATAGAGATTGAATGGTATAAATAAGGATGAGTTGCATCAATGGCTCAACTTTATAATTGACTTTAAAAGAAAAACAAAAGAAATAGCTCACCTAATAGAATTTTATTTACCGTTTAACAAAAATGTGTCATTATCGTTGTTCGAAAAGCGACGGGACCATAAAATGGATTGAGACTAGATCTGAAAATTATGGTATTCGAATAACGAAATTTTTTTACGGGTCGGGTTACTGTCATCCATCAATTTTACTTAGCGTGTTGTTATGTACACCGCAAATTCACTCCGTAATACGTTGGTAATTAACATCGAAATGAACATTGTACAACATTGGATTAGAGTACGTAAAAGTTGTAGATATTGCTAGATAGCAAGACAGATGATTGGGTTTGATCGACTTAACAAAGTCGGATTGAACATTGTTAATCTGACGTCGGTAAGATAAATATTAGAGGCAGATTTAAGAGTGTTGTTATATACATTAGAGGCAGAGTGGTTGAAGTTCCTCTCAAGGAAAGAATATGTGCCTTTTAAAAAAAAAAAAAAAAACTTTATGTCACGTGTGATCTCAATTGGAGGATTAACATTATAATATATGTTGGTCCATTTTTGTTAAAGTATATTCTTATCTGAAAGAGCAAGGCTGATATTTGTATAAATTAAGAATATTTTAATTTTAATTAGGAAGGCAAGTATATTTAGGATAGGCTATAAATTTAGGGCTTGTTTGGTTGGCAAACTGAAAAATCCATAAAGTATAAAAATTCAAGGAGTAGATAAAAAAAAAAAAAATATATATATATATATATATATATATTTGGTTAAATTTTGAAATATTCGACTAGTCCTGTGGACACCAGAGTTGAGAATTTCATATTCTCGTATTCTCATATTGTGGATTCCGAGCTAACAATAGCTTAAATTTTTGTGTTGGATAGTGGATTCCGAGCTAATAATCTTAAAATGCTACAATGATTTTTTTTTTATTCATAAAATGCTACAATGATAAATTGATATAACAACGACCCGTGGAAATTCTCAAAATATGAAAACGTCGGTGTCCACAGGACCCATCTCAGCGGGGGCTATCTCAGCGTCGGTATATATGAGCTAGAGCTGAGTGGGATTTCGTGGGATATTGGCCGGGGTTGCAAATTAATTATGACGACATTGTTGTTATAAAAAAATGGGAACCGGAAAGGACAGTTAACTACCCTTCAAAGTTACGTTATTTAGCATTTTCTGCCTATACTTTTTACTTCTTGTTTCCTCCATCTCTTTAGTGTTGTTCAGTCTGTGATCGACCTCTTTTTGGCTGAAAAGGCAATTCACACGTACCCGGCCTCATTGCACATGGTTTCGTTACCGGAGATTTGTTGGTTGATACTTGAGGCAAAGTCAGGAGCACTGGAGTAGGGTTGTTATATGAGTTGAACCGCTCGAGTTCGGATCGGTATCGGTTCGAAAAAAGTCTGACTCGATCTCGTTCACTTAATTAAACAAGTCAAGTCTAAACATGATTTTAAGTTCGGTTGAAAGCTCAGATCGTTCGATTTAAGCTCGAATAGCTCGAATTTTATAAAATTTCTAAAATTTTCTTTAAGTTAATATGTTATGACCATATAAAACTGCTTCAAGCTCGAAAAAAAATTTGGCTCCAATTCATTCATTTACTAAAACAAACCAAGGTTGAACGAAAAAAAATAATTCTCGTTTAAAACTTGGGCGCACATCAACGTGAGCTCATTTAACAAATGAATCAAACTTGAAAATGTCAAGCTTGACTCGTTTGGCTCGAATAACACCCCTAGACAAGAGAGTAAGTTTGGCTGAGTTTTGTGAGAAGGTTAGGTTAGTGGCGGAGCCAAGGTGCTCATGGGTGTTGGGCGGAAAAATAAAACATTTATATATATTTAGTATTTTGAGGTAATATAAGATATTTAAATGATATTTGAAATAAAATGTTATCTAGCTTAAGTGGTAAAAGAATGAGAATCAACCGGTTTTGGATTTAAATCTCAAACCCCTCACTTTTTATATAAAAATAATATTGCAAGAAAATGTTAAACACTACTAGAAAAACGCTATATAGCCTCGAAGTTTTTGGCTACCAATTATTTCGAGGGTACCATCGTAGCCAATACCCTCGAATTTGGGCTCGAAAAAATATTTGGAGCCTAAGTACCATCGAAATAAAATCGTGACTATTTTTCCATGCTATATAACCACGAATGTATATTTTGAGGGCGTAGTCGAGTGTATCTTAGCCTCGAAAAAAAATTCGAGGGCACGGGTTTGAAGCTATTGTCAAGCGATGTTAGTAATGAAGTTGTTAGAGGGTGGACTCAGGGCTAATTTCGAGGGTATGCAGGATCGAATATTTTTTGGAGGGTAGAGTTGAGGGTGTAACAATTGAATATATATTACGAGGCTAATTTCGAGGGTACATTTGATCCCAAATGGTTACAATTTTTTTTTGGGGCTAACAATGTGGCTAAATAACCTCAAATTATATATTCGAAGTTATATTTGTTGGCATATAACCTCGAAAAAATTAAATTTTGTTCGAGGGCAAGATTGAGAGCAAAAATGTTATGATTTCGAAGTTGAATATTAACCTCACACATGTCCTCGAGTTCGTTTATTTGAGGTTAAACTATTATGATTACCCTCGTCAATACTCGCGAATTGTTATTTTCGAGGGTAAGCGAGTATATGAATCATTCTCCAATAGTAACAATATTATGATTTCGAGGGCAAATTTGATGCTACATATAACCTCCAATTATCCTTTCGAGAGCACCGTCAAGAGTGTGTTCCTGGGTAAATGTAGAACTTTTATTTAACCATCTACCAATCTTTGTTTTTTCCATTCTACTTATCATACTTTCATTTTTTGTTCCTCTTGTAGATAGATAATTGTGATTGGATGTACATGAGACATTTGCAACATGGAAGTGGTTGGAATTAACCATTTCGAAATGGCTCACCAGAAAGGACTTGTGGGTAGTACCCATATGTCCCCATTTCGAACCCCAGAATGACCGCTCTTTATTTACCAATTCAATAAGTGGTTGGAATTAATTATTTATATGGAGTTGAAGAATTCATTAATTTTGCAAAATCACAAGTCCAATTGATGGACAAGGAAAAAATCATGTGTCCTTGTTTGAAGTGTAAGAATGGAAAATTTCAAGATGTTGAAACGATACGTCTTCATCTTTATCAAAAAGGTTGTTGATAATTATTATTGATGACTTTCACATGGAGAACCACTGTTGAATCCTTGTTAGATAATGGTATTTGATGCAGCCGAACCTAGTTTTGTTCCTCCTCAATGGTTTGATGTTGGTACTTCATATAATCTTTCTATTGATATAAACAGTCAGATGATTCTTCACTTATTGGGAATTTTTTTGGTGGGAAAACAGGGAGATGACCTCCCCAAATTAAAATAGCATAGCAAAGGAAAAACTAAATGTACCACAAGGACTACACAGGGCAAACACGCGACTTCGGAACCCCCTAGCATCAACTCCAAGGATAACTCCACACCCGCCGGTGGTTCAGAAAGAAGTGACAACCTAAAGGTAAAGAGAAAGCAAAAGAGGAGATCGACTAGTTTGCCACACAAGACGATCGGATTGTGCTATTCAAGTTTGCCACACAAGAAAATCGGATTGTGCTATTCAAAAAGATCGACTAGTTTCCCCTGAGGTCCGACACACTTCTATCAGATTGGTGTTGGCATTGGTAGCTAGTTGGGATTTACATCTTGAGAAAAGGGATGTGAAGACTGCTTTCCTTCATGGCGATTTGGAGGAAGAAATTTACATGGAGAAACCAGGGGTTTTTGTCGAACATGGAAAGAAGTAGCTTGTATGCAGTTTGAGAAAGTCACTGTATGGGTTGAAGCAGGCTCCTAGGCAATGATACAAGAAGTTTGATTCTTATATGCTTCGAATTGGCTACCAGAGATGTGAGTATGATTGATGCGTTTATGTGAAATATCTTGATGATGGCTCCCTTTTGCTTTATCTATATCCAGGTTTATCTATAGGGTTATCTATAGGAGGTTCTCTATTATAAGTAGAGACATGTACGGTTGGAATTATGTATACATCAAAGCATCACAATAATAAGAAACTCTAGCTGCAGAGATGTTTATTCTCTACAGGGTGTTCTGTGCGGTTCTTACCATAACACGGAAATCCTTTGTGCCTTATTGTTCAATCTCTTTCTCTTTCACAGTATTCACTCGTGGAAATTCACAATATTGATTTTATGGGGTTTGGGTGGAGGGATTTTATGATGATTTGCCAATTTGGATTGAATTGGAGCTCCGGTTTTTAAAGTTACATTTTGGTCGGTTTAGATTTTGCCGTAAGATTTAGGGATAAGTTGTTCTCTGGTGCAATCAGGTTCGAGTTTTTTTTATACGTCAATTAATAAGTATCCAATAAATTGAAGCCACGTTAATTAATGATTTTCTTTTAACCACCTATCATATTATGTGTCCACCTTAATTGATAATTACAATTAAACAATTTTAATAAAAAAATAATTAAAATGTAGTCATATCTTGATTAATATTTACCTAAAAGAATTATATGAAATCTTTTAGCATACAATGTTATTAATTTTGGAAGAGTTTAATCACAATTTTTTATGAAAGAACTATTGTTTTTGCGGATAAAGAAATAAGATTATTCACATATTACAAGATTGTAATATGAACATTAAAATAATGAAATAACATTATTTGTATTTTATAAATAATGTAAGTCAATTTTTTAAGGTATCATTAATTTTCGTATTTTTTAACTTTTAAAAATAACAAAGATTATGCCCACATTTTTTATTTTTGAAAATTTTGTTTGGTCAAATTTTATTTCTGGAATTTTTGTTGGTCAAAAGTTATTTCTTAAATTTACAACAAACGTGAGTTAGCGGGTAGAATTGAAATTTTGAAGCAATATAATTTCCCACTTATGAAAATTTAGGAGGCAAAATTTTAATTTCTATTGGGCGGGGGTATAAAAGGAACTGTAAACTTTTGTAACCCTAGATCTATCATCTATTCACTCTCTCCCCTCCTATTAGACGTTTCTCACTCGCCTCCTTGTTCTCGCCCGCCCTCTCACTCGGTTCTCAGCCAGCCGGCCACTTCCTTCATGGACGGCTCCCTGGAGTCCCTGGTTCCTAGCCACTCGCCGACCTCTCCACCACTTCTCACTCGATTCTCAGCCACTCGCCGACCTATTCTCGCCTCCCAGTGGCTCCCTTGTGTCGCCTCCCTCTCGACTGCTTCTCCCTGGTGTCGCCGACCTCTCAACCACTTCTCGGATGGCTTGAAGACGAGATCCCAACCCGTACTTGCTTCCCTCGCCGCGGCTCCCTGGCAACCTTCGACAGCAACAACACCCCTCTTTCAGCGCGAATTGAGGGCTCTCGACTTGGGCACTCGAACCAGGAGGGCAAGGTGAGTCGACCGGGCTCCAACAACCCAAAAAGCGCCATCCTAGGTATGCTCTATGTTTCTTTTGTTTTTGTTTTTTTTTTGTGTGAATTTCATTCCTTAATTTTGTTATTCAATCTAGCCTTTAGATGATTTTCGACCTAAATTTCATATTCTCAAACGAATCCTCCTTCAATTGAGTGTTCAATTGCCAAGTTCAACTGATTTTTTTAAAACATGCTTTTAGGATTTTCGAATTAGGTTCGATCGATTAGGAAGGGATGACTGATTTAGTGCTCAAGAAATTTGAAGAGCATAAAGGAACCAGGCTTGGAACAATCATCCGAAAGGAGAGCGTGACCATCAGTTTTATGGTCTAGGTATGCTAACTTAACTTTTCCCCTTTGTTTATTTTTTTGTCATTGAGCTTTCAACTTGTGCATTTGTGCTAATTATGGGCTGATTTGTGGTTGTTAGTCATGACCTTGCCATTACCAATTTGGTACAAACGCTTTCCAATTTTTTGGCATCGAGCTTTTCATGCTTTTGATGAGTTTAGTTTGGTGTTGTTTTATCGTGGTTGATTTTGTTTTTAAATATCGAGTTTTATATATTTGGTTCTTAGGAGGTTAAGGAAGGAAAGAAGCCAAAGATTTCTAAAATGATGCAAATGTTGTACTCAAAAGATGGGGTTTGGATTGGATCTCGACCTAAAGCCATTGCGGTTAGTTTTCCTCTGTTTGCCTATTAGACTTTTTTTTCTATTGTTAAAAAACAGCTTGATGACGATGTTAAAGTGAAGTTGTTGAAAATATACTCCTAAACAACTTGTTTATTGTTGCTAAATTGTGCTTTTGTGTTGTTGAATAGCTAGTTGCTTTGTGATGTTAAACAACTTGTTACTTGCTGAAAAATAGCTTTTTTATGCTGCCCAAACAACATGTTTGATGTCGGTAAATAGTTTGTTTCTTTGTGCTCTTAAACGACTTGTTGCTTGCTGCTAAAAAGCTTGTTTTGCTAAATAAACATGAATTGAAACAAACTGTTGGGAACCTTTCTTGTTGTCGAACAATATAGGTTGCTATGCTTTTGACATGGTTTTTTTGGCTTTGTTTAATTTTTTGCTTGTTGAAAATCTAGGACAAATATGAACAACTTTCTTCTAGTCAGAAAGAAGTTGAACCCATTTCAGAAGATGTTGAAGGTGAACATCAAGAGAGACCTGAAGAAGAAGATTTGGATTGAAGCATGTTGGGTTATAACTTATGAGGTTTAGTACCTTTAGTGCCACGAGGACGTGTTTATGTTTGTAGTTATCGTTGAACTAGCATTTTATGCATGATTTAATTATGAATTGAAATTTAGGATTCTTCAAACATTTAATTTTATTTTTGTTTCTTATTGTTATTTAAAGTAAAATTTATGCTTTATGTATGCATAAATTGAAGAATAAAAAGAATTTGATGCTAATGAATTTAACCTCAGATTTGGCTACATAAACATTATAAAATTTAACCTCAAATTTAGGAACTAAAATATTAAATTTAACATCTAAATTCACTATAAAATGAGTTAATAAAATGCTCTCGAAAACACATTACCCTTGAAATTTCCCTCGAATTTGACCTCAGAACACATTTCGAGGCGTAGAGGAGGGAGGTTAAATGTGGTCTCGAATATTAACCTGAAAATAATTTTTCGAGGGTATAATAGCCTCTAAACATTTTGGAGGTTATTCTTGTTGTTAAATTGGAGGTTATTTTACTCTCGCATTTGCACTTAAACTATTTTGAGGTTATGAATCGATACTATTTAGCCTCGAAGTTTGCACCCTCAAAAATACTCACCAATTTCATTTGAAGTCAATTTGAAGGCTAAATAGCATTAAATTTAGTATCGAAGTAGTTCGATACTAATGATCTCGAACTTACCCTCAAAATTATTTGGAGGCTATCGTACCCTCGAAATAAATAATTCGAGGTTAATATTCGAGGTCACATTTAACCTCCCTCCTCTACGCCTCGAAATGTGTCAGGTCGAATTCGAGGGCTTTTTCGGTGGTAATAAATTTTCGAGGCTAATGTTGAGGCTATGTTCAAGGTTAGTTTCGAGAGTATAAAGGCGTTTTCTAGTAGTATATATATATATAATCTTAATATACCATTTTTATTAAATAATATTGAGGAATAATGATATAACAAAACAAATAAAAAGTGAGGGGTTTGAGATTTAAATCCAAAACCGGTTGATTCTCATTCCTTTACCACTTAAGCTAGATAACATAATATTTCTTGATTTCTTTCTATATTTTTAGTTTCTCTCAATGATTTTAATAAAAAAATTATCATATTGAAATCATAATTTTAGTGTTTTTTCAATATTTTTTAAAAAAAATTCTTTTTAATAGGTATACATAAAAAAAAATTCCAAAATTTCTTTTAGCACTCTGGCCAGAATCGTGGATCCACCTCTGGAAAAGGTGATGACCATTTAGATGTTTAAACAAGACGATCAGATTAACCCCCCATTTGTTTTTTGGTAGAGAAAGGTAATGATTACCTTAATGAATCTAGTTCATATTTAAATTAAGATTCATTAGTCATTATTTAAACATTACCCTTCTTACCCATTTTTCACATAAAATTTGTTATATTTCTCCACATTTTATACCCTAATTTTATGGAGGTAACTATTTCCCATATGATGCTCTAATAATCCCCTCTTCTAGACTCGTAAAAAATGGTGATATGGTGTTGTTACGGTTTCTCTATATACCATTCAAAACGTTAATTAGTCGGAAGGCTTACACGTTGAAAATGACGTATATTATTGATGTTGGATTTGCGGTGTATATAAAAACACCTTGTTGTTACTAATTTTGAAGAACGTACAACATTTGAGGTTTTGGTGGAGTTGGCAGTTGAACGTGAAAATGAACAACTCTTGCTACCTACATTACATTTTGATGCAAATTTTCAACCTCGTGGATGGATGATTTCATGGGCCATGGGCTACGTACACTTTGGGCTAGTTAAACGCGTCGGTCACCAACTTTAGCTTTTTTTTAGTACTAAATTTTCCAAATTAAGTAAGCTATGGGGCATCACTTTATAGCTTGAAACTTTTATTTTTATTTTTTAATTAAGAATTCGAGTTCAGCCAAACCTGAAACTCGATGGCCGAACAGGTCGGCAGATGAAAGACCGTCAATACAAACAGAACACAATAACACAAAACATCAGAGAGGAAAGAAAACCCAACCAACCCATACAAGACGTCCAATCGAGAGCCAAGACGCACCGCGAGTGCTAAGAGTGGGAGAGTGCAAAGACTCACAACAGTAACCCAGTTGGAAAGGACGACTCCTAAGAAAGTGTGGATCACCGACGTTGTTTCCACCTAGATGACGGATTTTCGAAAACCATGTTAAAAGTATGGATCCCAACCTTAATCATCTCCAAGAGTTTTTTGTAAAAAAAAATCTAAAATATAGAGAAGAAATACTAAATTCTTTAAAAAAGTTGTGATTAGACTCCAACAATTCCTCTATTATTTACATATTTCATGGTTTGAATATTACTACTTTTTATCTATTTAAAAAAATATAAAAAATTTTATTTGCACTATTATATTCTCTATGATTGGATTTCACTGAGTCTTGTGGTAATATTCAAAATATAGAGAATTTTTTTCATCTCTTTTTATTTTTCTATTTTAGATAGTGAGATAAAAGAGTTGTTAAAACACCATATATATTTTTCTAAATTTTTATTTAAGAAATCTGCTCTTATAAATTATAACTAAAAATAAAAATAAAAATAAAAATAAATCTTATACGACGCTTGTTTTCCATGATCTGAACGGGGTTTCTCGAATTCTCACGTAGAAACACTTGTTCAACTCTTTTGGAAAAATCCTAAAATTGCATTTATTTTTTTTTAGCTTCTTCATATGGACCCCGTTTCGGCGTGCGAGTTACAAGAGAAGTATGGGTTGAAAATTATGACGAAAAGATCTTAAACTTTGAAAGGGGAAAGTGTAACTTAAGCTTCACTGTTACGTTTTGTTATTTGTTTTGATTTTTACGAAGTTCATATGATCACCCGTAAACACTACGGAGTATTTGGGATCTCATTATGGCTGGAAAGCAGCACTGGACAACCCAGTGCGTTTGTAAATTAACGTTTAACTAGGACGATCCCCGCGCCATAACGCGATTTTTTTATAAATAATATTTGGACATAGATAAATCATGGACATTAGATTTAATTCAATATTTTTAATTACACCCATTGATTAGTAAATGTGTTAAAAATAATAGAAAAAAATACACTTGGGTTAAAGAGATAAAGATAAAAATAAATAATAAATAGTGAAAGATAAAAGTTTTGAACTACCATTGGTTAAAAAATGTAACATCAAATAATATTGGGTAATTAATATTAGAATACTTTTCAAAAAAAAAATATTAGAAATTATAGTTACCATAATAAAATGATATTATGTAAATAATATTTCCACAAATAACTTTGAACAAAAACACAACAACAACAACACAACAACAAGCCCAGTCTGTCCCGCTTAGAGCAGGGTCTGGGGGGTCGAATTGTACGCACCCTTGCCCCGACTAGGTCGAGATGGTGTTTCTTAGTGACCCAAATAACCAGACAACAAGGAAATATGATAACACGCCTCCGGCAAACCGTAAATCAAAAAATAAAAGAAAGAAAACGATGAGAAGGTGCGAAGAATGCGCATAAGCAAGTTGTGCTAGAAGGGAAGGGAGACATGATGCGATAAACGCTGCACCCGACTAGTGTTCGTCAACCCGGATAGCACTCTTCCACTGCATCCTATCGCGTGTCATCTCCTCAGTAAGTCCCAGCGCGGTCAGGTCATGTCTAATCATTTCACTCCAACTCTTCTTTGGATGTCCTTTGCCCCGACGAATGCATTCGATAGCCAAGTTGTCACATCTTCGCACCGGCGCACTTGGGTCTCTTCTCTGCACATGTCCATACCATCTTAGTCTCGATTCTCGTAGCTTAACCTGAATACTAGCCACTCCCATCCTATCTCGGATAGTCTCGTTTCTGATTCTGTCACGCAAGGACAATCCACACATCCACCTTAGCATCCTCATCTCAACCACCGCGAGTTTCTTTTCCTGTGCCTTAGTTGTCGCCCAACACTCTGCCCCATATAATAAAGCCGGTCTCACCACCACTCTGTAGAACTTACCCTTAAGCTTGAGTGGAACTTTTCTGTCACACAAGACTCCTGACGCAGCCCTCCATTTCTGCCAGCCTACTTGAATTCGATGCTTGACATCCATGTCTACACCTCCATCGCTCTGCATCACAGATCCCAGATACTTGAAACTATCTTTCTTCGGTACAAGGTCCCCACCCAAGCTGACATCCCCGTCTTCTTCTTCCTCTCTGCCCAGCCTAAACAACACGTACTCTGTCTTCGTCCTGCTCATTCGGAAGCCCTTCTGCTCAAGCTTATCTCTCCATAGATCCAGCTTGCTGCTAACCCCAACTCTCGTCTCATCCACCAGAACAACATCATCCGCAAACAGCATGTACCACGGGATCCCACCCTAGATACTGCTCGACACCACGTCCATGACAACTGTAAAGAGAAACGGGCTCAATGCACCACAAATAACTTTGAACATGAAGAGGAAATGTGACATAAATTAATATAGCATATAGATATAGATAGTTAGTAAATGAATTTGAGTTAAACCAAATAGTTATATTAGATTGAATTCAATGTTTTGAATTAAGCCCAATAGTTAGTAAGATTAAAGGAAAAAAGAGAATTAGAAGAAAAAGGAGAATTAAAAAAAAAAGATTAAAGAGAAAAAAACACTATTCTAAAAATCGCGCCTAGGCGCTAGGCGACCCCCCTCCGCCTAGAGCTAAACGACCACCTAAGCATGCCTAGGCATCCGTCTTGACCGCCTGGGCGCCGCCTAGGCGCTAGGCGGCCCCTCACCGCCTAGGATCCGCCTAGCGCTTTTTAGAACACTGGAAAAAAGAAAATTATAATTGGTCAAAACCCCTAAAATCTCTCTAATGTTGACACCTCAGCATAAACTCTTCTAAATTAAGAGTTTATATAGATATAGATATATAGATAGTTAGTAAGATTAAAGGAAAAAAAGAGAATTAAAAGAAAAAAAAAGAAAAAAAAAAGAGAATTAAAAAAAAGGATTAAAGAGAAAAAAAGAAAATTATAATTGGTCAAAACTCCTAAAATCTATTTAATGTTGACACATCAACATAAGCTCTTCTAAATTAAGAGTTTATATAGATATAGATTTTATTTATTTATTTATTTTAATCTAGAAAACAAATTCAATTATCTAAACACGTCTATAATAACTAAGAAACTAGATAAATCAGTAGATTGATTAACCATTATGGACAACTGTACAAGCAAAAACAAATGACAGAAAAAAAAATGTAATAAAAAAATAACATAAAAGAAAATGCAGAAGAAACATACAGTATAAGTCCTACACTGTAAGTAAACCATCGTAAATTCATTGCGTGGAAGACGGAAATGAAAACAGAAATGACTATTGAATCGAATTTTAAATAATTATACTTATATTACAATTTTAATCCCAGCTGTTACTATTGACTTTTTTTTTTCATTTTTTGTTTGTATTAAAAAATTTGGTAGGTTTATTCATTGTTAATTCTAATTCATAAGTATTAAAAACTAGTGTAGATCTTCTTCTGTGCACGGAGAATACGTTAATAAAATATTATAAATAATTCAGATAGATTCCAATAAATAAAAATAAAAATATATATAATTTTTTTCACCAAAAAATAATATAGATATAAATAAAATTATTTCGACATATTATATATAATATAAACATCTTTTATTTAGATTCTCTCAAAATATACGTAAAATTCACATTTATGAGGTAAATTTTTTCTTTGGTAATCTATCTCATGTAATTTAATGTAATAGATAGCTGAATTTTAAAAATATTTTAATATTATTTTTTTAAATATATAGTTTATCTTTATTACGTTAGTTTACTAAAATACCTACACCCAGATAGATTATGGCTACATAATATTTTAATAATTTATTTAACCCTCAAATACTATATATTTATCTATTAATATTTTTGCTAAGTATGCCTATAAAATACTAGTATTTATTTATATTTGTATAAATTAACTTTCTATAAATTTTGTATTTAGTTACAGACATGTAGTATCAACATTATATGTATCCCAAATTCCCAATCTTTTCAAGAGCCATTTAGTTGTAGACTTGTATCAAACTTTAGGGGAGGTTTATCCTAATCTTTCCGCGGGAAATTTGGGTTAAGCTAATCGCTTTTCTTGATCACAGTTTATATTCCACACAGAACGGGCCTATCCACTGGGCCCAAGTTTTGAAGTGGGCCCAAGTCAATTGCCCGCCAAGAACAACTGGGGCACTATGGTGTGGGCTGATGCCATGATGATTGATAACAATTAACAAGTGAAGATGACTCTTCTTGCCCTTATCAATATCAATATTTCAATGTCATTGTTTTACAATGTCTTTATCAATATTAGGCTTTATTATTGTCGTTGTTCCTATCTTTTTTTTTTTTGATAAAGTAAAGATTTGGATGGGTCAGGCCATCCAAATTTAGAGATTTTAGAGTTTTTAGAAAATTTTAAGTTTTTTTTTAGTCTGACATGTTCTCCTAACCTAACTAATAAAAAATTCCGTACCCTATCATGTGCTAAATGATAAATCTTTTAACATAAAGGACGGGGCATGGATTGCCAATATCGAGTGCCTTTAAAAAATAATCGATTATGATCGTAAACATATGTAAAATTCGCAAAATAAAACTTGCTAATTAAATAAAGGGAGTGTCATGATCATTCATTGAAAAACTATGCATATTTGTAGAGTGCAATATATCATCAACTGGTACATGCTACGCGACTTGCCGGTTGAATCACGTAATCGGAGTTTACCAACAAAGGTGAGTTACTTGTCATCAAAAAATATATCATCAACTCAGGATATTACATTTATTTTATTCTTTTTATTTTTGTTTCTTACAACCTTACGCTTCCTCTATGTACAAATCCAAGTTATCCAACCAAAAGATACAACATCACAAACCTTACCGTTGTGAAATCAAATTGCAATTTCACCCTTGCGAGGGGACAAATCAACCAACAAAGAGATAAAACACATACAAAAATCACACCCCTTAACTTCACCTACCTAAATTCACAGGAAATCACTAAACCCGGTTCGATAATTAATCTACCTTTCCATATGGTCAATCACAGCGACAGAGTTGTTTTCTAAATGCTTAAAACGCATCGTTTCACCAACAAACTTGCCTATCCGCTGCGCTTCCACATCCTCATCATCCTGATCCACCTCAACATAGTACTCCACGTCATCAACACCGTAAGCCCAAATCATCACCAAATAAAACGACACCGCAAAGACGGCGAGCCCAATAAGGAACCAACTGAACTCGATGTTGACCAGCGACTTGGCGCGGTGGAGCGACTCCTCGCCGTCGCACCGCACCACCGTGTGTCCTTCCTCGAGGTTCATAAAACACCCTTTAGGGATCAGCGCTGGGGTCCACAGCATAAACCCTATCACCATCAGCCACGCGCCCTGGAAGAGCACGCTCAGCGAACGCGCGTAGCTAACAACGAAGCTTCCGGGCCACGTGATCCCGAGGAGCGTGGTGGCGAGCGACGTGGCGATCACGAGCTGGAGGAGCCAGTGGTACTGCCCCTCGACGCCCATGTGGTCGGCAGAGTGGAGGTGGAAGAGGAGGAGCTGCTGGGCGAACGCCAGCCCCGCCACCAGCTGGATGAGCTTCTCGCTGGCGGCGTGGAGGCGGCGCGTGGGGGAGAGCGCGTCGAGGGCGAGGGCGGAGGCCGCGTAGACGAGGAAGAGGAGGGAGATGGAGGAGTGCTCGAAGTTGTGGAGGTGGTTGGAGGGGATGGTGCCGTCGGGGTCGAAGGGGGTGTGGCGTTGGGGGCCGATGAAGAGCTCCATCGCGACTGACATCGACGCGCCGAACATGATGAGGTAGAGCTCCACGTGGCGGAGGATACCGTTGCACGGGAACCAAGGTAACGACCTATATTTGTGACCGTTGAGAAGGAAGAGCTTGGTGTGGTTGAAGAGGTGCCATAGCCCGATTACGAAAAACCCGAACCCGGGCGCCACGTGTCCGATTAGGGAACCCATCGATCAATTATGATGAATTTAGGGCGGGTTTTTAACACTCGATTAGTTTTGTGTGCAAAAAATAATAGGGGCTGAGAGCTTATTAATAATAGCATTGAAATTAAGAGGGAGTACGTCGAGAGAGTTCCAAAGGGATGGAAGGTTTGAAATTTTGGAATAGGAGAGACTGAGGAGATTGAAGGTGAAGTAATTGATGACGAAGTTTGCAAAGGGGGTTGACCGAATTTTTATTTTTTTTATCCGCAGCCTGATTAAACTCTTTTATTTCGATTTTTCAAGAATAAATCCAGACATTATTAATAGTACATATTATTTTTTTTATAATTAATAGTCGTCTTTAATCTCGAGTCTCAAGTGTTAAAAGCTTATTGATCCTCCAAAAAAAGATACGTGGAACTGGAGGTTCTGATTAGATGGATATCTAGAAAGTAGAAAGACTTGCTAGTCAAGAAATTAAATGATGGGGGGATTTGGGGTGGTTTACAATTCCAAGGGGCTTGCACTACGGATGTTGTCATCTTCTACTGGCGGTTAACGTCAACGTTGGATAGCTAGCTAGCTTGGTCATTGAATGAAGGTTCTACATTTTCTAGATTCCATACTATTTCAAGTTTGATTCACAATTAAAGTCCTAGGAGCATCAGTAATGGTCGGATTCCCCAAAACTTCTCTCCCCTTTCTTATTCGTCCACCCCACTTTTCACTAACTTTATTATCAACCCTCTCCAATTCAACTCCCCCTTCCCACAATGGTCAGATTCCCCAATAATCTATCTCTATCACTTTTTTCATACCCATTATATTTTTCCTATAATTTCAAATATTAAAAAACTAAATTGATTTATCAATATTAAAATTTAATTAATTTTTTTTCTTTAATTTTATAATTAGTTTTAATAAATTAAAATATTTTTAAATAAATTTGAAATTTCAAAAAAAATATTAATTTAATATTGCTATAAGTTATATTATAATATTATAATTATATTTTTAATTACTTTTAATAATTTAAAATATTTAAACAAAATTGTTAATAAATTTGACAATTCAAAAAATTATTAATTTAATTATTAAATATATTTATTAATTACTTTTAATAATTTAAAAAGTTTAAACTAAATTGTTAATATATCCGAGAACTAAAAAATATTAATTAAAATTTTTAATTATATTTGATAATTAATTTTAGTAATTTTAAATATTTTAAATAAATTAAATCATTGAAAAAAATTTATTAATGTAATTATATAATTATACTTAATAATTAATTTTAATATTTTAATTAAATTGTTAATATATTTTAGTCTTCAATTAAAATCTATTAAGGAAAATGAAAAAAAAGAAATGATTTATTAAGTTGACACGTGTCATCGTTTAATTGGTTTCGGATTTGGGAAGGTTCCCAATATATTGAGGCACCCGAAAAATGGGGAGGTTGTCCACAATGGTCGGGTTCCCCAAATCGCATAAAAAAGTGACTTGGGGAGGTTGGTTCCCCACAATTGATGATGCTCTAATGAATAAGAAAACAATCGGATAACTTTTTTATATTTATAATTAATACTACGTATGTCAATTTTATGATAGAGTCCTCCTAGGTATATATACTGAGCTTTTAATGCATCTGCATGCGTTATGTACGTGTAGGAAAACACTTGCTTTTCTTGTAATGATATACAACAACGACAACAATCCAATATTTTTTACAATTAAGTAAGGTTTGACCACTTTTTTTTTTTTTTTTAATTTTCCAAAGACTCATAATCAAGGTAAAAAGAACGAGTACGAAAAACTGAATGCGGGAGGCGAAACATCAATAAAGTAAGAAGAACAATAAAATAAATTTATTGGCGAAGATAGAAACATAAACAAATAGCACAAAAGACTAAACATCCACCGCTCAAATACTCCTTAAGTAGTCTCTGTCCATATATAGTCATTTGTTCCCTGACCCCGAGGGCCTAGAGAGTAAGGTCATTGCGAATGACTTTCGCCATCCAACTTTTCTTCGACCTACCTCTTTCTCTACAGGTAGCTCCTAAGATCCAAATTTTCACATCTATATACAAGCGCAAAAGGTGGTCTCCTCTGTCAACCATGTTCGAACCAATGCAACCTGACCTCCAACATCTTATATTTTTATCACTAACTAGTTGGACGGCCACGTGCTTCGCACGCGGAGTAAAAGTTTGTTTATATATATACAATAATAGCATAATAGTGAAGGCAAATAAATAATTATTCAAAATTAATATCTAACTTGTAATGGCTCTGCTTGTACAAAAAATATAGAAGAGTATTTATTCAAGCTATGGTGTTGTTTTGTTTGCAAACTCGCAGATGACTTCAACATTTTCTAAAACTAATTTGTGTATACACATCGGTAAGTTGCATGGTTCCAGTCAAAGGATTACTTTCCATTCTGACTTCTGAGTGGATTAAAGTTTCAGACAGATTTAAAACTCTAAAAATACACAAACTCTGCATCTGGATCTCCATATTTGGAAGAAGCTTATCTAAGGAGGGTTCAGTGAAATCCTATAACAATAAAGAGTTACTCACAAGTCAGAACTTAAAAAAGTAAAGGTAGATATAATCAAATGAAAAAAAAAAAAGAAAAAAACTCCTAAATATCAAAAGCTGCTCACTCAAAAATGGAAACATGTCTCAATATTTACGATAATATAACCGAAAAAAAAAAATGGATTCAAATCATATTTAAAATAGGAAACAAATATTTTAAAGTTTTCATAATAATATTGACCAATAAGAAAATCTCATTTGAATAAAAAATTTAAATTTAATTGTGGGCGTGACACGTAAGCGAAATGCTAGCAGAATTAGTAATATTAATAGATAAATTGATAGGATAAGAAATACTCTAGATATCCTTTTTAAGAACAAATTATTTATTTATTTATATATTTATTGGTCTACATTTTCTCTAGCGGTAGTGTGAAGTCTGAAGTGGCATATTGGTCTTGTAATTATCATTTCTCTCAAATTTGTTTAAAGATCGATATATTTGGTGATAAAATTGAATAAAATTATATATATATAGTACATATTTCAATTCTACCTTTTGCATTTGATGAAATTGACACCTAGTATAATTTTAAAAAGATAAAAAGTTTGAATCGTCTTTTGGGTGGGACACCTGATCGATCGGCATACTTAACTTGATTGCTTTTGCAATAAGCCGTTGAAGATCGAGTATAAGATGACAAGTATAACCCTTTTTCCTTGACGGCTATTAATTTTATGATGATTATTATTAATTTTTTGGTTTGGTTATCAAGTTCATCGTTTGATTAGACTTTGCTTATTATATAAGCTCAAGTATAAGAGAAGTGGCGGAACTCGGGGCGGGAGATGACCATGGCCCCCTCGAACGATTTTTTTTTAAAAATATTATATGTAAAAATTTGGTATTTTATTGATAGTCAAGGGCGGAGCCAGGGGTGTTTGCGGGTGCTCGAACACCCCTGGCTCGAGAAAACAATACAAAAAAAAAATTGCATATATTTAGTATTTTTAAGGTAATATACCTCTTTAAATGATATTGAAACAAGGGGGTTGTCAAGCTCAAGTGGTAAAGGAAGGTAGGAGAATTAAAAGGTCTTAGATTCAAATCTCAAATGATTCACTTTTTATTTCTTTTACTATTTCATTAATTAATTATCGGAAATTTCGCGACGTACCCCTGAGGTATTGCAATTTTCGCGAGGTACCCCTGATGTACCTTGATTAAAAAAAAAGAGTTGTATATCTCGCGAAAAATTTATAAACCTCAGGGGTACCACACGAAATATGTAAAAGAGTTGTATATCTCGCGAAAATTGCAATACCTCAGGGGTACCTCGCGAAATTTCCGATTAATTATTCTTGATTTATCTATATTTTGTTGTTTCTACTTTCTATCAACTATTTCATTACAAAAATATCATATTTATGTTTTACTATATTATTAATTCTTCTTGATTTCTCTCTCTATATATATTTTTTTTTGTTTTTATCAACTATTTCATTAAAAAAATGTCATATTTATATTTAAATTTAAAAAATCACAATTTTAGTGTTTTTTCATTAAGAAAATGTCATATTTATGTTTTACTATATCATTAAACTAGTATTATTGCCCGCGATTTTCGCGGCTTTTTTATATGACTTTTATTATTTATGCATAAATTGTGTAAGATCATAAAAATTATATAAAATATTAATTTTTGACTTTTTAATTTCCTAATTATTATCAATTTATTATTGGTGATAATTTTTTTGAATGACTGACTTTAATCGCTAAAATATTATAAAATACATACTTTCTCTTAGATATATGCACATACACTTTAATATAACACACATCAATAGAATTAAATTATTTCTATAGAAAAATAAAGATATAATTATATTGAATGGTTGATTTTATAATATATATATATATATATATATATATATATATATATAGACACACACACACAAACACTTAATGGTTAAAATTTAATCTATAGGTCGATCGGATTAAGGGTACTGAATTTCAAGTTTGTATAATGTAATTTCATTATTCTTTAATTTAAAAATAAAAAAGATAATTTCTTACCAGAATATTATGTATATATGATCGCATTGGTTAACAAAAAAATATTCAATATAAGTAATAAAATTAACTCAAAGTTCAATTCGATCCATGATTCGTTAATCTTCTTATAATCAAGTGTGAGTATATGTATTATGATTGTTGGGATTCAGTAGTTTGTTTTTTTATATATATAAACAATGATCCCAGTTATTATGAATTAACGTTTGTTTATTAGATTTAATAGTATAGTATTTTATTTGATGATATATGATAAAATACTAAGTGAGATATGATAAAATTTGATGATATATTTTTTTTTTGATTGGGTAATAATTCGGATGCGAGGAATCGCTATCCGATAGCATCTTTGCGGATGAGGTCAGCAAGACCTGGATCAGTATATTGGGAAGGGTGGACGGTAACATGAGCAAGGTGTGCAACCTTATCTGCTACGCAGTTACCATTACGAAGAATGTGCGAGAACGAGACTTCGTTAAACCCTGTAAGAAGTGATCTTATGTCAGACATTATTAGATCAATTTCCCATGGACATTTGGCATTGTTTTTGAGATGATTAATGATGATGAGGGAGTCCCCCTCAATAATAATTTTATTAATGTGTAGTTCTTTTGATTTTAGTATTCCTGCTCTAAGAGCCAGAGCCTCGGCCATCAGCGGTGTTTGGCTCCCAATTAGACAGCAACCCATTGCCTCTGGTAGACCTTTGTCATTTCTTATTATGTATCCTATTGAACTTTGTCGATGCAAAGGGGCGGACCAATCGAAATTCAATTTCATTTTTCCGCTAGGCGGTTTCTTCCATTTGTCAGTCTTTCTGTGTCTTATTGTTTTGTTTTGCGATGTTCTGTGTTTGTTGTGTTTTCTGTCGTTCTCACTACAATAATTTTCCGCTTTGCTCCACGCATTTCTACCTGCTTCAACCTTTCTTAAGAATCCATCTATACTAGGCAGCTTTTGTTGTTGGAAAATCCAGTGATTACGGATCAACCAGATAGTCCACCAGTGGAAAGCCATAGTCTGTTTTTCTTGTGAAGTTAGTTGTCCTGCAATGGTTGCTAACGCTGGCCCAATTTTCCTAGATTTCCTAATACATTCCCTGGCGGTATTTTTAACATTGGTCGGTAGGCTAGAGAAGAATAAAGAGTATTTACACTCAAGAAATAAATGAGTTGCGTCCTTCTCATGGTGATTGCATATTGCACAGTAGGGAGGGACCTCTACACCTCTTTTTGACAAGCGAGCCGCCGTTGGTAGTCCGTCATGGCAGACTTTCCAAAGGAAGTTTTTCATCTTAGGGGGGGTATTGATTTTCCAAATCCATGCATTCTCATCATCCTTCTGATTCATATGTTTTGAGTTGAATTTATATGCACTTGAAGTTGTGAACCATCCATTCTTATCCGGCCACCAATACATTGTATCTTGTATATTACTTCTTGGTAATGGTATATCAGCTATTTGTTTAGCCGTATCAGCTGGAAGGACTAGCTTGAGTTTGTCCAAACTCCATTCTTCATTAATGATATAATTATCAACCATTTCATCATCATTGTTTCCTCCTGATATTGTGCACTGGTGTTGTATGTTTTTCACTGTGCCCCAATTGTCTTTCCAGAACTTTATTGTTTTACCATCTCCTACTGCCCAGGCTAAACCATTCTTAAATGGTTTAATTAGTTTTCTTAGTTGAGTCCATTGCCAAGAGGCGTTTCCTTTTTTCTCAAAATCAAGTAAATTTGTTGTCTTTAGGTACTTATATTTAATAATTTTAACCCAACAATTAACAGGCTCTGCAATGATTTTCCATAGAAGCTTCATTTGAAGCGCTTCATTCATGTCTTTGGACTTTCTAAGTCCCATTCCACCTTTAGACTTTGCTCGACAGACTTTATCCCAGCTTATTAAGGGTTTATATTGAAGGTCTTTGTTCTAGAAGAAAGTTATGTTTATCTTGTCTAAGTTAGAGTGTATTGAGACTGGGAGCATAAAGCTTTGCATTGCGTATAGGGGTTTGGATGCCAGATTTGAATTGATTAAGACAGACCTACCCTGTTGAGATAGAGCATCAGCCCTCCACTTAGTCAGCTGATTTGTCGTTTTTCCAATGATTTCCTCGAACGTAGTTTTATTTACTCTACCATTCACACAGGGACACCCTAAATATTTATCCAGTTTAATTTGTCTAGAGATGTTTAGGCAACCCTCCAGAACGGGAATCCTAGTATCTGGAATGCCAGGAGACGTTTGGAAAGCCGATTTATGGTAGTTGACCTTCTGGCCTGAAATTTGGCAATACTCATCAACAATAGCTTTTACCTTGCCACATGTTGTTAAGTTTCCTTTGGAGAAGATAATAATGTCATCAGCGAAGGCTAGAAAGGGGATCTTAGGACCGGAATGGTCGAACCGGAATCCAATGCCAGACTGATCCAGATTGGCTTCCCAACATAGCTTTCGGGCCAACACTTCCGCTCCAAGGATAAACAAAAATGGAGAAAGAGGGTCTCCCTGTCTGATGCCCCTTGTTGGTCTGAACAATTCCGTCGGTCCATTATTGATTAACACAGAGAAAGATACCGTGGTTATGCATTCCATGACTAAGTCGATGAATTTTTTACCAAATCCAAACTTCCTCATTACCGATTCTGTGAAGTGCCAATCAACTCTGTCATATGCTTTTTCCATGTCTAATTTAATAGCTAGCCATCCCTCCGATCCCTTGCGGGTTTTGAAAGAGTGAAAAATCTCATGGGCTATTAAGATATTATCTTGAATAGCTCTGTCAGAGACAAATGCCCCTTGAAACGGATGTATCAATTTTCCTATGACCTTTTTAAGGCGTTCCGTTAGGATTTTTGATATTATCTTATACACCGTCGAGCATAGGCTAATAGGCCTGTAGTCCTTAGTTTTCACTGGGTTATCACATTTAGGGAGTAATGTAATAAAAGTGTGGTTTACTTTCCGGAGTAATTTCCCCGTGTGAAAGAAAGATTTAGTGGCTTTAATAACGTCGCCCCCAATGATGTCCCAGTAAGCTTTATAGAATTCAACCGTCATCCCATCCGGGCCAGGGGATTTATTGACTCCTAGAGACCAGACTGCTTCCTTTATTTCTCCATTAGATGGTTGGTTGCACAAGAACCTATTCTCATCCTCAGAAATGGATGGAGAGATAAGCTCAAGGTAGCTATTTAAAAGATTTGTATTGATTGGTTCTTTCGAGAATCTTTTGACGAAGTCGTTTCTTATCTCCGAGCGAATGTTTTGTTCTCCACAAATAATGGTTCCTGAGTTGGAAGAGATGTTTCTTATAATTTTCCTATTTCTTCTGCCAAAGGCTACTCGGTGAAAATAGGCTGTATTGGAATCAGCTAACTTGATATGTTTAGATTTCGCTCTTTGGCACCAGTATTCTTTTTGGAATTGGAGTAGTTTCTCTTTTTTAGATATTAGTTGTCTTTCCTTCGCTATATTCCTAAAGGTGCTTATACTTTGCATTTTAATAAGCTCACTCTCCACTTCCTTTACCTACCTAAAGATGTTACCAAATGTGGTTTTGTTCCACTCTTTAGCTTTTTCTTTCAAGCTTTTAGTTTTACATACTAGCCTAAACATGGCTGATCCCTCATGCTCATTTCGCCAGACTTGTTTAACAATGTTCCGAAAATCCTTTCTTTGAAGCCATATATTTTCAAATTTGAAAGGAGGTGGTCTGAACATATCATCCGTGTTTAGTTTTAAACTAATTGGGCAATGATCGGAGGATGAAAATGCTCCATTTACTGTTAAGAGATCAGGGAATTTCTCAAGAAACTGGTGCTGAACGAGGACCCGATCAAGTTTTTCATGAATGTTATCTTCCCCTTCCACCTTTTTTCTCCAAGTAAATTTATTACCCGAGTACGGGATTTCCGAGAGTGAACATAGATTCTTAAACTGGGTTAGTCTCGAGAATCTGTTATAACTAGTTGTTGCTCCTCCCTCCTTTTCATCACTACAGCAAATTTCATTCAAATCCCCTATCACCAAACATGGGAGGTGCTCCGCACCTATGATGGATGTAAGACTATTCCAGAAAGCTTCTTTATCCACCGTATGGGGTGGAGCGTAAACGAAAAAAATGACTCCTGTGAAGTTTTTATTTATACATGAATATTTAACTTTAATAACTCTTGGCATTATTATTTCCACCTCAATTGATTCGTTAAGTAAGTAATTTTCATTCCAAAGTAGACCAATACCACCTGATCTGCCATTACCAATTGACCATATTGATTTATTAAATCCACTTGTTTGCCAGACCTTATCCTCTGGAATTTTGTCAGTTCTAATTTCCGTTATGGCCAATAGCGAGATATGCTCGTTTATTCGTAAAGCTTTTAGATCTGTCCATAAATTAGGTCTCCCTAGTCCCCTAATGTTCCAGAATCAGATCTTCATAATAACCTTTTAAAGGCTGTCAGGGTTCCGGGGTATTCTAAACCTGACAGCGGTCGTTGTTTCTTAACGAATGATTTCACTTGACTAATTCTACTTGAAATTCCTACCACGCTCTTGATTTTCATTCTAGATAGATATTGAATTACCATCCGGTTGGTAAAGCACCATTGGATTTTAAATCCATTGCCAGTACACCTATCACCTATGGCCATCTTACAGTGGTGATTGAGCCGAAGGTCCCTCTCAAGAAGTACTGTGACAATCTTGCTTACACCATAATTGATAATCATTTTAATCCTTAGTTTGCTATCACCCTTATTTTTGCTCCAATCTTTGTTGATTGATGATGTTATCTTTGCTATATAGAACAGCTGGTGGTGTGCTGTCCAATGGTAAATTTGGATAACCTGTTCTCCTAAGCTTTGCCATTCACATTTAGATTCTGAAGCACGAGGGGAAATACTTCCTGAATTATTTCTAAACCTTGCCATGTGATTGTTAGCTAGACATCCTTTACATGTTGTAACACTTGGATTAAAGGAAGGCATTTCCCTTGAGAGGATTAACAAAGAAATTTTAACATCCAAACACTGCATTACATAATTATAAATCATTACATTAGTCCATCCATCCTTAGTACCAATACAATCCCTAGGATTAACAGTCCAGATCAAAGAAGGGGATAAGTTAAAAATATAAACAAAAGTAACCTTCTTGATCAACCAGTCATGATGGTCTACCACCACTAAAAGCCATAGCCGCATATAATGAAACTGATCCTCCAAAACAATACAGACCAATTGGAGGAAGAGAAACATACTAAATTTCATCACACAAAAAACATTTGACACTAGCATAAACTTTTCAGAAGATGATTTTGATGTTTTCCAGGCAAAGAACAGCTCCAAACCATCAAAGAACTCCTCCAGCCTTTCATCCTTGGAGATACTACACATGCTTCCCCTTTTTGCTGCTCCCACCCATCAGAGTTAATGTGGAGCAAGCGGAATCGCCTTCCTCGATCTTGATTTTGCGCTTTCCAGACTCAGACTTGGATGCTGCACTAGTTTCCAATTGCTCAGAGTTTGTTGCCACTGCAGGAGAAGCAGCAGGGGTGACAAACTGCTCTTGAACTGAAGCTTCCAGAACCTCAGGCCGACTCAGATCAGGAAGAATAAATTCCACCGAAGGTGGAACATCAATAAGCATAGCCTCATAGTCGGCTTGTGTGAAGCCTGGATCAGCAAGACCCTCCTCAGCAAGAATTTCATCAAGGAACTCATCTTCATCTATTTCCAAAATCTCATCATCGTCTGCAGCCCAAAACTCAAGATCGGGTTGCAATTCCTCTTTCACAAAGATATTCTCATCATCCGGGGGTAAAGCAGCAGGCAGGGGAAACATCTCATCCAGCACAGCAGTAAGGGGCATAGGGGCATCCAGCACCAACTCAGCCAAAGGAGCTCCATCCTCCTCAATCACAGGGGCATCAACAGCAGTGATAGAGATATCTGCACTCTTCTCAGAAGATTTGGAAGAAGAGGACTCCGTAGAAAGAGAGACATTCTTACCAAAACTCTGCAACAGGTCGAGTTTAGAGTGGCTAAAAGTAGGAGGAGGGATCATGGACTTCCTTCCCACTACCTTAATCCACTCATTTCCTGCAGCATCATCATTTGCCACCTCAGTAGCCTGCTCCTCAGTAGCATTAGGCTGCACACCAGTGTTAGGACAAGGGGCATTGTAGAGGTTCCGACGAGGGCACTCGTCAAACAAATGATCCAATGCTCCACAGCTACCACAACCGGTTGGGAAATCCTCAAACCAGATTGGATAAGATTCCACCTTTCCCAACTCATTGACAACAAAGATGCTCCTCCCCGAAACACGGGTAATGTCAATAGAAACACAAACCCGAGGGTATCGGAATCTGGCTCCCTTAGCATTGAAAGCAGAAATTCTAATAACATGGCCAAGATCATTTTCCTCAACAATATCTCTAATAATATCATCATGAACATACTTTGGTGGGAGGCCCGGGAAACGGATCCACAAATCAAGGATAGTAACTGGCTCGGCCCAAGGATCAAACTCTAGCCTCCATGGACGGAGGAGAATCAATTGACCGGACACGTGGTAGGGGCGATTGTCCCAAACCAAGGCACGGTCAGTGGCCATGTCGAACATTAGTTCGAACCAGTTGTTGGCAATAGGAATCAGCTGAAAACCACCCTTCAAGAACTTCCACACGTACCTGATTTTCTTTCTTACTTCTTTTGCCTCCATAGGGTCTCCGATGATGGTGGCGAACAATGATGATTGATTGAGTACGGAGATGTTCTCCTGCACTCTCCCTTGGAGTGCAATCAGCTTCTCACGGTTGATAGTCTTCCTCTTAAATTTCTTCTCAGCCTTTGCCTTCCGGCATGCCTCCTGGGCCTTCAAAGAGGCATGAGCATCGCCCATGAGTTTTTTGCCCTCCGGCTTCCCCTTTCGGGTGTTAGACTTTTTCGTGGCGGGATCTTCTGCCACCACAGGTTTCTTCCCCTTGTCCACTCCAGAACGAGCCATCGACGATCGAGGGACACAACAACAAAAACAGAGACACAGTTTAGTGAAATTGCAGTTGTAAGAAGAGAAGGGTGAAGGAGAGGTGCGAGAAAAACAGAAGCACACCCCACCCCTTATATAGGGGGATTCAATCGAAAGAGAGAGAGGAAGAACAGAAAGAACACAAACCCATCCGGAATGAAGGAGCAAATCCCAAGCTTTCTTGTTACAGTAGATCATCCCGGCCATCCCTTGCCAGAGCCCTTTGGATCCAATCAAAATCGGCCAGGCAATCTTCTCTCTGAAGGCCGTACATAGCAGATTTGGCCATGGAGGCGGTCGATCTGACCAAACCATAACAATCATCTCTAACCTAGTACCCCAATTGCAGTTTCGAAGATTTAGGGCTGGGAGATTAGAGAGAAGCCTAATCCCGCACGCTAACCCAATTTTGGGGACAAATCGAAAATCCATTAAGAAATTGCCAGCATAAGGCCTAACATGGTAGCCGATCCAGCAAAATAGGGAGATTATAGGCCAATAATCGCCTCTTTGGATGGGATTCAAAGAGAGGAAGGTAATTAGGGTGTACGGCAAAGCAATCTTCATCAGAGAAGGATAAGGTTTTCGAAGAGACAAGGCAAGGGTGGACAGGAGAAGGAAGACCGCGCGTGAGGGCGCGTTCATTTGCTCCGGATGGGTTTTCTCACGGTATAGAAGCTTATATTTGATGATATATGAACGTGTGAGTATATGTATTATGAACATTTGTTTATTAGATTTATTAGATCTAAGTGAGATATGATAAAATTTTATTATTTAAATTAATTGTGATTGTTATTATCTATTGAATGATATGGCTAAAAGATATGAAATCATTAATTGACGTGGCTTGAAATTTTATTAATTTATGTAAAATGATAAGATTTGTAATATATGAGTTTGAATATTTAAAATAAAATTTTAATTTAATCATTAATTGAAAGGGACACATAGGATATGACACATGTATAGATAGATGAAGTTATCGTCTAACGTGGCTTAAATTTATTGGATTATCATTAATTGACGTGGCGAAAAACCCGGCCAGAATGCACCAAAAAACGACATGTGAGCGAATCGCACCAGAACCCGCCACATTGGATTTCAACGCCTCTGTTTTAGTAATATTCTTTTTGATTTCTCTCTATATTTTTTTTTCTATCAATTATTTCATTAAAAAAATGACATATTTATATTTAAATTAAAAAAAATCAAAATTTTAGTGTTTTTCAATATTTTCTTAGAAAAACTCTTCTTAATAAGTATAAACCAAAAAAAAATTATTTCACGAAATAATTTTTAGCACCCTCGGATGTAAATCTTAGCTCCGCAACTACTGATAGTAATAGAGTATTTTAAGAACTAATTTTTCTAACTTAGTTGGTAAATGATAATTATTTAATCTTCAAATCAAAGTTTCAATTCTTTATATTAGCTTAGCTGGTACGAGCGGTTAAAAATAAATGTTGAACCTTTTTGTTAATTTGGCAAGCAAGCAACCCAACCTTGACGCTAACTGGTAGAGGCAACATAACCCTGTACGGATGTAGTTCCAATAGAGTTTTGAAAAAATTCTACTGGTAGAGTTGAGAGTATCTCAACCACTGATTTTAAAATTAGTGGTTGAAAATCCCCCCTCCTTTCCCTCCCCCACCCCCCTCAATTTTTTTAAATTTTTTTCTTTTCTTTATTTTTTTAGAGAGGAAAAAAAAACTTTATTTAATAGAGTTTCCCTTAACTCCACCGGAACAGGATCCAGCATTAGAATCCAACATTGTACACATGAGACACCTTTAATTGAATCAACGTTTGTTTTTACATTGCAGCTCAAAAATAGGGAAAATGAAAGGTAAAACAAGTCCCAATTCAATTAATTTCTTGAGTCTCAAGTGTTTCTAGATCAAAGACCTCCAATCCCCAATTTCACGTGTCTTTCTTCACTCTTTGTTGCAGTTTTGGTCAACACCCCCCTTTCCCATTTGCACATTTCATCGTCCACCTACCAAACAATTCATCTCCGTATCCGAATTGAATTTATAAATACATGCAAAGTATATATTAGAAAAAACAAATTGTTGTTCCTCTTGCTTGCCCGTGTGGAATTCCTAAGAATAAATAGTGTCGCTCTTATAAAAAAAAAAAAAAACTTTTAGTGTCCCCAAATAAGACATCCGTCAAATAAACTTATTCTTACAGGGTAAAGTCGTTGTTTATAACAGCGACTTTACCCAAGGTTTAAAAAAAAATATTAAAAAATATAAGTCGTTGTTATAAACAGCGACTTAGGTGTATTTCGTGTTTTTTTTAAAAATTTTGGGATTAAATTCAATAACATAACCAGAATTTTAAAAAAATACATATATATTGGGAGAGTCGCGGTTACAAACAGCGACTTTTTTTTTCGTAGTTTTAAAAAACTGAAAATTTTTTTTTAAAAAAAAAAAAAAACAAAATACCCAGAGTCGCTGTTACAAACAGCGACTCTAGGGTTCTTCTCCAATTTTGAACAGATGAACCAGGAGTATACACAGCGTCAACGAGAAGATGAATCAGGAGGCAATTGACGACCATAGCATCACCGTCAACGAGGCTCAATCTCGTGGAAGCGGTGGCGGCAGCGGTGGAGGCCGTGGTGGCTTCGGGGTCGCCGTGAGGGAGGCGGTGGTTACTGGCGGTGGCGGATACTCCTATGATGGATCGTCATCTTCATCAGCAAAAACCGGCCAGTTACCTTCATCAGCAAAAACCGGCCACCACCGCCTCAAACCCTATGATGGATCGTCATCTTCGCCGCCAACACCAGCGGCCCCGCTCTCGCCGGTTCTGGATTTCTGAACCGAAATTCAATCGGGCTCTCCCCTCCGTCAATCTGAAGTCACGCAATCTGCTGTGTTGCAATCTGACACGCCGGTTTTGGAAGTCACGCAATCTGGCTTAGGATTGGACAGCAAAACAACGACACCCTTCGCCGGACTGGAGGCGGAGAGGTTAAATTGTTCTCGGAGAGGCCGAACAGGACCACAGGAGGCGGAGAAGCCGAATTGCGGTCGAGGAAGCCTAATTCGGAGGCGAGGAAGCCTAATTCGGAGGTGAGGAATCCGATGTAGGATCTGGAGGAGTAAGGATTCTGAGGAAGCCGAAGTATGGTATGGAGGAGCAAGGATTTGGAGAAAGCCGGTCGGAAGCCTCTTGTTTGCCTGAACTCTCAGGTTTTGGGGAAAAAAACAAAAAAAAACTCCCAATATTTATTTTTTTTATCCAAATCGGATAACTGCCCGTCTGCCCCCAAAACTAAAAAAATTAAAATTAAAAAGGGAGAGTCGCTGTTTGTAACAACGACTCTCCCTAAAAATGTATTTTTTTTTAATTTCTGGTTATGTTATTGAATTTAATCCCAAAATTTTTTAAAAAAC
Organism: Persicaria tinctoria; assembly: GCA_037127255.1. Taxonomy (NCBI): domain Eukaryota; kingdom Viridiplantae; phylum Streptophyta; class Magnoliopsida; order Caryophyllales; family Polygonaceae; genus Persicaria; species Persicaria tinctoria. The sequence continues at coordinate 4,085,882 of JBANSL010000014.1, forward strand.
ACGAAATACACCTAGCTAAGTCGCTGTTTATAACAGCGACTTATATTTTTTAATATTTTTTTTTAAACCTTGGGTAAAGTCGCTGTTACAAACAACGACTTTACCCTGTTTTGACTAAAACGCTAAAATCTTTCAGATTTTGGCTAGTTCCCTAATATTTTCCTCATTTTTGGCTATTTCCAAAAAAAATTCTTTTTTTTTAGCTAGCTAGGTATTAAAATATTTTGACCTTTATATGGGAAAACTCAATCCGTTTCTTGCAAACAACCCACATATAGTCTCAAATTTTCAAACCTTCCAAGGTTCAATTGTTCAATCCCTTTGGAAGTCTCTAGATTTCCCCCTTTGAATATTATTAAACTCTAGCTCTTTCTAATTAAAAATTAAAAACACATGCTCATATATACAGTACTTTGAATTACACCCCCGTACGTTCTTAAATACCACCTTAGTCCTAAATGGTTTTAGCCACAAAACATAATCGATCAACCAAATCAATGGGCACCCTAATCGGACACGTGGCACCCGGGTTCGGGTTTTTCGTAATCGGGCTATGGCACCTCTTCAACCACACCAAGCTCTTCGTTCTCAACGGTCACAAATATAGGTCGTTACCTTGGTTCCCGTGCAACGGTATACTCCACCACGTGGAGCTCTACCTCATCATGTTCAGCGCGTCGATGTCAATCGCGATGGAGCTCTTCATCGGCCCCCAACGCCATACCCCCTTCGACGCCTACGGCACCATCCCTTCCAACCAGGGGCGGAGGAAGGGGGGCATGAGGTGGCTTGAGCCCCCTGGGTCGGAGGAAAAACGTAAAAAAAAAATTAAAAATATGTATTTTTTTGGTAATTTTTGATAATTTAAGGGTTAAAACAAGTTAATTTGAAAGAAAAATCAAGTAATGTGGTTAGCTTAGTTGGTAAGGGGTGGGAATTTGAATGATTTGGTCTTGAGTTTGAATCCCATAGCTTCATTTTATGGATTTTTCTTTCTTTTAATTTTTTTAAACTTAAAATAGCTATTAAAATCATACATTTAATGTGTTCTTTACTATATTATTTACAACAAAATTATATCTTATATATTCAAAAAAAAAAAATTCCGAGCCCCCCCCCCCCGATTATTTTCTGGCTCCACCCCTGCCTCCAACCACCTCCACATTTTTTTAATGAAAAAACACTAAAATTGTGATTTTTTAAATTTAAATATAAATATAATATTTTTTTAATGAAATAGTTGATAAAAACAAAAAAATATAAAGAGAGAGAGAAATCAAGAAGAATTAATAATATAGTAAAACATAAATATGATATTTTTTTAATGAAATAGTTGATAGAAAGTAGAAACAACAAAATATAGATAAATCAAGAATAATTAATCGGAAATTTCGCGAGGTACCCCTGAGGTATTGCAATTTTCGCGAGATATACAACTCTTTTACATATTTCGCGTGGTACCCCTGAGGTTTATAATTTTTTCGCGAGATATACAACTCTTTTTTTTTTTAATCAAGGTACATCACGGGTACCTCGCGAAAATTGCAATACCTCAGGGGTACGTCGCGAAATTTCCGATAATTAATTAATGAAATAGTAAAAGAAATAAAAAGTGAAGCATTTGAGATTTGAATCTAAGACCTTTTAATTCTCCTACCTTCCTTTACCACTTGAGCTTGACAACCCTCTTATTTTAATATCATTTAAAGAGGTATATTATCTTAAAAATACTAAATATATGCAATTTTTTTTAGGTTAAATTAAAAAACTGTCCACAGATTTTTTTATTTTTTTTTTAAGTCCATCTAAAAAAACCCTAAAATCTCCCGGCCCCCTGCCTTTGTTCACAGTCCCCCTCATCCCCGCCTCCCTCTCTGCCTCCCTCATCCCCCCGCCTCCCTCCCCTCCTCCCTTCTTCCCCCTTGATTCGTCGATCTATTCGATTTCCCCTTGATTCATCGATCTATTCGATTTTCAAGACGTTTGTGATGGCGGTGGTATGCGTTGGTCAGGATCGAAGGAGTAGACGATGGATCCGGCGATTTCCGCTCGCTGTGCAGATCCATGGAGGAGTAGACGATGGATCCGGCGATTTTCGCTCGCTGTGCAGATCCATGGAGGAGTAGACGGAGGTCAGGGAGCGGAGGAAGGGGAGACGGCGGAGGTCGGAGGAGGCGGCGAGGATGGATCCCAGATCCAAGGCCTGCAACTCTACGGCGCTGCTTTTGTGGGGACGATGGCCACGGTTGTCGGAGCCGATCTTCGAAACCGGAGGAGGAACTTGTCGTTGATGGAAGGACTGCCGGCTCCCATCTCCAGATCTCGCCAACACCAACTTGCTGAAATTGCTGCTTGATGCCAAGACCAAACAAGTGAAAGGTATTTTAGAGGTAAAAGTTGCTCTTGTTTATATATGGGTCAGAGCTCAGAAGGCATCCTTGATACTAAAGCTAAACGCCTAAACCTCAAATAAGGATTAATGCTTTAACTATTTATCCATGGGGTTGATTTTTAAAGCTGATTTGTGGATGTTGGAGATGGCAATTAGCTTAAACTTCCATAATCTACTTTGTTTTTCATTCTCATTTAAAAGCAATTTAAATTATCATTTGGGGGATAGTTTTATGCCATGGCCTTTATTTTTTTTATTTTACAGGTGGAGGTGGATGCAGCACTGATTGCAACTGGAAGAGCTCCATTTACAAAGGGTCTAGCTAGGTTCGGAGAATGTATGAACTCCATTTACAAAGGGTATGGATGGCGTTTATGTTCAAGATGTTATGGATGGCGTTTACCTCAATTCATGCTGAAATGCTCTTTTTTTTTCTGTGTTTCTTCATTTATCATTGTTTAATTAACTGCATAATTGCCATGAATTGATGTGTGCAGAGCGTGGATGTACTGAGATGGTGTCATGGTTGCTGAACTTCGATCTGCATAAAGCTGGGCTGATGGAACTTGTTTACCGTCAAGATTTTGTGAGCAATTGTCTACTGTCATACTTTTGTGTGTAAATTGGGAGGTTTGTTAGACAGGTCCATCACATTACTATTTTGTTCTCTTGAGTGCACTCGGCCCATTTTTTTATTTGCTGAAACAGGGATTTCAGCAACGTCGTTTCAGCCAGCAACGCGGTAAAAATAAAAAACAACATTGAAACAGGGGTTGCTGAAACCGGGGTTTCAGCAATTCCGTTTTAGCAACGAGAAAAAAAATGGGAAAAAAAACTGAAACTGTATGTGCTGAAACTTCCGTTTCAACATCGTGAAAAAAAAACTGGGAAAAAAAATCTGAAACAGAGGGTGGCACAGAGGTTTCAGCAATTCCGGTGTCGAAGTGATGACATGAAAAAAACAACAATTATGTTTCAGCAACGCGGGAAAAAAAAATTAAAACAAGGGTTGTTGAAACCGAATGTGCTGAAACCCCCGTTTAAGCAACGCGGAAATATATATAAAAAAAACTGGAAAAAAAAAACAAAAAAATTGAAACATGGATTGCTGAAATCGTATGCGTTGAAACAAGAGTTTCAGCAATTCCGTTTTAGCAACGCGGAAAAAAAAACTAAAACAGGGGTTGCTGAAATCGTATGTGCTGAAATAGGAGTTTCAGCAATTCCGTTTCAACAACACGGGAAAAAAAAACTGGACAAAAAAACTGGGAAAAAAAATTGAAACAGGGATTGCTGAAACCGTATGTGCTGAAAAAGAAGTTTCAGTAATTCCGTTTCAGCAACTTTGGAAACGCGGCAAAAAAAAAACAGAAAAAAAAAAAAAATATTGAGGCTGGAGGGGGGCACGGGAGGGAGGGCACAGGGGCCAAGGGGGGCGGTGGATATTTTGCTAATATGCCACTTCAGACTTCAGACACTACCGCTAGAGAAAATATAGACCAATATATATATAAATAAATAAATAATGTGTTCTTAAAAAGGATATCCAGAGTATTTCTTATATATCATTATAAGGAAAGCCCAAGAGCAATGATGAGGTTGTTGCGCCGGATATACGGAGGTTACTAGGTTAGAGTCACTAGTATCTATACTATATATAAAAACACGAGTTTCCTTATGAACAGTAGCGAATTTAACAGCTGTCACTATTTAATTTGTTTAATATTTGGGCTTCTATCCAAATGGGCTCATCCTTTTTATTTGTTTAATGTTTGGGCTTCTGTTCAAATAGGCTTGACTTTAAACTTAAAAAGCTGTGTTTCTCATATCTTTCCGTCTCACCATCCACCATTCCAACTCATTCCACTTGAAGTCTTTCTTTTCTCTATTCTCTTATGTTTTAGACTTGCATTTAGTATCTATGATGTTTTGGATTTGGTTTCATTATATTATTAGGTGTTATTTGATCATTGACATATTTATACTATTAAATTTGAAAGTTATTATTTTTACATTAATTATGGAAAAGCGATCGCCTTTGCCTCTAAGGCACGCTATAGCGCTAGGCTGGTCCCATCGCTTTTCATCGCCTCTAGCTATTTTAAACACTGATCCGTACCTCTTACGAATATTTGATTGAAACCAAGCACCCTTTTTCTCTCTTTTGTATGACAACAATAACAACAACAAAAAATCCAGGGGTCGGCCTTAGGATCATCAGTCTTGAGCAAGCTTCTTAAGTTCACCATATTCGATGCTTTCACCGGAGCTATTGCTGCTGCTGCTTACGCTACTTATGGTTTTTTTCCATATTCCTTCTCTTTGTTCAAGCCGGTGTCTTATCAAAGTTCCGTTATTTCGATTCCAGTTATTAGATTTTTAGATTTTTCATTTGTTCAATGAAATTAAATCGAACATCCCAAGCTGTACGAATCTCCTATATGTTGTTTCTTCATTGTTCGAAGGGGTTTATATATTAAGATTTTGTGACCCTGCTAACCTATATTATGTTGTTTATTTGTCTTACTATTAGCAGCTTCTTCCTGCACATTATTGACTATTGTTTATTTGCATTTTGCATCATACACATCGGCAGAAGTGGATCAAAAGACAAAGGCATTTCGAGCCTCAGCAAATTATGATGTTGCCGAAGATAATGCATCAACTATTGAGATAGGCCTGCACATTGTGCATTGAATTAAATTTGTTTATCCTGCAGAAATTTCAAGTTGCTCTACATTCTAAAGCTATGAAAGGTTTGTTTTTCTATATGTTACTCCATGCCTTTTTATTTCTCTTAATTTGTTTTCAACTTTCTATTCATTAATTTGGAATTGGAATTGTGGTAATGGGGCTTTAGCTCTTTTATTAATCAGTTTTCCTAAATTTTAAGAGAGCCATGTTTGAGTGAGCAGCTTTTGATATTTAGGAGTTTTTTTCTTTTTTTCATTTGATTATATCTACCTTTACTTTTTTAAGTTCTGACTTGTGAGTAACTCTTTATTGTTATAGGATTTCACTGAACCCTCCTTAGATAAGCTTCTTCCAGATATGGAGATCCAGATGCAGAGTTTGTGTATTTTTAGAGTTTTAAATCTGTCTGAAACTTTAATCCACTCAGAAGTCAGAATGGAAAGTAATCCTTTGACTGGAACCATGCAACTTACCGATGTGTATACACAAATTAGTTTTAGAAAATGTTGAAGTCATCTGCGAGTTTGCAAACAAAACAACACCATAGCTTGAATAAATACTCTTCTATATTTTTTGTACAAGCAGAGCCATTACAAGTTAGATATTAATTTTGAATAATTATTTATTTGCCTTCACTATTATGCTATTATTGTATATATATAAACAAACTTTTACTCCGCGTGCGAAGCACGTGGCCGTCCAACTAGTTAGTGATAAAAATATAAGATGTTGGAGGTCAGGTTGCATTGGTTCGAACATGGTTGACAGAGGAGACCACCTTTTGCGCTTGTATATAGATGTGAAAATTTGGATCTTAGGAGCTACCTGTAGAGAAAGAGGTAGGTCGAAGAAAAGTTGGATGGCGAAAGTCATTCGCAATGACCTTACTCTCTAGGCCCTCGGGGTCAGGGAACAAATGACTATATATGGACAGAGACTACTTAAGGAGTATTTGAGCGGTGGATGTTTAGTCTTTTGTGCTATTTGTTTATGTTTCTATCTTCGCCAATAAATTTATTTTATTGTTCTTCTTACTTTATTGATGTTTCGCCTCCCGCATTCAGTTTTTCGTACTCGTTCTTTTTACCTTGATTATGAGTCTTTGGAAAATTAAAAAAAAAAAAAAAAGTGGTCAAACCTTACTTAATTGTAAAAAATATTGGATTGTTGTCGTTGTTGTATATCATTACAAGAAAAGCAAGTGTTTTCCTACACGTACATAACGCATGCAGATGCATTAAAAGCTCAGTATATATACCTAGGAGGACTCTATCATAAAATTGACATACGTAGTATTAATTATAAATATAAAAAAGTTATCCGATTGTTTTCTTATTCATTAGAGCATCATCAATTGTGGGGAACCAACCTCCCCAAGTCACTTTTTTATGCGATTTGGGGAACCCGACCATTGTGGACAACCTCCCCATTTTTCGGGTGCCTCAATATATTGGGAACCTTCCCAAATCCGAAACCAATTAAACGATGACACGTGTCAACTTAATAAATCATTTCTTTTTTTTCATTTTCCTTAATAGATTTTAATTGAAGACTAAAATATATTAACAATTTAATTAAAATATTAAAATTAATTATTAAGTATAATTATATAATTACATTAATAAATTTTTTTCAATGATTTAATTTATTTAAAATATTTAAAATTACTAAAATTAATTATCAAATATAATTAAAAATTTTAATTAATATTTTTTAGTTCTCGGATATATTAACAATTTAGTTTAAACTTTTTAAATTATTAAAAGTAATTAATAAATATATTTAATAATTAAATTAATAATTTTTTGAATTGTCAAATTTATTAACAATTTTGTTTAAATATTTTAAATTATTAAAAGTAATTAAAAATATAATTATAATATTATAATATAACTTATAGCAATATTAAATTAATATTTTTTTTGAAATTTCAAATTTATTTAAAAATATTTTAATTTATTAAAACTAATTATAAAATTAAAGAAAAAAAATTAATTAAATTTTAATATTGATAAATCAATTTAGTTTTTTAATATTTGAAATTATAGGAAAAATATAATGGGTATGAAAAAAGTGATAGAGATAGATTATTGGGGAATCTGACCATTGTGGGAAGGGGGAGTTGAATTGGAGAGGGTTGATAATAAAGTTAGTGAAAAGTGGGGTGGACGAATAAGAAAGGGGAGAGAAGTTTTGGGGAATCCGACCATTACTGATGCTCCTAGGACTTTAATTGTGAATCAAACTTGAAATAGTATGGAATCTAGAAAATGTAGAACCTTCATTCAATGACCAAGCTAGCTAGCTATCCAACGTTGACGTTAACCGCCAGTAGAAGATGACAACATCCGTAGTGCAAGCCCCTTGGAATTGTAAACCACCCCAAATCCCCCCATCATTTAATTTCTTGACTAGCAAGTCTTTCTACTTTCTAGATATCCATCTAATCAGAACCTCCAGTTCCACGTATCTTTTTTTGGAGGATCAATAAGCTTTTAACACTTGAGACTCGAGATTAAAGACGACTATTAATTATAAAAAAAATAATATGTACTATTAATAATGTCTGGATTTATTCTTGAAAAATCGAAATAAAAGAGTTTAATCAGGCTGCGGATAAAAAAAATAAAAATTCGGTCAACCCCCTTTGCAAACTTCGTCATCAATTACTTCACCTTCAATCTCCTCAGTCTCTCCTATTCCAAAATTTCAAACCTTCCATCCCTTTGGAACTCTCTCGACGTACTCCCTCTTAATTTCAATGCTATTATTAATAAGCTCTCAGCCCCTATTATTTTTTGCACACAAAACTAATCGAGTGTTAAAAACCCGCCCTAAATTCATCATAATTGATCGATGGGTTCCCTAATCGGACACGTGGCGCCCGGGTTCGGGTTTTTCGTAATCGGGCTATGGCACCTCTTCAACCACACCAAGCTCTTCCTTCTCAACGGTCACAAATATAGGTCGTTACCTTGGTTCCCGTGCAACGGTATCCTCCGCCACGTGGAGCTCTACCTCATCATGTTCGGCGCGTCGATGTCAGTCGCGATGGAGCTCTTCATCGGCCCCCAACGCCACACCCCCTTCGACCCCGACGGCACCATCCCCTCCAACCACCTCCACAACTTCGAGCACTCCTCCATCTCCCTCCTCTTCCTCGTCTACGCGGCCTCCGCCCTCGCCCTCGACGCGCTCTCCCCCACGCGCCGCCTCCACGCCGCCAGCGAGAAGCTCATCCAGCTGGTGGCGGGGCTGGCGTTCGCCCAGCAGCTCCTCCTCTTCCACCTCCACTCTGCCGACCACATGGGCGTCGAGGGGCAGTACCACTGGCTCCTCCAGCTCGTGATCGCCACGTCGCTCGCCACCACGCTCCTCGGGATCACGTGGCCCGGAAGCTTCGTTGTTAGCTACGCGCGTTCGCTGAGCGTGCTCTTCCAGGGCGCGTGGCTGATGGTGATAGGGTTTATGCTGTGGACCCCAGCGCTGATCCCTAAAGGGTGTTTTATGAACCTCGAGGAAGGACACACGGTGGTGCGGTGCGACGGCGAGGAGTCGCTCCACCGCGCCAAGTCGCTGGTCAACATCGAGTTCAGTTGGTTCCTTATTGGGCTCGCCGTCTTTGCGGTGTCGTTTTATTTGGTGATGATTTGGGCTTACGGTGTTGATGACGTGGAGTACTATGTTGAGGTGGATCAGGATGATGAGGATGTGGAAGCGCAGCGGATAGGCAAGTTTGTTGGTGAAACGATGCGTTTTAAGCATTTAGAAAACAACTCTGTCGCTGTGATTGACCATATGGAAAGGTAGATGATAAACCGGGCCATTTTAGGTAAAATTAAGGTGTGTGATTTTGTATGTTTTTTAATCTCTTTTTTGATGTTCCTTACACGGGTGAAATTGCAACAAATGTAGTTTAGAAAGTGAAATATTTGTTGGTTTTTTATAATTTAATTAGGTGGCGTATGGACATTAAATTAGCGTAATGAAGGTAGGAAACTTGTACTCTGTTTGGATTTGTACAAAGGAACTAAGGAAGCGTACGGGTCACGGGTGTCAGAAAAAAGAAAGAGAATAAAATAAAAAAATTCAAGTTTCTTTCAACCCAGAAAAAAATCAACCTATATATTTTATTTTGATACGGAACGGGTTTGGATTATTTACAAGGTCAATTATATCTGGGTGATGTTAAACTCGACTGGATTGATTCGGTAGGGCTAAATACATGATGGTATGGAAGACACGAACAACCTACAAATCCAATAAGTTATATTTCAAAATCAATTGACGATAAGAGGAGAAGTATATCAATCTTATATGGAAAATTTCCAATGGTGCCCCTGATACTAATGCTATTCCAGTTGGTGTCCCATAGTTTTATTTTTTTTTCGGATGGTGTCCTTCAACTTACTCAGAATTCCGCCCTGTGCCCCTAATACCATGTAACCCTTAAACTCCGTTTGTTTTAGTAAAAGAAAAAGGAAATTAAATATCCTTCTTCAACCTTCGGCTCAACCCGCCTGCCATGGTTGTGCCGCATGTGAGCTCGAGCCACCTTCCTCTGCCGAGCAACCTTCCTCTGCCTCCTTGTCCTAATCTGCCATCAGCGATCCCAAAGCGACGATACAGTGAGGTGAACGGTGACAAACGACACCGCCAATCTCAACTCTAGTTTCACACAAAAAAAAAAACTCAAATTTCACCCATCCTTAAGGTTAATCATGAAGAACAAAAGAGTATAAGATTTGTAGACTGTAGGCCGAGGTTCTCAAAGTAATCAACAAATTCGAACAACAATCCATCAAACCTCAAATCCAGAATTTAGGTTTCATAAACTCTAACCCTCGAATCCGAAAAATGCAAGCACTTTCCATAGAATTTGAAAGTCATAAGAAGTAATTGAAACATCTATAAGTCGAGATTCATCAACATTTACATGAACAAGCCACAATCGGTTCGAATCGAAGCCAAAATTGCTCAAATTCGCATTTGAGCAATTGAAGTGGGGGCGTACAGTCGGCTTAAGCCATAATCGGTTCCAGAAATTAAAGAGGGGGCGTACAATATACAAAATTTCCCTACGTGCTTCTATTGCCTACCTTCTACTTTTACAGGAGCTGAATTTTCCAGTAACGGGTGGCTGGCGACGATTGGCGACTCGAAAAGATGAAGAAGAGGACATTTTCGGCCAACGATAAGACTCAGATGTTGTTTCAACCTAAGCTAGGGATTCGAATTGAGCAAGAGGCAAAGTGGAAGCTATGGTTTCTTCTGAGAAAATTGAAATCGCGAGATCGGAAGCGGACAAGAAACTAGATCTAAGCAAGGCGAAGAGGAAAGAGAAGAAGGCTGATGGAGAGTCGACAGAGCAGATCAATGGGGATGATGGTGTTCGAAACAGTCTGCAAAGTTTGATTTGAAGAGGAACTTCCTGGAATTAGCGGCAACCAAGCATTCGTTTGAGGGGAAATAACGAAAAGCGACCGAGTTCCGTCCAGAAAGATGACAAAGATGACATTTTTCCTTTTTTGAAATAAAAGAAACGGAGTTAGGAATTGTAGGGGATTGGGGCACGGGGTGGAATTTTGAGAAAGTTGAAGGGTACCATCCGGAAAAAATAAAACTATGAGACACCAACTGGAATAGCATTATATAATTTCAGGGGTACCATCCGGAATTTCCCATCTTATATATATCTTGTTCATGATATCTTAGGGGTCGTTTGGTATCGATATCTAGATATCAAGATATCGATATCGATATCGGGTGATATCTTTGGTATCTTGATATCAAGATATTGGTATCGGTATATATCAAGATATCGATATCAAGCGATATCGATATCAAGTGATACCTCTCAAAAAATCAGTATATCAAAATAGGTCAAATTTGATATCTAGATATCAACTGATATCGATATCTATGTGTTACCAAACACAGATATCAGATATCACTTGATATCAAGTGATATACTATGGATACCAAACACTAGATATCGATATTTAATCATACCAAACACTAGATATCAGATATCGGGGGCTGATATCCGATATCTGATATCTAGATATCAATACCAAACGACCCCTTAATATTTTCAGTGTACGTCGACCCCATTTTCTAACAATTAAGATGTACAAACTTATCTACTACTATTCTAAAGAAAGACATGATTGGTTTAAGATGTCTATTTCACTCGCACCATTTTTTAAGTTAGATGCGGGTGTAAAGTTTACGGATGATAAAACATGACTAGTGTTGGAGTAATAATTTTCACCCATAATACGCCTCATTTCCACCTCTATCTGATACCCTTAATCGAGTTTATAACAATGCAATTCTCTCTCTCGATTTCAATTTGGTGTAGCTCGAAGTCCTTCGCATGACTTTATGAATGATCAAAGCTTCAACTTTCAAGGTTTGTATTTTTTCCATGTACGCTTCTCATAACTAATTCATCTTTCTTTCTTTTTTCATACGTAGCCATTGGACCCATTAGAATATAGGGATGGGAAATTCGAACTAATAATCTAATGATCGATCATTACGTGTCATCCTTATTAACTAAGTTAGTAAGACTCGACTCATAATTTAATTTTAGAAATCATTGTCTTTTTTTTTTTTTTTTTTTTTGAAACGGAAATAATTTGACCATAGGGCTAGGCCCTATCAGCCAAGAGCATCCTTGCGGATGAGACTACGCAATAGAGAATCATCAGGCAACATAGATCCATTTGAAGCAGTACTGATACGTGATAGACGGTCAGCCACTTGATTTGCTTCTCGGAAAACATGACGAATCTCAACAGAACCAAAGAAACCCAGTGAGACTAGACTGTCTGAGACAATCATTTCAGAGTCTCCAGTAGGCTTCCCCACACCTTTTAGACTTTTGATAATAGTTGAGTTATCTCCTTCAATTATCAATTTTGTAATTTTGAGGTTCTTTGCAGCTAACAGACCATACCAAAGTCCCAGACTTTCGCAACCGCACACTGAATTAATCGGGGATGATCCTGAACCACAAAAGATAGGAGAACCCTGAGAATCACGAATGATAAATCCAAAGGTTCCCCCATCAATCTGAGATAGAGAACAATCGAAATTCAGTTTGTAGCTGTCATTTGGCGGTGGTTCCCACTTGGTTCGTTTTCTTCTGGATTGGACTTTCGGTTGCTTATCTTCTTTCGTTTTTACAATTTTTCCTTGTGAGATATCGTTTGTTTGTGTGGTTGTCCAGATAAATTTTTGATCTTTTTTAAAGGATAAAATACGTCTAACGTCCGGGCTTATTTGATCAAACAGTGTTTTGTTTCTGAAGTACCAAACTCCCCACCAGACAAAAGCCAGGTCTTCAAAATTGTTTTTCCCAATTGTATGTTTTATATCCCATATTGTGTCATTTAAACTGTTCCCTTTAATGAAACATCCGTGGATCTTCATGTAGGCACCCGGGTTATTTGCTATAATGGTTTCCTTAGTGATAGGACAATCCCATAATAGGTGGTTGAAATCCTCATAGCAGGAATCGCAGTGTGGACAATCAGTCGGAATTCCCATCCTACGAGAGGCTAGCTTAACAGCCGTGGGAACTCCATTTCTAAGGATTTTCCATAGAAAAGATTTTATTTTGGGCGGCACATCCAGGTCTCATATCCAGCTTATATTTGATCTTGTATGGTTTTTGTATTTATGTATCATCTCTATTGCAGATTGGGTCGAAAACCAGCCATTTTTGCTCCATTTCCAATAAAGTCTATCAACATGAATATTTTGTGGTATTGGTATTGTCTTTATTTTTTCTATTACGTCATTTGGTAGTATGTTCTGTAATTTTTCCTCTAACTTATCTTGATCCCAGGTTTTATTATCTTTTAGGAAAAATTTTATGTTTGTAGATTCATCGATTTGTTGTGTATTTGGGACTAATGATTTCAGAGGTGATGATCCCAACCAAAGATCATTCCATAAGTTAATAGCTGAACCATCCCCAATGGACCATTGGAGACCCTTTTTAAATAAAGGTATTAGTTTTATTAACTGCGCCCATTGCCACGACGAGCCACCATGCTTTTGATAATTTAGGATACTGCTACTTTTTAGGTATTTTTCTTTGATTAAGATAGCCCACGGACTAGTGGGTTCTGCTAGTACTTTCCACAATAGTTTTAGTTGTAGCGCTTTGTTCATATCCTTTGAACCGCGGAGACCAAGTCCGCCATTTGCCTTTGTTTTACAAACATCAAACCAGCTTATTAGGGGTTTGTGATTCGGGCCTTTGTTCCAAAGGAAATTCCTATTGATTCTATCTAGTTCTGTGTGGATTGATTTTGGCAGCATAAAGCACTGCATTATATGTAGTGGTTTTGCTGAAAGCGTTGTTCTGATTAGAGTACATCTGCCAGCTTGAGAGAGGCAATTTGCTTTCCATTTGTGCATTTGAGATTTAGTGTTTATTAGTAGGTCTTTGAAATCATCTTTCGTAGCTCTTCCCTCTATGATTGGGCAGCCCAAGTAGCAACCCAAATTGGGGGTGTGGGCTATTTCTAGTTCATTCCGAATAAGATTTTTTTGAGTGGTTAAAATGTTCTTGGAAGTTTGAAATTGGGACTTGTGTCGGTTAACTCGTTGCCCAGACATCGCCGTATATTCTTTTAAAATTTGATTCACTTGGTCACAACCCGTTTGTGTAGCTGAGGCAAAAATAACAATGTCGTCGGGAAAGGCTAGGAATGGAATTTTGGTTCCACCGCGTGTTAGTTTGATGCCTAGGTGGCTCTGTGGTTTTAGTGATTCGTTAAGAAGACCCCGAGATAAGATTTCTGATATTATTAAGAACAGATAAGGGGATAGTGGGTCCCCTTGGCGTAGACCCCTTCTTGGAATAAATATGTCCGTGGGTTCATTATTTACTAAGACCGAGTAGGTGACCATTGTTATACATTCTTTGATCCACCCCGTGAATTTGGCTGAGAAGCCGAATTTTATCATAATAGAGAGAAGAAATTCCCAGTCCACCATGTCGAAAGCTTTTTACATGTCGAGCTTGACCGCCATCCAGCCCGTGTTACCTTTTTTCTTTGAGAATGAGTGGAAAATTTCGTTTGCAATTAGAATGTTATCTTGTATTGATCTCCCCGTTGAGAACGCACTTTGTAGTGGATTTGTGAGTTTGGGTATGATTTTTTTTAATCTTGATGCTATTACTTTAGAAATAACTTTGTATGTTGTTGAACAAAGGCTAATGGGTCTGTAATGGGATGTTGTTGTTGGGTTGTCTATCTTTGGTATTAGTGCGATAAATGTGTGATTTGTTTGTTTTAGAATCCGTCCACTAAGGAAAAAACTCTTGACTGCTTTGATTACCGAGGGTTCTACAATATGCCAGTATTTTTTGAAGAAGCCCGCAGGGAAACCATCAGGTCTCGGTGATTTGTCATTAGCAAGGCTGAAAACCGCATTTTTTATTTCCGAGTTTGTTACCTGTCGAGTAAGCCAGTTGTTGTCTTCGTTTGAGATTTCATTTCCTACATAATTGAGTAAGTTACTTGGTATTGATTGCCTTGCTTGTGGTGTATATCTTTCGTTGAAGTCATGTTTTACTAAATTCCTTATATCTTCTTCTTTACTGAGAGTTATACCAGCCGTAGTTTGTAGTTGTTTTATTATATTTCTGTTTCGTCTACCAGTTGCAATTTTGTGAAAGTATTTTGTGTTTGCATCGATCGATTTGACATGTATTCTTTTGGCTCTTTGCCCCCAGTATTTTTGTTGATAATTTAGTAGAGATGTATGTTTTGATGTTAGCCTTTTTATTTTGGTGTCTATATCATGGTTATACCCATTACAAAGAATGTTTTGTAGCTCTAAAAGTTGTGATTCTACTTGTTTTATTTGGCGAAAAACGTTTCCAAAGGTTACGTTGCTCCATATCTTACTTTTTTGTTTTAGTTCCTGGAGTTTTTTTGTTAATTTGAATAGCTGCGAGCCAGGGGAATCTAGCCTCCAAGCAGATCGAACAATAGTTTCATAGTCCGGTCTTGTTGTCCAAGCCATTTCAAATTTAAAAGGTTGCAATTTTGGTTTTTGGTTATCCATTAGGTCTATGGTGATCTGCGCATGATCAGATTTCAAGAAGGCGTGATTTTTAGTGCATAGGTTTGGGAAGTCTTTCAGAATCGAGTGGCTGATTATTGCACGATCTAACTTCTCAAAGATGTTATCGTTACCCTGCTCACGTTTCCTCCAAGTGAATCTATTTCCATTAGTTGGGGAATCAACTAGGTTGAAGTGCTAATAATATCTTGTAATCTTGCGAATCTGTTGGTCGAAGGAGTTCTACCTCCTAATTTATCTTTTGGTTCCAGTATTTCATTTAGGTCCCCCAACACAATGAGCGAGTCTTTGGAATTGCGGATGTAATCTGAGAGTGTATTCCAAAATATTTTTTTTTCATTTGCATAGGGTGTAGCGTAGACAAATAAGATTTCAATATTGATGTTAAGAGCTGTGTTGGTATAGTCTGCTTGAATGATACGGTCAGTGTGGCTTCTAATGGTAAATGTTTCATTTTGTAGGTGAGCTTCCTTCCAAAGCAGGCATAGACCCCCTGACAGACCATTTGATGGACAAAAGAAAATTCTGTCAAACCCTGGTTTCCTCCAGCATTTCTCCGGCGGTGGGTTTGATAATTTTGTTTCGGCTAACATTAACACTTTAATATGATCTGATTTAGTAGTGGATTCAATATGAGTCCATACGTTCTTTCTACTAAGACCTCTAACATTCCAGAAGCTGAATTTCATATTAAACATATTGGGGGTGTTCGGTTCCTTGGAGAGTTAGAACTATACTTATATCTTTGCTGTTTATCGAGTTTGTTTGCATTATGTTCGGATTAGCTTCAGTTTTGTAAGTAATTTGTGGCTTTAATGTTGCCTTCACGGCTGGAGGGCACCATGAACCACTAGAGTGATCTATTTGAAGAGATTGTGGTTTTAAATAGCAGCTTGACAGTGTTTGATAAGGGAAAAAAATTTCCATAACCTGTGTGTTGATAATGTTGACCGGATCTGATCTGGGATAACAAGCTATCAAATAAACATGAGTAACTTTAGCTACTGATTTATAATACCTTTTGATAAAGGAAATAGGAGAGAGGGTTATGTGAGATAATGATTCAAAGTAAAGTGTCCACATATACTTTACAAGTAACATAAAGAGTATCTTTTTGATGTATTTTCCCTTTGCTAAGAAACAAACCAAAGAAAGTTTTATAAAACGGAATGATTTAAACAAGCCAGGAGACAAAGCTTGCAGTTTATGTGATATAAGAAGAAATAGATAGCTAGTGAGCCAGCATAGATCACTGAATGAAACAGCAAAATGTAAGTCACTAAGATAGATATATTTGGTGATTTGGTTTACACAAAAAAGACACAACAGACGAGAGAAGCAAACCAGACAGTAGCACTTGTGGATCAATTTTGTCATAGCTGGTGCTGCTTTATTGTTAGTTTCATCCTCTAGGATCCATTTGGTTTTACTTGTCCATGCTGTTGCTGTGTGATTTATGCTTTCACCAAATTGTTTCCCTCTGGTTCTACTTTTGAGCTCCTGATTCCAATTTGCATTGTCTGATAACTGCATATATTGTGAATCATAAGATTGCTCGAGAGAAGGACTCCCTCGAGCAAGGTTAGTAGAGTATTCAGTAGTGTGCTTGCAAGAGAGCAAATAATTATCAAGTTTAGTAGAGTGTTCAGTAGTGTGCTTGTAAGTAAGAGAAAAATTATCAAGTGTGTTGGATTTAGTAATTCTGAGGCAAAGTTGTAGTGTCTCACAGAAATGCAATAAAGCATATAAAGTATTAGTAATCCTAATGCTCTTGGTTTTATTCGGATCGAAGTGCAATAGACTAGTAGGAAATCTAGAGTGATTTTTATAGCTGATTTTTGTATAGTATTCTCCTTGGCAAAGCCCTACACAGCCAAGCAATCCAGAATATAAGCAATAAGTAATTGATACTAAGTAGTATTTGTTTAAAGCAATATTTTTTTGGTAAAATTTTGGCAAATCCTTAAACTGTTTGAACAAAAGCCAATAGTGTAAGACATATAGCAGATAATCCAGTTGAGTCCAACAAATCAGATGTACTTCATAATATAGATTTTCATTAATTTTAAAAGATAGGATGCAAGCATCAAATAGGATAACATTGATAGAAACACACAATCTAGAGAGCCATAGCCTTGAGCAGTCAATGCTATTACAGCTAGAGTACTTTGAAATCCAACAGATTTGAAGCTTGATAAAATACCAACCAAGATTTTGCCAAAATATAGGAGTAATTTGGTAAGCAAAAGCTACTTGAATTATTCCAAAAGGTGATGTAGGTGTGCTGCATTCATCACAGAGGACCCATGGGCTAGGTCTGGATGTCCCAATGCTTGCCAAAATCTTGTAAATCATAAAGTTACACTTTGTTTTTGCCCCTCTTCAGGTCGGAGCAAGCCGTGTCTTCATCCCCACCCACAACCTTCCTTTTGAGAGAGCCAGAGGTAGAAGAGTCCTTCAGTGGAGCATCAGATGTGGTCAGCATCTTCATCAAAGATGTGTTGGATTGGAGAGAGTGAAACGAAGGCTCAGATAACAGGTCAATCTGGTTATCAGCCATAGGTTCTTCAAGCAGGTAGCAACCTTCCTCATATTCTCCACCAAGTAAATCATCCTCTTCATATTCATAGAGAAGGCAGGGAAGTATCTCAGATTCCACCTCGGCTCCAATCTCATTGAAAATCTGTGGGTTAGGGAGTGGATAGGCTGTCTCCATTGGATCATCATCAGAGGTTCTTGTGTTTCCAGCAACTGGAACCAATGGTGGCTCAGAGCTAGTGTTAGGATCAGTAGAGGGATCAACAGATGCAGAGGTGCTAGGCAACCCAACCCCAATAGGGCCTACACTGAAACCAGCTGCAGGGATCCACCCTGCAGGGTTACCAGAGAGGCTAGCCAGGTAGGGAGAGGGTGCAGTAGGACCAAATTCAGCAGCAATTGGCTTTACACCTGAATGGGTAGGAACAGAATGGGAGTCAGGGAGGGTGGCAGATTCTGTTGGGGACTTGGAACCAATAGATGAATTAGAGGAATTGGAGATGGCCTCAAAAGCAATGGCCACACCACCCCTAGCAGTCAGGTATGGCTTATTTCCAAATGCATGAATAGGGTTGGGAAGTTTTAAGATTTTTCCTTTTTTTCCCATGGTAGACTAGCCCTCACCCATAGCAGGCTTGGGAATCATATTGTTTGGCTTTTTTATGGTAACTTGGATTTGTTTTGGTTTGGGAATGAAGTTTTGGCAGTGATTAAACACATGGTCCTGGCCCCCACAGTTTCCACAACCTTCAGGAAACTCCTTAAACCAAATTATATGGGCAGACACCTCATTTTTGTTTACTGGGATAAGGATGGTATTGGATACAGCAAGAGCAAGGTCAAGATTAATGCAGATTCTTGCATATCTAGCACTAGGGTCGATTGTGGGATCAGATTTGATGAAAGTACCAAACTGGTTTTTTTCAATGATGAGTGCAAGGGCACCAGGTTTTTTGTAGGCCTCAGGAATGGATGTAATCCTCACCCACATATCAATAGCAGAAGTATTCTCAGAAATAGGGTCAAATGAAACATTCCAGTGCCTAAGAATGATAAGTTGGCCATAAATATGGAAAGGTCGGGCTTCCCAGACCATGTAAAGATCGTTTGGGTCAGAAAATCTTACCTCGAACCAGTGGTTAGGGAGCTCCACGATCTGAAGATCCCCAGAAATCCCCTTCCAGTCGAAATTGAGTTTAGATTCTAATTTTTTGAAATCTATAGGAGCACCAAAGGCCCGCCCATAGAGCCTAGCATTGGTTGAGAATCGGTATTGTGGTTGAAATTGTTGTAATTGGGTGAAGAAAGAGTTGAGATCAAGCTTCCCCTTACCTTTGTCACTTTTCAGTGGCTTGGTAGGGTTAGCCTTTTTGTGGGGTTTTTTGGGTGTCGGTGAATCCTCAGAGAGGATCCCCTTCCCTTTGGTTTTGGTTTTTTTGGGTGTCGGTGGATCCTCAACGAGAATCCCCTTCCCTTTTCCAATTTGGTTAGTTTCCATAGAAAAGGTGTAGAGCAGATACCAATAATAAGAACAGAATACAGAGAGAACAGAGAGGTTTTGGTAGATAGCAGCAGAAAATAGAAGCAAAGAGATAGATGAGAGAGTGACATTTAATGTTGAAGCACAATTGCTTAAATAGAGCATGCTAAAGAACCACCACAGATGCAGACAATCAAGTCTAGGAAGCGTCTGAATGTTTGAATAACGATAGAAGAGAATAGAACCATACCTGTCATAGGGAAGTAGCAAACCCAGAAGGTGATGAGGGATTAGTCGTTGACCCTTGTCCAAAAACGCAGAGCCATACCCCGCAAGCGTCTTGTTTTTGTGATTTTATTCGTTTTCGGCCTTATTCTCTTTTTTTTTTGTGGCGTATTGGTTTTAATTTTTATCATGTTTTCCAATTTCTCTCCATGATATTTTTTTCTTCCAATTATTGTACGTATGTTGTTTGTATTGTAGGAATTGCTCTATGTTTTTTTTAATAGACGACTCTTATTATTGGTCGAAAAGTAATTTATTTATGTGATACCATGATGATCCACTTCAATGACAATCAAGATTTCTTTTTTCCTCTTTTCTTAACTTATACCCCAATTCTACCATTAGGTCTCCTAAGTTTTTAGGGCTGTGGTCCAAGCTTCTCATTGTTTTTAAATAGACTCATTACTTGGTTTATGTTAGATTGATCAAAGAAGCTAGCTAGAGTGCTTGCAAAAGATACAACCAAGGGGTAACGCTACCACTTTTTTTTGTGCTAACCTTGTTTTTGTTTTTGAGCAAGCTAAGTGTCGATTTTTCAAACCTAGTTAAACTTGTCTTGTGCTAGTGTTGCTCTATTGACAATGAGGTCCATGACACTCCTATGGTAAACCAACCATGTCTACTAGGCCACCAACCTATTCTATTTTTGTGTCCGAGAAACTTTTTTAGATAATAATCCAAGTAGAACTCGACTAATGCTATTCTGTATTCGATCTCGATCTTTCCATTTTTTGTTGTGATCAATATACTTGCTAACCTTCTGACTTACAATACAATAGTATCACATGTTATTGTAGATTAGGGTTGGGCATCCGGTCTGGACCGGACATTCCGGTCCCGGTCCGATCCGATGGACTGGAATTTTTTGAAACTTGGACCACGGATCGGACCGGGACCGACATATATGGTCCCGGGTTTTCCGGTCCGTGGACCGTTAGGACCGTTTAGACCGGAAACTAGATCTGATTATTATTTATTTTTATTTTTATTTTTTGTAAATTGTAACTCTTGAGTCCTGTTTAATAAAATTTAAGTTCATCCTAGATCTGAAAATTAAAATTTCTTCTACAACATAACACAAAACTAGATCTAAAAATTTTAGATTACAAAATGAAATTTCTATAAACCTAGATCTGAAAACGCGTAGAGGGCAAATGGAAACTGGAAAACCTATTTTGGCCACAAAGAACGCGCCTGCGCGTGTAACCCCCCTTCCCCCAAATTCCCAAACCAGAAACCCTAGATCTAATCCAATCGAAAAAAAATCTGGAGAAAATCCCCGATAATCTTCCTGCAAATTTATCCTCTAGGATCTCCAATCATCAAAACAAGCATGGCCCTCCCAAATCCAAGCCCCTTACCTTCTGGTTATGGCACAAAAAATGGAAATTCAGAGGAGGTGGAGTGTGGTGTGAGTTTCGGCCTCCTCCTGGCTTTTGCCTCTCCCAATTTCATCCATGGGAAACCTCGACTACAATCATTACTGATTCAATCGCCTCCCTCTCTCTCGACCCTCTCTGGCGACTGACGAGATTTGACGAGCCATCTAATCGGCGTGGTCTTCTTCGACTTCGCAAGCCTGGCACCCCAAATCTGGACTTCAGAGCTTCCATTTGCCATCATTGGTTGCTGGGTGGGACGGCTCCCCAGAGCTCTTCTTTGGCTCTTGGCAGGTATGGCTCTATTCCCCTCAATTTGGTTTTCCTGTTGCTTTCTGGATGTGCGAATTCACACAATTTATTTCTTGCTTGCGCCCTCTATTTAAACCTCTGTGTTCTTACATTAAATGCCCACACTACTGCTTCTCTGTTCTTGTTCTTCACTGCTCTTTACTACTCTCCTTCTCTGTTCTCTAAGTTCTGCTATTTGCTCTTGCAACCTATCTGTCTTGCTCCTATGGAGTCAAACAAAACCAATAAAGGGAAGGGGATCCTCTCTGAGGATCCACCGACACCCAAAAAGAACCAAACCAAAGGGAAGGGGGTCCTCTCTGAGGAACCACTGACACCCAGAAAATCTCACAAGAAACCAAAAGCTCCTAAGCCACTGAAAAGTGACAAAGGGAAAGAAAAACTTGATCTCAGTTCTTTCTTCAACCAACTCCAGCAATTTCAACCACAATACCGATTTGAAACCAACTTTAGGCTCTATGGGAGGGCTTTTGGTGCTCCCATAGATTTCAAGAAACTGGAATCCAAGCTCAACTTCGATTGGAAAGGCTTATCTGGGGATCTCCAAATTGTAGAGCTACCAAACCATTGGTTTGAGGTGAGGTTCACTGACCCAACTGATTTACTTATTATTTGGGAAGCTAGACTCTTTCATGTCTATGGCCAACTAATTATCTTGAGGCAATGGTCTGATGCTTTTGACCCTATAATTGAGAACACCTCTACCATTGACATGTGGGTTAGAATCACCTCCATCCCTGATGCATACAAGAAACCTGGTGCTATAGCTCTTATCATTGAAAAAAAACAAGTTTGGAACCCTCATTAAAACTGATCCAACAGTGGATCTTAGTGCTAGATATGCTCGAATTTGCATTAACCTAGATCTTGCCCTCCCTATGTCTAACACCATCCTCATCCCTGTCAATCAGCTAGAAGTTTCTGCCCACATCATATGGTTTGAAGAGTTCCCTGAGGGCTGTGGAAACTGTGGGGGTCAAGACCACTTCTTCAATCATTGCCCCAACTTTATTCCCAAACCAAAGAAATTCCAAGTCATTATTAAGAAACCAAGTAACATGATCCCCAAACCTGCTATGGGTGATGGCTGGGCTACCATTGGGAAGAAAGGGAAAACTATAAAGCTCCCTAACCCTATCCATGCTTTTGGCAACAAACCTTACTTATCTGGTAGGGGTGGTGTGGCTATTGCATTTGAAACCATTTCAAATTCCTCAAACTCATCTATTGGATCCAAATCCCCAACTGATACTACTACTCTCCCTGACGCACCAGCTGGCCCCAATTTTTCCGGTATAGTGCCACCATCTACTGTGCAGGTTGGTCCAGGCACTCCACCCTCTTTGGTTAGCCTCACTGGTAGCCCTGCAGGCTGGGTTCCTGCAGCTGGCTTCAGTGTTGGCTCAGGGAGGGTTGGACTGCCTGGCTCCTCTGCCTCTGGTGCTCTCTTCACTGAGCTCCCATCCAGCTCTGAACCAATTGTAATTTCAGACTTTGAAAATAATAAAACCTCTGATTATGATCCTATGGAAGCTGCCTACCCTCTCCCCAACCCACAACACTTCAATGAGATTGGAGCTGAAGTTAATTCAGAGATCCTTCCTTGTCTCCTCTATGAATTTGATGAGGATGACTTGCTTGGTGGAGACTATGATGAGGGCCACTACTTGCTGGATGAACCTATGACTGATCATGCTGATTTGGTATCTGAACCATCCTTTCACTCCCTCCACTCAAACACATCCCTGATGAAAATGCTCACCACCTCTGATGCTCCACCAAAGGATCCCTCTACTTTTGGCTCTCTCAAAAGGAAGGCTGTGGGTGGAGATGATGACACGGTTAGCTCCATCCTGAAGAGGGGCAAAAACAAAGAGTAATCCATGGTATACAAGCTTTTGCCAAGCAATGGGATTACTAGGCCTTACCCATGGGTCTGCTGTGATGCTTACTGCCTACACTCATCACCTTTTGAGAATAAACTTCTATCTTTTGCAAAATTTTCAAGTCCTATTTTTTGGCAAAAACTTGATTTGTATTTTGGCAATCCTAGAGCCACCTTGTGTTTGTTTATTTTCAAATTCTCTATCCATGTAAGCTGTTGGTTATGTTTCCCTGGGACCTTCATGTACCTTGCTCTTATTGTCCCTAATGATTGTAATATATCCTTGCTAATGAATCAAAATCTATATTATGAACCTCTTTGCTATCTCAACATGTTTTTATGGCTATTTACTAACCAGTTTTCAACATTATTACTCATAAAAGGGCCACAAGCTCTTCATTACTCGACCTCAGTAGACTACCACCACTGCACTGTCACCCCTAGCATAAACCTGATTTCTCATACCCATGGAGTTTGGCATCCTGACCTTTATGAGCTCTTACAAAAATTAAATGCTAAATATCTAAACTCATACTTTAGCTACTCTAAATTCAACTGCCATAATAGCCAGAAGAGCCTAATATTAGAACTGTTCTTAGCCCTGCTTCAAATTAGATTACAAATTCACAAACACTTAAATTATAAAATAAACAACTCTGATTTTCTATCCACTGTAAAACAAGAAAATTATATAAGGCACCAACTATATCTTGACTTACATAATATAATACCTACAATATCAAGGCATTTGTTTAGCTATCCTTACTGGTACATATTTAGCTGCTGTATATGGGACCCCAGTGACCACCCCTTTTCACTCGTTTATGCTTATACACTTGATTGCAGCTTATCTCAAATCATATATCTGTGTAACTGCATATATGAATGTATTATTTACCAATATATATGAATGTATTATTTACCAATTTATTCTATACTTATAAGATCTCAAATATCTGTCTAACAAGCCTTTCACAAAATAGCAGCTTCATTGTTGATTCTTATCATTCCTGCTGTGCTGTATATAATTTTGGTCCTATTCTTTCCTGGATTAAGTGTTTTGACATCTACCATACAGAACCCTTACTAAATTACCTTGTTGCTGGTTCTCAGGCTTCCCATTACAACTGTTCAATAACCCTATCCCAGTACAAGGACCCATTCTCTCTGTGCTCAGCCATGCTAACATATGATCCTAAACTGAATCACTACACTATATATGTTATCACCAATCAACCATATCTGTATAACTATATATATAAATGTAGTATTTACCAAATTACTCTAGCTTTGTTTATGAAACAAAATTTATGTTATGAATCTCATTACTATCTAAATATGCTCTTATGGCTCTTTGCAATTCAATTCTCATTCCTATCATTTATAAGAATACCACAGAATCTGTACTAATTAGCCTCTGTTTACCACCATCACAGTACTGTCACTCCCACTATAACTCTTAATTTTTCTAAAAAAGAAAAGTGGTTTCTGGACCCTGGTGAACTCCTTCTAAAGCTAAATGCCGACCACCTAAACACATACTATAATTGCTCTAAATCCAACTGTCATACTACCTATAAAAAGCAAATGCCACAACCCTTCTCAGCCCTGCTGTCAACTAGATCACAACTTCACAAAACACATACTATATCTTGGCCCTTGTTTAGCTACTTTTACTTGTGCATTTTTGGCTGGATAAGTATTCACAGAGGTCACTTTTTATCAATTATTTATGGTTCTACATACGCTAGCGTCAGAGCTTTAAATCTTAACTCTAGTGCTGCATCAAATTATGTTTTTAATTACCACCTGAATATTTGGATTGACATCTACCATGGTGACCTCTTGCTTAAGTTCTCTATTACTAGTTCCCTAGCATCCTCTTACTACTGTTTAAGAACCATATACCTGTGTAACTGCATATATGAATGTATTAATTATCAACTTGCTCTATCCTTGTGTAGGAATCAAAATTTAGATTGTGAACTTCCCTTCAATCTAGACATGTCCCTATGGTTCTTTGCTAACCAACTTTCACTTTCATCACTTATAAGAATGACACAAAACCTGCACTACTCGACATATGTATACCATCATCACAGCAATAGCAATGCCACTATAAACCTTGCATGCTCTAAACATGGAAGTTGGTATCTAGACATTGGAAAATTCTTACTAGAGTTATATGTTGGTCACCTAATAACATACTATAACTGTTCCAAATCCAGCTGTTTAACTACCCAAACCAATTTAATTTTACAACAACTTTCAAGCATTTTGTCTAGCAATTTTCACAAGTGCATGATCTATATTATAACCAATATAGACTCTCTTTCTAACCCAAAACAAAAACATTGCATTAAACACCAAACTACTCATACAGATTGGGCAAAAAATTCCACCTCTCTTCGCTGGCTTATTATGGACCTGAATAATATAGCTCCTATTTTATCTTTGCATTTGAGTAGCTATCCTTACCTGTTCCTTATTTGCTGGCCTAGGGCTCCTAGAGGTCACCTGTTCTCAACTCTCTATGATTCTACATCTAATTGCACCATATTTCTAATCACAAACCATAACCCGTGTTATGTACAATGGGTTTGCCAAAGCACGAATTTACTACTTATTACCAAGGAATTATCCTCTAGACCTTGGGAATTGGCAAGCTATCTTTACTTGTGCATCTCCTGTTGTTGGCTTAGGGGCCCTAGTGGCTTCCTCTTTTCAACACTCTATGCTTCTACAACTGCTTGCATTCTCTTTCTAGTTGCAAATCAAAACTCATATTATGACTATGAGCTTTACCAGGGCATGTTTTCATTGCTGTTTACTAATAAGATCTCCAATCTATTTCTATCAAGGCAGCCTAAAAACCATAAAAACTTCACCACTGATACAAGTCATAACTTTAGTGCTAGACCTCATTTTAATCTTACTTACTACTTGAAGGTGCACTTTGACATTCACCATGAAACTCTATCATCAAGATTCTTAACTGCTATTTGCTTATTGTTTAAAACATATTTGTATAACTTCATATATGAACTTATAATATATCATCCTACTAATCTTGCTCGGGGGAGTCATTCCCTCGAGCAACACGCTTATTTGAATACTCTGCAGATTCTGCCTCGGCTAGGCTGGTCTCTTGGCCCCTCCTTTGGTGGATTCTGGTTTCAAACTCAAGGAATACTCACACAAAGGCTCCCAACACTTCGGATTTGGATCCAGGGTATCCATAAAAAAGACAGCTACACCAAGCAGCACCATACCTTAAGTGAGCGCCCTTATATCATCTTCAAAGTCTTAGATCTTAACTGTTCAGGGGTCGACTTACTCAGTCTGCTCTTTAAACTATTCTTTAAGACTGAAAACGACAGACATGATGATCCATACCACTTCAATTTAGCAGGCTATTTGATGGATACTCATTTACATAACTATTTTAGCATTCTTGATGTAAAACAAGAACATTATTATCATTCTATAAGGTCTTACAGTTCAATAATCGTGATTTCTTGCCTTAAATCTGACTCGAATACTAACTTTCATAACGTATTATGCTCCATCCAAAACCACTACTGTGGTCTTGAGACTAACCCGCTTTCTTCTCAAGGCGGAATCATCAGCCTTAAGCTTCAGACCAGCTACCATAAAAATAATACAACATCACACAAAGACAGACTGCCACACAACCAAAACAGAGATTCTTTGAGCTTAGCAATCTCTAAACAAATACAAAGACACGATTACATACGAATTACAAATACAAATAAAAATGATCATAAACAAACCAATATTATCATTGAAATGAGAACATATACCAAAACAAATGGGGTTATTTATTCCGTTTTTGCCATGATAGATTGGCCTCCAAACAAAAGCTGCTTGACATCTAACCCCTATTTGGACTTTTGCTCTTTTGGGATTCAATCTATCACTATAAAACTTGGCCACAATTCACTTAAGGTATATATTAACATCCATATTAATAACGCAACTTATAACAAAAATAGCTTAACTCATACCCAAAACATAGCATCCTTGATATTGGAAATCCTTATAGAAAATGCTACACATATTCTCACTAGGATAGATGAAATAAACAACACGAACCATGAACAAACCAAGACCCCAAATATTTGGAGGATCACTACCCCTATAATCATGGTTCTCAACCCGAAAATCTTCCCCTCAAAAGGTTTTAAATGTAGTTCAGCTTTTGGAATATAAGGGGCCTCAGCAGAAAGAATGTTTGGACCCACATTGAAGCTACAACTAAAGCAGAGCATATAAAAATCCTAATGTTAGCAGAAACAAAATTAACAAACCCTCCGCCAGACAAGTGCTGGAGGAAGCCAAGATTCGACAAAATGCATTTTATCCCTTCCAATGGCCTAGCTGGGGGGGCTTTGCCTTCTTTGGAAGGAATCCCAATTCCATAATGAAACCTTCACAATTAGAAACTCGACGGACCGTATCATCCAGGCAGACTACATAAACACGACACTTAAAATTGATGTCGAAATCTTATTCGTTTATGCAACCCCTTACGCAAAAGAAAAAAACAACTTCTGGGCTTCACTCTCAGACTATATTCGCAATGCTAAAGACTCGCTTATTATTCTAGGAGACCTTAACGAAATTTTAGAACCTAGCGACAAACTAGGAGGCAGGATACCAACTGCAAATAGATTTGCAAGACTTCAAGACACTATTAGAACTTTCAATCTGGTAGACTCCCCAACTTGCGGGAACGTTTACACTTGGAGAAAACGTGAACATGGAAATGACAACATATTTGAAAAGCTAGATCGCTCTTTGGTTAGCCACCCTATCCTAAAACAATTCCCAAACCTTAGTACAAAAAACCATGCTTTTCTTAAGTCAGACCATGCCCAAATCACTTTGGACCTCATGGATAACCGCAAACCAAAACTCCAACCTTTCAAATTTGAAATGGCATGGACAACGAAACCAGACTATGAATCAGTTGTGCGTTCAGCTTGGAGGGTGGACGCCCCTGGCTCGAAAATGTTTAAACTAATGAAAAAACTTCAAGAGGTCAAAAGAAAAAGCAAGCTTTGGAGTAAAGTAACCTTTGGAAATGTTTTCCGCCAAATTAAGCAAGTAGAAACAGAATAACTAGAATCACAAAAGAATCTTTGCAATGCTTACAACCAAAACCTAGATAACAAAATCAAAAGGCTCACTTCAAAGCACACTTCCCTTCTGTCCTTTCAACAGAAATATTGGGGGCAAAGGGCGAAAAGAACGCACATAAAATCCATAGACGCCAACACCAAATATTTTCATAAAATAGCAACAGGAAGACGAAATAGAAATATAATAAAGCAACTCCAAACCACGGCGGGTATAACAATTAACAAAGAAGAAGATATTAGAAACCTAATCAAACATGACTTCAGCCAAAGATTCACGCAACATGCTAGGCATCAAACACAAAACAACCTACTTCACCATGTCGGAAATGAAATCTCAAACGAAGACGACGAATGGCTAACTCGTCAAGTGACGAACTCTGAAATTAAAAATGCTGTCTTCAGTCTTGCCAATGACAAATCCCCAGGTCCTGATGGTTTTCCAGCTGGTTTCTTCAAAAAGTACTGGCATATTGTGGAACCATCAGTCATCAAAGCAGTTAAAAGTTTCTTCCTAAGCGGTAAGATCCTAAAACAAGCAAACCATACGTTCATAGCACTAATTCCTAAGATAGACAACCCAACCACAACATCTCACTATAGGCCTATTAGTCTCTGCTCAACAACATATAAAATTATATCCAAAATTCTAGCTTCAAGACTCAAAAGGGTAATCCCTAAAGTAACTAATCCATTACAATGCGCCTTCTCTTCAGGCAGATCAATACAAGACAACATTTTAATTGCAAACGAAATATTCCACTCCTTCTCAAAGAAAAATGGAAAATCAGGTTGGATGGCTGTAAAACTTGATATGGAAAAAGCTTTTGATATGGTCGACTGGAATTTCTTACTCAACATTATGTCAAGATTTGGGTTCTCACCCAAGTTCACTCTTTGGATCAAAGAATGCATAACCACAGTCACTTACTCGGTGCTAGTAAACAATGAACCAACGGAAATGTTCTTTCCCGAGAGGGGAATACGCCAAGGGTGCCCGCTCTCTCCATATCTATTCTTAATAGTATCGGAAATTCTGGCCCGTGGGTTGCAACATGAATCGGAACAACCACAGAGCCACCTAGGAATCAAACTAACGCAAGGAGGAACAAAAATTCCTTTCTTAGCCTTTGCAGATGATATCGTCATCTTTGCATCAGCAACCAAAACCGGTTGCGACCAAATTAACAAAATTCTGACTGAATACTCAGCTATTTCAGGACAAAAGGTAAATAGACACAAATCACAGTTCCAAACATCCAAAAACGTCACAACCACACAGAAAAATCTAATCAGAAACGAACTAGAAATAGCGCACACCCCTAGGATGGGTACATATTTAGGCTGCCCCCTAATTGAAGGACGAATGACAAAGGAAGGATTCACTGAACTACTAAAAAACACCAAATCACAACTTCACAGATGGAAGGCGAATTGCCTCTCACAAGCTGGTCGTTGCACTCTAATCAAAACAACGCTAGCGGCCAAACCTCTACACATAATGCAATGTTTTATGTTACCAAAATCGGTCCATACGGAACTTGATAGGATCAACCGGAACTTCCTCTGGAACAAAGGACCCAACCATAAGCCCCTCATCGGCTGGTATGAGGTTTGCAAAACTAAGGAAAATGGAGGGCTAGGGCTGCGTAGCTCGGAGGATATGAATACAGCTCTTCAGATGAAATTACTCTGGAAACTCTTAGCGGAACCAAATAGCCCATGGGTCAAACTAATTAAAGAAAAATATCTTAAAAACAAGAATATACTCACATACCAGAAGCAGGGAACCTCCTCCTGGCAATGGACCCAGTTAATAAAACTAGTCCCGCTGTTTAAGCAAGGCCTTAATTGGTCTATTGGAGACGGCGACTCTATCAAATTTTGGCAAGACCAATAGTTAGGCCAAACACCTATAAGCTCATCTATCTTAGGAACTCAACATATAGATGATACAATAAACATAAAACATTTTCTCAAAGAAAACAAAACATGGAACCACGATAAACTAAATGCAGAGCTACAAAATATAGTTCCAAACAGCCTAATTGAAACTATAAAGACAATACCAATACCACATCACATCCAAGTTGACAGACTCTATTGGAAATGGAGCAAAAATGGCTGGTTCAGTACAAAGTCTGCTATTGATATGATATACAACCACAAGAAACATGAAACATCATATATAAATTGGGTTTGGGGACTTGATATTCCCCCGAAAATAAAATCTTTTCTATGGAAAATCCTTAAGAACGGAATGCCCACTTCTGTCAAACTTGCTTCTCGACACCTTGGGATTCCGAAAAACTGCCCCCACTGCGATTCTTGCTATGAAGACCTAAACCATTTACTGTGGAACTGTCCTGTTACGAGGGAGACCTTAATTGCAAATAACACGGGAACATTTCGCAAAATGAATGGTTGTTTTAGCAAAGACGAGCACCTAAACACCACGCTACGGGAAATAAAAAATACAATAGGAACGAAATGCTTTGAGGATCTCGCCTTTGCTTGGTGGGGTATCTAGTACTTCAGAAACAAAACACTTTTTGAAAACATAAACCCAGACATAAGACGCATATTATCCTTTATAAAGGAACAAATATGTATCTGGAAAACATCAAATTTGAACTGCCCGGACAACTGTGAAAACAACAAAAATACATCCACTAATGTGGACAAACAAAGATCTATATCAAAGAGAAAGAGAACTAAATGGGAACCTCCACCGATAGGTACTCATAAGCTAAATTTTGATGGTTCATTCTCCACGGACGGGTTGGGCTCTTATGGTTTCATCATTCGTGACTCTGTAGGATCCCCGATTTTCTTTGGAAATGGACTATCACCAATCAGTTCTGTCTGTGGCTGTGAAAGTTTAGGCCTCTGGAGGGGGCTTCAGGCTGCGATTGATCTGAAAATAACAAATATCATTATCGAAGGAGACAACCTAACAATAATAAAAAGTATAAAAGGTATGTGGAAGCCTATGGTCTACGGTTGGCCGATAGAGCTCAGCTCTATGGTCAAATTTTTTCCGTTTTAAAAAAAAAATATAAAAAAAAAATAAACCTAGATCTGAAGAGAGGGTGGAGAGAGAGGGGTCTACGGTTGGCCGGTGGCGATGGACGGTGGCGGACGACGCTTGGCAGGCCGGTGGCATTGGCAGTGGCGACAGACGAGGGCGAGACCGCGAGATTGAGCGACAGAGTTTGAAACCTCGGTGGGGAAGGGCGAAGGCGGTGGTGATGGGCGGCGGCGAAGGGTGGCGCTGACTAAGTGAGAGAATCTGAAAGAGGTACTGGTGAAGAGAGATTGAGAGAGACGCCTAACACTACCAAAAAAGAAAGAGAGAGATCGATACAGTTGAAAAATTAGGGCCGGCTCCATGAGCTCTCCATTAATTAATACAGCCTACATGCCCTACACCCTATAGGAGCTACTATGAGACACGCTCACACATTTTTTATTTTTTTTAAAAAAACAAATCTGGTCCAATTTCGGTCCGGACCGGAAATTCCGGTCTGGTTCCGGGTTTGGACCGGAACCCGGAAATCAAAATATGTTAGACCATGGACCAAACCGTAATATTCCGGTCCGATCCAAAGACCGTAATATTCCGGTCTGATCCAAAGACCGTAAATTCCGGTCTGGTCCCGATCCGATTACGGTCCGATCCAAATTTTGTCCAGCCCTATTGTAGATTGCTCAATATATAGGTGAGGTATTAGATAACAAGTTACTCCGTATTTGTTTTGAATCATGTTTGGTTCGACTTTCCCAACCTTTCTGATATAGCAAAAACAATTCGATAAAAGATCCAGGGGCATAATCGTTATTTACACGGTAAACCCTAATCAAAAACCCTAACTCTCATTATATATATGATCGATCTACTAGGGTTTGGGGGAAGCTTCTTTCAGCCGACACATGCTGACTTGAGCGTCGGAGGCTCCTCCGGGGGAGCGAGTCCCGCCTCTTCTTCTCCTTCTAATCTGTGTAGGAAGATCGATCGGCGAGAAGGAGAAGTGCAGATTTTATGCTCTACACTTTCAAATCGGGAATTTATTTAAAGTTTTTTTTTAAGATCCATGAGTTTAGCCCATTCATGAATTGAAACATTTGTTTTTTCTTCTATATTCTAAAATGTGGTCAATATCTTTAAGGTATTTTCCTTTATTATTATAACTCAAATGTTTGAAAGTTATGCCAAAAAGAAGTTTTATTTGAAAAACCTTATTCATGTCCCTTAAGTTTCTTAAGCCTATCCCACCTTTATCTTATGATTTTTCATATTTTATCTCAGCTAATAAATGTGACTGATGTACTTATTATATAGTATTTCAATCAACATATGTGGTATTTCGGTGTTATTTAATTTTCCATGATTTATTCACAAATAAAATTACAGAAAAATAATTTAAAATAATCCATTAGAAAGTATATCTTTTAAAACAAAATTAATATGAACTTTAGACTTAATAAATTCATATACAAACTCCGCGTGGTAAGAACAATAAGCCCATGTTTGGTATCCATATCCTGATATAAGGTATGGGTATGGATATCACTGATATCCATCTCTCAGTTTGGCATATGGATATATGGATATCAATTAACCATTTCGAAATGACTCGCTGAAAAGGATATCAATTTGATATCCCCATATACCCCACATCTTATTCGCACATCTCCATTTCTCCTTTGTTTGTTCTCTTTTTCTCTATTGTTTGATTTTTGACATCTCCATACCTAGCGTTTGTTTGATTTTCAGTTTGTTTTTATTCGACATCTTCAGATTCCTTACAAAATAGTTATACCACTTCTCTCTGAATACCTAGCGTTTGTTTGATTTTCAGTTGGTTTTTATTCAACATCTTCAGATTTCTTGCAAAATAGTTGTACCACTTTCGGACTTAATATTTTTTTGCAACACTGATTTTCTTTGATTCTGGTGGACGACAACTATTCGTACAAACTTGCATTATGACTATAATTAATTTGTACGTACATAAATCCATAACTGTTGATGGAAAAAAAAGTTAATCACCCATACACAACGTAGTGAATTTTTTTTTTCATAAAAACCAGTATATTATTCGTCAATGATGACCGAACTATTTGTAGGTATGTAGTTAAAATTGAAATATTGAGAGGTTTAATGTAAAAATATATGTAAAAAAATTAGTAAATTATTCATTTTCATTTCCTCACAATTCCTTTTATCATGATAAGTCATCTGATTATATCATCTACATTTTCTCAACGACTTTTACTCCGGAATTCAATTGTTTCTATGAATAATTTATCAAGTATGAACGTATAGTTCAGTTATTTGTACGAATAATTTGTTAGATATAAACAAATTGATGGTCAAGATGTATTCATAAATTACACCCTAAGAGGTGTTTACACCGGAACCACCCTATATATATAATATATTTTATATATATAAAAAGTGTCAAATAAGTTTCCTTACATAATAAGTTAAAAAAGAACGAAATTTCTATACATAAACTTGCAATACACATTTCGAGCATAAAAACATACTATATATATGCAATCTCCCCGTTCTCAAATACCCCATAATATAATGAATCATATATCCTTCAATTTCACAACAAATATAGTAATTCAAAGCAAGCAAATAAATTATAAATCATTAATCGAATTAATGGGTTCACTTATAGGCCACGTAGCACCCGGATTAGGGTTTTTCATGATCGGGCTATGGCACCTCTTCAACCACACCAAGCTCCACCTCCTCAGCGGCCCCAAATACCGGTCCCTCCTGTGGTTCCCCGTCCCCGGCGCCGGCGTCCTCCGTCGCGCCGAGCTCTACCTCATCATGGCTGGCATGTCCGCCGCCATCACGCTCGAGCTCTTCATCGACACGGACCGCCACACCCAGTGGCGGAGCCAAGATTTATATCCGGGGGTGCTAAAAAAAATTTGTGAATTTTTTTTTTGGTGTATAGTTATTAAGAAGATTTTTTCTAAGAAAATATTGAAATGACACTAAAATTGTGATTTTTTTAATTTAAATATAAATATGACATTTTTTTTAATAAAATAGTTGATAGAAACAAAAAAAGTGGAGAGAGAAATCAAGAAGAATTAACAATATAGTAAAACATAAATATAACATTTTTAATGAAATAGTTGATAGAATATTTAATGATATAGTAAAACATAAATATGACTTTTTTTTAATGAAAAAACACTAAAAATGTGATTTTTTTAATTTAAATATAAATATGACATTTTTTTAATGAAATAGTTGATAGAAACAAAAAAATATAGAGAGAAGTCAAGAATTAACAATATAGTAAAACATAAATATAACATTTTTTTAATGAAATA
The DNA here is from genome assembly GCA_037127255.1 of Persicaria tinctoria. Classification (NCBI taxonomy): domain Eukaryota; kingdom Viridiplantae; phylum Streptophyta; class Magnoliopsida; order Caryophyllales; family Polygonaceae; genus Persicaria; species Persicaria tinctoria. The sequence goes on from JBANSL010000014.1 coordinate 4,120,488, forward strand.
GTTGATATAAACAACAAAATATAGATACAAATCAAGAAGAATTAATGAAATAGTTGATAGAATATTTAATGATATAGTATTTATGATTTTTTTTAATGAAAAAAGACTAAAATTGTGAATTTTTTAATTTAAATATAAATATGACATTTTTTTAATGAAATAGTTGATAGAAACCAAAAAATATAGAGAGAAGTCAAGAATTAACAATATAGTAAAACATAAATATAACATTTTTTTTGTATTTTTTTTTTCCGAGCCGGGGTGCTCGAGCACCCACAAGCACCCCCTTGGCTCCGCCACTGGCCACACCCCGTTCGACCCCGACGGCACCCTCCCCTCCAACCACCTCCACAACGTGGAGCACGCCTCCATGTTCCTCGTCTTCTTCGTTTACACAGCCTCCGCCGTCTCCCTCGACGCCCTCTCCCCCTACCGCCGCCACACCAACTACTGCATCCTCCACCTGGTGGTGGCGGCGGCCTTCTCACAAGAGCTCCTCCTTTTCAACCTCCACTCCACTGACCACGTCAGTGTCGAGGGGCAGTACCACTGGCTGCTCCAGCTCGTGATCGCCACATCCCTCGCCACCACGCTCCTCGGGATCCCGTTCCCGAGGAGCTTCATTCTTAGCTACGCGCGTTCCCTCACCGTCGCCTTCCAGGGCGCGTGGCTTGTCGCCATGGGCTTCATGATGTACACTCCCGCACTGATCGCCAAAGGATGCTTCATGAACACCGAGGTGGGCCACCGGGTGGTGCGATGCGACGGGGAGTCGTCGCTCCACCGCGCCAAGTCGCTTGTCAACATCGAGTTCGGGTTGTACCTCATCGGACTCGCTGTTTTCGCGGTGGCGTTTTATTTGGGGATGGTTTGGATATACGACGCCTTTCATGACGATGAGTATGTCGAGTTGGATCAGCTAGGTGACGATGGATTTGAGTTGGAGGATGTTGAAGTGCAGCGGCTTAGTATGTGCACTGATAAAACGACGCGTTTGGACAACAACACCGTCGCTATATAATTCGTCAAATGTCCAAGGTAGATGAGATTGTTTAATTGGATATCTTCATTTCATATGCAGTTTGTTGCGATCTTGTTTGGTTTCGGAAGTGGCACTTTATATTGGTTTTAATGTAATATAAGGGTGATTGTCTCTTATTAATTAAGTTGAGTATGTTAGTATCTAAGATATATTTCATGTTGATAATTATTGTTGGAAAATTTTCTATTAGAGTCATTTTTTTAATGACGTAAGTGTCTACTTATGTAAGTGATATGAGACAGTGCTCTCGGTTTTAAAGTTTTATGCACTTCCATGGAGGAGTGTGTCTAACCTTAGTGTTTGTTGGTTTACTAAAAGTGTTTTGTAAGACTATGATAAAACATTTAATTTCATACAGTGAAGTATCTTCCTTATTTGACTTGAACAATAGGATGGTAAGTAATGTGAAATTAGGGAGTCATCGAAAATTGAACCTTCATCATATTCCATCCTTACTCGGAGTATGGTTCTTAAGAGTTCTTGTCGTTCGCATCTATGTCTTATTCCACCTCATTGAGGTTATCCCTAGATTCGTGTCAAAAACGATCAGCCTAAAATATTGTACTTGTATAATCTCACTTGGATTGAATCTTTTACCGTATCATGGCACTTGAATCCAAGGTCGTCTCCAGTTTAGAGCCGTCACTTGCTAGTTCTCACGAACTATTTAACCGTCTATTATTTGACGGCTATTGTCCCTTGTGTTCATGGGATGATAGATTGTGGCCTGCAGGATTAAAATAAAGGGGTACTATGAGGTCGAAGGTTGGAATCAAAGTCGGAATCATCTTTAAAGTGTTTTGAGTACTCTTTCGATGTCTGTTGGTAAAATGCATTAAACGTGTGAAGTGTGTGTAAATTGTGTTTAAACTATTCAACGCGATGAAGCGAGGGAAGTAATGTTTTGAGAAATGTTATCACATTGATTACAATTAGTTTTGTATTATATTCCATTCGTACTCGGAGTATGGTTCCTAAGAGTGCTAGCCGTTCACATCTTTTGTTACTCAATCATTCGGGGTTATCCTTGTCTCATGAGTCGTGTTTTAAAATGTTAAACCTTCACAGAAATATTCTCAATAATCGCATTTGTGTTTAGATTCATACCGTATTATGTTCATTGGGTCTGAATCTAGAGAAGTCCCAATTTTTGAGCCGTCATTTGCTAGTTCTCGTGAACTAACCGTCCTTTATTTGGATGGCTGGTGTCATTCATTCTGAACGTCAGACCAGTTTCGCAGGTTTAGATCGAGTCTCGGAAGAGAAGATAAAAGAAGTTGAGAAGACATTTAAGTCGTTCTAATTTTTCAAGATATATTGTATAAAAGTTAATTAAATTTCTTTTCTAAAAGTTTTCGTTGTATTATCTTATGCTGTGGACCCCACGGCTGATCCCTCAAGGCTGCTTTATGAACCTAGAGGAAGGCCACACGGTGGTGCGGTGCGACGGCGAGGAGTCGCTCCACCGCGCCAAGTCGCTGGTCAGCATCGAGTTCAGTTGGTTCCTTATTGGGCTCGCCGTCTTCGCGGTGTCGTTTTATTTGGGGATGATTTGGGTCTACAGTGTTGATGACGTGGAGTACTATGTTGAGGTGGATCAGGATGACGTGGATGTGGAAGCGCAGCGGATAGGCAAGTTTGTTGGTGAGACGATGCGTTTTAGTGTTATTTAATTGACATAAACAACCTACAAATCCAATGAGTCTCCGTTTCAAAATTAATTAAGAATGAGAGGAGAAGTATGTCAATCTTATATATATATGGTTCATTGTATCTTAATATTTTCAATGTAGGTCAACCCCATATTCTAACAATTAAGATGTACAAGCTTATCTACTACTATTCTAAAAAAAGACATGATTGGTTTTAGATGTCTATTTCACTCGCACCATTTTTTAGCTAGTTACGGGTGTAAAGTTTACGGATGATAAAACATGACTAGTGTTGGAGTAATAATTTTAACCCATAATACACCCTATTTTCACCTCTATATGATACCCTCAATCGAGTTTATAACAATGCAATTCGCATGACTTTATGAAAGATCAAAGCTTCAACTTTCAAGGTTTGTGATAAATCACGGTGGGCCATATAATGTGGGAGGTCCACACGTCAGGGCGCATAAGTGCATCCAAGCCGAGCACACAAGACCAACGGGGTTCCATCATAAAATCAATTGGCAATAGGAGGAGTGGTCCACTGACTTATATGCAAGACCCGGGTTCCGTGTTTTTCGATGTGGGACGGATCATCCATACATCACAATAATTTGTATTTTTACCACGCTTCTCATAACTAATTCATCTTTTTTATTTTTTATTTTTATACGTAGGCATTGGACACATTACAATATGGGGATGGAGAATTCGAACTCACATATAATCTAATAATCGATCATTACGTGCAATCCTTACCAACTAAGTTAGTAAGACTTGACTCTAGTAGCAATATCCCATTAGCACCAAGGCATCGAAATTTAATTTTAGAAAGCATTGTCTTGTTTTTGCGATTTTAATCGTTTTCGGCCTTAATCGCTTTTTTTTTTTTGTGTCATAATGGTTTTAATTTTTATCATGTTTTTTAATTTCTCTCCATGATATTTTTTTTCTTCCAATTATTGTATGTTGGTTGTAGGAATTGTTCTATGTTTTTTTTAGGGTCATGTTATTCACACGGTCACTTTTTTGCTATTTGCACGGTATCGATACCGAGTTCCCGAGTCGGTAACCTTACAGTGGGAGCTCACCGTTGGATCTCCTTCACTGAGTGCGCGATCACTGTTGGATCAAGTCGACTCCTCTGCCGATGCGGAATTCCCAGATCGGGAGGCCACCTTTGCCGGACTTCGAGACCGACATTGTGCGGATTGCTAAAACCCACCGTGCAAACAACAAAACCGTTTTTTAATAGATGACTCTTATTGTTGGTCGAAAAGTAATTTATTTATGTGATACCATGATGATCAACTACAATGACAATCAAGATTTCTTTTTTCCTCTTTTCTTAACTTATACCCCAATTCTTCCATTAGGTCTCCTAAATTTTTAGGGATGTGGTCCAACTCCAAGCAAAACATTGTTTGTAAATAGACTCATTACTTGGTTTCTGTTAGGGTGATCAGAGAAGCTAGCTAGAGTGCTTGCAAAAGATACACAACCAATTATCGCTACCCTTTTTTGTGCTAACCTTGTTTTTGTTTTAAAGTGTCGATTTTTCAAACCTAGTAACTTGTTTTGCGTTAGTGTTGCTCAATTGACAAAGAGGTCCATGACACTCCTATGGTAAACCAACCATGTCTGCTAGGCCACCAACCTATTCTATTTTTGTGTCCGAGAAACTTTCTTAGATAATAATCCAAGTAGAACTCGACTAATTAATGTTATTCTGTATTCGATCTCTTTCCATTTTTTGTTGTGATCAATATACTTGCTAACCTTCTGACTTACAATACAACAGTATCACATCTTACTGTAGATTGCTCAATATGTGGGGTATTAGATAACAAGTTACTCCGTATTTGTTTTGAATTTGATTGATTCGACTTCCCCAACCTTTCAAATCGGGAATTTATTTAAAGTTTTTTTTAAAGATCCATGAGTTTAGCCCATTCATTAAATATATTTGTTTTTTCTTCTATATTCTAAAATGTGGTCAAGTATAGATCTTTAAGGTATTTTCCTTCATTATTATAACTCAAATGTTTGAAAGTTATGCCAAAAAGAAGTTTTATTTGAAAAACTTTATTCATGTCCCTTAAGTTTCTTAAGTCTATCCCATCTTTATCTTATGATTTTTCATATTTTATCTCAGATAATAAATGTGACTGATGTACTTATTATATAGTATTTCAATCAACATATGTGGTATTTTAGTGTTATTTAATTTTCCACGATTTATTCATAAATAAAATTAGAGAAAAATAACTTAAAATAATCCATTAGAAAGTATATCTTTTAAAACAAAATTAATATGAACTTTAGACTTAATAAATTCGTATACAAACTCCGCGTGGTAAGAACAATAAGCCCATGTTTGGTATCCATATCCTGATATAAGGTATGGGTATGGATATCAATGATATCATCTCTCTGTTTGGCATATGGGTATATGGATATCAATTATCCATTTCGGAATAACTCGCCGAAAAGGATATTAATTTAATATCCCCATATACATCTTATTCGCACATCTCCATCTCTCCTCGCTTTGTTCTCCTTATTTCTATTGTTTGATTTTTGACATCTCCATACCTAGCGTTTGTTTGATTTTCAGTTTGTTTTTATTCGACACCTTCAGATTCCTTGTAAAATAGTTTTACCACTTCTCTCTGAATACCTAGCGTTTGTTTGATTTTCAATTTGTTTTTATTCTACATCTTCAGATTCCTTGCAAAATAGTTGTACCACTTTTCTCTGAATACCTAGCGTTTGTTTGATTTTCAGTTTGTTTTTATTCGACATCTTCAGATTCCTTGCAAAATAGTTGTACCACTTCTCTCTAAAAAGGATATCATTGATATCCATCTCTCTGTTTGACATATGGATATCAATTAACCATTTCGAAATGACTCGCTGAAAAGGATATCAATTTGATATCCCCATATACCCCACATCTTATTCGCACATGTCCATCTCTCCTCTGTTTGTTCTCCTTTTCTCTATTGTTTGATTTTTGACATCTCCATACCTAGCGTTTGTTTGATTTTCAGTTTGTTTTTATTCGACATCTTCAGATTCCTTGTAAAATAGTTGTACCACTTCTCTTATTGTTTGATTTTCGGTCTGCGTTGCAAAATAGTTGCTGGGTAAACACTTGGGAGATGCAAAGATAGTGAACATGGGTGTAGTTGCAACAGTTGTGGGTAGCTGTACAAAGAAGGGGTAGTAGTAATAATTTTTCTTAGAATTGGGGGATAATGTACTTGATTTTCGTCGGTGTTGCAATAGGAGCCGTGTATTGCAAATTTGCAATGGGTCTGTGTTGCAATACTTTTTTTTGTTATAATTCAGGGGTAGCGTATCGTACAAATTAGGAGTTCTTAGAATGGGGGGATATGGGTAGATTGCTCGATTCCTTAACTGGTATCATCGTATCAGATATCAAATTTGATAGATATGACAGGGGCAGAGAAATTATCCATTTTGGGCTCGTTTGATATTGATATAGCTTTTATTTAAATTTTTTTAACCATTCCGGAATGGCTCACCGAAAAGGAGTTGTGGGTAGTATCTATAGGTTCCCGGTTCGACCCCAATTGACCGCTCTTTATTTACCTATTCAAGGCTTTACATTAAAAAAAATTCCAATTTTTCCAATAATTTATCCATTTATGCCATGTTTAGGATGAAATTGTGTAAGATAAAAGAGGTAATGATTGAAGAAATATAAAGGAAAATTGTGTAAGATAAAAGAGGTAATGATCGAAGAAATATAAAGGATATGGATTCCTTTACTCAAATAGATAGATGACTGAATCCAGGGAAACAAAAAGTTTTTTTGAAGGAAAAGTTAAAAAAATTGAATAATTATTTAAATATTTAACAATACATCTTAAACTATATATATATATATATATATATATATATATATATATATATATATATATATATATATATATATATATATATATATATATATAATTTATTTCGTCTCTATATATATAGGATTGATCTTTTGTAAACAACTCTTATGATGTAATTTATGAACAAATCATGACCATTGAATTAGATGAAATGGACGGTGGGGATTGATTCTAAATTTCTGTTTTTTTTATAAAAAATACTTGTGGGACCCATGCCATAATTTCTTCACTCTCCATTTTGTGAGTGCCTGTGGGCAAACATAAAAAAAACCATTTTTTTTAAAAGTAAAAGGAAAAATGGACAAAAATAATACCAAGAATCAACTTTTGACCAAAAATAATACGAACTTTGAAATTGATAGTTTCATATACGAACTATATTGCCGTATTAACCAAAAATAATACATCTGTGTGTTCCGGTGAACTTTCTGACCAAATACGCCATGTGGATGCTGAAAAACACACATGACATAAATTTTTGCCACGTCACCAAACTTGTAAGTTTTGTCATGTCATAAATTTATTTTTCATTTTTTTAAAAAAGAAAAATTAACCAAATAGGCAAAAAGAACCTGAACACCCTAACTGATCACATACGGCGAAGATAGAAGCAATTTTCTGCACGGCTGGTCTATCCCTCCTTTGCAAATGGCGATGAGAATGAACAGCGGGAGAACAGACAAAGGGCGAATACTGCGGGGCGAAGAGCTTGCGAAGGAACAGAGGGAGGAGAGAGAATTCGCAAAATCGCCGACCTTCCCCTACAATTACTTGTTCAATTGGAAGATTTCTAGCGAATGATGTCTTCCTCAAGCATTGATCGATCAAAGGTTTTGTTCTCCAGACGTATTCGATATTGATACGAGGGCAAGTTATCTTTCGTTTTTTTTTATCAAGCATATTTCGGGTCTTTTATTAAAACCCTCCTGATATGAATAGGTGTTTATCCGGGGTTTTTATTTAAATCCTGAAAGAATATGGTAATTTAAAAAAAAAACGTGCTTTTATTAGGAGTTTTTATAAAAACTCCCTACCGAGAATAATATCTCAGGAGTTTTTTAATAACTCCCGAGAACTTTGCCCGAAAGATGGCCAATTTGTACTAGTGACATACGCTAGTAGCCTAGCACACAAGCTGAGTGAGGTTCCATTCTAAAACCAATTGGCAATAGAAGGAGTAGCTCACCAACTCATATATTAGGACTTGATATATTCAACTTTTCAATGTGGGACACTTTTGGTCTCATTCACATTTCTAACACGCCCCACAAGTCAAACTAGGAATGATCATCCGATGCGGGACACTTTTGGTCTCATTCACATCTCTAACATGCCCCGCAAGTCCAACTAGGAATGACCATCTAGTTGAGATTTGGACAACTGGAAAACCCAGACCAGGATCGACACGGGTCGTTAGGCTAACCGCTCTGATACCATATGAAAGTCCGACTCGGACCGATGACTGGGGGTCGTGTGCACGAGCGCACATGCGCTAGTAGCCTAGCACACAAGCCGGGTGAGGTTCCATTCTAAAACCAATTGACATTAGGTGGGGTAACCCACTAGCTTATATACTAAGGCTTCTTTGTTCATATTATCGATCTGAGACTCTTTTGGTTTCTTCACATCTTTCATTCTCTCAACAATTATTATTATTATTGTGATTATAAGGTCGGGATCCACCAACTTAACACAAAAGCTTAAGCTATTGTGTAGAGTTTCACCTTTCCTTATAACTCATCATTTTTAGTCTTTTATAATCAACGTGGGAAGGGCACTCCCATACTAAACCTCTCAAAACATAGAGGTAATGATCAAAGAAATATAGAGGATATGGATTCTTTACTCAAATAGATGACTGAAACTAGGAAAACAAAATAAATTTTGGATGAAAAGTTAAAAGAATTGAATAATTATTTAAATATTTAACAATACATCTTAAACTATAAATAACTATACAACAACAACAACAACAAACCCAGTATCTCCCGCTTAGAGTAGGGTCTGGGGGGTCGAGATGTACGCACCCTTGCCCCGACTAGGTCGAGTGAGTGTTTCCGAGTGACCCATGACCGGACATCACAGAAAGGAGGAAAACCATACCCCAAGAAACTGGAAATAAGATAGCGACAAAGATGAAAAGTTGGAAAGGATGCACGCAAGGAAAGTTGAGATAGAAAGGAAGCATGAGTGAGAAAATGTTGCCCCTGACTAGCGTTCGTCAACGCGGATAGCACTCCTCCACTGAATCCTGTCGCGTGTCATCTCCTCCGAGAGACCCAAAGCGGTTTGATCATATCTAAACACTTGACCCCAGCTCTTCTTATGACGCCCTCTTCCTCGTCGAACTGTTTCGATAGCCAAGTTGTCACACCTACGCACCGGCGGATGAAATGCGTATTGCAAGTTTATGTACAGAAATTTTCGTTCTTTTTTAACTTATTATGTAGGAAACTTATTTGACTCTTTTTATATATATAAAAGATTAGGAAAGATTAAAATTATATTATTCATTTAAATTAGAAAGATTATTCGGTTAAATGGATATATTAATCAGTTAAATTTGAGAGATTAATAAGTTAAATTATAAATACTATTCATACGTAAGATGATGATTTTGATCATTAATTAGTTGAATTTAGATGCAAGAAGATAGTGGGCTGTTTCCGGTAAAAAAGGATATTCGAAAAAAAAAAATCAACAAAATTTCTACAATAACATACAGTACTAAGCAATTTTTTTAGAGATTATATTCATATTTAAGGAATAATTATTCAGTTAAACTATATAGATTATTTGTTATAAGAGGACGATTGTTTACAAACTTATTAGTTTTTTTATGTTTATGTTTTCGTATTTACATTATTCGATTAAATTAGAAAGATTATTTGTATTTAAATGATCATTATTTGTTAAATTTTAGAGATTATTAGATTAATTTTGTGAGATTATTCATTTCAAATATAGATATTATTCGTATTTAAGAGGACGATTAATTATTTATGAATTTAGTATTTTGGAGATGTTAAAATAATAATCAACAAAATTGTATAACATCTGGTGAGAATAATTATTCAATGAATCGAATACATACGGATGAATAATCCTAGTTTAAGGACTGAATACATTCTTAACCTAATTTAGAATTTTCTTTTAACCCAATGTGGTGGAAAATTATCGTTTCGGCTATATACACCGCAAATCCCCATGTCCTTAAGGACGTGCAATAGGGTTTACAGCCACCCGAGCCCGGACGTGCAAGCTCGTCCCCTAAAATCGAAGCCGACGTGCTTTGTTGTTCCCAATTCCATCCAAATCCAGAAGAGAGAAAGAGAGAGCGGCCGAGAGCTATTGCCAGAGACCGAGAACGATTGCCAGAGAGAGAGATCGCCGGAGTGAGAGAGAGATGTTGCCGGAGAGAGAGAAAGATAAAGAGATCGAGACAGAGAGAGAGAAACGCAGAGAGATGGAGCCGGAGAGAAACGCAGAGAGAGAGGTTGTTCCCAAATTTGTTTGATTTATTTTTATAGTTTTATAATATAGTTTAGATTTTAATATAGTATTATAATATAATTTGATAGATTATAATTAGTTTTAGTATATAGTTTGATAGATACTATATAATTTGATAGATTATATAGTTTTAGTATATAGTTTGATAGATACTATATAGTTTGTATATTTTGATAGTTTTCATGGAAAAACAATAAAAACTATTAATATATATTACAAGATATTAAAACATATTAAAATACATTAAAAGACATTAAAATAAATTAAAATTAAAACATTAAAATATATTAAACTACATAGAAATAAATTCTAATTGAAAGACAATAAAAACATTAAAATATATTAAAATACATAGAAATAAATTAAAATTGAAAGAAAATGAAAGAAAATGAAAACATTAAAATATAATAAAACACATAGAAATAAATTTAAATTGAAAGAAAATAAAAATATTAAAATATATTAAAAGACCTTAACAGATATTAAAATACATTAAAAGATATTAAAATATATGAAAAAACATTATAACATATTAAAATACATAAAAATAGTTAACTGGATAAAATAAAAAACCTTAAAAATAACAGGTTCTCAACATTTCATAATAATAGGCAGGGGGGCTCATGAGGGGGGATGTTACCCTCCGGCCTGTTACGTTCGCCGACCGGGCAGCGGTCAGCCAAATTCCAAAGGAGGCGGTACCCGACATTCCGACAGCCACAGTCGACGATCTGCTTGCGTCTGCAGAGCGGTACCGGCAGTCGATGGGGACCCCCCCGGCTGACGAGCACGACAACTTCTGGAAGGGTCTGCCAGCTTGGGATCCTTCTGGCGATGCGATGATGGGGTTGCAGCCTTCTTTAGAGACCGCTGATGTTTTGAGTAGCTGCATTACCGACGTAGTCGTTGGGCGACGGGCCGACATGGGTAGACCGCCTACTCGTGTTCCACCCACCATCCCGGAGGCATCTACTTCAGCCGTTCCGGAGACTTCTACTTCAGCCGTGCCAGAGGCTTCTACTTCAGCCGTGCCAGATGCTTCTACATCCGGCACCCACGAGGCCGAGCCTTCGACCTCCCCCACACCAGCGGCGATCTCCTTGGCCTCTGCAGATGATGTGATCCCTGACGTCATTGAGGAGGCTGACGACGGTCAGGAGGGGCAGGCTGAGGGCCGGGGGGGCCCACAGCTAGAGCCCGAGCCCATCCCTGTGCAGGCTGCCGCACCGTCTCCTATGACCATGCACAGTTCCCGCCCATGACCTCACCGACACTTGTGAACGGATGATGCCAAGCTAGGACGACGAGAGGAATCTGATATACCGTTGCAAATACTAAACCCATAATGGGTAGCTCTATCCACCGTCTCCTATCACCATGCACAGTTCCCGCCCATCTCTGGTAGTCGACGAACTGCTTGAATTGGTAACCTCCCGTATAACAACCGGCGTACAGATCGGTGTGATCCTCCAAGTGATTGCATAGTAACGTTTTGAGTTCCGGAAAAGCAGTCTCGCCGATCGGTGATGTCAAAGCCGTCAAAGCACGGTAGCCACAATGACCATCTCCTACAGTGTCCCTCACCGTCTCAATATGACCGAGCATGAAGGGATCAACGTTGTTTTGACCCCAGTTGAACCCTCCGAACACATCATCACGTCCACGTCGAGCTGAGGTCGCCTGTGGACGACGCCGAGCAGCATTTTGAGCAGCACACGCTTCTTCTCTCTCAAACCTTTCCCTTACCTCCTCATATGGCAACGGGTTGGTTCTGCAGGCATTCCTCGACTCCCGAGGCCTCCCCTTCCTTCGGACGCTTGCTGATGAGGGTGGGTGCAGCTCATCTTCGCATACATCGTTGGAAGCCGTGTATGAAGATGACAGCTTATACGGCAGTGGGGTGTCGTCGATCTCAGTCCATGACAATTCCATCCAGAACGGGTGGATGCCCTCGGCGGGTATCGGAGTACCGGAGTTGACTTATGCCTGAATCTCATTGACACAAGGGATCCCATAACAAATCCTTAATCCGGATTTGCGGTGTATATATATCAACACCTAAAATTATTTAAAAAAAAGTACGGCAGCGCATGACACGCAAGGTAGGGTGGGAGTAGTTAAATTTGACTGTGGGCCCCATTTTTTTTTTTATTTTAAAAAAAACATAATTTTCAATTGATCTTCACCGTACATGTTAGTTAATTGGGCGTTCTCATCTGACCCACACTATATATATATATATATATATAATCCCCCGTTCATAAATACCCCGTAGATCATATACCCCTCAATTTCACCAAAGATATAATTCTTCAAACCAAACAAACAAATCAATCGAATTAATGGGTACACTTTTAGGCCACGTGGCACCCGGATTAGGGTTTTTCATGATCGGGCTATGGCACCTCTTCAACCACACCAAGGTCTTCCTCCTCACCGGCCCCAAATACCGGTCCCTCCCGTGGTTCCCCGTCCCCGGCACAAGCCTCCTCCGCCGCGCCGAGCTCTACTTAATCATGGCCGGCATGTCCACCGCCATCGCGCTCGAGCTCTTCATCCAACCAGACCGCCACACCCCCTTCGACCCCGACGGCACCATCCCCTCCAACCACCTCCACAACGTGGAGCACGCCTGCATATTCCTCGTCTTCTTCGTCTACGCGGTCTCCGCCGTGTCCCTTGACGCCCTCTCCCCTTACCGCCGCCACACCAGCTACTGCATTCTGCACCTGGTGGCGGCGGCGGCCTTCTCACAAGAGCTCCTCCTTTTCCACCTCCACTCCACCGACCACGTCGGTGTCGAGGGTCAGTACCACTGGCTCCTCCAGCTAGTGATCGCCACGTCGCTCGCCACCACGCTCCTCGGGATCCCGTTCCCGAGGAGCTTCATTCTTAGCTACGCGCGTTCCCTCACCGTCGCCTTCCAGGGCGCGTGGCTGTTCGCCATGGGGCTCATGACGTACTCTCCCGGGCTGCTCGCCAAAGGCTGCTTCATGAACCTGGAGGAGGGCCACAAGGTGGTCCGATGCGACTCCCCGTCGTCGCTCCACCGCGCCAAGTCGCTCGTTAACATCAATTTCGGGCTGCACCTCATCGGACTCGCTGTTTTCGCGGTGGCGTTTTATTTGGGGATGGTTTGGATGTACGACGCCTTTCATGACGATGAGTATGTCGAGTTGGATCAGCTAGGTGACGATGGGTTTGAGTTGGAGGATGTTGAAGTGCAGCGGATTAGTATGTGCGGTGATAAAACGACGCGTTTGGACAACAACACCGTCGCTATAATTCGTCAAATGTCCAAGGTAGATGAGATTGTTTAATTGGATATATATATATATATATCTTCATTTCATATGCAGTTTGTTGCATCAAAGTAAAAAAAATCATTGTCGCTTCAGCAAGATCGATCAGAATACCCGGTGATATCGCGATCTTGTTTGGTTTCGGAAGTGCCACTTTATATTGGTTTTAATGTGATACAAGGGTGTATGTCTCTTATAAATGAAGTTGAGTATGTTAGTATCTAAGATATATTTCATGTTGATAATTGTTGTTGGAAAATTTTAGATTAGAGTCATTTTTTAATGTCGTAAGTACGTGATACGAGACATAGCGCTCTCGATTTTAAAGTTTCATGAAACTCTTACACTTCTATGGAGGAGTGTACTCAACCCTAGTGTTTGTTGGTTTACTAGAAGTGTTTTGTAAGGCTGTGTTCAAACATTCAATTTAATATAGTGAAGTTTCTTCCTTATTTGACTAAAAACAGTAGGGTGGTAAGTAATGTGAAATTAGGGAGTCATCAGAAATTGAACCTTCATCATATTCCATCCTTACTCGGAGTATGGTTCCTAAGAGTTCTTGTCGCTCGCATCTATGTCTTATTCCACCTCATTGAGGTTATCCCTAGGTTCGTGTCAAAAACGATAAGCCTAAAATATTGTACTTGTATAATCTCACTTGGATTGAATCTTTTACCGTATCATGGTCACTTGAATTCAAGGCCGTCTCCAGTTTAGATCCGTCATTTGCTAGTTCTCACGAACTAACCGTCTATTATTTGATGGCTATTGTCCCTTGTGTTCATGAGATGATAGATTGTGGCCTGCAGGATTAAAAGAAATGGGTACTATGAGGTCGAAGGTTGGAATCAAAGTCGGAATCATCTTTAAAGTTTTTTGAGTACTCTTTCGATGTCTGTTGGTAAAATGCATTAAGCGTGTGAGTGTGTGTAAATTGTGTTTAAAATATTCAACACGATGAAGCGAGGGAAGTAATGTTTTGAGAAATGTTTTTACAGTGATTACAATTAGGTTTGTATTATATTCCATTCGTACTTGGAGTATGGTTTCTAAGAGTGCTAGCCGCTCACAGCTTTTGTTACTCAATCATTCGGGGTTATCCGTGCCTCATGAGTCGTGTTTTAAAATGTTAAACCTTCACAGAAATATTCTCAATAATCGCATTTGGGTTTAGATTCATACCGTATTATGGTCACTGGGTCTGAATCCAGAGAAGTCCCAGTTTTTGAGCCGTCATTTGCTAGTTCTCGCGAACTAACCGTCCTTTATTTGGATGGCTGGTGTCCTTCATCCTGAACGCCAGACCAGTTTCACAGGTTTAGGTCGAGTCTCGGAAGAGAAGATAAAGAGAAGTTGAGAAGACATTTAAGTTACTTTTAACGTTGTATTTAAGTTCTAATTTTTCTAGATATATTGTATAAGAGTTAAATTTCTTTTCTAAAGGCCACACGGTGGTGCGGTGCGACGGCGAGGAGTTGCTCCACCGCGCCAAGTCACTGGTCAGCATCGAGTTCAGTTGGTTCCTTATTGGGCTCGCCGTCTTCGCGGTGTCGTTTTATTTGGGGATCATTTGGGTTTGCGGTGTTGATGACGTGGAGTACTATGTTGCGGTGGATCAGGATGACGTGGATGTGGAAGCGCAGCGGATAGGCAAGTTTGTTGGTGAGACGATGCGTTTTAAGCATTTAGGAAACGACTCGGTCGCTGTGATTGTCCATATGGAAAGGTAGATGATAAACCGGGCCATTTTAGGTAAAATTAAGGTGTGTGTGATCTTGTATGTTTTTAGTGTCTTTGTTGATGTGTTCCTTACGCAGGGGTGAATTTGCAATTTGATTTTGATGGCTCCCTTACTTACCCTTGATGAAATACATATCCTATAGTACTAATTTGTGCAGGATTGATAAAAGACAAAAGTATAAGGTATTATGGTTTATACATATTTGATATATTTTATCTTGTAGATTACATTTATTTTCGGACTAATATAAATTAGGTTAAAATTGTTTTATTCTATCCATATATATATATTTTCGGTTATATAGGTTAAGTTAGATAATTCATTCTATCCATATATATTTTCGGTTTTATAAAGGTTAAGTTAAAATGATTTATTTTATCCCTATATATATATATATATATATATATATATATATATATATATATATATATATTCGGATTAATTGATTTAATTGGTTTAAATTTTATCTCACATCTTTTATTGGATTTTCGGTTAAGAGTATATTGGATAAATATTTGTGGTTCTAGAATTAAGTTGTTACAGGATTATGTCAAACTTAATTTGGAAGAAAAAGATCTCAGCAATCCATATCTTACCAAGCAAAGCTCGACCAGAAGGTTTTAACGCAGCAATTCAAATTCAAAGAGCCAGGAAGATTCGGCAGTAGCATATCTCCAAAATTTCAACGTTCAAATTATTGTTACAGCTAAACAAGATTTGGGGAGATAAAAATCAGCAAACCTTAGGAGCTCTCGGTTATAAAAGACATAAGGAAGAGAAGGATCAAAAACACCTTCTGCCAAGTCTTCTCTGCGCATCAAAAAGCTCTCGAGTCTACAGACGCCATTGCTGATTTTATTTGCTTTCTTTCTCTCTATTCTGTATTCAATTTATTATCTTTGAGAGTTAGGAAGTCTTCAGCTTCATAGTTTAAATTCAATCCCTGTTATACTAAGAGTAACATATACTCAAACGTATCACACTCAGTGTGGCAAAGGAGACTTTTATTTCTCTATATCTTGGGTTGACTAGATAAAAGCGAGGTAGGCTTCGGGTTATAGAAGAGAGGAACTTCTTCTAGGTTGTATCTAGGACTCATAAGGAAAGAGGAATAAAAGTTGTTGAATCCTACGGGTTGGATAACCCTAGGCGGGGACGTAGGCTGGTTTAGAGCCGAACCTCGTTAACAAGTCCTGTGTTATTTATTTCTTTGT
This sequence comes from Persicaria tinctoria, assembly GCA_037127255.1. Lineage (NCBI taxonomy): Eukaryota > Viridiplantae > Streptophyta > Magnoliopsida > Caryophyllales > Polygonaceae > Persicaria > Persicaria tinctoria. The sequence continues at coordinate 4,136,881 of JBANSL010000014.1, forward strand.
TATTATTCTTACGTCTGATTACATTGCAGAACTATCAAGGCACGGAAATTTTGTTCAAGATCTTGAGACTGAGTTCAAGGCCTTGAAACCCACTATCCAGCCCTTGAAGTTGTTTGCTCTACATGACTTTGTGAAAAACGTCTGTACTCTATTCAACCCCCCTTCTAGAGTATTTGTCTATTACTGTTAATTATTTAAGTACTCGATTCTTCAGATTTCACAATTGTAGGTTAGAAAGTGAAATATTTGTTGGTTTTTATAATTTAATTTGGTGGCGTATGGACATTACATTAGCGTAATGAAGGTAGGAAACTTGTACTCTGTTTGGATTTGTACAAAGGAAGCGTACGGGTGTAAGAAAAAAGAAAGAGAATACAATAAAAAAATTCAAATTTGTTAGATTCCGAGAAACTCCGTCGAGTTGTAGAAAATTGGGAGTCGTATCGGGTTTATTTTGTTTTTGTTTATAAGGTCGGGATTCATCACTTTACACAAAAGCTTAAGTCATTGTGTAGGACTTCCCCCCTTCCTTATATTTTGGTTTGGTTTTCACCTTATTTTTCAAAACGCCTCGAGACTCTCATTTTAGCCTACCCTGAATCCAGGAAAATCGACCCGACTCAGACATGCTCTGATACCATGTGAGAAACCGAGAATTCCGAGCGAATCGTATAAAATCAGGAGTCGTGTCGGGTTTATTTTATTTTTGTTTATAATATCGGGATCTACCACTTTACACAAAAGTTTAAGCTATCGTGTAGGACTTCATCCTTTCTTATATTTTGGTTTTATTTTCACCTTATTTTTCAATGTGGGACTCCACAACCCCAACAAAGTTTGTTTCAACCCAGGAAAAAAATTCATCGTACATTTTTTTTTTGATAGGGAAAGGATGGTGTTAAGGACAATTTTTCTATGTCAATTAAAAACATCTTTATTTACAAGGTCAAGTATATACAAGTGCGGTTAAATTTGGCTGAATCCGGTAGGGTTAAAGACAAGTTGGTACACGAGACATGAATAACTTACAAACCCAACGATTCCATCATAAAATCACATCTTTATTTACAAGGTCCAGTATATATAAGTGTTGTAAAATTTGGATGGATCCGGTAGGGTTAAAGACAAGCTGGTACACGAGAAATGAATAACTTCAATGTGGGACCCTGTATATATTCTAACAATTAAGATGTACAAAATTATCTACCATTAGATTATTCTCACGAAAGACATGATTGGTCTTAGATGTCTATTTCACTCGCATGTTTTTTAGTTAGATGCGGGTTTGTAAAGTTTACGGGTGATAAAACATGACGGGTGTCGGATTAGTAATTTTCATCCATAATACACCCCATTTTCACCTCTATTAAATACCTTGATTGAGTTTATAATAATGCAATTATCTCACTCATTTTTTTTATTAGGTAAAAATTCGAGTTCAGTCATACCTAGAACTCAATGGTCGAACAAGTCGACAGACGTAAAACCGTCAATACAAATAGGACATAATGACACAAAACATCAGAGAGGAAAGAAAAACTCAGTCAACTGATATTAGTCGTCAACCACCGGAGAAGTCGATCGAGAACCGAGACGCACCACGAGTGTCAAGAAGATGGGAGAGTGCAAAGACTCAAGACAATATCCCAGCCAGAAAGGGCGACTCTTGAGGAGGTATGGATCACCGACGTTGCCTCCACCTAAATGAAGGATATTCGAAGACCACGAACACCACCACGATCTGTCATCGATTAATCAGGGCACCCGATACTGCAACCCAACACAAAGCAAACACGGCCACACCAAGCACCGACCAGACGCTAGAAGAGAGCTAAATACAGACCAAAAAGAGAAGATCGATCCACCGTCGAAAATGTGAACGGAACTCCACGAACCAAATAGGACGATTCGAGGAGCTCGAAATCCTTCGCATCAGTGATGACTTTATGAAGGGTCCAGGGCCGTGCCGTTGTTCCAAGGGGCCCTGTGCTATTAGTTGTGCTAAATATAAAATGGTCCAAATCTAATGGATTAAAATTGCAATAGTCAATAAGAAAAAACAAACATACTCCTAATATATATCATAATAGCTTTAGAGTTTAATATAAACTACCAAACAAATCTTAAAATGTCAAACTAGCATAAATGATTCACTTGAAAAGTGTCATCCGTCTAACGGTCTTCGAAACAAAATCTCCAATGAGCTCTTTGTAATCAACTTTCTTCAAAAGGTCGTTCTCAATTGCTATTAAGGCTAATCCATTAAGCCTTTCTTTTGTCATTGTAGAATGCAAATAAGACTTCAACAACTTCAGCTTTGAAAAACTTCTTTCCGCAGATGCCACTGTCACAGGAATAGTCAACAAAATTCTATAAGCAATTATGGCATTAGGGAAACAATCATTATGTTTCAAAAACTCCAAAATATCAAGAGGTCCCATCTTTCGATTAGGCAAAAAATCTTGAAGTAATTTTAGCTCTACACATAAATCATTTCCATCAATATCCGATTGCTCATTTTTCTTAAGTGCGGTTTCAAAATGACTACATGAAGACTTTAAACACGCATCATCCAATGATCGTAACTTATCAGAAGTGAACAAAAACCCAAAAAATTGTTCATAAGCTTGATATTGTTCAAATCTCTTGGTTAAGGAACCAATTGCTTGATCAACAATGCACAAAAAATACTGAATTCGGAAAGAATCCTCCACAGATTGCGGTGCAACTACCTCAGTTTGATTATCATCAAAATGTTTTTTTCTTCGAATTTCACGTCTTTGAGGAAACACTAGATCAATATTCAACTGAGAGGCAATTTCCTTTGATATCTCTAAGGCATTTAAAAACCCTATTTCTCTATACCTCTCAAAAAAAGAAATCAGCCCTTTAATTTTTTCAATTGCAACATCATTGAGCATATCTTTCTCCTGTAAATTTTTGCTCACCACATTAACAGCAGATAATAGGTCATACCAAATGACTATTGACATTATAAACTCAAAATCACCAAGCTCATTTTGCGCTAAAGATTTAGCTTCACTTCTTATTTTAGAATCATTATCAATCTCAGCAACTTCAAGTAAAGCTTCTCTTATATCTAAAACTTGAAATCTTATAGCCTTGACACTATCAATCCTACTTTCCCAACGAGTAGAAGACAATGATTTAACTGTAAATCCTTTCACATTATCTTTAAATACTTGCCACCTCTTAATAGAATTAGCAAATATTGTATATATGCACTGGATGACCCCCAAAAAAATCTCTAGACTTGGCACAAGTGTTGGCTATATCACATAATGTCAAATTAAGACTATGACAAGCACAAGCTGTATAAAAGGCTCTAGGATTTATATCTAAAAGTCTTTTTTTGCACTCCTTGATTTTTGCCTTTCATATTAGATCCATTATCATAGCCTTGGCCTCGCACATCATCTATATCAAGATCAAGAGATTTCAATTCATTTTGCAAAACATCAAATAAGCCTAGACCTGTTGTATCATTCACATCCAAAAATCCTAAAAAGGATTCCTCAATACTCACTGAATCCGAAGAAGAGACATGCACATATCTTAATATCAATGACATTTGCTCTTGGTGACTTACATCAGGAGTACAATCAAGAAGGACAGAGTAATATTTGGCATGCTTAACATTCTTAATAATTTCATATTTAATTGTTGAAACAAGCAAAAGTATTAATTCATTTTGAATTTTGTTACTAAGGTAATGAACATGAATCTCATCATTTGAAATACGTTACACATGCTCTTGCATAATTGGATCAAATTCAGCCAACATTTCAATCAATCCTAAAAAGTTTCCATTGCTGCTTTGATAAAATTTACCATTAGTACCACGAAATGCTAGATTATGTTTTGCAAGAAATTTGACAATTGAAACAATTCTAAGCAAGACTTTCTTCCAATGATTTTTTTTCTTCTCTAAAAGATTTTGAGCCACTTTATCAATAGTTTGATTCTTTTGAAGTCTTTGACGCAAATCATACCAAGTTGTCATATTTTTAACATGTTCTAAACTCGCTTCATGCTCCTTAAGTGTAGCTCCAAGATGTGACCAATCTGAAAACCCCTCACTTGTTAATTGACCTTTTGTATGAGTTTTCTTAAATATCTTACAACAAAAACAAAAAATTCTGTCAAGCTCTTTTGAATAAACAAGCCAATCTCTATCACAAGTCTCACCGTTAGATAAAATTCTAGTATAGGATGCTGCAGTAAACCTTCTAGAATATTTATCTTTAGGACCTTTTTGAAAAGACAAATCTCGCTTAGGACCCTTTGTAACTAAAAAATCAATCATTTTAGAATCAAGAGCATCCCAAATTCTCAGAACAAATATATCAATACCATGCAAAGTGCTATTAACTTCAACAGAATCATCAAGCTCATTTTCTAGGCTATTAATCGAATTACTTATGCTAGCATCAACATTAGTAACCTCATTAACAACATCTAAACTTTTCATTTCACTGTTAGGAGTATCAAGTGATATAATTGGATCTAGATTAGTATTGGGAGCATTGATATCAACTTGAATCTCTTCCAAATCATCAACATTTTGTGAATCTTTTTAAAAAAACTTATCTAAGGCACCTCTTTGCGATCGAACCATCGCTTCATCTTTCTCTTTTCTTTTACGTTTTTGAAATCCGGAAGGGTATTTTCTAGTAGACATGACTCAAAACAACTCCAGGAAATCATACACAGCAAAATATAAAGGAGCAAGACAACCTGGATCAGTGCCTGAGTGGACAAAAATTGAAGTTGTGTGCAATGTGTGGAAACTGCGGATGAAGCTTGATAATTTTCAAGCTTTAAGATTGCCTGAAAAAACACAACACACAATCAGTCAATAAAGAATAAGATGAAATTTCAAACAAAATCCCTAATTGAATCCCTAATAAAACAAAATCAACTAATTTCATATCAAAATCCCTAATTTCAACGAAATTTCAGACAACTAATTTCAGAAAAATCCCTACTTGAAGACGAAATCACTAGAATTATAGCAAATTCAACTAATTTCCACATACACAAAGTAACAAACCTGGAAGAATGGTGCAAGAAGGTTGTGGATGAATTGAAGAACACCCCCAAATTTATAAGTGGAGCCGCTCTCATATTCCCGTTGGGATTCTTCAATGAAAATCTTTGGGAAATCAAACGAATTGCACGATCTCAGGCTTGCCATTAGTGAGAGATTGAGATTTGGGAGATTGGGAGAAGAGTAGAAGGTGAATCGACGCCGATTTCGGATTTTGAGGGAACGAACTTATGAAGGAGAGAGAGAAGCGTGTATTTTGCTACGAGAGAGAGAAGCGTCCTGTAACTCCATTTCTGATTTCCCCTCTTTAAAAAAAAGAAGAGTATTAAATTTTTTTTTTACTTATGTAATATACTAAAAAAAAAAATATGGGCCCCCAAAATGTTGGGGGGCCTGTTCCAATGAGCCTTTTAGACAGGCTGATTCACGGGCCTGGAAGGGTCAAAGATTCGACTTTCAAGGTCTGTATTTTGCCCACACTTCTCATAACTAATTCATCTTTTTTATTTCTTTTTTTTTTTTCATACGCAGACACTGAACCCATTAATTACAATATGGAAAAGGGGATTCGAATTTATGACCCATTGATCACTACGTGTCATCTTTACCAACTAAGCTAGTAAAGCTTGACTCTAGTAACAATGTCCCATTATCTTAGCACCGAGGCATCGGAATTTAATTTTATATAGAAAGTGTAACGACCCGAAATTTAAGTACCCGAATTAACCGCCATAAACCTACTTAGAAGGTAAATAAGGTTCGGAATACTAGATTATCGGGGAACGTTATAGGAGAAGTTTGATCTTCTCCCGTGAGCTTTGGATCTTACGACCGAATACGAGTTATTATTAGGTTCATTTATGTGGAAGATTTAGTTGTCAAAAGATGGGGATTGCGAACCCCGAAAAGATCGTAAGCCCGTTGGAGGCTTTACCTGTCCTAGACTATCGCGAAAACGTTTCGACTAGAAATAAAAGCGGAAATCATAAATACAACAAAACGCCACGACCGCGCTGGGTCAAAACGATAAAACGTATGAGCAAAAGAGTAAGAATGTCAAGCGCCTCCCTCACTCTAATCATCCAAAAGGTTTGTCCCGACAACCATCCACATAAGTAAGTCATATCGGGTAAGGGGTACCTGAATCTAAAAATAAAAAATAAATCGGGGTCAATCATCGGAAATATGCACACTCAATGCCATATAAAGAGGCATACTTAAACTACATGAATGTTAAAATGTAACACATAAGCAAGTGTACAGATATATATAAATGTGAAGTAAACACACAAGGGCCCGTATCATCATCATCATAATCATCATCGTCATCATCATCATCATCACCATCATATCATAATATCTTCTCAAACGTACTCATCCTTCTCAAACATACTCATTCTTTCTCATCATAAGTCTTTCATCATTTCATTCGTATTCCATCGAATATAAGTCATTTATTCAGATTTTGGCGGCCGTCCTACCATAGACACATAGCATACATATGAATTATTGGATTTACTAAGTTCATCCTACGTCATATTACCAGTTTATATTCCTAAACATGTTACTAGGTCGCGTAATGCATGAAGACTCTCGATAAGACAAAGAGTATCACATAAATCCATCATGAGTAAGTCCAGTGGACTTACCTGGAGTCCGGAGAATAAACATGCAATAAAGTGCACAACCAAGGATCCAATCAACAAGAGTCTATTAATTTCATTAAGCTTTAATTAGGTGGTATTCTAATGCATGGTACCCAACCTAATAATCAACATACATTCACATGAGGTTCACGATTCTATAGATTACGCACTTTGGTTCAGTGATCCGGACTTAACCAGTTATCATCTATATTATATTATCACATAATCGATTTTCTTCTTATCGGATCATAAGCCAAGTTATGGGTATACTTCATTTCTGTATTTTATATGCTCTAAGTTTCGGTTATGCCATCATATATTTAACCATATTCTTTGCATTCCCTTAACCAAGTTTTTTAATCGAGTCATTATAAACACTAGTTACTAAAATTAAAATAACTCTTGATCCAAATGTTCGATTGCCGTAATTTTTGAAGGGAAGTTAGATAACATTTCCATGAACATCATATTAAGATTTCAGCCGAATCAGACCGTTGGATTGTAATTAAATTCCAAATTACAAAGGCACATATATCCATTTTGTTTTTTTTTTACGTTTGCTACAAAACGCAACCAAAAACACATAGAGGCTCAACTTCCTAATCCCTAATTTACACATAAGGCTCCTAATCTACAGAGGGAAAGGTGGATGAGAGATTACCCTCGAAGCCTCTCTCGAAAAAAGACCAAATTACCCCTCCAAGCTTCCCGGGACCTCGTGCCAAACACCTAGCATTTTTGACAAATCCAAACCAAAACATAAAAGGAAGTCTTAGACAAAAACCTTCAAAATTAGTTGTACAACAAGTATAAAATCATATTTGAAGGGGAGGAAACCAAGACTCACCCAAACACACTTGGAAACCTCAAGAACACAAAGGGTTCGGCATTGCTGGCTCGGAAATGGGGCTCAACGGCTGGCTGGACTGGTCTGGATTTTTGTGCAAGAACTATGGTTGGAAAGGCCTCTCTTTTGTGGATATTTGGATTCAAGAATTAGCCAAAAAGCTTTAGTGAGGAGGGAGTTATGGTGGTTTGAAGTTGAGGTGTTGCTAGACCAACAATGGCTTCCCTCTTTTCTTTCTCTTTCTTTTTCTTTCTTTCTCTCTTCTCTCTCCGATTTTGGTGGTGTAGATGGCTGAGAATGGCAGCCAGTTGGGGTTCTTTATGGAGCCAGAAGGGTGAGCAAGGTTGGTCAAGGAGTTGGTGTGTATTAGGTAGCATAGTGAATGGAATAGGACTTGGTAATTCAAAGGTGTCAATCCATGGGGGGTTTTATTCTTTAATCAACAAAATGATGGCTCATGAAGATCATCAAAATGGGGCTGAAATGGGTCATAGGGGAGACGACATTTTGAGGTTAAAAGACGTCTCAAAAAGTCGCGACAAGTTATGAAAGTTACCGAAATAAATGGATGACAAGGCCTTTGCCTCACTAATATTTCTCGGAAAATTATCATAAGAATTCCATTAGATCGGAATTGTAATCCTCTTTCCATATAAAATATGCCATCCAAAAATTTTAAATTTTCCCGGGTTTTCAAAATCGAAAAAGGAGGATAATTGCTCGGATTATCCCTCGGAAATTAATTAAATGTTTCGGTCTTTACAATCATCCATCTCTAAAAACAAGTCTCGTCCCCGAGACCAAAAGATTTAAACCGGTGGAGAAGGTGTTAAACTTTGAGTCCTTGGATTGGAACAAAAGGCACGCGATCATCTCGGATGCGTCGTCCAAGAATCTCATGATGCTTTTGTCACGATCGTAATAATCTCGAACGGCGTCGCGGAGCATGTGAACAACCGCCCCCGTCACATCTCGCCTCAACCCCGAAAGTATCACAACTCGAGAGAATCATCACACTACCGCTAGGTCTTAGCGAAAATTCCACGATGGTCGTCGCGGAAAGTCCGTATCCACTTCGCGAAGCACAATGAGCTTACCCGGATCATGGAAACGTAAACTCAATCATTTCTCAATCAATTACGATTTAAAGGCGTTGGCGTCCCGACACGACTTGGCCTAGACTCCTCTAGACTCCGCTCGACTTTCTCTCTCGGGAGGTGGTCATCCACCTCTAAAGTTCAAACTCGATTCCCGACATTCTATTCTCCCAACGGGAGGGTGGATCAAAAATCAACCTCTAAGGATCAAACATATTATCTCATTACGACTCAATCAAAACAGAGGGTGGATTAACATCCACCTCTAAGGCTATGCCTTATTCATTTTCCTAGGTTCAACATTCCGACATACCATCCTTTATCAACCATACTCACAACAATCACATAATCATAACGATATCATATCAGTCATATATCATAAAGTATCACACATCAATGATAATCACATCATGTAGGACCACTCATGGGCCCCACCACGCATATCAATCACAAAAATTGCGCACTCAATCACAGAGGTAAACACCCAATCACACATAGTACGGCTAAGGGTCCCCCTCCCACGTACTCACCGGCCACTCACGCAGTCAAAACTATATCTGCCCTTGGCTGTACATACGATGCTAGCAACTCATCTAATACATCTCCATAGCTCGCCCGTATACTCTCCTCTGCCTCCCAAGTAGCCTTCTCGGGGCTCCTCCTAGCCCACTGTATAAGTACCAACGGTACCTCTCTGCGCCTCAGATTCTTGACCCAGCGGTCAAGAACAGCAATCGGATGCTCCACGAAGGTATGGTCAGGTGCTATCTCTAATCCGGAGTAGTTCAATCTGGCTCGTACTTCCTCAGCTGTGACACGTGGAAGACATCGTGTATACCAGCCAAACGGGGCGGTAAAACAACTCTGTAAGCATCCTCTCCTACTCGCTCGAGGATCTCAAAGGGGCCCACATATCTAGGGCTAAGTTTGCCCTTCATCCTGAATCGTCGGATCTCTCTCGTCGGTGAGACTCGCAACCAGACATGATCTCCAACCTTAAAGGCCAACTCAGTCCTGCGCCTATCAGCATACTTCTTCTGTCAGTCGTGCGCAACCCTCAGATGCTCTCGGATCCGTCTGACCTGATCTGTCGCCTCATGTACGTACTGTGGTAGTATTCCCACTCGGTCTGCAGGCTCATCCTAGCAGATAGGCGACTTGCACCGCCTCCTGTACAACGCCTCAAAAGGAGCCATTCTGATCGATGAATGATAGCTGTTGTTGTACGAGAACTCGACTAGGGGAAGATGCCGAACCCAAAGGTCCCCCCACTCCAAAACACAAGCCCTAAGCATATCCTCCAGCGTCTGAATCATCCTCTCGCTCTGCCCGTCCGTCTGCGGGTGATAGGCCGTGCTGAAATGCAACTTGCTCCCAGAGCCTCGTGCACCTGCCTCCAGAATCTCGAAGTGAAGCGGCCATCTCTATCAGATACTATCCTCTCGGGAACCTCATGCAACCTCACTCTATGTTGTATAAAAGCTCGGACCAAATCAGACACATGCCATGTCTCCAGAATTGGAATGAAATGGGCGGTCTTGGTCAACCTGTCGACCACCACCCAAATCGCATCAAAGCCTCGTACATCTCTCCTCAATCCTGTCACGAAGTCCATCGTGATATCCGTCCACTTCCACATAGGGTCGGGAAGTGATCGTGTCATCCCTCCGGGCTTCTGGTGCTCTATCCGCACCTGCTGGCGGACCTGACATCGCGCTACAAATAAAGCGACGTCAGTCTTCATCCTGCGCCACCAGAACGTCATCCTCAAGTCCTAGTTCATCTTATTCGATCCCGGATGGAGCGAATAAGGAGTGGAATGTGCCTCTATCATGATCTTCTGCTTCAAGTTGTGCACATCAGGCACATCAACTCGTCCCTACAACATCAGCATCCCATCATCTCGGACGGTAAAAGACCTACAGTGGTCCTGGACCATGCGCTGTCGGATATCGGCAATCCGCGGACACTCTGCCTGCGCTCGTCGGATCTCATCCATCAACTCTGACTGAACCTCCAAGAAACTCAGATGTCCACTCTCTCGCTGTGACCAGACCTCTATCCCACAACTGATCAGATCCCGCTGCAACTCGGGTCGAGCCGTCAATATGGACAAAACAATCTCCTGACGAGTCTTCCGACTCAAGGCATCGGCCACCACATTGGCCTTCCCCGGGTGATACTCAATCTTCAACTCGTAGTCCTTGATCAACTCCAGCCACCTCCTCTGACGCATATTCAGCTCCTTCTGCGTGAAAATGTACTTCAGATTTTTGTGATCGGTCATGATCCTCACTGACGTGCCATACAGATAGTGCCTCCAGATCTTGAGCGCATGTACCACTGCGGCTAGCTCAAGATCGTGCGTGGGGTATGACTCCTCCCCTGGCTTCAGCTGGTGTGAAGCGTAAGCGATGACCTGATCCCTCTGCTGTAGCACACAACCTAAACCTGAACTCGAAGCATCCATGTAAACCACGAAGTCCTTCGTCCCCTCTGGTAGTGCTAACACTGACGCGGATGTCAACTTCTGCTTCAGCAGATCAAAACTGGCCTGGCACGCTGGGCTCCACTTGAAGGGTACTCCCTTCTTCATCAGCTACGTCATCGGCCTAGCTATGCTGGAGAATCCCTCGACGAACCGTCGGTAATAGCTAGCCAAACCTAGAAAAGACATGATGTCTCGGACGTTCTTGGGGACCTCTCAAGCAACGATAGCATCAACCTTCGATGCGTCTACTGATATCCCTGCTGCGGATATAACATGACCAAGAAACATCACCTCGGAGAGCTAGAACTCACACTTGCTAAACTTCCCGAACATTTTATGCTTCTGCAGAATCCTCAGGTGCTCAGCATGCTCCTCTCTGCTCCTCGAGTAGATCAAGATGTCGTCGATAAATACCACCACGAATCTGTCAAGAAAATCGATGAACACCCTGTTCATCAACTCCATGAAGGCGCCTGTAGCAGATCCATCAAGTCGTCTATTCTCGGTAACGGGTAACGGTTCTTCACCGTAGCCCAGTTCAACTCTCTGTAATCTATGCATAGCCTCAACGACCCATCCTTCTTCTTCACGAACAACGCTGGTCCTCCCCACGGCGAAGCACTCGGCCTGATGTAGCCCTTCCCGGCTAGCTCCTCCAACCGTGCCTTCAGCTCGGCCATCTCTGTCGGCGCCATCCTGTACGGGACCCTCGAAATTGGCCTGGTGCCCGGCTCCAACTGTATAGCGAAATCAACATCTCGCTGTGGCGGAAGTCCTGGTAGCTTGTTTGGGAAAGCGTTAGCAAACTCCCTAACAACGGGGACATCTGTTAGGCTGGGTCGCTCGCGATCCACCTCTAAAGCGTAATACCAGTAGCTCGTGCATCCCTGGTCTAGAAGTCTCGCCGCTCAAACGGCGCTGATCTAGGCTCCGTTCCGTTTGGGGTTGTGGCCTCTTTCCGCCAGATGGAATGCGAAAAGCTGAAGACGTGGCAGCTGCCAGACGTAGCTGCTAGTCATAGCGGAGGATCATCTCTAGAAATTTGTCATATGTCATTCCTTCTATGCTGGTAGAGATCAGAAGAACGTATGGCGGAAGCCTCATAGAAAGCATGCGGATGCACATCTCGTCGGTGTTATAGACCTTTCCACAATAGACGAGCTCCTTCTTGAACTGGCAGACGATCTCGGAGATAGATAGTCGTGGGTCATAGCGGGTGCTGAAGAACGCAACCTCTTGTGCTGCTTGTGTCCTAGATGGACAGTACTCTCTCAGCATCAACTTCTTGAACTCCTCATAGGTCCATGCAGTACGATCATCATAGTAGACAAGCCATCTGTCAAAAGCATCTCCTCGAAGCTGCCCAGCCGCAAGCCTCTGTCTCTCCGCATCGGGTACTCCAATCAAGCTGAAAACTCCCTCGAGTTCTCTGAAGAACTGCTCGATATCCTCTCCGGGTCCGGCCTCGAAGATAGGTGGGCTACTCTGTGATAGTCTCTTCACCCAGTCGGTAACGCCAGCCGATCTCTCTCGCTCTAGCAACGTGAGTAATGCCCTCTCTATCGCTGATCCCTGTTGCTGCCTATCAGCCTCTCCCTCGTGTTGTCCGGGGATCTCGACCTCATCATCGGTCTCAGTCTCAGTCTCAGTCTCGGGAATGCGGCCACGACCTCGGCCACGTGGTCTCCCGCGTTCTCTACTAATCTGGGTGTCGACCATGCTCACAACTGGACATTTAAGTGTACTCAATATACAACTAAATAAAACGTCTTCTTCAAGGAAGACAGCCCTCAAGCACATTGATTTCACATAATTACATCCCTTCAAGGAGATGGCCCGCGGGCACAGTTTTATATCGCACAGAAGCTAACTAGATAGCTATCCTTCGAAGGATAGCTTGGCGAGCCCGCCTCTAAATCCTATCCTACTCCAACCACCATGGTTGCACCCTAGCTTGGAGTCTTCCAGGCCCGTCTGTAAGGAAAAGCTAGGCAGTCTACCCGAACCCTTCTACATCTCTAAGGATGCCTATCGCCTTGTCTCTACCCGTCGATCCTATCTCTCGTCTATAAAGATCCTAACCATTTTCATTTTCCAAAGGGTTTTCATCTTTGCCTTTTAAACACTTCGAAATCCTTGAAAATTTCCAAAATGGTGGGCGGGTTTTGAAAATTAATTTTTAACTCGTGCGTACTCAGGTCGAACAACCTTGGCTCTGATACCAACTTTGTAACGACCCGAAATTTAAGTACCCGAATTAACCTCCATAAACCTACTTAGAAGGTAAATAAGGTTCGAAATACTAGATTCTCGGGGAACGTTATAGGAGAAGTTTGATCTTCTCCTGTGAGCTTTGGATCTTACGACCGAGTACAAGTTATTATTAGGTTCATTTATGCAGATGATTTAGTTGTCAAAAGATGGGGATTGCGAATCCCAAAAAGATCGTAAGCCCGTTGGAGGCTTTACCTGTCCTAGACTATCGCGAAAACGTTTCAAATAGAAATAAAAGCGAAAATCATAAATAAAACAAAGCGCCACGGCCGCGCCGGGTCAAAACGATAAAACGTATGAGCAAAAGAGTACGAATGTCAAGCGCCTCCCTCACTCTAATCGTCCAAAAGGTCTGTCCCGACATTCATCCACATATGTAAGTCATATCGGGTAAGGGGTACCTGAATCTAAAAACAAGAAATAAATCGGGGTCAATCATCGGAAATATGCACACTCAATGCCATATAAAGAGGCATACTTAAACTACATGAATGTTAAAATGTAACACATAAGCAAGTGTACAGATATATATATATAAATGCGTAGTAAACACACAAGGGCCCGTATCATCATCATAATCATAATCATCATCATCATCATCATCATCACCATCATATCATAATATCTTCTCAAACGTAGTCATCCTTCTCAAACATACTCATTCTTTCTCATCATAAGTTTTTCATCATTTCATTCGTGTTCCATCGAATAAAAGTCATTTTTTCAGATTTTGACGGCCGTCCTACCATAGACACATAGCATACATATGAATTATTGGATTTACTAAGTTCATCCTACGTCATATTACCAGTTTATATTCCTAAACATGTTACTAGGTCGCGTGATGCATGAAGACTCTCGATAAGACAAAGAGTATCACATAAATCCATCATGAGTAAGTCAAGGGGACATACTTGGAGTCCGGAGAATAAGCAAGCAATAAAGTGCACAACCAAGGATCCAATCAACAAGAGCCTATTAATTTCATTAAGCTTTCATTAGGTGGTATTCTAATGCATGGTACCCAACCTAATAATCAACATATATTCACATGAGGTTCACGATTCTATAGATTACGCACTTTGGTTAAGTGATCCGGACTTAACCAGTTATAATCTATATCGTATTATCATATAATCGATTTTATTCTTATCGAATCATAAGCCAAGTTATGGGTATACTTCATTTCTGTATTTTATATGCTCTAAGTTTCGGTTATGTCATCATATATTTAACCATATTCTTAGCATTTCCTTAACCAAGTTTTTTAATCGAGTCATTTTAAACACTGGTTACTAAAATTATAATAAATCTTGATCCAACCGTTGGATTGCCGTAATTTTTGAAGGAAAGTTAGATAACATTTCCATGAACATCATATTAAGATTTCAGCCGAATCAGACCGTTGGATTGTAATTAAATTCCAAATTACAAAGGCACATATATCCTTTTTTTTTTTTTTACGTTTGCTACAAAACGCAACCAAAAACACATAGAGGCTCAACTTCCTAATCCCTAATTTACACATAAGGCTCCTAATCTACAGAGGGAAAGGTGGATGAGAGATTACCCTCGAAGCCTCTCTCGAAAAAAGACCAAATTACCCCTCTAAGATTCCCGGGACCTTGCGCCAAATACCTAGCATTTTTGACAAATCCAAACCAAAACATAAAAAGAAGTCTTAGACAAAAACCTTCAAAATTAGTTGTACAACAAGTATAAAATCAGATTTGAAGGGGAGGAAGCCAAGACTCACCCAAACACACTTGAAAACCTCAAGATCACAAAGGGCTCGGCACTGCTGGCTCGGAAATGGGGCTCAACGGCTGGCTTGACTAGTTAAACTTGTGTGATACCATAATGATCTACTTCAATGACAATCAAGATTTCTTTTTTCCTCTTTTCTTAATTTATACCCCTTTTTGTACTAACCTTGTTTTAGTTTCAGAGTAAGTGTCGATTTTTCAAACCTAGTTAAACTTGTGTTTCTAGTGTTGTTCTATTGACAATGAGGTCCATCACACTCTCATAGTAGAACTTGACTAATGCTCAATATACTTGCTAACCTTCTGAGTTACAATAGTATCACGTGTTATTGTAGATTGCTCAATAGGTGGGGTATTATATAACAAGTTATTTGTTTTGAATTAGATTGATTGACTTTCCTAACCTTTCAAATTGGGCATTTTTTTTAAAGGTTTTTCTAAGATCAATGAGTTTAGCCCATTCAAGAAACATTTGTTTTTTCTTTTATATAATAAAATTTGATGTCATATCTGATATCTGATATGAATATCAAACAGGGGTAGAGAAGTTATCCATTTCGGACTCGTTTGGTATAGATATGATTTTACATTAAAAAAATTACAATTTTTCCAACAATTTATCCATTTAAGCCATGTTTGGGATAAAATTTGTATAAGATAAAAGAGGTAATGATTGAAGAAATAGAGAGGATATGGATTCCCGGAAAACAAAATAAATTATGGATGAAAATTAAAGTTAAAAGAATTAGATAATTATTTAAATATTTAACAATACATCTTAAACTACAAATGATCTATATATATTTATTAATTTATTTCGTTTCTCTATATCTTTCCATATATATATATATATAAAGTGTCAAATAAGTTTCCTAAATAAGTTTAAAAAGAAGGAAATTTCTCCATATAAACATGCGTGCACTTACAATACACATTTCATGCATAAAAACATATATACTATATATGTAATCTCCCCATTCTTAAATACCCCATAATGCATCATATATAATTCTTCAAAGCAAACAAATAAATCAATCGAATTAATGGGTTCACTTATAGGCCACGTGGCACCCGGATTAGGGTTTTTCTTAATAGGGCTATGGCACCTCTTCAACCACACCAAGCTCTTCCTCCTCACCGGCCCCAAATATCGGTCCCTCCCGTGGTTCCCCGTCCCCGGTGCCGGCATCCTCCGCCACGCCGAGCTCTACCTCATCATGGCCGGCATGTCCGCCGCCATCGCGCTCGAGCTCTTCATCGACACGGACCGCCACACCCCGTTCGACCCCGACGGCACCCTCCCCTCCAACCACCTCCACAACGTGGAGCACGCGTCCATGTTCCTCGTCTTCTTCGTCTACGCGGCCTCCGCCGTCACCCTCGACGCCCTCTCCCCCTACCGCCGCCACACCAACTACTGCGTCCTGCACCTGGTGGCGGCGGCGGCCTTCTCACAAGAGCTCCTCCTTTTCCACCTCCACTCCAGCGACCACGTCGGTGTGGAGGGCCAGTACCACTGGCTCCTCCAGCTCGTGATCGCCACGTCGCTCGCCACCACGCTCCTCGGGATCCCATTCCCGAGGAGCTTCATTCTTAGCTACGCGCGTTCCCTCACCGTCGCCTTTCAGGGCGGGTGGATGATCGCCATCGGCTCCATGATGTACACTCCCGACCTGATCGCCAAAGGCTGCTTCATGAACCTGGAGGAGGGCCACAAGGTGGTCCGATGTGACTCCCCGTCGTCGCTCCACCGCGCCAAGTCGCTCGTCAACATCGAGTTCGGGCTGTATATCATCGGACTCGCTGTTTTTGCGGTGGCGTTTTATTTGGCGATGGTTTGGGTATATGACGCCTTTCATGACGACGAGTATGTCAAGTTGGATCAGCTAGGCGACGATGGATTTGAGTTGGAGGATATTGAAGTGCAGCGTATTAGTATGTGCGCTGATAAAACGACGCGTTTGGACAACAACACCGTCGCTATAATTCATCCCATGTCCAAGGTAGATGGGATTGTTTAATTGGATATATATTTTTTCATTTGATTATATTGGATCATTACATATGCAGTTTGTTGCATCAAAGTAAAAAAAATCATTGTCACTTCAGCAAGATCGATCAGGATCCTCGGTGATAACGCGATCTTGTTTATATTGGTTTTAATGTAATATAAGGGTGAATGTCTCTTATTAATTAATTTGAGTATGTGAGTATCTAAGATATATTTCATGTTGATAATTATTATTGGAAAATTTTCGATTAGAGTCATTTTTTAAAATTAGAATTTTAAAGATAAAAAAAAACAGACACAAAAATAAAAGAAGTTCTTACAAATTATAAATTCGGAATAATTATATAAGCAAAAATCGTGCCTAATTTATGACAAAATTGTCAAATATTTTAATATAATATACAAATTCGAATATTTGAGAATCAATTATAATATGATGATATGAAGTTTACGAAAAGATAGAAACATATCAGTTTAGTAGATAACCTGTGAAATCTGTTAATCTTCAAATTTTTCTATTTTTTTGCTCAAGTATTGGATTATAACTTATTACTAGTACAATCCCCGCGTCATGACACACATTATTCTTTTTAAAAAATAAAAATAAAATTTTGTAAGTATAAAAAATTACTACTATAAAATTAAATAAACTAACGTTAATATAAAATAGAAAAAAATATATTTGATAAAGTAAGTAAGTAAATAATAATAATAATAATAATAATAATAATAATAATATATGAAAAATGTGTAAAAATTACATGAGTATAAGATTTAAGTAGAATAGGTTGATTGAGCGAAAATATTAAAATAAAGGTGCTTATAACACCTAATAAAAAAATGCTTGCGATTTATTAGTTAGAAATAGCTAGAGTAATTAAAGAAAATTTTCCAAATTTCATTAGTTGGATTTTTTTTTTCTAGGTTTAGTTGATTTGGAGTAAATCATAAAATTAAGGTGATTATGACATCTAAGCAAAAATATTTATCACTTAATAGTTAGAATAAATAAATCCCATTGGTTAAAAAAATGTTTTAAAATTTTATCATGTGAAATTTTATGTAGATTAGGTTAATAGGGTGAAAATCCCAAAATAAAGGTAATTTTATTATGTAGTTAGAACTTAGAATAAATAAACCGACTCCTCCGGGAGTCTTATTTCCTCTTTGTTTCCCTAATTCGCGATGAGCCATAAAAATGCTAGAAATTCATATTTGTGCTTATCACTAAAATCAAAAGAGTATAATTTTTTTGGACGCCGACGACTGAAGACGGCAAGAAAGTAGCATCGACTTTGGTGTGTTGCGCGATGGTGAACAATACATAGATATGTGCATCAATTTTGGGGTTTAATAAAATTAAGGTTTATTGTTTTGGAAATTGACTAATTGTTTTCCATCAAAATATTCATAAAAAAATAATTATTTAACAAAATATTCAAACTTTTAAAATATTTATAAAAATATTCATTTTTTTTACAGATTTGGCAGAAAAACGCGGTCTGAGACCGCGTTTTATTCACATAGTAAAAATTTTGAAATTGAAAGAAAGGGAGTAAAAAAATTAACAATATTGAGACCGCGTTTCTATCAATTACTATTAAAAAATTAAAAAATTTTAAAAAAAAACAATGAAACAATGAAACGCGGCCTGGTCATTTGTAAACTCCCAATTGCAGGTCTGAGCTCGAGGAGGTCGAGGACGAAATCGACGATGGCGACTCCGGGGCGGGGGGAGCTTTGGGGGTTGGGCTTGAAGATGCCGTAGGGAAGGTTTTGGATAGGGAAGTGAGATTCTGGGGAGACATTGATGAAAGACCCCAACGCCATGTCCGATTTCTGTGTTGGGGATTAGGGATTGGGGGAAAACCACGGCAAGGGCTGATCGGAATCGGAGCCGTTTGAGGAGGGCCACTTGCACTCTGTCTACTCCTCCCTATTTATGATGGGAGTCGACCGGAGGAGCGCACTTGAAGACCGGAGGAGCGCCCCGCCACCAATTGCAACCGAGTCCAGGTGTTCAGGCGCCAACGACGGTGAATCTCAACCTCGGAGATGTCGGGTCGTAACCCACCGCCGGCGACCACGCCGTTGTGCGCCCATCAGCTTCGGCCTCCTCCGCTTCTCCTTCGACCCTCGTTCTTGCCAAATCCCGCCCCTCTCCTTTCAATTTCAGATCCCTTCCCCTTCGACCGCCGACGACCTTCGACACTAGACGGAGGGAGGAGACCGAGGTCGAGACTCCGGTAAGGAGAGATGGAGAGCAAGGACGAAGGGAGGATTAACCATGGTGGTTGGATGTACGTAGGAGACGAGCAAGAGGGCGGGAAGGGCTCTCGGACCCGAGAGGCGAGAGGGCGAGATTCAGGCCGGCCATGGGAGCTCAGACCTTCAATTGGGGGAAATCCAGGTTTACAAATGAAACGCGGGCAAGAGCTGCGTTTCATTGTTTTTTGTTTTTTGTTTTTAAATTTTTTAATTTTGAAATAGTAATTGATAGAAATGCGGCCTGAGACCGCGTTTTTATTGTTAATTTTTTGACTCCTTTCCTTTCGATTTCAAAATTTTTACCCTGTGAATAAAACACGGTCTCAGACCGCGTTTTTCTATCAAACCTGTAAAAAATGAATATTTTTGTAAATATTTTGAAAGTCTGAATATTTTATTAAATAATTATTTTTGTATGAATATTTTGAAAAAAAATTCCATCAATGGGTTTGATAAAATTAGGGGTTATTGTTTTGGAAATTGACTAATTGTGCTTGAATTTTTTGAATGGAATGAATTCATATATCAATTAGGGATTATTATTGAATCGTCAATGGTGGTCAATCGATAAGAGAAAGAAGGACGGCTAAGTTTATAGAAAAAAAAAAGTAAAAAATACGTAGCTTCTGTTCTGAGTAGGGATGTGTTTGGGATTGAAATTGAGCTTATTGCAATCTTGGACCTTAGTCCATTCAAATGGTTCAATCTTATGCAGAACATGAAATACGTTTAAGATTTGCTAATTGGGATTCACAAACTTCTATTTGATGAATGTGTATGATATATGCTTCGGCAATCATCGAAGTAAAATGTATTTAGTTACACATTTGACCCACTAAAATATACTCTCTGATTCACAAAAAATGTCGTTTGACTTTTTAACACGTATTTTAAGGAGCTAAAAACTATATAATATATTAACATTTTTATTTTTTTATAATCTAATACTTATTACCAACAAATATTAAGTTGTAAAAAAATAATTTTAAAAAAGTTGATATTTTATATAGTTTTTAAATCCTTAAAATACGTGTTAAAACGTCAAATGACATCTTTTGTGGATCGGAGGTAGTAATAAATTATAAATGGCGCAAATTTGAAAGAAAAAGAAGTACAAGTGGTTTGATCTTGTTCAATCTGATACGTAGGAAAGTTCGTTGGGTTCAATCGTCAAACACAAACAAAAATTAAATCGGTTCCTTTTAAACTGCGTAAAGACTTGATGCCCTATGCGAGCTATGTAGGTAACTCGGTATTAAATTTTATCGGCTATAGTCGTCAACCTTTAAATTCACTTTTAAATGACTTTGAGGTTAAAATCAACCAAAATTAAATGCAAATTGAATTTTCTATGTAAATGATAACCGTTAGATTGAGAAATCCTTTCAAGAAGGTGTACTCAATTCAATCGGGTGATGCACGTGAAAATTAATAGTGGGATTTATGGTAAGCTTACCCTTTCGAGAAAGTGAGTCCTAATATGATCCTATGATGCATGAAAATCTTTATATATATAATTAAAGAATAAAACGCACAAACCTAAACCTTTGAACAACGTAAGGCTTGATTCTCTTTCAAGAGATACGTAGGTAATCCACTAAAATTCGGGTGCAGCACAAATGACCAAAACCACTCAAATCTTGGTATCGATACAACTTTGAATCAAGAGGATAACCATAAGGGATCGAACTCGAATATAAAAATTAAATAAAATGTGTTGTATAATTATTTGGGCATTTTTACAATACACTAAGTTGAATCCTTTCGAATCTCCATGTTGACTCCGTCCTCTGGATTTGCCATTTCGGCACCATTATCTGATAACCAACCTTTTGCATGTATCAGCATTTTAGATTTTGATGACACGCTGCATAACACGCTCAACATCAAAAGTATGTGTAAATATGTTATCTCTTATTGCTCTTTGCTTAAGATTCATACTGATGGACAACTCGGGCTCAAAGATTGCCCTTTCATAAGTCTCTGTTGAATAATTTTTTCCAAACTTATTTATATGTTAACAACTTATTTCGCAACTACCAGGATGTAAGAGTGATTAAATAATTTATTATTAGTATTTTAATTACTGTTACAATTATATATGTTAATATATTTTCAAAATTGCATATAAGGTACTTCAATGTGGTTTTTACTGGCCTAATCTTTTCAGGGATGTGCAGGCTTATGTCACTTCATGTTATGAGTGCCAAAGATCGGGCAACGTTACTTGGAAGAATGAGACACCACTCATAGGGATTTTGGAGGTTGAGCTATTTGATGTGTGGAGAATTGACTTTATGGGACCATTCCCTGCTTCAAGACCTTACAAATACATCCTTGTAGCGGTCGACTATGTCTCTAAATGGGTTGAAGCTGTTGCAACTAGGACCAACGACGCGAAGGTAGTTTCAAAGTTTGTTAAAACTAACATATTTCCTAGCTTTGGTGTTCCTAGAGTTCTTATTTCAGACGGTGGCTCACATTTCATCGAGAGAGGATTTGAGGCTCTTTTGGCTAAGTATGGGGTCACTAGTACAAAAACTACATTTTATGCCGGATATTTAAGCTATTTATGCCGGATATTTGAAAACTTATATCCGGGGTATAGGTAAATGTAATAAAAAAGGGGTCGTTTTATTTATGCCGGATATTTATAGGACGCGCCCGGCATAAATAATTGTTTGTTTTTTTACACGCAGTTATTTATGCCGGATATTAAATCCCACACGCCCGGCATAAATAATATAGGTGTTTTTAAACATGCACTTATTTATGCCGGATCTAAAAATCCACAAGCCCGGCATAAATAATAGGGCGTTTTTATACACAGAGTTATTTATGCCGGATATATCTAACATAAGTCCGGCATAAATGATGTTGTTCTTTTTATGGAAAAAATGCTCAGGTTATTTATGCCGGGTATTAAATATTCCAGATCCGGCATAAATACTATTTTTTTTTTAAAATCTGGCCGGTTTATTATATGATCTATTAGAACGGACGGTTTTCCGGGATATATAGTTTAATGTGATTTTGCAAGAGCATGTTTCGAATATCAATATAAACCCCCTGTTAAATGTCATAAAAAACATACATAAATATCATCCAAACCATAGCAACAATCACTACAAATCCATTGTTTAAGTTAGACCCACCAACATCACATTCGGGGTACATCATATGATAGATTTAAAATGTAAACATGCTAAAACAAAAGTTGTCTCTGACAAAGTAAAACGAAAGTAAGTGCATGGCCACATCTGAGTACATATCTTGATAGATGCTCGAGCTCACCAAATGAAAGTCATCTCTCGATGAGCACATGAACCGAAGACAACTTGTAGCTCACCTAAAATAAAAATCAAAAAGACATCGTTACGAAAGCTAATAGCTTGAGCTTATTACATTCCAATCGAGAGACCAACTTTCAAAATTAAGTATGTGCAAGGTAGATTCATACCTAAAAATAAAGGTATATAAGTAATCAAGCCACTCCTTTCGCAAGTCATCAATCTCGGCACATCTGTACTTGCTACTCGCATCAAACCACTGTTAAAGGCAACATTTTTATTAAGTTAACCAAACTAATTAAGTTATTAAAAAAAGAGCAATGTTAAAAGTAAAATAAAAAATCAAACACCTACTTTGGATGGGATAACAAGTTTGCCTTGTGATACTATCTCTTTCATAAACTTCAGAACATAATATCCACACTCGATTAGATTCGGTTGAAAAGGACACTGAAATCCATATAGTAAGAACATACGTCACAGAGCATATATCATCAAATATTTAAAGATAGTATATATTAATTGTAAAATAATAAAAAGTATTTGAACCTTTATAATATGCCATAAAGTATTCGTCCGAGGCTTTTTCTTTCCCAAAGAGGCATACTTTAGCCTATAGCTCCTGTAACAAGTTTTAAACACATATCACAAAGAAAGCACATTTCAGATTTCTAAAAAACATATTGAATACTTACGTTGCAACCAATTCCTCAACGTCTTTTGCAACTTTTCCATGTAGTGGATCAATCCAATAAGCATAATCCAAGTGAGGATTCAATACCAGAAGTACCCAATGATACCTATATTTAAGTTCGTGTGAGAATGCATACATATTTGAAACTAATTCAATACCAGAAGTTCCCTTATCACATCAACATTATATGCTCTTGAAAATTTACAATTTTTGTAAGGGCAAATGCAACGGTTGGGATCAACACCATGCTCCAAAGCAAATGCAATGAAGTCTCGTACGCCATTCTGATATTCTTTAGACGTACGATTTGCTAACATCCATGATTTATCCATCCCTTTAGAAAAAAAATGAAATTCATTTTTCAATATAACCACTCTTGTAATAGGTAATTTTTTAAGTTCAACCATTCTTATAATATGTAATTTAGTAATCAAACAAGGGTGAAGTAAATGTACGGAAGGACCCATATATGAAAGTTACTCTAAAGTAGCCAAGTAAATAAAACTATACATTTTAAAAGTTTATTACCTCTTCCGGCCAAGTATGCAGATGATTGCTTGAGTGCAACTATTGTTATGGTATAGGTTTCACCAACCAATGCCCGTACTCTACACATTGATAAGCCAGACACTTGATCAACTTTATGATAAATGAGCAACCTTATTTTAAATTATAGGACAACAAATCAAGTGATTGCAGAAGCAAGCACAAATCAAAACTTGAATCCTCATAACTTTCAAATACTTGATCATTGTTTTAGTTTTCCCAAAGGCTACATGCAATTGATCATCTTGAAACCAAATGGGCACGAAAGAGCACAAAATTCAGCAAACTGAAGTAGTATAACAGTAAACAAGTAAAAAAATCAGCGAAACCTGAAGAGAGAGGAGTATGACAACAAATGAGTAAAAAATCTGTTTAACTAAAGTTAGTAAAAAGAACTCAGCAGCAAAACTAAACAGAGAAACCTAGCAATATTGCAGCAATACATATACCATTTTTCACCTCAAAATACGACATTTTTCACCTCAAAGAGTAAAAAATTCAGCACTTGAATAAAATCAGCCGCAAAATTGCAACAATTCAGTATGATAGCAAACGAGTAATACACAAACCATTTTTTCACCTCAAAATACAGTATGAATAGGTAATATATACATATTGCAGCACTTGAATAAATGCATAGTCAAGAAAGAAATGGAAAAATTAATAAATAAGCTGAAGCTGCAGAAACTAGGTCGAAACTACAAAAATGTTGTTCTATTTGCAAAGAAGCAGCTTCAGTTGGTCATCAGCTTAACCCCCAAATTTTCGGAACCTAAACCCTAAAATTCCAAATTCCAAATTACAAGCTTCCAACCATGAACTGGTCTGAATTTCGTATCCAGTTCGCTCATCCCAATCGATATATAATAACCAATTTGATAAACTGAATAGAAATTTCTTACCTTTTCAAAGCTTCAGAAATTGCAGTGCTATCTCTGAATTGGGGTTTTACCTTTGCATTGCTTCTAAAGTTGCAGTGCTTCTGAAATTGCACCTCATCCTAATCAATATACAAGCTTATAAAATTCCAAATTCCAAATTGCAGTTTCTGAAATTTCTTACCTTTTCTGAAGAGGAGGGTCGCGCGCTTCAATTAGGGTCGGTGAAGAGGAGGCTGAGCGAAGAGGAGCGAAGGCGATTAGGGACGCCACAGACCCCGACGAATTGGCGTGGAGAGGAGCAATTAGGGTCGGTGAAGAAGAGGCCGGCGACTGGCGTGGAGAGGAGCGATTAGGGTCGGTGAAGAGGAGGCCGGCGACTGGCGTGGAGAGGAGCGAAGGCGAGGCTGAGGGCCGGCGACTTGAGTGGAGAGGAGCGAAGGCGAGGCTGAGGGCCGCCGACTGGAGTGGAGAGGAGCGAAGGCGATGCTAGGGCCGCCGACTGGAGTGGAGAGGAGCGAAGGCGAGGCGCGCTGAGGGTCGCCGGAGGGCCGCCGCCTAGAGTGGAGAGGAGCGAAGGCAGGCGCGCTGAGGGTCGCCGGAGGGCCGCCGCCTGGAGTGGAGAGGAGCGAAGGCAGCGCCTGAGGGTCGCCGGCCGCCACAAGGTTTCTGTGTTTCGCGCGAGGGTTTAGTTTGGAGAGAACGCGATTCTCGCTGGAGGGTTTCTTACTTTCTTTCCAAAATAATAAAATTGTTTATGCCGGATATAAAACTCTTATTTATGCCGGATATTTATATTTGGTATAAACAATGTCGAGGTAATTTTATTCGCTTTTTTATGCCGGATTCGCATATTATTTATGTCGGATAAAAAATTTGGCACGCCCGGCATAAATAACTAGGGTCTTTTAATATTTCGTTGTCATTTATGCCGGACATGAATAGTAATATCCGGCATATATATATTTTTCAGTATTTAAGAGAATAAAATTAAACTATTTTAAGGCTTTTATTGCACAAATTTTACCTCCGGCATAAATAATTATGTAATAAAATCTCAATTTTGTACTAGTGGGTGACGCATAGGGTGGCAACACTTTATCATCCCCAAACTAGTGGTCAAGTGGAGGTCTCTAATCGACAAATCAAAGCCATCTTGGAAAAGACAGTTTCTCGCTCTATGAAGGATTGGTCATCTAACCTTGATGATGCGCTATGGGCTTATAGGACGGCTTATAAAACACCGCTGCGGACAACTCTTACAACTTGGTTTATGGCAAATCTTGCCATTTACCTGTCGAACTGGAGCATAAGGCAATGTGGGCGCTCAACATGGATCTCGATGAGGCAGGTAAGAAACGCTTTATTGATTTGCAGGAGTTAGAGGAGCTAAGATTGAAAGCTTATGAGAATGCCGAAATCTACAAGGAGCGCACCAAGAGATGACACGATAAGAAACTGGTGCCAAAGACATATGAGGTAGGTGACAAAGTGCCTTTATATAATTCTAAACTGCGTCTATTCCCAGGGAAGCTCAGGACAAGATGGAGCGGACCTTTCATGGTTCACCACATATAACCTCATGGAGCAGTAGAGTTAATTGACACTGATGAAACCACATTTAAGGTAAATGGGTACAGGGTCAAGAAATGCTATGACAAAGAAGACCCGAAAGAAGAGATTCGCGCCACCCTGGCGTTGGTCAAAGCCTAAAACAGGGAATGCAATTCCATAAATTTCATGAATTCCTTCGCCTGTGGGCTCAAGATCAAGAACCACGTCGTATATTTTCCCGATCTTGCAATGCTCTTCCAATATCTCATGATTAACACAATTGAATTAAACTAATTAAACTTAAACTTAAACAAAATTAAACCAAACTAAGTAATACTAACTAAACAATTTCTTAACTTAAGGAATTCTAACTATTAAAGTGACGGTAAATTAAAACTAATTAACTAAACCAATTAACAAAGTAACAGCTTAAAGAAAGCCAAGGAAAGCGAGGCAGAGAGAGCGCGAGGACGAGAACGCCGACGACAGAGAGATCGGGTGCGTGCGGAACTGGTCTGGGTTGCGCGGAAGCAGGCGTCTCAGGAGCCTTGTTCGCAGGGAGCAAGTCCAGACGCTGGGCTAGAACAAGCCTGAGAACGAGACTGTCGGCGAAGAGCGTGCGCGAGCGAAAGAGCGAGACAGCGAGGGTATTGCGAGCGAAGACGCCGGTGCGTGCTCCTTGCGAGAGCGAGAGAGCAACAGCGAGAGCCGAGGGTTTGCGCGCGCGGCGGCGATGGAGCCGCACTCGCTGGGCGAGACGGAATGCTGGCCGGTGTCACCAGGGCTTGCCGAGTCTTCTTCTTGGATGGATCTAACAAGACGCAGGTTGTGTTTATTTGATTTTGATCAAGGAAGATCAAAGTGACGTTGATGATGATGGTTGCCGAAGGACTTTAGAACATACGAACCGGATAGCCTTTGGGATTGATAATCGAGAACCCTTTAATCCATAAAGGGGTTTCTCAATTCTAATTCAATCTAATTAATTCAAAGTTGCATAACATGAATATATAGAAAACTTATGAAAGATCTAACCAATCCTTCCTTGCAAAGGAAAGAGGTTTGGATAGATTTATTCTATCTAAAGATAAATGAAATAAATCTAAGATAAATAAATCCTAATATGATAAATATTTAATAACTTGGTGGCCAAGGATTAAATCTAGAAGAGATATAATTATTTTCCACCTTATTTATCTAATTTGCATAAAATAATAACATAATTAAATAAACTAGATAATTGGCCCAAGCACAACGAACTCGGCCCATGTACTCGACAAGGTCCTTTGGCCCATTCGACTAATGGTGGTCTCGAGTGCCTTAGGAAATGCCGAGTGAGGTTTGGCTCATGGCGGGTGCAGACGAGTCTTCATGAGCTCCGTGTGTGGACGCAAGCTCACTTCCTGTGCTGGTGGTGTAACCTTGAGCCAAGTGATCCAGGGTGGCCTGAACCCTTGCTCTAAAGTTCCATGGTGACGGACAAGAAAGGCTTTAGTTGCAGTTTGAATCTTTCTTAGCCCTTGCACGAGTGATAGGACCATCGAATGGAACCTTCATGTTGTCCTCAATGTCACCAGGAGTCATCGATATTTGAACGTCATCATTCTCCTCCACTTGACTTCGATTTGTCCTCAAATCGTCGTCAAAGTCATCGCCAGGCACGAACAAGGATAGATCGGCGACGTTGAATGTATAATGGACGCTGTACTTATCGGCAGGGAGATCCATCTTGTATGCATTAGGACCCATCTTCTGAACCACTCTGAATGGTCCATCTCCCCTGGGGTCCAGCTCAGAATTCCGTTGTTTCAGAAATCTTTCCTTCCTGAGATGCAGCCAGACCAGATCACCAACGTTGAACTGCACATCCTTGCGATGCTTGTCCTTCGCGGCCTTGTATTGCGCAGTCTTCCTCTCCAGCTGCGCCTTGGTACGCTCATGCAAGCTTTTGATGAAGTCCAGTTGCTTAGCTGCATCCACGCTCTCCTTGTCCTTATATGGCCGAGGCATCATGTCCATAAGTGTTAAGGGATTTCGGCCATATACTACTTCGAAGGGGGTCAGCTTTGTTGCAGAGTGCCTAGACCTGTTATATGCAAATTCTACAAATGGTAGGCAGTCTTCCCACCTCCGGAGGTTAGTTCGCAGCATGACTCTAAGGAGAGCCCCAAGAGTTCTATTTGTGACCTCAGTTTCGCCATCAGTTTGTGGGTGACAAGAAGTAGAAAATAACAATTTTGTACCCAATTTAGACCATAAAGTTTTCCAAAAAGAGCTTAAGAATTTAGGATCACGGTCAGAAACTATAGATAATGGCAATCCATGTAAGCGAACAACATCTTTGAAGAATAAATGAGCAACATGAATAGCGTCATCAGTTTTATGACATGGAATAAAATGAGCCATTTTGAAAAATCTGTCTACAACAACAAATATGGAATCATGACCCTTAGAAGTTCTAGGCAATCCTACAATAAAATCCATAGAAACATCTTCCCAGGGTGCATCAGCAATAGGCAAAGGTTGGTATAGACCATTAGCATTAGATTTCGATTTGGCTTTAGCACATGTAACACAACTTTTGACAAATCTCAGCACATAATTAGACATTTTAGGCCAAAAGTAATGTTCCTTAAGTCCAGCTAAGGTTTTTTCGAAACCACCATGTCCTCTAGATTCATGAATTTCTTGAGTTAACAATCGGCGAATAGAAGAAGATGGGATACAAAGCTTGCCCATCTTAAACAAATAACCATTATCAAGAAAATATGAATCAACTTCACCTTTAGACACACATTGAACATATATAGTTTTAAAGAAACCATCAGAAGCATACAGTTCCTTTATCATAGCAAAACCCAAAACATGTGCATCCATATGGTTTAAGAGGACATACCTGCGTGATAGCGCGTCAGCTACCACATTATCCTTTCCCTTCTTGTGGTGAACCACATAGGAAAAGGTCTCTATAAACTCCACCCATCGAGCAAGTCGCCTGCTGAGCACTGCTTGTCCTTTGAGATACTTTAGAGCTTCATGATCCGAATGAATCACAAACTCCTTAGACCAGAGATAATGTTGCCAAGTCTGTAAGCAGCGAACCAGTGCAAATAGCTCCTTGTCGTAGGTAGAATAGTTAAGCTCAGCGGAGCCCAACTTTTCGCTGAAGTAGGCGATGGGACGCTTGTTCTGCAGCAGGACCCCTCCAATGCGAGTGCCAGAAGCGTCACACTCGAGCTCAAAAGGTTGAGCAAAGTCAGGTAACTGCAGCACTGGGGTGTGTGTCAGGCGATCCTTGAGGGCGTCGAAAGCCTTTTGATGTGAGTCAGTCCAGCGAAATGTCACATCTTTCTTTGTCAGCTCATGTAGGGGGGCGGCAATCAAGCTGAAGTCCTTGGCAAAACGTCGATAGAAGCCAGCAAGGCCCAAGAATGAGCGGACATGAGTGGGTGTGTTCGGCCTGGCCCACTCCTGAATAACACGAATCTTCTCCTCATCCACCTTCAATCCAGATGCAGTCACTATAAAACCAAGAAAAATGGTAGACTCGGATGCAAAAGAACACTTCTTTAAATTGGCATATAATTTTTATTTCCTAAGACAATCAAAGGCCAATTTTAAGTGACTTAAATGATCATGCATATTCTTACTATAGATTAAGATATCGTCAAAATAGACAACGACAAATTTTCCTAAGTGTCTTCTAAGCACATGGTTCATAAGCCTCATAAAAGTAGAAGGTGCATTTGTCAAACCAAAAGGCATTACTAACCATTCATATAAGCCATACTTAGTTTTAAAAGCCATTTTCCATTCATCACCCTGTTTCATCCTAATTTGATGATATCCACTTCTAAGGTCAATTTTAGAAAAAATAGAAGCACCATGAAGTTCATCAAGCATATCATCTAAACGAGGAATAGGGTGGCGATACTTAACCGTTATTTCGTGTGGAATATGTTAGGCAGATTCAATTGAGCAAGTATGATTTAAGTTTCTAGGCATGACTGAAATCCAACAAATACTTGTCCTAGTGAGAATTTTTTGGCCTTATAGGGATTATATCTATATTTCCTCTTCTTATGTTGTGTGATTTACTCAACTTATGCAATTACCTCTTAGTATTGACATGGTTATCTATTTTTAAGACCAATTGTATATATGTTCATTGCTTATGGGTTTCATATGATAGAGGCACCTTTTAGCCTATATTTATCCATATCTACCCTACGTTATGTCTTTGATTGAAGCCAATTTTAGCCTTTAGCCTTTTCTTTTAAAACTCCATAAAATTCATGTATCATAGTCTATGATAAGCCTTACCCATCCGGGAATTAGGATTTGGAGTTGGTTATGGATTGATCATTTTGAGTTTAGAGAGAAAAGCTATGGTTTGTGCATATTGTTGAGAGGTTTTGAAAGAGATGTAATGTTATGTGCTTATTTTCCTCATATTTGTTTTTCATGCATTTGGCTCAAAGAAAAGATAAAAAAAAACGAAAAAGAAAAAAAATCGAAAAGAAAAGGAAAAAAATAAGAAAAGAAGAAGAAAAAAATAAAGAGCTTGTTTATTTATTCTTGCATATGAGAGTTGGATAAAGTATTTGGTTAATTGTTTATTTTGAGAGTTTATTTGAGAGGTTTGTTTTGAGAGTTATGATTATTTGAGAGTTGATGTTCTTATGAGAGCTTGAGTGATTTTTTAGTTGTTTTGTGTTATGTTGGATGTTTTAGGAATCTTAGTTCCTGGTGTTGAAAGCACCACATGACCAAAATAACTCCTTACCGTTATTTGTTTATATCAAGCCCCATTACAACCCCGCCGAATGGAGTTTTCTTTGAAGTCTTCCATTGAGTGAAAATCCTCTCGATGTTGCTTGTTTGCTTTGATGTATCCAGTGGAGATTTTGCTATATAAGTGTCAATGCTTAAGATTAATGTTTGCCTATAGAATTGAGTTGAGAGTTATGCTTAAAGCCTAAACACATAAGATTGAGAGAAATAATTATTCTTCCCTGTGAGGTTGGATTGATAGGCATGCACGCTACTTGATCGTTCATATACATGTTAGGATGTTTTTTTTTTGCCTTATTAATGTTTGCATTTGCTTTGATGTTTCTTTTGATAGGGTTGAGACATGAAGGAATCTCCCATGGGATGCATTGATTTATCTTTATTCTTCATTTGGTTGAGGTAAGAGCTTAATTAAGTGTTGGAGAGTTTGATAATGCATATTTTAGATAGGCATTATAGATAGGTTTAGATGCATTTAGGATATGTTTCTTGCATGTTTCATAGTTTATTCGCATTACTATTCATTTGGGAATTCGAGTTCAGAATCTACGCTATTTTGTATTTATTCTAAAAAAATTTAATCAGTGCTTGATGAGGGACTAAGGATGGCTAGAAGAGGCTGATTTTATGCTTAAGAGAGGAAAGGAAAGATCACCAAGGGAGCTAAAGAGATGAAGATTGAAGACAAAAGAAGAAATCGGAAAGACAGAGGAACGACGCCCGCCGCTTTTCCACCGGCGGCCGTGATAAGGCATATTTCAGTAGGCATTATAGGATAATTATAGATGCATTTCATTGTAATATAATCACATTTTATGGTTAATTAATTCACATTATGCTCTTTTAGTGGTAAAGTTCGAAAACTACACTATTTTATTGGGTTTATACAGATTTGTAGTCCCGACTTGGTGAAGAGTGTTAGGAGAAAGAGTTGATTAAACGATTATAAAATAAATGCAACCAATCCCTGAACCACACAAATAAAACTACAAGACTTCCTCCCGCTATAGTGGAAGGGAATCAGGATCAATTCCACGAGGAAGCGTGTCAGCGCTCGCCTTTCAAGTTCCAAATCCTCTCGAAATTGACCAGAAGCCTAACTCGACGTTGAGTAGAGTACTCGATATCGACTAAAACTATCGAGTTCCGACAGACTGCACAATAGAAGACAAAACAGAGCCGATGTCGAGTAGAAAGTAGTCGACGTCGACCAGGTTACTTGATGTCGACTAGAAAGTAGTTGATGTCGAGTGTTAGTGCAGTGAAAAACCGTAACTTTGATGAAAACAAACGACAGAAGTTAACACGGATTTGATATAATTCGATTCAATAAAATAAAAGCTTCCAAGGTCAGGGTTTCAACGCCACAACGATAACCATATAAGAATCATGTCAAAGGTATAAAAATCATGCCTTTTCTTCAAATAACTTTCGTCATTAAACAATTAAGAAGATAGAGGCTTTCGCATAAACCCTAATTGTTACTACATTTTTCACATAATTAATCCAAGTTTGCATTAAGATCATTTTTGCTTCAATAACACAAATAAGGATCACCTGCTACTGTCGTAGAAGAATCATGCGGATTAGGGATACAAGATGAAATCGCAATAAAAGTTGTACCTTTGCTGCATTACCTTACATGGCTACCGTCGGGTTCACCCTGGCCCTAAAAGTGGGGTGACTACTCTCTCTTCATCATAACAATCATCAATCAATAATATCATAAAAATAACTACTTGCATTAAATCAAAAGAAAGCTTACAACCATACGAAGCCAAAACGTCTCTCAACTCTTCCAAATCCAATTGGCCAAAGCTCTCCAAAACCCCTCTAAATTGCCTAACTAGTGTTTGCTCAATTGTTTGAGAATAGAATGCCTAAAAACCAGCCCCCAAGGGCTTTATTTATATTGCTTAAGATAAATTGTTCCAAATAAAATAATTAAAACAACTAAAATTCCCCTAAGTAAATATGGGAATTACTAATGTGCATAAGTCTTCTCTTCATGATAGATATCTCACGTGCCTTGGTGTAGAAGAAAGCTCCTCCTCGGATTCGTCCTCGATCTCGACTCGGATTGCTCCTGGAATGTACTCGACATCGACTAGAGTGGTCGATGTCGACTAGACCTCGTGTCATCAGTTGGTCTTGTGCTCGATCTCGGCTCCAGGAGGTGATGTCGACCAGAGTTGTACTCGACATCGATTAAGAGTACTCGACGTCGACTAGGTCTATCGAGTGACTTTCTTCTCTTCTTTTGCTCGATGTTTTCTGGCTCAGCTTCTGCTCGACCTTGAGTTGTTGTAGTCGACCTCGAGCATTCTGACAGTTTCTTTCCCATCTCGGAATTGCTTGTAAAGTGTCTCAATTTCTGCAAAATTAAACAAGAACTAGTGTAGACCTCCATAATGGGAAAATAAGCATAAACTATATAATTCCTGCATTATTCTAACCCAGAGATATGAAATGCATACAGAAATCGATATGGATGTAAGAAAAAATCATGGTTATTTGAGCGCACATCAAAGAGCTTGGGAAGAGACCAAAAAGGAGAGCTATAGGAGAAGCCATGAAAGATCCAAGACAATCCAAGGAGCAAGGAATCAAGGTCTAAGAGCTTAAACAACAACGAGTTGCGAAAGCTGTCCGAGTGGCGAGCTAAACTTAAAATGCGATTTCCCAGGGTTCTAGATGTCAAATTGCCTATTATCACCATGAGTTAAAAAGATCCCGAAGAGCTCTACAAGTCTAGAAAAGTACAGATTTTGATGCAGTGAAATAGACATCTTGCAACTGCGAAAGAGCGGTGCTCGCCGGTTTCGTTGTTTCCGGATCTGCGCAACACGGCCCAATTCTATCTTTGTAAAAACTCTATCTATCTATTCTATGGTTTTGCCCGATGTCTTTAGGTTTTATATTAGACTTAATTACAGCCGTTTGAGATTCATTCATTCATCTAATCATCTAACATTCAGCCACCCTTTCTTATTCAATTCATTAGGTTTTTAGGTTTTATTTTCCATTCAAGAGAAGGAATTTAGGTAAGCCATGCTTGGCTAATTATCCATTGTTTTCATCTACACTTTTGAGACTTGGTTGGTTGTTTGTGAGTTTCTAATAAAGCAGTCTTTCTCTCTTTAATATCTTTCCATTTCCCTTGTGTTTATTGTTGATATTATTGTGATTTGCGACCATGATAGTATCTTGCTAGGGTTTTATTATATCTAATTTATGTAAAATCCATGGTAGCATGCTTAGGATTGTGAGAACCTTGTTTGATCATACTAAGTAGGGATTTCGACATATGTCTTAAACATCAGTTACCATACTTACTTGGTGTTATTCATGTGCATAGATTTTTAGGAACTTGTGCTATCTTTATGTTAAATCTCTATTGTGCTTTGGTTATATATAGGTGTAAGGGATTAAATTCATTTATTGTGGCTTAATCTATATAAACTAAGATGGGAGGAATTCGTAGAGAACAAATTTAATTGGATTCGACGACCAATAGAGCCAACCAATGTCTAGAATTAGTGGGTGGAAACACCTCGTTTATCTATCACTTGCTCTTGCTTAGATTAGTCTCTTTTATTTACTTTTATCCCATATTTGCTTCTCAATCAATAAAGACACATTATATTGAAATACTTGTTCCTCTGTGGAATCGACCCCTTAGTTGCATACTATACTAGTTTGTTTGTTTGAGAATTATTTTGATAAGGGAATTCAATGACTTTTCCTCCGCCAAATTGGTGTCGTTGTCGGGACTCAAGTTTATTTTTTTGTTTTGTGTGTTTATTGATTTGTGTATATATCTAAACCCATTGTGGACCTATCTTACAGTTCACGACACCTCATTACTAATCGTTTGCAATGAAGTTGGAGTTATGGCAATACCAGGGAGAATACTTTCACCATTAACTCGGGAGATTGAAAGCACTATTGGACGACCATACCCACCGGGGTATCCAAGATGAGTTGCGAGAAATAGTGTTGTGCGTTCAAAGTGGCATGACTCCCGGTACACTAGCAAATGCCAAATCTTGGCGGGATGATGGCCTTGTTGGTATGGATTGGCCGGAATTATGGAGTCAATTCCTTTGTATGGGTCACTTGTAAAATATTGTAGAATCTTGAAAGCAAGCAACTCAACCAAAGGAAAGCTAAGCCGCAAGCACAGAGGAGTTGATCAAAGATGGAGAAGGAAGCCCGATGCCCATTGACGTGGAGTCTCATGAGTTGACGCATGAGAAACCATTTGTTTTGGCCCATACTCCACCGGAAGAAATCATCCGCAACTCACCTATCGAGGAACCAAGTCCATAGCTGATTTCCGTGGCTCCTGAGCAAGGTGATACTACCTACCCTCGGCGGGAAGTCACGTTCGAGCATGTGAGGAGTTAGAGGCGTTATTCAACATCAATCCCTTTGACTTTGGCTACTTCATATACGATGCATGGTTACCGCCATGGTGGGCACTGACATTTGACTTGCTAAAGAGGGCGTTGGCGATGTCCGAGTGAGTCTTGAAACTAGGAGGAATAAAGCGTCGAGCCTTAGACGATAAACAAGGACACGTCTTGGAAGGCAACCCAAGGTAAATTTCTATACTTTTCAAGTTTTTCAATCATTTAATTTTTAAATTTCAATAAATTATAGAGTTCCATATCAAATATGTGTTTTTGGAAGAGTCTTGAGCTAATCACATAGGGAAAGATATCCGAAAGCAAAGGAAAAGAGAGGTGCAACCCAGAAGAAGACACGTCAGCGTCACAGGAGTCGCACCCGCGTCACTTCGCCGCAGCAAGAACCTCTCTTTTGCCGCCGCGAAGAAGATCTCCAGCCCAGCAGTTCGTGATCTTGTTCACCACCGCGAGTTTCTCCATTCATCCTGGCGAATCACTTATTTCGCCGTCGTGAAATCCTCCTGTCAACCATCGCGAATCCACTGTTTGTTGTCGCAAAAAGGCACAGATGCTACTATTTTGGCGGATTGGTTGATTAAATTGATGAGCACTTCCTAAGCTATCCTCCCTCGGCACCACAAGAATAATTTAGTAAGTTCCCTGTTTCTCACACTTTGAGTTTTTATTGTTTATGTTTCTTGTCTTTTATGTTTCATTAAGGACAATAAAATATTGAAGTGGGGGGGATGGATTATGTGCATTTAGTTAGATCATATTTCAATTTTTGCATGCATTTCATGTTTAATTTTAGCACTTTAAAATTTTTGAATTAGTTTTTACATGCATTCGGAAAAGAGAAAAACATAGAAAAAATTCAAAAATCCAAAAGTATCATGCATTGCATATATATGTTTCAAACACCCACTTTAGTTAGAGAAACTCTACATTTTCTTATGGCATGATTTTGTAAATCCTACAATGAGTTTGAATTGCTTAGCCTTATTGCTTTAAAATGGTTTTCTTTTGAAGCATGATTGGTGATGTAATTAAGCATGTATGATTAAGCTTGAGTATGATTGAAATCCTACAAGACATGACCCTTGTGAGAATATTTTGGCCTTATTGGATTCATCTATTATTCTTTTGCTTATATGTGTGATATACTCTTCTTATGTTTCTACCTCTTGATATTGACTTCATTATCTATTGTCAAGTTCGACTCATGATAATGCATATTTTAGATATGCATTATAGATAGGTTTTATTGCATTTGGGTATATATATTTGGTAATGCATATTTAGATAGGCATTATAGAGTAGTTTTAGGGTCATTTAGATGTATATATTGTACTTTAAAGGGTTAGTTTACTTGTTTGCTCATTTGGTACTTAAGTGCGGAATCTACACAAGTTTAGTGAGTAATTGCAGATTTTGGATTCGAAGAATGGAGGAGGTCATTCATTAGAGTCATATGGATCATATGGAGGCAAGAACGAGCTAGAGAAGCAAGTTGGAATCCACAAGGAAGAAGCAAAGGGCATACAAGAGCCAAAACGGCACCCGCGGCCAGAGGAACAAGGGAAGCCAGAAAACCGCACCCGCGGCCGCGACCTGGTCAGCACCAGCAGAACACCAAATCTGGGCAGCACTCGCGGCCTGGTCGCAGCCTGGTCGCGGTTCTCCTGGGCCAGATTCAGCGCCGATTTTTCTATCCATCTTAAGTTGGGCCTATCTTTAGGAAATACTTTCTAGGTTTTTATGACGGTATTCTTAGGTATTTAAATACTTAAATTAGTTGTTTTTAGGTTATCTTTTATCCTTTGAAGAATTGAGAGACGGCGTTTTAGAAGCATGAGCAACTAAACTCATCTTGTTTTGCCTACGATCAAGACTTGGTTTTGTTGAATTGTGAGTTTGGAATTCTAGTTGTTTTCTATTATCTACTTCAATTTCTTTTTGATTTAATTGCTTGTGGTGTTGATTCTATCTTGATTCGCGGCCTCGTTAGAATTGCATCATTGCTAGGGTTTTGATTCATACATTTGTGAAACCTAATCCAAAGTAGCAAATACAATTGAGTAGATCTCATAGAAAAGCTTGATTGTATAAGAAATTGACTATAGGTTAAATG
This sequence comes from Persicaria tinctoria, assembly GCA_037127255.1. Taxonomy (NCBI): domain Eukaryota; kingdom Viridiplantae; phylum Streptophyta; class Magnoliopsida; order Caryophyllales; family Polygonaceae; genus Persicaria; species Persicaria tinctoria. The sequence goes on from JBANSL010000014.1 coordinate 4,174,651, forward strand.
TTAGTTATTTAGGGAATTAATATTGCTTATAAGCTTTATATAACTTTAGACTTAGTGCTATTCCTAGGATTAAACCTTAATCCGTGTTAAGATTGCTTAGGAATAATGGATTATTAGGACTCATAGGACTAATAATCTATTTAAATCAAGATAAGAGTGGATATAGAAAAGATACAATTAGAAGGTAGAACTATGATCAAGTAGACAAACCAAAGTTGAGAATCGTAGGTGAAACAACTCATTCATCATTGTTTACAACAATCACCATTATTTACTTATTCAATTCTTTACATATTTACATTTCTACAATCCCCCTTCTTTACTCTTGTTGGTGATTATAACTCATAAAATAACGGTAGTTCCCTGTGGATCGACTCCGGACTTACTAGCTATACTAGTTGGTTAGTTTGGATATTCTTTTGATAGGAACCCGACGATTTTTTCCTATCAATATTGCATGTTTATTAAGTAAATTACATTGTTAAGTGCTTTGGTTCTCGAGTGTGGAATCTAGCTACGTGCTTTTTGAGCCTGAATTGCAGATTTGTGTTTCAACATTCGGGAGAGAGTGGCTATGGCTTTGCTAGGGTTGAGAATAATTAGCTAGGAGCTGGAGAAAGAAGTATCAAGGCAAGAAGACGTTTGGAGAGGAGCTAAGCAGAGAAGTAGAACCGAATAAGAGAAGAACACTATCACGGATGGAGCGGCGCCCGCCGATATTCTAGTGGCGCCGGCCGGTCCGAGCGAACATGGGATTACTCGAATTTCACATATGGAACATTATGTTATGTTTTTAGGGTTTCTTTTTGGCCAAGTTTAAGTACTTTTCTAAGACTTATTTTTCAGAAGTTACACATTGATTGAGAGATTGAGAAAGAAGAATGTTTTCCTACTTTGGTATGAGGAACTAAACCTCTTCATTTCGCTTGTGATTCAGAAAACATGGTTAGATGATTTGTGAGATTTGATATCTATGTTATTATATGGTTGATTCAATATCTTTGTTCTTCTATTATTTGATTGCATGTATTCCCTTTTGATTAGCTACCTGGAAGGAATTTGCTTTCTTGCTAGGATTTGATTGTTTCATGAGAATCGATTGAACCTAAGTAGGAAACACAATCAATTGATCCCATGAAAGCATCAATTGGGCGTGTGAGATATTGACAATTTTGCAAATATCGATTCTTGTGTGGTTAGAAGTAGGAGAGTTGAACTTTTATTCCTAATTGCTTAAAAAGCTTGATATTGCCTAATTGCCAAAGGCTTTGGGATTAAATCCTAGTCGGATTAATCTATTAAGCATAACTAGAATAAAGTCAAAGATCAATAACCTAACCATTTTTGAAGAATGCAGGTGGAATTATCCCATTCTCATTTATTACAGCAATTCACCATTGCTACGTTTACTTTGTTCGATTAATTCTATTTTAATTACACTTGATCTCATCCCGTTTGTTAGCAATTTAAGTATACAGGAAAGGTATTCTCCCTATGGATCGACATCTGGACTTACCGCTTATACTCGGTTATAGGTTTGGATTATTACTATCTTTGGCGAGGTGTATGCATCTAAGGGGGCGAAGAAGACGAGGAAGGGTGATGGAGAGGAGCTGGCTCCCCCGGCCAAGAAACCGCGAGCCCAGAAGGTAAGCAGTGTTCCCGCTGATGCTGTTGCGCTAGGAATTGTGTCCGCGACGGACAACGAGGCCCTGACAAGTTGGCTCGCAAGGTACGTAACTTATGTGTCTTACCCTCGAATAGACGACGGAGGTAGATAGTTGAACGTCCACTATGTTTGACATAAACTTACCGTGCAGTGGGGACGTAGAGGTGCGCATGTCAGCTTGCGGTGTGGATCTGACGAAGGAGTTCCTCACCTCCCCGAAGACACCCCGAGCTTGGTTTGGAACATTGGTATGAATACGTGTCACCTATAAAATTTCACGTGTCAGGAGTGTGGATTGTAATTGCAGTTCACATCATGCAGGATATGGAGTGTTGCTACCTTCTGCGCAAAGCGGTCTCAGAAAGGGCGGATGACATTGGAAGTGGAGCCATCGTTGTGGATACGTGCTTGACGGGACTGTATCTATCACGGGAATGGAAGGAGTACATCGCCAACCACGAAGCGTACAAGCCCAGTGATGCTTTGCTGGCGTACTTAGATGGCCGGTCCTCGAAGACGATGGGGCAAGCGTGGTGTATGACTGCGATGTCCACATTGTGACGGAACGCCAGCTCCAGCCCATCTTAATGCCGGTGACAAGCCTCTTCCCTGTCGTCATGCGAGCACACCCCGATCTGAAGGTGAAGTATGCGGATAAGGTCCCCACGCCGTTTTCCATTCGCCGGGACAGGGGCCTTCCACATAACAAGCTAAGGTAAGTTGGTTCACATGGTTCAATTTCGTTTCATTGGATGTGGAATCGGTGTCCGCGTTCTGATGGCTTGTTCCCCATTGCAGCGGTGATTGTGGCCCGTACACCATTAGATTCATGCAGCTCCTGCTGGAGACCGCCCCGACCTTCGATGGATTGGATGACATGTACATTGAGGCATACCGGCAGATGCTAGCTGTTGGGGTCTTCCATGGTCGACTCGGATGCTAGAACATATATGGAGTGCGTCGTGAATGTTTGTTGTGAACACTTGATTCCAATGAGAACACCCTCCTGTAATAGTTGAAGTAGAACATTTGGATATTTTGCAAAACTTGGTAGTTGTCGAATGTGGACATGAACGTGTATTGGCCATACATGTTCGTGTCTAATGGATCGAAATTTGGTATTTTAGGTATGCGGACATGTATTTTGTTAAACTTGGATGTGTAGGTATGAACATGGGTGCACTTGGTACGTTCTACAATCGTTCCAATTTGGTAACAAGGTAGATATTGTTACATGACACGAGGATTAAAAGGGGTGACATGGGTAATTTAGACTATACGTAGTAATTTGAGAGAGTGAATATTGACACGAAAAAACCTAGAAGGTGACACGTGCATGCAAAGACGTGACCCGATACTGGGACAAAACAACAAAACGACAATCGAAAAGGAATCTTTCAGAGTAGCAGTTGGTTGCACAGTTACTTTGACCTACTTTAAAAAATATAAAAAAAAACAAATATTCTCTCTCTCGAAAATAAAAGGTAAACAAAAGAAAAGAAAACAAAGTAACTTTCACCAACTTGCATTCATTGCAGTTGGGGAATAAAACCACCACCACAAGGGAAAGAGAGTGAGAGAATATTAATAGAGGGCAAGAAGGAAGGGAGGCCGTTGTGAATTGAAGGGAAACAAGGGAGCAGCACTCCGGCCGCATTCCACTTACGACATAGGACAAGGGAGGAAGACGCCGGAGAAGCCCGTACCGGAGAGGAAGGCGCCGGAAAATAGGTACACCCCGCGTTATTCTTGAAATCCGTCTCCCTTCTCTACTACTCTGAATCTTCACTTAATTTGCAATCTTCCCCACTTAATTTGCAATCTTCCATTGTTTCGTTCAAAGGCATGCAATTTGGGAATGGAGAAAATTTGGAAATTGGGGATTTGGGTTAACGGAGATCTGGGGAATTGGGGGATAAGGGGAAATAGAGATCTGGGGTAAAAGGGATATGGGGATCTGAGGAATTGAGAGAGAAGAGCGAGGGAGGTTGAAGATGAGCGTGGGAGGGTTGCGGGTCCTTTAACCCAGAATGTCAGAGTGGAGAATAACCCCTGTCATAAACGGGTACTGTAGGAGTATTGGGAGAAGCCAACTGACATTCATGACATGGGTTATGTTGTTGGGTGACAAGGGTTACCTATAAGGTGACATGGGCACTTGCTCGTGAAACACTCCCAGACAGATTTAATAAGTAGGGGGTGATTTTGTCTGGATATTGATTATGTTCATGTCCACCTAATTGCAGGAAGGACATGGTTCGGTCCCAGAATTTGAGAAGGAAGGGTGTCAGGCCACCGAAGAAGGTGGAGCCACGACTCGCGGTTCCGGAGGAGAAGCATTTCCGGGGGCGGGTCAACCATGGTTCGAGAGTGTCGCTGCTCGTGAACTTGGACGACTGGGTCGACCCCGTCGATTGGGAGAAGCTGTTGCCAAGCCAATTTGGGGGGATTGTGCAATTGGCAAACCGGGTTCAATTCTTGTCGCAACTGCTGCATTACGTGTTACAACGACAGCTTGTGACAGAAAAGAAGTGGGAGAGTTGGTACATGCTTCAAGACAAGCTCCGGTGATTCTCGATCAAAGAGTTTGCGCTCGTTACTGGGCTGCGGTGTGGTCGAGTTCGGGGGGAGAAACAGAGACGGAGGATGACAAAAAGACAAAGAAGGCTCTCAAGGACTTATTCGGAATGGGCAGTATGAAGGTGGGGGAGCTAGAGAACGCCTTCAAGAACTCCATCTTGAAGGAGCCGAGTGCGAGAAGGCGTTTTAATATCGCTCTTCTTCTCATCGTCGTAGGAGTTCTGATGGAGGGGAGAACCCAGGAAACCCATACGAGGGTGGATTGTGAAGCTTGTGGAGAACATTGATCGGTTTCTGGAATACCCCTGGGGCAGGATTGTGTACGAGGTCACCCACAAGTCCTTGTCAGGTGTCATAGAACGACGTGTCGCTGACTTGAAGCTGAGGCAAAGGACGACAAACATGGATATGGGCTAATAGGTTTTCCGTATGCGTTCCAGGTTACCTACTTGACCGAAGTTATACTTTAATTATTAAGTGCAATTGATGAACTCGAGTGTCATGTGTGGTTGTTGTAGATTTGGTTGTACGAAGCGGTCCCGGGGATTGGGTAGGAGTTTGCAAACCGGGTGTCGAAGACGGCGTTGCCTTGCATGCTGAGGTTGACAGCCGATGACGACAATCTAAGCTATGAGACAATCCATTCCCGCATGGACCCTGAGAATTCAGAAAGCATAAAGGTCGAAAACAACCCGATACTAGTACCGAAGGGTGGCGAGTTTGAATTGATGTTCGGGTGCTTCTACCAGCATTAAGAGTCTAACCTCTACTTTGATGACATTGAGGCTGCGTTGGCACCCAGTTATTATGGGGAAGGCTCTGGCAAGCCCGGCCCGAGTTCGGAGCAACGAGATGGGACAAGGGAATCCTGGGAAGATAAGGTGGGGAAGACACTAGAACTGATCTTGGAGAAGTTGGGAACTATGTCAACATGGATGCGGAGCATGGATGACAAGGTACGTGTAACTTTTCTCCCATAAGTGACACGGGTATATTCTATAAGTGACGCGGGTAAATTTTTCCCCATTGGTGACACGGGTATTTTCCATAAGTGACACGGGTAACTTTTCTCCCAATGCCGAATAACATTTGCGAACCACCCCTCATTTATGTACACTGTGTTTCATATGAAGGTCTTGGAAGGTGTTGTGAATGGGATGCGAGATGGTCAGTCAAATGCAGGAGGTGTGTAGAAATCAATGGGCGATGTCCGTGGAGAGGATAACCACCAAAATATCGGGGGGGACAGAGGGACCAACTAAGGTGGACGACCAGCCACCAGAAGGACAAGAGGAGGTAAATTGGTTGTTAGTTCACATGGTATTTTCTCCCAATGGGTCAAGGGTTAATAGAATCAACATTTTTATATTTCAATATATTGTAGACAACTGACACAGTTGTTTATGTCAAGCGACACGATTTAATATGTCAAGTGACAAGGGAACAAATAAATTATCTGAATGACAGTTGAAATAACCATAACCAATTGCCAGATCTCAGAGGCTGCGAAATCCAAGACCGTTGGAGGAATTGGGAGAGATGTCAGTGGAGAGAATGACGGGAAACATAGAGAGGCTGCGAAGAACAACCTTAAGGCCGGGTCAACGGAGGTACCACCTATAGAGGACGACCAGCCAACACCGGAAGGACGGGATGGGAAGGTAAATTGGTTGTTACTTCACATTGTCATTTGAATCTATTGTAGTAGTTAAGTGACAAGTGTATCAGTGTCAACCGACACGGATAATTGTTTGGGTGACACGGGGGTAAAAACAATTTTGGCCTGATCCTTGAAACTGTCTAACCAATTGCCAGATCTCAGAGGCTGCAAGAGCAAAACCCGTTCGAGGCAAGAAGAGTAAGAGAGGTCCAGGAGGTGAAGGAGAAGTGAAGTCCCCGCCTCAGAAGAAACCGCGGGGCCGAAAAGGGAAGAACGTTGTCGAAGGCGCGGACGCGATTAAGCTGGGTCTTGTATCCGTGTCAGACAATGATGGCTTCCTCCGCTAGATGGATAGGTGACCCTCATCAGTAGACATACCCAACTGATTGCAGACATGACTCCATTCTCCTAACATTGTTGTTGTGGTTGTGCAGCGGGAATGAGGACAGCTGGAAGACTACTTACGGCACGACGCTGACTAAGGAGTTCTTCACCGCACTAAAAACGCCCACAGTTTGGCTAAACTCTGAGGTACGATACCCGCCTAATTGATTACCTTTGTTTAGTGATTGACACTGTATCTAGTGTAATAGGTACTGCAATAGTATTGGATTTTTACTAGGGTTGTAATCGATGTAGCACATGGAACAAGCATGCTATCTTCTCCGTAAAGGGGTAAACGGAGAGGGGCGGTGACGTTGGCGGTCGAGTTGTGGTTGTGGACACATATTTCGGTCACTATCTGCAGACTGAGTGAGACAAATCCAACAGCGATGCAAATGGCTACGAAGCCGACCAGAAGCTGCTTGCCTACTTCGACGGGCGGTCCCCGGCGATGATAGGCTGCCCATGGGAAGGGGCGAAACTCATCCTCCTACCGTTGAACGTGGACAGTATTCACTAGATCGCCGTAGCTATAGATCTGATCGGGTGGTAGGTAAGGGTTTATGATTCGGACGTTTACATCGTGAGGGACAGCCATCTGCCGGCACAGTTAAGTTGCATCACCCACCTTATCTCGGTACTGATGAATGCCCACCCCGCTTTGATGGCCACCTACGCCGACAAGTTGCCAAAGTCGTTCGCCCTTAGTCGCGAGAAAAGGATGCCATAGAACAAGCAGAGGTAATTTATGTGGAACACTTAAATATCTCTTCGTCTCATAGCGGTATCCGGTTGTAATGAATCTGACTTAAGCATCCCCTATTGCAGTGGAGACTGCGGTCCATACACAATCAGGTTCATGCAACTCCTCACGAAGGACGCCCCCACCTACGACGGTCTTGACGACGCATTCATCGGGGCGTACAGGCACATGCTTGTTGTTGGCATCTTCCATGGTAGACGGTTATGATTGCCGTTGTGATCACCATTGCTCAGTGTTATGAACTTTGATGTTATGGTAGAAGGTTGTTATGAACATCGTTTTTATTGTGTTCGATTTTTATGAACATGGTTGTTGCTCAGAACATTTAGTTGTGGACGATAGTTCACTAGGTTGGTACTGTTATGGTAGAAGGTTGTTATGAACTATGTCGCTTTCTTTATCTTCAGTCGGTGGTTATGTGTTGTAGAATGTTAATATATTTTTATGATATTTTTTATGCAGTGGTTGACTATGTTGTCATGCTCAAAACTTTGGTTATAAGTTTTAAGGAAATCACCGGTGTCACCAAAGTTGGAATCCCGTGTCAACTTACATAATTATCGTGTCAATGATTTCAATATGGTAACAAGTGTGATTTCCTTACAGGACTAGCACAAACACTCAGGAATGTAAACATGAGTTGAAACAAGTTCCAATGCATAGGTGATTTCATTATCAAAGTGTCAACCACCGAAATATCAAAAATCAAATTCAAAGCAGTGACATGATAACCCCTTCAACCTGACACGGTAATACAAAGGCGGTGACAGGGGTTATTTCCTGAATCCATCCCCAAAAGTACTACGAAGTTCTTTACCACTTACCTGTAGTATGTAACCCGTTCCCAAAAGTAAAGCAGTCTACTGAGAGTTTTCCATATGTGCAAGCAGCCTAATTACACTACCAAGTACTTAACCCGTTCACAAAATAACATAGACGGAGAATGGTCCAACCACTGACCCCAAAATGCAATTGCAAAAGAAGACCCAACTGCTGAGGTAAGGCGTTGGACCACCAATGGAGGAACACATCTACGAACGACGGCGCTTGAAATGGTGAAATTCTCCCCGAGATGGGTATCGACAAGTCTTAGGGCGACCAGGGCGCCGCTTCATGTTCGGGGGGAGACACACCGCGCTGGACATGGCTGTAAGGATTCGCCAATCTGCTCTTGGAGGAAGCGGATATAGCACATTCTCATAACACGCCTTCCATGCTGCGACTTTGTAGAAGTCATTCACAAGAGAGAAGAAATTGGTACCTCGAAACCTGGCAGCGACTATGACGTGCGGGCACGGAAACTGGTCAATGTCGAACCGCTTGCATGTGCAGGTCCGGGCACTCAGGTTCACAACCCAGGAGGAGGACCCTGTGCGGACAGTGTACTTGTGTGCGTTGAGTGCCCTGACATTCATGCATGTTGCCAACGCATAGTTCGTTTTGAGCTCACCTTGAACGTAATCGCTCCCCGGCGACCCCGATTTGGTGTTTTTTTCCCGTCGCTCGTAAAACCACTTGGATATTGTTTCGATGACAGCATCAATCAGGGCTGTGATGGGTAGGTCGCGAGGCTCCTTGAACACGGAGTTCAGACACTCGGAGTTGTTCATCGTCAATATGTTGTAGCGCATCCCCAAGAAGTATGCCCGGGCCCAGTTCTGGAAGCCAACCTCTTTCAGGTATTGGCCCGTAGGGGCTGACTGAGCGCATAAATCAACGAAATGCTTCTCGAACTCTGCCCTCGTGTACGCCCTCGCCACCTTGAAGTACAACGTATGCAGGCCCATGACCCCCTTGTACTTGCACCTGGCATTCTGAAATAGATGTCATTGGCAGGCCCCTTGCTTGGCAAACACATAGGGGTCCCTCAAACCTTTGACGATACTAAGATGCCGATCAGAGACAAACATTACGTCCGGTGCATCCTCGACGACATGTAGCATGTTCTTGGAGAAGAAGCCCCATGACCCGTGATTCTCACCATCGACAATCGCAAACGTGATCGGGTATACACTGTGGTCTGCATCTTGGGTTGTGGCAAATAGAAGCGTGCCCCTGAACTTCCCTTTCAAGAAACTCCCATCCACTGAAATCACCTGGACATGGATATCGATACCAGCTGGTTAGGTAACATGGTAATTTATGTTAGGTGACATGCAATATTATAGTACCGACATGGGGTTTTACCTTTCGAAGCTAGGGAATCGCCTTACGCCATACCCCGAAGCTAACAAAGGCGTACTTGAATCTTTGGGATGAGTCCAGCTCTAACCTAGTATATGTCCCGGGGTTAGTCTGCTCCAACATGTGCAAGTATATATGGAATAATATCTCGGTAGCTGTCTTCGTCGGTCACATGCTTCACCTCTCTCGCTGCCAGTCGTGCCCTTCGTGCCTTCCAGTAGCTACACGATACGCCATACTGGGACTTCGTCCTTTTCTACACTTGCTCAGGAACGAGATCCTTTCGAGTCCCGGTGAACCTGCATATAATGGTGACAGGGTGAGTTACATTATGTGACATGTGGAATAATGTTGTATGACATAAATAGGTGTTCGCAACTAAAGTAACACTTACGTGGTCACGAGGTTGTGTCCAATCATGTTCGACGTAGCATGTCGGCTATGGTTGTGCTTCATGCTCAGGTCACATGTATGCTCCTGGACATACTGTCGGATGGACCACATAGTCGTGCGCCGGTAAGTCGACGCCCTTAACATCCACGTGCACTTGCTGTCCACACAACCAACTATATACGTCGATTTACACGACCTCTTCACTAAAAACTCGAAGCATTTCTCCACTGCATTCCACTTAAGGCGACTCACCACATCAGCCTTCGAGGCGAACAATTGTCCCTCCGAAAGTTCTGTCAGGTTGCGTCGTGGATCCTGGGTCCGAGGCGTTACTCTGTCCATCATAGCTTCAACGTTCTCCATCGTAGGTGGGGATGTGCTGGACCTCGGAACCTAATCTTCAAGTTCCCTCATCACCTCATCCTCAACTTCGTCCCCCTCCGTCGACACCCTCATACCCGGGTCTTCCTCCAAATTTTGCCAGTCAAAATCATCCCAAACTTCTTCCCGCTTCACTCCGGCATCGAAGTCCTCATCCTTCTCCTGACTGCTTATGGATATGACATCCAACCCCTGATACATGTCACCTTGACATTTTACCATGTCATCGGAGGAGGAGTCCGTGTCACCCAAGTAGATAACATCCAGACCCTCACCCCTGTCACCTTCATGAATGTTCCAGTCACCAGTTCCAAACCCCCTGTCTGTAGCATGCTCTTGGCTCTTCCTTATCACCTCATCCAAGTGGATCAAATCCGGACCTTTACCCTTGTCACCTTCACACATAAGCTTGTCACCAGTTCTAAACCCCCTGTCAATAGCGTGCTCCTGGCTCTTCCCTATCACCTCACCCAAGTGGATCAACTCCGGACCTTCAACCTTGTCATCTTCACACATATGCTTGTCACCAGTTCCAAAGCCCCTGTCAGTTGCGTGCTCTTGGCTCTTCCCTATCACCTCACCCACGAGGATCACCTCCGGACCCTTACCATTGTCACCTGCACATATATCCTTGTCACCCCTTCGAAACCCCGTGTCAACCTTGTCTTTCACCCCTATATCCTTGCTCTTCCTTGTTGACTCGCTAACCCCTCCTCCCCCATATAACCGAACATCTACAAACACAGGGTTTGGTGGTACCTTACCTTCTGCCTCCAGGTCGTCCACTTTTTGGGAGTTACGAGGCCCACTCAAGCATTCTTCCCCGACGTCGGGTTGCGGTACTTGAAGGCTCTCTTTCACCACTAGACCAGCATATATCGCCATTGGCCATGGATGTTCCCCACACTTCGAGTTCAGAAACTTAAAAGCCTCAAGGTCGTCATCATCACTTATCGTTATTGGATGACCCGCTTCTTCCGCCTTTGGCATGTAAGACAACCGCCAATCTTCATATGAAGAATCATGGCCGACCTTGAGCCTCATTAGTTTATTCAGAGAGGCGAAGTCGATGCCCTCTTCAATGATCACATTCTTGTGCTCGGTTTCACCAGAATACACCCACCCGACACCCTTGAACAACCAACGACCGTTGAAGATGAGAGTGACACATACTTCGGCGTTTTCCCCTACAAATGAAAGTGGGATCAGCACCATTATTAATGGGTATCTACTCTTTGCGAAACATGAGGAGAAACAGGAGAGATGTCTACCCATTGCACCTGAGAATTAGGGTTTCTCAGAAACCTCGGTGACACGGAAGTTAACGAACACTGACACGAACAAAGAATGTGCCCGACACGTGCTCTGCAACTAGACCTTGATGCCGATGGGTTTTTCTCCAATGATGGCCTTCTTCTCCAGCTCTTTTGTCCATGGGAGGAAGAAATTGATGTCCTCTCTCCTCCTCTCCTTTTATACTTTGCAAATGGAGGGAAAACCCTTTTCCCATCACCTTTTCCCATAGGCCATCATTGTCATCATTACACTCCTCTCTCTCCTCTTTTTGGCGCCAAATTTCCCCACCAAAACATCCTCTCTCTCTCTCTCTCTCTCTCTCTCTCTCTCTCTCCTTGTGAGGACCTGCAACTGGCCTTGCCCTTCCCCAATTTTATTTGCACAAATAGCAACCATGTTACTTTTGCAAATTTAACAAAAAGGTGTAATTTTTGCAAAGTAAAAAAAATGTGTATAGTTGTGCAAATAGCCCTATTTTTATATTGATATTATTTTTAGGATGGGATTATATACATGATATTAGGGTTTTGATTTGGAGACGGAATTCATTAGACGTCGAATTAGGTTTTGAGGTTTTCTCTTCAAACCTGAACAACTAAACTCATTTGCTTAGGGAGATTAATCGAAGCTTCAGGTTTGCAATTTCATTGTGAGATTTCTATTTCTTAGTACTCCTCTTTGAATATTATTGATTCTCTATGCTGAATGTTTAGGGTTTTCATGAATTTACATTAGCTTGATCAACTGATGCTTTTTCATGATAATCTATAGCTAGATATAGGTAATTACTGGTTGAGTTATCTATATTCTTGAGTAGCAAAGTATAAATCTCTTAAACTAGTTGATTTAGGGATTTGTATAGAGAATTGATTTGGAATTGATGCAATAACTGGTTGTGCGTATCGATTGTCTTTGTTGATTTCCTTTAGTCTTCATCGATTATTGAACTGAATCTTGATAGTTTCTGGATTGTTTGATAATTAGGGTTTTCAGGGTCTGGTTGTCCTGTTAACTAGATTTGATAAGGAATTGGATTCAAAAGACGTAGTCTTTCCACAACAAAGTATTCAAGATGAAGTTATCTGTTTGATTTCAATGATCAATGATAAAACCTGAGTGCTGAGATTGATTGATCTGAGCTATTCTCTCATATTCATTCATTCATTCTGTTTTATTTTATTGTTTTGCTTACTTTTGCATTCTTAGTTAGTTTAAACCATCACAACCCCCCCTCTTTGTTTCTTTAGTTCTTATTTAGCACACTTGACTTGCATACAAATCGTTGACTCTATGTGGGATCGACCCGTACTTGCCAAACTACATTAGTTAGGTTAGTCGGATATATTTGATAGGATTAAAGCGACTGAAAATCCTTCATCAATGCTTAGGATTGTGAGAACCTTGTTTCATCATGACTAAGTAGGGATTTCGACATATGTCTTAAACATCGGTTACCTTGTTTACTTGGTGTTATTCATATGCTTAGATTCTTAGGAATTTTGTTATCTTTGTGTTAAATCTCTGTCGTGCTTAGGTTGCATAAATGTGTAAGGGGTTGGATTCAATCGTTTTAGTTCAATCTATTCAAACTAAGATGGGAAGAATGTATGTGAAAGGAAATATACAACTCAAGTTTATGTCTATGACCACTTAATCCAACCAATGTCGATGAATGCATGGGTGGAACTATTTTTTTTATTTAATTATTATCAAAACTATCATATTTATGTTTTGTTATTTCATTTGCAATCTTGATCATTAGTTTTATTTCTCACATTTATTTTCTTATTTCTCACTTTTTTGGTAAAGTAGCGTTTAAACTATTAATCTTAGATTTCCCTGTGAGTTCGACCTTGCACTTATCGTTATGCTAGCTTTTTGTGTGGGAATTTCTTTGGCGAGGTTTACACACGACGGTATACCCTCGGCTAATGGTCTCTTTGCTCTCCAGAGTACTTGGGTTTAATTTTATGGGAGATTTAATTTTTGTTTTACAAAGAAAGCTTAATAGCTTTCATGCAAATCGGAGAAGGTGGGTGGTGATGATGGAAAATCCCAAGCGGACGGCCAACGACAGAAAGTAGCAAGAAACCACCACCCTCTATCATCGAAGAGAGAGACCCAAACCAAAGAATGACACCTCATGTAAATTGGCCTCCTTGGATTCTTTCTAACTGAATTTTGGGGTTCTTGAGAAGATAATGTTTGGGGGCTTTTGTTTTCTTTGGCCACCACAGGTTGGATCGAGCAATATACATCGAAGAAAAGTGTCATGAATGGTTAGGAGGCATCAGATTTTCCGATCTCAAAGGTTGTGGGAGTTAGCCTTGAAAGAGAGATGGTGGTGTTCCAAAGGTGCGAAAGAGAACAAAGCTAGGATTTCGGTGGTTTTGGGCCCACGACTTTGTGATAGTGTTTAATTGGTTCGATGTAGATCGATTATATCCATGGCGATGAGTGTTTGGAATGGAGGAAGGAGACTAACGTGGTGGATCCCCGGTAAGGATAGAATGCCATGTTTCTAACTACCAAATAATAATCTCTACTGAAGGGGGTGAAATGTCAGGGGTTTCACCTCGCCAAAGATAATAATAACCCAAACCAACAAACCAGTATAGTAAGTAAGTAAGTAAGTAAGGGGTCGAACCCATAGAGAATCAAATACTTCTATCGCAATGCATGTGTATTTATTAATTGTGCAAATAAAGATCAGATGTAAATAAACTATGAGGAATGTTAATAAGAGCGAATAAAAAACAGAAGAGTAGTGTGGTTTCGCATACAATTCGCAACATTAGTTGGTTTACTTGATCATTGACTCAATCCCTAGTTATTCTAATGCAATGAATGCACCTGATGTTATTCCGATTTTGGTTTGAATAGACTGACATCCCTCACATGCTTGTCAACCCTTTAGCTCTCCATAACTCCATTTGATCATGATTTCTCCACCTTTCGAGCTCGGATCTTTTAATATACAAATAAGCACTAAAAACAATAGATTCCAAACTATGGATACCAAATTATCAAGAATGTAAATTAGCTTATTTAACATGCAATATGGACACTCTAATGCACCTAAGACTACCTATAATGCCTATACAAAATATCTGTTATCAAATTCCCCCACACTTAAGCTTCGCTGGTCCTCTAGCGAACATAGAATAGAGCATAGAAATTAAAATAAATTAACATTATAGCAAGTAAAAATATGAATGAAGCAAACAAATTGTCCTAACTCTAACTCCCCCACACTTAAGCCTTTGCTTGTCCTCAAGCAACACAAAACAAAGCAACAACCAAACACCCCACAAACATATTCATCATGCATTTGCCTCATCTATGTAGATTTGATTGTGGGATTTATGATGTCGTTGATCCCTATCAAAAGTAATATTTATAATCCAAACAAACAAAACAGTATAGTAAGTAAGGAGTCGAACCCACATAGAGATCCTGAATGAGTGTATTCTGATGTTGATTGAAGCAAATAAACAATAACATTTAGATGAATAAAGTAAAGCAAATGAAATAAAGGAAGTAATGATTGTGAATTGGTTACCAAATGGATGAAAGGGCTTCACCTGCAATTCTCAACAATGGTTGGGGTTCAAGATCCTTGGTCTGATTTCATTGTTATTCTAATTCATTGCAATGCAATTGATAATTGAGTTATTCCGACTTTGGTTTAAATAGAATGGCACCCCTCACGGCATGAAAATCCCATACACCCTATGCAATCTTCTTTTGACGGATAGATATCAACATAGAATAGCATAAATTCCCAAAGTACTTGGCTGTTTGACAGTACCTACCCTCCTAATCAACGAGTATGTCAAAGGATTTCAAATCCTTCAACCCTAATCTCAAAGGAACCGATATTTAACCAAGTGTCATTAGGCTGCATAGCCAATTGATGCTTTCAAGGGACCAATTACCTGTGCTTGCTACCATGAATTAACTATTCTTACCAAATCGTTAAACACTAGCATGAATGTAGATTCTGTCTAGGTGATCAATTAAGAGAGAATATATGCAAAGAATAATTATAGGAACAAAAATAATGAAATAACTAATTAATAACAATAGAAATCAAGACCTCACAATTCCACCAACCATGTCTTTGACTTGCAGGCAAAACAATGAGTTTAGCAGCTCATACTATAATGAAAAGTGTCTGTAGAATGAATGATTTCTTAATTGGATGTCTCTGTAAGCTAACAAGAGGCAGTCTAAATAACATAAGAGTCGGTGATAAGGGATTTTCAGTCGCCTTAAATCCTATCAAATAAATCCGACTAACCTAACTAATGTAGTTTGGCAAGTACGGGTCGATCTCATAGAGAGTCAACGATTTGTATGCAAGTCAAGTGTGTCAACAAGAACAAGAAACAAAGAGGGGGGTTTGATGGTTTGAACTAACTAATTAAGAAATAAAAGTAAACAAAAGTAACAAACTAAGCAGCTTGAGGAAATGAATATGAGAAAAATAGCTTAGGTCAACCAATCTCAGCAATCAGGTTTGTTCATTGATCATCGAAATTGATTAGATAACTTCCTCTTGAATACTTTGTTGTGGAAAGACTATGTCTTTTGAATCCAATTCCTTTATCAAATCTAGTTAACAGGACAACCAGACCCTGAAAACCCTGATTATCAAACAATCTTGAAACTATCAAGATTCAATTCAATAATCGATGAAGCTTAAAGGACATCAACAAAGACAATCAACGCGCACAACCAGTTATTGCATCAATTGCAAATCAATTCTGTATACAAATCCCTAAATCAACCAGTTCCAGAGATTTATACTTTGCTACTCAAGAATATAGATAACTCAACCAGAAATTACCTATATCTAGCTATAGATTATCATGAAAAGGCATCAGTTGATCAAGCTAATGGAAATTCACGAAAACCCTAAACAATCAACGCAAAGAATTGTTAATATTTAAAGAGGAGTATTAAGAACAGAAATCTCACAATGAAATAGAAAACCTGAAGCTTCGATTAATTTCCCCAAGCAAAGAGGTTTAGTGGTTCATGGTTGAAGGGAAAACCTAAAACTAATGTCAACGTCCGATGAATTCCGCCTTCCCCCAAAAATCCAAACCCTCATCTGATGTATATAATCCCATCCTAAAAATAATATCAATATAAAAATAAGTGAAAGCTCACAAATAAAGGCCCAAAAGGGAACCCAACAAATAGGCCCACGTCCAAATCAGAACTTGGTCTCGGCGGATAGAACTCGGGTGAGTTCTTGCTGTCCTGGGCCGAGTTCTTTTCTTGCAGCCACATTGACATCCAGATTTCGCCATTTTCAAGGCTGAATTTGGAAAAGTCGTAAACTTGAAAGTTGTAGGTCTTCGAAACCTCTTTCCAACAAGTATAAGTACACACCGATCTGATAACTACAGCCTTTGAACGACTCGTTTTAGTGCAACGTTGCCAACCTGGACAGCTCCAATGCTTAGCTCCTCTTCTCGGCTCTCGTGCTCTTCTATTTTCGTCCAATCTTCGAGCATCGGCTCGAGCTTAGCTTCACCTCTTTACAATCACCTGAAATCATGCACATACCTCGTAGATTCCGACTCTAATTGAAGCACAATCAAAACATGAAAACTACTCTAACTAATGCACTTTATCATACCGAAATCTATCTAAATGCAATATGTTAATACTATCTAAATGCGTCTTATCAAGCATGCTACTACGGAATTCATTCAATGACGAAAGAACAAAAACCTAGCAAGATGCTATTATGGTCGCGAATCACAATAATATCATCAATAAACACAAGGGAAATCGAAAGAACAGTAGAAAACAACTGAATTTAAGCCTCACAGATCACCAACCAAGTCTCTGAAACAAAAGTGAAACAAGTAGCGGACTTAACCACTCATGGCTTACCTAAATCTCCTTTGAATTGATGGAAATTAAGCAAACTTGAATGGAATAAAAACCTACTATAAATTATGATTGAAAGTATGAGAATAATAATGGACGTCTCTCTAATTTTGTGGCTCTCCCTATAGAAGAGAAAGAGACCCCGAAAACCTAAATACTTTCCTTAAAAATAATTTAGTAAATATCCAAAAATATAATAAAATATCCTAAAAATATTAAAACTGAAAATAATAAATAAATAAGTCTTAATCTCGCTACTTTAAACCATAAGCAAGAGATAACTAATGAGATTTGATCGAGTTTCCTTCCAAAAAGATAAGATTTGGCCTTGAAACGAATTCTCTCTGGACGTTTTTGCGGCGGCGGAACTGCCTCTTGCGGTCGCGACTCGGTTCTTTCATCACTAGCGGCTCGCGGGCAATTCACCATGGCAGATTAAGGGAACTCGCGGCGGCGACTTTACCTTTCGTGGCCGCAACTTGTGCTTTCCTTCACCTCTTCTCACTGTCTCTCTCGCCATGGCATGATGGCTCATTCCCCGTAGCGAATTCCATCTCGCGGTCGCGACTTTAGCTCGACTTGTCCCTTTGTTGTTGTTCTGGCTTGCCATGGCGACTAAGAACTCCCCACGGCGAAATATCTTATTTCCAGCCTCTGTTTCTCTCGGTCTTTGCTCTTCATTCATTCTTCTTCCTTGCTTTCTTCATCTTCTTTACTCCATTTAGATCTCTCTCAAGCTTATCACATGTCGGAACCACGAATATAAATCAATCGAAATAACATAATATAAAATTAACTATAAAACATAATCAATTACCCATGAAATACAACTAAAACTATCCTATAATGCCTATTGAAATATGCATTATCAGCCATCCACGTTTAGCCTTAGATACTTTTTTGTTTTTTCCCTTTTTTCCCTCTCTTTTTCTAATCTCTTTCTAAAGGGTTTGCCTTCTCCTCTTCAACGTGATGACAACTGTGGCAGTTGAGATTCAATTTGGGGTTTTCAACCCAAATTTTGTTTCTTCTATAACTACTTGTGTCGATGAGGAGTGATTTCTCTTGCCCAATGTTTTTGCCCTCCTTGCCTAATCTTCTTGGGCCGACAACAGAGCCCTCCAACCCACCTCTCTCAAATTTCGCCTACGCCGCTCAGTTGTGCCACGGTTATATGGATAGCCTCATCAATGGGGTGATGATTTCACCGAATGATAGTTTTTAGAGTATTGCCGGACGATTTGGGGATTTTTATCATCCTTCTTAGCCATGATAATTTCCTTCTTTGATTTCAATCTTAGATTATTTTTTTTTGGGTTCTACCTAGAAATGGAAATCGAGTTCATAATCTCAACCGTGGTTTTGATAAGGTCGCTCATGTCGCTGTCGTGGTTGCTCAACACGACTCGGCAACCCAAAACAAGGTACACGACTCATCAAACATTGCCGAGGTCCCTTATTTAGCTCGTCCTCTGCGAACCTCGGCAATTTTTTCGAACGACGGCCACAAATAATCATCGAATGCCATTTGATAATTATCTAAGACGATCGATGATTCGAGTCTCGGTCAATTGATACCTTGACTAATTTCATCGATTTTAGCCTTTTTTTCGATCACAATAGTTCGTTCAACATAATTAGATTTTGATTCGTAGAAGAAAGAGTTTTGGACTGTTTTGCAATTTGTTTGGAAAAAATGAAAAGGGTTTGCGTGTAATTTACTTGAAATTATCTTGACAAAAGCCGGTTTGGGATCTTGTCTAAAGCTTCACTCAAACTAAATACACTCCAAATCCTGGATGTCGAAATTGACGTGCAAAGTTGAAATGAGTTAGTTAATTTTTTTAGCATGCTAATTCATTAGAAATGTCTGCACGCTAATTCCGACGTGCACTTTTGATCGGAGATTTGCGGTGTATCTAACAACACCCTTTCTAAAATAAAATGAACTTATACACAATTTCATATAAATCTATCTCGCTAATAATAATAGACTTTCTCCGTCTTCCTAATATGCATTCTCTTGTGCTAAGGCATTAAATAACAGGAAGAAGCGGCAAAAACTGAAACGGGAAAACCATTTTGATTAATCGATTCTCAAGTTAAGGCATTAAATAACAAGTGAAAATCCCCCGCCATGCTTTGAAAATAGGAAACACTCTCACTGAGCTCAACGGATGAACAAGTTGTAGTCAATAGGCATTTTCTGACCACAAGTGAGCTCCAATCGGTCGAGATAGTCTGAGTATGCCCATTAAACGAGCTCTCTATTGCACCACCTATTTCACAGTAGGATGGTGCATCATATTCTTCATCTCGGAAATCATTTTCTGTGCAAATTTATCGTCGGCCTGAGACCAATCGCAGCAACAGAATGCAACTTTCAGTTGATCATCGTAGTTGTCATCCGCTCTGTATGGGCAGTTTGCTTTTGTGCAAACGCGCATGCGAAGCGAACATAACAGGATGAAGTCTTCATTATCTTGGATATTTAGACCTGGGAATATACTAATAAGTTTTGAATGCAATGCCTGAAGGAAACACTGATCTTCAAGATTGTTGTGATTTTGTTCAAATGTTGGATCTGCATCAGCCTTCCATGAATCACAAATATACACTGGAAAACAGTAGGCAAAGCGGGTTTCATGTTTTTCCTCCCCGAGACCATGCAATAGTTCGTCTTGGTGGATAACCATTGGTTTCATACTTTTTTCCATCACCAGGACCCCTTCAGCTACCCGGACATCCTGTACTTCTAGAGTCAATGTGGATTCAGCATCGTTTGAACAACACCTTTTGAAGATGAAGTCGGGAGACAGACAACTTCGAACAAAAGCAGGTGATGCATTAGCTTTAACCAGATGAGTTGATGGAATCTGTACTTTTCCATTGTTGGGTGGATAATAACACGGGATTTGGAGCTCGGTGTGAATTTTCTCTTTCAAGGTAGCCATCTTTGGCTTCTCACCATGTACAAGGATAACATGTTTGGGTGACAGAAATTTTACAAGATCCATGATTCCTTTGCTGTCGGTATGAAGACTAAATTTCAACTGAAGTATCTGCACCAATGTAAAACATAATTTCAGATTCAAGGAATCTAAGATTTCATTGAAAGACAGTTTTAGCATTATCATACTGAAGTAGTAATGGGATGGTAACAATAAACATAAAGGTGAACAACAACCTGGCATCGCACATCAATTTTGGTAGCTTGATCAATATCAACCTTCGTTGTTTTGCCCGTCAGCAACTTGTGTCCAACAGTTCCAGCCATACAGTAGCTGTAGCAGGGGGAAACGAATGAATAAACAAGACTATAATAATACAAATTTCATCGTACTGAAAACACCAGACTGATTTAATGAAGGAAAAGTTTCATGTTTTAAGAAACAAAACACTTTGAACTCCTACTCATAATTCAAAGTAGATCCACCATGCTATAGAAATACAATTTATTCATCTGCCTAAAGTAAACTTTATCATGCCAATGTTACCATTGCGTGCAACTAACTAGCCAATTTGATAAGCAGCTACCATAGCCAGCAAGGTTTGCCTATTTTTCAAACAATTACTAGCATTTTAAAAAGAAGAGAATAACAGTCCTAGTTTATAGTCATTTAACATGGTAAATGAACTTACCCAGGTAAAGTAACAAGATTCTTCTCTGATGGAGCCCAATGCTTGAAGACTTCAAGTGAGAACCCACCACTAATCATTCCAGGTGTAGCAAAAAGAACACATGGCCCGGGATCGTGTATCATCGAATGGTCAAAATTGCGCACTGCAAACCAAAATTTTGAATTAGAACTTGAAACCAAAACAATAACAGGAAAAGAAAAGCGGATAGAAGTTTATATTATTCAACTAATGCAGATGTTTGCTAAAGCATTGTTGTATTGTATATCCCGTGACGACGACGACGACAACAACAACAACCACCCAGTATATCCCGCGATAAGGCAGGGTCGGGGGTCAAGATGTACACACTCTTACCCC
The DNA here is from genome assembly GCA_037127255.1 of Persicaria tinctoria. Taxonomy (NCBI): domain Eukaryota; kingdom Viridiplantae; phylum Streptophyta; class Magnoliopsida; order Caryophyllales; family Polygonaceae; genus Persicaria; species Persicaria tinctoria. The sequence continues at coordinate 4,195,870 of JBANSL010000014.1, forward strand.
GAACTAGTCGAGAGAGTGTTTCCGATAGACCCAAAACAATAAGGCATAATCAACACATGGAAACAAGCCAAATAATAGAGAAAGAGGCAAAAGGAAGCAAAGAGCAAGGCGGAGAAGAAGCAAAACAGAATGACCCAACACCCATCCTCAAACTTCTAAACATCAGAAGCCACCTCCTCCAGCGATCTCTATCCAATGTCATATCTTCCGAAAGGTTCAGCAAATGTAGACCTCCATCTGGCTCTTCTTCGGTCTACCTCTCCCCCCTGCAAATAGCTCCAAGTTTCAAGCTCTCACACCTACAAAGACACTCAGATATGAGTCTCCTATGAATGTGTCCAAACCACCGCAAACTAGACTCTCGCAATTTGTCAACAATACTCGCCATTCCAACCTTGCTCTTAATGACCTCATTTCTGATTCTGTCCAGTCTCGTGTGCCCACTCATCCAACGCAACATTCTCATCTCAGTCATGCCAACTTCTGTTCTTGAGTTTTAGTAATAGGCCAGCACTCTAAGCCATACAATAAGATCGGTCTAACAACCACAACCACCTTGTAGAATGCATGTTATTTTGGGTCTATCGGAAACACTTTCCTGACTAGTTTGGGGAAAGAGTGCGTACATCCTGACCCCCAGACCCCGCTTAATCGCATGATATACTGGGTTGTTGTTGTATCTCGAAAAAAACCGCTTAAGGACTCTTAAATCAGAACCCCAAGCATTATAACGCCACCTGATTATACTCACCACAAATAGTTGATGTGATTGTTTCTTACCTGCCTCTCAACACAAGTTCTATAGTTCATGAACTAACCATATCAGATAGAATGTCATCATAACTCTTGACAGAGAGAAAATACCTTGTCCATGGCAAGGCAAAGAGAAGAATACACCCGCTTGCAAGCTGTGTTCAAAGACACCTAATAAATTTCATTGATGCCTCAATCTATATGAAGTGCAGTTGCAGAGTCAATTAAAAGCTTCATCTACTGTCGAGTTTTTGACAGAAAAGGAAATTCATTGACAAAGAGAAAGCTTATGCAACAGGATGGGGATCAAACCATGTCCAACGTGTAGAAGATATGAATGAAATGCTTCCTAACTAGCTATAGAATTCCTCTAAAGCTAAAAGTCCATCAAACGGCAAAGAAAACGTTCCTCCATAAAAGGGTAAAATATTGTTTCAACTAATAACAAACTGGCCCTGGCTAAAAAAAAAAATCTTGATACTTGGATAACATGTGCATTACGACTTTTCAGCATTTAACTATGACAATCATTCTAGGATTCGCACCTATGCACAACCCCAAAACGACTAGCTGTACAGGAATAAAGTAAATCATAACTGCAATATGTTGATATGCAATGTTCTAAAAGGTGTTAGGTGGCCATCTAAAGCCTAGGCAGAGTTAGAACAAACTTGATTACTTCCTTATGTTTTAATGTATAAGGCATCTCAATAATTCATATAATAATGTAATAATAATCCATAATATAATTCATAAACTCAAATTTGCGGTGCTTAACTAACACTAAAGTAAATAAACGCAAAAGTATGCATGAGGATAGTGACAAACCTCGTAAAATCCAAAATCATAGGTTTGACTCAAAAGCAAATACATCCTGACTTGGGCCATAAAAAAACCCTAAGTCGACTAATCACTTGACTAAACGCTAAAACTGAATAATCGATGACCTAAACGGACCTAGGTGGTACTTGGGCGGGCCTAGGCAGTGCCTAGGCGGGACTAGGTGACCCTGGCGACACCTAGGTGGTGCCTAGGTGGATTTGCGCCTATAGACCCGCCTAGGCATAAAAATTCCTAGGTGCCGCCTAGGCGCGAATTTTAGAACACTATTGATATGAAAAGAACCGTTGTCCAAACAATTGAAGCCTATAAAAATCCACCTGACCATCTGCAGTTTCCACTGGCATTTAATCAAACATTTTAACAGCTTCACAACTCACAGCATAGTAGAACCCATGTAGATGGCAATATGTTCAACACAAAATCCCCCACCCCCTTGATTATATAAACTACGGAGTATAAGAGAAGCAGATAAAAAATGAAGATGATAATTTAAACTACGTGATTGTCTAACTGAAGTACTAGGAACAAGACTATACAAATATCATATAAAAATCACAAATTTTGAGTGTCACAAAATTTTCAACTGGAATGAAAATATGTACCATGTTTGAAGTCAAATGCATTATGGGTCATATATGTCTCTTTCAACTTTTGACTAGTCCAGCTGATGAGCATCTTATAGTACATATTAGCTTGAAGAGTCAATCCTGAAAATCATGAACATTTACAGAAGAAAAGAATCTGATATCAGTTTGAAGTGATGAAGGTTACATGCAAGTGAATTTAAGCAGGAAAAGAAACGAGAAGCAGTACTGAAGCACCAATAATTATCTATAACCACACAGGAACCACACATGACTAGTCCATGGCTAGCCCAAGATCCCTATGGTTCTTTGATAGGATCGTGAGCCTCACTCACAATACAGGCTGCTCTAGAGAGCATAACCTCTTTTTGGCACCTATTGCATTACCCAAACGATTCTCTTACATGCTTGTAAATATTTCCTCAGTTTTCAATATATTTCAACCTTAAAATCAAAAAAAAAAAAAAATTAAGGTCTTTGTTTCTTAACAATATAGAACTATGTGAACCTTGTTCCAAATATCATATTTGGAAACAGCATAAAAGTTTTAAAAAATTATTAAATAGCTTAACTACAATGGCTCTCCATCAAGCAGCCATATATGAAAACAAATGACAATATAAAATTTCGACAATATATGAACAGAATAAAACTATCCTCTCTTACAAAGCTAAAAAAATCACTCATTGCATGATAGCATCAAGTCTTGGTCCATAATGCCCCCTTTTTTTTTATCTCGAGTCCATAATGCCCATATAAGCATTATTAATAGAACAAAAAGCAAGTTCTGGTCCATGGTATTATGCAAACAAGCACAGAAGCATCCTTTAGGCGTTTCATGTATCGAAGCAACAAAAGATATAGCTTCAAAGAATTTGATGTCCAATGATTGGAGATAAGTAGAAAAACTGACCTGCTGAGAAATATATAGGAATGCTTAAATTCATCCTCTCCCAGTAATCTTCCAGCAGTATGCACAATTCCTCCATAACATAGAGCAGATATCAAAATATGACCTCATGCAATACTCGCTAACGAAAGCAGATATTAGCGCGGGAAACCTTAGTATAGGCACATAAATTGGTCCCTAATATAGAAAGGGGAAGTTGATAAAATGACTGGAAAACTCAAATACAGACATTTCTAATTTCATGCATACATGCATATTGAATCTGTTGAAAAAAGATATCTTTACATGAGAAAATGAGAAGCACTAGGAATTGCTAATATCAAAATAAAGTGACCATTCTGGGATATGTCAAAGGAACAGAGAACTACAGGTACAATTTTATTTTACCTATAGCTGAAAAAATGTAAATAATTTTTTTTAAAAAAAACAATCTTTCAGTTAATCAAAGTGACTCGAGAAAGATATGATGTGTTGGAGGCTATTGGCCTTGTATCCTGCACTAAAATAGGTTTTTCTTTAATGCATCTTTCAGTTAATTTTTTACAATTCGTGTTGTAAACAAATATATGCTTTTTTCCAAGAGAAAGATACAGCAGACAAGGAAATATTAAACAAGGAAAGAGAAGCAAAGGATGAATGATGGCCGCCAAAAATACAAAGGGAATCTGAATAATCAAGCTAGACTTGGTAAACCGATTTTTTTATAATGAATTTTTAAAGGCTTGGGATTGTAGACTTGGAAAAACAAGATATATCATATGGTAGTATCAATGTAATTTTCTTACTATAACTAACAATGATATATTATCAATGAGTATAATTATATATAGACTTTTAAATTAAAATAATGAATACTAAATTAATTAAATACCCGTGCCTAAGGCACGGGCCTAACATTAGTATAGTCTTCAATCCACCTAGAGTGATATGCCTTAAAAAGTGCAGGTTTAAAAGATAAAATGAAAACATCTAAGACCGGTGGCAGCCTTATTTTATGACTAATATCAAAAGTCCATAGATGTCATAATCTTGTTGAAGCCCTTGATATCCTCATTCAGAGTTAAAAACTATCCAGTGTACAGAGGATCAGCATGTGAAGGAGAGCTTATTCATTTACAGAAATATCAAGAAATAATAATGTTACTCAGAAACTTATACTTATTGGTAGAAACTATTAGTCAAATACCTGGGCTCTTCCAAGAGCAAATGTAGGGATGAGAACCTTTCCTCCACCAGCAACACAGTTGTGTACCTAAAACAATCAGCTGCTTCAGCATACGACTTACACACAGTGAACTTAAATAAGTTACACACAGAACTTAATTAATTAAGTTACTTCATTTCCTTGATACTTGACCATTGTTGAGAGGGCAGGGAAACATGAAATAAAAACAAACAAATGCCAAAGTTGAAAACAAGAAAGTGTCAAACACCATGGAAGCTGATAATATAATAACTTACAGCTTTTAGGAATTCTCTTTCACGAACATACTTTGAATCACGCATACTTGTTGCATATGTTGACCTGTAAAAAGGATAACATGAATATTATTAGTATCTTCATTTCACCACCTCATTAATGTAATCAGCTGATGGTACGTCCTAGAGCTATTACAGACATAAAAGTTACTGTACTGTGGTTATTCATGCATCATAATCCCCAAATTATAAAACTCTCATGTCAAGATCACTCCTATAATCCCAGTAGAGGCAGAGTGTCAATAAACAATAGCACGTCTTCCTGAAACTAGTCCCAACTCTAAATTGACTAGTCAGTAAAGTAGGCATTTCAAGATTTACAATGAAAGTACACAAGGGAACTAAAAAAAAACTGCCTTCCTAATACAATTAAATGATACTCCGTATTAAAGATATCAATCAAGCACCCTCTTTTCCCTTGCTAACAGAAAGTTCAGCAGAATTCAAAATGGCTATCAGGATTCAGGAGTCATATTCAAAACCCCCTGTGTTAACCAGTTCGCAACTTGCAATCATCATAAAACATTGAATGGCCTGAACAAATTCAACCAAATATAGTAAAAAAAAAAAGAGAGGCTTACTCTGTTATAAGTAGATCCAGTTGTAGACGATCAATTTGTGCAGCACCAAGATGTCTATCAGGAGTCATATTATAATCCCCTGTGTAAACCATAGAAGCATCACCAACTCTTGCATAGAACATTGCAGCACCAAGAACCTGAAAACATAATTTGTCTCAATCAACCATAAAATAATAAAGCACAAAGCCATAATTTTATATCAAGCTAGACGAAATAATACAAAACTCTCAACAGAACCAAGTGCTTGAATATAGATCTAAAAACTAAACCTTACATGCCCAGCATAGTAGGCTCGAATTTCAAGATCTTCATCTACTTGAATAGTTTGCTTCAGATCCACTGCTATGACTGCAATGATGAAATCAAAATTACTCTAATCCTGTGCAAACCATCTGATGAAGATACGTCATGTATAATCTGGTTATGAGAAGTAGAGTTGATGATAGTTAGCATTTTAATAATCTATACATCAACAAGGCCTTTGGTTTCTTTCCTAGAAATGTGTCCTGAACTTTCTGCAGACAACATGCTACACATGCATACCACGTAATGCAAGGGGTATAAAATCACCAACAGTTGAAACGTCTATCTAAAAATTAAAAAAATATATCCTTTTATAGCCCCCATATATTATATCTCATACTTATCCCAGCCCTGATAAAAGCATAAGAACTGTAAGGTTTAAATTACCAACATTTTAAAAAAAATCATAAACTTGAATCGGAATGGGTTTTCATAAGATTACTTTCTTCCAGCATCTTATTTCCTAAAATGCTTGATCAACTAAATTTTTCAAACTGTACCATCTAATATTAAATAATATGTGCACCATTCCCCTACACATTTAAAAGATAAAGGAAGAGAATATCTAACACAGACAAGCCATCGGTAGCAAGGAAATTAATATAGCTTTTTTTGGTAAAAAAAATAACCGTAGCTTTATTCCAGTAAAACAAGCCCTTTTTTCTTACATTCATCACCCTCCGAAAAATGCTTGATATAAACTCTTAAGCCATAGATCGATGATCAGACTACGTATTAAAGTATATGGATGATGGGAAAAAAGAAACAAGACAAAAAAGGATGCAGTGCCAAACAAGAAATAGTACTAACAAAAGCTCACTATTATACCTTTCTTCATACAGTCAGCAATATTTTCTGAGGTGAACTGTTCTTCTTCACCCCTTCGATCAACCATAACTTTTCTGTAGTCCTCAAGCATTGATGGTGCTATTGCCTTCGTGGGATACTGCAATGCACCTTCTAGTTAGAAATTCCTTTAACAGAATAATGACTAATGAGTAAGTGGACCAGCCATCAGGTACAGAAAGCATTCCATTTACTTCAGATGCAATGCTCAACGAAGAAAGAGAGTAAGAGAGAGCTTCATCACAAATAGATGAGTTGTATCATGAGGGTACTCAATGTTGATAGCAAAAAGCTGGAGATCAGCATGCGTGAAAAAATTGCATAAAACAGCATCCTAAACTGAGTATTCCCACCTTCACAAAGCAACATGTAATGCCATACACACCTCCTACACAAGATTAAACTGCTCACGTCATTTTTTTAGCCGAATATTCAATCATTACTCCCTCGTTACACCTACACATGTATATTATAAGCTGAATGACACATAAAAGAACAAAAGGCTAAACTTGGAAGGGAACATCAACTACTTACGCACGACATAACTAGAAACTAATATTTGAACGCAATAAAGTCTTTAATAGAAAGACTAAACATTGCAAGAAGTATCTACAATAGCTTATCAAGGGAACCCCATACCGTCATATAAATAGGCCCACTGTATCCACAAACTTCAGTGAAGTAAGGAAGAGCCCCAATATGATCCAAATGACTGCAACAACAGCACCAAAATAAAAGGTCAATTGCCACATTCCTGCAATCAACTAGAGCAATTGTGGGAAAAATCAATACCATAGTAAGATCAATTTCATAATCCTACCATAAGACATCAATTTCATCATCATTCAACAATCCTCTAGAGAAGCCAAGCCCTTTCACTAAAAAAACAGTAGCTTACAAATGAAAACAGTAGCTTACAAATGAGTGATGATAATGCAAGAGAGAAAATTGTCCAAGCTTCCGGAATGGGGGAGGAGGGAGAAATCAGGATATCGGCGGTGATCGAGGTGCCCCATATGCATCCCGCAATCAAACATTATATTCTTCCCATTAATGTTAGCCACAACACAGCTTTTGCCGACCTCCTGCCCTGCGCCTTCGTAGAACAACAAGCATCACACAAAGGAGAAGCTCAGAACTGAAGATGATAGACAGAGGAGAAGCTCAGAACTGAAGATGATAGACAGAGGGAAGAAGTTAGGGAGAGTACGGAGACAGAGAGAGGTTACCGAGGACAAGACAGTCTATTGCCATGGCGGTCGGTCTAGCCGCCTAGGAAGCACGGAAACGGCAATTTTCAATTGCTGGAGGTGTCCGACACTGGGAAGCGGCGGGGAAGCGGGGAAGGGGCGGGGAAACGGTCAAGATCGGCTGGAAACGGTCAACGATCTGGTGGGAGGAGGCGACGCCAGAGGTGGGCGCGGTGCTGCTGGCGGCCGGCGAGACAGAGAAGGCGAGGGAAGACGGTGAGGAGATCGGCGTCTGGTTTTCGCCGTGGCTGAGAGACAGCGCAGAGGAGAGGGGCTCGGTGAGGAGAAGGCGAGATAGAGAAACTTGATCTGAAATGAATTGAAGAAAATCGCTGTTTGCAGAGACAGGAGAAAGAAGATGAAGCTTAGGGCGTTAGTTACTAAACGTTGTTTGCAGAGACTTGATCTAAACCCTAAACTGCTATTTTTTTACTAATTTTTGCTTTACATCCAATGTTTATATCACATACGGCCAAAGCCCAATACAAAGCCCAATACTTTATACAGAGCCCTGAATACAATTTGCCAGCAAAAACTTAAATTTCTATTTTTATATGTTGTTGAGTTAAATTCTATTTCCGAGTCGTTATCTTTTTATGTGTTAGCTGGAGATGGACATTATATATGTAACTCTTATAAAGATATATGTACTAGTCTTTGTGTGAGCTTTAAAATAACATATAATTCATATTGCCGTTTCCTCGCCGTTTCCTTATTTTTAATTTTTAAGAATTGCCGCTTCCTCGTGTCCCCGTTTCCCGTTTCCGTTTCCCGTGTCCGTGCAACCTAGTAGCCGCAAACCCTAGTCGATAGCCGCAAACCCTAGCCGCAAACCCTTTCACTAAAAAAAACAGTAGCTTACAAATGAGTGATGATAATGCAAGAGAGAAAATTGTCCAAGCTTCCGGAATGGGGGAGGAGGGAGAAATCAGGATATCGGCGGTGATCGAGGTGCCCCATATGCATCCCGCAATCAAACATTAGAGTATCTTTATCCATGGTACCAAATTCAAGTACCATATATTACATTTTTTCTTGCCACATCATTTTAAGATATTTGAATCTACAATCATGATACTCACAAAAGTATCTTAACATACATTTCATTTTATTTTTAAATCTTTGTAGGGGTAGGAAAAAAAAAGTGGTCCCCAAATGTTATTATTTATTGGATAAAACTTATGATATTGTGTAAGAGTGAGTATCATCTAAATGATACTCACTTGTAATGATTGTCTTTGTTTACACCTCAACCCTTACATATATTTTTATTTTTTAATTAAAAATAGGGTTATGGTACTCCAAGTACCACCATTAAAGATGCTCTAATATTCTTCCCATTAATGTTAGCCACAACACAGCTTTTGCCGACCTTCTGCCATGCGCCTTCATAGAACAACAAGCATCACATAAAGGAGAAGCTCAGAACTGAAGATGATAGACAGAGGGAAGAAGTTAGGGAGAGTACGGAGACAGAGAGAGGTTACCGAGGACAAGACAGTCTATTGCCATGGCGGTCGGTCTAGCCGCAAACCCTAGTCGATAGCCAGGAGTCAGTGTGGAGCCAGGAATATCGACAGGGGTGCTGAAAACTCGAAAAGATGATAAACTATTTTGCTTACATAATATTTAGAGCTAATGAAAATATACAACAAAGATACATTCATACAAAGGATCATATATCGTATTCCACAATTGGTATTTTAATGCCGGTTCACTAATAATAATCCACCGTTTTTCCAAACGAGCTCTTTTTTCTACCGTGACATCATCTCTAACAACATCATCTTCAAGACTTCAACCACCTCGTCTCTTATCAATTTCAATGCCACTCACATCACCTCTAACAACATCATCTTCAATCACATCGATTCTAACATTTGGAGATTGAGCAACGGAAGGACTAGAAGACCCAAAACTCGAAATTGGAATTGATGAAATTTTAGTTCGAATAACAAATTTCTCCATTTCTCTCCTATAATAAATTTCGTTTGGTATCGATATCGGTATCAAGATATCGATATCGGGCGATATCGATATCAAGTGATACCTCCCTAAAGATCAGTATATCAAAATAGGCCAAATTTGATATCTAGATATCAAATGATATCACTTTTAGGGATACCAAACACTTAGATTTCAGATATCGGGGCTGATATCCGATATCTGATATCTAGATATCACATTTCACAAGCCACAAAATGAATATTCCATTCAGAAATCATAGTTCACGGAATTGATTCTCAAACTTCACAAAACCTAACTATCCCTACTAAGAAATTAAACTTCAATTTTAAAATATACAGTAACATTCTAGCATAAACTTTGACATAGGAAAGTGGAAATTTACCTTTGAATTGAAATTTGCCCCAGAACAGTAAATCCCGGAAGAAGAAGGCCACTGGCGTCGAGGTCGAAGGCGGCCGGTCGAAGGCGGCCAGCCGAAGTTGTAATATCCGGCGTCGACGTCGAAGGTGGGCGGAGCGGCGGCGGCCGGTTCAGACTAGCTTATTGCGTACAAAAAAGACAGTAAAAAGAGGAGGTTTTTTTTTTAACCGACAGAGAGGAGGGTTTACCTTTATTCCAAACTCCTATTTATGGCGGTTCGGGATCCAGAGTGGCTCGCGATTATGACAATCATGTCATGGATTTAGTTGGTTATGGAGAGAAGGATGGGACGAACTACTGGATATTAAGGAACTCTTGGGGTGCTACGTGGAGGGAGAGTGGCGACATGAGGGTGTTGTGTGTGGAACTCTCACCAAAAGTGAAGAATTCTTATGACATGGAAGGGATTAAATAATTTATAAATCACTCCGAACATCATACATAAACAATTTATATACAATATCTAGCTACATCTATATGACCATGCTGAATTTATATGGCTATCCAATGCTGACACGTAATTCATGATGATTTTCTATATAAAAAAGAAGTTATATCTAAAATTATAAATATGACAAGATTTCATGATTGTAATTGACTCGGCTAAATTTCCATGACCATACTGAATGTTGACAAAGTTTAGGTCCATGAATGTAATTAACCCTATATAAATGTATAACACTATAAATCACTCTTTTTGGCTTGAGAACATTATCTATATAAATGTAATTGACCCTATAAAGCTCACTTACTAAACTCTCTTGCATAATACACCGTTAAACTTGCTAAGAGAAGTACTACTAAAACGGAGGAGCGCAACATCTGTACCAATATCAATCTTAGTTAGCAAAGGGGTATTTTGATTGAAGCTGGGCTAAAGATATTTAGGCAACTTCATTGCCGATTCTTCAATTTGGACCTCTATTTATAGAGCTCATTCTATCTTAATCTTAATGTTAGTGTAGATAATTATATTTTAATCTTAATATTATTGTAGATAAATAAGATAATTCTATCTTAATGTTAGTGTAGATAAATCCTAATCCAATAGATATCTACAGTTTTCTAACCTGTGACTTTAAGAAGTCAATCAAGAAATATTTTCCAAAAGTAAATTAATTTGGTTTTTTCTTAATATTGTTTTCCTAGGCCGCTTCTACGTTTGGTACCCGATTATCAATCTGGGAATCGTGGTGGGCAAGAGGGCGGAGATTGTACGGCCGGCAATCGATTATAAAGGAAAGCGGGCAGAAAGCACCTTGTGACCGAGTCAGGAATCATTAACCAACTTGTTCGCAATGGACACTCAGTGGCTCAAGCAGAGCCAAAGTAGAACCCAAGCGAGTTGTTCAGGTCGAGTCTGACTCAACCCGAAGAAATTGCAATCCATACGCTACCAACTTCAATAGCTTGTGATGGCCCGAGTGCTCTCAAGTTCATTGTACTCACTCAGAGTCTGAAAAGGAAGAGCTCTTATGACATGGATAGGAATTGAATAATTTATAAATCACTCCGAACATTATACATAAGCAATTTATATACAATACCTAGCTACATCTGTATGACCATGCTGAATTTTCATGGCTTTCCAATGCTTCCACGTAACCCATGATGATTTTCTATATAAAAAAGACGTTATATTTTAAATATAACAAGATTTCATGAATTTAATCGACCATGCTAAATTTTCATGACCATGCTGAATTTTGGCAAAGTTTAGGGATCATGAATGTAATTGATCCTATATATATGTATAACATTATAAAGCACTCTTTTTTGGCTTGAAAACACTATCTATATTCATTCGCGCGTACATACCCTATATGAAAGGGTGATCTCCGAGTTTCCTTAGTTGAGCAATATATGGCTTTCATATATACCCTCCATGGAAACTTTCTTGAGGGTATGAATGTTTGTATTTTGAATTTTGAACATTGATTACAGTTCTGAACATTGAATTTTGATGTATTTCTTATCTATTTTCAGCCTAATCATAGTGTTGTTCAGAGGGCCTATTTTAGGGCCACTCAGATGTGCTCACTTGATGCTGATACTGATTTGTGGAAGCTATACTCCATTCATCTAGAGCGACATACTCTTGGTCATTCCGAAAAGAATCTATCTATGGTATGATTTATTGTTGAGTTTATCAAAATTTTGTAATTCTTATGTCTTTTATTTATAGGGTAATTCTCAACTTTACACTCTATCATAATTATTTTCAAGTTTTCAGAAAGACTTTGAAGATGTGCACATTTGCAAACAACCAAGAGGTATTGTTTGTTAGTGAAACTCTTTGTAACTTATTGATATACGTGTATATTAAAAATGGTTTTTTACCTACAGTATTTGGAGTTTGTTCTCACTCGCATAAGCGGCTTGACGAGGAGGATGCTGGTGGATGGAGATGAGGACATTGCAGCAATTAATTTGACATTTTAGGTGTATTTTTTTACTTGTGATTTGTAGTGTATGCATTTTATATCCATTTATCCATTGTTTATGCTTTTGGTTCAGCTTGCATCTGATAAATTATCCGTGAAGTTGGAAGATACATATATGTTGCTGGATCTGTATACTAGATGGTCGAAATTTTAACTTATCAATTGTAATGATGTAAAGGAAGCCCGGGGAGTATGGGAACGATTCCTAGAGCTTAGTTATGTTATTTATCTCTTATAGTTTGAATGTAGGTTATGTTTTGAATTTAAAAAAATTTTAACCCTTTTTTTTATTCCTTTAGTATAGAGGTTTGAAATGGAAAGCTTGGAAGTGTTATATCTCTGTGGAAGTTGAAAGGGATAATATCGTTGAAGCTCGTGGAATTTGAAAAATATTGCTAAAAATTATGTATGTATTACTCCATATGCATTACTCCGTTGAAGCTGGTGGAGTATATATTTTTTGATCTTGAAAACGTAATCCGTTTGTTATACTTATAATTATAAATATCAATTATTTCTTTTGCTATAGAAAATCATTATGGGTTCTTTAGAAGCGTTTGATTGCCATGGAAATTGAGCATGATCATATAGATGTAGTTACATCTCTGTACAACCGTTGCTTATGTATGGATTTTCCAAGACCATATATAGAGGTACTTTAACTCTTGAGCGAATATTATGAGTAACTTTTTATTATTATTTTTATTTGATTCTTGAGATTGGCTTTGTATCAACGACAAAAATCAATATAGGAACTCCTTGTCTCTTGGTTAAATTTTGAGTACGAGCTTGGCACATCATAAGACATCACACAAGCTAGTCTGGAGCTTGTTTTGACGTTGCAGGAGGATGAAAGTCCAGAGAAAGATTGATTGTTAGAGGTAAACCAAATGATAATAGTAGTAGTTAACTGTTTACAAATAGACAAATTGTTCCCTTGCGAGGCACACTGGACCATAAAGTCCTTGTGAGATTGTTAGAATCAAAGGTACAATATAAAGATAGGAAGTAAATGCTACAATCTATCCAAGTGCTAGATTCATTTTTGAAAGCAGGATCATACCTAGTATTTGGGATCTGAGATTGAATCTTTTTTTCGAGTTAATTGCTTGGAACAAAAACACACTAACCAATTTGAAGTTTCGAATTTCATCCATCTTTGATAGAGATTGGAACGGAACTGAAAGGTGCATCGATCCCCTCTGTTTTTTTGGAATGTGTTACATTACACCAACCAAACTCTCTTGTACCTTAAATCTGATCCTCTAAATTTCTGTTGCTATATGATCAAACTGAGAAGAAATCTTATTGAAAAGATGGCCCCTTATTTTAGGGATTTGTCTTTGCTTGAGCAGGTACCTTATCTGCTCTCTTTGGCTCTGGATAGAACGAATGGAGTCAAATGCTACACAAGGTTCTGGAGTCTGGACAGAAGGAATGGGCTCAAATGCTACAAAAGGTGGAATACCTTCTCTTGCAGCAAAGAAAAAGATATCTACTTCAAGGAGTTCTGGGTGACCGAAGTAAGTCCCAACAAAGCTTTGGAAGGTAAAACCATTTTATATGACTAACAACTACATACACATTTTGGTCCCATTGCCTTGGAACAAATTTTCTTAAGAATTCAAGTATTATGTAAAGAACTTTTGTATGTTAGAATAAGTAAATAAATATTTTTTTTTGTTTTTTTTTATAAGGAAAAAATTCGGGTTGTGGTTAGCCAACCCAAGAGCATCCCGAAGGATGAGATCACGAATCTAAAAGAAATACAAACACAGACTACATCAAAAGAAACACTCAAAGCAAACCCGGGAAAACCTCAAACTCTAAGCAAACAAGCGGACACAACATCGAGAGGAAGGAAGCCCGGCGTGGTGAAGTGGATAGCGAGCGCATGGGACAACACCTGCTGACACGATGTCTCGCCGCCGGAAAGACGAAAAGCAGAAATCCTCGTAAGGCAAAGATGACTCCTGGGGAATTGTGGATCACACGACGTTCCCCCACCTAGATGAGGGATCTTCGGAGACCGCAAACACCACCAATACGATCACTTCGATCAACCAGGGCCACAGAACTACTCACCAACCGAAACTAACCACGAACCAATAGACGGACACCCAAACAACACGAGAAAATGAATCACGGCCGCGAGAAAGACGAAGAGCGAGAGAAGGCGCCGGAATTTATATAGTTTTATTAAGTTTTAAACTCTTATTATTTCAGATTTCATTAGAATGTTCACCCCAAATTAGAAGAGGGCCAGCAATCAAAGGGCCCAAGGAACCCAAAACCAAACCCGGGTCACCTTGGGGCCCAAGTCAAAACCCGAAAGGGGCCCGATGCACAGACATCCGCCAAAAGGAATCCGAGATGCCTGAAAAGTGTTACAGAGCCGGGAAGAGCGACGACCAGGCCGTGCCGGCGGAGGGAGCAACAACCGACAACCACCAAGGCAAAGCTGGCGCAATGACAGGGCAGCAACAAAGCAGACAACGGCCCGCACGGCCCTAGCGGAGGGAGGAAGCAGGTTATAGGCCATCGAAAACCGGTGAGAGACGACCGGTAAGAAACAGCCCCAAAAGACGCGCAGATTCGGGAGCGGAAATCTGTATACACACAAAATTAGCTCATTCTTTTTAAATATTAATATATTTGATATTAAAATTGTATAAAAACTATTTATAATTGAACCTTAATATATAACTACAACTATGCATCACTAAACACGTACTATATTGAAATAAATAGATTACAAACCATAATATTATCACATTATATAGTTTAGTGATGTTAGAATAGGTAAATAAATAAATATTACTATTGGTGAGATGAGCAACAAAAGCTGAGATGGAATATTAAAGATTTTATTGGATGAAATTTCATTAGAAAAACATAGGTAGAATATACATATAGCGGTGAAAATCATCTAGTCCAACGTCATAGCCCATTTTTATGGTCCCTTTAATTTCATTGGCCGATAAGCATTAAAATAAATTATAAGGTACAAACACTTATTTAAGAAAATCATTAGAAATTTCAATTTAGCCAATGAGATAATTTAGACTACGGTATGGACTACCATTGCGGACTAGACGATCCTCGTTTTACATATACATATTAATTGTATCAAATCACAACTAGGAAAGTGAGAATGCAGAGTGCAAATTCTACATTCAACTTGGCCTTAATCTACATTTGAAGGGGGTAATAGTTCTACCATCTCTATCCCAACCTTAAGTTTCACCTCCACCCCCAACCTTACAAAATCTGTTTTGTCAACTGAAACACAAAAATCTCAACAAAGTTGCAGTTGTTTCTATCCTCATCATCAAGCATCTCCGTGGGGAAATGAACAAACTCGATCAGAGCAATGCAAAAATGGCAAACTAGTCCACATCATCCATAGCGTTGTCCGGATCCTGCAGCAGCTTGGGTGACCACAATTTGAGTTTTCGATCATGTGACACAGTAGCTATTTGCCCATCTGCAACATGAACACAACACAAAGATTCAGTAATGGTTCAGACAGTTGAACTGGAGATAAATCCTCTAACATGGCATGAAAATAAATGGAGAAATTGCCTCACCTCCTGTTATATCTACAGATGTAACTAGGTCCTCATGCCCCGAAAGCGTCTTGATAGGCTTGAAATCACGAGATGACCACACCTTAGCCGTCCTATCATATGAAGCCGTTACCAAGTAGTAACCTTCCTGAGGGTCAAATTTAACTTGGGAAATGAGTTTTGAATGTGCTGCTATGGTGTATATGCACTTTCTTATTCTTAGATCCCATATTTTACAAGTATTATCTCTAGATCCAGTTGCTAGGTGGTACCCGTTTGGCGAAAAACTAACTCCAAGAACCTGCAGCAAACAAGAACAACAGCATAATTCGATCAAAAACTTTTTTTTAATAGAATTCATTTCCAATGTAGAGTAGAGTAGATCGAAGAGAACTTACATCCTTAACATGCCCTTTCAAAGCAAGGATGCTTCTGCTGGTACGAAGATCCCAAACTCGTGCAAGGGCATCCATTCCACCGGATGCAGCAAGAGATCCATCAGGATGGAAACCGACAGCATACAAACTTCTACTGTGTCCTTGTTGAGCAAGAAGCTCTGTGCCACTCTCAATATCCCATAATCGCCACGTCTTGTCAAAGCTGGCGGTGCCCAAGTACTTCCCTGATGGGTGGAAAGCGATTCGTGACAGACGTTGCAAATGGCCTTCAAATGTCTCCAGGAGTGAACCTTGGGTGTTCCATAGTTTTGCAGTACAGTCAGCTGATGCTGTTGCCACAATGTGGCTTACTGGAGAAAATGCGATATCAGTGGCGCGTTCAGTGTGTCCTTTGAGCACAGATTTCGTCGTCACATCAGGCATACTCCAAATCTTGGCATCTCCACCTAATGAACTGACAAACAAAACAAACAAACAAACAACGAATTAGAAATAAATTTCATCATTCAATTCAAAAGAATATATATATAATTCAGTGCACAGATTTAAGAAGAAAGCATCAGTACCTGGTTGCAAGAAGGCTTCCATCATGTGAAAAGGAACATCCTGAAAGCGGACGATCATCTCCAATCTCAGTGAGATGAAGAACATAACTGTTGGCCTGATCCAGGGCCCAATCTATCTCTGCATCCAGATCTTCATCAGGATCATCCCGCATCCTCCTTGCACGATTAAGACGCTGAGCTGACCTCAATATGGACAAGTTAGCAATATCCAATCGAGCCTCCAACAATTTATATGTCCCCTCAGTATAAAAAGGGTACTGATGAATCACCTGTTCCTCCTCGGCGACTTGATCCTTTCTAGTGCCAGAATGCCCTTGAACATCCAGCTTTGGCATAAGCATCCTCAGACGATCTCGTCTTTCCATCTCTCTCTCTCCAAGTAAGGTGACCGGCTCACCAAGACATCGAAGCCCGGCCCTCACAGCCATGTCATTAGTAGGCACAGGCAGAACAGCTGAAGTAGAAACAGCATCTAAATCCATAACACCTACCTGAAAAAACATGACAATCATACATATATACCAATATCAGTAATTATCCACCTAATCAAAAAGACCTAAACCAAACCAAACCATACCAATTGTTTGATTCAAAACCCTTATAATCCACATCATCTATTCAAGCATATATAAAGCACATATATTCTTCAAGTAACCTAATTTTTTTTATCTTTCAACTCCGATCCTTTAATTGAATTGCATTATTGCATTGGGCATTAGTCTCCTTCTATCAACTTATTTATCACTTAACAAGAACATTCAGGAGGAGGATCGGAGTTTCATGTTCGAAAACAAGTCCAATTCCAAGCAACCGCTCGGCTCAAGGAGATGAACAATACAATACAATACCGCGGGTTGAAAATTAGAGGAAATCGCGCAAGGAAATCATATATATGCGACAAATACAACAGCCCAACATCTGAATCTGAATGGAGGAGAAAAGATCATGAGGAGAAAGAGAGTACCTTGCTCAATATAATGGATGACAACAACACAGAAGAAGACGTTGCTAAGCCCCAAGCCTCAAGGAGGAAAACAATCTCAATTCTGAACGCGTTAAACAAATAATCCCAATTCCAAATACTCCGTGTAAATATAGGGTTCCGTGTCGATTCACTTAATTTTGACTTGATTTCACCCAAACGTACTCGATTTTATCCCAATTTCAACCTCCTCCCTTCGATTTCACTGGATCAACTCAATAACTCATGCCGGAGTATATACTTAACACAATTATTCTAAAAATAGCTCTATCTTTATCTAAAAATAGATCTCTTTAATTCTTTATCTCGTGGAGTATCTTATCTTTTTTCTATATCTTCTAAGTATATCTTTATAGGGTTTGCTCAAAAAAAAAATACATCTTTATAGTTTACAGGCGAATTACATTTTTTGGTCCCTAACCTTTATTACTTGTTTTACTTTAGTCCTCAACCTTTGAAATGTTTCAAAATAGTCATTAACCTTTCTATTTCGTTTCATTTTAGTCCCTAACCTTTCAAAGATTGTAAAATAGTCTCTAACTTTACATTTTTTTTTTGTTTTAGTCCCTTATATTAAAACATTATTGGAATTAATAATTATAAAAAACCACCCTAAAGTGAATGTCATCAACGAAATGCTCCAACTTGAGGGTCATCATCTTGGTTGTTATATACAGAATCTATCCATATCTTCTCGGTTAGGATAGAATTTTCCATGTAATTGGAATATATATCTATCTATCCATCTTCTATTAATATTACTAATTCTGCTAACATTTTGATGACGTGTCACGCCCACAATTAAAGTTGATTTTATTTTATTCAAATGGTATTTTCTTATTGGTCAATATTATTGCTGAAATTGTTTTTTTCCTATTTGACATATATTTGTTTCCTATTTTTCATACGAAGATTATTTAAATTGATATACTTATATCAATTTTTGATCTATTTTAAATATATTTATTTCCTTTTTTTCATAGAAAAGATTATGTACATTGATACATCGGACCACAATTTTGGATATTATCTTTCTGTGTGGTCTTTTATATCATCATTCCATTAATATCATGACTTTCTTTATACATTTCATTCATATCAATAATATTATATATTGCTTTTTAAAATTTAAATTTATTATACAATATAGACATCTTAATTTTTTATTGAATTTTTTTAAAAATATTTTTGGAGATAGAAGCAAAACATCATTAATTTTAAGAAGAAATTATTTTTGCACCGGTTAACCTTCAAAAATTGAGGAAAATAACTATCCAAAATCAATATTTTAAATCTATACTTACTCTTCACATTCTACATGACATCTATATAAATTTTTAACAAAAGATTTTTTAGAGATAAATTATATTTATTTCAAACATCTTAAATGACTATTTGGAATACAAAAAATAACATTTTAAGATCTACAAACAAAAATTGAAGAATTTTGAGAAAAGAAAATGTGAAATTTTCATATATTATCATTTAAAAATAAATAAATAAACACTCTTTTATGATTAATTTGGGTGTTTGGATTCAAATATCGAAGGAAAAAAAATATTTATCCTCAAAATGAATATTTTACATCTATATTTATTTTATTCACTCTAGATGTCCCTTATTATAATTTCAATATTTTAAGACATGCAATTTTTTTTATAAAGTTAGGAAAAATAACTAACTTGTGAATACAGTATTTGATTTGAAAAGTTAATTATAAAAATCAATTAGAGCCAAAAAAGTTTTTTTTTACAATTTACTTATTTTGAAAGTTAATTAAGACTTACAAGTTACAAGCATTACTTATTTTACATCTTAGATGAGGCGTCTCAGATCACTTTTTTTTACCATCTTACCTTTATTTTCTCTATTTATTTCTCTATCTTTCTAGTCATCTTTCTCATGAAAATAATGAATAAGTTATGTATATCTACATAACTTCAAAAGTAATCGCACAATCATGTGTTTATGATTTTTTTTAATCATTATATGACAGTTTATATTTTCTTTTTTACTTTTATCCTAATGATAATAACTATAAATGTATTTCAAATTATAGGTGGTGTATTTGAGTTTTATTACTACTTTACCTTATTATATCGAATTTTTTTTTAAATATTCACTAAAAAATAAATAATTAAAAAAATATTCACACTTTAAAACTATTTACGAAAATATTCATTTTTGTCAGATGGAGCAGAAAAACACGGTTTGAGACCGCGTTTTATTCAGAAAGTGAAAATTTCAAAATTAAAAGAAAAAGTGACAAAAACTTAACCAAAGAAACACGGTTTGAAACCGCGTGTCTTGGTTTTTTTTTTGTGGGAAATTGAAAACTGGAAGGGGAGACGCCGGCTTCGTCCTCTTCGCCTCCTCTGTACGGCCAGTGCTTCGTCCTCTTCGCCTCCTCTGTCCGGCCACAGCTTCGTCCTCTTCGCCAAGTCCGGATTCGCCGTCTGCGCCATCGACCACCAGGGCCACGGCTTCTCCGACCACCTGCGCCATCGTCGAGTCCGGATTCGTCGTCCACATCCCCGACAGATCTCGTCCTTGGCCTGGACAGATCCGCCCTTGGCCACGGCTTCTCCGTCCACGCCATCAACCACCAGGGCCACGGCTTCTCCGACCACCGGCTTCTCCGACCACCTGCTCCATCTCCCTCCTCATCGATCTCTCTCCGCCCTGAACAGATCCGCCCCTTCGACATCGCCTCCTCATCGATCTATCTCCGCCCTAGACAGATCTCGTCCTTGGCCCCTCGAGCACCTCCGGCGTCTCCCCTTCCACCGGATCCGGCACGACGGCCCTCCTTCCTCCTCCGGCGGCCTGCATCCCTCCCCTTCCAGTTTTCAATTTCCCACAAAAAGAAAAAGAAAAAAACAAGACACGCGGTTTGAAACCGCGTGTCTAGTGTGAAAATATTAAAAAAATTGCCCATTTCATCATAAAATAAAATTACCAAAGAAACGCGGTTTCAAACCGTGTTTCTTTGGTTAAGTTTTTGTCACTTTTTCTTTCAATTTTGAAATTTTCACTTTCTGAATAAAACGCGGTCTCAAACCGCGTTTTTCTGCTCCATCTGACAAAAATGAATATTTTCGTAAATAGTTTTAAAGTGTGAATATTTTTGTAATTATTTATTTTTTAGTGAATATTTTGAAAAAAAATTCTATTATATCATCTAAAAAATTATATCGTATCTCTTTCCAACTAATTTATAAATAAAAAATAATAATTTTAGTTTTATCCTAATGATAATAACTATATATGTATTTCAAATTATAGGTGGTGTATTTGAGTTTTATTACTACTTTACCTTATTATATCATCTAAAAAATTATATTGTATCTCTTTCCAACTAATTTATAAATTAAAAAAAAAAATTATACATATGAGTATTATTTTTGTTGTAAACAAGTATATATTAATATAGTATTATATAGATATATAGAGTGATGTTCAATTTGAAATGAATCAAAATCTTGTGCCTTCAAGGCACAGGTATTACACTAGTACACAAGTAAACCAATGGAAAGGCGCATCTTTTACCCTCTAAAGTTTCTTGAGTGAGTACAAAGACAAGAGTTGTTAGTTGTTACCATACTAATTGCAGGAAGATTGGACATGAGATGTGCTGAGCATGGACAACTGTAGATCGATCAAGCTCAATGGAAGCACACTCGAGAACACTCAGAAGAAGAGAAGAGAAAAAGCATAACTCTCAGAAAATCAGAAATTTCATAGTGTTGTAAAACAATGTCTCAATTACACTTGCACCTTATTTATACTAAGTAAAGGAAAGGGAAAACTGAGTGACTTAGACGCCAAGCCACTAGCTGGCTCGGACGGTTACAAGCATTGGGACCACATGGCTGTTAGCTAGCACATGTTCCCTCAACACTCCCCCTCAAGTTGGAAGATGTAAACCAGTTTACAACTCCCAACTTGCGTAACAATTTGCTGTATTGGTCAGATGAAATCACCTTGGTGAAGAGATCAGCAGGTTGCTCCTTAGTGTGTAGATATCCCAACACAATTTCCTTCCTAAGAGCTTTCTCTCGGACCAAGTGACAATCTCCCTCTATGTGCTTTATCCTTTCATGAAACACATGATTTTTAGCAATGTAGAGGGCAGATTGATTGTCACAAAATAAGTGCACTGGTTCCATTTGAACATCCAAATCTGCAAGCAACCTTACAAGCCATGTAATCTCACTGCATGTCATAGCCATGGACATGTACTCTGATTCAGCAGAAGACATGGCAACATATGATTGCTTCTTTGTTCTCCAAGAGATCAATGAATCTCCTAAGAGAATGCAAAACCCTGTTAATGACTTCCGAGTCATGGGACAGCTTTGCCAATCTGCATCACAATATGCTCTAAGCTGCATTTGAGATTGCCTTGAGAGCAGCAATCCTTGTCCTGGAGCTCCCTTAAGGTACCTGAGAACATGTTTGGCAACTTTCCAGTGTTCATCACTTGGATTGTGCATAAATTGACTCAACATCTGAACTGCATAACATATGTCAGGCCTTGTGATGGTTAGGTAGATCAGCTTTCCTACCAATCTTCGATATGTTATGGCTTCAACCACTTCTCTGCTCCCTTCTAAACTCAGTTTTAGCTTGGGATCCAGAGGTGTAGAAACAGCCTTGGATTCAGTCATCCATGTTTCCTTTAACAGCTCCAGTGTATACTTCCTCTGATTTAGGAAGTAACCTTTGCTAGTCTTGTCAACTTCAATTCCCAAGAAATTCTTTAGCTCACTCAAATCTTTCATTTGAAAATGTGTCTTCAAGTGTTTCTTGAGTCTCATGATTTCCAGATCACAACTTCCTGTGATGATCATATCATCAACATACACCAATAAGGATGTGAATGTGCTCTCAGTCTTCTTAGTGAATAGAGATTAGTCAGCCTTAGACTGCTCAAATCCAGCTGCTTTAACTGCTTCAGAAAACTTAGAGAACCACTGCCTAGGAGCTTGCTTTAATCCATACAAGGATTTTCTGAGTTTACACACCATTTTGCCATTTTCCTTGTAACTCTCCCCCTGAGTGGAATGCTTCTGAAGATGATGATAAGCTGGAGGCAGCTCCATGTACACCTCTTCCTCCAAATCACCATGGAGGAAGGCATTGGTGACATCCATTTGACTGACAGACCAGCCATTGGAAGCTGCAACAGCTAGAAGAGTCCTGACAGAGATCATCTTTGCAACTGGAGCAAAGGTTTCTCCATAGTCAATGCCTTCAATTTGAGAGAACCCTCGAGCAACCAGTATGGCTTTGTACCTCTCTAGAGTGCCATCAGACTGAAATTTGAGTTTGAAGAGCCATCTGCAGGACACCACTGATTGGTGAGCAGGCCTAGCAACCAATTCCCAGGTGCTAGTGGCTTCAAGAGCATTCAACTCCAACAACATAGCATCACACCATTCTTTATGTTCCAAAGCCTCAGATACAGACTGAGGTTCAAACAGAGAAGCTAAAGAACTTATGAGTTGTTGATAAGATGAGGAACACTCAGAGGTAGTAAGAGAACAAATGAGATGATGAGGGGATGACTTACCACAAGAATGTGAGATGACAGCAGCAGGTGGGTGATGGGTATGACCTGATCTCTTGGGAGGAGGAGGATCAGCAATCACAGGCAATGCATCATCAAAAGAAGGTGGGACAGGTGATGGAGAATAGTCAAGATGTGACAGTGGTGTATCCTCAGAGATAATAGGAGGATTGACAGAAGGAGATAGATGTTGATCAACATGATGAAAGATGGGGATATCATCATGTGAACTAGGCATAATAGAAGCAAGCTCAGGAGATGTGGGTTGGGGAAGAAATTTGTCATTGTAAGGAAAGACATCTTCCACAAATTGTACATCTTTGCTGATAAAGCATTTCTTTGTTGCAAGATTATAAACTTTGTATCCCTTAAACCCAAAAGGATAACCAATAAAGACACAAGGATCTGCACTGGGGTCAAATTTCTTTCTATGTGAAGCAAGAGTAGACACATAGCAAAGAAAACCAAACACTTTGAGCTTAGTGTAGTCTGGTGTAGTCAATGTTCTAAAAAAAGCTTGGCGGGTGATTGGCGGTAGGGTAGGGTTAAGGATCTAGGCGGGGTGTAGACGGGGTCTAGGCGGATTTCATGGCGGGTCTTTGAAGTCTAGGCGGGTTTCGACGACCATGGCGGCCTTGGCGGTGGGGCGAGGTTAAGGGTTTAGGCGGGGGTCTATGCGGGTCTTGAAGGGTTTTTTAGAACAGTGGGTGTAGTGCCAAAAATCAGTTCATATGGAGTTTTGTGTTTAAGAAGAGCAACATGCAGACTATTGATTAGAAAGGTAGCAATAAGAATGCAATCCCCCCCAAAACTTTGTGGTAGACTTGCCTGGAATCGAAGGGCTCTAGCCATATCCAAAATCTGTCTATGTTTTCTCTCAACACGCCCATTTTGTTGTGGAGAGGCAGTGCATGAACTTTCATGAACAATGCCTTTAGAGGAGAGAAAATTTGAGACATCAGAGTTGAAGAACTCTGTGCCCTGATCACTTCTTAGAGTTTTAACAACTCCATTAAACTGCTTTTCCACCATAGTGATGAACTGCTAAAGCATAGTAGGAGTTTCAGACTTGTGTTTAAGTAGAATGGCACAAACACTTCTACTCCTATCATCAACTACGGTGAGAAAGTATTTATGACCATTATAAGTGGACACCTCAAATGGTCCCCATAAATCACAATGCAACAAATCAAACACCTTATCAGCAAGAGATGCATTAGGATAAAATGTAGGCTTAGTTTGTTTAGCCATAAAATGTAGGCTTAGTTTGTTTAGCCAAAGGACAAATAGAACAACTGAATTCAGAATTTTGTACTTTGTCATTTGAAACAGACGATATGTGACTGAGTTTCTCTTTAGAAGCATGGCCAAGTCTAAAGTGCCAGAGAGCACCTAGATCTTTATTACAGGATAACTTGGGAAAAAACATAGGCAACACTGGTGCAGAAGCACAAAACTGACTCATATAGTTACTTGGTAGGGAAGCTTGTATTTGAGAAGCAGGCAAGAGGTAGTACAGTCTCCCATGTTCCTTACCAACCGCTATCACCTTCATCCTTGCTTGGTCCTAGATGACACACAAATCATCAAACAAGTGAATGTGGCATTTAAGGTCATGAACAAGACAACTTAAGGAGATAAGATTGAATTTGAAACTTGGAACAAGCAGGACATGATGAAGCTTTAAGGTGGTTGAAAGAGTTACTGGGCCAACATGGGTTATCTGATCTTTGTGACCATTAGGTAGATGAACATCTAATGGTTTGGATATTGGGGAAAGGTTGTCAAAGAAAGACTTATCACATGTCATATGATTAGTAGCTCCACTGTCTAAAATCCACAGTTTAGAGTATTGAGAAACATTGAAACATAAAGTACTACATGCCATGTTCACCTCAGACTTTTGCTGCTCCATCAGATTTAGAAGAGTACTCATCAATTTCTGACTGTCTTCAGACATGCTTTGAAATAGCTTGTAGACACCTTCAGCTCCTTCAGTGCATTTGTTGGTGATGTTTGCAAATGGCTCACGACGTTTCTTCTTATAGTCACCACCAGTCTTAGGAGCTTGAGGCTTGTATTTGCTCTTTGAGTGCCACTTAGGATAGCCAATCACCTCCCCGCATCTCTCATCAACTGGATGATTTCCATTGCAGTGCTCACACTTCTTCCTTCCTGATTGAGATGATTCTCCAAATTTGTCCTTATTTTTCTTGGACATAAAAGCTGTAGTGTCATTCTTCTCCTGCTTGTCAACATTCTTCAGTTTGACACTACATTCATCTTGCACCAGAAGAGAGTGAGCATTGCTTGCTGTTGGCAGAGGTGTAGAGAGCAAAAATTATCGACGAGCAGCATCAAACTTGTCACTGAGCCCCATAAGAAACTGCATCAATTTGCTCTCATTTTCTGCAGCCTCTATTTGCTCATTCAGATTACACTCACATTTTCCACATCTACACCTGATCTGTGTGGTTAACCCTGACAATTGCTGCCAGAAGCCTTTGAGCTTGGTGAAGTAGTCAGACACATTACTTTCACCTTGCTCACAAGTCTGTATTTCTTTCTTTACTTGAAAAATCAGAGGACCATTTCTCTGACCATAGCTCTCATTCAGATCCTCTCACATCTCTCTAGTAGTATCAAATTCATCTAAGGTAGCATAAATTTCGTTTGACACAATGTTCAGAATCCACGATGACACCATATCATTACATCTATGCCACAAAGCTGAATTCTCAGATGTTTCCTTCACAAATCCATCTATGATTCCAAACTTGTTCTTAATAGATAGAGCCTTCATCATCGATTTCTCCATCTCCTATAATTCTCTCCAATAAGTTGAATCGTAGTGAGAATCATACCTGAGTTATCCGAGGGATGAATGAAGAGAGTATTCTGCAGATCTGCGCTGGTGATGTACTCTCTTCTCCGATATTCAGTGCTATCTGGTGTCGTCGTCATCACTTGCGCCCTAGATCTCCAGATCTCAGATGATTGTTACTCAATTGCACACACAGCAGCTACAGCTGCCTTCGGCAATTGGAATTCCCTTCTACTGAGCACAACGAGCTACGACCAGCTGGATCGAGAAACCAAGCTCTGATACCATGTAGATCGATCAAGCTCAATGGAAGCACACTCGAGAACACTCAAAACAAGAGAAGAGAAAAAGCAGAACTCTCATAAAATCAGAAATTTCACAGTGTTGTAAAACAATGTCTCAATTACACTTGCACCTTATTTATACTAAGTAAAGGAAAGGGAAAATTGAGTGACTTAGACGCCAAGCCACTAACTGGCTCGGACGGTTACAAGCATTGGGACCACATGGCTGTTAGCCAGCACATGTTCCCTCAACAACAACCATCCACTCAAAATCAAGGCAATGGAGGAGTTGGTCAATGAGGGTGGGGGCTTTGATTCCAGTGGTGCTTGTGTGAATGTTGCGCAAGGAACATGGGCTAGTACAAATGACCCACTCGACTGATGAATTGGAGGCCAAGGCTTGCTCTTAAAAAAGTCCATTATCTGGGTTACCGGAAGCTTTGTACACATTGAATCATACAGTTTATTACCTTCTGAATGAGATACGAAGTGACCATCGGTATTGGTAAATCTTAATTAAGGTGGATCGGGAAGTGGCGTGTACCGAAGTCCATTAGAACTCATGACTAGGTATCCCAGGCATGTGATCCAGCCGGTAAGAACCACGCACCAGGTTGTGATCCAGCCGGTAAGAACCACGCACCAGGTAAATCGGCGCGTAAAGGAGCAAGGCAAACCTTGGATTAAATCCGAGACATCCTAACATCCCTTTGCTCTCCACCAGTGAGCCACCCCGACTGGGGCGCTTTTTATATTTTTTTTCTCATACTTAAGATGTGTGACTCTTTTTAATCTTCACATCTCACAGCAGTGGGGTGTGGAACCGAGAAGAAATACATCAAGAAATTCCATCGTCAAGGAGCACGAAAGAAACCGGTTGTAGGAGCTTAGAGCATCCCTAACAGTCTCTCTAAAAAATCTCTAAAATAGAGAACAAAATGACAAAATTTCTAAAGAAATTACACTACAACTCCAACAGTTTCTCTATTTTACAAATTTCTATATTTATTATACATTATAATAGATGCATAAATCCATACTTTAATAAATAAAATTCCAATAACTTTATTAAATCAATAAGCAACAGCCAATGAACAAATAGCTAGACATTGAAAGGGGTAGACACATTTAATTTTACGGATTCTAACCCTTCCTCTAAATTTAAAGATTTTTTTTCTCATCCCATTTCTCTATTTTACAGATTGTTTTAGAGGAGAGGTTGAAATTAAAAAAATACATATTTTCTCTAAAATTGTCCATTTTCTCTATTTTGCAAGAGCTGTTGGGGATATTCTTAGGAGCTTGTCATTTGGATCAAAGGTACGAAGTGGTTTCAATTAGTCTTGAACTTGTTCTTTCGATTACTAATTGAGACGAGAGATCCAATGCTTCAAGTAGGAACCTTTTGGATCCCATCATACATATTGGGATCAGGTCCTACTTGAAGATTATTCTCCTTTTCTTTTTTAACTTTTGTTTTTCAACTCAGATAAATTATAGCATATAAGAATTTACTAGAATAACTGGAACTAAAAAAATTGTCGTTCTTTTTTGGCTCGGTTAATTAGGATGAGCTAATCGAACCATTCCCCTTAATCTATTCAGCGATCAAAAGGAGAGAGATTTAATTACACCAACTTGTAATTTATAATAATAAAATAGCATGAGTCTTTGCTCAAACCGGAGTAAAACCACCCATTATGCGCGTTATGAAAAATCTTGGGGTCTTCTCAAGAAAACCATGTCGTTGATCACAACTATATTTGTTATCGATCATTTCTTACAAGATTTTTTTATCTGAGAGAAATATCACAATACTTGTTACTTTCTCTTACAAAAGTTTTGGATATCTTATAAGGTTTTTTTTACCATCCATTCAAAGTGAATATTTTCATTAGTTTTGCTTTAAAAATAATATTAGAACTAGCTTTTTGTTGAGGTCTTATTGAATACTCCATCTCATTTTAGGGAGAGAATCTTGGTAAAAAAAATATGTCATGATATTTTGTTATTCACTTTTCAAAATTGCTCTTATAATAATTAGAGAAATTAGAGAGATGTTAGTTGTGATTTTTTAATAAAGTGAAAAAAAGTAATAATTAGGAGTATAAAATATGGGTGTGTATGGTAGTGTTTATTAACTCTTAAAAATAAAGTATGCGGGGTTGTTGTTTTTTTAAACAGGATTTATGGTTGTTTGGACACCCAAAATTAACTAAAATAAGTTAAAAATTGTGTTTAAAAAAAAGCTAGAAAATAGAGGTTATTTTAGTGTTTATTTTGCAAAAGTAATGTTTCACCCCTTTTCTTTTATCTTATTTGATTTGAAAGTACCTCAATACTCCTAATAACAACCAAATAAAGTCCACTTTTTATAAATAAACTGTTTTTCACCCCATACGGAGATTATATTGTTGTTTAAATTTTTAACTACTTTTATCATCAGTTTATAAATTTTATTATGTTTATAATTTTAGTCAGTTTATTAACTCCGTCTCATACGAACCTATATATGTCATGGTGTTTGCTTCCTTCCTTAAAAATTATGTATGTGTTTAAAATGACATATTTTAATGAAGATATAAAATAAATAGTTAAAGTTATGGTTTAGATTAGAAATATTTGTCTAAATAATCACGGACCAGCAACCCTTGACGAGTCACCGGCCCTCACGTCACGGGTAGCATCCCTTTACAAAATTATTGGTCTAACTAAACAATTACTGTCAAACCTTTTTTTTTTTTTTTTTGTTTTGTTTTTATTAGCAAAATCCATCTAATTCAAATAACATTATCTTCCGTAAATGAAGATGGAATACCGACATATATATCTCATATAGAAGCATATTATCAATCAAGTATTAATTAATTCACAATATATTCCCCGTAATGCACTGTTTATTGAACTCTTTGTTTTGGTTAAAATAATCACATCTAATTTATTTATGAGCCAATTTAGATATTGTCCCCCAACTCCGTCATATTGGGCTTTTGTCCACGTAAATTTTTTTGGACAAAATTGCCCTCCCATATATAAGGATTTTTGTTGGAAACCGCTCTCTCTCTCCTCACTCTTTTTGTCTCTTGGCTCATGTCGTACGATTCGCTCTCTTTTCTCCATCCTCTCCCAAGCGAATTTTGCGGTTGAAACCGGCGATTCTTCTTCGATTCTGCTCCAATATCAGAGAACAAAGTCGCCGGCGACCTCGAGGGACCTGCTGTTGGTGCAATCGAGCATAAACATTCAAGCGATCCTTCAAATGGCGGTGTGTTATCTGTGTTTTTAATTTTGTACTTGTTTTGAAGTTGAAACTGACATTTCTTTTCAATTTTTGTCGATTTTTAGAGAACAAGGACTCCGATGAGAGGGAAGGAGTTGATGTTGCCGCGGTTGACAGCAAAACTGGAAGTGATTCCGCATATGACGGTTTGTATTCTGTGTTTATGTCGTTTATGCATGTTTGTCGTTTTCCCCCCCTTATTACTGTGTTTGATATCGAATGTATCTGATTTGCAGTGAAGAAAAGCTCTTCTGAGAAGGTTCCTTCAGTTGAAGGTAGCAGTTCATCCGATCCTTCAAGCAGAGGTGTGTCGTTTTTGTTCTAAAGTTTTGTATTTATGCTTTGTTGTGTTTTGGTATGAAATGTATACATGCACGTGGTACTTTGTCCTTGATTTTAGCATAAATGCATATTTCAGCATAATATGTAAAAGACCTATTTCAACAGTTGTCTCTATTCATGCTGAAACGGTTGTTATGTATTCTTTGTCTGTGTTTTTTAGATGTTAATGCCTCTGCAAGTGATCTTCAAGAATATAAATGTCAATTCGATGTGAGTATATTTTTGTTTTCCATACCTTACCCCCCTTTGTGTGTGTTTTTATGTTTATTCATGCGTATGAATGTGTGTTTTTAACAGAGATTGCAGTATTGCATTCCTGTAAAGGATAGATTTTGTGCAAAATCCAATATTTACTGCGCCCCAGATGTCTGTAATGTTATAGAGGAACATCTGTCCAAATCTGATTTTGAGTTGCTGAAGAGAAGCTGCTTTGGATGGGTTTTTGTTCAAAGAGATAAGATGAAACTAAATTTTCAGTTGATTCATCAAATGATGCTACGTTTGATTAAGAGTGATAAGCTGCATGAATTGTGGTTCAAGGTTGATGGTCTAGTTGCTCGTTTCTCCCTGGTAGAGTTTCATGCAATTACAGGGCTTCCTGTCATTGATACTAAAGTTAAACCGCCTGCGAAATTTGCATGGTCTCATTTTCTGGGGGGGAAGCAGTCAAAGTGTACCTATGATGAATTGTTGGAGGCATTTAAAACATGTAGAAAATCGTCTACAAAGAAGCTTCAGATGACAAAGTTGTTGATTATCGAGAAGATGTTATTGTTCAAGCGGTCTAAAAGTGTTAAGAAAGATCATGCTGCTCTTGTATGCAATCCAGCGAAATGTGAACTGTATCCACGGGGGAGGTTGTCTTATTCTTTGGTTGTGAAGTATTTAAAGAAGGTTCTGGTTTGTGATCGATCTGATCCGAGACCATCATATGAATTGTTTGGATATATTTATGCTTTTCAGGTAATTTAACTTCATGCATATATGTTTCAGCATCTATTTGTTTCAGCATTTATGTGTTCAGCAATATTTGTGTTTCAGCATTTGTATGTTTCAGCATCTGCTTGTTTGGTTATATTTGTAGGCTTGGATACTGGAGGCTTTCCCGGTGATTTCTGATAAGTTTCTTTGCGATTTCAAAGTTCGTGTGGGTGATCCATATTCTCTTCGGTGGGAGTGTAAGTTACGACATACTTACATTGAAGCACAAGAGTTGTTTGATGGCGATGTGGTATTATTCTTGTCTCGGATCTATCTTCATACAATCTTCTTTTTTTATTAATTTCATTTTTATAATTTCAGTTGTCTTATTCTGTGTTAATATTGTTGGTTGTTTAGGCACCCATGTTCCCAACCTTTGGGGAGTTCGCAAGGTCCCCAGGAATGGTATTTGAAGATGAAGTTGCTCACCCCATTCTTGATCACATGACTGAACCTGTATTTTCCCAACCCGAGGCAGATAAGTTGTATGATTGTTGGAGACTTAGGATAAGAGCATACTGGAGACGGTTCAACTGCTATGCAGATGGTGATTTATCATTGGATATACCTTCTGCTGAAACCCAAGGCGAAGAACAACAAGAAGTAAATGAAGAGTCAGGTGGCAATGAAAGTGGAGGTGCTGTAGGTTCGAAGAAGCGAAAGGCTGCGAGTAAAGCGCCGCCATTGGTGAAGAAACAGAAGATTGAAACAAGCAAACCTACGCCAACGCGGAGAGGTCGGTCTGCTGGTTTAGTTTCAACAAAACAAGTTGATGAAATTGGTTCTACTAGAAAAAAGAAGACAAGGGGTAAGAAAATGTCAGCTGCAAAGAAACCACTAACTGTTGAAGATGCAATTGCGAAACCTAGGTTTGTATTTCGTAAGAGAGGTAAATCTGTTTCTAAAGATTCCAGTGATTTGTTCATGTCAATTGAAGTTGCATGTCCATCCTTTCATCGAGTTGCTGAAACTGCATTGAGGCCGGCCATCGAAGCTGCACCTGCAAAGGAATCTTTATTATTAAAGGATGGGAACGATGATGCTAATGATAGAGTAGCAGAGGGTCCCCAGGGGGTGTGGCTCAAGGAGGGGACGATGCAATGAATGTTGAAACTGATGACTACATAAACAATGAAGGCACTGAGAACGTTGCCATAGATGATCACTTGGAAGGAGCGGGGAAGAATGTGGGTGGTGCTTAGAATGATGATTTCAGCAAACAAGGGGGACATCCTGGCTGGTTGGAAGAAATACAGATGAGGTTAGATAAGCTTGAAGAGTTGCCTCAAAGAGTATGTGATTTATCTGCGAGGGTGAAGATGCTTGAGGAACGTTTGTCAGGATGTTTAAAGTTGGTGAATGTTGTTGATAATCTGCTGAAGAAGGTAGATTCCTTAGAAAATAAGTTAACAATGCAAGAGTCAATGCAGTTTAAGACCCAGTCATCCAATGTTGCAACTTGTGATCCAGCAATTTCAAAGGTTGTGAATGAGGTGTTGGATGAAATTCGGGAAGAGGTACCTACTGAGATTCTAGGTCAACCAATTGGTACAAATGTTTCAGCATCTGTGAATGAGATCATACCTGTTACCCTTGTTGAAGGGAAGAAGTCATTAGACTCATCTTCAGGGCATGTATATGCTGTTGACTTAGGGCGTGACTCTGATTTTGAGTTGAAGGGTGGGGAACAGTGCTTAGACGATGGAGTTTTTGTTGGGTCGAGGAAGGTGGTTGGTGGTCCTGAAGTCAAGGCTGCTGGAACTGAAGTTGCTGAAACAAAGGTTGTTGAAAGTATGGTTGTTGAAATGAAGGTTGCTGAAACCAAGGTTAATGCAACAGAAAATGCTGAACCCAAAGCTGATGGAATAGAAGATGCTGAAATGGTTGATGCTGAAGTTGCATCACCTCATGGGCTACTAGACAAAGATGCTGAAATGGGTGATGATGAAGCAACAAAAGATGCTGCAAGCAAAGATGCTGCTGGTGACTTAATGACCCCACCCCCTGGAAAAACAATACATTTAAGTGATGGTGAAAGTGACGATGAAGACTTGTTGAAGAAGCCATGCAATCAGTGGGATACAATTTCCAAAGATCCTAGATGTGTTGAAGAAATTGAAAACTTCAGGCGTTCAAAGTGTCTTCCAAAAACAAGTAGTTTTCTGGTGAGCCCGTTTGTTGCTGAAAAGTTAAGGATCCCGAAGCATGTTGAAAAAAAATCATTGCTCAACAAGGTTGAACATGACTTCATGTATCAATGTGTTAAAAGCTCAAGATATGTCCATCTTAAATTTTCATGTGTGTTTTCGAGTGCTCTAGCAATATATATATATATATATATATATATATATATATATATATATATATATATATATATATATATATATATATATATATATATATTTCGAGTGCTCGGACCCGATTTTTAAATCTTGTAATAATATGTGCAGGGATTTTTCAGTACTTTTAATGAGATCCAGAAAAGAGAAGTCATTTTTTAAGAACATTGTTAGGAAGGATGGTTGGCTTGATATAGATGAAAATATGCTGAAACTGTTTTTCTTTTCAGCATCTTTTCGAGTAAATGTAACTATGTATGTATTTCTGTTTATATGAATTTCAGCACCTTACACTGTTTACTGTTTCAGCACCTTGAAGCTGGACTGGTTCACATGAGGAAGAGAGTCAGTGAAGATCCTAGCAGATTTGAAGGCATTGTCGTGATGGATCCTATTTTTCATCAGAAATATCTTCCAGAATGCACGTCATCTTACGAAGAAACAACACCTGTTGAACAATTCACTGCTAGCTACTTCCTGGGCTTATATCCTAGTGATTATCCCAAGAGATGGGAGTCTGCAAAAAGGGTCTACACCCCTTTCAACATAAACAACGAGCAATGGATTGCATTGGAGATAAATCTTGCTGAAAAGGTTATAAATGCATATGACTTCAACCACTACCTTGTGTCTGCTGAAAAGCTTGTTGATCATCTGCGCGGTATGGCTGAGTGGTTGCCAATTCACTTGGATAAGGCTGGTGTGATCCCAAATTTTCAACCGTCTACATTCCACATTAACAAGGTCCCCGATCTAGTGCACGATACAACGGGGTATGGAAACCTACATTTACAATGTTTTTAAAGTCTTTTAGAAGCATTATGTTGTTGTGCTTGTTATCAATATGTTTTGTTTCATTTTTTGCAGCGCATCCTGTGGGGTCTTTGTACTGAAAGCAATCGAGGCGCTGGTGTTTGGGGGAGATGTCAGGAAGTTTACCAATGAAAGAATCTTTCGATACCGAGAACTTATGGTCTCAGACTTGATTCAAGAGAAATGGAGCTTTAAATTCTAGTTAATAGCATGTTGTGTGTAACACTGTCTATCAGATTTAGGGATTTCAAGACATTCTAACGTAGCTGTGGTTTAGATGTATTTCCGTGGGATATTCTGGACAACTGTTGGTATTTTGTATCATTTTGGATGCGTTTTCAGTGGCACTCTTTGAAGCCACTGGAATTGACATTTTATCTAATGTTTTAACGTAGCATTGTTTTCTGCTAGTTTGTTCCAGCAAGGATTTCAGCAAAATACTTCACCATATCTGTGTTGCTGAAACAGTTTATAAGTCAACCAAAAATCAAAATCATCATTATTTTTCTGTATCTATCCGGCGTTGAGCTTATTAAATAGACATTTAGTTAATGGTATAATGCAAATTTTTTAGTTTTCCTGTTTCAGCATGTTCTTTCAACAAGTTATGTTTTCAAGTCGACACCAACATACAATGTTAAGTTGCCATATGTTAGAGAAACACATAAATATAATCTCCAAAGAGGGTACTTATTGCGTCTGTCAAGGTGCCATAGTTGTTCAAGTTATGTTTTCAGCATTTTTCCGCCAGGACATTTGTTTTCAGCACATTTTTCATGCTGAAACAGAGATGATTGCCTAGAACAAAGCTTAAGCATAGCAATAAATGGTAAATATAATGAACTAAAAACAATATGATATAGCAAAGCAATGACACAGAGTACAACTGATTAAAAAAACACAAAGCATCTCGTAATATTCATATCAAATTGCTGAAACAGTGTAAAACTGAACTAAAAATTAAAATCAGCATATTTTTTCTGTAGCCAGCTTCATTGGTGTTGATCTTTTGAATTCTTCCCGTGCTCTCTTTGAAGCCACTCCTTACTGTATTTTGCTCTTCTCACAAACTCTCCCTTGGAAAGTTTCCTTTTCTGAGGAGGTCGACCGCATCTCTTCTTTACATTGGGGGGGTAACATTTAATCTGTTTAATATACTCAGGAAGGTTTATTTCATCATCAGGGAGGACTGGATATATGGTTTCAGCATGTGCTAAAATCCAAGCTTCATTTGTGTAGAAACCAGCAACAAAATCTGCAACATCAAGCCTTTTAGACACTATCGCCGACAGAGCATGTATGCATGGGATTTTTTGAATGTCAAACACCCTACAGGTGCATTGTTTTGCTGAAAGATCAACAACAGTCCGCGTACCTTCTCCAGTAACCTCAAATACAGACTCACCCAAGTGCTTTACAGTGTATGCACCGACATCCATTTGCAATTCCTGGATCATTTTCATTATTGCAGGGGCGACTCTCTGTGTATTCAGTGTTGCAGACTTCCTTCTATCTTGAGACCACTCTGTGAACTTATCTCTAAAAAACTCCAACAGTGCAACAATGGGCAAATTTTTTTTACCACTCAAAACAGAGTTTAAGCTTTCAGCGTTGTTGGATGTCATCATGTTATACCTATTACCCTTTGCATGCGCTCTTGCCCACCTCTCCAGCCCCGCGGATATCAAATATGTTGCTAGGCTTTGGCATTCTTCTTTTATACGGTCAAATTGGTGTGCAAAATCACCAACAGTGTAGGTTTCAGCAGCCTGCTGGAACATGTCTGCAAGATGCCTTTTCTTGAAAGTTGCTTGGATGTTCCGCTTCAAATGCCACATGCATACGCAATGGGTAGCATTAGGGTATATCTTTTTGATGGCCTTAGAAATGCTGGAATGCCTATCAGAAACAAACACCAAATCATTTGTAGGTTGTATAACTTTACTGAGTTGCTGGAAAAACCACTCCCAAGATGCATTATTTTCTGTGTCAACAATCCCAATAGCAAGCGGGTATAATTTCATATTTGCATCTTGGGTAACTGCTCCAAGCAATGTACCCTTATATTCCTCTGTTAAGAATGTGCCATCTACTACAACAACCTACAAATAAGACGGGAACAATTTAAATACTGAAATCACTATAATTTTGCTAAATTATAAATGATTATGTACATATACATACCTTTTTTAAGATGGGAAATGCTCTAATGGATTGTCCATAATACAGGAATAAGTATTTGAACCTTTCATCACTGTCTGTTTTAATGAGAGCTACTGTTCCTGGATTTTTCTCCATAAGAATGTGACAATATGACGGCAAGGCAGCAAAATTTGATTCTAGTGACCTTTTTTCCCTCACTTGAGCTATTCGTGCTGACTTCCATGCCTTCCAATAAGTAATTGAGATCTTGTGGTCTGTTCTCATCTTATCAATAATTTGTTTTGGGGTGTATCCACTGTTGAAAACACAGAAATCAGTAACAATAAAGATAGTGCTGAAATGAAAGCTGAAACTAAAATGCTGAAACTAACTGCTGAAACAGTATACACCTTGACTGTATGAGGCCTGCAATAACATTGGATGGTGCATGCCCGGAGTGTCTTGTTCTTGTATCCCATGTGCATGTGTGTATATCTCTATACATTATCACCTCATGACAAATAGCTGAAATTCTCTTTGTATGCAATTTCCAACCACAATTTCTGTCTATACATGCTGCTCTATAATATTTTGGTGTTGATTTTTTAACCTCAAATCCAAATATGTCTGTCATAGACATAATGTATAGAGCATCCTTTACTGCCTGTCTAGATTCAAATGTTTTTCCAACATACATAACCCTTGGGCATTGAGTGACATGGTTGACAATACTGTCCGTGATAGAGCTTCCAGCACCCCTTTCATCAACTGTGTTCCCTTTTCTATTCATCATTTCATAGCGCTCATTCCAATACCCATCATTGGAGTTATCTGAAAATGATTCACTGTTTTCAGCATTAGAGGAATATGAAAATCTGTCAGCATCCATATCGTCTTGTGGCACATCCTGATTCTCATAAAAAATAGAGACATTTTCTATTACATCCAAATTGGTGCTATATCTCTCATCAGTTTCAGGAAGCTCAACAGTTTCAGCAGTAAATTGAAACTCATGGCCAACAATATCCAATGGCAAGGTGTTTGTGACACACAACTCTACAGAAAAGTTCACTCCATCCAGCTTACTCAACAACAAGAATTCTTTTAAATCAGCATCAGAAGGGGTGCAAATGGCTGAATTCCAATTCAACTGATTCATGAACATTGAATCTGCTGCAAACTTTGTCCCTCAAGGTTAATAAAGTGATTGTATCCTCTAGCACAAAAGCCTTTGAAGTAGTGTTTCCATCGAACAGTAATCCTGTTTCAGCAACTCTCCACTTTCCCCCATACACAACAGTTACAATGTTTGATGACATTTTCTACCCCTGCAATTGATTGTTTGACAGTATTAAAGTACTTGAAATATAATTGGAATGCATTTCCGCAAAAACGAACATATACCTGCAGAAACACTAAAGAACAGAGCTGTTGGAAACAACTAAAAAACAGATAACTGCAATCCACATGAGATCAATATTCCACAGTTCCAGCAATCGAAAACGATAGGTTCATTCCACATGGTGATGTTATATAGAAAATCGAAACATATACTTGCAAAAACACTTTTAGTAGCAATTAAAAAAACAGGAATTCTGTTAGTTTCAGCAGATTCGTGTTTCAGCAAACCGAAAATCTGTTAGTTTCGATCACATCAGACCAGATCTGTAATCAATTATTAGCATAATCAAAATTTCGAAGAACATTGCTGAAGAATAGTCCAAAATTACAGGAAAAAACGAGCGACAACGCTTACCTTCTGCTGTGATCGCTTACTTTGTCGATATGCTTACGTAGTAGAAGCAATTCAGCAATTTACAGCAGCAATTCAACGTTACTTTGTCGATCGATGAATTTACAGCAGTTAGGATGAAGAGGAGAATGCGTGTGTGGCAAGGTTTTCCGTGTGTTTCGGTTTCAGCATGAGGAAAATTTCGGTGGACAAATCACAAATACGGAGAGGGTGGGAGACAGATTCTTAATATGGCCTAATTTCGTGGCCTGTATGAAAATTGTGTCTTTATTTATTCAGAATTTAGATAGAATAGACCAACGATGACAAATAATCACATCTAAATAGTCATAGGCAAAATAAAGCTTATCTAAATTAAATTTTTAATTCTCTTGAGCTTAGCTTGTTGTACGTTGGATACGGATACGGATACGGATACGGATACGGATACGGATATCCGCTTAGTTAAAAACAAATGATTGATCCGTTGTCGAGTACCATCCCCACTACTAACCCAAGTGACAAGTAGTCCTTTTTTTTCCAAATCTTCTTCGTCTTTCAATTTCACCATCGATCTTTTGTATACTAATTTTTATTATATATTATATTCTCCATCTACTAGATAATGAGTTAATTCACATTTCAATTTTTTAGCTTATTAAAAATAAAATCCAAGTAGTGGGGATATATAGTTAGGGTTCTAATTAAATGGAAAGACTAAAGAGGGTAGGTGGGAGGACAAAAACGGGGAAGATCGATGGCGACAATGAAGAGAAAGTAGGAAGACGAAGAGCAGAGCTATGAAGAAGAGGATGAGGTGGACGTTGTAGATTTATAGTTACGTAGGAAGAAGACGATGAACATGGTCAATTAAGATCACCTGCACCCAAATACCTTGACCCTTGCTTGTCTCTTCACGCCCCCTAATTTTTTTTTTTTAAAATAAAAATAAAATAATAAGTTAAAAAGAAAAAAAATTGAAGAGATTAAGAGAGAGAAGGTGAAAGACAGCATTGTTGGTACAACAGATCCTCTCTCGAACATGGTTGGTTTAAATGACATTATTATGAAAGTGTAGGAGTAAGATGGTAATTTCACACAAATTTAAGCAGTGAGTACGAGAGCTACTCGGACCACCCGATTTGAGATCTGGGAAGAATCCGCCCAAAATTGGTCAAGACTTGTGCAAAATCAGGGACAAAAACCCCGAATCAACAAAAGCTCCAACACAATTTTGGATTTCGAAGAGAATCCGAGAAAGGGAATCGGATTTAGGGTTTCGAAGAACATGGACTTCAACGGATTAATGACAGGCTTCCGCAGTGTAGTTTTGAAGCCTCCGGAGAGGGTGGTTTTCAGGCCTCCAAAAAGGGTGGTTTTCAGGCCTCCGAAGAGTAGTTTTGAAACCTCTAAATAGGGTGGTTTTCAGGCCTCCGAAGAGGGTGATTTTCCAACGTAGATGATCGGCAAGTGTGAAGTTCTCCGGCCCCAAAAATGGATTTTCCTCATACTAGAATTTAACTTGTTATGCTATATGTTAGAATATACTATGATAGAAAATGTGTTTTTTTTTGTATCAAAGCACAAATAAACTTTAAAAACTTTGGTTTAATTTTTTTTCAAATACACAATATTATATTATTTTTCTTCACATGGATTGATAATCATATGAATCATTTTAATCACATCTAGTATCTATCGATTATCATCCCCAGTCCCCACTACTAACTACCAAGTGACAACTAGTCAAGTACGTACTAAATACTTGATTTGTCACCTTAAGCCCCAAATCAATTAATCCTCCCCACAATAT
Source organism: Persicaria tinctoria (assembly GCA_037127255.1). Classification (NCBI taxonomy): domain Eukaryota; kingdom Viridiplantae; phylum Streptophyta; class Magnoliopsida; order Caryophyllales; family Polygonaceae; genus Persicaria; species Persicaria tinctoria. The sequence goes on from JBANSL010000014.1 coordinate 4,235,888, forward strand.
AAACCCCCAACCTCCCCCATCATACCAAAACCAAACCAAACCCTGTCGATCTCATCATGGCCGGAGCACCACCAATGTCACGGAGGGCCACGGCGGCGGCGACGCTAGTCATACTAGCGTTGACCGCGGCGGTGGCGGGTGACCAGTTCGAGCAGGACAAGAAAGAGTGCGCGCCGCAGCTGGTGGGGCTATCGCCGTGCCTCTCCTACGTCGGCGGCCAGGCGAAGATGCCGACGATGGACTGCTGCACGGCGCTGAAGCAGGTGCTGGCCACCAGCAAGAAGTGCCTCTGCCTCCTCATCAAGTACCGCAACGAGCCCAACCTCGGCGTCAAGATCGACGCCAACCTCGCCCTCGGCCTCCCCTCCGTCTGCCACGCCCCCTCCAATATCTCCGACTGCCCAGGTTTCCGAATCGAAATTGGTTTAATCTGAAATATGATCGAGATCGTATATTCGTATCGATCGGTAATTGATTGATTGTTGGATTTGCAGCTCTTTTGCATTTGGCAGCGAATTCGCCGGATGCCAAAGTGTTTACGGACTTTGCCAAAGGCAGTAGCAATTCTACTTCCACCTCTTCTAATTCCACCGGTAAAGTAACTCTTCATATTAATTTCTCTTACACTTTTATTAGAGTAAATTATTAATTGGGACAGTTTTGAACTTTGGGACCAATAGGGTTGATAAGATGCTTACGATATGGATACGAGGATTATTTGATTAATTACGCAATTAACTAGAATAGAGGTGTGTATAATTAAAGAGTTGAAGGGCGGGTTGCAAAAAGTGGAAAGGGTTGGTGACCATTAGCATATATATATTGATGATGATGATGATGATTTTGCAGCGACTCCGGCGGCGAGCACCACCACGGTCTCTTCCAAAGATAGCGGCGGTGGCCCACCAAGTCGCCGTGTCGGAGCACTCCCCGTCTTTTACGGATTTCTTGTTATTTTCATCTTCCTCCTCTTTTGTCCAATCTAATAATTAATCGCTCCTTCATCACACCTTTTCATTTTCGTTTTATTTTATATATTATTCTATATTCTGTATGTATGTATACAGTATACATCTTGAAATAATTAAATCAAATACAGACACTAGCAAAACAGTTTTTTGTTTGCAAGTCCTATTGATATTTGTGTTATATGATCATCAAAGTCGGTAAAATTATGTATTTTTTTCTTAGTTTAATTCGATTGCGCTGAACTATTTTTGATAAGGAATACCTCATTTCTTGAATTTTAATCTTTTTTCTTAATGCGATGTAAATCTACAACCGATACGCAACTTGCTATTGGTTGTAAAACTTAGACCTGAGCAAATATGGGCTAACTCGTCGTGTAAAATAGGTGAGTTTGGGTAAGGCAATTGACTCAAGCGGGCTGGTCCGGTTGGCCCATAGGGCCGGGCTTGGGCTAAAAATTAAGCCCAAGCAGGCCGGTAGGCCCACGCCGCCTATATATATATATATTACTTATATTTTTTTATATTTTTATTAAAATACTACGGAGTATATATATTGATTATATAATATTTAAACTTTTACATCTATTACTTTATAAATACTAATAGTATTTACATCACATATAAATTAAGGAATACAATAGTACTAAATAAATTATTTTCAAGATTTTTTCATTGAAATGAACCTACATAAAGATTGTAGTGTGTAATTTCACATTTGTGTAACTTGTATACCTTTGTTTTGTATAAAATTTCAATCTTTTGAGACACTTAACACATTTGTGTAGTTTGATATTCTCATAGGCCCGGCCCAAGCCCGCCCATGCTCAGGTCTAGTAAAACTACACGTTTTAGACTAAGGGCATGTTTGTTTGCATTTTTATGGGTTGGGAAAGGAATCATTAAGCCCGTTTACTTTCAGGCTTATTTGTTTAAGTTTACGAGGGGATTATTTACGTTATGGGCCTTAAATGATTTACCCACTTTATTACCCCTCAAAATATGAGGTTTTCTCGTCCGGATCTCTTACCCCGACCACCGTCTCTCCTACCTTGTCCTCTCAATCTCTCAACTCCTCCTCTTCAATGGAGTCCTTCCCTCGTTTTTCCTACTCATTCCGACCTCTACGGCTTCCACCTCCGGCATTGACCTCGGAATTTCTCCCTCCCTGGACCTCTGCTAAACGCCGATCTTCACGACGGGGAATCCCACCTTTACCGTCGACACCCAACATTGATGACTTGTGCGTTTTTGCCGCCCAGATCTACTGCATCCCTCCTCTATTGTTTTGGATCCCTCTGTGCACTATCGATTTGTTTGGTTGTGAGATCCCTAATTCACTTGAATGTTTACTTATTGAATTATTGTATTGTAGATTTTTTTAAAGACATTGGCTATTACCCAATGATAAATAACAAATTTCTAGTAGTGATAAAAGATTACATGTGTCCATGGTTCTCTTGAGTTATGTCACTATGGATGGAAATTGAATATCGTTTTGCTCTAAAAGCCTCTTAGCTCACTGGTAGAGCGATGTGCTTATGCGCAAATACGTGAGTTCGACTTCCATATAGGCTAAAATTTATATATATAATTCTATTAATTTAAAAAAATTGTATTAAATGTTCAATAATAAGATATATTAGTGCAATTTTTTAGTGCTGACATCGTTTTTATATGAAATTTATATGTGCTGACATCGTCTTTATGCGTTTTTTTTAGTGTTGACATTGTTTTTATGCATAACTTACTGTTATATTTGCACAACTTACGGTTAAATTTGCCCATCGTGCTCTTATATTTGAATGACAAAATGTAAAAATAAAATAATTAAAAAAAACTAGACTTGGTCATATTTGCACAACTTACGGTTAAATTTTCACAACGTACTCTTATATTTGCACGACAAAATGTAAAAAGAAAAATAGACTTGGGTCATATTTGCACAACTTATGGTTATATTTGCACATTGTAAAGTATAAAAACAAAAGTAAAAATCAATGAGAACCTTTCCTTGGAGCAAAGAACGCGCTCCACGCGCCTGCCTCCTCGCCTTCATTCTATCGCTTACCGAGTCTCTTCCCTGGCCACGAAACCCTATCAATGAGTATGCAGTTTCCTCCCCGTACAAACTCCTGTCAAACGACCGGCCATCCCTCCTTCGGGTTGATGTTTACCCTATCTTTTATAGACGTATTGCACTTCGGTTCCGATGGTTGATTAGTGGCGAGTTGCTTCTCGAGCAGTTCCGTTTCCATACCATCCAAAAATTGGGGATAACTTGTGGGAGGAGTTTGATGATGAGATTTGCCAATGTTTGGTCAATTAGGCCTCCGCCGTGGCCAAATCCGTTGGGATCGGAGGCATCTGGGGTGATCTACTGCTTCAATTTGGCTGACCCTCTTCTCTGTTGGCCTACGATGGCCGGACTATTCTTCTGCAACAAGAAGGCTCTCGAGGGGGTGGGGTTTCATCGCTTCAGGGTGGGTTCTCTCTTCCTCCTCTCCACAGTTCTACTTCTTAATACCTCTTTCTCGATAATTTGGGAAATCCAGTGGAGTTCTCTTCACTGTTTTCCTCCTGATTACTTGCTGCTACTCATAAGTATATTTCTCCTTTCTAACCGATTCCCTCTTATTCTCTCACTGGCTCCTTCTGGAGTGGACAACTGCATATGGAAGCAGAAGATCCTGCTTTCCAAATGTCTAAACCCCGAAAGGGAACAAACATGCCGGAGGGCACTAAACTCTCACAGGAGATGCTGTTTTCCTATAAGGCTCATGTGGAAATGCTGAAATCAAAAACGGTGAAGCAATTTGTGAATTTGAGGCCCAACCCTAGAATGGGTTTATGGAGGCTCTTCATCAACTGGCTATGGGAGATTTTGCTTCTTGGAAGCGTGAGGGAGGATATCTATGTGTTCTTAGCTTTCTTTGGCAAACCAATTGAGGCCATGATGATCCGGATGTGAATCAGTGATGCCAAGGTAAGGAGAAACTGCGTGTAGGGATTTCTTGGCAATCACTCTGCTGATGGAATTATCAGTTTCATGGCTGAGAAATTGCCCATAACTGTCGACTGTCACAAAACCTTGTGGTATGCTTCATACTCCTACACTTGTTGTCCCATATATATTCATTTGAATAGATATTTTTTGTCTTCATTGAGATCACTATATTGCAAATGGATCTGCGTTTATTGGATGTATGAAATTGCTCTAGTGTCATGCTTGTGGCTGCTACTATGGCTATGTTGGTCTCAAACTACAATTGCACAAGTTAATTGGTTGCTGATGGTTACCTTGGACTATAATTTTTTAGTTGACCATCACTTGCAATGGAGTGGTGCTCTTTGGCATGCTTGTAAAAATATCCTTACCGTAAGAATTACTGTGTATAATGATCTTTTTGGGTTGGGTTTAGGAGCATATTTCCTTCCAAGTCTATTAAATATGACTAAGATTATAGCGAAGGTGGGTTGGTTAATATTGGAGTTAGAAATGTTAACAAATGAAATGATTAAAGATCTCAAGAACCATGTACACAAGCAAGTGAGGACAATATGTAGTAAACAGAAACTCTTGATTGCTCTAACTACCTATAAAAATGTGAACAATCTGTCTTTGTCAGGAGCACTGCACCCTCGGCTTCTGATGGACCGGGTAATCAAATAATGAAAGCGGGTTTCTGGAATATCAGAGGTATAGGAAAGTCGAATATTTGGACAAACCTCAAAGCCATGCGAATCAATGAGCACATCTCACTACTGGCAATTGCAGAAATTAGAACAAATAAAATTCCTCAGGAAAAGAATTGGAAATCGAGTGGATACAATAATGCTATCTGGTCTGTAGGAAATGATAGAACGGGAGGAATAGGACTCCTTTGGAATGAGAACGTTCTTCAAGATGAGTCAATTGAGGTTGATGTGGTACTACCAAGAGTAATTCGGGTTAAATACTCATGCTCAAATAAAAACTTCACAGGAATAATATTTTTTGTCTATGCCCCTCCCCATGAGTCGGACAAAGATATCTTCTGGAATGAATTCTCGAATATTGTCACGAGTGAACCACTTCCATGCTTAATAATAGGAGATTTGAATGAAATTAGTAGCAGCAGTGAAAAACTCGGGGGAGTAGCGAATAGTCAAGCGAGATATCTTAGAATAAATCAATTCAAAAATCAATGCTCTCTGCTTGAGATCCCATCCTGGGGCAATCAATTTACTTGGAGGAAAAAAAGGGAAGGGGAGGATAATATCTGGGAAAAATTAGATCGTGTACTGGTTCAACACGAGTTTCTTGAAACCTTCCCTGATCTAGCAACATTCAATGGAGCCTTTACAGGGTCTAACCATTGTCCCATTTCTATTTGCCTAGCTTCTGGAAGAGAGTTTACGCCCCCACCGTTTAAATTCGAAAACATGTGGCTACAGAGAAAGGACTTCAGGAACGTTGTCAAACAAGCTTGGAGAATTAGGTGTACGGGCTCAACAATGTGCAGATTAGTGTACAAAACAAAGTTTCTTAAAGGAAAAGCTAAAGTATGGAACAAAAACTCCTTTGGGAATGTCTTTCGTCAAATACAAATTGTGGAAAAAGAACTGATTAGTATCCAATCAAATATTATATCCAGAACATGTAAGGATTATTTAGTCGAAAAACAACTAATCAGGAAAAAAGAGCAACTATTAAAATTCCAAAAGGAATATTGGGGGCAGAGAGCAAAATCAAAGCATCTCAAGCTCACTGATTCAAACACAACATACTTTCATAGAGTAGCTTCTGGGAGACGAAATAGGAAAATTATTAGAAATATCACGACAAGTTCTGGAACACAGATTGTGGGGGAAGAAAATATTAGAGAGGAAGTTAAAAATGACTTCGAGAAAAGATTCTCCAAAGAACAAATTAACATGACACTTCTCAATGAATACCTAGAGCTAATACCACAGGCTATAACGGTAGAAGAAAATAGGATTTTAAGCCAACAACCAACTAATAGTGAAGTAAAAAATGCGGTCTGGTCTTTAGGTCTCAATAAGTCTCCGGGACCCGATGGAATGACAGCTGAGTTTTATAAGGCTTACTAGGACATTGTCGGTAACGATGTCATCAAAGCAATCAAAGCTTTTTTCCATTCAGGCAAAATACTCCGACAGATTAATCGTACATTCATCACTCTACTGCCAAAATGTGACAATCCATCGAAGACTTCAGATTATAGACCAATTAGTCTGTGCTCAACAATATATAAAATAATATCAAGAATTCTAACAGAGAGACTCAAGAAGGTGATTGGTAAGTTAATCCACCCATTTCAAGGAGCGTTTGTATCTGATAGAGCAATTCAAGACAATATATTGATAGCACATGAGATCTTCCATTCATTCAAAACGAGAAAAGGATCAGAAGGCTGGTTAGCAATTAAACTAGATATGGAAAAAGCCTATGATAGAGTTGGTTGGACCTTCACAGAGGCAGTATTAAGAAAATTTGGATTTAGTGACTATGTTATAAACTTAATCATGGAATGTGTAACTTCTGTTTCATTTTCTGTATTGGTTAATAATGGGCCTACAGAGGTGTTTAAACCTTCTCGAGGACTAAGACAAGGCGACCCCTTGTCTCCGTTTCTGTTCATTCTTGGTGTAGAAGTGCTCGCTAAAAACCTAACAGTAGAGTCCAATCTCAACCAATCTGGAATTGGCTTCAGGTTTGGTCCATCGGGACCAAGAATCCCGTTTCTGGCGTTTGCTGATGATATCATCATTTTCACAAAAGGCAACATGGCAGCATGTGAAAAAGTAAGGAAAATTGTTGATGATTACTGTCAATTGTCAGGACAGAAAGTAAACTACAACAAATATGCATTTCAAGGTTCTCCAGGGATACCTGCGTCGCGAATAGCAACTATTGAAGGATGTTTAAATATATCAAAGCACGTTAAACTGGATAAATATCTGGGGTGTCCGATTGTTGATGGCAGAGCAAATAAAAGCACCTTTGAAGAAATCATTGGCAAAACAACTAATCAATTATCAAAATGGAGAGCCGATTCACTATCTCAACATGGGAGGTCTGTGTTAATAAATTCAAATTTAGCTTCTAAACCATTGTTCGCTATGCAAAGCTTCATGCTCCCGGTGTCAATTCACTCAACTTTAGACAAAATCAATAGGACCTTCTTCTGGAACAAAGACCTCCAATACAAACCCCTTATAGGATGGGACAAAGTTTGTAGACCAAAAACAAAAGGAGGAATGGGATTAAGAAAAACAAAGGAAATGAATGTGGCACTACAAATGAAACTTATTTGGAAAATAATTGCTAAACCAGATAATTGTTGGGTCAAAATTATCAACCATAAGTATCTAAAGTCAACGCCAATACTTAAATTTGAGAAGAAAGGAAATGCCTCATGGCAATGGACGCAACTGAGAAAACTTATTGAGCCATTTAAGGAAGGTCTAGCATGGTCAGTCGGCGATGGGAAAACAATCAAGTTCTGGCAAGACAAGTGGGCTCTGGTTAAGAATATTCATATTGCTTGTCTCGACCCGACAAAAATCAACTGGGAAGAAACTGTTGATCAGTACATTCGAAATGGGGCATGGAATATGGAAAAACTTAGAACGATAATGCCAAATGATATTGCGCAACAGATAGCAGAGATTCCCCTCCCAAAAAATCAAATACAAGACAGAATGTACTGGTGGCCGGACAAAAAAGGATGGTTTACGACGTCCAGTGCGTATAAACTTAATACAAGAACAACAGAGCTTAATTAATAATGACAACAATGCATGGATCTGGAGCTTGAACGTTCCACCTAAAATTAAGAATTTCATGTGGAAAGTCTGTCATAATGGACTCCCAACAGCTGCCCGTCTCGTCAGAAGAGGAATTGTAATACCACCTTATTGTGCCTTGTGCAATCACCATGAAGAAGACACTACTCACCTATTGTTTGAATGCAAATATTCACTCTGCTGTTTAAGTTTATCACTAAGAGTGAAATCGGAAATTTCAAACAATATCATATTAACGAGAAATATCGAGACATTAATGAAAAAATTAGACAGACTACTTGATACACAACAAAAACAGAAACTGGTATTCCACTAGTGGACCATCTGGATTATTCGCAATAAACTGATTTTCCAACAACAAAAAGCGCCAAATGCAAAAGGATTTGAAAAACTTGTCGACTCATATATTAATGAATGGAGTAAAGCAAGAAAGCACAACCAAGAGGATAACAACAAAATACAACAGCGAGTAAATACCCCTAAGGAAAATGTGAGTATTAGGAAGAAGGAAAAATGGAAAAAACCACCGACTGGGAAATTGAAACTAAATTTCGATGGTTCTGCCTCCGGCCAACGGCAAAGCTCGATAGGCTACATCATTCGTGACAACACAGGGAATTCAGTAGCAATGGGAAGCAAACTAATTGGACACCAGTCCCCTTTAATGTCCGAAGCCTTGGCACTGAGAGAGGGCGTTCTAAGGGCTCTCAAGATGAAAATCCCCAAAATTATAATTGAAGGAGATTCACTGACCATCATCAATTATTTACAGTCTAGAATCAAATGTCCATGGAAAATTGAACTAATTATGTCAGATATTAGCACTCTACTTACGGGGTTTTACGAAGTATCGTTTTCACACGTTCTTCGTACCGGCAATTGCTTGGCAGATAAGGTTGCACACCTTGCTCATATTGCCTCCATCCCTTCTCTATACACTGACCCAGGTCTTATCGACCTCATCCGAAAGGATGCTTTCGGATAGCGGTTCGCATCCAAATTATTACTTAATCAAAAAAATATATATATATTTGCACATCGTACTCTTATATTTGCACGAAAAAATGTAATTTTTTTTAAAAAAAAAACTAGACTTGGATCATATTTGCTCAACTTACGGTTAAATTTGCACAACGTACTCTTATATTTGCACGACAAAATGTAAAAAAAAAAAAACTAGACTTGGGTCATATTTGCACAACTTACTCTTATATTTGCACAACGTACTCTTATATTTGCATGACAAAATGTAAAAAAAAAAACTAGACTTGGGTCATATTTGCACAACTCACAATTATATTTGCACAATGTACTCTTATTTTTGCATGAAAAAATGTTTTAAAAAAAACTAGACTTGAGTCATTTTTTGCACAACTTACGATTATATTTGCACAACGCACTCTTATATTTGCACGACAAAATGTTAAAAAAAATATAAAACAAAACTAGACGTGGGTCATATTTGCATAACTTACTGTTATATTTGCAAAACGTACTCTTATTTTTGCACGAAAAAATATAGAAAAAAAAACTAGACTTGGTTCATATTTGTACAACTTACGATTATATTTGCACAACGTACTCTTATTTTTGCACGACAAAATGTTAAAAAAAAACACTAGACTTGGGTCATATTTGCACAACTTACGGTTATATTTGCACATCGTACTCCTATATTTGCACGACAAAATGTTAAAAAATAATTAAAAAAAAAACTAGATTTTGGTCTTATTTGAACAACTTACGATTATATTTGCACAACGTACTCTTATTTTTGCACGACAAAATGTTTTTTAAAAAAAAACTAGACTTGGGTCATATTTGCACAACTTACGATTATATTTGCACAATGTACTCTTATATTTACATGACAAAATGTTTTTTAAAAAAAAAACTAGACTTGGGTCATATTTGCACAACTTATGGTTATATTTGCACATCATACTCTTATATTCGCACACATCACACCAAATTCTCTTCCTTTGTCTACATTACATGGCTTAAGAGAGTGGAAGAACAATTTGAGATTTTTGTTAGGAAATTCAATGTTTTGGCATAAAATTTTGATTTGGCTATGTTTCATATTTTGGGGATGCTTTCACATTTGGATTCGATTCAAGGTGGACTATTCTTTGATTTGAGAATTAGGGTACTTTTAGTGCACAAACTCAAAACCCTAAATTCAAAAATTGGAGATTGCATAGGTTTCAAATTTACTTGAAATTAACTTGAATGATTCATGAACTCCACCTGAAGTTCATGAAATACATGACTTAATTTCGACTTTTTTTTTGGGTTCGTGGTCAATTGTAGTTCTCGATTTCTTGTGAAGTGAATATGGAGAAATTAGATGATGGATATACAGCTAGGGTTCTAATTAAATGGAAAGATAGCAGGTGGGCGGACAAAAATGGGGAAGATCGATGGCGACAAGGAAGAGAAGTAGGAAGGTGAACAATACGGGCTATGAAGGAGATGATGGGGTGGACGTTGTAGACTTATAGTTACACAGGAAGAAGATGATGAATATGGTTGGGTCTAAATGACATTCTTATGAAAGTGTAGGGATAAGATGGTAACTTCATACAAATTTAATAACAAGTTAACGGAACATAGAGGATAGGTGACATTTCACAAACATGCCGCCTTTAACGGGTGGTTTGCCGCAATATTAAATTTAAGGGGTGGTTTTATGCAAAGTTGCACAATTAGTGGGAGGTTTCCTACAATTTTGCCTCTTTTTTTTATACAAGGCGAGGATTTAGGGATGGTCAACCGCGGTTGACCCATCGCTCAAGAGCGTCCCAACGGACGATGTCAGCAATCTCGGCAGGAACGCGGTCCGCAATGAAAGACAAAGAGAGACCGATATGCGCCAGTCTATCTTCAACGTGGTTCCCCTTGCGGAAGGTGTGCGAAAAGGAGACCCTCTCGAAAACGCAACAGAAGTTAAGGGCATCCGATACCATCATCTCAATCTCCCAAGGACATCGACAGATCCTTTTCATGACGTTGATCAGCGTCAAGCAGCCACCCTCCACCTCGAGCCGAGAAAATCCCCTCTTCATAGCTTTCTGGAGTCCAAACAAAAGACTGAGGCACTCTGCTTGCACTGCGGACAACCTACCGTGGCCTCGGGCACCACAAGAGAGAACTGACCCTTGGCTATCACGAATAACAAATCCAGAGGTATTGCACCGTCAAAATTGAGTTTGACAAAGTCGTCGGCGAGCTTTTTCCATTTTACAGTTTTCGGTTTTTTTGTTCTATTTTGGTGGGTATTGACTCTTGTAGGGGGTGTGTCATCTTCTTTTTGCTCTGATTGTGCTTTTCTCCAACTTATCCTGTATTGTTTTATATTTTTTATCCATTCTTCTTGATTCCTAATGTCATTGTTGTCAAATAGAATTCTGTTTCTCATTGACCAAATGCCCCAAAGGGGCAAGACAAGGGTCGGTTTCTGTTCTGTCGAGATATTTGCGAAAATTTCTGTGATTATATTCTTGTAAGGTTTGTCTGCTTTGTCTGTGTTCCAGATTATTTGCTCAATTTGTCTATCCATTCTTCCAAGAAAGGCTAAAGACGTTTGACATTCGGTAAAGATGTGGGTAGCATCTTCACCATTTTAGTTACAAAAAGAGCACTCGAGTGGGACATGAATTCCTTTACTTTGTAATCTGGCCTTCGTCGGGGTTCCATTTAGTAGGTTTTTACAAATAAAATTTTTAATTTTTGGCGGACAATCAATTTTCCAAATCCAACCGAGTGGATAAGGGTTGGTTCTTCTAGTTCTCGTGACATGGTCTAGAGCACTCGCGGTTGAAAACCATCCATTTCTGCTTGGTTTCCAGTGTAGTCTATCATCGATTTCATTTGTAGGGATATGAACTTCCAAGATTCTTTCGACGATGTCTACAGGGATGAAGTCTTTTCATTTGTCCTCATTCTAAGTTTTGTTTGGTTTTAAGAATTGGTCGATCGTTTCTTGTTCTTCAATATGGTCTATGGCACGGATACTGTTTTCCCGTAGGTTTATGTCATAGTTTAGCCAGATGACCTTCCAGAACCTTATGGTTTTCCCGTTTCCCAACTACCAGATAAGACCTGAGCAGAATTCTTCTTTAGTTTCCATCAACTTCGCCCATTTCCATGACGTATTCTTTTTTCTTGTATAGTCCGAGATGCTCTCTTCCTTCAAGTATTTCTCTCTAACTATTTTCACCCATTCATTTTGCGGTTCCGCAATTATTTTCCATACTAGTTTCATTTGTAAGGCTTTGTTAATGTCTTTTGTCTTCTGAATTCCTAATCCACCTTCATTCTTCGGTCTGCATACTTTATCCCACCCGATAAGTGGTTTATATTGTGGTTCTTTGTTCCAGAAGAAACTTATGTTAAGTCTATCGAGGTCATTATGTATACTTGCAGGGAGCATGAGGTTCTGCATGACATAACTTGGTTTGGCAGCTAAATTAGTTTTGACTAGAATCGCTCATCCTTGTTGAGTTAGTTCGTTTGCTCTCCATTTCGTTAATTGGTTCTTTGACTTTCCAACAACATCTTCAAATGTATTCTTGTTCACTCTACCATTAATAATAGATTAATAGGGCAACCAAGATATTTTTCTAAAGCAATTTGGCTAGTTATTTGTAAGCAGGATTGAATTTGTTGCTTTTGGTTGTTTGTGACCCCTTTCGTCGCCTGGAATGCTGATTTTTGAAAATAACTTTTTGGCCGGATATCGCACAATAACTAGCTACATTCATATATGGAAAATGTTTTTATGTTTGACGTCTTATCACTAGTACATATATACCCTTTTATGACGTTTAAAAAACGCCATAAAAGCGTAAACATGGCGTTTTTCAATGCCATGCCTCAACGCCGTCGAAGCCGACGCCGTCTTTTAGTCAACCTTTTCATGGCGCTTTGACAAACGCCATAAAAAACCAAACTATGGCGTTTTTTAAACGCCATAGATATCTTTTAAAAATTAAAAAAAAAAATTAAAAGTTGCACAATCCATGACGTTTTAAAAACGCCATGGAATGGTATTTATTTTAAAAAAAATACAATCAAAATATAACCATTACACTGCTCGATGAGTTACTAAAATAACTACAATCATCTCTTGAAAGTTCAAACTCATGCATAAGGTTTTTTTACAAATAAAATATCTCTAACTTCATATGCTTTTGGTAAGTACTCAAACCAGATAAAAAGACGAGATGAAACCTTTTCGAACTCTGTTATTTTGGTTGTTTGAGCTTGAGGTGAATTTGCATCTTGCCTACTTTCAACAGATGATTCGTGACTAGCATCATTTTGTTTCGATGGTTGAATGCTGACTCCTCCTGCAGTTGCCTCCAACCTAAGAGATTCGACATGTATAGAACAATTCAGCAGATATAAAGAGGAGAAATCCAAGAAAGAATCAAGAAATGATCATCTACATTTGAAACAATACCTCACAAACTGCCCTTTAAGTTTCCGTATATCATCAATGGTGTCATCGTCGTCACATGTCACAAAGACGACTTTTTCCTGCAGATGGACGATCAAATTCGTTTAGCTTGAACCATCCTCATTATCAGAAAGGGATGAGGCATAGCGTCTGAGAGTGTAACTCACTTGACAGGCCCGCACGCCAAGGCGGGACAGGTGGGGCAGCTCTTGCAAAAGTATAACACCAACTATGTTGCCACCAGCTGTAGTCACCTGCCAACAGAAGGATGAATGAGAGAGCGTTCGGGTAAGAGATCTTAGAGCTTCGAGATAGATCTCAAACCTCTTCGTCTCCATTACCTCTGTTGACAACCAGAATAATAGGTCCTTTAGCGGATGATGGAAGTGAACCAGGCACAATGCTGTCAACCTAACATCAACCAGGCACAATGTTGACAACCTGAGTCATAGGAGTACGAGTGTACGATGTGTGACTTTATGGAAAAAAACTTGACATGATAAATACCTGAACTAGAGTTACTTGGCCAGATCCTGAAATAAGAACATCCCATCCCTGTGATCCCAGAGTTTTCCGTGTTGCTTTGAGAAGAAGCGTAGAGAGTTTTGAGACCTGAAAGATCACACTGTACACAAAAAATCGGCAAAAAGCACAAAATTAGTTTCTTTTCAGTTTTCACTATCCATAGTGTATAATTTAAGAAAAAACTTGCAGATAGCATCATAGCATTAGCATAGAGACTATATTGCAGTAGATGTTGTCGACTAACCCTGCACAAATCTCGGCTTCAGTAAATGTCCTCACACTGTTCTCTAGAATATGTAAAGTTTTTCCAAGAATCTGCAAATCACTATGAAAGCTAAGGCATTCAAATCATACACACCAACAGAATCAGTTGCTGAACTTAACATTTGCCAATGTACATAGCCATAGGCCCCAATGCCCCATGATGATGAAAAAAGGGAACAATAAGACGTCTTTCGAGAATCTACTTTACTTCAAGTATTAGACAACAAAAAAAGATGGGAAAAAAATGAATTGTCGACCTGGACTTTCTTGGGGAGTATGTCAAGAAGAGCTTCAGAATATTCTTCAGTCAGCCTCCGTGATCTATCTAACGTAGCTTTAAGCCTCAGTGCCCAAATTTTCTTTGCTTCTTCACCTCCTTCTATGTGAGAATTTATATGCAGAAAAAGTTATCATGTTGAGATAAAAAAAACCATTAAGCAACCTTACAGGAAAAATGTAGACACTACTATACCTTCATTTTCTGAAAGGCCTTTAGACTTCCATGCAGAAAGTTCATTTCCAATAGCACTACATTCTTCAGGCTTCCATCCAGATAGACCCATTTGACGAATGCCAGCACTAAGAGTATCAAGCGGTCCATTCCATGAACTAACATTCTTTGAACTCACATTCTCCATTAGCCAACCAGCCCCACCTAAAGCCTCTAGCTCATTGAGGAACAAGTTGTGTTTCTTCAAAAACACAGCTTTAAACGAATGCTAAACCATAGCAGAAAAGTTGTGTTTCTTCAGAAGTTTAAGAAAATTTACTCAAGACTAAGACACTGATCACACACCACCTGTATGCTACGATGATATCTCTTTCAGACAGTTGTCACCCTAAAAGAGAACCCCATGCCTTGTAGCTGCATAAGAAATGAAATACTCTTAAGTGTATAAGATCTAAGGAAATAGCTAATGGAGTTATAAGAAATAGATCACCATACTTTATCACATATTATTAATAACATCTTTAGTGATCCATATTGATAAAGAAATACGTCAAAAGTACAAAATATATGAGGAATGGTTGGATTCTCACCCAATAATCCAGGCTCCACCGGTTATGAATGCAACAACTGGCTTAGGTCCACTAGTATCATTGGGAAGATAGAGATCAAGCTTGCACATAATTATAAATCAACAATTCATGCTAGAAATCAATGACAAGATGCTTAAACAACATTCAATCCTAATGCAGAAGAATTTGTAAGCTCCATGAATAGTACCTATTTCTAGGTTTGTCACCATAAACTATACTTCTTTTGACCTGACTGGAGAAGAAATAACAATACCCCACTGCAAAGAGATCAAAGGTCACGTAAATACATATAGAAACAATTTAATCCTATAAGAGTGAATAAACAATATGAATATCACATAAAGAAGCATAAGAATATTCAGACGCAAACTTGAATAAACCCGGGCATAAGTAGCATTGCATAACAACCTAACGCTGCGAAGTTTGTAATCCAGCGATGGCTTACCCTGAACAAAGAAAATTTGATTACAAATGCATCCTTCCAAAGTTTGATTTCATTGCTTAAAAGCATAGCCTACAATTTTACAAAAAGAAAAAAAAAATGCTATAGAGGATCCAAATTTGTATAAAGTTGGCATTGTCCAACTAAACCAAGGTTGTTCCCACTAACCTCCATGGAAATTCTGGTTGTGATTTA
Source organism: Persicaria tinctoria (assembly GCA_037127255.1). Taxonomy (NCBI): domain Eukaryota; kingdom Viridiplantae; phylum Streptophyta; class Magnoliopsida; order Caryophyllales; family Polygonaceae; genus Persicaria; species Persicaria tinctoria. The sequence goes on from JBANSL010000014.1 coordinate 4,251,600, forward strand.
CATCTACCATTAGGATCTTTCATAACTTTATTTAAAAAAAATATGATAAACCTTTTCAGCAACAATATTACTGGCTTAGTGGCTCTGAATCTGCTCATCCCACTCCAGCAAACAACGCGACCCTAAAAACAACCTTAAGTGTAAGCAACTAACAAGGGTAAAGCATCTTTGGTACTCTTTTAGGAGTCCTTTGTCCCTAACCATTATTTTGTCCTAGAATATTCAATGTGTATCTCATCGATCATAGGATGTGATTCAGATGTGGTAGATATTCAACCACAACTTGTAAACAGGGAAACAAATACAGGGTTTGACGATTAACAATAGCCAATAACTCAAGATCATACACAATGCAAGCTAGGTTACACTAGACTAAAAGCTAGCGTATCACATGTCATGTTACTTCTTCCTTATTTTGTAGACGTTGCCATAACAAAATAGGCATGCAATTCAGTAGATTAATTTCAAAGACCGAGCAAGAGATACCAAAATCGATCGAGCGACATAACACAAAATTGCCAACTATTGAGGGAAAATACGAAATCACTTAAGAGAGAATATACTGAACAAGGATGTATTGCAATATGACTGATCGAAATTAGAGGGCGAACACAAAATCAGGGAACAACTTGCAAACCCTAGAACACAATCGCCAATTGATTCATTCAAGAGGGTGAAGAGAGAAGCATCTTACGAACTTGAGAACCCTAATTGACCGAAGACGGCGAAGATAGAAGCAGTTCTGAACGGCTAGTTGGCCTATCCCTCCTTTGCAAATGGCGATGAGAATGATCAGTGGGCGAACGAACAGAGGGCGAATACTGCGCGACGAGGAAGAGGTGTGGGGGTGGGGTGTTAGAAGAGAACTTGGAACACCTATTGCTCGGGCAGCAATGAGTGGCACCCTCAAATATGTGACCGCGACAACGAATTAAGCCCTAAATCGAATGAAGATGGAGCACCACCGAAAACAAATCAGAGGGAGGGACAAACACACACACGAAGAGAGAGAGAGAGAGAGAGAGAGAGAGAGAGAGAGAGAGAGAGAGAGAGAGAGAGAGAGAGAGTTGACCGTTCGTTGCGAACAAGGAGGCATCGCGAGGAACAACGCCGGTGGAAACAAGCGGGAGCGAGTCCCGACGGAGAAGGCAAAGGAGGAGCAGGACCCGGCGAGGTGGCGGACGTCTATGGTGGCTTCAGTTTGGGCGAGGAAGCTGCCATGAAAAAGCTTGCTGACGAGAGAGACGATAGATCTGGAGAGAAAGAGCAGAAGCGAGGCATGAAGTACGGGGGAGAGAATAGATCTCTCGATAGAAAAGGGGTGGATTTAGGGTTTTATTTTGTTTACCGCTTTAATTTTTGTCCGAAATTTCGGAATGTAAAAATTACCCCTATTTTTATGACGTTTTTTAAACGCCATAAAATTTATGGCATTTTTAAAACGCCGTAAATTACTTAATAAATTTTACAATTAAAAACCATGATGTTTTATAAACGCCATAGATTTTACGGCGTTTATAAAACGCCATAAATAAATTGCTTTCTAAAAATTTATAGCGTTTTTATATTTAAACGTTATAAAAGGTATTTTTAATGACATTTTATGAAAAACGCCATCTTTTAAATTTCATCAATGACTACATTTGTAGTAGTGTCCTATATCCTTAAAATATATAATAGAAAATCGTGATTTTTTTTTGGTATCCAAAAGCACAAATAAACTTTAAAAACTTGGGTTTTTTCTTTCAAATACACAATATTATATTATTTTTCTTCACATGGATTGGTTGAATCATTTTACTCATTAACGATCGAGTCCCATCCCCACTACTAACTAGTAACTACCAAGTGACAAGTAGTCGACCAAGTACTAATTACTTGATTTGTCACCTTAGAGTCTTAGATCATTTAAAATGTTGGTACGCAAATGTATAAATGTGTATTTTTTTTAACTAAATTTGTTATTTTGAGTGTGTGCAAATGTGCATATTACTGTTTCTCCATATGCAAAAACTTTTACAAAAAGTAAGCCAATTTAATTGGTTTTGAATGTGTGCAAATGTGTTTTTTTTTATGATTTTAAATGAATTGTATTTCAAGGTGTAAAAAATGCATATTTTACTCATTGAGCAAATTGCTAAAAATTAATATGTATTTTTACACACCATATATGTGTATATTTTAGACAAAACCATTGTGGATGAGATTAACTTCCAAATCAACAACCATCCCCACAATAAATAAACCCCCAAACATCCCCCAATCCCATCATACCAAATCAAACTCTCTCGATCTCATCATGGCCGGAGCACCACCCATGTCACGGAGGGCCACGGCGGTGGCGACGCTGGTCATACTAGCGTTGACCGCGGTGGCGGATGACCAGTTCGAGCAGGACAAGAAACAGTGCGCGCCGCTGATGGTGGGGCTATCGCCGTGCCTCTCCTACGTCAGCGGGAGTGCGAAGATGCCGCCGATGGACTGCTGCACGGCGCTGAAGCAGGTGCTGGCCACCAGCCAGAAGTGCCTCTGCCTCCTCATCAAGTACCGCAACGAGCCCGACATCGGCGTCAAGATCGACGTCAACGTCGCCCTCGGCCTCCCCTCCGTCTGCCACGCCCCCGCCAATATCTCCGGCTGCCCAGGTTTCCGAATCGAAATTGGTTTAATCTAGAATATTATTGATTTTCGAATCGAAATTGGTTTAATCTGAAATATTATCGAATTACCTAATTGATTGATTGTTGGATTTGCAGCTCTTTTGCATTTGGCAGCGAATTCGCCGGATGCCAAAGTGTTTACGGACTTTGCCAAAGGCAGTAGCAATTCTACTTCCACCTCTTCTAATTCCACCGGTAAAGTAACTCTTCATATTTCTCTTACACTTTAATAGAGTAAATTATTAATTTGAAGAGTTCGGGAAATATTTAGAAAAAAAAATTCAAATATTAATTAATAAGAGTATATTAGGAGGGTTAAAATTGTTTAGGGATCGTTTGATTGAAAGAGAGAAATTTAATTAATTATGTTCTTTTGAAAAAACTATTAAATATTTTTTCCATAAAATTTTATATTTATTAATATTATTACACTCCGTTAATTAAAACACATCATTTTAGAGATTTTCACATTTTTTAATAAAGCCAAAAAAAAAAAAAAAACACAATCCTTATTTTTTTCACTTTATCGAAAAATTCAGCTATAATCTCTCACATCATTCCAATGATAATTTTGAAAAGTAAACCCCAAAATTCCTAAAATAACATCTTTTTGTCATGGTTTTCTTAATGGATTTAATATATCCTTATCATCAATTAGTGTCAAAGGAGACCAATAGGGTTGATAAGATGCTTACGGTATGGATACGACTCGTATCATACGTGGATTATTTGATTAATTACGCAATTAAGACTAACTCCAATGGTTGTGTGTAAATGTCTAAATGTGTATTTTTTAGACATTTTTTAGCTACATTGGTTGCTTTTAGAGTGTGCAAATGTGTACATTTGAGCATGTAATATGCAAATTACCTCCTCATGTGCAAAATCTTTTTCAAAAAGCAAGACAATTTATTGGTGTATTTTTTATGATTTTTTTTTGTTTTAAATTTATTGTATTTGAATTATGTGTAAAAAATATACATTTGACCATTGGAGCACAACAACAAAAAATAAGGTGTATTTGTACACATGTTGTACAAATGTATATATTATAGGCAAAATCATTGTGGATAGTCTAATTATAACAGAAGTGTGTATAATTAAAGAGTAGAATGACATGTTGCAAAAAGTGGAAAGGGTTGGTGACCGTTAGCATATATATTGATGATGATGATGATGATTTTGCAGCGACTCCGGCGGCGAGCACCACCACGGACTCTTCCAAAGATAGCGGCGGTGGGCCACCAAGTCGCCGTGTCGGAGCACTCCCCGTCTTTTACGGATTTCTTGTTATTTTCATCTTCCTCCTCTTTTGTCCAATCTAATAATTAATCGCTTCTTCATCACACCTTTTCATTTTTTTTATTTTATATATTATTCTATATATATGTATGTATCCATCTTGAAATAATGAAACCAAATATGACCACCGGATTTTTTTTTTGTTTGCTATTGTAATTTTCGCGAGGTATACAACTCTTTTGTATATTTCGCGTGGTACCCCTGAGGTTTTGATTTTTTTCGCCACCTGCCTTTCTCGGTTAATTTTAACAGATCTGGTGGGGCTCCGTTAGTTTTTAATTAAAAAAAACAAAGAACAACAGAAAGGGAGAAAGAATCAAAGAGACTTGAGGAAGCCGACGCTACCACCATCACAGACTCGAGAAAGGGAGAAAGAATCAAAGAACAACAGATCAGGCGGCCAACGCCACCACCATAGACTGGCTTCGAGTGGTATGAGCAACCACCTTCACCCACTGCACCACCTTATCACCTCTCTGTTCTCATATGACCGGCGGCGCTACTTCCTTGCTCTGGCGTTGCCCATGACAACCCTCTTCTCTCACTCCGGAGTCCTCCGCACCGGTGCCAACACCATCGACACTCAGTATCGCCATCTCTCTGATTTTAAGGGTGGTTGTTCTTCGTGAACGCAAACCCTAGATCTGGAAAATTGAGACTTTTTGGCTCGAGTTTGGCACGGAGATGGACGAAATTGAGAACTTTAGCCTAGAATCGACAATACCCATGCTCAATTTAGTCGTTTTGATTAAATTTTGAGATGGGATTTGAGATTTTGGGGCTTTTCTCAATCTTGTTCTTCGAGGAAATTTGGGGTTGGTCTCTCTCGCTCTCTTCTCTTTGCTTCTTTCTTTTAAAAAAAAAAAAAAAACTAACGGAATCTGTTAGATTTAACCCCGAGGGGCGCGAGGCGAAAAAATTCAAAACCTCATGCGTACCACGCAAAATATGCAAAAGAGTTGTATACCTTGCGAAAATTGCTATACCCCAGGGGTACCTCGCGAAATTTCCGTAAATAAAAATTGTGGATTTCAACTTATCTACTCACACATGGTAATTTCAATTCATCCATTTTGGTGGAATTGGAATTCCGATCAATTCTAAAACAAAATTCTAATCCAAAGTCCAAACACATGTATTTAAATTTACTTCCTGAGTTATTTTAATTCCTGAGTTTTTTAATTTAATTATTTTAATTCGATTGCGCTGAAGTATTTGATATGGAATAACTCATTTCTCGAATTTTAAACTTTTTTTAATGCCGTGTAAATCTACAACCGATACACAACTTGCTATTGGTTGTAAAACTACACGTTTTAGACTAGTGTACAAAAATAATATTTTTCAAATAATTTTTTTTAAGAAAAAACACTTGTGTGCCAAAATGAGAATTAAGTTACATAAATCTATATCTACAAATTCAATTTTTACACTAATTTAACTTCAAATTATACAACATAAAAGCCGATAGACAATGGGTGTGTATGGTTGCAATAAGTAGAAGTTGAAGTTTATTTTTAAACAAGTTAAAGAGTGTATGGATGGAAAAAAATAAGTAAAAGTAGTTAAAATTGTGAGTTAAAAAAGAAGCTTGTTTTTGAAGTTTATTTTGAAGTTTTTTTTGGGTTTTGGGGGTTTATTTGATTTGAAAGGACAAGTATACCCCTAATAACAACCAAATAAACTCCACTTTTTACAAATAAATTGTTTTTCGTCCCATACGGAGTTTATATTTTTTCATAAATTTTTAACTACTGTTACCAACAGTTTATAAATTTTACCCTGTTTATAATTTTAGTCAGTTTATTAACTCCGTTCCATACGAACCCAATGTGTTAGGTATTTGGGTTAGGCTAAGTAGTATAAATACCGTTATACTTTATAATGGGGGTTATGCAGTTAATGAAATATTCTTTACACTCTCTCGCATGTTCTGTATATCTCTCTATGTCTCTCAATCTCGTCTAAACTCTACACTCCAACTCTCACTCCCTTCCTTTCACCTTCCCAAATTTAACTCTAATCATCTCAAATTCATTTGGAAACTTACACAATGACCCGATTCAAAATAACTTGATACAACCTCAACTCAATTGGAACTCAATATATCCGATATGATATACTCTCTCCGATCGAAAATATTTGATATTTTAGGAGGTGAAATTTAATCAACAATATTTTATGGTTTAAAAGTAATAATTACACTCTTTTTTACTTTTGCACTAATATCAATATAAGTTTTACTTTTTTTTGCTTAACTAATTACATTCGTGCTTAATAAATGTGATGGAAGAGTAAAAATTATTCGATGAGGTATTTAAAGGTGAAATTGTAATTTCTTAATCTCCATACATATTTTTAGAACATCAAATATTTTCGATCAGATAAAGCATAATAATAATGCAATGATCTTGATTGCCCCCTCTGACTGTTTCCATATGGAATGTGATAGATGATATCACTTTCAAGTTTCAATGCCTCAACTGCCAACTAGAATCTACCTCCGTAGCTCAGTTTGTTACAAGTGGTCTCTCCTTACAATTAATTGAGTAATTGGTATCCTGCTCGGCCCGCCCTGAAAAATATACGGATTTATACAGGGTATAAGCGAGCTGACAGGCTCTGTCCGATAAGTCCAAGGGGCCGGACTTGGGCAGAGAGTGAAACCCAAGCGGACCAATAGGTCCTGTCCGATTTTATATTAATATTATATATAATTATAATTATATAAGTTATAGATAGTATTATATATTATTAATATAATAAAAAAAAATATAGTAGCAATAGATTTATATTACAAATTCAATTTCCTAAAACTCATCTAAGATTGACACCTCACTAAAGTATTATGATTTAAAGTATTATATAGATATATAGATATAGATAGATAGATAACATTGGTTTATTAGGTAAATATTAAAAAACCTCTTTTTATTTGGCTTTTGAAATCTGATTGACTTTTTTTTTCCAATTTAGGGAATAACTTATAAATAAATAAAACTATTCCATTTATGCATGGCGCCTTCGAGCTTATTTTAACGTACTTAATGCAAGTAGTTTATTTAAGAGTATAATTTGTTTTACCAATTCAACCGAATTTAATTTTATATTAATATGCACAATTAAGTAATTTTTTTTATGATAAGGAACCCACATTTGGTGGCAAACTCCGGACACCTGACCCAGCCGACAAGAGTCATGCACCAGGTAAATCGGATTGCACCAACCGACTTGACCCACTGGTAAATCTTAGATTTTCACTCAAGGAAAGAAGCGGAACCCTGCCTGGGGCCACAATTAAGTAATTTGAGAGTGAAAAAAAAAGACATGTGAATTAGACGACAAAATAAGGTAAGTTTCACGTGATAATCAAAACATAGTTATTTTCATTAAAAAAAACATAGTTAGTTTCATGATCCTCTACCCATCAACTATAATATTGTGATATATGCTTAAATTCATGAAAATCTTGGGAGTTAGCTACCATTCCATTGATTTTACCATGTTAGATGTTCATGTGCCGTCACATTTGGTGTAACTTGTAAGTGTAATTACTCCGTAGCTAACTAGGTCCCCGCCTCCTTTGGGCTTTGTGGAAATGTACAAGTGGTGATTTTGGATTTTCTTATTAAATAAACGAAAAACTAGTGCTTTTTTCGAATCATATTTGGGTTTTGGGAGCGTGTATATGACATTCTTAGTGAGTGTAATCAAAGCTATCACAATAGCCATATCCGTCAGAAAAGTCTTCATACCACACCCTTAGCCTAAGAGTTTCATTGCTATTCTTGCGCTTGCGCACATCCACATAGGAGGTAAGACGAGAGATCGAGGAAGGAAATATCAATACAAGCCCCAGCAAACCTGGGTTTGTTTCGAATGTTGGCAGCCTGGTCGAGCCTGATGAGAGTGCCCACACCACCACTCTTGAGGAGGATGTAGCCGATTGCTTGGTGTGAGTAGAACTGATGTGGGAGCCCAGGTACATGGATCTAGAAGTCGACAGACGTCATGTCCTCCTCCGCTAGGTTGAAAGTTTCAGTCCAAGGATTGATTGCCATGAGGGATCCTTGGACATGGTAGGGCTTGTTAGTCCAAGCAATCGTACGATCCTCCTTATTGGTGAACTTGAAGATAAACCAATCATTCCCTAGGGTTTCGACGCCCCATTGTGCCTTTAGGTTCTTCCATTCCGCTTTCATCTTTCCCATAACTTATGTGTTTAGACGAATCTTCCCACCAAGATGAACTCAACGAGCTTTGTGTGAACCTCGTGCACAATAGGGATAGCGTCTGGATCAGCAACCGGGCTTATGGATCTTGGGTGGGATATCATGGGCAGGGCTACGCTTACACTAGTTAGTATAGATGGCTCGTTACGTTTTAATAGGATTTCATAGATATATAATTGATACTATGTAATATGAATTATTTTAGAATATTGTATTACAATATTTTCATACACGAGACATAACTTACATTAGTTAGGCTTATACATGTATATTTGATTGATGAGTGAATCAAATTATTAAGAAATTGAAAAATTCATGAGTTTTTAAGCGGAATGTAAACGACTTAAAGATTAGACGGTTCTCTCGTCTGCCGGCTTGTCCGGCCTATCGAATTTCAGGTATGTCTGAACTCGAATTTTTACCTAATTAAAAAAAAATACGACTTAAAATGGTTTCAATTCCTAGATGGAGATGGCTCGTTACGTTTGGGTTACCTTTTGGGTTAAAGTTGAAGGTTGATAGTTAAGGCCAACCACAACTTTTTCAGGAAACAATTAACAATGAATCCCATGACATGAGACTGTGGGCCAAAACTCAGCCTAAGTGGGCTCAATACCATTTCATGGGTCACAGCCCAACATCAAACCCATTTCAATTAAAGTGCAAGTCTAATATCTATCACCAAACGGTCCAAACCCATTTCAACTAATCAACACCAAAATCATTTAATTTTACTCTAAAGTACCGAATATAAAAAACGAATAATTTTTATATTAAAAAATTATTTACACTTATTAATAATTATATTACACCAAACGAATAATTGTGATGGTACTTATGAATAATCAATTTGTTCACATTTCATACAATTTTATTTTTAAATTTCTAATGTGTTGCTAGAAAAACCGTTTAAAAAAATAATAGGTAGTTTTATGCAAAGTTGAAAACATAAAAGGCACCTTTGTATAATTTTTAAAAAGAGTGAATGGTTTTATGTGCAAAGCTGGATAAATCATGGCTAATTTTGTGCTAAGTGTGAGAGGTATTTTTTTTTTATTCAAATTTACCTTCATTTTTTTTCATCATATGTATTTCTTGTCATTATTAATATGTAAACATCATTTTCAAAAAGATCTGGGTTACATTTAAAGAAATAATGAAAGTAAAAATACTAGAAGTTCGGTCATTGAAAATTCATTAGAGTGATACTCGCTTGCTAATTTTGCGTTTTCTCTTCTAGGAATTAGGATTACATATTTTGAAAGATCTTGCTTCTAACATTAGTCATATCCAAGTAGGCAATAGTAGAAGAGATTGTTTATCTCTAATGACTTTCATTTATTTATGCTTCTTTCTTTATATTAGTTGAAGAGTGTTGTGACCTGAGGAAGGGGGTGATCGGTGATGTTGTATGCTTCTTTATTTATATTAGTTGAAGAGTGGTAGTTGGTGTTGTACCAAAACTCTGCTAAAAATAGCCAATTGTACCACTGTCTAGGATGGTCTGAACACATACACTTCAAAAATGTCTCAAGACACCTATTCACCCTCTCAGTCTGACCATCTGATTGAGGATGATATGCTGTACTCATATGCAAAGCAGTGCCCAGACCTTTGAAAATATGCTGCCAAAAAAGAACTCAAGAAAATCTTGTCTCTGTCTGTGACAATGCTCTCGGGCAACCCATGGAGTTTATAGACATTTTCCATGAAAACCGAAGCTACCTTAGCCGCGGAAAATGGGTGACACAACCCCACAAAGTGTGCATACTTGGTTAGTCTATCCACCACAACCAAAGTAGAGTCTCTAACCTGGCTCTTGGGTAATGCTTCAATAAAATCCATGGATACATGGGACCATGGAGTATTGAAAATAGCCAGTGGTTGAAGAAGACCAGGGGATGCCACACTCTCAGACTTACTCTTTTGGCAAATCTCACAAGATAACACAAAAGTCATGACATCCTTTTTGAGACCCGGCCAAAAAAATAAACTCTTGAGCCTTTGATATGTACCTTGCACTCCAAAATGCCCCCAATTGGCTCCTCGTGTAAGGCTTTCAAAAGTTTGAGCTTCAAATCAGTAGAAGCACTAATGTAAACCCTGTGGTCCACTCTCAAAATACCTTTGCACAGGCTATATTTCCCACTTGTATCAGTTACTGCTTCCATCAACAACTGTTGTACCTGGTGGTCCTCCTCATAGCTGACAATGACCTCAGTAATCCAAGCTGGTTGGACCACTGAAATAGCAAAACACTGGCTTGGTATTTCCTCTTCAGGTCTAGAAAGAGCATCAGCAACTTTGTTTTCTGACCCTTTTTTATAAGCAATAGAGTAGCTTAATCCCATCAATCTTCTCATAGCCTTTCTTTGCAGATGAGTTGTCAATTTATGATCTAAAAGGTGCTTCAGTGGCTGATGATCAGTTCTAATGATAAACAATTGAGGCTCAAGATAATGCCTCCACTTCTCTACAGCAAGCAGAAAGCCAGCAACTCCTTCTCATATGTAGATAACAATAAAGATTTCCCATGGAGAGCTTGACTCAAGAAAGCAATAGGTCTCTCCTCCTGCAAAAGCACAGCACCAATACCACTATCATAAGCATCTTTCTCTACTACAAATTGCTTTGAGAAATCTGGCATTCTCAAAACAAGAGGACTAGTCAAGAGGTTCTTCAACTGCATAAAAGCAAGTCCTGCAATCTCAGACCAAACAAATGCATCCTTTTGCAGGAGGTCTGTAAGGAGCTTTGCTATAGCTCCATAGCCCTTGATAAAGCGCATGTAGTACCCTGGTAAACCCAAAAATCCTCTCAAGGATTTCAAGGATGATGGCATAGGCCAATCCATGATGGCTTCAATCTTCTTGGGATCAGTTGCTACTCCTTCCCCAGAGATGATATGTCCCAAGTATTTCACTTGAGATTGACCAAAATCACACTTAGACTTCTTTGTAAACAATATGTGATGTCTCAAGGTAGAGAGTACAGTCTCTAAGTGATGTATATGCTGCTCCACAGAGTTGCTATATACCAAAATATCATAAAAAAAGAGCAGGACAAATTTCCTCAAAAACTCACTGAAAACTGAATTAATTAAACTATGGAATGTTGCAGGTGCATTTGTCAATCCAAAAGGCATTACTAAGAACTCATAATGACCATGGTGGGTTCTGAATGCTGTTTTCTCTATATCAACTTGCTTCATCCTCACCTGATGGTAACCAGACCTAAGATCCAGTTTAGAAAAGATTGAAGCACCTCTTAGCACATCCAAGAGATCTTCAATGTGAGGAATGGGAAACTCATCCTTCACAGCTGCCCCATTGATTTTTTTGTAATCAATACACATCATCCAGCTTCCATCTTTCTTTTTGACCACCAGAACATGTGAAGCAAAGGGACTGTGACTTGGTTGAACAACACCTGTCTTCAACATCTCAGCAATCTGAATTTCTATTTCTGCTTTTTGGAAGTGAGCATATCTGTATGGCCTACTAGCAAGAGGTGGCGTGCCTTCTTGCAAAGTAATGGAGTGCTCATGGCCTCTAATTGGAGGAAGACCACTTGGTTCAACAAACACATCCTGGAATTTACTCAAACACCTCCCCAATGCCAGAGTGACTTACTGAAGTGGTGGAATACACCATGCAAACCTGTGCAACCTCTGCAATCAACACTTGAGGTTCACTACTGATCAATTTATTCAACATTTTCCCTAATAGCATGCGAATACTGGCTTCTGGTGGCTCCAAATCATCCTTGATACCCTTGATTACCACCTTCCTACCTTGCCTGAGGAATGATATCTGTACTGCCACGAAATCGAACAAGACAGGATTGAATCTTGCAAGCCAGTCAGCTCCCAAGATCATCTCACTCCCTGACCTGTTAACCAACCTAATATCAAAGGTATACTTGTACCTTTCATTTCCCATTCACACCCTTTACAGATCTTGTCACTCATCATTTTGCCTGCTAATGTATTAACTACCATTAACCCAGTCTTGCAGACCTCAAAACCTGCAACCTTGGCCAAATTAATGTCCAAAAAACTATGGGTTGCACCACTATCTATCAAGATTGTCACTTCTTTGCCCACCATAGAACCCTTGACTCTGATTGTTGTGCCAGATTCGCCACCAGTTAAGGCGTGCACAAAAATCTCAGGAACATCCCCATCTTCCTCATTCCACTTCGGGGGTAGTAACTCATCTCCATTGGTCTCGGATATCTCTTGAGCCATGAGGCTATGGAGGGTTTGGGTTTTGCATTTATGGCCAAGGAAGTACTTGTCACCACAACGGAAACATAGTCCCTTTTTCAGGTTTTGAGCCTTCTTGATACTCAATTCAGACATTTGATTTGTAATCGATTTCAATGGAGCAGGAACTTCTTTCGATTCAAGCTTAAGAGATGATCCACGCCCAACAAATTGTTTATTAATTGCTCCACTCATCATCCCAAATCTGCCTGATCCTTTCGTGAGTCTCACCAAGGCCTGAACTGATCTAAAATGTAGCCTTACCTGTTCGAAAACCATTGTCATGGTCGTCGGACAACCCAATTGCACCAAGGACCTAATTTCCGGCCTTAATCCACTAATGAAGCTAGAAACAAAGTAAGATTCAGTTAAGTGCGGGTTGAATGATAGCATATCAGCTCTAAGATCCTCGAATTTCTCCACATATTCTTCAAGATCCTCCGCCTGCTCAAGCTTATTGAACTTGGCAACAATCTCTTATTCCCGACGTTCACCAAATCATGCACATAAATCGTCACAAAACTCCCCCCATCTTGCACGAGGTTTGTGAATCAGGTACCCCTGTAGCCTAATATCAGCTTGATCATTCAAATACATTGCTGCAATTTCTACCCTCTGATTCTCTGGAATCATAAAGATCGAGAAAAAAATTTCCGCCTTTCTGATCCAGCTTCGTGGTTTCTTGCCATCAAAACTGGGAAAATCCAGTTTGGGCAATCGACTGCTCATCATACTATCATTCGTCCAACTGGAAGTGGAGCTTGATCCCAAATGTACTCCTCCGCCTAAGTGGTGATAGCGATTATGGATTTCTCGTTCTGGAGGACCAGATCCCATCAATGAGTGTTGTTGTTGTTCTTGCCTCGTCTGACTGCGCCCTCATGAATCCGCGCCTTCTTGATTCTTGTCCTTCAATGGCGAATTTCGAATTAGCTCTATCAGTTGAGCTAATTGTACTTTTGTAAATCTCTTGAATTCCTCTAGCTGCTTGGCCTGCTGCTCGATCAACCTTGTTTGCTCGTCTCTCCGCGATTGTGAATCGGAAATGGATTGTTGTGTCGATGCCGCAAATGCCTTCATGTCATCTCTGAACTCGGTGTGAACTGCGTCTCTAGCGCCTTCGATCGGGTGCCGTCGGCCATAGCTCTTGCGTGTTGCCTCGGAAAGTGCTTTGATACCACTGTTGTGACCTGAGGAAGGGGGTGATCGGTGATGGTGTATGATGGGGACTGTTGTAATAGAAAAGAGGAGGGAAGGAGGTGTGTAACAGAAGAGAGGGAGAAGGTTAGTTAGGACGATATAGAGAAGGATAGGAAGAGATAGATTGGACATATAATTCATCATATTAGCATACCCATTTCATACATCCATACTCCTATTTATAGACATATACATCACATACATTCTACTTAGTCTATATAGGAGTATATGACAAAGAGCTTTTTTTTTTTTTGTATACAAGACAAAAATTTGGAGTTGATCAATCGCGGTTGAACTAACGCCCAAAGGCGTCCTGATGGACGGAGGCCTGAATCTCGGCAGGTGAGCTATCAACTAGTATCGATGTGGAGAGATCAAGGTGCGTCAGCCGGTCAGCCGCATGGTCCCCCCCTAAAAATATGGGAAAAGAAGACAGAGGCGAATGATCTGCAAATTAAGCCCGAGGATGTCAGAAATCATCATCTCGGCCTTCCAAGGCACCTTCCAAATGCCCTTTACAACATTGATCACCGTCAAACAGTCCCCCTCCACCTCCAGGCTCTAGATGCGTGAATCCCCTTAGACGCAGTATCCCGAAGCCCAGCCTGATGGCCTACAAAACAAAAAAGTAATGCTTCAAGTTGAAGAATGTTTGCCATTGAGGAGCCTGGCTTTTGACTACAAAACAAAAAACAAAAAATAAAAATGACTTTATTTTTTGAGAAACTGCACAAAGGGTTTATTGTTTAGCCGGCAGAGCGAGAATTTTGAAGTTAATTGAAAATTTGAAGAAATGTCAAAAAAGTAATGCTTCAAGTTGAAGAATTAATGTTTGCTATTGTTTCCTTTATGTCATTATAAGACATGACTCAGAATATATCTCTAATTTCGACCGGAGAAAAAATTGAATCATGTGTATTATGGCTCAACTCCTCAATGCTATATTTTGAATTTCTCTTTTTATAAATGCATTTTTCAAGTGTAGGCAAGTTATACTGAGGCCTTCCTCGTTGTGCCCTAATCATATGAAATAGCTATATGCATTATCTCTTAAGCGAGACTAAATTTATCTAGTGAACTAAAAATCTTAGTAATTAGGCTGCTGGCTCCCTCGAGAGAAATTGAAGTGATCGTTATATTCTCCATGAACTGTTTCAGCTCTTTCTTGGTCCACCATGTATACCGGGAAACTAACCACGCTGCAGATTTCCTCTCGCACTTCGACTTAATTAGCTTCCTCTGTGTCTTATCATGACGAAAAAGTATTACGCTCTCTCATCTTTCGGGATGCTCTTGGCTAATGAGTTTTGTTGTTAACTCCTGCCAAATTCTTTTCGGTTCAAAAAAAAAAAGTGTCCGACCTTTTAAAAAAGTTGCTAATAGATCCCTTGACATTTTTATTTGATATTTTTTCCCATATATTTACAAGGAAAAATGAATGAAAATACAGATGTTTTAACTTATGTCCTTAATGTATAGATTAAGAATGTAGATTGGGAAATATTTCCCTAAATTTACTACCGTACTATTTTATAGCTAATCTTTAAATATATTTTTTGAGCTCACTCGTTTTAATTAAGCTTTTTTCCCTAATAAAGTGCGTTTAATATATACCCCATAGATATAAACTAGTTAAATTGATAAAGATAATATTAACTATAATAATGTATATGAAAAAACGATTGATCGGCTCAACTACTCTACATCTGAATTGGAATCCGAACTTTAAATCTCTTGAAATGAGATTACACCCCAAAGACATTACGCCAACTTGTGATTGATAAAAAGAATAATATATTGAACAAATCAATTCAGTGTAGGTTAATTAAGAAAGAGTATTTTTTTTATAAAAAAAACTGATAACTGCCCATAAAAAATTAGAACACACATAATATAGCATGAAATATTTAGTTTATATTGATAAGATTAAAGCGGATGTGACGTAATATGAACTTTATCAAAATTCATAACTGCATATCTCCACCTGAAATGATCCGAATTCAAAATGACTTGAATATAAACTCGAAATCAAAATCTATTATTTGCACTAACTAGACTTAAAACCAAAATAACTTTTAACTTGGTTCGACGATGACCTAATTAGGAGTAATTCGACCTTGATAATGATCCAATCTGAACTCGATTCAACCCGAACTTGACTCAAACTAATATTGATCAAAACTCAACCCAATGATTGAATGATTCAATTGTCCTCTCTCTATATAAGTTGGCAAGGAAAAAAAATCTATAAAATATAAATTTTTTAAACAAGATTTTTAAATATATTCATACTCATTCTCATACTTAGTATAAAATTATTTTTTGAAATTATATTTTATAGATTTTTTAATTTTTTAAAACACGTACTTCCAAAATTTAAATCACATGTATTTCAGGTATTTTGAGAAAAAAATGAATATTAAAGGGGAAAAAAAAAACAAAATATGAAAATTCATCAGCAGTTCAGTTTTCAGTCACCGGCCTCAGAACTCAGACAAATCCCCACCTAAAAATCTCCACCGCACTCTTCGTCTCTTTCTGTATAAATCACCATCAGGAGTCAGGACTTCTTCTTCTTCAACAACCCTAACTCCCATTTCCTCGAAACCTCTCTTGCTTAGATTCGTCATCAAATCCGCCATGGCCGCTCCATCCACCATCTCGCTTTTCTTCACCACCTTCTTCCTCCTCTTCGTCCTCTCCAGTTCCTCCGGTTCTCCCACCGTCTTCGAAATCCTCCCTAAATTCGGCCTCCCCAGCGGCCTCTTGCCGGCCTCCGTCCACTCCTACACGCTTGACGACGATGGCTCCTTCGTCGTTGAGCTCGATAAACCCTGCTATCTCCAGTTCGATTATCTGGTCTACTACGATAAGTCCATCGCCGGGAAGCTCCGCTACGGATCCATCTCTGACTTGAAGGGGATTCAGGTCCAGAAGTTCTTCCTCTGGCTCGACGTGGACGAGATCAAGGTCGATTTGCCCCCTTCCGACTCCATTTACTTCCAGGTCGGTTTGATCAACAAGAAGCTCGATCTTGACCAGTTCCAGACTGTTCGTGCTTGCCGGGGTGGCGCTGGCGTTTCCTGTGCCGATTCCTTCAAAGACTTCTTCAAGGTAAATGCTCTCCCTGCGTCCCTCTCATAATTAGGGTTTCTATATTCGTTTCTTGAAAATTGGAACCCTAGGTTTTAGTAATTTGATGTCTTTCTGCCTTGCATTCATTGTGTTTTCCAGGTTTTACTCCTAATCAAATCAATTGAATATAGAGATGACAAATTTGCAGTTAGAGCTCAGACTCGCTGAGATAGTCTCTGTTCGTCTGTGTGTGCTCATCACTCCATCAGTAATTTGATGTCTTTCTGTGTGTTCATTCCTGATCAAATGAATTGAAACCCTCGATTTCAGTAACTTGACGTCTTCCTGCCTTGAATTCATTGTGTTTCTCTAGTTTTCATACCTGTTCAAAACTCCAAATCATCAGTTGAATGTATAAAGTTGACCAAATTTTCAGTCAGAACACATATTCACTGATATATATGTTTTTGTTAGTCTCTGTGTGTCCATGTATCTGGTTTACCTGGGATCTTTCATTGCCAAAGAGTTTTAGCAATTGACTTGGTGTGCATATGATGCCCAATTTAGCAGTGTTGAGAACAAAGGTGAAAATTTCAGTGGTGTTCTCAAAGAGCTTGTAGCAATTGACTTGATTCCTTTGATATCACTTTCATCTGTCATTAAGTCAGACTGGATTTAATCACATCTGACCAATAAAAGGATCACACTTAAGATTGGTTCACTTATAATCTCGCCCGGGTACATGATTTGATTGCCATAAGGTTTGCAAATGTACTGTATAGCATCAATGGATGGTTGTTTGCAGCTTATTTATTTCAATAACTTCTCAAGTCCATGGTTGCCTTCAAGTTATGGGTGAAGGGTTATTTGTATCACTTGGATTGGAGCACTTATCTCAACTCAGAGATCATTTGTATCCCAAGCATAAATTATTTCATTTTTCTATTCTTTGTAAGATGTTGAATGATATTCAAGTAATGTTGTATTGTTCATGGTTGCAGCTGCCACCTCCAGTTGAGGAGGAAATGTCAATGCTATTGACAGAATAAGATTCTGCTTGCTCTTCTGGACACCCTCCGCAAGAGGGGAGGTGCACTTGTTTCAGCTGGCTTTGTTTTTAAGCCCAAATGAAGATCTGTCTACGATCCTACTATATGGTCTGGTAGGGCGTCGAGTATATGAAATGTGTATAAATCTCATGGGTCTTTGGGCTACAAATGCCCTTGAATCCGATGTAGTAGTAGTAGTATAGTAAAGAGATGTGTATGGCATCTCCTAGTATGAGGACATCTCTGCTGGTATTTGTATGTCAAAACACTTTAAACTCTGTAATGAATGAATTGGCTGTTTTTAGCTTAAATTCCTCGCATTAAATGAAATGCTTAACATAACTAAGTTCAAAGATCAGTTGGCAGAATTTTTAGCAGTAACATTAGTCTGACGACAGACATGATAAAACTAAACTTGCCAGTTATCTGCCTCCATCGGAAGGCAACATCTCTCAAACAAATGAAAATCGAGATGAGCAGAATGAGACCTAGTAATAAGCAAGTCACAAGTAGAAGTAGAATCAGATTCAATCAACAATTAGGGATGTTGTATAGCCTTTATGAGCTGAGTATTTCGAACTCAACTCAAGCTCGTTCATTTACAAAAACAAGTCGAGTTTGAGCATATGTTTAAGCTCGGATCAAATTGAAGCTCGACTCAGCTCAATTGAGCTTCAATAGCTCGCCTACTATGTCAAAAGCAAGTATTGCTTGAAAAAGCCTGAGTTAACTAGCCGAGTACGAGTGCAACTCAACTCATTTCTAAACAATATTGTTTGACTTGAATAACAACTTGATTAAATTTCACACTCTAAGGCAACTTTAGAAAGCTTCCTATCCTATGTGATCTCTAAACAATACGGAGTATTATTAAGGAAGACGTGTTGGGATTGATTACCAACAAAAAAAAAAAAAAGGAAGGTGTGTTTGCAATCTTTGGATTCCAAGTGTTTATGTATTTGTTTCACTTAATTTATTATATATTTAAAGTAATGTGAATTTAAAATAAAATAAATATATGCATATATTAACTAACTCTCCACGAGGCAACAATTTGAATTGGAAGATAAATTTTTAAGTTAAAACATGTGGTTTATTATTTATGTCTATTTTTTTAAAATAACAAAAAATTATACTCCATCCGTCTCAAATTTTAATTCGTTTTAGAATTTTGCACAAGTTCTAATAAAACACTCGCTTCTCAATCAATATCATCATTCTACTAATTTTTTCATAAATTTTATTATTTTTTAATACTCAATATACTTTTTAACCAATAAAAAACTTTAAAAAAATCAAAAGCACACAAATCGATATAAATTATTACTATTCCCTAGAAACCCTCAAATAACATCTATTTGTTATATAAGAATAAAGTCTTAAAACGACCTAAATTTCAAGACAAAGAAAATATAAAATATCAGCATTTTTTTATTATAAATTCATACTTTTTTTTATAGTAGGCAAAAAGTTGGATGTGTTACCGACATCCATGATTATCTAACATGATGATGTTCTGGAACTTACAACAAGAACTTAAAATAACATTACAATTCAGTTGGGATTTTGCTAGAAAATTGGTTGCAAAATTCGCCTCTCTATAGCAATGCTGGAATGTGATGGTCTCAAAACCTTCGCTAAATGAACGAATTTCTTGAAATATTTGCACCACCTCCCATTGTATGTTGCTCCCTTGATTAATGACATTGATAACGATTGAGCAGTCACTTCCAACTATGGTTCTCCGTACCCCAAGCTCTACTGTCAGTCTTATAACTGCATATACTGCGAACACTTCAGCTAGGATGACATAGCTCATCCTAACATTGCATTTATGTATCCGAATAACCTGACCATAATTATTCCTAATAATGCACCCAATCTGAGGATGACTACCAATCTTGACCGAAGCATCTACATTAATCTTAACGATATTTTTGGGGGGACATTTCCAAATCATTTTATCAGGGGGTCTAATACGTTTTGGTAATTTGGTTTTCACTTGTTGTTTACTCCAGCATGAAATCTTATCAATAGTATAAGTTAACACATTGATAATACCCTTGTTAGAGCTGTTGCGTAAAATAATTCTATTTCGCAGCTTCCCAATTGAATGTCATAAATGGCACATGTCTGTAAAATCTATATTAAGAGCTCTAGTATTTAGAATATTTTCTGAGACGTCACTTGTTAAATTTGGTATAACATAACATTTTCCCAATTTAACACCCAGATTTTGAATGAGGAATCTGGTAATCTGACAATTAAACAATAAATGATTTGTATTTTCTATATCAGAATTACAAAGAGAACAAGTAGAAGGAACTCTATTTATATATCTATTTAGACGAACAGTAGTAGATAAGATATCTAAAATAAAATTTTTAATACACTACAAAAAAAAATGAAATTTGCTTCGGCAAAAAGTCGTGGCAAAAGACATTAAAAGGGTGGCAAAAGGCATCTAGCTTCGGCTAAGCTACAGCAAATAGGGGGGTGGCGAATTTTGGGGTGGCAAAATTTGGTAGCTTCGGCAAATAGCCGTAGCAAGAAAATTAGCGACGACTAAGCGACGCATAAGCAACCCCTATGAAAAACACAACACATTTGCCACGGCAAACTGCCGTAGCTAAAGTGTGGGTAGAAAATTAAAAAAAAAAATACTGCTTTTTATCCCAGATTCTTCAAACCCGGGCTAAAAAGTCCAGTATTTTTAAAAAAAATAAAATTATACACAATTTGCATATACAATAAAATTTCATTAATTATCTAAAATTTACAGATATAATAAAATCTCAAAAACCACATCATTTATATACAGTAAATATACATATATAATTATCAAATTTACATATACAATAAAATGTCCAAAAATACATTTTAACCAAAAATAAATGGTAAAATATACATAATTATAAAATTTACATATATAATGTAACTTATAAAGGCTAGAAATGGCAAAATTTCTGAATTTCTAATTCCACTGAGATGTGCTATACTCTCATAGCACAGCTGCCGAGTATCCTATTTCATCTTCAAGTCTTCTACTAGTTAGAGTTGAAAAAGACTGAGAAGAGCTTAAACATTAGAGAGTAATCTCCATCCAACACTAACATGGTACATGGAATATCATCACAAATTTCAACACTTGAACTGATCAAGCCCACTACATCAAGATCAAACAAGAAAACAGTCACATGCTCGTACGAACCTCTTTCAAATGCCGCTGAATTTGTTGAATTTGTGGCTTTTGTGAGTCCTTTAGTAATTTAATGGCCCTAACTCTCCAAGAATTTCTAGACAGAGGTTTGTCAAACTTCTGGCCAACAAGTGAATCATATACACCCATCATGCCTAAAGTCTGTATGAATGGAATATATTAATAAAGTCCCTAAAAACTACAAAAATCAGATAAAACATGTCCAAACAAATCAAAGATATAGAAAATGTAACAATAATTAAGTACCTCAAAAGCACACAAATAGTTCAGATGGAGTCAGATTAAACCCAGAAAACAAATTTTGTAGGAAGGCAATAATTTACCTTCAGAGCAATTGTCGATTTCTGGATGATGAATGAAACATCTACATCAATGCAAGTTAACGTTGAATTTATAAATTTCTGTTATGCATGCACTGTATGCATGAGCTTGGACCACAATAGACAATAAGAGCACATGTAGTCCTTTTCAACACCATCAGAAAAGTTTTCTGATGCCAAACACTTCATGTGGTAGCCGTATATGGTAACAAGTTATATCAATATATTCAGATATCAGGAAAAACTAGCACCTTCAAAGCAAGGATTAGTAAGACAGGATTAGTAAGACATGCAACTTTTTAAAAAGCATTAATAAGAAAGTTACTTGAAGGAGCTTCATGGAAGCTCAAAACTTTCAAGTAAGACCAAATGTAGCTTGCCTATTCACCCTGAGCGAATGTTGAAGTTTTCATGGATATGATGTACCTTAGAAGCATCTTCTGACAATTACAACTTGACAGTAAGAGTTGAAAAAAACATGGAATTCCCAATCAATTCATGCAATATTATTCATTATGGATGTACATCCATGTGGCTTCAATTAAAGCAATCTGATGATGACAATCAGGATAAAGGAGTTTAGCCATCCAGATGAAACTGTTGACCCACATATTTTGATTCATTATTTTTGACACTACATTCAGAGGGGAAAAAATATAAGAGCTCTGATCAGAGAACATGGAAAAAAAAATGTACATTGGTTCACTAATACTTGGCATTCCAGGTGAAACATAGTAAGTAACCTGGTTGTAGATTCAGTGGATTCCAACTTGCCAAACGACATGGGACTGAATACAGACCGCATAGGTTCACTCATAAATAAGAGAAAAACATTCCACTTCCCCTCAGACAATTCATGTCAAATAAAGCTTTAACCAATGGAGGAGATAAATTGAGAATATGGAAAACTACACAAACATTAAACAAAAAGTAATTATTACCTTCAAATCTTCCATACCATGCTCTCGAAGGCGGCCCACATGCTAACCAGTTAATTTAGAGGATGATTACCTATGAAGGATACAAACAACAAAAGCAACAATGGAGAGATGGTCATGAGAGATTTGAAAATGTGGATGATATATTACACAACCATGTGAAGAGAAGAACTGAATAGCTATAAGGCAGACCTAGATAGCACAGTCGACTCCTCTCTCTCCGTGATTAGTGAATTTGGGATTCTATCAATTGCAAAACCTCCATTACTCAATCTGTTCTCATTTAGGAACCACTAAATTTAGGTCGTTTATGCATTGGACCCCAGAAAGATGTCAGAAATCAAAAACTCATATAAACCTAAGAACCCTAGAAAAACAATCATGTACACACAAACTGAACTGTAGCAAAACAACAGAGCATTACGAACCTA
Organism: Persicaria tinctoria; assembly: GCA_037127255.1. Classification (NCBI taxonomy): domain Eukaryota; kingdom Viridiplantae; phylum Streptophyta; class Magnoliopsida; order Caryophyllales; family Polygonaceae; genus Persicaria; species Persicaria tinctoria. The sequence goes on from JBANSL010000014.1 coordinate 4,274,294, forward strand.
ATTCGTTAGTTATAACAGCAGATTGAAGAATCGAAAGTAGGTGATAGGTGCGCTCCACATCTTCATCTCCAATTGACTGCCAGAAAAGGAAGAAAGAGAAAGACATTGCAGACCGGTGACAATAGTTCGGCTAGGGCAACTAGGCTGGAGTCGCATCTCGATCTAGATCTGGTTATACAGGGAGAACTCTGTCACCTTCATCACCCATCGGTGCCGTCTTTTATCCCCATTGCCAGTTGGGACGGGAAAGGTCGAACTCCGGCGCCAACGTCGACCAATGGTCATTGAAGAGTCGCCAGACAGCGAGAGGGGGTAGTTTGAGGGGGCGAAAGCAGCGAGTGTGGATAGAGCGAAGGGGAGGTAACTGAGTTCGTAGATCTGGAGAGAGCGATCCCGGGGGGAGGATGAGCGGGACTGCGGGAACTGATGAGAGGGTTTCTCGACCAAATAAATTTGTAGTCAAGACCCCGCTATAGTATAGGGAGTCAGGATCGTCCACAGGAGAGAGTCAGCGCTTCTTATTTAGTTGCTTTGTCGGGTTAAAACTAACAAAAGAGATGGAAGAGAGATGGGCGATGATAAGAGCATAAAATCTAAATTTTAATTAATAAAAGGAAAAACTTCTAAGGTAAAGGATCACCACAACAATAAATACATGTGCAAATCAATGAATCATATGAGAAATCATGCTTTTATCTTAAAGAGATAGCTTTCACATACTCAACAAATAGACAATAGAGGTGATCACATAAAACCTATTTGTTTCTACCTTTCTTAATTAGATCTCTTTTACTTTCGTCAAAGATCCCTAATTACTATCAATGTTAACAATCTCCTCTTTCAATTCAATTGCAACAATGAATTCCCTTAAACTTTAATCAAAGGGTTAAGCACATGGGTAGAATACAATAAAAACATCACACAATCATAGATCCATCAATTCAACACACATCTCTATTGTTGGGATCACCCCAACCCTAGAAGAGCAAAGAACTACTCAAACATGGCAATGAAAAACATGAATTTAAGAGAAGAAAACATAAACTGAAATTGAATTTAACAAAACCTGGAAATTCAGCGTCTCAATCGCAACAACAAACACCCTAAAACCGTCCAACAGCTGCTATGCGCCTGCGCGCAGCCCTCACGCTGAACAACGTCTCGTGTTCCTCCCCTCCAAAAAATCATTATTTAAAGATAGAAATTAAGACTTAATCTCCAAGGAAAGAGATTTTATCTTAGGAAAATAATATAATCTATCTAAGGAAGGATAAAATATCCAAATTCTATCTAACTAAAAGATTCTAAAAGAGATTTAGAAGAAAACCCTAATTAAAAAGCCCATTAAGAATTTAAAATCAGCCCGCAGAAACTTTTGCTGGTGCGCAGATTCGCGCAGGGTATTGGCGCCGAGGTCTGGGTGTCGGCGTCGAGGTATCTGTTCGAATGCAGTAAGTTCTGTTTTTCTCCAGCTTTTTGACTCTGACTTTAATCACACTTTCACGAGTCCTCGTTCATCCGATTGACGCATACAAATATGAGTTGGAAAGCTCTTTTCAAGGAATACAAATCTCATGAAGGCTCCAGATCTTGAATCAAAGTGATGGATGACGAAAATAAGGCTTTTCTCCAGCTATACCACTTTTTACTTTTGCTTGGCTTCTCCATTGCCTTCATGATTTTTCATTAAGCTCTAATGTGCGTCGAAACTCTTCCAAATCAGCTCCAAAACCTATAAAATCACACCAAAGGTTGTGTAGACTCCATATCTTGCAATATTAAGCATAACTACACATTTTCCTTACTTTCCCAACATAAAACCTAATAAAATGACTCAAATGGAATGAAAACATGATGTAAAATATGACTAAAAATGCAAACATCAAAACACCCCTTACTTAGACTTGCTTGTCCTAAAGCAATAACCAAACAATGACCACTACCTACAACACATCCTTCAAGTCTTCGCCTTCGCCAAAAAGCAACATTATACGCGCAAGTGGTCTAAAAGAATCAAGCAATCAAACGTCATCACACATATATAAGTAACTCTAAGCAAGATCAATTGAAATCCATCCTCACAAGGATATATGTGTTTCACTCAACACTCAATGTGTTTAGGCTTTGAATAACATATCTCAACTCAATCCTTAATGCAAAAAGCTACATAGACATTGTTATTTATATTACCAATCTCTCCACCAGAGATGTCAAAGCAATTAAAATCATCAAGAGGACTTATGGCTCAATGAAAGACTTCAAAGAAGACTTCATTCGGCCGGGTAGTAATGTGGCTTGGTAAAAAATAAATGGCATGGAATTATTTAGGCAAAGTGGTGCTAAAAATCCGGGAATCAAGACTCCTAAACTTCCAACTCAACTCAACCAAACAACTCATCTCAAAATCAGCGCATCTACCAAACTCATCAACAATGAAGATCATCAACCCATGGCAATATTTCTCAACCAACAATTTAATACAACTCTCACATATAATGAACTAGGCTCTTAATAAACACTTTTTTTGTTCTTCTCTTCTTCTTTTTTTTCGCCGACATTTTTTTCATTTTTTTTCTCTTTCTTTCGGCAATAATACATATATATAAATTTTCGGAGCCTCTAAAATATAAGAAACATATGAGGAATAATGCAAAACCTTACATAATTTCACTCAAATCATCTCAACAAAGCTCAACAACCTTGCTTTTTTCTCCATCAAACTCAACTTAATCAAATTCCAACCAACTCTAAATATTAATTCCCGGATAAAGGGTCACGCTTATAATCGGCTAGGAACCAATTTTGTGGAGCTAACAAAGAATAGGCTAAGGCTCAAAGGGCTTCAAACAAAGATAATATGCAAGGTAGGTAAATGAATGGATAAAATATGGCTAAGAAAATATAAGTCCTCCATCATCTAATTTTAATAAGCAATGAACTAGTATCTCATAATTGGTCTCAAGAAATAGATAACTACATCAATGTCAAGAGGTAATCACATAAGGAGAGTAAATCACACATAAAAAATGGAGGGAAATATAAAAATATGAAGAACATTCCCTATAAGGTCAAAAATATCTCACTAGGACATAGATTTGGATTTCAATCACCTCTACCTAAAATCATATGTGCTCAATTATAATCGCAAGTCAAATCACCACATAAAAATCAAACTTTTCAAGAGACTTAGGCCAAACTATCCAAACATATCATAGGGTTTACATGATCAAGTCGATTATTAGGCATCATCACAGGACATCTAAGTTAGGTGTTTAGAATATAACTACAATGCATTTTTTTTTTCTTTTTTCGACATTTTTCATTTTTTTTTGTATTTTTATGACTTAATAAAAATGAAAAAATACAAAATAATGCAAAACAACACCACCAAAAACAAACATCAAACCATAAGCATATAGTAAGTTGTTACCCCCACCCCATACTTAAAAAATTACTTTGTCCTCAAAGTATAAGCGCAAAAATAAGAGATGGGTGTAAACAAAGACTTACAAGATAGAATTGGAGCTCATTTTGACCGAAAATAGGTGCTACTATCGTGCCTAGGAGTCGACGTCGACATGGAGTGGTCGATAAGCTTCTCTTCTCCAAGGTTGTCCTTTTTGTCATGCTTAGCACCTACCAATTTGTTAGCAACCAAAACCAAAACCTCTAAAAACAAAGTTTAAAGCAAAACCAAAGCAAAATCCAAAACCAAAACCAACAAAAATAAAATCTTAAATAACCATAGGTCTATGTACAAGCTCTAGACTTTTAAGTCGCTAGGCCGACTTCTTCTCTTATGCTCATGTGGGAATTCGCAAGGCCCATGTGGCTGGGGCCTCCTCCTCCGGACTCTCAAGTTCGACCTTGCATAGGACTCCTTCCTTGTCCTGTAGCTCCATTGTGCCGGGTCGAATCTTGTGAATTTCAAATGGACCAACCTTCTTCTCTTTGAATTTGCTAGGGAACCATTGATTCTTGGCCTTAGAGATGTACACCGTATCTCCTACCTCATAAGCTTTTGGATCCTCATTGTATCCCCTACATAATCTCACAAACCAAGGCATACCTCTTCCCTTCGTAATAGATAGGTTTTTAATGGAAATAGGGGAAGAGAAATTCATACCTTGACTTACCTTGCTGGGACCGGGATGGTGGTCTTCGGCCCAACTCTTTCCTTTATCATCAACTCTTCCTTCCATGGTAGCACAACCATCTTCTTCATGTTGTCCTGCTGCTGGAGGTGTCGATGCCGAGGCTGAGGGTGTCGACGCCGAGGCATCTATAGCCTTTTCAGCATGGTGTGGAATCGATGTCAACATAGGTGGGTCGACGTCGAGGACCCCATACTTAGACGTTGTCGTGCTCTTGATTTTCACTTCTTCATTATCCAAAGTAGACAATAGGTTGTTGATTTGATCCTCCGTGGGCGTTTGCTCCTTGGCTATTATCTCCTTTGTAAGCTCCTCACATGGAATGACGTCCATTCGTGCATATAGGGCATTGACCTCCATCCTTCTTACCTCCCTCATAGTCGTATTAAAATGAAACTCTATTACCTCATCAGCTATGGTGAAAGTAAGTAGGCCATTCTTGACGCTAATGTTCGCATCCGCCGTGGCCAAGAAAGGTCTACCAAGATGATTGGTACGGTGGGATCCGGTTCCATATCTAGCACAATGATGTCGGTTGGGACAAAGAACTTCCCCACCTTGACGAGGACATTATCCATAATCCATGTGGGCTTCACCCATGTGTTGTCGGCCATAAACAACTTCATCTCCACCAGCTCCAATGCTCCTAGCTTGACTTGGTTCCAAATAGATAGAGGCATAAGACTTACACTTGCTCCCAAGTCACACAAGGCTTTGTAACGATGATTTCCAAGCCCAATAGAGATGGCGAACTTCCCTGGATCAGCCTTCTTTTCGAGGAAGTCCATCTTGTTGCATTCCTCCGCAATATCTGCTAGAGACCTCTTGTTACTCAAGATCTCCTTCAAAAATTTCACATAGGCGGGCATCTCTCTAAGTGCTTCGGTGAGGGGGATAGTAACGTTGAGGCCTTGAAGCATTTTCATGAATCGTTTGAACTTCCTATCAGTGGGGTTCTTCGGCACCTTGGAGGGGAATGGGAGTGGTACCTTAGGCTTAGAAGCAACCTCAGAAGCTCTCATTCTTTCTGCAGCAGGGGTCGGCGTCGAGGTAGGAGGGGTCGACGTCAAGGGGTCTGCAGTGTTGGGAGAGGTTTCTTGAACAGGTGGGTCGGCATCGACACTAGAGGGGTCGGCGCCGAGGGGCTGTGCACTTCCAGCAGCTTCTGCAGTAGGTTTTGAAGCTGTCAGGGTATCGGCGCCGAGGGTAGAGGTGTCGGTGCCGAAGGTGTTTCTGGGCTCGTCGTCCTCTTTTTGCGAGTTGTGTTGGTCTAGTAACTTGCGTCCACTCCTTAGCTTGATGGAAGCAACATGCCCGGTGGCATGGCCCTTAGGATTAGCCGTGGTTTGGCTTGGTAGGGTGCCGGGTTGCTTTGGAATTTGAGCCGCCAATTGACCCACTTGGGTCTCAATGTTTCTCCTCCATATGTCCATCTCCCCAAAGCGAGCATTGAGACCTTGCAATTGAGTTTGGACAACCGAGTTAGCATGGTCATTCTTTGCTTGGTTTCTCCTCATCTCCTCAAGCATCATGCTCATATCATTGCGTGATTGCTCACGCTCCGGATGGCCTGGAGCTCAATAGAAGTTGTGTCCGCCATAGTTTTGTTGGGGTTGACGATTGCCCCAAGTGTTTTGGTTTCCTCCTTGGCTAGGACCTCCCACATAATGAGCATCCTCATATGTCTTGGCTAGGTGCACTTGATCGGCGTGAGGGCATTGGACCGTGGTGTGGGAAGTAGATCCACACTCTATGCATGCTTGATTTGCCGATAGATGCCGAACTTGCTTTTGTAGCTTTCTCACTTGATCCTTCCTAAATTGCTCGCGAACATCCGGATCAATCTCTTTAGATGGTTGATAGAGAGCCATAGATGGTGGGGGCCTCACATCTGAGATTTCGGAGGTCCCATAGGTGTTGTCGTACTCAACCAAACGCTCTAGCTCTTCCCATGCTTCCTCCGGAGTCATCTCAAGGAACCGGAGGTTGGTGTGAATATTAATCCGATCCTTTGTTGCCGAATTCAGCCCATTAAAGAAGATCTCTTGGAGCACATATTCGGGTTGCCCATGCGTAGGGCATTGACGTTGAAGCTCTTTGAATCTCTCCCATGCCGCCGCCAAGTCTTCCACTCTCAACTGCTTGAAAGTAGTGATTTTTTCCCTTAGCTCCGATGTCTTTGAGAGTGGGAAGAACTTGGTTAAGAAGGAATCATGTAATTGCTCCCAAGTGATGATGGTTTGGGTCGGCAATCTATCTAGCCAATGAAGTGCCTTCCCCGCAAGTGACCATCGAAAGGCCTTAAGCCTCACATACTCCAAAGTATCACCATGAGCGATGGTGTCATAAATATCCAAGAACTCGCGCACATGCTCCATAGGGCACTCCGTTGGTTTCCCCGAAAATAGGATCTTCTTGACCATGGCAATGAAGCTTGTCTTGATCTCGAAATTAGCGGGAGCGTCGGGGAAGACAATAGGTGATGCGGGCACCCTAAGAGGTGGGTGCATATATTGCCGAGCATTGCGAGGAATCCTACCAAGTTGTTCCTCCGCTTGACGTGCCCTCTCGGCCTCTTGTTCTCGAGCACGATTGGCCTCTTGGTTCTCCCTTCGCATCCTCTCCACCGTTTCCTCAAGGGTCTCACGGTCGGCCATGATTCCCTTTAGCCTTTCTCTTAGATGAAAGTAACACTCCGGTTCGTCTAAAGCCTCAAACTCTATTATGCGATCAGCGCGTCGCATACACCTCCCAAAACAAACATAAGAAGCGAACAAGTAGCGTTAGAAAGCAAGGAGGAGGTGGGCTAGTCCCAACTCCGAAAATCAACTACTCTAGATGGCGATTGTTACCCTCCCCGGCAACGGCGCCAATTTGTTGAGAGGGTTTCTCGACCAAATAAATTTGTAGTCAAGACCCCACTATAGTATAGGGAGTCAGGATCGTCCACAGGAGAGAGTCAGCGCTTCTTATTTAGTTGCTTTTTCGGGTTAAAATTAACAAAAGAGATGGAAGAGAGATGGGCGATGATAAAAGCATAAAATCTGAATTTTAATTAATAAAAGGAAAAACTTCTAAGGTAAAGGATCACCACAACAATAAATACATGTGCAAATCAATGAATCATATGAGAAATCATGCTTTTATCTTACAGAGATAGCTTTCGCATACTCAACAAATAGATAATAGAGGTGATCACATAAAACCTATTTGTTTCTACCTTTCTTAATTAGATCTCTTTTACTTTCGTCAAAGATCCCTAATTACTATCAATGTTAACAATCTCCTCTTTCAATTCAATTGCAACAATGAATTCCCTTAAACTTTAATCAAAGGGTTAAGCACATGGGTAGAATACAATAAAAACATCACACAATCATAGATCCATCAATTCAACACACATCTCTATTGTTGGGATCACCCCAACCCTAGAAGAGCAAAGAACTACTCAAACATGGCAATGAAAAACATGAATTTAAGAGAAGAAAACATAAACTGAAATTGAATTTAACAAAACCTGGAAATTCAGCGTCTCAATCGCAACAACAAACACCCTAAAACCGTCCTACAGCTGCTGCGCGCCTTCGCGCAACCCTCGCGCTGAACAACGTCTCGTGTTCCTCTCCTCCAAAAAATCAGTCCCTAATAGGCTTTATTTAAAGATAGAAATTAATACTTAATCTCCAAGGAAAGAGATTTTATCTTAGGAAAATAATATAATCTATCTAAGGAAGGATAAAATATACAAAGTCTATCTAACTAAAAGATCCTAAAAGAGATTTAGAAGAAAACCCTAATTAAAAAGCCCATTAAGAATTTAAAATCAGTCTGCAGAAACTTTTGCTGGTGCGCAGATTCGCGCAGGGTATCGGCGCCGAGGTCTGGGTGTCGGCGTCGAGGTATCTGTTCGAATGCAGTAAGTTCTGTTTTTCTTCAGCTTTTCGACTCTGACTTTAATCACACTTTCCCGAGTCCTCGTTCATCCGATTGACGCATACAAATATGCGTTGGAAAGCTCTTTTCAAGGACTAAAAATCTCATGAAGGCTCCAGATCTTGAATCAAAGTGATGGATGAAGAAAATAAGGCTTTTATCCAGCTACACCACGTTTTGCTTTTGCTTGGTTTCTCCATTGCCTTCATGATTTTTCATTAAGCTCTAATGTGCGTCAAAACTCTTCCAAATCAGCTCCAAAACCTATAAAATCACACCAAAGCTTGTGTAGACTCCATATCTTGCAATATTAAGCATAACTACACATTTTCCTTACTTTCCCAACATAAAACCTAATAAAATGACTCAAATGGAATGAAAACATGATATAAAACATGACTAAAAATGCGAACATCAAGAACTCATGGAGGCGCAAAATAGGCGAGGGGAAGAGAAGGAGGTCTGAGATTCGGAGCTCGATTTTGGGCTCTTCCATGGCAGAAAAAGAGAGAGAGCGAATAACAGAGGGAGAGCAAATGGGTTGAAGGGGAGGACGTCATGGGAGCTTTAAGATTTCAGATCTAAGTTTGAGGGGTGTGTGAACGGGAGAGAGGGAAGGGATGTCTGAGGTGTGTAAAGGAAGTGACAATGGATCCAATCTAGGTTATGGTTACTTTGTAAATTATTAGTAATATATTTTTATTAAATTATGAAAATCATAAATAAATAAAGTTAGCTTCGGTCCTACAACTACGGTAGCTAAGCTATGATAAAAAACAAATCAATGGCTACGGCAAGCCTTGCCGTTGCTACCAGGGGTGGCAAAATCAACTCAATAGCTACGACAACCTTTGTCGTTGCTACCAAGGGTGGCAAAAAGTATCAATTGCCACGCCAACTCCCTCCCGAAGCTAGAGAGTGTAGCAAATTTCATTTTTTTGTAGTGATATTCGGAGCCATATTAAGTTTCGAAATCCAGTCTGCTAAGACTTTTGCTGTATTCCTTGTATTAACGAGAGAAGATGTGGATTTAACTGAAAAATCCCCGTTATTACTATAAATCTAAATTAATTTGTCAGGAATATCAGTTATTGGGATATGGATATTTGTAATCATATGAACATTATGAGAGGGAAATAAAGTGTTTAATTTATCAATATCCCAAGAATTCATATTTGTAATTAAATCACATACTTTCAAATTAGGGTCACGGTCATTCCTAAAGCACTCTAGATATTGTGCATTTACCCAAATGTCAGACCAAACGTTGATAGTTTTTCTCATTACCAACTAGTCATAGCAATTCTTTAGAAAAAAGATCTTTGATGTTAAGAAGTTGACCAAATTGCCAAGAAGTTTTGAGCTTTCCTCTTTCCATTAATGATTCTTTCGACAGATATTTATCCGTGATTACCTTTGACCAAATATTATCAGGATTTGCCATAATTCTCCAAAGTAACTTCATTTGCATACCAATATTAATTTGCTCGGCTGATTTAAAACCTAACCCCCATCCTTTTTAGGAGTACACGGATGTTCCCAGCTGATTAAAGGACGATAATTCTCAAATTGAAGTTTATTCCAAAAGAAATTTTTGTTTATTTGATCAATTTTTTGAAGAATTCATTTTGGAAGAAGAAATGATTGCATTAGATAATTTGTTTTAGAGTTTAGGTTTGCCTGAATCAGAATCGATCTACCAGCTTGAGATAGAGTATTAGCTTTCCATTTTGACAGCTGTTTTTTAAGGCTTATAATTGCCTCATCAAACACGACATTACAAACTCTTCCACTGATAAGTGGTATACCAAGGTATTTTTCCATTGTTTTAGTAACGGGAATGTTTAGCTGTTAAGCAAGAGGCTCAGATGAATATTTTTAGAAACTTGTAACGAATTTTTTTTTGTAATTTATAGAAAGATTATAAATTCATACTTGATACGGAGCCGTATAAAAAATAAAAAACGTTTTGTGCATAGTAAAGCCATGTTTTAATTAAGGAAGGATTAAATTTGGAACTGGTTAATATCTGGCGACCCTATCCTTATAAACAAATTGACAATTTTGCCCCTCTTGCAAACTCATGGTCAACCCTTTCATCTTCTTCTAATACAAGTCACAACACCCACCCACCGAAAACAGAGCGACCAAGGCACTCAACCATGGCGATCTCTCTCTCCCAGGGCCTCATCCTCTTCCTCTCCCTCTCCGGACTCTATCCAGAAACCGTCTCTGGTTCATCATCATCGGTTGGAGATGAAGGAGGAGAGGACATCCACGAAATCCTCCCGAAATTCAACCTCCCAAAGGGATTGTTCCCGGACGTCCCCAACACCTACTCCCTCTCCTCCGACGGATCCTTCTCCGTCCGCCTCCTCCGCCCCTGCTACGTCCATTTCGACGACCAGCTCGTCTACTACGACTCCCTCATCACCGGCATCCTCCGCTCCGGCTCCGTCTCCTCCGTCTCCGGCATCCAGGCTAAGAAGCTCTTCCTCTGGCTCCCCGTCAGCGGTATGGATCTCGATCCTGCTTCCAATTCCATTCAATTTCACGTCGGCGCTCTCTCCCAAAATCTCCCCACCGATCGCTTCCAGGAGGTTCCTCGGTGTTCGAGCAAGGGCGATTTTATCCCTCTTTCTTCCTCTTAAATCCGTACAGCGTTTGAATCCTTTGATTTGATCCTCCTTGGACACTCTGTGTTGAAATTGAACAGTGTAAATAATAGAAAATGTTGTGAATTTGCTGTTTGTGAAGAAAATCAAGTGTTGGCTCCTTTCTGCAATTGAATTTCTTAGGATGAATTTGAATGCTTTTGAAGTAGATGAATTTATTCAGAATCCACGAATTACACAATCAAACCCTAATTCGACGCAAACTGCTGCCTTTTATGTTTTCCAAGTCAACATTTTTAGTTTGATTCATGACTGAAATCGGCCAACAGTAAGCATATGAAGATCAAAGCTCTCATGATTGGGGAAGAAGATAAAAGTAAGCAGTCCAATTTTAAGGCTTGTAAGATAACAGTAAATTTCAAATCAACTTCCCTGCGATGCTCGAAAACAAGTTCGTAACCAGCATCCGAAAGTGGCCTTTCCTGGCTATCTGCTCCCGCAGATGAGGGGAACGAGATCCACGAGCTTCTGCATTCATCAATTTGCTCAAGAATTTGCTGAGAATTGAAGAAAGAATTCAGAGGTTAGTGTTCAAACAAAGAACCTCAATTCCCTCTAGAATGTCAGGGTGGAATTGTGAACAAGGAATACATCAAGATACATGGTTTATGAGCCAATCTGTCTACAAAGCTACTCTGCAATCTCATTGTGTCGGTTTCATTTGAATAAGTTGAGTGTCCCTCCTTCAGTTGGCCGCCAAGAATTGCTGAGAATTCGACAGACAAAGCCAGTTATAACAAGAGTAGAGTCTGACGCCTGCTGCTCCATCCACACGGTTAGATGAGGGGACGAAGCTCTGGATTCATCGAGACTTGAAACTTGAAACCCTTGCTCGACAAGACCTTAATCATTTTGGCGCACCTTTTTTGGGTTGTTTGTGGTTGTGCTTTTTGGTGGTCCTAGGCATACTTTGACTTGGTTGAAGATGCAACATCCAAAGTCAATACTGACTGGGGTCGTGGTGGTGTGTTTATGACGACTCTATTTCCGGTAGACGCTTGCTTGGAGCTCGTCTTTACTCAACATGAGATGGCATCCTGATATACTGGCCAACGGTGCTACATGGGGATGCTTGACTTTGTTCTTCGTTTCCGGTAGACGCTTGCTTGGAGCTCTATTTTCTTTTTCTATTATAATGTATCATGACAGTTAGTCCATTTGCCGACATGTCAACCTCTTGAGGCGAGGATCAAGTTTATTGCATGATCTCTTGATTTTCTACTTGAATTAAAAAATATATATCCTTGGAATGGCCCTCCTATATATAATGTCTAATTATATATAATGTCAAGTAGTGGTTGAGCCACAACCCGAGGAAGGTGGGGGCACTCTGGTGACAAACGCCGACAATGAATAATACGAATTCATACAACAAACAATGTTTTCAATACTGCCAAATAACGATAAAAATAAAAGAGTTCACTAGCATAAATAGTTCTTCATTGCTAATTAATGTCATAAACTGAAATAGTTCAACTCGACGATAGGGGTAAATCCATTTTACGGATTTTCATACCTTGAAAATGTTGAAAGATAATCTCATTATCGATAAACTTGGAAACATTTTTTTCGACATAACAGATCAAATTCTCAAAGGAAAAGTCATCTCCCATCTTGTTGTGCAAATATGGCTTGATAATACTCATAACAGAGAAAATTATTTCTAATGTAGTTGTTGCAACTCGTAACACTAAAACCAACTCGATGAGATGATATATCAAGTCAAAAGTTTTGTGAATTTCTATCTCGACCATCTTTTCAAAAAACATCCATAGTATCTTGCAAAGTAGAAAATTTAGCATTTTCACTCCTTTAAACTTCAGTAACTTCTTACCTATTTGTCTAAATGAGTAATATAATCTCTCGTTTCGAAACTCTCAACATAATTATAGAGGGTTTGTCAGATGAGGGACATGTCTCCCTAGATCTGCCTCTAATGTCAAGTCAAATTAGCTCAAACCAATAAATCTTTATCCTAACCTATACCATTAGTTGCAATTAACACCCTAAATGAGTTTCTTGAATTAAAAAATTACCCACATCAAACAAAAATTTTAAAAGATCACCCACATTCATAAAATATTTTCAATAAACCCCTGATACATTTAAAAAAAATGAGAATTAAATAAATCTCTTACAATTTAACCCCACTCGACCTACCATCCAAAAATAATTATAATAGATATATAAAATATACTCCTTTAAAATATAATATAATTACTTTAGCATCTACTAATTTAAAATTTTAATATAATAAATCAAAATAATTAATTATTTATCTAAAAACATACATTATAATTAAAATCTAAATTTATATAAGTCTGTCTCGATACATCTCGATTTGTACATCTATATATTAATTCCCTGTATATTATTTGATACGATATATACTGTCTTTTTGGTTAATATTATGCTATATATACTAAAAATAATACATAACATCTTATAGTGTATCACACATAAATTCCATGGTATTAAAAAAATGATTCTATAAGAAATGTTTAACATAATAGTTTTACAAAAACAAAATAAAGTAGAATTAAAAAAATAAACGGTAAAAGATATGATAACCATTTGCAATAAATAATTATATAATAAAGATATATTAAAAATAATATGGTAAAAGATAATAATTTTACCATATTATTTTTAATATATCTTTATTATGTAACTATTTATTAATTATTACACAAATGGTTATCATATCTCATACCATTTATTTATTAAAATCTACATTATTTTATTTTTGTAAAATTATTATGTTTAAGATAAATAATTAATCATTTTGAGTAATTATATTAAAATATTAAATGATAAAATAATTATATTATATTTTTAAATGAGAAGATTTTATATTACTTGTTATAATGATTTTTGGATGGTGGGTTGGGTGGGCTTAAATTGTAAGAGATTTTTTTAATTTCAAATTTTAAAATATATTAGGAGTTTACTGAAAACATTTTATGAATATGGGTGAATGTTTGTAATTTTTGTATGATGTGGGTAATTTTTTAAATTTAATAATCTTATTCAGGGGTTGAGTGTAACTAATGATATATGTTAGGATATTTTGTAAAATTTTACAAAATTAGGATATTAAAACATTTAAAAGCAACTTATTAGTTACAATTTACCCTTAAATTTATGTTCAGATCATTTTGGATTCAATTTCTTTTCAGTTTTCGGATTCGAATCATTTTGGTCTTGATTTGCTCTACTCCAGTCAAGTTGGGATTCGGGTCATGATTTTTGATAAAATTTTGGGCTAGTTGGGTTGTTCGAGTCCTATTAGAGTTTGTGAGCTCAAGCTTTGAGGGCTATTAAATTGAGATAAGAAAAACTTCATGCCCACGAACACAATTTGTAGAAAATCGAGGTCACTACAGAGAATTAATCAAAATTATGGTTTTTAAAGCATTAAAATGGATTTTAAATTAAATAAATGATTAAAAAAAGGAGTGGAGATCGATCAAAGCGACAAAGCGAGGGTTTTCCTTATTGGCACTCACACCCCCTCTACCGCTCTTCCTCTCTCCTCATTTCATCATCTCCCTCGAGTTTCTCTCCCCCATTTCTCTCTCGATCTTTGACGAAACCAGACGACGACGACGACGGCGACGGCGACGGCAAGCTTGAAGGAGCTCTTTATAGGATTCGGTAGATCTAGGGTTTGCCAATAGCGCAATCATGAGCTTCGATCCGGTGCCCCCTTCGAACTCCCATCACAACCTCGATGAAGAGATCGCGCAGCTCATGCAGTGCAAACCCCTCTCCGAGCAAGAGGTACTTTTCCTCCATGTTTCTCCTCTTTACATCTCGCACTACCTTTGTTTTTGTGATTTCACGGCCGGGCTGGAAGTTCCCATAGATCGACGTTTTTCTCCTAGGTTTTGCATCTAGGGACAGGAATTTGGGTATTTTTTTTGGTTTTCGATGGATTTTGTTGTGATTTGTTCTCTCCTATCAAATTGACGAGGTTTGTCTCGGATTTGTTGTGGCGCTTGGTCAGATCCAAAATTGGTTCGAATATTACGTGGTTTATTTGTTTGTTTCTTTCATAGGGGCGCATCTTTTCCTTTGGAACATTATCAGGTGTTTCCATTGGTATGAATTTATGCTCTGGGCGAGCCTACAATGCGGCAAACTTGGCATTTGAGATCTTACATTCTTAGTTATTTTGACAATTTTTTCAAATTTGAGATAGTGCTAATTTTTTAGGCTGTGACTCGTGAGACATTATGATTTGTGTTTTCTGTGAAATAGAGATCTTGACTAGCCTTTGAAATTGCCGCTTTATTGTTATTATAATATGTCTATACTCATCAATTCAAACATGTGGATAAACAAGATACTCAATCACAAGCCTCTTATGTATACTTCTTCTTTTGAGATGAGTTTAAAAATTGAGTTTTAAATTAATACTCATCAAAATGGATATTAAGATTTTCATGGAAGTTAGCTTAGGAAGAAAGGTCAAGGATAAAATCTTATGTAGCCACAAATACTTTTTTTTAAAAAAAATATTAAAAGTGGATTGTGTTACAATAGCACGGACAGTTGCCAACATCCACCCGAGTCCTTGACTTTTTTTATGCGAAAAAACGTGAGTGTGGATGGTTGTAGCGCATTGCATCCAGAATTTATAGGGTAATGGAACTTGGGAAAAAACCGGTTAGGCTTCAGTGTAGTGGCCCTATTTTATGCCTGGCTTTTTAGTTAAGGTATAGATATGATTAGTTCTAAAGAATTTGCAGTGATTGCACTATAGTTTTGTTTCCCATACCCCAAATACTAAATCATGGCAGTTCAATGTTCATGAGAGTTTTAGTGTCAATAAAGCAATTCATTTTTTTTTGAGAAGGTTTAACATTTGTCTTGTAGGTGAGGGCATTGTGTGAAAAGGCCAAGGAGATATTGATGGACGAGAGCAATGTTCAGGTATAATATTTTCTTTCCAGCTTCTTTCACTTCCAAATGAAAAATGGTATTCATTATTTGTTTTTGTTTCATTGCAGCCAGTGAAGAGTCCTGTGACCATATGCGGTGATATTCATGGACAGTTCCATGATCTCGCAGAACTATTTCGCATTGGTGGCAAGGTATTATGTTTTGTATGCGAGTTTATGTTCCTTGCCTGGAGTTTCTTTGTCATTTTTTCTGATATTTTTAGTTTCTAATTCCTGACCTTTTTGTTCCAACTGTAGTGTCCAGATACAAATTACTTATTCATGGGTGACTATGTTGACCGAGGATATTATTCAGTTGAAACTGTTACAGTAAGTCCTTGATTCCTGCTTCCTTTTGCTTCTCTGGCATAAGTTTTCTGTGAACGGCTGTTGTATGTGGATATCAAATTGACCAAAGCAATGGTATTATAAGTAGAAGGCTCTAGAGAACTTCCTGAAGTTATGATGCCTCCCTGAAAATATGCTGTCACTGACTTTCCCAAACTTATAGGGCCATGCATTAACTATCTATATATTAAGCAATTGCACCCCTTCAATTAAAGGGTAAGTACAACAGGCGCTTTATTACACTCTGGTGTCCCCAGAGCCATTATGACATTTTAGTTCTAGTGGTTGGTCTGGTCAGTGCAATGGAAACAGTTTTTTAATAAGAAATGTTTATATTTGGCACATATTATAGATTTCCTAACCTGTCAACTCCAAAATGCATTTTCACGTGAGAATAATGAGCTTCTGGAACTAATGTTGAATTATTTTCTGCCTTACAGTTGTTGGTGGCACTTAAAGTTCGATATCCTCAGAGGATCACCATTCTTAGAGGCAATCATGAAAGTCGTCAGGTGCTAAGTTATTTTTTGTTGTTGGTGTACTTCTACTGATTTATTCCTCAGCACTATCTTCATTGTTTTGTTTACATCTAATCAAATCTATTTTTTTTGTTTGTTTGTTTGGTAATGTGAATACAGATTACTCAAGTTTACGGATTTTACGACGAGTGCCTGCGGAAGTGAGTTTAGTGATTTTAAAAGCTTATAACTTGAGTTGTTTGCTTTATATATTATAGCATTATTGTTCTGCTGCTTGGTGCTCGCTCGTTGTTTTTGTAGATAATTTTGTGGTAAACATCTGGCCAAGTTATTTAGAGTTACATGCCTTACTTCTAGAGTCATTTGTTTCCATTTATGAAAGAAATGAATGTGGAATAAAAGGAATGGTATATGGGCTATTAATTTGAAGGTTCTAAGTGGAATATCAGTATTGGTTTTGGTATATTATACCAATTCTTCTTGTATGTCCTTACATTGCAATACATTTTTACGAAGGTACGGCAATGCTAATGTGTGGAAGACCTTCACTGATCTATTTGATTACTTCCCGCTCACTGCTCTGGTTAGTATAAATCATCTTCACAATTTCATTTTTAGTTTGAAAAGTCAAATCCAGACAAACATATTCTTGCTTGCTCTGTTCAACATGGAGCAATTTGAGTTCTTATATTTTTGACTTCCAAGCTAATATATATCATTGTTTTTACTTTGCAGGTTGAATCTGAAATATTTTGTCTACATGGTGGATTATCTCCATCCATCGAGACGCTTGATAACATACGAAACTTTGATCGTGTTCAAGAGGTTCCGCATGAGGGGCCTATGTGTGATCTCTTATGGTCTGACCCAGATGATCGCTGTGGATGGGGTATTTCACCTAGGGGTGCTGGATACACCTTCGGTCAAGTATATTCATATCCTTTTGACTCCATACTTTTTTTTTTTTTTTGAGATGCTTTCTGTAATGCTCTGATGTTGTCTTTACTGCTTATTCTACAGGACATATCAGAGCAATTTAACCACACCAACAATTTAAAGCTGATTGCCAGAGCCCACCAACTTGTTATGGAGGGATACAACTGGGGTCATGTGAGTACTACTTTTATTATCTTTCTTATTCTTGCACTTGTCTAGGTCATGCTTTTACTCATTTAGCTTCGTCCTGAATTCCAATGTATCCTAATTTACAGGAGCAAAAAGTGGTAACGATATTTAGTGCTCCTAATTATTGTTATCGTTGTGGAAATATGGCATCCATTTTGGAAGTTGACGACTGCAACGGCCACACATTCATTCAGGTATTCTGAATGCTAGCCATTTGGACTTTCCATAAGCTTGTTATATGCAAGTAATGGATTATGATTTGTATCTGATTACAGTTTGAGCCAGCACCCAGGAGAGGGGAACCAGATGTAACACGGAGAACACCCGATTATTTCCTATGATTTGGTTCGCCCACAAACGATGTTGGTCTAGAAGCCTCTGAAGCCGGTTTACAAGTTGGCAGCCAAATTACATTGTTGAAAAGGCATTGAAATCTCTTTCGGTGGTTGGGGTTGGCTAAGCTGTGGGCTTTGAATGGGCGAAATTCCATTTACTTCGATTTGCTGCTTCATGAAATGTCACGAGCTTCGCAAAGTAAAGGAGCCCCTGAAAAAAATTGGAGCTTTTTGGTAGCCTGCATATGTATCAATTTCCAGTGAACAACACTATTGGCATCCTTTATTCCTATATTTTTGTTTACCCTTTTTGTTGTTTATTTTTTAATCATGGTTAATTTATGGTAGAAGAAAGATGGTTTGGCAGGGGTGGTCAGGAAGGGGTGGTTGTAGAGAGACGATGACGAAACGTTTGGTTCATGAATGTTTTTGCTTCATTGCTCATTTTTGTTTCTGTTGATCAAACATGGTTGATGTTTATGTCAATGCATTACCCTTTGTTTGCTCATTTAAGTTCAACATTGGGCTAATGAAACCTTTTTAATGGGTGACTTGGGTAATTTTGTGTAGTGTGTTATGGGAGAAAATTTGGTACCTTCCGAAGTCAAATAACATTTAAATGGGATGTAATTAAGATACAAACAAAATAAGCTTGTTTAGTTGTCTTGCTAAATGGTGTTTACCGTGGTTTAATCGGATACTATGCCAAAAAAAAATAAAATCGGATACTATGCCATAATATTTTTTGGTGGGGATATCATAATATTTTATACAAGTAACATGAAACATATCAGGCCATGTTTATCAAGGCATACTAAGGATACTAGAAATACTAATATTTTATTCATCTCTTTCCGCCACATTATCCTAGCATCCCATTCTTATTTTTTCCATTTTATCAATAAGACCATGTGCAACCATGAGTTTTACTTACCTTATAGGTCTTAAAAGTTAAACCCATGGTTGCAAGTCAAACCTTAAGGGAAGAAACCCATGGTAACCTCTTCCACCACAAGTGGCCCCCACCCTTTTATTCTTATATTTATTTGATATATTAATTATTCAAATGTATTTATAATATATATTTATTATTATTATTTTCAAATAATAATTATACCAATAATTTTATTTTATTTTTCTTCATAATTTGAGTATAATTTTTTCCTATATATACTCATCTTGACCTATTATATTGTTTGCACTTCTTTTTCATATTCCATTCTCATACACTAATGTAATTATTTTTGTTATTTGCTTATTATATAATGTTATTATTATTTTTATTTTTACTAAGGTAACCTCTTCCCATTTTATATATATTTTTTTTAACACACAAGTGGGCCACACCATATTATTCTTATTTATTTAGTATGTTAATAACTCAATGTATTAATAATATATATATATATATATATATATATATATATATATATATATATATATATTATTTTAATATATAAATTGTACCATTAATTTTATTTTATTTTTCTTCATAATTTGAGTTCAATTTTTTTATCTATATGAAATAAAAAATATTAATATCAAGTACTTATGAATTTTAATTATAATAAAAATAAATGAGGTAGAAAATGTAATGTTATTATTTTTGTTATTTTCCATCTATATGAAATAAAAAATATTAATATCAAGTATTTATGACTTTTATTTGTAATAAAAATAAATGAGGTGGAAAAAGTGGGGAACAAGGTAACCCCATGGTTGCAAGGGTAACCTCTAAAGAAGAGGTAGAAAAAGTAGAAAATATTTTAGTGAAAAAAATATATTAGGTGGCAAATTATAATAAGGGGATAGAAATTGGAAAGGGGAAGAGGTAACCTCATGGTTGCACATGCTCTAACATCCATAGTATCCTTAAATCTAACTTTTCCTACCAACTCAATTTACAAATATACCCCTCTCCCAATAATTATTTTCATTCTCGATTATATTATTATATTCATTTATTATTATTAAAATATTAATATTAAATCAATATTATCTTCCAAAGTCTTCCATGATTATAATTCATTTTTTCGGTTCATTTTTTTGCATATTTACAATCGAAGAGAAATATTTTTTTTAAAAAATATAGTCAAACATATTCAAAATTGATTTCTGCATGTAGATAAAATCGAATCTAGTATTGTGATAATTTGTTTTTTTTTTTTTACATATTTAATACCGAAATATGAATTTAAACTTGTAAAATAAATTTGAACAACACTAAATCACAACCGTCCACCACAAGCCACGTGACAGTCATGCAAATCTTCTCTCTGCGAGCCAACCACAACATGACACATGTCACCTTTATCTTCCCTTTGCAACTGTTGAAGGCAATTTGCAACCCAACAACGTGAATAATTAATGCTGAGCCTGACACACCCTTAAATTTGATGTCCAAGTATCGGTACTGGGGGAGTATCCCCCTAGTATCCGAAAGCCTTTACCTTCATTATTTTACTAATAAAACTCCTAGTACCTGTGCTTGTTTTTCTACCGATAAATATGCTCTCATACTCCATCCGTCTCAAAATACATGTCTTTTTTAGGACGGAACACGGGAATTAAGAAGTAGGTTAAGTGTAATGATTAGAGGTAAAAAGTAGATAAATTGTAATGATTATAATCGTATTTATTTTTATTTTTTTAAAATTTGTGAGGAGGAGAGTAGGGGTGTTGTAAAAATTAGAGTAATGATTAGATGTAAAAGTATGTTAAGTATAATGATTAAAGCTAAAAAGACATGTATTTTTGACAAAATTATATAGGCTAAAAAGATATGTATTTTGAGACAGAGGTAATAATATTTTTTTTGGAAATATAATAATATTTTATACAAGTAACATGAAACATATTTTTTTTAAATGCACATTTTTTCATTTCCCACCTTTTATTTTGGATCAGCTGGTCAACCGAAAACCCAATGGGTTTGACCCAATTTTTTTTGGGCTAACCGAGCTCGTTTCAAAGCTCTTTGTTCGAAAACTTCGAATCATAATAGGGTCTAAGTTAAACAAAATACTTCATACAAATCATTGATGTATTTTGAAGGAAGAGAATCGATCCAAAACACCAAAAAACATAAACTGAAACTAAAGCAATAATAATGAAGGAAGATTACAATCAAACAAAATCAAAGCAAAAGCGTAAGTCGAGGTTTGTAGCGACGATTAGCCTCAACGAGGACACCAGCCACCAAGGTCAGAACCTAGAGGGTTTGGAAACCCATATATGAGAGACCATGAGCTTGAACGACGTCGTTGCTCAAGCTATCTAGAGAGACACAAGGCATCCGAGTGGGCTTAAAGCCCATGGATGGTTGAGATCAGTTTTGGGCCGGATTGACCCAAAACCAATACAATCAACCTTACAAATAAAACATCCAATGTTACACTTAGAATTACACAAGGTAGAGAGGGATGAGCCTAACATTGAAAGAGGTGGAAAGCTCTTAACTTTTGTTAAATCTTTACATGTCTATAACTTTCCATTCATGGTAGATTTAGACATATAATACATCAAAAAAAAAAAGATATTGATGAGAGCAAAAATATTTAGGCACCTAACACCTTGCATGTAACAAGGGGTCTTCGAACCAGTGTTTTAAAAAACACTAGGCGGATCCTAGGCGGTGAGGGGCCACCTAGTGCCTAGACGTGCCTAGGCGCCTGCCTAGCTTTAAGCGGAAGGGGGCCATCTAGCGCCTAGGCGGGCCCTTGACGAGATTTTTAGAACAGTGCTTCGAATCCTTAGGACCCATGTGATGACGTTGGAAGAGTCTCACATAGAAATATATGAACAAAAGCGAGCCTAGTATTCCTATTGTCAATTGGTTTTATGATTGAACCTCACCGCGATAATGTGTTGGTTTGCTAGCGCACGTTTGTACAACCATATTTATTTATGTGATGGGATACTAGCGCACGTATGCCTGTACACACGATTCTTAATCACGGGTCTCAACGGATTTCGATAGTGCCCGTCCTTGATATGAAAAGCCCTTACATGATCTATTGGTTCTTATGGGTTCAGATACGTTCGTGCATAGAATAGATCAACACTTTCACCAAAAAATAGAATAGATCAACACTTTATACATCGCAAGTTGTACAGCCGGTGTATAAAGTATGTTCATCATGTAGGGCTATTATTCGAGCCGAACGAGCCGAGTATTGGTTGTTCATATTCAGTTTATTTAGAATATGAAAGAGCTCGAGCCGAGCCTAAATTTTGAGTCGAGTTTAAAAATGTGCTCATATTCGGCTCGTTTAGGAAATGAACGAGCTCGAGCCGAGTTTTTTTCGAACTTTGGGCAATTCTACTGGCTCATTATACAATAACTTAAAGGAAATTTTAGAAATTTCATAAATTCGAGTTTAATTCGAACGAGCCGAGATTTGGACCGAGCTTATAAATGTGGTCATACTCGGCTCATTTAGAAAATGAACGAGCTCGAGTCGAGTTTTTATTGAGCGAGTACGAGTCGAATTCGAGCTACTCGTGTTCATTATAACACCCCTATCCTCATGACTGAGTTTTTAATATACTGGATCACTTATTGTTATATTTCTGATTGACAATATCGATCTGTCGTTTCCTTCATGCTTTAAAACACAAGAAATAGAGTGTTTTGGCGCCCCTAAACGCCATTGTCAATGGTAGATTATGTAAGACTCAAAGAATGTTGAAAAATGGTTTGAATTTGAACGTGCTTTCGATCCGTCAAAAACATCCAAAGGTGGTATTTGGCGCAAAGTCGCCCGAGGAGAGAGTCAGATAATAGGTAAAAAAAAGTGTGCTTTTTCCATGTCAAATGATCCAACTTTACAATTTTGGCAAATTTATTTGAAAGACCCAATAAATATTTAAAATATCACTTTTTAGTTTTTACAACCTTTATTTTGAGAAATTGCGGTTTAGGATAAGAATGAATTAAGAGATATTTTAATTTTTTTGTTTATTTTAAAAGTATATTTATACTTTATAGGGTTCATCCAGGTATATTATGAAAACAATTTATTTAAATATATTTGGATTCTTAATCAATGTCTTAAAAAAACACACACAAATTAGGCGAAAGAATCAAAAGATCATTTTTTTTTAATAAAAAAAAATTTGTATAATAGGCGAAAATTAGGCTGTATATCTAACGGGTAGCACATCATAGATCATACTTCCGGATAATTACAGAGAAAAAATTCATGGATTAATAAAAAATTCATGGATTTTAATCTATAAATTATAGGAAAGTCATTTTAGAAAATGACTCAAACAATTAAAATTTAAAAATCTATACTCTTAAAGCATAGATTTTAGTCTATGCTCTTAGAAAAGACTTTTCAATCTATAACTTCTCTATTTATAGATTTTAGTCTTTTCAATCTATAAAAATCTATGCTCTTGTCTTTGCTCTTAGAAAGTCTTTTAAAAATCTAGAAATTTTATAGCGTAAATTTCAATCTATAAATCCTAGAAAAGTCTTTTCTGATTTAGTATACGCTATTAGAGCATCATGAAAAAAAATCGATTTTAGTATTATTTATATGACATTAAATAGATTCATTAAGGGTTCGTTTGGTTGAATGCGGGAAGTACAATTCCCGGGAACTTACTTCCCATGAATTGAATTCCCGTGAAATGGACTTCCCATGAATTAAACAAAGTTGTTTGGTTGAATTTTGGTTTTTAGTGATATAAAGAGATAAATAAATAAATTCATGTTAAAAAATAGGGGAAGTTGAACTTACCTAGTCCCTCCTAGGTAAGTGAACTTCCTACGATTTGTAGGAATTGAAATTCCTGGGAAGTTGAATTCCTGTATCATTCTGTCAACCAAACACAGGAATATATCCTACTTCCTGGGTTTTTTAACTTCCTGTGTTTTTAATTGACTAACCAAACGAGGCCTAATACACAATTGATAAAACCACAAAAGAATGAATTGATAAAACCACAAAAAATGCATTGATAAAACTCTTGTCGACCAATGAAGATCTTCTACAACACTTTATGTAACACTAGGTGTAACACAAAATTAATTATGCTATAAATTTCTAATAAAAAAATTCTAAAAATTATATTTATGTTTTAAACACTTGTTAGTATATGTTTGTAAAAAAATTTGATGAAAAATTATGTATTTAAATTTTATATAAATCAAATACTACTTATTTTGCCATAAGATTTTCTAAAAATTATAAAACATGTATTTTCATCAAATTGTTTTACAAACATATACTAGCAAGTGTTTAAAACATAAATATAATTTTTGAAATTTTTTTTATTGCAAATTTATAACATAATTAATTTTGTGTTACACCTAGTGTCACACAAAGTGTAATAGAGGATCTTCATTGCTTGTCGGCTGGGTCAGGTACCCAAGATTTACCACCAAAGTTAATTGGGTTACCCGAGGTTTACCACCAAAGCTGGATAAACCCAAAAAAATTAGAATTTAGATCTAATCGGAATAATTATTGGTTCAAATGAAAGATAATAAAAGCGATGAATTAAGCGGTAAGGATGACATGTAATGACTCATAGGTCACGAGTTCGAATCTCCTTCTCCATATTGTAATGACTAAGTGTCTACCTCCGAAGCAAAAAAAAAAAAAGGTTCACTACTTTAATTCCTCACATAAATCCGGGAGTAGTTGCTTCACCTGCTTTTTTGCCTTTTTTTCCCCTTGATTTCTCAGATCATTGATCGATCTTAATTTGCCTTCTATTAATAGTTATTATACATTTAAGCAGGAATTGGATCCGGTAGAGTTGGTATATTAACTCCATGAGTGAAGTTGGGCAAATCTCAACCGTCAAAAAAATAACCGACGATTAGATTCAGCCCTCTCCTTCACCCCCACCACCACCCCCACCCAATTTTTTTTTTCCATTTTCTTAATTTTTTTTTATGAAGGTAAAATCCAACTCCACCCATGAATTTGATAGTTAAATTCATGGGATCCAACACCCTCACACCTTCTCACTTATATGGAATATAATTAATTAATTGAATTAATAAGGAAATAAACAAATTAATTAGCCACCTAAATATGGATCATTTAATTTGATCAGCTTAAGATCCTATGCCCCTAATTGAATTGTGTCCCCTCTCTCTTTGCAACCCTCGAAGTAAAAACACAAAAATAAAACAAATCAAAGAAACTAGTACTTTTCCCGTACCTTGTACGGGTGAATAATTTTATAGAAATTTACCGCTTTAGTTCTTTATCATACTATAAATATATTTCATTTCATTGAAATTGTTGTCATGATATCAATTGCATTTAAATAAAAAAGAAATTACATCTCTCAAATTGGAAACTTCTTCTTGATTGATGCCCTAAGAGTCTAAGACGCATTACACAATGCACACTTGTAATTAAAGGGTTGTGTGTCATCTTTATAATCGTTGATCTTTTTAGTTTCCCCTTTAGACTTTTCCTCATTTACAGGACTATAAAAATGAGAGCATAATCATCAACCAAACACTCCTAAGCTAAGGTTTGAGTAAGCAATCTTAATTTTTTTAATAAACAAATCACTACATATTAAATTACTTAGGAAAATAAAATGCCCCCGTTGTGCATAAATAGTCAAAAGAGAAGAGCAATAAACATTGCATGCACATAGCCAATAGAGAATACATTTACACATATCAAACACCAAATGCCTCCTTTTTAGGCCTTTCGGGCTAGCTAGTAACCTTACCAATAATATATATGTTATGTTACAAACATGGTTGTTTTGCAAGATCTTGGTTTATCCTTGGTTGACTCCTCTACTTAATTCGCAGGTCATCAACTCTCTATCTTTCGAACCCACCTCGCCGAGCTTAACGCCCTTTAGACTTTTTTACAAATCAATCATTACATTATGGATGTCACTCAAAAAGAAAAAAAAAGAAAGGGTAGTCATCAATCAGCAAATGAATCAGCTTTATGGAATGTCCATCATCCACAACTTGATAAAAGCTTATGTTTTTTTTTACTAAATATATGTGGTTGTTAGGACCCAAAGGTCTGATAGGAGGGTGAGCTATGGAGCTCGGTAATGGAAGAATTAGAATAAGGAGGAAGAGAATGAGAGTTCAAAGAGAAGAGAGGAAGAAGATAGGAGTGTTTTGTAATTCATTCATAATCATTATCGGTGCAACCGAGAGGCTCTTATAAGCCTTGTATAGGCTTAGCCCCGTATACAATGGATCTTAGCTCACTTATCTCTAACCCAATCCATACACATATGTCCTAACAAAACTCCCTCTCTCGTAAAGTTTTGTCTACAAAGCTTTGTTTACAATTTAAAAAAAAAAATACTACAAACTCAAAATAAAATCAGTTTGACAATGTCTTCCATCCTTACTTAACTGTTGGAAGAAGGCAAGTTGACCCTTACTTAAGTCTTCATGTCCTGCTTCATCAATTCACCCTTACTTAACTGTTGAAAGAAGGCAAGTTGACCCAATTTCCATAATTGTTTGCTAGCCTTTGTCGTTATCCATTCTCCTAAAATAGTTAGCCTGACAATGTCTCTAGTTGTACAAGCTTGCAGTATCACGTCCAACCGTACGAGAGCCATTTAGCTTGAGCAAAATCGGCAACAATTATCCAATATCACAAGCCAATTGGCGGTGATGAATTGGTAAACCCTTGACTATTTTGCCCCAAGTTATCCTACCTTATATGAAAATGCTCCAATATCACAAACAAAATCCATTAATACTTCCCAATACCAACATCTGTTCAATAACTGCTCTTGTAAACTTGCCCTAATCTCTTGAAGTATCACTTCCTGTCACTTTCTTTTTTATAATGAAAATCAACGACAACAACTATAGAAAACATTTCCCATGACAACTTAGCTAGGCAACTATATATAAAAAATTAGACCATCTTCATGACAACGTCAAGCATTTTAGGCAATAAAAATCAGTATGAAGACCTGAGGTTGCTTCCCTCATCTTTCCAACAAAGTGAATCCAAGAATTGAAGATTGTCATCATATTATTTCCGATGAAATATTAGTTGAAACCTTCCTAACTCTCAACAAAACCATAACATCAACATTAACAACTTTTATTTATAGCTCCTGACCTCCTGCATCAAAGACAAAATTCCTTACTAAAATCAATTGTCCATCAATAGTTTGACAGTCAGCACCACAATCAATGAACTAATTCCAACCCAGCATTCCACATGGATCAAACATCCATGTTTCAACCCTTTCCATGTATGCACCCATGAGTTTAAGAGCACCATAAAATTCAACATGTTGCCTATCATATTACTTAAACCCGTTACATATTACTAAAACTAATTGTTTTGAATGCAGATTGGTTCATATGGGTGCAGTGAAATATATCATGGTTGTAAAAAAATCCTGACACATAACTTTAATTTTTCACCCTGAAAAATGACAACAACTTGTCAAAAGCTGATGATTTTTATTAAATTTATGTGGTAAACAACATACAATGGTCAAAGTTGCAGACCACAAACACACCCCTAACATATTACTTAAATTAATTGATTGAAATGCAGGTTGTTTCATAGGGGTACAATGAAATATTTCATGGCTGTGAAACAATCATAACATGAACCTTTAATTTTTCATTGTGAAAAATGATCTAGTCTTGACAAAAGTTGATTTTTTTTTATTAAATATATGTGGTGAAAAACATAATAAATCATATGATGCCAACCAAGCTCGATTTCGAGTTCCTAGCCATTTCAAATTAGTTTTATAGCATTCATCAGAAAAAATCCACAAAACTAACTTTGAATGACTTGAAACTTGAAATCATGCATAAAACTCGTCTAATATTCTTATTGTCAAGAGATTGAGATAGGTTTGAAGCTGATAATGTACTTATGTACTCAGTAGATATATATATATATATATATATATATATATATATATATATATATATATATATATATATATATATATATATATATATATATATATATATATATATGAATGAATTCATCAAGCGAACAAAGATGAAGATAGAAGAAACATTCAATATACCTTACCATCTCCGGATGATCTTCACTTCCAAGCATCAAAAGAAAAGCAATTATAAAATAGAAGGACATGAACTCTTTTGAACATGCGAATAGCTTCATTTCCAAAATATCATTATGCCAAGTTTATCATTATTACTGATACATACTAAAAGCCAAAATTTCATTTATAGAAAAAAACAATTTCAACCAAATGAGACCTCATATTATCATGAAATGAAATTGTATCCTCACCTCTACCGGAATCGCAATGAGGGTCATGGAGATTGCACCTCAGACTTGTCTACAATATCATTATTTGGATACCAAAAATCCATAAAAGGATAAGTGAATTGGTGATATTATGTAGACATCGAAAGATGGGTAAAATGAGAACATGAGCAAAAAACTTACTTGTTGCCAAAAATTATCTTTGCCCGACTTACTTTTTTGACATATTTTCTAGAAATGACAAATGAAAACAAAAGTTGCCCTCATCTAGGATTTCTAATATAAGTCATGCATCAAAATAGAGAAAATATAAGCAATACCTTAAAATATAAATTAGAATTGTTAGAAATATTGAACTCACAAATAACTTATACTCCAGGGCTGCTAGAAATTTAAGACCTACATCAAAATAGAGAAATTCATGGAGTATGATCAAGGCCTTACATATAATATATCTTTGAATAAAGTTTGGCAATTCAGGCTCCATGCAAAATATAAGCTAATATAAATTTCAGTGTAATTAAATATTCCGAACAACCACAAGAGATCAGGGATAAGTCTAGGATAATCGCATTTTTGACATTAGTAACCCCCTAAAATAGTAACCCCTAAAATTTGATGAAATCAACACAAAAGAACAATACCCATCGGATTCGCAACTAATTGGACACCATTAATTCACAAACCGCCTTAATTGATCTGATCAGAACTACGACTTGATTACTCTAGGGGATTCATTGTAAAGAAATCACTAATATGAGAAAACGTTATAGGCTCAAATCCAAAATAACCCTATTTTTCAACCCAATCAAACACCAAACTTTAGCTCTATCGATGGTTTAGGAATCTAGCTATGAGCGTAATTTCTTATTTTGTGAAAAGATGGACATGTGGCTCAATTTTTACTGAAGACATCGCTTCTAAATTAATAAGTATTATGGGTGGATTAACTTCATTTTTATTCAATATTCAAAACTGCATTTCATGGCCATGAAATATTTCAAACCGTTGTTGTGAAACCCGTTGGAGTAAAATTATAGATTCATTTTTGTGATGGTTTTAAGGTGTTGCGTGTTACCATGGAGTCCAAATATTCCAAAGTTAACCTCCATTTGATGATTTTTTTTCAGATGTTTATATAACCAACTTCATTTTTATTCAATATTCAAAACTGATGGAGAAAACAAATTGAATTTGATTTCTCCATCAAATTGAAGGTTGTAAAACAAAAAATTAAATAGTGACACAACATAGAAAGTAAAAGAAATGGGAATTGGATTTGCATAAATAACCTAATTGAGAAAGAATAATCAACCCAAAGTATATATAAATGAATTGAATTTGCATATACGCAGATTTTCCACACAAAGCACATGATAAGTCACTGAGATCTTTGAGTCTATACCAGATTCATTAATCATTCGTTTTAAAATCTTTACCTCAACATCCATGCAGATTGACCTATTTGCTAAAGGATTAGATATTTGCTTCTCTATAGTACATTCACAACACTTGAGAATGTTGTTATAAGAACAGGAGGTACAAATCTGATCAACTCTAAACAGCGGGTTCCAAAGCACAAGAACAGGAGGTTCCAAAGCACAAGGAAGCTTACCGTGTTTACCGATGCAATTAACTCTGCTTGAGACTGGAATCACCCCACCATCTCCATTAGATCAAGAATCCTTTGAATTGTGTGATTGATCTGAATAACATAAACCTTGTATTGAAAAAGAAGCCTTTTGGGTGCCAGCAACCAGTTTTACTGCTAACAATTTGTAGAGGTGTTATGGTGCCTGAAGAAATTGTAGCTCATAGAGAATGCTTAAAGGGAAAAAAATGTGACAAATATATCATAGTGAACAACTACTAAATATCAAGAAACAATTGCAATAAAAATGAAATGTTAGATGACAATACTTGTATAATTATACATTCATTCAGTTTAAACCAGATAAGTTACAAAGATTAAATCTAGAATTTTTACCTAGAGCTGCTCTAAAGAACCAGCCATCCATCACGGATTCACGATGCATGACTCCTCTATAATATACATCTTCACCCTTTTTTTAATATTATTAAAGAAGAAAAGTTTGAAGTTAAAAATATGCTCGCAAAGTGGTTAGGGGGAATAAAGCTTCCTAAATCCAGAAGCTAACCTCCTTCTACGTAGGCAATTGGCAAGCTCTGCTCTAAAAATCAAAATAATGGCTATGTGAACTCCTCAAATGGTGCCTGCTCAAAATTTTACAATGAAAATGCATTCAGGATGATAAATCTTGGTGATTGACTGATTGCATATCTATCAACAAAGGTCTCCATCATTCTAAACGGGCTCTCATGACATCCCTTATAAAATAAGATGAACAAAATCAAAAGAAAATCAGTCTACATAGTAGGGTTAATGAACTCGTTTATGATAGCGGATCATTAACACCACAACCCCTTCAATTAATCCATTCAAACAAAAGTTCTCAACCTAACGAACATAGACAATCACCAAGAAAACAAAAAACCCTAAAATTGAACTAAATTTTTGCTTTAACATAATCGACTCAAGAACCAAAAATAAAGAAACCTCAATTACAAAACCTAATTGTCAAGAATAAAGTCTCAAACTTTAAATTGAAAGGAAAAATTCAGCATCTAAGTATCTAAACATCTAGGAAAAATTCAGTACCTAAGCAAAGGAAAGCGAGATAAGACTCATCAGATTCATGGGTT
Source organism: Persicaria tinctoria (assembly GCA_037127255.1). Taxonomy (NCBI): domain Eukaryota; kingdom Viridiplantae; phylum Streptophyta; class Magnoliopsida; order Caryophyllales; family Polygonaceae; genus Persicaria; species Persicaria tinctoria. Next base: position 4,305,251 of record JBANSL010000014.1, read on the forward strand.
TGTGTTCCTCCCACAAGCATAAAAATTGATCCCATCAACTGTTAATTGGCACACTAATAACTTTAAATAACAAAAATTTGGCATTTTATCGAACACCTTGCAGGCAAAATAAAACGAACATGATTCCAATTCCAAACATGCCTAACTTGACATTCCAAACATGAGACCAACCATGTAAGAACTTGCCAATCATCTTCCACCTTGATCAACCTCTATTGCTTATATCGAAGATCGGGAACCTCTGTGAGGGCTCATCGATAGGCAAAAAACTCTCTTTTTTGAGCAATAAAAAACTATCTCTGAATGAACCACCAACCACATCACCCAATTTCCTCTCCACCCACACCTGACCCCTCAACCCGTGCGATTTGGTTCGTAAATGCAAAGGACGAAGAGGAGGAAGAAAGGTTAGCTCAGTTACCGAAGGAAGAAGTCGGCCACCACAAGCGTCTGATCTGAAAACATGAATCAAAAACAAAACTGCAACCCTCGATCTATCAAACAAAGGCGTCTCTAAGGGATGGAGAATCGAAACAATTGAAAGCAAGTGCGGAATTGAGCTCACCGTGTACCTTGTCCTGGATGCTCAATCGGAAACCAAAACATCGACGGTGATCTCTACCTTGTCGGATCTGCTCGATCCCGTTCCTGAGTTGCAAAGGGAAACACAAAGATCGTGAGAGAGACGGCCAAAGAGATCCGAAAGAACAGAAAAAAAAAATAAAAAATAAGAAAATCTAGAGCTCCATTGGATAGGCTATCTATCCTCTAAAGCACTCATAAGATATAGGAGGATAATTGAAAGGGAAGAGAAGAGAAGTAGAGAACGTGGGCAAGGAAAGAGTTAAATTTTTTCAGCGGTTGAAGGAGAGAACGTGGGGAGAAATTGCAAATTAGGGTTTCTTAGTTTGCTCAGGGAAGGACACGTGGTGCATTTTTTTACAAAGACTCTGCTTCTAATTTAATAAGTATAAGGGTGGGATTAGATTAAAATAGAAGTTGAAATTTTTGTGAGATGCGATAGAATCATAGAACAGTTAAACCACCTTCAACCGCTTCTCTAAAATTTATTCAAAATGAGAAAACAATACATATTGTTCAAATTATTTTTGCTTCAAATTCAACAATTTTCTCTTTTCGAAGACTGGGAGAATCGTGTAGATTTGAGAAAACTTCTCTGTTTTATCCGTTACTTTCATATTTTAGATACTGAGATGGAGAGCCCGTTGAACAAAAAATGCATTAAAATTATCTAACAACTATAAAATCCATAATGAAGAATTTGTTGGAAATGCTCTTAGATCCAAATTATTCACTCACTGGCCACAGTAGTTGTCAATCCTTTGACCTACTGCCCTACTGGTAAGAAGCAAAGCAAACCTGGGCGGATGCAGGAATCGAACCCGGTACCTCTTGTAAGTTTCAATTAGGGTTGTAAAACGGACTGACGTATAGAAACAACTTATCAATGAAATAACTATGTACTCTATAAGAAATCAGTAACCCTTATAAGTTTCATATACCTTTATACAGAACAAAATGATCAAAGATTATACAACTAAAGGTTCAAATTTTCCTCCATTTTCGCTTGTTTGCCAAACCAAATTAACCCTCCTAAAGATGGCAAGTTCAAAGGATTATAGCTCGACTGCATTCATGACAGCATACATGGTTCTTCAAGGATCAAGAAACACCGCAGAAGCGGCAGAACTAAGATTGATTCAACTAAGAACTAACATTGCAAAGAAAGCAAAAAAACTTACTACAGACATTAATTATTTATCTTTCATGTAACATGTAGTGAGATCAAATAAACAAATTAAATGGTCCGCATGGGCTTAGCTCAACTGGTCACAGGGGTGGCATTTAGAGCAAGGACCAAGAATCGAGTCTTACCAGCGACAGAGTAGGAGCAACCTCTCAAATAGGGGGCTCCTTGTGCGCAGTGAGCACTGGTCCCAGACCCTTATTATCGGTCGAGTCACCCTGATTTACTTCCTCTCACAATTTCGATCGGACCGGAGGGTGAGGGGCGCCCGGGGTGAGCGATTTTACCTTTTGGAGCAAATAAACAAATTAAATGAAATCAATAGAACTAACTAACTAAACCCTTTGCTCAAAAAAAAAAAAAAAAAACTAAACCCTAACCCTAACCCTAATGTCATTCCTCTTCCCCTTCAAAGTCTTCATCGATGTCGATCTTAGCGAAAACACACCATTTCTTGTCCTTACAAAGCCTCATGAGAAAGAACCACATTATCCCACCGGCGGTGAGAGCCCCACTCACCATGAACACAACCTTCTTAGCAATCACCATGATGAAGACCAAGAAAGCCGACGGAACCAAGCACATGACAACCAGCCCAGGCAGGCCCATTGGCACCCGATACGGCCTCCTCAAGGTAGGCTTCTTCTTCCTCAGCCACAGGAACGCCGCGAACTCCAGCAGCATCCCCAAGCTGTATAGGAAATTCACCGAGGAAATGATGTTCTCGAAGTCCATGTGTGAGGCCGCGAAAGAGATCAAGCATGTCACCACGATCCCAACCCACGGCGTGTTGAACCACTTAGACCTCGCCGCGCAAAACCTAGGGAGGAACCCGATGTCCGCCATCCCGAGAACCTGGTAGGTGCAGTAGCTCATCTGAGCTTCGAATAGTCCTGCTGTGGACAACACTGCCGCCATTTCAATCCAGATCTTGAGCCACTTTCCGACAACCATCTGGCCTGCATCGGCCATGAATCCGGCCTCCCACAGCGACTGGTCCACTGAGACTGATCCCGTCACCGCCATTAGAGGCAGCAGGTAAGCTAAGCAGGTGAAGATCACAGCGATCAGTAGCCCTATCGGAAAGGTCTTCCGAGGATTTTCGACTTCGCCGGCCAATGTGCTGACATTATCCCAGAAATTGAGGTTCCAGAAGAGGGTATTGAAGAACAAGTTCCAATCTTTTTTGACCCCCTTTTGGCCGAGGCTCAACCACCGCTTGGGATGAATCTGAGGGATCGCAACGAGAGACATGATGATGAATGGCATCAAGGAGACGAGCCCTAGGGCGACGGCCGCCCAGCCGACGATCGTGAGGCCGGTGTAGTTGAGGAAGGATAGGAACAATGTGGAGACGATCATCGCGAGGTTGCGGGGGAGGCCGGATTCGAAGATCGGGAAGAGGCGCTTCAGGTAATCGACGGCGAGGACGGGGTAGGTGGCGATGTTGACGACGCCGCTGAGGAATTTCCAGGTGCCGAGGAGGGATCCCCAAAAGGGGCCGAACGCGCGATCGGCCCAGATGACGAAGCCGCCGTCGCCGGGGTAGGCGGTGGAGAGCTCGGCGGTGATGAGCGCCTCAGGGACGCTCCAGATGAAGGGGAAAATCAGGAACCCTAGGATCCCTAGGAGGGGCCCGCCGGCCTTCACGGCCGGCTCTTCGCCGAAGGGGCCGCCGGCGACCTCGAAGTAGATGAGGAAGACGAGTGGGATGAGGGTGAGTTTTTTGCGGGAGGAGGATGGTGGTGCGGTGGTGATCGGGAGCTCTTGGGGCCTGTTGGCGGATTGGTCGGCGGAGGCGGTGGGTTGGGCGTCGCCGGAGTCGGCCTGTAACTCACCCATACTGTGAATTGGATGAGATTTTTAGGGATGGATTTGGGAGAAACGGTTGTTGAACGATGACGAGGGAGAGCGATCACCCTGGCCTAATCTACCGTTATAGCTATTGAAATAGTCCACCTGTCAAAAAAATGGAAAAAATATCATTTTTTTTTCTTTCTATCAACTTTTTTTTTTTTTATTATAAAGTGAGGATTTACCGAGGGTAATATTGTATCACCACCCAAGAGCGTCGTGTGGAACGAGAGTACGAAGCTCTGAATTGGTACTTCAAGAAGAAACGTCGGTGCCCAAGTCCAAGTGCGCCATATGATCTGCTTTCATGTTGGTTTCTCTGAATATGTGGGAAACGGAAGCCACCTCGAAGGAACGGAGGAGAAGGGAGTCCGAGATCAGTGTTTCGATCTCCCACTATCCTAGGGACCCATGTCTTTGATAGCGATAACGGTTAGGCAATAACCTTCCACTTCAAGTCTTCTGTTCCATCAACCTTTTTAAATCCGTTTAACGATTTTTCTATGACATGGGTCCATATGATAATAGCACAAATTTGAAAATATTTTTTAAAATTTAATTGTTTAATTTTTTGAATTATATATCCAGTGTCGCTTATTTTTTTGGTAGAGATTCTTTATTAATTTAAGGTCCTATCCTATACTCTAAGGGCATAGGACAGAAATACCGTTTTTTTTAAAACTGCTTTCATGCTAGCTTATTTATTTATTTATTTATTATTTTGACAAGGAAAGCAAGGAAGATTTGGAGATCTATACAATATGAAAAGCATGGAGAGAAAAGCTATCATACTTGTCTCGTTGCCAAGGAGCAGAAAAGCAAAAATTCATACTCCGAAAACTGTCTCATGCCCTTCAATTTGAATCTTACGATGTTCCTCCAACTAAACAAGAGATCTTCGAAAACCATAAACAATAAAAAATCAATTATTTTAAATAGTGGAAATTAGATGAATATTTCATAATTTATAATTTACTAACATAAACAAGCATGGAGGCATTGATATGCAAAATTGTCTCATGCCCTTCAATTTGATCGTTTCGTGCATTCTTTGAATGACAACTCCCTCTTCTCCAAGAAGGAAGATACTTCTATGACTTTCATTGCCGTTTGTGTTGATGATATCCTGCACACCGGAAATGATTTCGCAATTCCTTGATTCCGAATTTAAGATCAATGACCTTGGTTTCCTTGGTTGATTCCTTGGCATTAAGTTGGTTTTCATGGAGATATCTTTATCATAGGAGTTTCATACCGGAGACAATTTCTTATTTCCACTGTTTGGATTCTCCTTCGGTTAGTCCTTTAGAGCTTCACACCACCAGAGATTTTGATATATATAATAAGTTTTAATCCGATATCCAAGTAAAAATTAAGAATCACTTTAATCTTATTTTGATAACCTACAATGCTTCTATATTTTATTTAGAATGACATTCATATACTATAGTTTATCTCAAGAGTTTCGAAATAAAAGGTTATATTACTCGTTTCGACAATTATGTAAGAAGTTATAGAAGTTCAAATAAGGGAAAATACCATATTTTCTACTTTGTAAGATATCGGTGATGCATGTTTGTAAGACGATGATCAGGAATTCACAAAAGCCTTTAACTTGGCATATCATCTCATTGAGTTGTTTTTAGTGTTATTGGTAGCAACAACTACCGTGAAAATAACTTTCTCTTCTATGGGTATATAAGAACATATTTGAGCAAAAAGATGAAATTTGGTCTGCGTTGTAAAAAAAGATGGTTTCAAGTGCATTGATAATGAAGTTATTCTTCAACATTTTCAGAGTATTAAAACCCGTAAAATGGATTTACTCGTCATTGAGTTCAATTATTTCATTATATAACTCTAATCAGCAATGAACAACGTACACTTTGTACTATTGAACTCTTTTATTTTTATTTTTATCACTATTTTGTAGTATTGAAAACGTTGTGTGATGTATGAGTTTGTGTTATTTATTGTCATTTGTCATCAGTGTGCCCCACCCTTATCGGGCTCTGGCTTCGCCAGCTGATTGAGTCAATATGTTACTTGTTACAATCCTAACATGTAATAATATATAACCATATATAAAATTTTTGAACTTGCATAACTTCTTACCTTATTATCGAAAAGAGTAATATACCCTCTCGTTTCGAAACTTTCGATAAAAAATATAGTATATGAACCTCAATTTAAGTAAAATATAAAAGTATTATAGTTATTGAAATAAAATTGAAGTTATTAATATAGCATCATTTTTCGAAATTTTATAAATTTTTACTCGGATATCGAATTAAAGTTTATTATATATCAAAACGAAGTTATTGACGAAAAGAGTACACATAGGTAGTTCTTCAGATAAAAGAGAGGCATGTGATCTCCCAATGTGTTGTTTCTCCTGTTTAGTGACAACTTCTGATATCTTTGCGTTTCTTCTTCGGCTACCCATTGGTGCTATATGTTATGTTTTGTATAATCCTTGTAATATGTTAAACTTGAGACATTGGTTTATTTGGTTTTGTATGATGCACTAGCACTAAGGCAGGTTCACTTGTGGCTCAACACAACCAAGCCATTGCCATGGTCAAGGAAAAGCTCATTGGACCCATGGCTTGACCATGATAGACTCCAATGGCTAGCCTTGGCTCATAAGGTGAAGCTTGGTTATGTTTTGATGCCTTAGTGTTGGTTTGCCTCTTCCGGTTATTTGAGTTGTTGGCAGTGTGAGTTAGAAGGTTTGGGCTCTGCCCAAACCTCGGCCCACCTCACTCTGTCCCTCACTTAGCCGTTGTAACTCTAATCCTATATAAACCCTCTCTAAGCTCCCAAGCGGAACTATAGCATCGCTCTCCTCCTCTCAGGTAAGCCAAGGGGTCTCTGGGTTAGGGTTTGGGAGAAGAACTAGGGTTTGGCTTGTGGAAGCCTCCCGACGCCGACGATTCTCTGCATTGGTTATCTTCTGGGTTGATGCTACCTCAGTACCTGCTTGATTGACAAGGCTTGATTGACAAGAAAGAAGCTGAATGGAGGGTTCTGGTTGGAGAAATCTCCCCTGAGATTTCTCGGTGTCTTGCACGGACGATCTCTAACCCTATTCCTCGTTTATCTTCTTTGTCCTTGTTTAGCTAGAATCGTGGCTTTGTGTTGGTGCATCTAAAACCTCTGTAACATGTTTATGAACCTTTTGATGCTTAGTGGATTGGGTGGACCTCCCCTCCTGAGGTTACGCGGATGTAGGGAAACCGAACCGCGTAAACAAAGTCTTATGTCTTTCGTTCTTGCATGTTTTTGTTTTTGCTTAAACCCTAGGTCGAACACTATATGGTGACCACTTCTACTGATTGAGTGATTGACGCTTAGAGCCATTAATGAGCTTCAAGATGAACAAAAATCTATCGGTTGGTAACCATATACCATCTACCCACTAATCATTTTTCTTATTAACACTGTAGTAATGTGAGAGAGTGTGAAAAGACAGGAAACGATGTTAGAGGGTTCCAGTTTCCATTATTTGATTGACTTGTTCTCGTCAACATTTTGTAAGCGTCTGAAAGCCCATTCAACTTTTGATTTGGTCCACACTGAATCTTTCCCCTTCCACCATACGCGTTTTATTCACTCCCTTATATGTAAAACCACCAGATTTTAGCTTCAATTATCTCTCTAATGTGACCATGAAACCATGGTTGATGTTAATCAACTACGTACCTTTGTCCTTCTAATAGTAGCTCTATTCTTCCTCTGCGGGTCTGCTTCTTCTGTATCGAGTGTTGCAATCTCTCCCACTTTAGACGGCAAAAGGGTCGTTGTCTGCGCGCTCACCCTGCAGTCACGCCTCAATTGCTCCACTCTTCCCCGCGGATCAGCCCCAATTCAAATACGCAGCGGGAGGACGACTTACTCTGGAGTCGTCGGAGGTCGAGGCTTTGTATGCGCTCTGCGATCGCCCCCAGGTGATCCGTCGGTTTCGATAATGGGCTGCTGGAGATTCTCGGGGGCGTCTTCTTCAGCTCCTGAATTCAAGAGGATCTACCATGGCCGTGCTCTCAGCGACCTCAGCGCGGGAAGCTCCCATGTGTGCGGCATCGGGAAGCAATCCAAGCTGATCCAATGCTGGCAATGGAAGGGGGTTCGGTCCCCTTTCGTCGCCCTGCAGCAGCCCACGTTCTCCGATGTCTCGGTTGGGGATGAGTTCGTATGCGGCCTGACTCAATCGGGGAACATTCTTTGCAATGAGGCCAATGTAAAACGACCGGGTGGGACTTACCAGAGCCTCGAAGCCGGTCCCAACTACGCCTGTGCAATAACCGCTTACCGCAACCAGCTCAGCTGCTGGGGGAGCACGGCACCAGCACCAGTTCCTCGAGATGACGAGTTCACATCACTAGCCTTGGGGGACAACCGGGCGTGCGCCTTGCGCCGCAACCAAAGCGTTGCGTGCTGGGGGGCGCAGAGCTTGAGCGTGCCAGCCACTGATGCTAGATTCCTTGCAATCGAGGCAAGGGGCAGCGTGTTCTGCGGCGTCATGGTTTCGAACTTGTCCCTGCTTTGCTGGGGAAGTGAAACTGAAACTTCCCTCGTTTTCGATAGCGTGTTGCCCGGCGCGTGCTCGAGCAGCGATTCGTGCCAATGCGGAACTCTGCCGCTGCTTCCCAATCCCTGTGGATCAGGAAGGTCTGTCTGCCAGAGTTGCCCTCCATTTGCCACAGGAGCATCGCCGCCAGCAGCTGCACCGCAATCCGAAACCAGATCAACCAACGGGAGTCACCCCTGGAGCGCTAAGATGGTTGCTTTCCTAGTGGTAGGGATTGTAGGCTGCGTTTCGCTAGCAGCGTCTGTGGTGTTTTGGTACCTGGGGATCAGGCGAGGCCATAGCGGAAGTAGCAGGGTTCATGATTCGGGGCGTCTTGATGATGAGGTAGAGGCAGAGGCGGAGGCAGGGGCAAGGAACTCGGAAGTTGGCGACCTTGAAGCAGGGGAGAGGAGACGCCGAACCCCTACTATCCAGAAGAGGTTAAGCCACAAAGTAAGCATGGGAAGCATAGAAGAGTTCCCTCTGCAAGTGCTCCTACAAGCCACAAACAATTTCTCCCCAGACCTCTTGATTGGCAATGGCAGCTATGGTTCGGTATACAGAGCAGAGCTCGAGGATGGGCGGAGGATAGCCATAAAACGAGCTGAGGCCTCACTCGTTGGTGGTGGAACGACAAGGAAGAATGTGGAAACGGACACTGCTTTCTTAGCAGAGCTCGGATTCCTCTCCAAGCTGAACCACAAGAACCTGGTTCGGCTTCTGGGATTCTACGAAGACAACAAGGAGCGCGTCCTTGTTTACGAGTACATGAGCAATGGCACCCTCCATGACCACCTTCATAAGCTCAACAACGAGGCATCGCCTCTGGCAACATGGCCAGGAAGGCTTAAGGTGGCCCTGGATGCGGCTAGAGGAATAGAGTACCTCCATGTGTATGCTGTCCCCCCAGTGATCCACCGTGATATCAAGCCATCGAACATACTTCTCGATGACATTTGGACAGCCAAGGTCTCCGACTTTGGCTTGTCCCTGATGGGTCCTACTGAGGAGGAAGCACACCTCTCCCTTCTGGCAGCGGGCACTCTCGGTTACATAGACCCGGAGTACTACAGGCGCCACCAGCTAACGACAAAGAGCGACATCTACAGCTTTGGAGTGGTCCTTCTCGAGCTGCTAACAGGATTGAAGGCAATCCACCTAAACGAGAATGGATTGCCCAGAAATGTTGTCGACTTTGTGATTCCGTACATAGATAGAGATGAAATCCATAGGGTCCTTGATCGGAAAATGCCACCTCCAACTCCAATTGAGATAGAGGCATTGGCTCGAGTAGGGTACTTAGCAGCTGACTGTGTCAGTCAACGGAGCAGAGATCGGCCTTCAGTGACCGATATTGTAAGTGACTTGGACGGAGCTTGGAGGGTCGCTGCCTGTGCTCTTCCTACATTTTTTTCATCTTCAGTAAACTCTTCAGAAGCTGCAGATTGATTTTCATTTTTTAATATTCTTGTAGGCTGATTTGTACAGTGTAAAAGTACCGTTTTCGATCATGTTGTTTTCATATATGAGATTGATTCAATTCAAAGAGATATATCAAATGAAGGTGAAACAAACACTATCAACTATGAAACACAGTATTGACAAGTAAACACTGAATCTATTATCTATACAAGAGGAAGCATAAAGGAGGGATTTACTCACCAGTTACGAGTACAATCACTCACTCCATTTTTCCAGTTTTGTAACCTCTGCTATATGCCTATATATCTTCTTCTCCTTTGAAGGTTGCATCAATCTGCCTCCTTCAGTCCAATTGATAGAGGTTTGAAGGCAGCCAATACGACAGCGAGTTTGCAAGCAAGAAACCCTATCATCCCAACCATAATCTCTTTTGGAGCAACTTCTATGGAGCTACTCTTTGCCAAGAGGAGGGCAAAGCCAAAAGCAAACGCCGTGATCAGCAATGGACCCTTCAATCCACCAAAGGCTCTGCTGATTCCGTTTTCCTCACTCGTTGGAGTTGTATTAGGAGCAGGAAGCCCATCAACTGATCTCTGCAACAGCAGCAGATACAAGAAGCCGCCCATTCCTCCTGTTAGGAAGGCAAGAGCTGAATTCTCACCAGCCGTGAGGGATGCAACAGATGTACCAGCAAATACGAGCATAGTGTCATACAGCAACAGCGACAACTTAAGGTCTGCATATTCTCGCATGCTCTCTTCGTTTGTCATCACCTTCTCTCCAAGAAATGTCGATCTTGTAACATCCTCATTTAGTAACTGGGAAATGTTAATGCCAGAATATTCGGTAACTTTGTTGGGTCTAAGTTCGATCATAGAGACGTCACCTCCTTCTCCCAGCAACATGTCCTCAGCTTCAAAATCATACCTCACACTTGTATATTTACTATCATTCCCGATAGATTCTCCTGACTGAAGCATAGAGCGATTTATGACGGTCAAGTTTGCACCCCCAAGCCTCCATCTACCTGAGCTTCAAGTGGAATGAAGATTTAGGTGTGAGCAAACAACATAGCTTTATAAATAAAAGAAGAATTATGCAGATAAAAAAAGAATGATCATGGTTCATCATCTCATCTATGATAGCTCCATATTTCTCGAGGTCGCAACCACTCTCTTGAGAAGGGAGGGGTACCAACTACCAAGGGCACATCTGTAAGACAAAAATTTCCTACAGAAACATTTTTGAGGTCTCGCCCTATCAATTCCTGTTTCTCTTGAAAAGGGGGAAGTACCAATTACCAAAGATGGAAGTTGTAAGACATGTATAAACTTGAGCACCTAAGCGAGCAAAGGGGGCTTGACATCCTAGACCCTGGTGTATAATGTCATTTCCTATGAAAAAATATTTTCGAGTAATAAGAGGAAATCTTCAGCTAGATGATGTCCTCTTCCTAACAAGTTAACAAGTCAACGGCTGCAACTTAAATGGAAACTTCACCAATGAATCCTATATGTACAGACGATTCGTCTGCGTTCCAAACTTGTATGATTATGGTGTTAGAAGCCCTAGTCATGGCACAAAGATAATCAATTCTTGAAACCCTTTTAAGGTATATGCAGGAGATACCAACCTGACTCGAGGCTGATCCATACTGCTTCGATATTCCCAAGTTTAGGCCCTTGGAATATAAACTCATCCACTGAACTTCTCTTGAAATGGAGCACATCAGCAGCAGCAGCAGCCTCTGATTCTCGAAGATGTTCCTCCGCTGAAGACTCTGAACTGGCAGGAATCCTCTGTAATATCGACTCACCAGTTTCACTGATAATGCAAACAAGTATTCCCGCACTCATGTAAGTCAGCTCAGAGCCAAAGGCGGGGCTTGTTCTTAGCAGGATCCTATACAGGGACTGATACTCAGCCTCTACACTAGATTTAATCAGTTCATCCGACGAAGAATTCGTACAAACCTTCACTTGAGTAGCCGGAACGAGTCTCAAAGGCTTTGCATAGTCCTGAAAATCTAAGCAGAAGATTTTCTATAAGCAACATGCGCCCTCAAACTTGATGCAATTGTGAAGCATAGGTTACTAAATACCAATACAGATTAAAAAAATGCATCATTACTCAAAATATTTAGATTGATCACTCTCAATCAAATTTTTTGAATAGAATCGGCCTAATAATCGTTAGATACGGTGAATTAGTGTTAAAGCAACAAAAACTAAACTGAAACCATGAAAAGGACGCAATTAATAACAAGTATTTATGCCAATCTATTTTCTGAAAACCTAAAACCATGAAAAGGAAAATTGATTTCTCAACTGACCTGCACAAATTGAAGAATACAGTGAACGAAAGGAAGTAAGAAGACAGAAAAAAAAATGAAAAGCAAGTCTACCTTGAAAATCCGATTTCTTAGAAGAAACGAGGAAGCGGTGAGGGTGGGGTTGGGCGCCAAATCGGGTAGCTAGAGGGCTGTGGAAGGGGACGGCGATTTCAGGTAAATACGGGGGAATTGAATGCCTCAAGCAGAACGACTCCATTTCATCAAGTTAGGGATTGTAGCAGAAATCAAAACCCTAAGCACTGAAACCAGGAATCACCGAGAAGACGACAATGGAAATGGACACCAAAACGGAGGAGGAGAGGCGCGGAGGTTGGGAGATTTTTCTTTGTTTTCTCCACTCAAACACGGCTCTAAAATCACAAGTTTTGTTCCTCCCTCGAATTAAATAAGAATAAATAATTTGCCAAGTAATAAATAGTAGATTCAAATTTTTTATACATGTAATGATGTAATAAAAAAATTTTTTTATCAGAATGATGTAATAATTTGAAATACCAGATAAACTACGTCTGGTAAATCGAGGAGTAAAAAATCGTCAGTCGGATAACCCGTCATAATACAACACAAACAAACCGTACAACAAAAATATAACTTGAAGCCAATGGACCAAGCCAATTTGAGCCGCTGGATGTGGAAGCCAAGGCGAACAGAGATGAATGGTGAGCGCATGTGGTAGGAAGGAGTGGTTGAGCTGGGGTGCTCGGGAGTGTTAGAGCACTCCTGGCGGAATTTTTTTTTTTTGAATTTTTTTTTTTTACATATATTTAGTATTTTTAAGTTAATACGGAGTATAAGATTTTTAAATATTAAAACAAGAGTGTTATTTAGCTCAAATGATAAAGGAATGAAGATAATCAAAAGGTCTTGGTTGAAATCTCAATCCTTTCACTTTTTATTTATTTTACTATATCATAATCCTTCTTGAGTTCTTTCTATAGTTTTCTCTCTATTATTTCATTAAAAAAATGTCATATTTATATTTAAATTATATATCTAACGCTTTTTTCAATATTATTTTAAAAAAAATTCTTGATTTTTTTCTATATTTTTTGTTTCTCTCAACTATTTAGATCGTACTCATGCCTTAGTCCGAAAAGAAGACACTTTTCTCTTACGATAATTTCTTAAAAGCGACAACCAAACTAATCGAGATTTCACATAGATCAATATCAACCAAGGGTACTCATGGAATGGAATCAAATCCACAATCTAACCAAAGTATATATGAAATTCAAAACAAAGTAAGCAGCGAAAACATGGCATAGAGCAACAAGCAAGGGTAAGTGATCACCCAAGTGGATCGCCTAGCTCCGTCACCATAAGCCTGGAGCAAACCCTAGTAGCCCAGGCCACAAAGACTCCGCAGACGGCGAACCGAATCCACCCGGAGGGCGGCAGAAACAGCCACGCCACGACGGAGAACAGCGTGATGGGGAGCATACAGTAGGCTACGACGCTAGCACACCGGTGAAGACGGCCCCAATTCCCCTTCCTCCCTGACAGAAGATTCAGAATCCAGTAGAGAGGGAGGGAGGCGATGATTGTCCACCCCAAAATCACGCCGAATGGGAACTTGCGATTGGCGAGAAATTGTACGCCAGTGAAGATCAAGTTGTACATGACCGGCCCCGTCAGATCGGGGATGGCGTGGGGGACGTACGGGATCGATTCGGAACGGGTTGAAGACAGTCAAGGTCTTGCGCCAGATGAGGGGGAAGCTGATCTCGAGCTCCTCGAACAAGCCGCTCTCCGGCTCCAAGGGAGGCGGCGAGGCGGATCCAATGATCGGCGGGAAGAAGGGGATGGTCGAAAGCGCCGGTGGGAGCCTACGGAATCTATGAGACAGACTTGCCCGAGAAATAGAATGATCAACTAACGGAACATTGCCTTTGTGGACATTGCAGGTGTGTATAGCTTGCTGGCTTTAAGAAAGGCCAGCTCAAAATTTTGGTTCATTCGTATGATCGGTGCCTTGGTGGACGAGCCTTTGATGAGGTTCTTGTCCATCATTTTGGTGTCATATTTAAGGAAGAATACCAGATTGATGTAATTCAGGATGCAAAATCATGTCTCAGACTCAGGGCTGCTGTTGGAAAATGGAAGAAAATTCCTTGCAGAAGCAGGTATCTCAGTTGAAAACATCCAATCTATGCACTAGAGATTGTTGGATCTGGATCTCGAGTTCTGTCTGTTATTCGACGATGTTAGGGACTCAGTTTTTTGGTAACAATAATGCAGTGATTGTGTTGCCAAGGGTTGTGCTATGCCTTGAAAAATATGCAGTGCATTCATACCATTGTTTCATACTGCTTACCACTATGTTCTAAGTTACTTTCTGCTATGTTAACTCATTTATCAAACCCTGCCTTGAAAAATATGCATTGCATTTATCCAAGTTACTTTCTGCTTACCACTATGCACATTTCATTATAGAGATAGAATAAACTAAAAACATTAAAAAAATGTTTGATAGATTTTTTTGGTCAGTTGTCTTCAAATTTAAAGAACTCCAATATGATGTTATTATAAATAGATATGAATTTTGATAACTATTGTGAAAATAAATAAAGTAGGATAGATTTGATTTTTATTGATTATTATGAAAATGATGAAATATAAAGCATCTAAAGATTTTATTTGTTTAAAATTAAGATTTTGGCTAGAATCATAATTTTTTAATAATATATTTTTAATGTCCTATGACTCCCATCATTATGATTTAAAATAAGTTTATCTCCTTATTATTATTATTATTATTATTATTATTATATTTTGAATTAATCTCATTTTTATTATTTTAAAGAATTACTAAATTATTGATTATCTTTAATTAATATTAATGAATAAATATAATTTTTATTTAAAAGGTTTTGTTAAAATCCTAATTGGATATTTGAATGGATGTTTTTTTTTTTTTTAAAAATCCTCATTGGATATCCTAAAATGAAGGGGTTTCCATCACATCACCAAAAACTCTTCCGTTTTGAGTTTATACTGATAGATCCTAAATGGATAGGTTCGAGCGTATCACCAAAAACTCTTCCGTTTTAAGAGTTTATATAGATAGATATATAGATATAAATTGTTAAATTTTTGGGTCATAGTTATAGGCAAATATAATTGGATATTTAAATGGAAAAAAAAGAAAAAATTAGTGGGATATCCATCTTCAAACTGTTTGGATTCCATTGCATTTTAATTTTAATTTAATTATTTTACCTTGGTTTATGTGACTGTTTGGTTACACAATTAAAAATATCATAAAAATTAAGGTAAAATAGTAATTTAATTAAATAATCACATAAATCAAAATAAAATAATTGCATTATAACTAATAAATCGTATAATCCAAACACACCTTTAATTTAAACACATTAAAATTTGTGTTTAGCCCCTTTCATATTTATACTAGTTATGGAAGATCTATCTAGAGAATTACCCAAAGAAGTCTTAATAGAAGATGCTCTAGTAGAGATTAAATTAACGGGTAAAATCCACCTATGGTCCCTGAACTTTGACCAAATGTTCAAACGGGTCCCTGAACTTTATTTTTGTTCATTGAAGTCCCTGAACTTTGAGATTTTATACACATTTGGTCCTTCCTTTAATAAATTTGTTAAATGGGTGTTAAATAATGACATGGAATCAATGTATTTTTGTATTAATGACATGAGTTAGGTTATATACATGTAATTGTCCGGTATTTGTTTTACTAAAGTAAAAAATTGAGTTTTTTTTTCTTCTCAAAAGTCATCATATATAATAGAGTTTTCTTAAAACAAAACATATTTTAAAATATATTTTTATCAAAACACTTTCTATTTTTCAACAAAATGTTATAATTTTACAATAAAATTCTATTTTAAAGTATTTTAATTTCCCAAATTTCCTTATTTAATTAAAATTTGAGTTTATTTTGTTAACACAAATAGAGTTTATTTTTATAAAAAAGTAGAATTTATTTTTTAACAAAACATATTTTATTTTTTTATTAAATAAGAAAATTTCGGTCATTAAAATACTTTAAAATAAAATATCATCAGAAAATTATACCAATTAATTAGTTGGAAAATAGAAAGTCTTTTTAATTATAAAAAATATATTTTTAATATAATATAATTTTTTACTTTATTAAAAACAAATACCAAGCAATTACATGTGTATAACCTAACTCATGCCATGAATATACAAAAATACATTGATTTCATGTCATTATTTAACACTTGTTTAATGAATTTACTAATAGAAGGACCAAATGTGTACAAAATATCAAAGTTCATGGACTTCAATGAACAAAAATAAAGTTCATGGACTCGTTTGACCATTTGGTTAAAGTTCAGGGACCATAGGTGGATTTTACCCTTAAATTAACTAAAAATGGCACCCCCATACCCTTTCTAACATTTGCAGACGATACTCTAATATTCGCAAAAGCAGCTCACATCAGTCTTAATAATATCAAAAACATGATAAACAAATACTCAAACCTATCGGGATTAATCATAAACTATTCAAAAAGCTCAATTCAATGTTCAGCAAATGTATCTCAGACTCTAGCAAGAGATCTTGTACAACATATGGGGGTTCCCATCACGAGAGCACTTGAGAAATACCTTGGTATTCCTCTTATAAATGGGAGAATCAAAGACTGTGTTTTTGAAGATGCAATCCAAAATCTTAAAAAACAACTCTCTAAATGAAAGGCTTACACCCTCTCACAAACAGGAAGAACGATACTTATTCAATCAAATCTTAGCTCCAAAACAAATTACCTAATGCAAAATTTTCTTCTACCGAAAGGAATTCTAGAACAAATTGACCAGATCAACAAAAACTTCTTCTGGAATAAGTTAAAATCAGAAAGGTACACACTGTTTGTAAGTTGGGATCACGTCTGCAAAAGCAAATCCCAAAGAGGCCTGGGTATTAGGAGAGCAAAAGATCTCAATAAAAGCTTGCAAATGAAACTATTAGGAGATCGAGCGGTACTTATTCAATCAAATCTTAGCTCCAATCATTTTACATCATGACAATTCGGTCGACTTCTTTCCTTAAGAAATAAATTTGAACAAGGTCTCCTTTTCGATGATTGGGAATGGAAATAACATAAATGTACTGTCTCACCCCTTGGTCTCAAATCAAGATCTTGAACAATTTAGAGGGAACCATGTTCCGGAAATGAAAATAAACCAGTTTTTTAACTCACAAAAACGTTGGAATACTCCTCTAATAAATAGCCTCTTCCCCCCGGAAGTCTCTTATAAAATTCTAGATATACAAATACAAAATTGGGATAAACCAGACAAACTCATCTGGAAATTTCACTACGAAATCGGTCAAACTCATGACAAATAACGTAACTCAAGATTCAAAAGATCTTAACTGGACTGGGAGCTAGATCTACCTCCTAGAATAAGAAGCTTTATGTGGAAAATAATGGTAGATGGTCTTCCTACCACCCAAAGGCTTAATAAATGCGTTAACCGAGTTCCCAGCTAGTGTAGTCTTTGCAATCAAACAGAAGAAGATAAGAAACACTTAATGAGAAACTGTCTATTCATTAGGAAAATAATTGACCACTTTGAGCTACAAACAGGAAAATACTTCCAACATATGAATATAAATGAATCCCACCCTTTTAATATAGATGAAATTCGACTTAGACACAAAATTTTTGAGGAACTAGTTTTCATTTGACAAACTATTTGGGAAATCAGAAATGAACTTATCTTTAGGAATCAAGCTTCAGGTCCAATAGAAAATATTATTCGAAGAATCATTGCAAACATCTGCGATTGGACCCAAATTGAAAAAGATAATCATAGTAACAAAACTACAAACAAGAGATCTAAGGCTAAATGGAGCAGACCACCAGAGGCTATGTACAAAATCAATGTGGATGGCTCTGTTAATCCCACATGCATTTGCCGTGTGGGAGGGGTTGCTCGGGACTTCCGGGGCCATGTCATTAATATGTTTTACAAGGAAATTGCCAAAGTCATCATTAACCGCAATCATGTTAGATGGTAGATTACATCACAATGGAAAGATCAAGCAATTGGAATCTGTTTTTGACCTTGTTCAATACAAACACTACTATCGAGAAGCGAATCAAGTAGCCGACTTTATAGCTCAGAAGGGTATCATTAGTAATAACTCTACTATCTCTTTTAATAGGGAACTTTGTACAAAGATGATCAATGAGCCATATTACAGATTGTGTAATCGCCCCTAATTCTTGCCTACTGTTAAAAAAAATAAAATTGTGTTTACCAAACACTAACTTATCTATTTGGATTATAAACATAATGCAAATGGAATCCAAACACACCCTTAGGGTTTTTTGTCTATATATTTTAGATAATACCAAGATTACCCCTCTGAATAAGTAAATGTTTGTTTATCTTCATTCTCCCGATTCCACTTTCTCCTCTATCCCCTCTTCGGTTTCTCCCATCTCTTTCGTCAATCAACCTCGTTGGATCTCCGTGATAGCGGAGGAGCTCTCTGAAATTGTCGGGCATAGAAATGGAGCATGGCGGATTTCGAGTTGCCGATTTAAGGTTTTGAGCGGTTGTGGAGTTGAGGAGGCCAATCGGTAACAGATCGAGGTCGCCGACGCTAAATCGAGCTTCCGAAGAGGTTAGGTCTTACATGAGAATTTTATTTGAATCTAGATGAATTATTGATTTGCCTTGTGTGCTGCATAAGAATTTGATTTGAATTGGATGATGAAATTTGATTTAATCCCTGAGTGGTTACTGGTTAGGCCTTAGATCGAAGATAATCGTGGCCTCAGATTCGATCTGAGTCCATCTCATCTCACAGTCTGATTTGGGATATTCTGAAGCCGTTCTGGCTTTGGAAAATTGCAGTTTTGGGGCCTGTTTCTACAAATTGCAATTTTTAGTTACATTTGATTGCTGTCTTTTCTTCACATCCTCTTACCTCTCTTCTTCCAATCTACACTGTATTTGTTGAACAATTTCTGCAAATTGGATCAGTTTATCATACCGTGTTTTTTTCTCCTCTGCCTACAGTTTGTTGTTAATTGGTCAAATTGTCAATGTCAACTTGTACAGTAATTGCTTTCTTTACCTTGTTGCAGTCCCTGGAAACTTCAGGTTGCTGGATGAACTTGAGAGTTAGCTATGGAATGGATGATGGAGATGGTATTTACATGCGTGCTTCGACTGCTACAATAATTGGTCATCATAATGTAAGTTGCTTGATTTTTTTTTTTAATTTAAAAATTCTGCTGTTAAATTGTGACTCTTCATCTTGATTTCAAATTTCAATATTACTCCAAGAAACCTATTTTATATAGCCAGCAGGTTCTTTCCACTGTTATATTATCATGATTTTTCTGCTACTCATTGGAGGTCATTGTGAAAGGAGTTTATGCATAACTTGTATGCCACCAATGATATTATCCTTTATTGTTATGGTCTTTTTATTCTATGCTTCAAAGGCATAGGATAAGAACCTTAATTGGGGGAGATTCCCTACCAAATAAATAAGCGATCCTAAGAAAGCAATATTAATATGAATTGTCAAAAAATAAAGAAAAAAAAATTTTATAAGAATTTTTGAAAGAAAAAAAAAAGAAAAATAGTGGGTAAATCTCCACCCAAAACAAACCTCTCACCTGAAAAAACAAAGAAAATAACCTTTCTTTTTCCTCCAAAAGATATGATAAAATCTTTTAAACAGTTTACCTATCTAGTAAAACATGAGTTGTTAACAGTTATGTCTTATTATGGTAAGAATTACAGCATGTTAGCATTTGTTTCCTTTCCCATCAAAAGTGAAAAACTAGCTTTAATGATGAGCCGTGTGTGTTATATTTATACGAATTGCTCAAATATCTTAGTATAATAATTACAATTGGAAAATGTTTTTTCGACCCATTACAGAACTATTTCACCTAATATTGTCTAGGATTAACCCCAAAATTTGGCAATTTATATAATGATATGGTAAGAATTACACCGACAACATCTATAATCTATTTTATTTCCTGTCAAATGTGAAAACTAGCTTCGATGCGAGCAACTTGTTTTATATTTATACAAATTGCTCAAATATCTTAGCATAACATTTACAATTGAAAAGTGTTTTTCGATCCATTATAGAACTATTTGACCTAATACTATTTAGGGTTAACCCCAAGCTTTGACAACTTTATGGTTTATATCTTGACATGGTAAGAATTACATCCTAGCAACATTTGTTTCATTTTCTAGCTATCAAATGTGAAAAACTAGCTTCGATCATTAAAAAAAAATATGATTTTTGCCTTTTGGTCATTTTGCAATTTTTTTTTTCAAAATATTCATTAAAATTAAATAATTACGAATTTATTCACAACTTGAAATAATTTACAAAAATATTCATTTTTTGCAGAGAACCTAGAGAAACGCGGCTTCAAAACGCGTTTAATTCATAAGGTAGGAAAAAGGCTTGACAAACCACCCTCCTTCCCCCAATAACTTCATCTTCATCCTTCAGTTGCCCTTCGTTTGTCGTCTTCAATCCGCCCTCAATTTATATCATCCACCCTCTTCATCTACTCGTCCAGTCCTTCTCAAGCTTCCAAATCGTTATGAAGGTCGAAGTGCATCATCCATTTTGGTCCTCTATAATTTCGAACCTCTAAAGGTTAGTTTTTTTGTTTTTTTTGGTATTGGTTTTGTAATTGGTGAAGCGATTAGATTATGAAACTTGAGAATGGCTAGATGTAAATAGTTGATATTGTGTGATAGTTGTATGTGTGTTCGTTGATTGTAGGAGATTCAAAACATATTTTTGATAATATAAAATAGTAGGAGAAGAGATTTTAATTAGCAAAAAAAATAGGAGTGTAAAATTTAAATAGCATACAATAATAGGAGAAGAGATTGTATGTGATATTGTATTATATTGTTAAGCGGTGGTTGGAGTATAGATTTTGATTACCATAAAGAAATTCAGATGCAGAACTTTTGTTTGTCATTTTGTAAAAATTACTTTCTTTGTCTTAGGGAGTTTAAAATGGAAATGCAATTAAATCCTGGTCCGTTAGTGAATGAGGTGCTCCACAGACAACATCTTCATAGGTCAACTGATGTGTGGACTCGCGAGGAATATGTAAGTACATATTGTTTTCACTAAGTCTTAAAAGTAATTTAAATGGAACATATAGATCCGACTATAATGTTTGTAAGTGCTATATTTGCAGACGAATTGTGTGATCCAACATAGGATGCACTTGCGGAAGTTTGGGAGAGATCTAGCTATAGACCCTAGAGTCTTGCACTACATTAAGTTGGCGGGATTTGACTGTATATACAAGCTTGGGTCCACGTTCGAGATAAACAATGAATTAATCACGGCATTAATAGAGAGATGGAGACCTGAGACCCACACCTTTCATTTGAACGTTGGGGAGGCCACAATCACGTTGCAAGATGTGTCAGTTATATTAGGCCTACGTGTTGATGGTCTTGCAGTTACTGGATCTGCATGGTACGATTGGCCAAACATTGCTGAATCATTGCTTGGACAAAGACCCCCGGCGAATCAAATCAGGGGATCGTCGGTGAAGGTGTCCTGGCTACGACAACTACTAGTGCCCTTACCGGATGATGTTGAGAACCATGCAATTCAATGTCAAGCTAGGGCATACATTCTGTTGCTAATGGCCGGGGTCATGTTTGCTGATAGTAGTGGCGGCCAAGTGCAATTACTGTACCTCCCAATGCTAGCGAATTTGGAGGCTGCTGGCCTGTACAGTTGGGGTAGTGCGACCCTTGCTTTCCTCTATCACCAGCTTTGCAGAGCTACAAAGAAGGAGAAAGCTGAGATTGCAGGTCCCGTCATCTTATTGCAGGTATGATAACTATTTTGTTTTTCATTCTCCATATTCGATAAATTTGTTAACTCGTTAATTTTATGCAATTATTAGTTGTGGGCTTGGGAGCGAATCTCCATTGGAAGGCCACGATGCATTGTCCTGGACAATGTCGGTGATGATCCAAACGCACTTCGAAGGGCTAGAAGGCAAGAGGCGCGGAAGAAGAAAGATTGCGGGTTACAACCTCCTGCATTTAGCGCGCGCTTTCGAGATGGGGAGGATTCACTAGCGATGAGATGGTTGCAGGGCTCATACTCGTACGGAACTACCCCGAAGACGCTAATGTATTACCGAGATTTATTCGATCGTCAAACCCCAGATCAGGTTAGTAATTCTTTCTGCCACTTCCCTACCTTCTATATATTACAATCATGGACAATCATATATATATTACAATTATGGACAATCGTAGTCACGTGCATTGCTTGACAATCCAGTTTGTCTGGGAGCCCTACTCTAGCGACATATTAGCTCGCCTAGCTCCCATCTGTCAACAAGGTGGGAACATATGGAGATCTACTACACCTCTTATATGCTTCGAGATTGTGGAGTGGCATCATCCAGAGCGAGTCTCACGACAGTTTGGGGATGTTCAAGTGGTTCCCCCAACATGTGCATTTGATGAGTTGTTGCATAAGATGGACCGTAGGGGAAAACATCAACACAACTGGGCCGAGGTTCATGCAAAATGGATCAAGTTGTGGAACGAGCGGGAGAACTCCGTTCAGGTAACCCCTGAAGTGGACAACGTTGATGAGGCTACATCAGAGTATATGGCATGGTATGCACGTATCACCAGGCGCCTCATTAGTCCACCTATGAGTGCTCCGACGGGAGTTTATCAACCAGTGGCTCCGGACTTTCACCTAATGGTTAGTGTATAAACCTTAATATATTACTTGTTGAATTAATTAATATGATGTATGGTTACTTACAAGAAATTGAACTTGCTTTCCAGGGGAACTTCATGATGGATGCTATCGCTCGGGTAACCCAAACTGCACAAGAATCACGTTCTTTCTACGACCAACACCAATACAACTCAATGATGGAAAAAGTGGATGAATATTGCAACTATATAACATTGCAGGGATCCCAGCTCCTTCGTCAAGTGTCCTACAACCCCACACCCACACACATTCCAACTGCACCTACAAATGAGCGCCATCGTAGACATCAAAGGACCACAACATGCGAACCCAGCAATAGACGGCGCAAAAGATCAAAAAAATATGTTCGAATATCTTCTCTCGAGAATTTGGAGAGTCCAGATTGCACCATTGAACCACCCTTACCAGGTTTGTAGCTTAGAATGCAGCCATGAACCTAGGCAACTCCGTGTACGACTCCTCCTAGTCATCATAAATCTTTGCAATAGCTTTCTATTTTGCCCTCCAGGCTTTCTTGTATGACTGAAAAAATCACATACCTTTTCTGCAGATGCTCGATTACGGTGCTTGGCTTCGTGTCTTGATCTTTGCGGAGAAACTTGAGAATCTCATCCCCAATGAAAGCTGAGGTGACAGTACTATTACCCAACGGTAAAATATCTCCTGCACAATTTGTCGCACGAGGCCCATTGTTATTGACAATTGTCCACATTTCAACACACGACGAGTTGATAGTCGCAACGTGCACCCACAACTATTCTTCATATCACGGTTGTGTACCAATCTGGACTTGCCTTTGTTGTCTGGTATGGCTTCCTCATTTGAATAGAATACTCCGTCAAATCACATTTCAATTCATCTAGCGAGTTGAACAGTTGTCCGTGAAAAAAATGCTTTTCGTCTTCTTTTTGTACGTGTTAACTTAATACTTGCCAAGAATTTGTTATCATTAGATTAGCTTCAACACTATTCCGATTGAGATTAACAATATTATCCCTAATCGCCGCCTCCCTAGTAGCATCATCGTCCTCCTCAGACTCATCCAAATCGTCTTCGTGATCAACACCAAGAGCATCAACAAATATCTCATTCACTTATTCAAACCCTTGCCGAGTGTCAAGGTGAGATTGACATGTTCATGTTCGACTCGTATATGATTGAGACGAGCCATAGCTCGAGCCTAATTTTATTCGAGATTTTTGTAATGTTCAAGCTCGTCTGCAATTTGAATGGATCTAATTCTATCTCTTCATTTTCCTGATATCAATTTCACGTTTATATCATGGAATAGAAGAATAGAAGATTTGATTTTCTTCTTCCTGATATTCATCTGCTACCATAAATTTATAGATTAGGGTTAATTACCAAATGCCACATTGGGGACACAGCGTCATTAAAAGACAAGCTCCATTCCAAAATCTATTACACAACGTCATTAAAACACAAGCTCCATTCCAAAATCTATGTCAAGCGTTTCTACGAACACCTTGGAGGCGTAAAAGCAAACAAACACTAATTATGAATGTTTAAACCTCAAGTTAACCAATCATCAATCACAAATAAATATAACTATCGTCAATCAATGAAATTCTAAGTCTTAATTGAAATCAACCTGTAATAAATTACCTGCAATATCCCAAAAGACAATTGATCGTCTTCGGTTAGCCTGAAATTGATTTGACTCCTTATCACAAATCCTCACGCTTGCATAAACAGAATTGCATTAGAATGGTTTTTCTTGGAGATAGGTTAGCTTCAATGGCCAGATGGGCAATGTTCAAGAGGTCAAAATTCTTTGCAGCTGTCACCCGAGCAACTTCATCAAGGGAAGTTGTTTGGCATACGATTTTTTCAGGGGATTCTTCACAATGAGAAGGCACCATGTTACATATTACAAGAGACCTAAGAAACTCCTACATAGATTATAAAGAAGCATTAACCAAGAATCTTAATAAGAAATTAATAATATAGATGTTTCATTTTGTGAAAACCATAAGAAATTATGATAAAAACATGCTGAAATGTAGGAAATACTACTTGATACAACTCTTAACCAAATCCTAAACCAATATACAATCTAAATTGGACTTCTGGAAAAGAAAAAAAAAACCTTTGTTGATACTACAACAAAGATAGCTTATGAGATGTCCACTGATAAATATGCTACAAAAAATACCGATGTATATGCTACAGGATGATATAATGTAGGGCTGTGCATGATTCGGTCCAAACCGAATTTTTGGGCCGAACCAACACAAACCGAACCGAATCTAACCGAAGTTTTTCGGTTCGGGAATTTTCATTTTTCGGTTCGGTTTGTGTTAAATTGAATTTTTTTATACACTATAAATATTGTGTATATATATATATATATTTGTATACTTTATATATGCACTAATACATACATCCTTACTATGTATATATACGTATACAATGTATACATACGTACTTACTATGTATATACATCATCAGTGTGTATGTATATATATATACACACTCTGTTTGCACATACTGTAATTACATGTGATATATATATATATATATATATATATATATATATATATATATATATATATATATATATATATATATACGTACTTACTATGTATATACATCATCAGTGTGTATGTATATATATATACACACTCTGTTTGCACATACTGTAATTACATGTGATATATATATATATATATATATATATATATATATATATATATATATATATATATATATATATATGTAATATACATATATATTATATTATTTGTATACTTTAAATTGGAATAAGTGTATATATACACATAAATACAAATATAATATATATTTTTGTATACTTAAATTTTTTTTAATGGAAATTCGGTTTATTTGTGTTAAAACCGAACCGAACCGGTAAATAACCGAACCGAACCTAATGCTTTCGGTTCGGTTCGGTTCGACCCGGTTCGGTTAGGTTTTAGATCGATGAACAGCCCTATGTACTCTGGAAATTTAGAAAACAGTCAATTAGAAGCCAACATTTATTATTAACTTATGGGAGGATCGCCTTTTATTTTGCTTATTTTCATGTTTTAGTTGAAAGCCAATAAAAGTCAATAAGGGTTGATATAACTAACCTCAAGAAATTTAAAGTTTATAACAATAGTAAGAGATTCAACCCAGAAGAGGGAGTAAATTTAATTTAAGAAAATAAAGGGATGCAAAAATCAAGTAATACCAGGGTAAACATGAAAAATAGCACATAAAAACACCTAATACGGTGATTAGGAAAAATCTCCCAAAGAAATCAACAGACAAGCTGAATGAACAAATGAGAACACAATTAACAACATAAGAGAGGCGAAAGGTTGAGGAATTTAATTGACTGAAGGAAATAAAGGGTTACCTAGATTTAGGGGTGACAAGAAAAAACAAAGAAGAACCCAACAAACGATCACAAAATAAGACAAAACCTGAACATCCAAAATCATGATGGAAGAAGAATTAAAAAAGAGGTTGAACCAAAGAAATAATCATCAACCAAAAATAGGTCAGGAATCGGGATTGAATGTTAATTCTACCTCCCAATCTCTCAGCCTCCTTGTTGTAATCCATGAGTACCTGCAATTTAGTCTACATCACAAACTTGTCGGTATGCTTAGACATCCAGTTGTAGGAATCCTGCTACTCCTTGCCATGGTGGCTGAACTTCTCCGGCTTCTTTGGTGGCTTGGGCAGTGTTGGAGGCGACAGAGCTTGGGATTCGTCGAGGTCCAGTAGTAAGCAGGGCATACGAGAAAGGGGAACTCAAGGAGACGTCGCCAGGTGGCCTTGTAGCAAATCACAATGGATCAAAGTATGAAATACAGAGTCCGAAAACCCTAATTCAGAAAGAAACAACCCTGAGTAGAGAAATAAAGGGGTTGAACTATTGAACCAAATATATAATAATCAACTACCTCAAAAGTGGTGAAGAGATATGTGGAGAGAGTAGAGAAGCGAATACGTACCTCCCATGGATTCACTGCCTGCTCGTCGTCATCGTTCGTGTTCGACTTCTAGGCAGCTCTCTCCGTCACCGACTATCAGAAGGTCCATTTTGGACAACTCTCTCTGTCAACAACTATTAGAAGGTCCAAGATTTTCATGGAAAGTGGGTTAGGGAAGTCCGAAGGCGTGCATAAGAGAAAAGCAAAAGTCGCCATAATAAGGAAAAGACAGAAAAGGACAACCAAATAAAAAAAATAAAAAATTTAAATTCAAACTTTTAGGGGTAAATAAGACATCATGTATATAAGTTTGGCTCGGGAATATCTCACCAAGCTTTCAAGCTCCGACCTCTCTCTAGAAATCTAGAGAGAGTCTTGTCGGGAAGAAGACACCCAATCTAAGGTTATGTTTTCTCGCGCGGGGCTTTTTAAGGGGTGAAGATTATTTTTAAGGGGTAGAAATGGTGGAGATATATTTTATGGGATGGAAAGGGTGGAGATATATTTGATAAAGTATCTCGTATAGTGTTTGGTTGATTTGAGTTTTTAAAAGGTGCAAATCATGTCAAATACCCAATTTACCCTTAAATAGAAATTAAAACAAATATCCTCTCCTCCCCCATTTCCTATCAGAACGGCTCAGCTTCATCGAAGAGCAATCCTTCTGCCCGACCGTCCACCATAGCCACCAGATCCGGAGGTTGTGCTATAGCGCCGGCGACCGTCGTGTTCGCAATCGCCGCCACCGCCGGGCTCCAAGGCACCTGTCGACAGAAACAAGAGCAACCAGAAATGTCACTGTATCAAACATAATCAAGCAGAAAGAAAGCAAAATGCCAATCTCAACTGCAAAACCAGCAAACCAGGACGTCGTACATGACCTACACCACCACAATCGACCGAGAGAAGGCCATACCTGTCGCCGGATCTTCTTCTTCTTCGCTTCGCAATCGATCGTCGCTCTCTCTTCTCTTGGCTGCTAGGGTTGTGAGATTGAGGACAATAGCGATGAATCCAGAGGCAATTTGAGGATCTCCCTATCCTCCACCCACAAGGTAGGAAAATTCCTCCACCCCCACCCCCTTCCACCCCCATTTCGCCTCCCATCCCCACCCCCTCCATCGGCAGGAAAACACTGGATTCCTCCTCCACCCCCACCCTTTGTACCCAGTCCACCTCTTAAAATTTGGGAGGAAAACACAGCCTAAATCTCTTTGTGAGATGGCCTAATCCTCCCTCCAAAA
The DNA here is from genome assembly GCA_037127255.1 of Persicaria tinctoria. Classification (NCBI taxonomy): domain Eukaryota; kingdom Viridiplantae; phylum Streptophyta; class Magnoliopsida; order Caryophyllales; family Polygonaceae; genus Persicaria; species Persicaria tinctoria. The sequence continues at coordinate 4,333,212 of JBANSL010000014.1, forward strand.
CCACTGTCCATGGCTTTTAATCTCTATTGCGGGTACTGTTCACCTACTTCTTGTGGTATGGCTTCAACTTTTCCGAGGTGGGTGGTTCGTGTCTCCCTCGTTATGCTAAATTAGTTTGGGGCTTTTCGTTTTTGTGGGTTCCCGATTCTAGTATGCTAGGTCCGGCTGACCGTCTCGTTTTGTTTGGGTTGATTTTGTGGTGCGGTGTTAGTGAGGGTGGTTAGCTTTGTCCGTCGTCCCTTTTCCGTCCACCTTTATCTCCATCTAAGCCTTCGATTTGGTCTGTTAAGCCGGCTCGTCCTCCTCCTCTGAGCTCGCTCTCTCTAGAGCCCCTAAATCTCCTCCGGGAGCCACAAATCCGCTTGTAAATAAATTTGGCTTCGACCACTGCTACCTTCGGCGCGCCTCCCCTTGCTCCAATCCGGCTATTCGACGGGTGCGTGGTGTCCCCTTTCCTTTCCGATCGCGTTTCCCTATTCCGGGCTTGGGCGCCGCCTCGTCGTTGGCGTCCATCGCTCCACCTCCTTCTCGGTATGTCCCCGTCCTCCGAATCTTGTGCTTCGTCCTGCGATTTGTAGGACTCCGGTGCTGCCATGGCGGTTACAGTGCTCCAATTCCCTTCGTGGTCTCTCAACTCCTCGCTTTGCGTTGGTTTTCGATAGCTCTCCGTTGTCTGGCTAGTGGCGCCTCCTTCCCGGTTTGTTGGCTCCCCGGTCGTCGCTAGCGCGGGGGTTTGTGTCAGGTGGTGTTCCTTAATGCCTGCTGTTGCGTTCTCTTCTCCCTCCATCATTCCGGCCGTCACTAGGCTATGCATTGGCTTTGAGTGCTGAGTTTAGGTTCCCGAGTGACCCTTTTCTTGGCCCCAAAGGCTATGCATTAGCCCGAGAAAGTCCGATATCTTGTCCTTTGGGACCAAGATTCTTCCTTGGGCCCAAAGGAGCCCAAAGATTTTAATTGATTTTAGGTTCCAATTTGTGACATCATTAATCAAACTGCACAAATTGAATCTTTTGAATCAATTGAATTGATTCTCTTCATAAAATTAAATATGATTAAGTTTAATTATATTTCAACATATATATGTTTATATTAAAATGTATAAATAATCCCTGGGGTGGGTTGTTTTATCTCCTGGTTGGGGTTATGGTGCATTATCGATTCAGGTGGTGTTGCTCTGGTGTTTGGGGAGTTTGGCTTTTCTTCTTCGGTTGATGGGGTTCTGGCTGTTCGGAGTCGGGTCAGGTTGGGGTCGTGGCAGTGTGTAGAGGTGGGCGCGGGACGGGACGCAGGTCGTCCCGCGTCCCGTCCGGCATAATTTTTGCGTGACGGGATTCACTTTTTTTTTTCAATCCCACGCGGGTCTTGTCCCTCACGAGACGGGACGGGACGGGCCTTGTCCCTCAAATAAAAAACATTATAAAAAATTCTAAAATTCTTATATATTTTTTGGTTTTCAAAGGCATAACATATATAAATTTATATAATTTTACGTTTTTTCTTATATATATATACATTGAACCGCCTTTGAAAACCGAAAAATATATAAGAATTTTAGAATTTTTTATAATGTTTTTTATTTAAGGGATAAGGCATGTCCCGTATAATGTGTTCAATTATACGTGCAATTACACACAATATATATATAAAAGAAAAATTGATCAACAATGTATAAAAAATATATATACACATTGTAAGTGTTCAATGTAAAAATTGATCAACACTATACACACACGCGTTTTACAGTGTAAGCTGTATGTACACACCATCCTTACCAAAAAACAGTGTATATATACACTCCAAAAGTGTATTACAGTGTATATATATATAATATATATATTAAACATATATAATATATATTAAATATAATATAATATATATGCGGGACGGGACGGGATTTGCGGGATACACTCCAAAAGTGAATCCCGTCCCGGTCCCGTCCCGCAAAAATTTTTTTTCAAATCCCACCGGGACCGGGACGGGCCCGAGATTTGCGGGATTTGTGCCCACCCCTAGCAATGTGTATCGAGGCGTCTCCTTTTTCCCGGAATGCTGCTTCCTTGGAGGTTAGTCTTCACTGCCCACAGGTGTTTCCTGATGTACCGCTGGCCTGCAGTGTTACTGTTGGTAGCGCTTGGCTTCGTTCATTCGTCTACGTTCGCATCTCATCCGGTTTAGTGGGACCTTATTTCTCTTTGTAGGGCTCTTGTGCTTGTTTCGTGCACCCTCGTTGTGTTTTGTTTCTTTTGACGGTTTCCGTCTGTCGACTTGTCGGCCTTCGAAGTCCACGTTTGTCTGGCCTCGAATTATTTCTTAATAAAAAAAAAACATTATGTATATGCTGAGCTCAATGCCGTTGATCAAATTTCATTAGCAAAGAACCAACGGGTATGATTAGCTATTTTATGATGAACAATAACTTTACCCCAGAAATAATTTTACAACCACTTTTATAGTAATAGAGATGTATACAACAGAATTCAACGAGAGATGGAAAACGAGAGAGAGCGTTCGAGAAGTCCGGTACGTCATTCCTTTGCTCATTCCGACGACCCCCCGGATAAGGCCAACGACCAACCACCAGTGGCAGATGTGGTTTTTGGAGTCGTGGTAAGTGCTGAAGAGGGTCTGCCTAGGAAGCAATTCCCAGACCTTAGAGAGAGCTTGAACCCCAAGGAGACGCAAAAGGCAAATTACAAAGACATGCTAGTGGGGAATAGTGGAGGGGGATTCTATAAGTCCCATTCAAACCCTATCTATGGGGAATCGTCTGTAGGGGATGGATACGACACAGATGATGACATCCTACCAGAAGAGGAGGACCCCTCTTACCCCACAATTGCACTGAACAGAGCAGAGAAGGCGGCGCTACGCAAGCCATGGGAGGACACGTTGATAATCAAACTATTCGATAAGGGGCCGGGCTATATGCAACTGCACCGCAGACTGTCACAGAAGTGGGGGCTTCGCTCACAGTTCACACTTGTGGACCTTGGAAATGACTATTACATTGCAAGGTTCGCGAATCATGCTGACTACGATCATGTCGTTATGGAGGGCCCTTGGATGATAGGGGACAACTATCTCGCTATAAGGGAATGGGTGCCGAGATTTGATGTTGAGGTTGAAGAAATCAAGACACTAACGGTGTGGGTAAGAATCCCGAACCTCCTTATTGAATATTTTGATCCGAGACTACTCAATCGGATTGGAAGTAAGATAGGGAAAGTGCGGAGGGTGGATAATACGACAGCGTCGGCGGACCGGGGGCGGTACACACGGCTGAGTGTGGAGGTCGACCTAAGCAAACCTCTTTTGTCCAAGTTCAGATTGGATGGGAAGATATGGCCTATCCAATATGAAGGAATTCGTATGATGTGTTTTAAATGCGGCAGGGTTGGACATTCCGATGACAACTGTGAGTCAGAACGGAGTCAAGAACCGAGAGTTGATCCTGGAAACGCCTTTGCTACTGCTCACTGTGAACTGTTAGAGAAACAAGCTCATGAAGAATGGATGCAAGTCAAGAGGAACGCTCGACAAAAGAGTACTGCACCTCCGAAGGGTCCGGGCCAAGAAGAGAATCGACCATCCAGTAGCAAAGGTCCTAGAGAAGAGGATAATGTTACCGTCGATGCGAATCCGGCGTCGGAGCAGCAAGGGGAGCAAAATCCGGGTGCAGGATCCCAACACTCAAATCCGGACGGATTTACGGTTACAATCGGATCTCGTTACGATATTCTAGGGACGGAAGAGGAAAGTGAGAAAGATTTGGGGGATGGAGATAAGGAAAATATCCAAATGGAAGATTCTAACCCCGGTAATTTAGGCAATCGGGATGCCAGTGTTGATCGAGATAGAGGTGCGTCTAAGCCCAATCCAGGAAAGCCCACCAGCACACCAGTAGCTGATCCCTCGGTTTTGAAGGAATCCTCTACGAACATTAACTCCCAAGGAAGCCCGAAAGTACCCCCACCAAAAGCATCCCACACTGCCTCGTCCAATAACCCTAATACTAAATTCAACGCCCCTCCCACGACACCAAAATTCACCACCAATTCATCCTTCAGAACGTCTTTAGAAGCCAACTCTGGTTCCCGGGGAGGCTACGCCAAAGGATCCACTTTGGCCTACACAAGAAAGCACTAGATCCGTCCAAGTTTAAGTTTACTCGGCAAGCTGCTACATGGATCCTTTTCGATGAACCACGAAGGGGAGAAGATCCGGGTGCATACTCGGAGAAGTTTCCTCTTTTCAAACCGCCGGAGGGGCCCAATATTAGCACAAGTTCCGAGAATTGCAAACAGAACGAGAGTGACCTTTCTGCCGGTGATATCGGAAGAGAGACGTCTTGATGCCGTGCAACTATCGATGACTCCTGGTGACATTGAGGACAACATGAAGGTTCCATTTGATGGCCCTGTCACTCGTGCAAGGGCCAAGAAGATTTAAAATGCAACTAAGGCCTTTCTTGTCCATCACCATGGAACTTTAGAGCAAGGGTTCAGGCCACCCTGGATCACTTGGCTCAAGGTTACACCACCAGCACCGGAAGTGAGCTTGCGTCCACACTCAGAGCTCATGAAGACTCATCTACACCCGCCTTGATCGAGTTACACAGGGCATGGCCGAATGGGCCTTGGCCGAATGGGCTTTGTGGGCCAAGTTCATGTTACTAGTTAATTTGTTATTTTATGCAATTAGATAAATAAGGTGGAAATTAATTATATCTCTTCTAGATATAATACTTAGCCACCAAGTTATTAAATATCTATCTCATTAGGATTTATTTATCTTAAAGTTATTTTATTTATCTTAGATAGAATTAATCTATCCAAACCCCTTTCCTTTGCAAGGAAGGATTGGTTAGATCTCTCATAAGCTTTACTATAAATTCATGTTTATGCACTTTGAATTAATCAGATTGAATAAAATTGAGAAACCCCTTTATGGATTAAAGGGTTCTCGATTATCAATCCCAAAAGTTATCGGGTTCTTATGTTATTGTTACCTACGGCATTCATCCAATTACAATCATCATCACCTTCGTTCATCACCTTCACCTTCATCACCATCACCGTCACTTTGCTCTTTAATTAAAACCAAAACCAATTATCACCTTCAACCTTGGAACCGGTCCCAAGAAGGAAGGAACCCATTGGAGGCCCCCTCGCAGACTCGCGCCCAGGCGCGCGGCGCTGGCCCTCGCGAGTGCTCGGCCTCATCGCCTTCGCTCCTGCATCCGACGTCTCGGCGATCTCGCGTCTTCGCTCTCCCGTTGTCGCGCCATCGCGCTGTCTCGCTCTCGCCTCGATCGATCTCGCGCGCTCGCCTTCGCTCTCGACCCATCGAGCCCATCCGGGAACCTGTCCCTCGGCACTCCCGCACACCCTGAGGCCCAGCGCCTGTGTGCCCGAGCTCCGCCGCGCGCGCGCCAGACCCTCGCACCCCTTCTCTCCGTCGCTTCTTTGTTTACCTGTTACTGTTACTTGTTAAATTGATAGTTTAGGATTAATTAAAGTTTAGTTCCATCGCTATATACTAGTTTGTTAATTTTTGTTAAGTTTAGATTAGTTGGTTTATTTCCACTACTGTTAGTTGTAGATTTTCTTAAGTTAAAGAAATATTGGTTAATTAGTTATTAATTTGTTTAGTTAATTGTGTTAATCAGGAGATATTGGAAGAGCATTGCAAGATCGGGCAAATATACGGCGTGGTTCTTGATCTTGAGCCCACAGGCAAAGGATCGGGAATCCCAAACGTATCACGTCTCCTGTGTCGGGTGATGCTACCCCAAGACATAGTGGATGCCCTTGACCTAAGTGAGGTGCTAGGGCCGCGCTTCGATGACCACAAATGGTTCCTTTTTAACCATTGTATCAATATGTTAAACGGACTAAGTATTCTCGTCTGGAATGCCTGTGGAGAAGGGAGCGATAACTTCTTGAATGCGATTAGGGAACTAATCAGGATACATAACCCGAGTGTTATTGCATTAGTTGAGCCAAGAATCAGCGGGGAGCAGGCTGATCGAGTCTGTGATCGAATTGGGTTTGATGAATGGAGGCGAGTAGAGGCAGAGGGATTTTCGGGTGGTATTTGGCTCCTTTGGAGGTCGAGTATAGTTCAAGTCAGCATGATAGTTACTCATCCGCAACACATCACAGTGGAAGTCACTCGGAGAGGAGAAGAGCCTTGGATCCTCTCGGCAATTTACGCAGCCCCGAGACCTGTCAATCGGGACAGCCTGTGGCGATCATTAGAGGAGGTTGCAGCAAGGAATACTAATCCTTGGCTTCTGGCCAGAGACTTCAATGCCACGTTTGACGAGCATGAAAGAACGCACTCATCTGTGAGTTCTAACAAAGCCTCGCAAACGTTCAGGAGGGAGGTGGATAATTTGCAACTTATTGACATGGGTTTTTCCGGAATTCCGTATACTTGGTGGAGGGGAAGGAACGTCGAAACAAGAGTAATGGCCAGATTGGACCGGGGCCTGTGTAATGTCGAGTGGCAAGATCGATTCCCAGATGCTCACCTTCGTCACCTATCTGCACCACACTCCAATCATCTGCCATTGCTTATTTGCCTGAAAGATAACAGACAGTCAGTCAACCCCCGGATGCAACCGTTCAGATTTCAGGCGAGCTAGATCCTGCACGAGGAGTTCTCCAATCACGTAAGGGAGAGCTGGAGAAATGATCTGGCGGCGTCGGAGGCACTAAGAGATCTCTCTACAAATTTGAATCGTTGGAATAAGGAAGTTTTTGGGAATCTATTTGAGAGAAAAAGGCATCTTTGGGGGCGGTTAGAAGGAATTAGACGGAAATTAGCAACACGAGTGTCCCCTCATTATCTACAGCTTGAAGCAGATGTATCTATGGAGCTAGAAAGAGTGCTTCAACAAGAGCAACTCTAATGGTTTCAGAAATCTCGGGCAAATTTTCTATTGGAAGGCGATCGTAATACACGGTACTATCATACTGCCACCAAGGAACGTAGAGCGTCTAATCGCATCTCAGCTCTTAAAAATTCGGAGGGCTTATGGTCGGGTTGAGGACAATGATGAGGTCTGTTCGATGGTACTTGGGTTCTTCCGTGAGTTATACACGGCTGAGGCCTGCCGGGTTGATCAAGCTAATCACATCACTAGCAGTTTTGCTTTCCCTACCCTCTCGGTGGAGTAGATGGCTCTAGTGGGAGCTGAATTCAAACCAGAGGAAGTGAAAGCGGCGCTGATGTCCATGAGTCCATACAAAGCTCCTAGACCGGATGGGTTTCCGGCGCTCTTCTACCAAAAGGAATAGGAAATTGTGGGGAGACATGTCACGGAAACTGTCCTGTCAATGGTGAATCATGGCCGATTCCCTGACCATTGCACGGACGCTTTGCTTGTCCCAATTCCGAAGGTGCATACGCCGGAACGACCTTCGCAGCTCTGCCCGATCTCCTTGCTGAATGTTATCTTCAAATTGGCATCCAAGTTGATTGTATAGAGGCTCAAACCGGTATTACCGGAGCTAATTGTCCCCACACAAGCGAGCTTCATTCCGGGTCGGCAGATTATAGATAATGTTGTCATTGTCCACGAGGTCCTCCATTCCATGGGTTTGCGAAGGATGCGAAAGAACTGGATGATGGTCAAAATAGATCTAGAGAAGGCACATGACCGGGTTCGGTGGGATTTTCTCAAAGAGGCTCTGACGGAAGCACACATTCCGGAGAGGCTAATTGAGGTGATCCTTGCAGGCCAAACTTCAGGCAGGACAGATGTACTTTGGAATGGTGGAAGAGCCGGCCAATTCACACCTTCAAGAGGAATTAGACAGGGCGATCCCTTGTCGCCGTATCTCTTCGTCTTGTGCACGGAACTTCTTTCACATTTAATAAATCATGAAGCTGCACACGGCCGTTGGAGAACTGTCGACATTGGTGGCATTAGCCTGTCGCATTTGTTCTTCGCGGACGATTTGATCCTATTTGGCGAAGCCTCTGTCGAGCAAGGACAGTTGATGAAACGGGTGCTTGAAACCTATTGCAGGAGATCGGGCGAGAGAGTCAATTTTTCTAAGAGCTCTGTGTTGTTCAGCTGGGACGTCAGGGACTCAACCAGGCAGGAGATATCAAGGGAAATGGGTGTTACTTTAACATCAGATTTTGGGAATTACCTTGGAGTCCCAATGGCGTGTGGTAGGATGTCGAGCAGTTGGTACCGATTCCTGGTGGATAAAATGGATTCTAAGCTAAGGGGTTGGCATGCCAAATCGCTATCTTTCGCAGGGAGGGTGACTTTGGCTAAGTCGGTTTTAACAAGTTTACCGGTCTACGTCATGCAATCAAGCTATATTCCGAGATCAATCTGTGATGAAATTGATAGGCTTGTGAGGGGCTTTATATGGGGAAGCATCCCCCAGCAGCGACGAATCCATCTCTTATCCTGGGACGTGTTGAAACGACCAGTGGAGCAAGGAGGGTTGGGTATTAGATCTATGAGAGAGACGAACCAATCGGTTCTTGCAAAGCTCTACTGGAGAATGATTCAACAACCGGAGGCGCTTTGGAGCCGGCTGTGCGAGGCAAACACTGTCGTGGGAGGCTGGATATTGACATGTTCGAAGTAGGCAGGGTAGCATCTCGCAACTTGAAAGCAATTATCCATGGGGCCGAGCTGTTGGTGCCAGGACTACGTGTTGCCGTGGGGAATGGTATGTCGGCCTTGTTCTGGATGCATAATTGGCTAGAGGACCGGTGTCTAATGGATATCTCGACGCAGCCGATCCCGGAAGACCGGTTGGGGGATACGGTTGGCGAGGTGTGGGTTAATGGCAGCTGGGACTGGCATGCCATTGCGCCCTTTCTTCCGGCAGAGGTGTTGCAAAAGCTCCAATCTGTGCAGGTCAACCCCGACGGCTCGGCTATGGACAAGTTCTATTGGGCACACACAAGTTCTGGCACCTTTACTACCCAAATCGGCGAGAGCTTTGTTCCATAGTGGGACCGACGATGCAAGGGAGGATGATTGGAGACATATTTGGCGGGTCCCGGCGCAGCAAAGAGTCAGAGCCTTCTTATTTCTAGTAGCTAGGGCTGTGCATATTTCAGTTTAAACCGGAAAACCGGCCGGAACCGAACCGGTAAAACCTAATCCAGAACCGAATTAAAGTTTCCGGTCCGATTTTCGGTTTACATTTTCAATGAATCCCGGATCCGGTCCGGTTCCGGTCAAAACCGGCGGTTTTCCGGCTAAAACCGGAATCAACCGAAACTTATTCTTTTCTTAAAAAATCTATATTTCGTAACATCACAAATATATAATCATAAATAAAAACTGTAATTAATTAAATAAAAAGGGGAAAAAAAAGAATACCGGTTAATCCGGTTCGGTTACGGTTTGGCTTGAGTATTTCCGGTCCGGTTCGGTTTAAAACCGGAATAATTCCGGACCGGTTATCGGTTGTCATTATTTAATATTACGGTTCCGGTTTTATCCGGTTTAGGTCCGGTTCCGGTCCGGTTTAAACCGGTGCACACCCCTACTAGTAGCGCATAATAGTATCTTAAGCAACCAGGTCCGTGTGAGGCGCCACCTCTCGCAATTCCATGGTTGTCCAAGATGCGGGTTAGAGGAATCTACTCTGCACCTCCTCAGAGACTGCCCTTCGGTAAGAGAAGCTTGGAGGAAACTCACAGGTAACTATCTCGAGCCCGGCTTCTTCAATGAAGTAAATGTGGGTCGTTGGATACCGGCCAATGTAAGGAAAGAAGACAAATGGAGTGCGACATTTGCATATATGATCTGGCACGTGTGGAAGTGTAGGAATGCGCTGGTGTTCGAAGGGAAAGACACGCTCAAGGGGGTCACTGCCATTGTTGTGCAACAAATGAGGATCTTCGCGGATATAGCTCAGAAGGCGACGACGCTCCATGCCCAGAGATGCCTCACACAGGTCCCTACGGATGCCCAGTTGCAGGTTTGGTCCCCGCCCCCCTTTGGGTTGGGTTAAATTGAATGTCGATGGCGTATCGAAAGGCAACCCGGGTTTGGCCGGTGGAGGGGGTTTGGTCCGAGATGACAAGGGAGTATTGCTCCGTGCCTTCACCTTCAAGCGTGGGCATTGCCGAGCACAAACTGCGGAGGCGTGGGCAGTGGTCCATGGTTTGGAGGTGGCCAAGAGGCTTGGTGTACCTCGGTTGATAGTGGAGACGGACTCATCGAACTTGAAGGCTTTGATTACGGCAGAATGTGTGCACTCCAACCCGGAATTCCATTTGATCCATCGATGCAGAACCTTGGCAAGCGACCCGAACTGGGAGGTGTCATTCTCCAACATCCGGCGCCAAGCGAATTCGGCGGCAGATGCACTGGCTAATTGGGCACTCTCTTTAATGGATGCTTTCACTGAACATAGCTCTCTTCCTAGCAATTTTGATTCGTTTTGCAACTGTATTCCTCCATTAGGGGGTTAACTCTCTTATATTTATAATAACAGGGTAATATCCCACATTTGAATAATAAAAAAAAAAAGATGTATACAACAACAACTGCTCAGTAATAGAGATGTATATGTATATTAATATAATTTCAACATACAATTTAATACATTGATATCTTCCACAATTTTTTTTTTTTTGAATATCTTCCATATAATATATTGTCGAATATTCTAGCACAATCCCTACCATCTTCTCTACTCCATTATTTTCTTTAAATATTTATTTAAATTTTTAAAAGTTATATTTATATAAAATTTTAAAACATGTTTTCGTAAATACAATTTTATGAATATATAACAATAAACATTAGGAATTAAATTTTATTTTTATAAAATAAAATAAATATTAAATATTAAATATTTTTGATGTAGGGAGGAATGTATTAGATCTTGGCTATTTGAATTATGTTGGAATTAAAAAAAATGTTGGAATTCGATCAATCCGATTCTTGGGATCCAATTTTTGGTTTTATTTAATAATTTCGAACACTGGCATACATTAATTCAAAACTCCAACTGTAGATTGACGATATATAGTTTTAAATTCTCTTTGAAGTTAAGATTAATTTATAAAATTATCCTAAAAAATTTAGACATAAAAAACAAGGTATAAGCAAATTAAAAAAAAATTAACAAGTCATCAATGACACTCCAACTAATCAAAAAAGTTTACCCGAGAAAAAAAAAATTCGCGTGGTACCCTTTGATAAAGTTTTTTTTTTTTTTGCTTAGTATACAAAAGTTTGTCATATTTTGTCAAATGCCTCTAAGGTTTTCATTTTTTCCGCCAAATTCCTCTCCATTAGTTAACTTCCCGTTTGACATAAAGAAATGGATTAAAACAAAAGAAGAGGCGATTTGCGAGAGAGAGGCGAGGAGAGAGAAGGCCAATTGTCTGAAGATCTCATCGCTCGTGGAGGGACATATGCGAGGAGGAAGGTGGCCGACGTTGACAACTCCCATGGAGGTAAGTTATTCCTTCTCAATTTCGGCTTAAGAGATTTAGGGTTTGGGGATTGCAAGTTTATGGGAAAATCAAGAAACCACTTACCTATCGTGAGAAGGAAGAGATAAGTGATTCCAACCTTACGAGAAAGAGAGGTTGATTGTTGCCTGAAGTTCTGGACGTCGATGGAGGCAAAGGGACATACCACATGGTCCGCATATGTGAGGAGGGAAGAGGCTAGGAAATGCAAGCTATCGACTACTCTGAAGGTAATGTTTGTTTTTCGAATTAGGGTTAGGGTTTATAGATTTAAAATCTTCGAATTGGGGTTTTAGATTTGGATGATTGTCTGATATTGCTAGTGTTGAATCTGCTCTCCGTTAATTTACTGGAGATTTGATTGAATGCTTTGAGTTTTTAATTAGGTTTGTTCTTCTATTTGAGTTTTGGGTTTGAATGATACAAACTACAGACGCTTGAATATCTTTACGTCAGCAATTGCGAGCTCTTGATGATTCCACTCCCTAGTAGGTTTTAAAATTTGTGATGTTTTGGGTTTTGAACTTGCAAGTTGAATGTTAGAAATGTTTATGCATATAAGTAGTTTAGCACATTCTATTTATTTGGCTTCGTAGCATTCGATCATCCATTGCATTAGTGATTACTTCTAGAGATGGTACATTGGTCTCCTTGAAAATAGACATCAATCATCCGCCTTGTTGTAGTCAGGATTCTCATTACAGCATTGTGGTTTCCGTTGTGGCTGCTTCTTTAGTCTGCAATGAATTCTCAATAGCTAGGACTCAAAATTTCAATTCTCCACTAATGACCTTGTTTTTTTGGCAATTTCAAATGAATACAACATGTGCAGAGACCATTACAATTTTTTGGACCCAAAAACTTTGTAAATCTCAGGACTTGTCTAGATAGTGTTATCATATGTTTTATGTACTTCTGTTACAAACTTACAAAATTGAACAAAACGCCAAGGGAACAATACACTGAACTGTCTTATTAAGCCTATTAGCTCAAATGGTAGAGCGGTGTGTTCATGCACAACAATGCGGGTTCGAATCCTGTATAGGCTAAATTAAAAAACCAGCTCTCCCCATCAGAAATGTAGAAACTGAATTACAAAAGCTAAATTACAAAACCAAGAATTGAATTCAGAAACTGATTTTTATAAACTGAAATGCAGAGCTGAATTACAGAAACTGAATTACAGAAACTAAATTTCAGTTACTGAATTACAGAGATTGAATTACACAACTGAATTTCAGAAACAGAATTATGGAAATAAAATTTCAGTGTTGCTCAACAAAAATTACATAACTGAAATTTTAGAAATTGAGCTACATGAACTAAAATTTCAGAAACTGAGCTCTCTATCTGAATTCTATTTAAATATTGGTTTGTGAAATTCTTTTTCTGAATTATGTAATTTCATATTCTTCAATGTCAATCTTTGTTTACGAAATTCTTTATCTGAATTCTATTTCCTGAAATGGTAAATGTATATATAAGAAGTGACATAGTTACAAAAGACATGAACCAGACAAAGGGGTCATGTGTAAGAGGGTCTCATACCGATCCTCAACATCTAACCTCTATAGAAGCTTCAAAAATCCTACTAACCCCATTAGTCTACCATCCCCCAAAACCTCAAGTCCTTAATAACCTACCAACTCCTATCTACGAGAGATAGTTGAAAACAACTAATCACTAGCAATTTCTTTAACCATCTAACTTCACAATGCATCAGCTGCTGATGCTCAACTATTGTATGCACTTTGAAAACATTCGGATTCTATGTAACCCATATTCTCCCCTTCTCCTCCTCACTTCCATTCATACAACAATCCCAATTTTGCATAAGATCTTTCTTCACTTCATTTATGTTTCGAGCAAGCATTTTTGTTTCCAAAAATGCTATAAGGGAAATATCATCATCTAAGCAGTGCTTCTTAATTTTTTTATTCTTAATGGAGTCATTTAATCCCCTTGCATTCCAATTCAAGCTCCGAATTTAACTTTATCCATTCAACCTCACATTGTGAGTGCTAAGCTCACTCTATACAAGATGACTACACATAACCACACAATTGGTCGCAAAGACAAAAAGCTAAGCAAAATGATAACTACGCAACCATAGATATAGTCTATACAAGATTTGAACTCGCATCTTTGTGCATGAGCACAACACTCGACCATTTGAGCTAATAGACTTAAAACCTCTCAAAATTTGATTTCAATTTATAAATCAAAATGTCATGCTAAAAATCAGTTTATAGGGCTAGGAAAGCTTCTACCAAGTTTATCTAAACCTTCAACATCTCTAAATGCTAACCTTTATCTTGTAGTGGCAAAAAACCTCTCTGTGAATTCTCCTTGCAGTTAACATGCACATCCTGTAATGACCCCTTTCAACAAATTTAGGAAAAAAGTTTTAGATCAGATATCCAACCTCTTTCAGCAACACTTGCAAGATGGAAACAAAAGTAATCCTACCATAAACAAAAAAGTCGCTAGCATCGTAGAATAATCAAATCTCACACCTAGGCTTTTGTCCAGAATCGGTTAAAATTCCAATGTCACGCTTTGGCAGAGCTTTGAAGAGCCGCTCTGCTTCCTTTTGGCTTGGTACCAGCTAATCCTTTCCATTAAAAGAGACCCCAAACCACATAACTAGAGAAATATTGCTTTTGCTTCTAAACTAGTAAAGCACAAAGCTATTATTTTTGAGAAATTGGACCCAAAACCCTCAATTACAATCATGGATTCATAATTCAATCCCAATCACAATACAAGTTGAATCCCCCAATTCTTGTCAAAAGGATAAGTACAATCACAACTGCAATCCAACCCCAAACCCCAAATTTGGGAGAAAAAAAACCCTAATCCCAAAATCAGTTGAGCAGGGAAGAAAACTTACATCCACCGGTGTCACTATAGTATGCTCCACCTTGATGACCTCCTCTTGTCGGCGTCGAACTCCACCGGCCGTAGTCGAACTCCTCCGGTCAGCTCTCTGAAAGCCTCGCTTTCTCGTAGAACTCAGTCCATCGTCGTCCGTTTGTTTTAATTTCTGTCTTTTCTTTTCTTTTTTAATTTTTAACGGAAAATGCTAACAGAATGGAGTGAGGGACACCCGGCGTAAAAAAATAAAAGTTCAGGGGTACCGGGCAAAATATTTCAAACTTTGGTACACCCCACGAAAAAAACCCTTATCTCAGGGGTATTATGTGAAATTTCCGGATTTTTTTTTTTTTTTTGTGAAGTTCCCATCCAAAGTATTGAGTCTATTGACTTATAAAAAAAATCCAATTCACCTAAAATCAACAAAAAATAATAAGTATTTTTTTATTAAAAAAGTATTTACATCCATAAATGTTTAAATGACCGTGATAAATTTACACTAGGTGCAAAATTAAAAAAATTTACACTACAAGTACTAAGGAACTAGTGTACAAGTCTAGCTTTTTTCTTCTTTTTAAAAATGGGAATCTTGTAATTTAATTGGTGGTGTAAAGAATCTAGATTTATACTAAGTGTAAACATAGACGTTTCCATGTTTAAAACATAATCCAAATGAGTAAATTTCTTGGGTTGTCACCAACGTTTCACATCCCTATCAAATAAGTTTATAATCTATCCAACGTTGACTCATATTTGCAAGGAAAAATTGCAAAAAATAGCATAACCTTTAGGGGTAGTTACACTCAATAGTCTGAACTATAAAAAAAATGTAGAAAATGACATCAAGTATTTACTTGGTTGCAGAAAATAGTCTCAAGTTACATTCAAATTCAAATATTTACTGTCAAATTCAAATTAATTATAAAAAAAACAACCTTAGGTTGCCTTTAAATTCAAATTAATTATAAAACCTCTTCAAAATAATTTTTATTTAAAAAAATCATCACTTCTTATATAAAAAAAATGTTACACTTAATTGTTGTTATCTAAACTCATAGCTAAGTTAATTATAAAAACTATCTCAAACCATATAAATATAACTTAAATTTATTATTTTAAGAAAGTAATTAGATTATTTACATATCATTAAAAGTAAATAAATACTTAAGCTTCTATTTACAATTGATCTAATAAGCTTCTATTCACAATTAATTAGATTTTTTAAAAATTTATTTATTTACACAATTTATATGGTATAAGGTAGTTTTTATAATTATTTTAATGATGAATTTAGCTAATAATGACTTAGTGAGAAAAAAAAATACGAGAAGTGGTAGATTTTATGAATAAAAATTATTTAGGCCATTTTTTATATATAAGAAAGAAGTGATGATTTTTTTAAAATAAAATTTGTTTTGGAAAATTTTTATAATTAATTTGAATTTAAATGCAACTTAAGGCTCGGCTAGGACTGTCGAGCTTCCACATTTACCTCAGTTAGGACTGAGGAGGAGGAGCAGTTTTGCCCATGATGTCATGTACATCCGTACTGAAGGGTAAGATTCCCAAATGTAGCTTAACAATGCAAATTCTGACCTTGACAAATTAAGTGAAATCTCTCACAAATCTTTCAAGTACAACAATAAATGGCTGAGTAGTTAAACTCTTGATGGTCCTCGTACAAAATGAACGAAACTAGGCCGCTAGGGTTGTATGAAATGAGAAGGACTTGGGCGCAATTTAGCAAAAAAATTATTGTCAACAGTCATTTTGAAAGCTTGTCAATAGCCTTTATGTATTTGCAATGATGAATTTTCTTTACAACCACTTTCATTTTCTTCACGAAATGACAAATATGAGGTAAAATATGATCCATACATTTTTTTTTAAAATGATAAACTGTTTAATATTTAACATAAAAAATATTTATAAACCCTTGTAGAAACGTTAAAAATATTAATATTTAAAAAATAAAAATATTAAAAAAAAAAGCAAGCGACTCTAATAATCTAATTTTTAAAAGTGGCTAAACTAAATAAATTTTAAAAAATAATTCTAAATTTAGTTTCTTATCCGAGACATAGAATAGAAAAATGGTAAAAAACTATATCAAAATTTGTTCTTTCTAACCCACTTCAGTAACCTAAAATTTAGACTTTGAACCAGTTTAGAACATGACTCTGAATCCGAACTGTTACTCTAAATTAAAAAGGGAGAATATTTTAAAGAATAATCCAACATGTTTAACAAGGTCAATAATTCAAACTGTATAAAATATTCAGTACAAAAATAGACCTAACTCCAAAACTGAATTAAAAAAATGCATAATTGCATATCATCTTACAGTATGAGATATCACCGAATATATACTCCAACTCTGCGTTTATGGTGTGGAATTCTCAATTTCTCATTCATTCACACTTTTCACAGACTCCCCAACTGGCAACCTTCCTTTCTCAGTTTCTGAGTCTGTCCCTTTTTTTTTTAACTTTTTTGTTAAAAAAAATCCAATCTTTATATAAATCCATCCCGAATCGAATCGAGATTTCCCAGTTTCAACTCCTTCCATATCTTCGATTATCTCATCCTCTTCAAAAACTCGCATCATTATACAAATCTCCAATACCCCCAATTTCATGCCTCAGTAACTGTTTTCTCCCGACCCCACCGAAAAATCTCCCCCAATTCAGTCATGGGTAAAGGTGCGTTAGAGGTGGACTCCGGCGACGCTCAACCCACCACCACCGCAGCCTCAACCCCCTCCCCTGTTTCCGACGACCACCCAGCCAACAAACGCCAGGCACTCCCGATCACCGCCGCGTCCGTCTCCACTGGAAAAAAGCTTACCCTCATCCCACTCGTCTTCCTCATCTATTTCGAGGTCGCTGGTGGCCCATTCGGCGAGGAGCCGGCCGTCCAGGCCGCCGGCCCCCTTTTAGGGATATTAGGGTTTCTGGTTTTCCCATTCATCTGGAGTATTCCGGAGGCGCTCATCACCGCGGAGCTCTCAACCGCCTACCCCGGCGACGGCGGGTTCGTCATCTGGGCGGATCGCGCCTTCGGCCCCTTCTGGGGCTCCCTCCTCGGGACCTGGAAGTTCCTCAGTGGTGTCGTCAACATCGCCTCTTTCCCCGTCCTCGGCGTCGATTACTTGGAGCGCCTCTTCCCGATCTTCGCATCCGGCCTCGCCCGCAACCTAGCGGTTATCCTCTCCACCATCTTCCTATCAATTCTGAACTACACTGGCCTCACGATCGTCGGCTGGGTGGCGGTCATTCTAGGGCTTGTTTCATTGATGCCGTTCGTCATCATGTCTTTGGTTGCGATCCCTCAGATTCATCCCAAGAGGTGGTTAAGCCTCGGCCAAAAGGGGGTCGAAAAAGATTGGAACTTGTATTTCAATACCCTCTTCTGGAACCTCAATTTCTGGGATAGTGTGAGTACATTAGCAGGCGAAGTAGATAAGCCCAAAAAGACCTTTCCTTTAGGGCTACTAATTGCTGTGATCTTCACCTGTTTAGCTTACCTGCTTCCTTTAATGGCTGTCACTGGTGCAGTCTCAGTGGACCAGAATCTGTGGGACTCTGGATTCATGGCTGATGCTGCACAGATGATTGTAGGAAAGTGGGTCAAAATCTGGATTGAATTGGGTGCTGTGTTGTCTGCAGTTGGGCTATTTGAGGCTCAGATGAGCGCCTGCACCTACCAGGTTCTCGGTATGGCAGATATCGGCTTCCTGCCAAGGTTCTGCGCGGCGAGGTCCAAGTGGTTCAACACCCCATGGGTTGGGATTCTAGTGTCATGTTTGATCTCAATTGGGGCATCATACATGTCCTTTGACAACATCGTCGGGGCTGCAAATTTCCTCTACAGCTTGGGGATGCTGCTGGAGTTCGCGGCCTTCGTCTGGCTGAGGCGTAAGAGGCCTAACTTGAACAGGCCTTACCGCGTGCCTCTCGGCATTCCTGCCCTCACTGTGATGTGCTTGGTACCATCTGCATTCCTTGTTTACATAATGGCTATCGCCACGAAAACTGTCTACATTGTCAGTGGCCTTATGACTGCTGGTGGGATCATTTGGTACTTCTTGATGACTGTCTCTAAGTCCAAGAAATGGTGCGTTTTCGCTGCGGTCTCTACTGATGAAGTTGTTGGGGATGAAGGATGACATTGATCTGGCAAACCCAAAGAGAGATCAATCAAGATGGAAGGAACAAATTATTAGTTCTGTTTTCACTTGTTTTTTCTTTGTTGTGGTTTTTCATTTTGCTGATTTTCATCTCACTAGTTGTTACATAAATGTGGGATCTTTAGAGTTGTAGTGTTGTTACTTACTGTGCCTAAATCAGTAGCTTTTCTTCCATTGTTTCTTGATTTCTTTGAAGGATGAAAAAGGGTTGAGATCATGTTAAGGAATAAAGTGTGTACAAATACAACCTTTGAATAGAAATTAAGCTTAGTGGAATATATTCAAAAGTTCTTGGAGGGAATATATAAGTCTCTTTCAACTTGGAGATTAAGCAGAATGAAAAAAAGGAGATGAACCCCACATGGTGGGAACAAATTCAGCTTTTGAGATTTTTTAGGGCTTGTTTGGTTTGACAATGAAATTAAGATGGAGCCTGGAGGGGAAACTGAAGCAAATTTTACATCATTTTGTTGTTCACTGAGTCTTAACAGTACTTGAAATCTGGGTTAGTTGGACATTAATTACAGGGGTTTACAAGGTGTTTGATTACCTAATCATATGCAACTTGTTCATTACAGAATCAATTTATCATAGGAGATGAGTTGGAACGGACTCACTATATTGGTGAAGTTGTGTTTGGTACTGATTAATGTGAAATTGATAGTCATGTGAATCCATGTTTAAAAACAAAAATAGTTTTTTCAATTGTTTATCCTTGTTCATGAAAGGAAATCCTAAATTTAAATGAATAAATTATAAATATATATATTTAAAAATTAGTTAAACTAATAAATGTAAGATCCTCCAAAGAAATTAATCTTAACTTACCATTCACTTATCCAAACATCAGAAAATAGACGATGGATGAAGATCTTACTTTCTTTTGGTTAATAGACGAAGATCTTAATATACTTATCGGATTTTCTATTACCCCAATGACATAGGATAAGAGACTAAATTGAAAAAGATTTTTCTCTAGATATACTCGGTTTAGCTATTTTTAAATTAGATGATGGGGTTTACCCATTTCCTTTAAAAATTTTCTTTCCCAATAAAATATTCTTATCTTATGCTTTTCCGGGGTTCGAACGGGAGACATTTGGGTACTGCCCGCAAGTCCTTTTCAGTGAATCATTCCGAAATGGTTAGTTCTTATCTTATGTCACACAATAGACAAACCATATGCTTATACCCCGGTAAAGATCATGACTTTATTCATGATCTTATCCTTTTTTTTTTTTTGTAATTTAACTTTCCTCCTTAAACTAGTTTATAAGTTATAACCATTAAACGGGGATAAGAAAAAACAAAGATTCACCAACTACTCCCAAAGATTCATGTGAGGAAATAGCTAACTCCCAAAGTGGACATTAAATGGTCATCTATCACCATTTTTTGTCACTTTCACACATAATTTCCTTGCATGGTTTGTCATTTTCTGCAAATTCCCCCAAGAAAAGAAGATCTACCTAATATCATAATCTCATTTATATGGTGTTAAATCATTTAATTATTTTCACGTTGACTGAGCTTCCATTCACTGACTCTGAGGTTGTTATCCTTGGTGCATCAATACAAATTTATTTGAATACGGAGTATTTTTTTTATTTTAAACTAGATTTGGTTTATATTTAAACGTAATTAAATAAAGGACAAACCCAATATGCCAAGTGGACGAGAGCTATCAGTACTGAAGAGATTAGCAATGTGTGACCTGAGGCGTATTCTTCTTATCTTAATATTCCTTCGATTTCTTCTAACCTTCAATTTACGTTCCTTCGATTTCTTCTAGCCTTATCCGAGGACAGAGAATTTGAACCCTTGTTCAGGAAAAAAATAATACTTGGATGACATGAAAACACTCTCTCAATTTGGTAGGAAAAATAGTACTTACTATTAAACCACCCAAATCATGCTGGGAGCGGGATATACTAAGATGGTTGTTGTTATATTTTTTTTTTTTTGAAGTGGGATAAGAATTAGGAGAGTCGTCGGCTGCCCGACTTCTTTCCTAGCGCGTCCGAGTGGACGAGAACACAAAGTTTTGGATCATCAGTGAAGCTATCATGGGCAGGAGAACAACAAGTCAAAAGTGCAATACTGTCTGTCACCGCGTTCGAATCCCTGAAAACATGACGAATAACAACATTAGAGAAAGACCGAAGAAAGGTCGAAGTATCAGCCATTAACGTACATCTCAATATTTCATGGGCAGGACCAGTCTCCCAGAAGAGCCTTTATAACGACTAAACAACCCCCTTCTATAAGAAGATTATCTAGACCCAAATGAAGTGCCTTAATCACCCCATATGCAGTCCCATTGCCTCGAAGAAGACAGCAGATGTGTTATTGCAAGGGCCAGAGCCAAGGGATACAATCATTCCATTATGATCACGGATGACAAATCCAAAGGAGCCATATTGAGATGGGAAATAAGATCCATCGAAATTCAGCTTATAATGTCCCAGTGGGTTTTTTTTCACCCTTCAGACCGCCGGTATGTAGATGTCGAAGAGACCGGTTGACTATTGTTGTTAGTCTTTAGTCGGGGTATTGTAGCTGTTTGACTGTCATCCTGTGCGTTCTTCCTAGTAATCCATATATGTGATTTCGTATTGTAGAATAAAGTAAAGTTGAGCATTAATTAATTCAGATGTTATGAATTAGGGGTTTTACAATAGAGTTATTTGTCAACTCTTTGGAATCCCATTCCTACGAAACGCCAATCTACACAAACCATTCCAATCTAAAGTAAAAGTGGTATGATCAAAAGTTGATTTACGGCATATGTAGATGCTCTTTTAAAAAAAATATACTAATTGTTCGTATGAGATTTGCAATCTTTCTTTTAGGTGAATAGAAGGAACATTAATTGATTATTTTATAAATAAAGATATAGAAAGGAGCGGTAGGTGTGTGTTGTTTGACCAAGACAAATGAGACTTGTAAAAGCATACCGGCAGACTTTTTTTTTTTTTTTAATTAGGGAAAAATACGGTTGTTCAAGCTGAGCAGATGAAAAAACTGTCTAAAATCCAAAACATAAAGTAATATAAAACGGTGCAAATTCAAAAAAACGCTCTTTATAACAAACGAAATCAGACAGACCTAAACGAAACTGAATGAAGACGAAGACACCGACAGTCTCAATAGTAACACAAAATAATCTTATATAAACATTGCTTTATCAAAATATTGAGTCACATAAAACATGGAGATAATATCATAATACCATTTTAATACTGCAAATAAAATGGTCAATTTTTTAAAATTTTCATAAAGTGAAGACCAGTTGTGAATATGGCTTGTTTGTATTATACTGCATGTACATGTCAAAGAAGAGACCACTTGTGAATTTTGTTATAATTGTACGTATTGTGTGTACATTTCAAAGAAATTAAATATTAATTGATGCCTTGATGGACCTTTTTTTCATGTATTATTGTGGAGTATTGTAAGTTAACATGAAAAAACGAATGGACACCATGGACTAGTGGAATTTTATCGTTACAACTTACAAGAAAAGTATATGAGAAAATTGGATGTTAGAGCACCGTTTGTGTTTCGTTGTAGGCTCTCGCGACTCTACTAAAGAGGGAGCTTACAAAACCAATGACCTCCTGCCCTATTGATAAGAGTGAGATGTTTTCTTGTACCTCACTACCATGAGGTCAAGGGTTTAAATCTCATTAGGAGCAATTTATGTTATAGTGAGTACTCAAAAAAAAAAAAGGGAGCTTACAACAATTGTAAGATGAGGCTTTGGTTTTCTTCTTATCCCCCCTTATACTTATTATTTTAGAAGCAGCCTCTTTGTAATTTAGGCAAAATTAAAAACAAAAATTTTCAACCCTCTCTCCCCACGTTCTCCGAGACTGCTATCATCAACCACATTCTCTTCTCTACGAGCACTACTCGCTCCGCTCTACTCTCAAAAATCCTCTCTCTCAAAGCCCTCATGGCAGCCAGATCTAAACTCTCCCATGACACCTCCTTCTTGCATCTCGCTCCCGACGATGGAACTGGTAGCCTGCCCGAGGCCTACCTCTTCCTATGGACAAGCTTTGCATAAAACTCTTCCTTTAAGAAGCTAAAACCCTCCCTCGCCCAATCCCCAAATCCCAACCCCGAAGCGTAAGATGAGCTCCTTCAATGGCGCCTCCCCAAATCTCGACAACCTCTTCCTCCAAAACCTAATGGACTGCCTCCAAATCCGGCCTCCGCCGCCTCTCTCCGCCACCCAAACCAATCCGAACCCCCTCTTCCCCCAATCGCTCGAGGAAATCCTCCTCGACGCCGCCTCCAACTTCCCCTTCTCCGACGAAGAATCCGACGCCGATTCCGACATCCCTTGCCTCTCCACCTTATACCGATGTGGCACCATGTGGCAACCTTTCTTTTACACCCTGTCCTCCCCACGTTCGCCCCTCTGCCTCCCACGTTCTCCCACGATCTGCTCTGCAACTATATCGACTATCTCTACAACTTCCTTTCCATCGCATGCCGCAGGAGGAGAAGGCGATTCAAGGTCGACAATCTCAGAGGAATGCCTATTAGCGTCGGAGTTTATCGCCAATCCCTCCCCCGCGCTCGCTCTCTTGCACCGGCGCTCCGCGCGCACGTCGCCAGTAGCCCTCCCTTGTCGATCGCGCGCCCTAAGCCGATCACCAGACTCGCGCTGACCCGAGCAGCAGCATCCCCTTCACCCTCCTCCACCCTTTGTCTTCTTAGTATATATAGATTCGATCCATTATTCCTTCAATTTCTTGGTAAACTCTCTTCCCTCTAATCTCTTTTACATTGATTTTTATATTAATTAATGATTAGTTGATTGTTTTTAAGATTTGAAATTGTTAGGGTTTGAGGGATTGATTTAGGAAATCAGGGATTTGTGATTTGGGGAAATTGATTTAGGAAATTGTTCGTAACGAGCGCAAGGAAGGTTGTTCAGCCAGATATGGGCGATTCAGACGGAGATGAGGTCGATTCAGTTGGGCTCTTGGGTCCGAGAGGGCTGGCTCTTCCTCCTTTCCTCCCGCTTCCAAGGTGGTGCTGAACTCTTCCTCAAAACCTCCCACTGTAGGCGGTTCTCACTGCTCGGGTTTGGCAACTGGTGGCCCGTCGACTGGTGTGGTGACAGGTATGGTAAAATCAGTCGCCGCATTTGGGCACTGGTGTGGTGACATGATGGGTTTAGTGGTCTTTATTTTTGGTTGGGATAGAATATTTGATTATCTCCTCAAAGTCACATATCACTGGAGATATTATATGATATCTTTGATCAATTACTAGTCCTACTGCACGGATATGTTCACCAGATAAATGTCTTCCAACTTCTCATTTATGTTTAATTTATCTGAAATATTTTACTTCAATGGTTTCTTCATTACTTGATTTGGATTTCATGTGTTTACCTCGGTAGCTTACTTTGTTTGGGTCCTAAGAGAAAGACTTGAAACATTTTCTCCTCTCAGCAGCCCAGCCTATGCGTTTATAGATTAGGATGTGATTAAATATTGTATGGTCTCATGTTGATAAATTTTTCCTTATTGTTAATTTGCCCTACCTTTTATTTTAGCTTTGGAGTAAATTAAGCCCTTAACACAATTGCTAAAGAAGATATTTTTTAATTGGTCATACTTGATTCACTTTTATCTAAACAAGGCAACAGGAAACTATGCTACTGTCCAAATGCTTTTGTTAAATTCTCTTTATGTCAAAGTTATATATCTTTTGTTAAATTCTCCTACACAGTTCGAGTGGTGAATTTCCTCTGGTTCTGCAAGCAGCACGCTAAGGGTGTGTGGGCAGTCATCGATATCTGCATCGACTACATCCGAGAAAAATCAGGGGCACCGACATTTCTCAACTACAGGAGGCTCCCTTCCGGGTGTGTTGTGCAAAATATCAGGTTGGTGGTTTTGACATTACTTTATTATTTTAGGATGCTAATGGGAATGATGTAAGCCTCCGGTCATACAAGGGCAAAGTTATGCTAATTGTTAATGTTGCTTCTAATTTCTAAATGGTTCAGAAATCATAAAGTTTTTTCATTCTCAATTCCTTTTTATGTTTTCATATGTAATACACAAGTCCTACTTGCAATCTCTCATATGTTGTTTACTACCGCTGGCTTTGCAGAGAAGTCACCCATCTCAGCGTCGACATCAACCTTCCTTCACAATATCTAAGGTTCAAGGAAAACACACTTTCACGATACACCTCTAGCGTCATCCAACTAAGCTTAATGGTTTACTTTGCCTACCCTTGGGTCCTGCTTCATCTGGATTGAGCCAGAACCTTCTACTGCATTCTGGACTAGGCTAGCCTCTTCTCTTGAATCCTTCTCGGTGCATTATTTTCCATAAGACATTCTTTGGACATTGTTAGCCAATTTATACACTTGCTCTACTTTTGTTCTTCTAGATCAAAGTCTTGACTAATTTACAAAATTGTGCATTCCTTTCATGTGTTGGAAAACTATTTCATTGAACAATTTGGTGATTGCTACCATTTGCATGGCAGGTTGAGATTGTGATGGGGTTTGAAGAAGAATTTGATATCAGTGTCGAAGATGAGAGTGCCCAAGCATTACCGTTCAGGATGCAGCTGATTTGATTGCGAAGCTATTGGGAAAAAGGTAGAGATCAAGTCATGTAAATCTCTTATGTTATTTTATGCAAGTGCATAGGCTGAGAGTAGTTATGGTGTGCGAGCATAAGTCATTCATTGCCCTGCAGACTAAGACTAGAGAAGCATTTGCCTCCTATTCTACCAAAAGCCGAAAAAGGAAACATAAGATTGTTTAAGCTGAATTGTTATTTTGAGGTTGCATCTAGCAACTATTCATTTATAATAACCTCCTCAAAGGCATTGGAAGTGCACGAGGTACCTAATATATTCAACTCTCCCCTTCCTTAAATGCTTCAAGCATAATATAGTGATGCAATGAATTCCTTGTATGAAGTTTGGATTTCTGATTGAGCTTTAATTTCACTTTCTTTCTTTTTCTTTACAAGTTTCTGGCAGAGTATGTTGCCCTTTTGTATGCATGAAGTCTGGGTTAACGGCTTGCCTGGCTTTGGTAAATGCTACTACTTTTCACTTTCAAGATAGAACTGTGGAAGCTGATGTTCAAAAGGAGTTCTATTTGTATTCACTTAGCCGGATCAAGGTAAATGTGTAATGGAACTATTAGGTTACTAAACCTCAATCTGTTGTTATCAACTTTTGGCTAGGAAAACAAGACTTACATAACTAATGTATCAAGTTGGCTTGAGGGGAGAGTGAATCTTGCCTCTCCAAATGGTACATCTTTTGTTCAATGGATGGACAACGAAATAACTATGCAGAAGCAGTAGCCATTGATGTGGCATAAGGTAACTATTTAGTGAATTAAGATGCATTGATGTATTGGAACTATTTGTTGAAATTTCCATGTTGGGGATAACTGCAGGCATATTTCAACGCACCTGAAGGAAACGCACCCGTGGGTTTGAACTTGGCAAGTATGGGAAAGGGGAAAGTATGGGTTAATGGGCAGAGTATTGGCTGGTATTGGACAAAATGTGCTCAGGATGACTGTCAGGGATGTACTTACACTAGGCATTTAAACCGCCCAAGTGACTGCTTGGCTGCAGCGAGCCAACCCAAAGATGGCGAATACTGAACCTAATTCTTTTGACCGCATTCAAAGCTGCCCTGATTACTGATTTCGCCTTTCCTAATTGAATTTCATATGTGCCTTAACAATCCAATGTTTTATATCATTTCTTTTAGCAAATCATGTTTTTTTTTTTAGATAGGGATTTGATTTGTTTATATCGCGCAGGTGGAAGAGATTCGACAAAAGAGGGTGGCCCAGAGCTTGAGCAAAGTCTCATATGGTTCCAATCTGAATACCGCATCAAATCCTTTAGGTTTTCCCCCGTCTTATTCAGATTATTTCATGGCTTTTCTCAATATCCTCCGTTTATTTCAGCTTTGGCATTAAGGATTTGGTTCAAATTACATAGTTTATTGTGGATATTTACGTGGCTTTGGTTGAATTAGATATTATCATTTTTCTTCGTCTAATCAATGTACGTGGCTTTGGTTGCATTAGATATTGAATTTTAGGCTATGGCTTTATATTCACTATTTTGTAGACGATGCCTACAGAAAAGGTCTTTTGCTGCAATGCATTTGTCATGCATCCATATATTTGCTAACAATCCAGTACTTGAAACTAGGCGTGGCCACGGGTTATGGGTCAACCCGTGATCCGCCGGGTCCGG
Source organism: Persicaria tinctoria (assembly GCA_037127255.1). Taxonomy (NCBI): domain Eukaryota; kingdom Viridiplantae; phylum Streptophyta; class Magnoliopsida; order Caryophyllales; family Polygonaceae; genus Persicaria; species Persicaria tinctoria. The sequence goes on from JBANSL010000014.1 coordinate 4,360,029, forward strand.
GTTGACGGGCTGGCGGGTGAGGGCGGGTAGCGGGTTAGGGTTAGGGTCGGGGAACCTGTGACCCGTGACCCGCCGGGTCAACCCGCTTTTTCAAAATATTTTTTTTTTGAAAAATTTATTTTAAATAAAATAAATTTATAATATTATGTAAATTATGTAAGTTATTCTTAAAATAACTCACAATAATACATAAACTAATATGCAATGTGCAATGTGAGACAAATAAACCTCATCCTTCTCATTTTGTAGACTTGGAAGTCTTCCTTCCTTCCCTTCATTTCTAATGTGGGACAAAGGCTTTGTCCCACATCGGAAATATGGAGATAGAATGAGAAGACATGAGGCTATATATATGTATCCCACTACCACATTTCTTCCACTTCACTTGTTTCCTACATTTCCTATATTGGAAATTAAGTTGGAAATGAAGTTTGAGAAATATATTCTCATATTTTTTTTCTCTTACATCACACAATGAAATTATTGTGGATGAAAGAATTAATATGAAGATATAATCTTCCTACAATTTTAACACTTCATATCAAAGTGATAAAATATGTTGTGAAGATAAAATCTTTACATATTATTTATTTATTTATTTTAATAGTCATTTTTTTTAAAAAAAAAGATTTTTTTTAAAATAATGTAACCCGTCGGGTCAACAGGTCGACCCGAACCCGTCAACCCGTGAGATTTACGGGTTAGGGTTTGGGTCGGCCAACCCTGACCCTTGACTCGGCGGGTCGAACCCGTTGACTCGGCGGGTCGAACCCGTCGACCCGGCGGGTCCGACCCGTGGCCACGCCTACTTGAAACCAATAGCATTATACAGATGCAATGGTTTTGTCACACACGTCATATTTTCTTAGAATGTCTTGCTGTTGTGAGTTTGTTGCTACTTATGTACTATTGCTAGCTATTTGTTGATCCATTCAGGAGCTTTAATTTTCTATCATGTTTTGGAGTTGTCTAATTCCACCCTATCTTCTTAAGCCAATTAGCTCAATTGGTAGAGCAATGTGTTTAGGCACGAAGATCTGGGTTCGAATCCCACATAGACTATCTAGCTATTGGTTTTGTTGCTAAGCTTGTGCAGTATTTTCTTACATGAATGTGACATTCTTCATAATCTGAAAGTTTTGAGGCTGGCTGAAAACCCAGTTAGTAGGCTTAAATTATAACGTAAAGTCAACAAATTCATTTAGTTTTTTATGAAGGGGAAGCAGATAGTAAGATACTCAGTTTTTTATGGAGGGGAAGTAGATTTCGCAGCTGCAATGTACATGACAGGAAAACAGCAAGAGCACCAAACAATAAGAGGAAGAGCAATTTTATCAGATAAAGAAAGCATGAAGCAATTAAGAAAGCACTTTCATAATGTATGAGAATGTATTATGATATACGACGTTTTAATCCCATTTTATTCGAATAATCATTTTCACGTGATGTTTAACAATTGTATTAATTGCGTTATTTCTCCCCATCCAAATTTATTCGACATTTTCTGTTTGTTTTCTATTTATAATGTTTCATTGTTGGGTTGGGACCGCTGGGTTAAAGTTGGTGCTACTTTGGTTGGAATGTTGGATATTCGATCTTTGATAAAGATTCGACCCTTTCATTTAAAGGAAGAATAGAGAGGATATGAAATGCTAAATATATTATTATAAAATTACATCGATACTATAAAAAAAATATTACATACCCGTGCCTGGCACGGGCCTTACACTAGTTCTTCATAATTCATCAAAAATCGATATTCAAATGTAATGGTCTTATTTTTCTGAATTCATGAATTTGCCCCAAAATTGATTATGTACAACAATACAAGTGTGTATTATTTTGGTAGTGCTGTGCATTTGTTGGTTTGTACATATAATTTGGTTATAAGTAATTTGTCTTCATGTAAGTTGCAATACAAGTAAATTTTTTTTTGATTAGGTAAAAATTCGAGCTCAGACATAACTGTAACTCGATGGTCGACTAGGTCGATCGATAGACGGAAATCCGTCAATACAACCAGTACATAATCAACACAAAACATCAGAAAAGAAAGAAAATCACAATCAATAAATCAACAACTTGAATAAGTCAATACAGGTAATTCTTATTTATATAAGTTATGTTACAGTTTTTTATTTTTCATTTTTGAACCAACAACTTCAATAAATCAACTTAAGCCCTCAAAATCGAGATTCCTTTTTGGCAAAAGATGAATAAATGAGAGAACGAAACTACCTAGCACTTAGTGCTCGTTTGGATAAATGTAGGAAGTCTACTTTTCGGGAATTTAATTCCTAGGAAGTCTACTTCCCATGAATTACACTTTCTGAGATTTTATGAAACATGTTTGGTTGAAAAACGAAATAATGGTGGATTTGATATAGTGAGATAAATAAGGGATTTTTATTAGTAAGAAAAGGGTGGAAGTTGTCTTACCATGTACCCCTTTGGTAATTTCAATTCCTGTATTTCACAAGAAGTTAAGGGTTCGTTTGGTTGGCAATGGAAAAATCCAGGAAGTACAAAAACCCAGGAAGTAGCTAAAATATATGTGTTTGGTTGAATTTTTTTCCGCAGAAAAACCCAGGAAGTTAAATTTTCAGGAAGTTCAATTCCTCCATTTCAAAGGAATTTAACTCACCTACTCCCTCCTAGGTAAGTTGCAATTCCCCCATTTTCTATTTAAAAAATTTTCAATTCCCCTATTTAATCCTCTAAACTAAAAAGTTAACCAAACATATTTTCACAATTCCCGTGAATTAGACTTCCTGGGAATTCAATTCCCATGAAATAACTTCCCGAGAATTTCAATTCCCACATTGAACCAAACGAGCCCTAAATTCATGAGAATTTCAATTCCTGTGTTTTTAGAGATGGAGTTTTTTAACCAAACGCAGATATTCTATCAAACTTCTTGGGATATTCAACTTCCTGGGTTTTTCAAACTAATCCAAACAAGCACTTAAGCTATTACCTAGCAACTCATATGTACACCAGGATATCTATAATATATAAGGGTGTGTTTGGCAACACAAGTAGCTTTTTGGAGCTTTTTGTTTTAATATTATATAGTTTTAAATTAAATAAAGCTAACATTATTAGTTAATTAGCGTTTTTGAATTGAATTTTCACCAACTACACACCCTAGCTTTTCAGAGCTTTTCCTTTTATATACACAAATCTCCTATTTTATCAGCTGGTTTTATCAACTACTCATTCAACTAAGGTTACCAAACACAGTACTAACTTAATTTAACATATTTTACACAATAAATCATTCAGCTTCAGCTACCCATTCAGTTATATGGTTACCAAACACACCCTAAGTCAATAAGTAAAACAAGATTGCTCTTCCTAAAATCTAAAGTATGAACCAATTCAATATATATATATATATATAGTACTCCCTCCGTAACAAAATAATTTGCCCTTTGGGGGTTTTCACACTTCTTAAGGAACCTACAATTAGAAAGTAGAATAGTTAAAAATTTAGTAAATAAATAATGTGAAAAAAAATGGACCAATGAAAAAAAAAAAGTATGGGAAGTTGGAGTATTAATAGAATATCTTGGAAATCAAATACAATTAATGAGATGAATTGTTAAAATTAGAAAATTTTGCCATTAATTAGCTTCAAAGGGACAAATATTTTGTTACAAGAAAAAATGGCCAAAAGGCCAATTATTTCGTTATGGAGGGAGAATTAAACTTGTAAGCAGGGCCGACCTGATATTTTAAATCCCCAAGACGGGATATAAAAAGAGAAAATGGCATCTAATATACCAAAATTTTATGCCCTTTGCAAATCTGACCCTCCCCTGCCCAAATTTGCAAATATGTCAAAAATGTCCAAAATTTTGCAAAAATAACAGGTAAAAAAAAACTAGGAAACCGGAAGACTCTTTCGCGCGAGTTCGACCTAGCACCAATGCCATCCACCCAGATCCACAAGGAGTGGGGGTCCTCCTTCTCGCCGCCACCGGCTAGCCACGCATTCGTTAGGGGTCGCCTCCTCTACACTGGTGGCCTCCGACGGCGATGAAACCCATGGCGCCGCCTCTACACTGGTTGCCCAAAATCAGGGGTCGCCGCCGCCGCTCACTTCTAATTGATCCCTTGCCGCCAGGGGTTGCCCGAAATCAAAGTCGCCAAGTCGCCGGAGATTTGTTCACGATCCAACTCGGGTGTTGATCGGAGTGAACGAGTCCAGCATCAAGGGTTACCCCCGTCATTCCATCAGCAGCCGCCGTGCTTTTGAGTGGACGCTCCAAAAGATCGCTTGCCACAGCACCTTCGGTTTCAAGTTCCTCTTTCTCCATGTTCAAGTTCCCGACGAAGACGGTTCTCCCTCTCGACTGATTTTCTCTTCTTTTAGTGCTTTTCGAGTTCGCATTTGATTGGTAGGTTTTTGAGGGATCTGGTCCACCTATCTGGAGGGGAAATTGATGATAGGATTTAAAGCTTGTTATGTGGAATTGGATTAGGTTTAAGCTACTTCAACTTGCAAGCTTCTGGAATTATCAATAATTGATAAAAACTTGAATCAGAGTTGACTTCCGAAGTAATTTCCTTTTTTTTTTGGGGGGCTTCTCGTTTCCTCTTTTCCTCTCAATTTCTAAGCTGGAGAAATATATCTAATTAGATTGAGTAGTGAAATGGTTGAACAAATTGCTGAAATACCAATATCATTCTAGAATCCATCCAAAACCAGAAAGCCTCTAGTAGCTATCAGAACCTCATGATATCGTGAACAGATTATGCTGGCAATCAATTGAGAAGATGCGTTTCATTCAGAGAAGGCATATATATATATAGCTGAGAACCTCATGATAACACCACTGATTTATGTTGTTGCCTTTTAGAACCTTAATCATGTAGAAGTTTTGTTGTACAGCTGAGACAGTAAGCATAGATCCGGCAGGGGTTACTCCTATATTGGCTAACACATCGTTGTCACTGGCTAGATAATAGTATTTGCTGGCTAGTAAGTATAGATCGCAAATATTCGAGCTTCGCATCCGACAGGATTGTATTGGTTAAGAACTTTAGTACTTCGTAGTGTTTGGTTTAGGTCTTAATTGTTTAATCATTTTCACCTTTTAGAGGACTTGTGTTTGATTTTATCATCTTGAGAGATCCAGCATGGGTTACTTCTACATTGGCTAAGAGATCATTGTCACTGGCTAGATAATAGTATTTACTGGCTAGTAAGCATACATCACAATGAGTTATACTTATACATCGTTGTAAATTTCTTTCTATGTGTTGAAATATGTTGTGATTGAAACCATTAATGTTACACTGGACGATGTCATTTGAGAGTAATGTAGGTTTGTTTCTAGGATCAGTTATGTACATTCAAAACCACCAAAACCCCAAAGTGTTAGTGAGTTAGAAGCAAACTAACAAAATACTACATTCGACTACGCAAAAGAAGAGTTATCCCACTAGACATCGATTTCTTCACCTTACCATCACACGATTGCTTATGTCCTCCGACGCTTCCGACGAAGGAACTATCCTCGAGACGGGTACCTGCTTGTCTCCATTATCTTGCTCCTGACGGACCCAAACAACATGCTTTCCTCTATGAGCATTGTCCCCTCCTCCATGTCCACGTCGACAACTTTACCTTTCATCTCCGGAGCAACGATTGTCGGTTCTGCCCAGATTTTCTGGTTTATCATGCTAGTTGTGTGAATTTCCGTGCCAGCTAAATTGTTATCTTTGCCATCCAAATGGTTATCCATGCCATACTCCAAATTGAGATCAAAATACGATGTACACCCAACTTTAGTTTGAAATATTTTTTTTCATAAACATATATAAAGTGGGTGTCTATAGATAGATAAAATTAAATTAAGTTCAAAAATAAATTTATTTTTGTATTTTAACAAATAAAAATGGCTGAAAATTAGTTTAAAACAATTAAAACCTAAGTTTTGCCACTTGTCACCATCCCATTTGCCATCTCTCTCACAAATCTTTTTGTTTGTTTTTTTAGCCAAGTGACCTGCTACCTTGTGAGGAAAATTTGCAAAAGTAACATTTTGACACTCCCTTACAATTTTTACACCCCATTGACATTTGTGCAAAGTTGGTATTTTTTTGGTATATTAGTGCAAAACATCCATATAAAAATGGGGTACTTTACTATTTGTTTTATCATTTCCTTTACTATTAGCTATTTTTATATAAAAAAGCTCAATATGATTTTGGGTAATTATTCTTTTAGAAAGGGTTTGTGAAAATCTAAAATTTATGTTTAAAATGTGAAGTTGCACAAGATAAAGGGAAATAAAATATTAAGAAAATTTTATTTATTTTTCATAACCATATAGAATGATAATTTCTATTTTATTGATTGTTTTTAGTGATTACTAAATGAAATTTTGGAGGAAAAAATGCAACAAAATTAATAAATTGTTATAAACTCATTGATTTTGGATGAATTGTCCACCTCCCTTAAACCCCCACCATAATGACACCTTTTGATATTTTGTATCCTTTGCCTATATAAAGGCCTAAGTCACCTATTACGGATACACAAGCAATAGAGATCTCTCTTTTCTCCGACTTTCTCCTACCCTCATTTCTTTCGGTTTACAACATAGATGACAAAGAGAATTAAACATTGGAATACTTAATGAGAAAGAGTCCGATTTTTAACTAATATATTATAATGACTTTAATTACACTTATATATATATATACTTAAAAAAAATTGGGCCCCTTTAAATTTCAAGCTCGAGGCGGAGGCCTGTTTTGCCTTCCCTCAGGTCTGGCTGTGCTTGTAAGTTCTAATGCATTAAGCTCGTGATTCAGCAACCCAATATTGGCACCTCCAATACTCATAACAAGATGTTCATTTGTCATCTACGAGTTTTATGTGTAGGATGTGACATAAGATCGTTTAAGCACTTCTTCAAACATGTGGCTTGTAATCTAATTAAGCTAAGCATATACTGGAAATAGATACATATTCACTTAGCAAATTCAAGGACATGAAAGCATAAATTGAAACTTCTCCAATGTGACATTTTAATATTTAGCAAGTTAAAATAAAAATTCCATTTAAGTGCCTACACAGTTTCTCCAATGTCACATTTAGATGTTCCATTGTCACATTGTCAACTATATGTGATTTCACAATGTAATTTGAGAACAAAACTTGTAGTTGCACGGCCTCCCCATCGACACGAGAAGTCGGAGTCAACAAATACCGCACCAACTCCAATTCAACACCAAACCCAGCAGGTTCTCATCCACCGACACCTGGTATTGGCAACCCCCGTCGACTCACTAGCACTCTAGCAGAACACGGTAGGTTTGACGATATAATGTCGTGTGGATGACAAGTTTGATCTTCAATTGCGCTCCTCTTTCAATTAACTAATATGATACTTTTTGACAAACACGTTGATTCTACACAAAATTGCGCCCTAAATTGCCATCAACAAGCCTGATTTTGAAATCCCTTCACCGATCACGGCCGCCGAGATATATTCCTTTTCTATTGATTGGTGGCACCATTGTCACCGAGTTGCAATTGACTTGATCGGGAGAGCCTGAGAGGACACTCATTTTTTCCCCCAAAATCTCACCCTCCTATAACACGTGAATTGACACTGTAAGAAGGGAAGCACCCAATTTTGTTTTTTCCAAGTGATGATTCACCAATCACCATTGATTCTGACAGGTGAGATGGGCACCTCCTTCCTTGATCTCTGACCAGTTGCGGGCCTGCCGTGCAATGATTCTACAATCTCCATCTTCCCATTCAATTGGGGATCTGTAAATCTTCCCATTAATCAACCGAATTCCCCAATTTCGTCTTCCCCACGAAGATGACTTCGAAACCAATCACAAATCCCTACCAACTCCTTCCAGCCCTAAACCCCCAAATCCAATCCCCCTCATCCACCTCCACATCACCGCCGACGGAACCGCAACCACCCCACTGCGACGATGAATACGATGAAGAATCGGTACCATCTCCCACCATCCCTAAACCCCCAAATCAAATCGCCCTTATCCCCCTCATCGCCCTCATATACTTCGAGGTCGCTGGCGGCCCCTACGGCGAGGAAGCCGCCGTGGGTGCCGCCGGACCTCTATTTGCCATCCTGGGTTTCCTCGTTTTCCCCTTCATATGGAGCATTCCCGAAGCCCTAATCACCGCCGAGCTCGCCACCACCTTCCCTGGCAATGGCGGATTCGTGATCTGGGCGCACAAGGCGTTTGGACCCTTTTGGGGTTCCATGATGGGCTCTTGGAAATTCCTCAGCGGTGTCATCAATTTGGCTTCATACCCTGCCTTGTGCATCGAGTACCTCAAATTGGTGATCCCTGCATTGGCTTCCGGTGTTCCTTACTATGCATCAGTTTTCACTTTCACTTCAATCCTCTCCTTTTTGAATTACACTGGATTGAGTATTGTAGGTTACACTGCAGTTGTATTGGGGGTCCTCTCCATTTCCCCATTTGTAATCATGTGTTTGGTTGCTATTCCAAAGATTGATCCTTCTAGGTGGATTAGTTTGGGTGAGGAGGGTGTGAAGAGAGATTGGCCATTGTTCTTCAACACCCTCTTTTGGAATCTCAATTTCTGGGACAATGCCAGTACAATGGCTGGGGAGGTGGAGAACCCACAGAAGACCTTCCCCAAGGCGCTTTTCTCGGCCGGGGTTCTTACTTGCTTGGCTTACTTGTTGCCTCTTCTGGCTGTTGTTGGTGCAATCCCACTAGCTCAGGAGGATTGGGTTGATGGCTACTTTGCTGATGCTGCCGAGATTATCGTCGGGAAGTGGCTCAAGATATTAATGGAAGTTGGTGCTGTTCTGTCCATAGTTGGCCTGTTTGAAGCTCAATTGAGCAGCTGTGCGTATCAGTTTCTGGGTATGGCGGATTTGGGCTTCTTGCCGAGGAGTTTTGGGGCGAGATCAAAGTGGTTCAGCACTCCTTGGGTTGGGATTCTGGTGTCTATGGTTATAGCAGTTGCTATATCATGCTTGAATTTCAGTGATATCATAGCATCAGTGAATTTCTTGTACAGCCTTGGGATGTTACTCGAATTCGCATCCTTTCTCTGGTTGAGGAGGAAAATGCCAGCAGCTAAGAGGCCTTACAGAGTCCCATTGGGAATGTTTGGGTTGATCATCATGTGTTTGATACCATCTGGGTTTTTGATATATGTCATGTTTACCGCTAACATGGCGGTCCTTTTGGTTAGTTCTGCACTTACTGCACTTGGGGTTCTTTGGTATTTCTTCATGAACATTTGCAAGGCAAAGCTGTGGATTGATTTCAATTGTGTACATGAAAAAGTGGAAGATGAAGGTTAAGGTATAGTCTGACCTTTTTACTTAACATCCAATTTTATGGCTGTGATTGTAACAACATTGTTGCATATATATCAGTTTCTTCTTCATCTTGTGGATGAATCCTTTTTGTGGCTTTGTTTAGGAATGCCATCTAATAAGCCCTTCTTTCCGACTTCTGAGACTGTTGGTTGCCTTCTATTTTGTGTGTCCATTTTCTTTTAGGGACCATGAGGGTAATGACTTGACAATGAAATCAATATCTTCATCAAACACATAAATAGCAGATGTATGAATGTAATCTACACACTAGTGTGTTGCTTTGAACGTTGAAGAAGGTAGCTCATCAACTATTAATATGAAACTCGGTAGATGAAAATGCAAGGTTTCTGAAATTGCTCATTCACTCCCACAAATCTACATTAATATGGAACCAGCCAAAGGATGAGCTCAGGCAAACCATGTATGAGATCCATAAGAAAGCTCAAAATCAGATAGAGCAAGCTCGATGAACCAACCTAGATGTTCATGGAATTGCCAAGGATCTCAAGAAGCTCAACAGAGAAGAAGACAGCCTATTTCTGTGGTTCAAATGACCCTCGTGAGAGGAGAGACGGAGACTGAGAAAAGAGTTGTGGCAGTATGTGTTGTAAGTAGGCCAGTCCAATATATGTTGTAAGTAGGCCTCAAATCAGGAAGCTTCTCGCTCACACATTGCTTCTTCAATTCACTGTGTGTGGTGCTTGAGAATACATACACTTGGGATCGATTGCTAGCTTCCTCAAGGTAGATCAAGAATCGAAATACATGCAGTTGGGACCCCAATATGGTGAGATTTGATCTTCGGAACTCAAACCGCTCCTGTCATTTAGATTCAAAGAGAACTGATGCTCAACTTTGTTTTGTCCAACATGGACATGGAGATATTGTAAGCTAATAAGATTAGATTTGCTTTGGGTCTGTACTATTATAGTATTTGTTTTAATCTTTTTTGCTAAGATAAAAAATTTAATAACCGATTTGTAGTTAGCAAAATGATACTGTATTACTTTCAAGTTTACCTTTTTAATAAGATTCTGTTGATATCATTTAGTTAAATTTATTTTACCAACTATTTTTATAATGTTTTTGGTTTATTTTAAAATTTTAGAATTAGTAAAATGAGTATTAATACGAAATTTATTTATCTGAAATAAAAAATTCACATATACATACAATAATAACAACCCAGTATATCCTGCAATAAAGTAGGGTCTGGAGGGTCAGGATGTACGCACTCTTACCCGACCAAGTCAGGAGAGTGTTTTCGGTAGACCCAGAAAACTAAGACACATAAACCACGTGGTAGCCGGCTACTCGTAGGAAAAAGAGATAGTGAAGAAGCCAAAACATATACATATAAACTTATATTAACCAAAATAAAAATATCATTAGTATTAAAAAATACCGTATAAAGTGCAAATACTGAACTAATTGTAAATACAAAAACTCAAGTACTAATGTGTTATCATAGATAAATTTCGCCTCGTAACCATGAATTTTTCGTCTGGTATACAAAGTTTTTATTATTATTTTTTGTCATTTATGACCGAGATTTTAATATTCTATTAAGATTATACATAAATTTCACAAAATCATCCAAAAATTATGAAACTTATACAAAATCAACCAGTTTTGGTGTTTTGTAAATGTTTTATAATTACATGTAGTTTTGTGTAATTTATCTATAACTTTTTTTTTTAATTAGAGTTGTGACCAAATCTTAACGGCTAGCTGAAGTAGAACTAGCCCGTAGTGTATAAATTTCAATTTAGTAAGCGGGAAGTCAAACATGCCATTAACAAACGAAGCCTCTGCTACGCTCATCGGCGTCCTCCTCCAGAAGTGCCGCTCCACCACCTCTCTCACCAGGGCTCGCCAGCTCCACGCCCTCCTTCTGACCGCCCACCCCACCGACCAACCTCTGTCGCCCTTCACATCTAACCATGTCCTCTCAATGTACGCCAAATGCGGCTCCCTTGTTTATGCCCGCAAGGTGTTCGACGAAATGCCTCAGAGAAACATCGTCTCTTATAACTCCGTCATCTCCGCCTACTCCCGCCTCCCCGATTTTGTCCCTTCGGGGTTCAGTGTGCTTGCCCAGATGAGGCGCGAGCTTTTCTGGCCTAATGCCGGTACCTTCACTGGCCTGCTGCAGGGCGCTTCGGCCCTGCAGGACTTGCTTCTCGGGCTCGCGGTTCATGCCCAGAGTTTGAAGTCTGGGGTTCTGGGAGATGCTTATGTACTGACCTCGTTGCTTGGGATGTACTCCAATTGTGGGGATTTCGATTCCGCTGTTAAAATGTTTGAATGCACGGTTGTGAAGGATCCTGTTGCGTGGAATTGCATCATATCAGGGTGTTTGAAGAATGACAGAGTCAGGGAGGGACTCTGTCTCTATGGTAGAATGGTGGCCTGCTGTGTTATCCCCACCGAGTTCACTTATTCAATGGTTTTGAAAGCTTGTGGGAAGTTGGGAAACTATGCTTGTGGGCGATTTGTTCATGGCCGAATAATTGTAGGTAATACGCTCGTTGATCTGCCCTTGGAAAATGCACTGATTGACATGTATAGCAGCTGTGGGGATATCAGATCAGCATTCAGTGTTTTCAGTAGGATTGAGTATCCTGATCTAGTATCTTGGAACTCAATGATATTAGCTTGTTCGGAGGTTGGAGATGGGGATACGGCCATGCAATTATTTACACGTATGCTTCGGATGGATAATGTTAAACCAGATGAATATTCGTTTGCAGCGGTCACTTCTGCTGTATGGGAATTCCCTATTTCTTCTTGTGGGGAGCCACTCCATGCACTTATAATACTGTGTGGGTGTGAGACTAGTGTTTTCGTGGGGACTGCGCTGGTTTCCATGTACTGTGCTAAAGGAAGAACAGAATCCGCATTACAAGTTTTCAGTTCGATTGTTAAGAGGGATATTGTGCTCTGGACTGAGCTGATTTCTGGTTATTCCAGAACAGGTGATGGCGAGAATGCTCTAAAATTCTTCCACTCTATGAGGCAGGAAGGATGCAAAGCTGATTCCTTTGTTCTAAGCACTGCCTTGAATGCATGTGCTGATCTTGCCAGTCTAACTCAAGGTCGGATGATTCATTGTCTGTGCATAAAGACTGGTTGTGACGCGGAGATGTCAGTTTGTGGAAGTTTAATTGACATGTATTCTAAAAATGGAAGCCTGCACATTTCTCAATCGATATTTTATGGAATCCCAGAGCCAGATCTCAAGTGTTGGAACTCCATGATAGGGAGTTTTGGTCATCATGGAAAAGCAGATGAGGCGTTGAAGCTTTTGGATGAGATTTTATCTCATGGCCTAAAGCCAGATGTCGTGACTTTCATTTCGCTGCTATCAGTTTGTGGGCACAGTGGGTTGGTTGAACCGGGAAGGCGCCTGTGGAGATATATGCAGGAAAGTGAATTAGCCCCTGGACCCAAACACTACTCGTGTATGGTAAGTTTGCTAAGTCGAGCAGGGCTGTTTGAAGAGGCAAAGGAGATGATTTACGAGTCTCCCTTCAGAGAGAACTATCCTGAACTCTGGAGGACCGTGTTAAGCTCATCTGTTGCAAAGAAAAATTTGGAAGTGGGGCTCCATGCTGCCAAGAAAGCTCTAGAACTTGATGCAGAGGACAGTGCAACCCATATCTTGCTTTCTAATCTTTATGCTGCGGTGGGAAGATGGGATTGCGTGATGGAGATAAGGAAGAGGATAAGGGGTTTGATGATGGAGAAAGATCCGGGACTGAGCTGGATTCAGCTTTCAAAGGACTTTGTCGTTTTCTCATCCGGTGACCTGTCTCATTCACAGATTGGTGAAGTTCAAGGGGAGCTGCATAGGCTACACGCTAACTTGGGGATAAGGTCCAATGTTGAAGATATATGAAGAAATTGGCTTTAAAATGAAATCTGCATTCGGAGAGGATTTTTTTTGTGGATTTAGCTGGCATTGAGATCATGATTCATGGATGAAGCAAACATCAGCCTTTCAGCTGTGCAGTTTGGCTTTCAACCCATTTGAAGGGTTGGCTCGGTTCAACACTCATTGGGTTGGGATTCCGGTGTCTCTGATTTATAACAGTTGCTATATCATGCTTGGATTTCAGTGTGATATCATAGCATCTGTGGATTTCTTGTACAGCCTTGGAATGTTACTCGAATTCGCATCCTTTCTTTGGTTGAGGAGGAAAATGCCAGCAGCTAAAAGGCCTTACAGAGTTTCATTAGGAATGCTTGGATTGATCATCATGTTTGTGATACCATCTGGGTTTTTGATTAGTGCTGCACTCACTGCACTTGGGGTTCAGTCAAAGCTGTGGATTGAGTTCATGAAAAAGTGGAAGATGAAGGTTTTAAGACTTAAGTTACAGTCTGAATTAAAGCCACTTACTTTAAACTTTTTGTAACAACTAGAGTGCCATAACCGACTGCGATTCACGGGGCCTTAAATTTAATACTGTAATAAGTATTTTTATGTAGTGGAAATTAGAGTAGAAAGAATTGTGAACTTGTTTACATAAATATTTAATATTTGATTCATTTACAAACTAAGCATTACATACAAATGACACTTACTACAGTCAAGCATGTCCATTTGTAAAAAATATATGAGGGCGGTTTGATCAACTTAGTAAATAGCATAAGAAATAGCATGTACACCTACGTGAGAGTTAAACTTGTGAAATCAAAGATCCTCAAGAGAAAAAAAATTCCAACAATAAATCATTCATGTATTCCAACAGTAACATAAGAAATAGCATGTACATGGATGGAATTTTTAGCAAATTGTTCCTTCTAACTTCTTCTGCAGGTAAATTAATTATCTGTTTTTTCTTTCGTTTTCAACATGAAAGTATGTTTTTGTTTGTAGGCTTCTTCATCTTCCTTTATGCTTGATATTAGAAAAAGCCTTTTAAGAACAATAGTTGTTTTATGCAGAATGGCAAGCAAATGGTACAAAGAGGGAGCACTAGCTGCTTTAGCATCAGTTGCTGATGCATCCCAAGTACACTTCCTTTGAATTTAAGTGGTTTTCATGTTGTGTTTGTTGTGAGTGACATTCTATAATCCTATTTGACCCACATGAGCATTTTTAAAAGCATTGCCATGTTGTCATGCCTTACTTGAAGACTATTTTGATAAATGCAACTAAAAAGTTTAACCAGAAGTTGCGTGCAAAAGCGAGGAGTGCATCAATACGTTTAGTTGAAATTGCTATTGGTATGGAGAAGTTCAGGGATGATACCAAGCAGGTTCTTTAGGTTGTTATGTGATAGGATTCTTTTTTGTTCCATGAGTTTGGTATTGGTATTATTTTTGAGCTTGCTCTTTCACGTGACACACTCACTGTCCATTTCTAATCGAACCTGAGAGGAGGTGAATCATCAAGTCGAACCCCCTCTCGTGGGATGGTCATGGCTCAATTCAGCTAGGCATCCTAGATCATGTCGACTCCCTGTTCTGGGTCGGCTAAGTCGACCCCCTCTTTTGGGTCCACTAATTCGACTCCCTCTTCTGGATCTATCACGTTGACTTCGTCTTCTGGATATGTCATTTCGACTCCATCATCTGATAACCGACCTTTTGCATGTATCAGTTTTTTAGATTCTAATGACAGACTGCATAACACTTGCTCAACATCCAAAGTATGCGTAAATATTTTATCTCTTATTGCTCTTTGTTTAAGATTGATACTGATGGACTTTTTGGTTAATTTCAGTCGCTTAAGATCCCAGATTGGTTCGAATATATTGAGGGGAAAAGAATTTTAGAGTAAGTTAATAAATCGTTGAATTATAATTCTAGAGATCAACTAAATAACTATAAGTGTATTAATACTTATTTTCCTTTAATTTTTTTTTACAATCTATTTCAATCTGGATGGATTTTCTAAATTTTATACGATTCATTGATTCTTTAGTGTCCTATCCTTTTGAGGATGGTTCTCGCTTCGCTTGGGATCTGGATCCTCTCCTAATGAAGAGGTTCCTAATAAATAAATCATAGCCATTCAAATAGATGAAGGATCAAGATCTATTTTACACTAATTAACCATAATTTAATTCCTAATTTATCCATTTCTTTCAGTTTTGTTACGTTATGAGATATATCGACATGTGCATCACCACACTCCTTTCGATCTATGCAACCACAATGCAATTCTCCACCACCCTCATCGTCTACTCGCAAGGCTTGGGGTCATTCCGCCGTCGTTCCCTCGTGGTGAAGCTTCGATCTCTGGTGCCTTAGGTTGTGTGTGATATTGGGGATAATCAGAGATCACCCATACTTTAGATGATGCCCTAAGAATAGGGTTGTTATATGAGCTGAACAGCTCGGGATTGGCTCGAAAAAAGCTCGACTGGAGCTCGTTCATTTACCTAAACAAGCCGAGCTTGAACATGATTTTAAACTCGGTTGAAAGCTCGGCTTGTTCAATTTAGGCTCGAATAGCTCGAAATGTATGGAATTTTTAAAATTTTCTTTAAGTTAATATGTTATGACCAAGTAAAACTACTTAAAACTCGAAAAAAGCTCGGCTCGAGCTCGTTCATTTGCTAAAACAAGCTGAGCTTGAACAGAAAAGAAAGCTCGTTTAAAAATTAGGCTCGGCTCGACTCGAGCTCGTTTAACAAATTAATGAACAAGCTTGAACATGTCAAGCTCGGCTCGTTCGGCTCGTATAACACCCCTACCTAAGAAAGTAGGCTAGAAGCCAATTTGGATGATGATGCCTAGTTTGGATGAGATCAAAGTATACACAATTTAGAAATTTGAGATGTAATTGTAATTACGAAACAATTTGATTAAATTTGCTTACAAAACCATAAACTTTCCAACATATCAATATATGCAATTTTCTTTTCTATGTATTAAGCAAACAGAGTGTTTTTCTGTACTCTTGTGTATTTTGTGATGCAAAAATTGACTTGAAGTTGGAAATTTGGCCGATTATCCTAGTTTGGATGCGATTAAAGTGTGAACAATTCAGCAAATTGAGATGCAATTGTAGTGAACTATGAAACACTAATAAATTTAACGTGCAAAAGCTTATACCTTCCACCGTATATATATGGAGATGCAATTCCTTCTGTGTATCGTTTTTCCAAAAAAAAATTGTGTATTGAAGAAGTAGATAGTGTGCTTGTGGTAATTATTTCACAGTCCCTCGGTCTGATATGCCATCTTCTTTCATACTCCCTACTTCATAGTCCCTTGATTTCCACTTGATTTTTTCTCGTTTCGGATCCTCTCGATCACCACACGAGTGAAACCAAGGTTGTTGACCACCACTACTGCACTTCGCCAGCACCTTGGAGGTTGTCCAGAAAGTGCCGATGCAGCAGCTCGCCAGAAGAACACGAAAAACACTGACGAAATCTGCGGAAAAAGTGTGTCAACTGGTCAATTTTTGGGCTTTGCCACCGCTTATGCAGTGCTTCCTAGTCACTGATTTCTATTTTGACACACTCCTTACATTATACTCTATTGATCTGAGTCTTCTGTCCACCTAGGAATTTTTTGAACTGCCTGCACTAGACCATCAAACATGATTGTTAGCCAGTTTTTTTGTTTTCTTTTGTTATTTCATCTGAGTTTTCACGCCTCTTTTTGATCGGTGTTCGAGGCTGCCTCAATCCAGATTTGGTGAAGGTTGCTGGCTTTCGATGGCATTTTGGGTGACATAGGCTTGCAAATTTGAGTCGTGGGCACGCCGAGATCATTGTTGGGGGATCGAGAGGTGCGACAATGTGTCTTGTTGTGCACCTATCATCCGAGCTCATCGTGACCATGAAGGCCATCTCGGTGTCATTTTGGCGGTCGTTAGAGGAGCACATCAATATTAAAATATAAATTTTGATGTGAAGGAATCGGAGCATCCAAGCAAGCCATCTCTCATCGTTGTGCGTAGTGGGTGAATGTTTTTCATTCCGACAAGTATGTCGACAATATGATTTCGAGATGGGCAGGATAGTGAGACTTGATGGTAGCGTAGAACTGCTGGGTGATTGCAAAAAGAGAGCAAGGTGCGACAGAAGAAATTAGAAAATTGATTTTAGTAATAGAAAATAGATCCTGGCCATTGGTTTATTTCTACGGTTGTGATGAAGTGATTAGGAAGATATTAGGCAATATAGGTAAGGAGAGGAGCCAGATCCGCTCGCTTGGTGTCTTATTCTTTGGTTTCTTATACTTTTGAGGTATCAATCCTTTCCACCTATAAATCACTCTGAAAATCTTTACTTGATCTATATATTGTTCTCACTTTGATCCTAAAAATGAAGAACTTTTATGATATTGGTAAGGTTTGAATCACTTATTAATCATTCTGAATATCCTTATTATATATAATTTGGGAAATGGTGTTACAATTATAAATGCACTTACAGCATAGAGATAACCAGATTTCCATCATTAGAAATCTCTCTCTTCGTCGTCCTAGGACACCTTCAACTTAGTTTGAAAAAAATTATTCAGCTTATGACTATTGGGAGATTTGTGTGGGAGAGTGGGATGAGTTTCGAACCTCTTATGGAATTCAATCCGCATTTAATCAAGTGGCTCTGGACATGCATTGTGTTAGTATGAAATTCGAAAGTTTAATTTGTAAGGCCAAAGTGATGTTGAAAAATTAGAAACTTTTCATGTATGTAGTAATGCAATGTTATATATATACACTCTTTCTTCACCAGAGAACACATTGTCTATATTTTAATTATATTTTTTTTTAATTTTAGAACTATATTGCTTTTGAAGTTTAGCTGGGCATTCTCTATATACATACCCCGAAAGAAAGGTGAGTTTCACGAGTCAAGAACTTTGTGGTTTTAATATATACTCTTGTTGGAAACTTTCTTAAGGGTATGAACATTGAATTTTGATGTATTTCTTACCTATTTTCAGCTTAACCATAGTGTTGTTCAGAGGGCCTATTTTAGGGCCACTCAGATGTGCCCACTTGATGTTGATGCTGATCTGTAAAAGCTATATTCCATTCATCCAAAACGACATATTCTTGGTCATTCCGAAAAGAATCTATCTATGGTATAATTTATTGTTGAGTTTATCACAATTTTTTAATTGGTATGCCTTTTATTTATAGAGTAATTCTCGATTTTACGCTCTATCATACTTATTTTCAGGTTTTCAGAAAGGCTTTGAAGATGTGCACATTTACAAACAACCAAGATGTATTGTTTGTTAATGAAACTCTTTGTAACTTGTTGATGTACGTGTATATTAAAAATGGTTGTTTGCCTACAGTATTTGGAGTTTGTCCTTACTCACATAGATGGCTTGACGAGGACAATGCTGGTGGCTATAGATGAGGCTAGGACATTGCAACAATTAATTTGACCTTTCATGTGTATTTTTTTACTTGTGATTTGTAGTGTATGCATTTTATATCCATTTATTCATTGTTTATGCTTTTATTTCAGCTTGCATCTGATAAACTATCTGAGAAGTTGGAAGATACAGATATGTTGTTAGATCTGTATACTAGGTGGTCGAAATTTCAGCTTATCAATTGTAATGATGTAAAAGAAGCCCGTGAAGGATGGGAACGATTCCTAGAGCTTGGGTATGGTATTTATCTCTTGTAGCTTGAATGTAGGCCATGTTCGAATTTCAAAAAAAAATTAACACTTTTTATATATATTTAATATAAAGGTTTGAAATGGAAAACTTGGAAGTGTTATATCTCTATGGAAGTTGGAAGGAGCAATATCGTTGAAGCTCGTGGAATTTGGAAAACATTGCTAAAAATTAGGTATGTATTATATATCTTTTGATCTTCAAAATGAAATCTGTTTGTTATACTTATAATTATAAATATCAATTATTTGTTTTGCTATAGAAAATCATCGTGGATTCTTTGGAAGTGCTGGATTGCCATGGAAATTAAGCATGATCATATAGATGTAGCTACATCTTTGCACAACAGTTGCTTATGTATGGATTTTCCAAGACTATATGTAGAGGTACTTTAACTGTTGAGCGAATATTATGAGTAAATTTATTATTATTATTATTTGTTTCTTGAGATTGGCTTTGTACCAACCACAAAAATCAATGCAGGAACTCCTTGTCTCTTGGTTAAATTTTGAGTCTGAGTTTGACACACCAGAAGACATCACACAAGCTACTCTGGAGCTTGTTTTGACGATGCAGGAGGATGGAAGTCAAGTGAAAGGCTGACTGTTGGAGGTAAAACGAATGAGAATAGTAGTAGTTAACTACTTACAAATAGACGAATTGTTCCCTTGCGAGGCACACTAGACCATAAAGTCTCATTTTGATAAGTTTTGCAGTTTTGATATTGGGTATTCTACTAATACTTTTATTATCCTCACTTCGAGCCTGAAAAGAAAGAGCTTTTATGACATGTGTAGGGCTTGAATCACTTATAAATCACTCCGAACATCCTTGTTGTCCTCACTTGGATCCTAGAAAGAAAGAGCTCTTATGACATGGTTGTATCTTTGAAATGAT
The DNA here is from genome assembly GCA_037127255.1 of Persicaria tinctoria. Taxonomy (NCBI): domain Eukaryota; kingdom Viridiplantae; phylum Streptophyta; class Magnoliopsida; order Caryophyllales; family Polygonaceae; genus Persicaria; species Persicaria tinctoria. The sequence goes on from JBANSL010000014.1 coordinate 4,379,903, forward strand.
GACCAACTACATATAATTGTCGTTTGATTTATATAAAATTAATTTTTTTAGAGTGAATTATAAACCGTTAAATTACAAACACACACATTCAATTCAATTAGATATATAGGGATGAAATGTTTAGAATTAGAATTTAATGTCATTTATTTGATATACAATTAAATTGACATTAATTTTATTCAATGCAATCTTTTTTACCACTTACAGTTACAATTTTTCCATCTTTAGTTATTTATTTATTTATTTCGCTATAATTGCCGGAACAATAATGACTATCATACATTTTGTAAAAAAAAAAGAAACAAAAAGGAAATGTAATGACCATAATTCTTATCAAATGACACATTTTTAAATAGATTGTAGGGTCTTTTTAAAGTTATATTAGATGTGATTTTAAGAGCATATAACATTTAACAAGTCATACACACATATTAAGTTATTAATTACTTTTATTTTTTAAACGATTATGGAAAATTAACCACAAATGAAAGAAAATAAATAAATAAAATACTAGTCGAACTCTTTTAATACAATAATAAAAGAAAACAATTATTAGGTCCTTCCATTCCTTAATGATGTCTTTAAAATTCAACATCTTCAAATCTTTCTACATTTCATATCTGTAATTCATTTTCATCGATCTCCAACTAGAAATCGCATGCAATGTTACATATTTTATTTGGATTATTATTGCAAATTATGATCCCTATTAATGTGTAACGTGTTTATTCTTAACCCATAAGTGAAATGCATCATACAAATTCATCCCTCCATATAAATCAATTTTTTTTTCTCTAAGATTTGCATGAACGAAGCCTAAAGCACCAACTTTATAGCCTTTGTGAACACATATGTCGTCCCCGTACAATGTTATTGTATTAAAATTTATGAACGTTGTTTTATATTGTTATTTAGTTCTTCCTTATAATCAATATTTTATATTCTATTTTTATTTATTTTTCCTCGCAAACGCGGCTTGGCGCAGAATTCCTAGTTGAAAACAAATTTTTAAAAAATCAAATAAACATATTTCTCTTTATAGTTTATAGATTGGCTAGGCTAGAGACATTGCCTTCTATTACTGTTTACTACAGTAATACTTTTCTTTGTAGCCAGTACTAATTCTTTTCATTGCTTCATCGGGGTGTTATTGGCCCTATTGCTTGAAGAAATTGTTGTTGATCTCACTATTTGAAGTTGTTACTGTTGCAATATTAGGTTTTTATATAAAACCTATTTTTAATATTCTACGAAGTATATAATAATGTCAAAATATGATTAAACTATTTAGTAATACAGTATATATCTTTTAAGTTTACACTTAGGGGCCCTCAACCATTGAACATTTTCTGGATCTTGAACTGTATCCTACATCCTACTTCGAGCTGAAAGTTGTTGCTTGATCTGATCCCTCAGAACCCGCCTTAACAACTTGTTCGATGCAGTTCTCGGAAACTCGGTGACAATCTTCACAAAGCTTACCTGTCCAATTCGTTTCAGATCGAAATGCAGGATGAAGACACATCAATTTATCAACTTGAAAATGATAAACACAGTGTATGTATGTCAATGCACCTTGTACAGAGGATTAAGGTTGCGTTGCATCGCCTTTGTGACCAGCGTCTTTAGCTTCTCTGGATCCCCGGTACATCCTGGCTTCAGCACTACGAATATAGCCAGCAATTCCGGGCCACCTCCTATTGGCGAAAAACTCACTGCAGCGGTCTCCACAATAGTCTCATCAGCTCGGTCACATACACGCTCTATCTCTAGTGAGCTTGTCTGCATAGCATTCGGAAATGCGAAAAGTTAAGGTAAAGTTAAAGGAAGATACTTTTTACAGAAGAAGTTGTAAGCATGCCTTAATCCCTCCAAGATTCATAGTGTCATCCGCTCGGCCTTGCACATGATAATAGCCTCCAACAGTCCTCTTGACTATGTCTCCATGTCTCCTCAGTTTCTGTTGATCAACGACAATGAAACAGTCAAAGTACATCCAATAGATACGAAACTCGTGTTCTCTTCAGTCAGCATACCATTCCATTGTACACAGGCATCCCTTTGAAATAAACTTCCTCATGATCGGCGTTTAGCAATCTGTCAGTCGCTCCCATGATATGGGGGAATAAGGCAGCTTCGCCTACACACGGTTGGTCATCTGGCTGCCAATATTGAAGGACTTGTAAAGTTCTGTGAAAACCGAATCAAGCTTATTGAGAAGTCATCTTACATAAGGTGTGCCATTTTCATCGAGGATGACGAATCCAGAGGCCATTGGCGGGGTGTTGAATGCTGCAAACGCCTGTGGTTGCAGAGGAGACCCCATGAGGTAGCAAGAAGCCAGCTCTGAGCCCCCACATATTTCAATCAAAGGTCTGTAGAAGGCCCTTGATGAAAGCCAAAGGTCATCATCAATATTGGAAGCTTCTCCAGTGGAAGCGAATGATCTGCAAGTCCCGGGGTCTTAGTTAGCATCTCAACAACAAGACCTCAAAAACGCGTATCTACAAGTCCAAAGCAGCATATTACTTAATATTCGTCCAATCTAGTCCATCCATGCACCCCGAGTTCTTCCAAGTCTTCACTAGGCTTGGCACCGTACCCAACATCGTCACTTTGGCATCCTATAAGCATAATACAAGATCAGAAGAACACTAAAACGAATGACATTCCTCCTTCAAAGGGTATCTGACCTGAACAAATTTTCCGAAACCTCTCCCAAGAGGTGATCCGTGATATAGAGCTAAAGTTGCACCAGCAAGGAAACTCGAGTACAGTATTGATGGTCCCAGCACCCATCCTAAACTTGTCGGCCAGCAACATACTTCTCCAGCCTCGATGTTAACGTGTGCCCACATATCAGCAGAGATTCGAATAGGAGAAACATGGGTCCATGGTATGGCTTTCGGCTCCCCTATTTCAATACTCATTTGAATCAAAGATGACAAATGTGTAAAGCCACTGGCTAAATTTTTGCCAAGTTTAATTTGCGAAACCTGTTGTGCCCGAGGAGAAGAGTATATTGGTGACCGAGTCTGCTGGTTGGTAGACTGGCGCGTAATGCCATGGCCTGCCGATATTGTAAGTGTAATAACACAGTTAGAACACTATCATACAAGATATATAACAACTGAATTTCCTACTGTGACAGATAGCTCAGTTACCTTGAAAGGTGATTGACCTTTGCAAGAAAGTCTTTCCATGATATGTCTCGACTTCTTAACGGAACATCTACATCCTCTCCGGCTCCTGGAAGCACAATGGCAATATCTGGAGCTGCTTCCGTGACTCGACTGTTAAAAAACTTTCATAAATCAATGAATTCAAGCTAAATTCAAAACAGTTACTGTACAGAGGGAAAACAATTTTACCTGTACAAAGGAAATTTCCTACCTCCTCTCAGGATAAAGTCCTGTATGAATTCAAGCTAAATTCAGGACCAATCCTATAAGAGATATTCAGTTAACTGAAGCAAACGGATCGAACACTGACCTGAGTGAAGATACCCTTTGCTTGCGAAACACGCAAACGTGTAGCAATTTCTGGGGCTGCAAAGCTATCAGCAATCGATACAACAATACGTCCTGAAAGAACAATTGCCAGGTAAATGATGACTGCATAAGCTGTCATTGGCATGTCAACTGCAATCGCGGCGCCCTTAGGAAACAAAGTATCCAAGGCATTTGCCACCAGCCTGTCAATAAAATGATCAAGAAAGCAAAGATGACTCTGGGGAAAATAAAATTCTGATAAAAATAGAGTGAAGAGAAATATAAAGCCAACATACATGACTTGTTCTTGGAGCTCTCTGTAAGTGATTTTGTTGACAGGCAAATCATCGAAAGATTCATCCCTCCATATAATAGCAACATCATCATCCCTTTTCCTTGGTCGGTTGGTAGGCAGTAAACAACATTCTGCAATGTTAAGAACTGCACCAGGAAACCAAGTTCCTCCATGTCTTGATTTGTCGGAGGTATCCAAGATGCACCTCGGTGGTTGATGAAATGCAACAGAAAGCTCCTTGAGGAGGATGGACCAGTACATCTGTACACAGAATTGGTTGATTGTAATGTTATGCTGCATTTAGATGGAACAGAAGGCATTACTATTTCTTAGGCTTGGAGATTGCGAGTAGAGGCGATATAAGGTAATCTTTGTAAGACCTCAGGATTATCAACACTGAACTTCTGGAAAGTGGTGAAGCTAGCGATAGGATCCTTGTACATTTTGCCTAATAGTCTCGGGCCATGAATCTCCATGAAGCGCCCCAAATTCGTGTTTTTGGCATCATAACTAAACAAAATCAAAACGGTGCAAATGATCATTAGCCTCTCTTTTTTCCTCATGAACAAAAACAATAACAGAAAGTGCAAAGATGGTTTTCTTTTAGCCTTGAAGAGCTCAACTTAAGCTTTAAGCATTGAAATGGTCACAAGATCAGAAAGCCTTGAATGTAAAACATCAAATTGAATGTAAAATTGAGAACAAACATCAAATTGGGTGTGAAATTAAGAACAGACATCAAATTGAAAAGCATTCAATCCATCCCAGATTTAGGCCTGCATAAAATTCACAAATTCAGAGAGAGAGAGCATACGGAGAAGGGAACCAGTAGGGAGGAGGACCAAGGAGAGATTCATCCCAATTGGAGTAAACGGAGTAGTAGATGAGCTGATGAAGCGCGTGGGGGTGATCAGGGCGCATCAGCCTACGCGCCACCAGCTCAGCCCACACCTCCTTGGGATCGCCGCCGACTTGGGCGATGACACCCTGCAGGACTCTGTGGAAAGCCGCAGCTTCCTCCGCCGGCAAGCCAGCTTTACCCAATTCAACCTCATCGATCTCCCTTACGCTCTTCCTCCTCATCGTCTCCTCCCCCATCTCTCTCTGTGAGATGAAAGATGGAGTGAGATAGGTACGGATGATTCTGTGGTTGAGGAGGCGTACACGCTACTCGAATTCCCGCTCCTTGTTGACTTTAAACTCGTTAATTCTCATTGGATGGAAGGGAATTGATTTTATTGATAACAACAGAAATTGAAGTGCTTCTGCTAAAGTAGAAAACAATCAGTCTCAATAGGAAGAAAATACTGTAGCATTTGTTGAATCTCTCAATTACATAATATTTTGGGGATTTTTGTTTCTGTTCTTATTCATCCAATTAGGGTTAAATGAACTGTGCATTATGGAGAAGCACAACCATGGAACAAATCTTGCATCTCAAACTGTATTCTACATCCTACTTCGAGCTGAAAGTTGCTGCCTGATCTGATCCCTCAGAACCCGCCTTAACAACTTGTTTGATGCAGTTCTCGGAAACTCGGGAACAATCTTCACAAAGTTTACCTGTTCAATTGTTTCAAGAATGTAAGAAAGGTTTCATCTTGAAAATGATAAATATGTGAAGTGTGTGACAATGTACCTTGTACAGAGGGTTAAGGTTGCGTTGCATCGCCTTCGTGAACTGCATCTTTAGCTTCTCTGGATCCCCGGTACATCCTGGTTTCAGGACTACGAATATAGCCAGCAGCTCTGGGCCTCCTCCTATTGGTGAGAAACTAACTGCAGCGGTCTCCACAATAGTCTCATCAGCTCGGTCACATACACGCTCTATCTCTAGCGAACTTGTCTGCATTGCATTTGGGAATGACGAATGAGAATTCAAAACTCTTGTGGAAACACGCTGAATTCGAAAAATGCTGTGCTATTACCTTAATTCCTCCAAGATTCATAGTGTCATCCGCCCGGCCTTGCACATAATAATAGCCTCCAACAGTTCTCTTGACTATGTCTCCATGTCTCCTCAATTTCTGTTGATGAAAATGAATCATTAACTGCATCTAATAGATGTGAAACTTGTGTTTTCTTTTATGAAGACGGTCTTTAGGAGAATGGTAATGTGACTGAACATTTCAAATTGTAATACAAAAAATGTTTCAGTCAGCATACCATTCCTTTGTACACAGGCATCCCTTTGAAATAAACTTCGTCGTGATCAGTGTTCAGCAATCTGTTAGTCGCGCCCATGATTTGGGGGAATAGCGCCACTTCGCCTACACACGGTTGATCATCTGGCTGCCACATCATCACCAGTTGCAAACCTTGTCAGGTTGTGTAAGATTGTGTTGGATATTGAATCAAGCTTATTGAAAAGATCTTCTTACATAAGGTGTGCCATTTTCATCGAGGATGACGAATCCAGTTGTCATTGGCGGGGTGCTGAACGTTGCAAATGCCTGCGGTTGCAGAGGAGACCCCATGATGTAGCAAGAAGCCAGCTCTGAGCCCCCACAGCATTCGAACAAAGGTCTGTAGAAAGCCCTCGATGAAAGCCAAAGATCATCATCAACATTTGAAGCTTCTCCAGTGGAAGCGAATGATCTGCAAGTCCCGGGATGTTAGCTTCTCTACAAGAAAGCTCATAAGTGCAAATCTAGAAGTCCAAAGTAGCATATTACTTGATATTTGTCCAATCTAATCCATCCATGCACCCAGAGTTCTTCCAAGTCTTCACTAGGCTCGGCACTGTACCCAAGATCGTCACTTTTGCATCCTATAGAGTATAGACGATGGTATTGATAATACAGCATCAGAAGAACAAGAAAGGAAACGATAACCCTTGATATAAAGCAACCTACTGCTACAAGGCGTCAAGGCATGTCCGTCTAAGGGAATCTGACCTGAACAAATTTTCCAAAACCTCTCCCAAGAGGTGATCCATGATATAGAGCTAAAGCTGCACCAGTAAGAAAACTCGAATATAGTATCGTTGGCCCCATCACCCACCCTAAATTTGTGGGCCAGCAATATACTTCTCCAGCCTGAAGGTCAACGTGTGCCCATCCCTCAGCAGCAGATCGGATTGGAGAAATATGAGTCCATGGAATGGCTTTTGGCTCCCCTATTTCAATAATAATTTGTAACAAAGAAGAAGAATGTGTAAAGCCATTGGCTGTCTACTAATCGCCGGTGAACAAGAAATTTTGAATGTGTAATTTTTGCAACCTGTTGTGCCCGAGGAAAAGAGTATATTGGTGACTGAGTCCGCTGGTTGGTAGACTGGGGTGTAATGGCATGGCCTGCAAATATTGTTTTTAAGTGTAAGTACATAGTTAGAACTTAAAATGATATCATAACCGATATATATTATAAATCACTTCCATCAAATTTCCGTATAGTGAAAGATACCTCAGTTACCTTGAAAGGTGATTAACCTTGGCAAGAAAATCTTTCCATGATATATCTTGACTTCTTAATGGAACGGATACACCCTCTCCGGCTCCTGGAAGCACAATGGCAATATCTGGAGCTGCTTCCGTGACTCGGCTGTGCAAAGAATAAGGAATCAGAGTTCTTTGTTAAAAGACTTTATTGAATCAATGAATCATGAGAACTACTATTGGCATAAGACTGCATAACAAAGCCTGTGGCTGGAATTAAGAGAGGAAAGAGAAATTTACCTGTACAAAGGAAATTTCCTACCTCCTCTAATAATGAAGTCCTGGAAGGAATTCACACTAAAATCAGAACCAGTTCTAACAATGAAAAACTTGAGCAAAATGACAGTTCATTTGGCAAAGCTGCTTGTTTTTTTTTTTTTTTTTTTTTTTAATAGTAGGCAAAAAATGGGAGGATTCTACCAAGGTAGAATGCAACCCTGATCATCCTCACAACAACTTTTTTGAACATTACAACAACTTTTTTGCAAATAATTTGCAATAAAAGAAACCTAGTATTCCATTGTATTCAGACTCGCACCATTACTTGGTAGTGAAACAGATCAAAAAACTAGACCTACATATTGGTTTTGGCAAATGGTTGCAGAACTGAAGGAAACAGATCAAACTCTGACCTGAGTGAAGATACCCTTTGCTTGTGAAACACGCAAACGAGTTGCAATTTCTGGAGCTGCAAAGCTATCAGCAATCGATACAATAATACGTCCTGAAAGAACAATTGCCAGGTAAATGATGACTGCAGAAGCTGTCATTGGCATGTCAATTGCAATTGCAGCACCCTTAGGAAACAAAGTATCCAAGGCGTTTGCCACCAACCTGTCAATAAAATTATCAAGAGAGAAATGATACTTCAGATTTATTTATTTTTCAAAAAAACATATTAAAAAAAAAGAAGGAAAAAACAAAAGAGAATGGAATATACATGACTTGTTCTCGAAGCTCTTTGTAAGTGATTTTATTGACAGGCAAATCATCGAAAGTTTCATCCCTCCATATAATAGCAACACCATCATCCCTTTTCCTTGGTCGGCTGGTAGACAGTAAACAACATTCTGCAACGTTAAGAACGGCACCAGGAAGCCAAGTTCCTCCATGTTTTGATTTGTCAGAGGTATCCAAGATGCACCTCGGGGCTTGACGAAACACAACAGAAACCTCCTTGAGGAGAATAGACCAGTAAATCTGCACAAAGTTGGATGCTTGTTACTTTAGACTGCACTCAGACACCCAAGAATTAAAATTAAGGAACAAAAAGGAATTACTTGTTGCTTAGGCTTGGAAATTAAGAGAAGTAATCACCTCAGGATTATCAACACTGAACTTCTGAAATGTAGTGAAGCTAGTGATAGGATCCTTGTATAGTTTGCCTAATAATCTTGGACCATGAATTTCCATGACGCGACCCAAGTTTGCGTTTTTAGCATCATAACTAAACAGTATCAAAACAATGCAAACAATCAGTAATCTCTCCCTTTCCACCCATTGAACAAAAAAAGATCAACTTAACAAGAATATATCAGAAAAACTACATTCCAAATCAAATGGTCATTTGCAAAAATAAGAAGATGGTTTTCTTTAAGCTTCAAAGAGCTGAGCATATAGCAGTCAAATGGTCACTTGCAAATAGGCCAACCCTTTTCTTTCTTTTCACCTGAAACTGAACACATACTTTTTCACAAACTACGGTATCAATCGGTCCGAATCATGCATCACACAAACTAGCCTTACTTTACATTGTTTTAAAAACATCAAGATTACAAAGTAATGTTACTTTGCATTTATCTAGGTATCAAGGTATAGATAGGAACCTGATCATTCCAAACACTAGTATCAAGTTCATTGATTTGATACTGATTCCAAACCCTCCTTAAGATAAAACATCAAATCGAATGTAAAATTGAGAACAAACATCAAATTGGATGTGAAATTAAGAACAAACATCAAATTGAAAAGCATTCAATCCATCCCAGATTTAGGCCTGCATAAAATTTACAAATTCAGAGAGAGAGAGGGCATACGGAGAAGGGAACCAGTAGGGAGGAGGACCCAGGAGAGATTCATCCCAATTGGAGTAAACGGAGTAGTAGATGAGCTGATGAAGCGCGTGGGGATGATCAGGGCGCATCAGCCTACGCGCCACCAGCTCAGCCCACACCTCCTTGGGATCGCCGCCGACTTGTGCGATGACACCCTGCAGGGCTCGGTGGAAAGCCACAGCTTCCTCCGGCGCCAAGCCAGCTTTACCCAATTCGACGTCGTCAATCTCCCGTATGGTCTTCCTCCCCATCTCTCACTCTCTCTGGAAGATGAAAGAGTGAGTTTTGAAGCAAATTGAAGAGTGATAGGAAGAGCAGGTGAGATTATAGGAAATGGGTATGGGGGTAGGTAACCATTAAGTTTGGTTGGGCGTAATCCCAACGTGATTTGATTTCTAAGATTTTTCTGAAACTTAAATTCGTGGTTGAAAGGACAAATTACAATTGACTACTACTCCGTATTTTGCATAATTAGCAGGCACTTGATGCAGGTTTGATTCAAGAATCAACAGAGTAGACAAAATTAATACTATTCAAAACTTTGAGATCGAATGTTGCGTTACTAATGTGCATATGAGTGGGTGGAGCCGTGAAGCTATACTGAACATCTTCTCTAGAGACTTAGAGTTGACAAGACTGATCCCACCCGAGAACTTGACCCGACTCATTCGAACTTAGATTCGATCAAAACCCGAAAATCTAGTATAATGCATAACTCAAATTTGAACTCGACATATTTTGACCTAATTTCCTAATAGATAGTAATAAAATCGATCCGAATAAGACCTAAGTCATCCTTATAGTAATTATAATTTTTTACATTGCACTATTTAATGTGGTAAAATAGTAGCGTTATAGCAAGAGGTGGCAATGTGGCATACATTGCACTATTTTACCTTATTGTACCAATTTTAATCATGTGCTTTCTAGTACGGAGTATTTGATAGTCTAAACCCTAGATTTCGCTACTGACTGCAATTGGTTGCGGTGGATTGTGATTGAAGTTTTAATCGCAGGGTCTGAAGGGTTAGGATTACACATTTTTTTCCCGAATCAATCGAGAGAGTCGTGTTTCCGATAGACCCAAAACAATAGGGCACGTGAACCACATAATAACATGTCAAACAATAGAAAAAAGAGTCAGTAAGAAGCAGAAAAAAAGCATAAATGAAAGGAGCCAACACCCAACCCTGAATTTCTAAACATCAAAAGTCTGAAAGGTTCAGCAGATTGAGCTCCTGTCGGATAACTCCATTCCGCTCTTATTCGGTCTACCTCTCCCCCTACAAATAGCTTCAAGCTCTCACACCTACGAACAGGCGCTAATATAGGTCTCCTACGAACGTGGTCAAACCACCGCAATCATCCAATTAGTGGTGTACAGTATATTTTAACAAGTTCAAGTTCTCGATTTGGATGTTTTAGGATGTACTTTTGAAATATTTATGTTTCATAAATCATTTTAAAAAAAAGCTCCAACTATGATCTTCCATGAATCAGAATGATAACATAATACAACTATAATCAACATCCAATCACTTCTGAAGAAGCTACAGTAAAATGCTTCCTAACAAAATCATTGCAAACAAATCAAGAAACAATGAATTCCTCAGTTTTTACATCCAACTTAGAGCTGTGAAGAAGAACAAAATGAATCCTGCAATCAAACAGATGGTTTCAGGTAGCACCATACTCGACCGCCCTGCCAATGGACTAACAGGTCCAAATGCTGTTGGTGAAAATCTTCTACTGCTACTCCCATTAAAACTGCATTAACATTCAACGCAATCATCATCATTAATCCATTTCCATTGTGAAAAGAAACAAAGCAAGTCATGGTTGATGATGAATTGGGCACTTTACCTTCCTGTAAAGACACAAGAACCATAACCTGCAAGAAAAAGTGGTACACAATCAAACTTCAGATACTCTAAATTGGCAATGAGAGGAGTAACTCATCAATGGCTACTCACTCGGATCAGCAGTTGTTGTGATTGCGGTACCATCAAAGTCACAAGTTCCTCCAGCGCCTTGCATCCTTTGGTAGTAGTCATTGAAGGCATAAGAGGCATGGTTTTGTATGTTGTTCGGATAGTAACAAGGTTGGCCTTGTTGGACGGCGCTGCAGTTAGCATGACCCTGGCCACATGCCCAGTCCAGCCCATCTCTCAGCTTGTCAGAGTCGGCGTCTTCCTTTGCAATGCAGAAAACAGCTGAAGCATTCCCCAGCATTCCAGCTGATCCACCGAGACTCATAGGATAGAGAGATGTCCCATTTTGGAAGAGCATGCCCCAGTTCCTCTCCGAGATAGGCCCATGTTTCAAGTCCTCGTTGAACAGCTCGTAAATGTAGGTGTTAATGGGACTACTCCGCTGACTGGGTGGACCAGAGTTGTTCAAGACCCTCCTGATCAGGTTGTTAATGTAGGTCTCAGCGTTGTCTAGCGTTGCGTCTGGTTCATTCGCTCCACCCTTCCATGGCCAACCAGTTTCTGTCACAACTATAGGGATCAGTGAGTAATTAAGAGCTCTGATGGAGTAATAGGCTGCATCCATCATAGCATCAAACATGCTATCATAGTGATAGAGTGTATTAGGATCAACAATCTGCTTGACCGGAGACAGAGGCGTGAAAAGCGCATAGTCCAGTGGGAAAATCCCATTCCCACTCGCATACCCGTAGTAAGGATAAGCATTCAAGGCGAAGTACGAATCAGTGCTCTTCAAGAACTCAAGGATTTGGTGGATTGTAGAGTTCCAGCTGGAGTTGAAGGTGGCGGTTGATGGAGGAAAGGGCCTTGATATAACATCCATGGACTGAGGAGTGGAGATCTTGACCCGAAAATTCAAGTCAGACGCGACCAGGGCCTTGTGAAGGTTACTCATGGCAGGCACCAAGATGGGTGCAGCATGAGGAATCATGGTCAAGACCTCACTTCCCACAGCAATGCCGGTGATGTTGGTTTGAGGTACATAAGCTGCAACATTTTTCTGCACCCATGACGCCGCTACTGAAGGGGACTGACCGATCCCTAAGACTTCCTCATTGGTGACACTCACCATAACCTCAATGCTAGTGTTCGCGAGAGCTTTGAGCATCTTCGCGTCAGCATCATAAAGCCGAACATGGGCTATCTGCTGTTGTTTGAGGATTGTAACCACATCAGAAGCAGATGGCATGTTAGACAACTTGGTTCCGATGTTCACTCCGACATATGAACCTAAGAATACATTTATATAGCATTTTCAGAGAGTGTTTATACATGTAGAGGTTGTCAAAGATGAATGCAAGAAAATTGTTATATTCCTTGGGAGGTGATTTACCTAATGCTCGGGGTAAAACCCCGAGCAAAACCAGGAAAAATTGACAAATCCGATTTCGAGGCATCATCCAAATCCACCCAAAATATCTTGTTGGTTAGCCCAGCCCTGTGATTATGAAAACAATTCAGCAATTATGAATGCAGAAACCAGAAAATGGCAACATGTTCAGGCCAATTTAAGGGTTATTTTGTCTACTTAAACCTATAATAAGTATCAAGGTGAAAACTTTGTTAGGAAAACAGATTAAACTTTTTTGAATGTTCAATTTACTTCACTAAGCACTAGCTAAAGATAAATTCTATATTAAATTTGAGATTATCAGGACATGATGCAGTAAATCCTTGCCAGTTGCTTAGCTTCCCATCTCAAAACCAAAATACATATCAAAATCTCCAACTGCATGATCCAAAGCCATAGCAATCCCAGTAAAAATGGAATCTTTTCTTCATTGCAAGGGATGAAGAGACACAGGAAGTGTCCCTTTAGGACATTCAGCAACTTACAGTAACACAGACAGCAGATGAGAAACCCCAGTTAAGACAACAAACAATGGATAATGCAGACCAAGGAAATACTAGATCAGTTCATCAGGTAAGAGAAGCACAAATTGAATCATGGAACTACTACTTTCTAACTTTTAAGGGTGTAATTAAAGCCCTAATTGAATATGAATTTGAAATGCAAACCAGCTAATGCACCTTTTTATAAAGGGCAAAAAACCCACAAATTTACAACAGCTCAGATTAATAAAACCCAGAAATACCCTTTAAGTTGGAGATTGTTTAGTGTTTACCTTCTGTATCAAAGGGGTTGGAATAAGGAGAGAAGAAGCTTCAGTGAAACTGTGCAACACAAATGCAGGATCTTTGTCTTTCTATGCTTTTCTGAATGTATATAGAGATTTTTTTTCCCAAGAATGAAGCACAGTGAAGTGAATGCAAATTTAAAATACAATGGTGGGGTTTGGGAAGAGATGCAAATGGTAAAGTATAGACAAACCAACCAATTTTCGAGGAAGCTTTTTTCCTTTTGTTACGCTAAAATTGTCCCTCTAAAGGTCCTTTTTTCCCCCTAATTCCAGTAATTATCTGGGTTTTGAATACATTGCCAAGTCACAGAGACCCCTCTGTGATAAATGAACAATGAGCAACCCCTTGTAGTCATACAGAGTGTGAAAAAGGCTTGGATACAGGTGCACAACCTTTATTTCAAATTAAAGATATGGGTAATGTCGATGAGATCATATTTGGATACGGGTACGGAGGAGGAGGAGGGTGCAGGATACAGATTGTAATTCTTGATTTTATCAACCAAGTGCGTCGGTGGTCTGCATTAATAAGCATTGTCCCTCTTTGATGCCTTACTGGGGCGCAGCGAATGTAGTGATCATCTCTTGAGCCCTGTGGATAAAAGATGAATCAGTGTGAATTGAATCCATGACCACTTGACTTAATGGTGCAGCTGCTTCTTGCTAGTTCAGTACTAGTTATATTTTACCCAGAAAATTGTCAAAAAGAGTTGCTCGTCCCCATAAACAGGACACATTTGCGGAGGACACCCTCCGGCTTTTGCCATGGCCCAGGACTCTTTAGCAAGTTCTCACCTCAGTAATTTTAAGCTCTGCACTGTACTGACTTTCCAAATGGCTCAGTCTCTGCCATTCAAAGTCTAAATAAATTATTCTCTGTACCAAAAGGAACAATGTTTGTTCAATTCCTACTGGAAATGTAGAAACATGCACCTGCCAGTTTACATCAGAAAATTCAATTGAACATTAGTTATTGCAGTACCAGTAACTAATGCTCCTTTCTACACCCAAAAAGTACCTAATGTTCCATGGATGCAAAGGGTTTTGTCTAACGAGTATATAGCTGATACTGTGACCAAAAGGCGCTGTGTTAAACAGATCCCTCATCACACTACTACATTAGCAACAAAACCATAAACTTTTTGAGGATTAAAGATACCTAAATTGAGAAGACCTGTCACCTGTGTCTGTCTAGCACAAAACAAACCAGAGGATTACATCAACACGTATAGAGAGCAATCCACGCAGTGACATAGCAAATTTTGGAGAGATTGTGCAACTCAATCTGACCAAATTAATAACAGAAGTCACATTGACAGATTTCTAGAAGTTTCACAAACCCTACAACTCGATCATACAATAGCAATCCTCAAATCCAAACAGGAAGTAGAACATAACAGCAGAGTCAGCATATAGCTTGCCATCTTCCTAATGAGGAGATCCATTCGTTTCAGGTTCGCTGGGCCTTTCATCATGCACGGGGCTCCTGCTTCGGCTCTGACCCCGGCCTTTGATTGGGGTCCTGCTCCTGCTTCTTGAGTTTGCGTAAGGAGGGGACCGTGAGTATGACCTCTCTCGACTATGCTTCCTGTCTTGAGGTGATACAGACCTGTTTCAAAAGCATACACTTGATCACTATTTCTACAAGGAAATAAGCATGGGACATAGTTTTAATCATGTTGTAGCCAAGGGCCACTCCATCTCCCTCTCAAAATCGATGAAGAACCAAATGTTTTGTTATGGTCTTTCCAGGAAAAATGTTTCACTTACACAAGGATAAGTATACCCACCCACCTTTTTGGTATAATTAATGGGAAAAAACAATCACACAAAACTAAGTCAATCATTGTAATTTTTTTCTAACAACTACCATTAATGTCTTATTCTCTTCTTTTGAGGTAAATAATACACCATATTTTAACAAATTACAAACTCTAACTACTTTCACATGCAATATGCATGCAAATTACATATATGTATTTAACTTATACTTAATTTCATGCGGTAATTTTTTTGTAACTAGTCTATTTAAACTTAATCCGTTATTTTTTTTTGAACAAAGGGTTAGTAAGGTTTGTATAATTTACATAGATAATATATAAGTTTATAGACACCTAATTTATTACGACATGAACTTAACTAAATATAAGTTAGACCATACCTATAATCTTTTTTGGTAAGAATATCACATAGCAAGATTCTTATATCCGGATAGAAAGACCATATATCTCAAAGAAAGATTATTTACCAAAAACAAATTGAAGAAATATACTAATCATATGAAGGGAGATTAAGACCACGTCTCTTCCACTTTCATTACTGCGTGGATCAAGGCAGATATGTTAGGGCAAGGAAATCTTTTCCTCTTCCGGCTCTTCCACTTTCATTGCAAAAATCTTTTCCTGTTCCACAAATCTTCTCCCTTGCCTTCTTCATCATATATAGATCGATCTCATCCTCCCTTACCATCGATAGTACTAGAACCGAAATTGAGATGGTAAGTTGCAATGGATCAAGGTAGATATGTTAGGGCAAGGAAATCAGAGGTATTTACCCTACAAACACTATCATTCGATCTCATATTGGAGATTGTCGGTCGAGTCGCAAGTGAATTTATAGTGGATGTCTTCAACTTACGGTTAAGTTATTGTCTATAGTCGCAATTTCATCGATTATAGACAATACCTTAACCGTAAGTTGAAAATATCCAATATATATTCACTTGCGACTCGACTGACAATCTCTAGTATGAGATCGAGTGCTAGTGTTTGTAGGATAAATACCTCTGATTTCCTTACCCTAGCATATCTACCTTGATCCATTGCAACTTACTATCTCAATTTCAGTTCTAATACTATCGATGGTAAGGGAGGATGAGATCTATCTATATATGAAGAACAATACAAGGGAGAAGATTTGTGGAAGTGGAAGAGCCGGAAGAGGAAAAGATTTGTGCAATGGATGTGGAAGGGAAAGAGCCGGAAGAGGAAAAGATTTCCTTGCCCTAACATATCTACCTTGATCCACGCAGTAATAGATGTGGAAGTGGGAGAGACGTGGTCTTAATCTCCCTTCATATGATTAGTATATTTCTTCAATTTATTTTCGATAAACAATCTTTCTTTGATATATATGGTCTTTCTATGTAGATATAAGAACATTGCTATGTGATATTCTTACCAAAAAATATTATATATATGATCTAACTTATATTTAGTCAAGTTCATGTCGTAATAAATTAGGTGCCTATAAACTTATATTATGGGTATGTTTGGCAAAAGCAAGTAGCTTTTCGGAGCTTATGGTTTTGATATTCTAAAGTCTTAAATGAAATAAATATAAGATTTTAGTTTAATTAGCTTTTGAAATCTAAGCTTTTCAACAGCTATTCACCCAAGCTTTTCGGAGCTTTTGGTTTTTTATTCACAAGTTTTCAACAACTACCATAACAGCTAGGTTTACCAAACACTATACTAGCTCATTAACATATATTTAACTCAAATAATTCAACAGTTTCCGCTACCAAACAGCTTCAGCTTCTCCAGCTTCTCCAACAGCTACCATTTTGCCAAACACACCCTATATATATGATCTATCTAAATTATACAAAACTTACTAACCCTTTAAGTATAAGTTAAATACATATGTAATTTGCATGCATATTGCATGTCAAAGTAGTTAGGGTTTGTAATTTGTTAAAATATGGTTTATTATTTACATCAAAAGAAGAGAATAAGACATTAATGCTAGTTGTTAGAAAAAAATTACAATAATTGACTTAGTTTTATGTGATTGCTTTTTCCCATTAATTATACCAAAAAGGTGGGTGGGTATGCTTACCCTTGTGTAAGTGAAGCATTTTCTTCCTTCCGGCCCTAAAGCTCAGTTATCCAAATAAAGTAGACAATTCCTTGATTCCCATGTATATTAACGTATATATTTGTATCCTTATTCAAGGAACATAGCCTTAAACATCAACATTATCTGAATGGGAAGGTATCATTGGGGAAATCAAAGAATTGGTACAATCATGAATCATCCATGTAGATTGGGGATACAAACATATATATTTGTATCCTTATCCATGGAACATAGCCCTAAACATCAACATTATCTCAATGGGAAGGTATCATTGGGGAAATCAAAGAGTCGGTACAATTATCACTAAGAAACAACTCCAACATCAAAAAACGTACATTCACCGGCATAAATACTAAGTTCCACTTTTTTTTTTATCAAGAGTGTGCATTAAGATTCATTATGAAGATCAAAAAGGGGAATAAAACATGCCTTGAGTACTGCTTTCTTCTAGGCGAAGGAGAATGGTACTCCTGGCTTCGGGAGGGAGATCTTGCATATCGTGGAGCCGGAGAGCGAGAGCGCCGAGGTGAACGAGAATAACGAGGGGATCGCCGTCTGTCATAAGTTCGACCCCTGCAACATTCAAACAAATATATCATTAAGCAAACAAGATTTTGAATATAATATGAAAAGTGCATTAAACATCAACAAAGCAAAAGGAAGAACACCAATAACTTGACTTTCTTCCTGCCCTAGTAAATGTACAAAAGTACATGTTACATCAACAAATAAAAAAGAAAACACCAATGACCTCACTTTATCCCCAGCCCCCACCCTTGTTCCCAGTTCCCGTCTATATGCACTTATGCATAATCCAAGCAAAAACAGCACTGACAAATGAGTTGAGAGAAAACAAACAGCATTCCCCGTTGTTAACCAAGTGAGGAATCCCATGGCAGAATAAAAAATGCAGAGAGGTTGTTACAACATCTACTGCCATTATCCATAAATAATAAATATGCACTATCAAATTTAATCATTTCGTTCAAGACAAGGAATTTACAGTTGCTTGACAAAAAAATCAAGCATAAAGAAAAAAGATTTATCATCTACTATCATCACATGATACCATGTCCAAGTGTATCGAAAAAGACTTCAAATCATTAAAGAAATCTGGGTACAAAAAATCATGAAGAATAAAGTTCATATCTAACCTGCCACGATCCCCACGATCCCTTGACCTCATTTCAGTTGGTTTCTTACGGTTTTCCTCAGCAAAAACAACAGTCAAGGTACGGCCTTGAAAATACTGCCCATCCATTTGATACTTAGCCTCTGCTGCGTCATCTGGGTCCACAAATTGCACAAAACCAAAGCCCCTAGGCTCACTGCAACATGCACAAGTAGAAAGTTTAAACAATATTTTTTTTAAAAAAAAGAGACAATTCAGGGAAAGAGATGGTGCTCTGATGACAAATCACATTTTCTAGAATCCACCTGAACGAAATCCAGCAAATGGAAAAACCGTGCAAAGAACATAAAAGGCAAGCACTCCAATGCTGACCTTGAGAATGCCAGTTTTAAGTGACTTGAAAATCTTCAAGACTTGGAACATCTTCACAATGTATTCAAATTCAACTTCCTTCAAATCTTCACTATCATTAACATCTTCAATAGAACTCTAACTACTTGATTGGTCTCTCCAAAACATACATTTCACTGTTCAATCTCAGTAAGTCCAATTAACAATCCAGCTTTGCTATAACAGGGACAAGAGAGTTAAACATCACAGCATGAAAAACACATTACCACTTAACTGGGAATATTCCTAAATTTTAGGGCGTCTAGAAATTATTCGGGAAATCTTGTTCAACTAATAAAACAATACTGTATTTCATTATTTTCCAAATATTTGGCCAATTCGTAGAGCAATCAAGGATGTAAATTTCAAAAAATGCATGTATTTGTGGAACTACTGTAAAGTAATATATAAAACAGCAACAGAACCAGTTGCTTCTAAAGGAGTCCATAGTCAAAATCCCTTCAAACGAAAAATCCCAATTTCTGTTCTTCATTCAATAATGATGAGAACAGATTGAGTAGCTCACCCAGTGTAATAATCCCTTGGCAAGTAAATGTCCTTCAAAGGACCGAACTGGCCAAAGGGGCGGCGGAGATCTTCAGGCCTGCCAAAGGAACACAGATAGTAAGTTCATTGAACAGACCATAGAGTGACGAATGCTAAAACAATAGAACAAAAAACGATTACAATTTACAACTCATGCCTACATTTTTAGAAATGAACTCCCATTAAGAAACAAATATTGAGCAAATACCTGCAATCATGGCGGAGATTTCGAACTAAGAGACTAGTAGGACCATCCCTATCCCTACCGCCACGGCCACCATAGCGACCCCTGGGGCTGGGACTGCGGCCCCTCCTGCCATAACCGCCCCTTGGCGGAGATGGAGTGTAGCTTCTTCCCCTCATTTGGTCGCAATAGCTCACACAGACAAGCTGTATTACTCAAACAAGTCAGTAAAGGAAAGTGAAGACTAAATTAACACGGAAAACATATTCTTTAGGGTTTGTAGTTTTCATGCTTCGCTAAACCACCCAAATACGAAAGCTTTACAGGAACAATTGAACACGAATATTGAAGGAAGAAAACACCGATAATTTGAAAATTAGGCTACCGGAGGCTGAAAAGAGGGTTTCTGGATATCGAATGAGGCTGATTTGAATGGCCAATTTTACGGTGAAAGTATGCAATTGAAGACGAAGATTGAAAGAATAAACGAATGTGAAAAACAAGAAGAGAGCGAATTGAAGGAATTTGGAGAGAACATTACCTGGGAGAAGAGGGAATGGGATTATCGGCGGAAGATCGCAAGGGTTTAAAATCTGATCCGCGAGGGTGGTTTTTAGGGTTTTCCTTGATTTCGAGATTCTTGGAAGGGGGTTGTTTACTTGTTTCGTCTTCGGTAACAAAACGCGTCGTTTCGTTAGACTTACGACAAATACTAGGAGCAACTGAGCTGTGTGAGCAGTGAGGATTGCGTTTAACTTTAAACAAATGAGCGAGGGTGACCCTTGTAAATGCCAATGTTCAAATTCCAACTCTTGCAAATTATAAGAGGTGACTAGTTGCTATACAAGTCTTCATTGGATTTGGTGAGCTTGTCAATACTATGATCCGAAAACGAAGTGTCATAAAAAAATCTTGGTCTTGAAGTCTTGGTCATAAAAAAATCTTTAAATCGAAAAGTCTTGGTCTTGAAGCAAAAAGTCTCGGTCTTAAAGGCAATGCCTTCAATGAATTAGAGGTTGAGGATAGGGGCATGGACGTGGAATCTCCACGTCATGAAAAAAAAAATCTTATAGGCTTGAGTTTGAATTCAAATAGCTTGAATTTTGTGAAATTTATAAAATAAAAAAAAATCTCAAGTTACCATGTCATGACTCATGACATGAGTAAGGGTGTAATATGAGTTTAGTAGCTCGAGCAAGGCTAGGACTTGACATGAAAAAAAATGGCTCAAATTTTTACATTTATTAAGCAAGTCGCATGTGTATAAGCACATATTTAAGTTCGAGTGTAAATTTATTCTCGAATACGTAACCCTATAAATTAATGAACTTTTCACATGGAATTTCTTTTTTTTAACAAGGAAAGGTTTACATGGAATTTTCATATACTTATATGCTTAGCTTTCTAAACTATTAAAAAAAATCGTATAGTAATCATGAGTTTTTATAAATGAATTGGGTTATTGACAAGACATTGAAATAGTTATAGACAAGATAAATTCTAGCAGATTTCACGACCAAGTCCTTACATCCGGTCTCTCTGCTCTGTGTTTGAAACACCCACGGGCCACAGACCACCACCATCAACCCCAATCCTCCTGATTCTTTGTTGTTTTTAGGCCCGCCTTTGAATTGTGTGGTGTCATTTACACAATGGCTCCTCCCAATTTAGCCTCCTTTAGAACGGTTCTTGTCTTGGTCAACCCGTCCCCTCCCTCCTTCCTCCATCCCCGCCGCTTTCCGCACGCTTTACTAGTAGGCCTTACAGTCGGTTCCCATTGGTAATCAAAATGCAACATCAACGTCTCACTTCATCAAGATCAAGAAACTCGGCCTCCTTGATCGAGGCCTTGAAGAACACAATTTTGTGTTTGGTATCTCTAGATATGAATATCGCTTGCTATCTATATATCAAATTTGGCCTTATTTGATATACTGATTTAAGGGGGTATCACTTGATATCAATATCACCTGATATCGATATCAATATCTTGATATCAAGTTATTAACCGATATCAATATCTCGATATCCATCTCTTAGCCTCACCCACACGTCAATTGCAGTGTCTCGGGGAATATCTCGCCGGTGACTCCGGCGACCAATCTAAACTCGAATCGATTGGGAAAGAGATTGCCGGGGCGAATCGGTCACAAGCGTGGACACACTTGAGGAGGTTGTCGAAGTGGGCGGAGGAGGGGTGATCGGAAAGGACTTGTGGGTAGTACCCATAAGTCCCCGGTTCGAACCCCGGATATGACCGCTAATTATTTATCAATTCAAGGAGGGGAGATGGGAGGGAGGTTGAGGAGCCCCTTTGTTTCTAATTTGACGATCAACTCTAACCATAACAAATAAATGAGAAGGACTGAATTGTGCCATTTGGAATTGTCAATAGCAACTTCGACATCTCGTCAATAGTCCATATGTAGGACACAAAAGTTTTTAAAATTTCTGCATGGTAACCCTC
Source organism: Persicaria tinctoria (assembly GCA_037127255.1). NCBI lineage: Eukaryota > Viridiplantae > Streptophyta > Magnoliopsida > Caryophyllales > Polygonaceae > Persicaria > Persicaria tinctoria. Next base: position 4,401,892 of record JBANSL010000014.1, read on the forward strand.
AACTTTGATATTTTTCATGTGATAGCCCTCAACTTTGATATATATATATATATATATATATATATATAGTATATTTTAATATTTTCCCATTGATAATTTGATAACCACATAGACTAAAATTTTATAATTTAACTGGGCTACAGTTTTGTTAGTATTGGGCCGATAGTAGCTGGTGGGCCTTGTTTGGTTTGGTTCACTATTTGCATTTTATTGGGCTTATATATGTTTCTCCTTAAGACCTTAACACATTCACACAATCACACTCAAGTTGGAAATTCTCATACCTACTATTACACACTAGCTACATATATGTGCAACTGCAAGGCCTCTACTTTGTTGCTCCTGTTTGTTGATTGCCAAAACTAATGCTTTCTTTCATGTTCTAACAAAGATCTGTCGGCGCATTTGGTTGCGGAAAATACCACAGGAGCCATGGCACAAGACAACCTATTGCGAAGTAGCTTGCGCTATATATGAATCTCAAAAATGCATTTGTTCAGCTTGATACGACAAGTCATGGGATGGGATGATCTATATTGTAGGTTACTTCGTTGCGAAGGAGGAAGCAGTCAAAGTAACTTGAAAGATGGGCAAAACCTGCCCTTGGAATGGGTCCATGAAAGCTCTATTAAGCACTGATGTTTTTTTCAAAGTAACAGAATTTGAATGGTTGTTGGGTTTGATCCAGTCAGTACTGTGAATGTGGCTTCATGTTGAAACTCCTCCTCACTTTCTTATGGGGAAAGATTTGGTTAATTTGACTGAAATCTTTTAGGTAAAGTTCTTTGATTTGGGACCAAGTAAGTTTTTGGAACAACATGAGGTTTGAATTGACAATTTGACAGCAACATGGCAATGAAGGTAAGGCTCCGACGCTCCGTGTGGAGGTGAAATTATAGTCTAGTCGAAGTTGAAAAAGTAGATTAAAATATTTTTTTATTTTTAATTTATATAAGTTGGTATGAGTGTACGTGTTTTTGTCGAAAACAAGAATAATCCTCAAAATAAGTTGAGGATTATTTGCCCCATATCAAACCTACAAATAGTAAAATTTGGGTCGGAATCAATAAGATGAGTACCATATATGTGATACTCATTTCATTCGGCTCATGTAAATTATTTCCCTCTTAATCCTTTTCATCCATTGATGTAAAAAGGGCATTATTATTAGAGATATTATGTTAAATTAACCGTTTTTTAAGAAGTGTGTAAAATGTTAAAATAATAAATATTGGAAATTGGGAGTGATTGTGGAAATTGAAGAAGTTGGGGATAAGAAAAGGAGTAGGTGGGAAGATAGGTCCACATTTGCAATTACTGAGCATGAGCTGTAAGCCTCTGAGCTGTGGTTGGTCACTTGGTTGGTGGTGGTTCAATTTGGGGTAGAGCTGTAAATCATACTGGTTTCGTTTTTTTTTAGGATAAAATCTAAATAAAATACGTAGTACTATTTTTAGATTAAAATATAGAGCGTTTGACTTTTTAATATATTTTTGAGCTAAAAATTACTCCATTCGTTCATTTTTAGTTGACTTTTTACTATTTATTCTTGTTTTTAAGGTACTAAAAACTATATAAAATATTTATTTTTTTTAATAATTTCTTATAATAATCTCATACGTACTTATTAGTAATAAGTATAATATTATTAAAAAAGATTAAATAAAAAATTAATATTTTATATAGCTTTTAACTTTTTAAAAATACGTGTATGAATTAAAAAGTCACTTAACAACAAACGAAGGGAGTATATAAAATATTAAAAAATTTAAATAATATTATACTTGTTAATAATAAGTATAATATTATTGTAAAAAATTAATAAAAAAATTATATAATTTTTATCTCATTAAAAAATATGTTAAAAGTCAAACGATATATATTTTGAGATGGAGGGAGTATCTATTTCTTTATGAATTTTTTAAAATAATTTTTGTACTTATTAACGGTAACTACAAAATTGTAAAAAAAAATAGCAAAAAATATTTTATATAATTTTATCATCTTAAAAAATGTACATGAATAGTAAACGACATTTTACTAGACGAATGGAGTATTTACAAAATAAATGTCAAATAGCATATTATATTTCTATATCATTTACATATAAAATGATATTTTAAAAATATTAATATTAAAAGAGTCTTTATTTTAGAATATTAATTATATTATAATACTACTAATTAAATACCATTATGTAAGAAACAACTATGCAATTATATATTACTCCCTATTAAAAATGTACATTGTAAATATATATTTTTTTAATTATTAAAAAATAACCTATTACTAGTTATGTCATGTGTAACGATCTCCTCTCCCATTTGGGGGTGTGCGGTGTGCCTACCATTTCTTTATTATTAATCTTTTGTTTTATACTCATCCTCAAACTACAAATTATGCCCTTGAAATAGGACATTTGGCAGATCCAGCTCGAGCCCACATCATCAAATATATATAGAAAAAAGTCGGGGTGGCCTAGTGGTGAGGAGCAAGGGGGTGAGAAGGAGGTCCCGGATTCGATCATTGTCTCCGCCCTTTTCCTTGGGATTTTCATCCAAGGTTTGTGTTGCTCCCTATCGGTGGGTCAAGTCGGTCACGTGCTCGGAATTTACCGCCAAAGGTGGGTTCCTCGTCATCAAAAAAAAAAAAAAAAACATAAAAAGAACTAAAAGGGTTTCAAAAGAATAATATAACAAATACTTTGACTCATTGAGTCATTGTCTTCTTTTAATTTGAAAAAGAAATTTAGAGATTTTTCTGATATTTTTAAAAATTCTTTTGTTCATGATTTAAAACAAAATTGTTCAGGAAATTATTTTGACAATATGGGTTTTTAGATATTTAAAAAACAAAAAACAAAACAAAGTGTGTAAACTTTAAGCAATGGGTGTTGTGAGTGATTGCAAAAAATGAACAATTTGTTTTGGTTTGTAATAGAGCTCCGACCAAATAATTGGGAACAAATATTTGGGTGTGATTGCAAAACAAGATAAACCAATATGGGTCGCCGACGAAAAGGCGATTATCATGAGATTTTCGAGTAACCAAAAAAAGTGGTTGCCATCGTCATTTAGTAATACATATGTACGTTGACCGACTTTCGTTGACTTTTAAGGCTTGTAATACACTAGTGTAAGTCCGTGTCTAAGACACGGGTATTTTAATATTTGGTTAAATTTTTTTATATTTTACAATCTAATAATAATATAAGTAATTTAGAGAGTATGGTGGTAGAGATATGTTAAAAAATACGCAAAAAAATTTAATAATCTATAAAGACGATGAAATAATAAAAACGAAAATAATGGCTCGTTAGAAATTTATTTATAAATCCTTAACCGAATAATTTCTAAACAATAATATAAAGAGAAGTATTATCATGGCAATATTGATTATACATATATAATAAACTTTATTAGATAGCTAAAGTTTTTTTTAAAAAGGTTAATAATACTCCGTAGTGGTTATATTAAAAAACTATTTAATTTATAATAAAATATATCATATAGTTTTTTCTTTAATTCTATCATTTTCTCTTATTTTATTAATAAACTAAATAGCTTTATAGTGTGAAATTAGTTTAATTTCATGAATATTTAAAAATGTTTTAGTGGGGTTAATGTGTGGTTAGTGAACTTAGTGGGGTAGTTAGTAGTGGTGTGGCGGTTACCTGAAGATGTGGCAAAAATTAACCAAGTGGATGAAAATTAGTGGTCTACTTGGAGATAGAAAAAAGAGTGGGAGATGTAGAATCCTTCCTATGGTGACATATGGAATGGAGCCTCCTCGTGAAGCCACGTAGGCGGGAGATGCTTCTGTTTTTAGTATTAGTATAGATATATAGACTCAGTGTTTGTTTATGGTTGGTTCATTGGCGTTTTCAAGTACATGGGGATGGGGATGACGGTACGTTGCAGGTCGGTGCTTCAGCTGGATCGCTGCATCGTTGCCGGTCAAGTTAGCGCGTTTTATGGATTTTCATTTTATGGGCATCCATCCACTACTCTCACTTACCACTCCAAAGTCCATGCATCCATGTGAAATAAAAAAGTCCATTCCATATTGGTCGGAAATCAAATACCAAACCATTTCGGAATGGCTCACCGGAAAGGACTTGTGGATAATAGTCATAGGTCTTCGGTTCGAACCCCGGAATGGCCGCTCTTTATTTACCAATTCAAGGAAATCAAATACCAAAATATAAACAACGGTTAAATATTTATATAATTACTTAAAATTTTGTGTTAAAGGGTAGATCCCGACATTATAATAAAAAAAAAAAAAACAAATCCGACGCGTGCTAATGGTGATTTCATATATCACTATATTTTGAGCTAAATGAAACTAAAACATCAACTTTTAGGAGTCGAGAGAGATTATACACTCACCTATAAGTATATAATCAGTGGCGGATCCAGGATTTCTATTCTGGGGGGGGGGCTAAAAATTATAAAGGCATCTTGCGGTTATAAATAGGTTTAATACTAAAAACAAGTTTGATACTAAATATAAGTTCAATACTATAATTTTACAAACAAGTTCACTTTGGCGGTAGAGGAGGTAAAGCCATCTTGCGTGTCTTCATGTTCTGGAAATGTTGCAGAATAACTTCGTTGTCAATGCTCTCGAAAATATCACTCTCGATGTAGCATACCAAAGAATCATTTAGATACTCATCACCCATCTTGTTACGCAAATCTGTCTTAACAAAACTCATTGCAGAGAAGGCTCTTTCAACTGTTACAGTTGCGACAGGAAGCACCAAAACTAACACAATAAGACGATATACCAAGGGAAAACATTTGCTAATGCCATCCTCAACCATCTTCTTAGCAACATCTCCAAGATCTTCCAATCCTCATGGTTGTAATCCACACTTCTAATTCTTGCTTGAGTATAGATCTGTTAATCTCTGAAAAGTCTTCTGGATATAACTTTGCAAGTTGAAGTAGCTTAGACCGATTGTAATTGGAGAAAGAATTCCGAGGATTAAGGCTTGCACTACATGTGAGTAATATAGTGTTTGTCTCGTTGAAACGATTCTCCATCTCCTGATTAATTTGGTCAATAACCTAAAAATGAAGCGCTATATTAAGTATACTTCTAATACTAACAATGAAACAAAAACTTAATCAATTGATAAATAATACAGTACTCTAATTACCTGACAGAATATGTTGACTCGAAAAAGGTGGTTGATACGGGGTTAGCCGTAGGATGACCCGATCTTCGACAATCAAGACTCAAAGACAATAATGGAAGCAAAGACTCAAAAACAAGAACAAAGACTAAAAAACGCAGCAATAGAAGACTCGACAGAACAATGAAATAAAGACCGATAGAAGGGTGATTCGAACTAAAATAGAACAAGGAAAAGACCCCAGGCCTCCTAAGAGGGTAGGAGCCAAATACCAACGACTATAAAACCCGCCTCTACAACCTTACACAACCAAGCGGACAACTTGGAAGCACAAGGAGGGGACTTGTGATTACCAGGATCACCAAGCTCTCGTGAGGTTGATGAACTCAAAGCAAACCAAGCAAGATCAAGAACCAATTTGCAATCGATGAGCAAAGCTTCGAATCGATTGACTTTCTCACAGTTGTGTTTCACACAAAGAACCGTATTCTGAATAATATTGTACGTGAATTTGACAATGGAAGAATCGGCCTCTTATAACCCTAAGGAGGTTGATTTCTAATAAAAATAATAAATAAAAGGAATTAATTAAACATACCCCTAAATTACCTAAAATAACTTAAGTAAATAAGATCTCTAAAAATAGCAATAAAAGAAAGTTCCAACACTTAAGAATTTCCCGTTAAAACAATGACAGCTCCAAGATGTTGATTTTCGGCCAAGCTCTAGGTCGAATCTGGAAAAACCTTCAATAGAAAAGTTGTAGATCTCTTCGTCCTCGTTCCGACAAGGTATGTCACGCCTCAATCCGATTAATATTGACTCCGTACGACTCAATTTACTGAGACGTCAACAAGCTGTCAAATGCTGAACGAATCTAAAAAACGCCAAGCTTCCACCTTTGCACCTTCTCCCATGGTGGAGCCTTTTTCTTCCTCTTGAGGATGACATCATTCTCGTGAGCTCGAATCATAGGTCCATCCCCAAGTATACGTGTGTCCGAAGATGTCTTGGATGGTCCCGCATCAGTGGCAATTTGTCATCTTCACCTCTTCTCCTCCACTTCTAGAACGAAATCGACTTGCCACATTATCTTCCATTTTGAAGATGATCACATTGTTTGCAGCACAAAACTCATTGACCTCCTGTACGAGTTGATCCCATCCATTCTGCTTCAAATCTTGAAGCTTCTCCTTTACAATCTGAACTTGATTCATTGCCGCAATGATGTTCTGATCTCTTTGTTGCAACAATTGTGACAAAGAATTTGTCCATCCCAGCACAAGTCTCATCAAATGAGCAATAAAAACAAACTGATAATGTTCCATCTTTTCACCCAAGCTAGCAGCATTTGCCCGAATGTTTGAATCACCTTCGTCATCAACTAAGTTTTCCAACACCTTGGTGGCGGATTTCCACAACGTGAGAATACGAACAATGGTGATATAGTGTGACCCCCAACGTGTGGTTCCCGGTCGAGTTAAAGTGCTTTCTTGATGCAATCCTATTCCAGATTCCTCATCTCCCTTTTCTAACTTCTCCACCAAGTCATCATGTTGATACTGTCGCAATTGGTCTCTTCTTTTGCAAGAAGCCCCAACTATGTTCGTAATCAACATCAAATAACTAAAGAAATCTGCCACATCTCTAATTTTGGTTGCACATCCCACAATAACCAGTTGAAGCTGACGAACAAAACAATGAATATATCTTGCATATGGATTTTCCTTCAAAATAAGAGTCTTCGGCCCATTATGCTCGCCTCGCATATTTGAAGCTCCATCGTATCCTTGACCTCTCAGTTTACTAAATGATAATCCATACTGAGCAAAGAACGCATCAATAGCACTTTTCAAACATACTGCAGTGGTTTCACGAACATGAACTACCCCAAGAAACCGCTCCATAACAACTCCTTGGTCGTCCACATATCTTACAACAATAGCCATTTGCTCTTTCACTGAGACATCACGAGACTCATCAATCAATATAGAAAAGAACTTGTCCCCAAGTTCTCGGATAATGACATTTATCGTCTCTGAAGCACATGCCTTAGCGTCCTTGGTAGGAAACGACCCGCGCCTTTACCAGTGAGCCATCTCGTCTTTCTGATTTTATTCTCCTTCATTTATATATATTACTATTTTAACAAATATATAAAAATATACAAATACCCCTCTTTAAGATAGGAGGGGCTTCAGCCACCCCGAGCCCCTCCACATATCTGCCACTGTATATAATGGTATTTTATTAACCGAAAAATCATTGGGGGTGTAGACGTAGTTTAACCCTATGATACTCAGAAACTCCATTTCATAGCGGTTTCACGTTTCTAGATATGAAGAAACTCCGAAACTCTGGGGAAACACCTCAGAAACGTTTCTGAGATGTCAGAAACGTTTGATTGTTTCGTTAACTAGAAAAGTCAGAAACCTTGACCGTTTCCGCTTGGTCAAAAACGTTTCTGCCCTGCCATGTGGCGTTTCTACTAATTTTATAATGGAAAAAAATAAAAATAAAAACAAACTCTAAATCATCATTTTCCTTCCTCCCGTCTGAAACTCCTGTTTCCCTCTCACCTTGCTGCCCTCTTCTCTTCCTTTTTTGGTCTTCCCTCATCTCCTCCATTCCGATGACCTCTCTCTCTCTCTCTCTCTCTCTCTCTCTCTCTCTCTCTCTCTCTCTCTCTCTCCCCTGGTAAACTCTCACTTGCTTAGTGCTCTCTCCCTCTCGGCTCTAACTATGTCATACTCAAATGCGAGTAGCGGTCCTACCAGAAGTCATAGTGTTGAAAAAGCCAACAAATTGACTTGCGACGGATGGAGTTGAAGAGGAGTAAGGACATTTAAAATGTTTGACATGTCTGTATTGATTTATGTTAAGGAGTAAAGGACACTGTATATCACGGTATTGAACATTTCAATTTGTAGCCAATGTTGCATTCTATATGTATAACTTGGTGATATGTTTATTTCTCTTATTTAGACCTTTAAATGAACATATAATTCATATTGCCGTTTCCTCGGCATTTCCGATCCGCTTCCTACAAAGTTTGGATTGTTGTTTCCCCATTTCCGTTTCCGTTTCCCTTCCGGTTTCCGTTTCTATTTCCGTGTAACATAGGTTTAACCAAGAGCATCTCTATTTTTCAAAGGACATGACATGATTCTATAAATTTAAAAATTCAATGATTTGAATTAAACCAATTGATTAAAAAAATATTGAATATATATTAAGGGAAAATTTTAATATTAAAATATTTTGAATTAAACATATTGATTATAAAATATGTAATATCTTAAGAATATTAGGGGTTATAAATATAATTAATAAAAAGTGGGTATTTGATATATAAATACCTATGGATTGTATTGTTGGGGTATCAATGAAAACACATAACAACTTCTTTATCTCCTTTCTTCTTCTTCTCTGAAATCTCTTTCTCCTTCCCTTCATCTCTAAAATCTATATTGAAAGTGAAGCCCTTTCCTATCCGACCCTTGGTTCCGAACATAGAGAGAGGGGGGGTAAATAAATAGATTTTCTTTTTATCTTAGTATAGTTCAATCGACTCAATCGTTCTACATCTTAATCGGGTATTGTGTGACTCATTAAAGGGGTTGACCATCCCACTCACAAACGACGTACTCCATAGTAGATTTAAACTTCGAACCTCTTGACATGATGTAGCCCATAACCATATATATAGATTATTAGAAACATCTAACTCATCTACAAACTCCATTACTTCAATAATCATTGATTCCATTCCCCACCAAAAAAATACTAAAAAATGGTCAATTCCATTGGATTCATAGCTTTGAGATCTTACAAGTGGTGGATGTCTAATTAGCCACGCCGATCTTTCATTATTTAAAAATTAAACATGATTTTCCCTTAATTTATTATATATACAAAAAAATAAATAGAAACAACACAAAACGAGATGTATTCTTAGCTAGATTTAACCAATTTTGAGATGACACATGTATACTTTCAATTTTCATCCATATATAACGTAATTTGATTAGAAATGGACGTTTATTAATTAATTATTCTGCTCTAGAATCGGCCTCTTGACCACTTTTTTATAAAACAAAATATTTGTCCATTTGAATAACATTAATGATAAAAATTTATAATTTTGACAATTTATCTCATTAATTGTATTTAATTTTTAAGTTACTCTATCAATACTAAAACTTCTAATACTAATTTTTTTTTTCACTGGCCCATTTTTTAACATTATTTATTTGCTAAAATTTTAGATATTCTTCTTTCTATTTTTAGCTTTCTTAAAACGGTTTTTCTATCCTATGTCCTTAGGCAAACATTTTCTTAATTTAATTACTTTAGTTAAATTTTAAATTAAAATTTTAAGGTACTAGAAGATCTATTCCGAATTGGTTCTTAAAAAGACCATTCTTAAAAAGGGTGAAATCCACCAATAGACTGATTATATCGATACTAAGGGAGTATAATTAGGGTGTTGCTATATACACCGCAAATTCGGATTAAGGATTTGCACGTCCCTAAGGACGTGCAAGCACGTCCTTAAGGATGTGCAAGTCTAGGACTGTGCACGTCCACTAGGAAAGCTTTGCACGTTGTTAAGGATGTGCAAACCCTACTTAGGGTTTTGCGTTTAGGGTTTAGGGTTAGGGTTAGGTTTTCCGACGGTTTTGTAATGTTAATTGATAAAATTGAAGTGTTTAGCTAGTGGATTTGAAGTATTTAGGGTCAAAATAAATAGAACACAAGAATTGTTAAGGTTTTCATTCGGATAATATGCGAATAACGTTACAAGGAACGGAATAAAAGGTTTACATTCATAATTTTAATAAAGTTGTGGAATACAATCTAGGAAAATAGTAAAAGACGGTCGGACTCGGCACGCAAGGCTCTAAATCTCTCAATCTGAGCTTAAAACGGAGCATCCCATCCTTCGACGCTCGGATGATGATGTTCGACCCATTCTAGCGGAGGCGGCGGAAGAGGAGCGTTAGGACGCAACCAGATCTATGAGAACAAAAAATTAGAGTTAGAGTATTGACATATGTATGAAAAGCATGAATAGGTAATAAAAAAGACGTTTGAAGTAGTACCGCGGCAAAATGGTCTTGGTTTCCGATGCAGGCTACACCAAGAGTTGCTGATTGAGGGTTGTTAGCAGGTGTCGGCGAGATCATGGGGAGACATGTGAACGGATGATGCCAAGCTAGGACGACGAGAGGAATCTGATATACCGTTGCAAATACTAAACCCATAATGGGTAGCTCTATCCACCGTCTCCTATCACCATGCACAGCCCCCGTCCATCTCTAGTAGTCGACGAACTGCTGGAATGGGTACCCTCCCGTGTAACAACCGGCGTACAGATTGGCGTGATCCTCCAAGTGATTGCATAGTAACGTTTTGAGTTCCGGGAAAGCAGTCTCGCCGATCGGTGATGTCAAAGCCGCCAAAGCACGGTAGCCACAATGACCATCTCCAACAGTGTCCCTCACCGTCTCAATATGACCGAGCATGAAGGGATCAACGTTGTTTCGACCCCAGTTGAACCCTCCGAACACATCATCACGTCCACGTCGAGCTGAGGTCGCTTGTGGACGAGGCCGAGCAGCACGCGCTTCTTCTCTCTCAAACCTTTCCCTTACCTCCTCGTATGGCAATGGGTTGGTTCTGCAGGCATTCCTCGACCCCCGAGGCCTCCCCTTCCTTCGGACGCTTGCTGATGAGGGTGGGTGCAGCTCATCCTCGCATACATCGTTGCAAGTCGTGTATGAAGATGACAGCTCATACAATAGTGGGGTGTCGTCGAGGTCAGTCCATGACAAATCCATCCAGAACGGGTGGATATCCTCGGCGGGTATCGGAATACCAAAGTTGACGTATGCCTGAATCTCATGGACACAATGGATCTCGTAACAAACCCTCCAATGTCAGTCCATGCATACCGGAGGAACCTTTTGGTTCACGACGTCCTGGCACATCTTGTACAGATAATCGAAGCACTTTTTGGAGATTAAATTCTTTACCTCATCGAAAAGGTTGACTTTATACGCCGCTGTTGGCCATTTGAAGCGTTCGATCTCCAAAGCAGTTTGCAGCTCATGCAGTTGACAATCGTTGATTCTATGGATTGCATTGATCACGATGCGGACGTCACCAGTCGATGAGTGAAGTGCCTCCTTCAGAACCTTGTGTTGACCCTCAACTTTGTACACATTGAAGTGCATACCACTAAATATTCGATATTATATCATATTGTAATGGGAGATATGAAGTAAGGTTGTACCTATTTCTCGTACGGGTGCCGAGATGGAAGACATTATCTACGTAGCATCGTAAGATGCTCCTGCTGTATGGAAGCCAAACCGACTCTAAATACGCCACCACACCTGGGAATGGGTGCCATGCAGCGTGTAGCGCCTGACGACGTCGGTTGAATGATTCCTCCGACCTCGATTCGAACAGCCCCCAACAGTTGCCCTTAAAGATGCCAGCGTAGTTTAAATTCTTCGTGATCTTTAGAGCAGCTTCCTCAAATCTTCTCGTCACGTGTAACCAACAAAAGAGATGCTGGACGTCGGGGAAGACAACATTCAGCGTCGCCAAGAGACCTAGCTCTCGATCAGTCATGATAGCTTGAGGCTGAACCGTCCCAAGTAAGATCTGAAGTTGTCGCAACACCCAGGCGTATGTGTCTTCGTTCTCTTGCGACATGAAGGCATAGGCGATGCAGTAAGTATTGCCCGAGGGTGTGAACCCGACCACCTCGCACAAAGGAATCCCATATCTGCAAATGTAAATATGTTACATATAAAATACTTTATAATTGACTATATATGCAATAATGTAATCGTAATTAAGTAACTTACGCATTTGTTTTGTATGTGCTGTCCATTATGATGAAGTAATGGAACCTCCGTCACCTCGTCCACTAGCTGCTCAATGCGAGGGTCGCTAGCCAGGGCCCTCAAATAGCCCTCGACCTCACGAAAGCGGGCTAACAGCGCCGGACGGATGACAGGAGGCTGAGGGAGGTCCACCCATGGGTCCATGCCGATCGGGTGGACGGGCGCCGACGGGTCGGGATAGGGTGGCGTGGTCGGCATCACGTACGACCGGCTCCGCGACACGTACCAAGGCAAGTAATCTGCAGTGACACCGGCCTGGCAATCCTCGCTGGTGCGCCTGTGCTCGGCCAGGCTGTAGAAGCGACCCTCGTCCTACAGGTTCTGCCACCTGTTGTGGCCCGGGGCAAACACGGCGATGTACCTCGCGTTCTTCAGGGTCGTGTCGCGGCAGACCTGATCCGGCGTGATGACGGCCTGCGGGATCCCCTGGACCCGTTCGAACTGCCGGAGGCACCTATCGGGCATATATGGCTCCTCCTCCCCGCAGAAGGTGATGGTGCCCCGATAGGTGGACTGACGATACTGGCCGTCGAAGTCCAGATCACGGCCAAAAGGCATCCACCGGACCTACAATTAAACAAATCAGATGTAATTCACAGCTAAGAATTATAAGTGATATAGATAGAGTCTCGAATACATACATCATCGACGGTAAGATGGTCCACCTCGTCCCGCAGCTCCCGGATCTTCTTCAGCTTCGCGTCGTCCTTCATGCGCTGTGGCGCCTTCGGACCGATGAACTCGCGTAGAAGCGAGGGTCATCCTTCCTAGCCGGGTCGCTGGAAAAATCACCTCGGAAGCGAGGGAAGTACGCCCATATCCAAGCCTTGACACAGAAAAGTATGTCGTTAGCATATAATTTAAATATTTGTAAACTAAAACTCTAATTCAATGGTCTCGTACCTGTAGGATCGGCGTGCAACTGTCTATGCCCTTCGCACCTGAGCGGGTAGCCTCGCCTAGGCCCCTATACAGACATGCGAGGGCACCTGCAACCCATGCAAGGGTGGCCGTACGTGGGATGTCCCAAATAAGGCCGAACATCCTCCATGGGATCCGGCTCTGCGACTTGTCCACAAACAAAGTCGCGGCGAGAGCGATGGCCATGTACGTCCTGTGCAGAAACAGACGTTGTGCAGGGTCATCCTGGGGCTGCCCCCTCCCACATGCGAGTGCAGCCGAATCTGCTCAGGATCAACCGCGGCCTCTGGGTCATCGGCGGGGGCGTGGTCGACGAGCGACCCGTGTCTCTGCAGCCACAGGGCAGTAAACCCAGTCACCGGAGGGCCGCCAGCGTGTCTGTACGACTTCAGAGTCGCAGGGGTGAGCTGGTAGTACTCCGCGATAGCGGGGACCAAAGCGCCCGCGGGCAGATGTGGCGTGCAGGGCTGGCCATCAATCGGAAGTCCCATTAGACAGGCAACATCGTGGAGCGTGATGGTCATCTCGCCCCATGGAAAGTGGAAGGAGCTGGTCTCCGGGTGCCAATGCTCCAAAAAGGCCGTGCAGGTGAACTCGTCGACACACTGCCAGTGGAGGGACCTCAGCTGGGGGATGCCGGATGGGAGCAGATCCTGCACCCAGGTCCCCGGGCCCTCAAATATGTAGGGCTCGAAAGGCTGCAAGTGAGTCGCTCGGTGGTGGAACTTCAGCAGTGGCAGCTCCACCGTAGGATCTCTCCACACCTGGTACGCACGGTGATGCATGTAAGACACAAGCAGCTCTCTCGGCGGCAATAAAGGGTCGACCTGCACAGCCGGTGCGGCGGCCTGCGCAGGGATGGGCTCGGGCTCTACCTGTGGGCCCCCTGGCCCTGAGCCTGCCCCTCCTGACCGTCTTCAACCTCCTTAACGACGTCAGGGATCACATCATCTGCAGAGCCCAAGGAGATCGCCGCTGGTGTGGCGGAGGTTGAAGGCTCGGGCTCGTGTGTGCCGGATGTAGAAGCCTCTGGCACGGCTGAAGTAGAAGCTGCTGGCGGCACGACCGAAGTAGAAGTCTCCGGAACGGCTGAAGTAGATGCCTCCGGGATGGTCGGTCGAACACGAGTAGGCGGTCTACCCATGTCGGCCCGTCGCCCACCGACTACGTCGGTAATACAGCTACTCAAAACATCAGCGGGCTCTAAAGAAGGCTGCAACCCCATAATCGCATCGCCCGAACGATCCCAACCTGGCAGACCCTTCCAGAAGCTGTCGTGCTCGTCGGCCGGGGGCGTCCCCATCGACGGCTGTAAGCGCTTTGCAGACGCAAGTAGATCGTCGACTATATGCTCGGGGGGTGCCGTAGACTCCTGTACCTGGCTGACCGCTGCCCGGTCGCCAAACCTAATAGGCCGAAGGGTACCATCACCCCTCATAAGCCTCCCTGCCTGTTATTATGATCCAGTTGAATATTAATGTATTTTTAGTATATTTTAATGTATTTTAATGTTAATTAAATAATTTTGAAGTATTTTAATATTTTTTAATGTTTTTTTGTTATCTTTCAATATAAATTTATTTTTATGTATTTGAATATATTTAAATATATTTTAATGTTAATTAAATAATTTTGAAGTATTTTCATATTTTTTAATGTTTTTATTATCTTTCAATATAAATTTATTTTTATGTATTTGATTATATTTCAATATATTTAAATATATTTTAATGTTAATTAAATAATTTTGAAGTATTTTAATATTTTTTAATGTTATTATTATCTTTCAATATAAATTTATTTTTATGTATTTGAATATATTTGAATATATTTTAATTTTAATTAAATACTTTTGAAGTATTATAATATATTTTAATGTTTTTTATTGTCTTTCAATTGTAATTTTTTTCTATGTATTTGAATATATACTATCTATTATATTCTATCAAATTACAACTATATTCTTTTCTATCAAACTATATACTATAAAAAAACATTATAATATATAAATAAATCAGAAAATATATTTTCAATTATATTCTATCAAACAATATATATTATCAATCATATATTCTATAAACTTCTATTCTAAAACTATATTATAATCTATCAAATTATATTTTAAAACTCTAAAAATAAATCAAACAAAAAGTAATTCAAATAACATACCGGTGGAGTCGGGATCGGGGACACCTCAATGGTCCGACGCTTCCACGGCGGCTCTTGACCGTCGTCCGCCTCCGCCACTGCTCCGCCTCCATCGCCGCCGCCATACGCCGCCCGACAACCACCACCCTCCTCCTCGGCCACTGCTCGGCCTCCTTCGCCGGCGCCAGACGCCGCCCCACCACCACCACCCACCTCCTCCGCCAAAGCCGCCAGCACCACCCTCTCCTCAGTCACCGGCTCCACCGCCACCGCCTCCCCCGATGCTCCACCACCCTCCACCTCCATCGCCGTCGCAGCACCACCAACCTCCGTCGCCGCCAGCATATCCGCCTCCAAGGCCGCCACCGCCGCCTCGAGCTCTCTCTCTCTTTCTATCTCCATCTCTCTCGGTGTCTCTCTCTCTGGGTCTCTCTCTCTCTCTCTCGGTCTCAGTCTCCCTCTCTCGGTGCTCCGA
This sequence comes from Persicaria tinctoria, assembly GCA_037127255.1. NCBI lineage: Eukaryota > Viridiplantae > Streptophyta > Magnoliopsida > Caryophyllales > Polygonaceae > Persicaria > Persicaria tinctoria. Next base: position 4,417,499 of record JBANSL010000014.1, read on the forward strand.
CACTGCTCTCTCTAGCTCGATTTCTCTGAAGACGATGAACACGAAGACGAAGAGACACGTCTTCTTCGTCTTTAAGGAACGAGCTTGCACGTTCTTAAGGACGTGCAAGCACATTTTAAAAAAAAATAAAAACGTGCTTGCACGTCCGGGTTCGGGTGGCTCTTACCCCACTTACACGTCCTTGGACGTGGGGATTTGCGGTGTATATAGCCGGAACGTATAATTAAATACGTAGTATTAATTAAATTAAATTTGACGCGGAAACTTGTGTGTAGACATTTATTAATGTAAGTCAATACAGAAAGGCTAGTGTAGGTAATTAAGGATAATTTTGCGAGGTTCTAAAAAAAGGATAATTTTGCGAGACGAGATCTGTTGACTAAGTGCAAAAACTCGGAATCACCCAATTCAACGTTAACTTTAAAATCTACATTTTTTTTTCTTTCTAAGATCTAGTAATTATTGTATATATAATCCGATCTGCATTAGGGAATTAAAATTTTAAAATGTGGATTGAAAAGTTAAACAAAATATATTTTGAATCAAAAGAAGTATAAAAGATTAAGTTTTCTTTTATGATTTAATACTTATTATTAATTATTAATAAATATTTCCTCTATATTATAATTTTTGTAAAAGAACTTGATTTACTACTTGATTTTTCCTTTTTACTATTTTATAAATAATAAAATTATATAAAATATTAATTATTTTACTATTTTTTTATATAATTTAATTTTTAATATTTTGAAAAATCAATCATCAAGTTTTTAGACTCAAAGAGTATTAAATTATAAAAAAGATTAATCATTTTTTTGATATTATAGCTAGTTTTTATCTGATTAAAATAAGTATTAAAGGGTAAAATTTCTTACATTAGATCGGAGAGGGAGTACAGAATTTCATTTTAAAAGTCAACTTTAGATCGGAATGAATTAATTTCCCAAAGCACTAATAACGGTTTGACTTTTTAATAAAATCTCTAACAAGTGGATCACATATATAATCGGATTTTTTTTAGACGTGGTTGATTAGGGCACACAATAGGAAATTCGTTATTTTAATTCATAATTAATTAACGGTCTTTCTATCATATGTCAATAATATAGAATCAGAAACTTGATTAGAAAATAATCTTTACCAAGAATTGATCCTAGGAAAATATTAATCTTTTTTAGCATTAGGAAAGTAATTTTTAGAAATAATAAAATAATTTTTTTTTTTAAAAAATCAATCAAGCTTATTTCCATAACACAGGATATAAAAATCGATCAACTAAACCTACACTATAGTACTTTTTTTTTGGTCAAAACATACACTATATATAGTAAGTATTATATATACTCCTTAGTGTATATATCAGTATATATACGTATTGATAATTAATTTAAAATTAAATAGGAGTATGTTTGTTGTTGATATTAATTAATGATTTCATCAAACCAAAACACTTTGGAGTTGGAGGTTGGAATGGAATTGGAGAAAACTACAAGCTTCAAGTCAACGAATGAGTCATCACGCGAACACTCAACGAAGCTTCATTTCACACTCTCTCTCTTTTTCTTTTTCTTTTTCTTTTTAAATTTCCTCACCGTATGGCGTAAGCACATAACTGTCTTCCTTGGGTTCCGTCGGTCGGAGTCAAGACTGGCTGGAATCAGTGACGAAGCCAGAAGACATTAAGGGGTGAACGAGATTCAAATAACACTCAAAATGTTATGAAAGAGTATAGAGACCGAGAGAAGGGAGGAGAAACTGATATCTTTATTAGGGTTCCAAAGGACCCTTTATATAGAGATCACACACCTTGGGCTCCAAGTCTAACTAGGGTTTCCAATGTATATCCACATACAATAATAATAATAGTATAACACTCCCCCTTGGATATACATCGATAATATTACAAAACTGTCATATTAAAAATCTCGCCTAGAAAACCCAGTGGGACCAAAACTAGGACCAAGGAAAAATACAAATGACATACGATACGTTTTGATAAACCTGCCTCGTTAAAAACCTTGTCAGAAAAACCCAGTGGGATAAAACCTGATCGAAGGGAAAAAGAGTGCAGTGCGTGTATACTCCCCCTGAATTCAACATCATTTTCGAAGTCTTCTCATTCTTCTTAATGTCACCGTCTTAATGAGCTTATGGTCGAATCTCAATATTGTCTTTGATGTGTATAAGCTGGAAGGTCTTCATGATTGACTTTGACGCGCTTGACTTCCATGTATTGGTGTTGAGCTGCCTTGGATGCATGAGTATAAGGTACTTCAGGACCTAGTGTGCTTTTCATTGTTGATCTGGGGGATCTGATGTATTAAATGGTGCTTAAGTTGCCTCGTTAAAAACCTTACCTTGGAAAAACCCAGTGGGATAAAAACCAAGATTAAGGAAAAGAGTACAACTTGTATGGTACTTCAGAGCCTAATAAAATGTCACCACTTTCACAATTATAGGTAATTCAGGTGCTCTAATCAAGATCATTAACTGCACGTGACAAGACTTTAATAATAATGCTTCAGGCATTTTCAATCAATTCTTTCCATTTATAAGAGTATGCACCTACAACGTCCGTCATTTACATTTGGAGCCAAAATTATATTCACTCCAGGTGAATACATTCTCATGTAACCTTTAATAAGCTTTTGTGCAATCGATTTGACTTTATATCTTTCTTTGTATGAATACCCACTTAAAACCAATTGATGCTACACTTTTCAATGTTGGAGCTATAGGTCCAATAACTTATGTTTAAATAATCCATCTTTGCGTGAATTATTTCTTTCTAGAATTTATGATATACAATGCATCCTTATGAGGGGAGTTGCCTCGTTAAAAACCTTGCTTTGGAAAAACCCAAATGGGACCAAAACCAAAGTTAAGGAAAAGAGTACAACTTTCTCCCCCTCAATTTAGCATATATATAAATAATCAATTTTATAAAGATATGGTACTTCTGAACTTAATATCATTTCACAATCTAATCAAAGATGAAAAGATCATTTGTCTTCATATTGTAATATATCTCTTTGTATACACTCGAACTACAAGTTGAGATATTTTTAGAGTTTTTAACTAACTTCCAACTAATCATCTGCTTATTGGATATCTTATTAATTATTCAATAAACCAATCCAATTACGCTCTTAGCGTTTTGCAAGCTCTTATTGATTATTCATGAAATCTCTTCAGGAGTTTTATATTGGTGGACATATCACCATTGTTTGAAGTTACTATTAGAACCTCGATCTAGATCATGCTAGTGCATTATTTGTTGTAAATGTGACTTTTATCACCATCTTTTGCATTTACTGGTTCCCTTCTAGTTCATGCAGCATATTACTTCTTGGTATCCTTTTCCTCTCCCCCTAAATACCGAGTATTTTATCATCCGTGATAAACTCTAGATATTTGATCATTTATGGGGACCTAATCCTCCATGGCTCCATATACATCATCTTTCTTGGCTTACAACAACTTAGTGTAATCTGGGGATATTTCGGTACCTATACCGAACATTTAAAAACTTGTAAATATAAAACTCTCTCCTGGAGATAAATTACAAAGGGGAATTTATTATATTTTTTACCGAAATCGAATCAATCTCTTGATGTTTATGTCTGCTTGTTAGCTATTATTGACGACTCTACTGGGTCATTCTATGCATTAGCATTATCCTAAACGATAATCTCATAAGTGACGACTTTACTTGGTCGATTTAATCGTCAGCTTCTCAATGCTCATTTATCAACATATCAATTTCATTGATAGCATTTCCATATTATATCTATATTGCCAACATGGATAATCTATTTATTATATGTCGGATCTTCTTTTGACATCCTCGTCTCCTCGACTAGAGGAAAACCACTGATTCCGGCAATTATCGGCATTCACGATCCCAATTTATCTATCATCAATCCTTCCCTTTAGAGTGTTTAAACGCTCTTCTAAAACCATCTTCCCATATGAAATTATTTCTTAATTATATCAACAGTCATTCGAGGACTAATTTTGATGCTCTTCTGGAGATGTGTATATGGTTTAATTATGCCAAGTATTGACTTTATACAAATACTCATTAGTTATTTTATCCTGAAAACTTCAGGTTTTCCATATCATCAGATACCAAGCTCTAAACCATTCTAACATTTTTATACGATAATCCATTCACCAAAGTTTGGGAGATTACAAATCCAATAGGTAAACCATATCATCTTTGACTTGTTCTTCCACATTCTCCTTGATGTGGGAGTCGACTCATACATGATTATCTATAATCATTTTCAAAATTATGACCAATGTCCTAACAACGGTCGCGCGCACCGTATCCTCTTTAGGTCCTCTGCTAGAGGTAACAATATATATTGCATCTAACAATAAAAGAGGTTATGAACCATATGTCATTTAGCTAGCTATTTATTTGAGTTCTACCATATAGATTAAGAACAAGATCCCAAAATAAAGAGTCTTCAGGCTCTCGAGAACTAATTTTATCAATTCCACACAATTTAACAAGGATGTGCTTCAAACTCTTCTCCCAAATCATCATTTGTGGACTAAAATTGTCATTATCTACCCATAATTGTTTCTTCAAGAAACATTTTCAATGCATATTACATATAAAATGCAAATCAAATCAAATAGATAAATAAGATATAGATTCCATGTATCTTCAAATAGCCAAATTGAACTAATAACAAACCAAATACGACAAAGTTTGCATAATCAAAGATGTTGGATCATCTAGGCTCCTTTATTGGTGATCTTCCATATGTAGGAACAAATTTATAATAGAAAGATATCAAATATTAATCCTAAGATACTCGTTTAATATATCCATTTCATGTGCATCATCTTCTTTATAAGTATTATAAGTTTATCTACTTCCAGAGACAACTTATATTAATACGAATGATATATATATAATCTTTGTCAATATAAAATCACATATGTTTACACTATAAAAACTCATAACGAGTTGTTTCTTCTGGAAACACTTTGAGTTTTCAATATATATTGCAAAAAGTAAATTAAAATATATACATCTCACAAGTACAAGTAATTTCAATAAAATAAATACACTCAACATAAGTAAAAATTATTTGGCCACTTCAGGTGGATATCTGTCATAATATAGAGTTATCTTTCAACTTCAAAGTGATGGATCAATAACTATATATCAAAGTATATTAGCATCATGACATGATTTATATGATATAAAAACTATATGTGCAATCAATAGCGTTATTTTGCAATCATCCGCTATGATAATCCATATTTAATATATGAGATCAACTCATAACACATATATAATCACTAATGTTCAAGAGACATAAAATTCATTACTCAAATATATATGACGTTTAGGCGTACCTGATTGCAAGCTCGATCACATATTCTAAGATTAAGAAATCGGCCCAATTCCATCACAAGCCTTAAAGTGGAGCCTAACATATATAGGCTCACTATTAAATGGAGTTCGATCTTCTAAGTTGCGCCTCCTTTTACCACGACATCCCGATAGAACTCCGTGTACAAATCACTCACCATCATCACCAAATCAAATAAATTAGAAATAGGGTTTATACAAAGCATAAATTAGAACAATTCTTCCAATTTAGAATTTCTAAGTTTAACGGTCAGTTAGACAAGGATGCATAGAACAAGAGAATAGAGAGGTGGTAGAGAACATATTTCGACCTGAATGTTTATTCATCCATATTAGGGATGAATTTCATCAATCACTGAAGGCGACGATTTATAATTTTAAAATTACAATTTTATCCACTTCAAGGAATAAAATCAATTTATCCCTTTATTTGTTAATCCACTTCCGGAGATAACTGACATAAAAAAAATGAACACATGCAATTCATCTCTACGGGGATGAAGTTAGTCGGTTCATCTCTACAAGGATGAGATTAGTTGTTTCATATCTACGGGGATGATTTTAGTCGGTTCATCTACTTCGGAAGATGAAATTAAACTACTTCAATTATCACATGGGATGAGATTCATCTATCGTTAATCCCTTAAATATATACAAGTCAACATTAATAACATATTTTAAACGTTACTCATATTAGAATGCTCAATATATATATAGATGACAAAAAGAAAATCATATATAGCAAACCAAAGCAATTGGTCATTGATCTCCATCGTACATCAAATCTAAGTTTTCAAATTTCATAATTTAAAAACTAATTACATAATATGAATTTTAAATACGAAATTGGACATCCGAACCAAGTATATACTGAGACCAATTCATATGAAGTCCAGGTCATATATAACAATTTCATAATTAGCTACTTAAAACACAGAGATAGCATAATTATTAAATTATGTCCGGCTAGTTACATGTCATGTAATTAATACGGAGTGCAAAATTATCCAAGCAACTGAATGTTATAAATTATCAATATAAATATATATATATATATATATATATATATATATATATATATATATATATATATATATATATATATATCCAGTTACGCATAAACCGGTTGAAAAATAGAGTTGATATATATGCGGCCAAAATATATCGTATTAGAGATCCAATTGATAAATCAGTTAACAAATCAAGACGAAGCACAATATGCATACATGAATACGAAACAATCTAAACTAAATAATTAAAAAAAAATCTTATAAATTAAAATTTGATTGTTAAACCACTTCAGAAATTGAGATTAGTCTATCCGTGTCAGGAGATTGATTCAACCACTTCAAGGGGATCAGTTGATCTGCTTCTTGATTCAACGAGATATTATAATTTCGAGTAATTCCGATTTAATATATCCGCTTCAGGGGTTATTACAAATTCGATTTATTCATCCACGATTTGACGTAACATTAATTAGTCCGCTTCCGTGGATCAAAACAAAATTCAAAAATCGAAATTGATTTATCTAAATTAAGAGATGCGAAATTTAATTGATTAACACTCGCATCCGCCTCAGGGATACAATTTATCACTTTATAAATGATAAAGCTTAAGTGATTTCTATTGATTTGTCGCTTCTGGGACAAATTTAATTGTGTACTATTCACCCTCTTTCAAATCCATTAGAAAGATTTACTACTTCTTATATGAACTTCATAAAAAAAAAATTAATAAAGACTTACCATTAATCAAATTACCTCTTGTAATGGTGAGCCGTGCGGTAGATGATCAAGCATCCCCAAATTGTGATCATCACCATGATCTGAACGAGAGCAGATCCCATCGGTCCTCCTTCATTGTCGTCGGCGTGTTACTCGCTTCGGTGGTTTAGGAGAGGCATGGAGCTTTCCTGATTGCGACAGATCTGAGCGAAGGGGTTTGGGTTCCTTCATCATGGCGGTCGACGCTTTTCATCTTTGTATCGAGGTCTATACTAAGACGAAGAGGAACAGTAGCTCGAGGCCGCCATGGAGATTGACAGAGAGAGAGGGTGTACAGACGACAGAGGTAGCAAAAGGGCTTGCGAGATGATCGAGAGAGTGATCGATAGAGGAGGACGAGATCGATCGGGAGTGGAGGCGGAACAAAACGGATGAGTGCGGTGGTTGCAGACTGCCGTCGCCGGTCAAAGACAAATCGGCGATGGTTAGGGATTTGGGGGAACAGTTTACGGCGAGAGAGGTTGGGTTAGGAAAGAGAAAGGGCCGGACTACAATCTTGAAACCCTAGAGCAAATTCGTGCCGATAACGTGTTATAAAAGAGTATAGAGACCGAGAGAAGGGAGGAAAAACTGATATCTTTATTAGGATTTCAAAGGACCCTTTATATAGAGATTACACACATTGGCCCAAGTCTAACTAGGGTTTCCATGTATATCCACATACAATAATAATAATATTATAACACAAAAGATATATAAATTTTACACTAGCAAAATCATTGCAAAAAATGTTGAACTAATTACTTTTTTTTTTGGTCAAAAGTGAACTAATTAGTAAAATGAACAACTATTTTCAAAACTTAAAAGAACAACTCAATACAAAATTATGCTAAATTATCGAATAACATAAAAGAATAAGCTCATATTTCATTCATCAAATTAAATTTTGTCTTCTTATATATATCTCCAATCACTAACAGTGGCAAGTCAAGAATGCTTTTTCACAAAACATCAGGCTAATGAGACTAAGGGACAATTTCAACACATTTGTTATAACAAGCATGAAAACTAGTTAGGGTTTGAAGAGAATGAAAGAAGAAAAAAAAATTCATTTTTTTTTGGGTGGGCTGGGCCCATACCAGCCCACCCCTCTCTCGGTCGGTGGCTGGAATCGAGGTGGTATGGACGGAGCAATTTCGTGATTGAGAAGAAGCTTTCTGGTGGTTTATCTTCATTACCTACTAGAATTCTTGATGTATCGCTGGCCAACAGTGTTGTTTTCTTGATGGTACTTGACTTCATAGGTAGTCTAAGCTCCTAATTTACTATATTTAGTTTTGCCTAAATTTATCTATTGCGGAGTGCGTTTCTTGTTGTTGTATTGCACATTTTATATTTTCTAATGATATATTTTGATGGTTTTCCATCAAATATACTACCTCCGTCCAAAAATACATGGGCTTTTTACTATTCACGTAAGTTGTTTTAGGAGTTAAAAACTATATAAAATATTAAATTTTTTTAACAATTACAAACTTATTGACAATAAGTTTGTAATTGTTAAAAAAACAGAATAAAAAAATTAATATTTCATATAGTTTTTAACTTCTAAAACAACATGCGTGAATACTAAAAGCCCATGTATTTTTGTACGGAGGAAGTATATCTTATCTTGAATTCTCACTTTAAAAAAAAACAAAAAAAAAACAAAAAAAAAAACCCACCGGTGTTGTGCGCACCGGCTCCTCCAAGATAAAAGAAAAAAAGAAGAAGAACAACAACAATTGTCCTCTTAAACTTTAATAGTTTAATATATACAAATAGCAAATAAATTAACTATATATTTTGAAGATGAATGCAGCAATTTGGGTTTTATAAAATGTGTACGTGTTGTCGTCGTCAAAGTTGTTTAACAAGAAAATAATCGAACCTAGCTGTACGCAACATCGGTCTAATAATTAATAAATTAACACATTTTGAACATTAATTTACACTAAATATAATCAGTTACCGAGTCACAAGAGATTAATTAAAGATTAATTATATATTGAGATAGATTGCGAGGCAAGCTGTACGTAATTGCTTAATTAGTACGTTTAGAGGTGTTTGAAATTTGGAGAACAAGAGCAATATAATGCCATCGACAGTAGAAAATAGAAATAGTCAATTTTAATAAAATCAGTGATCAACCTCATTCCAAATTCCAATCCATTTGAAAATGACCGTTTGCTCCATCATATCTACCAATTTCTTTATAGTTTCCTACTATTTTTTAACACTTTTTTTTTTGGTTAAGGGAAGAATTTAATTAAAACATCCCAACAAGTCAAGAAAATAAAAGACATAAAAATCTTCGTAATAAAATTAAGAATAGACTAGTAGTAACGATCCCGCGTCATGGCGCGATTTTTTATAAATAATATTTAGATATAGATAAATCATAGACATTATATTTAATTCAATATTTTTAATTAAACCCATTGATTAGTAAATGTGTTAAAAATAATAGAAAAAATACACTTGGGTTAAAGAGATAAAGAGAAAAATAAATAATAAATAGTGAAAGATAAAAGTTTTGAATTAATCCCGTTGGTTAAAAAATGTAACATCAAATAATATTGAGTAATTAATATTATAATATTTTTCAAAAAAAATATTATTAGAAAATATAGTTATCATAATAAAACAATATTATACAAATAATATTTCCACAAATAACTTTGAACATGGAGAGGACATGTGACATAAATGTTTTAGTTAAGCCCAACAGTATATAGATTGAATTCAATGTTTTGAATTAAACCCAATAATTAGTAAGATTAAAGAAAAAATAGAGAATTAAAAGAAAAAGAAGAAAAAAGGAGAATTAAAACAAAGGATTAAAGAGAAAAAAGAAAATTATAATTGTTCAAAACCCTTAAAATCTTTCTAATGTTGACACCTCTGCATAAACTCTTTTAAATTAAGAATTTATATAGATAATTAGTAAGATTAAAGAAAAAATAGAGAATTAAAAGAAAAAGAAGAAAAAAGGAGAATTAAAAAAAGGATTAAAGAGAAAAAAGAAAATTATAATTGTTCAAAACCCTTAAAATCTTTCTAATGTTGACACCTCTGCATAAACTCTTTTAAATTAAGAATTTATATAGATTGTCTACGGTGAAAATAAGGTATAAGATCTACTAATCCACACATATGGTCTAATTTTTAGTTCACTTAGTTTGATTGAATGAATAAAATTCTTTAATATATTTTTCCAATTAAAATTATTAGGATACTGTGTGTATGCAAGGATGAAAGATATATTATGTAAGAAAAGGAAGCTAGGGACATAATATGTAAATATTGAAAATAGATTCTTCCTCCCCATTATAAATACGAAACTTTGTAATCAGTTGAATCAAAACTGTAATCTGGCTCCTTGATCATCCTTAAGGATGATGGAACAAAGTTCCCTATTAAAAGGGATAGTAGAGCTATTACAAATGATACCCTTCCGAGCTATAAAGTCCACTACTTGGTTTGCTTCCCGATAGCAGCGTCTGTATTCGATGAGATCAAAGGCAGGTTCCAGTTGCTTGATCTTTTCAATGTGATGCATAATTTCCCATCTGATGTTCTTGTTGTTGTTGATGGATTTGATAAGCAGTAGATTGTCTCCTTATATTATTACTCTTCGAAGTCCTTTTCTTATTGCTTGATCCATACCTGTCTGTATAGCAATATCTTCAGTTTGAATGACTGAGCCTTTCACAATTCCCTTATAAAACACGTCTATGGCATGGCTCCGGGAGTTCCGAGTAACCCCTCCCACGTGACAAGCGCCTATGAGATTAACAAAGTCATCCACATTGATTTTGTAGACAACCCCTAGTGGTCTGCTCCATTTAAATCTAGTTCTCTTCTTTATAGTTTCATTGTTGTGATTCTCTTTATTCGTTTGCGTCCAATCATTGATGTTCGCAATAATTCTACGGATGCAATTTTCGATTGGGGCCGAAGTCTTGTTCCTAAAAATAAGTTCATTTCTGATTTCCCAGATAGTTTTCCAAATAAAGACTAGATCCTCAAAGTTCTTGTTTCCTACTCAAATTTCATCTATATTTAGCTCTTGGGGTTCATTTATATTCATATGTTGGAAGTATTTTCCTGTTTGTAGCTCAAAGTTATCAATTATTTTTATAGTGAACAAGCAACTTCTCATTAGGTGTTCTGAATCCTCTTCTGATTGACTGCAAAGATTGCACTGACTGGGAACTCGATTCACATATTTATTAAGCCTTTGGGTTGTAGGAAGACCATCTACCATTATTTTCCAAGTGAAGCTTTTTAATCTAGGTGAGAGATTTAGCTTCCAAATCCATTTAAGATCTTTTGACGGTTGAGTTATGTTATTTGTCATTCGTTTGACCGATTTTGTGGTGAAGTTCCTGCTTGGGTCCATCTTCCAGATAAGTTTATCTGGCGTATCCCAATCTGGTAGTTGCATTGCTAAAATTTTACAAGAAAATTCAGGGGGAAAGAGCCTATGTACTAACGAAGTATTCCATTATTTTTGTGAGTTAAAGAGTTTGTTTACTTTCATATCCGGATCACAGTTCCCTATAAATTGTTCAACATTTTGATTTGGGGCAAATGGGTGAGACCAAACATTTACACTATCTCCATTCCCAGTAATCCAAAGGATACCTTGTTCAATCTTTTTCCTTAAGGAAAGAAGTTGACCAAATTGCTATGATGTAAGATGATTAGATCGATTTCAAATATTTTCCTTTTGTAGATACTTTTCTTTTATGACCTTTACCCATAGGTTGTTCTCATTTGGAAAATGGTATGGAACCACTGAAAACGATCCAGAACTTCGGGTTCTCATCTGCAAGGATGCGCTAGGAAGAACATCCATGTCGGCTCGTCCTTTCTAATTCTTACACTGCTTCCAAAAAAAAAAATACTCAAATGTAATTATTATGTAAAAATACTTATATTGAGTAAAAAATAACTAGATAAGTAAATTAACTCCAGAATTCAACTATACTCGAAATCATTTTTTTTTACAAAAATTAAAAAATTTTGACCCCACGATTATCATGGCAAAAACTTAGCCAAAAATATTATCTCATATTGAAATTAGTCTAATGTGGAATAATTTTGATATCTTTTAGTATTTTTTAAAGTTCCTATTATTTTATCCAATTGATAATAGTTCGTATTATTTTAGCTAATATGAATAAAATTAGGTCCACTATTAAACTACATAGGAATAGGAGCTAATATGAATTTAATTGAGGAAGAACTATTCTAAATTTCATAGTAGAAAGAAGAATTCAACGTTGAAAGAAAAAGTTACCCTTTTTCTTTCTAAAAAATTGGCCTAATTTATTTGGAAAAAAAAAAGTTGTCTAAAATTTTGACCACTTCTTTTGATAAAAAAGTTGGAACTTTTGAAATAATAGCTATGCCTATGATGTACTCAATAAAAAGATAAAATATCTCTCCATTTTTAAAAGTAACTTATTTTAAACTTCATTTTGAAAAATCTCAACCATTCATTTTTTTTTAATAAATATCAAGCTAAAAAGTACTAGTGAACTTTGATATCGATCGGACAAGCTAGTAGATGAAAAAGCTATCTTGAAAATGTTAACGTCCCTTGGATCGATTTTGTGGAAAGTGATAAGGAAAGGAAGAGATTAAGAAAGAAAATTAGACGAGGAGGAGGGTAGATTGTATTTAAAGGAGAGAGTAAGAGAATAAGCAGAAAAGGGAATAAGGGATTTCATTAGATTATTCATTCGATCGGGTGATATTTTTTCTAATATAAGATATATGATATTTATACTGATTTCTAATACTCATACACTAATTTCTAATGAGAGAATCACACAAGAAGACTCTTCTTCTTCTTAGAGAACAACTGTGAACGCCTTAGATTTACACTCCATTATGAGCCTTTAAGTGCCTGCCACAATTGCGCTATTTATTCTAGCGCGAGCAACCATTGAATAAAATCCAAAAGGCGAAGAACCTTGTATCCTATTTTAAATACTTGAGATATAAAACTAATTTACCCTTAATTTTTTTTATTAATATTGATAAGAACATCTTCAAGGACATGCAAATATTTTTTAAAACATTTTTGGGGTCATTATGAAGTTACTTTGGAGAATTATGGCAAATCCTGAGAATATTTAGTCAAAGATTATCACAGATAAATATCTGTCAAAAGAATCTTTAATGGAAAGAGGAAGGCCAAAAACTTCCTGGCAATTTGGACGTCTTCTCAACATTAGAGATCTTTGGTAATGGAAAACTATCAATGTGTGGTCTGACATTTGGGTAAATGCTCAATACCTTGATTGCTTTAGGAATGACCGTGACCCTAATTTAAAAGTATGTGATTTATTTACAAGTATGAATTCTTGGGATATTGATAAATGAAACTATTTATTTCCCTCTCATATTGTTCATATGATTACAAATATTCACATTCCAATAACTGATATTCCTGATAACTTAATTTGGATTTATAGTAATAACGGGAACTTTTATGTCAAATCCACATCATCTCTATTCAATACAAGAAATACAAAAAAAGTCTCTGCAGATTGGGTTTTGAAACTTGATATGGCTTCGAATATTAAAAAAATTATTTTAGATATCTTACATACTACTGTTCGCCTAAATAGATATATAAATAGAGTTCCTTCTATTTGTTCTTTTTGTAATTCTAATATAGAAAATATAAATCACTTGTTGTTTAATTGTCAGATTACCGGATTCCTCATTCAAAATCTGGGTGTTAAATTGAAAAAAATGTTTTGCTATTCCAAGGTTAACAAGTGAAGTTTCAAAAAATGTTCTAAATACTAGGGCTATTAATATAGATTTTACAGATCTGTGCCATTTATGACATTCAATTTGAGAACTGCGAAATATAATTATTTTTCAAAACAACTCTGATAAGAGTATTATCAATATGTTAACTTATACTATTGATAAAATTTCATGTTGGAGTAAAGACCAAGTGAAAACCAAATTAACAAAACGTTTTAGGCCCCCTAATCAAATAAATGAGTTGGAAACATCCCCCAAATAATGTCATAAAAATTAATGTAGATGCTTCGGTTAAATTTGGTAGTCAACCTCAGGTTGGGTGTATTTTTAGAAATAATTATGGTCAGGTTATTATGATACATAAATGCAATGTTAGAATGAGCTATGTTATACTAGCTGAAGCTTTTGCCGTATATGCAGGTATAAAACCGGCAAGGGAGCTTCAGATTCGGAGAATCATAGTTGAAAGTGATTGCTTAATTGTGATCAATATCATCAACCAGGGAACAATATACCATGGGAGGTTGGGCAAATAGCTCAAGAAATCTGTTCACTCAGCCAAGGATTTGAGACCATCAAATTCCAACATTGCTATAGAGAGACGAATCTTGCAGCCGATTGTCTAGCTAAATCTTACTTGAGCTCTTCTTAAATGATCATGGATGTTGGTAGTAAATCCTAATTTTTGCCTACTGTAAAAAAAATAATTTTGGGGTCATTAGTTGATTTTTTTTTGTCAGATCATTAGTTGATTTTAGGCTGCTTAAATATGCACATTTGAGAATTTAAACACACCAAAGTCAATAAAATTTTATTAGTAATTTTTTCTTGATTTTTTAATTTAATTTAAGGGAAATTCTGTTTGGTGTCCCTGAGTTTTTGACAATTCCGGTTGGTGTCCCACACTTTTTTTTTGTCCGGATGGTACCCCTGAGTTTTGTCAAAAGTCCGGCTCATGCCCAAAACTCATAGTTTCTTCTTTTTAATGAATAAAACCACCCTTTATTTTTATTTTTTCATAAATATGCCCATTTACTTTTAACATTAAACAAAACTACTTATTATTTAACTAAATTCAAAACAAAATTGACAAAATCACCTTTATTTTTTAAAATTAATAAGATCACACATTATTGCCATTGTAGCAAAAAATACCCATTCTTTCCAAAAAATTTTTGAAGAAAATCAACCATTATTTTTAACATTACACAAAAGATCCATTACATATTTTATAAAAAATAAATCTCATTATTTGTCTAACATTGCATGTACATAATCACCCATTATTTACAAAATTTTGCACAAATCCACTATCTTATTATGTGAACAAAAATAGTTAACCTATACATTATAAAAAAAAAAATACTTCGTAAAACCATACTTTGTGTAAAACCACCCTTTATGCTTTAAAAAATGCACAAAATCACTTCTTGTGTAATAAAAGAAGGTGTTATTCATTTCTTTTATTTGGAATACATAAAACCTAATAAAATAAGAATGATTAATCTCTTATTATATTTTTCTTTTACAAGAAGAAAAGTAAATAAATAAAATTTACTTTTCCTTTTCAAAAAAATTATAATCGAGCATTTGGTTAAATTGATCAATCACATTTACAAATGTTTAAAGTTAATGAGATATAAGTTAAATATTGTTTTGAAAAATAATACTGTATGTGTTAAATATTGTTTTTGCAAAGTATAGAAAAATAATAGATCTTTTGTACATTTTTAAAAATCGTAGTGATTTTGTTCTATCTTTTTTTTAAACAAGAGTGATTTTGCAATAAAAGTTTTGGAAATAATATGCGATTTTGTAAAATTTTAAAAAATAAAGTTGGTTTTGTCACTTTTGTGTTGAATTTTGTTAATTAATATGTAGTTTTGTTCAATGTTAAAAGTAAATGGGCATATTTATGAAAAAAATAAAAATAATGGGTGGTTTTATTCATTAAAAAGAAGAAACTATGAGTTTTGGGCATGAGCCGGACTTTTGACAAAACTCAGGGGTACCATCCGGACAAAAAAAAAGTGTGGGACACCATCCGAAATTGTCAAAAACTCAGGGGTACCAAACAGAATTTCCCTTAATTTAAAGCATGGATAAAAAAAAAATACGGAGTACAATCTATGTAAATGTGTACTGTATACGACTACATTTTAGGTAAATATGGTCAAATTGTAGCAACTTGATGAATTTACGGATACAAGTTTGAACAATGGAGAAATGAATGTGGGGATTGTGGGAAGCAGTAGAAGTGTAGCCAGCAAGGAACTGCGACGTCCCGAGTTTACCAAACTCTGCAAAGTCCACACCGTCGCCCTCCCCACGTGTTCTCTCCCTCTCACATATGGCTTTTGTATATATGTGTGTGAATTTCTGAGAATGTTGTAGCACCCTCTCACTTTCTCTCTGTTCTGCAAACACCATTTTTGTTTTTTCACAAAGCTTTCAATCTCTGTTCATCTTCCTCTTCTCAATTTCATATCGTCAAGAAACCTAACCGACGCACTTTCATTTGCCGAATTGGGGCTCCGAAGGTAAACACATCCTCCATTGATTTCATATGCGATTTTCTTTGTTTGCTTTGCTGCAAGATGTTTGCGTTCGTCCGGACATTCGTATTCTGTGATTGTTGCGAGTAATGTGTGCATAGGGTTCGCTGAATTGCATTTCTCTTCGAATTTTTTGAAATTGAGAAAATCTCTCCTGATTTTGTGTTGTGTTTAGTTGAGTTGATTGCTGAATTGAAGAATTGATTGTATCAGGGTTGAATTATTCATATAGATATTGAAGTTGAAGAAAAAGGAAGAGCTGGTTTTGCTGTCGAATGGGAATTTCCCTTTCATGCCCGCTCTCTGATTACAATGATGTGGAGACTGGCCTAGAATCCATCATTGTAAGATCCATTAGCCTGGGAGATGACCAAGTCAAGACTGCCGAGAGATCCATCAGCTTCAATGGCCGCGATTCAGACCCAAAGATACTGAAATCATTGGGCTCTGGAAAAACGGCTGTTGAAGGGTCTGTTAGCTTTAAGCAAGGGGAAAAGGAGACCTTGGTTTCAATTAATGCTCCTTCACCATTTGTAAAGGAGGATGTGCTGAGTAGATCAGTAAGCAGTTTGAGTTCGGAGTCTGCGAATCAGTCACCTAGGTCGGATGTTATGGATTCGGGTAATCCCAAACACAATGCTGCTTTGAAGTTGCAGAAAGTTTATAAAAGTTTCCGAACTAGAAGAAAGCTCGCAGATTGCGCTGTTCTTGTTGAGCAGAACTGGTAAGTTGATCTCTGCATTCTTACTTTGGCAATACCAAAATAGTTTTTTGAGACATCATGGAAGTTGACTATAAACTACTATGATTGATGACAGGTGGAGGGTAATAGATTTTGCTGAACTCAAGCACAGCTCAGTATCATTCTTTGACATTGAACATCATGAAACTGCTATATCGCGGTGGTCTAGGGCGAAAACAAGAGCAGCAAAGGTACATATCTTTCGAACGTACACAGTCCTAACTCACGATTTCTTCAACGCTGGTTTCTTTTCTCGGCTTAAGACTTTGGTAACAAGTTGTTGCTTGATATGATTGCAGGTTGGAAAGGGTTTGTTAAAGAACGATAAAGCTCGGAAACTGGCTTTGCAGCACTGGCTAGAGGCAGTAAGTCCTCTACTTTTGAGTGATCCATATAGTTTTTCAATTTTGTTGTTTTCTATGTTCAGTTTTGGGCTTGTGCTGATGTATGTTTCTCGAATTTCTTATCAGATTGATCCACGGCATCGTTATGGACACAATCTTCATTTCTACTATATCAAATGGCTCAAGTCTCAGAGCCGGGAGCCCTTCTTTTATTGGTAATTTTCTTTGAACCATCCGAGCATAGCTACCCAAATTTGAAGATGTTTATGTTGAAATAATATAAATCCTTCTCCACCAAAAAGCTAAAGCTGGACTCCTTTTAACAAATCTGTGATATTCATGATATATAGGCTTGACATAGGAGAAGGAAAAGAGGTAAATCTCGAGAAGTGCCCAAGATCAAAGCTTCTGCAGCAGTGTATTAAGTATCTGGGTCCGGTGAGCCTTCTTTCCGTTGTTTTGTTATTCCTTGTATATTTCGTCAGTTGATGTGAATTGCTCAAAATGTTTACATGTTACAGATTGAGAGGTTGGCTTACGAAGTGGGTATTGAGAATGGGAAGCTTTTCTACAAACAGACTGGCGAGCTTCTTGACACAACAACGGAACCCCACACCAAGTGGATTTTTGTGCTCAGTACATCTGAGGCATTATATGTTGGCCAGAAGAAGAAAGGGACTTTTCAGCATTCCAGCTTCTTGGCTGGAGGTGCCACGTCTGCAGCTGGAAGATTAGTCGTTGACAATGGTCACTTGAAGGTATAACAACTTGAAAATTTTAACATAAGGCCATTGGATTTTTTTCTTTTTGATTTTTTGTTAATGAATATGTTGTGCTATATTCTTCAACAGGCAGTGTGGCCTCACAGCGGACACTATAAGCCAACACCAGCAAATTTTCAAGATTTCATCTCATTCCTCAGGGACAATAATGTGGATCTATCAGATGTAAAAGTAAGAAAGAATTATCACCATAATCTTGTTTATTTTCAGTAGAATTTCCAGCTTGCCTGATGTCAGATACTAAATGTTTTTGCTTTTGGTTTTATGCAGATGGATCCTGTAGATGAGGAGGAAGAGCCTTCTGATAAACAAAGATCCAGTCGCCACTTGAGAAGCAACTCATCTGAGGATGATTTGATTCAGCAGATTCAATTGGAGAAAGAAGAGTCAAAGCTTGAGGTGTATACCAAAGAAAAAGGATCAGCGTCTGCGCAAGAGACTGTATTGCTACCTCATGATCTGCCTAGTCCCAGACCAAGAAGTATCTTTCCAAGCACACAGCTGACTCGTCTCTTGATACCCAAAAGGGATGACTTGGTTAGTAAAATGGCAAATGAAAATGCTATAACCAGACTTAGCCTGCATACTCGGCAAGTGCATTCTCCACGCAGAACATCACAGAAAAGAGGATTGGATTTCGGCACTGAAAATTCAGAATCACATCAGCTTGATGTTTCTGATGATGAAGCAAATGAGGATGAATCCATCCCAGAGGAATCAATCCTGAAGAGGATCAGTTCCCTCAAGAAAACGAAGTCATATCAGCTGGGCGAGCACCTTTCATGCAAATGGACATCAGGGGCAGGACCCCGAATCAGCTGTGTGAGGGATTATCCCTCAGAGCTCCAATTTCGTGCACTGGAACAAGTAAATTTGTCTCCAAGAAGTCTTGCCAAATCGAAAGGCACATCCTCTCCACGACGTGGGTTTAACCTGAGCCCAAAGGTCGCAACGCCGAGCACAATTTTTTCAGAAGCAAGTGTTTTACCATACAGAACTAAATCTTCTCCACTGTGTGAGATGACAGAAGTATCATAATAGCTGCTTAGCTAGCTTATCATGACCTTACACAGCATTTTGTTTATTTTTTCACATTCTTTCAGATGTAAACAAACACAAGGTGATATAGGCCAGATATTTACTTTTGTTAAAGTGGATTAGGGTGTATTTTTAATCACCCAAAATGACAGATAAAAGGAGTAAAAAGGATAGGAAAAGAAGGTCTAGGAATTTTATGCAATAGTATATACCTTTTCTTGTTTGTTCATCTTGTAAAATATTGGAAAAAATGTTTGTATATTTCCCCCTACAGAATGAATACAGAAATCAAAGATTTACCTCAGTTAGGTACATTTATGTGTGAACTTATCGTTTACTGCTTATACTAAATAAATTGTAAACACTGTGATTTGCTGCATCAGGAACCAGTTCATTTTGAGCAAATGTACTGTCTGAAATCTGAAGCTGCATCTGAGCTGCTGTCATCAGGTAAGATTTTGGTTTTCTATTTGTTTCTTGTTTTGACTGTGATTAGGAAGATATGCTTTCACATAAAGTAAGCCTTGGGAGAGCTAATAAACTCCCTATAAAGCTGGCAAAGGATAACTAGTTGGAGACCTTTCGATCTCAATCCCGGCTGTTGCACAGCATTGTAAATTACAAGTGCATTGCTGTCCATGGCATGCTCCATGAATTCGCAACGACGCTGCATCATTGATGCTATAGTAGCTAGCCATGTAGCAAATGATTGGCCCATGGTTTCATGTCTGTTAAAAGGATAGAGTTGTATATACCATAAGTCTTATGATTCATACCTGGCATGTGAATTGAAAATTGATTTGGGCATGTTTCTTGTGAGGCTCTATTATATGTTGTACTTGTATCAATGTATCATTACACGTTTAATGGCATGCCATGGTCAACCTGCCCCTTTTGTCCTAACCTAATGCAGATCATCTTTCACTTCTGGCAACACCAAAGTGAGATTAGTTGGGCCCACAAAGTGCAACCAGATCCTCATGAAAATCCAAACACAGAAGTTTATACAACCTCCCAATCCTATTTGGATCTGTCTTTTCAGTTCTATGATGTAAAACATAGTCAAAATAAGAAATGCAATTGCTCAGAGAGTTGAGTTTTGTACATCATCTTTAAATCAATGGGCTAAGACTTTTGAAAATTACTTTCTTGTGTCAATCAATGAATCACAATGAACCATATGTCCAAACTAAAACTGTAGAGACATGAAGACTTATTGTAGCCCAAAAAAGGATCATTGCTTTGGGCCTTTCAAATGGCTATCTCCAAGTGGCCCATCACTCTTTTACATTTGATTCTAGTTTTTTCAAAATTTATTTTTGCAAGTTTATTTGTTCTTGTTCGTTCACATGAAAGAGTTTCAAATAAAAAAACGAAGAAGAGGACGAAGCACCAAAGAAAAGACCCTCGGATGTACCAAAAATAGCTCGGAAAAAAATATTAAATGGGAAAAACCTAGGGAAAATAATTTCAAACTAAATTATTATGGCTCTAAACTCGACTCCGGAGAAACCTCCATATGTTATATCATCAGAGATCACAGTGCACGCACCATATGCCTCAAGGCTGACAAAAGCAACTGCATTTCTATCATTAGTGCAGAAGCTATAGCTTTGTATAGATGCATAAAAGAAGCCATCGCTAGAAACATCCAAAATATCAAAATTGAAGGGGATAGTATCTGCATTGTTAATGGACTCATGGGTACCTACCTGGAATTGCCATTGGGAGGTTGAAATGATCATTTTTTACTCTTGAACCTCCTTAAATTTTTCTCGATCTATATTCGTCATGTCTACAGGGAAGTTAATTGCGTTGCGGACAGGTGGACCCAATGGGACACTAATTTCCTAAAGCTTACCTGAATATAGATACATAACTTCAAATTTTCATCCGAAAGGATACCCTAGGCCGGACTACGGATAGATGGTAGCCCGACCTAATTTCTTTCCATTATAAAAAAAGAAAAGAAAAGAAGGGTTTTGTCATTTTTGTGTAACCAATTTAGTTGCTTCCTTATTACTTACTGCTTTTCTTGCTAACACTAACACATGTTGGAGTTCCATCTTCATAAAGGTAAGCTCTTTTCTGATGGAAGTAATTCCGAAATAGGCAAAACTTATCCTTGATGATCAATCACCTCGACTTCGATTGGACGGAGCAAGAGAGGTGTTTGTTTTCATTCACATGGTGATTACATTTAGGCAGATGCCAACTCCAATAAGTAGGCAATGAGGAAAGAGGAGCCATTGACAACAATCCAGTTAATTAATCAAGTTCTTCCATGGCTTCCACTCACCTATCTACACTAGCCATAACAAGACTAACTAATCCCCAATCTCCTAAACTCTCCACCAGTTTCCATGGCCGCCGATTCATCAATCTCCATCACCAACCCAGCTTCCGATTCAGCACTTGTGCTTCAGCTGATCCATTTGAAGCTGAGCCTGAACCAATGAAAGCCTCCAACACCGATGAAAAGTTCGACTGGTCTTCGCAGTGGTACCCCATTGCACCCATCTGTGATCTTGACAAGAGAGTGATGGGTATTGACTTGGTGGTGTGGTGGGATAGGAATGAATCCTCTTGGAAGGCCTTTCAGGACCGTTGTCCTCACCGGCTTGCTCCTTTGTCTGAGGGCAGGATCGATCAATGGGGTCGCTTGCAGTGTGTTTACCATGGCTGGTGTTTTAGTGGCTCCGGGGATTGCAAATTCATTCCTCAATCGCCTCCTGACGCCCCTCCGGTGAGGACTATTTACAACTTTGATCATTCTCACTTTGCTATGTTGTTTAACATATAAGGTTAATGGGCTTATGTGTTAGGGAAGGTGTACTTGTTCACTCAACCTCCAGTCATTAGTCAGAGTCGGACTTTGATAAAAAGTAACAAAATTGACATTTACATGGCAATGCAGTTTCATACATCCAAGAAAGCTTGTGTGGCTGCTTATCCATGCACTCTGCAGAATGGGATTGTGTGGTTCTTTCCAAACAGCAATCCACATTACAAGGACATTCTCACCAAGAAAGCCCCTCCTAGTATTCCTGAAATCGACGACCCTTCCTTTACGAACTCAATGGGGAGTAGGGACTTCCCCTTCGGGTATGTAACCTGTTTCCTTTACCACTGGGTCACTTGGAAACACCCTCTCGAGTAGTTTGGGAAATATATATTATGTACATCTCGTCCACCAGACCCTGCTCTGATGCTCAATAGCATTTGGAAATTATACGATTTTTAGGTACGAGGTTTTAACCGAGAATCTCAGTGACCCTGCTCATGTTCCTTATGCTCATCACCAAACAATCGGGCCTCCTAAAGGCGAAAACAGATAAGAGCTTTCTATATATGTATGCCTTTTGTAGTTATGCTTTTTTAGTCGTAACTGACTAATACTAGATTCATTTATCTCCACGTCCAAAGCAGACAGAGAAGGAGGAAGGCCCCTAGAAATAAGTGTACACACTCAAGACATAAACGGTTTCGTCGCGCATCAAAACAAGCAAGAGATGTTCATGGCCAAGTTTGTTGCACCTTGTTTGATTGTTATGCCATATGCCGCGGAATTTGAAGTCGATGGCTCTTGGACCTTTGCTAAACCTAAAGATAAAAAGGCACTACACAACTCTCATCTGTTGCTTTTGAGATCTTCTTTTCTTACATTCTGTCATGAACTTTTGGATTCAACAGGTTGTGAAGTCTTCAAATGCTGACTCCGAGCGGAGGTTTTTGATGATATTCTTATGCATACCAGTTAGTCCAGGAAAGAGCCGAGCCATATGGTCTTTTACAAGGAATTTTGCACTCTGGATTGATAAGTTTGTTCCTAGATGGATCTTTCATTTGGATCAGAACTTGATCTTGGATTCAGACTTGTATCTCTTGCATAAGCAGGTATTTTTTCAGTTTTATAAGTTGATTTTATATCCTATATATGTAGGGTTTATTTGGATGGAACCAAGTGATCTTATAATATGGTCTCTTACACAATTTCTTAATCTTTTCTTTTGTGTTAGAAGGGTGAATCTCGACCTTATAACAAAAAATAAAATAAACCCGACGACTCCCGTTTTTATACGACTCGACCGACTTTCTCGGAATTTCATATGGTTTGAGAGCAGGTCCGAGTTGGGTCGATTTTTCTGACTTTGGGTAAGGCTAAAAGAGATTGAAAATGCCGAAACCCGTTGAAAAAAACAAAACAAGAAAAACGGCCGAGCTATAAAGAGATTGAGAGTCTGGATCGGGTTGACACTTGAAGAGACGTGTTTGGATAAGAAAAAATAGCAATCCCACATTTTGGCTGTGGGTAGTAAAATATAATTAAGGGAGGAGAAACCCCTACACAGTGGCTTAAGATTTTGTGTTATAAGGGTGGATCTCGATTTTATAAACAAAAACAAAATAAACCTGACACGACTCTCGGTTTCATATGACCCGATTGAGGTTTCTCGGAATTTCACAAGTGTGACTCATTATGAAGAGATCGTCTATATAGTTAGATTTTTGTCCCTTTGTTGTGTCTGCTCTGCAATCATGAGTCTCTCAGAAACGCTCTCTCAACAAGTTTGGAAAAGGATGTGTTTTGTGTATATCTTGATCCTCAAACCCTCCTTCATTATGAGATACATTGACATGTTGTTGTTGCTCTATCATTAACTCTATGTTTATTTTGTTTAGGAGCAAAAACTAATGGAGATTGGGGCTTCCGATTGGCAAAAGGCCTATTTTGTCCCAACAAAATCAGATGCAATGGTGGTTGCTTTCAGGAGGTGGCTGAAGAAGTACTCCGGTGGTCAAGTCGACTGGGGAAACAAGGTTGACGCCGCCCTCCCACCACCACCACCTCGCAAACAAGTAATGGATCGGTGAGTCACTAACCAGCCTCAAAACAAGACACATTGCACCTAACAAAGACATCTTGAAGTATCATATCATATATATCTTGTGGATTAGGTATTGGTCCCATGTGAAGGGCTGCAGCAGTTGCAGCGCCGCGTACAAGGGACTCACCGTGGCTCAAGAGGCGCTCCAGGTGGTCTCTATCGGGCTGGTTGGGTTAGCTGCTGTCGCGACACAAGCAGCACCAAAGGTAGCTGCAAGGAATTGGCTGGTGGTGTTGGCTGTGGTTTGCTTTGTGGCCTCAAAATGGCTGTCTCGCTTCATATACAAAAGTTTCCATTATCATGACTACTATCATGCACTTATTTGACTGTAGTGTTGTTCATCTAATAATATTGCATTCTGATCACATATTTGAGTGTTTTTATTTTAAAAAAATAAAAATAAAATGTTTGACTGTGATACTTCAACTCCCTCTTGGGATCTTCCTCTACCTCCACATTTTCTCTGGTCTCTCTCTCCCACCGACAATGTAAGTAATTAAAAATAAAATAAAATAAAAATAAGAATAAGAATACACACACTGCCATCTGGACTGATGAATCAAATGGATCCCTCCATTTGAAAATTGACAGTGAAATCCCAACACCTTCAACAACCACAATCTCCATTTCTAGTTCTACCCCTAGTGTAGAAGAAGAAGCAATAAACAACCATTGATTTACTTTCCCACTCCCAAAGCTTCCTCCTTTTTCGCTTTGCTTCTCTTCCCGGCTTTCCAATTTTCATTGTCTCCCACTCTGTAAGTCCCCATTCCCTTTTTCCCCAATTTCGGAATTTAGGGATTTCGGCGTTTAGGGTTCTTGGTTACACGGATCTTAGATCTTCTTTCTCGATCTGGAAGTGCGAAATTCGTGTTCAATTTTCATATGACGGAACCAATTTCGGCTCATCCGGGCTCCGCCGAACCCATCGGCCAAAACCTAATCAAGCTAATCAGCAATGTCTGCTTCTCCTTCTTCGTCTTCTCGGTTCTCATCTTCACCGTCATCGCAATCACCTACCAGCCTCCAGATCCATGGCTCCAATCCGCTCCCGCCCTGACCAAGCTCTTCACTCAGTACGAAAACGCCACCTTCAAGGACGACAACTCCCTCCTCAAAACCGGCGAGGATTTCCCCCTCGCCCCCGCTATTGCCCCCTCAGCTAATTCGAACCCCATCACCGAGGCCACCATTGAGATCTCCGAGAAGAACATCACCAATTCTTCCTCAATTAAGCCCGTCTGTGATAACGATAAGCTCAATGTCAATTGCTCCGACCCTAGGGTTTTGATCGCCATCGAAAGGTTCAATCTCAGGAGATTCAAATCCATTGTGTTCTTGGATTATGCTACTCCTGTCAATGGATCCAAGGCCAACGAGTGCGACGTCGCCTGGCGGTTTCGCAACAAAAAGGAGAAATCTTGGCGCAGGTATAGGGATTTCAGAAGGTTTAGGATCGGTGTCAGTGATGATTGTAAGCTCAAGGTAGTGGGTGCCAATGGCTGGCATTCGGGTGCCAATGCTAGGCGCCCTCGGAGTAGGCTCAATGCCACTAGCAGTGCTGCAAATCGAGCTCATAAGGTTGTGAATTTGAATGCAAATGCGACAACTGATAGCGAGATCAATGACACTATACCCGTGATCAGCTCAGATGCAGCATTCAGGAACGGCAAGTACTTGTATTACTCGCGTGGAGGCGATTACTGCAAGGGAATGAATCACTTTCTGTGGAGCTTCTTGTGCGGTTTGGGAGAGGCACAGTACTTGAACAGGACGTTCGTCATGGATCTGAGCATCTGCTTAGCTGCGCAGTATAATCCTAGCGGAAAGGATGAGGACGGGAAGGATTTCAGATTCTACTTCGACTTTGAGCATCTCAAGGAGGAGGCTTCAATTGTGGAAGACGGGGATTTTCTCCGGGACTGGAAGAAATGGGACAAGACTCACAAGAAGAAGATTCCTGTGAGGAAGGTTTCGACGCATCAGGTTACTCCAATGCAGCTGAAGAAGGACAAGAGCACTGTCATATGGAGGCAGTTTGATGCTCCGGAGCCGGATAACTATTGGTATAGGGTGTGTGAGGGCGAAGCTGCGAAGTACATTCGCAGGCCATGGCACGCTGTTTGGAAATCGAAGAGGCTGATGAACATAGTTTCGGAGATAAGCGGGAGAATGGATTGGGACTTTGATGCTGTTCATGTGGTAAGAGGAGGAAAGGCGCAGAACAAGCAGCTCTGGCCTCATTTGGATTCGGATACATCACCAGACGCCATCGTCCAGAAGCTCCAGACGATGGTTCAGCCATGGCGGCATTTGTATATCGCCACAAACGAACCATTCTACAACTACTTTGACAAGCTGAGGTCTCATTACAAGGTCCATCTGCTTGATGACTACAAGGAGCTTTGGGGAAACACGAGCGAATGGTACAATGAAACGACATCATTGAATGGTGGCCGCCCTGTGGATTTCGATGGATACATGAGGGTTGAGGTGGACACAGAGGTGTTTTATAGGGCGAAGGCGCAGGTGCAGACGTTCTACAACCTGACCAGCGACTGCAAGGACGGCATCAACACATGCTGATGATACCGAAGAACTCGTTTTTCGCCTTGTGATGTTATTCATTTGCACCAATTAAGTTGTTGGCTTATTCAGTTTTGCATAGGGTGATGGATTGTTTGGATTTAGTAGCTGTCATTGCTTCATTTTCTTGGTTTAGCCATATGCCGAATCATGTAATTCGATGTTGTACTATAGATTCAAGTGATCCGATTCGTTGCATACCGCGGCCTGTTGTAGCATCCCAGATCTTAAAAACATACATCTGCCTTGCATTGTAAAGTTAAGAACATGTGAACCAACAACAGTGACTGCTTAACTTTCGGCTTGGAATGGTGTTTGTTTGTTCGGGGAAAAAGTGCGTACACCTCGGCCACCGGACCTTGCTTGTGCAGGATTCACTGGGTAGTTGTTGATGCTGTTGTTGTAAACTAGTAAATGGTTCCTGCTGATTTCTGTGCATATTTGTGAGATTTATGCATCATTTGATTTGGGTATTGAATTTCTAAAGTTGGGCGGTTATCTGTAACAGCAACACTGTGAATAGTGATTGGGCCTGTCGATCCATTGGGCTTACATATTTGCCTAGTAGGCCCAAATTATTATTACCCAAATTTATACTCCGTATATCTCAACATTTAGCACCCCACTGGAAAATTATCTCCATGGCCAGATGGCCTAGGTCTAGCCGTCTAGGTGTGTTTTTTATAGTTTTTTTTTTAAAAAAAAAATGATCTATGGTTTTGTTTGTGTGTTTTGTCGCCCTATTTTGATGTTGCTGACTCTCAACTTGTTCGAAGTAAGAGTACGTACATCCTAATCCTTCAAACTCTGGCTCGTCGCGAGATTCATGGGTTGTTATTGT
This sequence comes from Persicaria tinctoria, assembly GCA_037127255.1. NCBI lineage: Eukaryota > Viridiplantae > Streptophyta > Magnoliopsida > Caryophyllales > Polygonaceae > Persicaria > Persicaria tinctoria. Next base: position 4,445,232 of record JBANSL010000014.1, read on the forward strand.
TGTTGTATCTATTTTTTTAAAGACATTTCCCCATGCCTATGATAATGAGTTTTTTTTTCATGAGGAGAGGCAATGTACTCCTCACATGACATTTAGACGTACTTTTATTAATAATAAGTGAAGACGTCCCTCATTTAAAGAGTTTTTATTATTAATAAATTGTGTATTAACACTAGTTTTAACAAAGGTTTTTTTTAAAAAAAAAAAACTGTTGATTACACATGTCACCATATTCTCTTGTACATGCACCTTGCTTGATCAAAGAAAGGTTGGTATCTCTGCAAATCATACCACAACTTTCCCATATTCTCTATTTGGTGAGCTAAGAACGTTTGGTTGCTACTTACTAGTTCTTCACAACCCTGAGAATCAGAGGTATCCAATCTACTAGTCAACGTATGGAATCCAAATGGACCCAACCCTCATCCGCCCAATCACCGCTTCACACGTGGCATCTTCTAATTTTTGCACTATATTTTCCTCCTCCCTAAAATTCTCATTATATGTTTATTTATATATATGCTTCTGGTTGCACCATCCAACCAAGATTTCTTCATTTCTGATCTCTCAACACATTGAACTTCAAACTGCATCTTGTTGAATGCCACAAAAAAAAATATCGTTGCGAATTCAAAGGGAGCTAGCTTCGTCTGAATTCCTCTACTTTCTATCCGCGAGGTTGGTAATTCTGTTCCTAATTTTCTTTCCAAAGCCAAATTTTAGTTTTAGACAATCCATATCTTTATGTTCATTCGTGAATCGCGGTACCATGAAAAACACAAAACCAATGTGTTTTTGAGTGATTTGGAGAGAGGCAATTCGGCTAGCGAGAAAGAATGAAATGAAATGAAATTGAATTTCGGAACGTAGAAACGTTGTGAATTGCAAATTATAAGATTAAAAATCTTTTTTTGGTGAAACAAAATGAGCCTATGCATAATTGGTTTTTCTTTAAGGAGGGAAACAATCAAGGGTATGAAATATGAATATTGATGATATATACTATTTTTTTCGTCAGTTCTAATTATGGAATTACTTATTTTTTAAAGTGTAATATCTTCTCTACCGTTCAAATAATTTCAAAATAAGAAAGGTCCATATATGTATATGAAATGGGATTTATGCATGTAATAAGCAATGAAATAATTTTCTCTCATAAATAAATATGGTTTGAATATATAGTTAAGAGTTTGAAATGGACTGTTAGATATTCACATTCTTGAATACTTTTGACTTGTACGTGAAGAACAGAACACTGATACGAGGCTTAGTACCATATCTAGCTAATTATATATATATATTTTTTTTGATGTGGCGAATTATAATTAGTTTAATTACAGAACACTTTTCCATAATATAGATACATAAGTTATTAAAATATTATAAATCATTGGTGTCTAATCGGCAATGTCACCAACAAGAATTTTAAACACGGATTCTATTTAGCGCAGTTTGAGAAAATAAGGAAGTCCGTTCTGTTTTTTTTTTTAAAGGAAAAGATCCAAAATACCAAAATAAATACGGAGTAACATATTTTCTTTTTCGGGATTTTTTAAATTTTATTATAATTGGAAGTAAAGTCAAACATCTACTAATCCAGTCAACCCAAATGGTTACAACATAAAAATTTAGTCCCTCATTCCTACAATACGTGTTTTCTTTATTTATTTATTTATTAATTATTAATACGTGTTTTTATTAAAGATTCACAATCATTCAAAACTCTAATTAACCCTCATTTTGTATGTCAATATATTCGTTTGCTATTTAATATGTTAAAAACTATATAAAATATTATTATCTTTAATTGATTTTTTAATATAATAAGGATGAAATTGTTTTCAAAAATTAGTATTTTGTATAAGCTTTAACTTATTAAAAAACTATTCCCAAAATTTCAAATTCTTTGTTTCGTTTGGGCCTTTGGGGCCTTGATAGTTTTGACTTTTCTTGCTCAGTTTTGGGGCCTTGATAGTTTTTAACAAAGTGATTCTGGTTGTCGATAAGGTTGGGCCAAATAGGCCCATTACCCCCAGATATTTTGACATGATGGGCTTTAATATTAGAGCCCAATTTGTTGGGCCGAAATCCGAGCCCTTTTATCGGTGCATATATATATATATATATATATATATATATATATATATATATATATATATATATATAGTAATGGCCAAATTCCAGAAAACCACCTAGTAAATACGGAGTACACAATTTTGCAAAAAAAGGCCCTTAAATTGAAAATTTTAGAAAAATATCCTTAAAAGCTAGATGTTTGAAAAGATTACCCATCCCATTTCCACTTTTTTTTTACGCTGAATAAAGATTAGGTCGGGTCGGCCGCAGCAGAAGCCCTTCCTAGCGCATCATTTCGGACGAGAACAAACAGTTCTGAATCATCCTCACAACAATCGTCGGCAGGGACCCATTTCCACCTTTAAATGCCAACAACTCAGCTTCCACAACAAATTCACGAGTCATGGGTAAACGGATCCCAATTTCGTCCGGGGTAATTTGTGAATTTTTTTTAGCAAGTTTTTCATGGGAGTTGATTTGAATGGAGTTATCAATTCATCTTAAATACTCCGTCCGTAACGAAATAATTGGCTTTTTGATAACTTTTTCTTGTAATAAAATATTGGAAAATTCCGTTTGGTGCCCCTGAGGTTTTGACAATTCCGCTTGGTGCCCTAAGGTTTTATTTTGTCCGGATGGTGCCCCTGAGTTTTGTCAAAAGTCCGCCTCGTGCCCAAAACTTATATTTTCACTTTTTTAAATCAATAAAATGGCCCGTTATTTTTCCTTATGTCACAAAACCTCTTTTATTTTTAACAATGAACAAAATTACATATTATTTATCTAAATTCAAGATAAAATTGAAAAAACACCTTTATTTCTAAAATTTAATAAAATCACATATTATTTCCAAAACTTTTATCACAAAATCACCCTTCTTCCAAAATTTTTAAAACAAAATCATTACGGTTTTTAAAATTATACAAAAGACATATTAGTTTCCATACTTTGAAAAAATAAAATAAAAACACTCGTTATTTTCCAAAACAATATTTAACACCTATTATTTTCTAAAATAATATTTAACCTACAATTCACTAAATTTTAACAATTGTAAATGCGGTTGATCATATGGTGGCTCAATATTTTGGTAGTATATTTTTTTGCGGTTTAATCCATAAACCCGGATTTTTTTTTTCAATTTAATATTTAGCCACAATAGTTCATTGTATAAGAAAGAAATACATTATAATTATCATTTTCTTTTAAAATCGGGTCTTTGGGTTTCACCTGAACTGAAAATGTCGGATCGGATCGAGTTGACCCAGCATGAACCATCCTAATTTATCAATCTAACCCGATACTCTATTAGAATTTTATGGGAAAAAAGAAATGTAAAAAATAAAGGGTGGATTGATGAATAAGAGGGTGGATTTTTTTTTACCTAATACTCAATTAGAATAAAGGAGATTTTTCTTTATCCAAAGTATGGTTTTATGATTTTTTCCTTTTTGTAATTTATAGGTCAATATTTTTTTTCACAAAATGTGAGGATGGATTGATGCAATTTTTTTTATAAATAAGGGGTGGTATGTTATGTATGTACAATGTTTGACAAATAATGAGATTTTTTTTTTGCAAAATATTAAAAATAATGAATCTTTTGTGTAATGTTAAAAATAAAGGTTGATTTTCTTCTAAAAATTTTTGTAACAATGGGTGAGTTTTTACTAAAATTTTGGAAATTATGTGTGCTTTTATTGAAAAAATATATAAAAGGTGTTTTTTTCATTTTTATGTTGGATTTAGTTAAATAATAGGTAATTTTATTCATTGTTAAAAATAAATGGGGTCTTGTGAAATAAGGAAAAATAATGGGCCATTTTATTGATTTAAAAAAGTGAAAATATGAGTTTTGGGCATGAGGCGGACTTTTGACAAACCTCAGGGGCACCATCCGGACAAAATAAAACCTTAGGGCACCAAGCGGAATTGTCAAAACCTCAGGGGTACCAAACGGAATTTCCCTAAAATATTTGTCACTTTGAACTTAATTAATGACAAACATTTCTAATTTTATCAATTCATCTCATTAATTGTATTTGATTTTCAAGAAATTTTATTAATAGTCCAACTTTCCATACTATTTTTTTTTTCATTGGTCTATTTTTTTTTCCACATTATTTATTTGCTAAATTTTTAACTATTTTACTTTCTAATTGTAGCTTTCTTAAGAAGTGTGAAAACCCCCAAATGACCAATTATTTTGTTACGGAATGAGTATGTGTTTTTGAAATTTAATAGATCTCTGATCCATCCATACATAAACGGATTCCCTTGAAATTTAATCGATCTCTGATATCTGATCCATCAAAGTAATTTTAGAATTTCAAGCTAAAGAAAAAGGTGAAAAATGGCGAACGTGTTAAAGATATGTCCTCTAGAACGGCTAGAAGCATGTTTAACACCAACGACCGTGCATATACTCCCTCGGTTCATTCTTATTTCTTCAAGTACAGTTTTTTTAATTTTTAAGATGATAAATAATTTTTTACTAATAAGCATGAGATTATTAAAAAAATTGAATAAAAAATTAATATTTTATATAAGTTTTATCTTCCCAAAAAAAACGGACATGACTTGAAAAAATCACTTAAAAACGTGCATAAATACATAATAGATCTCACCTCCGACTACCCACCTGTTTTTGGTTGATATTTGGGGAGATATTGTGCATCAGTACACACAAGCGACCCTAAGAATCTAATTAAAAAAAACTAAATTAATTAAAAGAAATTCAAATTTAGAGTTTTATCATATATCCTTGGGGCATTGGATAGAAAAATCGTTTTAATAATCCTATGCATCATGCATGATCGCCCTCCTCTTTGTTCTGTATACCCTTTTGCAAGTTAAAGCATGCATGACAATCCAAATAGCCCCCAAGTACTTTAAAACAAACTTTGTGAATTGGGATTCAACTTATTGTTTTAATTCTCATTAACCATCAGTTTGATATTTAAATTATAAAAGATGAGATAATGAAAAAGTGGGTAGAGAGATTATCTCAACTACTTTGACTAATTCAAAACCAACCTAATTAATAGAAAATACTCAATCTGTTAATTAAAACTTGTCGTTTACCATTCATACACGCTTTTTTAGAATGATAAAAAATATATAAAATATTAACATTTTTCACATTTGTTTTTATAAATTCATATTTAATTGTAATAAGTATGAAATTAATAAAAAAAATCGTTAAAAAACCTAATATTTTATATAGTTTTTAACACCTTGAAAAGCGTGTATGAATAGTAAAACGTCAAATTTTCATTAACGGAGGGAGTACTAAATAATAGGAACTTATTGATTTATTCCTTGTGATGTGTTTGGCAAATTTATTACATAGGGATGAAAATAGAATATATTGTATGCAAGTAATCCAACCCACTAATACTGAACATAGAAGTGCATTAGTTACGTTTGGCAACATATATACATATATAGATCCATGATGCCCAAGTGTGGAAATTAGACAAGGATGTGAGATATGTGTACAAACTAACATTAAAAGCCTCATATTTAGAATTTTTTTTTTTTCAAAAAAAAAATATTTTAACTTTTTTTTTATATATAAATACATTAGACCACGTAGTTTATGCATATACATCTAGATTTGATATTATATGACGTGTTAGGGTTAACTCGATCTCTCAAAGTAAAAGTCATTTGTCTTTTTCTGCACGCTTTTTTAGAAGATAAAAATACTATAAAATATTATTTTTTGATCAATTTTTTTAAATAATTTCATACTTAGTAGTCATAAGTATAAATTTATCAAAAAAATTCATTAAAAAACTAATATTTTATATAGTTTTTAGCTCATAAAAATGCGTGTAAAAAAGTCAAACGACTTTTATTATGAAACGGAGGGAGTATGTGACATAGAATGTAACACCACAATTACTATATCAACTTATATATAATTAATTCCTTTTGAAAATTTCTCCAAATTAAACTATCTTAGCTTTTTTGAAAATTATTTTTATAGGGTAGATACCTTGTTTGATAGGAGATTTTTGTCAATCAAAATTCTTACTATCTCATATGATTATATCCTTGAGACATAAGATAGAAATACCGATAAAACTCAATAGGGGTCGTACATTGGCAAAGCTTTCAAGCATTAACTCAGATAGGCCATAGCTGAATTAGTTTTGGGCATGCCATTCATTGCGAGCAGGCGTATTTCTCTGATTGGTGTCTGATCGAGTAAATGAGTGCGTAGATCTGGCCTAGCTAGCTCAGCCACCACCACACATATATTTACACACAAATTAAGTGGATCGGTGTCAACACTCATTACGTGTACGTATATCCATCACGTGGAACACAAGATCTATCAATGTTTTTATACTACCAAAATATATATTGTTACTTGAAGGTGTTAAGTTTTACTTGTGATCAGTGGAATGGAATTGTACCTTACCTTTATTAACAACAATTCAATTCAATTGTGGCAAATGGTTGCTTAATTACAAGACCTTAACCAAACATAAATAACACATAGCAGCAAATGAATACATAGAATTACAAATTAATGATACAACACTCCTATATCTATGGAAGCTATCTATCTCTAAATAGCGATTATTATTACTTGTTTCCGATATAAATATATGAATTCAATTAGTCCGCATGACAGATTTGAAACAAGAATAAGCAGATCAAAGATTCAAAGATGAACATACCAAGTACTGATAAAGATGGATCTGTCAGCCGAATCAAAGCCAATCGAGCAGCTCCTAATGTCATTGAGGCGGATCATCCGGAGGAGGAACATGGTTGTTGTGCAAGTTAGCAGAAGTAGTAGTACATATGAGAGGCGGAGCTTCCAATAGAGGAGCCCCGAAAGCCGAATTGGGTTGAGGAGTTCGTTGAGTGAAGATATCCTCATTGATGAGCGAGTTCAAGAAGGTCGAGAACACCTCGTCGTTGCAGTAATTGGGATCGTCTTCTTGGTCTTCCAAGCTTTGATGGTTTGCATTTAGGTTTTGGTGGAAAGTACTATTTCTGGTAGAATCAAAGCAAAATTCAGGTTCCGCCATGGGAGGATTCGCATCAATTGCAGCTCCACTGTTGGATTCGTCGGAATTGTAATTGGGAGGAAGGATGAGATTAGGGTTTGGGGGTAATGCTGATGGCTTAGATGAGTTGTGGCTGTTATCAGAAAGGGGCTTGTGATTCCTCGGATCGATACCTTGACTGATCAATTTCTTGCTGAGGTGAGTGTTCCAGTAGTTCTTGATCTCGTTATCAGTCCTCCCTGGAATCCTCCCCGCTATCAACGACCACCTGCACAATCGATCGATCAAAATTCAAATCAGAAATCTGAAATTCAGATGCTAGTTTGCAGAAACCCTAACCCTAGAAATCGAACGAGGATCGAATTGAAGGGATTCAGGACCTGTTTCCGAGGAGGCGATGGAGGCGGAGAATGAGATCCTCTTCGTCGGGAGTGATGTGGCCGCGCTTGACGGAAGGCCGGAGGTAGTTCATCCACCGGAGACGGCAACTCTTGCCGCATCGGAGGAGTCCGGCGCGCTTCGGGAGAGTCCTCCATTTGCCATCGCCCTCTCGGTTGATGAAATTGGTGAGAAGCTCGTCCTCCTCGGGCGTCCATGGCCCTCTTTTCAGCCCTACCTTGACGCAGCACGGCGTTTTCGTTCCTCCGGCTTCTGCGGCCACCGTAAACGACGCCGTATTCCTCATCCGATCGATCTGCTTTCGATCTTCTCCGAATTTCTCGCTCGCCAGATTGATTTGCCGCTGAAATCGATCCAGAATTACTTCTCTGATTGATCTGATGTGATGAGATTTCTGGATTTTTATTTTATTTACAATACACACGGAATGTATTTATATTTGAAGGTGTGGGGGGAGTCAGACTGACAGACAGCAGGTGTGTGAGTGGGCGTTTTATACAGAAGGGCAGGCAGGCTCGCGATGTGATTTGCTGCGTTCCTTTAATTCCTAGTAATAAAATAATTCGACACATGCAAAGAAGCGATGAGGATCATAATTACGGATTAGATGGATGTTATTAGGTGGAAAAGTTGACGAAGTTGGTAGATAGCAAGTGGAGAATCGGCTCGGGCCAGACTAGTAACGTCGGATTTGATGTTGTTAGTCCGGTCCGATCATCCGTTGACCATCAATGTCCAATTCAACGTCATGCAATGTTGACAATTTCTCTACTCAACAACGTCCGATCAAATATTGTATGTAACATCCATTTCGATGTTGATTTGCAATTTATATAATCTCCGTGGACCGTGGATATAAAGATAATGATTTTTCTAAAATAGATTATGTTAGATGTTCTCATGATCAATTTATTCATTATAAAAATATTTCATTTGGTTTAAACGTTGTTATTTAGAGGTGAAATTAATTAGAACAACCCAACCTTTATAGGAGTACGTGTCAAAAAAATATCTCTACCTTTCAACTGTAAGAAAAATAACCCAGCATTTGAGGAGGTGATCATACCAAAGTATCCCGACTCATTTTTCCGACCATAAATTGGGCCAAAACAATGACATGAAATTGGTCGTCAAACGATATCATTCTCATTAAAACAAGTCAATATTATCCAAAATTCACCAAAATCTCAATTTCTTCAATTATATCTCATCGTTTTTGTCCGGATTTATGGTTGAAAAAAATAATCGGGACAGTTTGTTACCATCACCTCCAAAGATTGGATTTTTTTTTTTAATATTGTTGAAATGTGAGGATATTTTTTTAACGCACCTCCATAGATTGAACTATTTTAATTAGTTTTACCTTATTTATATGAATATTCTTTAAATCGGAGATTTTAACATATACTCCAAGTTAAGAAAAAATTAAGAAATGATTGGTTCTAGCGGGCAAAGGCGAATGGGTTTAGATAGGGTGAAATGAACACGAGATTTTTTCATCAAAAAGAAAATGGGAGAGCGAAGTGGAATGGATTGACTCAGCTGGTGGATAAGGAGGGTATGGAATCAAGGCCGTGCCAATCATTTTGACTTTTGAGGGTCCTGTTCGAAATTAAAATTAATCATATCAATTAATTATAATATTTTTTTGTTAAACTATAATTATTTATATTTCATTAAAATACTAATATATTTAATAAATTTTAGATTAAGTTTATCATTTTTTTTAAATAAGATGCCATTAATTGTTTTTAAACACTTTTCTACCTAGAAAGGATTTGGTTGGTTCTTAAAAATATTATTGTATGGGACAAATAACCCCGAGTTTATTTGGAGAATTATTTGTCTTTCTTAGAAAAATAAATTCATAACAACTTTTAAAATTTAAAGAGAAAAACTATTTTAATTCATTTTAAGGTAGATTATGGGTTTGTTTGGATTCCAAATCAATTACGTTTATAAATATAAAAACTTTTATAGTGTTTGATTAGCACAATTTATAATATATTTAAAATTACATAAATTTAAAATAAAATACATTGTAACTTGTGTTATTTATTAAGCTTAAAATGTAACGCAATTTAAAATAAACTTTACTTAATAGTTCAAATGGGGTTAACACAATTTATGATATTTCATTTTAAAGTCAATCTATTTTAAATACGGTATAAATAATGTCAAATAAACATTCTTGAAATATTTATATTTATAAACCTAATCAATTGAAATACTCTCTCCGATCCACAAATGATGTCGTTTGACTTTTTAACACATATTTTAAGGAGCTAAAAACTATATAAAATATCAACTTTTTTTAAATGATTTTTTTACAACTTATTATTTGTTGTTAATAAGTATTAGATTATAAAAAGATAATAATAAAAAGTTAATATATTATATAGTTTTTAGCTTCTTAAAATACGTGTTAAAAAGTCAAACGACATTCTTTTTGGATCGAAGGTAGTATAAACCTAATCAATTGAAAAAAAGCAAGGAATTTTGTCAAATGCTCCGTATGGAAAATAAAAATTGAAAGAAGGGAAGTTGCCAAATACACCTCTATGGGGAGTCGAACTTGGGTCTGAAAGGCTTACGCGGGTGCACTTATACCACCAAGCCATTTTCAATTTGCAATATTATTAATGAAAGACAGAGTTTTATAATTAAATACTGGTATTCCGTGAATTATTGGGCCCTAAAATTTTGGGGCGCCTGTTCCATTAATCCACCTGAACATGCTTCTGCACAGGCCTGTATGGAATGGAGGAGTTGGGGGTAAGGGGGGGCGACTAAGGTGGCGGTGGATTACTTTCAATCATCGTTCTCATCAAATCCTGTTAGTCGTGCCTGAGTCGACAACGTCGAGGATCTCACCGTTGATTTCGGCTGATGGGAACGCTGAGTTGCTTCGTTCGTTTATTGGAGAGGAGGTACGTAATGCTCTTTTTTCCATGCTCCTACAAAGGCCCCTGAACCTGATGGTATGTCAGTGTTGTTCTATCAACAACACATAGATATCGTCGGGCCAAAAGTTACTAGATACGTTTGTCCTTGATATATTGGGTGGGGCTGCCTTCCCAGAGGCGCTTAATCATACATACATTTCATTAATCCCGAAAGTTAAGTGGCCTTTCCGAATGAAGGAGCTTTGCTCGTGCTTAATAAGCTTGTTTCTAAGGTGCTGGCGAATAGACTGAAAGTGTGTTTGGGGAAGTTGGTGTCCGAAAACCAGAGTGCATTTGTACCAGGGAGGTTGATTTACGAATAATGTTTTATCCGTCCATGGGAATTCGTGTGGCTGAGGAGGATGTTCTAGGCCACAGAGGGTGGGCTCTTACAAAGGACGGGTTGTGCTCCGTCAAATCTGCATACCATATGGTGAGGGAGGAGATGGTGTCGCATGAGGGAGGAGAGGGGACTTCGAATGGTTAGGTGGGACGAAAGCTGTGGAAGGCGTTGTGGGGTATTAAGGCACTTCCGAGGGATTGCAACGTATTATGGCACACAAGCATGAACGGGCTTCCATGTAAGCCGAACTTATTTAGGCGCAAGGTGGTGTCGGATCCTTACTGCGAAGTCTGCGGTAAGGAGGAGGACATTTGTCATGCTCTATTTGACGGTCGGCTTGCGAGGTTGATTTGGAGAGTGGGACCGAAAGTACAAAACTGAGCATGAGGGACAATGGCGGAGCCAGGATTTCGGTCAGAGGGGCGCTAAAAAAATTTCGTGAAATAATTTTTTTGGTGTATACTTATTAACAAGATTTTTTTTAAAATATTGAAAAACACTAAAATTGTGATTTTTTAATGATTTTTTGTGTTTAAATAGTTGAGAGTAACCAAAAAAAATAGAAGAGAAACAATAAATATAGGAAAAAATCACGGAGAATTAATTTTAAAATAATATTGAAATAAAAGGTTAAATGTATAATGTAAACACAAATATGTCATTTTTAATGAAATAGTTGATAGAAACAAAAAATATAGAGTGAAATCAAGAAGAATTAATGATATAATAAAACAAATAAAAAATGAAGGAGTTGAGATTTGAACCTAAAACCATTTGATTCTCCTTCCTTCCTTAGCTAGATAGTACTTTTGTTTCAAATATTGTTAAAGATCTTATATTATATATTTTAAAAATATTAAATATATGCAAAAAAAATTATTATTTTTTTTGTATTTTTTTCCGATCAGGTGGTGCTCGAGCACCCCCTAGCTCCGCCACTGATGAGGGAGACTAAGAGGGGAGCTTCATGGATAGGCTTCATGCATATGGTGGTGGATACGATGAGCCCCGAGCAGAGGGCGGTGTGGGCAGCTATGGTGATCAGTGGTGTCTGGCATGCTCGAAATGTGTTGATTTTTTGAAGGGAAGGAGCCGATGAGGGGATTCGGGAGGCTAGTGTGAGCAAGGTGCAGAAGCAGTGATCTAAATATTGGATATATCGACCGATATATCGGTGATTGCATATGTGATGTATTGCATAATTTGTAGGTGTCGATTGTGAGCCTGTGACCTTGTCATGTACAGGAGAGTCGAATGTAATCAGATCTATTCTAATGACCACTTTGTCTACTCTTTTAACTAAAGCATTATTTATGTATTTTGCATTTTTTATTTTCAAAATTATATTTATGTATTTTGATTTTATGAAGTTTCAAATTAATTATTATTTGCTCATATTTATTTTAAATTTTGAAGTATAAATATAATATATATTACTAAAAATTAGTGAAATCGATAAATCCGATATATCTCGATATATCGTTTTTACCCTTAACCAATACGACTCTGATAAGCGATATTTAGACCCTTGTGCAGAAGTCTGAGAAGTTGGAGAGAAGCAGGTGAGGAGAGGTGGGAGCGGAACCGGGGAGGGGGTCGATAAATGACGGGCACCACCGAGTGGCTTTATTAAATTAAATTGCGACAGGAAGGCAGGGCTGAGGGTTCTCCTGGAGGTTTGCGCCATGTAATCTTAAAATGCTTGTTTTTCTTTCTTGAGTGATTGGGTTTTTGTTTTTGCGCGAGGGGGGGGGGGGGGGGGGGTCCTCATCCAGACTGCACTCAAATTGTGAAGTTTTACTCCAATTCTTCTTATGAGCTAGCTTTTATAGTGCGTAAAGAACCATCCCGGTGAGGGAAGGGGACCTGTCTAAATACATATTGGTTCTGAATGTACTAAGCCATCCACCAAGAGAAAGCAAGCTCCACCTTGGTCACAGAGGTAAAGTTGGTTCCAATGAAGGACATGATAGGTTTTATATCTTGTGATTGATTTATCATACTAGCTAGATATTGTTGAGTTTGTGTGTGTAGGGAGACGGAAGAGAGAGCGCACATATTGACATTCAAACAGGAAGTGAATATCATCTTCCACCGTGCCATTGCAAAGGCTGCATGTGGAAGGAACAAAGGCCCCTCGTTGTGCTAGCCTAGAAGCAGTCGGTAGACCATTTTGGCAGACTTTCCATAAGAAAATTTTGACCTTCGGTGGAACATCCAAATTCCAAGTCCAGACATTATTGTCTAAGTTTAGAGAGGCTTGGGATCTGATTAGTTTGTATGCACTCGAAGTGGTGAACCAACACGCTCTTTCACGCCACCAATACAACCGATCCTCAAAGGGAGAAACGAGAAGTGGGATGTCCAGGATTTCTTTGACTATGTCATTTGGTAACACATTGTTAAGTTTTTCCTTCCACCATCTGCCACCCAAAATGTAGTCACTAACAGTTTCCTCTATGTTATTAATTTGGGGGCAATCTTTCCTAGCCTGTAGAGAGGAAGTTGTTATCCAATTATCCGTCTAAAATTTGACAGCATTTCCATTTCCAACTCACCTCTTTTTGGCCCATTGCCATGAGAAGTCACCTCTTTTTTTGTACTCAAGGTTGTTAGCTAAACGCAGATACTTATGTTTGATTAGAGTAACCCAGACATTATCAGGTTCAACCAAAATTTTTCATAGTAGTTTCATTTGAAGGGCTTCATTCACCTCCTTTGATTTCCTAAGTCCTATACCACTACATTTTTCCAGTCTGCAAATTCGATCCTAGCTAATAAGCGGACGGTGTTGAAGATCTTTATTCTAGAAGAACATCCTATTAATCTAATCTAGTTTTTTATGTATCGATGAGGGCAATGTTCCAAAAAACGCTTGGAGGATGCTCGACGGCTAGATAGGGTCAAGGTTCTAGGTGGATTGGGTGTGGTCTAGGCGGATTTACTATTTTGAGATGTATTTTTAATCCTATTCCATATTCAACACGTATATAAAATAATATAGTTTAATTCATAACATATATAAACAAATAAATTTTAATTAATAGTCTAGGTGTTAACAAGTGGAGTTAGGTTGCGAGTTAGAGGACTATGAGGGTGAGGGATCAAGAGTAAGAGAGAGTATAGAGGTTGAGAACTAAAAGAGAGATCGATATGTGGGGGTTTTAGGAGTTAAAACCTCAAAATGATTTTTTTTCACTAACTCGCCAAACCTACAAGGCCGCCAAGACCTTGCAGGTGACCTTCAACTTCAAGGGTCTAGGCGGCTGATAGCGTCTATTCTAGCATTGTCTTTGAGCACTCTTGGGTAGAGTTTAGGGCATTTTACTAGAGTATTCTACCTATTTCTTAGCCCTTTGTGTCCCATTTGGAGGAATTGGTGTCTACCTCTAGTTTGTTGTGATTTCAAGTACTTTTGAGCAGTTTTGGAGCCGATTCAAGAGCTAAAGGATAAGGAGGTGATTAGAGGCGCTTCCATGTGGAAATAAGTAATCAAAGACGGGCTAAAGGGGTCGAGAGATTAGCAAAAATATGAGACAAGATGCAAGCATATCAAGTGAATCACTCATATGAGTTCAGACGATGTAGCACGACTTGCGTGATGGCCTTCACAAGGGAATTTGTGCAATTTTCAGCTTCTGCATGCTGTCACGACTCGTGGGAGGCCTTCACGAGTCGTGTCAGATAAACTCATCTCTTTGAGTTGTCTGCAGGCTGTCACGACCCGTGACAGACTCTTCACGAGTCGTGACAGTGCCAGATTAGCCCAACCTTTCACATTTCTGTGTTTATTTGGACGAATTAAAAACCTTTGTAATTTCTATGTTCTAGGGGGGGAGTTACGTTTGTTTTGGGAGAAAGCTCAGGCCGAAGTTGGGACATTGGAGTTGAGCTTTTGGTGAGTTTTTGGAGACTAGGATTTTGGAGAAGAAGACTTGTTCTATTAATCAAATTCCGGTAAATTCCGTTTTCATCTCTATTGTTCTATGTTTGTCTTGCCGAATTTGATTGAATCAAGCATGTACTTTTCCATGAGTGGCTAGATCTCTTGTTCTAGGGTCGAGGTGATCCCGACGATGCGGAAATAGACTCGTTCTTAGTATCGTTTGATTGATTTCTGATGTTGTTTGGTGATTTAATCCTATTGCGCCAGCCCTAATCGATGATAATTGGTTAGAACTGATTTTGGGTTTGAAATCGAAAGACTAAAACCCTAAATTGGAATTTAGATGGTGAATTTAGGCCGAAAGGCTATTTGATCCATTGGAACCATAGGATTAAACTCGAAGTTTAGTGGATCGAAAGTGAAATTGAACTTCTTGAGGATTTATAGATTGTTAGAGATATTCTAGATGATCGTTATATCAATTGAGACTGAAAGGAGAAATTGATGTGATTTTCATTTAGAATTCTAAGCACTTAAGGGTTCTAAATTGGTTGCTTGAAACCGAAAGGAGATCGTTAACCAATTTAGACACATTCGCTTCGATTCCGAAAGGAGCTTTGCGATTACCTTAGACAGTCTACCTTCACTTTTGAGTTAGAAATCGTTCAAGCGAGAATATATTTTGGTCTATTGACGATGCATCGTTGGTGAATCCCTAGCCCTAGAATATCTTCCCTACATATATTTCTCATCATTTTTACCGGTGTTTTCTATTTTTACACACACATTTCCCCTCAAATTGTTCGTTACTTTTGGGCTTAGTCGAACTAGTTTGAAATTGACAATCGATATTCCTCCGGTCCTTGTGGATACGACACTTGATTACTACAACTGAATCCCATACACTTGTGGGTGTAGGTTTTATCCTATCAAGTTTTTGGCGCCGTTGCCGGGGACCGGTGCTAGTATCGATCGTCTTTTTGACAACTAGTTCACTAAGTTCTTTTTGTTGCTTTGATTTTCTTTCTTTTTGTTTTTGGTTTCAGATATGCTCTTTTGAAGATGAGTCATGTTCCCTTCTGTGATGTTTGTGCATCTTTTGGTCATGCCACTCGTGATCATCAGTTCTCTGTTTATGGGACATATGCCTATTGCGAGTTTTGTGGTGGTTTTGGACACACAATTACTGAATGCCCGGTTTTGGTAGCTCCCACCTCTCATGATGCAGATTTCATGTACCACATTTGCAATCCTGATGGGCATTATGAGTGGGAGCACACTTATGAAAGAGAATCAGTCGAGCTTGAGTGCCAAACTTCGCAACCTTCTCCTGATCCAGAGCCTTATTCACATTCATCCATTGATGAGCTAGTCGCTAGGATAGCAGAGCTGAAAGCTGAATTAGCGCAACACACATTGAATGCTCTAGCTATTCCGGAGAGTCTCCCAATCCAAACAGATGTCAATGACAATGAAAATTGCACTGGTGTTTCTTTTGAGATTGAGGAAATTTTGGAAGAGCATGTGCAGTTGATGGAGGCAGAGATTGATTTTGAGGAGGATGAACCCAAAGAAGAGCCCCAATTTGTTGTTCACCAAGCATACATGGTGCCATCACTGTTTTATGAAGGGATGGTTCAATAAAATGTTGATCAACAATTTGGGGCATTTGCTGGAATGCTTGCAAAATGGCACAAGGAGGAGATATCAAATAAATTTCCTGTCGACATACCGCCTCCCATCAAGTCCCAAGAGGTGATCTTATTATTTGAAGACGGTGGTGAAAATGAAGGCACAAAGGGCCAATGGGATGAGAAGAGGAGGAGCACACGCCTGTGGAGCTTGAGCAAAAAGCGATCTAAATCATGTCGCTCCAAGAAGACTCTGCTCGAAGGATGGGACGAGCGATGGACCGTTCATTTGGGTCGATTTAAGCTTCTTGAAGGTAATAAGGGTCGGCTTCAGACCTTAAACTAGCGCTTTTCGGGAGGCAACCCGAGGTATGTTTTCTTTATTTTTAGTTTTCACTTTTTTTTTTCTTTTGATTTTTTTTAGGTTGATTTGCAAAAGTGCAAGTATGGGGTGGAGAGTGCGCTATATTGAGAATATTGTTTGTGTTTTGAGCTGAATTGAAGGTGTTTGACACCTATCTACTAACCCCCATCTTGCCGAGTTTGTTGCTTGTTTGTGTTGGTTGTCTTGCCTAGGTTTGGACGCGGATGGCTCTAACTTGGCTACCTTCAAGACACCCGATCTATCAGTTGAAATTGTGAGTATTCACATCTCTTACTTGATTATTTTGCACATTGAGGACAATGCTTTGTCTAAGTATGGGGTGGGGGTGAATACTTCACAATTTTTGCAGTTTTTGTATCTATTTGGCCCGCGCTTATTGGAATGTTTTATGACTGCTTGAGCATTGAGTCATTTCCTTGTTTGAATAGCTAGATTGTATACTCTCTTGCTTGATCTTATGTGTATCTTGCCTCATACTTGGATACTCGAGCTTGATTTTATGGTTGAGACCGCATTATTTGGTTTATGTGCACAATTGAAATATGATTGAGGAAGTTTTGTTAGCCCATTCCTCCTTACCTAACCTTGCATTTGATAATCTCCTTGAAGCCTTCTGAGCCTTAGACGCTTGTTTCTTTGGTAGCTCCACAAGACTTTCATAGCCCGCTATTTGCCTTTACCCAATCCAGAATTTTGGGTCATGGTGTTGTATTTTGTTGTGTGGATGTGCTTCAAGTGTGGGGTGATTTTTCTTGATTGTGATAAAAAAAAAATCTTGGGATAAGAGGAGAATAAAATTCACTCTTGTGCAAAAGTCAAGAAAAAGAAAAAAATACGGTTAGTAACCGATTCTGCTTGTGGAGAATAAAATTCACACAAGTAGGAAGAAGTGCAAAGCAAGGATGCTGAGACACTTAGTAACCGGGTGCATTCATCACAAATGTTTGTATTCGTATAAAACGGTGTCGAGGCTACAGAGGTAAGAAAAAGAGTGAAAAAGGAAAAGAAAAAAAAAGAAATTTTTTGATGTGGTTGACAAAAGTGAACATGAAAAAGTTGTTATGATGGATTTTGTTTGGTGGATTGGTATGAGTTTGATTCTTTGAAAGTGTGTGTTTTTTCCGATTGTTCTCGAATGATCATTTTTCCCGGATTTTAGCACCACATGGCCTGAAATTTTCCATACCCAACTGTTTCCCCCTTAACCTCATCATAACACTATAAAGCCCTCATGATTTTGTTGTGTGCATATTTTCAAGCGGTGGAGATTATCGAGATTGTTCAAGCTTTGTGGATGATGAGTATTGAGGTCGAGATGCAAGTGAAGTGCATTAGAGGATTTTTGTGTTATGATGTGCTAGTCAAGCTTGATTGTTGACAATGATTTTCTAGGATGGCATTCGTTCGATATTTCTATTTAGCATACGCTACCTTGTGGTTTATTATCTTAGTCTTGCTTGGAGACAAGCAAGGGTAAGTATGGGGTATTTTGATAGCGTCTATTCTAGCATTGTCTTTGAGCACTCTTGGGTAGAGTTTAGGGCATTTTACTAGAGTATTCTACCTATTTCTTAGCCCTTCGTGTCCCATTTGGAGGAATCGGTGTCTACCGCTAGTTTGTTGTGATTTCAGGTAATTTTGAGCAGTTTTGGAGCCGATTCAAGAGCTAAAGGATAAGGAGGTGATTAGAGGCGCTTCCATGTGGAAATAAGTAATCAAAGATGATCTAAAGGGGTCGAGAGATTAGCAAAAATATGAGACAAGATGCAAGCATATCAAGTGAATCACTCATATGAGCTCAGACGATGTAGCACGACTTGCGTGATGGCCTTCACAAGGGAATTTGTGCAATTTTCAGCTTCTGCATGCTGTCACGACTCGTGGGAGGCCTTCACGAGTCGTGACAGATAAACTCATCTCTTTGAGGCGTCTGCAGGCTGTCACGACCCGTGACAGACTCTTCACGAGTCGTGACAGTGCCAGATCAGCCCAACCTTTCACATTTCCGTGTTTATTTGGACGAATAAAAAACCTTTGTAATTTCTATGTTCTAGGGGGGAGTTACGTTTGTTTTGGGAGAAAGCTCAGGCCGAAGTTGGGACATTGGAGTTGAGCTTTTGGTGAGTTTTTGGAGACTAGGATTTTGGAGAAGAAGACTTGTTCTATTAATCAAATTCCGGTAAATTCCGTTTTCATCTCTATTGTTCTATGTTTGTCTTGCCGAATTTGATTGAATCAAGCATGTACTTTTCCATGAGTGGCTAGATCTCTTGTTCTAGGGTCGGGGTGATCCTGACGATGCGGAAATAGACTCGTTCTTAGTATCGTTTGATTGATTTCTGATGTTGTTTGGTGATTTAATCCTATTGCGCCAGCCCTAATCGATGATAATTGGTTAGAACTGATTTTGGGTTTGAAATCGAAAGACTAAAACCCTAAATTGGAATTTCGATGGTGAATTTAGGCCGAAAGGCTATTTGATCCATTGGAACCATAGGATTAAACTCGAAGTTTAGTGGATCGAAAGTGAAATTGAACTTCTTGAGGATTTATAGATTGTTAGAGATATTCTAGATGATCGTTATATCAATTGAGACTGAAAGGCATAATTGATGTGATTTTCATTTAGAATTCTAAGCATTTAAGGGTACTAAATTGGTTGCTTGAAACCGAAAGGAGATCGTTAACCAATTTAGACACATTCGCTTCGATTCCGAAAGGAGCTTTGCGATTACCTTAGACAGTCTACCTTCACTTTTGAGTTAGAAATCGTTCAAGCGAGAATATATTTTGGTCTATTGACGATGCATCGTTGGTGAATCCCTAGCCCTAGAATATCTTCCCTACATATATTTCTCATCATTTTTACCGGTGTTTTCTATTTTTACACACACATTTCCCCTCAAATTGTTCGTTACTTTTGGGCTTAGTCGAACTAGTTTGAAATTGACAATCGATATTCCTCCGGTCCTTGTGGATACGACACTTGATTACTACAACTGAATCCCATACACTTGTGGGTGTAGGTTTTATCCTATCAAGTTTTTGGAAAGAGAGATCGATATGTGGGGGTTTTAGGAGTTAAAATCTCAAAAGGATTTTTTTTCACTAACTCGCCAAACCTACAAGGCCGCCAAGACCTTGCAGGTGACCTTTAACTTCAAGGGTCTAGGCGGCTAAACTCAAAGGTGAGGGATCTTCAAGGGTCTAGGCGGGGACTAGGCGGAGGCCCATACCTTTTTTTGGAACAATGGATGAGGGTAACATAAAGTTTTGCATTGTATACAACAATTTGAATGATAAGTTTGTGTTAATTAGGATTGCACGTCCCTGTTGTGATAAAGCATTGGCTCGCCATTTACTTAGTTGTTCTTTAGATTTGCAAATGATGTCTTCAAAAGTGTGTTTGTTTACTCTACCATTAATAATCGGATATCTGAGGTATTTTTCCAATGAGTACTCGTTCGTAATATTTAAATAGCTGCCAAGATATGAAATCCTAGCGTTCGGAATGCTTTTTGTAGCTTGGAAGCTAGATTTATGATAATTAACTTTTTGTCCAGAAACATTACAATATGTTTCAATTATTGATCTAACTTTCTCCCACGCGGCAACACTGCCTCTTGTGAAAATAATGATGTCATCGGCAAATGATAGAAAAGGAACCCAAGGGCCGTTTCTACCGAAGGTAAATCCAATTGGACTATTATCTACATTTGTTTCTGCTGAGAGTTTCCGAGCTAGGATTTCTGCTCCTAGGATAAACAGGAATGGAGATAGAGGATCCCCTTGGCGAAGGCCACGAGAGGGGAAGAACATGTCTGTAGGGTCGTTGTTAACTAGCACTGAGAAGAAAACAATTGTTATGCATTCCATAACCCAAGTGATGAAAGTAGGGTGAAACCCGAATTTATCTAGAATATTTTTTATGAAATTCCAATCTACATACTCTCTATCGTACGCTTTCTCCATGTCCAGTTTTATTGCAAACCATCCCTCACAACCCGTACGCGTTCTGAAGGAGTGGAAGATTTCGTGAGCTATCAAAGCATTATCTTGAATGACCCTATTTGACACAAAAGCACCTTGCAGTGGGTGGATAAGTTTACCGAAAATTGTTTTAATTCTTTCTGTTAAAGTTTTTGAAATGATTTTATATAGTGTAGATCATAAACTGATTGGGCGGTAGTGATTAGTGGTAGTAGGGTTATCCCGCTTTGATAGTAATGAAATGAATGTGTGGTTTATTTGTTTAAGAATTTTTCCAGAATGAAAAAAATCCTTTTACAGCTCTTATGATAGAGGTACCTACAATATCCCAATATTTCTTATAGAACTCGGCTGTAATTCCGTCGGGACCTAGGGATTTATTATTACCCAAACTAAACACTGCAGATTTTATTTCATTACTGGAAGGGTGTTGAATGAGGAATTCATTTTCAGCTGGAGTAATGGAGGGCTGGATTAGATTAAGCATTTCATTAAGTAGTCTTTTATCAATTGACTCCTTTTTAAAACGTTTTTCGAAATCATTTTTAATTTCGTTTCTAACATTTTCTTTTCCAACTATCAAAGTACTATCAGCAGTGATAATAGTATGGATTTGTTTCCTATGTCTTCTCCCCGAAGCCACACGGTGGAAATAAGTTGTGTTGGAATCAAACAACTTGAGGTGTTTTGTTTTTGCTCTTTGATTCCATAACATTTTCTGGAAGAGGAGAACATTTTCCTTCTTTTCGAGAAGGCAGTATTCTTTTCTATTGGTCCTATTTGGATTCACCCCAAGCTCGGACGATTGGATCTTAAGCAATTCGTTTTCCACCTCATTTAATTGATGAAATATGTTTCCAAAGGTATACTTATTCCAATCTTTTGCTTTTTTCTTAAATTTTTTTTGTTTGAACATTAACTGGAAGATAGTCGATCTAGGGCAAGTAGCTCTCCAAGATTGTTTAACGATATTACGAAAGTCCTTCAGGTGAAGCCAGACATTCTCAAACTTGAAAGGGAGGCTTTGAAAGAGACACTACTCTCAAGAGTAATTGAGATGGGACAGTGATCCAAAGTTGAAAAAGTCCCGTTTTTAGTAATGAGGTTGAGGAACTTGTGGAGGATCTGGTGATGAACCAACACTCGATCCAGTTTTTTGAGGATGTTGCTTTCACCCTTAAGACTCTTTCTCCAATTGAATGGATTCCCGAATGTTGGAATATCCATGAGTGAACAGTTATTTTTGAATTGAAGAATTTATGAGAACTGAGAAGGACGGGAATACACCCCATCCAGCTTGTCATCACTACAAGCAACTTCATTTAAATCCCTGATAACAATGCATGGAATAGTTGAATTGTTCACTATTTTTATTAATGTTTCCGAGAACGAATCTTTCTCTCGTGGGTCAGGAGGAGCGTAAACAAAGAGAACGAGAATCAAGATTCGGTCATTTATGTTTTCATATCTCAAGCCAATGATATGTGGCAAGTGAATTTCTATGGATATGAGTTCATTTGTCAATTGGTGGGTTTTCCACAATATTCCAAGACAACCTGAACGCCCAACACTAGGCGACCAGATAGCCTCGTCAAAACCTATATGCTTCCAAAGTTTGTCATCCGAAATGGTTTCTGATTTTGTTTCAGCTAGTGTCAACATTTGAATATGTTCATTTTTGCACAAAACATCAACTTCTATCCAAAACATTTTCTTTCTTAAACCTCTACAATTCTAGTAGCTTAGTCTCATTTATAACAATTTTTGTGATAAAATTGGGGCAAAAATTTGCTAACCCCAAACAAGTGGTACCAACTATAATCATTATAATCCTTTACAATTGATTTTTTCAGTTTTGAGATGACAAAATTTAGGTAAACCATACACTTTAAAAAAGATTTTAAAGTGTATGGTTTACCCAAGTTATACTAAACAACATGATATATGTATCAGGTATTATGATGGGCAGATGATCTAATACATATATCTATATCATGTTGTTTAGTATTACTTAGGTAAACCATACACTTTAAAATCAAAGAATGATCTATTTGCCCTAGGCCTACAAAATTGATTCCAGCTGGCTTACATCATAGGTTTTCTGAGGAGCACAAATGTGATGCAGATTTAGGCCCCCAAATCAAGTTAGTGCTCGTATCATCCCTATAAGCATGTTTCTTCCACAAAGTGTTATACAAGGTAAATTTTAGCAAATTATGCAAACCAAAGGGTAGAAAAACTATCAACCACACCACCATAGTCAAGATATGGTTAAAAGATGAAATAATTGTCGGGTAATACTTGCCTAAACCCTTTAGCCGGGGAGATGTGAAGAAGCTTTCATGAAAATCACATTTGCAACTGCCGGGGTTGGAGGTAATAGGGTCATATATAAACCTAGCTGCTCAGATCCATATAGCTTAAGAAAAGAAACATGGAGAGCAACAATAGGTGTATAAGACAATTCAATGAGACTCAGCTTAACGAGACTACTGATCACTAGCTCAACATCATAATCAGGCCTAATTTTATCCACCCCGAGATAGCAAAGAATGATTTTCATGAAGCACAACATACCAACCCAAAGAGAATCATCACAAGGGATATAAATCTGAAAAGGATATGGTGTACCTGAACAACAAATGTATGTAGAGCATAGTATAACCCGGAAGACCTCAGACCCAACCGGGACCAGTAGATCAGAAGGATATACCATGGAGAGCAAATCCACATCAGAATTGGTAACAAGACCATCTGAGGCTGCTATGACCACCGTTTGTTCTAAACCCTTTCAGGAGGTATGTGATGAAGAGGAATGCACCACTTCACCAACACTAGTAAGTATTGTTTTGTACATGTGCAATTGAAGCAGCAAAGTAGCATCCGAGAGCTCTAGGGCAAAAATCATATCAGTGATAAAAAATGCGTGAAGCAGGAAAAAGCGATAGGGTGCCTATCGCTTAAGCATGAAGCGAGCGACACAAAGCGCTCGCTTCATGAACGAAGCGCCCAATACTATAAAATGTGTTTTTAGAATATACACTCATGCTATAACATAAACTAGTAATGATTTATAATACCAAATTAATACATATCATCATATTATATGAAAAACTTATATAGATGTTGAGCTGATGTCCTCACCCTAATCATGCAAAGCACTATCACCACTATTAGCTTGCAACTTCATATCAATTCCCACACTAGCCTCTTCTTCATTTAGTGAAAATACAAATCAGGACAATCAACACATATCTTTATTTGAAAAAATTACTCTAAATAATATCAAATAATGCTAAAAATACGCTTTTGTCCCCAAAGTCCACAGTTTGTTTAAGGCCCGAAAATCGGGGGTAAGGAGTGCATAGGAAAAGACCTCAAGCACCGGGTTTTTCAACCACCAAAAGGCGGTGAATAAATGTGCTGGAAGTAGGGATGGAAATCGGGTGGGGACTCCCCGTTCCCCGCGGGGAATCCCCGCGACGGGGACGGGGATGGAGATTTTAAACGGGGATGTGGACGGGGATGGGGGGCAAAGTGATTCCCCGCGCGGGGACGGCCGGACGGGGATGGGGACAGGGATAGTAGTCCCCACCCCAATCCCCGCCCCGCCCCGTCCCTGTTGAGGACCCCCGATAGAAAGTATGGAATACCCAATGTTGTTTATATCTTACCTAAATTTAAATAGTTTTTCTTTTATTTTTAAACTTTTACCTTATAATTTACATTTATGGGATATTATATGTAATATTTATATTATATTTTTTACATAACTTTAATAATATCTTATAGTTTTCTATTAAATGGGGGAAACCATGGGTTTTAAACGGGGAACCCGACGAGGAAACCTGCGTGGAATGCAAACGGGGAAAATTAAGCGGGGACGGGGATTCTCCGATGGGGACGGGGACCGGACGGGGATGGGGACAGGGGGGTATTTTTGATCCTCGAACGGGGACGGGGACGGGGAAGGGGAGACATTTTGCAAACGGGGACGGGGACGGGGAGGGTACTCCCCGCCCCGAACCCGCCCCGTTGCCATCCCTAGCTGGAAGCAACAAGTGAGCCAAATCCAGAGTGAGACCATGGGAGTTCATGAACATTGTACAACAGTAAAACCAACCAAGACATATACGGGGTTAAGCAAACAAATTGTGCCAAACTCAACATGTAAACCAGACCAAATATAAGACCTGGGGATTTTATTAAAAGTCTAAAACAATTAGTTAGAAACATTAGCGAGAGAGTAAAATCGAACCTATCAGTGGCCGACAAAGCCACAACTAGGCTGTCTTGAGGCGAGGACCAGGAACGTCCATGGCTAGAGAAGCCGGTGCTGAGACCATTTGACCACACAACACCAATACACAGAGGAGAAGTAACGATCCCGGAGGCTCGACCACCACCACACCGTCGGCAAAGAACCACAGAAACCCCAGCCCCCCAAGTGCGTTTCTGCCTCCTTTTTTTTTAAATCCTTCACTAATTTCAACGACGCCTTGGTTGGAGGCCGAGATAGTAGTGTAAATCGGATGGAAAAAACAAGATCGACAAGAGGTCTCATCAAAGACAACAATTGGTGATGCACCCCACCAAACCAAGTCACAGAGGAACACGACGTTGCAGAGGTGGACAGAGGAAGCACCAAACGGAAAAACTCAATCAGATTTGGCCAAGACAGGGAGCGTTTGAAGGGCCGATGGCTAAGAGAGGAACCAAAGATTAGAGATTTCTGCCCACAACACAGCGCATCCTTTTTACGTTTTTTTGTAATTCAACTTCTTTGGATCAGAATCCAACCATTCTGAACACAACGACATCAAATTTTGGCCTACCCCCATACTCATCCCATGAGGCGCCAACCGAGAGCGAGAGCGCAAGCGGACATCACTCCAGAGCCATAAGAACACACGAAAGATTGTGTGGTTCCCTAGCCAGGTTAGAAATGTATTGAAGCTATGCAATCAAAGTTAACATCACCGGAAAAGAAGAACACTTGGATATTAACATATCTTCCAAAGGATAAGATAACAATTGGATCCAGATGGGTTTCTAAGCTCAAACAAACCAGATGGGTCCATAGAGAGATACAAGGCAAGACCGGTGGAAAAAGAGTATAATTAGATTAAAGAAAAGGATTATAAGCATACATTTTCCCCGATTACAAAGTTCGATCACCGCGATAAGAAGTTTGTTGGCTTTAGCAACCATAAAGAAATGACATATTCTTCAATTGGATATCAATAATGCGTCTCTTCTTGGATATATATTTGGTTGAGGAATACATGTTACATCCCGAAGGATACTTTAAAGCTCAACCGGGTCAAGTGTGTCTTCTGAAGAGATCTCTATATGGGTTCAGTTATTTGTTCTCCCGGCATGTGTACTTAATACGACTGCTCTGCGGTGCCGTCCTAAAGGTATGAATATTGGGAGGAAGAGGGATCAGGTTGCATCCATGGCTGCTGCCTTGGCCTTGTGGAGAGAGCCGGGAGGGATGCAAGCTCTGGTTCAGAATATTCTCACCCCTAATGCCTCTTACGACTCTAGCTTGGTAAAGAAGAAAAAAAATGTGTCTCAATTTGAGTTGAATGTGGTTCAGTGTAAGCGCAAAATGGGGGATGGTCATTATGCTGCTGCTATTAGGGTCCTCACGTCCTCTGGGATTGCCCCCGTCAATGACGACACGACTGCGGAGCTCCTTGCTAAGCATCTTATTTCTCCTCCTCCGGTTGTTTCGTGTGATCCTCTCATGGTGTCGGCTTTGTCGGTTAGTAAAGAGTTAGTCCTCAATCGGATTAGGAGCTTCCCCAAGGGTACTTCTTGTGGGAGAGATGGTCTTCGAGCACTACATCTCGTTGAGATTTTGAGTGGGTTCTGTGACGGCATTGCTAGTGAGCTTCTTGGAGCCATCACGAGCGTTGTTAACCTTTTTCTGTCAGGTGCTTGCCCTCGGGTACTTGCAGAATTTGTAGCGAGTGCTCCTTTGACACCGTTGTTGAAATAGGGTGGGGGTGTTCGCCCTATTGCAGTAGGTTCTATTTGGAGGAGATTGGTTTCCGAATCGGCTACTTCTATCATCACCAAGGAGCTTAGTGGTTATTTGGGCACACACCAGTTTGGCGTGGGCGTTTCGGGTGGTGGTGAAGCTATTCTCCACTCGATCAACAGGCTTTTACTAGATAAGGGTATGGATAGTGGCATGTCTTTGCTTCTTGTGGACTTCTCTAACGCTTTTAATCTCGTCGATAGAAGTGCTTTAATTCGGGAAGTGCGTGCCCGCTGCCCTTCCATTGCTCCATGGGTTGAATTCTGCTATGCCTAACCTGCTCGTCTCTATTGGCAGGATGTTCCTTTACGCTCTTGTCAAGGTGTGCAGTAGGGTGATCCGCTAGGTCCGCTTTTGTTTGCTCTTGCTCTGCATCCGCTTGTCACCAAAATTAATGCCTCGTGTGCTCTTAATATCAATGCTTGGTACTTAGATGATGGTACCATTTCAGGTGACACCAGGGAGGTTGCTAAGGCTCTTGAGATTGTGGTTAGCGAGGGTCCGAGGTTGGGGCTATTCATTAACATTCAGAAAACTGAATTATTCTAGCCGACTGAAGATTCGAGGAGCCATGAAGTTGGTCTGTTCCCATCTGACATTTCTAGACCCAAATTGGGAGTGAAATTATTAGGCGGACCAGTCAGCAACAATGCTACATTATGTAATAGCTTGAATATGAAGAGGGTTGACAAGGCGATAGAGGTTCTTAAGGTTGTGAGGAAGCTAGAAGATCCCCAATGTGAATTGCTCCTTTTACGGAATTGTATCGGAGTCTCCAGACTAATGTTTGCTCTTCGAACTTGCCCCTCTCATGCCCTCCCCGGAGCTATACAGTGTTTTGATGATGAGCTTTGGACCTCCCTCGAGCATGCCGTTACCACTGGAGGCCCGGGGTTTGGTCCGTGGCAGTGGAGCCAGGCTACACTTCCTTTAAAACTTGGTGGGTTTGGTGTGCTCACGGCTGAGGATGTTAGTCATTTTGTTTTCATCGCATCTCGTCTCCAAACAGGTGAACTCCAAACATCCATTTTGAGTAAGTTAGCGCCATCACCTTCCAAACATCCTGACATTAGCTCTGATAGTGTTCTAACCCAAGCTATCTCAAGGTATGTCGCTTGTGTTGGTTCGGATATTGATGACTTGTTTGTATCCCCCGCCCCCAAAAAAATCATGTTAGTTTTGGCGGATCGATACTTCAAGTTCATTGATGACAATTTGGTGTCCACACTCAATCCGACTTCAAGGCAGCTGCAGGTTTTACAAGCTGTGAGAGGAGAAAGAGCACATGATTTTTTGTTGACTACTCCCATTGAGGTCCTTTCTCAGACCATGCCGTCTCGCCAGTTTCGTTCTGTCCTCCAATACCATCTCTCGATTCCTATGTTTAGTGGGTATCCGACCTGTCCTAGTTGTGAGCTGGACAAGATGGACCCTTTTGGAGACCATGCTCTGCATTGCAGTTGAGGCATCGGGACTAAGCACCGACACAACATGGTCCAAGATATTTTGGCAGACATTTGTTATAAGGCGGGTATCGCAGTTCAGAAAGAAGCGCGTACTGGTATGAGCAGTGATGATGGTGTTGAGGTGAGGCCAGGTGATTTGTTGGTTTATGGGTGGACAAGGGTAGGGACACTTGTGTCGATGTGGTTGGGGCTTCGTCATTTACAACTAGAGCTAATGATTTCCTTTTACCCGGCAAGGCGGTTTCCCAAGCGACTGAAAGGAAGGAGAAGAAGTATGCAGTTATTTGTGCTACTAAAGGGTATTGCTTCATGGCATTTGCGTTCTCTACTTTTGGGGAACTGGGAGATGATGCTATTGGCTTTATGAAGCAGGTTCAATTGGTTACGAAGAGTCATGGGGCGGGGTCTGATAATGGTGATTTCTTATTTCATAGAGTTGGATTTACTATTCAGAAGGGGGTTGGAGCTCAATTTGTTACGATACTTCCAACTAACTTTGTGTAAATCATTTTATTATTAATAATAATATTATTATAATAAATAATAATAATAATAATAATAATAAAGTTATAATAATAATAATAATAATATAATCATATGACTATATATATATATATATAGGGTGTAGCGGGAAATGCACAAAGTAACCCAAAAAATCGATTTATTTGCAAGGTTAACCCAACCCGGTTTTAAATTAGGTCAAACCAGATATGGGGTAAAAGGTTCCCCCGGTAGCAGGTAAGTGGAGGGGGGGGGGGGGGTTGGGCTTTCACTGATTCACACCTGACAAAAATCAGAGAGGGTGTGAGAGAGAGAAAAAAAAAAGTAAAGGAAAGTCTGCATATAAGAGAGAAAGCCTGCATAGGAGAGAGAGAGAGAGAGAGAGAGAAAGTGAAAAAGAAAAGTGAAGTTGTAGAGGAGAGAGAGATCAGTGAGGATAGGACAGAGAGAGATAGAAGAGTTCTCTCTCCTTTACGACTTTACTGTTGTTGTTTCACTTCGAAGAAGAAGCAATTGGACACCCAAAGCAAAACGACATGACACATATTGGAATCGACATGACAAAAGTTATCGGAGAAACAGATTCACCATCGACTTCGGATAGAAAATGGGCAAGTTTGCTTTCGATAAAGGTTATGCGAGCTAGAGGCGTCTCCCTCAAATCAGAAGCAAATTTACCCATCTTCTATCTAAAGTCGATGGTGAGTTTGTTTCTCCGATAACTCGTGTCCAACCGATTCCAATATGTGTCGTGTCGTTTTGCTTTGGGTGTCTAGTTAAAACTAACTGCTTACATGTCAACATGCTAATAAACCCTACCCAATTGCTCCTTATTCGATGGTTTTATTTGAAACTTAAGATTTAATTCAAATTATATTAATGCCCCCCATTGTCGCTCTTCCATCTCTCTCTGTCCTATCATCACTAATCTCTCTCTCTCTTCTACAACTTTTTTTTCCACTCCTCTCTCTCTCTCTCTCTCTCTCTCTCTCTCTCTCTCTCTCTCTCTCTCCTGTCATCTCTCTTCCCTGCGGACTATCTCTCTTTGACTTTTTATCGAAAGCAAACTTACCCATTTTCTATCCGAAGTCGATGGTGAATCTGTTTCTCCGATAACTCTTGTCCAGTCGGTTCCAATAGGTGGCATGTCGCTTTGCTTTTGGTGTCCAGTTAAAACTAATTGCTTACACGTTAAACTGCAAACAAACCCCATCCCACTTGCTTCTTCTTCGATGGTTTTTCTCTAAAACTTAAGATTTAATTCAAATTGTATTAATCCCCCCTTACCGTCACTCTTCCCCCCTCTATCTCTGTCTATGTCTTATCCCCTTTTCCCTCTCTATTTTTACTGCCTGGGCTTAGGGGGGAGGGTGAAACTAGAACCAGAGAAACATTGAACAACACGCAAGACAGGAAACAACCATAGGGTGTCCAGTAGGAAATTATTGGGTGCCCAGTAGAGTACCAAAGGGTGTGCAGTAATAAACCATAGAGTGGAAAGTTGATATATTGTTCATTCATCAATAAAAAAAACAAAGCGGTTCACCAAGCCTCTACGAGGGTTACTCCACTTCAATTCCACCTCCTCTACTTCAAATCTGGCCTCCACTCGCCTTGAATTGACCTGGAAAATCCATCACAATGAAGGTGAAGGACGAAGGTACCAAAGTGGTGCTCTGATGGCGATTCACACCAGCGATGCAGGACGAATTCGAGCTCCCACGAAGTTCCCGTCACCCCTGAAGGCAGAGAGATAGAAGACAGATAAATCAAAGAATAAATAAACTCTTCAATGGAGCTCTTCGATGGAGAGAGGTGGAGAGAGGCATATAGAGAAAGGGTTTTGGATGGGTGACGAGATCATGTACTCCCCCCCCACCTCTCTCTCTATCTCTCTCTCTCTCTCTCCTGGTTACAACAGGTGATGTAACCAAGCATTTTGAGGGGGAGGGTTAGATTTTTGCAATTTGTTAGGATAGGGGGTGCAGAGGGGTCCGGGTTTTTGGATCATTTTTGCAAATCTCCCTAGGGTGTACCTTGTGCACAAATAGGAACCGTTGATTGATAGGAAATGGATGACATGATTTAAAAAAAGGTTTTTTTTGTTCTTTTTATTTTTGCTTTAAATATGGTGGGACCCACTACTAAAATCCACTCACTCTCTTTTGAGATGGAGAGTGTAATGCAACGCCACCAAACCCCTTTCCTTATTTAATATAAACAATTTTTTTTAAAAAAAATATAGTGGGCCTCGATTTTTTTTATCACTCACCCACTACTAGACCTGTTTTTTTAGAGAGAAACTCTCTTTTGAGTAACCCATCCTTCGGGATTGAGAAACACATCCTTTCTATCCTTTCTCCTTAGCCTAATTTTGATCTCCAATCACTATCCAATGGAGCTTTATCCCTGCCAATTCCTCATGCCTTCGGTGTTGGTGGCCAGTTTCTCGGATTCTCCGGGAATCGACCGCCTGATTTGTCCCCTAGGTTGGGGTTGGCGTCTGGTCTGTCGCCGATTTGCCCCACGCCTATGGCTATCATCCTCTCCTCTGTTCATCTCGTCTGTGTCGAGTTTTCGGGTGAGACTCCGGGCTCCCACCGTTAGTGATCTCTGTTGTCCAACAGTCGTCTCCCTTCCGGTCTTTGCCTGCGTCCCTCGCCGTCGTGCTTCCTTCTCGAATCGGGTTTTGTTCTTTTCCCTGATTTACCGCCTCCATCCTCTAGTGAAATTAGTTTGGGGCTTTTGTTAATCGGTGGTTTCCGATCACCCCCGTCCTGCCTGTTTCCCTGGCTGGTGTTGGGCCGGAGCTCCGATGGTGCTCATGCCTGTGTCCTGATCTCTTGGCGTTATCCTGTTGCCTTGGGCCCTAAGGAATTTCCTTGGGCCCGAGGTGGTCTGTTAGTATTTTCTTGGCCCGGTGAGTGATGGAAAAAAAAGAGCGTATACTTATATTTTTTTTGAGAATCAAATCTTTTTGAAAAATAAAATAAAAATTCTGCTTTTTTATTCTTATAAAAAAGTAGAATTTGACCAAATCCCGAAAAGGCTAGACCAAACCACCCGAAAGGGTTTGAGAAAATCCCGCAAGGGTTTGT
This sequence comes from Persicaria tinctoria, assembly GCA_037127255.1. NCBI lineage: Eukaryota > Viridiplantae > Streptophyta > Magnoliopsida > Caryophyllales > Polygonaceae > Persicaria > Persicaria tinctoria. The sequence continues at coordinate 4,477,031 of JBANSL010000014.1, forward strand.
CGTTATTTTTGTAGGTGAAAGCTTGTTGGCGTTTTGTTCGAGCAGTTTGCGGCTCTGCTTCCGATGTTTTTAGGAGATCTTCTGCTTGGTTGGGGGGCGTGGATTCTGTAGTAAGGCCTGGTTGGGGTCGTGGTGGTGCGCTTAGGGCGACTCCGTATCCGGGATAGAGATTCCTTGGAGTTCGTCTGCACTACCCACAGGAGTTAGGGTGTGTATGGATGCCAATTTTAGTAGTTAATAAACTACTAAAATTGGAGGTTAAAAATTTTAACCTTGTATGGGGTTGTTTAGTAAGGGGTTTTTTTATTAAAATTGGGGGTTAAAAAATAAGTCACATTTGATAGCTTTTTTTGTGGTTTTGGGGTTTATTTGATTTGAAAATACAATTATACCCCTAATAACAACCAAATAAACTCCACTTTTTTACAAATAAACTGTTTTTCATCCCATACGGGGTTTATATTTCACACAAAATTTTAATCTTATTTGAGGTTAAATTTTTATCTTTAACCTGTTTATAAATTTTAGTCATTTTTTTAACCCCGACCCATACGGACCCTTAGTGTCCTACTGTAGTACTGGCCCGCGGTGCTACTGTTTGGTGGTGCTTGGCTGCGTTCTTCGGTGGCTTCCTCAACTTTTCGGGTGTTTGGTCTTCTTGGAACGTTTGTTGTAGAGTTTATTTCTGTTTGGTTCATTACGCTTGTTATTTGTATTTCTGGTTTTAGGTTGCTCTGTTAGACGGTTCGCCGTCTGCCAACTTCGGTCGGCCTCTCAATGAGTCAGGTCTGTCTGACCATCGAATTTTTACCTAATAAAAAAAAACTACTAAACCTGTTTTTTTGTTTTTTTGTTTTTGTTTTTATAATTTCGGTTGTTTTAAAATTTGCCAATTCGAGTGAATAATGTTTCCTATAATACTGAATAATGTTCTGCTTTTTTTTTCCCATCAAGTTCAGATCCTAATTTATGAATTCCACTGAATAATTTGTCACATACTACCGAATAATGTTTTGTTCATCAAGTTAAAACAAAAGAAATCTCAAATCCCTAAACAATATATAGATTTATAATTGTATTTTTTTAAATTTACATAAATATTAAACACTTAAAAATAAATAAATAGGATTTGTCCTTCCAAAAGTGGAAGCCAAATTTGACCTTTGTTTTGGAATTAGACTAAATACAAAAAGGCTAAAATGAGTTTTGGTCTAAGGTGGGAGCAAAATTTGGCCAAAACCCATTTTTTGGCTTACCATGGGAGATGCCCTTAGGTAATGAATTGTGAATGGAGCGTCTTTCACACACGCCAATAAAAGTGAGGTGGGTAGGTTTTTTTTATGGGTTCCACTTTTTTTAATTAAAAAATCAGAAAAATACTCAATAAATCTAGGCCATCCATCTCAAGTCGATCAACGGCTTGGATTTGTGCAAAAGGTAAACCCTAAGCCTTGTGCACAGATGATCTATACTAGAGGTGTGGTTCAAGAATGCACACCCTTTAGGGTGTACTTTGTGCGCACATCTAGGTCTTTGATTGAAAGAAAAAGAAAGACCAATATTAAATAGGATTTTTATTTTTTTTCTTTTATTATAATGGGACCCACATGCCCAAAAAAAGCCAACTCCTCTCCTAGAGCGTGTAATCCACCCCAACCCCCAATCTTGCTTTTTTTTGGTTAACTGCTTTTTTTTAAAGGTTTTGTGGAACAATAAATAATTACCAGTGATTTGTAAATGGATCCACCTGATTTCGTTTTGTTAAAAAATTTTGTAATTCCACCGAATACTATTTCACATTCTACCGAATAATATTATGTTATCTATTTCGAACATCGATTTCTAATTATGTTAGAGATGGTGCTCCTAAACATCGATTTCTAATTACAAAATACACCTATTCCATTGAATAATTATTCAGAATTCATCGAATAATATCAAAACCTCAGAACTCAATCACATATTGATTTCAAATCATAAAATACACATTGCATTGAATAAGTATTCACATTTCAACGAATAATATGGATCGATAATCTCATATCTCAATCACAAGTTTATTTCTAATTACAAAATATGCACATTCCGTTGAATAATTATTCAGAATTCAACGAATAATATCGAAAATCTAATATCTTAATCACAAAATACACACATTCTATTGAGTAATTATTAGATATTCACCGAATAATGTTTATATTCCACTCAATAATTCACCGACTGATTTGGATAATTAAGTCAGCAATGCATAGACAATCATCGATCAAATCACAACATAAATCAGTTTAGATAACAAAAATACTTTAATAGAACAAATAATAACATTATATGAAAAATAATGTTTAGACTTAAAGGAAAACATAATTAAGTTAAAATTTAAGCAAAGCAAATGATGAACTGAAGATAAGAAACCAATTAATAACAATCGCCTAAAAATTAAACACAATTCAAGCAATTACTTAGAAATTCAAATTGATCAGTCCATCTCTTCACTCGACCGAAAGGAAGTCAACCGCTAATTTCTTACTCAGAAACACAGTATGTTGTCTTTCGCCAATCTTTGATCGATGATTGTCTTTCGGCAGGGTAAGTGAACGATGGAGATGGTGCTCGGGTTAAACGGGCGAGATCTGGGCGGTGCACGGTGGAGCGTTGCCGACGGCGGAGAGCAGACGCCGAATAAGGTGATGGTGTTGAAGTCGAGCGGGAGCGACTAGAAGCAGCGAGAGGATTAGGTAGGGCCGGACCTGAGGCGAGGGACTGGCCCAATTAGCCAAGGGGCCCGTAAGCATATATACCTATATACCATATATTTAAAAAATAAAAAGGAAAAGGTTGTCCTAACACCACTTTTATCGGGGCACTATGTAAGATGCTAAGGGTTTAAAAAAATATAAAATATGGAGGTGAGATAAACTTGGAGGACTCGGATCCTCTCCCTACAAAAACTTCCTAATATCTACCTAATGCATCAATCTCATCCATACAAATAAATAGATAGCTAGGATTTATTCTATCTAAATTAAAATCTAATCAATTAATTAACCCTCCCTCTTCCTTTGTGAAAAATGAATCGCTTCACATCCTCCTTACTACTAAAGAAATCACCATCATCATTAATCCATAAAACTTCACAATGTGATGAAAATCACCATCAAATGATTTTTCACTTTTGAACTGTTTTGTCTGATTATCTCTTCGAAAGAGATCGACATCCCCAGAAATTAGATAGGCGAATGTGGTGAACAACTGTACCCAAAATACTGAAAGGCATAATACCGATTTAACAAAACAATGGACTGCAAATGTGATTGAAAAAATTATTTTTTATTCTGAAAGACACATTGGAGGCAGCAAGTTAAAGACCTTGAGTTTGGATGGAGGCAGAATTATGGTAGTATAAGAGAAACGTGATCGATCGAAGGCAGAAAAAACGTTGAGGATGTGCAAACGAAGACTTTGGAGGGAAATTGTAATGAGTAGCCGGATCCGTGATTGATTGAAGAAACTGAAATTTAAGGAATCGATCGATGGAGGAGGATCGAGGAAGAGGGGGAGATAGAATTAATTAATTTAAAGGGGTTTAACTTAGATAGAAGAGATCCGGCCCTCGATTTATTTGGACGGATAAGATTGAAGCATTAGGCAAATATTAGGGAGGAGTTATAAGGAGAGGATCTGAATTGTGAGATGTCTAATTGGCATCGATGCCAAAGGTATGCCAAAGGGAAATTAAATGCAGTGTCAGATTTTTTGTTTTGTTTTCGGAAATAAAAAGAAAAAAAGGGACATGTGCCGCGGTGAGACTGGCCACGCCTGACGCAAAGCTGCAGAGGGGAGGGACACGTGTCGCCACACCACAGGAGGATGGCACGGACGGCTGCGATTGCAAGGAACGGACGGCCCAGATGCAATCTGACCGATTTTAATTAAATTCATATAATGCTAATTTCGGTATGTAAATTGTAAAAAAAAAAATTTAAAATTACCATAATACTAGATTCATTTCTCTCTACACATAGACATAAAATTTGAATATGTTTCGACGTAATTTGAAAAAATGATTTAATTTGATATAATTATATTGTAATTTTGCTCGGTAAATTGGATCTTGGTCATTCGGTGTCCGATTGCTTATTATAATACCTTTCCAGATAAGGAATCGCGTCAGGAACAAAACTCATGGCTATGCCATGAACTATGGGCTTTTTAATCCATTTGGGGTAGTTTCAGGGCTCAAATTTGGGTTTTACTGTGTTCGAAACTTTCTGGCAATTTTCGAAACTTCATACCGAGTCCAATTAATTTTTTTTTGTTCGTAACACACTTCATTGAATGTTTGGAGGATGTAAAAATGTGGTCAAGTCATTTGTGACATTGGTATAAATGATCTGTATAGATGAAGTGTGTTGTCCCGTCAAATGTAGATGTATTGAGTAGTCTTGTCTCCTCAGTTGGACTGTGGTCTGATTTTGGCTATAAAAACACATCATCACAACCATTTGAGAACACACCATTTCTTCTTCATCTTCTTCTCATCATGGATCCATCTCAAAATGAAGCTGATAATTTCTTCTTCTTTGGCTTGAGCAATATCTCCCTTTCTTCAGAATATGGGTTAGACTACTACGAGAAACTTCTATCTTCAAACCCACAATATGAGTTAGGCTAGGGATGCTATTGTTAAACTGGAAAAAGTGAGAAAGAGATGCTATGCTGATGTGGCGGAGAGAGATGAATAAAAAAGTAGTAATTTTAGTATTTTGAATAGTAACTGATAAACATGGCCTAAGCTCCCCAGCTCAACGCTTGAATGAAAAAAGAAAGAAAGGAAAGTGTAAACGCAACGCATCGTTGCAAAAAAATAAGAAAGGGAATAGTGAACTGAACTGAAAATCGAACAACAGGGTGCTAGTGTGGTGACTCACTGGGCGATTCCGATTCGCAATTTCACCGACATCTATTCAAGCGATTCCGACCACAGCAGCGACCACCGACGTCGGAACCTCAACCAGGCTGTCCCTCTCTCCTCCTAGGCTTCCCCTCTAGGCCTCTCCCTCCAACCGCAACCTCTTTCAGTCGTTCCTGTAGACGCCGAGCATCGACTATCCCAAGCACCCCTCTCGGCTCACTCTTGAATTGTTTCAAGACAAAATCCATTTCCAATTGCGAAATCAGGTATAATTTATTCAATTTCATCTTAGGTTTTCAGAATTATTTGGATTTAATTGGTTAGTTTTAGACTTTTGTAATTAGGGTTTTGAATTTGCAGGATTTAGGATTTGAATTTATTCTAGATTTAGGATCGAATTTGCAAGATTTTGGAACTGAATTTGTATGGTTTTGGAATTAAATGTCTATCTGACTAGTTATTTTTATAACTAGCTTGTAAGGTGCACATGGGAAAACAATTATCTAGAGCCATAAGAAGAGGAAATTACCAGATGCATTAACTCGAAGTCAACCAGGTAATACTAAGAAGTATTTCCCTTTTAATCAAATCATAAATGAATTGAATGAAGAGGTTGATCAAATTGTAATTTTTTGCTCGAGACTTGATGTATATTTTTTTTTTGTTTTGCACTTCAATCTCGAGGTTTGATATATTTTGAAACCTAAATTTTAATCTACTTATATTATATATAGCATATAGTACATAGCTACATGCTTTTTTGATGGTTTGGTGTTTGTTTTTCTGATCGTGAGGGCACAACTTTGGTAACTCGTCTCGGACAAGTATTTTCTCAGGTCCGGCCCTGGGATTAGGGTTCCAGTAATTCACAGAGAGGGGAGAGGCGGCGGTGGCGAGGAGATCTGAGGAACGATTGATGAAAGAGGGGAGAGGGCATATGCAGCAGTGAGAAATGGGGATGAGATGTGAGGAAGGGGACGTGGCAAAGAGACTTCTGTAGCACACGCTCTATTCTGATCCATCTTTGTAAATGATTTGGTTTTGAGATGGGTCTCACTTTTTTTTTTAATTAAAAAAACTGAAATTAAGATTAAATCTACACCATTGATTTGATTGTATTGAATAGTCCAGATTTGTGCACAAGGTACACCCTAAATCTTGTGCACAATAGATTCATACTATACATATAGTATACATGAATTTTGAAAAGAAATACAAACATATGCGGGCGTTGACGGAGGGGCGGGATGGGGTATGCTCTCTGGCCTATTTTTTTTTTAAAATGAAAGGTAAAAATATTAAGGAAAAAATATTTTAAAAATAAATAAATTAAGGTTTTCGTAAATGAAACTTATATGAATAAAAAAATTAACCTGCCTAGTTTATCCAAACTTAGATGTAGATTGTGTAGCTCAATCTACATCTAGGGAATTTATTCAAGTCGAACGAGCTGAGTATTGATTATTCATATTTTGTTTATTTAGGATATGAATGAGCTCGAGTCGAGCCTCAAATTTGACTTGAACTTAAAAATGTGTTCGTACTTGGCTCGTTTAGAAAATAAATGAGCTTGAGTTGAACTTTTTTCGAGCTTTAAGCAAATCTACTTGCTCATTATATTGTAACTTAAAGAAAATTTTAGAAACTCTATAAAATTCGAGATATTCGAACTTAATTCGAACGAGCCGAACTTTTAACCGAGCTTAAAAATGTGATCATACTTCAACTCGTTTAAAAAATGAACAGACTCGAACCGAGTTTTCATCGAGCGAATACGAGTCGAATTCGAACTGCAATTTTGACATAACACCCCTACCTACATCATCTACCCTTCAAACATTGTGATACAGAAACAAAAAAATGAACTATATAGTACATGCATTTTCTACCCCGAGTGAAAAAACTTACGTGTCCATACCCTTGAATTGAGTCGTGAAGCCGAAAGTTTCCAATCACTACGCCAGATGGCCTTTCGGGCGATGGACCAAGGTCGTCGCCTGAAATGAGATTTTCGCCCTCTGACAACTCAGGCGACGAACTTCCGTCGCCTGAGTTGTGGTCCGGTGACTTTCATCCTTTCACCATTCAGTCGACGAGCATCTGTATGTTCGTCGGTGGAGTTAACTCAGACGACGAAAAATGTGTTCGTCGACTGATGATGTTGTCAGAGGCCAAGGGCCATCCAAGCCCGCCCATTAAGACTCAGGCGACGAGTTTAGTGTCATATGTTCGTCGCCGGAGTCGGTCCATATAGCTATGAAAGAATCCAGACGATGACCCTTTTATGTTTCGTCGCCTAAATAGTTTCAGGAGACAGACATAGAATTTTTTTGTCTCCTGAGTGAAGTCTAAAGATCCATTCTCAGTTGTATGTCCGTAGCTGGAGTGTTCAGGAGACGAAATTTAATAGGGCAGGTGCCCCCTGTTGGAATGTACCTTATAGCACATGTTGTGCTCATGTCCTAAACTTTATAAACAACAACACACACAACACACAATCACACAAACAACAACATACTCAACAATAACACAATCACAAGCAATTCAACCCATCAAATTAAAAACCTTGTAATCCACCCTAAAGCTTGTCCAACATACCAAAAGTATGTGACAAATATCCAGACAGCTTCACAAAAAGTTTCACCAAACACTACAAGTTCCAAAGCCACAATACACAAGTTCTAAAAGTTTTTCCAAACACTACACAACTTCACAAAAAACTAAACCCAAGTCTTAGTTATATATATGAGGAGGGCATCCTTACCTATTTCGGCTGGGGGGGGGCTGAGAGTTTGTTGGACAACCACCTTAGTTGTTGGAGGGCTGAGGAGAAGTTGCGGCTGAAGGGACAACCTGAGGACACACCACAGAGGTGACGGATGGCTGTGAGTTGGACTGATCACCCAGCATGCCCATCATGAGCCTCTCGATACTGGCCATACGCTCCTCCAGCTGCTCATTCTTGCTCTCGACTTGGATGGTTTTCTCACGCAACCTTGCAATTTCAGCCTTCGCCTCCTCCAGCTCCTTGTCCCTCTCTGCAGCCCTTGCTGTCCATGGACCCCCTCGTTTCTTTGCAGGCCGCTCTCCAGCTCCACCCATTCCCTTAAAAAAAAGATTGAAAACATAATAAGAGCTATAAGTAAAATCAGTGGGATTGAATTATAATAAGAGCTATAAGTAAAATCAGTTGGATTGAAAACATAATAAGAGCTGTAAGTAAAAAAAGATTGAAAACATAATAAGAGCTATACCTCTGAAAATTATAACAAGTAACATAATTAAAATCAGTGGGATTGAATTATAAGTAAAATCTCTAGCTGCACCCATTCTTGTTATAAAATCTTGTTATGAACTATAAGTAAAATTAGTGGGATTGAATTATAACAAGTAAAATCTTGTTATGAACTTCTGAAATTTGTAAAACAAAAATAAAATCAGTGGGATTGCACTATACCTCGAACTTTTGTTCCTCGTCTTTCCCCAAGGCATTCCAAGATGATCTTTGTTTGTTCTTCGACAAAGAGGGGTGGTATTTGGTTTGGGTCTTCTGCTCCTTCTCCAACAATGAGGAATTCATCAAGACGACGTTTCAATTTGGCCTACAAGTTCATGTATGCACAAAAAATATATATAAGTAAAACCAAAGAAATAATTATATAGAATTTATAAGTAAAACCAAAGAAATAATGAAGGGAATTTATAATAACACTAAAAGGAATTTATAAGTAAAAGGAATTTATACTAACACTAACAGAAATAATGAAAGGAATTTTATTATAGATTATGACAGTTGGGGATTCAAGTTTATATAGATAGATTGTGAAAATGCTATCTGAGAGATGCCCAACTGGAGTTTGCGAGTAATAGAACACAAACTCATGCTTGAGTTTGTGTTTATATGCATCCCTTTCATCTGGAGTTTACCCAAACTCAGCTGGAGTTTGCCAGTAATGGCCATTGGTTATGTACACAAACTCAATGGTATCTGAGAGATGTGTAAGTGTGTATATTAAGTTGTTAGTTATATTTGTCTCTGAGTTTGCCAGTTATATAATTTTTCACAAACTTAAGCTGGAGTTTGCCAGTTATAGGATGAAAGGAATGCATATATAAATTTATAATAACACTAAAAGGAATGTAGAAGTAAAACCAAAAGGAATGTATAAGTAAAACCAAAGAAATAATTAAGATGCCAAAAGGAATGTATAAGTAAAACCAAAGAAATAATGAAGGGAATTTATAATAACAAATTTTATAAGTAAAAGGAATTTATACTAACCCTAACAGAAATAATGAAATGAATTTATAATAACAGTAGGATTTACCTACTGATGCTTTTCCTTAACAGAAATAATGAAATGAAATGAATTTATAATAACAGTAGGATATAAAAAATAATTTGGTCATACCAGTCCACCCTGCGCACCCGGACACCCCTCGTAGGCTTCTATGGTTGTCTTAAGCCATGCCGCCGGATGCTTTTCCTTAACAATGAGCTCTTCTGCTCGGAAGCTCAGGGGCTTGGACCCATTGTGATGATTCATGGGGTTCGGGTTCTTGGTCTTGTTTTGCTTGTTTCGCTCACACAGGGCCTGTAAAAAGAAAGTCATTCAGAAATCAAAAGTGTTAAACAATAAGATAAACGGCGAATAAAAAAACAAGTTAGGGAATTAATGAGAAATTACCATTCTCACTTCATCTGTGAAGTCACTGACCAAGAACTGCCACTGCTCAGGGCGAGCGACAAACTCAAGTGGTATGTCCTCGCCCCCCCCCCCCCCCCCCCCACTCCAGGAAGTGTTGATGACAATCATATTTCCAGGCCCCATATGCTTTTCCACTCTTCTTCTCCATGTATGAGTCAACTGCAGGGTCAATCTCATAGTACATCTACACATCCATATCAGAAAAAAAATTTGAATAGAAGATAAGCAATAGTAGATAAGCAACAACCAAGCAAGCAAACAAAAAAAAAGCAACGGCCAAGCAAGCAAACAAATCTCATAGTAGATAAGCAAGCAAAAAAAATTCAGAGCAAATAGATGATAAGCAACAATAGATAAGCATAATGTGAAGCAAGCAAACAAATCTCATAGTACATCCACACATGACAGAAGATAGGCAACAACCAAGCAAGCAAACAAAAAAAAACACCCAGCAGAATAGATATGAAGCACAAAACCAAATTATTTTTTATATATCAACTATCCAGACCACACAGAAAAATCAAACTATAAAGATAAATCTCAGTCAAATAGATAAATAGATAAATCAAACTATAAAGATATATGTAGATCTCAGTCAAATAGATAAATCAAACTATAAAGATAAAACCACATTATCGAGGAGATATTCATCTTAAATCTCAGTCAAATAGATAAATCAAACTATAAAGATATATGTAGATCACACAGAAAAGTACTTATAAGTAATAAGTACTTAGGTAAAAGATACCCCCTTCGTCTCGAAATTCATGTCGTTTTAGCTCTTTAGTTTTGTATCAAAATAGATGTCGTTTTAGGTTTTCTAGGTAGTGGATAGTAATGATTTGTATTGATTTGTGTGTTGTTGACTTATTTGAAGGTTTTGATTGGTTAAAAAATGTAGTGGGTAATAAAATTAATGAAAAAGTTAGTGGAATGATGATGTTGATTGATGGATGAATGTTTTTATTAAAATTTGTGCATAAGGCTAAAACGACATGAATTTCGAGACGGAGGGAGTAATAAAAAAAAGTAAAATACCTCCAAGTAATCTCTTATGGGGGACTGTTGCTCCTTTGTTAGTTTGGTCTATGTTGATGCAAGCATCGGCACTTTGTCCCTGATAACACACCCAATGTCTCGGACAAAGGTGTCATGCAGTTGCTTGAGGCCAGGCCCCTTGTGGAAGCAGGGCCACTCCATCTTCAGCTTCTTCCCTGCTGCCGCCTTGAGGAGTGCTGTTTTGTGATTCTTGATGGTACGATATTTACCTAAAATTCATAAGAACATATCAGATAAAAGTTGAGATAAATAATAAGACAGTTGAGATAAATAACATTAGACAAAAATAAGAAAGTTGAGATTGGCAAACAAATAATAAGACAATTTGATGAAGCTGATAAGAGGGTATTAGGTATTAAGAATAGGTAGATCAACATGGAACCTAACTTAAAGCTTTTGCAATCAACCAAAAATGAATTCAAAAAAAGAATATGTTGAAGTTGAATCATACATACATAAGATCATCTCAAACATCATGAATTTTGACACACTTCTAGCCAGGCAACCATAGAGTATATAGGAACAACATTGAATTTACATGTACAGAAGTGTGGCATGTACCAAGTAGAGTCCAGACATCAAAAAATGGTATGGAATGAGAGAAAATTCCGAGACTATAAAAACATGGCAGTGATACAAATATTTCAAGTCTATGACTATAAAAACATGTTACAGATATTTCAAGTCTAATCAACACAGAACCAACACAACAACATTAATCACAGAGCTTCAACTGGAAACCCTAACTCTTTCAATAGAAACCCTAAATCTAATACCATTGAAACCCTAAATCCTAAATCATTATACAATTGAAACCCTAAATCCTTATACAATGTTACAAAATCTGACAGAGGGAGAGAGAGGTGCTAACCACGACAACGAATGGAGCGAGGGGCCTCGCCTGATGACGTAGCTACTGGGTTGGCGCCGAAAATGGTCGTGGATGGCGCATGGTTTCCATTGGGAAGAGATAGGAGAGGAGGTGGCACCGGGGTTGTTGCAGAGGGAGTGGGAGAGGAAGTAGGAGTCCCTAAGGCAGGATGAGTCGGGGCCGGGTTTGGAGAGGGAGTGGGAGTGGGAGTTTGCAGAGGGAGTGGGAGAGTCGGGGCCGGAGGTGCTGAAGCCGCTGAGTTTGAGGGCGAGGGCTCCGGTAATTGCAGAGGTGGAGGAATCGGGGCCGGAGTGGACGAGGATTGCTTCTTTTTCCCCTTCAAATGGCGGCATTTAGGAGGCATGGGGAGAGATTAGGTCAATGTCGGAGGAGAGGTTGGAGGAGGCACGAGAGGGAGGGACGGAGCACGAAGGAGAGAGAGGAGGCGGAGGAGAGGCGGAGGAGGGACGAGAAGGAGAGACAGAGCACGAAGGAGAGGGAGGAGGCGGAGGAGAGGCGGAGGAGGGACGAGAGAAGAGGCGGAGAGAGAGAGAGAGAGAGCGATGAATGAAACTGATTTGGGGCTAAGGGTTGGGGGAGGAGTCCGAGTTACTAAAATCCTACATGTTCAGGCGACGGAGATTTAAAAAAAAATTGTCGCTTGAAAATTTGGCGGAAATTCAAATTTTGGTGAAAATATAAGGGGGAAATGAAATTTTATTCCAGAAATTCACTTTTGCATTGGGAAGACGTACTAATAAGAAGTTCGTCTGCTGAATCATCTCAAGCGACGAGAAATAAACTAGTCCGTCGCCTGAAAATTTGGCGGAAATTCAAATTTTGGTGAAAATAAAGGTGGGAAATGAAATTTTATTCCAGCCAAAATGGGGCAGAAATTCACTTTTCCATTGGGGAGACGTACTAGTTATAAGTTCGTCTGCTGAATAATCTCAGGCGACGGGAATTTAATTTGTCCGTCGCTTGAAAAAATTCAGATTTTTTAAAAAAGAGCACTTTGCATGTGTTATTGCCCTGTTTACCATAACTTAATGACAAATTGCACCAAAAAAATAGTCTCAGAAGCCATGATACCAACCATGTCATACACATACGAAAATAACCACCATGTCTCACAAAAACAACGATTACAATATATGATTTATGGAATCCGAAGACATTATCAACCTTCCTCATCGTCATTTTCATCTTCGTCATCCTCTTGTTCATCTTCATCTTCATCTTCATCTTCATCTACATCTTCATCTTCATCTTCATCATCATCGTCTTCTTCTTCTTCTTCCTCCATTTCAAGATCAATGGCGAGGTTCAAATTTTCGAAATAGATCACTGGGCCAATCTCCTGATAAGCTTCTTCCACCTCATGGGTAAGATCATCTCCTCGAGTTGCTAGAGTTTGAGGATCATACACGTTTATATGGGACATCACATTAACTACTTTCCAAGCATTACCCGCCTTTGGATCATCCACGCAAAACACTTGCCTCGCCAAACGTGCAAGACAAAACGAGGAATCCTCATACCAACTGTTGTTCGTGTCCACGGAGAGCAAACCCATATCTACCTCGGTGCTTCCACTATTTTCAGGGTCGGTGTCAAACCACTTGCATTTAAACAACACAACTGGCATATAAGTAGCGTATATCAGCTCTACCACTTGTTCAAGTACCCCATAGTACTTAGCATCTGAAGTTTCCACCATCACCCATGAATTTTGTGTTCTCAAATCTTTGTCTTTGTCCCATGCCACAAACTTCACCCCATTGACAGAGTAGGCCCAATACAGTTTGCATTGTAGTAGCCCCTTTGCCAAGTTCAGAACCTCCAGTTTCAGGTAGGTGTCTCCATCTCCGTGCAACATAGAAACCTATACAACATAACATGTTAGAGTTCTGTTTTGGGAAAACAAACATGCAATTTGTTCAATGAAACAGCACGGCTGTTCTTACCCATGGGTAGAAATAACTGAGAAAATCTCTTCTACGGTCCCATTATTCATACTCCGGGTAAGCCTCACTATACAGGTTCTCATGCGATGTCAAGTAGAACTCAACTTCCTTGCAGTTGGTTAAAACCTGACAGTGAGCCTCTGCAATCATAGGTTCTCCTAACCTTTCTCTCATGATTTCACCGTGAGGACGCACGAGGCTTGAAACGACAGAAATATCATAGCTCAGCTCCTCCATAGCATTCGTACCTTCACGGCTCTCATCTCGACCCCCGAGATACAAGTTGTAGTATGTTGTTGCCTCGTTTAAAACGTAACGCTCTGAAATACTTCCCTCCGGGTAACAGTAGTTCTTCACTTGAGCCTTATATTTGCCAAGTTGCCTATAAAACAAAGGAAGAAGTTTTGGAGGGGGTATAATGGACGTGAAATTGTGAGAAGAATTTAATCTATAAGTAGCATACCTTTCTATTGGGTACATCCAGGTGTAATGCACTAGTCCAGTTTCTAACATGTGTTGCAGTAGGTGAACTAGAAGGTGCACCATAATTGTGAAAAAGTGCGGGGGATAAATCATCTCCAGTCTGCAAAGAATCTGAACTATCTCATCCTCCATCTCGCGAACATCCTCCTTCCTCACCTCCCTGGCACACAATTTCTGAAACCATTTCGCTAGCGCAACCAAAGTCTTGGCAACACCCAACAGCAGGTATGCACGGACAACAATGGGAAGAAGACGCTGAAACATAACATGAATGTCATGGGTCTTTAGGCCGTGGAACTTTCTCTCTGCAATTTTGACCTTGTTGTGCCAAGATCCAGCGTACCCATGGGGGTATTTCACTGCACCGAACCATTCGAATATATCTGGTATGTCCTCCCGTTTCACTAGGAATGGCGCATGAGGGAGGGTTCCATCTCTCTTCTGTGCCTGGCTTCTCTGCACCCCTCTCTGCTGCAATGCGGCTCGAGCTTTGGGACCATCCTTTGTCTTCCCTTCTATGTTAAGAGTAGTGCCGATGATGTTGTAGAAGACGTTCTTCTCGATGTGCATAACATCGAGTGCATGTCTGACTCTAATGTGACGCCAATACGGCAATCTCCATAACTCGGACTTGTTGGTCCAACACATTCTGTTAGTCACACTGTATGGGGCCTTGAAAGCAGGGTGCGAGCTGAGGATGGGGAAGTTGATCCTGTTGAAACAGATGGAAACATAATGAGAAAGACATCGGACAAGCGTATGAAAAGGGAAAAGAGAGTGAAAAGAGAGGTAGTTCTCGTACCTATCGATCTGTGCAAGAATTTTCTCCGCGTTCCAAGCATAAGGGCGTGTTTTGTGTTCTTCACTTCCATTGAATGCCATACCATCGGTTTGCCATGGGTGGTTTGGTGGAAGCCATCTACGGTGCCCATCATAAACCATTCTCCCCTGTTCATGTGTTGCAGAAGTACCATCCAAGCAAATAGGGCAGGCTTTATACCCCTTCGTCGCAGCTCCAGCCAACATCCCCAAGCCAGGAAAGTCGCTTATAGTCCACAACACTGCTGCTTTCATCGTGAAAGTCGACCTTGAGTATCGATCAACAGTATATACTCCAGTCCCCCATAAGTGGCGAAGTTCATCGATCAACGGCTGCATGAACACACTAAGACACTTTCCTGGAGACTTTGGTCCCGGAATCAACAACGCTAACATGTTGAATTCCTTCTTCATGCACAATGACAGAGGCAAGTTGTATGGCATGACTATGACAGGCCATGTGCTATGGAGGGTTGACTGATTCCATAATGGATTGAATCCATCGGTTGCAAGTGCAAGTCTCACATTCCTCACGTCTTCAGAGAAATGCGGGTAGGTTTTGTTGAATTCTTTCCATGCCTCACCATCTGATGGGTGTTTCAACCATTCTGCATCTCTCACCCACTCACCATGCCATCGCATAGCCTTTGCAATGTTCGGCTCTATGAACAATCTCTTCAGTCTAGGGGTTAAGGGAAAGTACCGGAGAACCTTCCTGGGAACCTTGCCTCTCGTACCCTCCCTAGTACACCACCTAGGTGTGTTGCACTTGGGGCACGCTTCGAGATTTGCGTATTGTTTGCGAAATAGCACACAGTTATACTCACAAGCGTCGATCAGCTCGTACCCAAATGCAAGGTCCCTAATCACACTCTTCATCTTCGCTCCATCTGTAGGATGTTTATGTCCTTTCGGCAACATGCGACCAATGTGTGCGCACATGGCGTCCATGCTCCTATCTGTCCACCCAAACTCTGACTTCATCTACATTGCATCCAGACAGGCATCTAGAACAGTCATATCGTTGTTCTCACACAATGGCATGTTTGCTGCCTCTACAAGCCTATTATATTTCTCGTAATCATCGTCAACAACATATTGGAACGGAGGATCGTCGGGAACAGAGTGCGCCTCATATCTGGCATGAAACGGAAAAGCATCGTGCAGAATGTTCATAGCAGGACCATCAACGGAGGAAGATGCCCCTTCCTCCAGGATCTGCGTTCGTCGTTGCTCAATTGTCCTATCAACTAGGGCTTCGCCATGCTTGTCCCAAACAGTATAACTAGGCCACATCCCCATGTGGGCCAAATGACTGTGTATTTCATCTATTGGGTGCCATTCATTGTTGCGGCATCTCCAACACGGACATAGGAAATGAGTCATTCCATTCGCATTATCTCTCCGATTCTGCATAAAGAGAAATATTCCATTTTGATACTCCCCGTGAGCGTGATGGAGTAACATCCAACTTTTATCGCCCATTATCGTCCTATCATTATCAATCCATTCATATGAATTCATCACATTCTCAAATAAAATTGCACATAAACAATCCATTCTCATAATCTATGTCATTCTACACCACATTATCAAATAAAATTGCACATAAACAATCCATTCACATACACAATCCATTCATATCTCAAACTCAATTTAAAATAAATTTTCAATCATAACATTCTAAATTCCATTTTCATCATAAACTCAAATACAAATTCCATTCTCATCATCTATCTCATTGTACATCCCTTTCTCAAAAATAAATTGCACATAAACAATCCTTTCACATACACAATCAATTCATAACACAAACTCAATTTAACCTCCATTTAACCTCAGTTTCAACTCCATATATACATACATAACTCTTTCCCCTCATAAACTCCATTCAAACAACTTTTTTACCATCCAAACTCCATTAAAAAAGACAAGCTCATCATCAATCCACACAAACAATGTATATGCATATATTCAACAAAAAAAAAAAAAAATTAAAATTTGTACATACCTTCAATGGATGTGTGAAAATTGTGAAATGAGGGAAGAGTTTTCGAGCCTCTAGAGTTATTTTGGGAGAAAGGATGAAGATGAGAATGACTTATTGCACAGTACAACCGATTTTAATTGTTTGTTACGGAAAACGCATTCAGGCGACGGACATATATATATCTCCGTCTCCTGAGTGAATAGTAATAAATACGGGGTCAACTACCCCACTTTTCAAGCGACGAAAATAATTAAATGTTCACCTCCTGAATGAACAATATTTAATATCCGTCACCAACCGGACTTTATTACTTTACTTTTGAAAAAGTCCAACGTTTAGGCGACGGACTATTAGAATTTCCGTCGCTACAAAGGCCCATTCTGACAGCCGTCATTTGGATACCTGTTCGGGCGACCGAACTTGACCAACGTCCGTCTCCTGGATTTGATCCGTCGCCTTAGTCCAGTTCAGCCGACGAACATTGAGTTTTTCTGGTCGGCAGAACATGTGTTGGAGGCGATTTGGGCCTCCCAACGTGCAGGCGACGGGCCATAGTAAGTTCGTCGCCCAAACCCGATTCAGGCGACGAACGTTTCGAAGTCCGTCGAGCGAGACGCAATCTGGCGTAGTGAATTAAACTTTAAATATTATTTAATGAAATATATCTATCAAATATTATTAAACTACCTCATTCTTATTTTGGAAAAAAAATTATATTTTAAATATTTATTTATTTAATTTACACAATTATTTTTAAAAATTATAAAATAATAATAATAAATAAAAATATAATAATATTTTTACTATTATCTTTTAACCAAACATGTCATTTACCATTCAATACTTTTTAAAAAGGTTAAAATGCTATATTAAAAATCAATTTATATATATATATATATATATATATATATATATATATATATATATATATTAATTTCATATTTTTATTATCAAGTATGAAATTAAAACAAATAATATTTTATATATTATACAGTTTTTACTTTCAGTGCTTCTTTGGATTGGTTTGAAAAACTCAGGAAGTTGAATATTTCAGGAAGTTGGATAGAATATCTGTTTTGGTTAAAAAATTTCATCTCCAAAAATCCATGAATTGAAATTCCCATGAATTTAACTTCCTGTGAAATATAGGAATTGGAATTACCAAGGGGTACATGATAAGACAACTTCCACACTTTTCTTACTAATAAAAATCTCTTATTTATCTCAATATATATATCAAATCCATCATTATTTTATTTTTCAACCAAACATGTTTTTTAAGGAGCTAAAAACTCTATAAAATGTTATTTTTTAATTAATTTTTTTTATATAATTTGATACTTAGTACTGTATTAACTTATATATATAAAATAATTAATAAAATAATATTTTATAGAGTTTTTCGCTCCTTAAAAAACGTGCAGAAAAGTAAAAGGCCGTGTATTGTGAAACGGAGGGGTATATAGAAAAGAGTTTATAAATAATAAAGTGACATGAAGATTGAATAGGCTAATTTGTAAGGCAAACTCATCACTAATTAAGATGCCCGTGAGAATGTTGTCGGAAAAGTACTCTGGCTCCGCCATCTGCAACAGCAGCAGCTCTTTCGCCACTGATTTTATCTCACCACCTCCGACTAATTGCATCTCCTTCCTTACATCGTCGAGCAAGCCTTGCAAGAACCGGTCCCGGCCCACCCAAATCGCTCTCATTTGCTTCTTCGATCAACCTGCCGTACAGCTAGCCCGAACCGCCTTAGAACCGGGAAAAAAATTCGTAGACGGTCATAAACTTGGAGGGAAGAAACAGCTCGGAGCGGACCCCAGTGGCGGCCCATCGATCGCTTCCCGACCACCACCCTCATCAACACGTTCTGGGTGAGCCCAAAGACGGCCTCGTACGTTCATGTCCACCCGCTCACCCGTTCATGTCCACCCGAGGCGGTGGGAGGAGAGGGCGCCGACGGTCACAATCCCTGGATAAAACCCGAATGGAAGCTCTTGTTTGCTCTGATACCAATCTGTTGGCAATTCACTTAGCTAAAAACCAAGATACAGATGACAGTTTAGAGGTGAAGAAAACATAAGAGCAGAGGGAACACAATTTTCTGAATTGCCTCACCACATAATTAGAATATAGTACTCCCTCCGATCGGAAATATTTGATGTTTTACTTTTGTGCACATAGTTTTAGGAGCTAAAAACTATATAAAATCTTTTTTTTTCATAGTTTAATATTTATTAGTAATAAGTATTAAATTGTGAAAAAAAATAATTAAAAGATTATTATTTTATATAATTTTTAGCTCCTTAAAATACGTGCAGAAAGTCAAAACATCAAATATTTCCGATCGGAGGGAGTATTGAAAAACCACCCTTACATACTTGGATAAATAAAAGAAACTGCTTGACTAAGAAAACTAACACTACTCCCACTAACATTAAGCCTAGGTAGTACTTTCTGCTGAACACATGACATAACTAACTTAACTAATTAACACGACAACAAATACAATTGACTTCTCAAGCTTGAATCATATCACACTTTAGCAAAACTCTTTTTTTTTTCTTTTTTCTTTTTATAAATATATGGACCTTGAAAAACAAGCACAAATTATAATTAATAAATTCAAAGCTGAGAGACCAAATCGACCATACAAGGACGAGGCTTACAAATTGCATTAAGGTGTTTGCTTTTCGTTATGGTGATTCCATCAGAATCTGTCGATATTTCCTCCATGTCCACCACCCCACCTTCCGCGCTCTCGAACTCAAAGCACTGAATCAGAGTGGCCAGCGCCAGCATCATCGTCCGCATCGCGAGGTTCAAGCCGGGGCACACCCTCCTCCCCACGCCGAACGGGACGAACCTGTAGCCAAGCCCGGACTCCCCGACCTCGAACCTCTCGGGCTTGTAAGCAAGTGGGTCCTCCCACACGTTCGGGTCACGGTGGATGGCCCACGCGTTGACTAGAAGGGCGGTGCCCTTGGGGATGTGGAAGCCTCCTATGGTGGTGTCCGCCGAGGAGCAGTGGGGGACGAGGAGTGGGGCCACCGGGAAGAGGCGGAGCGTCTCGTTGACCACGCAGCGGAGGAAGGGGAGGCTTGGGAGGTCGGAGTCGTCGACGAGGCGGCCTGTGCCGATGCGGGAGTCGATCTTGGCTCGGGCCTTGTGGAAGGTGGCCGGGTGGTTGAGAAGGAGGGACATTGCCCATTCCATGGTGCGCGCCGAGGTATCGGTACCTGCCGCCCGCATCACCTGCATATAAGATATAGGCTAGTTTTATTAATTAATGCATCCGCATCTTTTTAATTGACTTCGTAGTTTTAGAACGATAAAAGCTATATTAAATATTTATATTTTAATAATTTTTTAAATAATACTCCCTCCATCTCAAAATTTAGGTTGTTTTAGGATTTTGCACAAGTTTTAATCAAACACTCACCCCTCAATCAACATCATCATTCCACTATTTTTTTCATAAATTTTATTATTTTTAAATACCCACTACAGTTTTTTAACCAATTAAAATCTTTTAAAAAATAAATAATACACAAATCGATACAAATCATTAGACCACTTGCAACGCAGAGCCGCCCGGATCAAAACAAGGCGCCAGCTCAGCAAAAGTTGAAAGAGGGAGGAGAGAGACAATAGGGTTAGACCATGAACACAATTAGAGAAAAGAGAAGTTTTTGGCCTATGAGTTGCTAAACTCATAGTTTCGCCTGTAATTCGAATACATGGTTGAATGAATTGTGAGGATTTGATTTCAATTAGTTATTTATGAGTATATTTATCATCTAGTTCTTATTGATTGTATTTGTGTTCCTTTCTATGATTGATCACCATGTTAGGAATTGCATCTATGCTATGAATCCGTTGTTGTTTTCTAGATAGCAAACAAAGCCACTGATTTAGTCATATTTCTATGTCTTTGTAGTTGATGATTTCGATTGATCTATGTCGTTAGATGTTGTTAGTGACGAAAAGGGTTGTTCCGATTTGTCCTAATTGCGTTGAATCGATATGCCAATTGGTCTTATAACTTGAGTGTTTAATGTTATTCTTTACTGATATTGAATAAGAGGATTGTATTCTTGCGGATCTATCAACTTTAGTCAAGTCGACATATGCTTAGAAATATCTATTGAATCAATCCCAGCTAGGATCATGAACCACAACCATTGTCGAGAATTACAGGTGAAATATTTTCTCTACTTTATTATCAATATTTTGCAATCATCGGTATCTTTACTTTACTTTAATTTGTTATCCATTTGCTATAAATCATTGCTTTTGTCATAAGAATCATTGTTAGAAAGATTGCATAGCAACCTTTCTCTTTGTGGGTTCGACTCCCCACTTCATCGCTATACTAGTTTGTTGGTTTGTCAATCTATTGATTCACTAATCTATTGGTTTGAGATTTAAGTTAGGATGATGGGATATGCTCCAACGCGCCCTATTTTATTTTTTTAAATAGTAGGTAAAAAAATGAGAATTTTATTATTATTATTATAATATTAAGGTTTTTTGAAAATAAAACTTATGTAATAAAAAAAATTAACCTACCTAATTTATTCAAATTTTAATTTCTGATTCCGTAGTTCCACCCTCACCGATCAACTACCTTTCAAACATTGTGATATAGAAACAAAAAATGTACTATGTACCTTGTACATTTTCTTACCAAAGTTGAAAAACTAACATGTCCATTTCCTTGAATTGAGTCGCCGAAAGTTTACAACTATACTTTAAATATTGTTTAATTAATTATATCTATCAAATATTATAATCTATAATTTTTATTAAAAGATCTAATTTTTTTTATGAAACAAAAATGTCAATTCAAAATTTTATTATTTAATTTACATAATTATTTTTAAAATTTTATACAATAATAAATAAAAATATAATAATATATCTATCATTGTCTCTAATAACCAAATAGGCCGTTTACTATACCCATATACATATGTTTTATTAGAAGAATAAAATCTATATATTTTTTTTTAATTTCACATTTTATTATTATTAAATATGAAATTAAATATATATATATATATATATATACACACACACATATATATGTAGTTTTTAAATCATCTAAAAGTGACATTTGCTTAAAGGTGGGAGCTAGTAATAATTTTTATCTTCACAAAAAAAAAAGTAACAATTTTTATGGCAAACTCACCACTAAGATGCCCTTGAGAATGTCGTCGGAGAAGTACTCCGGCTCCGCCTTCTGTGAGAAGAGTAAGATAGCAAGCAATGATCACTGTAAATCAAAGAAACAAAGACACCAGCAAACCATAGAAATTCATGACAGAAAAATGGAGAAAAGAGCAATCATTGCTCATTGATTTCAGGTGGCGGCAGAGATCCCTTCATAGGGCTGCAATCCCTAAAATTATCCTCTTTTCACAACAAAGAGGAGCTTATATACTACCCTACATGTCACGTGAGAGGGAGAAACCCTTACCTCACTAAAAGCTTTATTACATAAAGAGCCTGAAAGCATAGAAAATGACTAAAAATGCACCATAAAACTGTGATATTCTCTACATCCCCTCCTTAAGTTGGACTTGGGGTGAAGCCAACAAGTCCCAACTTGGAAGAGAGGAAGAGATGTTGTTTCTCACTCAATGGTTTGGTCAAAACATCAGCTAGTTGCACCCCTGTTCTGATGTATTGAGGAGAAATCATGCCATCAATGAGCTTCTCTCGAATAAAGTGACAGTCAATCTTAAGGTGCTTTGTTCTCTCATGAAAAACTGGATTTTCAGAGATATGAATACACTACAAAAAATAAATAATTTAGCTTCGGCAAAAGGCCGTGGCAAAAGGCACTTTAGGCGTGGCAAAAGGCCCTTAGCTTCGGCATAGCTACGGCAAATAGGGGGTGGCGAACCTTGGGGTCGCAAAATTTGGTAGCTTCGGCATATAGCCGTAGCAAAAATATTTGCGACGGCTATGCTACGACAAGCAACCTCTGATCAAAGACACGACACATTTGCTACGGCAAGCTGCCGTAGCTAAAATGTGGGTGGAAAATAAAAAAAAAACCTACTTTTTAGCCCGGATTTTTTAGACCCGGGCTAAAAAGTCCAATATTTTTATATAAAAAAAATAATACACATAATTTACATATATAATAAAATTTCATTAATTATTCAAAATTTACATATACAATAAAATGTCAAAAACTATATAATTTATTTACAATAAAATACATTACTGGGACTACCATTCAAAAACTAAAAAAATTCAAGTAAGAGTGGAGATCGACTTCACAAGATAACTGACCCCTTCCTCTTGTCGGTCAACCTCTCGGATATATGGATACCAAAATGACTTTTCACCCTGCTTCTTCTCATACATGATGAGATACAATGCCAAGCAAGCCAATTCAGAATACTTGTTTGCAGACAACAATTCAGCTGTGCATAAAATCAAGTAGCTGGTCCATGTTACACTACTGAATCTAACTGTATGGAATAGCAAATCCATAAGAAAAATACACAAAAATGAGTTATATATATCAACACAAGCTTACAAATATAAGCATGTAATTAGAAATAAAGTCTGACTCTACAAACATAAACCTCAATATGATATTGCCACAAGAAATGACTTATATATCCTTGTGTGAGCTTGCTGGATAGCCAACTGAAAAAAAGTTATGACTCCTAAAATATGCAGTACCTTCTAGCAAGTAGCAAAATTGAAAAAATAAAATAAAAAACCTCACAATCATCTCAAACACCTTGTTCAAGAAGCATGTGATTATTAATGTTGGCAAACCTGTAACATAGACCATGGGATTATGATCATGGTTGAACCTGGGTGTGAATTGTAATGGCTGATCACAAGGATCAGTGACGTGGCAGCAACAACTGATTGATTGCCATATTAGAACCGTGGTTGATCTGCTAACATAGAGCCCCCACTACCAGAACCCTTTGCTTGTTGTTCTGTAGAAAATTGACCACCTGCCATGATATTCAGTTGTCACTAGAACTCCCAACGAAGGAAGATAATTAACAATTTCATGAAGAAATCTATTCTTTTTATTGAAGATTTATTGGAGCATATCAAACACCGCCTTTTTACTATTCAGAAAATTAAATTTACTGATGGATGTTAAGTCAAGCATTCCCTTTCATAAAAGAAATACAGAGTATTCAACTAGAATTATCCCAAAATTTTTAGACATGCCTCATTTCCTCTCAAAGTCAATCAATTGTTATCCTCTACTTCTTATTTTTCCCATGTCTAGCCTCATGACATCCTTGATACTCTTCCTAATGAAACACGCTAAGGAACCAGAACTTAAGCACAACATTATTCTAACAAAGCAGCAAAAAGACAGAAAGAACTTATCAAGCTTTTACAGATAAAACATGAGGAAAAAAAAATCGCTCATAATTAGAACGCAATAGTTTGACCATATATTGTAATAATGGACTAACTTTACTCAAATAAATAAAATAAAAACAGTTCATAATTCATTAACAAATAAAATCGAAAAATCAAAAAGCTGATCAGCAGGACCAAAGTATTTTCTTTTTTCACTTCCATATATGGAAGTCAACAGACCGAGTTCAAAATTCTGATATTCACACTAGTTTTGTGTATCCATCCTTAATCCATAAGTAGATGAAAGATGCAAGTTTAGCTTAAACCTGAAGGAAGTTGACACGTGTTACTTCGCGGTAAGCCTTTCATCCATAGCTTGTTGTATAACCTCCAAGATTGTCAAAGAAGAGATCATCAATCTTGAAAGAAACAGAAATGCATTTATTAAGCAACCAGGCAACGAGTGATCCTCAAGCATGGAATGTTCTTTAAGATAACATATTGATGAAATAAACAGAAATGCATTTATTAAGCAACTAGGCAACGAGTGATTATTGGAGACATTTAAAATCGATCCACTAAAGTTTAAGATTCATCTTAAACTTTATTCTTTGAATAGCTAATAGGATTCATTTTCTAAAAGAATGATCTCACTGAAGCTAGAAAGAGCATCCAACTACTTGACAAGACCTAAACAGATCCAAATGTAAAGAATCGGATTATATACTCATGGACATAAAATGATTTTTCGAAGGGATAAATCTAGATAGGGATATGAACATGAAGGAAGAGAAAAAAGCGTACCAACCTCAGCAGAAGAGGGAGAATGGCTAGCTGAAGCTCGGATTTGAGGGAACGAACCGAGAGCGGTGAAGGAGAAACAAGGAGAAGGAAATGGAGCTATGAATCTAAGCTTTCGGACCTGATTTCATCAAAGATACAGTGGATGTATGCTTAGAAATCGTGAGAGTTTAACAGCCAGGGAGGGAAAGAGAGATTTACCATGACAATTGGTGGTCCAGCAATACGTGGCCATGCTATGCATTGCTTGTCAATCTCTTCCCACCATCCCTTGTTCTGAAAGGAGTGTGAGTGTGAAAGATGTCAAGAATCAAAAGGACCTCAATCCGGTTATAATAAAAAATAAAACAAAACAAAAAAAGAAAAACAAAACAAAAACAAAAGGCCAAATAAAATGAATACCCTCTCCTCTTATCAGAGAATTTAGAAGCAATGCAGCGACAAACAGTAGTCTATCATCTGCACTTAATATTACTTGATTGCATAATTAAACAAGGCTTACCTTTGCAAATTCCTCATCGGGACATCAGGTACTTGCAACTTCTTTTGTACTCTTGACCTTAATGTCAGACAAGGTTTCTCCTTCATGCTTATTTCCTTCACCCTTTCAATTCTTTCTTTTAGTTCCTATGAAGCTAAAAATAAAATACGCTAAGAAAAACAATAACAGCGAAGCAACATATACATTAAACACTTTCTGACAGGCCATCACCAACACCAATGGTAAATATCATTTGCTAGATTTCATCTAGTAAATTGCATCTACCCTAACTCGAAAACCAGATATGAGATCTGCTAGATTTCACCTACCCTAACATAATTCAGCGAGTCATTGAGCATCGATTCCAAGTCAAATTTCAAGATACAAGGAAATTTGCTAGATTTCATCTAGTAAATTTCATCTACCCTAACTCGAAAACCAAATCTGAAATCTGCTAGATTTCACCTACCTAACTCGCAGATTGCTCGAACAATGTACTGCGAATGAAATATAGGGAAATTTCAAGATAAAATCCTCATGATTCATAACGAAACAGAAGAGAATGTCAGATTACCTCGTTGAGGTCGCTGAAATACAGTGAGGGGCGAGATGGAAGCGATAACTGAGCAGAAATCGGGAAAGCGGGCGACAACTGAATGTCAAATTACCTTGCCGTGCTTCCCTTTCCTCCAATTTCTCAAAGCTGGTGCTCGGCTTTCATGAGCCCTGAATTCGTCCTCTCTGTTGATTGCCCCAAACTGAAAACTCCCAAAATTACTAAATTAAATAACAAATTCAGAGTTGAAAATTTCCAAACAAAAAACCCTAGAGTAGAAGAGGTACCGTAAATTGAGTGCTAATCGGCGCCATGGAGGCATGAGGACGAGCTGATCCGGTGAACAGGGGAAGGTTGATGGCGATTTGGATTCATCTGATATGTGAGAGAGAGGGAGAGAGAGAGAGAGAGAGAGAGAGGTCGAAGGTTGATGGAGATTTGGACGAGCTGCTCGAAGAGGCGAAGAGGACAGCGGATGCGAAGAGGCACTGAAGGAGCGGATCTCGCTCGTCGACGGCGGGGAAGGCAGAAACCATAGCGGATAGGGAGGTGGCGGAAGGTTGACGATGGGAGGAGGAGAAGGGGAGATGAAGGCGGAAGGTTGGAGGTTTTTAGATCCGAAAGTACAGAGGAGGAGTAGGAGATGGACGAATAGCGGAGGGAGGGTTAGGGTTTTCAGATCTGAAAGATCGGAGTGAGGAGATGGGTATATGGATTTTTTTTTAAAAAAAAAAATTACACGTTTTAGCTACGGCGTGTCAGCTCACCGTGACAAATAAGGCCTCATTAGCGACGGTAACCCTTGCCGAAGCTACGATCGGTCGCAAAATATACCCATTGCTACGTCAAGCCTTTTGCCGAAGCTACATCTGTGGCAAAAGGTACCAATTGCCACGCCAAGACCCTTGCCGAAGCTAGCTAGGGTGGCTAATTTATTTATTTTTTGTAGTGATAGCAGCCTTATTGTCACAAAATAAAGGGATAGGTAATAAGCCAAGGCTTGCATCATACCCTCCAACCAAATAATCTCACTTGTAGTCATTGACATACTTCTATATTCTGCCTCAGCAGATGATTTGGAAACTGTTGTTTGTTTCTTGGTCTTCCAAGAAATTAAAGAG
Source organism: Persicaria tinctoria (assembly GCA_037127255.1). Lineage (NCBI taxonomy): Eukaryota > Viridiplantae > Streptophyta > Magnoliopsida > Caryophyllales > Polygonaceae > Persicaria > Persicaria tinctoria. The sequence continues at coordinate 4,504,162 of JBANSL010000014.1, forward strand.
CTTCCCATAAACACACAGTACCCTGTAAGAGATCTTGCACTAAACTGGCATGTGCCCCAATCAGCATCACAATAAGCAGTCAATGTGAAAGTAGATGTTGCTGGATAAAACAAACCCACTGCAGGAGTGCCTTTAAGATACTTCACAACATGGATAGCAGCTTCATAATGAGGTGCTCTTGGCTCACTCATAAATTGACTTAGATGCTGGACTGCATAAGATATATCAGGCCTTGTGAGATTAGGCCTTGTGAGATTAAGAAACAACAACCTTCCAATGAGCCTTCTGTAGGACTCAGGATCAATCATGATCATGCCAGAATCAGTAGACAACCTCAGTCCCTTTGGCAAAGGGAAAATTGCAGGCTTACAGTTCTGTAACTCACAATCAATAAGGAGATCCAGGATATATTTCCTTTGATTCAAATAGGTACCTTCTGCAGCTCTTGATATTTCCAAGCCCAAGAAGTATCTGGACAAACCCAGATCCTTGATTGTAAAAGCCCTGTGTAGTGCCTCTTTGGTCATAGAAATGATCTCCTCATCATCTCCTGTTAATAATAAGTCATCAACATAAACAAGTGCCACAACCACACCTGTTGGCACATGTTTAACAAACATAGAGTAATCTTCAACAGATCTCTTATATCCCAAGCCAGTTAACAGTTTAGACAATTCAACATTCCATTGTCTGGATGCTTGTTTGAGGCCATAAATAGATTTCTTTAGCCTGCAAACAAGATTCTGTCTAGGCAAATCATAACCAGGAGGTGGTTTCATATCAACTTCTTCTTCTTAATATCCATGCAAAAAGGCATTGTTTACATCCAATTGATGTAAGGGCCAATGTTTTGCAGTGGCAATAGCCAACAGTAGTCTCACAGAGGTGAACTTGGCAACAGGAGAAAATGTATGTTTATAATCTTTGCCCTTTATTTGATTATAACCTTTGGCCACTACTCTTGCCTTAAATCTCTCAACTTCCCCATCCGGCCTGTACTTAACTTTGTACACCCATTTACTGCCAATAGCCTTTTTGCCTTCAGGGAGCTCAGTAAGAGACCATGTCTCACTATCCTCCAAAGCCTGCAATTCAAGCTTCATAACTGTAACCCATTCAGGATTATTAACAGCCTGACCATAGTGAGATGGCTCATAGATAGCAGCCATGCTGCAGAAGGAAGTTAAATGCTCAGGAGTGTGATCATGAACATGATTGAGGCAATCTGCAAGGAAGGATTGGGAGAAAGAATTCCTGGTATTGTCCCTAGGACCAACAAAGTCATTGAATCTCTTGGGCCTGATAATTTCTCTATTTGATCTCCTCAAATGAGGGAATACAGTTAAGTCATCTAGAGCAGGTGACTGTGATGAAGAATCCTGAGGTTGTAATTGGTTGACAGAAGGAGGTGAGGAGGACTGTGATGTAGAGTTTGGGGCAATAGAATTTATGTGGGGATCCACATCCACAGGGGTGGATGTGGAAGAAGTAATGTGAGGGGAATGGGGAGGTGTATGAGAATGTGTTTGAGTAGCTGTAGGGGAAGGAAAAGTATAATAAAGATCATCAGCTGGATTAACAAGTGGTAGAGCATTTTGGTTTGGTGGATCAGGCTTTTCTGGAACTGAAGACTGCTCCTTGAAGGGAAAAACACCCTCATTAAAAACAACATCCCTGCATATCCTCATGGTCCTTGACTCAAGATCCCAGACCTTATAAGCCTTTTGTCCATGAGGATAGCCAAGGAACACACATTTCCTGGCTTTTGCTCCCATCTTGTCCTTTTCAGAAGGTGGAATAGGTGCAAAGCATAGGCACCCAAGAATCCTTAACTCCCCATATCTAGGCTCTTTGTTGAATAACCTTTCAAAAGGTGTCTTCTAGTTTAGAATCTCAGTTGGCATTTTATTAATCACATGAGTAGCAGCAAGTATACACTCCCCCCAAAATCTGATAGGCAAACAAGAGTGCAATCTCATAGATCTAGCAGTCTCAACTAGATGTCTATGTTTTCTCTCAACCCTCCCATTTTGCTGAGGTGAGTAAGCTGTTCTCTTTTGATGAATAATCCCTTCTGTAGCAAAAAAGGTTTGACACTGTATGGAAGTGAATTCTGTCCCATTATCAGTCCTGATAATCTTCACCTTTCTATCAAATTGAGTGCTAACATATGCAACAAAATCTGTGATGGCCTTGAAGACCTGCATTTTGTTCTTCAATAGAAAAGTCCAAGTAACCCTAGAATAATCATCAACTATAGTAATGAAGTAATGAAATCCATTATAAGTGGGATGCTTATAAGGACCCCGTAGATCCATATGGATCAAATCAAAAGCATTCTCAGCAATGCTATCACTTCTTGGAAAAGGTAATCTGTGATGCTTAGAAATAGAGCAAATATCACATTGAAAATCAGTAGGAATGCATTGATCAACCAATTTCAAATGTCTTAACTTAGACATAGAAGTATGCCCCAGTCTAGCATGTAAAACATCCAAGCTAACACTAGCTTTACTACAACTGCTTGTAGGAAACAAAGTACTCAAAAACTGAAATTGGTTGCATCCTTGAAACTGCTCAGACTTCAAGATCTTATATAGCCCATGCTTTCTGATTCCTCCAAGCAACACCTTCCTAGTTCCAGGGTCCTGAATCATGCAGGAAGTTCTAGTGAAAATTGCTATCAAGTCAAAATCATCAAGCAATTTTCCCACAGATAAAAGGCTATGCTGAAAATCGGGTACCAACAAAACATCATTAAGAATGACATGATCTGAAATCTTATATTTGCCACTTTCAGTGACAATTTTAATAGTACCATCAGGCAACCCTATATGCACTGGTTTGGAAAGCTTAGCCTTCATAGAAACACAAAGGTCTCTAGGCATCATATGATCACTAGCCCCTGTATCAACTATCCATTCAATATCTGAACCCAACTTACAGTTAGAGTTTGCAGAAGAACAAGAGACTATACCTGCAAAATTGACTGAAGACATATCACTGATGTTTTTTCCTTTCATCTTCCTTAAGATTTCTTGATATACTGCATTTACCATAGCACTGTCAACATGGCCATCAGTCTGTCCTTTGTCAAAACATTCTTCTTCTAGTGGATTACTTTGCATAGGAGATCCCATGGACCCAGCAGCATTTGCAGCTCCTTTGGAAGCCCCATTCCATTTCTCTCTGGATGCCTGTTGCTTCTCCTTTTCCTTAAGTTCCTTGAACCAGTCAGGAACTCCATGTAGTTTAAAACATTGCTCAACAGTATGGCCATTTAACCCACAGTGATTACACTTTCTGTTCAGCTTCTCTTCCTTTCTAATCTCTTTCCAATCCTTCCTGTAACCCTGCTCAGATCTAGAATTAAGGTTGGACTGGAAATTAGAGTTCACATTAGACTGCCAGTTTCCCCTTTTTCCTGCAGCAAAAGCACTACTATCAGCATTAGAAACCTGAGAGTTTCCTGAAGTTCCACCACCTTGATCTACCTGTTGTAAGATATAATATGCCCTGTTTAATCCAAGTAAAGGATCCATAGATAAGATCTGAGTTTTAGCTGCTTCATAACTATCATTAAGGCTTGCCAAAAGTTGCATAACACGATTTTTGTTCTCAATATCAGCAATCTTCTTAGTGATGTCACATGTGCACTGTTTCATTGCTCCACACGAGCACTGTGGGACTCCCTCCAGAATTTGGAGCTCGTCTCAGTATCTTTTCAGAGTATTAAAGAGATCAGCCAAGGACATAGAGCCCTGGGTGACATTGCTTAATTTCTTTCTGATTTTATAGACCAAAGGAGCATTAGTGTGACTATAACGCTCAACAACTTCATCCCAAAATTGTTTAGTAGATTCAGTGAAAACAAGAGCTTCAGCAATGTTCTTGTTCATAGAATTTAAGATCCAACATCTGACCATAAAGTCTGCACGGATCCATTTCTGAAAATCCGCAGCAGTGGCCTCAGGCCTAGCACAGGTGCCACTAGTGAACCCCAGTTTGTTCTTAGCTCCAAGAGCCATTTATCCCACGACTCCATGTAAGAAAATTACTCCCATCAAAGAGAACAGCAACCAATTGAGCACCTGGGTGATCAGAGTTTGACAAATACAAAGGATCATTTGGATTACCTGGAGCAGGATCAGTGGCATTCGGAATACTCATGTTCCCAGTTAGGTTGAACATAAACGTCGTTACGACGAGATTAAAGGAGATAAGATTAGGATCGAAAGTCTAAAGCTCTGATACCATGAGAAGAGTAAGATAGCAAGCAATGATCACTGTAAATCAAAGAAACAAAGACACCAGCAAACCATAGAAATTCATGACAGAAAAATGGAGAAAAGAGCAATCATTGCTCATTGATTTCAGGTGGCGGCAGAGATCCCTTCATAGGGCTGCAATCCCTACAATTATCCTCTTTTCACAACAAAGAGGAGCTTATATACTACCCTACATGTCACGTGAGAGGGAGAAACCCTTACCTCACTAAAAGCTTTATTACATAAAGAGCATGAAAGCATAGAAAATGACTAAAAATGTACCATAAAACTGTGATATTCTCTACATTCTGCAACAGCAGCAGCTCTTCCGCCACCGATTTCATCTCACTACCTCCGACGACTTGCATCTTCTTCCTTACATCGTCGAGAAAGCCTTGCAAAAACCTGTCCCGGCCCAGCCAAATCGCCCTCATTTGCTTCTCCAACCCGCCGTACAACCCGAACCGCCTCAGAACCGGGAAAAAATCGTAGACGGTCATAAACTTGGTGGGAAAAAACAGGTCGGAGCGGGCCCCAGTGGCGGCCCACCGCTTCCCGGCCACCATCCTCATCAGCACGTTCTGGGTGAGCCCAAAGAAGGGCTCGTTCAGGTCCACCCGCTCACCCGACGCGGCGAGCAGCTCGCGGGCGGCGTGACGGGCCTCCTCGCGGCGGATCCGAGCGCTGAGGGCGAGACGGTTTGAGGAGAGGCCGCCGACGGTCATGACACGGCGGAGGGTGCGCCACAGTTCGCCGTATCCGGCCCAGGCGACGGAGGTGTAGTTGTACCCGGCGATCTCGCCGGTGACGAACCTGGGGCGGTTGGCGAAGACGATGTCGTTTTGGGGGGCGAAGCATTGCTCCACGGCGTCGGGGGAGGAGACGACGAGGATGGGGCAGCGGCCGAGGCGGAGGAGGAAGACGGGGTCGTAGGTGCATGAGAGGGACTGGAGGCAGCGGTGGAGCGGCTCCTTGAGGAGGTGGAGGTGACCGAGTACCGGGAGAGTCGGTGGGGCCGGTGGGTGGCTCTTTGTTGTCTTGGAGGAGTGGAGGTTGCGAGTTCGAAGTAGTTTAGCGGAGAAGAAGACAATGGCTGCAAGGATAGCCAGGAAAGAGAGGATCCCGTAATCCATATTGGATTCGTTTTTTTGTTTAGTTTATTTGTTGTGTTGGGTAAGATGGATATGAATAACTAAACAAGTGTGATAGAAGTGATACTTATGTAGAGGTTAATGCATTTGGCAGTTGCCTTGTGTGTGGGTGTCAGTGTGTGGGGATGGATGTACGTATCAACACTCTAGAGTTTAGAAGGTGGTTTGTTTTTTTAGGTGATTTAATTTATTATTATAAGGAAATCTTCTATAATTTACGTATCAATGATTGGGCAATGTCTTGTCTTATTTGTCTCAGAGCAATGGCTTCTACCTTTAATAAAACCAGTCGAGCTATTATTATTCGTAAGAGTTGAACCATCAAAGTTGAGTTTGAACATGTCCAGTGAAGGTTTTTTCCATCTTATTGTTTTTTGTTGAGAACTTTCCTTAGTCCTCTAGTTAGTTTCTTTGGCGTAATTTAGATCACTAGTAGAAAAAGAGTAATATACCCCGTGCGTTTTCTAAATATACTCCGGATCTGCCAATATAGTGCTCCGGGGTAGAACTAGGGTGGGGTTAATACATGGTCCGACTTTATACCCCGGATATATTTTTTAAAAATACGGGGTATAAAACCTAGCCAAAATTGAAAAAAAAAAGTGCTCTAAAAGACACATCCGGGGTGTATTCTGGTAATATCTGGGGTATATTATGCTACTATCCGGGGTATTAGGTATGTCCAATCCGGGTTGTAAAATTTTTTTATCCGGGGTATATATCTGTAGCCGATTTCCTCTGTAAAAAAACGTCCGGGGTATATTTATTTAATATTCGGAGTATATATATTATATCGAATCCGGATTGTAATTTTCTTTTAGCCGAGGTATAAAATTGAAATAATCCGGGGCGTATAGTAGTATCATTTGGTCATATGTTTCTTGGTATATATACCAGATAAATATGATCCGGGGTATATAACTATTTTATATATAAAAAAAATTTAATACCCATTCATATATTACCATATTAAACCTGTTATTTAACTTGCAATTTCTATCCATTCACATCAATTTATGGTAGCCACTAAATCCACAATTGATCAACACATACATTAAACAAGATTTCAACTACTTAAACATTTTCAAGCTAAGGCATGTTCAACATCAACATTAAAACAACGTTTCACATCCATTAGTTATGTTTCAAATACATACATGAATCATACCCTTCCAATATGCTAGAAAAAGAGGATTCGATATGACTTGCAATGTTGCTTCAAACTCAAAAGGTGAACCGTCTAAACCTTCCTCCACATAAGGTCAAGATTGATATAAGAGCTGAGTTGATGACACCTTGAACTTCTTTTGGCCGGTATTAGTCATCTAAAAGGGTGATAGTTAAGAATTTACATATGACAAAAGTACTACATGCTTGCAGAAGATTTATATGGTTTGCTTAAACTATGGAAAACAGAAAATAAAGACTAAAAGAGGAGCCACGTGACAGAATAAATCCATTCATCAAGGAAACAGAGAGTGAAATAAACTCAAGAATTCAAACCAGAATGGAATCCTACATAGCAATAACAAATATGCAACTCAGAGGTATGAAAAGCCAATCTCAATATATAACAAATTAGCAGGACTTATGAAAATGGCCAAGTAATTAGAGTTTGCTTCTTAAGAAAGTATGAACCAAAGATAATCCCTTTAGACTATAAAATTAGGAGAGGCAAAGGACAAGTTACAACACAACAAGAAGATATCCAGTTGTAGATGGATAACAGTCTAATATTTGCAAAATTCCAGTTATTTGCAAGGTTTGTGATTTATCCTGTATAATGTTAGAGCATCCCCAACAGCTCCTCTAAAAAATCTCTAAAAATTTTACACCACAACTCCAACAGATTCTCTATTATACAAATTGCTACATTTATTATACACTATAATAGATGCATAAATTCATAATTTAATAAATAAAATTCCAATAACTTCATTAAATCAACAGGCAACCACCAATGAACAAATAGGTAGACATTGAAAGGGGTGAATGCATTAAATTTTACAGATTCTAACTATTCCTCTAAATTTAGAGATTTTTTCCACCTCTCCACCCATTTCTCTATTTTAGAGATGAGTTTAGAGAAGCTGTTAGAGAGAAAAAATGGTTTTTTTTCTCTAAAATCTCTCATTTTCTCTATTTTAGAGAAGTTGTTGAGCTTGCTCTTAAACTTTACTTAATAAGTATATCGACGGAAATTTCCTTCTTTTTAAAAATACAAATCTTTGGAAATATCATGTCAAGGTCACACCAATAAATTGTTATATGGACAACAAATGAAGTAAGACATCTGGGCAGGCTATTATTGTATGTTGATGTCTACTGTTGTTCATTAGTCGGCATAATTTTAATATTAGCAGAGAAATACAGAAGAATGAACCTGTTGCGACAACTACATCCTCAGGCCTCGACTATGAATAATGGTGGCTAAGCTAAAACATGATTGCATTGAAGACATCATTCATTAAATCATCCAAAGAAGGATTCAGAACATATTCCTAAAGGCAACTGTAGTGAATCAGAATGCAGTGAATGCCCTTTAGAACTTGTCAATGTTGATGCAGTGAAATAAAAACTGGTAGTCAAACTGAGCAAACATGTAGAAATACAATAGTTTTGACGCCATTCATCTTCTGTAGTTTACATAATGTCCATCTTCATGACTTAAGTTGTGGGTTCAAATATACTATCCTAACTCAAAGACCGAAGTGTGCAGACCTACATATAAGACGACCCAGTCCCTAAATTTCTTCCAAATCCCCTGCAAATTATATGCATACTTTTGTGGCATATAGTTGAACCTTCCATTATAATATCTTGACAACCCGATTTCCATGACATATTCACATGTTAGCATCAGCAGTAATGAGTAGCACAAATATGAATAGTCACTGCAAGAGACTGATCTACTACAATGAGTTAGATTATCAATATCTACTTATGGTTATTTTCACTAGATGAAAATAACCATAAATAGAAAATAAGTTCACTACCTAATAAAAACCAACAGAATTAAAACCCAGGCTAAGATTCAAAAGACCAATTGAGATTCCATTTAGAATACTGAATCCCAGCACAGCACTTCGATCAAAAGGTTTGTGTTCAAACAATTTCAACTTTAGAGCCACATGAAGGGAACAAAAGGTGACCAGAAGATGCCAACTTGTCAAAGTTGTAGCTGCAATAACCATAATATCTAATTAGCTTCTTACACTTGCAGGGTTAATTTACCTAAGAGAAAAATATCATACAAGAATTCTACAGTTTTCATTTCACAAGCTCTATGGTATATGAGATCCATATCTTCTTTGCTAAAATTCCAGTCTCAAAGAAGAAAAGCAAGTAAAGTATGCAACATATAGCATTCAAGCTCTCACACCAAGCTCATCATCATGCTGATATGGCCTATGAGTGGGCTCAAACTTGCCAAACATGTATAGAAACAAAGGGGAAAGGCATGACAATCCAAATATTAGGATTTAAGCCATGCAAATATATAAAGGAAAGTGTTAAGAAGCGTTTACATTATGGCTGCAGTAGATGCAGGCAACGCACACAGATGGATAAAACCAAAGACTTTACTAATAGCATCACAAATTCCTTGCAAATCCAACCCGTCGAAATTCCTTGTGCCCAATCTGAGCAAACTAGCCTACATTGAAGCTTTGAAAGATGCAAAATAAGATTCGAATAAGAAGAGGGACACAAATTAGGGTTTTTGCAAAATCAGAAAATTAGGGGTTTTTGTTTACCTATGAAGAGGAGGCTGTGAATGAGGGGTTTCCTTCACACAGATGAGGTCGGCGACGAGGACGGAAGCGAAGAGAGCTTCGACCAGCAATGGAGGTCAGCGATGGCGGGTGAGCAATCTGCGATGTGGCTCGGCGGGTGAGGAATCGGTGATGGAGGGAGCCGATGATGGAGGATGGAGGTTGGAGGTCGGAGCGTGCCGGAGGTCGGAGCACCCTCGGCGGTCGGCGGCGATCAGAGCACCCTCCACCTGTCCTAAGACTATGTCGCGAAATCCAATTCAAACAAAAGTAAAGCGGAAGCAAAGTTAAGATACAAATGTCACGGTAGAGCCGGGTTAAAACCAAATCATAAGCGAGTGATTACCATTTTACCAAGTTAGAATGTTAGCCAGATTCTTCGATTCACCAAGGGATTCCCGCCACAGAAACAAGGAGCAAGCAAGGATAGGTACCTAACACTATCCACGAAGTCAGGCCCGATAATCGCCTGCGGGTCCTCTGACCGCGTTGAGGCCACATAACATGTCTATACCTAAATAAAGAATGGTCTAATGCAGTACAAGATTTAAATCACATAAGCATATATGCTTGACAATTATAATATATAATATGCAGAAAACTGTAAAGGGCCCAAGACAATGACAAGTGGCATATCCCTCTCCTACCTCTACACCCCTTCTCATTAGTATAGAGACTGGCCAGTTCGGTGCTATAACATAGCAATTTCCTCGTGGTGGTGAACAAACCACGACATCATCATATCATATCATCCCATCGCTTGCCCGATGGTGATGGGCTATCATATCATGCTCATATCGACTCAATTGACTCAGGGCAAACCCGATGGGGCTGGGCTATCTTATGACCCTAGCAAAGACTCTAGGACTATCACATCATCTCAGGGCAAACCCTAGCCCGATGGTGATGGGACTGGCCAGTTCGGTGCTCTAGGACTATCACAGATAACGGTCGTTCTGGATTCAAACACACGTAGTAACCACATGCCCAGTTCAATGCAATCCTAGCATGATAGTACATGTCATGCTTTAATATGCAACAAACTACACATCATATGACACATCAGGCAGGAGGTCCAGGTTACTGAGTAAGTCCCATAAGATACTTACCTGAAGATGCAGAACAACAAGATAACACAAGCAAGGGCCCAAATGCAAGTCCAAAGCAATCCAAACGCAATACACACCTATCACCAAGCCATTGCCATAAGCTACCAGACCAACATTCATACACATGAAACCCAAGTTCTCAACATACTCAAAATCAACCGATAGTAAAACCGTTTTCCAAAACCTTTCCAATACGACCAATATCAACCAAAACCATTCTTCAAATCAACCCCATTGATAAAATCGTACCAACCATATTTCCAAACTTCCTTCTCAAAACCAACATCATCAAACCAAGACAAAGAATCCCAACATTAAACATTTAAACCTTAAAACCACTCTCTCAAAATCATATTATAGAAATAATTCCGGCATTTCGGTTTCAACACATCAAATCATGTAAGAATCATTTTCGGAAGACTTAAAACCTTCTCTAATAATTTATCAACAATATTTATCTAAAATAAACACCAGAATAAATCCATCTTTATAATCCCCATTTATAAAACATATTAAATAAATCACTTTATCAATTAACCTCAATAAATCACTTTAAAATTCCCAATCACATATTAAAACATCATAAAAATACATATTCCAAGTAATATCACCTTTAAGATAATTTTATAATATATGATAATCCCAGAAAATATAATATTTCACAAGACATAATAATATAACGCTAATAATAATAACATTAATTAATTATTAATCCGATAATATATAACACATTAACAATTAACAATGAATCTTAAACAACAACCCAAAGGCCCAAATCCCCCATCCCGGAAACAGAGATCTGAATCCAAGCCCAACAGATCTGAAGAAGGAAAGGGTTCCGGATGAGGGAAAGCGGGTCGCATCTCCCTCTGGTACCCGTCAATAGGGGTGTTATTCGAGCCGAACGAGCCAAGCTTGACATGTTCAAACTTTTTCGTTTGTTAAATGAGCTCGAGCCAAGCCTGATTTTTAAACGAGCTTTTTATTTTGTTCAAGCTCGGCTTGTTTAGAAAATGAACGAGCTCGAGCCGAGCTTTTTTCGAGCTTTAAGTAGTTTTATTTGGTTATAACATGTTAACTTAAAGGAAATTTTAGACATTTCATAGAATTCAAGCTTTATTCGAACGAGTCGGGCTTTCAACCGAGCTTAAAACTTTGTTCAAGCTCGGCTTGTTTAAATAAGTGAGCGAGCTCGAGTCGAGCTTTTTCGAGCCGATCCTGAGCCGAGCTCGAGCGGTTCAGTTCATATAACAACCCTACCCGTCAATCTGAAGCTGAAGGAATAAAATTAGAGGAATGGATCCGGATGGGAACCCACAACCCGGAAAAGTTAGGCCCAAACCCGCTCACAAACTCTCTCCTTCCCAAAACTCAGAACAGACCTCTGCAATTCAACGAAGGAAATACGGGAGAAAGAAGAAGAGAGCCAGGCTAGTCGGCGACTCGTCTCCGACCAAAAACCTCGCCCAACAGATCTGACAACCTATTCCGACCACCCAGGACCCATAGAGCCTCAAACGCGAGTGAAGGAGAAGGGAGATAGAGAGAGAGTTTATCGAGGCGCGGTGTTCCGACTCTGAGGAGAAATCCGACTGCGAATCCGGCTGCCACCAACGGGAAAGGAGCTTTGATCGATGCCTAAGAGAGGGAAGGGATGAATAAAGGTTCATGATTATACAATTTCGAGCGGAAACGAAACGGAAGGAGAAGAACGACCTTGCGCACGAACAGGGGAGGGAGATGCTGTGCCTGGGCTCCGGTGGCGGCGTCGGCGGTGCTTCCGCGTGCTTCTGGGAACGCAGGAGGGGTGAGAGAACGATTGAACATGAATTCGGAATGGAAGAGGCAGAATCGAAAGGGATTACCGAGTTTTGGAGGACGAACATAGGCAATGAAGGGGAAGAGTAGTCCTCGACGGCGATGGTGTCTCTCGCGGCGTCGTCGGGGATCCAGGGAGTTGCTGCCGGCTTGGGCACGGAGGAGGAAGGAGATGTTGTCGCTGCTTCTGCGCTCTTGGCTTCTCGGAATGGTCGGTTGCACGCCAGCGAGATGGTGGTGGAGGATCGAAGAAAACGGGAGGAAGATAAGGGGAAAACGGGGCTGAGCAAAGTAATGATGGGGGATGGTTTATTTCTGGGTTTCTGCTGCAATTGCAGACAACAGGGAGAGTAGAGTGAGGATTAGTGTTCCTTTGTGGGTTCTTTGGTAAATGGACGAAGAGAGGAATTAATTATCTAAATAGCCAAAAAATTCAAAATTATTTTTGAGATTAGTCAAGATTTTAATCTATTTACAGGAATAGTAAAAATGTTGACTTTTTGACTTTTTAATTATAAAAAGTTATCTCTATTTATGCTAAATTGTGAATATTATCCGAAATTTCTTAGACTTTAAAATATTACTACGAACTTAATACCGATTGCTTATAATAAGTTTTCTGTGGTTTTAAACCCACCACTATAATTTACTAACTACCATAATCTACTAACTATATTATGAATAATAAGTTTTCTGTTGTTTTAAACCCACCACACTCTGCAACTAAAACTTCAAGCTAAAGAGGTTTGACCCATACCTGAACGTATTTACTCTGGACCACCGACGTTCCTTAGCTTCCGGCTTTCTAGAGGTGTCTAACCTTCAACCAGACCTCCCTTAGTCCAGATTGAGCACAGATCTGTTTCGTTTCCTACCTCAGACCGTAGTCTATAGCTTTTGGTTTTGATTTTGAGAGGGTGAATGGATTAGAATCAAGAAAACAGAATATTCATAACATAGTGTTCAATTAAGTAGTTTTCTCTTTCTTAAAAACAAACTTTATTGAATCTAGGAAATATTACAACACGCAAGCACTCCTAATTTAGACCTTAAACACACTTAACACTCATATCAGAAGACCCATTGAAAGGTTTTGAACTTTAGAGTGATGGAAACACCAATCTACTCAAATTTAAAACGTTTCTATTTCTCTTTCTGATTTACAAGCTCTCTTCTCTGAGCATATATTTTTCTCTCTCTATCTGGAATTCGGTGCCTTTGGAAGTACGAGGAGAGCTCTATATATAGAGCTACGTGAAGGGCATTGGATGCCTTTCCAACTACTAAATCAAGTGGCCTACAAGTTGGCCTGATAAAGCAAACAGTAAAAGCATACAGTACACCCATTATTTTACAGGTTCACATGTTAAAAGTAAAAGCAAATCAGAAAGTACAATAATTGTGTTGGTGCTTTGATGATGGCTTTCAGTCGTTCACGTTCTGGACCCCTTCGTCTCCCATGTTGGCTTCCAGGTCATCATCATTGTAATCTTGAATTAGATCTAGAGTATTATCAAACTCTAGATCTTGATCGTTGTCTAAATCGAGATCAAGCATTAATCCTTCAGTGTATTCTCGGTCCCATGCAATCAGTAAATCAATCATTCTCTCGTGGCCTCTTTTATCTAAAAAGTGATCGGCTTCTATTTGTGCTAAGTAGAGCTCGATGGATTCGGATCTGTCTATGGCTTGCTGCATTAATGGCTTGAGTTGTGAGGTTACGATGAAGGTTGTATTTCCAACTTTGAATATCCCACAGTCAGTGTGTCTAAACTTGGTGATGTTGTAGTAGATGTAAAAGAATCATTTTGCTCTTGCCTCCCATGAATACCTTACTACGTCGATTCTTCTCTTCATTACTGGATCTTTCACGTACCAGTATTCTTCACTTAATAGTAGGAAGATTAAGTAATGTGGTAACCGGGTTTTTCCATGGTTAACATCCATATAGGCACTGATAACACGAAAACAATTTATTTTCTCTATCTTCTCGAACTTTGTTGCTCTGATGAAGACCTCCTTCTGGAATTTAGTGAAGTCCTTGTACAAGACGCGTTGTTCCTCTTCTTTTGGCCATGGTCGCTTGTAATTGTAGAGTCCATTACACATTCCATATTTCCATGATTTTAAGTAGTCTGCATCTTCGTCTGGCACGATGGGTAATGATAATCCTCCCAATCCGGCGCCATTGTTTACACAAAAATGGTTACACCATTCTCTCATCCTTGCTGGAGTATCGTGATCTCTCAAAGTTACCATCCAGTAGAAGTTTTCGAAATCTCTCATTCTCCATCTTCTACAGATGTCTTCCTGTAGTTCAATAGGTAGCTGGAGAACTTTTATTATTATTATCTCTAAGGTTAACATTCGCCTAACCGCTCCGTGTCTCGTTTGTAAGAGTCCATGACGGAATCTATTTTTAGTAAATCTTCCAAAATCAACAGTAATATAAAAACTTGGAGGGGAAACCCATCCATGGTATCCTCGTATTTCTCCTAAGAGATCAATATCGTATGGGTGGAACACTCACCGCGGATTTTCCCACCGAGTTTGATTTCTCTGATCCATCAGCTAACTCTCTCGTTAAGCTGTCAGCTAGAGAATTTTTCGATCCCTGCACATGTTCAATGGTAAAAGTGAATTGATTAAGGGCTAATTGCCAACGCATAAGTCTCCCATGCGCTTTCATATTATCTAGATTATTATTTATGAAACCCAATATTCCTTTGCAATCTGTTCTGGCTGTAAAAGGTTTAGGAGCTAAGAAGATTATAAACTTCTGGATTCCACGATAAATTGCAAGAATCTTCTTTTCCATGAAAGTGTAATTATATTCAGATTTTTTGAAGCTGCCACTGCTATACCTGCAAAGCTTGTTATCTTTCTTTAGTCTCCCTAATGATAATCACTAGCATTTGTTTCTAGAACTAGCTCATCATCTTCATTAGGTAAGGTCAATATTGGAAGTTTTTCGCATATTCTTTTCAGCTCTTGGACTATTTTAGTATCTAAATGAGTCAAGTTCCAAACTTGATCTTTCTTTAATTTAACCTGTAGAGGTTTTCTTAGTTTGACTAGATCTTTACTAAAATCAGAAGCATAAGTAAGACATCCTAGAAATCTTTCTAATTGTTTCCTGTCTTTGTTCTACCTTTTCTAAGATATGTTCTCGTAAGACAATTTGACCTGCTTTAATCTTCAATCCTAGGAACTCAATTTCAGGTTCAGCATAAATGCATTTTTTCTGTCCTAAAATGATTCCACGGACAATACATTTTTTAGTTATAGCTTTTAAGTCATGCTTATGTTGTTCTATAGTTTTAGAGAAGATTAAGATATCATCAATGTAAACTAGACAACAATGTTTAAATTCTTTGAATACATTATCCATTCTTCTTTGAAATATCTGTGGTGCATTTTTTAAACCAAAGGGCATGACTACCCATTCATAGTGACCTTGTGGAGCACTAAATGCAGTAAGTGGAATACTTTTTTCATCCATTCTTACCTGCCAATAACCACTTTTACAATCCATTTTAGAGAACCAAGTGGCTCCCTGTATTCTATTGAATAAAACAGTCTTATTAGGGATATAATATCCATAAAAACAGTATTATCATTAAGCTTTTTATAGTTGATAATCATTCTAGCTTTTCATCTTTTTTCTTCAGCATGATTCCTGACCATAAAGGCAGGACTAGAATGAGGACTTTTACTTTCTCGAATTAATCCTTTCTTTAAGAGTTCATCAATTTGTTCTTTAAATTCTCGTTGATCCTTATAATGTAAACCATTTGTTTTACTCTAATGACAGCTTTTGGATCTATTAACTCTATGGTAGCAAATGATTTATCTTTTTCCCAAAATTTTAAAGGATTTTCAAAATATAACTCCTTACACATTTTTTCTTGTTGCTTAAGGATTTTTTCTTTTAATGTTACTTCACATATAGAGAGTGCAAATTCTCTTTGTGTAGGAAGAATATATTCCTCACCACGCTTAGTGCGCGTAAATTCTATTGCTTGATGTGTATAAGCTTGTTTAATCTTTTTAACCCAAGCATCTTCTCCATTGATGTTGAAGACCATCATGTCTAGGTGCTGAGTTACCGGAGCATGGAGTCTTTGGAAGTTATTTCCAATAAGCATATAATGTGATGGCTGATTAGTAGCCTAGAGTGTAGGAATTGCACATTGGACTCCTCCTATGATAGGTACATCAGAAGCTAATTATGAATGAATCATGATACTATCATCAGCTATTCTAACCTGAATTGGTCTACGAAATAAACTCGGGAAATAATGCCTTTTTTACCAAAGCATACTGAACATCCGCTGTCCACAAAGGCACATAACTCATATTTATTGAAGCCTTCTAAACAAATACTTATCGGGATATAAATGTTATTGGGATTGGTAATCCTATAATTTTTCTTTAGCGATTCTTTGTTGACATGTTCAAGGTTTTCCTCTACCCTCATATTATCTCCATAGAGATGTCTGAGGTCTAGTACTTCCATTCTCATTCCTATTTCGTCTCCAAAAAATGGTTCTGCAAATGGTTCGTTTAGAGGTTCATTGAAATCCTTAACTCTTGGATCATTTTCATAAATAGGTTCACTAAAGGTTTTAGTTTGATATCCTATTATCTTCCCTTTTGGTTCGGAACTAGATGATCCTTCTTGATTTTCTCTAACCTTTTGAACTATTAGAGGAATTGATGTTACTGTTTCCCTAAATGAACTAGAACCTAGATCTAGACTATGTCTGGCCGGTTCTCTTATAATTTTATTTTCTAACCTCTTGTTTAATGCCGCTATCATGCTCATTAAGTCTTCATCTACCACAAACGATTTATCTTTTTTGTTCGTAGTAGCTCCCTGATTCCTTGGATTAATACTAAGATTAGGATTGAACCTAAAACTAGTGTTTCTGAATAAACTTGGACATCTAGAGAGACTGACTGGTGGTTTAGCATTCATATGGAGTCTACCTTCTTCATCTATGGTTAAAACCTTATTACTGTTAGTGCTCGTAGAATTTTCAAATGCGTTTATCCAAATGGTCTTAAGTCTTATTTGATTAGGTTTTAGCTTAACAGGTACAACCTCTTTGCTTAGACCTACAACCTCGTGTTTCTCAGCTTCTACTATATGGCATTTTTGTGGAGGATTTGTAGTATTCTCAAGTTTATAAACTACCTTCCACTTTAATTGTAAAGGACAAGTTCCCTTATGCATACTAATACCCTCTGTTAACAATTTTATGGCTAAGAATTTAGATGCATAATGATCCTCTAGACTAACATAATAGTTAGGCCTACGGATCCAAGAAACTGCTCCTTGACTCAAATTACAAACTATACCCCTAATGCATTGATCACTAAACTTTTTATGCCTAATGTCACAAACAAAATTAATGCATTGCACATCTTTTCCATAGTCTTGTAATTGAGTTATAATTACTTGGATGTCACATATGAAAATATATTTAAATTTTTTCTATCTTTGTTATGTTTTCTAATGTTTGCCCAATTTATTAAGGTTACTTCAGTTGCTTGATTTTCATTATTCTTGACAGTTACGTCTCCAAACATTTCTTTGCAAACATATTTAGCATTTTTAGAGAACAATGATTTTTTAACAAACTGTTCTTTAGCGATGATCGGGAAATCAACCCTTGATCTAGTCATTTCTTCAACTTGTTCCTCATCTATAGAGGTTTCAGCTTGCTGAAGTTGAGCTAAGGTGGTCATTTCATATTCATCGGAGAACTCACTAGGAGATTCTCCTTCCATCATTTCAATAATTTCTTCACCTTCTATTGACTCGGTTTCAGATTCTATATCTTCTTCAAGCTTTTCTTCTATTATTTCTACTACCCCTTTGTTATTTCTTAGGGCTAGATCTACTGCTTCATCTTCAGATAGCTCGATATAATCCAGACTACCTAGGGCTTCTGCTAATCTATTGTTCTTCTTGTTTTTGCATTCATTAGCATAATGACCGGATTCTCCGCATGCCCAACATTTGCAGTTTTTCTTTTTCTCATGACAGAACGAGGCTTTCTGAAAAAATCTTCTGTTTTTAGAGAATGGTTTTTTTATAATACTTCTTATCATATTTTTCACCTCTTTGTTTATTGAAACTTTTTCTCTTATAGTTTCTTTTTCCTTGGTAATCTCTATTATTACATCCCTATTCTGTTGGCGTCTCCTAACAAGTTAAGAATTGTTTTTTCATTCTTTGGGTGCTTCTCATGTCTCGACATTTTTTCTCAACCCATTTTCTAACATAGGAAATTCTGTTACCAAGAGTATCTTATCTCCAATTTTAATTAACACTCGATACTCTTCACTTATTTGTTCATTAATTGGGGCAGGAAGTTTATCAAGGAACATTTGCATATTAGTGTTGTTTTCCCCTATCTTATAGTAATACTTCTCGAATTCTGTTATGTAATTATCAACATATTTCATGTTACAGATTTCAAGATTGTTTAAGGTTCTTTGCCATTTTAAAGCCTCCTTATCTTCATCTTCTTTTTCTCCAATGAATTCGTCTTATATTAATTCACATATTAATGTGAGTACATCGTCACTGGGCTTGCCAAATTTCTAAGTTCTTGTTTTGGTTCATCACCAATAGCTCCATACTAGTCGGCAATACATCCATAGAAACTATGTTCTATGTAATTAAGGAATTGAGAAGAGTTCCATCCTACGTTCATGTTTAATACACTTATCATACTTTTCTTCCAGAACTCTATGATCTCACGTCTATTCCTGACAACACCTAGGTTTAATTTATAACATGTTTCACGTATGGGTTCTAGATTAATTTCTCTTTGATTTGGTCTATTATTTGGCATAATGCTTACTCCAAATCTTTCCTTCTTTTCTAGAAATTCTTTAGGTTTTAACCTAGGTCTGTAATTACTGGTTGAACCATGTTCATATCGCCTGTAATGTCTTCTAGCTTCGTTCTGTTCTACTGGTTCATTCTCCTTCAGCCTTCTTTGTCTTAATATTTCATTTAATCTTTTTTGGACTTTAGATATGGGAATGTTTTCCATGTCTTTTAGGGTAATTAATCCCATTTGCTGATACACAACTTCTTCATCTGAGTTCTTTTCAGACCCGTCGTCGCTCATGACTTCTTGGTTCATAAAGTTGGTTTCGATGGTTTTTTGTTCCTGTAATTTCAATTTCCATTCTGGGTTATCCAACTTAGTGCTAAATCTCCTTGCTTGTCGAAGTGGATGTTGATTCATTTTTAGGATTTTGATTTTCATCTTGTTTTTCTTCTTCTTCAATCGCCTTTTTCTTTATAATATTATCTAATTTAGTAGAAAACTTCTTTTTGGATTTTTTAGATGGATAACTATATTTAAAAGGATCTCATTTTTTTATTTCACCACCTGATGTTAAGCTTATTTGATGGCTAATTTCGTTAATGGCTTTTAAATTTTTTGAGTGATGCACTTCGCCTGTTTCTTTTACAATCTTAAAGATTTTACTGCTAATGTCGATATATAATTGTTCTAATTTTCTAAATTTGAGTTTTAGATCTATAAGTTGATCTGAAATGACATTCAAAATTGCTGCAAAATGCTTATCACTTACATCTAAATGTATAGCATGAGGATAAGTCTTATGGGGGCAATTACTAGACACCTCCAGATTGTCTTATAGATAAATACAAATGATTTTTAATTAACTTGACTCTGATACCAAATTGTAGGATCTGACTAAAATAAGAAAGTGCTAGACAATATTAAAGCGGAAATTAAAATGATAATAACACAAACTAAGGATATAACTTAAACTTATTAAAAGGTAGGGCTTATTTTTGTGATTTTTTTGTCTTTATGGGGAAAAGTTTACAATTACACAAAAGTGAATAGTTGATTTTGGCTATTTCACAAAATACTTTTAAAGCTTGACTATTTCATGAATTAGTTTGGGTTTTTTGACCAAACTTGTAGTTTATTTTGAAGAGAGAGTGTGGGCAGAGGAGTGGTTTTATAGAGGAATATGTACAAAATGACAAATATGCTAGCTGGGAAATGCAGGCAAGGAGAGTGGAATGGGTTGTGGTCCTTGTGGATCCTCAACAGAAATTCTGAAGAGAGAGAGATAAAGAAAAGGAAAAATAAAAGAAATTAGAGAATGGTCCCCACAAAACGATTCAAAATAGCGAAAATAGACCAAAAACCCGCTCGCTCGACTTTAGCCCCGCTCACTAAAACGAAACCCGACACTAGGAATTTAAATCAATTTCAAGATAATCGGAATTAAATTAATTTTTACCAAAACTCAGAGCTTGAAAGCGAAATTAAAATCCGCTAAAATCTCAAATCTTAAAACAATACTGGAATTACTTTAAAATCGAAACTTCCGCTCGAGGACGAGTTTTCTCCCATTTCTACAAATTGAATAAAATAATATATATATATAATTAAAATAATATAAAAATATATTCGGCGTTTACAAAACGTAACCCAGGAATCATAATCATGGGTCGTTACAACATAGGACGTTATGCATCGGTTTTAGTATATGTATATAGATAAGCAAAGAACTGAAATATGACAATTAATATTTAATCTACTATAACCGGTGACAGAGAATTAAAAAAATATTCTTATTTAAATATATTTCGCACAAGGTGCGAGTTACTATACTAGTGGTAACTAAATCAACTATTTTAATAAAAGATTAAATAGAAATTAATAAAAACTATCAAAATGAGATAGGTAGATAATTTATTTTAACCATATATAAATAAATAATTTATTTATTGATTTAAATTAATTTTCAAAATACTCCCTAGCTAATAATAAAATATTGTTAGGTAGTGTTTAGAAAAGTAGTTAAATATCTAATCAATTGAAGATCGATATGGACTTTGTAATACGTTCAAAAATTATTGAGTTAAAATTTTAAAAATATGATGTAGTATAAAATTAAGGTTAAAGTAAACTATTATGTGATTAAGTAAACAAAATGTATAACATAGTTGTTAGCACTGACTCAATTGACTCAAAATATCTCGAAACCTATAATTACATAATGTATCAAATACGAAGTATTCTACCAAAAATAAATTCAAATACGGACCACACAGTTTAAAATTAATAAGCATTTTGTCGTGGAAGTCATAAGTCATATATATAAGTTTGGATTCTCTATTTACCATTCCAACAACTTTTTATTTTTATTTTTTAAAATTTTTGTAAGATTCGAAATCTTACCCAACCAAATCTTCTTAAGTACAATTTTTCAAAAGTAAATAAAAATTCACATGAATACCAAAGGTATAAATAAACCGGACTTATCCACTAATCTTTTTCCATTTAAAATAAAATATTTGGGCTGAATGATTAAATAGTTTAATTAGTAAAATTCACTAAAATAAGAATGTGGGACCATGATTGATGAAAATCTTCAACATAAGTCGAAATTTAAGGGTTTGGTGAGACGCGAAATATTCAAAATGTGTTTTAGTATTATATTTGATTAGATAGATATTAGATACTGTATTAGATATTAGATATATATCAAATAAATTTTACTCCTCCATCACATTTATTATGCCCAAGTGTGATTTGTTAAAAAAAAATACAAATTATATTATTATTAGTGCAAAAGTAAAAAAAAATGTAAATATTACTTCTAAAACATCAAATATTGTTGATCAAATTTTATCTCTTAAAATATTAAATATTTCTTAAAATATTAAATATTTCCGATTTGAGGGAGTATTAAATTAGATAGATATTAGATTAGATATTAGAGATATATACACACAACTATATAAATGCCGATCATCGATCCCCTGACCGCTTCACCTCCCCCCCCCCATTATCCCGTTTCGATTTCCTCTCTCCTATTCTCGCATTTGCATATCCTCCGAATCTCCGCGCGCTCCTCTCCGACATTCAAGGTACTATCTCGTTCTTTTCTTCTCTGTTCGCTTGATTCCTTAATGATTGTGGTTTTGCAGATACTATTTATTTTTAGTTTTGATCCATCTGATTCGGATTATTTGATCTGATATTAAGTCGTTTTGCTTCGTTAACTTCAATGTACTGCCTTGCTCGCTACAGCGTTCACTCGCATGATTTTGATTTTTGGATATGTTCTGGTCGATCGGTTCATAATTAAATCGATTTTTTTTTTTTGGAAATTGCGAGATCGCTGACTTTTGCTGTTCTTTCTAGTGCATTCCGAGTTTCTTTTCCAGTCAGTTTTGGATTTGATTTCGCTTTCTGCCAAGATCAATTGAATTTTCGAGATTAAGTATTCTAGATCCATGATAAATTGATCTTCCGATGCATTGTGAAGTTTTAATTCAATTCATCTATTTGATCCTAATGAGATATGGATATTTCTGACGCGCGGTCAGTTTCAACGAATTTCAGATGCCGAGTCAGGAATTGGAACCCCCTGATAGAGATTCAGAGCATTTTGAGGAAGTAGACCCCACAGGGAGGTACGGCCGGTACAAGGATCTTCTTGGCTCCGGCGCAGTCAAGAAGGTGTACCGAGCCTTTGACCAGGAAGAAGGGATTGAGGTGGCCTGGAACCAGGTGAAGCTCCGACACTTGAGGGATGACAAGGCCATGATTGAGCGGGTCAACTCGGAAGTGAGGCTTCTAAGCAGCCTGAAGAACAAGAACATCATCTCGCTCTACAGCTTCTGGAAGGACAATGAGAAGGACACATTGAACTTTATAACGGAGGTTTGCACCTCCGGGAATCTCAGGGAGTACAGGAAGAAGCACAAGCATGTATCCTTGAAGGCGTTGAAGAAGTGGTCTAAGCAGATTTTGAGAGGCTTGGAGTATTTGCATACTCATGAGCCCTGCATTATCCACCGGGATCTCAACTGTAGCAATGTCTTTGTTAATGGCAACATTGGGCAGGTAAGATCATCATCTCAATATTTTTCTTAACAAGTATTTTTACTTTAAATTTAGTTTCTCTTGAATGCTTAGTTGTTGAATTTCATATTTTCTTTTAGGTTGGTATAAATAAAATAGGTCCAAGTTCATTTGTTAATGTAGTTTGTCCTTCTAAGCCACTATGTTGGTACAAAATCATATCATTTGGATCTTATCCCTAAATTTTGAATCTCTTATTGTTAGGTGCAGCATATATATATATATAATGTGTTTGTTTGTAAATTATATTGTTTCTGTAAAATGCTTGAAATGTATCTGAATCTTTTGTAGGTGAAAATTGGTGACCTGGGAATGGCAGCAACCACAGGGAGGAGTCATGTTGCGCACTCAGTGCTAGGCACACCCGAGTATATGGCACCAGAGCTGTACGAGGAGGACTATACTGAGATGGTTGACATATACTCGTTTGGAATGTGCCTGCTCGAGATGATCACCACTGAAATCCCATACAAAGAATGCAACAGCATAGCCAAGATATACAAGAAGGTGAGCACTGGGGTGTGGCCAGACGCCATGAACAAAGTCAAGGATGCTGAATTCAAGGCTTTCATAGTGAGGTGCCTCGCGAAACCTAGGGATAGGCCCTCTGCCTCCCAACTTCTGAACGACCCTTTTTTTATGGCGTCGAAGATGGCGAGGAGGAAGGTTGAGATTGTAAGGGAACCTCTGACCTTGAAACTCAAATGTAGTTTCCTTCTATGTCATGTTTTTTTAATTGTTTGTGTGTTTGTTTGTTTTAATAACTCCAACTAGAAAATTGAATATAACAGTTGATGTGTGAAAGAGGGCAAGTAGATGTGTGATACAGCCTTTGAAAATTTCTCTTAATGGTTTTCTTGTGCAGGTTAGATATAGGGGAAAGGTACACTTGTTAGCTCTATATATACATTGTGATACATAATACGTAGTACCTTATATATAAAACTCTTTTTTTTTCTTTTTTTTTTTATAAATATAATGTACCTTGAAAAACAAGCACAAATTATACCCCCTCTCTTAATTAAAACTTTCGTTTACTATTAATGCATGCTTTTTTAGAATAATAAAAACTATATAAAATATTCTTTTATTTTTATAAATTCATAGTTAATAGTAATAATTATGAAATTATTAAAAATTAATATTTTATATAGTTTTTAACACCTCTAAAAGTGTACGTGAATAGTAAAACGTCAAGTTTTATTCAAAGCTGAGAAAGCAAATCGACCATACAAAGACGAGGCTTACAAATCGCATTAAGGTGTTTGCTTTTAGTTATGGTGATCCCACCGGCGCCCATCGAGATCTCCTCCATGTCCACCACCCCACCCTCCGCGCTCTCGAACTCGAAGCACTGAATTAGCGGGGCCAGTGCAAGCATCATGGTCCGCATCGCGAGGTTCGAGCCGAGGCACACCTTAATCCCCACGCCGAACGGGACGAACTTGTAGCTGAGCCCGGACTCCCTGGCCTCGAACCTCTCGGGCTTGTAAGCAAGTGGGTCCTCCCACACGCTCGGGTAGCGGTGAATGGCCCACGCGTTGACTAGGAGGGTGGTGCCCTTGGGGACGTGGAAGCCTGCTATGGTGGTGTCTGCTGAGGAGGAGTGGGGGCGAGGAGTGGGGCCACCGGGAAGAGGCGGAGCATCTCGTTGACCACGCAGCGGAGGAAGGGGAGGCTTGGAAGGTCGGAGTTGTCGACGAGGCGGCCTGTGCCGATGCACGAGTCGATCTCGGCTCGGGCCTTGTGGAAGGTAGCCGGGTGGTTGAGAAGGTGGGACATTGCCCATTCCATGGTGCGTGCGGAGGTGTCGATACCTGCCATCAGCATGACCTGCATTGACGGATCGGTTAGTTAAGGGGACGGAAAATTAAAAGAGGAAATTGGGTGTACTCCTTTAATTTTGTTTTAGGTAGTTTTGCCTTTTTAAAGATGGATATTACATATTTACCCTTAAAATCAATTTTTATCCTTTTTTAAAATGATTGATGATGAAGATATTTTAACAAATTAAATTTTATCCTAAAATTTTTTTATCCTTTTTTAATAGGATTGCTGGATGAAGATATTTTAACAAATTTTATCCTTTTAAAAACTAGTTAGTTAGATTACTGTAGACGGATTGGTGGATGAAGGTATTATTATCAACGGAGAATTTTCTAGGTTACCACTTCAAGAATTTTCTAGGTTACAGATAATGTTCCACCTACAATCCAACAATATATTACAATAAAAGTAAGCATTATGTAGTGTGGTGGTGGTGATGGAGTGTAGGTGACGGTGGAGGTGAGGTTGTTGTAACAGAAAAGAGAAGGAAGGAGATAGAAGAAAGAGATATACAGAAGAGAGGGAGAGATAGGAGAGAAAGGGAAGAGGGAGTAAGAGTGTGTCTGTATTCATTGTTGTCTTTCTACATACATTTCATCACCCTTTATACTCCTATACAATCATACTAAGCCCATACATGACATTGCATCCCCCCAATGAAAAGCCTTGTCTCAAGACTTTAACTGAAAATCTGGAAATAGGTGGATGATGTGCCCTGTGTAACATTCCCTTTTATGATCCAAGGAAATGTCACAGCGCCAGTGATTACGCGGACTTTAATGTCTTTGTAACCACCTTAGGCTTATAGGGACATGCAACTATGCTCCCATAAACACTCCCATAAACAAGATGATAATAAGAGATTTGCAACGGAAGACTTATATTTAATAAATAAATAAATAAATAATTACCTAAAATAAAACCAAATAAAACAACACTCGCAATGATCCTTTAAAGAATATTCAAGAATGGTCAAAACCTTTATCAACCGACCACAACAGGGTACTCAAAACACTTTAAAGATGATTCCGATTTTGATTCCAACCTTCGACCTCGTATCACCTAACCTGCGAAAATAGGCCTGGCGTCCGAATGCGATGAAGGACACCAGCCATCCAAACAAAGAACGGTTAGTTCGCGAGAACTAACAAATGACGGCTCGAAAACTGGGACTTCTCTGGACTCCAACTCAGTGACCATAATGCGGTATGAATCTAAACCTAGATGTGATTATTGTGAATATTTATGTGAAGGCTAAACATTTTAACACGACTCAATCCAGAAGGATTGAGTAACAAAAGATACGAGTGACGAGCACTCTTAGGAACCATACCTCGAGTACGAATGGAATATGATACAAAGCTAATTGTAATCACCGTGAAAACACTTTTCAAAACATTACTTACCACATTACTATACTAGTCAAACAAGGGAGATACTTTATTATATTAAATTAAATGTTTTATCATAACCTTACAAAACACTTCTAGTAAACCAACAATGGCACACTCCTCCATGGAAGTGTAAGGGTTTCATGAAACTTTAAAACCGAGAGCGCTATGTCTCGTATCACTTACATAAGACGCTAGGTCTTGATGAGAACGCAATGTCTCATATCACTTTCATAAGACGCTATGTCTTGATGAGAGCGTCATGTCTCATATCACCACCTATCTTACTTAACATGAGCTCAAAAAAAACTTGGTATCCTACTACTAGGTTCACATGACTTTGCATTGATTGATACGTTTTACTTTGATTGATCTTGATTTAATTTAGTTCCAATCGTAACACACCATCCTCACATTGTTAACTATTTTATTAAGACACCCTAGGTGATCACACAACACAAAATAACCCATGTTATTTATAGGTTACATGAATGCCAAATGAAATGAAAGCAAATAAAATAAAGGATGGAAATATCAAAGAAAATGCATGTTACATACTTAACCAATTAGCATGAAAGAACAAGAATAAATCATGCTTTAAATAAATGGTGGGTAACTATATTATTATCTTATTGTAAGGTCACCCAATTATACTTGCCAAATTCAAACGGAAGGTTAAATAAATCACACAAGCAGATGTATTTCAATTTATTTGTAATTAATTTGGCAAGCATTGCAAGGAAAGAAAACAACTAGACACGAAAGCACCGAAATGAGCGGAAATGCTTGGAAAGTCACTTGCCTTGGTCCGAAGTTGCAAGCTTTGACTTAAGTGGTTGGTTGGACTCGAATTCCCTCGTCTGAGCGTGAGGGTTGACGGTTCTTTGCGATCTCCTTCGTCCTCCCGTCACTGCTACTACGTTCACACAGCAGATCCTCAGCTGGCTATGGTGGCTCGGCGGCGGTGGCTCGGCACGGTGCGGAAACTTCGACAGAGGCGATGGTGGCTCCGGCCGAGGAGGGTGGTGGTTCCGGCAGCGGCGACGAGCTCTCCAGGCGGCTCCGGCGACGGAGAGTTCAAAGTGGATTTGGGGTTTTCGAATTCGGGATGTTTTTATGAATATTTTGTGAGGGGAAACGTTCCTGGAAGGTTTTAGAACACAATGGGATAGGCTAGAAGCTCTGATTTCTTCTCTACGAGAAGAATTTCGGAGAACACCGAACCCTATATTTATAGTCGATGTCATACGAAGCCGAATTGGATCGAATCGAATCTCAGAAACTAACCCCTAATCTATATAAAAGCTATTTAGTTGATCAATTGAATAAAATCTATCATATTTTGGCCGATTTAGATAAAACTTCGATTTTGGGGATAAGCCCGTTTGACTTCGTTTGGATTCGAGATCACAAATTGGTTGAAAGATTTAAATATAATAAAACGTGGGTAACATTCTAGAAGCAAAAGCGTTAAGATTCGTGCGAGATTTGAGGGAGTGAAATTCTATCAGGTTCAACAGTAGGTCGAGAGGCGCAAAGGAAGAAGAAGGGTTCAGCCATCCGGTTCATGCCATTTGTTTTAATGGGTCCGGTTCACTTGGACCGAATATAAATAGAAAACCCTTTGATGCAAATCATTTTCCCTCTTTATAAATACATCTATAATTTTTTTTACTAAAATTTTACACAAAGTAAATAATAAGAATAATAACACATTTAATTTAACCATATTTTTCTAAAATCTTATATTACTTTACGTACATTAAAAGAAGTTATAATTGTAAATCCTTCTCTTTATTTTAAAGAAAAATATACTACTTCGTCTTGAAATAATATAACTTAAAAACTAACTTATTTATGAGAAAGTAAACTAAAATGTCGAAAAAACTTTGTATACATTTAATTCAAAGACTTTTTTTTTTCTAAATTCAAAATACGAGAACTTTTATAGAAAAAAAATATTTACTTAAAACGAAATTCCCAAAAATACTTTGGGGTATTTCACCTTGCAGGCTCCCAGGTTGCCAATTCATCACTCAAATTCGTCCACTTGACCAGCCATTCAGTCACGGGTTCTCCATTGGTCAGGTAAGTCACTCTACTGTCCAAGATTGTCTCAGGAGCTGTCACTAGATCACCATCAGTGTCTATAAGAGGATGGGCTTGAACAGGTAGCAATTGTCTCTCCACCTTACGCTTGAGCTGAGAAACATGAAAAACTGGATGAATGGTAGCACCTGAGGGCAGCTCCAATCTGTATGCCACTGCACCCACTCGAAGCAGTATCTTGAAGAGACCAAAAAACTTGGAGCTCAGCTTAAGGTTGCGTCTTATAGCAAGTGAGGATTGCCTATATGGCTGTAGCTTCAAATAGACCCAATCTCCAATTTGAAATTCCCTGTCTGTGCGATGGCGATCAGCAAACTGTTTCATCCTCACTTGAGCTTGCTGTAGATGGAACTTCACTTGAGATAACATATGATTTCTTTGCTGAAACCATCCTGTAGCATCCATATTTCTCCCCACAAAACATTTGATGCCTAACACTAGAGGAGGGTGGCCATACAGAGCTTGGAAGGGAGTGGTTTGGAGTGCAGTGTGAAAGTTGGTATTGTACCAAAATTCTGCTAAAAAGAGCCAATGGAACCACTGGTGAGGGTGATCTGAGCACATACAATGCAGGAAGGTCTCCAAACACCTATTGACCCTTTCTGTCTGGCCATCTCATTGTGGGTGATAGGTTGTGCTCATGTGCAGCTTAGTGCCTAATCCATTGAACAACTGCTGCCAGAAGTGACTAAGGAACACCTTATCCCTGTCTGAGACAATGCTTTCTGGAAGGCCTCTTAGATGTGGTCCATGAATGCAGCTGCTACTGTCTTTACAGAGAAAGGATGGGATAGACCCACAAAGTGAGCAAACTTTGTGAGCCTGTCAACCACTACTAGGATGCAGCTCTTTCCTTGGCTCTTGGGTAACCCCTCTATGAAATCCATGGAGATATGTGTCCAAGGAAGATTAGGAATGGGTAGAGACTGAAGAAGGCCAGGGGAAGCTACATTCTCAGTCTTGCTTTTGTGGCAAATTTCACAAGAAGAAACAAACTATGCTACATCCTTTTTAAGAGAGGGCCAGTAGAAGAGGTTTTGCACCCTTTGGTAAGTGCCCTGGATGCCTGAATGACCCCCAACTGGCTCGTCATGCAATGTCATGAGTAACTTCTGTTTCAAATCTGTGGTATTACCAATATATAGCCTGTTATCAAATCTGAGCAGGCCCTTGCATACTGAATACTTTCCTGAAGTGTCAGCTACTGCTTCCACAAGAGCCTATTGAGCTTGAGAGTCATTGTCATAAGAGGCAATAATCTCAGATATCCAAGATGGTTGGACCACAGTTACTGCAAAACACTCTCCATGATCATCAAATTTTCTTGACAATGCATCTGCAACTTTATTCTCAGACCCCTTTTTATAGCAAATGTTGTAGCTCAATCCCAGTAATTTTCTCATAGCCTTTCTCTGTAGCTGTGTTGTCAATCTCTGATCCAACAAATGCTTCAAGGGTTGGTGATCAGTTCTTATCACAAAAGTGTGAGGCTCTAGGTAATGCCTCCATTTATCCACAGCTAGGAGGATGGCCAACAGTTCCTTTTCATAAGTGGATAAAAGGAGTGACCTTCCCTGCAAGGCTTGACTGATAAAAGCTAAAGATTTCCCTTCCTGTAATAATACAGCTCCTATGCATGTGTCACAAGCGTCTGTCTCAATTGATAATTGCTTGGAAAAGTCAGGCATTGCCAGTATGGGTGGGGATGTGAGTAAAGCCTTCAATTGCATAAAAGCAGTCTCTGCAGAGGGGGACTAAGAGAAGGCATCCTTCTTTAGTAAGTCTGTCAAAGGCTTGGCAATCCCTCCATAGCCTTTGATAAACCTTCTATAGTAACCTGAGAGGCCTAGGAAACCTTTTAAGGCTTTTAATGACTTAGGCGTAGGCCAATTGACAATAGCGTCAATCTTCTTAGGATCTGTGGCAACACCTTTATCAGAGATAATGTGGCCCAAGTATTCCACTTGAGACTGGCCAAACTCACATTTAGATCTTTTTGCAAACAGCTGGTGTTTTCTAAACATTTCTAACACAGTCTTCAAGTGCAGTAGATGTTGCTCAAAGCTACTACTTTATATTAGAATATCATCAAAAAACACAAGCACATACTTCCTCAAAACATCTTTGAACACATCATTCATGAGGGCTTGGAAGGTTGCAGGTGCATTTGTGAGGCCAAATGGCATCACTTTGAACTCATAGTGGCCTTGGTGAGTTCTAAAAGCTGTCTTCTCCACATCCTTATCAGCCATCCTCACTTGATGGTAACCTGATCTGAGATCCAGTTTGGAGAAAATGACTGCACCTCTTAACTCATCTAGCAGATCCTCAATATGTGGGATTGGAAACTTATCCTTGATTGTTGCATCATTGAGAAGCTTGTAATCAATACACATTCTCCATGTGCCATCCTTTTTCTTTACCAATAAGACAGGAGAGGCAAAAGGACTATGGCTTGGTTGGACCACACCACTTTTCAACATATCCTTCACTTGATTTTCAATTTCCAATTTCTGAAAATGTGGGTATCTATATGGTCTACTTGCAATAGGTAATGTACCTTCCTTAAGTGAGATGGCATGCTCATGCCCTCTTGTTGGAGGTAACTTCCTGGGTTCCTCAAAAACATCAGGAAACAATGCTAACACTGCATCAATGCTGCTTAGAAGTGTAGAAACAGATGACTGCAATACCAGTGCCTGTGAGATCCCAGCAAAACACAAATGTTTTTTAGTACTGATCAGCTTGCCCAATTCCTTCCCAGTCAACATCTTGATGTGAGCCTCTGATGCTCCCTTATCATCCTTAATGCCCTTGATGACCATCTTCTTGCCATTCCTAAGGAATGATATTTGCACTTCCAGGAAATCAAATAGAACTGGATTGAACCCAGCTAACCAATCTGCCCCTAAGATCATCTCACTGTCAGGCATGTCCAGCAAGAGAATATCATACACATACTTGGCGCCTTGCATCTCCCATTCACAAGATTTGCAAACCTGGTTGCTCACTAATTTCCCAGCTATGGTGCTCACCATCATCAACCCAGTACTGCAGGTCTCAAATCCAGCTTCACGAGCAACATTAACATCCATAAAACTGTGGGTGGCGCCACTGTCTATGAGGATGGTGGTCTCCCGCCCTTTGATCACTCCTTTGACTCGAATTGTGGTGCCTGATTCACTTCCTGACAAGGCATGGACAAAGATTTCCGGAACCTCCTCCTCATCTTCATTTCACTCTGGTGGTAGCAAGGTATCAGTCCCTTCTATTTCCTCTTGTGCCATCAAGCTGTGCAGGGTAGGTTGTTTACATTTGTGTCCGAAGAAATACTTTTCACCACATCGAAAACACAGTCCCTTCTTTAAATCCTGAGCTTTCTTGTTGGCCTCTTGCTGGGAGTTGGTGATGTTCCTCAATGGTAATTGTTGCTCCTTGGATTCAACTTTAGAGGGTCCATCTCGCATCCAAGATGGTTTGAACAATGATTGGCCAGTAGACGACGCCCTTCCTGGAAATCTGGTGAGCCTGACCAAGGCCTGGACTGATCTCTGGTGTAATCTTGATTGCTCAAATGCGGCAATCAATGAAGATGGGCATCCCAGCTGCACTAATGATCGAATTTCATCCCTTAACCCACTGATGAAACTTGAGATAAAATACGATTCTGTCAGGTGAGGATTGAAGGATGGCATACTTGCTCGTAGATCCTCAAACTTTTCAATGTATGCTTCCAGATCCTCTCCTTGATTCATCTTGTTGAATTCGGCCACGATTTCCGTTTCTCGGCGCTCTCCGAATCTTGCGCAAAGATCATCACAGAATTCAATCCATCTCGCGCGAGGTTTGTGAATTAAGTGCCCTTGCAGCCACACATCTGCGCGATCCGTGAGATACATTGCTGCAATTTCGAGCCTCTGGTGATCTGGGATTGCGAAAATGGAGAAAAAAAATTCAGCCTTGCGAATCCAACTTCTTGGATTCCTTCCATCGAAGCAAGGAAAATCCAATTTTGGTAGACGATTGCTCCTGCAGCTGTCGTTGGACCAACTCGAATACGAGCTAGATCCATGTGAATTCCACCCCGTATGCTGCGATTGACGTCCGTGGATTCCCTTATCCTCTGGACCCGATCCCATTATTGACCTCTGCTCCGATCTTGCTTGCTCTTCTCCGTTGATCGGACTTTTCTGGAATCGCCTATCATTTGGATCTGGCGTTTCTTGAACCCTCTCCTTGACCGGAGGATTCCTCACCAGCTCCGTCAATTGAGCTAGTTGCTGTTCGGTGAACTTCTTGAAGTCCTCTAACTGCTTTGCTTGCTGCTCGATCATTCGCATCTGTTCATCCCGGCGTGACTGCGTGTCCGAGATTGATTGTTGTGTTGAAGTTGCGAAGGCTTTCATGTCATCTCTGAACTCCACGAATTGCGCCTCCAGGTTCTTCGACCTTGTGCCTTCAGCCATGGCGATTCCCGTGCTCCTTGGAACGATGGCTCTGATACCAATGTAGTGTGGTGGTGGTGATGGAGTGTAGGTGACGGTGGAGGTGAGGTGGTTGTAACAGAAAAGAGAGGGAAGGAGATAGAAGAAAGAGATAGACAGAAGAGAGGGAGAGATAGGAGAGAAAGGGAAGAGGGAGTAAGAGTGTGTCTGTATTCATTGATGTCTTTCTACATACATTTCATCACCCTTTATACTCCTATACAATCATACTAAGCCCATACATGACACATTACTTTAATATTCATGTAATACGATAATATTCATGTAATACAATATCATTCGTTACTTACAAGAAATCACATTACTGTAATACTATAATATTCATGTAATGAATTGAATGAAATCTTCTACCCATTACTATACCCACATTTGTCTAGTAGAGTTAAATTACAAGAAATCACTATAACCAAAAGTAGCATACAATTCTTGTAATGAACAATTGACTGTAATTAACGAATTCTTTTACCCATTACTATAACCAACTACAATAGCATATAATTATTGTAATGAATAATTTCATGTAATGACCAAATTCTTGTAACGAAAGGTACCAATTAAAGTAGCATGCAGTTATTGTAAAAATAGATAACGATTATTGTAACCTAAATTGTTGTCCCTAACTAACAAGAAGCGAATACAATAGGTACGTAGGTGAGATACTGATTCCCTGAAGTTTTCATCTACAGTACATCGTCGTTCTTTCATCTACCATACATCGTCGTTCTTTTTTGGAAATTACAAACGGTGGTGATGAGTTCTTTTCTAGAAATTTCTTGAGCGTCACTTAATTGGAGAGATAAATGGAAAAGAACGAGCGTTGATGGAATGTGATGACTGTCAATGGAATTATAATTAATTAAGAATTCTACGATTAGTTGTTACAATCAAATCAAGGGCAAATTTGTCATAACAAAAACAAAATCTTCAAGGGTATATTTACCAAAAATAAACTTAAAAAGGGTATAACGGCCCAATTTGGCTAGATTAAAATCTAATTTTGTTTCCGAAAAAAACCATCAATATTAATTGAAGTTTTCAGTCTTAATTATAGTATTAAATTACAAAGTTTAATAAATGATAAGTATTATAGAAATATATTAATTTGATAAATGATGTGAAAAATAATTTATATCGCTTCAGTCTTGAAACATTTATAACTTTTTACTCAGCTAGCGGATTTGAGTTTATAATATTTGAAATAAAAACTAATATTTATATTAAATTTTATTTTTAATTGAGATGTACTGACATCTCTGGTCTTAAAGAGATCCGACCCTAATGACCTGCATAAGATAGGCAGGGACTGTTGATAAAGTTCAAGATATTACGCACATAATGCAGTAGTACGTTTGACGGTGACCAATTGATTAATTAATGGATGTGGAGATTACATGATGATAATTTCATGGGGATAGATTAGCTACTTTTTGTCCTCATATTTTAACATGATTACGGCTTTATAAATTTGTGGAAGACATTTTTTTGTGAAGAAACAAAGGAAAGAAAAATGGAATACGTAGTACGTGCTAATCATATAATTGGAAGCAAATTTTATTACACCTTCCCTGGTATCTAGGGGAGTTATGTTAGCCGGCTTGAGCTCGACTCGATAAAAACTCGATTCGAACTCGTTTATTTTTTAAATGAATCGAGTATGAGTACTTTTTTAAGCTCGGTTCAAAGCTTGATTTGTTCGAATTAAGTTCGAATAACTCGAATTTTAAGGAATTTCTAAAATTTCATTTGAGTTACTATATTGTGACCAAGTAGAGCTGCTTAAAATTCGAAAAAAAGCTCGGCTCGAGCTCATTCATTTCCTAAACGAACCGAGTATGAGCACATTTTTAAGCTCGAGTCAAAATTAAGGCTCGGCTCGAACGCGTTCATATCCTAAATGAACTGAATATGAACAATCAATACTCAGCAAGAGCCCTTCGATTTCATGCTTCTCTGCCCATTAAATTCTAGGGTGATTGTGAGTTAACTGCTACCTTTCTTAGAGCATGAACATTAGTGAGACCCGAGGCCCTTAACATCCGGACTCTTAACTTACTTTTTCTCTGCCACATCAGCTTAAGAGCCCCATTTCAGCTTTTAATTATTTGCACCTCCATTCGTGAGCCAGACCCGGGCCCTTAACTTACTTTTTACTATTTACCCTTTTCAATTACTTTATTATTATTATTATTATTATTATTATTATTATTATTATTATTATTATTATTATTATTATTATTATTATTATTATTATTTATAGGCGAAATAAGTGGAAAAATTGGTTTTTTATATGGTAAAATAATAGTATATGGGTATTATTATTATTATTATTATTATTATTATTATTATTATTATTATTGCATGTAAAATGTGAGAAAATTTATTTTTTTTATGTTAAACATACAAGTATATGAGTATTATTTGAATTAATTTTTTTTACTCAAAATATATGCAAAATGGGTGTCTATAGATAAATAAAAATAAATCAAACTCAAAAATAATTTTTATTATTTTTTTTCAATTGACGAATATGTCGGAAATTACCAGACTTGACATTTGCTATGGTTTGCAAGTATTGAGTCAATTCATGCATGCACATGCCAAATGATGAACACTAGAGAAGTGCCAAACACGTGCTCAGATACTTGAAGAAAGCACCAGGACAAGGTATATTCTTAGATAAAAACTCTGATATGCAGCTTCATGCATTTTGTGATGCAAACCGGTAGAGTTGCCCCATGACAAGAAGATCATTGATACGGTTCTGTGTTATGTTGGGGAACTCACTGATCTCACGACGAACCAAGAAGCAAACTTATGTTGCAATATCTTTTGTAGAATCTGAATACAAAGCATTGACAACAGTTAGCTGTGAGATTACTTGGCTATTGAAACTTCTTGCTCATCTTCATGTGCATCAAATGCAACCTATCAAGCTATACTATGATAACAAGTCAACTATGCATATTGTTAGGAACCCCGTGTTCCACGAACGGACTAAGAATATAAAGGTTGATTGTCATTTAGTGTGTGAGAAAGTGCTTAAGAAAGAAATTGTACTCGACTACATACCCACCAAAGAGCAACCACCAGACATTTTCACTGAGGTAGTTTCTCGGGATCACTGTAATAAAGTTCTCAGCAAGTTAGGTGTTGTTGATCAATTCAAAACCACTAACTTCAGGGGGACTGTTTAACATTGTGCTTAAAAGTTAGTCAGTGTGATTAAAGAGGTGGAGCTTCTCTATATAAGCGCTCTCTCTTTGTAACAAACATTCAACTGGTTCTCCTGGAGAATAAACAGAGAAATTCATTGGTTCATGTTCTTCATATCATCTCCATCTTTTCTTGATTCTGTTGATTCTCTATGATCATTAGAGATCAATACAAATTGTTGTCTCATGGGTCTGATCGTTTCCCCTCCTGATCCAACTTGGGGGGCAGAGAGCAACACAAATTGTTGTCTTATGGGTCTGATCGTTTCCACTCCTGATCCAACTTGGGGGGGGGGGGGATGGGAATATATGGTTGTAGGATATAAATTGTAACATTAGGAAGTTAATTTGGGGTTTAGTTTGTGAATAGTAGAAAACTTATATCTCCGGGTGTCTATATAAACAACATACATTGCTTGTTCAGTTACAACCACCTGTGTATATCAGATGTATAAATATATTCAAGAACGTTATCTTAATTCCATTACAATCAAGAAGATGTTTGAAGATTTCTGATGCTTGTATGGTTCTCCCTCGATCGATTATCGGCTCTCCATGGTTCGGTGCATGCAGTTCGGTGCAAATCTCGCTCCGAGCAAGACCAAAAAACTTGATCGGGACCAGCCTAAGCCGATCCCAACACTCCGAACCAATCCCCTAAACATTTGCCTTAAACTTCTATTTATAAGGAGAGCCTTCTCCTTGCTTATATATTCACTATGATGTGGGAGAGTATATATGTTATTTGATGACTTTGGAAGCCTTTTGCATTTTCCACACATATGTCCATGCTCTTTGCCATATCATCACATGCATCTTTGCTTTATCCATATGTACATATTATATATATAGGGGTGGAGCCAGGGGGCATGCGGTGGCTCGAGCCCCCCTGGAAATTTAAAAAATAAAAAAAATAAATTGTTTTATACATATAGGTAAAAGAGGGTATTTATGAGACACAATAACCTTGTAGCACAAGTGGTTGGAGGGTTAAGGGGGTAAAAGAAGGTCTTGAGTTCAATTCCCCCTTGCACCCTCATTTTTCAAAAAAAAATTCTAACCCTTGTGTAAGTGAGCCCCCCTCTGGAAAATTTCCTGCCTCCGCCCCTGTTAACTTATACTATATAATATTTTTCAAATATTATATATATATATAGGTAAAAGTTCAAATGAAAATGAGGCTTAAGATGAAAATCTCTCTTAAAATGAAAATGGTATAATTTAAAGGTAAATGGACCTAATTTAAAGGTAAATGGGCCTAATTAAATGAGTAGTGATAAATGGGCCTATTTAATGTGTAAATGGGCCTAATTTTATGGGATAAATGGATAAATAAGTAAATGGCCCTAAATATGAGATAAATGTCACCACCTCTCCCATATTTTCTATTTCTACCAATATCGCCCTTATTTCAATTATAAAAATTACATATTTTAGCCCGTAATTTTTATTTGAAATAATATTATAAGGTGCATCTACAAGATTACAAAATGCAACAAAATATGCTACATCACATTTATTGTCTTTATTTTAAAAAGTGAAAAATATGAGATTACAAAATATAAAGTGAACAAATAATACAATAAAGATTATTATTAATAAATGTGTTATTCCTAATGTAAAGTAAGTTTCCTACCAAATATTTTCTTTATGGGTTGCTATTTTTATGGCGGTTTTGTACTTTAATGCGACATGTGTCATTAAAAGCCTATTAGCTCAAAATGGTATAATGATGTGCCCATGCACAAAGGTTTGAGTTCAAAATCTCGCACATGCTATTTATAATTGTCTTCTTTTTGTTCCCGTAAATGAATAAGATTATAAAATACAATAATAAAATGATAATGTGCACAAATAAGATGATATAATGCATATATAACATTATGGTGTGCAAATACAATATTATGTTGTGCAAATGTAATATTATGTTGTGCAAATATAATATTATGTTGTGCAAATAAAATGATAAGTGCAAGAATAAAATGACAAAGTACATGAATAAGATTATGAAGTGCAAGAATAAAAGCCTATTAGCTCAGTTAAAAATGGTATAGCGATGTGCCAATGCACATATGTTCGAGTTCAAAATTCCGCATAAGTTATTTATGGTTGTCTTCTTTTTGTTCTCGTTCATGAATAAGATTATAAAGTGCAATAATAAAATGATAATGTGCACAAATAAGATGATAAAGTGCATATATAACATTATACTGTGCAAATATAACATTATATTGTGGAAATATAACACGATATTTTGCAAATATAACATTGTGTTGTGCATATCTAATAATACAATGTTACTTTGTGCACATATAATATTATATTGTGCGAATATAACATTATATTGTGCAAATATAACTTTAGGCTGTACAAATATAATATTACGTTGTGCAAATAAAATAATAAAGTGTAAGAGTAAAATATTGTATGAATAAAAAAATACGAAGTGCATGAATAATATTGTGAAGTGCACAATTAAGATTATAAAATGCATAAATAAAATGATAAAGTCTATTAATAATAATATGAAGTGCATGAATAAAGATTATGATGTGCACAATTAAGATTATAAAGTGCATAAATAAAATGATAAAGTGCAAGAATAAGATTATAAAGTGCACAATTAAGATTATGAATTGCACTTTTATCATAAAATAATACAAACTATTAAAATTAAGAAATTTAGCCTATGTAGGAGTAGAACCCACATCTCTGCGCATAAGCACATTGCTCTACCATTGAGCTAATAGGCTTTGAAAGCTTATTAAGTACAAGAACGGAGATAAGAATGCCTAGAACCCATCAATATGTGATCACAAATCCGAAAATCTTTCATCCATAAGCTGCAGCTATGAGACTGACGAGGAACAACAATGTAGATGCATCTCTATGCCCTAACTCCAACAAGCAATAAAGAATCTGAAATCAACAGCCCTAGCTATCTTCTTTTGCATTCTCACTACCACGTTGCTACCACATTGACTCACCCTCTTAATACTCACAACAACAAATTCACAAAAGTATTGCACCCAAAGTCAAACCCCCAAACCTATCCGACAGAGACTCACCACAAGTCACGCCTAATCCCACAAACATTAAAATAGAGGTAACTTTAACAAACATTAAGTGAGTGAGACATCTATTGACCATTATCTTCCAGTTTAACATAACCAGTACCCACACCTGTTGAGACTGATACCTGAAAATATAGGCAGAAACAACCACCATGAGACCACACAAATGTCACAAACTAATGCAAAAAGACTTTTTTGCCCAGTACATGAAGCCTTTTCAAAACACACCTTCACAAAGTCTACTGATTAACGGTTCAAGTCGACCAGCAGCCGCTAAACGCAGAACATTATCCTCCACCATATCCAACCGTTTCAAAACATTCTCTGCTAAGTTAGACAAAGCAGGACTCTCCAGATTCCCAGCCATACTTGAAAGGAGGACTAGGACACCTTTCTCAGATGCGAGTTTCACACAAATAGCTTCATCATGTGAGAATTCGAACAATAACTTAAGAGCACACTCTTTCTCTTTATCTGAGCTCCCAAGAAAACTACGTGTTGCCAATTTGATGATGCCATCTCCAAGCATAACTTCCTAAAAGTAATAGCAAGCATTGTCAGATATGAAGATGTTTTGAGTCAATCCAAATCAATAACAAAACAACTCAACAGATATGACAACAAAACACCAAAACCAATGGGAAGAAATTATCAAGAAAGACATGCTCACCTTGCTGTCTTCATCCATAACCATGCTAAGCAGCACCATAAGAGCTTTGTTTCTCAATTGTGGTCCTATACTTGTTGTACGGTCTTTAAGCATTTTGATAACTAATAAAATGATACCGGCATTTCTGATTTTATATCTGCTAGATGGGTGCTCCTCTGAAATCTTGTAAAGGATGTCCAAGACCCTCTCAGCACAGTCAATAGACAAAGGATCCTCACTAAGATATTGGCAAGACAACTTAACTTGAATATTGATGTTCCTGTTAAGCCACTCCTCAATAGCACCAGCTAGCCCGATGTTCGGCTTCTGCTCCAAAGAGGTCAAAACCTGGCCCGTGACAGGACAAGTGGGATCGCGACCATCCTCCAAACAACGCTGAAACCAGTAATCGATTGCACTCCTCTCGTAAGTCTGAGAAGATTGCAATACCACAGGATCTCGTAACAATAAGGAACCATGAAATCACACACCTAGAATTTAAGCCAGGAATATCAACTCCACAACAACATTCCAAACACTAGTTCTATCTAATTTATGCATCTTGCATCGAAATCAACATCTACTAGGGTAAAAAATCATCCATTAGATAAGAGAAACTAAAATCTGCAATATGAATATATATATACGCTGAAACACTGCAAATGATCAATTGAAACCCAAATGGACCTTAACCATTGAGATTGAACAAATTGCCCTTAAACAATTCACACAACTTCAAATTGAAAGAAAACAAAACCAATTGCAACATACAAAAAGCCCTTAACCCCTGAGATTGAACAAAGACAAAATAAAAAACATCCAAATCGAAAACATCTTCAATGGATCAACTGAAGATACAACAAACCTGGAGACGGGAGGCGCTGGAAGTGGATGGTGGTGCTGGCTGTTGCTGGTGGTCGGCATGAGTGCGGGATGGTGGCGCTGTTGGCTTAAGGATCCGGAGAAGAGAGCGGCGAGAGGTAGATGAATGCGGGTTAGGAGGGTGAGAATCTCCGATGATCAAGAAAGGAGGCGGCGGAGGCATCAGATCCGAGGGCGGTGAGCACCGAGGAGAGTTCGGTGGAGCAGATCCGAGGGCGGTGAGCACAGTGATGCCATTCGGATGCCGGCGCCGGCTCTCCCTCCCTTTCTTGGTGACGCCAACGGCGAGGCGAGCAAGGGAACGGAGACTCCTGAGACTCCGGCGAGAGGGGCGCCTCCGGGTGTGGATTCCGGCCTTGACATCCATAGGTCCAGCGACGAGGCTCAGAATCCTTAGATCCGAAAACGGGTGGAGAGAGAGAGGGGAAGGAGATTTGGGGTTTGGTTTGTTGAATTGGGCCGGGTCCGATTTAATTTTTCTTCATAATCAAGCACATTTTCACTTTGAGGAGTATTTTCATCTTAAACCCCTTTTTCACTTTAACCTCACCCTATATATATATATATATATATATATATATATATATATATATATATATATATATATATATATATAAAATATTGTTCTGGGGTTTGATTTATATAACGAGAAACCCCTATTAACTTATACTATTAAGCTCGTATAATCTCCTTTTGGTTGGATTACTATGTTAAATAGCCCTAAATTTAGGGCATCGTCATAACTCCTCGGACCTCAATCGTATCTCGACCGATTGGGGTTCGACAAAACGATGCTTTTACTTATATTCTATCTTATCTGTGATCTGGAAATACCATTCAAACGATGCGTTTACTTTTCTTCTTTCTTATTCGCGATATGGGTTTGTTATAAACTTATTTTGCCGTAATTTTGAATTGCTTGACTATCACGATTTGTGTCGTGATTTGAGCTCTAGCGTGCTATAATGAACCACGCGAGCTATTTTGTGTTCTATCTTGCCCAACGGGACACGAGAACACACTTGACTCGAACTCCAGCGTGCTGAGATGAGCAACGCGAGTCATTTTGAGTCGAGCTCTAGCGTGCTAAATGAGTCACGTGAGCAATTTCGATCTATCATGCCCAACGGGACACGAGAACTAACTTGACTTGAACTCCAGCGTGCTGAGATAAGCAACACAAGTCATTTTGAGTCGAGCTCTAACGTGTTGAATGAGAGCCACGCGAGCTAATCTGTGTTCTATCATGCCTAGTGGGACACAAGAACACACTTGACTCGAACTCCAGCATGCTGAGATAAGCCACACGAGTTATTTTGAGTCGAGCTCTAGCATGCTCAACGAGCCATGCGAGCTATTTCGTGTTCTATCGTGCCCAACGGGACACGAGAACACACTTGACTCGAACTCTAGCGTGCTAGATAAGCCACACGAGTTATTTTGAGTCAAGCTCTAGCAGGCTCAACGAGCCATGCGAGCTATTTCATGTTCTATCATGCCCAACGAGACACGAGAACACACTTGACTCCAACTCCAACGTGCTGAAATAAGTCACGCGAGTTATTTTGAGTCGAGCTCTAGAAGATGTATAAATTAATAGCGAGAAACCCCTATTAATTTATATCACTTGTATAAATATATTCAAGAACGTTATCTTAATTCCATTACAATCAAGAAGATGTTGAAGGTATTTTCTAAAAGAAACTCGAGTTTACCCCGAGACACCCCATCAATGTTCACCTTAACTCAACTAGTCGTAGGTATTAGGTACCCACCAATATATAAGCATCTCCTCCCTGTTGGGTAGAGACGACTCATCTAGGCAACCCCTAATTAAAGGCCTTGTCAAACTCAACCATGGAGTTGGGTCATCAAACACCAACCCATTCCTCCATTTCCATGGCCACCACAGTACCAAACTAGTAGCAAACATGGATGACCCGAGCAATGCCCCTGTATAGTAAGTAGTAATGCTCTAGTTTGGTGAGGTCACTACAAGAAAAATGTCATTGGGCGACAAAAGATATGAAACTAAGGTGACAAAATAACTGTTGTCGCCCAAAATAGCTTTTCAGTGACAAAAATATACTTTGTCGCCCAAAACATGCTTTCTGTGATGAAATATTAAAATTGTCGCCCAAAAGATAACCTAGGGCTACAAAAAAGGGTATTTGCTCGCCCGTTTATGCGAATTTCGATAAAAGAAAAATTGTCCAACTCTCTTCATTTCCTATTTACTCCCTCCGGCCTCCGCTCCCCTCTTCCTCTCCCCTCTCTCTGAAACCCTAGATCTCATTTCTAGTTCTCCTCCTCCCAAAAGCATAGAAAATGACGGAAATCCTCCAATCCATGGTGGTCAGGGCGGTAGCCAGATCAATGCCAAGTTCTGGAAGATCATTTGCGCCGAGCACGACCTTGATTCCATGGGACGGTACCAGGGGGCTCGAATCTTACAAATCTAGAGTCCGGTGTCGTGCTTGATGTTGCTTGCAAGGAGGCTGAGAACTGCGATTGTCTGCAAGGTAATTTCTTCTTCTTTGTGTTAGATCGGACTTGTTTGGCTTTGGAGTGGATTCGTAACTATTCAGATCTAGGTCCAGATTTACTTGTAGCACTCGTAACTAGATCTGTTAGCATTACTCGCTTTATGGTTGTCTATTTTCTTAAACTTCTTTACCAGATCTGAAAACTTATAAGGAATTTTAAAATTTTCACTTTCATCATTCAATTTCTGATGTTGTGGATATGTTGTGCTAATATACACTATTATTTTGATCTTTTTTGTTCAATTTTCATTTGTATACACATATATGCTGAGTGTTCACTGTCCAAAGATAATTTTCTGCTATGACATTCCAGTGTAATTGGTTTGTCTAGATGGGAACGCTGATTTGTCTAGATGGGAATCTCTTTGATGCACTTTTTTTTTCACCTTAATATGTAAAAGTTCTTATTTGTATCCTTTGGGTGATTTATTGTTGTGTGTGTATATTGCTAGTCCCGTGTTGCAGAGGGGATGTGTATTTTGAGATTGGAAATGGTATGCTTATATAGAATGAATTTCCTAACATATGATTTTCATTAAAGCTAGCAGGTTAGCAAATCATCAAGTTTACTAATTTAGTGGATAATATGATACATAATAATT
The DNA here is from genome assembly GCA_037127255.1 of Persicaria tinctoria. Lineage (NCBI taxonomy): Eukaryota > Viridiplantae > Streptophyta > Magnoliopsida > Caryophyllales > Polygonaceae > Persicaria > Persicaria tinctoria. The sequence goes on from JBANSL010000014.1 coordinate 4,548,024, forward strand.
AATATATCACGCTTTCTTATTTTTTTGAAGGCAAAGAATTAGAATATATACACACATGATCCTAAACTTGGATCATTATTCTAGTTAAATTTGAAATTGACACTTGAATCATTACCTTTAAGCAATTTATTTTTCAAAAGTTTATATTAGAGTTTTAGATTATGTAAAGATTAACTTAGTATCCTATGAAAGTAGTGTTTTTCACTCCTTCATATGCTCGCAAATGTGGTAATATAGCCAAGTGTCATTGCCCTGCTTGTCAAATTCTTTGGTATTTTGATGGTAGGTTAATTGTACAACAGGTATAACTTCCACCTCCACTGAGTTTCTTGTGCCGTTTGTTGTCGTCTGTTCTGATTCTTAATCTCGTCCTTTGATTTACGATTGATTGCAACTCCCAGGGAGTATGGTGAGGCGATGCAAGAGCTGAGCATTTGCATGGCCCCTGATGTTGATTGCAACTTCCTCCTCTGATTTACTATTAATTGCAACTTCTGCCTCCACTGAGCTTTTTTGGCGTACTTTTTATACAATTATCATCTTTGTTAACTTTCCCTATGAGAATGATTTGAATGAACCTCTGATGTTGTCCTCTATTCCTAGGATAAGGTAATGATTCATTTCAAGTCTTTTAACAGTGGTCATCTTTGGTGTCCAAGGGCCTAAGGCGTAGTGGATTGTCCATTGGGCAGGTAGTCATGGAGATGGGCATCCAACTAACACTGACACCCCCTTGTAGTATGGGGAGCTGGAGTTAAAACTCCCCGACATTTCTCTGGTAATCATTCCCATTATACATCTCGTTTTATTGATAAACATTTGCATGACTCACAGACATTTACACCCCCTTGTAGTATGGGGAGCTGGAGTTAAAACTCCCCGGCATTTCTCTGGTAATCATTCCCATTATACATCTCGTTTTATTGATAAACATTTGCATGACTCACAGACATTTACACCCCCTTGTAGTATGGGGAGCTGGAGTTAAAACTCCCCGGCATTTCTCTGGTAATCATTCCCATTGTACATCTCGTTTTGTTGATGAACATTTGCATGACACGCAGACACCGAAAGAATGGGGCCTTAACAAAATAGAGCGGGAAGATGTTAATCAGGCTGATATTGCACCACTAATGGTTGTTCTATGGATCTTCTGTGCTTGTGTTTATGCCTTTGTTGCCAAACTTTTTTATTTAATCTGTTCCCTTTCTTTTAATTGTAACAGTGAACTCTACTTGGTTTGCCATGCCCTGTCAACTCAGTTGGGAATCTGCCCCTTGGTTATATTGACTTTAGTGAGGTTTGGCTTGTTATGTGTTCATTAGTAGATAACATTACTGTTTTGATTTGTTTTTTATGGACATCTCATGACTTGATGCTTTTCAGGAAGCAGAGGTCCAAGCTGTCCTGGCTAATACGAAGCAAATTCTGACCCAATTTCTCCACAAGTCAAGTATCATTTATTCTTTTTCTGGTATACTTCTTTGAAGCATAGAGGACTTGTATTTTTCACTGCATTTCATCCTTTTTGCTTATGAGTCTTAAGAAAGGCAGTTTGTCATAATAAAAGGAATATATGATTCTTCTATCATATTAGTTTTTAATTATTTTCCCTCCAACTGCTCATTCCAGGATTCCATATTTGATTCAGAAAAAAGGTTGATGGAGAAACCGAGAAACACTATAGCTATTCATATATGCCAACTTAAGCAGCTCCTTGAGGTGACTTCAAGGCATTAAGTGCCAGATTAATTCCATGCTCTTGGTATATTTTAACCAACAATACAAACTTAACAGCGAGCTGATTCCTAGCTAGTTAAAAATAGATGTTGCTACACTGTTTGTTTGTGTGATCTTAGGGTTCGTTTGGTTAGCTTTCTACTTCCTGGGAAGTTCAAAATCCCAGGAAGTAGGAGTGAATACATGTGTTTGGTATGTTGTTTTAAAATGAGAAAACCTAGGAATTGAAATTCCTAGGAATTTAAATTCCCATGAAATGGTGGAATTTAACTTACCATGGAGGGGGTAGGTAAGATCTACTTCCTCCATTATTTTTTCCAAATCTCCTATAAAAATTTATTTTTATAAACAAAATCTCCAATTTACCCATATAGATTTTGGTTTTAAACAAAAAGCAAAAGGTTACAAGAGTAATTTTAAATGAATTACTATGAAAATTCCATGTTCAACTAAACAAAACATAGGAATTGAATTCATGGGAACTTATTTCCAACCAAACATATTTTTACATTTCTCATGAAGTAGAATTCATGGGAATTACATATCCCGGGAAGTTACTTCCTAGGAAGTCTACTTCCCACGTTAAACCAAACGAGGTCTTAGTAGCTACTAGTTAAGAGTGGAGGAAGATAACTTTGATTGTATTAAATTTATGTCAAAAATTTTGAATTTGGTCAAAGAGATGCTTTTTTTAGGGTTTGAATGAGTGCAGGTTTGCTGAGATGCAGTAAGAGCTGCAAGCTTAGATGGACTAACTGACTTAGGCCTGGTTTTAAGAGAGTCAACCTCACTGAGCACGAGGAGAAAATGATCATCCACCTTCAAGCCCTTGTTGGTAATAGGTAATTAGTTATAAATAGTTAGTGATTAATCCAAGTTTTCAAGATTTTATATGTTTTTTTTTTCTCATTTTATGTTAAAATTGTGTTGAAGATCTTCACTGAGCAAGGCTTTATATTAGATTTATGAAGGGCATTTGGTCTAATGGTATGATTCTCGCTTTGGTGCGAGAGGTCCGAATTCGATTCTCGGAATGCCCAATCAGTAGCATTAGGGCGACAAAACATTAGGGTTTCATGTACTAATCGAAAAACTGAACAAATGAAAGTACGAGAATCAACCAAAGGATTGAAAGTTTGGGTGGCATAATGGCTTTTTGTGACAAAATCTCCATTTGTCACCCCAAGGTTTTGGCGACAAAATGAGTAATTTGTCACCCGTTGTTTGGGCGACAAAACGCCCTTTTTCGTCATAAAACTCTATGGCGACAGATATTTTTGTTTGTCACAAAAGGTCATTTACAGCGACAAAGGGAGTTCGGGGCGACGGGGCTAAGGCGACGACTCCATGACGAAATCTATTTCGTCACAAAAAATCTTGTGCGACGAAAATGCTACTTTCTGCGACGAAACATTTTGTCGCCCAAACCATTTTTTCTTGTAGTGGGTTCTTCTCTAGTCACAACTCCTATGCTCAAGTCTCAATCAAACTTGCTTGATTCTCCAATGCATTTATTAAATCACGGTGGGTCATATGACGTGGGGGTCACACGCCCAAGCGCACATGCGCTAACCAAGTCGAACACACAAGTCGAGTGAGGTTCCATCCTTAAACCAATTGGTGTTATGATGAGTAGCTCACCCACTTATGTACAAAGATTGAATTCACCGTATTTTCCGGGATACTGTCCCACTTTATACTCTTAACAACATTACCATTACAAACTACACAAGCAACATCCCTAATTAACAAGGAGTCGACAACATCTCTCAGCATTCGTAAGGAACTTAGGACCCTTCCTATATACACTGTGATACATAATACCTTATATATAAAAACTCCTCTCTTTTCTTTTTTTTTTTTTATAAATATAAAGGACCTTGATAAACAAGCACAAATTATTAAGGTTAATAAAGTCAAAGTTGAGAGAGCAAATCGACCATACAAGGACGAGACTTACAAATCGCATTAAGGTGTTTGCTTTTAGTTATGGTGATCCCACCGGTGCCCATCGAGATCTCCTCCATGTCCACCACCCCACCCTCCGCGCTCTCGAACTCGAAGCACTGAATCAGCGTGGCCAGCATCAGCATCATAGTCCGCATCGTGAGGTTCGAGCCCGGGCACACTCTCCTCCCCACGCCGAACGGGACGAACCTGTAGCCGAGCCCGAACTCCCCGGCCTCGAACCTCTCGGGCTTGTAAGCAAGTGGGTCCTCCCACACGCTCGGGTCGCGGTGGATGGCCCACGCGTTGACTATGAGGGCGGTGCCCTTGGGGATGTGGAAGCCTGCTATGGTGGTGTCCGCCGAGGAGCAGTGGGGGACGAGGAGTGGGGCCACCGGGAAGAGGCGGAGCGTCTTGTTGACTACGCAACGGAGGAAGGGGAGGCTTGGGAGGTCGTAGTCGTCGACGAAGCGGCATGTGCCGATGCAGGAGTCGATCTCGGCTCGGGCCTTTTGGAAGGTGGCTGGGTGGTTCAGGAGGAGGGACATTGCCCATTCCATGGTGTGCGCAGAGGTCACGATACCTGGTGTCAGCATCACCTGCATATACAAGATATCAGTTTGGTTTGGTGTTACACTTGATTATTTTGGGTATAAAATCACATTAAAAAAATTTATAAAAATTATATTTATGTTCTATAGACTTATATTTACATGTTTATAAAATTTTATTACGAAAAATTATTATTAAAAATTATGAATAATTAAAATATTGATTATTTTAGAAAATAGTTTTTACGTAGTATATTTTTTTTAAAACATATATTTTATTAAGGAAAAACAACAAAAAATAATCTCAACTATCATCCTTCTACCAAAAATAATCCCACCTTTAAAAATAACCAATTAATATCCCAACTATTACCTTATATACCAAAAATAATCTTACACAATTTCATCCCTAATTTTAATTCCAAAATAATCCAAACTTTTATAAATCCACACAAAATGTCCTCTCTCACCCCGAAACTCATCCCCCTGATTTCACACCCCAAATTCCTTTCTCTGGCAAGCTTCCATCTCAGCCGACTCCCCTCCATCCCTCTCCCTCCTTGAATTGGTAAATAAAGAGCGCCCATTTCGGGGTTCGAACTGGGGACCTGTGACTATTATCCACAAGTCCTTTCCGGTGAGCTATTCCGGAATGACTCCCCTCCATCCCTCTCCCTCTTTTAAATTAATTATCCCCATTTCTCCCCTCAATCCACCCCCCAAACTAGTGGATGTGGATGGGGGTTTCCTGAGAAAATTAGGGGAGGGTGGGTGAGAGTCTGAGAGAGGACATTTTGTGTGAATTTATAAAGGTTGGATTATTTTGTAATTAAAATTAAGGGATGAAATTGTATTGGATTGTTTTTGGTATATAGGTTAATAGTTGGGCTACTAATTTGTTATTTTAAAAAATGGGATTATTTTTGGTTGAATGATGTTAGTTGGGATTATTTTGGGTTATTTTTCCTAAAAGTTTATCGACATGTTAATATAAATGTAAAGAGTATAAATATAATTTTAAAAAAAAATTAGTGTGAATTTATATCCAAAACAATTAAATGTAACACCGTAGCGCACAAATCTAAGTGCTATAGGCTGGTTTTATTAAGGGGTCTGTTATGTGCACCATCAAAATCTCGCCATCTGCACGGTGTCGACACCGACACCTGAAATCGGTAAGGCCGGCACTGATACCGACTTTCGGAGTCGGCGACGGGCTTGGTCGGTACCCAGGGTGACATCAGGAACCTATGTACTCATTCCATCTCTTACGACCTTCCCACCATGGACAAGCAATATGTGAAGACGGAAGACCCAATCTCTGCGCCGACGTCATGGCCGTTGGCCTTGACGATGAGGGCTTCGAGGGCACCGTCGGCGTTCCCCGCCACCTTGACTACGTCGATGCTGGTCTTGACCTTCAAGAGGGAGATCGCCCGCTTTCTTCCATGGGAGAAGAAGAACAGTGACGACTGATACATATTTCATTAATTAGGGTTGGTTTTTATTAGTTATATTGGGCCTTATTTATCCTTAAGAAGTTTGGCTTTTAATTTGCATGATGTGTAGATATGTCTGTGCTTTCCACCGATATCGACGAGTGAGGACGGCACCGAGGTCACCAACGCTGAAACTCGACAATAGCATCGTGCATTTGGCGATATTTTGCCGTTTGAATAACAAGACTGTTTATTAATTAGAAAGGATATGATGATACGTTAATTAGAGGTACTCGAAGCACTGATTGTTTTTGTGGCAGTAGTTTGACGGTGACCAATTAATGAATGGATGTGGAGATTACAAGATGATAATTTCAGGGGATAGGTTAGCTACTTTTTAACTTTTTATCTTCCTCTTTTAAGATGGCGACTTTATTTAATTTGTGGAAGACATTTTTTGTGTAGTAACAAAGGAAAGAAAAATGGCACACGTAATAATAATTACATGCTAATGATATAATTGGATGGAAGATTTATTACATAATTTATGTATACTATTCTCTCTATTTTGAAAAATATATTATTTTTTATTAATTATTTTTAAATAGTTAAAAATTTTATAAAATGAATATTTTTTTATTAACTTTTTTCATATGTATAAATAATAAATGACATATTTTTAGAATAAAGATAATATGACAGAAATGAATAGACAAAAATAAAAATTATTTTAATAGGTTTTTTAAAAAAGACAAAAATTATACAAAATAATAATTTCTATTTTTTTAATATAAAATTTCATACTATGTACACCACCACCACTACTAATAATATAATCACATGACTATATACTCCCTCCGTTCGCAAAAATATGTCATTTTAGAGATTCGATTTTGTTTATAAAAACATATCATTGTAGGTATTTTAGCTTCCACTTTACGAAAATGTCATTGACATGATTGAGAGATTGTGAGTTGTAGTTTTCGATAAATTAAAAAAGTAGAGTAATAAATGAGGGTAAATTAGTGAAAAATTAGAATATATTATTGGTTTTCTTAAAAAGTTGTGCAAAGAATTAAAATGACCATATTTAAAGATTTTGTAAGTGAAATTCACGTGAATAAAATTATGAACTTACCTAGTTTATCCAAATATGTATTTTTGATTCCATAACCCATCTTCTACCATTCAAACATTGTGATATAGAAACAAAAAAAGTACTGTATAGTATATTTTCTTCCCCAAGTGAATTAACTTACGTGTCCAAGTTAATTTACAAGTATACTTTAATTATTATTTAATTAAATATACCTATCAAATATTATAATCTATCTTTTTATTAAAAGATCTCATTATTTTTTTATGAAACAAACATGTTATTTCAAATATTTTATTATTTAATTTACATAATTATTTTTAAAATTTTATACAATAATAAATAAAAATATAATAATATATTTATTACTATCTCGGATAACCAAACACGTCATTTACTATACATATATTATGTTTTTTTTAAAGGATAAAATTTATACTAAATATCAATTTTTTAAAATTAATTTTACATTTTTTTATTATTAAGTCCGTATAAAACTAAAATATATTGCTGTTTTAAAATAGATATCTTTTTACTTTTCGACACGTTTTTTAAGAGTGAAAAATTCTATAAAATATTACTATCTTAATCAATTTTTTTTATATAATTTGATCCTTATTACTAATAAGCATCAAATTATATAAAAAATTAATTAAAATAATAATACTCCCTCCGTTCATAAATATAAGATCACTTCACTTTTGCACGTATTTTAAGAAGCAAAAAACTATATAAAATATTAATTTTTTAATTAATTTTTTTCACAATATAGTATGTATTATTAATAAATATTATATTACGGAAAATTGCAAAAAAATTAATATTTTATATAGTTTTTCACTCATTAAAATACGTGCAAAAAGTCAACAATCTTATATTTGTGAACGGATGGAGTATCATATAAAAAAAAATAAAGTAACATAAATTTATGAAAGTGACATTAATTTGCTTAAAGGTGGTAGTATAAATTTTGACGGCAAACTCACCACTAAGATGCCCTTCAGAATGTCGTCGGAAAAGTACTCCGGCTCCGCCTTCTGCAACAGCAGCAGCTCTTCCGCCATTGATTTCATCTCACCACCTCTGACTAATTGCACCTCCTTCCTTAAATCGTCGAGCAAGGCTTGCAAGAACCGGTCCTGGTCCAGCCAAATCGCCCTCATTTGCTTCTCCAACCCGCCGTACAGCCCGAACCGCCGCAGAACCGGGAAAAAAATCGTAGACGGTGATAAACTTGGAGGGAACAAACAGGTCGGAGCGGGCCCCAGTGGCGGCCCACCGCTTCCCGGTCACCATCCTCATCATCACGTTCTGGGTGAGCCCATAGAAGGCCTTCGCGAACCTCCTCGCATCGGATCCGAGCGCTGAGGGCGAGGCGGTGGGAGGATAGGGAGCCAACGGTCATGGCGCGGCGGAGGGTGCGCCAAAGGTCGCCGTAGCCGGCCCAGCCGACGGAGGTGTAGTTATACCCGGCGATCTCGCCGGTGACGAACCTGGGGCGGTTGGCGAAGACGACGTCGTTTTGGGGGGCGAAGCATTGCTCCGCAGCGTCGGGGGAGGAGACGACGAGGGTGGGGCAGCGGCCGAGGCGGAGGAGCAAGACGGGGCCGTAGGTGCGGGAGAGGGACTGGAGGCAGCGGTGGAGCGGCTCCTTGAGGAGGTGGAGGTGACCGAGTACCGGGAGAGCCGGTGGGGCCGGTGGGTGGCTCTTTGTTGTCTTAGAGCACTAGAGGTTGCGAGTTCGAAGCAGCTTAGCGGAGATGAAGACAATGGTTGCAAGGATAGCCAGGAATGAGAGGATACCGTAGTCCATATTGGATTCCTTTTTTTGTTTTTATTTATTTGTTGTGTTGGGTAAAATGTATACTTATATAGAGGTTAATGCATTTGACATTTGCCTTGTGTGGGTGGCCATGTGTGTGGGGGATGGATGCACGTATGTCTAGAAGGCGGTGCCGCAAGTGCTTTCTAATTTTATTTTATTTTTGTTATTTATTAGGTAAAAATTCAGGGGAAGACTTATCTGAGATCATCCTTATGAATGAGGTCTTGGGGACCTATGTCTTTATAGATGTGGAGACCCTTGACATAATGATAAATGTGTGCAACCTTATCAGCCACTCTGTTGTCATCACAGGGTATGTGAGAGAATGACACATCTCTCACTTTTAACATAAGAGTTTTAATGTCTGACATAAACATTTCGATTTTCCAATGGTACGTGGTTTGTTTTTTCGGTGATTTATGATTATAAGATAATCTCCTTCAATCTGTAATTTATTTATACCCAACTGCAATGATTAGGTAATGCCTTGTCTCAGAGCAATGGCTTATACCTTTAATAAAATCAGTCGAGCTATTATTATTCGCAAGAGTTGAACCATCAAAGTTGAGTTTGAACTTGCTCGCTGGAGGTTTTTTCCATCTTATTGTTTTTTGTTGAGAACTTTTCTTAGTCCTCTGGTTATTTTCTTTGGCATAATTTAGATCTGCATTGAAAGTTTGTTCATAAGTGGCGGTTTTCAACTAGTTTACCATGTGCATATTGCTTATTTGTTTGATGGCATCTTGTGTTGGTGGTGGTTCATGTCGAAATATAAATTGGTTTCTATCATATCATCTTGTCCACCAAGTAAAGGCTAAATTTTCCTTTTCTATTTTCGATAATTTGTTACCCAGTAATGCTAAGATAGGCTTAAATTCTTTTGAGATTTGCAATCATGTTGTTAATCTTTTGGCGGAGATTCATTGTTAATGATGGTTTGATGCTATTATATTGGCATTCTATAAAAAGGTGTGTATCGTCGTCAGTTGTATGGTTACACAGACTACAAGTTGATGGGACTGAGACTCCTTTTTGGGCGAGTCGGATGGCTGTTGGGAGTCCTTGTTGACTCAATTTCCAAAGGAAGTTTTTGACTTTAGGGGGGGGGGGGGGTATTAACATTTCAAATCCACGAGTTCTCGTCATTTTTCGTTCTGTTGGGATAGGTAATTAGTTTGTAAGCGCTAGCCGTTGTGAACCACCCTTCTCTATCAGGCCACCAGTACAATCTATCTTCAAATTGATTTGTTGGTAATGGAATGTCCATAATATATTTTAGGCAAATCTAACTAAAATAACCCAACATTTAAGAGGGTGTTAAAAATATATCTTCACCTTTCAAAAGTAAGATAAATATCCCGACCTTTATAACTGATGATAATATAATATCCCAAAATTTTATCCCCCACAAAAATGATTAGTTTCGCCCATAAACATTCAATTTAATACGTATTTAATTTAAATTATTCAATTTAATACGTATTTATAGATTATAATTAAAATTAATCAAAACAAAAATAAAACAGTAAATATTTAAAATATAATTTTCAATATCTTGATTGTGTAAAATATCATTCAAGTTTATTAGATTGGTTTTTAAGTTTATCTTAATTTTTATTTATTTTGCATTTAATAAAAAATAAACAATTTACATTCTTTTATATTTTTTTAATAATAATAATTTACTTCTCATATATATATGAACACCATTGAATAATCTAAAGACTTAAATTTTCATTTCAATTTTGTAGTAACATAAATTTATAATTGACAAAATATTCTTCAGTTTTGATAAGTTAAATCACTAGCTAATCATTTACTAATTGAAAATATGTTATTTTTCTTTACATTTTATTTATTTATTTGGCTTGTTATAGATATTATTGATTTAAAAAAAGATATAAAAAGTTAGGTACAGATTAAATCTAAAACTACAAAAGTTTATTAAATAAACTTTTAAAATCGTTTAATTTAATTTTATATGTTTTATTTGAATTGAAAATACATGAGTAATACAATACAAAAAATAAGAATTTTATTGGGGAGAAATCATTAGGATATTATATTACCATCACTTATAAAAGTCGGGATATTTATCTTACATTTGAAAGGTGGGGATATATTTTTAACACCCTCTTAAAGGTTGGGTTATTTTAATTAGTTTCGCCTATATTTTACAATGTTTTGCGGCAGGGTTCTTATTAGTTTTTCTTCCCTATAATATATTCACTAATTGTTTCCTCGGTTTCTGTAATAGCATAACAGTCTACCCTACTACTAAGAGGAGTTGTTGGTAGTCAGTTGTCCCTCTAAAAATTTATTGATTGATCATTGCCTACTGACCATATTAAACCAGTTTTGAATTTTTCAATGGAGGGGGAGGGGGGGGGGGGGGCAGTTTTGACCATTGTCATGATACTTCTCCCTTTCTTTTGTAATTTAGGATGTTAAAGATTTTACGGTATTTATATTGTATTAGTTTGACCCAAACATTATCTGGTTCTGCTAAAATCTTCCACAAAGGCTTCATTTGAAGTGCTTCATTCATATCCCTTGAATTCCTAATACCTAGTCCCCCATTAGCTTTTGGTCTACAGATTTTATCCTAACTTATCAAAGGGCGGTGTTGGAGATCTTTGTTCCAGAACAAAGTTCTATTAATCTGGTGAAGTTCTTTGTGTATCGCACATGGTAGCATGAAGTTTTGCATCGCGTGAAGTGGTTTGGTGGCGAGATTAGTTCCAATTAAAACTGCATGACCTTGTTGTGATAATGCATTTGCTCGCTATTTATTCAATTGTTCTTTTAATTTGCATATAATTTTCTCAAACGTTCTCCTCTTTACTCTCCCATTAATTATTGATCTTGGGCAAAATCGAAGAACCGGTCTAACCCGCTAACTTGGCTAAGTGGTACTGAATTATGCATCTGGTTTTGGGTTTGACCCGGCTCTGCCGTGGCGAGTTGTATTTTATTTTCATTTTCCATTCCGCTTTCCCTTAAATGAATTTCCACGACTTAGTCGATCATTAGGACATGTTAAAGGTACCCAACGGCCCTACAATGGTTTTGGGGTTTGAAATCCCCGCTTTCATACTAATGTTTAAAGAGGTTTAAAACATCAACCCGTACCTGGATTGCAAGATCTGAACGAAGGTATCCGACCTTCGAAACGTAATCCGGGTATTTATATTTGGGCCGTTACAGTCCCTTCCACAAAAAAGAAGGAAACAATGCCTCTGTCCATTTTCAAACAGTTTACTTAATCAAAGTAGAAGCTATTGGTAATTCAGAGTGAAGTGATGCATAATTTGTACCAAATTTCAAACTTTCAAATTAGATAATGGTCAAAGCAAAGACAACATAAACAAAATAAAAAGATAATTGAACAATATTGATCCTTCGGCAATGTCATTGCCAACGTAATATCCAATAATTGCCTTATCCCACTTTATTAGATCCCTACCCTGACATTAGAAACAAAAAAGATAAGTTTCAATGCCTCACAAACATAATACATGAATTAACTCATCATTTTAAAACATTAACCTTTCCACTTGCAAGATGCATAAAGATAAATTAAAACATTTTTAATCTGCCAAAAAAGAGTTTATTATAAAACCAACCTCAAATTCATTAATCAAATTAAATCTAGGTTTAGCCAATTATTTAGTTTCTTGAAATGGATGATTGGACTTGCTTCACGCTCTTCCAAACTCTGATTTGTTCTAGCACTGTAATGATCTGCCACTTTCTGAACAAACATCTTTGTATTCTCATCTTTCAAAACTTGAGCATCACCTTGACGCCAAAGTTATTAGGATCGGGATTCTAGGATCGAATCACAACAGGGTCTGTGGATCGGATCGTAAGATCCCATTAGGGGATCGTAAGATCCTCGAAAGATAATAAAATAATAAAATATAAAATATATATAACAAAGTGACTTAATTTAAAGTTATAGAATGAGAAAAAAATGTTAGTCACACAATATAATTTGGTTTCAAGAGATAAAAAAACTACATTTACGACCATAGACATTGTCATATTGATTAAAAGACACGAAAACAATTATTTCTTAGCCATTTTTCGCGTTTTATACATGAATGTATACATTTAAACTCCCTAAAATCAAACAAGGAAACAAAACAAATGTTTAAAAAATACACATTGTTAATAAAAATAGGATCTTTAGGATCGAGTAGGATCGTGAGATCCTATCGATCCATTAAGATTCTAAAGATCCTACAATAGATCCTACACAAAAAAAGATCCTATGCATAGATCCGGATCGAGCTCCTGAGTAGGATCGTAGGATCTTAGGATTCTAAAGATCCGGATCGAGATTCTAATAACAATGCTTGACGCACATTAAGAAACCATAGAAATCAGACATCATATCAGCTCAAGTTTTGTTTGACATTACTATAGAAGAATTTCAGGCTTCAACACATTTGATTGCATAATTAACACTGTCAAATCCAAATTTTGCTTGCCAAATCGCAAATTCAGCAAACCCTATCGATTTCTTACCGAATTCAATCGTTGTTAATTCCTCTATTAGTCCAATAAACACGAGGGAAAAAAACCTACGACTCAAAGCATCAAAAGAGGAATTTGAGGTAACTACCTCCAATTCTCCATAATTTCGTGGAAGAAATCAAATAGTTCAGAAAGACAAACACGTACCCTCTGTGTTGTACTTGAATTTGGATTTAGGAGGGTCGGAAGAGCTCAATATAAAACTAGCCATTCCAGAAACTGAAATTCACCTAAACTAGATATGCATCATGCTTTCTTTTCTTCAAAAATTTTCAAAAACATAACTAGTGAAGATGGGAAGACAATCCTACCATTACCGAATTGAAACTGAAATCGAAGGACAACGCATCCGGGAGCAGCAACGGAGACTCTCACGCTGGGATTCGGTTAGTCAGGGGCGCCGGAATGTAGGCGCAACGACGGACGATGAGGGCAGCGACGGAGCCTGAGACGCGGGCTAAGGTCGGAGACTTGGGGTTGGGGCTGAGCGCCAGAGACTTTGTTGGGGCTGCTCTTGTGTTTTTAGGTTAGGGATTGGATTGGGTCGGTCGGGGCAAACAATTAGTAGGGAATGGAATTGAGAATTTTTTTTTTAATTCCAGATTTTTTTATTATTATTTAATTATTTAATATAATTTAAAAATAATTGAAAAGGAGTAAAAAAAATACCAAAAATATTTAACTTTTTTTTTTCCTGATTTTTCTGGTGGTGGGTAGTTTTGATAATTAAATAAGGTATTTTTGCAAATTTTCATATATTGATGCAATTGTTTTCAAACCTAAAGATTTTTGCAAATCAAATATCAAAGTGGGGTATTTAGTAGTAATTCCCCTATATTATATTAGATAGATATTAGATATTAGATGTTGTATTAGATACGGAGTATTAAATATTAGACATATAATACTCCCTCCGTCTCGAAAAACAAGTCGTTTTAGACTAGTTTAGTTGTATCAAAATAAATATCGTTTTAAATTTTCTAGATAGGGGATAATAATTATTTGTATTGGTTTTTGTGTTGTTTACTTTTTAGAAATTTTGATTGGTTAAAAAATAGAGTTGGTATTTAAAAATAATAAAATTAATGAAAAAAGTTAGTGGAATGATGATATTGATTGATGGATGGGTGTTTTATTAAAACTAGTCCACAATGGTAAACGACTTGTTTTTCGGGACGGAAGGAGTAACTTTTACTCTCCCATCACATTTATTATGCCCAAATGTGATTTATTAAACAAAAAAAAATATTATTATTAGTGCAAAAGTAAAAAAAAAATGTAATTATTATTTCTAAAACATTAAATATTATTGATCAAATTTTACCTCCTAAAGCATCAAGTCTAGAGAGTAATAGATTAGATAGATATTAGATATATATACATAGATTGCACCAAAAAAAAAAGATATATATACATAGACAACTATATAAATACCGATCATCCCCGAACCGCTTCACCTCCCCTTCCCATTATCCCGTTTCGATTTCCTCTCTCCTATTCTCACATTTGCATATCCTCCGAATCTCGGCGCGCTCCTCTCCGACATTCAAGGTACTATCTCGTTCTTTTCTTCTCTGTTCGCTTGATTCCTTAAAGATTGTGGTTTTGCAGATACTATTTATTTTTAGTTTTGATCCATCTGATTCGGATTATTTGATCTGATATTAAGTCGCTTTGCTTCGTTAACTTCAATGTACTGCCTTGTTCGCTACAGCTTTCACTCGCATGATTTTGATTTTTGGATATGTTCTGGTCGATCGGTTCATAATTAAAGCGATTTTTTTTTTTTTTAGAAATTGCGAGATCGCCGACTTTTGGTGTTCTTTCTAGTGCATTCCGAGTTTCTTTTCCAGTCAGTTTTGGATTTGATTTCGCTTTCTGCCAATATCAACTGAATTTTCGAGGTAAAGTATTCTAGATCCATGATACATTGATCTTCCGATGCATTGTCAAGTTTTAATTCACTCGCATGATTTTGATTTTTGGATAGGTTCTGGTCGATCGGTTCACAAATAAAGCGATTTTTTTTTTTTTTGGAAATTGCGACATCGCCGACTTTTGCTGTTCTTTCTAGTGCATTCCGAGTTTCTTTTCCAGTCAGTTTTGGATTTGATTTCGTTTTCTGCCAATATCAATTGAATTTTCGAGATTAAGTATTCTAGATCCATGATACATTGATGATTGATCTTCCGATGCATTGTCAAGTTTTAATTCAATTCATCTATTTGATCGTAATGAGATATGGATATTTCTGACGCGCGGTCAGGTTCAACGAATTTCAGATGCCGAGTCAGGAATTGGAACCCCCTGATAGAGATTCAGAGCATTTTGAGGAAGTAGACCCCACAGGGAGGTACGGCCGGTACAAGGATCTTCTTGGCTCCGGTGCAGTCAAGAAGGTGTACCGAGCCTTTGACCAGGAAGAAGGGATTGAGGTGGCCTGGAACCAGGTGAAGCTCCGACACTTGAGGGATGACAAGGCCATGATTGAGCGGGTCAACTCGGAAGTGAGGCTTCTAAGCAGCCTGAAGAACAAGAACATCATCTCGCTCTACAGCTTCTGGAAGGACAACGACAAGGACACATTGAACTTTATAACGGAGGTTTGCACCTCCGGGAATCTCAGGGAGTACAGGAAGAAGCACAAGCATGTATCCTTGAAGGCGTTGAAGAAGTGGTCTAAGCAGATTTTGAGAGGCTTGGAGTATTTGCATACTCATGAGCCCTGCATTATCCACCGGGATCTCAACTGCAGCAATGTCTTTGTTAATGGCAACATTGGGCAGGTAAGATCATCTCAATATTTTTGTTAACAAGTATTTTTACTTTAAATTTAGTTTCTCTTGAATGTTTAGTTGTTGAATTTCATATTTTCTTGTAGGTTGGTTTAAATAAAATAGGTCGCAGTTCATTGTTAATGTAGTTTGTCCTTCTAAACCACTTTGTCGGTACCAAATCATATTATTTGGATCTTATCCCTAAATTTTGAATCTCTTATTGCTCGGTGCAGCATGTATAATGTGTTTGTTTGTAAATTATATTGTTTCTGTAAAATGCTTGAAATGTATCTGAATCTTTTGTAGGTGAAAATTGGTGACCTGGGAATGGCAGCAACCACAGGGAGGAGTCATGTTGCGCACTCAGTGCTTGGCACACCCGAGTATATGGCCCCAGAGCTGTACGAGGAGGACTATACTGAGATGGTTGACATATACTCGTTTGGAATGTGCCTGCTCGAGATGATCACCACTGAAATCCCATACAAAGAATGCAACAGTATAGCCAAGATATACAAGAAGGTGAGCACTGGGGTGTGGCCAGACGCCATGAACAAAGTCAAGGATGCTGAATTCAAGGCTTTCATAGTGAGGTGCCTCGCGAAACCTAGGGATAGGCCCTCTGCCTCCCAACTTCTGAACGACCCTTTTTTTTATGGCGTCGAAGATGGCAAGGAGGAAGGTTGAGATTGTAAGGGAACCACTGACCTTGAAACGCAATGTAGTTTCCTTCTATGTCATGTTTTTTTTTAATTGTTTGTGTGTTTGTTTGTTTTAATAACTCCCAACTACAAAATTGAATATAACATTTGATGTGTGAAAGAGGGCAAGTAGATGTAGGGCCAAATTAGCCAAATATACACGTTTGTGTAAAAATTGCAAAACTATACATCAAACTCTCTGCCCTATCTCTCCCTCCCGACCTTTCTCGCTCAGTGTTTTGGCTCAACGCTCCCTCTCACCGCCGAATCTCGCTCAACCGGATCTCATCGCTCACCTCTCTCGCTCAACCGGATCAGATCGAAGATCTGAGAAGTCCGGGCTTCAGAATCACCGTTCGTCGATCTAGGGCTCGAGAAGTCAGGGGAGGGAGGGAGGAAGAGATCTGAGAAGGCGATAGAGCCGGTCGAGAGAGGAAGAGATCTGAGAGCGCGTTGTTCTACGGCGTTGGCGGCATCGTGGTGGCGGGGGTGGCGCTGCTGGTGGCGTTTCAGGAGCGCCTAGTCTACGAAGACGTCTGGCTCCGATCTTCCGACGGCATACGATGACGCTGCTGGTGCCCGGTCTCTCCAAGTCCTACCCCATCACCCCCGCTCGCCTTCGCCTCCTCTACGAAGACGTCTGGCTCCGATCTTCCGACGGCATACGATGACGGCGACGAGGAAGATCGACGGGGATTCTGAGGACGGAGATGAGTTTTCCAGATCTTGCTAATAGCAATTTGGTTCGCTGTTCAATTTCCATCTTGCTGATGTGTGTTGAATTGAATGTCGACAGGAGAAGTGAGTATAACGGACGCGAGCGATCGAGCGAGATGATTGCAGGAACTACAGCAGGAGCCTCATCGTCAACCGTCAGCAACTCTGGCCAAAACTTGCTCCCTTGCGATCTGCTCCGCTTCCTCCTTCAAGTAAGGTTTATGATGCTGACATGGTCTTCAGATCACAGTTGGTTGATGTTGCAGTGTTAGCTGATGTCCGTGTGAGCTCTTCAACTAGGAGGGAACACTCCGAAGGCAGCATTGTGAACTGGAACATTTTGTACTGTCTGTTTGATATCACTCATTTGCTGGTGAAACCTTGAATTGGTACTCTCTTCTGCAATCGCTGGTGATCGAGGGAGCTGCTAATTGCTCATCAATTGCGACCTCTTCTGCAATCGCTGGTGAATTCGTTGCTGACATGGTCTGCAACCTCTTCTATGATGCTTCAACCTGCAATCTCTCTTCTGCAATGTGCTGACATGGTCTCGGTAATTAATTTAATTTGTCGGGTTGAAATTTTATCCTTGTTTCATCTTCTGTGTATGTTTTCGCTTCAAATCTCTTAGATCTGTTTGCTTCTTGCATTGAAATGAAGGAAGATCAATGATTTCTGTGATGAAAATAGTGTTGATCAGGTCTGATATAAATAAGGCCCGATAAAGCAAGTAGTAATGTGAAAATGTGTTGATAATGTAGAAAATGTTTGCCAAACACAGCCAAATCTGCTAAAGAACTTTCTCAGATTTTGAAAATTCCCTGCATCATGTTCTTTGCCTGTACTGTTCGTCTGTTCCTTTCAATTCTTGTTCAAAAGACAAATGTTCCATTTTGACTGCGCGCATGATAAAAGTTGAGATGCTTCATTGCTTATTTGCTTGATTCATGAACCCTGGCCAATTGAGTGCTTGTCAATTGCTGACAGCATATTGAAGCTTCCACTGATGCCGGAAAAGATCGATTCCGGTGAGCTATGGTTGTCGTTTGCCTGCCCGATGCCTCCCCGTAAATCCGACGACGTCAGGGTATGTGATCTCTTCTCAAGCTTGTTGGTACAGCTGCTACAGCATTGCAGCAATTCCAAATGCTTATGGTTGTTCAATGCTAGTTTATATATTGAAAGTCCTTACAATTTAGTGTTTGCTGTCATACTTGGCAAAAATAAAAACATCAGTTTAGTCAACCTTGAAAGGTCAAACCACTGATATTGTATGTATTTAGGGGAACATGAAACAGTGTTGATCAATTCAACAAGATCGAGTGCAATTGATCGAGTCTAGGTTTCTGGATCGAGATTGAGTCCATTGCAAATTTGAGATTTGTAGTGGTTGAAGATCGAGACGGTGAAGAGAGTAGTCCAGATCCATGGAACACAAGATCATCACCGTCAGCGCTGACATGGTCAGCTCTTGGTAGTGGCTGCTACGATGTGACTGGTGACTTCAATTCAACCCCAGGAGACCAGGTCAGCCTTTTCATCTGCTCAATACTATTTATACACGTATGATTCTAGATTGTAATCTTGCTTGGTTGTTCTTAACTTTTAATTTAAGTTTCTGATTGCTATTAGAGGTGAGAAACATGGATATGATTCTATTTAGATTGTTGAATCATTCATATACTCTTGTTTAATGCATGAGCTGACAAGCTTAGCATTTTGATTCATCCACTTAGGGTGTCTCAATCATGTTATTACTGATATGGTGGTCTGATAAGTGATAACAAAATCGACAAGGTCTTTTTTGATAAGTTGGCCTTTTGGCTTAGACCAAACGCACTACTAGAGCATTGGTTAATGCTTGAGTCCTTAAAAACTGGTTTGTTTCTTAATGCTGACACTGTTTTTATGTATATTTTTTAGCGCTGATATCGTTTTTAGTTTGATATTATATATGTAGGTATATATGTATGCTTGAGTCCTAAAAAATTGGGTTATTTTTTAATGCTGACATAGTTTTTATGCGTATTTTTTAGTGCTGACATCGTTTTTAATTTGATATTATATATGTAAGTATATATGTATGCTTGAGTCCTTAAAAATTGGTTTATTTCTTAGTGCTGACATCGTTTTTATACGTATTTTTTAGTGCTGACATCGTTTTCATGCATATTTTTGTGTAGGTATATATTTGCTGACATCGTTTTTGCAATATAAGAGATGGATGAGGAAGGAGGTCAGCATCGTCAGCGTCGAAAAATTCTTTGTTTCTCACTCCAAAAAAAAATAAAATATTCGTTTTTTTTTTGAAACATTCATTTGTCTCTTTGATTTCCCCCTTTTATATTTTATATAAAAATATATTGATCTTTGGTGTCATCACCGTCGGCGTCAGCATTCTCATAGAGGGCGTCCGCAATGCTGACGTCAGCATTCCCGACGTCATCGTCGGCTGCGTAGCATCCTCGTAGACGGCGTCAGCATTCCCGACGTCGGTGTCAACATCCCTCAAACGGTGTCAGCATCGTCGACATCCCCGGTGTTAGCATCGTCGACGTCCTCCACGTCAGCGTTGTCGGAGTCTGCGGTGTCAGCAATGCGGACGTCAACATTCTCGACATTGGCGTCAGCACCGACGCGTGGGAAAAAAGAAAAAGAAAGTTGGCGTCAGCATCCTTGTAAACGGTGTCAGCATTCTCGACGATGACATCAGCACTGACGCGCGCAAAAAAAAAACTTCATTGTAAACGGTGTCAGCATTCCCGACGATGACGTTAGCACTGACGTGCGGAAAAAAAAAAAATTGTTGACGTGGAGGGGGGCACGCTGGAGGGGGAGGGGGCACATAGGAGGGGCACAAGGCTTTGTGGTAGTGTTGTGTATAGTTTTGCAAAATTCCCAAAATCTTGTATATTTGGCTAATTTGGTCTTTGTATTTGTATAGTCGATAAATTGACCCATGAAAATTTCTCTTAATGGTTTTCTTGTGCAGGTTTGATGTAGGGGAAAGGTACACTTGTTAGCTCTATATATACATTGTGATACATAATTCGTAGTACCTTATATATAAAACTCTTTTATTTCTTTTTTTATAAATATAATGGACCTTGAAAAACAAGCACAAATTATAGTTAATATATTCAAAGCTGGGAGAGCAAATCGACCATACAAGGACGAGACTTACAAATCGCATTAAGGTGTTTGCTTTTAGTTATGGTGATCCCACCGGCGCCCATCGAGATCTCCTCCATGTCCACCACCCCACCCTCCGCGCTCTCGAACTCGAAGCACTTAATCAGCGTGGCCAGCGCCAGCATCATTGTCCGCATGGCGAGGTTCGAGTCGGGGCACGCCCTCCTCCCAATCCCGAACGGGATGAACCTGTAGCTGAGCCCAGACTCCCCGACCTCAAACCTCTTGGGCTTGTAAGCAAGTGGGTCCTCCAACACGCTCGGGTAGCGGTGGATGACCCACGCGTTGACTAGGAGGGTGGTACCCTTGGGGACGTTGAAGCCTGCTATGGTGGTGTCCGCTAAGGAGCAGTGGGGGGCGAAGAGTGGGGCCACCGGGAAGAGGCGGAGGGTTTCGTTCACCACGCAGCGGAGGAAGGGGAGGCTTGGGAGGTCGGAGTCGTCGACGAGGCGGCCTGTGCCGATGCGGGAGTCGATTTCGGCTCGGGCCTTGTGGAAGGTGGTTGGGTGGTTGAGAAGGAGGGACATTGCCCATTCCATGGTGCGTGCGGAGGTGTCGGTACCTGCTATCAGCATGACTTGCATTGGCGGATCGGTTAGTTGAGGAGACGGAAAATTAAAATCTAATTTTGTTTCCGAAAAAACCATCAATATTAATTGATGTTTTCAGGCTTAATTATAGTACTCCCTCCGTCTCGAAAAACAAGTCGTTTTAGCAATGTGCACTAGTTTTAATAAAACACTCAACTATCAATCAACATCATCATTCCACTAACTTTTTTCATTAATTTTATTATTTTTAAATACCCATTATATTTTTTAACCAATCAAACTCTTTAAAAAAGTCAACAACACAAAAACCAATACAAATCATTACTATCCCCCTACATAGGCGTGGCCACGGGTCGGACCCGCCGGGTCGAAGGGTTCGTCCCGCCGGGTCAAGGGTCAGGGTTGGCCGACCCGAACCCTAACCCGTAAATCTCACGGGTTGACGAGTTCAGGTCGACCCGTTGACCCGGCGGGTTACATTATTTTAAAAAAAAATCTTTTTTTAAAAAAAAATGACTATTAAAATAAATAAATAAATAATATGTAAAGATTTTATCTTCACAACACATTTTATCAATTTGATATGAAGTGTTAAAAATGTAGGAAGATTATATCTCCATATTAATTCTTTCATCTACAATAATTTCATTGTGTGATGTAAGAGAAAAAAATATGAGAATATATTTCTCAAACTTCATTTCCAACTTAATTTCCAATGTAGGAAATGTAGGAAACAAGTGAAGTGTAAGAAATGTGGTAGTGTGATACATATATATAGCCCCATGCCTTCTCATTCTATCTCCATATTTCCGATGTGGGACAAATCCTTTGTCCCACATTTGTCCCACATCGGAAATGAGGGGAAGGAAGGAAGACTTCCAAGTTTATAAAATGAGAAGGATGGGGTTTATTTGTCTCACATTGCACATTCTATATTAGTTTATGTATTATTGTGAGTTATTTTAAGAATAACTTACATAATTTACATAATATTATAAATTTATTTTATTTAAAATAAATTTTCCAAAAAAAAAATATTTTAAAAAAGCGGGTTGACCCGGCGGGTCGACCCGCCGGGTCACGGGTCACGGATTCCCCAACCATAACCCTAACCCGCTACCCGTCCCCACCCGCCAACCCGTCAACCCGGACTCGACGGGTTGTTGACCCGTACGACCCGGCGAGTCACGGGTTGACCCGTAACCCGTGGCCACGCCTACCCCTACATAGAAAACCTAAAACGACATGTATTTTGATACAACTCAACTAGTCTAAAACGACTTGTTTTTCGAGACGGAGGGAGTATTAAATTACAAATTTAACAAATGATAAGTATTATAAAAATATATTAATTTGATAAATGATGTGAAAAATAATTTATATTGCTTCAATCTTGAAAAATTTATAACTTTTTACTCAGTTATCGGATTTGAGTTTATAATATATGAAATAGAAACTACTCCCTCCGATCCACAAAGGATGTCGTTTGACTTTTTAACACGTATTTTAAGAAGCTAAAAACTATATAATATATTAACTTTTTTATTTTTTTATAATCTAATACTTATTACCAACAAATATTAAGTTGTAAAAAAATAATTTAATTTTTTATATATTTTATAGTTTTTACCTCCTTAAAATACGTGTTAAAAAGTCAAACGACATCCTTTGTGGATCGGATGTAGTAATATTTATATTAAATTTTATTTTTAATTAAGATGTGCTGCTTTTAAAGAGGATCCGACCCTAATGACCTGCATAAGATAGGCAGGGACTGTTGATAAAGTTCAAGATATTACGCACATGTTGCAGTAGTACGTTTGACGGTGACCAATTGATTAAGGTTGTGTTCGGCAGGGGTTTGGGGGGGATTCTGGAGATTTTACCCAAACACAAATCAGTTTTTTATCAAAGCAAAATGGTGTTCGATGGTGGCTTTCAGAAGATATGGAGATGGAAATTCTGGGGATTTTATGAGATTATTTTCAAATCTCCCCATCCCAAGATTCAAGAGATTGTGTGGGGATTTCCATTTATCAACCCCAAATTTGTCCCTGCCAACCACTACACTTCCATATCGAGTGGGGGGGGGGGGGGGGGGGGGGGGAGGCTCGAGGGAAGGAGAAGCATCCCGACACCAGCGCCTGGACAACCCCAGCCCTCACGCCGCCCCTGGGTTGGTCGATCGCCTCCGAGGGCCATCCCAAAGCCGTGGCAGCCCTGACTCATCAAGCCACGAACCCTTCTTCGCCTCGAATCCATCGGCCCTCAGCCTCTTCCACCCAAATTCAGGGACTTGAGTAAACCCTTGGACCTTCGGACTCTCTTTAAACTGATTTTTGGATGCAAATTTTTTAGACTAATTGTTGGAATCAGTTCACACGAGCTAGTTGTTACTTCCTGAAGACTCCACATTGATTGTAAGATCTCGAGACCTAACGTGCAGGTGATCTAAAGGATGATGAAAGACAAAAAGCTGGGTTTCAAGGTCTTGAAACCCAAACTAAAATGTTTGGATATACGTTTATCCATTTATCTATTGACCTGTTCTTTCACAAGAAATAATCTGAGGCCAACCTTGTTGGGCCTAAATTATATAATGGGCTTCATCTTGGGCTATGAGATGTGTTTTAGTCTTAATCGATATATATATGTTCTCATCTAACCCATTTTGTGTGCTAGATACATTATGTATGTTCTTTTAGGAATTCATTTGCCATACAAGGAAAGAACTGATCCATATTTGATCATACGTGATCATGAAGGAGATTGAAGGAACAACCTTGGAAAGCACACAAACGGAAGGATCACTTCTGGAAAGAATTCAAATGTCTTGGAAAGAATTTGAAATTCAAACGGTCATCCCTCTAAGAAGCTCTCGAAGTTTTTCGACTATATAAAGACGAAGGAAAAAGGATGACAATCACCTAAGCAAGCACTCGAGCAATCATAGCATCCTAAAGCATTCGTCGTCTCAAGTTTCTCTTACATTCTCTCAAAGCCTAAGTGTTGTTTATTGTTTAAGAAGTGTTTGAATCCTACGGGTTGGGCAACCCTAGGCGGAGACGTAGGCCAAGTTCGTGCCGAACCTCGTTAACAATTCGTGCGTTCATTTTTTATATTCCGCATTTACATTGTCTTGATCGATTTCACTTTGTCAAGTCCTGATAAGCCTATATCAAGGTCTTGACAAGTTGCATCAAAGTTCTTTAGTTGCGAAAATTGGCCATACTCTATTCATCCCCCCTTCTAGAGTATTATTCATCGCCTTATAGACTCTTCAATTGGTATCAGAGCTTGGCTCACTGCTTTTGATTTAACAATCTCGTGAGTTTTCAGCATGTCTACCATAGGTGATGGAGGATTTGCTCAAGGGAGATCAACTAACATACCTCATCTGTTTTGTGGCAAAAACTTTGTCCACTAGAGATCACTGATGCAGATGTTCATTATTGATCAAGACCTTGAGTTATGGGACCTTTTCAAGAAAGGACCACACGTTCCAAAAAAGACTGTCGATGGAAAGCAAGTTGAGAAAACTAAAGCTGATTACGATCAAACCGATTTGGAAAACATCGCTAAGAACTACAAAGCTATGAATCTACTGTACTGCGCTCTTGATGCTAATGAGTTTAACCGTGTCTCAGCTTGCAAAAGTGCCAAGGAAATTTGGGACAAGCTTGTAGTTACATATGAGGGCACCAGTCATGTCAAGGAGAGTAAGATCAATATCTTTCTCAGACAATACGAGCTATTCAAGATGAATCCTGATGAGACAGTAAAAGAGATGTTTACGAGATTCACTCAAATTGTGAACAACCTCGACTCACTTGGAAAAACCTTCTCCAACCCGGAGAAAGTTTGGAAGGTTCTTAGGAGCCTCCCAAAAATCAAGTGGGGTCCCAAGGTTACTGCAATTGAGGAAGTTCAAGATCTCTCTACACTGCCATTAGATGATCTTCTCGGAAAACTTATCATTCATGAGATGATACTAAACGAGGAAGATGGAGAAGTACCCACAACAATAAAGAACCTCGCTCTCAAAACTAAGAAAGATTCACAATCTAAGAGTGATGAATCTGACGACGAGGATGATCCATTTGCTCTCATCACACGGGGATTAGCTCGAATTCTGAAAATGAAAAAGCAACTCTCCAACCGAGAAAATGCCGATTCATCCAGATTCAAAGGTAAGTCTCCCAACTTCTCAAAGAAACCAAAAGTGCTAGCATGTTTTGAGTGTGGTGAGACAGATCATCTCGTGAGAGAGTGTCCTATGAAGAAATGAAATAAGTTCAAAAGATATGAACAAAAGAGAAAGGCTATGCTAGCCAACCTGGAATGACTCAGATTCATCAAGTGACTCAGACACTGAAAAAGAGCAGGCAAATCTCTGTCTTATGGCTGAACATAAAGGATCACAGACTCAAGACCTTGAACAAGTGGTAAGAAACTTAATGTCCAGCCCCCCCCCCCCCCCCCCCCCCCCCCCGATGTTCTTTCTGAAGTCCTAAGAAATATGATTTCTAATGAAGAAGCTTACAGCAGTGAAATCAACACCTTGAAAGAAAAGCTGGAAGATCAACAGAAATGTATTAGTGATATGTCGCTGGAAATGAAAAATCTTGAAACTTCTCGGTCGGCCCTTGACATTAAAGTCAAGATCTTGAGCTCAGAGAATTCTGATCTCAAGCAAAGCCTCTCCTCTCTAAAGAATTGTAATGAGGATTTAGAGAAAGAGAAGGCAAAGCTAACCAATAAGTGTCAAAACCAGCAGACGTCACTTATACAGTTCACTAGATCTAAAGCCAATCTTGATAAGATGTTGGGTGAACAACAACTCTCCATTAATAGAAGTGGTATTGGCTACAACAAGAACTTTCCAAATAAATCTAGTACCAATTTTGTTAAGGCTAAAGGCAATTGGCGTTCACCTACTTGTTTCTACTGCTGCAAGAAAGGGCATGTTAAGGAAACTTGTCCATATAGGCGAAAAGATCCTCACATCATTAGAAACACATTTCATGTTCGACTTAATGAGCAGATAAAGCAAGTTTGGGTTCCTAAGGGGACAAGACTACCTAATATGGTATATCCTCATTATGAATCTAAAACTATGTATTGGTCTAGCAGGAAAGGATAATGTTTGTCTTGCAGGATATCACCAAGAACAAGGAGCCGAAATGGACAATGGACAGTGGATGCTCACGACACATGAGTTGAAAGAAAACTCTATTTCAAGATCTTAAGGAGCAAACCACTAGAACGATTACTCTTGGTGATAAAGGGAAGTGTAACATTATTGGTATCGGTAATATTGGTAATTCAAAAGGCTGCATTAAGGATGTGTATCTTGTTGATGGATTAAAGTATAACCTCTTAAGTGTTTCTCAGTTGTGTGACAAAGGAAACAAAGTAGGCTTCAACAGACTCAAGTGTGAAGTCAGGAATGAAGAGACTAGTGATCTGATCCTCACTGCTCACAGGCACAATAACACTTATGTCGTAAATGCTAACCATATTACAGGTACAAAACTCAAGTGTCTCAAGGCCTTGACAGAAGATCCCAGTCTATGGCATAGAAGACTAGGTCATGTTAGCATGCACACCCTCAATAAACTTAAAACAAGAGATCTTGTTCGAGGATTGCCTGACCTGAACTTCAAGAAAGAAGAACTATGCAATGCATGCACAAGAGGTAAACAGACATGTGGTTCCTTCAAACCCAAAAAGGTTGTAAGTTCCTCTCGCCCTCTTGAGTTGTTACCTATGGACTTGTGTGGACCTATGTGTGTCAAATCTCCAAAGGGTAAACAATACATCCTATTTATCATTGATGATTTCTCTCGTTTTACTTGGATTTCTTTTTTAAGAGAAAAATCAGAGGCTTTGTTCGAGTTTTCTAAACTTTGTAAGGAGTTGCAGACCTTGAAAAACATACCCATTGTCTCCATTAGGAGTGATCATGGTAGATAATTTGACCAACTTAAATTTGATTTGTTTTGTGCTAAATATGGAATTTCACACAACTTTTCAGCTCCTAGAACTACTCAACAAAACGGAGTTGTGAAACGAAAGAACCGCACTTTGGAGGACATGTCTAGGACAATGCTTTTGGAAAATGGTTTGCCAAAGTTTTACTGGGTTGAGGCTGTTAACACGGCTAACTATATCTTGAATCGATGTTTAATTCGCCCCATTTTGAAAAAGACTCCTTATGAACTTTTCAAAGGAAGAAAGCCTAGTATTTCCTACTTTAAACCTTTTGGATATACTTGCTTTGTTCATAACAATGGCAAAGATAACCTTGGGAAATTTGACGGACGTAGTGATGAAGGTATCTTTCTTGGTTATTCTACTATTAGCAAAGCTTATAGAGTTTATAACAAGCACACCAAAATTGTTGAGGAGAGTATCCATGTGGTATTCGACGAAAGCAATAACGGTGTGTTAAGTGAAGGTTTTGCAGATCTCAATCTAAATCACCATGATTCGGATGAAGAAGAAGAGAACAAGACTGAGATAAGCAGGTCCAAGAAAGAAACATGCAAGAACAAATCCAAGATACCAACGAGCTATCTCAAGACCTTGAGAAGGAACTACATAATCGGGATATAGTTAATGAAGAATCCAACTCTCAAACTGTCGCTTAAGACCTTGAAGAAAAGCCTGCTACTATCTCAAACGATCAGGGTCCAAAGCAACGAAAGTTCAAACATGCCTCTTCACACTCAGCTTAAGACATCATATCAGATCCATCCTCTGGGGTACAAACTCGATCTAGATTAAAGAATCTTTGTGCCTTCTATGCCTCTGTCTCTCTTGTAGAACCAAAGACCCCTATGAGCTCCACTCTCTCCCTTGATCAAGATAAAAATGGTAAGAATGTGAACCAAAAGGAGTATAGAGGTATGATTGGTTCACTCCTTTACCTTACTGCTAGTAGACCTGATATAATGTTCAGTGTTTGTATGTGCGCTCGGTTCCAAAGTGACCTCAAAGAATCTCACCTTATTGCTGTGAAGAGAATCTTCAGATACCTGAATGGATCTCAAGACCTTGGGCTCTAGGTATCCCAAGCAAAGTAACTTTCATTTAACAGGCTATTCAGACGCAGATTTTGCAGGCTACAAGGTTGATAGAAAAAACACTTCAGGTTGCTGCCAACTTCTAGGATCTTCCTTGATCAGGTGGCACTCTAAGAAATAAAATTCAGTGGCCTTATCAACTGCAGAAGCCGAGTACATTGCTGCTGATGCATGTTGCTCTCAGATTCTTTGGATAACACAACAACTCTGAGATCTTGGGATTGATCTAAAAGGTATCCCTATAAAATGTGATAACACGAGTGCTATTTCCATTACTAAAAATCTTGTGCAACACTCAAGAACCAAGCACATTAATGTGAGACATCATTTCATAAGAGATCATGTGGAGAAAGGTGATGTATCAATATCCTTTGTATCTACTGAATTTCAGTTGGCTGATATTTTCACTAAACCACTCCCTTAAGATCATTTTAACTTCATTAGATTGGAGTTGGGTGCTTAACAGGGAAGCACTTTCGTAGGGGGAGTAATTACTCCCTTTGTGAAAGAAAAAGATTCATCTGACATCTCAAGACCTTGATTTCATGGGGTCCTGAGATGCTCATCCGAATAAAATAATATTGGATCAAAAATCTATTGGTATCTTATGGATATGCAACAGAGTATTTTTTTTATTTCTTTCTAAAATCAGTTATCACATCTTTTATTTTTTCCTTGTTTAAAATTATTCCAAATCTCTTTAATTCTTGCAAGTGGATGTGACTCCTTGGGTGTTGAAAATTTTTGGATGATCATTATTTACTGTTCAAGGGATTTATTGATTTTGTACTTGCTGATTTGAAAGGGGAGAGACGATTCAGTTTCCATCTTGTTTGCTTTTTAAACATCTCTCCCTCCTTGTCTATTCCACACTACTTTTACTCCCTCTGTACCCTCTCTCTGTCACTCTCCGATTTTCAAAAACCCCTT
The DNA here is from genome assembly GCA_037127255.1 of Persicaria tinctoria. Classification (NCBI taxonomy): domain Eukaryota; kingdom Viridiplantae; phylum Streptophyta; class Magnoliopsida; order Caryophyllales; family Polygonaceae; genus Persicaria; species Persicaria tinctoria. The sequence continues at coordinate 4,577,120 of JBANSL010000014.1, forward strand.
TTTCTCATACCAAAAATGGTGGGATCCAAGCGCTCATCATCCTCCCCGTCTCCTGCTCCATCTGCTAAACGATACAAGATGTCGGCCAACAAGGGCAAGCATATTATGGAGGAATCTGAAGAACATTCCGAGGACTCCAGCGAGAACTCACCCTCTCCACCTTCTCTGCTCAGGAAATCCAAAGGCAAAGCTCCAGCCATATATGCTCCTGCTCGTCCTCCCCAGGTACCTTCTGGCATTTCCCCTAACTGGTTTTGCTCTAAGGAAGTTGCAGAGTCCTGGAAACAGGACTTTTGCAACCGAAGGTTGTGCTTCTGCGATGCTGTCGATTTCTCCCTCCTCCAATCCATGCCTCTGCCATGCATCTCTCTCCTCAAATCCACCTGCTTTTGGTCTATCCTCAACCCTGGCAATTTTGCCTATCCCCAGCTTACTCGGCTATTCTATGCCAATCTTACTGTTCACAGGGTAAATGGAACCCTAACCCTCGTATCCAAGGTCAAGAACACCCGAATTTGCCTCTCCCCAGTAGCCTTACTCTCATCCTTGATCTTCCTAGTGAAATCCCCATAAAAGAGTTCCCAAGCCGATTCGAGTGTCTCTCACGAGCACGAGGTGAGTTCTTTCTGAAATCTCAAGGCCCTGGATCCGCATCGTCTCTCAAGCCAACTCACACTGCTCTGAACCTTCAAGCCAAGCTCATCTTCACCATTCTGGCTCGATGTATCTTCCCACGTATCAACTCTAGGGAGTTGGTGACCGAGAACCTTCTCGAGATCCTTTTTCTAATTATGAACGTTTACGAGCCTGATTTGCCCAAACTTATCCTCGATTATATGACCCATGTCTCGACCTCCTTTCGCCCTATGCCATTACCCTATGCAAACCTTTTGCCCAAAATCTTTGAAGCCTTTGATGTCGACACATCGGGAGAAGAAAATCAAACCTATAATGGGACCATTGATGAGAACTGTCTCGAGAGATTGGGGATTGTCAAAAACCTGAGGGGGCAGTGGGTTCTGAGGAAAGATTCGAAAGGAAAACATGTTGCTAACTCCGGTTTGAACGAGGACAGATTGGCTGCTGTGGAGACTGAGATTCAAGACCTTAGGTTTGATCTGAGCAGAATGTGGTCTGATGTGGTGATCCGCCAGGATTAGACTCATGAGCTACTCTCTATGGTTGACTGCAAGATGGACCAGATGATGCTTTTGAATGCTCTGACCTACACTGCTACAGGTTCAATCATGCCACTGGATCCAGAGGTGTTTGATCATGTTCGAGAGAAGACCGGCAATGTTATCCTAAACTATGAAAAGCAGGTGAAGAAAAGGCCTATTCTGCGCCCCACACACAAGGAACCCACCATTCTCACTGTTGAGCAGTATGGTGTGGTAAAGAAGTACAGAGATGTGGAGCGATAGAGACACCTTGCTGAGATGGAGAGGAACAACATCACGAAGAAAGCTATGGAGAGGCGGCAGAAGAAGTGCAGGGACAAAGTTAGAAGGAAGTATCTTCCGCCCAGCAAACAGTACCCCACCTTCGGAGAATGGTGGGAGGAAGGCGCTGGCATTGCTCCCCTTGATGATCCTGCTACTTCTGACGCCCCTGGAACATCCTCAGCTGTCGAGCCATCTTCTGCTAAGGCAACCAAGAAGCTTCTAAGGAGCAAGAAGAAGAAGCCTGCAGATGGGGAATCCGACTCAAGGCCTTGATTTCCCACCTTTCTAAAAACTCTCTTTTTTGCTGATGGTCTTTTAAAACTCCTGGCTTATGGTTGTTGTTTTCAGACATTTTCACCTCTCTACCCTTTTGTTGGAAGACAAAAAGGGAGAGAATGTTTTGGTAGCTGCGTTTTGGCACTATTTGGTTGGAGTTTGATGTTTTAAAACTTAGATGGTCCAAACATTTTATGCTCATATTATATAATATGCTTATATTTTATATAATGGTTGCTGGTACTATATTATGAATTCTGAAACAGGTTTTGTCTTCCATCAAGGGGGAGATTGAAGACTCCACCTTGATTGTAAGATCTTAAGACCTAACGTGCAGGTGATCTAAAGGATGATGAAAGACAAAAAGCTGGGTTTCAAGGTCTTGAAACCCAAACTAAAATGTTTGGATATACGTTTATGCATTTATCTATTGACCTGTTCTTTCACAAGAAATAATCCGAGGCCAATCTTGTTGGGCCTAAATTATATAATGGGCTTCATCTTGGGCTATGAGATATGTTTTAGTCTTAATCGATATATATGTTCTCATCTAACCCATTTTGTGTGCTATTCTTTTAGGAATTCATTTGTCATACAAGGAAAGAACCGATCTATATTTGATCATATGTGATCATGAAAGAGATTGAATGAACAACCTTGGAAAGCACACAAACGGAAGGATCACTTCTGGAAAGAATTCAAATGTCTTGGAAAGAATTTGAAATTCAAACGGTCATCCCTCCAAGAAGCTCTCGAAGTTTTTCGACTATATAAAGACGAAGACAAAAGGATGACAATCACCTAAACAAGCACTCGAGCAATCATAGCATCCTAAAGCATTCGTCATCTCAAGTTTCTCTTACATTCTCTCAAAGCCTAAGTGTTCTTTATTGTTTAAGAGTTGAGGAAAACACTAGCATTTATTGTACAAGTCATTCATTTTACACTTCGAGTATTTTATACTCAATCAAGCACTCTTGGTGTGTGGTGTGAGCTTTTATTTCACTTGTAAGGTTGAGAGCTAGAATAGAAGCGGTGAGGCTTTGTATAGAGAAAGGGTAGTTTCTCTAGGAAGTTCTAGGCTCAAGAGAAGTGAAATAAGAAGTGTTTGAATCCTACGGGTTGGACAACCCTAGGCAGGGACGTAAGCCAAGTTCGTGCCGAACCTCGTTAACAATTCGTGCGTTCATTTTTTATATTCCGCATTTACATTGTCTTGATCAATTTCACTTTGTCAAGTCCTCATAAGCCTATATCAAGGTCTTGACAAGTTGCATCAAAGTTCTTTCGTTGCGAAAATCGCACATACTATATTCATCCCCCTTCTAGAGTATTATTCACCGCCTTATAGACTCTTCATTTCCGTTAGCTACCTTGTTAAATTTGGTTTTGATTTGATTTGTGAACAATTTTGTTTTGGAATTTGGGTTTTGATGAAGTTTTAACATAAGAGTTGGTCTCGGAATTGAATTCATTTTGTTTGGAACTATTGCTGCTTTTATTAAATTGAACTACAGTATGAATAATTACTAGCAAAAGAGTTGCTGCTTTTATTGATGAAGTTTTAACAAAAGAGTTGGTCTCGGAATTGAGTTGGTCTCGGGAGAATTTGGGTTTTGATGAAGTTTTAACAAAAGAGTACTTTGTATTTTGATGAAGTTTTAGCAAATCTCCCTGCGACAGCTCAAGTCGGTGAAGGTTGAAGGTGAAGGCGGTGGGTTGTCCAGGCGGCCCGGGTGGTGAAATCGACAGGTCTTCAAAATTGTGAAGGAGGAGGAACAGAGGTTACGAGGAAGGAGGACAGTAGCCAGTCCGGATCCCTAACACCGAGTGTAACACCAGGGCCGGACCTAAGAATTTACATACCTGAGGCGAGAGACGAAAATTGGACCCTTTATATTTGTGTCTGTGAATATAATTTGTCTTTGCCTATATTCTAATAATTAAGTTGCACCGATCGGACTTGCATAACACAGATTGAAATATTCTATAAATTAAGTTGCACAGATCGCTTGCATAACACAAATTGAAAGGACAAGGGGCATTTGAAGCTTTATATTATACAGTAAAGCCAAGATGGTGGCAAAGGGTGGAATTGTTGCACATCTTACAAATTAAAATTCAAAGCCTAGTTAAGTGTTGACGATTGAGATGACTGATTTCTTGTTCATGGCTCATGGTTCATTCATCTTTTCTTTTCAAAATTTCAGATTGGATCATGAACCTTCTTAAGAGAAGAAGAAGATAGCCATTACGCCTTTGCAATCACAGTAGAAGAACAACATCATCGTACGAAGCATCTCGTGGGTAAGGGGAGAGAACGCCCGCGCCACGGTTGAAGGTGGTACCGCCGCAACTATGAACCCTCGCCACAAACGAAAACCATCACTGCAAGCTCGCCATTTGGCCTCTGTCTTGTGGGGGAAAACAGGAAAGGACACAACAAACACCAAACAAAACCAGAGGGCGCTCGATCATCGCCACTACAGATCCGTAATCTTCCAGATCTCTTCTTCTTTGGAGGTTCAACGCGACAAATTGTTGGCGAATTTGGCAGTCGAACAACTTGTGGGGGTCAGATTTCAAGGATAGAGATTGGGGTTTGATTTCGAACTGATCGGTTGGATTTCTTTGGGCTATTGTTGGCGGCGTTTGAAAGGGATTTAGGGTATTGCTTTCGTTCTTCCGTTCTTAGTTCTTTGTTTTTTTTATATATATATGGGCAAATTGCAGAAAACCACCCTTAAAATATGCTCTTTTGCGTAAAATCACCCTTTAAATTCATATTTGCAGTAAACCACCCATTAAACCAATTATGTTTGCAAAGTCACACCCCAACACAGTTTCCATCAATTCTCTGTTAAATAGTTATAATTACTATTATACCCTTTATTTTTTAATCAATTTAATAAGAAGAAAATAAAAATAAAAATACACACATCTCCTTCAACCTCCACCCTTCTTCACTCCAACCGTCCAACTCCCTCTGAAAATCTTCTGAATTAGATTTCAGAAATTCCAGTATTCCACACCTCTCATAAAAACTATAAACAAAAAAAATTCTGAAACCCAATACCTCATCTAAACAATTTCATCATTCTCAAATCTCAACTAGAAGTGTAAGAATGATATTTGAAGGGATTTTATTTTCCTTTTCTTTTCTCACAAATCCCCCGGTGCAAGCGACGCATCGGCATCGCTACTGTACAACCATCGCCCATTGCCGCCGTGAGTCCGTGACCACTGTCCAACAATCGCACTATCTCCAGCAGTCATTTACAAGGCATATATATAAGAACCCTTCATAAAATCAAAATAAATATGAGATCCACCCAAAACTAAAAAAAAAAAAGAGTTGCAATCGAAACTTTTAGATTTCCATCTCTCAACCAGAGTTGCAATCGAAACTTTGAGATTGCCATCTCTCGACCCCTACTAGCAGACACAAGCAAAAATCCAAAGGATCCCGTACTGATTTGACTCGAAGCGCTTTCGGCGATCAGATTTGGGACTTCTACAGTTGGTAACACAGCGCCGAAATTCAATCGAAACTTTGAGATTGCCATCGCAGGCTCCAATTTGGAGTAAGGTTGCAATTAAAACCGAAAAGAAAGATCAAAACAAACTTGGATTTCGATTTTTGTTTGCGATTTGTGAGATTGAAGTTTTTTAGGGTTTGATGGGGGTACTGGGTAGGCGAGGGGTTTTTAGCTCTCCTCTCTCTCTTGATTTTCTGCTCAAAGACTTCACTTAACGGAAAAATTGATTAAAAAGGATTTAACGAAAAAATTGACGGAAATGTTGCAGGGGTGTGACATTGCTAACAGAAGGGTTTTAGTGGGTGGTTTGTCGCAAATATAGATTTAAAGGGTGGTTCTGGGCAAAAAGGACACATTTTAAGGGTGGTTTTTTGCAATTTTCCCTATATATATATACCCAGCAAAAATAAAAATTGGGCCATCTATGCTAGTTGGGCCTCAGGCGGGCCATCGCCTCAGGTCCGGCCCTGTGTAACACTATGTGTTATACCTAATTATTTTGGATATAAATTTATATTAAAAAATTTATAAAAATTATATTTATATTCTATACACTTCTATTAACACGTTTATAAAATTTTATTATGAAAAGATATTATTACAAATTATAGATAATTAAAAGATTGATTATTTTAGAAAGTATTTTTTATATTTTTTTAAAACATATATTTTAATAATAAAATTTTATAGACATGTTAATATAAGTGTCTAGAGTATAAATATAATTTATAAAATTGTTTAATGTAACGTCGAGTGTAACACATAAAGTGTTATAGCGGATCTAAATTGGGTTATGGAGGTTTTGTTTTTAGGAGCGCTATAGTAATTTTTCTCTTTTGAAATACACCACAATCCTATACCTACTAAGCACCTTTAGGGGATTTTCGTCATAAATAATATCAATTCACAAAATCTCATTAATCTACCAAAATAATATCTATCTCCTAAAATCTACAGAAATCCTATTAATCTACGTAATCTCAATCTAGCGTCAAACAAAAACTAATTAATGGATGTGGAGATTACATGATGATAATTTCATGGGGATAGGTTACCTACTTTTTAACTTTTTGTCTTCATCTTTTAAGATGATGACGGCTTTATAAATTTGTGGAAGACATTTTTTGTGAAGAAACAAAGGGAAACAAAAAATGGAATATGTAGTACGTGCTAATCATATAATTGGAAGCAAATTTTATTACACCTTCCTCTATATCTAGGGGCGTTATATTAGTCGGCTTGAGCTCGACTCGATAAAAACTCGACTCGAGCTCGTTCATTTTCTAAATGAGCCGAGTATGAGTACTTTTTTAAGCTCGATTTAAAGCTTGACTGGTTGGAATTAAGCTCGAATTTTAAGGAATTTCTAAAATTTCTTTTGAGTTATTATATTGTGACCAAGTAGAACTGTTTAAAACTCAAAAAAAGCTTGGCTCGAGCTTTTTCATTTCCTAAACGAGCCGAGTATGAGCACATTTTTAAGCCCAAGTCAAAATTAAGGTTCGGCTTGAGCTCTTTTATATCCTAAATGAACTGAATATGAATAATCAATACTCAGCAAGAGCCCTTCAATTTCATGCATCTCTGCCCATTAAATTTTATGGTGATTATGTGTTAACTGCTACCTTTCTTATCAACCGTTTACCTATTCCTTTACTCCACAATAAATCTCATTTTGAGGTAATAAATGGCCTCCCCCCACCTATGACGGACTAGGAGTGTTTGACTCTCTTTGTTATGTTGCTACCTTTGTTGTTGACAAGAAAAAGTCTGATGTCAAATCTGATCCATGTGTGTTTTTTGGTTACCCTTCTGGGTTTAAGGGATGCAAAGTGTTCAATCTAAAGAGTAACAAATGCTTCATCAGCAGAGATGTGTACATTTTGTTGGGCATATCTTTCCTTTTCTCAATCATAAAAAACTGGTGATGCTGCTACAACTTCTACCGAGTTCTCTCATGCAATTCTGCCTATTAAGTTCTAGGGTGATTGTGTGTTAACTGCTACCTTTCTTATCAACAATTTACCTATTCCTTTACTCCACAATAAATCTCATTTTGAGGTAATAAATGCCCCCTCCCACCTATGGCAAACTAAGAGTGTTTGGCTATCTTTGTTATGCTGCTACCTCTGTTGTTGACGGGAAAAAGTATGATGTCAAATATGATCCATGTGTGTTTTTTGGTTACCCTTCTGGGTTTAAGGGATGTAAAGTGTTCAATCTAAAGAGTAACAAATGCTTCATCGGCAGAGATGTGTACATTTTGTTGGCCATATCTTTCCTTTTCTCAATCATAAAAAATCGGTGATGCTGCTACAACTTCTACTGAGTCCTTTACTCCTGTATCACCTTCTTCTAAATTTCACTTTGATGATTGCACCCCTGTGTCATCTTCATTGCCTCCATTTCAGTCAGTGGACATTATCCCCAACCATCTATTAGCCTTAACCCTCCACTTGAATTTGAGTTCTTTTTTTACTACTCACTATCTCCCGTCCTTCCCTCCTTTGATGACATACCTGCTATTGTCCTCTCATCTAATGATCACCCTACATCTGATGTTCGTCGCTCATCCAAAAATGTTGCTCCTCCTAGTTGGCTTAAGGACTATGTATGTGCTTCTTCTTCTGGATATGAATCATCTATATGTAGTAAGTCTGCTTTATCCCTTATCTGCTTGCTTGTCCTATGCCATGTGCTCACCTTTTTATCTAGCCTTCATCCATAATGTGGCCTCACTATCTGAACCCACTTCCCTCCAACTGATGCACTTAGAAAACCAGAATGGATCAAGGCTATGCAGGTGGAGCTCAATGCTCTTGAAGCCAATCATACTTGGACTCTTGTTTCTAAGTTTGTTGCTCAGTCCACGGTCAGTTGTAAATGGTTGTTCAAAACCAAACTTAAAGTTGATGGCACTCTAGACAGATAAAAAACAAGATTGGTTGCTTGTGGCTCCTCATAATTAGAGGGTATTGATTATTGTGAGACTTTTGCACCTATGTCAAAAATGATTTTTGTTCGAACTCTACCTGCACTTGCTACAGCCAGAGGATGGTCTGTATCACAGATGGATGTGACAATTGTATTCCTCCATGGTGAGTTGGAGGAGACCGTGTTAATTAATGGATTTACCTCTAGCTTATGCTTTGCTTAAGAAGCTTCCTTGTCATGAGGAGGACTGTGTCAATAAGGACAACAAAGTTGATGGAATGGTATTCAAATTGGATAGATCTCTCTATGTTTTGAAACAGGTACCAAAACAATGGTTTGCCAGATTTTCGCAAGTGTTTAAAGGGTATGTTCAATCCATGGCAGATTACTCCTTATTCTTCAAAGCAACAAAGTCATCATATACTGCCTTACTTGTCTATGTAGATGACATGTTGATTACCGGTGATAGTGCAGTAGAAATCAAGGAGCTATAAGATCATCTGCATAAGCATTTTCTAAAGGTGAATTGAGATATTTCCTTGGTATTGAGATAGAAAGAACCAAAGATGGGATGATGCTCAACCAAATGAAGTATACTGTAGAGACTTTAAAGGAAACTTGGATGACTTGAGCAAAGCCAGCAACTACTTCATTAGACCCAATGCTCAAGCTCACTCTTGAAGGTGAACATAAGGAGGTTGATGTGATTTCATACAGGAAATTGGTGGGAAAACTGATATATCTCACCATTAATTACCAGACCTGACGTTTGTTACGATTTGCAAATATTGAGCCAATTCATGCACAAGCTATATGAAGAGAACTGAAGAAGTGCCAAACACGTGCTCAAATACCTAAAGAAACTAAGGGCCTTCCTATATACACTGTGATACATAATACCTTATATATAAAAACTACGTACACAAGCAACATCCCTAATTAACAAGGAGTCAACGGCATCTCTCAACATTCGTAAGGAACCAAGGACCCTTCCTATATACACTGTGATACATAATACCTTATATATAAAAACTCCTCTTTTTTTTTCTTTTTTTTTATAAATATAATGGACCTTGATAAACAAGCACAAATTATTAAGATTAATAAAGTCAAAGCTGGGAGAGAAAATCGACCATACAAGGACGAGGCTTACAAATCGCATTAAGGTGTTTGCTTTTAGTTATGGTGATCCCACCGGCGCCCATCGAGATCTCCTCCATGTCCACCACCCCACCCTCCGCGCTCTCGAACTCGAAGCACTGAATCAATGTGGCCAGCGCCAGCATCATGGTCCGCATCGCGAGGTTCGAGCCCGGGCACACTCTCCTCCCCACGCCGAACGGGACGAACCTGTAGCCGAGCCCGGACTCCCCGGCCTCGAACCTCTCGGGCTTGTAAGCAAGTGGGTCCTCCCACACGTTCGGATCGCGGTGGATGGCCCACGCGTTGACTAGAAGTGCGGTGCCCTTGGGGACGTGGAAGCCTGCTATAGTGGTGTCCGTCGAGGAACAGTGGGGGACGAGGAGTGGGGCCACCGGGAAGAGGCGCAGCGTCTCGTTGACCACGCAGCGGAGGAAGGGGAGGCTGGGGAGGTCGGAGTCGTCGACGAGGCGACCTGTGCCGATGCGGGAGTCGATCTCGGCACGGGCCTTTTGGAAGGTGGTCGGGTGGTTCAGGAGGAGGGACATTGCCCATTCCATTGTGCGCGCGGAGGTATCGGTACCTGCCGTCAGCATCACCTGCATATACAAGATATCAGTTCGGTGTTACACTTGATTATTTTAGGTATAAAATCACATTAAAAAAATTTATAAAAATTATATTTATGTTCTATACACTTATATTTACATGTTTATAAAAATTTATTACGAAAACTTTTTATTAAAAACAATGAATAATTAAAATATTAATTATTTTAGAAAATATTTTTTACGTAGTACTGTATGTTTTTTTGAAACATATATTTTATTAATAAAAGTTTATAGACATGTTATTATAAGTTTATACACTTAAATATAATTTTTAAAATTTTTTAATGTGAATTTATATTCGAACTAATTAAATCGAGTGTAATTCACATAATAGGGGATCTAAAAGTGATATTTACGCACATGATTGTTTTTGTGGCAGTAGTTTGATGGTGACCAATTAATGAATGGATGTGGAGATTACTGGATGATAATTTCAGATTTTCAGGGGATAGGTTAGCTACTCTTTAACTTTGTATCTTCCTCTTATAAGATGGCGACTTTATTTAATTTGTGGAAGACATTTTTTGTGTGTAGAAACAAAGGAAAGAAAAATGGCACACGTATTACATGCTAATCATATAATTGGATGGAAATTTTATTTGCGGAGTACTATTATTCGCTTTATTTTGAAAAATATATTATATTTTATTATCTTCATTTTAAAAATATATCACATTTTATTATTTGCGGAGTATAAAATGAATGGATATATTTTTTTATTAAGTTTTGCCATCCTTAAAAATATGCATAAATAACAAATGACATATTTTTAGAATAAAGATAATATAATACTCCATCTGTCTCATATTAAATGTCATTTGTCTTTTTCTTCACGTTCTTTAATGAGCGGAAAATTCTATAAAATATTATTTTTTTAATTTATTTTTTTCACATATTTTATACTTAATACTAACAAATATCAAATTATATAAAAAATTAATTAAAAAAATAATATTTTATTGAGTTTTTCGCTTCTTAAAAAGTTTATCGAAAAGCAAAAAGACATTTAATTTGAGACGAAAGGAGTACAACAAAAGTAAAATTTATTTTTATATGCTTTTTATAAATATAAATTTATATAAAAACAGTAGGTAAAATAATTAAGTAAAATATAAGCATATGTGGGCGCGAATCGAGAGGCTAAGTAGGATGAAGTATCCTCCAATCCGTACTATTTTTTTTAAGGAAAAATAGTAAGTAAAATATTATTATTTATCTTCTTGTACAATCCTCTGCTATAAACACTGTAAAATATTATTTTTAATCATTTTTAAAAATAATTTTATATTTGGTAGTCAAATTTATAAAAATAAATTCATTAAAAATAATATTTTATAAAAAATTTATCCCATTAAAATACGTGTCCAAAAGTCAAATGGCTTTTATTTTGGAACAGATGGAGTAATATATTAATTACTACTCGGTTCACCGAACATATTTTTTAATATTTACATGTGTTTTTTTAAGTGTTAAAATCCATATTAAATATCCATTTTTTATAAATATTTTATTATAATTTTACACTTTTTAATACTCCATCTGTTCGACAAAACTTGCCGTTTATTATTCACGTACGCTTTTTTAGAATGATAAAAACTATATAAAATATTTATTTTTTTTTAAAAAAAAATTAACAAGTTTGTACTTATTAATAATAACTACGAAATTGTTAAAAAAATATTTAAAAAATAGATATTTTATATAGTTTTTAGCTCCTAAAAAAATGTTCGTGAATGATAAAACGTCAAGTTTTGCCGAACTAATGGAGCAATACATATCAAATCTATATGTAGTTTTTAATTCTAAAAAATTGATTAAAGATTACTACCTCCGTCCAAAAATACATTGTCTTTACTATTCACGCACGTTTTTTAAGAAGGTAAAAACTATATAAAATATTAAATTTTTTATTAATTTTTTTTTAATAATAACAAACTTATTGATAATAAGTTTGTTATTATTAAAAAAATTAATAAAAAAATTAATATTTTATATAATTTTTAACTCTTAACAAAACGTGAAATAAAAGTCCATGTATTATAAAATAACATTTGGTTAAAGGAGGTACTATTTATGGCAAACTCACCAATAAGATGCCCTTGAGAATGTCGTCCGAGAAGTACTCCGGCTCCGCCTTCTGCAACAGCAGCAGCTCTTCCGCCATCGATTTCATCTCACCGCCTCCGACTAATTGCATCTCTTTCCTTACATTGTCGAGCAAGCCTTGCAAGAACCGGTCCCGGCCCAGCCAAATCGCCCTCATTTGCTTCTCCAACCCGCCGTACAGCCCGAACCGCCTCAGAACCGGGAAAAAATCGTAGACGGTGATAAACTTGGAGGGAACGAACAGCTCGGAGCGGGCCCCGGTGGCGGCCCACCGCTTCCCGACCACCATCCTCATCAACACGTTCTGGGTGAGCCCAAAGAAGGCCTCGTTCAGGTCCACCCGCTCACCCGACCCGGCGAGCAGCCCGCGGGCGGCGTGGCGAACCTCCTCGCGGCGGATCCTGGCGCTGAGGGTGAGGCGGTGGGAGGAGAGGGAGCCAACGGTCATGACGCGGCGGAGGGTGCGCCACAGGTCGCCGTAGCCGGCCCAGGCGACGGAGGTGTAGTCGTACCCGGCGATCTCGCCGGTGACGAACCTGGGGCGGTTGGCGAAGACGACGTCGTTTTGGGAGAAGCATTGCTCGGCGGCATCGGGGGAGGAGACGACGAGGATGGGGCAGCGGCCGAGGCGGAGGCGGAAGACGGGGCCGTAGGTGCGGGAGAGGGATTGGAGGCAGCGGTGGAGAGGATCCTTGAGGAGGTGGAGGTGACCGAGTACCGGGAGAGCCGGTGGGGCTGGTGGTGGGTGGTTCTTGGTCTTGGAGGAGTGGAGGTTGCGAGTTCGAAGCAGCTTAGCGGAGAAGAAGACAATGGTTGCAAGGATAGCCAGGAAAGAGAGGATACAGTAATCCATATTGGATTCTAGTTAGGTTGGGTAAGATGGATATGAACAAGTGTGATTGAAGTGATCCTTATTTATATAGAGGATAATGCATTTGGCTGCAGTTGCCTTGTGTGGGTGTCAGTGTGTGGGGATGTATGTATAGACACTCTAGAAGGTGGTGACGCAAGTGCTTTCGAAATGAATGGATGCATTTTTGAGATTTGAAACCACATAGATTTTGCACAACTAATTAATATAAATAATAGTATATGATTTCTTACATGGTTATCTTGATATATAAAGCAATTTATATGAATCCTCCTAATTATTATATATATAAATAATGCTCAAGTAGGATAATTACTTGAAAGTCTCTCAGCAGCTAGAATGTGATATCCCTACTTATTCGAGCCGAAAGAGTCAAGATTGACATGTTCAAACTTGATTCGTTTGTTAAAATCGTGTTTAGGTTCGACTTATTTAGGTAAGTGAACGAGTTCGGGTCGAGTTTTTAGTAACTAATTTTAAGTTTCGGTTGGTCATATAACATAGGGGTCACACGCACGTTCAAGCGCACCATGCGCTAACCAAGCCGATCGGGGTTTCATCCTAAAACCAATTGACAATAGGAGGAGTGACCCATTGACTTATATGCAATGTTCGGATTCTCGTAAAGTTCCAACACATCACAACATGATATTTTACTTAACTAGTTATGATGGAGCAGCTATCATTGACACCAACCTGCAACTTCATCAATCATTCACTACTTGAAGGATTTTGGCCAAATCATATACTACGTACTCCCTTTCCGTTTAAAAACATAAGTCATTTTAGACTTAGATTTTTGTTTGAAAATATAAGTCTTTTGAGGTTTTTTTTAGGTATTGAGAACTTTTTACTCAAATTTTATTGATTGATAATGGTCGTGGATAATTAATGAGAGGTATAGATGAAATAAATTTACGATTTTCTTAATTTGTGTGCAAATGTTTAAAATAACTTATATTTTTAAACGGATGTAGTATTTTTTTTGGCATAAATCTCAGATGATCCTCAATCAGGAACGCTCATTCATCAAAAGAAGTACATTGCTGATCTTCTTCGAGACAAAATATTGCAAAGGAAGTTAAGTTTCTATTGGAGTATGAAGATCGGATCCTTCCTATCCTATCCTTGGATGGACAATCAATTCATTCCCTTTGTAAAGAGATATGAAGAAGACAATAGCCTTATTATCTCTATCCCTTTTAATATATTTAGCCGTTGCATATCCCTATCTTTTAGGCCTAATTTTGATCTCTTATTTTTGCACATATATATTTGTAATATTGATCATTATCAATACACAACTATCCCTTAACTATTTCTAATACACGTTTCTTTATGGTACCAGAGCATTGATCCACAAAAACCTCCATATTTTTTTTTTCAAACACATCCCCATGGCTAACGATGAAGAGATTGTCAATCAAGATGCAAGTCTCAATCATCTGAAGACTTCAGAACCATGGGAGAAACCCAACCATCCACTATTTATCCATCACTCGGATCAACCAGGAGCAATCTTGGTCCCACAACTGCTGATGGAAGACAACTACATCACTTGGGCCAAATCCATGGCTATGGCCCTCACCATAAAAAACAAGCAGGGCCTAGTCGATGGAAGTCTGCCCAAACCAAGCAACAAACCGAAGGAGGAGTTGCAGTGGGAACGATGCAACGTGCTTGTCAAAACCTGGCTACTCGGATCCATATCGAAAGAGATCGCACCCAGTGTTATCCATATTAAGGATGCACGAGGTATGTGGCTTGAACTCCAAGAGCGTTTTTCACATGCTAACACTGTCTCTTTGTACAACATCGAGAACTCGATTCACGATTGCCAACAAGGCTCAGATTCTGCCACATCATACTTCACAAAGCTCAAAGGTTTATAGGATGAGCGTGATGTCCTGTGTGCATTGCCTCATTGCCATTGCGAAGCCGCTGAGGAAATTCATCGAAAATCAAAAGACCATGAAATTTTTTATGGGCTTGAATGAAGGCTATGCCCAAACTCGGAGCATCATAATTGGGATGGATCCATTTCCATCCTTGAACAAGGCCTACTCGACCGTGCTGCGTGAAGAGAAGCAAGTCGAGATATCGCATGTTAAGGCTCCAACAAGCATTGATTCGGCAGCCTTCTCAGTCAAAACAGGAGACCAAGAACCCACTCAAGGTGCCAACTCAAAGTTCTGTACTAAGTGCAATATGACTAACTAACCATGTTGCCAAGAACTGCAGGAGCCATTGGAAGTGCACTTTTTGTAATGGCAAGGGTCACACTCACACATATGACTACTGCCGTAAGAGGAAGAAAGCCATGGAGATGGGAAACTTAGTAGCCAACTTTGTTGGGAACACCAACAACACCGAAGGTTTTTCTCTCTCTCAAAATGAGTGTCAAAGAATGATGGATTTGCTTTCGAGTTTGAAAACGATGATGCCCACGACAAAAGGGAGCCAATCCAACATCAATCTAGTAGGTAATGTTCCTGATTACGTTCAATTTTCAGGTAAAGCGTTTAATATAAGACGTTCTAACAAACATACTACATGGATTTTGGATAGTAGAGCAAGTGATCATATTGTTTGCGATGCATCCCTGCTTACTACTTTCAAGAGAATGCAAAACAAATTTGTCAAGCTTCCCGACCGTAATTCAATATTAGTATCCTGCATAGGAACATTAACTTTGTCTCCTAACTTGACATTGCATAATGTATTATGTGTGCCTCAATTTTCGGTTAATCTTATTTCCATAAGTAAGCTTGCTATAGACTCATTTTATATAACACTATTCCTTAGACAAGTTTGCTTTATCCAGGACCTACGCTCGGGGAAGATGATTGGGATGGGAACTGAGAAGGAAGGACTTTACTGTCTAGATATGCCACAACCAAGCACCTGCCATCTTGTTTCCTCACCATTCGATCACCTATGGCACCGATGCCTTGGGCACCCATCATCCAAGGTATCATCTCTTATTTCCTTTTTAAAGAATAAACCTGGTTGTGCCAGTTCTTGCGTAATTTGTCCTTTGGCTAAACAAACTCGAACTATTTTTCCTTTAAGTATTACAAATAGCGATGCTTGTCATGGATATATGGGGTGGTTATCATGTTCCATCTATTTCAGGAGCTCGTTATTTTTTAACTATTGTGGATGATTATTCTCGTCATACATGGATTTTCCTTATTAAAAATAAATCGGAAACTCGACCTCTTATTATACATTTTCTAAACCTTATTGAAAATCAATTTGGAAAACGAGCTAAAGTCATCCGTAGTGATAATGGGACTGAATTTAAATGTGTTGACTATTTTTCTTCAAAGGGTATTCTACACCAAACAAGTTGCGTCAACACACCACAACAAAATGCCGTTGCCGAACGCAAGCATCGACATCTTTTAAATGTTTCTCGTGCACTTCTATTCCAATCAAAACTACCCAAAACCTTTTAGGGGAAGCTATTTTAACTGCAACTTATTTAATAAACCGCATGCCCACGCCTATTTTAAAAGGGACTCAAAACTCCTAATTACTCGCATTTGCGCGTTTTTGGATGTCAATGCTTTGCTTCTACACATGCCCTCCGCCCAAGAAAATTTGACCCACGATCAGTTGAATGTATCTTTCTTGGATACCCAAATGGTATGAAGGGATACAAACTTTATAGTCTTAAAGATAAGAAAATAATCGTATATCGAGATGTAATTTTTTTCGAAAATGAATTTCCTTATCACACTCACTACCCTCAACCGGTTCCACACACCGACACCCAGACTCCACTAATCTCCTTTGATGATGATTCCCATGATGATGATATCCATCTAGAACATGATGCCCATGCTTTCGCTCACCCATCCACTGAACCAATTATTAGTCCCACTCCTGAAGAGAATACCACCCATAACACCCATCATGACAACCCTCAAAGTACTCTCAAAGTACTCCCCGTGATACTTTTATTGACAACCCAGCTGACCACGCCTTCGACGCCGCACATACATCTTCACCCATATCACCTTTGCCTACTTTACTAGCTCCTCGACGCTCCACAAGAATGACCAACCCACCTACGACACTCCGCGACTTCCATATTGAGGTCAAGCTTCCTTCTCGATCCCCCTCATCATCATCCTCGAACATGGTCACTTCAGGTATCACTTACCCTATCGAATCATTTTTATCTTACAACCATTTATATCCTAGTTATAAACACTTTATTGCTAATATCTCGCTCGAGAAGGAGCCTTGTTCCTTTGCACAGGCCGCCTGTAATCCTCGATGGAAGGACGCCATGATCCGTGAACTACAAGCCCTTCAAGAGAACAACACATGGAGCCTTGTCCCCCTTCCACCACATAAACGTGCAATCGGTTGCAAATGGGTTTACAAAATCAAACACAACCCCGATGGTACGGTCGAACGTTACAAGGCAAGGCTCGTTGCGAAAGGGTATAATCAAGTCGAAGGAATTGACTACCGAGAAACCTTTGCACCGGTCGCCAAGCTCACCACGGTTCGAGTACTACTTAGCTTGGCTGCCCTCCAAGGTTGGCACCTTCACCAATTGGACGTTAACAATGCGTTCCTTAATGGTGATTTATATGAAGATGTTTATATGAAGTTACCCCCCGGATTCAACCGTAAGGGGGAGACTCAAGTTTGCAAGCTTAACAAATCACTATACGGGCTCAAGCAAGCTTCAAGACAATGGTTCGTCAAGTTATCGAATGCCTTGAAACAAGCTGGGTTCAAACAATCATGGGCTGACTACTCCCTCTTCACTCGCCAACACAAAGGTAATTTCACAATTTTATTAGTTTATGTGGATGATGTCATTCTTGCAGGTACAAATTTACAAGAAATCAATGAAACCAAATCCTTCCTTGCACAACAATTCAAACTCAAGGATATGGGTTTCCTTCGCTTCTTCCTTGGCATCGAAGTGGCTCGATCAAAGCGTGGCATTGCAATATGTCAACGTAAGTATGCTTTGGAAATTCTCGAGGACTCCGGCTTCCTTGGCTCCAAGCCCCTGCATAGCCCTCTTGATCAGAACCTCTCATTGGCTCGAGATGATGGGCCACTTCTCCAAGACTCGGCACAATACCGCAGGCTAGTTGGGCGTTTGATATACCTCACTATCACTCGTCCCGACCTCGTCTATAGTGTCCATGTACTCAGCCAGTTCATGGCCTCTCCACGCCAGCCTCACCTTGATGCAGCCCACCAAGTACTCCGCTACATCAAAGGAACACCCGGACAAGGCCTCTTCCTACCGGCCACTGGCAACCTCCAACTCACGACCTATTGCGATGCCGATTGGGCACGATGTCGAGACACCAGAAGATCCACAACAGGCTATTGCATCTTCCTTGGAGGAGCTCTCATCTCGTGGAAGACTAAAAAGCAAGCAATTGTATCTCGATCCAGCGCTGAGGCGGAGTTAATAGCCCATATGACGATGAGCCCACAAAGGAAGCAGGCCCCCAGCCCAAATTCAAATCAGATACACACAACACTAGCACATCTCCGAAGGCTCTAGAATAGTAACCACGAAGATACAGCTGTTCACCACTTTTGTATTCTTCCTCAAGGAATCATCTTGTATATATGTGTAAAGCTTCAGAAACAAGAATTATACAAGAATGAATATATGACAATCATTATCAAATCATCACCTTTCTGAATGGTATCAGAGCCCTATCAAACAACAACCGTTGTTTTTCATCCATGGCTAACGACCAGCTTCCCTTGATCATGTTACAGCAAATTCAGGCCTCAATGGCGGCCTTGCATCTCCCAGCGTCATCCTCCTTTCCTCTCCCAAATTTCTCCTCTCTCAACACAATCAAATTGACCCCCACCAATTTTCCGATTTGGGTTAGACAACTAACCCCTTACCTGCGCTCGCAGTGTTTGCTTGGATTCGTGGATGGCTCAAACCCCTGTCCCGCTCCCACCGGCGACAATACCACTGCCATTGAAGAGTGGCAAGCCCGAGATCAACTGGTGGTTGCCATTTTATCAGCCTCTCTCACTGAACCTGTCATGGTTCAAGTTCTTGATTGCGACTCGTCTCGACAGATCTAGGATCGTCTCCACATGCTATATTCGGCCAGATCTAATGCACAGATCATACAAACCCGACTCACACTCGCTAGTCTTCGCAAAGGAGATGAGTCGGTGACGGAGTATTTCAACAAAACCAAGACCCTAGTTCAACAGATTCAAGCTGCAGGGCAGGCCATTAGTGACGATGAGTTTGTCACATATTTACTCGGTGGTCTCGGGGACGATTTTGATGCCATGGTCACGACGTTATCCACCCAACCCATTCTTCCTGATCCCGAACAGACCCTTACCTATCTTCTGCTTCAAGAGGGTCGCCTCTCCAGGAAAAACAATTCCCTGCTCCAAACCACACAGGCCTCTATCAACACCACTTCTGTTCAAGACCCTGCCCCGGAGGTTAACAGCACTTCGACAAGAGGCCGAGGGAGTTCTCGTGGTCGAGGAGACTCGACTCGAGGTCGGGGCCGAGATGATAGAGGAGGACGCTCCACAACGGGTCGTGGGTCTCTATACACCTTCAACGGTGCGCCTGACAATAGACCCACTTGCCAAATCTGTGAGAAGAAGGGCCACTCGGCCTTGCGCTGTTGGAGCCGGTTCGATCAAGCTATTCAGGCTCCTCCTCCAAGGAATTTTCAGGCGAACTATACCTCAAACTGGTTTCCCGATACAACAGCCACACACCATTACACACCCGACATAGCTAATCTCAGGTTCGATCGAATCCCGTATGAGGGCACAGATGCAGTTTCCTTGGGCGCTGGCTCTTCTCTTCCAATTCAGCACTACGGTTCCACAATACTCCACTCCCCATCTCGTGTTTTTCGTTTATCCAATCTTATTCATGCTCCAAATCTCACAAAAAATTTGATTTCTGTCCAGAAATTTTGTAAGGATAATCAGGTTTTCTTTCAATTCCATGACTCGTGTTTTCTTGTGAAGGATGTCGTGACGGAGCAACCTCTACTCAAGGGCCACGCTGAAGGCGGCATGTATGTCTGGCCGTCTGAATCACCATCTTCATCCAGTGAATCAACCTCCCCCTCGCTCAACCTTACTTCTGCTTCCTCTGTTCCGTCGGTTTGGCATGCGCGGCTAGGGCACCCATCAGGTGAAATAACCCGTTTTGTGATCAGCACTCACCGTTTACCCGGATCCACTTCTCTCTACTTGTCCTTCGTGTTCATGGGCCAAAGCCCATTGTCTCCCACACCCACCAAGCCCATCCCGCTCTCAGTTTGTTTTAGAACTCTTGTTTTGTGATTTGTGGGGACCTGCACACCAAAATTCTATGAATGGAAATAAGTATTATCTTTTGATTGTTGATGATTTCTCCAGATTTATGTGGTTGTTTCCTCTACAATCCAAAAACCAGGCTTCCACCATACTTCTGCATTTTATCACACTTGCCATGAATTTTTTTGACACCAAAATAAAATCCATTCAAACAGACAATGGGTCGGAATTCAAACCCTTAATCCCTCATTTCCAACGTTTGGGGATAAATCATCGTCTTTCATGCCCATATTCACATCCACAAAACGGGAGTGTTGAAACACGCCATCGACGTGTTGTTGACATGGGCTTAACCCTTCTCAAACATGCTAATCTTCCTCTTAAATTTTGGGATTTCGCCTTCCAAACGGCTTCATACCTCATAAATCGCCTTCCCACTCCCACTTTACAAAATAAATCTCCATTCCTCATCATATTCAATCACAACCCAGATTATAAATTTCTTAAGACCTTTGGGTGTTTATGTTTCCCTAATTTGCGGCCATACAATCGACATAAATTGTCGTTTCGATCTACACCAACAACTTTTTTGGGCTATAGCTCTCATAACCGAGGCTACCTATGTCATGACTGGGTGACAAAGAAGACATATGTTTCTCGTGATGTCATTTTTCATGAAGATATTTACCCCTTTAACCCACCCAAAGTCTCCATTACGCCTCCTGCTACTTTCCATACACCCTTACCAATTTTCATTAATCCCATTTCACCAACTTCAGAAAATCAATTTGTCAATTCACAAACTCCTCTCAGCCCAAACACAGGCCCAAACACAAGCCCAACCCAATCCTCCTCACCTCCTAATCACCACACAAACTCATCCGATGCCTCCATCAACCCAAGTGCTGAACCTCCGAACACAAGTGTCGTCACCTCCTCTTATCACATGAATACCAGATCAAAAACAAACACCTTCAAGCCGCTTGTTCGCACCGACGGCACGATTCCATGGCCACAATGCTCAGCAACTACCGTGGTGCCTGAAGAACCAAGTTGTTTCACCGAGGCGTCTCGTTTTCCTGAGTGGAGGGAAGCTATATCGAGCGAATTTCGTGCTCTGCTCGACACTCACACATGGGACTTGGTTCCTGCCTCTCCGTCTTACAATGTATTGGGCACAAAGTGGGTTTTCAAGACAAAAAGAAAATCATATGGTTCTATTGAAAGACGGAAAGCCCGACTTGTAGCCAAGGGGTTCAATCAACTTCCGGGCCTTGATTACACAGAGACTTTCTCGCCCGTTGCCAAACCATCAACTATTCGACTCCTCCTCTCCCTCGCTGCCATGAATGACTGGTGCACCAGACAGTTAGACATACATAATGCTTTTCTTCATGGATCCTTGACAGAGGTTGTTTACGTTCGCCAACCACCAGGTTTCTCTAATCCTTCTTTTCCAAATCATGTGTGCAAATTAAACCGCTCTCTTTATGGTCTCAAATAGGCACCCCGTGCTTGGTTTGCTCGACTAAGTGAAACGCTTATTTCTTTGGGGTTCTCAGCTTGTCCTGTCGATTCTTCCCTCTTTTCCTTTCGCCAAGGAACACACTGCATCTTTGTCCTTGTATATGTGGACGACCTGTTGATTATTGCTTCTAACCACATCATATCTGCTCAGTTTGCTTCATCTCTCGGCAGACTTTTTCCAGTGAAGGATTTGGGTCCTGCAACGTTCTTCCTTGGAATTGAAATCACCAGGGATAAATCGGGATTTCATCTCTCTCAGACGAAACACATTACCGATCTCCTGACAAAAGTGGGCATGACAAATTCTAAACCAGTGGCTACTCCCCTTGCATCCAAGTTCGATCCTCTGCAACAATCTCCAGTCTTCGACAAGCCAACACTCTATCGAAGTGTCGTAGGGAGCCTGTAGTATTTAGCCTTCACAAGACCGGATGTTGCCTTTGCCATCAATAAGGCGTCTCAGTTCATGCATGATCCGAAGCTTGTTCATTGGCAAGGTGTTAAAAGAATTCTTCGATATCTCAATCATACAAAGGATTTTGCCTTCCATATTTCTCGACATCACAATCACCATCTGTCAGCCTTCTCAGATGCGGACTGGGGAGGTGATCATACCGATCGTCGTTCAATCAGTGCTTATTGCATCTTCCATGGGCCTAATCTTATCTCTTGGATATCCAAGAAACAGTCGACGGTGTCTCAATCCTCAACGGAAGCAGAATATCGAGCACTCGCTCTAGCCACTTGTGAAACACTTTGGCTACAATCTGTCCTTGCCTCAATTGGGATCTCTCTCACAACACCTCCGACTCTTTGGTGTGATAATCTCGGAGCCACGTACCTTGCCGTCAACCCTGTTCTACACCACCGAATCAAGCATCTATCAATGGATTATCACTTCGTAAGAGAACGGGTCGCTAATCGATCTCTTCGTGTCGCATTCATCTCTTCCAAGGAACAAGTTGCCGATATGCTCACCAAACCGCTTTGTGCAACTCTGTTTCACAGTAATCGCCTCCATCTGCGAGTTTCCCCGATGGAAGCGACGGGGGGTAATAGCCCATATGACGATGAGCCCACAAAGGAAGCAGGCCCCCAGCCCAAATTCAAATCAGATACACACAGCACTAGCACATCTCCGAAGGCTCTAGAATAGTAACCACGAAGATACAGCTGTTCACCACTTTTGTATTCTTCCTCAAGCAATCATCTTGTATATATGTGTAAAGCTTCAGAAACAAGAATTATCCAAGAATGAATATATGACAATCATTATCAAATCATCACCTTTCTGAAGGAGTACCATTCTATGGCTTCTACAGGTTGCGAACTCACATGGTTGCGCACCCTCTTTCACGATCTTCGTGTTGCTCATCCTCAACCTGCAATCCTCTATTGCGACAATAAGGCCGCCATCCACATTGCTACGAACCCTGTGTTTCATGAGAGGACTAAACACATTGAAATCGATTGTCATGTGATTCGTGAAAAAGTTCAACGTCGAGAAATCACCACATCTCATGTTCGCACCAATGAACAACTGACTGATCTCTTGACCAAGCCCCTTGGCGCCAAAAAGTTCAACTCACTGCTTACCAAGTTGGGGATTCTCAACATCCATTCCAACTTGAGGTTCCAACTTGAGGGGGAGTATTGGAGTGTGAAGATCGGATCCTTTCTATCCTATCTTTGGATGGACAATCAATTCATTCCCTTTGTAAAGAGATATGAAGAAGATAATAGCCTTATTATCTCTATCCCTTTTAAGATATTTAACCGTTGCATATCCCTATCTTTTAGGCCTAATTTTGATCTCTTATTTTTGCATATATATATATATATATATATATATATATATATATATATATATTTGTAATATTGATCATTATCAATACAGAAATATCTATTAACTATTTCTAATACACGTTTCTTTAGTTTCCACTTCCTAAAGGTCTCAAACTCTCTTTATAAAAAGGTGATGCAATTGAAGGTCCAAAAATGTACAGACTTAATTGTTTGATTTTGTTCCGGCAAAAAAAAAAAAATTTGTTTGATTTCGGAGTTGTGTAATCTAATTAAATCATACTAGCGATAAATGTAAGTTTTGGTATATCAGGGATCAAGAATCTCATTTAAGAAAAAAATAAGGTATTTTTGTTCCCAAATTATTCGAGATTTTCAGGACTATTTAAATACAAGGGTGGGTATGAGATAAAATTTCATCGGGTTCTATTTTTTTTTAACAGGTAATAATTCGGGTGAAATAATCCTATCCGAGATCATCGGATTTTATTTATAGTGGTACGGAATAGAATGAGCCCTATTTTTTAAAATTGCAATATCACCATCAAAACAAAGGTGGTTTTCCTGTAAAAAAAAACACCCGTCCGATCGATTCTTACAATAATGCAAACATGAAATGAGTATCAAACTGTCAAACATGAAAACAAACCAACAATAATTCATCAAACAGAAAATTTGCACTTCTTTTCCCTGTTTCAATTCATTAAACATAATTAAAAAATAAATAAAATTCAGCAAACATATATGCAAACAGGACTTGTCCTTTGCTGACGACATTATCATTTTCACTAAAGGCAGTGTTGATGTAAGATAAAAAGTTAAATCAATAATTGACACTTATTGTCAAGTTTCGAGACAAAAGGTTAATTACCATAAATCAAGCTTCCAAGCCACTAAAGGTATTCCTAACTCGAGGATTTAGGAGCTTAGAAATTGTTTGGAAATAACAAGTGAAAATTCTTTGGAGAAATACCTTGGCTGTCCAATTATTAATGGCAGAGTAAACAAACACACATTTGAGGACATTATCTGTAAGACCAAAGAACAACTAAGCAAATGGCGTGCTAATGCGCTATCCCAACAAGGCCGAGCAGTTCTAATCAATAACAACCTTTCTGCTAAACCTTTGTACACAATGCAGAACTTTATGCTACCCGCCTCAATACACAGGGAACTTGATCAGATCAATAGGCAATTCTTCTAGAATAAAGATCTTCAACACCGGCCTCTTATCAGTTGGGATAGGATATGTAGACCAAAAAAGTGTGGAGGATTAGGGATCAGGAAATCTAAAGAGATGAATGAAGCTCTTCAAATGAAACTAATATGGAAAATTCTGGCTGAACCAGATAATGTTTGGGTCAGATTAATTAAATATAAGTACTTACGCTCTGCTAACATCTTGGAATACAAGAAAATCGGGAACTCCTCCTGGCAATGGGCCAAGCTCACTACCCTTATTGATAAGTTCAAAACGGGTCTTATTTGGTCCGTAGGAAATGGGAAGACAATCAAATTTTGGACGGATAACTGGATATGTACCTCCTCCATACAGTCTAGGGATGATTGCCCACAAATCAAAAATTTAGAGGAAACCGTCAGTGACTACATCCTGGCTATGATACCCCAAAACTCCATTTCATAGCGGTTTCGCGTTTCTGCATATAAAGAAACCCCGAAACTCCGAGGAAACACCTCAGAAACGTTTATGAGAGGTCAAAAACTTTGACTGTTTCTGTTTGATCAGAAACGTTTCTTACTTGACAGATGGCGTATCCACTAATTTTATAGTTAAAAAAATAAAAAAAAATGAAACCATAAATCATGCTTCTTCTTCCTCATGTCTGAAACTCTCGTTTCCCTCTATCCTTGTCGCCTACTTCTCCTCCATTTTCGCTCCTCCCTCCTCTCACTTGCTCAATGCTCTCTCCCTCTACGCTCTCTTCGGGTAAACCCTCACTTGTAGAACTTTCTTTTAATAAGCTAGAACTTAAGGAAGAGTTAGCTAAGTAGAAGATTGATGTTGGATTAATCACTTTGTGTTGTTCTTGATTGTGTTGTTATTTTAAAACTAAGCTACTTTATTTTGTTGGTTTCCAAGACATTTAATATATTTGACATGTCTGTATTGATTTCTATTAAGAAGTAAGGACACTGCTTATTACGGTATTGAGTACATTTCAATTTGTAGCCTTAATTATGCATTCTATGTGTATCACATGGTGATATGTTTATTACTCTTATTTATACCTTTAAATGAACATATATTTCATATTGCTGTTTCCTCGGTATTTCCGTTTCCTACAAAATCTGGAATGTCGTTTCCCCGTTTCCGTTTCCGTCTCCCTTTCGGTTTCCGTTTCCGTTTCCGTGTAATTACATAGCATCTTGGGAGGTAGATGGTGGAAGGAAAAACTACTCAATGTACTACCGGCTAGCATAGTGCAAGAAATCTTGGACATCCCCCTTCCCGTGTCTCCTTTTGAGGATCGCCTTTACTGGTGGTCGGATAGGGAGGGTTGGTTCACCACTTCAAGTGCATACAAATTGATTACAACCCAATCATCACTACACTCAGACGACAATGCCTAGATATGGAAATTGGATGTCCCACTGAAGATTAAAAACTTTCTTTGGAAACTTTGCCGGAATGGTCTCCCAACTGCTTCCAGGTTAGCCCAGCGGGGGTCTCCTGTGCCTCCCACATGTAGTGTGTGCAATTGTGTAGCCGAGGATGAGGTTCACTTGTTGTTTGAATGTGGGTATATGCGTTCCCTTCTAAATTTCCCTCCTCTCACAAAATCGACAATATCCAGTATGATTAATCTCTCGCGAGACATACGACCTATCCTTTTGGTCATTGGGAACAACCTCACCCTCGTTGCCAAGGCGGAGCTTGCTTTCGTTTGGTGGTCTGCGTGGTACGCTCGGAACCAACTTGTTTTTCAACAAGTTCCCTTCCTGCCTAAAGATACTCTAGTTCACATTGTTCAAACTCATAGGGACAATTGGAGTAGAACATCTCAGTTTTATGAGTGTCTAGATGAGGTCTCCCCCTCACATACACAAAAAAACAAACCACCTGAAGGACAAAAATAAGGTCGTAAAGACTAAATGGCGTAAACCACCGATGGGCACTTTCAAACTAATTTTCGATGGCTCCACGCTTACAAACTCTGTAAGCACGGCGGGTGCCGTTATCAGGGACTGGGAGGGAAGGCCAATTAGCATTTGCTACAGTTAACTAGGGAAACAAAGCTCCTTAAAAGCGGAAGCCCTCGCCCTAAAACTGGGAATCCAAAATGCTATCCAATTCAGTAGTGACAAAATCCACATCGAAAGAGATTCTAGGATAATTATTAATCACTTACTTGAAACATCGAAATGTCCTTGGGAGATCGAACTGATTATGTCAGATGTTAAAAGCCTTTTATCGACTTTGAAATAAGTGTCTTTCTTTCATATTCCCCGGTTGGGCAATAGAGTGGCGGATAAGGTTGCACACCTTTGCCACTCAGCCCGGGGAGTCGATATTCACAACAATCTTGGTCTTTTAGACCTCATCCATAAGGATGCTGTCGGGTAGAGTTCGCTCTCCCGAATTCTTTCCTAATCAAAAAAAAAAATGCAAACAGGACTAACAAAAGGCCCAAACATAAAAAATGAATGAATTAGCAAGTGGCAACTTTCACCTAGGCAAAGTGGCGGACTTAGGAATTTTCTTAGAGGGATTGAACAAATTTTTGAGAATTTTTTACAAACTGTTCAAACATAAAAATATGTTTTTTTTTGTCATTTTTTACAATTTCAGGGCTAAAAAGTAAAAAAAATATATAATAAATTAATAAGTGTGCTGAGCTTAGTTGGTATGAGTTTCCGTTTGAGTATAAGGGTTTCCGTTTGAGTAGGACAAAGACAGAGTACGTGCAGTTTCATTTCGAAGATTTTGAGGATTCAGTTTGGTTGGGGGAAGATCTTGTCCCCTGGAAAGAGTGTTTTAAATACATGGGCTTCTTTGTTCGAAGCGACGGGGGTATCGTTAGGGATATCGAGCGTCGGATACAAGCGGAGTGGTTGTGACGGAGAAGGGCGTCGTGAGTGCTTTGCGATAAGAAAGTTCTGACAAAACTGATAGGAAAATTTTACAAGTAAGGGAGTTGTCGACCAATGTAATTGTATGTCTCTAAGTATTGGCCTATTACCAAAGTTCAAGAGAAGAGGATGTCAGTGGCTGAGATGGGGATGTTGTGGCGGATGAATGGGCACACGAGAATGGACAGAATCAGAAATGTCGACATTAGGAGCAAGCTTGGAGTTACTAGCTAGTATCGTGGATAAGATGACTAGGTTGTGGTGGTTTGGACACGTTCGGAGGAGACTACCTTCGACACCGGTGAGCGAGAGTTTGGATATGGGAGTGTTCCCGAGGAGGAGAGGTAGACCGAAAAAGAGTTGGATGAAGATTATCATATATGACCTCAATGTTCTGAACCTTTCAAAAGTGACGCTGGATAGAGACCACTTGCGAAGGTGCACCCGGGAGGCAGATGTTTAGTTGTGTGGCGTCTGGTTAATCTATAAGCTTCTATGTTTTTTTTTTCTGGCTCTTACTTACCTACTACCTTTCTGCTATTTTGTTCTATTAGTTTTGGGGCTATCGGAAACACTCTCTCGACTAGTTTGGAGAAAGAGTGCGTACATCTTGACCCCCCAGACCCCGCTTAATCACAGGATATACTGGGACATTGTTGTTAGCTTAGTTGGTATGGGGTGGAAACTTGAATGATAAAATCTTGAGTTCAAATCTCTATAGCTTTATTTTATGGATTTTTCCCTTATAGCTTTTTAAATTTAAACTATTTAAATCATGCATTTAATGAGTTTTCTACTATATTCTTTACAAAAAATTGTATCGCTCCCCCCCCCCCCTTCCAAACTCCGAGGAGTCATGTTCAAGGCAAGGGTGCTTAGTTTGTTTGTTTATGCTTTATTTATTTATTTATTTTCATTTCTTTGCTCGTTTATCTTTTATGCTTGTTTTATGCTCGTTCGTCAATGTTGGCTCATGTCCATTGAAAATACCCTCCCAACATTTCGGGGAAAGAGTGTTTGCATCCGTCCAGATCCCGCAAATGTCAGTTTACAGGATATCTAATCATACAAATGCAGGTTGATGTGAATATTTCCTTTTAATATACTTTTTCTCGTATTTTTTTGTCTGTTGTGCATGTTATATGGCTTGTTGGTTAGAATGTGTATATGTATGCAGAAGATGAAGTATTGGATACCGGTTGAAGAAAGGTTTTGTACTTGCAGTAGTCTTTACTTTTACCTTGAAGTTTGTGATATTTTTAAAGAGTGTTTGTCCACTTACAATTATCAGGCGGTTAAGAGCTCCGGGATGGATGCGGCAGGAGGGGTGTGCCGCAACGAACATGGCGATTGGCTCACAGGCTTTGCGTATAATGTCGGAGCCTGTTCGGTGGTCAACGCGGAGTTATGAGGGATCCTAAAGGGGCTTGACACTATGCCATTTTACATCCCAGGCGACGGACATTCACGAGTCCGTCGCCTGAAATCACACTCAGGCGACGGACATTGTTATGTTGGTCGCCTGACGAACGAAGCCTTTGAACCCATCCCAATCCATATTTGGGCGACCAATATCATCAAAGTCCGTTGCCTGAATGTCGGTTCAGGCGACGAACATATCTAGGCAACGAACAAAGGAAGGATGATGGTTGCTTGAGCATAGGACCCATATACTTCTGTCAGAATAAGCATTCAAGCGACGAGCATAGGGCTATGTCCGTCGCCTGATATAGTGACAAAAGCACAATCCACCCGTCGAATTTAATATATACATTCAAGCGACGAGTATACGACTTAGTCCGTCGCCTGAGTGTGTGGTAGTTTTTGAACCCTTAATGCTCATTATTCAGGAGACCACATAACCCTATGTTCGTTGCCTGAGATAGGAAAAAGTGAGTCGGTTTGACTCATTTAATACTAACTTCAATGCTAATCATTCAGGTGACGCCCATAACCCTATGTTCGTTGCCTGAGATAGGTAAAAAAAAGTAAGGCAGATGTAGCATATTTAATACTGTTCATTCAGGCGACGAACATAGGCTATGTTCGTCGCCTGAATGTTCTTTTTGAATCCGATTTACAAAACCTCACCATTTCTCCACTTATCTCTTCCCTATCCATCTCTTCACCATTTTTCTCCTCCAATAACCTTCTAAGCAAGTCTTTGACATTTATCAACTTCGTTCCGCCATTTTTAATTAAGGTATGTTCAAATATCTTAAGATTTGTATGGATTTGTTGAATATATGTGTATAAATTAGGTTGGTAATTGAAATTGATGATGAGAATGAATGAGGTGATAATGAGAATGTGGTTTTACTTAAGATAGATAATGGGAATATGGATTATTTATGTCTTTTTTTTTGGTGATTACGTATATTTGATGTTCGGGTTTGAAATTGATGATGAGAATGTGTTTTAGCTATGCACTGCGAAATCTAATGCGCACGTGGAAATGCTAGCTTATTTAGTTGAGGCTCCTAAATATATATAGCTTGGCATGGCCATGTGACCCATGCCATTAGATTGGATTAATTTTAATAGTACCGGTCCGATGGGGTTTCAAAGGGCAATATAATCTTAGATCTAGAATGCAGGCCGGTAGAGAAGGACGTACACTGTTTTTAGGCCCGATGAGATCGATCGAGCTTCTTGAAAGCATATGCTTCACATTGTGTTAATTGTCTTGCATCCACCTCTAAATTAGGAACTCCTATTTATCATGGATTAACGATCACATCGATACTGACTTGATTTTCCTATATAGTATACATATAGATGGCTGCATATTTAATTTGTGGAGTCTGATTCAAGCTTCATCTGTGATCTTTAATTAATATTCTAGGGTACAAGCTAGGACCACACCCGGATTTCTATCTTGTTAATCCGTACGTGGTGCCGATGAGCATGTATATGTTGGGTCAAAGGACCCTTCATTGTAGAGAACAAGCAAAATAAATAAGCAATGTATTTTCATCACACATAATTCCTTATAGTACTTAGTTAAGAAGTTGACACTCGATCTCACTACAAGTCTACAAGCGACTTGATCTATATTAACAGCACTATAAATGTTGGATGAAGAGTTTATAAGGCGATGAATAATATTTTAAGAGGAGGGGATGAATAGAGTATACTCGAGTTTTACATATTAAAATAAAACATTTAGAAGATTTTCAAACAAACTTGTCAAGACCTTGATATAGCTATCAAATCTTGACGAAGTAAAACCAAACAAGAATAAGTAAATGCGGAATAAAAAGATGAACACACGGATTGTTAACGAGGTTCGGCACGAACTTGACCTACGTCCCCGCCTAGGGTTATCCTACTCGTAGGATTCAACACTTCTTATTTCACTTCCTTGAGCCTAGAACTTCCTAGAAGAACTTTCCTTCTTCTATACAAAGTCTCACCGCTTCTATTTTAGCACTCAACTTTACAAGTGAAATAAAAGCTCTCACTACACACCAATGTGTGTTTGATCGAGTATGAAATACTCTTAGAGTAAAATAAATAACTTGTACAATAAGCATTGTGTTTCCCTCAACTCTCAAGGACTACCCACGCTAATCTTTATATGAGAACACGAGAGAGAAACTTTTGAATGCGCGCCGAATGCTTAAGAAGACTCGATCGCTTTAAAATGGTTGCTTGCTAAGTTGTATGTTGATCACCTTCTGCACACGTCTATATATATAGTCGTTTACCTCCAATGCTAAGAGGGAGGACCGTTTGAATTTTGAATTTCTTCAAAACGATTATTTCCAAAACTTTCATTCCATGGAACGCTCCTCAAGATTACGATGAGATCAATAGAATCATCAATCCTTGATTTGATATTTGAGCTTATGGCTAATTGATTCAAATGGTCCACTTTCCTAAAACAAGTTAGCAAATAATGACAAGTATATAGATATGGAATCAAAATATCTTCACAAAGAATACGAGCCCAAAACTTTAGGTTCATAAGCTCATGTACATACGGTCCATCTCTTATCAAGAGTCCTGCAAGTAAGCCTTTCAAAACAATCCACATAATATAAACGAATCAAGGTATTTAAAGTGCAGGCAGTTTAGCCTTGGTTGCAAGATCTTGAAACCAAGACATCATTTTGTCTTTCATCATCCTTTAATATGACCTACAAGTTAGTAGCTCAAGGTCTTACAATCAAGGTGGAGTCTTCACTTGATTCTACAGTCTTAGAGTTGATCAAGATTTTTATGCAAAGTCTGCGCTGAGTTGGGACTTAACATTGGTGAATCAATCCTACGAGTGGGTGGAGATCGAGTGCAATTGTTTTCAGACCTGAGTTGAGAACCTGACAATCCACTATAAGCGATAGTCTATTGGAGGAAGGGCCCCATTAATCCATATAATAAATTGACCTTTGAGCATGTATTAGGCACCAAAATAGGCGGTTCTACATTTGTCAGTGTCGGTAGAAGGCATAGTGCTGCAGACCGACTAAACAATGCAAAACCTTCAAATATAAGGCACTCTGTTCATGCAAGTGCCAGAGCGCGACTAGAACGAGTCAAGCAAACAAACAACGGCCGAAACCCAACTATAAGAGTCGACATATGCTTCTAGTTGACTGGACATCTAGGGGTAAAGCACTGTTTCGGTACGGGCCGCGAGAGCGGTGCCAAATCTAGGCAAACTCTTAATACTAGATATGACCTCCAAAAAGGGTCAATGTCGACCAGTGAGACAATGGGGGATAGGCTTCATCGTCGAGAGGGAAACATCCCAAATCACCAGCTAAGGCCCCTAAATGATCGCTCAGTGAATAGTGATAAAGGAGGTAGGTTTTTTTTTTACTACAAGCTAGAAATCCACACTTTGACACCTAAGATTCCGTAACGAGTAGATACTTCTGCAGAAGCATAATCGACTTTCTTGTTAAATACATTACAAGATGTTTTTCCATACTTTCCGCATTCCGTTCATATAACCCACAAGGCCACAATCACTACACCAAAGTAGATTTGATAGTACTACTTTATCTATAAACTCTTCTTTTATTTCTTTTTATAAATATATAAATATGAATATCTATTCTTTTTGTATGTGTCCTGCGTGACTTTTTATTTATTTATTTTACAATAGTATTTTCCATATATATATATATAAATTGAATTTGGAAGCTCAATTTACCACATAGAATCCAGAATTTCATATGAAAAGTGGCAATGGATGGACTTTCGATAGAAGAAAGACTAAAGAGATTTTTTCACTTAACCATCCATTAAATATTATTTTTTTTCACTTAACCATCTGCTAAATTTGAAATTACACAAAACCACCCGTTAAATAGGATTTGTTAATAAATCACCACCTAAGCAAAGACAATATTTATCAAAACATCAATAAAAATGACTAACTTATCCCCACCTTTTAATTAACTTTTCTTTTCATATCAATTAAAACACATCAGACCTGTAATTAACCGAAAATAAAGAGTACTTATTTATCATATCGTCATAATTCATACATTAATACAAATTTAAGTAAATATGCATCTAGTATGTACAAATATGAATGTTCAATCCCTCAAAAAATGATACTAGTCATTTATAATATTTTAAAAAAAAATTGACATAATTTTATCATTAGTGGTGGTTTGTTAACAAATTGTATTTAATAAGTGATTTTGTGTAATTTATAATTTAATGGGTGGTTAAGTGAAAAATTTGATATTTAGTAGGTAGTTTTATGTAATTTATCCGAATAAAAATGTCGGTAAATAATTTTTTTTCACTTTGGATCCCATGGAGTTGCTAAAATAACTCCATGTGAAGTTGGTTAAATCCTAACCACTTAATTCTAAATAAATGGTTTAGATTTAAATGCATTTAGCTATTTTTTAATTTATTTTTTGGTAATCCTTCCAACTCCACGGGATCCTGACCGATTTTTTTTATATAAAAAGCCGGAAAAATAGGATTAGTTGGTCTGTAGTCGGTACTTGGTCGGCTTTGAAATACCGCCTGTTTAATTTCCCTCCAAAACAACAAGTTCAGATGACAACCAAACCACAGCCTCATAATATTTGTTCCCCATATTACCCCTCATCTTTTCCTAATTCCCATCCAAGTCCTCAAAACCCTCAAATAAATTCACTTCCCTCTCTTTGAGGCCGCCGCTTGCAAAGGGGTTTCGAGGGAGATACTCAGATACCCAATCCATCATCTTCTTCCCCTCCGAAACCCTATCTTCTCTCCATCCCGCAGCCATGGATTCCTCTGCTCCTACTCAGCTCCAGCAAGCGCAGTTGGCTGCGATCCTCGGCCCCGATGGCGCCCCTTTCGAAACGCTGATCTCCCACCTCATGTCGTCCTCTAACGATCAGCGATCTCAGGCCGAATCTCTCTTCAACCTCTGCAAGCAAACCGATCCTGATTCGCTCTCCGTCAAGCTCGCTCAGCTCCTCCAACTCTCGCCCCACCACGAGGCCCGCGCTATGTCCGCGATTCTCCTTCGGAAGCTGCTCACTCGCGATGACTCCTACATCTGGCCTCGTCTCTCTCCTGCCTCGCAATCCTCCCTCAAATCGGTTCTTCTTTCGTGTGTTCAGCGCGAGGAGGTCAAGTCGATTACCAAGAAGCTCTGCGACACCGTATCCGAGCTTGCTTCCAGTATTCTTCCTGAGAATGGCTGGCCTGAGCTGTTGCCGTTCATGTTTCAGTGCGTCTCATCCGATTCGCCAAAATTGCAAGAATCCGCGTTTCTTATCTTCTCTCAGTTGTCTCAATACATTGGAGAAAGTTTAGTCCCTTTCATCAAGGATCTTCACGCTGTGTTCCTGAATTGTCTGACAAACTCCGCGAATCCGGATGTTCGAGTCGCCGCTTTGAGTGCCGCTATCAATTTCATCCAGTGCCTTCCCAGTTCTAATGAGATGGACAGGTTTCAAGATCTCTTGCCCTTAATGATGAAGACTTTGACCGAGGCTTTGAACTCTGGTCTAGAGGCGACGGCACAGGAAGCTCTTGAGCTCTTGATTGAATTGGCGGATGCTGAACCCCGGTTTTTAAGAAGGCAGCTCGTCGACGTTGTGGGATCTATGCTTCAGATTGCCGAAGCTGAATCCCTCGAGGAAGGTACTCGACACTTGGCTGTTGAGTTCGTAATCGCCCTTGCTGAGGCCAGGGAGAGGGCCCCTGGAATGATTAGAAAGCTGCCGCAGTTCATTAGCAGGTTGTTTGGGGTGTTGATGAAGATGTTGTTAGACATAGAGGATGATCCTCTGTGGCATAGCGCCGAGGTTGAGCATGAGGATGCGGGTGAGACTAGCAATTACAGTGTTGGCCAGGAGTGCCTTGATAGGATTTCGATTGCCCTTGGTGGAAACACAATTGTTCCAGTTGCATCAGAGTTGTTGCCTGTCTATTTGGCTGCTCCAGAGTGGCAAAAGCATCATGCTGCATTGATTGCACTTGCCCAAATTGCCGAAGGATGTACTAAGGTAACTAATGAAGCATGGTTAAACATTGAGTTGATTTTCTTTGATAACTTGTGTCAATTTTCTTTGATAATTTGTGTCAATTTTCTGTTGCCTCATTGGGTTGACTGTACATTGTGGTGCAGGTGATGATAAAAAATTTGGAGCCAGTTGTGAATATGGTACTGAGTTCCTTCCAAGATCCTCACCCACGAGTTAGATGGGCAGCTATTAATGCTGTTGGGCAGCTCTCTACAGACTTGGGCCCAGATTTGCAAACTCAGTATCACCACCGAGTGCTACCAGCTCTTGCCGGAGCCATGGATGATTTCGAGAACCCCAGAGTGCAGGTTGATTGCTGTCCTTCTTTTTTTTCATGGTTGTGTCAGGATTGTTTAAATATTTTCAATGTTGAATAATTATTCTGGTTGTTCTTTTTATTGCAAACTAGCATGAAACATCAAAATGTATGCAGCTCATTGGTATAGTGCTTGTGTAGAATCCTAGAAGGATACTCTTCAAAGTTGGGCAGTGAGTGCTATATGTTTCCTTTG
This sequence comes from Persicaria tinctoria, assembly GCA_037127255.1. Lineage (NCBI taxonomy): Eukaryota > Viridiplantae > Streptophyta > Magnoliopsida > Caryophyllales > Polygonaceae > Persicaria > Persicaria tinctoria. The sequence goes on from JBANSL010000014.1 coordinate 4,612,783, forward strand.
ATTGTCCATATACAACCATGCTCTAGGTCACCCTATTTGCATAGCTGTTATGGGATTTTCCGTCCTCCACTCTAGTCATCAGTTTCCCTGTTAGCTTAGGGGAGGGTATGTATATTGTTCCATTGTGGTTTTGTATTTACCTTGGTTCTTTATAGTTGTTAATAGTGAATACTTGGAATCTTTGTGGTGGAATGTTTGGAAACTTGGGGTTTGGAGGGCTAGGGTATTAATAGGAAAATAATGGATCTTTGCAGGCACATGCTGCTTCTGCTGTCCTCAATTTCAGTGAGAACTGTACACCAGAGATTTTAACACCATACATGGATGGAATTGTTAGCAAATTGCTTGTCCTTCTGCAGGTAAATTAATTAACTATATTTTTCTTTTTCTTTTTTTAGCATGAAAGTATATTTATTTTTGTTCGTAGCATCTTTCTTTATGTTCCCCTTTGATATAAACAAAAACTTTTTAAGAACAATAACTGTTTTATGCAGAATGGCAAGCAAATGGTACAAGAGGGAGCACTAACTGCTTTGGCATCAGTTGCTGACTCATCCCAGGTATGCTTCTTCTGACTTTTAAGTGGTGTTTGATGTTGTGTTTGTTGTGAGGGACATTCTCTAATCCTATTTGGTTCACAGGAACATTTTCAAAAGTATTACGATGCTGTCATGCCTTACTTGAAGACTATTTTGATAAATGCAACTGACAAGTCTAACCGTATGCTGCGTGCAAAAGCGATGGAGTGCATCAGTTTAGTTGGAATGGCTGTTGGTAAGGAGAAGTTTAAGGATGATGCCAAGCAGGTTCGTTAGATTGTTATGTGAATAGGATTTCTTTTTTATTCCATGAGTTTGATATTGGTATTATTTTTCAGCTTGCTCTTTCACGCAACACCATCTTGTATTCATTCACTTTCGTCACTTTTGATGTTGTATTAGGACAGTTCGGCTATAAAACTAATTTGAATGTTTTATTTCATCCTAGGTTATGGAACTGCTTATGTCATTGCAAGGGTCCCCAATGGAAGCAGACGACCCAATAACCAGTTACATGTTGCAGGCAAGCTCTCTCTTGGTTTTGAGATGCCACTAGAATTTATGTCCTTCCCTTCTCACTGTTTCTGTATCTCACTGCTTCTGTAACATATGAGTTCCGTTTCAGGCATGGGCCAGGCTTTGCAAGTGCCTGGGACAGGATTTTCTACCTTACATGAGTGTTGTTATGCCACCCCTACTCCAGTCAGCTCAGCTAAAACCTGATGTAACCATCACATCAGCGGATTCAGATGATGAGATTGATGACTCTGATGATGACAGGTCATCTTTATGTTCTTCCTTATCATTTTGTTTCTTTTCTAAATATTGGGTTTACAGCTGAGAAGCCTGAAATTGTCATGTGCACTTGTTTGTGTGATTGCATGTGATGGAAAGGCCCATTTCAGTTGTTTTAATTTCAATAGCACATTTACAGCCCTGAATGTTAACTGAGGACGAACTGGGTTCTCTTTGCAGTATGGAGACCATTACACTTGGTGACAAAAGGATAGGAATCAAGACTAGTGTCTTGGAGGAAAAAGCTACTGCCTGTAATATGTTGTGTTGTTATGCTGATGAACTGAAGGAAGGATTCTACCCCTGGATCGATCAGGTTTGTTGTACTTGGCTGCCTTATTAAAGGTAAAATTTCCATAACCAATAATGCAAAATCAACTGCAATGTTATCAATGCAGGTTGCTCCAACACTAGTACCACTTTTGAAGTTCTATTTCCATGAAGAAGTCCGCAGAGCTGCTGTTTCTGGTATGGAGTTGATTAATTCCATTTTAGAGTCATTTAACCAGTTTATCCCTTTATTCAACCTTGTATGTTCTTGTTTTTATTAAAAGCACATTTACCCATACTTACAGCTATGCCCGAACTCCTACGCTCAGCAAAATTAGCAGTAGAGAAAGGAACGGCCCAGGGTCGTGATTTATCCTATGTCAAGCAGTTATCTGATTACATTGTACCAGCTTTGGTGGAAGCCTTGCAGAAGGTTTGTTCTATCTATTTGGAATTGTTTTTTTTTTTCTGAACATGAACTTCTATACCTGAAAATGTATGTTATACAATCTTCATTTGACATACAGGAGCCTGATGTGGAAATAACTGCTGCTATGTTGGATGCACTTAATGAATGCTTACAGGTTGGTTACTTTCTACTATATTCACAAAAGCTGCTCAACTCAAATATGTTATACCTGTTTTCAAATTATTTTCTACATGAATATCTATGCCATTCATTATAAATTGTGATGGTATTTTAATCGACTTCTTTGTGGTCAGATATCTGGACCCATTCTAGATGAAACCCAGGTGAGGTCCATTGTTGATGAAATTAAGAAGGTACTTACTGCTAGCTCTATCAGAAGAAGTGAACGAGCAGAAAGGGCTAAGGCTGAGGACTTTGATGCGGAAGAAGGAGAGTTACTCAGAGAGGAAAATGAGCAGGAAGAAGTTGTTTTTGACCAAGTTTGTATTCTAAACTGATTATTTCTTGAATTGCTTTTACATAGTTTCCATCATGCATAGATCTTGGACATGCATAATCTCCCTTGATATGAGTACTGCATTCAATTTTATGCTTTATAGTATTGCATTCATCATATTTATGCTTTATTCTTGTCTCTTCCTCCCTCTTCCCAAGGGGTGTTGGGACTATGCAATGAAAGAGAGATGGTTGTCATGAAATTTTTCCAAGTGTTGGACCTTGAATTCTCATACTCTGGTTTTCTATATAGGTGGGTGAAATACTCGGCACATTGATTAAAACATTTAAGTCATCATTCTTGCCACTCTTTGATGAGCTGGCCTCTTACATAACACCTATGTGGGTAAGTATCAACATATCAGAGCTTGATCCTTGATCTATTAATTTGCTAGTTTTCTGGTGTTTTGGAGCAAGCTGTAATTTCTTGATCCCTGAGCCATTTGTTCGTGGGTTATTTTTTCTCATCCATTATGTACACAGGGAAAAGATAAAACATCTGAAGAGCGACGAATTGCAATTTGTTTATTTGATGAGGTTGTAGAGCAGTGTCGTGAAGCTGCACTTAAGTAAGCAAAACTGCTCAATTGAAATAATGTTGGCAATAAGTAACATTCTGGCATATGCCAAATGTGAATGCTCACTTCTTTCTGTAACAGGTATTATGATACATACCTTCCTTTGTTGTTGGATGCTTGCAATGATGAGAATTCAGATGTTCGACAGGTTAGTACCTCGTATGGGGCTCTCATTGATATTATTTCTTGTGTCATGCTCGTCTTAATTCTGTTCTTCCTTTTCAGTCTGCAGTATATGGGCTTGGTATTTGCGCTGAGTTTGGTGGTCCTGTGTTTAAGCCTTTAGTTGGAGGTAATGTTTTTTTCCTCTTTTATTTATTACTTATTACAACAATATTATATAATCATTAACATTTTATGATGGCCATGTACAGAGGCTCTTTCAAGACTAAATGCTCTCATTCAACACCCTAATGCTCTAGAGTCTGAAAATGTAATGGCTTATGATAATGCCATATCTGCTCTAGGGAAGATCTGCCAATTTCACAGGGACAGTATTGATGCATCCCAGGTATGGTTCCTTTTTTAACCTCTTTCTTGGGTGCTAGATATTTATCTTGGGTGCTAGATATTTATCTTGGGTAATGCTCTGGTAATTAGAGCTTAAGGTTTGATAACGATGGCTCTGTCTAATGCTTAATAATTTTCTACAATTCAAGCTATCATCCAGGAATTTCATGCCGATCTAGTAGCTAGATTAGCTTGTTTCTGGTTTATTGTTTGGATAGTTTGTTATTGGAATATTATTCTATCACTCAACCTTTTAATCCGGTTGCCCCAACATTTCATGAGAATCTGATAGTTAGAGAAGGCAATGTATCTGACCTGTTGTTATATCCTTTTGTATTTTGTCAGGTTATACCTGCTTGGCTAAGTCGCTTGCCTATCAAAAGTGATTTGATAGAGGCCAAAGTTGTTCATGACCAACTTTGTTCAATGGTTGAAAGGTGAGTATTTGCCAAAGGTTGCTATGTTGTGTTGATTTCTTGTCCTTGTCTTATTGAAAGTTTATGACCAACAATTAATGAAGTTAGCTTCAAAACAACAACAACAACAATCATCTCAGTATATCCTACACCTAGCCGGGTCTGGGGGGTCTAGTAGTACGCACCCTTTCCCCAACCAAGTTGAGAGAATGTTTTCGTGTGACCCAAAAGTATTATACATGTAATAAAAGTATATAAAATATATAAAGATATATGAGGATATATAAGACAAGACTTAGGCACTCAAATGAAGCAAGACAAACATGACAATATGAAAAATTGTAGATAATGCAATAAGCAAAAGGGTAGAAGAAACTAAAGACATGTTACAGCACAACGGGGACGCTCCAGGACACCTATTACTATCTCTTATTGAAGGTTTATGACCAATACTCAATGAACTTGGCTTCACTTGTCTCTTTATTTTTGGGCATTGGAGGCAGACGATGTAAATGCTATTTCAATTTTATAACTGCAGATCTGATGGAGAATTGCTGGGTCCCAACAATCAGTATCTTCCCAAAATTGTTTGCGTGTTCGCTGAGGTTAGTCTCCCAGTTAAACTATTCAAGTTCTATATAATTTGAGTTATTACTTTGCATATATTTTCTGGTGACCTCTGGAATGAAATCATAGAGTTCCAATTTTCTTTTGACAAGCAGACAAGTAGCTAAATTGGGTCCTATGTGTTTAGTTTCATTATGGTCATTTAGAGGGTTACATGGGGAGTATGTGATCATTAAACTTTCAAGAAATTTCGTGGTTGCGAGTTTAAAGTATTGAACTCGGTGAAAAGCATCATTAACTTGCTAGATAATTGGTGCTAACCTTCAAAGCGTCTTTCCCTGCAGGTATTGTTTGCCGGGAAGGATTTAGCAACAGAGCAAACCATAAGTAGAATGATAAATCTTTTGAGGCAGCTGCAGCAAACACTGCCACCAGCTACCTTGGCTTCAACTTGGTCGTCTCTGCAACCGCAGCAGCAGATTGCATTGCAAACCATTCTTTCATCTTAGGATGTGGGTGACTGTGCAATCGCAGGAAGTTTAATCATATATTCTTTTGGAACACAAAAAAGGGTAAGTTATTGCCTTCCATTTTTCCTTTCCCCATTTTTTTTTTGGTATATGCTGCATCAGCCATCGTCCGTTGAGAGTGAGATTTTGTCAGAGTCCGATTGAGATGAAAGCCTAGGCATGTACAATTTGTATACCCCCGAAAGAAGAAACTTTGCGTGTTGCTGTGTGTTGAAAGGACTACATAGGTTTTTTTTTGTAAGGTATAATCAGTTTTGGTCGGTTGAGTGATGTCGTCGAGAATTTGTCTAAGGAGGCGATTCTCACCGGTTTAGTTCGTCAATTGGTTGTATGTCACAACTTTGATATGTTTAAAGCAATAATAATGAGTCTGTTGGTTTTGAGTTCTGGCTCAGAAATTGGATGGGGTATGTTTGTTACTTACTGACATGATGATTGTGTTTGGCAAGTAAATTTGAGAAGGTAGTAATTAGTTTGAATTTATGTTGTACCTCTGTTTAGAATTTACTTATCAAATGCATCCCTTCCATCCCTTCCAGGAGTCGGGATTTATTGCACATATTAGCTTTTTGTTTATTTTTTCCACTTTTCCTTCAGTTTTAAATTTTAGAGTTAATGAATAAAACGCAGTTTAAGACCGTACTTTTCTGTTAAAACTGTAAAAAAAGATTGATATTTTCATAAATATTTTAAATATGTGAATATTATAATAAATACTCGTGATTATTTTTGAGCAAATATTTTAAAAAAATAGAAAAATAGATACATCAAGTATACTATATAGCCACCTGAATGCACAAATTCATTAATGGCTCTAATCAAAATGTCGGCAAATTCATTTCGACGTATTTTGTTTTCTTAGAAAGGTAAAAATTATATAAAATATTAATTTTTAATTTTTAAAAATTAATATTTTATATAATTTTTAGTACCTTAACAAACGTGTCTAAATAGTAAAGGTTAAATATTAAAGAATGGAGGGAGTATTCAAGTTTCTCGAAAACAAATCTAGTCAGCCAGTCAGGACGGAGCCAGGAAAAATATCGAGGAGATTCAACTCGAGATTCCATTTATTATGATTCAAATAGATTTGAACTCATAATTTCATGATTCAATTTCAGATCTCATATCAACTAAACTAATCACTTTTTAATTATCAAAAATATTTTTTAAAAAAAAACACATTTTTCAAAAAAATCGATGCCCCTGCTGGCTGCTGCGCCCCTGATTGTTGCTATTGTATTCTTATCTGCACCGAAAGTCCGAAAGTAAGCAGATCTATCAGTTGGCAAAGGAACAGGCAAAGGTCACAAGTAATGCAAACAAGCAATGCAGAGGCCATTGTCTGCCACAGTTTATGGCTTTCTGCAATGCAATTGAACATCCGAATCACTCCTCAACGTAGAGTGCTAGCATAGATACACACACAAGAAAAGGTTAACACAGAGAGATGATCGAGAAATGAAAAACTCAGTACTCTTCCCCTTCGTCGTCTTCCTCAGCTCCTTCAGCTGCAACTTCTTCGTAATCCTTCTCGAGAGCAGCCAGATCCTCGCGGGCTTCAGAGAACTCTCCTTCCTCCATTCCCTCGCCGACATACCAGTGGACAAACGCCCTCTTCGAATACATGAGATCAAACTTGTGGTCTATCCTTGAGAAGACCTCGGCCACAGCAGTGTTGTTGCTGATCATGCACACCGCTCTGTACACCTTGGCGAGGTCTCCTCCGGGCACCACTGTTGGAGGCTGGTAGTTGATACCGCATTTGAAGCCTGTTGGACACCTGAAATTAAACAAAAACAATCACCATGTCAGATACTTGACGCTCTTGATTGATTCCTCGGATTGATTTGATCAGTAGTTCTCACCAGTCCACGAATTGAACTGTGCGTTTCGTCTTGATTGTGGCAACGGCAGCATTCACATCCTTGGGGACGACGTCTCCTCTGTACATCAGGCAGCACGCCATGTATTTTCCGTGCCTTGGATCACACTTGGCCATCATGCTGGCGGGTTCGAACACTGCATTTGTGATCTCTGGGACTGATAGCTGCTCGTGGTAAGCTTTCGCGGCAGAGATCACAGGGGCGTATGAAGAAAGCATGAAGTGGATCCTCGGATAAGGCACAAGGTTAGTCTGAAACTCGGTTATATCAACATTAATTGCTCCATCAAACCTCAATGAGGTAGTCAAAGATGATATGATCTGAGAGATCAATCTGTTGAGATTGGTGTAGGTTGGCCTCTCAATGTCCAACGATCTCCGGCAAATGTCGTAAATGGCTTCGTTATCCAAGAGGACAGCAACATCTGTGTGTTCTAGGAGAGAATGAGTAGAAAGCACACTGTTGTAAGGCTCTACAACTGCAGTTGACACCTACAAGATCCAACCATAAACATCAGTGAAATCGTACATCTGATCAATGTAAAATCAGATGAATCGATATCGTACCACGCATCAACAGTACAAGATCCAGCATCAAAGTTGCTGAAATATTAGATCTAAACTAGTTACGATGCAATTGGTACCTGTGGAGAGGGATAAATGGTGAAACCAAGTTTGGATTTCTTGCCATAGTCAACAGACAAGCGCTCCAACAGCAAGGAGCCCAAACCAGAGCCAGTACCTCCACCGACGGCGCTGAAAACAAGAAACCCTTGCAATCCAGTGCAATTGTCAGCTAATTTCCTCACTCGATCAAGGCAAAGGTCCACAATCTCCTTCCCAACTGCAAGTCAAATCACTTCCGAACCATAAGCTCACAATCTGAAGCTAAGATTTCATGACAGTAACCCTAATTTTAGGGATCGAGTTCAAACCGGTGTAGTGTCCCCTTGCGAAATTGTTAGCGGCGTCCTCCTTGCCGGAAATCAGCTGCTCGGGGTGGAAAAGCTGCCGGTAGCCGCCGCTTCGGATTTCATCGATCACAGTCGGCTCCAAATCCACAAACACGGCCCTGGGAACGTGCTTCCCTGCCCCAGTCTCGCTGAAGAACGTGTTGAACGCATCACACGCTACTCCGACCGTCGTGTCGCTGTTCAAAACCAAAAACCGCCGGTTCCGTCAAAATCTCCGACCAATTTGACCGCAAAACTACCAAAAATTCACAAATCAGTTACGAAGTAGGTTTTTTTACCTAGGCATGGTGCCATCGGGTTGAATGCCGTGCTCGAGGCAGTAAAGCTCCCAGCATGAATTGCCGACCTGGATCCCAGCTTGGCCGATGTGAATGCTGATGATTTCCCGCATTCTTTGTCACTGGAACTAGAAATCGTCTTCAAAAACTAGGATTGCGGTTGAGAGTTAACCTATTTCCGTGCACCAAAGGCAAATCGCGAGGAGATCTATGGCGTTATTGGAAGATCAGAAAAACCTCCCCGGCGACCAGCGTAGCGTGGTTTCTCTCACTCCACTGTCTTTCACAGTGTCGGTTAGAGGGATCATAAATCGGGATTTTTCTGTTTCCGCGTGTGGTGGGCCCCACCTAAGGTTTTTTTAGTATTATTTTTAATTAGAAAAAAATTCGAGATCAGACAAAACTGAACCTTTTATCCGTCTAAGCAAACATAAAAAATATAAAAATAGTGCAAAATACAAGCAAGAATTCTACAATTGTGAAACTGAAAACAACTGCACCGAACAAGACGAGGACGTAGACGATTATAGTACGGAGTATTTTTTTTTTTTACGGAATGACGATTATGGATATTATTTGTGTAAAATAAAATTCTGCTTATGTTTGGTTAGATGTAGATTAATTTTGTGATGGAATAGAGTGAAAAGACGAAAATGTTCTTGTCTTTTGTCCTCTTTCTATATGTAGTAATCCTCGTCTTTATGCAGTTCAAATTGCATCTCTCCCGTTTTCCTAGCAACTCTCTCACTCTGCATGGAAAACTTACGTCTTTCTTTTTTCCCTCTTTTTTAGGCTGTAAGATAAGCAATATGAGAATTAAATGTGTTGATTTCATTCATAGAGGTAAAGCGTATAAATATACATGAGGTAGAGAAGATTTGGGCCAATCTGTGATACACCAAATCGACTCAAGATAAAAACAAATATTACAAAAAGATTACAGAAGATATGTACTCTAACACGCCCCCGCAAGCTCATGGGGGAGCACGCACATGAAGCTTGACTGTCAATGAGTGGAAGCGATGATTGCCAACAGCTTTGGTGAAGATGTCAGCGATCTGATCAAGGGAGCGGACATGCCGAACAACAAGGTCTCCGGAAGCAACTTGCTCTCTGACGAAATGATAGTCAATCTTGATGTGTTTAGAGCGCTGATGAAACACTGGGTTTGCTGTCAGGAAGGTAGCACTGAGGTTGTCGCATAAAAGGATTGGAGGGCGAGAAACCGGAAGTGCCATCTCCTGAAGCAACTGCTGTAGCCACATAAGTTCGGCCGAGGCAAAAGCAATAGCCCTGTACTCGGCCTCAGTGCTGGAGCGAGCAACAACATTCTGTTTCATGGAAGACCAGCTGATAAGGTTGCCACCGAAGTAAATCGCAAAGCCATGCTGAGACCGACAGTCGTCCAGATCCGAGGCCCAGCCAGCACCAGAATAGGCGACAAGACGATTGTCGGATGCCTTGTGAAGGGAGAGGCCGGCTGTGATGGAGCCTTTAAGATAGCGTAGAATCCGTTTGACTGCAGTCCATTGGATGTCCGTAGGATCATGCATAAACTGGCAAACACGATTCACCGCATAGGAGATCTCTGGTCTGGTGATTGTGACGTATTGGAGAGCGCCGACAATACTACGATAGAGATGCGGGTCGGAGCACCGATCACCCGTTCGGAGCAGCCGAGAGCCTGTTTCAGCGGGAGTGGCAATGGGCTTTGCACCCGTCATTCCGCAGCGATCAAGGATTTCAGCGATGTACTTCTGCTGACTGAGATGTATAAGGGAAGCGCTGCAATTAACCTCGATGCCCAGAAAGTAACTTAGGACACCAAGATCCTTCAACGAGAAAGCTTGACTTAGACGGGCAACAAACTCATCAATGAAGGAGGCATGGGATCCCGTAATAATCAAATCATCAACATAAATGAGGACATAGACAACATCACGTCCATGAGATTTGATGAAAAGAGAAGAGTCGGAAACACAACCTCTGAATCCCTAATGAATGAGAGCATCCTTGAGCTTCTGAAACCAAGCCCTAGGCGCCTGTTTGAGGCCATAGAGAGCCTTGCGGAGAAGGCAAACATGAGTCAGGCGATCGGAAGCAACAAAGCCTTGTGGCTGAGTCATATAGACGGTCTCAGCAAGGTCTCCGTGAAGGAATGCATTGTTGACATCAACCCGTCGGAGAGGCCAGGAGCGAGTGAGCGCAAGACTGAGGATCAGACGAATGGTAGTAGGCTTGATAACAGGACTGAAGGTGTCGAAGAAGTCCACACCCTCTTCTTAATTGAAGCCCTTTGCGACGAGGCGAGCCTTGTAGCGATCAATAGATCCATCTGACTTCCGTTTGATCCTGTAAACCCACTTGCAACCAACAATGTTAGCATCAGGAGGCCGAGGAACTGAGTCCCAGGTCCCATTACGCATTAAGGCATCATATTCGAGCTGCATATCATGCTGCCAGGGTGGGAGTTTGGATGCTTGGTGAAAGAATTTTGGTTCAACAGTGGTGATGAGGGACATTGGGAGGGGGTATTTGGTGGCATGAAATGATTTGGGTTTGAGTGAATTTGTAGCAGCTCTGGTGGACATTGGGTGAGTGGAAACGTCGGAAGGACGATACCACGAGGGGCCGGCAGGGGGTGGTGGGCTCGGGGAGGTGGTGGAGGCCGACGAGGTGGCGGAGGGAGTGTCTTCAGCAGTGGTGGAACCGGCTGAGCTATGGGATGCGATGGTGTCTCCGGGCGAAGAAGCCGCAGGACTCGTGCTATGGGAGGACGCTGCTGGTGTTGATGGCAGGGACGCAGGAGACCCGAGAGGTGACTGGACAGGGGAGACGCTGGAAGAGTGACTCGGGGAGGATGGTGGGGTGACCGGAGGAGACGGCAAAGGTGCCGAGGGGGAGGAGGATGATGGGCCAACAACAGAAACCTGGTGAAGGATGCCGAGAGGAAGGGAGGATGACTGAGAGGGTGACTCGGCAGGGGTAACATCGAATGAATAGGGGTAAAGAGACTCATCAAACACTACGAACCGAGAGATGTAACAACGTCGAGTGGGAACATTATAGCATAAATAGCCTTTGTGTTTGGAACTGTAGCCCAAGAAGATGCAGGGAAGAGAGCGGAATTCAATTTTGGAATGATTGTAGGGACGAAGAAAGGGGTAGCAACGACATCCAAAAGATTTGAGAAAGGTATAGTCCAGGGACTTGCCGTAGAGGGTATGGAAGGGTGATTTGAAGGCTAAATTTGGAGTGATGGTTCTGTTCGAGAGGTATACAGAGGTGTGGAAAGCCTCTTCCCAAAATTGCTGGGGCAAATTGGCATGGGCTAGAAGAGCGAGACCCTTTTCGACAATGACACGGTTCTGTCGCTCAGACGACCCATTCTGTTGAGGAGTGTAAGGACACGACACTTGATGGTTAATGCCAAGATTGCGTAGCATAGTTGAGACATTACGATACTCCCCTCCCCAATCAGTTTGAAATTTTTTTACAGTGGTGGAGAATTGTGTTTGAATGAGTTTCAGAACCAACTCAAAAATAGAATAAACTTGGGATTTTGCAGAGATAAAATAAATCTAGACAAACTTGGAATAATCATCAATAAAACTTATATAACAAGAGTTTCCGTTTGTAGATAAATGAGGGGAAGGATCCCATACATCAGAATGGACAAGATCAAAAGGCTTCTCTGCAGTGACCGAACGGGCAGGGAGATGAAGACGATGACTTTTACCAAGCTGACAGGCACCACAGACAGTGGCCAATTTATTGGAAGAGACGGGAAGATGCTGACTCGAGACTAGACGACGTAAGACAGACTCATTGGGGTGAGCTAGGCGATGATGCCAGCAATCGAGAGTGGCACGCTCACCGAAAAAAGCAACTGACGGACCCTGACACGAAGGACGAAGCTTGGACAGACGAGGAAGACGATAAAGGCCACCATCAACGAGTCCTCTTAGAAGCACTTGCCCCTGCAGATTCTTAACAAAGCAACAATCTTTGTGAAATTCGAGATAAACACGGTTATCCTTGGTTAATTGAGACACACTTAGTAGTTGTTTGGAGATATTAGGGACATATAGGATATTTGAGAGGCGTAAAGGGGTTGCAGAAGCATGCTGTGTAGATAAAATAGAGTTGCCAGAATGAGTAATGGGGAGAGACATACCATTCCCGACAACCAGATTGGCGTTGCCAACATAGGGTGAGGAAGACTGCAGGCCTGACAGATCATTGGTCACATGAGCGTAGGCACCGGTGTCGACGACCCATGGATCGGAGATGTCCGATTGACAGCTGATGGAATAGGCGGACCTGTTTGAAGGTGGCGGGGCTGCATCTGATCGGCCGAGAGCAGCAACAGCATGTCGATTTGTAACCGGGAAGTCATTGAGATTAAGGCGCCCAAAGCAGTTGAAGGCCTCATGGCCCAATTTTACGCAGATCTGACATGTGGGACGGGGAGAGCGCTCATCAGACGACGAGTTCCCAGATTCACTACGAGGAGGCCGATCGGTGGAGGAACGACCGCGGCCTCGACCGCGCCCACGACCCCGGGTAGAGGCGACATTGGCGGCAAATTGATTGGCGTCGGTGAGGGTCTTCGTGTCCTCGGCAAGACTCTATTCTTCCTGGAGGAGAAAACCGAGTAACTGATTAGACGAGACGGGCTCCAATTTGAGGGCAATGGCCGATCGGAAGGAGGCAAATTGAGATCCTAATCCAAAGAGGATGCAGGAGACAAGTTCCGCATCAGGAACAAGACACATACACTCGGCAAGTTGATCGGCAATAGCGCGCTTCTTCTCGACATACTCGAGAACCGACAGAGAACCCTTCGATAGTGTTTGCAATTGATGACGGAGATGCATCTGACGAGCGTTGGACTGGGCATGAAACATAGTGGCCAAAATCTGCCACGCCTCAGCCGCAGTAGTAGCTCTAGCGACATGGCCAAGGAGCGGGGTGGTGAGAGTCGACCTGATCCAAAGTAAAACCAGGCGATCTTTGCGAACCCACGCAAGGTAGGTCGGGTTTGGGGCAGGCGACGACGTTGTGAATGCAGCGAGGGCCTCTTCGGGTGTGAGGGTAGAGGAATTGGACGGAGCAGGCGCGGGGATGGTGGCTGGTGGGGGCTCGGTAGGGGTGAGGAAGGAGGCAAGATCAAACGCTTCAAGAGCAGATTGAACAGTGCTGCGCCAAAGTGAGTAATTGCTCCGATCCAGACGAATAGCGAAATTTGGGAGATGAAAATTAGGGCTAGAGCCGTCAGAGGCGGCGGAAAAGAGAAGCTGGGTGGGGGAAGTAGGGTTGTTGGCCATTGTTGATCGAGAGGATCGTGATTAGGCTGATACCATGTAAGATAAGCAATATGAGAATTGAATGTGTTGATTTCATTCATAGAGGTAAAGCGTATAAATATACATGAGGTAGAGAAGATTTGGGCCAATCTGTGATACACCAAATCGACTCAAGATAAAAACAAATATTACAAAAAGATTACAGAAGATATGTACTCTAACATAGGCTCACCCTGAAGTCGACGACCTGGATCTCACCCGGGGGAGAAGGCGTTGGCGTCGACGAAGCATGGGGTTGTCGGGGAAGTTGAAGGAGGCGGAGGGGTTGTAGGGGCATAACTGGGCGACGTCGAAGGCGGTCGCGACTATATGAAGCCGTTGAATTTGTGGAGTTGGGGGCTATTGAATAACGCTGGGAGGATTGTTGGTGATTGCTGATATCGGATGTCGGAGACGAAGGAGCCGTCGAAGATGCTAGAGGTTGTTGGAGGTGGGAGGTGGTTGCCGACTTTGGTTGTCAGAGACAATACTGGTGTTGTCAATTCCGACTCTCTGTGTACGTTGATGATTCGACCATGTGTTTGACGAGGATTTAATCGTCCCTATAACATGATGTTTTTATTTCTCGTAGTTGTTGCAATAGGAATAGCAATAAGCCAATAATTGAGTACGGCCAAGTGTGTGGTTGAGTAGTGAGGAGGGGCCACGTAAATAATACTCCGTAGTGTAGTACTCCGTATAAATCTAGTATATAAGTACTGTATCCGCAATAGTTAATGGCATAGTAAATTATTAAGTTATAATTATAATTATAGCATATCAAAAAGGAGTATTTTCAAAATATTTGTATGTATATTTTTTGTGAAATTGTTACCAGAGGTATAATTCAAGTTTGTGAAAATGTTTTGAAAATGTCATTATCAATTATCATCCCTGTAATTTATACTTTATGTTCTGTTATGAAACCTTAATTATTAATTATATACGGAGTATAAAATTAATTTGACCATATTATATTCCATATTAGAGTCAAATGAAAAAGTTTGTTATAATTAATGTAAAATGGTATAATTTCTACAATTATAACTAAAATTAAAAAAGGACAAAAGTTGAATAGAATAAAGTTGGTTGAATTTTTTTTTAATTATAAAGCAAGAGTTTGGGTAGAGTTAACCACGGATGATCGATCACCCAAGAGAGTCTTTGGGGACGAGAGTCAAAAGCTCTAAATCAGAACTCCATGAGAAAACGTCAGAGCCTAGACCCAAATGCGTCATCCGATCTGCAACTCTGTTGTCCTCCCTGAAAATATGGGAGAAAGAAGTAACTTCGAAGGAACGAAGAAGAAGAGCGTCCAATAGTAAAATCTCGATCTCCCACATACATTGTCAGACGCCTTTGATAGTGTTAATGACCTCCCTCCACTTCAAGTCTTTCGACACCCATCTCTCGAGCCTTCACCAATCCAAGCCGCAGACCAAGCATCTCCGCTTGCAATGCCGATACTTCACCGCATCTGATGGCACCGCCAGCAATTAGACTCCCCTCATCATCACGGATCACGAAACCAAGCTGTTGCACACCCCGAGTTGATTTTGGCGCCATCAAAATATAGTTTCAAAAATCCATGAGCGGGTTTCCGCCAACGGATAGAATGTCTTTGTCTAGAGGTAGCAGGGGGTTTGTGTTGTGTAGTTATTGCATCGTCTTCGTCTAGGATTTCCTTTGGGGCTTTTTTCCAGTTTCTTAGGTGTTCTCTAATCATTGCTATTAGTTCATAAATTCTTGTTAGGATTTGGTTCTCGAGTATAATCTTATTTCTCTTTGTCCAAACACTCCGGCCACCAAGTGAAAGTTAAAGTAATTATTTGTCCTGGTTTTAGTTGTTGTAATATTTCTATGGTTACAATCTTTATATTTTTATTGCTCTTGTCAATACTTATGATTAGTCTCTCTATGTCTTTATCCATTAGTTCAATGATTCTTAAAGATATTGGATATTCCATAAGTAAATGCAAAACATCTTCCTCCCCGAAATTTCACAGGATACACTCCAAGAGTGTGTGTGTATACCCTTATTTCTAAGTCTAGCTTTTGTTGGTAAACCGTGATACCATTCTCCAAAGGAAGATTTTCAGTTTTAGCGGAAAATTCACTTTTCATATCCAGTTAAAAAGGTCCATTTCATTTTCATTTGTCTTTGTAATGTATCCCAACGCACTTGAAGTTATAAACCACCCATTTCTATTTGGTTTCCGGTATAGTCTATCCTAGATATTCTGGGTTGGGAAAGAGACACTGTAGATTTTTTCTACTATATCAATGGACAGGGCTTCTTTTAGCTTTTCCACGTTCCATGTCTTATCTGGTTGTATATAGTTCAACAGTTTTTCTTGTTAATTGATTTGGGTACATAGCCTGTGATCAGTAAGATTTCTATCATCATCTAGCCATTTGTCCTTTCAGAATCTTATTGTTTTTCCGTTCCCGATTTGCCAAATGAGACCGGAACAAAGTCAATACTTTAAATCAATTAATTTTGCCCATCGCCATGACGTGTTCCTCGTTTTTTTTTTTTGTAATCCCATAGATCGGTTTCTTTCATATATTTTTCTCCTATTATTCTAACCCGCTAGTTATGCGGTTCAGCAAGAATTTTTTATAATAACTTCATTTGCAATGCTTTATTTATGTCTTTTGTCCTAGTCCTCTTTGTGGTCGAAACGTGTCAGTGAGTTCGTCATTGACAACCACCGAGAAAGATACAATTTTGATGCATTCAATTATACAATCCATAAATCTCTAGCAGAAACCAAATTTTTCCATGATCGCAAATAAAAAATACTCCAATTATCATATGCCTTTTTCATATCCAGTTTTATTGCTATCCATCCTTCTCTGCCTTTCCTTGTTCTAAAGGAGTGAAAAACCTCGTGTGCAATTAGAATATTTTCTTGGATTGCACGGTCCGAGACACATGCACCTTTTAGGGGGTGAATGATTTTTGTTAGTATAATTTTAATCCTTTTCTACCATAATTTTCGCAACTGTTTTGTAAATAGTGGAACATAGAGTTATTGGTTTGTAGTTATTTGTCGCAGTTGGGTTGTCAGTTGTCACATTTAGGTATAAGGGAGATAAATGCTTGATTAATTTGTCGTAACATTTTCCCTGATTTGAAGAAGCCTTTCCCTGATTTGAAGAAGCCTTTAATTTATAGGAGAGTGGGATTTTAATATAATTCATTACAAGAGAGTAGGATGTAGGAGTCCCTATTCACCCACACCCCCGTCTAGGGGTGGAAATGAGGCGGGTTATGGGTGAATGAAGTTATTCCATCACCCGCCCCGCAGGTAAAAAATTTCACCCGCTCCATCAATCACCCGCAAACCTTTTCACCCGCATCCGACTCGCGCGAGTGATGCGGGTGGAGCGGGTACCCAATGTGTGAAACAAAAGAAAAAACCAAATCAACACAAGTAGTCTAATTCTAACTCAAAATTACAAAGGGGGTGAGTTTATGTATTTATATTTTTGAGCGACAAAGCACCGAAATCACGAGTTAATTGAAATTTGAAAGTGGGAGGGTATATATCTCTATACTAATCATATACTAATACAGTATATCCCTTGCTATAGCGTGGACGAGCAAGTCGACACCATATCTATTCTAATTGAAATTTTGTGGGCAAAGCACTAATAAAGGATTAGGGTTTGTAGAAGTTAAACTTGAAAAGGTTAAAATAGTAAAATCACACACATTATATGTATAAATTTTAGGGTTTTATACGGGTTTGCGGGGCGGGTTATGGGTGAAAAATTTTCACCTATAATTCATCCATCACCCGCTTCACCCGCACCCGCTCCACCCGTCACCCACTTTTTACGGGTTTTCACCTGCAAAATTAATGCAGGTGGAACGAGTACCCACGAGTTATTTTCAGCCCTACCCGTCCCTTAACGGCCTTTCATCAGGAGTTGTTATTAATTTTGAATCGAGCATGAACTACTCGAATCGATCATATAACAACTCTACCTTCATCATCACCTTCGCATCTCCTTTTGAACATGTTTTATTCTTGAAACTTTTGAGAGAATGAACCTACAATAGTGCTTTACTTCTAATTAAGTCTACTTAAAAGGGTGTAGCTAGTAAGATTAAAAAAAATCAAGATAGACAAGTCTATTGAAGATATATTAGGATAGATCTATTTTCTTATCTTATATCATTGTACTTCTATTTATACATGTTTATAATAAGAGTTTTATCTTTCATCTAAAAAAATGAGTTTTATTCTGTGTTCTTCCACCAATAGGTGAGTTCACCAAAATTCAACATAATATCATAGCGTGTTTCAATCTTATCGTATCTCCATCTTCATTAAACAATTCTGCTACCTTACTCTTTCTTATCCGTATGTTTTTTTACCGTCTAATCGGCCCCTTTCCATATTTTTCACCGTCCCTGGCTCTACTACCTAGTACCTACCCATCCCGATTCTATTTTACCGATCTATATTTTTTTATGATTATAGGAGGCGTAGTTTGCATTTGTAGTTCGCCTTTGTAGTTCGACTTTGACAGAGAAATCTACAGGCCAAGCCAAGGAATCATTTAGGGTTCAAGTTGAAGAGGAATATGGTCCTATATATTTGAGACTTGAGAGGACACAAACCACCACCGTACGTTAGTGCACTGTGCATTGGTGATATCAGATATGAAAATGGGTAGAACCAAAAATTGATTTGGGATTTGATTTTTTTTTTTTCTTTCTTTTAGAATTGAATCAAAATTAAAAACATTAAAAAAGAAGTGTATTGAATCTCACATTCTTCAACATTTCAATGAAAGTAATGGACATGGTTTAAGAGGGTATCTATACTTGGGCCCCCGCCTTATCACATCACATGTGATTGCATTCATCCTGACGATAAATTCTAAGGTATATTCATACCCGTGATGGAGAGTGGCTCAAATGATCTACTCGTATACATATGGTTGAATCTATATAATGGACTTAAATGTTTCCGTATTACTAGCTAACACAGAGCTGATGGGTTAGTT
The DNA here is from genome assembly GCA_037127255.1 of Persicaria tinctoria. Lineage (NCBI taxonomy): Eukaryota > Viridiplantae > Streptophyta > Magnoliopsida > Caryophyllales > Polygonaceae > Persicaria > Persicaria tinctoria. The sequence continues at coordinate 4,631,423 of JBANSL010000014.1, forward strand.
AAAGCTGATGGATTAAGTGTGTTAAATATATATTAAATTAGAGTTTTTATAAGCTGGTAAGGTATTTGATAACCTAACTGATCGAGTAGCTTATACAAACTAGCTAATCAGATATGAGAAAATGAATAAAATTCTGAAAAACTCGGGGTGAGTAGCTTTTGAAAATCCAATATCAAAAGCTAATTAAACTAAAATCTTATATTTAACTTATTTAAAACTAAAAAAAAAACTATAAAATATTAAAACCAAAAGCTTCGAAAAGCTACTTCTATTTCCAAACGGACCCTTAATCTATGCCCCAAAATATGACAGAAAAACCAGTAAAAATGCATATTTTTAATTGCTGACAATCAGCATACAAGACAAAAGGGAACAAATGTGTGTGGATGCAGATTTGCCTGGTAAAAACGCATGACAACACTTTATATCACTGGTTCACATAACATACCCAATTTCTCTGGTCAGAGTTGCAGCTATTTCTATGGTTTTGGTTCTGCCATTCTGTTAAAACTACAACTCAGCATCTCTCCTCCACAAGCGCCCTGAGCTTCAGCCTACGACACCGTCGAAAACAGGAGCAAGAAAGCAAGAGCCAGAAGATATGGGAGAGGAGAAACCGAAAGTGGTAGGTGTATGGACCAAGATTAAGCCTTTCGTCAATGGCGGAGCCTCTGGCATGGCGGCAACATGTGTCATTCAACCCCTTGATATGATCAAGGTATACTTCGAATCGCCTAGAAAGTAGCCAGATTCGGCTACTAGTTGTTGTTCTGATGTTTTCTTGTGCTCCGGGCAGGTGAGGGTTCAGTTGGGGCAGGGCTCAGCTGGCCAAGTTACCAGGATCATGCTCAGGGATGAGGGCCTTCGCGCCTTCTACAAGGTTTGCTTTTCGGTTTTGTTCTTCAAACACTAACACATCCTGACAACCAACAAGTTAGTTAGAGAGGCATAATATGTGCTTGAATTCTAAATCAGGGGCTCTCAGCAGGACTACTGAGGCAAGCTACTTATACAACAGCACGCCTTGGATCATTCAGGTGAGTGATTACTGATTATGTGTAATGTGTTTATGTGCAAAAATTCAGTACTGATTTGCTTGAATGTCACAAATGTTAGGGTGTTGATGAACAAAGCATTGGCTGCAAACGATGGAAAGCCACTGCCTCTATATCAGAAGGCATTGTGTGGTCTAAGCGCAGGGGCAATAGGGGCTTGTGTCGGAAATCCAGCCGATTTGGCATTGATTAGGATGCAAGCAGATGCAACCTTGCCAGCAGCTCAGAGGCGACATTACAGGAATGTATTTCATGCCCTCACCCGCATTCTTGCTGACGAAGGGATTCTCGCTCTCTGGAAGGGTGCTGGCCCTACTGTTGTTCGAGCTATGGCGCTCAACATGGGCATGCTTGCCTCCTATGATCAGTCTACTGAATTTTTACGCGACTCTCTTGGTTTTGGAGAAGCTGCTACTGTCCTAGGTAGGTGAAAACAAAGTATCAGAAGAATTAATTTTTTCTATTTTTCAGGCATCTATAGGTACCCATTGGTCCCATTGTAAGGCCTTTTTCGGTTTCTGATTCACAGGGGCAAGCACAATTTCTGGGTTTTTTGCCTCGGCTTGCAGTTTACCCTTCGACTACGTTAAAACCAAAATCCAAAAGATGCAGCCTGATGCAGAGGGCAAGTACCCGTATACTGGGTCTTTAGATTGTGCCATGAAGACCTTAAAATCCGGAGGCCCCTTGAAATTCTACACAGGCTTCCCTGTCTACTTTATCAGAATTGCACCTCATGCTATGGTAAATTACGTACACTCTCTCCCTCTCTCTATACTGCCATTTTAATTTTAAGTATGCATCAATGTACATTCATAACAGTTTCTTGTCACTTGCTGATGGTTCCATGAACGTTTCCGCAGATGACATTGATTTTCCTCAACCAGATTCAGAAGATTGAGAAGTCTGTTGGATTATAGTACTTGGAAGGAAGAGCTGAGCTTGTCACTTATATACTCAACAACGATTGATAAGTCTTGGGGCCATGGATTTGGCCCAAAAATTCCAAACATGGGATTAAGCTAAATAACTTTTGAGGTAATAATGATGTAGCTTGTGATCATTTGATACTGCACAGATTGGATAATCAGTTTTTCCTATAGTAATCTAAAATCTTCAGTGAGATTGTTGACTCTTCCTAGGAAGATGTTTGTTTCATGAATTGCTTGAAAAAATGGAGAAAGAAAACACTTCAATGTGATGTATATGCATCCTGAAATGCATTTGGCCAAGAAGCAGTATCATTCCCGGGCTTCAATTCCTGGTCAATCTTGTTTACAAATGTGTATGAAATTCAAGAAAACGGGGAACTAGAATTCTAGAAAGGGCTAGGGCAGGATTATTGGGAAGTTCAGGATGTTCATATCACCAATTACCGAAAAACGAATTGACAATTGATGGAGCAACCCAATCGACTATTCAATATGAGTTGAGAAATGAGACTATGAGCTGGTAAGGATTAAGATTGGTGATTACCTTTAAGTCCGACCCCATGGATGGAAATTAGGCATCGTCAGATTGGGTGTCAACCTCAGGTCTATTTTGAGATGCAGTGGTTGAACATTTGATAGAAATCGCTACACTTGGCAGAAAACCACGCAGAGTCATCACGAAATTGGAAGGACAAACAGAGACTACTCCCTTCCAGATAGTGATTTGTTGAACCAAATCAGAAATTCCGCATTTGTGTGTGCCTGGTTGGTGCTTGAATTATCATTTTTTTTTAATCTTTCAAACAAAATGTTAGGGTTTGTACTGTGTACACGTATCAAAAGAAATTGGAGCCTTGTATCGAAATCTATTTGCCTTGTTTTTCAATCAAAATATCAACTTTTACAAGAGAGAACGAGAGATACCTGAGAGCCGAAAATGGCTGATGAATTTCACTCGCAGACTCTGAATTTCGCTGTCGAACTTCTTCCATTGATACGTGTAACAGGTTTCCAAGTTCATCGATCTCCGATTAACGCTGCTTCATCGTCGTCCTACACTCCTGAATCAACCCCTATCAGTACCTCCGTCCAGCGATCCGAGTCCCGCAAGCTTATCAATAACAAGGGTTAAATTAAATTTGAGCCCTCTTTATATGGCCACTTCTTAAAAAACCACCCATAATTTCATGTTTTCGCTTAACCACCACATATTGTCATATTGTATACAATCATGGTTATTAGAATCTTAAAATCTCGTAATCCTTCTCAGGAGCTTGATTCGGATCTATGCATAGATTTTTTTTGTGTGTGTAGGATCTGTTATGAGATGTTTAGGATCTTAATGAATTTATAAGATCTTAATTACGATCCTACACGAACCTAAAGATCCTATTTTTATTAACAATTTGTATTTTTTTCAAAAATTGTTTTATTTCATTGCTTAATTTTTGGGTGTTTAAACGTATAGTATACGTACATTCATGTATGAGATGTGAAAAATGGCTTAGAGACAATTGTTTTCAAGTCTTTTAACCAATATGACAATGTCTAAGATTGTAAGTGTAGCTTTTTATGTCTTGAAACTAAAATATATGTGTAACCGACATCTTTTTTCCTAATCATATAACTTTAAAATAAGCCACTTTGTTATATATATTTTTATTTTATTTTTTAATTATATTTAGAGGATCTTACGATCCGATCCGCAGACCTATTGTGATTCGATTCTAAAATCCCGATACTAATAACTTTGCGCCGAAGCCAACAATTATACGTAGTAAAAAAAAATAGTTGACAAAACACCATTAGAGCAACCCCAACAGCATCTCTAAAATAGAGAAAAGTGGAAAATTTGGAGAAATATGAGTGTTTTTTGCCCCAACAGCTTTTGTATATCAATCTGCAAAATAGAGAAATTTGGAGAGAGACTACATTTTTCTCTATATTTGTAGCAAGACAAACTCACTCTAAACTTTAATTGCTTTGTGAGATAGAGGAAAAATTTAATGCTCCACCATCTCTTTTTTGGTAGGATCCACCATTTTTGGGAGAGAGAGTGAAAAACATTAATTGTTTTGGGAAAGAGAGGGAGAAAACAATAATTGCTTTGGGAGAGAGGGAAGAAATTTGTATTTATTATATTATATAATTAATGTAGAAATCTGTATAATAGAGAAGCTGTTGGAGTTTGAGGGTCAATTTTTTAGAGATTTTAATATTTTGATCTCTATTTTAGAAAATTTTTACAAAACCTGTTGGGCTTTCTCTTAGCTTTTTCATGAAATAATTGTAACATTCTTCGACCAAAGTAGCTTAAATGAGATTAGTTTCATGATTTATTAAAATTAACAAATTTGAGCGATTTTTAACTTTAGGGTGGTAGTTCATAAATAAAATATCAGATTAAATAAACAAATCTTAAATTAAAGACGGAAGTGGAAATATGAATATAGAAATGTAAGTATAATTTTTTTTGAACCATATATATATTTTTTATTTTTTTTTTATTAGGTAAAAATTTGGATAGAGGACTATCCAAGCGCATCCAGACGGATGAGATCTTGCAGATCTTTGTTAGATGGTATATGTACCCCATAGGCAGAGTGACAAAGGTGTGCAACCTTGTCAGCCACTCTGTTGCCAGCGCAGGGTATATGAGAAAAGGAGACTTTTCTCATATCTCGAGTGATATTCTGTATATCGGATAGGATCATTTCCACCTCCCAAGGACAGCGTGTAGTGCCATGAAGGTAGTCGATGATGATTTTTGAGTCACCTTCAATGATTAAGTTTTGAATGTTCAATTTCTTGGCCTCCATCACCCCCAACCTTAGGGCCGCTGATTCAGCCATTAGAGGTGATGACCGCCCAAGGCACAGATTAGATATTTGAGTGGGTTCTCCGTTCCGTCGAAATTCATTTTGTGCATTCCATACGGTGGTTTTCTCCATTTCTTGTTTTTTATTTTTTCTGTTCGTTTGTTGGTTTTATTTCCTTTTGAGAAGTTTAGAGGTCGGGCTTGCTGATCATTTTCTTCGAAAAAACAAGCCCGGGTCCAGTTTTCAGTTTGTCTTTTTGAGAACATTTCAATAGTGTTGGTTGTCGGCGGCTGCTGGTTCCTGAAAACACAACCATTTCGGAAGTACCATATCCCCCACCATCTTGTTACGATGTTTTGCATTTTTGCCTTTGATAGGGTACGCAGTCAGTTCAGCACCTCTCCTATTTCCCTGGATCTGTCCGTGGTTTGTTTAAGTGTTTGTTGTTCAAATGGGGTTAGATGGTTTCTGATCAATTCTGAATAGCATTCTGTAAGAATATGTATGTCGTCCTCAACACGATCTATACACCGATCACAATTTGTAGGAACCGATACCCCGTGCGAAGCAAGTTTGTGTTTGGTTGGTAAACCGGAACGAGCAATTTTCCATAGGAAGTTCTTTATTTTAGGAGGGAGGTCAAGTTTCCATATCCATTTATAATCTCGATGTTCATCATCCTTTTCATTTGTAATAAATTTGTAGGTAGAAGATGTTGTAAACCAACCATTCTTGTCTGGCCACCAGTATAGCCTGTCATTAAACGATGACACAGGTAATGGAATCGAAATTATTTCATCAACTAATTGTCTGGGTAGGACCCTACTGAGTTTTTCAACCCACCAATGCCCATTTATGATATACTCACTGACTGGTTCATCCTTATCAAACTGATTTGGGCAGTCCGACCGGCAACATAATGCAGTCGCGGAAACCCAATTATCAGTCTAGAATTTAACTGATTTACCATTCCCAATAGCCTAAATGATGCCTTCTTTGAATTTGTGGAGCAGGTTTGTTAATTTGGCCCATTGCCAGGACATGTTTCCTGATTTTGCATATTTTAATATGTGTGTCTCCTTGAGATATTTGTGCGTGATTACCTGGACCCAAGTGTTGTTAGGTTCAGCTAGTATTTTCCATAGAAGTTTTAATTGTAAGGACTCATTCATTTCTTTTGCTTTTCGGATTCCCAATCCACCCGATTTCTTTGATTTACAGATCTTGTCCCATCCAATAAGTGGTATGTGTTGGGCATCCTTATTCCAGAAGAAGCTTCTATTTATCGAATCCAACTCCTTATGCATTGTGGCTGGAAGCATGAAGTTCTGCATTATATATAGTGGTTTTGCTGTTAGGTTTGATCCAATGAGAGTTGCCCTTCCTTGTTGAGATAGTGAATCCGCCCTCCATTTACTGAGTTGGTCTTTGGTTTTCGTAATGACTTCCTTAAACGTGTCCTTGTTAACCCGGCCATTAATAATGGGGCAGCCCGGATATTTTTCTATAGAGTTGGAGTGGGTGATTTCGAGTGCGCTACCTAGCTCCGGAATTCTGGTACGGGCAATTCCGCTGGTGGCTTGGAAGGCCGATTTGTGATAGTTAACTTTTTGCCCGGATATTTGACAATAGTCATCTAAGATTTCCTTGACAGTGTGGCATGCAGTATTAGTTCCTTTAAGGAAGATTAAAATATCGTCTGCAAAGGCCAGGAAGGGAATACGAGGGCCCGATGCCCCGAAACTGAACCCGACAGACTTGTCAGGGGCCGAAGCCTCCACAACAAGTCGTCGAGCCAAGGCTTCGGCCCCAAGTATAAATAGAAAGGGTGAAATGGGATCTCCTTGTCGTAGACCTCTTGTAGGAGTAAACAGTTATGTAAGTCCATTATTAACAAGGACAGAGAACGAAACTGAAGTGATGCATTCTTTAATCCAATTTACAAACCTTGGGTGAAACCCAAATTTTCTCATGATAGCTTCCGTGAAGTCCCAGTCAACACGGTCATAGGCCTTTTCTTTTCCATATCTAATTTAAGTGCAAGCCATCCAACCTTACCTTTTCTGGTTTTAAAAGAGTGAAAGATTTCATGGGCTATCAGTACATTGTCTTGAATGGCCCTGTCCGAGACAAAGGCACCCTGGAGTGGATTTATTAGTTTTCCCAGAACCCTCTTCAAGCGTTCCGTTAAAATTTTTGAAATTATTTTATATATCGTTAAGCATAGACTAATGGGTCTGAAGTGACCCGTAGTAGTCGGGTTTTCTGTTTTTGGTAGAAGCGTGATGAAGGTGTGATTAATTTGTCTAAGCATCCTACCAGACAAGAAGAAACTCTTGACTGCTTTTATAACTGAGGGACCAACCACATTCCATGATTCCTTGTAGAATTCGGCCGACATGCCGTCAGGCTCAGGGGCTTTATTCCATCCCAGGCCGAAAACAGCATTCTTTATTTCCCCGTTTGAGGGTATAGCTGTTAGCATAATGTTCTCCTCATTTGTGATGTCTTGAGAGATCAGATTGAGGAACTCGTGTAATTTAGCCCTATTGATTGGTTGCTTTGTAAATCTTTTCTGGAAATCCTTTCGGATTTCATTGTTTATGTTGTTTTCTCCTGTTATCTGAGTGCCTTCCGATGTGGTTATGTTTCTGATGTACTTTCTATTTCTTTTGCCAGAGGCGATTCTATGGAAATATCCAGTATTAGAATCTGATAGTTTAATATGTTTGGATTTGGCTCTTTGGTTCCAATATATTTTCTGAAATGTGAGTAGTTTATCTTTCTTCTTTATCAAGTTTGCTTCCTTTATTTGCATATTATTGTTTGTGTTGTTTGACATGCCTTGTTGTATTTGGAGTAGCTGTGCTTCAACTTTTTGTAGTTGTCGAAAGATGTTTCCGAATGTGCTTTTATTCCAGTTTTTTGCTTTTTCTTTTAATAGTTTCGTTTTTCGGACAAGTTGATACATCGCCGACCCGTGGCATTTTAAGCGCCATGCTTGTTTGACGATATTTTTGAAGTCGTTACGTCGTAACCAGATATTCTGGAATTTGAATGGTGGGGGTTTGAAATTTTGACTGGTATTTAATTCAATGGTGATAGAGCAATGATCAGAGAATGTGAAGGCACCGTTTTTAGTGCAGATGTCGGGGTATTGGTTTATTATGGCATGTTGAACTAGGACTCTGTCGATCTTTTCTTTTATGTTTCCTTGTTCTACTTGTTTCTTTCTCCATGTAAATGGATTTCCCCATGTCGGAATATCCTCGAGGGAACACTGATTCTTAATTTCAGTAAGTCTGGCAAATCTACGCGGATGAGTCGCCGCACCTCCCTCTTTGTCAACAAAGCAGCCAATTTCATTAAAATCGCCCATAACTATACATGGGATAGTGGCTCGTTTTATCTCATCTATCACCGGGGACTAGAAATCTGTTTTGTGTTGTTCTTGGGGTGGAGCGTATATGAACCAGATTAGGCATGTGAAGTTGTCAATGATGTTTGTGTATTTGATGGCAATTGCCCTGGACATTTGTACAATGACCTCAATGGTTTCATTGATTAAAGTGTTTTCCTTCCAAAGAATACCCAGGCCTCCAGATTTGCCTGCTGCAGGCGACCAAATAGCTTTATCAAACCCCGCCCCCTTCCATACAGAAGGTTCAGGAATGTTTTCCGTTTTTGTTTCAGCAAGTGCAAGTAGTTGTATGTGTTGTGATTTACACCAAGTGCTAATATCAATCCAGAACATAGGCCGACCGAGTCCTCGACAATTCCAGAAACTAATCTTCATTATTAACCGAATTATGGGAGAGCGAGACAGATTCTCGCGACTCACCGTAGGCTTGGATCAAGGGTGTTTGTTTGTTATACCGCGTATAAGTAGACCTTCTTGCATTGTTTTTGAGTTGTCGTTTGTCTTTCCCCTTACTTAAATTTCGATGTGGATTTCTGGGCTCCAGTATGTTGTCATACCTCTGGGAGTTGGGTTTTGAGGTGTTTATGATATTTGTCTTCGTTAATTGTTTAGGTCGGCTGATCATACCGAGTTCTAGCAGGTGAGCTTCGGTACTAGACTTTAGGTTATTATACGTACAAGGGTCGATTTGTTCAAGGCCCCCAAATGGGTGGTTCAAAACAGGAGAAAGGGCCGAGACAGCCACCAAAACTCCCAAATCCGCAAGGTCTGGTTCCCTTTTGGATTTATTTCCAATTCTGATTTCGTATTTGACCAAGGTAAGAAATTGCTCTATAAGTTTAAGAAAAACAAATTCATAGATGCTCCCATTAGCTGCGAACACAAAGGTTCTCAGCAAAGGAGGGGGGTACCTGCGTAAGGATGCAACAGCAGCCTCGCCCGGAGACGACGACGCAGAGCGAAAATGCCCTGCCGCAACCCCAGTCGCCACCAGCACACGTCTTCCCTTAAAAGTCGATGAGATTTGGGTCGACAATCCTCGAAACTTGCTTCATTAGGTTTCCAATCTAAATTTTTTTGCAAGAGATATCCAAACGGGCGCGCAGTTTGATTTTTGATAGGGATGAAGATACCCCGACGGAGACGTCCACTTTCGATGCCTCCAAACAGAATTTGTCGCGTGTAGAGATTGCAACTTTGCTGTGAAACCATGGTTGATTTGCCTACACTTCGGCCTGATTTGTCGCTGTTGAATGCCGACAGCTTATTTGAGATTTAGGGTTCTTGAGCAGCTTTGGGGGCGCGTGGTGAACAGGCTTAGGCGGTGAACAGGCTTAGGCGTGTTCTTTTTTTAGTGCTTCACTTCATACTCCGTACATGATTTGAACCATATATGATAAATAAAATTAAAATGGTTTTTTTTTGGTGAACAATAAAATTAAAATGGTTACAATAAACAAAGTAGATTAGTATGCTGCCATTGTAGATACTCGTCTATAGGTTAGCAACCCAAAAAAATACACTCGTCTATAGGTAAATGAGTAAATCATCCGAGGTAGCTGATAGGTTGTCGCATCCGCATATTGATCTCTCCTCGCTGTTTGTTTCTGAGCATTCTCCAGGCTCCAGCTGAGATCGATAACATCGTCCATCGGGATACTAAAAATTGTGGAAAGACAAGGATCGAGGAAGAAGTGCTCAAATAACTTACTCTTTTTTTTAACAATGAAAAGTTATAGGAGGTGTCACCCAATAACATATTTCCGTACAAGGGAAAGGAACTCCGGGTGAGACAATAGTGCACCGTGGTCCATGGTATGTCGCAGTTGAGCCATCTTATTTGCCACTTGGTTGACTTCACAAAATATGTGTTTGCAAGTTGACCACTCAAAATGCCAGAGTAGTTGTATGATGCCAATGATTATATCATCTCGATATCCCACAAACATTTTCACTTGCCGGTGATGGAATTGATGATCATGAGGCTATCACCCTCAATCTCGATGCGTTGTAGGCCGATATCCCTCGTCATCGCAAGACCGAAACGAAGAGCTAAAGCTTCTGCCATCGAGGAGGAGACAGAGTCACATCAAAAGCTAGCTCCTAGACGATATGATCGATCTGTTTACATCCCGAATGACGAAGCCTGCTGAAGCGTGGCTTGACTAAAGCTTGGAACCGTCTAAATTTTTTTTTTTAAAGTGGCCTACTTTATACTTTTTTTCCATCTTATATTTTTCTTTTTCCCATGTGGATTATATGGTCGAGTGTTTATCATAGTATTATCTTCCCAAAATGCATTCCAGTGTTTTTCTCCATTATTCCTTAATACTCCATAATTGAATGTGTTCTAGTCAAATTTTAAAATAGTAAAGCAAAATCTCAATCGTCGAAATAAAAATCGAGCCCTTAAATTTAAATTTGAATACATTTATAATCAAATTTGATTTTAAAAATATTAAAATATAATATATTTAATAATAAATTAACGAAAATAGATAGACCGGTGAATTGTAAATAAAGACCATTAAAGAGTGATTTTATGTAATTTTAAATTTAAATGATGGTTTAGTAAAAGTCTACGTTTAAAGAGTGGTTTTCTGTAAATTTTCCACATTTTTTTTTTCCATAGTCCATACCCATGGACTATGGAGAAGACAGTTCATTCAACATAAATTAATAAATTATTCGTTGCTATCTCCTTTTTTCAGAAATAATTTAAACTCCTCTGTTTTTATCCCCTCAAAAAGCTGAGAATTTTTTGCTGATTTGTGCTTCCAATTTAGCTGCCCCCAAAACCTGACTCCTTCAGAGCAAAAGCTCTGATCGAGGGAGCCGCGCTGCTCTTGGCGTTCCAATTCACCACAGTTTCCCCCTTTTCTTCTTCTCTGCGGAGGAATTTGTGTTTCATAGAATTGAAGAAGAGTTTGACCAGGATTGTTATTGATTGTTGAATTCACCAGCAATCATCCTCTTTATGGGGTCCCTCGCATCTGCTTGTGTGGTTTTCAATTTCTTCTTCTTAACCCTAAATTCCCTTTCTATTGGGGTATTTTGTTCATCTTCCCGCCTTCCCCAATCGACTCCCTTCATCTACGACCTTCAGCTTCAGTGCCCTATCTCGATCTCATCTTCCCATCCTCTCCAGGTACACCTACCTCCTTTGCCTCAATTTTATTTTGTTAATGATTCTATCGCTTGCTGGTTACGCGTTTTATTTTAGGGTTTTACATAGTCAATTGTGAAATGTGAGCTTTTTGTTTGCAAATTAAGTAGGAATACTATCTGAAAATCAACTACTGCTGTTGGGCTATGCTGATGAGACTTCGAATTGTGGAATGATATGCCTTTTCAGTGGCAGTACATTCGAATTAGTGAGGCTGAGATGTATTACTGGGTTGGAGTCTTACTAAAATCGTTTCGTTAGCTCCCGAGGTATTATAACCGATGGTAATCATAGGCTATTTGATTAAAATCTAGTCAAGTCGCCGATTTCTGGCACGAGAATTGGGATTATTCAGCCTGTCCTAATTTTCTTCCACAGGGATTTATCCCTTCTTTGTGTTGAATTTTCACCAAGAGAGGATACAGGAAAGTTGGTTGTCAAGTGTGAATATGTGATGTGCCCCTTTTGGTCAAAGTTGTCTAGTCATCTACTCATCTTTGTTGAAGCTGTAATTGGCCATTTTTTGGGTACAATTGCATTTCATGCTAGCATTGTAAATCAAATGGCTGTTGTGTAATGATATGTGGATCTGGATGAAGTTTCTGTCGGTTCTAAGGGAAGTTATGGTGTAATGTTTCGCTTGCAGACGAATGGGGAAGCCCTTGACCGAGTTTTGAGGTCTAAACCGATGAATTTGCACACTGCTGTGCTGTTCTATGGGTCATGGTGTCCATTCTCGAGTAGCATCAGAGACAAATTTGACCTGCTAAGCTCAATGTTTCCGCAGATTGAACACGTAGAAGTTGAACAGTCATCAGCCAAGCCAAGGTGAGAGCATGATATTTAGCTTTAGTATTAAAAATTCTTGTTAGTTGGTGGAATTTATTTAATTGGATTAAATCTTGAATGCTTTACAAGTTACATTCCACTTATTTGGGGGCAAATTTGTAAACTTTTCATCTCATTATGTTTATATGCATAGTTTCCTCGTCAAAAAGGTGGATTGCCCATCAAAAGAAACTATAACTTTGTGGGAAAGAATTATTTTTCTGTTGCGGACTTTAGAGGTTGCCACTTTAAAGAATAAGATTGGCAGCTGAAGACTCCTTTCATTGAAAAAAAAAATCTAGGACATTATACTGATCATATTCTCGCTTATCAATTTCTCTCATCTGGTTGACTGATCTATTTGCAGTTTGCTATCGAGGTATGGGGTACGCAGTTTGCCAGCATTACTAATTATGAATCAGACTGTAAAGGTCCGGTATCATGGTCAAAAAGATCTTCATTCATTGGCACAATTTTACCATAAAATTACAGGTACTGAAACAAAGAAGTAGTGATGGAAATATTTAGTTGGATTGACAGCGTTACAATTTCTCTAGTTTTGTTTTCTTTATTTCCTTTCAGCATTTCCCTCTCCAGATACTATCTTTTTCCCCAAAAGAGTCGTTAATAATGCTTTCCCCTCTTCATGTCATTCAGGGCTTGACTCAAGAAAAGATGCAAGTCAAGACCGCACTTCTGGATGGGCTAATGATCAGGATCAGAAATTCCTTCAGCTTTGGTATCAAGCATCGTCATGGAAGGAGATGATAGTGAAGGAATCATATTTGTTCTTTGCAATATCATTCCTAATATTGAGGGTTTTCCTCGATTTCTCTCCACAAATACTTGGAGGGCTTGTGGCATTATGGAACACGTGCAAGCGGCATTTGAACCTGGGAGTCTTTGGAGAGTCAAGGCTGTTGCTGGGACGCGTTATGCAAATAATCGATGTGGACAGAGTATGGAACAAGACCAAGTGCTATAAAACAAGGAATTTCCACAATGGGGCAAGGAGTGCTCGCGTGTGGGCCTCATCCCTCACATCCGTCTCCTTGGGTGAAACCAGTTCACCTAGATCAGCCTCAACCATGCTCGACTCCTGACCTTTTCATGACCAAGTCTGCATCAAGCAAGAGATAGCATGGTCTGATTTCAGCTGACAAGCCTGGTATGACTAGCTAGTCTCGCTCTTTCATGGTTGAAGAAGACTATCTTATTCTTCTCGCCTCTCTCTCGTATGTCCTGTTTCCTTTTCAACTTAATTTTGTTTATGTTGCAAGAGTTAGTGTAAAAGTAATTCTTGTAAATCATAGAATTACATACTGGAACTTGTATAATCTTAGTATTTTAGGGTTTCAGACTCCTGTACTTCATACCATTAACAAAAAAAAGGGGCTTTCCCCCTTTTCTACATCAAAATCTTTTTGTTTGAATATTTCAGGACATTGCTCATCAATCAAACAATTTTCATGCATGTGAGAAGATATATAGTCAAATAAAATCAGATTCACCGAATACTGAATCAATGTTCATTGGATATTAACAGCATGATCTGTGGTGTGATTTCACTTTTGGTTGGTTGAGAAAGTGGAATTATTTTTGTTTATTTTACGTTCTTGTAAAGAAGAGAAATAAAGCAACTTTATAGTCTACTTTGGTGTTGTCACCTGCTAAAGTTTTACAAACCTTGAAAAACTTTGTCCATTTCAAGTGTTTGGAATTAAATGGTAAAATAAAGTTGTTCTCTTTATATAGAGATCCCATGATTGATGCCAATCTTCAAACATTCCCAGAAATGGGTGCAAGGCATATGGTGAAGCAGCTGAGTTATGAACATCTCCAGGTTTCAGATTGACTGAAATTCTGTTCTTTGCCTCCTAGCTGCGTTTTCTTCTTCTTTGCTTGAGGAAGAAAAAACCTCCAAGAAGAAAACATTGCTAGTTTATTAGCTACACATTCTGATGATCTTTTTGCTGGGGATAAATTGAACTGCAAGCAGGAATGAGAGTTGTTGCATCAGCAAGAGGGACAATCAAGTGTCGGTGTCTTTGATGAGGGTTTCTGTTTGCGAAACTCGCTTTCCTTTTTACTTTTGCAAGCCCTCATCTCACTTGTGCACTAGTAGCAATCTCAATGGGAGTGGTAATGGTAATGGTAATGTTAACCACTCTTCATCGAAAAATGGTCTCAAGAGTAGCCTTCGGAAGGCGTCACCTGATCCATCACTTGTAGAGAAGAAAAAGGTTCAATGGGCTGATGTGTTTGGTAAGCAACTCGCCGAGATCAAGGAATTCGAGTCCAGGTATGCAATCTTGCTGATCATTTGTGTTTATGATGTTTACAAGTAACTATCTTGCTGCTGATTGATTCATTGACTTATAGAATGTCAGATCAGTTTTCTTCTGCAAAACAATCATTCCCATTTTGTTGGCCTTCAAATGAAATGATACACATTTTTGGTTGTGGACAGTGAAGATGAAGATACCAACTATCGATGTTTGAACAACAGACGCTGCGTTTGCACCATTCTCTGAAGGCGGAATCTGTACATACCTTAAGTGGTTCGGAACGCATTGAAGGGATTCTGATGTTCACAGAGTGCTTGTTGTCTTGTAAACTAAGGGAGCTGCCAAAGTAAATCTGTCTAAACGTAATATATTTCCATGCCATTTAAGTTATTGTTTGGCTTTTATTTGCCTGATATGGTTGTGACTGTTTGGGAGATTACAGAATTGAACAAGGACAAACTTTTCTGAACCCTAAAATAGCAAATTCTGATGTCTGTCAGTGTCATACAATCTTCTTGAATGTAGGGGAGGGTGTTTGGCCAAAATGGTAATTGTTGGAGTAGCTGAAACCGTTGGATTATTTGTGTTAAATATAGGTCAATAGGATAGTATAGTGTTTGGTAAATATAACTATTAGGGAAGATATTGAAAACTTGTGAATAAAAAACCAAAAGCTCCGGTGAGTAGTTGTTTAAAAGCTAATTAAACTAAAATCTTATATTTATTTCATTTATAAGACTATATAATATCAAAACCATAAGCTCTGAAAAGCTACTTGATCTTGCCAAACGGAGACTTTTGTACACAAGCGCGTTATTATAAGATCAGATTCTCTTATTTGATGTGTTGTGAACTTATGATGATCGTACAAATTTGACACATAAAATTTTATATAAACCTTATGAGAACACATAATCAGAAAAAATAATTTATATTTATATTCTTTCACTTAAATTTGAAGGGTCTGATCCTTTTTTTCCCCATAGATAGGTATTTAGGTCATTACAATAAGGTGAGGGAGATTCGGACTAAGCTCTATCAACTAAAGCTTATTTAATACTCTCTCCGTCTTAAAATACATGAGTTTTTAACGTTTTACACAAGTTTTAATAAAACAATTTACTTTTAAAAAAACTTCATTATTACACTAACTTTTTCATAATTATGAAAAAGTTAGCTCAAATGGTAGAGCATTGCGTTCAAATAGAGTGAAAACAAGGTGATGCATGTTTGGTCTTTATTAACTTTATGCGTTGAAGCTTAATGAATTTATTCCTTAAGTTTCACATACTCTTTTTGCTATTATGTAAGAACATTCTATCTAATTTAAAGCATATTAGCTCAAATGGTAGAGCATTGCGTTCAAACACAACGATGCGGGTTCAAATCCCGCATAGGCTACGATAATAAAAAAATCGCAAATATGTCATTTCACATCGGGTAATAGGCGATGTCTTTCACAAAAAAAAAAAATCGATGTCTATGTGGGGATATAAAAAGTCAAAACTTTTTAATATCGGGTAATAGCCGATGTCTTTGTATGTTATAACATCAGTTATATTTTATAATTGATGTTATAGAACAACAAAGACATCGAATTTAAAATATAAACGATGTTATAACATACAAAGATATCGGGTTCTGGCCGATGTGAATTTTTTTTGACTTTTTACATCCCCACATAGACATCGATTTTTTTTTGAAAGACATCGGCTATTACCCGATGTTAAATAACCAATTTCTAGTAGTGTAAATTTTATTATTTTTTAACACCCACTGCACATTTTAACCAATTAAATTATTTTAAAAAGTCAACAACACACAAATCAATACAAATTATTACAACTTCCTACTTAGAAGACATAAAAGCTCATCTATTGGACAAAAATTTACCTCTAAAAACTCATGTATTATTGAGCGGATAGAGTATTGATTAGTGTTAATTTAGACAGAATTTATCCATCTACATTCTTAACTTAAATATAAAGTGAAAAATCCATGGAAAATCTAATCTTAAGTTAATTTTGCTTTTTTTTTTTTTTTTTTTTTTATGGCTTAGATAAAGCCTTTTGCCAAATAAACCATTGTTTGATTTTGTTTAGATAGGTTAATAAGTTGACAAATTCACATTTTAGCCTTACCGTCGTCGTTACCTCTATAAACTAGAATGTTTGCAATGACCAATCTTGCTGCTAGGGATCAACTCTTTTTTGGAATTACCACATTCTAACATGTTTCCTTCGATTAACCGGGCAAAAACAAGGAAAAGAAGTTCACATTTTTAACATGTTAGCTATATATATCTATATACCAGGCATATACTAGTATCATGAGCAGGCACACACGGAGCCTATGTGGTATCCGTGTTCCTGACGAGTCAGCCTTGAGCGATCGACACTACTGATTTCGCTCTGCTTTAGGCTCATCAGGAGAGCAGGTTCAGCTCCCAATTGTGTAGTGAGATGGCTAACATTCTCTTCATCACCGTCAAGTCATCGACTAGCGACAAGCTCCATGAACTTAAGCAGGTCAACATGCTTGAACATCCGAATTCCGAAGGGTCATTACCTTAACTCCTTACACAACGTTGTTGAAGCATCTCCTACCTTTATAACAAGCATCCGCCAGTATGTGTCCGAACACGAGGTCACAAACTGTGTCACTAGTGTGTGTATCTCGTCCCATGCACGAGAATATATTAACACAATATTCTAAAACTATACTCCCTCCGTTCAAGTTTTGTTGAACGGAGGGAGTATAGTTTTTAAATAATTTTTTTTAACAATTTCGTAGTTATTATTAATAAGTACAAACTTGTTAAAAAAATTTTTAAAAAAATGAATATTTTATATAGTTTTTATCATTTTAAAAAAGCGTGCATGAATAGTAAACGACAAGTTTTGTTGAACGGAGGGAGTATTATCTATGAAGAAACCTATTAAAAATGTGACAAAGCAATAAATTTGAATTACACCATGAGAATTAAATTAATAATGATCAAAGTGTGAGAAATATAATATAAAATAAAAATAAATCTAAGGGTCGTTTGATATTGATATCTACATATCAGATATCAACCCCGATATCTTATATCTAGTGTTTGGTATAGGTAGAATCAATATCACTTAATTTGATATCTGATACTTGTGTTTAGTATAGACCGATATCGATATCACTTGATATCTAGATATCAGATTTGAGTCTATTTGATATACTGATTTTAAAGGATATATCACTTGATATCATATCACCCAATGTTGATATCTTGATACGATACTCTTGATATCGAGATATCAATTGATAACGATACCAAACAATTCTTTTCACCAAAATGACTACCGAATAAATAATTCAATCTACTAGAAAATAACATAGATATAAATAAAATAACAACTATAGAATACTGACAAAGAAAATTGCTCATTATAGGTCGTCTCGCTGGTCTTCGATTTAACGAATAATTACTATCAACTCAGCGGATAATTACTATCAAGTATCAACTTATCCGATAGTTGCAAAATTGACTCACACTTTTGAAAGTTTTGAATAGTTGCAAATTTTGTCTCTCAAGTTTCGATTATTTGGCAAGTTCAGAGTTAGTATTCAATAATTTGGAAGTCATTATTCGTTTGAGTATCATTAATTATTTGTTTATATCTAATGGTCATGATTTGTTAACATTTAACACCATAAATGGTGAATACAACGAAACACTCTTTACACTCTGTAAACCAATCACAAGTTGATGTAGTGGTTGTGGGCTTAGGCCTTAGAGCAACCCAAGAGATTCCCCATCTTTAATTTTTGGAGAATATTGAGATGATTTTTGGTCCAAGAGTTTCCACATTATCTTCTCCAAAATAGAGAATGAAGAGAAAATATGGAGAACGTTCCCTAAATTTAAAGAAAACTTTATATATTTTGGAGTGAATTCTATAATGGAGAAGCGATTGGAATGGGGTAAAAAATATTCAGAATACTTTACTTATAATTCTCTATTTTGAAGATTGTTTTAGTTGGACACTAGTGTAATACTCGTGCCTTGAAGGCACGGGAGCTTGATCCATTTTAATTTGAACATCATTTTATATATTTTTATAATACTATATTAATATATATATGTGTTTACAACAAAAATATGTATAAAGTATTTTTTTTATAATTTATAACTTAGTTGGAAAGAGATACGATACAAATTTTGAAAATGATTTAATAAGGTAAAGTAGTAATAATACTCAAACACACCACCTAATATAATTTGAAATAAATACATAATTATTATCATTAGCATAGATCTAAAAAGTAAAATATAAGCTCCCGTACAAATATTAAAAAATCATAAGCACATGATTGTGTGAATAATTTTGAAGTTATGTAGATGTACATAACTTATTCATTATTTTCATGAGAAAGATGGTTAGAAAGAGAGAGAAATAAATAGTGAAAATAAAGGTAAGATGGTAAAAAAAAATATCCTTAAAGGTAAAAAAGTGATCTAAGAAGCCTCATCCAAGATGTAAAATAAGCATTAGTAATGCTTGTGAGTCTTAAAATATTATTTATTTTTTGATAGTCATTTAAGATGTCTAAAATAATTAAATTATAAAAAAAACACTTTTTTGGCTCTAATTGATTTTTATAATTAATTTTTAAAATCGAATATTTACAAATTGATTATTACATGTTCGTTGTATGTAGACATTGTGGGGAATATTACAATCGGTTAAATATGATAAATCAACAATTTCAATATCCAAGAATAAAATCAGCCAAGACTTGACAAATGTTCAATGTACGTAAACGATTAAAATAGATCACAAATTGACATACAACATGTCAAATTAAATAATATTTTAGTATAAAAATAGGAAACAAATTTGTTTAAAATAAGAAACAGATATTTTAAAATTTCAGCAATAATATTGACCAATAAGAAAATATCATTTGAATAAAAAAAATTCAAGTTTAATTGTGAGCATGACACATCAGCAAAATGATAGTAGCATTAATATTATAGATAGATTACCTATTATCGAAATTAATTTATAAAAAAAAATATTTTATATAATTTTTATCATCCTAACAAAGCGTGAATGAATATTAAACAACATATTTAGCTAAACAAATAGAGAGAGTAGTAAATTTTAACATGATTGGGATAAATGTGATATAATAAACAAATATTTAAATGAATTCAATCCGTTAAGATAATGAATGCAGGCAATCCGAGTACATTTTTTATTAATTTATTTGAAAATAAAATACTTGCATGGTTGGTGAGAAAATATGAACATATGTGAAATAATTTATACTCCGTAGCATTTTATAAACTGACACTATTGGATATGAATCTATGTAGAGTATAAATTTCCAAAAAGAAAATATACCAAGATTCAAATTTAAGTTCAATGTATGTAGACGAATTATGAGAATATTGCAATCAGAAAAAAAAATGGAAACATGTCTCAATATTTACGGCAATAAAACCGGGAAAAAAAAGGGAATGGATTCAAATCATATTTAAAATAGGAAACAAATATTTTAAAGTTTCCATAATAATATTGACCAATAAGAAAATCTCATTTGAATAAAAAATTCAACTTTAATTGTGGGTGTGACACGTTAGCAAAATGCTAGCAAAATTAGTAATATATACTATATTGAATTCGGAAAAAAAAATGGAATCATGTCTCAATATTTACGACAATATAACCGAAAATAAAAATAAAAAGAATGGATTCAAATCATATTTAAAATAGGAAACAAATATTTTAAAGTTTCCATAATAATATTGACCAATAAGAAAAGCTCATTTGAATAAAAAATTCAACTTTAATTGTGAGTGTGACACGTCAGCAAAATGCTAGCAGAATTAGTAATATTAATAGATAGATATATATTGCAATCGGAAAAAAAAAAAATGGAAACATGTCTCAATATTTACGACAATATAACCGGAAAAAAAAAATTGGATTCAAATCATATTTAAAATAGGAAACAAATATTTTAAAGTTTCCATAATAATATTGGCTCATTTGAATAAAAATTTCAACTTTAATTGTGTACGTGAAATGTCAGCAAAATGCTAGCAGAATTAGTAATATTAATAGATAGATTATTAATATTATTAATAGATTTTTATTTGGACATTTGAATTAATTGTCTAGACATTTTTATAGAAAACGAAAACTCCAGTTTCGCGATATGAGAATACGATTGTGATTAATATAATATAGGAAACAAATATTTAAACTTCCATTAATAACATCGATTAATAAGAAAGGAAACTTTTGATTAAAAAATTCAACTTTAATTTACAGAGCGACACATCAGCAAAATGCTAGCAGAATTAGTAATTTTAATAGATGCTCTTACCTCCCATGCCAAGAGGTTTGAAGTTGAAATCCCATTTCCTGCTCGTGAGTGGGAGGGTCAACCCCGTGTGAGTATCTAACCCTTTAAATGGCTGACTTTTTTGTTGATTACACATCTCGCCTACACTGCACTGGATCTGATTTTCTACTTGGTAGCTTGGTGTAAACTTGAAGCATCCTCTCGGCTTTTATCGTAGGCCTCCGGTCCCGACGGAGGCGGGTTGACTTGAGAATGTGCAGCCAAGAATCCCTCCCCTTTTGTCTCTCTCCTTTCGAACCCTAACCTGCCTATCCTTTTCAATCACTACTACTACTACTCATTTCCTAACATGATTTCCCAGGTGTTTCTAAGAAACAAATATCACTTCTGATTCAATTTCAGAGGATACAACCAATCCCAATATCTGGGTTTGCAATTGCAATCAGGGACGGACACAGGAATCGACCTCTAGACTCAAATGAGGAGAATTCGGGTCGAAAGATTGTTGCTTTGGACTAAAACAAGGTTGTAAATTGGGGGTAACGTGATTCAGTTACCTTTCAACTCCAACGGGCTGAATTGATCAGGATAAACTAACACTCATCATGGACCATGGTTACCCATCATAAGATGCACCTGAAATTCTGAATCAATCAAAGACCTTCTCAGGTGTTCAATGGTCATGCAACCAAGTTTACACTGTTCTTGATGATTTCTTGTATCAACCAAATAAAACCCATTGCAAATATGGTTGAAAAGAACAAGGAAAAGCAAAAACAAAAACATGCAAGCCATCCATTTGCATCTATTATAGTATGTCACTTAACATCCATATATAGGAAGAACTCTCTGATAAGCATTGTAACATAACTTGACAACTATTTTTCCTTGCAGAAGAAAATGTTTTCGCTCGTTGGCTACCAAGTTAAAGGATGGCATAATCAACCACACTTTTTTTACCCTAAAAGCAAAGCAATAGCAATGTAAACAAGGAGATTTACATATATATGCAAATGCAGGTGATTGACTTCAGCAACCAATTTCTTATCATCCTAAGCCAACTATGTTTATCAAGAACAATGATTTATATGCAAGTTTTATACTTTTTTTTTTCCATGGCAAACCAGAAGCTATATGTGATGCAAGTCCAAGTTCTACTACTTCCATGAGCTACATATATGCTGCCTAACATACTGAATTCTATTTTATGTATTTCTACTCATTGAAATACATTTTAATGCGCGAATATTTGGTTGGTGTGTCATGCTAGACTCAAGATCATCAATACATGCTCTCCATTTTCACAGGGAAAGAGGTCTAATGATGTGAAGAGACGCTATGGAAGTTATGTGTCATAGCCTCTTAGGCCATTGATTAAAATCTTGCGCTCACGCAACGCAAGACACTCGTTCAATCCACGCAAAACGTTTCACTAGCAGATAGATGTTCATACTCAAGCAATGATAGCATTCCCCTTGAAGAGCTTTGTCCTCTAGACTACATGTATTAGAGCATCCAAATAAATGTATTTATCAAGTTCTAGGTGTAGCTTTTAGGACCATTTTTCTTTCTTTTTTTAAAGAAGAAAGCAAAGGCTCATTGCTAGGTATGTTGGCAATTGGTCCACTCATGCATCTAGCTAGATACCTTATGACATATGAGGGCTAAGTGCCTTTGTGAAGGGATTGCTTGCCTGGGAGAGAAAAGATGGAATATAATAACCAACCTTGCTTAGAAATTCAATGATTAAAACTAACATGCTTGTCTTTTGCTACTAGTCTGCAATTCAGCATATTAACAAGGAACATAGTCTTTGAAATTTTGAAAGATCTCTACCTGTTTAAGTACTGAGGGAAGTTGATCACATGTTCGTACAAATCCAGATGATCATGCTTGCAGCCTTTGCAGAAGCAAACTATCAAGAGGGAAATTTTTTGTAACCAGAAACAAGATCAAGATAGCAGAAAATGTGTTAAATTTCAGTTTGTGCCAGTTAAGGTGTACAATTTAAGAGCTGAAAGAAGTAAGCAGTAGGTAGTACAATTCAGATAACAAATTAGCAAGACGTCAAGATTAAAATTGGCCATTGCTTCAGGGAGGCGAATATGGTGGCTGATAAACTTGCAAACTTAGCCATGTGACTCCCAACAGCAGGAATTTTTCTACTCAGGATCTTCTAATCCTAGCCCAAAAGGATGCACTAGAATGGAGCACATTGCAGCAATGATTCATCTTAATTCATTACAATGGAAGAAGCCTGTATCTTACCTAATTGGCTTGAAAAAGTAAACCTGAAGATTAAAATATGCTCACCCTTGAGGAGAATAGGCATGTCTACCCTTCTCTGCCATTAGCTTTGAAGCGAAAAAACAATCATGCCTTCACAAGGGTTCTCTTTAAATATCGCAGATTTCTGAAAGTTCTTCACTTCAGTTTCAGTCCATGAATGTATAACCCCAACTTCTCGTTGTGGCTGAACTTTCACCTACTGATGGCCTCAACTCTTCACTTTGTCCAACAATTGCTCTTCTTCCTGTCATTTTATGTTCTTCAGGCAGTATCAACAACTAATGTAGAAATCTCTTTTAAACATGGTGTTAAAAATGTTCAATCAGTACTTCTTAAGTGTTCTGATTTATGTTTCATTTCATTTTCATTTGCACAGATTTACATAGTTTACCTGGGGATCAACCAAAATCAACATCCTCTTCTCACCACTGAGTCCCACCTCCTTCTTCTGTCGAATGTTTTTCCAAGGTAACTTCCTGTAAATCATGTTTCCCTGATCATTTGAAACTGAATCAAACAAGATAGCTAAATATCTTACGCATGAATGTTAAAAGCAAGGAAGACGCGGAGAATTCTCTTCTGTACAGCTATAGGCATCATTTCTCTGGTTTCTCGGCAAAGCTCAATGCAACTCAAGCAAGCATTTTGGCCAGTAATAAGCTACAACGCTTCTTTTCTCCATCATTCCTTTTGTATCATCATATGCAGTTGCTGCACAACTTTCGTAGTAACTAATGATCATGAGTATTGACATCGAATGCAGAGGAGAAGGAAGTTATATCAGTGTTTAGAAGCAAAACATTGCGACTGCACACCACAAGAAGCTGGGACTTCATGGGTCTCAATTTAGATCACACTAAAATGCTTCCCTTACAGTTAGCGTATGGTTCTGACGTAGTCGTTGGAGTCTTTGATACAGGTAAGGTTTATCAAACCATTCCACTAATACTAAGAACATCATTGAGCGATTTAGAAGTTGACTGCGGCTATGGTTTTGTGATTTCTCTATTAGGTGTATGGCCTGAATCAGAATCCTTCAAAGAGGATCCTAGAATGAGTTCGGGGCCCTTTCCCCTAACTTGGAAGGGAAAATGTGTTGGAGGCGAAAAGTTTGATCCGTCAACAGCATGCAACTGCAAGCTAATAGGAGCTCGTTACTACCTTCGTGGTTTTGAGGAAGAATATGGACTGGATGAAGGTCAAGAATACCGATCAGCACGTGATTTTCTTGGACATGGTACACACACAGCTTCAACTGCAGTTGGATCCATAGCTGAAAATGCAAGCTTCCTCGGCTTTGGGCAGGGAACGGCTAGGGGAGGAGCCCCAAGAGCCCGGTTAGCTGTCTACAAAGTATGTTGGAGTAAGGATCTGAATGGAATTTGTACAGAGGCAGATGTATTGGCAGCATTTGATGATGCTGTACATGATGGGGTTCACATTATATCTGCATCAATAGGATCGTCTCCTCCTTTGGCTCCATTTTTTGCATCAAGCGCAGGAATCGGTTCCTTCCATGCAATGCAAAAGGGAATCAGTGTGGTTTTCTCTGCAGGAAATGACGGTCCAGACCTTTCACTTGTCCAAAATGTTGCCCCTTGGGCTCTTTGTGTTGCTGCTTCAACAACTGACCGGACCTTCCCAACGCCAATATCAATTGACAACAACATTACTATCATGGTAACATGTTAACCGTCTTTATTTCTTGCTTGTCATGATCACACACACTCGCTCCTAACCCGTTTGCAACAGGGAGAAAGTCTGATCAGTCAGCAGATCAGTGCCAGATTGGCAGATGCAAGGATTTACTTCGATAATGGGTAATACACCTCCCTGTCTACAATCATTCCACTTCCTTCTGTCTTGCATTCTGCATCGTAAGTTTGATATATGTATTGTAAATTTAGGGAGTGCAAGGTGGATAACTGGAACAACAAAGCAGCCACAGGAAGAGTAATCATATGTTTTTCGACGTCTGGAGAGGGATCAAGCGGAATGGCAGAAGCCGCGGTGTTTAGGGCTAATGGGTCCGCGTTGATCATTGCAGAGCCCCTCACAAGGCAGCTAGTCGACGTTGATGTTATACCAACCATTCGAGTTGACATGAATCAGGGCACTCGAATCCTTGACTACCTGGCTCTATCTCCCAAGTAACTCCCAACTCCTGCACATCACTTTCTGACTAGTAAACCATTTATCCTAAACAATTAACTAAGTTTTATATGCATTCATGGGAAACCCGGAAAAAAAGGTTACCAAAAGTGAAGATAGGGCCAAGCACAGTAGCCCTCACAACATCACCACCAGCACCTAGGATTGCGTACTTCTCGTCAAGAGGTCCAAGCTCAATCTCTCCTGACATTCTCAAGGTAAAACAATGGACTGAAACTAGCTTGAACAACAGCTTCCTACACACACACAATCATATTCGCAATCATAACTCGGTTGCAATGGCAGCCAGACATAACTGCACCAGGAATCAACATATTAGCAGCTTGGCCTCCTACAATGTCCCCAACACAGCTTCCACATCAGATTGATAAGCGTTCTGTAAATTGGAACTTGCAATCAGGCACATCCATGTCCTGCCCTCACGTAGCTGGAGTCATCGCCCTCATCAAATCCGCGCACCCTAGCTGGTCTCCAGCTGCAATCAGATCAGCTCTCATGACCACAGGTAACTGTACTGTACCATAACATAAAGGAACCGACTTTTGAATTTTGATCGTCAATTTCAAATTCGGAACGATTTCTTTCAGCTGATACAAGAGACAGGACATCAGACAGCATATCAGCAATAGGATCAATGAAAGGCTCGGACGCGTTCGACATGGGAGCCGGCCACATCAACCCTAAGAAAGCGATGGATCCGGGGCTAGTATACGACATGAAGCCCTCGGACTACACCGCATTCCTCTGCAATCTCGGCTACACCGCCGATCAAATCAGGAGTATGATAATCCCTCAGAGGAACCATCCCTGTGCGGGAGCTAGGGTTTCGAATGCCGACCTGAACTATCCGTCGATCGTCGTGCCGGGGCTCGCGCGCGCGGCGGTGGTGGTGAGGAGGACGCTGACGAACGTCGCGTGCGCGAAGACGGTGGCAGTGTACTTCGCGCGCGTGGTGTGTCCTGACGGCGTCGGCGTCGCCGTGTGGCCGCGCGTGCTGGTATTCACGCCGGGGGTTAGGGATGTGACGTACTTTGTGGCGGTGACGCCGTTGAAGGAGTCGGGGAAGAGGTATGACGGAGGGGAGATTGTTTGGACCAACGGAGTTTACTCCGTTAGAACTCCGTTGGTTGTTTCTGTTAACACTTAACACTGAGATTAATACTCCCTCCGTCTCAAAATACAAGTCTTTTTAGCTCCTAAAATTTTGTAAAAAATACATGTCTTTTTAGATTTAATCATTACATCTAACCTACGTTTACATCTAATCATTACTCTATTTTTTACATCACCACTACTCTTCTCCTCACAAATTTAAGAAAAAAAGAAACAAATACTCTAATAACAAAGTCTAATAATTACATTTAACCTACTTTTTGCATCTAATCATTACACTTAACCTACTCCTTAATTCTCGTGCTCCGTCCTAAAAAGACGTGTATTTTTAGACGGATAGAGTATTACTTATTACTACCCCGTCTCAAAATATTTGTCATTTTACTTTTTGACACGTTTTCTAAGGACCTAAAAACTCTATAAAATATTAATTTTTTTAATAATTTTTTCATACAATTATATAAGTATGAAATTATTTTTTTGAATTAATAAAATCATTCATATTTAATGATGACACTATAATTGGTGATAAATTTATGAATTTGAAATAGAAAATAAAAATAATTTTATTAATACATAAAAATGAATTAATTTAATTAATCCAATCAAAATAGTGATTTATAAAGTATAGTTGGCCTAGTAACTATGAGATTTTGCAACCAAGAAAAATGCAAATGGACACTGTATTGATTGGTTGGGACTTGGGAGGATCAATGAAATGCAATAAATCTTCATTTGTCTATTTGCATTTTCTTATAACATTAATTACAAATTCAGATATCTTTTTTTTTTATATCTAATAGGTAAGAAGTAGATCAATAGAACGATTTTGAAGCTATCAAAAGATAGCTTGAAAGACCCTACACAAGAATTCATATATCTTACACATGCAATATCTGATCTAGATGTAGAGTGATTGTTCTGAATTCAGAGGATCGTGGGTAGTGGAGAGCAATTGGAGCAAATTGTTTTCTTGTCTCATTCATAAGGATTACAGGAGATTGATATATATATACACAATGACAACTCTATTCACGAATGTCCCGAAGCTAAGCATTGACTTTGTGATGATGTGGGCTTCTCTTCTTCATTGGTTCTGGGCTTGCATTCTGGGCTAACCTTGCTCTGTATGGGCTGGATAGTACTCCCCGGCGATCCCAGCTGGCGAAGGCAGAGATGGGATCGGTTACGATGGAACATAGCAGACGTTTGAGCCTTGGTAAGCAGGTCTGCAACCTGATCACGAGAGGAGACAAAGGCGACTTTGAGGGACTTGTTCACCACTCGTTCACGAACAAAGTGATAGTCTAAGGACAAGTGCTTGATTATGTGATGAAGAACGGGATTCACGACAAGGTAGGTTGCACCCAGGTTATCACACCATAGAGTGGGTGCCTGACGGAGACCAATACCAATCGACCCTAGGAGATTCTGGAGCCAAAATAACTCACACGTGGTCGTAGCAAGAGCCCGATACTCCGCTTCTGTCGATGATCTCGACACTGTTGGCTGCTTTTTCGATGACCAGGAGACAAGGTTAGATCCATGGTAGATGCAGTACGCACCAACAGAACACCTGTCTAGTCGATCAGCCCCCCAATCCGCATCAGAGAAGGCGGATAGCTCATGACCGAAGGTAGAGGAGATGTGGAAGCGAAGATCCTTTGTGTGATTAAGGTATCGCAGGAGACGCTTGACCGCTTGCCAATGAATATCCCTGGGCTTGTGCATAAATTGAGATACTTTGTTCAAGGCAAAGGCAATGTCTGGGCGTGTAAATTTGAGGTATTGGAGACTTCCGACGATGTTGCGATACAACCGAGGGTTATGAAACAAAGGAGAGGTGTTTGTTGTGTCAACCGTGGTTGAGATGGGAGTGGCTATTGAGCGGCAATTGCTCATTCCTGCTTTCAGCAAAACTTCAGCAATGTGTTTGGACTGGGATAAAGAAAAGCAAGTGGCATCCCGAGTGATCTCGATTCCAAGAAAGTAATTTGCTTGGCCGAGATCTCAAACTGGGAAGTCCCTAGAAATGGCATTCACAAAGCTTATGGACAATGATGGATTAGAGGTAATCACCAGGAGATCATCTACGTAAACCAGTACGAATGAGAATTGGCAACCTTGGCGATAGGCAAATAAAGAAGCATCAGAAGGACAAGGAGAGAAACCAATTGAAAGAAGATAATCACTGAGTCGAGAAAACCAAGCACGAGGCGCTTGTTTAAGACCATACAATGAACGATTTAGCTTGCAAACATGATTAGGATGAGAGGAAATAATGAAACCTGGTGGTTGGGTGACGTAAACGTCCTCCTCAAGAGTGCCATGTAAGAATGCGTTCTGTATATCGAGCTGTCGAGTAGACCAGCCGTGCGTCGCTGCAAGGGACAAAAGGATACGGATGGTCAAAGGCTTGGCTACGGGACTGAAGGTCTCCGAGTAATCAATTCCCGGAAGTTGGTGGAAGCCCTTGGCCACAAGTCGAGCTTTTCGACGTTCAATGGAACCATCGGACTTTCGCTTTGTCTTGAAAACCGATTTCACACCCAAAACATTGAAGGAAGGATTGGGAGGAACCAAGGTCCAAGTTTTGGTTTCAAGGAGGGCTTTGAATTCTTGTGCCATGGCTTGGCGCCATTCGGGGTGTTTGGAGGCTTCCGTGAAGCAAGTCGGTTCCTCTGGGACAACTGTGGTGATTGAACAATTTGGCCACGGAATGGTGCCATCTGTTCGGATGAGAGGCTTAAAGGTTTGAGACCTAGCCCTGGTAGTCATGGGGTGTGTAGATGGGTTTGGAGGATTTGGTGGCGTGGGAGTAGTAGTAGAAGAAGAAGACGTGGGAATAGGTAAAGGAGATGGGTCATTAGGCTGAGACATGGGGATTGGGCTAGCAGTAGGTGGGATAAGCAATGGCAATTGGGCCATAGGTGGGTTGGTTGGTAAAACAGGGTATTTGGGGGCCCTCTCAGAAAAGGGGAAAACTGTCTCATGAAATAAAACATCTATGGATGTATAAATTTTATTTGTAACCCAATCAAGACATATATAGCCTTTGTGATGTGGAAAGTATCCCAAGAAAAGCATGGGTTTAGATCGAAGAGAAAATTTGTGGCGATTGTAAGGACGGAGATTTGGGAAACACAAACACCCAAAAACTCGTAAAAATTTGTAATCCGGAATAGAACCGAACATGATAAAATAAGGTGAGTTTTTATGGAGGACATTAGATGGGAGCCGGTTTAAAAGGTAAGACGTCGTTTGAAAGGCGTAGTCCCAAAAGGTGAGGGGAAGAGAAGCATGAGTACGTATAGTAAGGCCCATGTCGACAATGCGACGATGTCTAAACTCAACGGTTCCATTTTGAGGATGAGAATAAGGACATGTGAGTCGGTGATTGATACCCAATTGAGCCAACAATGGTTTTAATTTGGAGAACTCGGTCCCGTTATCCGTTTGGATTGATTTGATGGAACAACCAAAATGATTTGTAATAAGAGGAATAAATATCCGAACAAGAGATGGGACTTCGTCTTTAGATTGAAAAGGAAAGATCCAAACAAATTTTGAGAAGTCATCGACAATTGACAAAAAGTATTTATTTCCATTACGAGAGACAATATGAGAGGGACCCCAAACGTCCATGAACAAAAGTTCTAAGACCATAGAAGATCTAGATGCACTAGGCTTGTGAGGTAAGGTATGAACGTTTGCCTGAGAACAAGACGCACAAGGGTAATGCTGGGCTGACCCAACAGGCCCATTTAGGTTAAACGTAGAGCAAATGGACTGAGTAGCTTCTCTGGATGGATGCCCTAGTCTGTTATGCCAAAGGAGAGGTGGAGAGGACAGGGATATGGCGGTGGTTGTGGTGTGCAGCGATGGCGATGATGGTTCACTTGTAGGCCAGACATACAGTCCGCCATCAATGCCCCCCTTGAGAAGAAGCGCTCCCGTCGCGGAATCCTTCACACAAAAGGAATTGGTGTCAAAGATAAAGTAAACGTTATTTTCTTTGCAGAATCGATTAACCGAAATCAAATTCCGCTTAAGATCAGGAGCATGAATTATTTGAGAAAGACGAAAGGTTCGAGAAGGATGAGAGATTGTGGTAGAACCGTAGTTCTGGATCGGAAGGGATGAGCCATCGCCTAAGGTCACGGTCTCCGTTCCTTCGTAAGGAAGACGATCAAATCTGAGGTTGGTGATGTCGGGGGTGTAGTGGTGGGTTGCAGCTGTATCCGGAAACCAGTTGGCGGTGGTAGTGTTGCTTGCTTGGAAAGACCAGGGCGGAGGAGGAAGGAACGTGTGATCAAAACGGCTCCAGCAGCGAGCAGCAACATGCCCTTTCTTGTCACAGAGCTGACACGTGGGTCGATTATCGGGAGCGCCGGAAAAGGTTTGGGATGAACGTCCTCCACGGGAGTAACTCCGACCTCCCCGATTGTCTCTACTCCCACGGCCTGAAAAATCACCACGGCCGCGACCTCGACCCCTGTTGGAGGTGAAGTTTGCTCAGGAGATGGATCTGTGGAAGTGTTGTTGAGAGAGACCTGGGTTGTGGCCCGAAGAAGCTCCTGTTGGCGAGCAATCCTCGCTTCTTGGCGGAGAATGTGAGTTAGAACTTCACGAGGAGACGGAAGAACAGAGTTGGAGGTTACCGCAGTCACCATGGCATCATACTCTGTGCCCAAACCAGAGAGAAGATAGGCGATAAATTCGTCGTTGGAAACGTGATGACCGGCCGCCTGGATCTGGTGAACAAGGCCTTGGACTTTGTTGAAGTAATCAGTGCCTGACTCATCCCCCTTCTTGATGGTTGAGAGTTGGAGCCTAGTTTGAACAACCTGAGCACTTGTGCGAGCCGAATACAGGCTGTGCAACCTCTCCCAAATGAGCTTCGCCGAGTCGCAGTCCAACACCTGGACCATGACCTGCTCGGTGAGTGACGTCGTGAGAATAGCGACGACAAGCTGATCTCGGGCAACCCAATCATCGATGGCCGCCGAGTTGTTATCCGTCGGCTCTGGGCGTGGATTAGTGCCATCAACAAAACCCATGAGCCGCTGAGACCTCAAATATGGAGTTATTTGGCGAATCCAGGTTGGGAAATTGATGGGTGTGAGCTTGACTGTATTTAAGGAGTTGAAATTTGGTAATGGAGGTTGTGGAGATGTGAGGGAAACTTGAGTCATGGCGGTCTGAATCTGTGATAACATTGTAGCTAGAGAAGAATCGACCATGGAAAGATAGGAATTTTAGGGTTATGATTTTGAAAAAAAAAAAAAGGACGACGGTGGTCGTTAAACCTGCTCTGAAACCATTCTGAATTTAGAGGATCGTGGGTAGTGGAGAGCAATTGGAGCAAATTGTTTTCCTGTCTCATTCATAAGGATTATAGGAGATTGATATATATATATATACACACACACTGACAATTCTATTCAAGAATGTTCCGAAGCTAAACATTGGCTTTGTGATGATGTGGACTTCTCTTCTTCATTGGTTATGGGCTTGCATTCTAGGCTAACCTTGCTCTGTATGGGCTGGATAGTAGATTGAGTCGATTGAACTGGATTAAGATAAAAAAAAATCAGATATCTTTCTTAAAAAAACTGTATTACGACGAAATCTATATGGATTGATGTGACAAACTGTCAAAATAAAAGGGCAGTAAATATTTAAATTACATCCAAACAAGTAAATATCAACCCGTTAATCATAAAGATTGTGAGGGTGTTTTGGGGTTCCGAAGATCTCTCATCTAGATGATAGGAACGTCTTGCGATCCACATTTTCGCACGAGTCGTCTCTTTCCTTGTTGAGGATTTCTGCTCTCTATCTTTATGACGTTAAGACTTCGCGTTAGCGATCACTATCCCAACATTATCACTATTCACATACATATATTCTCGCTATCCCATTTATTTGGTTTTGTTGTATCATTATAGTTTATTCGTTTTACGATATTTCATCCTCACAATTTACCAAACATTGATGGTTATCTATATAAAAATATTACAAAGAGTAAATTTCAATACATATGTTTAGATTTAATTTTTATTTTTGAAAAATCTAGGAAGTGAAATTCTGAGTAATTTTTTTTAATGAGGAACTAACCTATTGTGATAAACCTTACGTGATCCAGCCGACAAATTCTCAAGAATTTCAATTCTATCGAAATAGAGAAATGTAATTATCATGTGAATGTAGATAATTTAAAATTCACTTTTTTTTTTTAAATTTTCACCGAGTTTTCCCATATCTATTTTTTTCTTTTAAAATAAAAAATTATTTATTTATACACGAGTCAAATAAATATTTTTATTATTACTAAGAGTTACTTTATTCATTTTATAAAAAATTCCATGAAAATAAAAATTGCACACAAAATTATCCTCCCATTAATTGACCTTTCTCAATAAATTAAACAAGTCCAAATTCAATTTTAAAACGAATAAATAAAATATGATTTTTTTAGAACTATAGAAAAATCAAAATAGATCCAACCTATAATATTCGTACTCAACATTTTTTTAATTCACTGAAAATTAGAACTACATATACATAGATGGTAAACGGGCCACAAGTTGCGCCGCCAACCCCTTCTAAATAGCAAACCCAATTCGTTTGAATACGACATCCATAGATCTAGGGGACATAACATTACTATGCATAATCTTTTGGACTCGCTTGAGAAGCTCGACAACATCAGGTGCCAAAAAACCAAATGTATCAAACGCAAACGGAACGAATACGTGTTGATTGTCAATACATACTTTCTCATGTTTGAGCACTTTAGCTGCGGCCGCTTTGAGAGCTGTTTGTCCAACCGTGAATATCCCATTCCCCAAACTAACCAAAGGGGAGACTCCTTTCAAATCAACACAGACATGTTGTCCACCTATCCACCCAAAAACCAAAATGTCAGCTGGTCTCAATGTCGATCTCCCCTCATGCGGATCAGTCAAGAAGTTCACAGGTGCCTCTTTCTTAGCAGAAACACCCGCCCGCCTAAATATATCAAAGAGAACATCCCGAACAAGATCATGCCTGCACTTGAAGCCTGGAAGTTCTTTACAATGAACTGCATGCTCCCCAAAAGTATCCAAAACCCTCCGACAATTAGGAATAGGACAAATCTCATCAATTGGGAATAGTGGGATCATAAGGCGACGCAAATAAAAAAGAATCAAGATTTGAGATCCAAAGTTGATCACAAATCATATATTGCAATTTGCAATTGATACTTGATAGTACTAAATGGGATTTCATATATTCGTAGTTAAATACTTAAATGGGATTTTATTTTGACCACGTCATTTATGTACTAAAATACCCAAATAAAAAGCAACTAATCTAATCTAATATATAAAATAAAATATTGAAATATAATATAATACAGTATAATATATTGGATAAGATTTACACATATATATAGTTTACACGTTTAGCATGAGTGTGTAGTCTAATCCATATACCGTAACGGCGTCGGGCGGGCAACTGCAATTGGATTTTTGGGGGATTTGCTTTCTCGAGTGTTAATGGCGACCAACGCGCTGAGGCGAGTTGCAAGGGGGCGGGGAGGATCATGGGGGAAGAGGACGATGTCCACCTCCTCCTCTTCAATTGATGCTGTTAATGGCAAGGCCAATCTCAAGGAATTGAATCTCTTTACAGCTATTAATCAAGCTCTTCACATCGCCTTGGACTCCGATCCTCGGTTCGTCTCTTTTCAATAATCGCTGTTAATTAATCGATTTGGATGCTGATTCCGTGTTTCAAACCTAATTTTGTCAAGCTTCTGTTCTTCGATAGTTCCTATGTATTCGGAGAAGATGTGAGTTTCGGTGGGGTTTTCCGATGCACGATGGGGTTAGCTGATCGATTTGGTAAAAGCAGGGTTTTCAACACTCCTCTCTGTGAACAGGTAACTGTTTTCTGCTTAAGTTATGTTTATGATGTATCATCATCTCCATCTTGATGTTTATGGTGTTTTGCTAATCAACCTGTCGAAACCTCAGGGTATTGTTGGATTTGGTATTGGTCTCGCAGCAATGGTACGTCGCCTGTCGTTAATTTCGATGCAAAATTGAAACAAATTGAAACTGTTGTCTGATACACATTCATTTCTCATTTTGCTCTCGCCACAGGGGAATCAAGCTATTGCAGAGATTCAATTTGCTGATTATATCTATCCTGCGTTTGATCAGGTATATCCCTGACTACTTGCTACTGCTAGTGCTTAAATTACTTGATGCTCCTCATTTTGCCTAAATTGTGAAATGAATTTGCTCCTGCAGATTGTCAATGAAGCTGCTAAATTCAGATACAGAAGTGGGAATCAGTTCAATTGTGGAGGTTTGTGCTTTTCAATGCTGAGATGTTAATTTGAGCCTGTCTTCAATTCACTAATTTTTAATTTATTTTTAGGCTTGACAATAAGGTCTCCATATGGTGCCGTTGGCCATGGTGGACATTATCATTCCCAGTCTCCTGAGGCTTTCTTCTGTCATGTTCCTGGTCTCAAGGTTTGTGTCGTGATATTCTATCTGTCATGTATTTTATGCTATGAATATGATTTCAAGAAAAAGAAAGTATGATATAGGGAAAGTTATAAAGTTGCTTCAATCTTTAGAGCTTGGAATGAATTATGTATTCTATTTTGAAAGCTTTGGGTTGTATCAGTATTCAACTATTACCTCTTTCCATCTAATTTTTGGAGCTCCCAATTGGTTCTTCACCAGGTGGTCATTCCTCGAAGCCCAAGCCAAGCGAAAGGGTTGTTACTTTCAAGCATACGTGATCCAAATCCCGTGATTTTCTTTGAACCGAAGGTACAG
This sequence comes from Persicaria tinctoria, assembly GCA_037127255.1. NCBI lineage: Eukaryota > Viridiplantae > Streptophyta > Magnoliopsida > Caryophyllales > Polygonaceae > Persicaria > Persicaria tinctoria. The sequence goes on from JBANSL010000014.1 coordinate 4,666,703, forward strand.
CATCGTCATGCTTGCAGGGACTTTTGCAGTTTCAATATGTCAATTATTCAATTATATGTTTGTTGGACTTTCAGTCTCTTTACCGTGTTGCTGTGGAGGAGGTTCCGGAAGATGATTATATGCTACCTCTTTCTCAGGCAGAGGTAGGCCGGCCATCTCTATAATGCACTCTTTTCTTTTTCTTTCTTTCTGTTTTATATCATTAAGCTGATGGAAACAAAAATGGAAATCTGCTCAGGTGATTAGAGAAGGCAGTGACATTACGCTAGTTGGGTGGGGGGCACAGCTCACTCTCATGGAAGAAGTCTGCAAAGACGCTGAGAAGGTGATTGAGACTCCAGCCTTACACTAAATCTTTAGCTTTTGACAAAGAAACATTTCAGTTCTTTTCATCTCTTGGCACCTCATTCCTGATTTACTGTAGTAGGTCTCTATAATATACAATGGTAGGATGGACATGGTTTTGTTTTGCACTTTTGCCTCCCGGCTCCCTCAAATAAGACATTTTTTCCTCTTATTTGGGGTTTAATACTCTCCTAGCTGTCATTTTGTTTGGTTTTCTTGTAGCAGTTTCATGAACTCAGAATTCCTGTTAGTCATCTTCATTCAAAATTATTGAGTGCAAATTAATTGTTCCATCAACAATTTAAGCTACAAGATAATCAACAATGTTGTCTGAAGATGGTAATCTTTGAGCTTCACAGGAGGGAATTTCATGTGAATTGATAGATTTACGAACATTGTTGCCTTGGGACAAGGATACAGTTGAGGCCTCAGTCAGAAAGACTGGAAGATTGCTTGTAAGTACTTTCTCTACTTATTACTTTCTTTGGGGTAGTTCATGTTGCATTATTTGTTGATTGTTCATACTGTTTGGTGAATGCAGATTAGCCATGAGGCCCCAGTCACAGGGGGTTTTGGAGCTGAGATTGCTGCTTCTATTGTTGAACGGTGCTTCTTAAGGGTAAATGCTCTATCTTGCTTTCATTTTCTTTAAACAGTTTACCTTTTTCCTTCTATCTGGCTTTTCCAGTTGCTCTCCGTCATCTTGTGTTTTTGAAATTCTCTTTTCCGGTGTTTCATCTCATTGTCTCTTGGTACCTCATTCCTGATATAAAAAAGGATCACAAGCTCAGTAGAGAGAAATCCTGTGTGATTGATTGCATACATGTTCATACGCTAATTGGCATAAACTAGCCTGAACAAACCCTTTTCATGTTAGAAAATGATATCTTCGTCCTTGTTGTTTTTGGTATTGGATTTTACAGTTGGAGGCTCCTGTAGCCAGAGTTTGTGGCTTAGACACGCCATTCCCTCTTGTCTTTGAACCCTTCTACCTGCCGACCAAGAACAAGGTAAAGCTGTCTTCTATTGCTTTCTTATTCCCTACGCAGCTAACACAGCATTGTATTTGCTAACCCTGCATTCTTGATCCTCCCACGTCACAGATACTGGATGCCGTTAAACTTACTGTAAACTACTAGCTTCCGATTGAACATCTCCTCCATTGATGTATGACGTCTCCTTGTATTTATGGGGCTGCAAAGATCAGCAAGCGCCAACTTGTCTTAGGTATACCGTATACGCTTCCCTGCACTCGGACAAAACAGTTTGTACACATGTACAAATAACAGGTGGCATGCTGAAGCCAATCTGGCAGCTTCGAAAAGGATGAAGTCATGTTAGTTTTATGTATTTTGCATATTGGGAGTGGGAATAAAGTAATAAACCATCAATGTAGCAAAAAATTGCTTAGCTGAAATCAATGGTAGCTTTTATGAAGAGGAAAGGAACTTTGATGTGTTTTAGTTTTATCTATTGTCTTTTTAATGTCAAGGATTTATTCACTTGCTGCTTACTTTGCAATACCAAGTTACCAACTACTTTTGCAAGACCAACTACTTGAATGAATCTGGCAGTGGTTTATGAAGTAGGAAATGAGCACATTTACCTGTGAACATTTCTAATTACAGCTGAAGAGTTTATGCACTTGTATGTATGTATGTATGTATGGATGGAGTTTATAACTATATGAAGTTAAAAAATGTAGTTTTTACTTTTTTTGATCAAGGAAGTGGCTAGTGCCTTATATTATAAATAAAAGGGAGTATAGTTATTCCCCAAGAGGGGTTACAATAGCAGGAACCAAATCAAAGCTATCAGGCAAAGTTACATATTCAGCAAAGGCATTCATCAGGGACAACGACCAGTTTGCCAAGGAGTCCGCCGCCGCATTCGCCTGCCTGCGAATATTACAAATCTTCACTTCCCAATTCCGCTCGCTGATAATTTTTTGGATGTTGTTGATGATGTGAAACTCCGGGCCAGGTCCAAGCTGGGCATCTTCTAGCAGCCTTTTAATGTTAGCCGAATCAGTCTCGACGATCAATCGACTCACGTTCATCCTCTTTGCCATCTTTTTTTTTTATTTTAAGGTTAAAATATTTTAAAACTTAAAGCGAGATATTTACACTGTAGTTTGTAGCCAGCCGGCCAAGTACAAAAGGAGGGGATTCCTCAAATCGATGAAGCACATAGGTTCACTATGGCTTGGTTCCATCGCATATTAGGGGCCATGGGCCGTGTAGATCCTATCACTTCAGGCCAAGCCATCGGTAGTCGGACATACACCCAAAGGGCTGCCCAAGCCTCCGCTGTCTGAGCGCGACAGTGGCCGCACTTGAAGGTAAAAGCACGCAGCAGGTGCCCTTCAGCGTCTCGGATGAGACCTCCTCCCCCGGCTGATCCAGGATTGCCCTTAGAAACTCCATCGACGTTCAGCTTAATCCATCCCAGAGGAGGCGGAGGGTTCCAGGCGTTCTCGATATCCGATCCCAGGCGTTGAGGGTGGCCTTTCTGGGCATGTAATTTCGTAGCCCCCTGGCTGATTTCGGCAAAGATACGAGCCTGATTGACCACAGTGGGGGAACTCCACGGATCGAATCCTTGTTGTAAAAGACTAGGGAGTTTCTACACTTCCAAACGTACCATATCATATACGCAAATGTCGCTCTCCATCTATCTTCTTTCTTCATATTCGTTATAATCCATTTGGCGACATCCCCATCCGAAAAGAATCCCGATCCCAGGGAATATCCGGCGAGCTTGAACCAGGCATCTCGGACCTCCGGGCAGTCACGGAGAAGGTGGACAGTAAATTCCTCTTGTCCACATCGGGGGCGACCGCTCAGGTTAGCCAGATGACGTCTGACACGGTTCTGATTGCTGAGAATACTATCATGGGCAGCGAGGAAGGCGAAGGCCCGCGCACGCTGCTGAACAGGAGTGCGCCATATGTGTCTCCAGCCTTCAATCGCCGGCCCCTCCCCTCCACAACATAGTCTGGCCATAGCTGACTTGGTGGTAAACTCCCCTGAATTCGAGTGCGCCCAGTAGAGACGATCAACTGCTCCGTCCTCCTCTGTGACTTGTATTGATTGCAATTGTACTCGTAAAAGTTATTATGGGTGTATTTTTATTTGAAAGATAAATATCCTCAAAATAATAACGTGTTTTCTGACCAAAAAATAATACTAATAACGTGTTTGATGTTCGTTTTTTCGCTAAAACTAAATCAAAATACTCAAAAACAAAAGCAACAAAGGAGAACACACGATTTGGTAACGTAGTTCGGGCAAGCCCTACTCTGCGGGATCTCAAGAGGGGGATCCGGTCCTAGTTTCCACTAAGCATCAGAAAAAATGAGTTACAAGTTGGCAATGGTGGCTAAGCACAAGAACAAGTAACACAAGAACCTCAAATACAGAAAACCAAGAGAGATGCAAATAAGGAAGAAGAAGAAGCCCTTTGGATGGGCAACCGAGAAGCTTCAGAGAAGCTTCTCAAGGAGATCTTCAAGCTGCAACACCAGCAGCACCACTGGATCCCTTCTTCCTCCTCCTCTAGGGTTTAGGGTTACACAGAAGATGCTCGACATCCCTCTCTCTTTCCCTTAGGGTTTACCTGATGAAGCTCCAAGGGGCACCGTAGCACATAAGGAACATATATACCCGAGGAGCTGAGAGCTAGAGTTACGGATCCTCCAACGGTCTCAAGGGAAGCAGGCCAACAAACCAGAATGGGCCGGATTAGCCCAAACACAGAAAAGGCCCACTAGGAAGAAATCTGTAAAGAGGTTTATAACTAAGTGTTAAAACAATACACCAACATAATATATGATATAGTCACTATCTTAAGGCCAAGGGATCCAAACCTTAGACATATGACATGTCTAAGGGGTCCTTGCAACCTTAAAAATATGTCCTACATCACACATTTAGGATATATTGTTTCATCACCTACAGAGATTACATGTTCAATAGCCATAGCCACACAAATAAGCCTAACTTATACAATACAAGATTCCACAATCACAACAATGTTTAATGTCACGTTATTTTCATCAGCAAGATAAATAATCCTCAAAAACATTCTCAAGCAATTTAAATTCATACCTTCAATCAAATGAAGATTAATAACGTATGCGGATCAAATGCATGGGCAAATGCCGCAAATAAACCCCAACTTATTTTAAAAATTATTTATGTTTTTGAGAAAAACACACTCGTAATCTATATATATAACTCACCAAAATAGAAACATTAAATATCATATAGTTTAATTTATCTATGTGTCATTTTCTACAGCAATCTAACCTGAGTTTTTTAAACTTGCACCAGATAAGGCAGTTCGATTATCACTTTAAATACTATAGAATTGGTAAAATAACTTCATATAAAATGGTTAAATTTTAACAATTCAATTTTAAATAAGTGACTTAGATTTAAATTAGTTTAGTTATTTTTTAATTTTTTATTTAGAGTCAATCGATTTTTATAGGTAATCTAATCAAATCCACCTAATTCAACTCTACTTCATCCTTACCTAGTAATCGGGATTTACTTTTGTCACACACTTGAACGTAGTTGAGATTATCCGATGTAGTCGGTACTCCAATTCTATCATACATTACACACTATAAATGTAAAGGGAGGTGCCGAAGGTGAAAATGGCCGCCGTAGTCGTATTGTCTCTTGCGGCGATTTCTTCAAATCCCTGTCGCTCCATCCTCCGGAGACTCACACCAATCTCTGTGCTTCAACTCCAATTTCCTTCCTCGCACCAATCGCCTTTTTCCTTTTCAAGATCGAAGTTCTCATCTGCCATGGCCACTCACACTCTCGCTCTCGGCCTCACAAATCCCGCCAGCGTTGATCCTCTCAAGGTTTGATCCGTTTTTACTTTCACTCAGTGAATTTCAGTCTCGGTTGCTTTGATTTGTTTCGGTTCGATGCTCAATTTGGTTTCCGTGTGCTTGGAATCGGCGATTTAGATCTCTCTTGCCGCGAAAGACATCGACGTGGTGGAATGGAAAGGGGATATTTTAGCCGTAGGTGTTACGGAGAAAGACATGGCGAAGGACGGCGACATGAAATTCGAAAACTCGATCCTGAAGAGGCTGGATTCGAAGTTAGGTGGATTGTTGTCCGAAGCGTCTTCGGAGGAGGATTTCACTGGCAAAGCCGGTCAATCTACTGTTCTGAGACTTCCCGGATTAGGTTCCAAGAGGATCGGTTTGATCGGACTCGGATCCCCGTCCGGTGCACCTGGTGCTTATAAGAGCCTCGGAGAAGCTGTTGCTGCTGCTGCGAAAACTGCTCAGGCGAACAACGCCGCAGTTACTCTTGCTTCGGCTGATAAGCTTTCGGCTGAATCCAAGCTTAGCACTATCCATGCCATTGCATCTGGTGCTTGTTTCCTGTGAACTAAATGGGCTGATTTTTGCGTAATTGTTTCTGTCTAGTTTGAATTTGAAATGGATGGGTTGTGTTTGTTGTTGCTATAGGGACTATTCTCGGAGTACATGAAGATAATAGGTTTAAATCAGAGTCGAAGAAGCCGGTCCTGAAATCACTTGATTTTATTGGTCTTGGAGCTGGTCCTGATTTGGATAAGAAGCTCAAGTATGTAGAAGATGTTTGCTCTGGGGTCATCTTCGGGAAAGAGCTTGTAAATGCACCTGCAAATGTACTTACCCCAGGTTTGTCATCCTCTAATCCTCTGTATTGTTATGATTGAATGCCCATCTAGCATTGCCTAGAATTTGATATTGTACAAGTAGCGTTTTTATTTCATCAAGTATGATTGAGTGCTCAAATAGCTTGTACATATACAATGGTTGTTTGCAAACGAAAGAAGAAACAGTGGATATTGCGCCTTTGATGATTGCTTTATTAATGCAAGTACTATAATTTTATTGTGTTCTTGAAAGTTCTTCATTTTACTCTTCAGGAGTGCTTGCTGAAGAGGCTTCAAGGATTGCTTCCTTGTATAGTGATGTTCTTTCGGCAAAAATTTTGAATGAGGAAGAGTGTAGAGAATTGAAAATGGGTTCCTATCTTGGAGTAGCTGCAGCTTCCGCAAACCCGCCTCATTTTATCCATCTGTTCTACAAACCTCCATCCGGATCAGTGAAAACCAAGTTGGCACTTGTTGGGAAAGGTTTGACATTTGACAGGTGGGTTGGGTGCATTGTTTATCAAACAGAATTACCCATGTGAATGTATGGAGGAAAACGTTTTACTCTCAAATTACGTCCCAATTTTGCATGTAATCCTGCAACATTGTTGCAAGCTATCATGCCTTTTTAGGACTCGTAGGACTAAACTGGTGTGTAGAGAATCAATTATATGTTAAATGCTGACTCGTAGCTTGGTGTTGCATGTATCCTGGTTAAACCTTAATCTTAATGCTACTATTAGGTTAATGCTACTATTAGGTTAAATCTTGACCGTGTTAGGGTTATCTAATTAGTAAGGGTTACTAGGACTCGTAGGACTAGTAATTTACACAAGATTAGGACAGGAACAATAATAGGATGAAAAGAGAACTTGAAGAAGAATCATTTTATTTTCTTACTTATTTTCACCACACCAAAACCCCTTTTGTTGCTTACCACACTACATTAGTTAGTAAGTTCGAAGTTATTTTGATACGGTTTACGCGACTAAAAACCGTCGATCAAATTGGCGCCGTTGCAAGTAATGCTGACATGTGTATCTTCTTGCATATGTTTGCAACTTTTCGATTTATTGTCTAATTATGTATAAATCATAATATTTGTAGTGGCGGCTACAACATCAAAACTGGAGCTGGCTGTTCAATTGAGCTTATGAAGTTTGATATGGGAGGTTCAGCTGCAGTTCTTGGAGCAGCAAAAGCCATTGGTCAGATCAAACCTCTTGGAGTTGAGGTAAGGTGTTATGATGTTGTTGCTTTATTTGGTCCGCCTTGCGTGTTTATCAGTGTGTTAGAGATAGATTATGCACAGATAATGCATTCTTTGTCTGTATTGTCGAAAAATGAGTGCCCCATGTGCCCCTACTGCCTTCTGCTTCTTTATCTTGCCTCACCATTTGATATGTGCAGGTTCACTTCATTGTTGCTGCTTGTGAGAATATGATTAGCGGAACTGGTATGAGACCTGGAGATATTGTTACTGCTTCAAATGGGAAGACAATTGAGGTGAGCCTATGCGCTTTAAGAAACGACACACTCATGAATAATTTGTTGATGCAGAAACCATGTTCAATATGTATTATGTAAACATTCATCCACGATCCATCCCAAAGTAAGCTATATAGCAACATGTGTCAATTCTTTGATATTAAGCAACGTGCTACGAATTATCCCAGGTGAACAACACTGATGCTGAGGGGAGACTTACACTTGCAGATGCTTTGGTCTATGCCTGCAACCAAGGTGTAGACAAGGTAATAAAAATCCATACCACATTCATTTCTTATATATGGTGCCAAGACTGTATTCTGAAGTACACACGCCACATTTGGATAAAATGTGGACTGAGTTTGAACATGGACATTATTAGTTCATCTACAATTGCTTTTCAAGATTTCCTTTTACAGTAATTAATTTAGTAGCCAATGAAAAACTGATAGCTATGATCCATGTGGAATGTTTGTGACCTATAGAAAAGAGCAAACCGTGCCTATGTTTCCTTTTCTCAAGGGAAAAAAATGATGTTTTGTTTCTTTCATGTATGTTACCTATTAAAAGTGAAATGGATTCCTTCTAGTATGCATAATATTTCTTCTTAGACATTTTTTGGTCATGAAAAAGTCTAGGCTTTTCCAGGATAGGAGGGTATCCCACTGGGAAGGTTAGGGAGAACCTTCAAACCTCATCTAAGACACCAAATCAAACAAACTATTTACTGGAGGAAAAAGATCACTAAGTCGATTTGCACTAATGCTTCATGTCGATTCCCTTCTATTTAATGAATGACATTGTCAGACAAGACATCGTGAATCAATTTTCTGACCTTCAAGTTTTAAAAATTTTGCAGGTTGTTGATTTGGCAACATTAACTGGAGCTTGTGTAGTGGCTTTGGGATCTTCCATCGCAGGTAGAGCAAACACTCTTCGTCTATACCTTGTATTGGTAAATAAAGAGCGGCCATTCCGGGGTTCGAACCGGGGACCTATGGGTACTACCCACGAGTCCTTTCCGGTGAGCCATTCCGGAATGGTCTCTTCGTCTATACCTAACATATATGAAGACCAACAAATCAGCGTTTTCATAGAAAGATAGATCTAGTAGGCTGTTTTGCTTAGGATTGTAAGCCATTTTTCCCCGGGATTATTAATTATAAAGTCCATCATCTCCTCGTTCTTTCTTGTATAGGTATCTTTACACCCAGTGACGACCTTGCTAAAGAGGTACTTACTGCATCTGAAATCACGGGAGAGAAACTATGGAGGATGCCCATGGAAGAAAGTTACTGGGAGGGCATGAAATCAGGCATTGCGGATATGGTTAACACAGGACCTCGTCAAGGTGGCTCCATCACTGCAGCTCTATTCTTGAAACAGGTGAGCTATCTCGCAATTTTAGTCCTTTTCACCCTCCTTTGTTGCTCTTCCTTGGCATTAACATACCCGTTGTCGATTTGTGGCTTTTCAGTTTGTGGATGAGAAAGTCCAGTGGATGCACATAGACATGGCTGGGCCTGTTTGGAATGACAAAAAACGCGCGGTAACTGGATTTGGTGTGTCGACTTTGGTGGAGTGGGTGGTCAAGAACTCTTCTTGAATTGCTTTCTTTGGTTTCAAAGGTTTTGGGTTTTGCCTTTAGAAAGCAATTACCAAAAGTAAAAGAACTACTACAGTTTCTTTCTAGTGAATGCAAACAAAACATGGTTTTATTTTAGTGACTCGAGTTTGCCTCTACTTATTTACCTTCCTAGAAGTGTTTAATTCTGATGTTACAAAACCACCAAGAATCAATTCCTTTATATCTTAGATTCTTTATATTATAACACAAAAGTCAGGTAAATGTGTTAAATATTTTGGTCCTTGACCTTTTAAAGAAGTTATATCATTGATCCCTACCATTTTTTGCCCTCAACCTTTGCCTATGGTGGTTACGAAATTGCCATTGTTTATGCATCATTTTTTGCCCTCAACCACTGGAGGAGGCGCATTCGGATTTCTGATGTTTAGTAGTATGTTTTATAGTTTAGTAGTTCGAGTCTGGGGTCTGAGTCCTAGGGTTTAGGCTTAGTGCCCGCCTTATTTTCTGCTTCCTCTGGCCTTCCTGTCTGCTGTCTTTCGTGTCTCCCTGTGAATTATGTGGCTTTCTGTTTTGGGTCTATCGGAAACACTCTCTCGACTAGTTTTTCGTGTCTCCCTGTGAATTATGTGTCTTTCTGTTTTTGGTCTATCGGAAACACTCTTTCGACTAGTTCAGAAACTTTCGTGTCTCCCTATGAATTATGTGGCCTTTTATTTTGGATCCGTCGGAAACACTCTCTTGACTGGTTAAGGGAAAGAGTAAATACATCTTGATCCTCAGACCCTGCTTCATCGCGGGATAGACTGAGTTGTTGTTGTTGTTGTTGTTGTTGTTGTTGTATGCATCATCTATATGTAGTCCATTCCTATCACTATTGTCTCCGCCTCTCTCTGCCCTCTCAGATCTCTTCTTCGCTCCTGCTTTCAATTTATGGCCTTTTAACTGGTTTGAGGATTGATGTATTCGGCCACCATGGATTAGAATTACAGATAGTCTTCAACCCCTGCCGCCCCTCCGAGCCCTCCAGTGAAGCCGGAAAATCGATAGAAGACTCCAACATAGATCAAGAGAGGCCGACGAATTTGTGAGGTCGATCTGGAGATACGAGAGCAATAGAGATAGAGAGAGAGTTGGATTTGGGATTGGAAATGGGAATAATAGCATAACCGTCAAGTAAGCCAGAACAAACCGGGAAAATAAAAATATTTAAGAGAACCGTTCTAAACCGGATAAATGGCTAACAAATGCCTTGTGTAAAACTAAGGAAACACAGGTTTAGTCCTGCATCATCCAGTGGCGATGCAATTCTAATCCATGGGTTTGTCCTCGCCGTCAACTGCTTTGAACCTTGCTCGTTCCTGGTCGAGGTCAAGGTGGTCGCCGATTTCCACAAGAACTAAACCTCTCTGTTTGTCTGATTGTCTCCTGTCTCTAGAGTCCGGGTAACACCTTACTGATCTATGAATCAATTGGTTATTTGGTTGCTTATTTTTGTTTTCCGGTTTAGGAATTAGGATTCGGACATTCAATTGTTTAATTTTTGGTATTTTGGGTCGATGTTTGGTTTTATCTATGTAAGAATTTGGTCATCTTTGCCTCCAAGGTGTTTGATAAAATGTCAAGTTGAATGTAGTTTTCTGGTGACTTTTTTTTTTTTTTTTTTTGATGACGAGGATATGACCCAGCCGGCAAGAGTTAAGGTTGGTATGGTAATTGAAAATTACCATACCAACCGATTACCAACCGTACCAACAGGTCATTGGTACCAAGAAGTCGGTAACCGACTGAATCGGTAACCGAAGTCTCGGTACCAAGGATAGTCGGTACGGTAACGGTATGGGCAACCCAAATACCGTAGTACCGTTGGTACCGAATATATATTTAATTTTTTTTTAAAAAATAAAATATATATTTTATTTTTAAAAAAAAAATTAAATACCGTGGTACCGTTGGTACCAAGAATAGTCGGTTCGTTTTCAAGCATAATCTGTCCTTGGTACCATCGGTACCGATGGTACCACAGTGTATAAAACGAAAATCGAAGCATGAAAAAAGTGGCTTCGGTTACCACGGTACCGACATTCGGTAACCGATATTTTCAGTACCAAGAGTTTCGGTACCGAAACTATTCGGTTGGTACGTGGTATAGTAAATCCCATACCGAGGGGTATCGGTACGGTACGTGGTAATGAAAAATTTACCATGGCACCGTACCGTGCCAGCCCTGCCAAGAGCCACCTTTTGGTGACTTTTAATTGCAATAAAATCACTCTATTAATGATTTCAAAAGTTTTTTCATTGATAATATTCCTTCTTATGACAAGTTAAGTTATCCACCTATATGTATTGAATTGTGACATCTATTGTTCAATACACATGATATGGCCCCAAGAGTTTAGGTAGATTTAATGCTAATGAGTTTGTTTTACATTATTGATGTGTTGTTATTATTATGATCTTAATTATGATTGGTACTGCTACCCTAACTACTCCAATTCGTACCAATCCACAATTTAGGCAGAGTCGATTTTTGGCTTTGATGAATGAATAAGATCATGAAAAGAATGTTGTTCTTTCATTTCAGCTAACATTTATAGGAGATGTATATATGCTAATAGTTGGAAAAAGGTTTAATATGTGATAAAGATCATCAAGGTAATTGTATCTTTTTCCCCAATTTATATCATACTCTTTAGCTTCTTGTTTTCTACATCTTTACTACTCCCTCCGTTTCACAATACATGTCCTTTTAGTTTTGGGCACGTTTTTTGATGAGCGAAAAACTCTATAAAATATTATTTTTTTAATTAATTTTTTTATATAATGTGATACTTATTAGTAATAAGTATCAAATTATATAAAAATAATAATTAAAAAAATGATATTTTATAGAGTTTTTCGCTCATTAAAAAACGTGCCCAAAACTAAAAGGACATGTATTGTGGAACGGAGGGAGTATTTGTTTTGGATTCAATTAGGAATGAATAGGTAGGAGTGATAACCCATTTGATTTGCTTTTTATGATTAAGTTTCTGAGGTGTGGTAAACTTCAATTTGATTTTGGCCCTTCAATTATCTTTGATAAATATCTTCCTTTTTCCTCCATATAATCCCATTATGAATTAATATTGCTAAGATAACATCGTATTGGATTCTAAACAGATTCGTGTTCTATGCAGTAGTTAAAAAAATATATCCATTATACTCTTAAAGAAGTCGCAAAAACTAATCGAAGCCGAGCACATAGGAAATCGAAAGTCGGTATAGTCAAGAAGCTAGCTACATATACTTGTGCGTGAGTCTTTAAATTGAAAGAATTATATGAACCCTTATGAGTATGTCCTATTGTATCTGTTTACAGAAAGCCGTATATATCTATCGAGTTATTATAACAAAAGAATGTTTTTTTAAAAAAAAATTTGTACTCCGTATAAAACTGTAAATGCCTGTAATAGAACAAGAGTTAATGTTTTTTTCTTTACCAGAATACGGTGGCCTTTAGTTGATTTGTGAGAATAAGGCGTCTTTGCGTTACTGCCTTCCTAGGAGGCGTATTTAACCAGCCACTCCAGGCTCTGTTAACCAAAAAAAAAAACAGATTAATTATAAGAAATTTTTATATGGAATTCAGTGTGTGTACTGCTATCTGAAAGCGTAGCGTAATTACCTTAATGCATTCGGGTAGATCATCGAAACTAGTTCTCAAATGAGCCTGCAAAAGAATTGAAGGTTAGCTTTGATTCCTGCTAGTGAAAACAGACATGACATTACATTTGATTGCCGTTTAGAAGGGAGCATCTAGTGAGAGCTGACTGCTGAGCAGAGTGATTTTCTATTAGACATTATTCAACAGCGGAAAAATAGACGAAAAAAATTAGTGTTGTCCCTGATAAGTGTTATGTCATGCATTTTATTGAACAAGGTGACATACAAACATATTGATTTTACAGCAAAGAATGTTACCTTCATGACACGGAGGCAGGATTCGTCTTTTTTGGCTGCAAGAGAAACTAGCATGACTATCCCTGCTGCTACACTCGAGGGCCAAAACTGAAGCTGAGCATGATCAAGCATCGCTAGTTCTGCGAGGTGCTCAGCCCTGCTCTCCATCTCTTCATCAGCTGCTGCGGCTTTCAAGTAGAACCTGCATCATTCCCTTTCACTCAGCTTCAGAAATAAAAGTATCTTACAATTGTGGAAAAGATTACAAGCGGCCTAAGTCTTCATAAAATGGAAGGACAAAAAACTGAAGTTATCAAAGGTGAGAAACAGTCAGATACCACAAGAAGTTGTAGGTAGTTGGTGGGAAGCACTGGAACTTGAGCTCTTCCTGAATAAGCCGTTCCATGGCAACCACTTCAGTGCGGTCATAGACAGTTTTGTTTACTTGAAATATCTTTTGTAGAATACTGTAATCAGGCCATGTTTTCAAGTTTCAGAACAATGGGTTTTTCGCACAAGAAGATTAAAAAAAGGCTATTGAGGAATGTAAACAATATGACAAGGAATTAGGGATCGTCAAATATTACCAGTTGTAAGGCTGTTTTTCTTCTATCCTGGTAGCTAATGTAAGGCAGGCTATGCCAACAATTTCCAGGTATTGTTTATTCTTGAAGAATCCTTTGCTAAAAAATCTATCAAGGAGACGAACTGCGAGAAACATTGTCTCTTTGTGGAGCTCCTTTATATCAGATGTCTGCTCAATGCAAAAGGAGGTGTTTATTAAGCGCATATTTACACATCGATCTCATACAATGAAGTAATGACATAGCTAAGCATAGAGCTCAGTTCAATCCCTAAAACATGCTAGTTTTGTCAATTCGATGTCCGAAACCCAGGTAATCAACAAATGTTAGGGTTCACATATATAACCGTATAACACAGATAATTCTGAACTGGTCTAGAGCATGTCTTTCCTAATACAGTAATACTTTTCAATCCCTAAGTTTTAAATTCTAATTATAAATGTGATAAATGATCATTAGTTAGTTTATAACTAATCTATTCTTCCAACAACAATGTGTACAAAGTCGGTTCAATTTCTGTTTTATATAAACAAGAACAGCTGGACCAGATTTCAGAACAGTTAAAGAGAGAGATTGCTACATCATACTGCTACACGTGTCTAGATACCATTGGTTCTTTACTGCCTGCAAAAAACTGTATAGAATGAATCTTGCTAAACAAGCCTCTTGGAAGAGTTCAGTTTGTTGTGATTGCTTGATGAACAGAAAATCTGCAACTAGTAGCGCACGAACACAAAGAGGGGGAGAGAGAGGGAGGAACAGGGAAAGAGATGTAGACCTCAATAATCCAGCCAACCATGAGCAAGCGTTTCTCGTGGATTAGAGCGCCGTACTCTGACGTAGATGCGTAGTTTGCCACATAGTCGTCGATTTTCATCGTCTGCTTTCTCTCTCTGCTTCTCAACCTCTGGTAGCTCTGCTCGTCGTCTTCATCTTCAAATCTCCAATACTACAATCATATCAATCAACATTTGCAACGCATTCAACTTAATTGGAAACAAAATTCAACTTCGTAAATTCGAGCCACTAAATTAGTTGAACAAATCAAACGATCACATGTTATAACCAAAGCGTTACCGTAAATTCATCAACGAACTCATCTACACAGCTGGCTTGGACGCCTATGGAGGAACGAGAGCTCAATCTGGTCAATTGTTTGCTATACTTCTCGTGGAAAGAGAGAAACGGAGGAGGACTTGAATCACCGGCCAGTGAGAACTGGCTCCCTGAGCTATCCGTCCACATAGACGTATCGGAGAAGAAATCAATCTCAGAGTCATAACCAAGAGCCTCAGATTGGAACTCCGACAAGGCGGAAGAGGTGTACTCTGAGCCGTCGGAGAGATTTTCAGAACAAATGAGAGCAGAATCAACGGCGGATCTCTTCACATCGCCTTGCTCAATAGTCGAGGCTGAGTTCGGAGCCGCTGCTGGCACCAAAACGCCGGAAATCTTAGCTTCATCCTGCATCGTAGCGACACCACGGGCGACGCAATTGCTCTTGCTCTGCAGCTTCCACTCCGCCTCGGCGATCGAGCTGGACTCCACGCACGAGCTCTCGGAAACCTCGGCTTCTCCTCCTGTCATCCATTTCGCTCGCTCGATCTCCTTCTGCTTTTTGGAGGACAGCCTCGTCACTCTGCGGAACTCGTTATTACGGTTATCCGCACCGGCGACGGAGTCTGTGGCGGTGTTGCATGAGACTTCGTCGCACGTAATCGAGTTCACGGAGACACAGTAGGAAGCTGGAATTGAGCGATCAAGAGGTAGATTATTGACATTGTTGTTCCGTAGGAGGACGATCGGAGAGAAGAGACTGCGCCGGCGGCGGGGGAGGTCGGATCGGAGCTTCTTGGAGATCGAATGTGTGGATTGAGAGGGGATCTTCCGCTTCGAATGGCTAGATTCGATCGTCATTGTGAGAGTTTGGGGTTTTGGTTTGAATCAGTGAGGATGGGAATAATGAGGGTGTAGTGATTTACGGTTTAAACGCAAGTGGGCAAACCTCCCTACTCTAATTTTTTTTTAATATTTATTTAATCTTAAAAAAAATTATATTTATATTCCTAACATCTATTTTTATATATTTATTGAAAATTCATGTTTTAAAACTTTTAATAATTATATTTTATAAAATATTGCCTTTTTAATTTTAAAAAATTGTAAAAACATGATTTTTTAAAATAAAATTTTATAAATATATAAAAATAGATATTAAAAATATAAATGTAAAATTTCAATTTTTGTTAAGATTAAATAAATGTTAGCAGTGAAGTCAGTATACCCACCAAAAAGAGTGCACAAGAGGATGTGCTGGTTTGCAGCGATGCTTTTTTTGCGGATATCAGCCAGGCGGGAAAAGTAATTAGAGCGATCAGTACTGGCCGGTTGAGGTTCTGTTGAGGCCCCAATAATAGGAGCCTCAACACCCACCAACTTAGCCTTTCCCTTAGTCGCAGCCGACAGAGGGAGATGAGCAGTAGCAGAAGCCGGAGTCATAGTGACAACAGCCTCTGCTAGAATTGGTATGCCGGAGACCGGCACGCCATCAGGGCCAGGAGGAGCTTGAGTTTCAGTAAGCGCATCAAGGAAAGTTTTGGAAGCCATGATTAAGAAAACAGTAGGAACAATTGCACAGAGAAGATTAGGCAGAGATGATTTGCAAAAGCTGTTAGCAAAACTGGCCTGGTAAAGCCTTATATAACACTCTTGCTTGTAGGCACATAGGGTACTCAATTGAGGATTAAGGAGAGAGGGAAGACTTACAGAGAGTTTTAATTGTCAATTGGAAATGACCACAGAGCGGGCAGGAGAGAGGCGTCGATTGCCCGAAGGCACAGAGCAGGCAGGAGGGAGAGACCCCAGCAAACACCCACGCCCCAACGAGACGCGACATCTGCCGTCCGGCCAGACCAGACCGATCCCATCCCACATTAAGACCCCGGAACAGGGCCTACCAAACCACTTGAGTGGCGGATCTCGCCAGCAGGAGCACGAATCAGAGGGATCCACCTCCCCATAAAGCACCTTTCGAAGGTTGAGGGAGGAGGAGTATTTGGGGGGTTGGATTTGGTGAAATGATTAGCCAAAATTGGAGCAAGTGGAGACGAGGCAGGGCTGGTGGGGGTTTTGTCGGGATCGATCGTCGGCGGTTGCAGTGGAGCAG
Organism: Persicaria tinctoria; assembly: GCA_037127255.1. Classification (NCBI taxonomy): domain Eukaryota; kingdom Viridiplantae; phylum Streptophyta; class Magnoliopsida; order Caryophyllales; family Polygonaceae; genus Persicaria; species Persicaria tinctoria. Next base: position 4,683,489 of record JBANSL010000014.1, read on the forward strand.
AGTGGCGGGCGCCATGGCTGGTGGTGGGCGGCTGGAAGGCTTTGGACGAAGGAGGAAGGGGGCGCGTCACGGAGCGTTCTATTTGGCTCATTTAGGGTTTTTCATTAAAGCTTGATCTTTCCCACTCTTCCATAGTTCCAAACTTGCAGGTCATTTTCTAGTTGAACCAACCCGAAATGATTTACATTAATTGTGTTTTTTCAACCAATAAAATTATACTAGCATTTAGTAAAATTTTACAATATTAATTTGTCATATTATTATGATTTAAAAAATAAACAGTGCAATGGCGCGAGAATTGTATGTACTAGTTCCCTCATTAAAGAATGTCCTACTATATAGTGTATTGTTTTATGCTAAAATATTATATAATTTTTTAAAATTTTGATATAAAATCTTTTCAGTTAAATATATAGTATGGTAAGATAAGATGAATGAAGTTATGATAGATTTTTTTTAGAAATGTCGTTGTTTTCCAATGAATATTTATATTAAAAATGATAGATTTTGTAAGATAGGTAGAATGACACGTGGATAAATAGATAAGATCAATATATGATATATTGGATCATCATTAATATATTGATGTGTTAAAAAGAGTTGTATATATTGCACCAGAGAATACACATAAGCGAATTCAACAAGACCCGACGCATAAGATTTCATGTCTTTGTTTTGTTTTAGTATTATACTAGTGTAATACCCGTGCCTTGAAGGCACAGGAGCTTGATCCATTTTAATTTGAATATCATTTTATATATCTATATAATACTATATTAATATATACGTGTTTACAACAAAAATATGTATAAAGTATTTTTTTATAATTTATAAATTAGTTGGAAAGAGATACGATACAAATTTTGAAAATGACTTAATAAGGTAAAGTAGTAATAATACTCAAACACACCACCTAATATAATTTTAAATAAATATATAATTATTATCATTAGCATAGATCTAAAAAGTAAAATATAAGCTCTCGTACAAATATTAAAAAATCATAAGCACGTGATTGTGTGAATAATTTTGAAGTTATGTAGATGTACATAACTTATTCATTATTTTCATGAGAAAGATGGTTAGAAAGAGAGAGAAATAAATAGTGAAAATAAAGGTAAGATGGTAAAAAAAATCCTCAAAGGTAGAAAAGTGATCTAAGAAGTCTCATCCAACATGTAAAATAAGCATTAGTAATGCTTGTGAGCCTTAAAATATTATTTAATTTTCGATAGTCATTTAAGATGTCTAAAATAATTAAATTATAAAAAAAACACTTTTTTTGGCTCTAATTCATTTTTATAATTAATTTTTGAAATCGAATATATTTACAAATTGATTATTACATGTTCGTTGTATGTAGACATTGTGGAGAATATTGCAATCGGTTAAATATGATAAATCAACAATTTCAATATCCAAGAATAAAATCACTCAAGACTTGACGAATGTTCAATGTACGTAGACGATTAAATATATCACAAATTGACATACAACATATCAAATTAAATAATAGTTTAATATAAAAATAGGAAACAAATATGTTTAAAATAGGAAACAGATATTTTAAAATTTCAGCAATAATATTGACCAATAAGAAAATACCATTTGAATAAAAAATTCAAGTTTAATTGTGAGTGTGACACGTCAGCAAAATAATAGTAGAATTAATATTATTAATAGATTACCTATTATCGAAATTAATTTATAAAAAATGTGAAAAAATAATATTTTATATAATTTTTACCATCCTAACAAAGCGTGAATGGATATTATACAACATATTTAGCTAAATGAATAAAGAGAGTAGTAAATTTTAACATGATTGGGATAAATGTGATATAATAAACAAATATTTAAATGAATTCAATCCATTAAGATAATGAATGCAGGTAATCCGAGTACATCTTTGATTAATTTATTTAAAAATGAAATACTTGCATAGTTGCATTGTTGGTGAGAAAATATTAACATATGTGAAAGTTAATTTATACTCCGTAGCATTTTATAAACTGACAATTGGATATGGGTCTATGTAGAGTATAAATTTCCAAAAATAAAATATACCAAGATTCAAATTTAAGTTCAATGTATGTAGACGAATTATGAGAATATTGCAATCGGAAAAAAAAAATGGAAACATATCCCAATATTTACGACAATATAACCGAAAAAAAACGAAATGGATTCAAATCATATTTAAAATAGGAAACAAATATTTTAAAGTTTCCATAATAATATTGACCAATAAGAAAATCTCAATTGAATAAAAAAATTCAACTTTAATTGTGGGCGTGACACGTCAACAAATTGCTAGCAAAATTAGTAATATTAATATATATATATATATTGCAATCGAAAAAAAAAATGGAAACATGTCTCAATATTTACGGAAATATAACCGAAAATAAATAAAAAGGGAATGGATTCAAATCATATTTAAAATAGGAAACAAATATTTTAAAGTTTCCTTAATAATATTGACCAATAAGAAAATCTCATTTGAATAAAAAATTCAACTTTAATTGTGGGCGTGACACATCAGCAAAATGCTAGCAGAATTAGTAATATTAATAGATAGATAGATAGATAGATAGATAGATATATTGCAATCGGAAAAAAAAATGGAAACATGTCTCAATATTTACGACAATATAACCGAAAATAAATAAAAAGGGAATGGATTCAAATCATATTTAAAATAGGAAACAAATATTTTAAAGTTTCCTTAATAATATTGACCAATAAGAAAATCTCATTTGAATAAAAAATTCAACTTTAATTGTGGGCGTGACACATCAGCAAAATGCTAGCAGAATTAGTAATATTAATAGATAGATAGATAGATAGATAGATAGATATATTGCAATCGGAAAAAAAAATGGAAACATGTCTCAATATTTACGACAATATAACCGAAAATAAATAAAAAGGGAATGGATTCAAATCATATTTAAAATAGGAAACAAATATTTTGAAGTTTCCATAATAATATTGACCAATAAGAAAAGATCATTTGAATAAAAAATTCAACTTTAATTGTGAGCGTGACACGTCAGCAAAATGCTAGCAGAATTAGTAATATTAATAGATAGATAGATAGATATATTGCAATCGGAAAAAAAAAATGGAAACATGTTTCAATATTTACGACAATATAACCGAAAATTAAAAAAAAAGGAACGGATTCAAATCATATTTAAAATAGGAAACAAATATTTTAAAGTTTCCATAATAATATTGACCAATAAGAAAAGCTCATTTGAATAAAAAATTCAACTTTAATTGTGAGCGTGACACGTCAGCAAAATGCCAGCAGAATTAGTAATATTAATAGATATTGATATATTAATATTGATAGATTTATATTTTTATCTATATTTATAGTTCTCTCTTTAACCCATCTTCTTCCTCTAGCCTCCACACACACCCCTACTCCAACCCCTCTCTGTCTCTACACGCGCAAATAATATTCTTCTTCTTAATTCAAGTATACGGCAATAACTCGGTAAGTACTATATATATATATATATATATATATATATATATATATATATATATATATATATATATATATATGATCGAATTTGTATAAAACTTTTGCAGATCTCTTTTGGAAAAATAGCTACCATGCATTATATATATATGTGGTGATGTTCCATTTGAAATTAAGGTATATATACATATCTTCTTTGTTTGAGATTCCAGTCCTTGTATAAATATAGCAAACCAGTTTGCTGTATTTAATTTATTTATAAAAATAAGGCCAAATTGCAGAAAACCACCCTTTAAATATGCTGTTTTGCGTGAAACCACCCTTTAAAATGAAAATTCCAGAAAACCACCCTTTAAAACCTTTTTGTTTGCAAAGTCACACACATCACCCATTTTTCGTTAATTAAATGTTAAAGTGTGTGGAAATTTAATTATACCCCTTATTATTATTATTTTACTCATTTCAATTGATATTAGTTGATATTTAACTTTTAACATGTTTTTCAAAAGTAATTTTTTTAATAAAATATCATTTTTTAAATATAATTTCATAATTATCAGTAAAAACACTCTATAAAAAATAGATATGATTGATGTTTTATACGGAGTATATTTTAAAAAGTGTATATTACTAAAGGGCTACTCAAAGAAAATAAATTTTAAAAAAAATGATATGTTATATAGTTTTTATTATTCTAAAATAGGTTCACTATTCCACATACATTTTTAGAATAATAAAAACTATATGAAACATTATTTAAAAAAAATTTATTTTCTTCAAGTAGCCCTAGTATTACACATTTTTTTATATGTATAAAACATAAATTACACATCGATTTTTTATAAAGTTTTTTTGTAAGTATGAAATTATTTAAAAAAACATTTTTTTTATATTTATAGTGTTTTTTGCTTTTGAAAAACATGTTAAAAGTTAAATATCAACTAATATCAATTAAAATGTGTAAAATAATAATAATAATAAGGGGTATAATTAAATTTCCACACACTTTAACATTTAATTAACGAAAATTGGGTGATGGGTGTGACTTTGCAAACAAAAAGGTTTTAAAGGGTGGTTTTCTGGAATTTTCGTTTTAAGGGGTGGTTTCACGCAAAACAGCATATTTAAAGGGTGGTTTTCTGCAATTTGGCCTAAAAATAAATCAAGATTAGGGTTTGTTTTGTTCCTCTGTCATCTTGTGTTCTATACTTAATGGGAAGTCGGAAACATCACCTCGACCTACACCCTGTTTTAAAGGATATAATATACTGGAATCTGGATGGTTGCTGTTGTTGTACGTAACTCAACCTTGAAACATAAACAACCTTTTTCCATTGAAAAATTAGGACTTATTTGCTTTTAATTAGTTGTATTTTCATTTCCTTAATTTCTGAAATGAAATTAATGTGAAATTTCATCCACAAGATGCCAAGGACTTAGGCTGTGTTTGGCAGGCAATAAATATTTGGATGTGTTTCTGAACATTTATAATTAGTTTATTCTAAAATCTTGCCGATCGGTGTTTGCAGTTTAATTTGAGGCAAGCACCACATTCAAAACAGTCGAGTAGTTCAAACTTACGCCATTCCTATATATTTGTCATCTAGTAATTTCTCCCCAATCCCTTTAATCGATCTGATTTTATTTTTAAATGTAAATAAAAGAAAAGGGAAATAAAGTTATTTAATTGGGAGGGAGGGTACGGCCACATGCGCTGCCATATCGCCACCAATGGCCGGCCATGGGGTTGTGGGGTGTTGGCTTAATTTGTCAGGTGGGAATTCAGATTTCTTGTTTTTACGCACCGATCGATGATATATATTCTAATTAAATCCATTTTCGTGCACCTGAAATCACACAAATTAAGTTCCATGGTGATGGCGGCCTCTTCAAAATCAGCCATTGTTTGCTGCTGCAGCGTTATCAAGATTCACACTAAGCTATCATTGTGTGAATCTTGATGATGCTGCATTGGTAATAGATGGCTACCATCTTTTACGGACCATATATATAGGGCGAGTTGAAAATGGAAATGATACGAAGAAATTCATAGCGAGATTCGTTGCCTTAGCTCGAGAAACTCAGGTATGTGATCATGGACAGAACTAGGGGTGGGCTGGTGTGTTGCCACCCTATTTTACCAGTAGTGCATATAATATCCTGATTGTATTTTTCCTTTTATGACGTCACTTTGTAAGGGATTGTGTAAATTAATAGAATTTCGGGGATGAAGTTTTAAGATAAAATTTTATGGAGTTTTATCAAGTCTGGAATTTAGTGAGATCTAGGGAAGATCCGCTAGCATGTCAAGGGTTAAGTAAAGAGGCTATAAAATTTATTAGATACTTAAATATGCTTAAGAATAAGTTGGTAAAATATTTCCAAATCAGTAGAGTGAAAGATTCCAAATATATTTAAGAAGGACAAAATATATAAAGTTAAAAACTTTGGACTATTTCTCGTCATTATCATATAAAGTGGGCCAAAGTGGTTCACCTTTGCCTATAAAGTAGGCCAAACTTTGGACTATTTCTCGTCATTATCATATAAAGTGGACTATTTCTCGTCATTATTAAGAAGGACAATCCATTCAAGCCCACGTAGCCGCCTTTGCCTACGAAGATTTCTTGGGCGTCCACCGTTGGTTCACCACTCACCGGGTCAATTTGATTTATTTGCCTATTTCAAATGGTTTCTCGACTTATTTCAAATGGCTTCATGAAATTAGTTGTGATTTCTTCCTCTGGTGACTTTCTTTGATTGATTTGGATTGAGTTTTGATTTTTTTTATTTATTTTGAAGTTAAATACTGAAGTCAATACCTACTAAATCAAGAAGATCAATTTTGATTAAATCTTGCTACATGTATTCAATTTTGGAAAGTATTAAGTACATTCCAGCAATTAGGTTTGTGGTTTGGCATTGCAATGTAACTGTGCTTTGAAAGTTATCTGATATTCTGGAATTAATATTGACTAACTAGGAGCCTGAACAATTGATTGAAACTGATTTAGGTGATGGAGAGTTTTGGAACATGCTATGAAACAAGGTGCACCGATAATTGCAGAATACTTGGGTGAGGCAGTCAATTGTGATGCTTATCACATGACTGATCCATGAGCTGACGAACTCGGGGTTCCTTTATGCATACAAATTACAAAGAAGCCTAAAAGATACCGGTGTGTCCCTAGAAGAGGTACCTTAGCATTAAGTACAACACTTGGGTAGTGCAGTTGTTTTCGTATTCTATGAATCTTGGGCAAAATGGAGTGCAATCAAGTACCTTCACCTTCGAGTAGTTTTTAATCATATGCTTTAAAAACATTGCTGAAGTGTAGTTGTTCTAATTGTTTCCAGGTTAACTATATAAATACCCATGCAACCTCCATTGTACGTTGTTGGTTATCTAAATGAGGTAAATGCAGCCAATAATGTCTTTAAAAACACATATGAGATGAAGATAAATTCAACAAAGGTAAAGTTTCTCCCATCTGATGCTACCAAGTTCGAATAATGTTCTATATTTTTCATTCACTCATTACGGTTACATGTTTTTATCTATATAATTTTGTTACACGCGCAGTCTATGATAGGGCATGGTCTCAGTGCAGCTGAAAGTTTGTAATTTCCAACTAGCTAACTTGTTGCTCGAAGTTTGGGGTTGTCCTTGCAGCAGAGACAAGTTTCGATCTTAGGAGCAGCAGTGCATCAAAATTTTCATTGAGATTTAGCATTTGAATTGAATTAATTTGTATAGTCTGTATAGAAGGCATTAATTTGTATAGTCTATGATAGGGCATGTGTCTTTCTATATTTTCTCTACAAGATGAACTATTACAAGTTGAATATTAATCTTAAATAACTATTTATTTGTCTTGACTCTTATACTATACTGTGTATTCAAACAAACACTCACACCGCGTGCTAGTCTATATATATGTGTGTATTTGTTGAATTTGGAGCATTAATTTAAAAGCATTAAATTATCACATGTTATATTTTCTCTCATTCATCTAAGTGATTTTCATAAAATTATCTTTAGTAAAAAAATTTAAATATTGTTATAATGATAGTGAAATCATTTTAAAATATCTAAATCTGTATCTATGTATACTTCTTTAAATAAGAACCATTAATGAGGTATTATCACTACATTTATTTTAGGTTTTTCAACCAATCAATTAACTATACGTACCTTTCTAATCTTATTCTATCTTTTATTAATATTTTACTTAATTTTATAATATTAATTTGTTATATTATTATGCTTTTATTAAAAAAAACCGCGCAATTGCACGGAACTGTACTCAATTTATATAAATTTGCAACTAGGCTTTCCGTGTGCTTCTCTAATAGTATCAAATATTGTTGAAAACCGAGATTCAAGGTAACGAAAACGATTTGAGTGGAAGCGAGTGATATAGAAGCGAGATGCTCAACAAGCAAGCAAGAACGAACACCAAAGTTTTACGAGGTTCGACAAAAATTGCCTATGTCCTCGGGGCCTCAAGAATCGGCCGAATCCACTAAGTAATCGTTCAATAGAGGGTACAATCAAGCATACATGCAAAGATAAACCCTAGATCTAGCATGTATGATCATCAGAGATAACAAGAGAAGAAGATCCCCCTGTGTGGGATAACTGGAGATCGAAGAACTCTTCGATTCTCCTAAACCCTAGATCTCTAGACGCGGAGGAAGCAGCCACCCAAGTTGGGAGCCAGCTGCGCCACCACCAAGAGATCGCCGAGACTAACCACCACCTTCGTCGTCACAATCGCCGGGAAGAACTCCGAGATTGGAAACCCAAACCCTAGAAAACCCTTTGAGAGCGTTTGTAAGGAGACGGAGGAGAGAGAGAGAGAGCTAATCTGAGCATCCAGGAACCGAAGCGAGCTTAAATAGCTAGGTCACCATGTCTCAAGGGAAGCAAGGCACAAAACGTTGCGTTCCAACTCAAACCGAGACATGGGCTACCAAGGCTCGCTCCTCATCTGGAGATTGGGCTCGGTATAAGCCAAAGCCCACACACGGATTTCTTCTTCTTCTGTACATATCATACATACTATACACATATAATATATTATAGGTTATACACTATACTCCACTGTTGTCCATTAGACTCCTTAGAGGATCAAGTCGATTTCTCGACTCAATATGACTCAGTCGAGTCTAACTACAACCTTGCATCCATGTATACCTAAGTATATATTATATATGTTATATGTATACTCATCATACACACATACATGATACAAACACATAACAATATTACATGCAACTTATATGAAAGCAAGACATAGGGAAATAAACACATAGCATTACAACAAATATCAAACACGTTTACTTATTCAAATTTAATAATTTCATTTTACAAAATTATTAAATTTAAACAAAAGAAGAGAGGAATTAGATTTCCCCATCCCGATCAACCCTTTTCCAAACAGATTATATTGGTGGCCAGATAGGGAAGGGTGGTTCACAACAGCTAGTGCAATGAAGATTATAACCAATCCGGATAGAATTGACGATGACCCAAATAAGTGGATATGGAAACTGAACACTAGCCCTAAAATAAAAAAATTCATGTGAAAAACTAGCCAAAAAGGCCTGCCCACAAAAGAAAGATTAGCGAATAGAGGAGTTCCAATTCCCACAAATTGTATTCTTTGTGATAGCTATTTGGAGGATGAAGCACATTTATTCTTTGAATGTGGATTTATGAAAGAATCATGCCTATATAATGATAAGGCTTACGCAATTGTAAGTCCTATCTTAAACACAACAAGAGATATTAGACAAATTATGAGCCAATTGAGAATAGCACTACACAAGGATGAAAAAAGATAAATTGGCAATAAGCTGGTGGGCAATGTGGTTCTACAGAAACCAAATCACATTCAGGGAAGGACAGATTCCATCCAATTATGAGATATCAAAGTTCATCTATTCGACCAAAGAAAATTGGAGGAAAGCGTGTATGAAAGAGAATGAAGTGACGATTAACTCCACATTGGTTGGCCACCGTAAAAAGATTAGTAGGAAAAGAATTAAATAACGAAAACCTGAGGTCGGATATATGAAAGTAAATTTTGATGGAACATCAAAACCAAACGAGGACCTATGTTACACGGAAACAGAAACGGAAACCGGAAGGGAAACGAAAACAGAAACGGGGAAACGACAGTCCAAATTTTGTAGGAAACGGAAACACCGAGGAAACGACAACATGAATTATCCGTTCATTTAAAGGTCTAAATAAGAGAAATAAATATATCACCAAGTGATACACATAGAATGCATCATTGAGGCTACAAATTGAAATGTCCCGTGATAAACAGTGTCCTTTAACAGAAATCAATATAGACATGTCAAACATACTAAATGTCTTGCAAACCAACAAAATAAAGTAACTTAGTTTTAAAATAACAACATAATAAAAAACAGCATAAAGTAATCAATCCAACATTAATCTTCTCCTTAGCTAACTCTTCCTCAAGTTTCGGCTCATCAAGAGAAAGTTGCAAATGAGAGTTTACCAGGAGAGGGCCGAGAGGCAGAGAGCACTGAGCAAAGTAAGAGTTTACTAGGAGATGGTCGATAGGCTACATTGTTGCGACTCAGTGAGGTTGCAAGCGAGAACACCGGGGGGGGGGGGGGGGGGGGGGGAGGAATCTTCTTGTTTTAATTTAATAATCTATCTATATACATATACTAAAACCGATGCATAGCGTCCTATGTAGCGTATTGTGGTTGATTATAGGAAAAAAAAATCCTATGTGGCGAGTTGTGATTGATTCTAGGAAAAAAATTAATAAAATAATATGTTATCGTAGTTTATAGAAAGTTATATAAGCCACAATCTATCTATATCAAAACTAAATAAAAAAATATTTCATAATCATACTTACCAAAAATATTAATAGATAAATATGTAATATTTGATAAGTGCTATTTTATTTATATCTAAGGTTATTATTTTTTTTGGAAAAAATTATTTATTTAATTATTTTTATTTTATTTATATCCAAAATAATATATCAAAATATTATGTTGTCACGATCCATCCGTGGATAGATATTTTAGTAAAATAATGTAATAAATAAATAAATATATATATACACTATATATTTAATAAAAAAACAATATTAAAATATTTTAAAAAAAAACATTTATCTATTGAACTACATTAGATTCAATTAATGCTAGATTAGAAAAAAAAATACCTTATAAATGTGAATTTTATTTATATTTTGAGAGAATCTAAATAAAAGATATTTAGATTTTTTATAACCCATTGACCAAATTTTATTTACATCTATATTATTTTTTGGTGAAAAAAAGATTTATATTTAGATTATTTTTTTTATTTATTGAAATCTATCTAAATTATTTATAATATTGTATAATGTATTCTCCGTACACGAAACGAGATCTACACTAGTTTTATTAAATAAAATAACAATGGTGTCTAATCATAAAAAAAGAATCCCACGTGGGCATGCCAAAGTGTAAATTTAATGGAATTTTAAGAATAGAGACCAATGATTTAACTTTCTTGGAAAGGTTAAGTCCTAACATAGAAACTATGAAAGGTTAACGACTAATTTAGAAAAATTATCAAAGATTAGGGACTAATGGAGATATGCTAAATTAAATGTTACTACGTTTTTTTTTAATAAACTAAGTAAAATGTTGTTGAAAGAGGAGAGAGAATATATTTTCTAATATAAAAAGAACAAACTCTCAAGAAAGATTAGCACAGGTATAACTCATTTAAAACTAGAAATTATCAAAACTAAAAGTTTCAAAAACCTACTGACATTACCAAACATAGCTTAATTCCTCCCCAACTCTCTCCCTTAAGAACCATTATCAGGAATTGGTACTCAAACATCAATCCTTCTTTGTTCAATCAATCAAATTTTAGCTTATGAGTGATCCCTTAACACTACTATGAATCATGAACTAAACTCTTGTTTGTAGCAAGAGCCTCAAATTATGCATACAAAAAGTAGCAAATTTATAGGGGTAAGGTACATATATGTATGTATATATGGCAATAAGGAAGACAGAGTTGTTGAGAAACTAAAGGATCTCAAACTGGACAATTGGATAATGGGGTTCACAATATAGCACAAAACAACATACAAGCCTCCCTGCGGCAGATGTGCCAACTTCATGATTCATGACATATGTACATATGATCAAAAGTGTGCAGGAAATCGTGACAGACGAAACAAAAGCACTTACAAAATCAGCCACCGAGCTACTTAATTGCCGTCTGCCTGAGATGCAGCTCCAGGGGCACCTGAGGATGATGCCGATGGGGATAGAGAAGAGTTTCCACGCTGTCGAGAGGAAGACGAGAACACATTCTGAGGCCAGGAGAAGGTAAAGCTACTCTCACTTCCACCTTGCTCCTCCAAGTCTCTACTGCCTCCAATACCGTTCTGATTGCTACTGCCCCAAGAGGCATCTGCATCACACTTGGATTCGTCAGCAGGCAACTGAGACCGACACACAGGGCAAGAACTATGAAGCTCAAGCCATGGCAGGAGACAGCCAGAATGGAACTTATGCTTGCATGGCATTTCTTTTGCTTCAGCAGCGAGTTCAAAATCATCCAAGCATACAGGGCATTGTGAATTGTCTTCAACTTTGACAGTAGCCAGCGCATCAACTGCCTCCTTTTGGGCAGGTGGGGTTCCATACCTGTTAGGATCATTCTCAGCTAAGTGTTGCAGCAACAAGTCTAGACCAGGGCCAACGAAATAATCACCGAGTGAGGACCCAAATGGGTTCTGAGCCATGTTCTGATCATGGTTAGAATTGTCAGAGCCTTGTAAAACTATGGTTCGACTGAACGGGTTGATGAAGATAAGAGGATCCCGCTCCTGCTCCCTACCCCTATCATTTTCCGATTCAGCAGAGATTCCTGCACTAATACCTTGAAGCAACTGGAGAACAGCAGCAGAACTCCTCCTCCTCCTCCTGATAATAGCATCAAGCTCCCTATCAAGCTCAGTCTCTCCCTCCCTGGGCCTCTCTCCATATTCATTCTCATCATCAGTACTGTTTTCATCAAGAAAATGTGGTCTAAACCTTCGCCTGTTAGGTGGATTACCCATCATGCCAAGCAGTATAGGAGCCCAGAGGGCCATAGCGCGTTCTGATGCTAATTCAGATTCATCAAGCCTACTTGAGGGAGAGTCGTCCATCTCTTCAACAAATCCACCCAGGCAAAAGGGACACTTGAGCTCACTTTCTCTGATGGGATTCACCATTTGCGAGCACATATGACACCAGTGCCTTGCTCTTGTAGCTCCCTCCATTTTCCAATTCGTCCACAGAGATTGGTCTTGTTTATCTGTCACAACTGAAGCAATTTATCTCCAAAAAAACACCATAAAGATGAAATTCAAACTGAAAACATCTTATTGTATAACATCCATTTTTCCTTCTGTCTTTCTCTTGATTGTGGAAGATGGGGCAGGTGGGGGGCTTCAAACCTAGATCAAGTGCTTGAAGATCCGGCAGAATCCCACCACCATTGCCACAATCAAAAGCAGGTAATACAATTTACACAATGGAGGAGATCAGTTGTTTTGTAAATCAATGAACCAAAAAGGTAACTAAAAAGTTATGATCCCCGGAGAACAGATCTGGCCTCCGTAGGAATCCCATTATTGATAAAGATGGATACGCAGATATTAAGATTACAGATTCGTCAACCGAAAACGAAGCAACCAAAATACCAAAATGAAACCAGACAACCAGTCGTTTCGCCACAAAAATAGGCAAATATTTAGGTCATTCCTGCAAAAAGAACGTCCATAACAAACAAACAGAACATAACAAGGGTTGCGAACTGATCCCTGAATCTAGACAACAAACCCGAGCCACAGAGAAAGAACATCTCAAATTTAGCCGAGAATCTATTTAAGGCAAGAAATTTTGCCAATCAACACTCAAAATCTTTATCCGCAGCAGTTTCTACTACAGTGTACACATATGACATATGCATTCAGATCCATCAGAAATTCAAGTTATTATTCAACTAAAACTCAACAAGATGAACAATAATCGGTTTCCGATACTTCTTTAACAACCAAAATTGACTTTCAGATGCACAATTCCGACTATAAAGCCTTTAAAGCGACAAAGAAACAAACATCGGCCGAGCAAATCCGATCCGTGAAGAGGAGGCGATGGAGAGAAAGATATGTGTTACCAGCAAGATTAGTTGACGATCGATCGTCTCTGACTGTAGAAATCTCAGAAGAAACCGAGTCCAAGAGATATTCGGAAGATTGAGAGAGAGGTTGCGATCAGAGGGAAACTCCCTCGGGGAGGAGATTCCAAACAGAGAACGCGCGTCCACTAGAGATAGGGGAAGGGGAAGTTTTCAATGGCATCCATCCAACGGCCAATGAATGGATCAAATTCAACTCACCCCCGATCTGACGGTCACCATAATTTTATAAAATTCAACATACACATGATTAATAAATCGACTCTTTTTTCTTTTAGAGAAACCTATATCATCTTGGCAATAGTTGGCATAGTTTTACAAGTCTATAACATAATTTTTTACCTTTTCATTAAAAAATAAAGCAAAACAAGTCTATAACATAATGTAACGAGGAGTCGATATTCACAACGATTTAGGTCCTTTTGATCTCATTTGTAGGATAGAGCTTGCTCGCCCGAATCATTTCCTGATAAAAAAAATGATGGATAGTATTTATTAGCAGGTTTTCTAGATTATCACTTAAGGATTATATTGGCGTGTATGAGATGGAGCCAATCGGATCAATTGGGTCAAGGTTAATACGGGCCGTGAACAAGGAGTTGCATGCTATTGTCATAAGTCTAGTGTGTGATCATGATGGTAAATGAATGTGTGGCTTTGAATCACACATCGTATTGGGAATTGCTCGGTTCCAACGAGGGAGTTATGGCTTTATGGGGAATTATGCATGGGTTGAAGTTAGCATGGGATAAAGATTTTTACAAGGTGGTGCTCGAAACAGATTCGTTGTTTGTGGTTACCTTGTTGGAGAATCCAGTGGCTTGTTTTTATCCTCTCTCTAATTTGGTGTCTCAATGTTAAGGCTTTATTATAAGGGATTAATCTATCCAACTTCGACACGTGTTCCGCGAAGCTAATATAGTAGCGAACTTTATGACTTCTATAGTATTTTCTTATTCAATTGGTTTTCATTTGTTGGATGACCCATATGAGTGTGTAGTTTCTATTATGTTATATGATTTCAGGGGATGACTTTCCCTCGATTGATCACTGTGTAATTTTGTTTTTTTTTTCTTTTTTTTTTTATTTTATTTTTAGGTAAAAATTCGAAGGTCAGACAGGCCTGACTCATCGAGAGGCCGACTGAAGTCGGCAGACGGCGAACCGTCTAACAGAGCAACCTAAAAACAGAAATACAAATAACAAGCGTAATGAACCAAACAGAAATAAACTCTACAACAAACATTCCAAGAAGACCAAACACCCGAACAGCTGAGGAAGCCACCGAAGAACGCAGCCAAGCACCACCAAAAGTAGCACCGCGGCCCAGTAGTACAGCAGGACTCTAACTTCTGTCGGTAGTGCAGACGAACTCCAAGGAAACTCTATCCCGGATACGGAGTCGCCTTGAGCGCACGACCACGACCCAGCCAGACCCGACTACAGACTCCCCCCCCCCCCCCAACCAAGCAGAAGATCTCCTAGAAACATCGGAAGCAGAGCCACAAATTGCTCGAAACAAAACGCCAATAAACTTTCACCTACAAAATATCGACAAGCCCTTACGGGATTTTCTCAAGCCCTTCCGGGTGGGTGTACAATTTTTTTTTCTTCTTCCCAAACTCACAAACTTCGGCCCGAAGGGACCCAAACTTGGGCCCAAAGGACGATTGTAGGTTCTTGAACAACGGGCTACGTCGGGCCAAGGAAGCTCAGACACCACCATCAGCCCACGGAGCATCATCCCGGAGACGGACTACCCAGGCAGCACTACCACCAGCACGACAGCAACCTCCAGCGACAGGAGGTAGACACGCCGACACCGAGAGACTGGACGAAGCGCCGCATGGAGGAGGACGGAACCAAAGCACAACGCTAGCGGCGAGACCAGATCGACAGAGGAGGACGAGATCGACTAAGGAAGGATGAGGCCACAATGCCGGCGAGCCCAGAAACGGCCCAGCCGAGGCGGGGACGAACACCCGGACCCCAAATCGACAACCGAATCACACCCCGAACCCCAAAACGACAATCGAATCGGAGAGAACGAGGAATGGGAACTCAGGATCAACCAAACGGAAGGCCGATTGAAGCACAAAGAAGGTAGATTGAAGAGGATAGATCAGCCATGAAAAGATTAGGGTTCTCAATTGGATTCTTCAATTGGGAATTCCATAGTTGAAGTTTACACAATTTGGAGATTTCTCAAAATTCTAGAGAGAGAGCCTTCTCTCTAGAACCCCCCATGCATAATTTTTTATCTTTTTTCTGTTTAATAAAACTACTTGAGAGTGTTGGCTCTCTAGCTTCTTAAAAAAATGTTGATTTTAGAAAGTAAATACAAGAAAATGATTAATAATTCCTATTTTAGAAAGAAAAACGTGTAATTTCCTATAAATTTTGATGCGGCAGTGAGTCCTTCATGCAAGATGTCTCTTGGGATTGTGTTTCGAGATCACTATGGCTCGGTTGTTTTCTGCCAAGGATCGTGAAGGAATTGTGTGTCCTTTAATTAAATGTGCAATGACTAAACATGGGATAGGACGATTGATAGAGATATACAATCCGATTATATTAGTAGTCGTAGTGCTTTGCTAGAAGCCAACTACGATTAATGGGAATAAACGGTTTAGTTCCATGGCTATTATAAACGGGTCCTATGAGATCACACACTTTGAGTTTACAGAATAGATCCATGAGATTGATGATTGATTATTAATATATAATATGTGATTTATTATATTAATAAATATTATTATTTATTTTGGAAATAAATAATAAAAGGGTTTAATTAGGAAGAGGTAATGGATCACTTAAAGGAGAAGACCAAAAGGCTAAACGGTTGATAGCCTTGTAACTCCTAATTGATGGTCTAATTGCTCCTCCTAATTAAGTGGCCACCGATTCATATTTTGACATGAAGTTTTCCGTATAAGAAAACCAAAAAAGGAAGAAGCAAAGGGTTGCAAGCTTTGGTTTTTCTAAGTGCATACGGCCGACGGTGAGCAATTCCATAAAATAGCAAATTAGTTGCTAATTTCCTGAGGAGCACAATCGTCATCCAAGCAATTCGATTGCTAGTCTTTTGACCTTCGTCCTAGCAGTCGAAGGCTAAGGAGATCTAGAGTCCGGGCTCGTGTGGACTAATTAGAGAAGTCACGTTTGGGGCTTTCGATCTCTTCCAATTCCATCCAGATTCGATCCGGTTCACGCATCAAAGGTATATCCTCTAAACAATGATTGATCTATCCGTTATGCATGAAGATCTTTGCGATTAGATGTTAGATATGATCTGAAATTCCGCTTAACGCATCTAATAATCCTTCCGATCGCATTGTGGGCAAATGTTTGTTCTTAAGGTAGAGGCTCTGTCCTTTCTCTAGGGATTGATTGTAGCCCGACAGCTAGGGATCTTGAGGCTCGCGGTTGAAGGCGATTGTTTCACGATTATTAATGTTTAATACTATCAATGATGTATGGAGATGTCCTTGAAAAATCGATATGATCATGGCGGAATCTCGGAAGTTGCTTCAGGACTTCTAAGGTGTGTTCTTGCGTCCATGTTTTTAGGGAGATTAATCATGTTGCGGATAAAGTGATGCATCTTCGCCACATCCTTGACCACGGCCCCCTTATGTCTCATGAGCTCCAGATTCTCATTCAGTAGGACGTTCTTGAGTATGATACCACCCAAAGTCCTATAAAATAAATAAAAATAATTCATATAAAACAAATTTAGGAGAATATTTTAATTTATAGATGCTTAAAACATGTCTAGATGGTATAGGTTAGAAAATTCAAATTATTTATAAATGGAATAAGTTTTAATAAAATCACTCCTTTTTTTCCTACAAGACTACGGAGTATTCAATACTCCAAATAATCATGTAAATATAACACACTTTTAGTGTTCTAAAATGACTGAAAATGTTAGAACAAACAATCTGGAAAATAAAGAATCTGGAAAATAAAGAGAAGTAGAAATGTACAATAAATAATATTACAAAACATATTGGAATTAAAGGGTGAATACAAAACATTTTAAACTAATTGACACATATGGGTATTTCTTTCTCCGACTCGATGCCTCCAAACGATTCAGAGCTTTTTGATCTCATCCTCAATGGTGCTCTTGACTAGATTGAGTGTTTCATTTTGTCAAATTCTTTTCCATTAAAAGAAAATAACTAACACAAACTCATAATATTTTCACAAACTCCCAAATGGAGAAAGAAAATAGAAAACTGGAGATCACACTTGTATCATTGGAGAAGAGAATGCCAAGAAAGAAATAAAAATGGATTTCGATAAGTGTTTTAAAAAGAAAATATTAATAAAAACTTACTAAATGAATATCCAAGGCTTTTTGGAAATGAGAAAAAAAGACAACAAAATACTCATATAAAATGTTACGATTTAAGAAATAAAAACGACTATCTTTAATTTTGGAATAGATAAATCCTTAGAATCTAAGGGTATCACAACATAATTATATCATAAAACGGTCTTTATATCATATGTCCTAATTAGGGCATAGGATAATAATCTAAATTGGGAAAGATTTCCTAATAAAAAAAATATCGACCCTAGAAATATAATTTTAAAAAAGCTAAAATAATTAAAATTTGAACTATATATAATTCTAAATTTGAATTCTTATCACATGCCCCAAGGGCATAGGATAAAAAAATCGATCATACAAATAGAGATATCGTGGATCCTTTGGTAAACAAAGTCATGAAATGATTAGTTTCATCATTGGAAGATGCTTAAATAAAATAACCGCACTTTTATTCTCCTAATAAAAAAGAATGAAAATTTGACTACAACAATTGGGGTGTCCGTGGGGAATAGAAACTAAAATTGCAGACACTTTTTTGTTTGCTCTTATTCGATGAGGTTCGTTTCGCTCACACGTTTAGAGAAATTAACAAGGTAACTAATAAAGTTACGAAACTGAGTGATGTCAATCCTTCACTATGTCCATCAAGATCATAATCTCCAAGATCTCATCGATAGGCCGGTACTGAGATATGTTCTAATGTATTGCAATTGGAAAAGCGTCTTTACATTTGTGTGGCTTGTTCCCCACAATTACTGACATTAAAGGTATTTATAATACATGATGGAAGCCTATGGAAGATTCATATAACGGACAGTTGTTCACTACGATTCTTGGAGAGCAAGCAGCATCACACTTGGGCTTGTTGTGCTTTGAATGAGCTGGGCTCGGTAGTGGATGCTTGGTTTGGGCTAGTACCCCCCGTCGATCCGATCGGTCGTATACAGAGATGGGATCGAAGTCTGTCGAATTGAGGTTTCGAAAGAGATTTGGTCATGACATCCGCCAGCTGATCTTTGGAGGAGATGAAAGCCACCGTAAGAGACTTGTTTGCCACCCGCTCTCGCACAAAATGATAGTCCATCGATAAATGCTTGATACGATGATGTAAGACTGGATTTACTGCAAGGTATGTGGCTCCTAAATTGTCACACCACAGTGTTGGAGGCCGTTTCAAAGGAATCCCAATGGAACCCAGAACCGATTGGAGCCAAATTGTTTCGCAAGTGGCAAGGGCCAAGGCTCTGTATTCGGCCTCGGTCGATGAGCGAGCAACGGTGTCCTGTTTTTTTGAAGACCAAGAGATCAAGTTGGTACCGTGAAAGATGCAGTAGGCGCTGGTGGATCTCCGATCATTTTTGTCAGTAGCCCAATCTGCGTCGGAGAAGGCCGACAGGTGATGAACCGGAGAAGAGGAAATGTGAAATTTCAGCCCTTTGGTGTGATTAAGGTAGCGAATAACTCGCTTCACAGCTTGCCAGTGAAGTGTAGTTGGGTTATGCATGAATTGCGATACTCGATTGACGGCATAGGCTACGTCGGGGCAGGTAAAGGAAAGATATTGAAGGCTTCCAACGACACTCTGATATAAATGAGGATCACTTAGAGATGGGGAAGTAGCAGAGGGATCAAAGCTGGCGGCCATCGGAGTGGAGATGGGATTGGAAGATTGCATCCTTGTCTTCTCAAGCAAATCGCAGATATGCTTTGTTTGCGAGAGGTAGAATCCTGATGAATCCCGGGTAATTTCAACGCCCAGAAAATAATGTGCTGGTCCAAGATCCTTAACAGGAAACTGCATAGACAATGAAGACACAAAACTGGCTGCTAGAGCCTCGTTAGATGCAAGAACCAAGAGATCGTCTACATATACCAATATGAAGGCACAACAATTTCCTTGGCGAAAGGTGAAAAGGGACGAGTCAACGGGAGAGGAAGTGAAACCCATAGAGACAAGAGAGTCACTGAGACGAGCAAACCAGGCACGAGGAGCCCGTTTAATCCCATAGAGAGATCGGTTTAGCTTGCAAACATGATGGGGAAAGGAAGGATTTATGAAACCCGGTGGTTGGGTGACAAAAACGTCCTCCTCAAGAGTACCATGGAGAAAAGCGTTTTGTATGTCTAGCTGTTTTGTCGTCCAATTGTGCATCGCAGCCACCGACAAAAGCAATCGAATGGTGGACGGCTTCGCTACGGGGATGAATGTATCGGTGTAATCAAGCCCTTCAATCTGGTTGAAACCTTTCGCCACTAGTCGAGCTTTCCAACGTTCAAGGGAGCCATCAGATCTCCTTTTTGTTTTGAAGACCCACTTCACGCCAAGAACGTTCTGAGAAGGAGATGGAGGAACGAGGCTCCAAGTCTGTGTATCAAGTAAAGCCTGAAATTCCTTGGTCATTGCAGAGCGCCATTCAGGGAATTTTGAAGTAGTGGTGAAACACGAGGGTTCCTCCGGGATGGTGGAGGATATATGTAGTGTGGGAGGCCAAGGTATGGTGCCGTCAGTATGCTGTAGGGGCTTGAGGTTGTTGGTTCGTGAACGAGTGAGCATTGGGTGATTTTGTGGAGGAGAATCGGTAACAGGTGATGGTGACGGCGTGTCTGGTGTGCAGGGCGTAGAGGATTGAGATGATGAAGTAATTGAGGGTGTTGGACTGGGCTCGGGAGAAGGGGTGGACTTGGGTCTGGGGCAAGATTGTCACAAGCAGTTGGGTTGTCAAATAGAGGGAGTTGGGCTGATGGTGAGGAATGGGCTGATGAATTTGTGAGAGGCAATGTTTGGGCTAAGGGAAATACATTCTCGTGAAATATTACGTCCCTACAAACATAGAGCTTATTATTAGCCCATTCAAAACAAAGGTAACCCTTGTGAGATGGACTATACCCCAAGAATATAGATGGAGAGGATCGAAAATTTAATTTGTGTTTGAGATAGGGACGCAAATTTGGGAAGCAAAGACACCCAAAAACTTTGAGAAATTTATAATCCGGGTCTTGG
The DNA here is from genome assembly GCA_037127255.1 of Persicaria tinctoria. Lineage (NCBI taxonomy): Eukaryota > Viridiplantae > Streptophyta > Magnoliopsida > Caryophyllales > Polygonaceae > Persicaria > Persicaria tinctoria. The sequence continues at coordinate 4,704,583 of JBANSL010000014.1, forward strand.
TGGAAAAGGACCGAATAAGGAGAATGATTTTGAAGGAGGGGTGTTGGAAGGCGATTTTGGAGGTAGACGGATGCTTGGAAGGCATAGTCCCAAAAACGAAGGGGAAGAGATGCATGTTTGAGGAGAGTGAGTCCCATATCAACAATCCGACGATGACGAGACTCAATGCTACCATTTTGTTGGTGAGAATAGGGACAAGAGAGTCGGTGCAAAATTCTCAATTGTTGAAAGAGGGTGTCAAGAGGCTTGAATTCGGTCCCATTATCGGTTTATATGGAAATAACAGTTCGCCCAAAAAAATTTGTGACCAGTTTTATAAATTGTGAGACAATAGGGGAAACATGTGTTTTTGATTCAAATGGAAAAATCCACAAGAATTTGGAATAATCATCTAAGATAGAAAGAAAATACTTGTTTCCATTAATTGAAGTAGTGTGGGCCGGACCCCATACATCCAAAAACAAAAGTTGAAGAACATGGTGAGACTGAGATGTACTGGATGGATGAGGTAGGGCATGAACTTTGGCCCATGAACATGAAATGCAAGGATGATGGGTTGGGCTTAGGGAACTTGGTAAATGAAAACTGCTTGTGACAAACTTAGTGATTTGGGCTGATGGATGACCTAATCTCTGGTGCCACAGAGAAGCCGACGGCAAAACAGACTGATTGGAGCTGGTGAAGTGCAGCAATGGTGAAGATGATGAAGCAGAGGAGCCGGTGGACGATCGAACAGACAAGACATACAAGCCGTTTTCAACGTGGCCCTTGAGAAGAGGAGCTAGAGTCTCGGAATCCTTCACAACAAAAAAAGTATCATGAAACTCAAAGAAACAACGGTTATCACGACAAAATTGATTTACTGAAATTAAATTTTTGTTGAGCAAGGGAGCATGAAGCAAATTAGAAAGTAGAAAAGAACGAGAGGGAGAGGTGAGATAGGTGGAACCGTGAGATTGTATGGGTATAGAAGACCCATCGCCAAGAGAGATCGATTCAGTGCCTTCATAGGGTAAGCAATCGAATCTCATATTCGAGACATCAGGCGTGTAGTGATGGTTGACAGCAGTGTCTGGAAACAAATTGCTAGATGTAATATTGGCTTGAAGGGAACTCGGAGGAGGCGTCTGGAACGAATGGTCGAAGCGGCTCCAGCAACGAGTCGCAATATGACCTCGCTTTTCGCATATTTGACAGATAGGGCGAGTGTCAGGGCCTCCATTGAAGGTGGTCGCACCACGACCTCGACCACCATTGCGACCTCCTCGATCGTCTCCTCGACCACCACGACCACGGTCGGAGTCACCGCGGCCACCGCGGTAGGAGCCACGACCTTTACTGGATGTGAAGTTCAGTTCAGGGTTCTGAGGCGGACCCGGAGGGGCACCGAGTATAGATTGAGATGAGGGAATAGTGGTCCCATTTTTACGGTTGATTCGACCTTCCTGAAGAAGCAAATAGGAGAGAGTGAGGGTTGGATTCGGCAAGACAGGTTGGGTGGAGAGGGTGGTGACCATGGCGTCATAGTCACTCCCGAGACCGGCCAACAGGTAAACAACGAACTCATCATCGGAGATAACTTGGCCAGCCGCCTGAATCTGCTGAACGAGAGCCTGGGCTCGGTGGTAGAAATCGGTGACAGACTCATCCCCTTTCTTCAGGCTTGCAAGTTGAAGGCGAGATTGAACGATTTGAGCGTTCGATCTAGCCGAGTACAGCTGGTGGAGACGATTCCAGATCTGATGCGAGGTCTGGCAAGTGAGGATTTGAGCCATGATGGGCTCGGTGAGAGAGGCCGAGAGTATAGCAACAACCAATTGGTCTTTAGCTTGCCAGTTTTCAATGGCGGCGGCGTTTCCTCCATCTGGGGCAGGGGCAGGGCAAGGAAGAGAGCCATCGGTGTAGCCCATCAGCCTCTGAGAACGAAGATAAGGAGCAATCTGCTGGCTCCGTATGGGAAAGTTAGAAGGAGATAACTTGATGGTGTTTAGGGTAGAAAAGTTTGGAAAAGAGGGATTTTGAGGTGCTAGATTGAGATTAGCCAGGGAGGCTTGAAGGTGCTGAGCAAGAGCAGCCGAGAGATCTGGATTAGCCATGAGAAGAAGGAGAGGAAAAAAAATGAAACTAGGGTTGCGACGTTTGTCGACTTACTGGCTCTGAAACCATACTGAGATATGTTCTGATGTATTGCAAATTGGAAAAGCGTCTTTACATTTGTGTGGCTTGTTCCCCACAATTACTGACATTAAAGGTATTTATAATACATGATGGAAGCCTATGGAAGATTCCTATAACGGACAGTTGTTCACTACAATTCTTGGAGAGCAAGCAGCATCACACTTGGGCTTGTTGTGCTTTGAATGAGCTGGGCTCGGTAGTGGATGCTTGGTTTGGGCTAGTAGCCGGCCTTGCAAAGTTACACTATGGGTCACTCGATCATGTGGTTTTTCCTTATCTCCTTTTCTGATCTTAAAGGTTAAAATATATTGAAACGAAAATGATGTATGTACAAGAGGGGGATTTTGTCCCCATGAGACGACATACAAAATGAGGGAGGTCCTCAATCGATAGGAGGTCATAGCGTGACTATGACTCGATTGCAATGCAAGGGATGTATGTACTATGGCTTGAGAAAGGAGCACCGTCCAACCGAGCGTCCTAAATTAATTGTTCCATAAACTTGAGAACGAGATGGTTCATTTACCTTCTAAAATACAAATCCCGAATTTGGAAGATTTTTAATGACTGAAGATCACTTATTACACTTGGTATAAGTATACTCATTTCAGGTCAAAACTAGTGATAATTTTTTTTTTAAAAAAATATTTATATAAAAATGTTATATTTGACAATTTATACAAATATATCATTTTTTATTAAAAAAATCATGAATTTTTTTTCTAAAAAATAAAAATCAGTAGAAGTCACAAAATAACAATATTTTATTCAATTTTTTTTAAGTATACTTTTTTTTTTTCAAATTATATGAATCATCAATTATAATATTGTTTGATTTTTTATCAATAATTTTATCCTAAAATAATTTTATACTATAACATAAGTATCACAATAGGCTGTTTGGATTCCAAGTGATTATGCATTATAATTATACTCACTTTGAAAGTGTTTGTTTAACCTAATTTATAACTTATTTAAAATAATGCAAATTTAAAATAAAATAAGTAAATTATGTTAATCAATTATATTAAATTTATAATGTAGTTCTAAACTTTACGCAATAGTGAGTGTTTAATTGATATAAACTACAATATTTTTTAAATACTTTTACAATATTTGAAATATATTATAATTGTATAAAACAAACACTTTCAAAAGTGATTATAATCACTCGGAATCCAAACAATACGTTCCTTGTTTTTATTTTCTGTCATTTGCTTCTGTTATTTATTTCTTTCATTTGCTTCAGTTATTTGCTTATGTTGTACATGATGGTTAGTCCATCCACCGGCTTGTCCGGTCTCTCGGTTTCTCTAGGCTTGTCTAGAGAACTGAATTTCTTACCTTGCTTCAAAAAAAAAAAAAGACAATCTTCCCTATGAAATCTGAATGAATAATTTCAGTATAAACGGGTCGTTTCTTGAAAATCCTAAAACTTAAGGGCGATTTTGTGTGATTTCTGGAGTATTGTGTTGTGTGTTCCATTAATGACTAATTAGCCCGGATGTTATGGTTTAGTGGCGACTGACAAATTGACTTGTAGGCTGTATCAGTTCAGTGGGTTGTGAAAACTATGAAAGGGAGAAAATGAAGCCCAAACCCTAATTTTCTCTTCCCACCACCGTCACCATTAATCAATATCTCTCTCTCGGTGCTGGATTATCAGCAACACTTCCACTCTGTTCCACTGCAGATCGGATCGGTAGTTCCCCAGCTCAATTTGGCATTCGAATGATCTCGTTCGGTTTCGTTCGTCTTCTCCACTGATTGCCGCTGCGCAGTCACTGCAGATTAGTCAGGGCTTGATTAGTTTGGAGGAAGATGGAGGGTAATTCAGGAGGGGGGAACGACGTTGAGCTGCTCTGCAAGACGCTCCAGGTGGAGCACAAGCTGTTCTACTTCGATCTCAAGGAGAATCCGAGAGGACGCTATCTGAAGATCTCTGAGAAGACCTCCGCTACTCGTTCCACTATCATCGTCCCTTCTGATGGTATCAGCTGGTTCCTGGATCTCTTCAATTACTACGTTAACACTGACGATCAAGAAATCTTTAGCAAGGAATTGCAGCTCCAAACCAAGGTGCGGACTTACGCTTATCTGATATGTCTCCTTTTCCCCACTTCTTCTAGCTGTCTAGGATTTTTCGATTTACGCCGTTCATTTTCTTTCTAGGTTTTCTACTTTGATGTCGGCGAGAATCGGAGGGGCCGGTTTTTGAAGGTATCTTCTCCGTCTATCTTATTCTGTAACAAATTCAGCCTACATCTGGCCGTATGGCCCGTATAAGGAATCTCCTTAGGGTTCTACTATCTGTATATGTGTAGTTTTGACGAAATTCTTTCTCAATTGAGTAATTTTTTTTGTATGTGGTTGCATTTTTCTTTAAAAATCTTATCATTATGGAGTGCCGCAGTTGAGCTGAATAATGATTTTCCAGATATATGGTTTACAATGAAACAAACATAAATGCCCTTGGACAGGAAAATCATGAAGTGGAGGAGTGAATAAAGGTTTGCTTTTTGTATCCGGGTTTAAAAAACAATAGCTTGACTACCCATTACCCATCCATAATGGAATAGTTATTACTTATTAGGGGATCTGATGTCAACTAAGGCAGTTTCACCAATTAATCCACATTTATGAATCAAATAAAGTGCTTGTTGTGATGGTTAGCATCTCCCCATTAATTAATCATAATTTCTCAACATACTCCTTCCATCTATTAACACTAGTCTTTCTCTGCAGCATCTTTTTCCTTTCTATGGAAATCTTACTTTCCTTTTCAATTGTTTTCCATACTTATTGAGTGGCTTCCTCTCAAAAATAGGTTTTAAGTAGATCTTCTTCAGTTGGGTAAAAAGGGGGAAAAGCTTGTAACTGACATTCAGGGCTCATAACCATTCCGGAATGGCTCACCGGAAAGGACTTGTGGGTAGTACCCATAGGTCCCCGGTTCGAACCCCGGAATGGCCGCTCTTTATTTACCTATTCAAGACATTCAGTGCTCATAGATACAATCTATCCAATGAGACTTTATGTGATACAAACTTGACAACTACTAATGATAGAATGTATTTTGTATACTTTATCAACATGATGATCTAGCACTCATCCTTGGGTTTGTTGGGCTCTTGTGAGAAAACAATCAAACATTACTCTATTTTATTTTTCCTAATTCGTAAGCGGTCGTTTTGTTTTTCAATGACTCTTTTGAGATAGCATTTTCTTTCATTGTATTCCTTATTGCCTCCATTTACTTACAGTTTACTCATTACCATTCTGCCATCAAACTTATTGATCCAAAAGAGGCCCAACTCCCTGTTTTGTTTATTTACTTCCTACTTTAAATTTGTAAAGCCAGCTTTGCTATTTTGTTCAGAAATAGGAACAACTGGTTAGTTAATCTCGAACTTAGGTAATGAGAGTAAGAACAACAGGGTTTTTTCCTGAAGGGGGAAGAGCAAAAGAAGATTAGAAGTTATCTATGTCGTGTGTTTGAATTTGAAACTGATTTCTTTGCAAATTTCTCAATAATAATAAAGAGCATTGATACTGCAAATCTTCTTCTCACGAGGTAAATCGCTCAGTGAACATTTCATTTTTCTTTAAACGATACCCTCATGGACCAGTTGCTGGGATAAAGTTGGAATTAAGGAGTGGAGGGTATACTATTATTCTTACCATTTCGTTCCCATGGGAGAAGTATGGAATAAGATTTAGGAATTTATTCTCAAGCCTCAACGTAGTAAACATATCTCATCATACTGTGAACAGAATATGTAAAATCGTAAGCAGTTATTATAATGACTAATTGACTATAAATAAATTCATATCTTGATCATAAAAGAGCTATGGGGAACTTTGAGCTATCAAGTTCAAGAAACTGCAAAAGGAAATCGGGAAGTTAAGGCTAATTTTTTAGGTTTCAAAATGATATGGAGTTGTTCATGTAGGTGTCTGAAGCATCCGTGAGCAGAAACCGAAGTACAATTATTGTTCCTGCAGGAACCACTGGAGATGAAGGGTGGGCAGCATTTCGTAACATTTTGGCTGAGATCAATGAAGCATCAAGTATTTATGTTACTCCTAATCAGGTTAGTATTATTTTTTTATCCTGACAGCTGCAAAGCCTACTTTTTTTTTTCTTTCAAGAATCTTGATTTTCTTTGCAAATCTTACTTCTCAATGTTACTTGGTTGTTTTTCCACTCCTTGAATCAGCAAAACTCTGAATCCACGGAACATATAGTTGGGCTCTCAGATGACGTTGGGGCAGGATTCATATCTGGGCATAGCACTCAATCTGCCATAACCACGGAATTGAATGCAGACAGGTCAGCTGAACTGTCACCACCTGATCATGAGGTTGGCAATAACAGTAACTTGGGTGTTTCAAAAGTGATCAGAGCTGATCAAAAGAGATTCTTTTTTGATCTTGGAAGCAACAACAGAGGACACTTCTTAAAGATATCCGAGGTATCTTTGCATTGTGGCTGACTTAAATAACTCCTCTTTTAATACTTTGAGATTGACCATATGATATAAATGCATATTAATCAAGCCTGTCTGTCATCTTCAAAAATGCAGGTGGCAGGTTCAGATCGCTCATCCATCATTCTCCCATTATCAGGATTGAGGCAGTTCCATGAAATTGTGGGTCATTTTGTGGAGATCACCAAAGACAAGGTTGATGGGATTGCAAGCGCAAATGTCCGCACTGTGGATCCCCCTCAAAGATGAACCCTATTTAGCTCTGCCAGTGGAAAGGACACATCGTAATTATTCAAGTATGGGTCTGCGCTATATCTGGTTTCCTGATGATGTGAGTGAGAATTTGTTTCTACTGTTGGGTTTTCCTGTCTGTTTTCCTGCCTCATTCAAACTAAAACAGAATAACTCTGTTTATAAGACGGAAAGATTGGGATTGGCTTCATGGAACAGTTAATAAAACACGGTGCGAGGTCAGGGTTTGTTGCAACTTGCAAGTAATAATGTTTGGTTAGTAGAGTTTCCTTTCCTTTTGTTGGATGGTGTTTGTTTAATGTCTTGTTAGGGTGACATAATGTTTCATAACTGTTATTACTTTTTCTTTTCTTTTTCCCCTTTCTTTTCTTTTTGGTTGAAGGTATGAGGGTTGGCCAATTTTTCATTGTATGGATAATCCATAATCAGCTGAAGCTTCTCTCTGCTATTGAATTTTACAGAGTTTTTGTTCTCTTCGTTTTTCGTATTCCATTGTCTTCTTGTTTATTCAATGCTGCTTTGGTTGTTTCATGTTGATTCTTTTTTTTAATGTTTATAGTTGGACAATGAAAGCCATTTTGGTGTTTCTAATGGTTATTTGTTGCTGTCCAAAATTGATCATTATTCAAGAAATACAATGAAAAAAAATATACAAGCTTTATGGGTAAATAAGTTAATTTATCCTATTACTATATTTAGTTGCAACCAATCTGTATGAATAGGTTGGGTGCAAAAGTTAAGGATGAACACAGAGAGGTCTTTGGGAATCTTTGAATGGCTGTTAATTCACCATAGCCAATCTGTATAAAACCAGACAAGCCCTTGAAACATGTCAAGGGGAAGAAGATGATAAAACTGTTATCTTAATCAGGTTGTCTTCTTCTTCTTCGTTTTCCTTTTCCCATCTCTTTGCTCCTCTGTGTTCATCTCGATGAACATATAGAGAGGGGCTGGGGGGTGTAACCTCTAAAGGGTATCGTAGGGGAGAGATCCGACAACAGATTTAAATCCTTTCTGGTTCTGTTCAAGTTCCTGGGGTTCCATCAGAAACTGAATATATGGGTAGGGCAACATCAGTAGGAATATTGGTGCTGCTTTCATGGATCGCGACAAGCGTCCATGGAGAGGACCCATATCTTTACTTCACATGGAACGTCACCTTCGGCACCATCTCGCCTCTTGGCATTCCCCAGCAGGGCATCCTCATCAACGGCCAATTTCCGGGGCCAAATCTCAACACCACCACCAACGACAATGTGGTCATCAACATTTTCAATGGACTCGATGAGCCTCTCCTTTTCACCTGGTACGCGCTTATAGCAAGCAATCACTACTCTCCCTTTTCGGATTACTCGATATTTGGGTTTGTTTGTGTACTTACAGTATGTTGTGTTGCTTGCAGGAACGGGATACAACACAGGAAGAACTCGTGGCAGGACGGAGTGGCCGGAACAAACTGCCCTATCCCACCAGGAATGAACTTCACGTATCACTTCCAGCCAAAGGACCAGATTGGTAGCTATTTTTACTACCCATCCACGGCGTTACACAGATCAGCCGGTGGGTTTGGAGGCCTTAGGGCCAATAGTCGATTGCTTATCCCGGTCCCTTTTGATCAGCCAGAGGACGACTACACCGTCCTCATCGGAGATTGGTATACCAAAGGTCATGTCGTGCTGAAGAGGATCCTCGATGCAGGTGTTCGGTCCATAGGCATCCCTGATGGTGTTGTCATCAATGGCAAATCAAGTCCGCAAGATGCTTCATCCGAGCCTTTGTTCACCATGAAGCCCGGAAAGACATACAGGTACAGGATTTGTAACACGGGGATAAAGACTTCTCTCAACTTTAGGATCCAAGGCCACGACATGAAGCTCGTCGAGCTAGAGGGATCGCACACGATGCAAAGCGTTTACGACTCCCTCGATGTTCACGTGGGGCAATGCTACTCGGTTCTTGTGTCCGCAAACCAAGACCCAACCCGAGACTACTTCATGTTGGCCTCAACGAGATTCATGAAGAAGACGCTGACAGCAATGCGAACCATAAGGTACGACACCCCCGACAGCAAGCAGCCTGCATCACCCGTCCTCCCTGCAGCCCCAACCGGGAGCACATGGTCGATCAACCAGTTCCGATCCTTCCGATGGAACCTCACCGCCAGCGCCGCTCGCCCCAACCCCCAGGGCTCCTACCATTATGGCAGCATCAACATTACTCGCACCGTCAAGATTGTGAGCTCAGCCGGCATTGTCAATGGTAAGCATCAGTATGCACCAAATGGAGTCTCCCATGTCGATCCGGACACTCCTGTTAAGCTCGCTGAGTACTATGGAGTCGGCAACCAGGTTTTCGAGTATAACGTAATGGGCGACGAGCCAACACCTGCCATCACCGAAATCACCGTGCAGCCCAACGTCCTGAGCTTCACCTACCGCGGTTTTGTGGAGATCGTCTTTGAGAACAGAGAAAGGGGCATCCAATCTTGGCATCTCGACGGATACTCCTTCTTTGCTGTCGCGTAAGCTCATAACCCACCTGCAAATCAATGATGTCTCAATCAAGTGCTCTCGGAGATATCTGACATCTCCGAGAGCACTTGATTCAATCGATCATTGCATCGGTTCATTCTTTTTGACTATGATGCGACGAACAGGATTGAAGCCGGGAGATGGAGCCCAGAGAAGAGGATTCGGTACAACCTGATGGACGCGGTGAGCAGGAACACGATCCAAGTGTACCCGGGAACATGGGCAGCCGTCTTGCTGACATTCGACAATGCGGGAATGTGGAACTTGAGGTCGGCGAATCTCGAAAGGATGTACTTGGGCGAGCAAATGTATGTTAGTGTTCTCTCCCCGGAACGCTCCCTAAAGGACGAGTACAATATCCCTGACAATGCCCTTCTTTGCGGCATTGTCATGGGCCTTCCTAAGCCCCCATCTTACACTATGTAATTCATGTGTGTATTTGATTCAAAAGGATATGCTGTATAAATGCATGGTTTGTGATTGTATTTGCTTAGTCTCTGCATCCATTATTTTTTTTGCCATTTGAAACTAGCTCAGGCGAAAAAAAAATCTTTAGAGCATGTGCAATGGCGAGCCCCAACCTCGGGCCCTTAACTTACTTTTCTTATTCCACATCAGCTTAAGAGCCTCATTCTAACTTTTTAATTTTTCACCTTCATTCGTGAGCCCGAGTCTTGGGCCCTTAAATTACCTTTTATTATTTTTCCGTTTTATTTACTCAATTCTTTTTATTAATAATAATAATAATAATAATAATAATAATAATAAGTAATTAATTTATAATAACATAGCATAAAAAAAATAATTTTTAATGTTTAAAAAGGAAAATATGGGTATTATTCAAATGAATTTTTTTCCAACAAACATATGCAAGAGGGGTGTTTATACGTACATAAAAATAAATTAAATTCAAAAATAAATTTTTTATTTTTTTAAACAAATGAAAAACAACTGAAAATCATTTAAAAGTAAATAAAACATAAGTTCTGCCATGTGACAGTTATGAGCCCTACTTTTTGGGTCTCATATATAAGAGCCCCAAACAATGAGCCCTTACATTAAATTTTTATTTTTCACCATTTTTTTTTCCTATGTGGCAACTATAAGAGTCTCAAGGCTCACCATTGCACATGCTCTTAGAAGATCCCTCATTTGGGTAGGAGAATGTTGCTGGTCCACACTTCTACCAATGCCGTCATTTTCTCGTGTTTCTGCATCCATCCCCAGCGACAAGATGTCGTGGAAGTGTATTATTTCCTCATGTTCTTGCTATTCGCAGTTCATAGGATCCAGACCCTTTTCTTTTGTATTCTTTTCCCTTTTGTTTACATGGGTCAGTTTGTCGATTTTTTCGATCTCTCGATTTATCTGGAAAAAAAAAATAGAGAAAAGTAGAAAAATTCATTTGCGGAAAAGAAAAAAGAAAAGGAGGAAAATAGAGATTCATATAATACGACGTCGTTTCAAACTTGTTCCTGACACTGACTGACAGAACCTTTGTTTTCCTTGGCGTGGCGGCATCCGTTGGCACCACAAGAAGCAGAGCAAAGATAACACCTCCCGCATCCGATCTTTTCTCTCCGTCTCTCCGGGGAGCCATGGCTACTCGTTCCCTCTCTGCAGCCACCCTCTCTCTCCAAGCCTTCTCCTTCCACACTCCCTCTTTCCGATTGCTCTCCCCCTCGATTTCCCGTAAATTCCATTCCCTCTCCTTGTTTCCCTCAAATTCTCGATTTCGCCCGGCCCGCTTTTCCATCCGGAGTTGCGCCTCCATCACACCCAAATCCTCTCCGGAGCTCCGGAAAAGTACCGGCGGAGTCGGATCGGATCACCTTGACGACAAGCTTCGTGCCTTGCGGGAGCAATTTGCTAAGCCCGGCGTCGCCGTTGATGCGTACATCATCCCTTCCCAGGACGCTCATCAGGTAGGGTTTCTTTTTCTTTTTTCTTTCTCTACTTCTCTAATCAATCATTAGAACTCGCGGCAGTGGGAAACTGCGTTGATTTGTTGGGAGAAGGCGAAATTCCAGTGATGTTTGGCTTCTTTTGTGGTTTCAGAGTGAGTTTATAGCCGAATGCTATGCGAGGAGGGCTTATATATCGGGTTTTACTGGGAGCGCCGGCACTGCAGTGGTTACGAAGGATAAAGCCGCCCTCTGGACGGATGGACGATACTTCCTGCAGGTAATTGAGGAAAGAGATCACTCATTTTGATTCAAGGTCTTTGAAAGGGATAAATTACTTATAAATTCTCATTTTGTAAATGAATGATGCATCTGCTTCTGCTGGAGCTAGAGATATACAAACTTGTTGTTAAGCTTTCCTTTAATCATAATTGATTGTCTTCAATTGGTTCATGTTCTCATCTTTCAAATTGTGCATCCTATGTTTACTACTCTTGTAATAGTTTATCAACTGGATTTGAAGATGATGCTTTCTCAAAGGTGCTGTTGGTTTTTATCATTAATTAGGCTGAAAAACAGTTGAGTTCCAGCTGGGTTCTCATGCGCTCTGGGAACATGGGAGTCCCAACTACTGCAGAATGGCTGAATGATGTGCTAGCTCCTGGCTGCAGAGTTGGCATTGACCCTGTAAGTAAAAGCTGTTGGTCTCATCGCTTTTCAACCTTTCTTTTACTCTAATTCCTTGAATGTACTATCTTACAGTTTCTTCTTTTACTTGTGAGTCTTTGTTTGAATCAGTTGTCTTGATGGTAACTGATGATGCTTCCCTTTGATTTTGTGAAGGGAACAGTTCCTTTTCTCTTATGATGCTGCACAAGAACTCAAAAATGATTTGTCGAGAAAAAGTCACCAGTTGGTTCTTCTTTCCAGTATGAATCTGATTGATGAGATTTGGAAACAAAGGCCAAAACCCCCAAACAAACCGGTGAGAGTGCATGACCTGAAGTATGCTGGTGTAGATATCTCGTCAAAGTTGTCTTCCTTGAGGTCTCAACTTGCTGCTGCTGGTAGTTCTGCTATTGTTGTTTCCGGGCTTGACGAGATTGCATGGCTGCTGAATTTGGTATGAACCTTTACTTTTGTTTTTAAGTATTTATATATGATGCTTTCAAAATATATTTATGAACCGATATTCATAATTGAGAACTTGTAAGTTGTCTGTTTTTTTGTCTCCTTTTCCTCCAGTACCTTTGTAACATTTTTTATTTTTCGAAACACCCTGTTAACAGTTGTTCCTTGCATTTGCTAAAAGATTATAGAGCCTGAGAGTGTTCCTTTTTTGACTCCATCTTCTTGCTTTTTATTTTGTAGAGAGGAAATGATGTCCCACATTCACCAGTCATGTATGCATACCTGATTGTTGAGACAAAGGGAGCAACGTTGTTTGTCGATGATTGCAAAATCACCCCAGAGGTGATGGATCACTTAAAGACTGCAGGAGTAGAAATCAAATCATATGAATCAATTCTTAAAGCTGTTGAAAAGTAAGTTTGCAGATTTTACATGATTATTATTGAAATATTATTTTTCTGTACAAAAAGGAGGCATGCAGTTTATGTATGCACTAACAAGACCTCATTATACCCTTTTGTTTCCGGATCTCTTTTATATATCATGGTCTCCATGTGTTTTCCTGGACGTATTATATTTTTTTAATTTTCAATAATATAAGCTTCCTTTTCAGTTTGGCAGATCAAGGGGCCCGTGTCTGGCTTGATACTTCATCTATTAATGCAGGTATTGTGAACACCTTTGATTCTGCCTCAGAGAAATACTTGAGAAGATATGGAAGCAGCAGGAGAAACAAATCTGGAGGATATGGTAGTTCTAATGGACAGCTGGATGGACCTGCAATCATTTACAGGGTTTCTCCCATCCCAATTGCCAAATCTATCAAGAATCAAGCTGAAATAGAAGGAATGAAGAATTGCCATTTGAGGTATTTTATAGTTAAAAGGCCACTCTTTGTACAAATTCAATTTTTGCAATAGATGTTAACTTATCATAATTTAGGGTTGACACTCTGTCCTATGTTTGGTTGGGAATTGTAATTGATGAGTTTGTTAACATGAATGGACGATGTAGTTGATTCTTGTAGAGGCTTGGAGTTTCATGGAGTAATTTCTTTGAGTTCTGCTCATTGAGTTTTAATTCAAGTAGATGTTTTCATCTATCATTATGAAGAAATCACATCGATCCACTAAAGATTCTCTAGCCTAATCTTTACTAGGGACTTTTAGCAGATGAGAGTTCAAGTGTGTAACTGTCTACAGAAGACATATTCCATAGCCTTAGATTCTGACCTTTGTCTTTACAGAGATGCTGCAGCCCTAGTGGAATTTTGGTCTTGGCTGGAGAAAAGCATCAGCGAGGGTGCAGTGCTGACGGAGGTTGAAGTTGCTGACCAACTTCTTGAGTTGCGTGCAAAGCAGGATGGCTTTCTTGATACAAGTTTTGATACTATAAGTGGTATTTTTCTTCTTAATAGCACAAGATAACCGTTCTAGCAAATGATACTGAAAAATCTTCTTAAGTTATGATTTTCCTGATACAAGTTTTGATACTATAAGCGGAATATTTCCACTTAACATTCTATTCCTCAACCCATACCAACTAAGCTAAGCAAACTTATTAGAAAACCAAAATAAATAATAAAAAACATAGTAAAAATATTGAAGAAAAAAAGAAAAAAAAATCTCCTTGCTCTAGCGGTAAGGGTGAGGTATCCCAAAGGAGAGGTCTCGGGTTCGAATCTCACTTGGTGCATTTAAGCCATATTAATTCCCACAAGCGCGTACGGCCAAGCGGTGTATACTAATCCGTAGGGCCAAGCCGAAGTGGTGAAGTGGTCCATGTGCACTAGGTGAGGTTTGCGACCGCTGATCGCACTTTGCGTAAGTGGTACTAAGCCTCCTCAAAAAATCCCGCAAGGGGTTTCTGGGGTATGGGGCCGCGAAGCGGTGGGGCCAGTCACTATAAAAAGTTTACCCTACCAAAGTTTTGTATTCCGGAATGGCTCACCGGAAGGGCTTGTGAGTAGTACCCATAGGTTCCCGGTTCGATCCCCGGAATGGCCGCTCTTTGTTTACCTATTCAAGGAATATTTCCACTTAACCATTCCGGAATGGCTCACCGGAAAGGACTTGTGGGTAGTACCCATAGGTCCCCGGTTCGATCCCCGGAATGGCTGCTCTTTATTTACCTATTCAAGGAATATTTCCACTTTGCTACTAAGATATGTATCATTTGTTGAGCTAGCTTGCATATATTAGTCAGCTTCTACCATTCCTTTCTTCGACATTCCTAACTGCATATGGCAAATTGCCAGGTTCTGGAGCAAATGGTGCCATCATCCATTATAGAGCTGAACCAGATACCTGTGGTGTTGTGGATGCCTACAAACTCTTTTTACTAGATAGTGGAGCACAATACATTGATGGTACAACTGACATTACTCGGACAGTACATTTTGGTGAGCCTACTGCTCGGGAAAAAGACTGTTTTACTCGAGTTTTACAGGTACTAGCTTTTTCCTTCATGACTTTCTATCACGTCTTTGGCAGGCAAAGAACCCTCTTGCGTGACCTTTGATTATAAAATATTATTTGGTGTCGGATTGCAGGGCCATATAGCTCTTGATCAGGCTGTATTCCCTGAGAACACACCTGGTTTTGTGCTGGACGCATTTGCTCGTTCTTCTTTGTGGAAGATTGGACTTGATTATCGCCATGGTATTCTCTTGCACATCCATGAACAGGATCTTTTCAATATCATCCCCTGTAAAATGCTTCTCAAACTGTTCTCTCTCTGGTGGGTAGGCACTGGCCATGGTGTAGGTGCAGCACTGAATGTTCACGAAGGTCCTCAAAGTATCAGCTTTAGGTTTGGAAACCTGACACCATTGCAAGAGGGCATGATTGTGAGCAATGAACCTGGATACTATGAAGACCATGCTTTCGGTATTCGCATCGAGGTACTTACTAACATGCTTCAGACCACTTCTTCTAACAAGATCACTATTATCAATTGATGACACTGAGAGCTTTGAATCACCTTTCCTATCCAGAATCTTCTTTCTGTGAAAGAGATTGAAACACCAAATCGTTATGGAGGCATTCAATACCTGGGCTTTGAAAAGCTTACATATGTCCCAATTCAGGTATAGTAATGCTAATTATTTCAGTAACTTCCTACTCATTATCATTCTGAACTAAAAACACCGAGTTCAAAATTAAACACCTGATATGCCAAAACTGTTAAAATTCCTTGCTTATTGAAGAGGAAAATGGTGGACGTATCCTTGCTTTCGAATGCTGAACTCAACTGGCTTAATGATTACCATGCACAAGTTTGGGACAAGGTAAAAACTTAGCTCTATACTTTCTTCTATGACCAGCTTCAATAAAACAGCGCTCACCTTTAAATTCAATGCTCGTCACAGGTTTCACCTTTGGTGGGTGGCCCTGCGCAAGAGTGGCTATGGCAGAACACAAGGCCTCTCGAGAAACCTTGAAAACCATAAGGCTTTCCCCAGTTGTGGTCCTTTTCTCAGGATGCTCTTGGCCTTGGACTCTGCAATGATCCATGGAAAAGGCACTGTATACCAAGATATCGTCATGCTGTGGATGATGGTGCTTGTGTCGGGCATTCACTGAGAGATGTGTAAGTTGTTGCCAGTAATTGAATGTATTTCATGTTTACATAGTGAACTATATTTCCAGCTTCTATACACATGGAACGGTTTATATAAATCAGTCTAACGTCTCGAGCAAAAAGAAGCGGATCTGGTGTGTAGGAAAACCAAACCAGAAAACTGGCACTTTTTCTGGTTAACCGAACTGAGGTTTTTCAGATTTTCGGTTTCGATCACTGAACTTGAAAAAATTATTGGTTTTCCTGTTTGGTTACGGTTTGTTTATTGTTCAATGAAATTTTTTCACTTTCTGGGTTTTTTCAACAGAGGCAACTCATCCCTTTTCCCTTTACAATATTTGTTCCTCACTTGTAACTGAAGCTGTTTCATCTAACTTGTGGCTTCTCCTAGAACAGATGCCTTGTCCAACTTTATATTCAAAGTGTTTGCAATTGGATTCCATTCTCATCAGAAATGGAAAATACTATGCCGGAAGAGTGATGAAGGGAGTCCCTTGGTAAATATGTCAGCAAAATGAAGAATTGGAGGAACATGAAGAACCTTTATGCGACCTAAAACAAACTTTTCACGAACAAAATGAATATTCATTTTCCGCACGAGATTGGGAAGCCACCACATTGGTAACTCCTCGAGTCCTCGGTACCTAGCTTTCACACTTGATCTACAGAGCATTCAGCATTGGCTGCTGCTAGGAGTGGGACGACCAAGAAAGGAACGTATCACTCAAGTATTATACATAGTAGTCGAAGGTAGATTGATGAGTGTCCTGATCCCCTCTCCAATCAGTGTCCGAGCAAGCAGACAATCAAGTTGTGAATAAGAGTTTGTTGAAAGCTATGACCAAGATGTGAGATACCCATGACAGTAACGAATGGTTCATTTCCCTGCATGAAAATGACTCTAATGAGGGTCATCCGTAAGCACTAAGCAGTGTCAAGTCGAGTGAAGATAAGATATCGCAATGCTCTTGACAAACTACGATAGTGTCAGATTGGCAACCAAAAGTCATGCAGAAGCAGTGATGGATCTAGGGGCTCGGGGTGGCTGAACCCTTCCGCTCGGAAGAAAAACTTAAAAAATACTCCATCAGATCCAGAAAGATTGTCGTTTGACTTTTTAACACGTATTTTAAGGAGTTAAAAACTATATAATATATTAACTTTTTTATTTTTTTTTTTATAATCTAATACTTATTATTAATAAATATTAAGTTGTAAAAAAATAATTTAAAAAAAATTGATATTTTATATAGTTTTTAGCTCCTTAAAATACGTGTGAAAAACTCAAACGACAATCTTTTTAGATCAGATGCAACTAATGAAGTTGTCTATCAAATTTAAGGTGCGACCCCACACAAAAAAAAATCCAAAAAAAAAAAGAAAGAAAGAAGAATTATTGATGTCGGTGCCGGAGGTGAAATCCAAAAATTAATTTCGACTGTGGGGCGACTGATCAGATAAGAAAAGCCATATTCATGGCTTCATGTCAGCAGCCAGCACCGATGTTCACGAAGATGGTGGGAGTGATTAAGAGAGAGATAAACATGGAGGGAGATTTTATCGTCTCCTCCAGTTGACTGTCTAGGAAACTAGGGTTTCTTGCTCAACTTCCACGCCATCAGACAAGTCTAGCAATGGCGGAGATAGGCAAAATAGTGCTCGATTCTGGCTGGTTAGCAGCCCGATCCACCGAGCTCGACCTCACCGGAGTGCAGCTTACCACCACTCATCCTCCCTCCGGCTCCGCCTCCCCCTGGATGGATGCCGTTGTTCCCGGAACGTAATCCCTCCTCTCTCTCTCTCTCACCTTTGAAGTGAATTGAATTGAATTGACCTAATCTTGCTTCTTTATGCGCTTTTATAGTGCGATATGTGGTGTCTACTTTGTTTTGGAGCTTCAATTGAGGTAGTGATCACGAATTTGGAAACTTTGATGTAGCAGATGAAATAATTCACGAATTCATCTCTTTGAGCTGGTAGTCTATCAAGTGGTTGTATATATCCAATGTATGAATTATGACTTGAACTTGCGTAATTGTGGCTTTGGTTGTGTTCAGATCATCCGAAATTTCTATTGTGCTGCTTTAGTAGTCGACATTGTTCGTCTTGGGGCTGAAATAAGTATGTACAAATTACATTTGTTATGGCTGATCTCTCTTGAAAAGTTGTTGTTGGATTCTGTCTCTTCCTGTGGATAATGGATATAATAAATGTGGATGCATTGCCTTTTTTTTGAGGGTTGGATATGCATAAAAACAAGCAGCTGGATTTTCGTTCTTTTGAGATTCTTGTTTTGCATCATGAATTCCCTATAGTGTTAAAACCCTCTTTGCATCATGCTGATGGGCTATCTTGATGAACAGTGTGTTGGCAACCCTTGTGAAGAATAAACTTGTACCTGACCCGTTTTACGGTTTGGAGAATGAGACCATAATTGATATTGCTGATTCTGGGAGAGAGTATTATACCTTTTGGTTCTTCACGAGATTTGACTGTAAGCTGGTAAGCAATGTCATACATGACTGTTCTCTTTATGTTGTAGTATTCGCCTAGTACTGAACTCAAGGGTGAAAACTGTTGTCTGATGTCAATTTTTTAGGCCTAAGAATGACCTGACAGTTTTTTTCTTTAATCATGTGCAATGTATTCTGGGATCTCCCCAAATTGTCATCCTTCTCTGGCAGTCTTGCTATTTTTTATGTAGATTTTCCAATTTGAAGTTATATACATAAGGAAGAAGTGATCTTTTGGTGGACATCTAATGATCTTCTTCTCTGATTAACTGCACTAGGTTGGAAATCAGCACGTGGATTTGAATTTTCGTGCAATTAATTACTCCGCTGATGTTTATTTGAATGGACATAAGATGGCTCTACCTAAAGGCATGTTTAGAAGACACACTCTTGATGTCACAGATATCTTGAACCCACGTGGCCAGAACCTGCTTGCTGTTCTTGTTCATCCACCTGATCATCCAGGGAAGATTCCTTCCGAAGGTGGCCAGGGAGGTGATCATGAGGTGGGTACTAGTTACAATGCTGGTTTATGATTTTTACTCAGTTTCTAGGATTTGTAGGCTGATTTACCACACATTGAAATGTTTGACATGGTATAAATTCATTGTCTTCAATCTAAAAATTTAAGAATAATATGAATTTGCCAAATAAGGATTATTAAAACTGTAGTGAGCATAAAATGTTGTTCTGCACGCTGACATTCCCCTTCCCTTATTGTTTTTCCTTGCATTTGGTTATCAGATCGGAAAAGATGTTGCAGCACAATATGTTGAGGGATGGGATTGGATGGCCCCAATCAGGTGACTGAATCATTAGTTAAACTCCTAAAATGGAGTATGATTTATGTCATCTGTGTATAATATGAGTAGGAAAGAAAACTGATCCTTTCAAGAGCCATAATGAAGTACCTAAGAAATCGTCATCTAAGTATAGCTCACTGTATTACATAAGTCTTCATCCCCAATTTGATTTTAACATAACCGCTGCTTCATTTTTCACTTTTATACTTTCAGTTCCTAGACTTCTAGATTTCCATTGTATGAAGTAATACTGTGTGTTTAAATGAACATCAGAGATCGGAACACTGGTATTTGGGACGAGGTATCCATTTCAGTCACAGGGGTGAGTATATTTATCTCTCCCATGATCTTCTTTTTAAAAATCGATGGTCGTTTAGTTGTTGATTGGCTCAAGGTATTGTCCTCTGTTCCTGAAATGCAGCGAGTGAAAATAATAGATCCCCACTTGGTCTCAACATTTTTTGACAACTACAAGAGGGTATATCTTCACACTACTACTGAATTGGAGAATAGAAGTGGCTGGGTTGCTGAATGTTCTTTGAATGTCCAAGTTACAACTGAACTTGAGGGGAATATTTGCTTGGTAGAACATCTTCAGACTCAGCATGTTTCTATTCCTCCTGGAGCACGCATTCAATATACGTTTCCTGAGGTCTGTAGGCTTTAACTTTTGTAATTCCTGGACGTTTCATGAAATGCTCTATCCTATGAAGTCTATGCCATTACAAGTTGAGAATTGGTTCTCAGTCTTATGAATTCTACTTGATGTTGGTATACGACTAAGAGATATATTGAAGAGTTAATTCCATTGCCATGCAGCTCTTTTTCTACAAGCCAAATTTGTGGTGGCCGAATGGTATGGGCAAACAATCTCTGTACCATGTGGGTATCACGGTTGATGTCAAAGGATTCGGAGAGTCTGATACGTGGACTCATCTATATGGATTTCGCAAAATTGAGTCTCATATCGATAAAGTAACTGGTGGCAGGTATTACATTCTAGAAGTAGAAACTAGGGAATTTATCTACAATATTCTCCACTGCTATTTTGATGCGTATGATTATATTTTTGCAGGTTGTTCAAGGTAAATGGGCAATCAGTTTTTATCCGTGGTGGTAACTGGATTTTATCAGATGGCTTGTTGCGACTCTCCAAGAAACGATACCAAACAGACATCAAGTTCCATGCTGATATGAATTTTAACATGATGCGCTGCTGGGCTGGAGGCTTGGCTGAAAGACCAGATTTTTACCATTACTGTGACAGATATGGTCTGCTGGTAAGGAACTCGTCTCCATGCACCAGTATCAACCCTCTCCCAAAATGTGGGTCTGCTGCATTCTTGTAATCTTTTGTGCAAGAGTAGACTAACTGCTACTCTGCTACCAATAATATTTAGATAATAATTAGCATATGAATCATTACAATTTTAACCATCCAGGTATGGCAAGAGTTTTGGATTACGGGTGATGTGGATGGGAGAGGAGTTCCTATTTCAAACCCGGATGGCCCCCTTGACCACGAGTTATTCCTTTTCTGCGCTAGAGACACTATAAAACTTTTAAGGAATCACTCTAGTCTTGCTCTTTGGGTGGGAGGAAATGAACAGGTTCCACCAGATGATCTTAATAAAGCCCTTAAAGAGTATCTAAAACTCCATCCTCATTTTGCAAGCTTCAAGGATACTGACAGGTCAGTTGAAGGAGAAAGAGTGGCATCTGACAAAGATCCTAGTCAATATCTTGATGGTACTCGAGTTTATGTTCAAGGGTCAATGTGGGATGGCTTTGCTGATGGAAAAGGAAACTGGACTGATGGTCCCTATGAAATCCAAAACCCTGAGGATTTCTTCAAGGATGACTATTACAATTATGGTTTTAATCCCGAGGTTGGATCAGTGGGAATGCCAGTTGCAGCTACCATTAGAGCTACCATGCCTCCGGAGGGGTGGCAGATTCCATTGTTTACGAAAGTTGAAGATGGCTATATAGAAGAAGTACCAAACCCGATATGGGAATACCACAAGTATATCCCCTATTCTAAACCTGGGAAGGTCCATGATCAGATTTTAAAGTATGGAACACCGACAGATCTTGATGACTTCTGCCTGAAGGTAAGCCAAGATCTCTCGCCTTCATACCAAACATAATTCGCTTGCACCATTGTTCTCTGTTAATCTGTAACGTGTTCTCATCATCTCAGGCTCAACTCGTTAACTATGTTCAATATAGAGCTCTCCTGGAAGGATGGACTTCCCATATGTGGAGTAAATTTACAGGAGTCTTGATCTGGAAAACTCAGAATCCATGGACGGGTCTCAGGGGTCAGTTCTATGATCATCTTCTGGACCAGACAGCTGGCTTCTATGGCTGCCGCTCAGCCGCAGAGCCCATTCATGTACAGTTGAATCTTGCAAATTATTACATTGAGGTAATATGACTATTTTGGTTTCTTCATCCGATCTTTGCGAATAAGTAAACAACTGCAGCTTATCTTCAAGTATCATATTCCATTTTTCTCGTTTGCCAGGCTGTTAATACAACAGCAGAACAACTATCCGATGTAGCCATAGAAGTGTCAGTATGGGACCTGGAAGGGGAACGCCCATGCTACAAAGTCCATGACAATCTCTCACTGCCTCCTAAAAAGACAACTTCCATCAATGAGATGAAGTACCCTAAATCCAAGAACCCAAAACCGGTATACTTCCTTCTCCTCAAACTATATCAGAGGTCAGATTACAGGATCTTGTCTAGAAATTTCTACTGGCTGCATCTGCCTGATGGCGACTACAAGCTGCTCGAGCCTTACAGAAGCAAGAAAGTGCCACTCAAGATAACTTCCAATGTTGCCGTCAATGGATCTACCTACCATCTGCAAATGCATGTGGCCAACACCTCAAGGAAACCCGAACATAAGGATCATCCCTTGCTAAAAAATAACTTCTGTCGAAGAACTGGCGAAGAAGGTGATTACGACACTTCCTCTTTAGAAACCGATCCAGGAGGTCCCAAGACTAGGAAAGAAACAGGGTTTTTCCGAAGGATCTACAAGCAGATTGCAGGGGGCAAAGACGGGTTGAGGGTGGTTGAAACGAATGGAACCGATACAGGAGTGGCCTTGTTCCTTCACTTCTCCGTTCATAAATCAACAAAGGAGCACAGGGAAGGCGAGGACACGAGGATTCTCCCAGTGCATTATTCAGATAACTACTTCTCGCTGGCTCCCGGGGAGGAGATGCCTGTAAACATCACGTTCGAGGTGCCCCTGGGAGTTACTCCCCGTGTCACATTTCAGGGTTGGAACCACCATGGTGGACACACGGTAATATGAGCCTTGGGAGGAAGGTCTGTTGCCTGTTGGTTTGTTGTAATGTTGTATGTTGTGATATTGTATCAACTGTTATGCTTTATTTGGTATTGATTGTAACTTTGTAAGTTTTCAATCCAATAAAAGGGGGTGTAATAAACGTGCAATGCTATTGAGATTATATTGGCCTGAAAAATGACTTTAGAGATTGATATTTTAAATAATCTCGTGACAAAATGTTAACTCCTTTTTGTTTGAACAAAATAATTGAACCTTTAGACATCGTTAAATGATGAATCTTTCCACTTATGGTTACCTTTTTTTTATATTCTAAATTCCACTTATGGTTATTTAAATTTGCTGACTCTTGAAATTTAATTTGTAATAGAACACCCTTAAAAAGTGTGAAAATGTCCAAAAGGACAATTATTCAGATAGTATTTTAATACTTTATACAATTTAAGAAGACCAAACAAATATAATCCTTCATACATTCAGTAAAACATATCATTTACATTGCACTTTGCATTTTTTTGTTAAAGGATAATAAAAACTATACTATCGTTTTTTTTTAATTTCATACTTATGGGTAGAAGTATGAAATTATATATAAAAAAATTGATATTTTATATGTAGGATAGGTTTTATCATAATAAAAAAAGGGTGTCGATATATATACACTGCAAATCCGGATTAAGGATTTGCACGTCCTTAAGGACGTGCAAGTCTGAGACTATGCACGTATATAGCCGAAAACGTAAAAAAAAAACATGAATGAATAATAATAAATGACATATTTTGTCGAATGGATGAAGTATTATTTATTAGGAAATTTTACAGGAAACCACCCCTTATTGATTAGGCTTTTCATTTAACCACCCCTTATACAAAACCTTTCACTAAACCACCCCTTATTGATTAGACTTTTCATTTAACCACCCCTTATTGATTAGGCTTTTCATTTAACCACCCCTTATACAAAGCCTTTCACTAAACTACCCCTTATATAATTCTGTCAACAGATAACCACCCCTACCTCTATTCCATTCAATTTGATGTTAAAAAAATTATGAAAAGACCAAAATGTCCTTTTTAAAACTATCCATCTTTGACTCTCTTGCCTCTGCTCGTGCTCGATTTATCTCAGTTCTCTAGTGGTGGACTGGTGGATCACGACTGGCTTGGCGGTGACTCGGGTGGTGCTCGACCGGATTCACTGGCTTGTTAATTAATTTCGAATGAACCGTCCTAGTACAGGGGTAAATATAAAAAAATATTAAGAAAACGTTTTGACCGCTAAGAATCCGCCAATAAGGCCGCCGAACCGTCTTGGCGCTTGGCGGTACCCCACCGCCGAGCATCCGCCAAGCGTTTTTTAGAACATTGATTATACCTTGTGATTGGAGAACCTTCTGCATTCGTGATCAGTTTACATCATCGAATCCCTCTCCGAATCCCCAGGTCATGTAGCCTGAAGTTCGTCGATGGCTCTGAAGTCTGGACGATCGTAGGATTTCTATATATGACAGCAGAATGATTGAAGATGGATAGTTAAAAAAAAAAAAAAGGGCATTTCGTGAAAGGTTTTGTAGAAGGGGTGGTCATCTGTTGGTCATCTGTTGACGGAATAGAGGTAGGGGTGGTCATCTGTTGACGGGATTATATAAGAGGTGGTTAATTTAGTGAAAGGTTTTGTAGAAGGGGTGGTTAAATGAAAAGCCTAATAAATAAGGGGTGGTTTAGTGAAAGGTTTTGTATAAGGGGTGGTTAAATGAAAAGCCTAATAAATAAGGGGTGGTTTAGTGAAAGGTTTTGTATAAGGGGTGGTTAAATGAAAAGCCTAATAAATAAGGGGTGGTTTCCTATAAAATTTCCTATTTATTACTCTATTTTTTTATCTTTCTTGAAAAAAAAATCCCTCTGTTAAATAAAACATATCGTTTACTCTCCATCCCAATTTTTTTTAAAATGATAAAAAAAATTATATAAAATATCATTTTTTTTATATATAAATTCATACTTAATACTGTTAATAGTAATAAGTGAAAAATTATTTTAAAACTTTATATTTTATATAGAACGGTAAAACTTGATGTTTTAATTAATGGGAGTATTTGTTATTTAATGAAAATCACACCATTTTACCCACACGACGTCGTATGCATTAATTCGCAGAAGCTGACCGTTTCATTTCCCTCGTTTGTGGTGGCAAACCAACAACCACCTGTTGCATCTCTCTCTCTCTCTCTCTCTCTGGAGGTTTGAGAGGAGAAACAGCTAGAGATGACTGTGGTAACCCTAACCAGTGGAATTCCAGCTTCGAATTTTCTAGAAACATCCCGACATCAGCGCCAAATCCGCCATAGCTTCAGCTTCTTTTCCGAATCGCCATGGACGATTCATCTGCTACAGCGACAGAATAAGATTTCGTTTCCGTTCCCCCTGAATTGCAGAAATAGAGACTCGGATGAACCTCTCTCTACCAGTTCCGCCTTCGCCGTCCTAGGTGTGGGGCCCGATTGCTCTGCCTCTGAGCTCAAAGCCGCTTTTAGAGCCAAAGTAGTTCTACCTTCTTTGTGGATTCTTCTCGATCCCATTTTCTAGGGTTTATGAACTGATTAGTTGATTTTTAAGTAGGTGAAGGAGTTTCATCCCGATGTGAGGAGCAATGCGGCCGATTCTGATTTGATGATACGTCGTGTGATCCAAGCTTATGAGGTGAATGGAAATCGTTAACGGATTTGGATGAATTTGATGTCCTTGTGATTGGTTTTTTAATTCAGCGATGACCATCAAAGTTGAGATCTTTTGGGAATGAAAAAATAAAATTTTATTCCGTTGGTTAATTTCTGCACATTTCAATGTCTCTGCCTTTCCTAGTAAGTACTAATCTCCATTAGACTGATGGTTTCTCAGATTTTATCTAATCTCAGCAGATCAGAGATAATCGAAAGGTATACTGCGTATGAAATCTTCTTATACCTTGATGTCAAAAGTGGAATTTTCATAGCTAACCTCTTGTACATTTGGTTGCTGCTGTGCTTATGGCTGATTGCAGCGAATGTTTGGATCCCTTTGACAATCCAGAGTGTGAGGCTTTTGACATTTTCGTCAATGAGGTTCTTTGTATCGGCAAAGGTACCAGTTACCCATTCCTCTTATGGCTGCAAATTGTTCTTTCCCGGATTAATCGTACTTTCCATGTTCTGATACCTACAGGCTGTCCATATTCCTGTGTGAAAAATGCTCCCCACGCCTTTGCATTTTCTTCGGCTGGCACAGCACGAGCTTCTTCACAAGGTTCGCATCCTTACCTTACACTAAACGTATGCAGGGCTGAGGTGTGTGATCATTCGGATTTTTATCATACAGGAGCTGGGGAGGATTATCGAGTCCAGCAAGCTGTATGTCAGTGTCCGAGAAACTGCATTCACTATGTGACACCGTCTCAAAGAATCGTCCTAGAGGAGCTTCTTGATAGGTAGGGAAAGGAATTCATTTCCTGTCATTTCATCCAATTTTGACTATATTTATTGTTCTGATGTGTTTTTCTTTATGCCCTTCTTGAAGTATTATAGAGGTTCCTTATGATGCTTCAGCAGAGGCAGACCTGTTGTATTCTCTCGTTGTTAAAGCCGCGTATGAGAACAACCGATACAGGAAGCCAAAGAAGAAGCCCAAGGTCTCAACACAGCATGTAGACTGGTTCTAGCCTTCCAGGTCTGTCATGCTGTTCAACCTACTCCCTTTTTCTCGGTATTGGTTGAAGAGGAAAATGAGTGAATCATCGACAAAGTGAGGATGAAGTAATGAACTGTGTGATTTGAAGAAACTTGTGACACTGTAAATACCAATTACACTAAAGTATTCAAGTTTGACATTTTAAGACAAGCATACACAATTGTCATTTTGAGATGACTCTTAGAAACCGACCGAATGAGGAGAAGATGCCTGCTGCAGCCCCAAAAAAAGATGGCCCTGATTCTGAATTTTCTTCCACATTTCCAAATATTATCTGCACAAAACATAAGAAGCATGTTAACCCCTACAACTCAAATCTGTCATTGGAAGTTCTGATGGAAGCTGACCTCTAATTCTTCGGAATCAGGACGCCTTATTTGTTCTTTTGCAAGCTTGTACCTGTCTGGCCTGTCTTTGTCGTCGTAGAAAACTTTCCATAACCTATCAAAGAGATCATATGACAAGGTCAATATGTGCAGAGTAGTAGAGAAGAGTGCACTTCCACAATGCAAACTAAAAATCGTTACCTACCCTGGATAGCATCTAAAGACAGCTCCGGAAGGTAAAGGTTTCATTGAATATACCACAGTAAATGAGCTGCAAGTAATAAAAGCTAATCAGTAAGATGTATGTGACTGTTCACCATATCAGAGAAAATAACAAGGCTAGTTGAATGGGAATGTATATGAATGAGGCAAGGAATTTACCTCAGAAAGTAGCGTCTCAACTTCCGGACATTGAATCCGACTCCAACGTCTTCACTGACCAGCCGTGGATTCCACATTATCAGAGGTCTTGGCTAAAGTGATAAAAAGGATTGATATAGTTAGTTATGAGGAACTGGAAAAGGCATAAAGCATGAAAGCTAGGCCTACGCATCGCATTGAACTGGATTGGGTAACGAAACATCCTGTACACTCTCAATCGGAAAATTCAATGACAGGAACACAAAAACAATGGTAATAGACCTATCAATAAAAACTTCAGCAAACCTTTAATTCTGCTAAACCTCAATATTCACAAAACTTAAAGAACCTTTATTCATTATCTGTCTCAAAACTTTGTAAGATCTACATTTTGTTTGCGTTTTACCCAGAACTTAATGAATAGGCCTTGCCAATTCCTTCAATAGTCTCCAGTGTCCGACTACGGATATCTACTTGCTCCTGTCCTAACCTGGATAGTTTCTATATATACCTATCACTAAATTTGATATGCATCCCTTTCCATTAAGGTAGTCAATTTACGGATTGAATTAGTTGGACCTATACTAGATCAGCATGTATATAAAAGTAAAACTTAAGAGAAATCAGTGTGGAAAGCCTTATGTTTTTGTACACATGAAGAAGAGATTATTTTGATACCGGGTCATCGGAGAGATTAGAAGCTATTTTCTCGACATATCCAAGCATCTGATAATCTGGAACCACCATGACCACAATCTCATCCTCCGGTTCTACTGGCTTGCGGTCACTTAAGCTGCACATTTTGGAACAACGAATTGCACAGCCATTAAAAGTTGAAAGATATAGGATTCAAGGCACAATCTCAGTAGTGCAGAGTCCTTTCAAGGCAAAATCAATTGCAGGATATAGGATTCAATAACATTTATGAGGCGGAAATCACCTAGAGAAGCCAAAGTTTGCATCTTTCCACCGATATTTTAGAAGCGCAGCAGCACCAGCATCTGGAAATACGGCTTTCACTCTCTAGCAAGCATTGAGAGAGAAATTCAACCCAACTTGTTTGAGCCTATGGGAATTCCTTTTGAGGATTCATATTCAACAACTTTAAACAAATCATCATATTGAGGAAGTACAGTATTTCCGTTTCTTTCGTTGCTACCGTTGCTAACCTGTGATCCTGTTTCTTCAATAAGTGTGTCAATGAAAATCCTTGACATTTCCCATAACTCAGCTTGAGCACCTTCGTCATCAAGAAACTGCAACTGAGGGATTAAGAGCTCCGACTGTCAAGATTGAAGTGCAATTTAGCTAACAATCTTTAACTCAAGATTATCAAATGGATGTAATGATGATTGAATTACTACACAGCACATACAATTGCTCGCATTCCGCCAGAAGACACGAATGCGGCAGCTGCTTCGCCTGATTGTCGAACAGCACCCTCCAAATCTGAAGGCAGGCAACTGAGGCATGGTAACAAACAGTGAAACATGAATCCCATTAAGCATACTCGAATGAATCAATGGCTCCTTGTGCAAATTCGAATTTCTTACAGTTCGCCTAAAAAGTAAGATTCTTTACTCTACAATCAAAACCCTAGATTGCTGAACAATACAACACAGAAAAGCTAAGACGTGAACTGAGTTAATTGAGCAGTAAAGGAACACCTGTCATCTTCCTCCTCTTGGCCGAGCCCATCCTCTTCTTGTACCAGAAACGCAAGCTGTTGCTGTTCTTGGGAATCGGAAGAGGGGGAATCTTCGTCGTCAAATCTGTCGAATTTCGCGAAGGTAGTGGTTGTTGTGGAGGAGGAGAGAGAGAGGTATGTGGACCTGGTGAGCTGAAATCTGGAGGGAGGGAACCGGGTGGAAGCAGTGGGGATGAGGATAGGAGCAGAGGAAGCGAGGCCATGAGAGCACAAGCAGCAGCTCGGGTGGCGAGCTGCCATGGCTGCTTAATTTTAGTACTCCGTATTGAGTTAAAACGAATCCATGGTTAGACAGATTGACTGACAGAGAAGAAGATGGACTCTGCTCTGCAATCTGAATTATCCTCTCCCTCGTCCTTTCACGTGTCACTGCCTATTCTCTTTGGATAGTTTGATTAGTTTCCACCAAATTTACAATTAGGATGATTAACAAAGGGAAATGACCTCAAGAATAGACAATTGTAACTTATAATGTATATTAAGGATCAAAAAATAAATAAAATTATAATGTATATTAACCCTCATTCTAAAATATCTATCCTGCCTTAAATCTTAACGAGAGCATGATTAGAGATAGGTCGCAATAGAGGAACATCATCCAGGTCAGAGAGGGTTGAGCTGAGTCTCAGCAGAGTGGCAAAATCCGTATCCTTTCACCGCCCCCTTTTTCCTATATCTTGCCTTCCTACTGGCCTCTATTTATGTTTTGTACTTCTATCTTTAGTTGTTCTATGAGTTTTCGCAGGTGCTTGGTCCACTAGAAAACACTCTCTCGACCTGGTCGGGGAAAGAGTGTGTATATCTGGCCCCCCAGACCCTGCCTATGCGGGATTAACTGAGAATGTTGTTGTTGTTGTTGTCATTCTAAAATATCTATAAATTGTTTGATTTGTGAACGTGAGTAGCTGAAAACTAGTACTAATTTTAAAAAATAATATTATACTTAGTATATTTTTAAAAATGAAGAAAAAAAAAAGTATAATACTTATACTTTGTGGTCATGAACTGTGTACGTTTGATGATTTGTCGTTTGCTGACTTTGTAGATCTCTCGATAAGTCAGGTATATCTAAATCTCGAATTGATTTTCTAATAAAAAAAAAAATTTATCCACGTACATTAATCCATAATTTTATATAGATTTTTAAAAGAAATTATACTGTATTAAATATGGTATCTTAAATTAAAAGTCGCATCCTTACGAACAAAAAAAATAGAGGTGGACATAAAAAATTATAGTGAATAAGTGTTTTGAAAAACCGAAAAATTAACTAATTTTATGGTTAATTGTTTTAAAATATTTGCACCTTTTCAAATAGTTTCATTTTTTTTTCAATTCAAAACAATTAAAATATATATTAACAATTAATTGATTATTAAATAAAAATTACTAGTATGTCTATATATGCCTCCAAACTTTCTCAATTAGTTATATATATCCCTTTAATCTTCAAAATAACTAGTATGATTCCCGCATCATGGCGCGTTTTCTTAAAACTAAAATATTATATATAAAAATATTATAAAATATTCATAAATGTTAAGATAAAAATCATAAAAAAAACTTTACAACAAATGTATCTTATAATTATCTTAGAAAATTATTTTTAAATTTTTTTATCTAAAGTATAATACATAAATATAGATATTTTAAATTACTCAATAAGAATAATAATATCAATATCATTATAACATTATTTAAATGTGATGTGTCATAATCAATACTATATTGAATGTTATGAATTAAGCCCAATAGTTAGTAAATAAATTTGAGTTAAACCCATTAGTTATATTATTGAATTCAATGTTTTGAATTAAGCCAAATAGTTTGTCAAATAAAGAAAAAAGAGAATTAAAAAAAAAGAAAAGAAAAAGAGAGAATTATTTTTTTTATTTTTTTTTATTTTATTAGGTAAAAATTCGGATGGGAAAACCCTATCTGAAAGCATCCTGTCGGATGAGATCAAGAAGACCTGTATCTAGGTATAGTTCTGGCCCCCTGGTAGAGTAGCAAAGGTGTGCAACCTTGTCCGCTACCCGGTTACCAATACGGGGAATATGTGATATACTAACATTATTTATTCCTTTGAGAAGGCTTTGAATATCTGACATGATCATTTCTATTTCCCAAGGACATCCAACTTGTGATCTTAGATAGTCCGTGATAATCTTAGAGTCTTCTTCTATTATTAGATCAGGTATCTTTAATTCTCTAGCCTTTTCAATTCCTAGACGTAGGGCTAATGCTTCCGCTATAAGGGGGGATTTACCCCCATTATTACTTCCACCTATATTGATTGGATCTCCACGCCAGTTTTTGATGATGTATCCAGTGGAACTGTTTGTGATAGATTTAAATGATCCGTCAAAGTTTAGCTTATATTTGCCCGCCGGAGGTTTCTTCCAACGACAGGTTTTCCTATTATTCTTAGAGAGCCATTTTCCCTTACTTTGTTTTTGTAGACTGTCATCCTCCATTTCATTCCATCTGCAAGCTTTCCTCCAGTTATCAATATTGTTCGTGATCATTTTCTTAATAGCCTCTGCAGAGGGGATGGTTTCATTTCTAAAAATTGTTTGGTTCCTTATTAACCAAATGGTCCACCATCTAATTGCTATCTGTTGTTTCTTCTCCGTCGAAAGAGAGGAACCTAAAATTTGTAGAATTTGATCCATATCTCTGTTTTCTGCAATTAGGTTGTTAATGTTTTGAGCTATTTGTCCAGGGAATTGTTGTTGGAAGTTGTTGATTGGGCATTCTATGAATATGTGAATATCATCTTCCGCGAACTGGTTGCACAAGCTACATGTGTTTGGTACTGCCACCCCTTTAAGGGCCAGACGGGTAGCCGTGGCGAGACCTTTTTGGTTTATTTTCCAAATAAAATTCTTAACTTTTGGTGGGGCGTCGAATTTCCAGATCCATGAAAATTCATCCAAAGGTCTTTGTGGTGCGGGTGAGATTAAGTCATAGGCACTTGTCGTCGTGAACCAGCCCTTTTTGGCTGGCCACCAATACAGTCTGTCTGTAAGGGGGGTAATTGGCAAGGGGATTTTCATAATATCCTCTGTTATAGACTTAGGAAGCACTAATACAAGTTTCTCCTTCCAACATTGTCCTCCTATAATGTAGTTGCTTACGAAATCGTGTGGATTAATGTTATGTTGAGCGTCTATTTTGTCCTTTAGAGGTGTCGTTGCTACCCAGTTGTGTCCCATTTTGAATTTTGGAATTAGAGAACTCAGTTTCGACCATTGCCATGATGCATTGCCTTTTTTACAATAGGTAAGGATGTGGTTGTTTTTTAAATACTTATATTGTATGATTTTGACCCAGTTATTTTCCGGTTCATCCAGAATTTCCAGAGGAGTTTTAGTTGGAGAGCTTCGTTCATATCTTTGGTTTTTCTAATTCCTAGTCCTCCATCCATTTTTTATTTACATATTTTGTCCCAACTGATTAGTGGGCTATGTTGCGCATCTTTGTTCCAGAAGAAGGTTCGATTGATTTGATCTAGTTGTTTGTGGACCGCTGTCGGGAGCATGAAGCTCTGCATTGAGTATAAAGGTTTGGATGATAAATTTGTGACTATTAGGGTTGCTCTACCATGTTGTGAGAGAGCATTTGCACGCCATTTGCTCGAGTTGATCTTTAGTTTTGCATATCATTTCTCCAAAGGTTTCCTTGGTAACCCTCCCATTTATGATGGGACAACCTAGGTATTTTTCCAGGTTTCGTTCTAGGGGCATGTTTAAAATTTCTTCAAGTTTTCGGGCTCTTGATCTAGGAATACCTGGGGTGGTTTGAAAGGACGATTTATGGTAGTTTACTTTTTGCCCTGAGAATTTACAGTAGTCTTCAATTATCTCTTTGACTTTTGTACATGCAGAATTACTTCCTTTCGAAAATATTATTATGTCGTCCGCAAAGGCCAAGAACGGAATGCAAGGGCCCGAATGGCCAAATTTAAATCCGATGTTGTTGTGGTTAGACTCTGCCTCCCACGAGAGTTTACGAGCAAGGATTTTTGCCCCGAGAAGGAAGAGAAAAGGAGAGAGAGGGTCCCCTTGCCTCAGACCCCTAGAAGGTCTGAAAAGATCTGTAGGGCCATTGTTTACTAAAACCGAGAAAGATATTGTAGTCACACACTCCATAACAATGTCCACAAATTTTTGGTTGAATCCAAATTTTTGGAGGACTACTTTCGTGAAATGCCAATCTACTCTGTCGTATGCTTTCTCCATATCGAGTTTTATTGCAGCCCATCCCTTAGTGCCTTTTCTAGTGCGAAAGGAGTGGAATATCTCGTGTGCTATTAGGATATTGTCTTGGATTGCTCTGTCGGAAACAAAGGCTCCTTGTAATGGGTGTATAAGTTTTCCTATTACCATTTTCAGTCGTTTTGTTATTATCTTTGATATGATTTTATATAAGGTAGAACATAGGCTAATTAGACGATAGTGTGTAGTCATGGAGGGGTTATCATTTTTTGGTATAAGGGATATAAAAGTGTGGTTAATTTGTTTTAATAGTTTGCCTGAGTGAAAGAAAGCTTTTGTAGCCCGGGTGATATCAGAGCCAACGATGTCCCAATATTTTTTGTAGAACTCTGCCGTCATTCCATCAGGGTCGGGGGATTTGTTGTTCCCCATTGAGAAGACTGTTTTTTTTATTCCACTGTTTGTTGGTTGCTGAATTAGTGATTTGTTTTCCTCTTCTGTAATGACTGGGTTGATTCCTGAGAGGTATTCTTCTAATTGAGGGGCCATATACATTTATTCTCGACTGAATCTTATCTCAAAGTCTCTTTGAATTTCCCTTTTAATATTTTCATCGCCAATTATGTTGGTTCCTTCTAATGTGGTAATTGTTCTAATTATCTTCCGATTTCTTCTCCCTGTGGCTACTCTATGGAAATACGAGGAGTTGGTGTCTGCTAACTTTAGGTGTTTTGATTTAGCTCTTTGGTTCCAGTAAGTTTTATGGAAAATGAGTAGCTTTTCTCTTTTAGCCAAGAGATTCTGTTCTTTTGTGTATGATTCTAGGTTTTGGTTAGTTTGTTGTCTTGATTGTATTTTGATTAGGGCCTCGTCAACCTCTTGTAGTTGTCGGAAGACATTTCCAAATGTTTTCTTATTCCATATTTTTGCCTTTTGTTTGAGAATCTTTGATTTGTGTGTAATTCGGAACATAGCAGAGCCTGCACATGAAGCTCTCCACGCTTGTTTAACAATATTTCGGAAATCTCTTCTTTGTAGTCAAATGTTTTCGAATTTAAAAGGGGGGGGGGGGTTTAAAGCTAGTGTTTTTGGAGATGTTGATTGATATAGGACAATGGTCCGAGTTAGAAAATGCTCCATTTTTAGTTATCAGATCGGGGAACAAGTCGATTATTTCATGATGGACTAGCACCCTGTCAAGTTTTTTCAAAATGTTATCTGGGCCAAATTGCTTCTTTCTCCAAGTAAATGGGTTACCGTACGAGGGAATCTCCATCAAGGAGCATTCGTTTTTGAATTCCATTATTCTCAGGGATCTTCCCGGATGGATTTCAGCCCCTCTGCTCTTATCCGATGGTTGACTTATTTCATTTAAGTCTCCCATAACTAGGCATGGAGTGTCGCTTTGGTTAATCAGCTCGTATAGGTGTCTCCAAAAGTCTTCTTTTTCTGAGGGGTTGGGGGGGGGGGGCGTATGCAAAAAGCATTAGACACTCAAAATTCTCCTTTATGTTCTTATATTTTACGCCAATAATTTTTGGGAGATGGATAGTCACTGATATGGTTTCGTCTATGAAAGAGTGTCCATTCCAGAATAGAGCAATACCCCCGGCACGTCCAAAGGTCGGGGACCAGCATCTGTTTGTGAATCCCGCATTTTTACAACGAGATTCTTTTGGTTCTGATTCTGTTTTTGTTTCTGCTAGAATTAGCATTTGTACATGATCTAGTGAACGCCATTCATTAATTCATGTTGGTCCAGAAGGTCCTTTTTCCAATTCCCCTACAGTTCCAATATCGTATGATCATGACCACTTTGTTTTTGCACAAGTGAGCAAAATGTAGGTCCACCCATACCCATATCTTTCTCTTTTTGCAGTGTTCCTTATTTTTTCTAGATAAGTTTTCCCTTTGAGTTTCTTTTGTGAATTTTTTGTTTTTGAGGAAATTTCTCTTATTTTTTCCATAATAGTTTTTTTGTTATATTTCTTTTGTGAGTTACTAGTCTCTGAAGACATTTCTCTTGTTGTTTTATTCGGCCTACAATTATCGCTATGAATATAGTGGGTAGCCTTCTTATAATTTTCCTTAATGAATTTGCCGCTCATAAGCTTAGGTTTCATCTTTTCAATTTCAGGGAGATGAGAGATGGTAGAATGCAAATTTGATTGCTCCGTGAACTTATATTTAGGTTTCTTCATTGAGTAGCATTTATTTGTGGAGTTATTTTTGTTCTTCGTCACCCAGCCAAGGAGTAGAGGGCAAGGATCTTTGTATTGGTTGTGGTAGATGATTGCTATGATCCTCTTAGGTGAATGGTCACCTCGGAATAGATAGTGTTTGGCAATAGGCGGGTCCTTAGATCCACACTTTGACTCCACCATGTAGGGGTTGGTATTTTGACTTCTCCTCTTTGTGCTTTGTCCTAGCTTACAAAGATCCTATTCTTGCTTGGGTTTGTTATGGATATTTCTAGAACACTTGTATCTTTCAACCAATAATACATTATGGGTATAATTTTCACTTAGGGCGCATCGGTTAGCCTCTTTATGGTTAGTTTTATGTGGCCTCCTGAGGGGATGTCCTATGTTGTTTGATTCCGAGCTTGTATTATTACAGATATACTTATCTTGGATTAAGCTTTTAGATCGAGATTTTGAAACGAAACATTTGTGGACCAGAAAAGACCCCTCAAAATGCATATCAGTTCTAACGTATCGAGTAAAGTAAGTGATAATAAGCTTAGATCTATGCTTTCGATTGTCCTTTAGAAAACGATCGTTTGGAAGAGGAGGGTTGTTAAGGATTATTTCCCCTATGTTTTTATAATTTCTAGTAAGCTTGTACCCCCATTGTGGTGGGAAGAAGCTTTTCATCCCCAAGCAAGAGCTCTTGTGGTGAATCCAATCCCATGGAGTATCAGCCAAGTTCAGTAAGTAAACAATAATGATTTGATGACTTTCTAGATTCACCTAGCAGAAGTTTGTATAAAAGTGATTATGGGGTTTCATTTTGATGAAAGTTGTTCGATAGGTTGTTGTAGTGGCAATTTGATGAGGAGCAATTGAGGGGGACCTCCCTTGCCATTTGATTTCTTGATAAGCTCCCACTTGAGTTTTTAAAGACCAGTATTCAGTGGAGGGGGGTTTAAATGGATTTTTTACACCAGCAGACCAATCTTCATGACACAAAGAGTAGTGAAGATCACACTTTTTCCTAAGAACAGCTACTTGATTTACCAAAATGCACCCATTCATCTTTGTAATTAATACATACTCAAAAGCATATTTTAGGATTAAACATACCATAAACGCTTCAATACATTCCACCAGTACATGATAGCTTGTTTTCCCATGAAACACAAAATACATTCCACCAGTACATAAACGCTTCAATCATAAACTCTTCAAAAAACTTTTTGGAACCAAAGAGCCAAGACAAAGCATCTTAAACTTTCTGATTCGAACACAACTTATTTTCATCGAGTTGCTTCGGGTCGGAGACATAGAAAACAAATCCGCAATATAACTTCTGCTGAAGGAACCTTGATAATAGGAGAAGAAAATATTAGAAATGAAATTAAGAGTGACTTTGAAAAAAGATTCAAAAAGGAACCGATTGATGATAGACTCCTACAAGAAATGTTAAATCTAATCCATCCTTCAATTACCCCTGACGAAAATAATTACCTTATTCGACATTCGTCTAATAGTGAAATTAAGGCTGCTATTTTCAGCCTTGGCAACAACAAATCACCATGCCCAGATGGTTTTACAGCCGAATTCTATAAGAAATATTGAGACATTGTTGGCTTATCTATCGTTAGAGCTGTAAAAAGTTTTTTCCACTCTGGAAAAATTCTCAAACAAATAAACCATACATTCATATCACTATTGCCAAAGCGGGATAACCCTACCAATACCAGTCACTACCGCCCAATCAGTTTATGTTCTATTTTATACAAAATCATTTCAAAAATTTTGACAGAAAGAATCAAAACAATTATCGGTAAACTAATTCATCCACTACAAGGTGCATTTGTGTCTGACATGGCCATCCAGGACAATGTCCTAATAGCACACGAAATCTTCCACTCCTTCAGATCGCGCAAGGGTCAGGAGGGATGGTTGGCAATAAAACTTGACATGGAGAAAGCGTACGATAGAGTTGATTGGAACTTCATAAGAAAGGTTTTAGAAAATTTTGGGTTCCACCCTACTTTTATTACGTGGATTATGGAATGCGTAACGACTGTGTCCTTCTCTGTTCTAGTCAACAACGGTCCTACTGATATGTTCTTCCCCTCTCGTGGCCTGCGTCAAGGGGATCCTTTATCTCCTTTCTTGTTTATCTTAGGGGTAGAAATTTTAGCTCGAAAACTCTCAGCAGAAACAAATGTGGAAAATAGTCCAATTGGTTTTTCCTCCGGTAGGAGTGGACCTAGGGTCCCCTTCCTATCCTTTGCCGACGACATCATTATTTTTACAAGAGGCAGTGTTGCCGCAGGACAGAAAGTTAGGGATATAATTGATTCATACTGTAAAGTTTCTGGACAAAAAGTCAATTATCATAAATCTAGCTTCCAAGCCACAAAAGGCATTTCGAACTCTAGGATCTCAGAACTTAGCAGTTGCTTAAGTATTACACATGAAAACTCATTAGAAAAATACCTTGGATGTCCGATTATTAACGGCAGAGTAAACAAACACACTTTTGAAGACATCATATGTAAATCTAAAGGGCAACTAAGTAAATGGTGAGCTAATGCTTTATCACAACAGGGACGTGCAATCCTCATTAATACAAACTTATCGGCCAAACCATTATATACAATGCAGAACTTTTTGTTACCCTCATCAATACATAAAGAGCTTGACCAGATTAACAGAATATTCTTTTGGAATAAAGATCTACAACACCGCCCACTTATTAGCTGGGATAGGATTTGCAGACCGAAAAAATATGGGGGAATTGGACTTAGGAAATCGAAAGAGATGAATGAAGCTCTTCAAATGAAACTACTTTGGAAAATATTGGCTGAACCAGAAAATGTTTGGGTGTCTCTCATTAAACACAAGTATCTTCGTTCAGCTAACATCCTTGAATACGTGAAAAGTGGAGATTTTTCATGGCAATGGGCCAAACTGACAACTCTTATAGATAAATTTAAGACTGGACTTATTTGGTCAGTAGGAAATGGTTCATCAATCAAATTTTGGACGGATAATTGGATTACAACAAGCTCTCTCATATCTAGGGATGATTGCCCCCAAATTAACAACATAGCAGAAACTGTCAGTGACTATATTTTAGGTGGTAGATGGTGGACGGAAAAACTTAGCAATACATTACCAAATGACGTAGTCAAAGAAATTATGGACATCCCACTTCCCGTTTCCCCCTTTGAGGATCGCTTATACTGGTGGCCTGATAGGGCTGGTTGGTTCACCACGTCAAGTGCATATAAGCTAATCACAGCTCAATCCTCTCTGAGCATAGACAATAACGTTTGGATATGGAATTTGGATATTCCGCCTAAGATCAAAATTTTTTTATGGAAAGTTTGTCAGAACGGCCTCCCTATTGCCTCTAGGCTGGCTCAACGTGGGACTTCTGTACCTTCCACCTGTCAATTGTGCAACTGTGCAGTTGAAGATGACGTTCACTTCTTACTAGAATGCCCATATGTGCGCCCTCTCTTTCGCTTACCTACACACGTAAACTCAACTATATCTAGTATGATAAATCATTCACGAGAGATAAAACCTATCTTTTCATTCATTGGAAACAAGCTTACATCTGTTGCCAAGGTGGAGCTTGCCTTTTCTTGGTGGACGGCTTGGTACATTCGAAACCAATTTATTTTTAGACAGGTTCTCATACCTCACAGAGAAAGTTCATTAAGTATCATTAAAACCCATAAGGAAAATTGGAGTAAAACAGTTCACTTTGAGTATAGCTTGGATGAGGACTTCCCCTTACGCACCCAAAGCTCCAAGCATACAAGGACGGAAACAAAGCATGATAACATTACTTGGCGAAAACTCCCTAGGGGTACTTTCAAATTAAATTTTGATGGATCCACAATTTCAAACAATTATAGCTCGGCTGGAGCCGTAATCCGGGACTGGGAAGGACATCCGATACACATCTGTTATAAAAAACTTGGCAAACAAAGTCCTTTGAAAGCGGAAGCGCTTGCTCTTAAATTGGGAATCCAAAAGGCTCTAGAACTCCGTATCAATAAACTCCACATTGAAGGTGACTCCATGATAATCATAAACCACCTAAATAAAACATCTACCTGTCCTTGGGAAATTGAACTGATTTTATCAGATGTTAAATTTCTACTATCGACTTTGAAAGAAGTTTCCTTCTTTCATGTTCCCCGATTAGGCAATAGAGTGGCTGATAAGGTTGCACACCTTTGCCACTCTGCTTGGGGTGTCGATATTAACAATGATTCTGGTCTTCTAGACCTCATCCGTAAGGATGCCATCGGGTAGAGCTCGCTCGCCCGAATTCTTTCCTAATCAAAAAAAAAAAAAACTTCATTTTCATTCTCGATTATAGGATCTTTCTACCGACGAAGGTATTAGGCCATGTTTATCAAAGGGATACTATGGATACTAAAAATCCTAATATTTTATCCTTCTCTTTCCGCCACATCATCCTAGTATCCCATTCCCATTTTTCCCACTTTATCAATATTATCCCTAGTATCCCAAAACCTATATTTTCATACCAACTCAATTTACAAATATACACCTCTTCAACAATTGTTTTCATTCTCGATTATATTATTATATTAATTTATTATTATTAAAATACCAACTTCCACAGTTTACAAAATATTTTTTTAATAATAATTTATTTTATATCTTGCATAATTTATTATTTTAAATTATTCCATAATATAATTCAAAATTTCGAATTATATTTTGCAAACTTATAATCAAAGAGAAATATTTTTAAAAAAAATATAGTTAAGCATATTCAAAATTGATGTCTACAGGTAGATAAAAATGAATCTAATATTTTGGTAAATTTTATTTTTTATTTTTTTTACATTTTATTACCGAAATATTAATTTTAATGTGTAAAACACATTCTCCCTAGCAAAAAATCTTGACCGTCCATCAAAGGACACTTGTCCTCCATGTGACTTCCCTCCCCTGCAGCCCAATACCATTGCTACACGTGGCCCCCTTGCTTTAGCAAATTGCAGGCGCAAGTTAACAACCCTGATATATTTTACTTTCTTTCTACTTTTTCCCAAGCAAATATCGATACTATCAGAACATCCCTCTAGTATCGATTAACCCACTGTTCTAATTTTTAATTCTTAAATTTCCTAGCATCTTGAACAATGTTCCTACCAATAAAAATGCTCTTAGAATCAACAAATAAATGGTGTGCAAAAGGTCGACGCTCGATGAGTAATTGACGTTGAAGGTTTAGTTATCGCGGAATTTGTCGAATAGGTCGGACATGAATCATCCCACATGTTGGGCGACAACAGTAGCCACACTTCCACAATTCAACTTCTACATTAATCAAACAAACTAATTATCAATTTGTTTTAATTGGGAAATTTGATTAGGGTTTGGAAGAGAATCTAACAAATTGGGGATAAAAATATTCTCTCCCTAATTAATGTTTAAAATTGATATATTATAGTATTCAATTAGTGATTTTCATTATTATTTATAATAAAAAATACAATTTGGATATATAAAGAGTTCTTTTACTATTCAATGGACAAATAACCTATTTTAAAGATTAAAGGGATATATAACTAACTAGTGTAGGTCTCGTCCCGTGCACGGAGAATACATTAATACAATATTATAAGTAATTCAGATAGATTCCAATAAATTAAAAAAACATAAATA
Organism: Persicaria tinctoria; assembly: GCA_037127255.1. Classification (NCBI taxonomy): domain Eukaryota; kingdom Viridiplantae; phylum Streptophyta; class Magnoliopsida; order Caryophyllales; family Polygonaceae; genus Persicaria; species Persicaria tinctoria. Next base: position 4,745,527 of record JBANSL010000014.1, read on the forward strand.
TAAATAATTTTTTCCACCAAAAAATATAGATATAAATATTTACTACTACTACGTTTAATTATATTGATATAGTTTTTTCCTTATGTAATATTTACTCTTTTAGATAAGATATTCTATCTATCCAATTATATAGATTAGGACTATCTAATTATACAATTATACAAATTATTTTTATTAAATTTCCTTTTTGACGGGAGAAAGCTTTGCGAGATACACTTATGCGCCGCCACGTAGGTGACAATGCATCAGTTTTAATATATGTACTAGCGTAGTGCGTAACACACGAGATTTGTAAAGTATATTTTATTTTGTAGAAGATATTACCATAATTTATTTACATTATATATTAAATGTATTATAATATAATAATAATATGAAAATGATATAACAAAATAATATAAATTTTGATAAAAAATAATGCTTATATTATATCAATATATAATAGAGAAAATTTGGTAAAATATCACCTTTTAAATTCTAATTGAGTAATTAACACCTCTTCAAATTTTATTAGTCGGGCTAGCACATCTTGAAAATTAATTAACCCCTTAACACTCTCATTTCACCCTCTCCCTCATATCTGGAGAGACGTCCATGACGGCGACTTCGATCTCAATCTCTCAACCTCCGTTCGCTCCTCCTCTATCAACCTCGTTCTCTATCTCTCGCGCTTCCCCTTCTAGTCTCCTCCGCTCATCTGCGAGGACGAATCCAGACTCATCCTCCTCCAATTTCCATGGCCAGACGAAGCCGCATTTAGCCTCCCCCGATTTCGGTGCCGCTCTCCGGTTTACAGGTACTCACTTCCCGTTTTCTTCAATTGATCCTCCGATTTTGTTATTTTGTTGTTTTAAGATGACGGGATGAGTTGTTGAGAGATTGTACGGTAGAAATTGACATCAAATTGAAAGCGAAATCGGTGGAGGAGAAAGTTGTTGGTAGCCGTGGAGGCCGGAGATAAGAGGTTGAAGGTGCTGATGGTGGCGACGGCGCCGATGGTTTTAGGGATTGGAAATCGGGTCCTTTACAAACTGGCCACTGAATTGCTTCAATTTGCCTAATTCAATTACTTCCATTTGCCTAATTTCCTCACAATAGATTCAATTTGCCTTGGTGTTTATTGTTTTTTTTTTAATTTTCTACCGGTTGATGAAGCATGTCCTTGTAGAACATGGGGCTTCCAATTTGGATTCAAATTATAATGTTCAGGAGCAGTTACATAAGCTTTTTTTTGAAGCTTTGAGATTTTGAGATAGATGAGAAATATAGGGACGGAAAATCAATCCTTGTCTCCTTGGTAAGAAGCTCTAACTTGCTGAAATCTGGGATGCATCTGTAATTGCCTATTTCAGATGCCTCTGCAGATTTTTTTGACTTCTAGCGATGAATTGAGCAATCGAATTGCTTCCGATCTGTTGGCGAGATGCATGTCTGTGCTTTTAATAAGTTTCAATGTCTTCCTACTTTTCTTCAGCTTCTAAATGGCTTCTTTGCTGGCACTTTTTTAATCAAAACACTACTAGCTGTTTTAGGCTTTCATAAGTAATGATTGAACATGAATATAATCCCAAGCTCTGAACTGGAGCCATGTGATTTTCAGTTAGAACCTACAATTTTGATTGAGTTAGGGTTTGTTTTGGGATGAAAATGTCGAAATTGATGACAATTTGGATTGTTTGATGATAGGTGGAGCTTTGAATTGTGTTGCTGCTTATGTGGGTGAAATCGGGCATGGTGGTGTGAGGGGGAATCACATGCACTCCACCAGTAATGAGAGTTTTGTCATCTGGGGAGCCAGAACCAAAATTAGAGTATGTGATTTTGTCTGTAAAGCATGTTTTTCTTCCTCGGAGATTATGGAATTTCTTGTTTTATTGGGATACTTCTCTTTGTTGTCTAGTTCACTTAGTTGATGGTTAATTGTTAAAGTTGCTAGCTTACTCGAAGGATTCGAATTGATATCTCAAATGAAAGCAAAAGTTTGTAAGCTATGATGATGCTATAGTTTACTGTCTTATATAGATGTATACATATGAAAAAACAAAAATGTACAGAGCAACCGCTTTAATTTCTTCAAGTAGATGTTAAGCACAAAGCTGTCATTCATTTACCATATCCAAAGATGAAATGACAGGTGGTACATTTACCATATCCAATGATGCTGTGTATGGAAGCTGTTGAGCACACCTACCATCAACCCTTCACAGGTATGACTTTAGAGTTTTCATTCATTTTTATTAAATATGTTAACACTTCCTTACATTCCCAAATCAAAATTGTGGCCTCATCTTATGGAAATCCATAGTTAGTAGGCATGTGATGATTATATAGTTACTGTATTAAATATTATGAATTCATTTCTCCAGGTGAAGATTAAAGTTTATGTGGAGATGCATGTTGGAGATGTCCTTAGTTTTGGCCTGTGAGCTATTTCCCTTTGTTTATATTCAATGCCATTTCCTTTGACTGCATTATATGCCTCTATGGGCGGGTTGATTCAATGAGTTTATTTTTGTTCTTATGGAACACTGAACTCTTATGTCAAGTTCTGAACATAATCTTCCATTCTGAATAATTGCCTTTTTTTATGTAAAAAAAAATCATTTTCAGATCAACTCGCTTGTATATATTGCAAGGACCAACTGATGCCTCCGGTAAGACAATTCAAAGAATGGAGCTTCTGGTGCTACGTACACTCAAATGGTTGTTATGCTCAGTTTTGTGTTGTATTGAATGACAATGCAGGAATTGATTTTTTTGTTTTTCTTCCGAAAAAAATTGCCTTAGAGTTGGTTAATTAATCTAGCTTGGACATGTTGTGTTGTCTGCTTAATAATAATGATAATTTGAGATGTATTTGTATGGCTGATTCATTCAATAAGTTGAAAGCCTACTGGAATCTCCATCTTTCTTTTCTTTTTATGTAGCTTGGTCACCTTTTTTTTGTGCAGATCTGGTGTTGTGATTGCAAGTTTAAGTGGGTTTCTGATTTTTGGAATCAAGTCAAGCTCCAATTTTGATGTTGAGTGTAGCAAAATTGTTATATCTTAAAGTAGGTGGAAAGTTGTAACTACAGAGGACAAGAAGGAATTGCTCGACGTTGTGCATTAGGAGTTGCCACTAGATGAAGCACACCAAAGGAAGCATGAATATTGCTGTCATCATTGTCCAAATGTTGGCTCCTGTTGCAACTTGTTGAAATTTATAAGAGTTGCTGTCAATCTGTCATAGTGTTGTGTTGTCATTTGTGGGGAGCACTTGTGCCCTTCAAATGAAGGGGTGTAAATATGATGCCAACAAGCAGTGAAAAGGAGAGTTTATTAAATTTTAACATGCTTGCTTGTAATTAATCATGATATTGAAGGATATAATGGCTTCTAATGGTAGGGTGTGCACGTTTGCTAGCTAGCAACCATCCTCTGTGCTTTCATTGAACTTAGTCTTTCATTGAACTTAGCAAAGAAAACTTAGCATCCATAAATATATATGTGTATGTATATATAATTATATTATATAATTATTAATTACGAATATGTCAATTTTATAAAAATGTCATTAACAAAAAAATGTCATCACAAATGATTGACATCAATGAAGTGTAATTACAAATGTCATTGATGAATAAAAGTTACCAATAAAAGATGTCATCAATGAAGTTTAATTAAATTTTATGCTCTTGTGTCATCAATTATATAAAAATGTAAAAAAAAATGTCACCACAAAGTATTGCATCAATGAAGTATAATCACAAATAATTGCATCAATGAAGTATAATAAAAAACGTGTCATCAGTGAATAAACGTAGAATCGATGAAAATATATCGATATACAAATGATTAAATTAAAAAAAGTTGCATCAAACGATTTGATTAAAAAAGTGACATCAAATAATTACATTAGAAAAATGGTATCAAAACACTATTTTGAAAAAGTTGCATCAATGAAGTGTAATTACAAACGTGTCATCAGTGCAAAAAAAGTAGAATATCGGTGAAAATATATTGATATACACTTGATTAAATTAAAAAAAAAAGTGGCATCAAATGATTTGATTAAAAAAGTTGCATCAAATAATTACATTAGAAAAATGGCATCAAAATATACATTAAAAAAAATGTTATCGAAACACTACAGTAAACAAAAATGGCATCAATGGTGCCATTTTTCTAATAGACATAAAAAAGTGTCATCAATAGTCAACAATAAAAAAAATGGCATCAATGGTCAACGTGACATCACAGTGAACAAAAAATGTCATCAAAGTTTGGAAAAAATGACATTAAAAAAGTGTAATCAGATCATTTCATTAGAAAAGCGGCATCAAAGCGAAAATAAAATGTAATAAAAAATGGCATCAAAACAGTAAAAAATGGCATCATAAAAATGCCACCTCTAAAAAAAAATAATAATAATAAAAAAAAAATGAGTTGGTCAACGTTGATCGGTCAACGTGTCATCAGTAGTCAACGGTAAAAAAAATGACATCAATGGTCAATGTGGCATCACAGTAAACAAAAAAATATCAACAAGATTTGAAACAAGTGACATTAAAAAAGTGTCATCAATCCATTTTATTAGAAAAGTGACATCAAAGCGAAAATAAAATGTAAAAAAAATGGCATCAAAACGACAAAAATGGCATCATTGGTTAAAAAAAAAACAAAAAACAAAAAACTGTTGACCAGCGTTGACCGGTCACCAGTCAACGTTGACCGACATTGACCGGTCAACGTTGACCGAAATAGTCAAATTAGGAAGGGTGCTAGGTTAGTTAATTAATTTTGTTTGGGTGCTAGTTAGCTAATTAGATATTTATAATGTGTTAGTTGCCAAAATAACCCTATATAATATATGTGGCAAAACATCAATGTCTCACCTTCCTAGCAGGGTTGGGGTTGAGATTTGAAATGTCTAAGGCAGGATATAAAAATGTGGACCTCTACTATTATTTTTTGTTGTGTTAGTGGATTGGAAGGTTTTAACCGTTCCGGAATGGTTCAACCAAAAAGGATTTGCGGGTAGTATCCAAAGGTCTCCGGTTCGAACCACGGATGACCGCTTTTTATATACCAAATTCAAGGATTGGAAGATAAGACCAAATAATTTGGTAGTTCGACTACATATTACACAAACTCTAGGTGAATGGAGTTTTAAGAACTTTTGGATTGAGAGCACATAAAAATGAGAGAAGAAATATTCTTATAATGAACTTAAAAGTAAAAAAAATGATTCATCCGTCTCAAAATATAGATCGTTTTCTTTTTTTTGGCATTTTTTTAAGAAGCTAAAAACTCTATAAAACATTAACTTTTTTTATTAGTTTTTTAAAATAATATTATACTTATTAAATATTATATTTTTATTGGTTTTTTAAAATAATCTTATGCTTATTAATAATAAGTATAATATTATTTTTAAAAACTAATAAAAAAAGTTAATGTTTTATAAAGTTTTTAGCTCCTTAAAAAACGTGGTAAAAAAGTAAAACGACCGATATTTTGAGACAGGGGTAGTACAAAGTTTAGAGTCACCACTGTTATTTGAGAATGAGTTTTTTTAGCCTTCTAAGTTTTTTTAGTAAGTTGATTGATTACTTTGAGCATTAAACACAAGCAAATATTTGCTATGGTAATGGGTTGGAAGATATATAGAACCCAAAAATTTGTTAGTTGGACTACACATTCCACAAACGCTGGTGAATGGAATTTTTAGAACTTTGGAATGGAGAGCACATAAAAAAAAGATATATTATATTAATAAACTTAAAAGTAAAAAAAATCATTTCATCTCAAAATATAGGCCATTTTATTTTGTTGATATGGTTTTTAAGAAGCTAAAAACTCTATCAAATATTATCTTCTTATTAGTTTTATTTGAGCATGTTATATGATTTGCAATGTCTAAAAAGAAGTTTTACTATTATATATTAGGCCAAAGCATGGATAGTTAGCTTAGTGTCATAAAACATATGACAAATAAAAAAATGAATGAAAATCTTTTGGATAGCATGTACTTTCAATTCATTTGTAAAAGAAGAAGAAGAAGTGGAGGAAACCATTAAACAAAATGGGGATTGGGAATCGAGCTCACAGCCTATTGATAATGAAAATCTTGAACTTGGATTCAAAATTTTAATTCCCATTCATTGAAGTCACGGTATATATGTTAAAATTTAATTAGATGAAGATTTTATTATAATATGTTAAAGTGCTAAAAAATATTTTTATCTTTAACTTTGAATTAATTCGGTATTTGTATTTGAACTTTTTTTTATTTCCTATAATATCTTTTACTTCATATGATTTTGCAACGATCTGAATTAGCTCCTCGATCACACATTTCTCGACATCAACGACCTCCTCCTTAGGCTCAACATCAGCGGAGACAACTTCATGAACATCGACGGACACAGTAAGCACATCCTACGCAGAATTGTTGTCAACTTGCAGATCGAATTCGGAGGTCTTCCCGGGGGATTCTGGTTGCGTATTACCCACCGTTGGAAAGATATCGAAGTTATCTACGCAGGGAATTTGAGATGAGGCAATTCCGAGGTCGGAATCAACGGGAATCTGTAAAACAAAATCGTCGCGCAATGCTGTTTTCTGGGCACGTTGGGCAACGAATTGCTCCTTCATTTTGGCCGCAATGGCATCAAGCCCGGCTTGAAGCCATGCCTCATCCTCTCGTCGTCGTTGTTGTCTCTTTTCCTCCTCAATTGCCGCTTGACGTTGAAACCAAAGGCGATGCCTTTGAGCCTCTCTATGTCGATGCCAATACCTCACGAGTTCGGGATCATCATCCCCATCTCCCCATATTTCATCAAATCAGCAAATCAGTAGGACAACTATAATCAAAGAGAATACGCACAAACCTGTCTCTGAATACCAGTTGATACATTGTAATCTCCAACGATTCGAATTGTTCGGATCGTGCGACGTCTTAAGTGAGATCTTGATCCGTTCTTGATGGATCTTGCGACTAGTTAGCTCCCAGGTGGAATTATGCCACGACAATTCAAGCAAGAAGGACTCCAAATCGGAAACGGCGCAAGGATTGAACTGCCTTCACCAATATGAGTCAACAACGGCAGCTTGACTACAATTTACTAATCGAAATTGGCCTAGAAACGGTAGAATGGAATGTTTGGTCAACACTTGTGGCGGAACTCACATTTGTAATTGAAATTGCGTTGATCGGAAAAATAGGAAACGGGTGTTTGGATACAAGAGCTAACTAGTATGATCCCCGCGCCATGACGCGATTTTTTATAAATAAAATCTTACTAATATATTAAATTAATATTATAACATAATTTTAAAAGTTCAGATAATTAAATATTTTGAATTAAACTCATGGGTTGAGAAAACGGTTAAAGTAGTATATATAGATATATATGTAGATTATTATTATTAATTTTATATTTTTTTATTATTAATTTTATGTTTTAAATTAATCCCATTGTTTTTTAGAGAAAAAAAACTACTAAAATTATAGTTTAGGCTAAGATTAATGTTTTGAATTAAGCCCAATAGTTAGTCAAATTAAAGAAAAAAGAGAATTAAAGGAAAAAGAAAAAAAAAATAGAATTAAAGAAAATCAAAGAAAAATGACAAAAATAATGATTGGTCAAGACTCCTAAAATTCCTTTAAGCTTGACACATCATCATAAACTCTTCTAAATTAAGAGTTTATATAGATAGTTAGTCAAATTAAAGAAAAAAGAGAATTAAAGGAAAAAGAAGAAAAAAAATAGAATTAAAGAAAATCAAAGAAAAATGACAAAAATAATGATTGGTCAAGACTCCTAAAATTCCTTTAAGCTTGACACATCATCATAAACTCTTCTAAATTAAGAGTTTATATAGATAGTTAGTCAAATTAAAGAAAAAAGAGAATTAAAGGAAAAAGAAGAAAAAAATTAGAATTAAAGAAAATCAAAGAAAAATGACAAAAATAATGATTGGTCAAGACTCCTAAAATTCCTTTAAGCTTGACACATCATCATAAACTCTTCTAAATTAAGAGTTTATACAGATATAGATAGTTAGTCAAATTAAAGAAAAAAGAGAATTAAAAGAAAAAGAAGAAAAAAAATAGAATTAAAGAAAATCAAAGAAAAATGGCAAAAATAATGATTGGTCAAGACTCCTAAAATTCCTTTAAGCTTGACACATCATCATAAACTCTTCTAAATTAAGAGTTTATATAGATAGTTAGTCAAATTAAAGAAAAAAGAGAATTAAAGGAAAAAGAAGAAAAAAAATAGAATTAAAGAAAATCAAAGAAAAATGACAAAAATAATGATTGGTCAAGACTTCTAAAATTCATTTAAGCTTGACACATCATCATAAACTCTTCTAAATTAAGAGTTTATATAGATAGTTAGTCAAATTAAAGAAAAAAGAGAATTAAAGGAAAAAGAAGAAAAAAAATAGAATTAAAGAAAATCAAAGAAAAATGGCAAAAATAATGATTGGTCAAGACTCCTAAAATTCCTTTAAGCTTGACACATCATCATAAACTCTTCTAAATTAAGAGTTTATATAGATAGATATAGATGTTTTTTTAGAGAAAAAAAACTACTAAAATTATAATTTAGGCTAAGATCAATGTTTTGAATTAAGCCCAATAGTTAGTAAAATTAAAGAAAAAAGAGAATTAAAGGAAAAAAGAAGAAAAAAAAATAGAATTAAAGAAAAGCAAAGAAAAATGGAAAAAATAATGATTGGTCGAGACTCCTAAAATTCCTCTAAGCTTGACACATCATTATAAACTCTTCTAAATTAAGAGTTTATAGTTAGTAAAATTAAAGAAAAAAGAGAATTAAAGGAAAAAAGAAGAAAAAAAATTAGAATTAAAGAAAAGCAAAGAAAAATGGCAAAAATAATGATTGGTCGAGACTCCTAAAATTCCTCTAAGCTTGACACATCATCATAAACTCTTCTAAATTAAGAGTTTATATAGATTAGGGTTGGTTGAACAAAGAAGAGAACGCTTAGCCAAGTGCTCTTCTATTCAATTCAACGTCATTTTTCTTAAAGGCAAAAGACAACTTAAATAGGATGAGATTGGCCTCCTATGCAAAGGAAAAACTCTAAGCCAACCTATCTTTATCTATCTAGTAATAATTAAAAATAAAACCTAAGATAATATCAACTAAGAATATTCTAGAAATCGTTTTCTTAAGGAGGTTGACAATTCCTCCTTTTTATTTACCTAATTAAGAAATTAAATAATAATATAGCTAAAAATAAGTAAATTAATTCTCTTCAAGTCAAACCAGCCAGACCCACAGAACCCTCGGCGTCGACCCCAGGACCCTTGACGTCGACCCTTCAACGTCGACCCTTCAACAAACTTGAATCCATGGTGGCGCCTTCTTCTTTCTTGGGATGATCGGGTCCTCGAACCGCCTTGGCCCACAAAGGGTCAATCTTGATGGCATCAATTATGCAAAACTATATTCCTATCAAATATAACATAAGCATATCATTATGAGGTCGGGTGCAACCTCTCTACAAACATTTGGATAAATGATAAATTTTGATCATTATATATGATCAACATGGAATTCAAAACCACTTTCCTAGACCACCCTTGTTTTTTTTTGTTTTTTTTTACAGTAGACAAAAATTAGGTGGTCCTTACTAAGGTAAGGTACCACCATGATCATCCAGACGGATGATGTTACAGAAATCCCTATGAGTAGGGAGATTCAAATACGTACAAGTATGCCTAGACCTAGATATGAAATCAGCTGCCTTGTTTGCTTCCCTGTAGCAGTGTCTGAATTCGATACTTTCAAAGCTTGATCTAAGATTCCTGATAAGTTCCACTTCCCTCAAAATTTTCCATCTCACATGAGAGCTGTTGTTGATTGCCTTGACGACTTCCAAGCAATCTCCTTCAACTATAACTTTACGTAGCCCTTTGGATAGAGCTAAGTTCACACCTGCACAAAAAGCTGAAGCCTCCGTTTGCAGAGGAGAGGTAGCATTCGTTTCAAACTGAAAGATATCAATCACAGAACCATAATGATCCCTAATAAGCCCTCCCACTTGGCAATCGCCCGTGGGTTTAAGAGAGCCATCTATATTGATTTTGTAGATAGCCCTAGGTGGTTTGGTCCATCTAGAGTTACGCTTTCTCTTCGAACTATGGTTCATAGATTGGGATTTTGTAGCAATTACATTTTTCCAATCCTTGAGATCTCCAAATATTCTAATAGCAATTTGGTGAGAGGTATCCAATTTTTTGTTCCTAAAGATTACCTCATTTCTGGTTTCCCAAATTTTTTGCCAGACAAAGCAAAGCTCTTCGATGACTTTTTTATCACGGGCCGAGTTAAAAAGGTCATTGATGTTGTTGCAGTCTATGGGTATTAATGGGACGTTTTTCCCCGTCAATTGTTCATAGGCGGCAATGACAGTTCCGGTGAAGGGGCAAAGGATAAGAAGGTGGTTGTTGTCTTCCTTATTGTTTCCACAAAAGCAGCAACTAGATGGTACTCTATTATAGTATCTATTTAATCGTTCTGTAGTGGCTAAGCTATCAGTGGCTATTTTCCAAAGAAGGTTTTTAGTTCTAGGGGGAAGATGAAGTTTCCATATCCAATTGTAGTCCCTTGAAGTGCTACTATTATCGTGATTCATTAGTCTGGCAGATTTCGTAGTGAATTGTCCGTCCGAGTTAAGCTTCCATATAAGTTTATTGGGAGTATCCCAGTAGGGAATTTTGATTTTGATGATGTCTTGGACAATGTTATTTGGAAAGATCTCGTGGAGAAGTGAGGTATCCCATTGTTTACTAGAGTCGAAAAGTTGATTTACTTTTAGTTCAGGATCGAAGTAGTCTTGAAAGCTCGTGAGATCATAGTTGGGCAGCCAAGGGTCCTTCCAGACATTGATCGATTCTCCATTGTTGCCCTTGCACAAATTTTCCTCTTAATTGAAGGAGTCTGCCAAATTGCCAGGAAGTGCTCTGTGTTGATCTTTCCATTAGGCATTCCTGTTGTAAATATTTTTCTTTTATTATCTTTACCCAAATGTTATTAGGTTCTGAACAGATTTTCCAGAGGAGTTTCAACTGAAGGCTTATGTTCATATCTTCAGCAAGTTTTAGTCCTAGTCCTCCTTGTTCCTTGGGTTTGCAAATTTTGTCCCAGCTCATCAAAGGGGTTTATCTTTCAGAGTTTAGCTTATTCCAGAAGAAGTTTTTTTGGATTTGGTGAATTTGATTTAAGATGCCTTTGGGCAGGAGAAAGTTTTGCATTAGATAATTGGTTTTGGAGCTTAAGTTTGCTTGTATCAACGTCATTCGCCCTGCCTGACTAAGAGACGAGGCTTTCCATTTGGATAGTTGTTTTTTTAGGCTATGTATAGCATCATTAAAAACTTCATTTTTTACTCTACCCCTTACAAGAGTATTCCTAAATATTTTTCTAGGGTTTTTGAGATGGGGATATTCATATCACGGGCTAGGGAGTTGGCCAGATTTGAACCGAAGACCACCCTTGGTTGTTGATGCATATTGATACAAAGACGCCTCATCAACCAAATTAATTGCTTATGACAATAATTGATTAGTTACATAAAACACTTCGGAAGAAAACAATAACATGCATTAAATAATCAAGATTATACCTTTAAAACAAGTAAATAAATAATATATATGGAAGAAAAAAGAGTTGAAAGTGAGAAAATAACCAAAAGTTATGAGGGAGATTCAAGATAAAGGGTTAAAGCTTCGAACAAATGACCACTTGCTTTAATGGTAAGGGAGAGGTGTCTCTTGCAAGAGGTCAATAGTTTAAATCTCACGACTTACGCGTTGTATAATTAGTGGATGCTCTAACCTTCATTGGTTTAGGTGAGCTTGTCTAATGGCTTCTTGTCGGGCTTACCAATTTAAATCCTTTGCAGGCTAGTTCTCGAGCTCGTGAGGGATTAGTCGGCAACATCAGAACTCTCCACGATACAAAAGAAAAGAGTTAAAGCTTCACATATACCCCTTCTTTTTAGTGTGATTTACCCAAATCTAAATGGTGTCACAATTTAATAAAAAATTGATTAGTAATTGGAACAATTCTAAAGAAAACAATAACATGCATATTAAAGAACCAAGATTAAACCTCTAAAATAATTTAAAAAAACAACATGGAAGAAAAAAAGATTTGAAAAGTGATAAAATAACTTAAACTCACGAAGACGATTCAAGAAGAATATTTTTAAAGATTCACCTATACATGATTCATTTTAATATTTGATTTATTTGACTTTAAATGTTTTCACAATTAAAAAATAAAATAAAAAGTAAGCTATGTCTTTAGTGTATACTAAATTTTTGTTAAAGATACAAATGTAATTTTTTTAATATCAGGTCCTTTATTAAATTAGAAGATTCAACTTAATGTATTTGCGAATGAAAGTATATTTTATATGCAATTTATTAATAAGGATCTTAATATATATATTCAAAATATGTTTAGATTTAAATGATATTTTAACAACATTAATTAAGGGTTGGTAATATGGATGGGCATGAGCATAATTAGAAATTTAAGTTAGGAATTAATTGAATTAGATTAGATAGATTAAAATTAAGTAAATAATTAACACTAAAGTATGATTGGTTATATTAAAAACATAGAAAATAGTTTTTAAAAAATATTTTATAATCCAACTCATCAAAGTTGGTTAAAAATGGATAAGATAAATAACAACATATTTTATTTATTAGGCAATTTATTAAGAATTAGCTTAAAATCCTTAAATATTTGAACTATAAATTAAATCAGAATAAATATTAGTGCTTTTTTTTTATTTTTAATTTGGTACCATCCGAAAGATTTTTTTTGTTTAAATTTATTCTTACCATTTACATTCAAATTTTATCTTGACATGAATGTTATGATTTGTTTCGTTTTTTTATTGGTTAATAAGATTTAATTGTGATTTGTTTTGTTTGGAGTATAATGATTTAGAAATTAGATAGATAGATGAATGATTAATGAGAATCGGTTTATGCTAGAGAGATGAAATAATTCGTTCCTGATGGATGGACCTTAATTTGTATATGTAGTATTTTAAAAATAAAATTGGATTAGTTAAATAATTTGAAATCTTAGCTAAATTATTTATATGTAAGTTCAATCACTATTTAATTTGTACGCTAATTTCGATGAGCATGCGTGTAATTAAAATTTTAAGTTAGGAATTAATTAATTTAGATTAGATAGATTAAAATTATGTAATGAATTAACACTAAATTATGATTGGTTAGAATTAGATATAGATAGATATATAGATATAAGATATACGTAGTATAGATTAAGAAAGTTTGGAATTGTCCCTGTATTTTATACGGAGTACTGAGTATATTTTTTTGGTCTTATTAAAAAATAGAAAAAGGTAAGTTGTATTGAGAACGAGCCTCAGAGTCCTGAGACATCAGACATTCACTCCTTGTTCATTCCAGAATCAGCGATTTCATTATCATTTTCCGTTCTTCGCTTCGGACGCCGTCGCCGTCGGCACTCCTCCGAGGCTCCGATACCCAATCTCAGCGTTCCCGGCCATCTTCTTCGGCAGTTTGCTTCACCAATTCGGCGGTAAGCTCAATTTCCCCCTTTTTGTTTGCGATTAAACAAATTCCGTCAAGCACGACTACCTATTAGGGCTTGATATTTCTATTAGGGCTTTCCACCTTGTTGGCAACCATGGGGAAGAACGATTTCCTGACCCCGAAGGCTATCGCGAATCGCATCAAAGCCAAGGGTCTGCAGAAACTCAGATGGTACTGCCAGATGTGCCAGAAGCAGTGCCGCGACGAGAACGGCTTCAAGTGCCACTGTATGAGCGAGAGCCACCAGCGCCAGATGCAGATCTTCGGCCAAAACCCTAACCGAATCGTCGAAGGATACTCCGAGGAGTTTGAGTCCTTGTTCATGGAGCACATGAAGCGCAGCCACCGCTTCAGCCGCATCGCCGCCACTGTTGTCTACAATGAGTACATCAACGATCGTCACCATGTCCACATGAACTCCACCCAGTGGGCCACCCTCACTGAGTTCATCAAGCACCTTGGCCGCACTGGCCAGTGTAAGGTGGAGGAGACCCCTAAGGGGTGGTTCATCACTTACATTGACCGGGATTCTGAGACGCTTTTCAAGGAGAAGCAGAAGAACAAGCGGATTCGAGCTGATATTGTGGAGGAGGAGAAGAATGAGAGGGAAATCAGGAGGCAGATTGAGAGGGCTGAGCAACTCATGCCCTCTGGTAATGATCCCGTAGATGATAAGGCCAAGGATCCACCTCAGGCTTTGCTGAAACCAGATGATGGGGAGAAGATTGCATTCGCATTGGGATCGTCGTCCAAGGGAATCCTTGGAAAGGACAAGGGGGAGAGTTCGAAAAGGGTGTTCGATGATGATGATGATGAGAATTATAAGAATGAAAAGAAGTCAGCTGTTAATTCATCTAAATCAGCTGTGAATTCGTCTAAATCGGCCTTGGATGATTTGATGAGAGAGCAAGAGAAGGCAAAGGAGAGGAGCAATAGGAAGGATTATTGGCTGTTTGAGGGGATAGTCGTCAAGGTTATGAGCAAGGCTTTGGCTGACAAGGGTTATTATAAGCAGAAAGGGGTTGTGAGGAGAGTCATAGACAAGTATGTGGGTGAGATTGAGATGCTGGATACCAAGCATCTGCTTAGAGTTGATCAGGAGGAGTTGGAGACAGTGATTCCACAGATCGGTGCTCTTGTTAAGATAGTGAATGGGGCTTATCGGGGGTCAAATGCGAGGTTGCTTGCAGTAGATATGGATAAGTATTCGGCCAAGGTGCAGATAGAAAAGGGCCTGTATGATGGAAGAGTGATCAAAGCTATTGAATATGAGGATATATGCAAAATCGCCTAGGGAATCTTTCCACCAAGTGGAGGTCTTGGTTCATGTTGTGTTAGCTCGTCTTTAATGGGTTTGCAATGTAATTCGAAGTCAGGTTCATTTTGTTTTGGTTCTAATACAACTGGCTTCAGTTATTAGTTTTAATTTGGCTTCATTTATGTGCTTAATTCGATATACTCCAAGTGTGTGCTTCCATGTCGATGGTCCCTTCAATTTCATTGTGATTTCAGTTTCTAAGTTGATGCCTTTGTCATCTTTTTTTGGTCTTAGTTTCCCTCAAGTTTTTTTTTTTTTTGCTTTCTTCTTTTCTACTCTGCTTTTGTGTTTGATTCAGTTTCCACAGCTTTTTCTGCAGTTGTTAAGATCTTAGGTAGTTTTTTTTATGTTAAAACCATAGCACTCTTTTTTTACTTGATCTGAAAACCACAGCACTCAATTCAAAGAAGCTAGGAGATGGTGATTTCTTGTACAGGAAAAGTAACAAAAACAGTACCATATTCTTCTCTTCATTCAGCCCATGAAACATCAATAAATAAAACTGGTTTAAGCTATAATCAAGAGATGGAGCTTATCCTCAACGAAGCAGTTCGAAAAGACCATATCTTTGTCCATGGCTTGAAATGACCATATTTATTTTAGCTGCAGTAGATATGCAAACTCAAATGTCAAATTTCATCTTTTATTTGCACTCGGAACAGTTGGAAGCAAGCCCTAGCTTTCTGCAATTTACCTAATTTTTTTAGATGCTGACAAATGAAGAAATTTTACAGTGGGAATTCATTCTTCACTGGTCTGCCATCAACGAAGCATGGACAAAATGTTCTCATTGTTTTAGTTTTGCTTTACTGTTTTTTTCTCCTTGTTTCCAGGATGAAGTGCCAATAGTGAACATGATTGCTGGTGATGCAGCTGCTCATTCATTTGTAACCATATCTCATCACAATGCACTGAATACAAATCTATTCATGGGGATCACACCCAAACCTTATATTGAGCAGCTTGTTGTTTTCATGTTGCTGAGCTTTGCTATCTAAAAGGTTAGTTTAAACAGGGTTGGTGTAGGAACCTGGTTGTGGTTACATACATCATTAAATATCATGCAGCCGGACTGGACAAGTATCCAATTGAATTTTATTCCATCCCTTCTTTCAGGTTTGTAATTGTACCTGTTGGTACTTTGCTGTTCTTTTATGTTCTGTTTGATGAGATGAAAAATCAACAATCCTAAGATTTCAAACTTTGCAGAAGGATTGACAAGATTGAACTAAACATGCTGAAGGATATAGCCAGCAGGAAAGCCAACATAATCTACGATTAATGGGTTCCGTCGGGTGTCCTCTTCCACAAACAAACAACTCGAACTGTTAGATACAGTAAGTTATTTGGAAACAAAGCAGTTTTCATTCTATTGGTTTATTATGTCTTGTCTCCTTTTATTGGTTTAATATATAGGGTATAATGCTGTAACAATTCAGATAGGCATAGACGCCCTTGTATAACTTGAACCTCTTTGGTTTAGATGCTCGATGCTCCCTTGTTAACAAACTGTAATATTTAGTTCTCCCTTCATGCCCACAGGAATGGTTTCAGACTTTTGTCCTCCCTTTGCTTTAGAAGCGATTAGCACCAATCCACCACCACAAGCCTTCATTCATTCATTGCTTGCGCGCTTCTTTCGTTTCCATCTGTAAGTAAGAAGACTTCTTAAAAGCTATCTTTGCAGCTGTCCTATTCCCTCATTCTCAGACCCCCTTAATTTAGTTACCCTTTAATCCATGCCAACTAATCTGTCTGATGGGTTACATATGTCAGGTTCAGATAACTGAACTTGGTTAACCTTTCTCTGATTCATTGGCCAACTATCCACTTAGATAGGTACAGGGGCAGATTTTACTGCAGTTTGTTTAGATCTTCTCTGATTTATATCCTTGTCTGATTTGAATCCTCAAGTTATTTGATGCTTGCTTATTTGGATCTACGAAATATCAACTTTGAAATAGATAAATAGTTCTTTGCGCTCTATTTTTGAAGACTGATAGTTGCATTTGCATAGCTTTAGTCTCAGTTTCTTATGTGCACTAGTGATGTCCAATTTATTTTTCCCTTTTCAAAGGCAAGGTGATACATCATGCAAGTTCTTATCTGGCTGCTGTATGTACATTGTGCAATGTGCATACTGCATATAATAAATATCGTTTAGGGTCTAAAACTGTTGCAATATCCAAGTTCTTATTTCCAACTTATTTCGTAGTGATGATACTGTTTCAATCTGAGTCTTCTTTTATGTCCTAGAATCTTATTTACCTTTCTTACACGTATCAGGAGACAGGAAGTATGTCACCACCAGTGCAAGTGTGCAACTCCTACACTGACTGCTATCATTTTCCCCTTAATTAGCATGCTTGCCATTCACCATGGGTAGGTTCTCTCATCTAATTTTGTTATATTTTCTATTTTTGTATGCAGAAAAGAAGGGAGGTTGCCATGTAATCAATTATCTCTCGTGTTCAGTGTTTCTCTTGATAGTGACTACTATCTATCTGCCTCTTTCTGCTGTATTTCATTAATCCATTCCCTTCGATCCTTGATGATCTGAAATGTCTCTGACGTCAGCACTATTGGTTGCAACTGCCAAGATGCTAAAGACCGAATATCACAGGTTCGATACATCTTCTGTAGGCAGCTCTACCCCACTTTTCCAGAAGATTTTCAAGTCCTTACAGAAGCTATATTTGGAGGTCGTGAATGCCGCATAAGATTAATGGAAAGAGAGTAGAGACACAGCTTAAGATGATTAATCAAACGGATGGGCTTTACTTAGAATTGAGAAAGTTCTAGCTGACCAGGCAAACTTGATGAGAAAAAAATCTGAGTTGGAGGAGAAGCTCTTGTTCAAGGATGTGGAGATAGAAAGGAAAGGAATTGCATTACAAATTGCAGAAAGTGATTAAATTGAAAAGCTCTGAATCCTCTGATATTGATGGAAAGCAAATATTACTTGGAATAAAACGAGGAGAGCCTTTTTTTCCTCTTCACCAACATAACAGAGCTTGAGGAGGAGAAAGGCTTACTGAAGAAGAGCTTGGGAAAAACAATGAAGATGCAAACAAAGGAAAGGAGCTGCAAGAGGAGATAATCTCAGGTATGTGAGTTAGCAGGGAAAAAAGTAACGGTGATTGGAAATTTGGAGTAGCTGTTGCAGTGTAAAGAAAATGAAAGAAAACACCTTGAATTGAAACTGGAAAATGTGGAAGCCAGCCTCAGTGATTGTTGATGAAGTTGGGAATGAAAACTATTGAACTGAAAGAGTGTAAGAAATTGCAAGAGCAGTTGGTACAACAAAATGACGTGAGCATTTCTGAATTGACAAATAAAACAACTGTTGAATGCGCATGAGAAAGAAACAGCATTGCTTTTGTTCAGAGTGAATAATTTGGAAGCAAAATTGAGGAACTTCAGGAGAGTCCGAAGGATAGGAATGCTGCATTTCCTGAAAGAAGTGAATCTTACAGACATTTAGCTCAGCAGATTGAATTTAAAGACTGAACTGCTAACTGGAAAGCAGAAACGAAATGATGTTTTTAATGTGTTCAAAAGTATAAGTCTCAGTACAACTTCGCGTGTAAGATCTGGCTTAACTGCAGAAAAATAAGCTGTGTAAGCCCAAAGTTGAAGTTGAAAATGAGCCAGACAGCCACAATGGTATGTATACCTTACTGTCTTGTTTTTTATTTTTTTTTCTTCTGGAGGTGCATACTTGAGTCATTCCTGGGCATGCGAATGATTTTAGGCTTTGATATTTAATTACTTGCATTTGCTCACTGATAGTTTCTTTATCTTTTTCATTAGGGGAGTTATGGTTATAAAGAGATATTTCAAAAGCATGGTCAAGAATCACGATATAAGTTCAATGGATTCAATGCTTGCAGTGCCGCATGTGTTCTTTTTTTTTTCCACAATAGCACGAGTCATATTTATAGACTTAACCTCAGAGATGTCTAACAATATAGGATAAAAAGCACTTGCAAAATGGCATAATGAAATCGGGTTCATCTTAAGAAATCTATTATGAGAGGGTCTTGTGTTGATTTCAGCCACATTTGCTACATCTTTAGAAATCCTTGTGATTGTTATAACATTCATCCTTGCCGTTTTATTAAGGTTAATTTGTTGCTTAATTAGAGCATCTGCACCGGAGAGCAAAATCATTTTATTTGATGAGCATTTGGTGGGTCCCTACTCATTTGTTGAAGCAAAACAATTTTGAACCTCGCACCAGTCTTGAGGTGCTTGAGCAATTAACCATTTTTATTTGCTCCATCTATCACTTGAGCAAAATTTGCTCAATTGCTTACTTGAGCAATTAGTGGGGGATTTACTGATTTACCCCCCTTTTTAAAATTTATTTTCACTTATATAAAATATTTTTAAAGTATATAAATTTGTCTTGGTCCACCATTTGCTTGAGCAATGGTGTGTGCAAAAATTGTTTTACTTGGGCAAATTTTACTTAAAACTAAATTTGTTTTCGGATCCACCATTTGCTTGAACAAATTTAATTTATCGGTGTGGATGCTCTTAGATGTGGTTGCCTGTATCATCTTGTTCTTTTCTAGCATAATTTATCATTAATTTCATGACCTCCATTTATATATTTCTATAGTATGTTGGGTACAACCAAGGTGGTAGGAACCGTGGCTAGCATTGATGGTGCAATGGTTCATACTTTATACGGAGTACAAAGGTAATATGAGCAACATTTTGACATCCTGCCTTGGGATGATAATTTCACACGTACTCGACCCAAACCCAAATCACGTGATCCAAAAAAAATGGGTGAAAACCTGGAAAAAAAAAGGGTAAAAAGTGGATGGTGGATGAGTGGGTGATGAATTGGGTCGGATGGGGTTGATGATTTTTTTTCACCCACACTGCCCACCACCTAACCCACCCATCATTCGCCACCTGCTATCTTCGTGTATGGGACGGGATCTAAACTAGTTATATTATACTCCCGAGTTTTTATGTCGGATCGTAATTGTACCATTAGAGATTAATAGGATTAGGAACTTTGAGTGTAATGGTAATTATTTGACCAATTTCTTGTCATTATTTTGGCCCAATTTATGGTTGAAAAATGAGTTGAAATACTTTGTTACCGTCTACCCCAAACGTTGAGTCATTTTTATTACGGTTGAAAGGTAGATATATTTTTTTAACACTTCTACAAATGTCAGATTATTTTAAATAATTTTTCAGATCAAATAAAAGAAAAATAAATAATTTTATTATAGGAACCGAAGGAGGACAAGAATAAGGATAGATGATTTGGACCAAAATGAAAACCTCAAAACCCCATATTTGCTAAATTGACAATCAATTTCTTTTTGGAAGAATGTAAAATTAAGAAAAATGACAACAATTTAAAGAGGCTCCAATCCATTCATCCATCTATAATGTATAAGTATAATACTATAATGTATAATGTATAATGTGATGAACATATGCTTACCACTTGCTACATAAAACAGACATTATTGATAACAACTCATTACTAACTTTGTACTTATTTACTTTTATACCCTTCCCCTTCCCATTAAAGAACAAAAAGACAAATGCCATTATTATTCATTATTACTCCCTCCATTAATTTCGGGCGTTTTATATGCACTCAGATGGGATCTTTCAAATCAAAAAAAAAAAAAAAAAGAGGCCGTAGATGAGATCTCTACAACACTATATGAATTTCTGTTACAAATTCATCGATCTAATATTTTTAAACTCCCATAATAAATAGACTAATTAGTGGACATGTATCATTCAAATAACCAAATAAATCATATGTTCATCCATTTGACGCGCATATAACACATTTATTGGATACATGTATAAACATAAAAATATTCAAAATAATTGATGTAATAAAATTTACACAAATTGGAGTATATATTTCTCCACTCCATCATTATAAACACCGTCTCACTTACTTTCCTCACATCACAGTGAACAACTATGGAATCCAAACGCCTTTTCTTCAGTCTCATCCTCGTCGTCTCCTTCGCCGCTTCCGGCGTCCGATCGGTATGGTTTCGTCTGTTCAATTTCATCACACATAATATTTATGATTTTGTAAATGTTTAATTAAAGCCAAAATCGACGAATCATCGGCGAATTGAATTGAATTGATCGAATGCGCGCAGGAGGATGACTGTGTGTACACGATCTACGTGAGGACGGGATCGATCTTCAAGGGAGGAACCGACTCGAAGATCAGCGTGGAGCTGTACGACGCGTCGGGGCAGGCGGCGGAGATCTGGGATCTGGAGGCGTGGGGCGGTCTCATGGGATCCGGACACGACTACTTCGAGAGGGGGAATCTCGACATTTTCAGCGGCAGGGGCCGCTGCCTCGCCGAATCCGTCTGTGCCATCCGCCTCAGCTCCGACGGATCCGGCCCCCACGCCGGCTGGTACTGCAACTACGTCGAGGTCACCTCCACCGGGCCCCACTCCCACTGCTCTCAGCAGCAGTTCACCGTCGAGCAATGGCTCGCCGATGACGCCCCTCCCTACGAGCTCTCCGCTGTCCGCAACTACTGCTCCTACGACGCCGCTCGCCGCCCCGTCGTCCTCGGATCTGTCCCGGTCAGATCGTCATCCGCCTCTTCGTCTCAATGAAACGGAATGGCCTGAATTAGATGAAGAAGATGAATAATGTATGGAGAATGAAAGGCTATTCGATCGTATTCGAGTGGTTTTAACGAGTCTAGTGATCATGAATTCGTTTTCTAATGACTGTTCCTTTTGGTTGGTTGGTGCTTGTGTGTGAGACAGGTTTTTATATACTTGGATCAAATCAGAAACACCTTCTCGATGTCCGAAACCCTGCTCTAAGCAGTGTTGTTATTCGAGTCGAACTAGAAATGAGTTGAGCTCGAGTCGAGCCTAAATTTGGGCTCGGGACTAAAAGGCTTAGAACAAACTTGATTATTTCCGTATAT
Source organism: Persicaria tinctoria (assembly GCA_037127255.1). Taxonomy (NCBI): domain Eukaryota; kingdom Viridiplantae; phylum Streptophyta; class Magnoliopsida; order Caryophyllales; family Polygonaceae; genus Persicaria; species Persicaria tinctoria. The sequence goes on from JBANSL010000014.1 coordinate 4,767,435, forward strand.
TTTAACGCATACCACATGTCAATAACTCACATAATGTACTAATAATAATTCATAATATCACTCATAAACCCAAATTTGCGGTGCTTAACTAACACTTAAGTAAATAAACGCAAAAAGTACGCATCCGAGTAGTGACTCTAAACCTCCTAAAATCTAAAACAATAGGTTCAACTCAATGTCAAATACATCCCGACTTGGGGGATAAAGAACCCTAAGTCGACTAATCACATATGCGGATATGCCTAGAAGCTAAAATTGAATAACCGTTGGGTTAGGCGATGCCTAGGCGGTGCGCCTAGGTGGGACTGGGTGGTGCATAGGCAAATTTCTGCCTAGAAGGCCGCCTAGGTGAGTTCTTTTTTCGAGCACTAAGAAACCCTATTTGTTTAGAACATAGTAATTTAAAGAAGATTTTAGAAATTTCACAAAATTCGAGCTTTTATCGAGCGAGCGAGCTTTGAACCGAGCTTAAAAATGTTCTTATACTCGGCTTGTTTAGAAAATGAACGAGTTATACTTGAGCTTTTATCGAGCCGAGCTCAAACCGAGCTCGAGCTACTCGATTCATATAACAGCCTACCTCTGAGCGGTTGCATTTCAAATGCATTATATATAAAGTGCACTACATTATTATTCAGGAAACACAAAATTTGAGATACATTATTATAAAAATTGGCGCCATTTGCTCCTCATGAAATATTCAGGAAGCTTTCAACTTTCTAAGAGTGGTTAATCCTCAACCATGCCTTTTTAACTTTTTTTAGTCTAAGATCAATCCAGATTTGTTTTGTTTCCTAGCTCATATTGATAGTCTCTAGTTTTGGTCATAGAGGATTTGAATCAAGAAAACAAATATTGTTAAGAATAAATGTTTCAATTAAGTAGTTTTCTCTTCCTTAAACTCAAACTTTATTGAATCTGTAAAGATTATAACAATATTCAAGCATACTTGAGAATTAAAGTGTGAAAGAATACACTCTTACCAAAACGATGCAATTAAGGGATTTGAAGTTACAAGAATACATTACCAATCTACTCAATATTTGACACGCTTCTCTTTCTCTTTCTAGTTTTCAACTTAAATTGATTACTTAAATTCCAACTAAACAAATATATTGATTACTTCAAAAGAGATTACACCACGAACAATACATAAACTTAAATTCCAACTTAACAAATATAATACTAAAATCGAAAACCATTAATTAGCTCCGACATTGGACCCAAATTTTTTCCAAATATGTTCCTTCAAGTCTTCTCTAAGATGATGGTGTGTAACACTATCATGTAGCTGGGAGTCCTAGCCTCGCATGACGTTGGGAGTCCTAGTTGAGTATGTCCAAGTAGAGTTGTCCACTGGGATAGGTTCACCACTTATGCGTTCTTCAAACTGTGAAATCTCGTATCCATGGTGGCTATAGTCTGCTCGCTCATCCTCTCCATGCTCTCAATGCTACCCAACATCCCTAGAAATCCACGAGACTTCCTCACGCTTAGTAATCGTTGGATGTCTACTGCATTAGGCCGACGAAGATACTCGTCACCAAAACAGTTGATGATTCCGTCAACAAATTAAAATGTGACAAGCATAATCGGGTTGTGCCCCCAAGATAGACAAAGGTATTCGTCGCAAGCATTAGTAGAAAGGTCGTAGGCCAAAATTCGAATTGAACTTGTAATTTTCTGGAAAGCAGAAATGCCCAACCGGCCCATGCAATCCGGCCGTTGTTGAAATTATGTCATTTCCGCCTCCCATCGCTCAACAATGCGATTGAAAACCCCCTTACACATTTGAAATCGGCAGCGAAAGACCTCATCAGGGTGTCACCTCCGAGATGTAATCGTTGGACAATTAAGCAAAGCCTCTCTCCCTTCCTCGTTCAATGTGAGTGCGACGACGTCTCCTTCGAGAACTTTCAGATTGTTGGTACGCATGTTGAAGAGATGTAGCTGCAGCTTCTCATTCAATATAGTATGCTTGTAACTTGTTGGTTCCTTCATCGAAGCTGCTGCTTGAAAGGAAAGGGTTTGTGTTTGAAAAATTGGAGTCCGAGGCAGATATTTTGAGGAGTTGCAAAGGAATGAGTTTGTGTTTGAAAGGAAAGGGTCTGGTGTGCCTCTTTCTAAAGGCTACATTGAAGCCTTATATAGAACGAATTTGACAAGAGGCCAAGACAATATCACATGGTACGAAGGAGAGTTGACAACTCTATGACACAAGGAGATATAACTTATCACATTTAGGGTGCGTTTGACAGTAGATTATAAAAGGGAGATTTTGTGTAGATTACATAGATTTTGGAGGTTGAGAGTTTTTTATAGGGAGATTTTGGAGTATGAGATTTTAAAAAAAAATCTTGTGAAAAAGTTTAAAGGTGTTTGGTTTTTATAAGATTTTGAAGGTGTTTTTCTGATGAAAAGGTCCAAAATACCCTTACTTTTTACCCTCCCCTCCCTTTGCCCTCAACCAAACATTCTCCCCATCCTCACCATTCAACCTATTCCCTGATAGCCTTTCACCTTCGGCTTGTGTTGTGACTGGACCCTTGGTCCCTTGGCTTCGTGCTCTCCCTCCGTTCCTTCGACGGCGGACAGTTGGAAATTCATCTGCTGACGGCGGGCTGCATAGGAACATCAACATCGTCCATTCGCGCGAGGTCAACAATGGACGAAGGCGTCCAACAGTGGACGTACCAGGAACGACAAGCTGGAGAGGTGGTGCGAGCGATTCCGGTGGACCAGTGATATGCCTGATGAGGAGAAGTCTAGACGAGCAACTGGCTTGAGAGAGGGGTAGGATTGGCCAATGGAAATGGTAATCTCCACAAAAGCCCCGAAATCTGTCACCCCCAAGCTTCTATTTTGCCCGAAAAAAAATCTCCAAAAGCCCCTCTGAAAGCTTCGAAACCTGCTTGAGAAGCTACTGTCAAACACCATGGGGTGAACTTAGTTTTTTCCCCCAGAAACCTCTGAAAACTTGAAAAGCTACTACCAAACACAACCTTGAGCTTTTCATATAAAATTCTCAAAGACAAAGTTAGATTTGACAAGTCTACGGCACAATGAGACAAAACTTATCACAATCAGGAAAGATGCATTACAAAATTGCAAAGATGCATTACAATAGGAAAGATGCATTACATAATAGGAAAGATGCACAACGTAGAAGATCTCTAAGGCCATGTGCAACAGAGAGTCTCACGGCTCTTGACTCATTTCAGCCACATCAACAATTATTCCTGTCACGACAGCTTTCCATAACTTTTCAGTTTTTTACTTTTTTTTTTCCATTCACAACAAAGGGTTGGGTGACTCTTATTTCACTTTACACTTTTATTTATTTATTAAGCTAAATGTTGATTTATTTTACTTAAATTTTTTTGTTAATGATATTATTAATTTTAATACTTATAATTAAAATAAAAAAGACACACTCATGTAGACACACTCGTACAATAAAATTAAACGCCGTCTCCGGGAGTTCCAAATTTATGCCATATATGCTCAATCAAGTCGGCCTTGAGTCGATTATGCATGCTCGTATCTAGTGTAACCCTATTTTGTATCAATTGACGCATTTCAACTGACAGATTTGGGATGATAGGTTCAACTACAACAATTTGATCGAAGTCGGATGTATCATAGTAGTCGGTAGTATATTTCATGTTTAAGGTGTAGTAGGTAGTATATTTGTTTGTTTTACTTTATGTGTTTAAGTTTATTTAATGTTGAAACTTGTGTATTTAATGTTGAAACTTATGTACTTTTTTTATTAGGTAAAAATTCGGTTGGAAATCCTAACCGATAGCATCCCGACCCCCGACGGATGAGATCCAAAAGATCTGGGTGAGAATCCATTGCCGACCCGTTAACAAGATGACCAAGGTGTGCAACATTGTCAACCGCCTTGTTACCCTCACGGGGCACATGGGAGAAAGAGATATCTCGGAAAGACTGTAACAATCCTTTGATATCTCTCATCAAAAGTTCTATTTCTCAAGGACAAGAACCCTTATCTTTAAGATGGTTTATAATGATAAGAGAGTCACATTCGATTACCAGCTATTGTTAGTTTTTTTCCTTTTGCATAAATGATTCCTTCCCTAGGTGCAATTGTTTCAGGTACAAGCGGATGCTGTGAACCTAGTTCCTTATAACCTATTTTAAATGAATGACCTCTCCTTCCCAATTTCTTATTAAGTAACCAACACTTGCTTCCCTAGTGTCAGTGACAGCACCATCAAAATTCAGTTTTAGAAATCCAGGCCTTGGCTTTCTCTATTTGACATTCTTCCTACTTACCTTCCGATTTGGGATGATCCTTTGACCATAATCATATTCTTATCTTCCAATTCCTCCATCGCATCTTTTTTCCAACCATCTTTGACAGTTTTTAGAAAAGCATGTATCTCATAATTTGACGGCTTAGATACACCTCTGAAAGCCAATTGGTTACTAAAATACCAGATGGACCACCATTTTATTGCCATCTCCTCTTTTTCTTCTTTATTCAGACACTGCCCTAACTTTGCCATGATGGATTTCCCATTTCTATCTCTGTAAGATAGGTTATAGATCACCTTAGAACATTTTTTCGTTTTCAATATGGACTTTTGACCAAAGTCGCAATTTGCAAATAAATGAAATTTATCCTCACCTTGCATATCACAGAAGCTACAAAAATTCGGAAGTGGTGTGCCTCTTTTACTCAACCTATCTCTTGTAGGTAAACCGTTCTATGAGATCTTCCACAAAAAGTTTTTTATTTTGGGCATCGTATTTAGTTATTTAGCTTCCAAACCCAATTGGAAGGATCATCGTTAAAGGAATCTTGATTGGATAGAAGTTTGATTGCTCTAGACGTCGTGAACCAACTATTTTGATCAAGTCTCCAATACAACCTATCCGACATCTGGTGGACTGGGAGAGCCGGAGAGGCATATCCATAATTTGTTTCACCCAGTACGGCTCTAGAATAGTTGAAAGTTTTTCTTTCCACCATTTTCCTTCTAGAATAAATTCACTAACTAATGCATTCTGATCCACTGTCAGAGTATTAGAAATAAGATTTTTTAGATGCTTATGAGATATCCAAGGATCCGTCCAAAATCTAACAGATCTTCCATCCCTCATTGACCACACAAGGCCATCTTTAAATTTATCAATTAGGGAGGATGCGTTCCTCCATTGCCAAGACGATTTTTTTACTCTTTTATGGTTAAGAATGTTATTTTCTTTTAAATATTTATGTTTGGTGATTTTTACCCAAATATTATCAGGTTCGGCTAGAGTCTTTCATAGTAGTTTCATTTGAAGAGCCTCATTCATAACCTGATATTTCCTAATTCCCAATCCTCCTTTTCTTTTTGGCTTACAAATTTTATCTCAGCTTATAAGTGGTTTATATTGAAGATCGAAACTTCTGTTAATTTGATCCAGTTCTTTATGAATCGACGAGGGAGCATAAAGCTTTTCATTGCATACAACGACTTTGCTGATAAATTGGAATTTATGAGAATTGATCTCCCTTGTTGGAATAGAGAGTTAGCCCTCCATTTTGCCAGTTGGTTTCTGATTTTACTAATTATGTCCTCAAAAGTCAGCTTATTCACTTTTTCATTGATAATGGGGAAACCCAAATACTTTTCTATTGCTCTAGTATGGGGGGTTTGTAGAGAATTTTGTAGCAGGTGAATCCGAGAAGCAAGAACACCTAACGTTGTTTGAAAAGATTATTTATGAAAATTCATTTTTTGGCCCGAAAGACTACAATACTCATCTATTATTTCTTTCACTAGTTGACTAGCAGATATAGAAGCTTTGGCAAATATGATGATGTCAGCTGCGAACGGAATGAAACTTGAGGGCCATTACAACATATGTTACCGTTAGTGAATTTTTTTTTTTCAAATATATGCAAAATGGGCGTCATTAGATAGATAAAAATAAATCATCTTCAAAAATATTTTTTTTTTAATTTTATTTTGGGGTGAAATGGGGGGTTTTTAATATAATTAAAACCCCTGACATATGACGCATTCCATTGGCCGAAATCCGGCCAATGGAAACACGCCACCATACCTACCGAAAATAAAAATAAAAAACACTTCACTTTTGCAGATGAAGCGGTTCAATTTAAAGCGTCAACAGGGTGAATCAATTCTCTCTCTTCCCTCCATGTCACCATTTTTGCTGATGTGGCTCTCCCATTTTATTCGCAGAGCTCTCCGTTGCATTTGGTCTAAGGTGAAATTTAATATTACTCAACAAGCTATTTGAATAACTTCATCTTAAGATTTTTGCCCTCCGGTGAAATATTTGGAGTTGAAGTCAGGTTGTTAAGCACATCGATCTTCTTCACTCGCTCCATGCCATCTTTTTTTCAGCTTCTTCACTATCTCATATATATCTTTGTTGCTTCTCCCTCTTGCGATTCTCCTTCACAAGTTACAACTCATACATTTCTTGAACTTTTTAATTCTCTCTTTCTCTAATTGTTCAGTAAGCTCCGTCTATACCACCTGATCAGATGACATTGCCTCCTTCCCCTTTCTTTTAGACTTCTTGATGCCCATCAGACGCTTTATTGGATTGACACTGAAGACACTAGTAGGAGTATCTGAACTCGGGGTATCCCCTTCACCAGTTGATCAAGATCTTTTGGAGCTCCCAATGCTTGCATTGTAGCGATTGATTTATCTAAGTAGTCGACACTCTACTTGGGCTCATCACGCAATGCAAGCCATGCATGTTTTTCTTTGAAGCGCTCCCCATCACTCTTTGAAGCATAGAGTTCATGTGCCCTTATGATCACATTATTTTCTGCCTCACCAGATGCTCTCATACAACTTACTTTTATTTTTTTTACCCTTTAAAAATATTTTTTTATTATAAAAATATTAGTGGGAATCATACCATTTTATTGGTAGTGTAAAATATCTATTCTTACACTTATTAGTAGTGTAAGTGTAGAATTTTCCTTTTATTTTTCCCTTTTCAATCACCTATTTAAATAAGAGATAATTATATATTTTGTAATCATCTAATCATTATACCTTCTATATGTAAAAATAAGCATTTTTTTCCATTTAAACTCACAACAAAAAAATATGACAGTAGCAGGTTTTAAAAATTTATTTTTATTTCATTTATACCTCATATAAACTGACCAAATATAACAATGATAATAAACAGTTTAATCACTGTTAATATCTCAACGCAGTCAATAGAATAAAAGGAAAAGAAAAAGATAACGCTCCTATCAAATATAGCCGTTGCAAATTCGAAGCCAATCCCACATGATCGAACGGCTGATATCGATTCCCCCAATTCAAACCTCGAAAGCTATTTCCAAATTACTGACCGTTTGATTCTCGCAAATCGCTACTCTCACTTTCCCCCTCCCTTCTCTTTCTCTCTCTCTCGCTCGCTCGCTTTCTCCACTCTCTCAAGTTCTCTCTCCGATTGAACTCCGTCGTCTTTCAATTTCACAGCAAACTACCGTTCTCCTTCTCACATCGACGCCGACGAAGCTATGGCTGTACTGACTGGTACGGGATTTGTTTTTGTTGTTATCTTTCTATTTACACATTCGATGTTTAGATCTGTGAAATGGACTTGCTTCCTTTGCTATATCCAGATCTTTCGCCTGAAATCTTACGGGAGAACGGCGACGCTGCGGTTTCTTGTTCGCCTCAGAAATCAATGCCTTGTGTAGGTAAGGATTATATGACTCTTCTTGTTTACTTCTTGATTTCTTCTTCTTCTTTTTCCCCTTTTCCAATTCTTATGAAATTTCGAGTGTTTTAATTTGTTTGAATTATGATTTGGACGAAACCCTAGCCTAGATGGATAGCATCGCTGAAGCGATTTTGTTTAAATTTCCATGTTTCACCGCAGATGTGGAACTCTATTCAATCGAGCTTATAGATTTTAGGTTTTATGTCCTGATTTGATAGTTTCGGCTGTAAGATAATGATTTTTTGTTTTTTTTCGAACTTCTGTATTACTTCTCAGTTGGTGTTAATTTTCCGTTGGTGTTATTTCAGAGCAATTGAAGGAGAACAGGGATTCCATAGGCTTCAGCGATTGTTCAGATGAGGCGCAATCATCTTGTGCAGACGAAGCACCAAGACTTCCAATTTTGAAGAAAATGGATGTTCTAGAAGATAAAGTCAAGGTAAAGTTGTAACTTTGGTCTTCCTATTCTCTGATTGTGAATAGTTGAATGCATATGTTAATTTGATTCTTTTATGAACCAGAAATTGAGGAAAGAGCAGACAATTCTTTCAAAAGAAGTTAAGGATTTCACTGGAAACACATTTCCTGGCTCAGAAGTTCTTACTGCCCTTCAGCAAATAAGTAGGCCCTCAACTTCATTTGTCAATTCATATCTTTGTTATTGATTCTTAGGAGTCTCAATCATATGTTATTTGTTCGAGTAGGTTCTGACCATGAGCTTCTGAAGAAGCAGCACACCGAAGAATGCGGACTTCTAAAGAAGAAGTACCTTGAAGAGTGTGCTGAAAGGAAGAAGCTTTACAACGAAGTGATCGAGCTTAAAGGAAACATTAGGGTGTTTTGTAGATGTAGACCCTTGAATCAAGATGAAATCTCAAGTGGATCAATTTCTGTTGTTGAGTTTGACCCATCACATGATAATGAGTTGCAAATCACCTGTGCTGATTCTTCAAAGAAGCAGTTCAAGTTTGACCATGTTTTCCAACCTGATGATGATCAAGGTTACTTTCAATCATTTATCATATAATTATGGACATGAATTCCAGAAATTTTGAAGTTAACATTGATGTTGAACATGCAGAAGCTGTATTTGCTGAAACATCTTCCATCGTCACCTCAGTACTGGATGGCTATAATGTCTGCATATTTGCGTATGGACAGACTGGAACCGGGAAAACTTTTACAATGGAAGGGACTCCTGAAAATAGAGGAGTTAACTATAGGACCCTGGAGGAGTTGTTTAGAATTTCTGACAAGAAGAGTAGTACAATGAGATTTGAGCTATTCGTCAGCATGTTGGAAGTGTACAATGAGAAGATAAGGGACCTCTTGGCCGAGAAATCTAGCCAACCTGCTGCAAAGTATGGCTTCTATTGATTTACTTGCTTGCTTATTACTATTTGATTGGCTAACTAAAACTGCAAATGAAATCTTCATTCCTATTCACTACTGATTTACTTGCTTGCTTTATCACTATTTGATTGGCTAAATAACATTGCTAATAAAATCTTAATTCCTATGTGAAAAACAAGAGACAATTGTAAGATGTATTAGCAGCTTTGCATCGAAGCTACTGGTATCTTGTGATAGAGAGGTGATTTTTAAACAGTACTCCTAATTGCTACGGAGTATCTTGTGATAGAGAAGTGATTTTTAAAAAGTACTCCTAATTGCTAGAGTATTTGTTTTCTGTTACTAATATTGCAAATAAAATCTTAATTCCTTTTAAGAGACAATTTTATGAAGTTTTAGCAACTTGGCAAAGGAGGCTACCTGTATCTTACTACTATCATAGTATGTTGTGATGGAGAAGTGATTATTCAACAGTACTTTCATGTTACGCTTTTGAAAATTGTTCAACTATCTAACAGTCCTCACTTCCATTTTTATGTCCAGTAGAATCAGTTATAGTGTTCTCATAACATAGTAGTCCTGAAACTGTTTCACTCATTCCCAATGTTATTGTTTCCATCATGAATACGTGATTGATAACACGAATCAAATGTGGGAGGCTCTGATGGATTTTGTACTGCTTAGGTTGGAGATAAAGCAAGGTGCAGATGGTACTCAAGAAGTCCCTGGGCTTGTTGAGGCTCGCGTCTATAGTACAGATGAAGTGTGGGAACTTCTGAAGACTGGAAACCGTGCCAGGTCTGTTGGATCAACCAATGCGAATGAATTCAGTAGCCGCTCTCACTGGTATGATTTCTCATAGTACTAATGACCTTATGAAATACAACCATATGATATTTGCTTATTGGATCAAGCGATTACTGTTGTGGTGGTTGAAACATTTTTCTTATGCAGCTTGTTGAGGGTTGCTGTAAAGAGCGAGGATATAGTGAATGGGCTCAAGACAAAAAGCAACCTTTGGTTGGTAGACTTGGCTGGAAGCGAGCGTCTAGCAAAGATTGAAGCTGAAGGGGAGAGGTTGAAAGAATCACAGTTCATAAACAAATCCCTCTCAGCTCTTGGAGATGTTATCGCTGCTCTTGCATCCAAAGCAGCACATGTCCCATACAGGTTGCTCTTTCTGCCTCTCCTTCGATGTATCCTGCCATCTCCTTATTTAAATAAACAATTTATAAAAATGCTGCTTTTTTTCCCCTCCAAACATCCAGGAACTCGAAGCTTACTCATATTTTGCAGAGCTCTCTGGGTAAGCCAACTGAACTCTGTGTATGCAACTTAGTTTTACTTGGGATAGTTAGATGGTAAAAAGCTCATTTTATCTACATTTAAATGCAGGTGGAGATTGCAAGACCTTGATGTTTGTCCAGATAAGCCCTTGTAACGCAGATTTGGGAGAGACTCTATGCTCCCTTAACTTTGCAAGCAGGGTTAGGGGAATCGAGTATGGCCCAGCTCGCAAACATGTTGATCATTCTGAGCTTTTGAAGTACAAACAAATGGTATGTCTTTGCTTCAATTTATATACGGATTCTGCTTGAAGTAGTTTAGTGGTGAACGGGGGTGATAAACGTGAGAGCCCCTATTTACTTGGAAGTCTTTAAAATTTAACAGGCGGAAAAGGCAAAACATGATGAAAAGGAATTGAAGAAACTACAGGATGGTTTTCAGTCTCTGCAGTTAAGACTCTCAGCCAAAGACCATGTCTGCAAAACTCTTCAGGATAAGGTAACTCTTCATTTCTTGATCAAATTATTAAACACTAAAACAATTTTCTAGAGATCCCACAAATAATCATCTGAACATATGATTGGAATGCTTCAAAAAGGTCCGAGACCTCGAGAATCAGCTCGCAGAAGAGAAGAGACTGAGACTAAGGCAGGAAACAAGCAACGCAGCTTCTTCCGCTGCAACAAACAGCAACAGTTACAGCAACAGACCTTCATCCTTGCTACCTCCTAAGCTAGCGAAGCCACCATTGGGTCCCTTCAGACTGCGGATGCCACTGAGACCAGTCAACAGCTTGCCAGCTCCACCACCATCGAACCAAACTAACAAAAACGGCAACAACCTCTCTAGGTTCTCACATTCAACTCCGCAAAAAGAGAACATTTGCAGTGGAGCACGTAATGTAAAGCCTCTCTTGCAACCAAGACGGGCCTCTGTGGCTGTAAGACCATCCACAACTTCTCAGGGTGCTAAAGGCCAGCCTATGCTACCCAAGAGACGAGTTTCCATTGCAGTCCTAAGGCCGGAGACAAGTTCATACATGGAAACGCCGCGCCATGGAGCTCCTGCAGCCTCTACAAGACAGTCATTTATGAGAGATCCGGTGAGGGTTAAGAGGTACTCAAAGCTGTTCTCGCCATCTAGTACAGTGGAGGCAACACCGGTGAACGTGAAGAGAACGAGCAGCCGGTTCATGGGGAGCCCTCCAACGCAGATGGGATCGTGGAAGCCAAAGCACCCGACAGTGATCGCGCTGCAGAAGAAGGCAGTTGTGTGGAGCCCCTTGAGATTCAAAGGCCATAACCAAAGGCAAAGACAGTCTTCCATCTTCCCTTGAAGCTGCCATGGAAGAGTCAGAGAACTTGATATTCTTTACTTGCTTTTTTATATACACTGTAGGTGGTAACATCAATTTGATGTCAAGTACTGTCAACTGTTATTAGATTTGTTGGTTTTATGTACAAGTGTTCATTCAGATTTGTTGGTTTACTGTCCAACTTTTCATTTACCCTTCCTTCACAAACCAAACCACCTTTCCATTGCATTTTTCTATATATTTTTGCTCAAAGTTTTGACCCAAAAATAATTGAATGATCCATTTGTAACTTTTTTTTCCAAAATTTAGGGACTTGAATTGATTAAAAACGAAATTACGTTTTCCTCTCCTTTTTAAAAACGAAATTCAATGTAGCCGTTTCCAAGCAATTCAAAGTCGCCGTTGGGAAATTGGTATCCGTTAACTTTTCCCAACTCCCTCCTGGCTGGGGAAGAAATTGGAGTTAAAAATGGTGACCAGAACACCAACAAAGCTGCACAAGAAGCTAATGGTGGCTCCTCTGAATCCCACCCTCATTAGAGAGACAGTAAACAAGGTACTTCCTTTCTTGTGTAGGGTCATCCAATTTGATTTTGGGAGAGTTTGATAATGACTGTTCATGGGTTTCTTTAAATTTGATGTCTTTTTGTTTTGTGGTGAAGGTGGATCGGTGTATGGCTAGGCTGCAAGAGCTGCAATACACTGTCTCCGGCGGAAATAAGGCGGTCGGCGGCGTCAATCTCAGTCCCAGGAGCACCAGAGGGTACTTGAAGGCCAGCCTTCGTTGCAAACAGGAATCCATTAGGTGTTCTTAATCATCCAATTCATGATTTTCAGCTCAATTTGATGTTTCTTTTTTTGATTCAGACAGCAAGTTTTGATCTTTATACTGAAATCTGTCAAGTAGTGTTGATGAATTTTCTTACCCTAAGCCCTAATTTCTTGTACCTTACGTTGCAAGCCTCAAAGGTGACAAAAGATCTCCCATAGGAAAGCTTCAATCAACTGCTACAGGTTCAATTGCTCTCTCCCCACCAATTCTTCACAAATTCACTTTTTTTTTTCTTCCTAAATTTACCTAAAAATTTGAATTTGATTTTGATTTCTTCAACAGGGGATTGGCGCTGGACGTCCCTGCCGGCAATGCTCGCCGGTGAAACCATCAGAGAAATCCTACACGCCGGTAAATTCGCCAAAGATTTCGTTCAAGCCATCTCCGGTCACTCTGATCATACATTTATTCCCTTCGATGATCCCCAAACTCCGGTGACTCTCCACCGAAAACAGAGAATTTCCGATCTCGACACAGCCGCTGGCGGAATTGAATCCCGGTGGAAGAGAGAGAAGAAGCACACGATGCGAACGGAGTCCAATACTCCGATGCTCCAGCGAGCCCGATCAAGGATCAATTTCAAGGTTCCATCGCCGAAGAGAACGGAACTGGATTCGAACTCGATTAGGTTTTCCGCTAACAGAGTTTCTTCGAGTAACCGGCCGTGGGCGAAAAAGGCGGTGCTTTTCCCCAATCCGCTATTCAATTCATCGCCTACCACTCACCGCCAGAGATTTTGCATAACGAAGGAGCCAAATCATCAGATCGGCGCTACGACGCCGCACAAGTTCATGATCAAATCGCCTCCATCTGCAAAATCGAAGTTTCAAGTGAGGATTAAGAATCCAGTGGTGGTGGCGAAGATATCACCACCTAGGCCGGCGGCGGTGAATGGGAGTAATCGGAGGGCATCACCTCTGAAGATGGCGGTAACGGCAACGGCGGCCAAGATGAGGAGGTCGCTGTCATCGGCGAGTTTGGCGAGTAGATTAATGTCACCGCTGAAGAGTAGGAATAATAGCGTTTTTCTCTATACTGGCGGTGGCTGCGGCGGCGCGGTGGTGAGCAGTGGCGGCCGCAGCACTCTCCGAAAGGTGGGGCGGACTTTCAGACATGTAAATTTATAACATTTTCAATCCATCCACAAAATAGCATTTAATGATACAAATCTACAAATGAATTCAATGTTCAACCTAAACCATTTAAAGTGAATACGTAGAGTAGGAAAACTCCAAGCCTTACAAATTCATAAATTTCATTCTCAAAATTCCATCCATTTTAAATAACTAAAACACGAAATTAATTCTCAAAATCACAAACCCTAATGTTTATGTTTATAATTAAAACATGAAATTAATTCTCAAAATCCCATCCAAAGTTTTTATATGGGAAAACTAATTAAAATAATACCACTACACTCAAAGATCGGGATATTTTTATTACATTTGAAAATTGAGGATATATTTTTACCATACCCCCAAAGGTGTGGGTATTTTAATTAGTTTTCCCTTTTTATATTTATAATGCACTTATAAACATAAACACTTTGGAAATGTTTGTTTTGCTAAATTTTTATGTATTAAATAGTGTGAATTTAAACTAAAATATTGCGTATATTGGATAAATCAAATACTCAATATTGTGTTAAGTTTATAATTACCTTATAACCTTAATATAATTAATTTACACAATTTATAAGGTATTTTATTTTAAAATTACGTTGTTTTAAATATCTTATACTCCCTCTGTTTCAAAATCAAAGTCGTTTGTCTTTTTCTGCACGTTTTTTTAGGAGATAAAAACACTATAAAATATTATTTTTTTGATCAATTTTTTTTAATAATTTCATACTTAGTAGTCATAAGTATAAATTTATCGAAAAAAATTCATTAAAAAAATAATATTTTATATAGTTTTTACCTCATAAAAATGCGTGCAAAAAAGTCAAACGACTTTTATTATGAAACGGAGGGAGTAATCTTTTTTAACCAAACACTTTACAAGTGTTTATGCTTATAAGCATATTACATTGGCAATCCAAACACACCCTAATTTCACCAATTGATTTCAAAATCAAAACCCTAAACTAAAAGTCGTTGACACTAATTGATCATGGATGAAAATGACTATAATAGAATGGAAATGAGCACTAAAATTCTTACAAAAGTAAGCCAAAATCAAGCACTTTTTATAACTATGCCAAAATCAAATGGTTTAAAAAAAATATGAGGCCAATATACTCAACAATGTTATAAAATTAAAACGTCAAGGTTTCAAACTTAATTTTGACGGTCCTTCTGAGACAACAGAAATTCTACAATCGGTCTTGTGATGTGGGATCATGAAGCAAATTAGGCCTCGATAAAGTAGTATCACATCATGCTTGAATATCACAGACGAGGCTACAACCTTGAGAGATGGAATCCGAGAAGCACTATAACTTAATATTCAAAATGTCGAAATAGAAGCTAACAACACTTGCATTATTAACAATTTAACACACTTAAGGGTATTTGGAAATACATTTGGGAAGTCAAAATGATATACGTAATTTCTAACGCCTTGATGGACCTCTGTCATTTTCATATAGTTCATATTCACCACATATTTAGGGAAATTTACAGTCTAATAGGCAAATTGAAACTTTTTTGGACATACAACTACTATCCTCGACTATAACACAGATTCAGAATTGTAAAATCATATGTGAGTCGGAGTTTCCTCACCCGGTGTATTTATAGTTTTAAATTAGGTCTTGATCTAATGTGATTGTGATTTATCTCTCGTTACTAATTAATGTTGAATGTTATGTGCTTTTTTTTTCTTTTCTTTTTTTTTTAAAATCGAATGTTATGTGTTCAGTGTGAAGATATATTGAGGATTTCTTTTTTTTTGGTAAAGATATATTGAGGATCTTGTGGTGATAATTACAAGAAATTCATGTTGATTTGCTAGGAGGAGGTGCATTTTATTTTATTTTTTTGATTCGAGGAGGTGCATTTTATTGGTTCACAAATATTGACAATTTTGAAGGGTATTTTTTCAAAGGCAATTATTCCCATGTTTAGAACCATTGACAAAAATGATTAATGATGATATACGAGACCAAGAATTTTATATATTTATTAGGCTAACTTGTTTGACTGATTTTGATTCTTTGAGGCTATGTTGATTTGTAAATTGCAAATTTAATTTTTCAAGTTTATTTTTAAAATTATTTTATAGGATTCATGTATAGAATTATTGCTGCAACTTAAGTTTACTTGTTTTTATACACAAGAGGGACATAAAATAAAATAAATTTGAATATAGGAGATAGGAAAATACCACTAGTTGGGGGGTACAAGAATTGAATAATCATATAAGGCGGAAAATGTTTACTCTTATCTCACTTGAGTGACATGACTTGTTACCAAAACTTTTATACTCCCTCCGTCTCGAAATTCATGTCGTTTTAGCTTTATGCATAAATTTTAATAAAAACACTCGTCTATCAATCAACATCATCATTCCACTAACTTTTTCATTAATTTTATTACCCACTACATTTTTTAACCAATCAAAACCTTTAAAAAAATCAACAACACACAAATCAATACAAATCATTACTATCCATTACCTAGAAAACCTAAAACGACATCTATTTTGATACAAAATTAAAGAGCTAAAACGATATGAATTTCGAGACGGAGGGAGTATTAAATAAGTTGGCTTGTAAATTAAAGTCTGTAAAGCTTGTGTAGTAAATTTTACTCATATCGCATGTTGAATAAAATATTTCAAACTTCAACAAGAAGATTTGGTCAAGTGTTTTATATATACTTCACTCAAGTGCAAATTATGGAGACTTTACTCTTGACTACCTGAAAAATCATTTGTAGTTGTTTTGTTACTACTTTCTAATACAATATATATACTTAGCTAATAAGTTGAAAAGGTTATTGTCAAATCATTTTTAGAAATATTGTCAGAATGTAACTTAAAATAGTATTTATAAAACTAATCCGAAAACCCACAAAAACCATTAAGTATATAAGTCAAATGAGGTTCTATCATAAAACCAATTGACAATAAGAGGTGTAGCCTAGCTACCAGCTTATATACCAAGGCGTGTTAGGCTCAGCTTTAGATATGAGACTCTTTTGACCTCATTCACATCTCTTAACAGCCCCCAAGCTCTAATTCCATATTCATCTTCAACTATTTTTTCTTGATTTGAATGGTTTTTGCTGAGATTTTGACATATTTATATTACGGAAATTTCGTCAGGTACTCCTGAGGTATTGCAATTTTCGCGAGGTATACAACTCTTTTACATATTTCGCGTGGTGCCCTTGGGGTTTTGTAACAATTCGCACCGTGCCCTTGATGGTAAAATTTAACAGAGGCGTTGACCGCCGTTAGATTTTAAACCAAAAAAAAAAAGAAAACAAAAGCTCAGAACGAAGAAAGAAAGAGAGAACGGAGAGAAAACCAAAGCGAGAGAGGACGAAGGCCACCCGATCGGAGCTCGCCGCTGGAGGAGGGTTGTTTTACCATCAGCGGCCGGAAAGCCTCTAGGCGGAGCCAACCAGGCGACGTCGAGCAGCCGCCACCGGAATGAGAGAGTGACTGCAAGGAGGTAAAGGAGAGCAGGAGGGACAGAAAACACCGGGTCGAAATGAGTCTCAGCGACACCAGGGTGGAGGAAGACCAGAAGACCGGTCGGGGAAAGGAAGAATCATGGTGAATCAAAGCACATCGAAACGCAGCGACTCCGGGGTGGAGGCTCTGGGGAATCGAATCGAAACGATTCGAAAGCCATAGTCGATGAAACGAGGATGGCGATGAGTAGAAGCCACCGGTTCAGTCGGAGATGTGGGACGAACGCAATCGAAGGGGAGGGGAAGAAAGGAAGGCGGCGGAACGAATCCGGCGACACCCAAACACACTCAACCATCGCGCACCACACTAAATAAACACCCAAAGCCCCCAAAATCAGGGAAATCACACAATTGGAGGGGAGAAGGAAAGAAACCCCACCACAAATTCTACTAATGTTACACCATAGCGAGGATTCGATCAACAGGACTGAAAGTCTGAAAACCTAGGTTCAAGAGGAGGAAGACAAAAAGCCGACCACCACAAACACCGGCGGAAGGCGAATTACAAGAAACATGTTCGAAAATAAGATATGTGAGGTTAATTTGGCCTAGGATAGATTGATTTAGAAGGGGATTTCATAAGGAAATCAGAGGTTGAAGAAGGAGTACTCTCTTCGCTCTCTCTTTCTTTCTTCATTCTGCAGGTGAGATTTTTTTTTTTTTTTTAAATCTAACGGCGTTCAACGCCTCTGTTAAATTTTTATCATTAAGGGCACGACGCGAAATGTTACAAAACCCCAAGGGCACCACGCGAAATATGTAAAAGAGTTGTATGTCTCGCGAAAATTGCAATACCCGAGGGGTACCTGGCGAAATTTCCGTTTATATTATTATATAATATAAGGTAAGTTGTAACATAACAATAGGTTTTCAAGAAATCTTTTATGATTGAAATATTGCTTGAAATTGGTTGATGGTATTGTTTGATGTGTTTTGTTGGTGATTGTGTGTTGTAGGTTGATGATGTAGTGCATTGAAAATTGATTAAAAATGTGACAGGGATAAGCTCGGCTATGTTGGTTGGGGTTAGTGCTTAATTAAGTTTGGCAATATTAGCTAGGCTTAATTAAGTAATAACCTTGGTCCTTGACCATTATAGTAGGGGGCTAAATTAAGTAATAACCTCCGATAAAATAGTCATGTTTAATTATTCCACCCATAATTCTGGGTCAAGCTTACCATTTTAAAGGGTTTTGTTGTCAATTATTGGGTTAGTTTGTAATTATTTGTTAAGAGTGAAAATACACTTCTTTATAATTTTATAAAAACCGGTTTATCAATATAGTCTTTTTCGCCTTGTTGTCTCAAGCATCACCTTCTATTTTAGGGTGGTTTTTGTAATTAATCTTTAAGTATGAGGCTACCATCCACAACGAGGTTCAAACTTAGGGTTGGTTTTGTATATTCAAAACTTCAAGCAATTTCTGACGCTGAAAGACTTAGCCAAAAAATGGCATAAAAAACTAATGGTAATGTGAATAACAACTACTAATTTCTGACGCTGCTCTCCTTCAGATCCAGGAACAACTGTTGTATGATAGTTGTAAAAAAAAACCTACTCATTCACAAGCGGCTGCTTAAAAAGAGAGAACACCTGCTTGATTTCCAACGTCGTTTTTGGCCCCAACAGGCGAAACTCAAACACATTAAACTTGGGGACACTAACTCAGGTTATTACCATAAAATAGCTTCGGCTAAGCGTAATAGGAAAATAATCAAATCACTAGCTCTGAATAATGACATTCATACAACGGATGCAGAGTTGATTAAACAAGAAATTTTGCGAGAATATACAAACAGATTTAGATCCACCTCGGACCCAAGTCTGACGTTCGATAACGAACTGAGTGTCTTGTCTACAGAAGTCTCGGATCTAGACAACCATAATCTTACCTCTCTGGTCTCCAATTCAGAGATAAAACATGTCGTCTTCTCGATTGGCGCTGAGAAATCACCTGGGCCGGATGGTATGTCCGCCGGCTTCTACCATAAGTACTGGCACATCGTAGGACCGTCTGTAATCAAGGCCGTCAAAGCTTTCTTTGCTACAGGTAAACTACTTAAACAAATTAATCACACGTTCATTACGCTACTCCCAAAAATCGACAACCCGGAATCTGTCAACCATTTTAGACCGATTAGTTTGTGTTCCACTATTTACAAAGTTATTTAAAAAATACTTACCGCTAGGCTATCAGTTGTTATTGAAAGGCTAATACACCCATTACAAGGTGCCTTCCTTAAGGGAAGATCTATCAATGATAACGTCCTCATCGCTCATGAAGTTTTCCATTCCTTTCGCTCTAAAAAGGGGCGAGAGGGCTGGATGACAATCAAACTAGATATGGAAAAAGCCTACGACCGAATTGAATGGGATTTTTTAGAAAAAGTTATGACTAAACTGGGTTTTGACAACCGGTTTATTAGGTGGATCATGGAGTGTGTTTCGACCGTTTCTTACTCAATTCTGGTTAATGAAGGACCTACAAACCAATTCTTTCCTGGCAGAGGGTTACGCCAAGGCGATCCTTTATCTCCCCTTTTGTTCATTCTGTCTACAGAAGTACTAGCTCGATCCCTCCAGCTAGAAGCAACTACATCTAAAAACCTGGGATTCAGCCTCAAGCAAGGCGGAACGAAGTTTCCTTTTCTCGCTTTTGCTGACGATATTCTAATTTTCTCAAAGGCTACTGCTGGGGCCTGCCAAAGGATTACACACCTATTAGACAAATATTGCAAAATGTATGGCCAAATGATTAATCGCCAGAAGTCTTGCTTTCAGGTCTCACAAAACACATCTGCTTCTTCCATTTGGACGGTTGCTCAATCACTTAGTATAAGCCAATCCACAACAATTGAAAAATATCTTGGCTGTCCTTTGATTAATGGAAGGGTTAACAAAGATACTTTCGAAAGTATCATTCTTAAAGCAAGAAAACAACTATCAAAGTGAAAAGCATCGAATCTTTCGACTGAAGGGCGTAAGGTACTAATTAAAGCTAATTTGAGTGCCCAACCACTGTATACTATGCAAGCTTTCCTCCTTCCTAAAACAATTTTGACCGAACTAGACAGAATTTATCGTTGTTTCTTCTGGAACAAAACCCCAACATCGACCCCTCTCATCAGCTGGGATAAAATTTGTACCGATACTCTGTCCGGTGGACTCGGTATCTATAAAGCAGAAACAATCAATATCGCCTTACAAATGAAACTCCTTTGGAAAATTATTGTTGAACCTACGAACGTTTGGGTTCAAGCAGTTACAGAAAAATACCTCAAAGGGACTCCTCTCATGCAATATCAAAAGAAGGCTTCGACCTCGTGGCAGTGGTCTAAATTGATGTCCTTAAGGGAGTTATTTAGACCAGGCTTGCGGTGGTCAGTCGGTAATGGATTTACAATTAACTTCTGGCAAGACAATTGAGCTTTTGATAAGCCACTAAAAACCGGCTTCTTGATGGAGGGCATATACTGAATAAGACATGGCATGTAGATCGTTTCATACACAACAACACTTGGGATCGAGGTCGGCTTCATAGGGAGTTGGGTGGCTTGCTAAGCATTTCAGATATTAACCATATTGGGTCGATTATCCCGCTAGAAAGTAGTCTGTCGGACAGGCTCTATTGGGGACCATGCCCAAACGGGTGGTTTACCACCAAGTCTGCAACAATGCTTATCGCTAACGGGCACAAAGTACAAAACTTCCAATGTAATTGGATTTGGAAACTCGATGTCTCGCCAAAAGTCCGTCACTTCCTTTGGAAACTGACAAAAGATGGCCTCGCCTCAAAGGAGCGTCTACAAAAATCGCATATCCACGTTCCTATGGCATGTGCTCTCTGTGACTGTCAATCTGAGTCCACGAAACACTTCCTGATGGAGTGTGGGATTACCAAATAAGTAATGATTCAACGACATATTAGTTTGAAATCACTGTCACCCG
This sequence comes from Persicaria tinctoria, assembly GCA_037127255.1. Classification (NCBI taxonomy): domain Eukaryota; kingdom Viridiplantae; phylum Streptophyta; class Magnoliopsida; order Caryophyllales; family Polygonaceae; genus Persicaria; species Persicaria tinctoria. The sequence goes on from JBANSL010000014.1 coordinate 4,788,554, forward strand.
ACCTTTTTAACGGTACAAATAATGACCACTCACTAAATCTGATCAAAAATCACGTTGGTCTAAACAAAATGTCGATCCTTGCCTTCTGTTGGTAGGGTTGTTGGTTTTTCCGAAACCAAAGTTCTTTTGACCAGAATAAGATTACAACGGTCCAGGGGATCAACGTTTTCATTGAAACAAGTAGGCAGTCCTGGCTGGCTTCAAAAAAACTAAACGATGATCCTTCTGCCAATTCGACGCCCTTTGTGCAGAACACTGTGATTAGCATGCATAACCAAGTTGGGAAGCGTGCCCTTGCGAGATGGGTCAAACCCCCGATTGGATTCTACAAACTTAATTTCGACGGATCACACTGCGATTCTGGAGCTGGCACCTTTGGGTATGTCATTCGGGATGATACAGCTGCAATCATCCAGTCTGGATGGGGAACTTGTAATGGTGCATCGGCCCTCTTTACAGAAGCGGTGGCCCTTCGGCAAGGGATTATAGGGGCTAGAAGCTTAGGTCTGGTCAACCTTCTTATTGAAGGCGACAACCTAAGGGTGGTCAAAGCTATGCTGGGGGATTGGCCTTGTCCGTGGAATATTGAGCTGATTCAGGCTGACTCTATGTCTATTTTAAATTCCTTCTCTAATGTTGATGTTCGTCATATTTTCAGGGAAGCTAATACTGTGGCCGATAGGATTGCACGCCTGGCTTACAGTATCCCTGCCGACGGAAGTTTGGAGAATGATCAAGAACTGCGTGTTCTCGTCCACAAGGACGCTCTAGGATGAATAACGGCGTGTTGCTGTTTATTTATTCTAAATGCTTTCCTGTTTCCAAAAAAAAAAAACTCCAAGCAATTTCGTGTAAGATCATCTTTAAGAGGTTCTCCATTTTGGAGATTTTGGAGATGTTTTGATCCAACAGATTCTCATCTCTTTCTCCGAAATGGAGAAGTAGCAAAAAAAATACAGATAATTTCTTAAATATGCAGCATTCTCCAAAAATAAATCATTCTCTAAATATTAGAAATGGAAATATCTATATAACTACTTAATTTCGTATACTTTCCGCTGACGTGGTGCGCTCTTCTTATTCCACTCCCTTTTAACCAATCACGTTTTTTTCTTTTAATTTTCATTTTTTGTACCCATTTACTAACTATCTATATAACTACTTAATTTCGTATACTTTCCGCTGATGTGGCGCGCTCTCCTTATTCCACTCCCTTTTAACCAATCACGTTTTTTTCTTTTAATTTTTATTTTTTTTACCCATTTACTAACTATCTATATCTATATAACTACTTAATTTCGTATACTTTCCGCTGATGTGGCGCGCTCTCCTTATTCCACTCCCTTTTAACCAATCACGTTTTTTTCTTTTAATTTTCATTTTTTTTACCCATTTACTAACTATCTATATCTATATAACTACTTAATTTCGTATACTTTCCGCTGACGTGGCGCGCTCTCCTTATTCCACTCCCTTTTAACCAATCACGTTTTTTCTTTTAATTTTCATTTTTTACCCATTTACTAACTATCTATATAACTACTTAATTTCGTATACTTTCCGCTGATGTGGCGCACTCTCCTTATTCCACTCCCTTTTAACCAATCACGTTTTTTTCTTTTAATTTTTATTTTTTTACCCATTTACTAACTATCTATATCTATATAACTACTTAATTTCGTATACTTTCCGCTGACGTGACACGCCCTCCTTATTCCACTCCCTTTTAACCAATCACATTTTTTCTTTAATTTTCATTTTTTTACCCATTTACTAACTATTGGGTTTAATTCAAAATATCTATCGATATAATATCTTAATATATGGTTTTGAGTCTTTGTTGAAATTATACTATTATAAGACTATCTTAGGTTTTTACTTCTCCTGGTACTTTGGTTTGTGATTTGTGCCTTTTCTACTTTGGCCATATGCATCTGTCTTCTGTTTGTTTAGCTTTTTGCTGTATTATGGCAGATTGCGGGATTGATTACTACTTAGGTATCATTTTCTGATTCAACATGGGTTGTCCAAGCAATGTAAGTACAGCTACAGCTGCAACTTGCAAGTTCAGTCTTTTATGGCAATGATTTGTTTTTATCACATTTGAAAATCATGTTGTTAAGGTTTCTTCTATGACAATGATTTGTTTTTATCACATTACCCATTTGTTATTTTTTAAATTTCTTCCTATTTTCTAAAAAAATCACTTCTGATTTGATTTATCCATTTTCCCTTTGTAATAAATACTAATCCCTTATTAACCTACTCCCCATCATCCCATCAATTCATATCGCATGAACAACCTTTTATAGTGTCTTCTATGGGGATCAATTAAACCTAAATCCAGTACGACGCTGGAGTGAATGATCCGCGCATGTTGAATCAAGTATGTGCTCCTTTAGCTTTCACAATTCAACCCTAAATCAGGCTTCTTTGATTTCTCAATGGCTTTATCTATGGTTCTTCCAGATTCCATCAACTCTAATTTTTGTCTAAATAATTCAGTTTCAATTGAGTTCCCCCTAAATCAGGTTATTTATTGCTTTTGTACACATTTCGTATCCTAAATCGATCAAGTTATTACTTTCTTTGAATTTTTTTGTATCTTCTTAGACAATATTGATATGATGGAAATTTTATCTTGAAAATTTGGAATTTCAGGTGCACAAAGGGATATATTGTATGGTTTGCACAATCGCCCGGAACAAATCAAGGAGCCTATCCTTATTTGATTTTAATATATGTAGCTTGAAGAAAAGAAGTTTGGAAGAGGTAATGTGGTACTATTAAACCAACTTATTTTTGCTTACACTTTTAATGTTGCTTTTTTTCAATGTTTGTGTTACAATGCCTCCCCTAGAAAATGTGTTCAAACGTGGAAATTTAATAGACATGCCCTGGTTTTTCTTTTATTGGAGATGTCTAATGTCTAATTATATACTGGTATTATTTATCTCTTTAATCCACTTTGTTTGTTCTTATGAATATAAAACAAATCTGTTTTTTTTTTTTGTGTTTTGCAGCCTCACTTTGGAAGAACATAAGCAGCAGCTCCATTAATTTTGTTTCTACCTAGGTTGTATGAGTATCGGAACAAAATGTCAAGATTTATATTTTTATGGATTGTTGTTGTATTTTACATATATGTTACCTTTTGTCAATAAAAAAGCATAATATAACTATTACTTATCACTTCTGATCTGTTCTGGATTAATTTTGTTATACAATTCAACTTAACTAATTTAGTTTCATTGATTCTTTTCCTTCGCAACCGTGCCATGGCGCGGGTATTACACTAGTATATTTTGTATCTCATTTTTTTTAGAAATTTTAGAAAAACCGTTAGAGATGGTTAATACCTCAAAAGTTGGGTTATTTTATGCATTTTTTTTTCCCTATGGTGTAATGCGTACGTATATGATATGAATTGCACACGTGAGAGAGAGAAGACAACAACTAATTGCAAACTTTGAAGAAAAAAAAATATAAAGGTGGTGGTAAGACAAAGGAAGAAGCAAAGAAGTAGAAAATTTTTGCAAAGAAGCTTGAAAGTCCTAAACCAAACCAACAGAAATGTCAAAAAGATGCTTTTTGCCTGAGAAGTGCAGTTTCTTGAGGAGGCAAAAAACCTAACTTACCCTTAATTAACACAAAAATTACTATATTAAATCAAAAGATTACAAAAATACAATTACTACATTAGTACCATTCCCATTGGAAGTTGCATTAAGGTTTGAAGTATAAGACAAAATATGATCTGTAGAGTCGTGAAGGTGAAACAATAAACAAAAGAAACCCTGAATTTGAGGCATTTGAACCGCCCATTGTCCTCATCGTTTAAGGCAAACAACTCAGAGATGAATTGGGTTTACCATTTGGAGAGATACAATAGTGTTACAGCTTGGATACATCAAGTCATGGACTTGTACTATGTTTCATTTCATATCATATAATAGGAAAGGAGTCTTATTTTTTGGCCTTATTGAATAATTTCAAGTGAAAAATACAGCAAGTTTTCAACTTGTTCATGAATTCAAATGCCACATATCTTGTATAAACTCCACACAAAACCTAAGTCCACTTCAGCCGTTTTTTGTTTGGCTATCTTGATTTATTTAGACTTGTCTAGACATTTTATCCCATGTAAAAAAAGAAGTTTAAAAAAAACAAGTAAACAATCTCCACTAGAACTAGAAAAACTAAGGCTAAGTTCATATTGTGAACAACAGAAACATTCAAATCATAGCAATTTCTCTTCTCAACAACTAATAGAATATGTATATGTGGGGCTCAAATCATTATACATTCACTAGCATGTCACTGACACTGACTGCCATTCACTATTAATATCTTATAACCCTAATTTGACTCATTCACAAGTCTATTATTAATAGCTAAGCATGTCCCATGAACACCTTGTTGGTCACCATATAAGACATTGGGAACAAAAACTTCAAACCCACCTCCACTTAGCCGTCCATTAGATTCAATTCAAACCCTTTGAAAGAAAAAAAGGTGGAGAATTTGACCGAATCTACCTCTTCACATTACTCATTCCAGCTTTCCTCACACGCACACGACGCTTGTATTGTGCTCATGCTTCTGACTTAGCTGCATATAAAGAAAAGAAGCACTTTAGAAGAGGCCAAGAGAAGAAGAAAGAGTGTGCAGAGGGGAAAACCATGGTGGTCTTCACTAGAAGTCAAATTGGATGCATTTTGTTGGTTTTGTTGAGCATTTCGTCTCTGCAACCACAAGCTCTCGGAGCCAGAAGACGGTATCTTGCTGCCGTGGACCATGGAGAGGACCATGTGGGAGGACCAGAAGAGGCTCTTGGCAAAGATTTGGAAGGCTTTTTCGCTGCTTCTGAGAGGCAGGTACCGTCTGGTTCCGATCCACTGCATAACAGGTAGACAGGTAGTTGTAAGAAAGACAAGGAAATAATAGAAGGTGAAGTAAAATGCCATGATGCTTTTGTTATTATTCCTTTATTTTTGTAGGGGTTAGGTGATTAATAATAGAGGAGAAATTGTAGATAAGATATGTTGAGATTCAAAGGAGTTGATTCAGCCAAATGCAAGAGTTTCTCTAAAATTTCTTTATAGTTTTCCTCATAATTCAATTTTTTCTGTGAGATCTTTTGTAATTTCATTGATATACATTACTTGTAAGCTTGCAAGAAAGAATATCTGAAGAACCATGAACCTCAAGAAGATGATGAAGTCTATAATACTAAGAAATCTCAGCTGACCATCCAATATCTTTACAAGATTCAGAAACCATGAATTGCTTCCAACTACCCATATTTATCCTGGTGAAGTATCAGCCATGGGATAACAAACCATCCAAGATATTTACTAGATTCAGCAACCATGGATTGCTTACAACTCTTCGTATTCACTCTGGCGAAGTTGCCAGCAATAGAAGATCTCCTAATCTGGGCAAACCAAACTTCTGACTGTCGTGATGGCTTTCAAGTGCCAGGTGGGATTAATTCTGCTATTTCAGTAGTTACCTGGTGAAGTGTCAGCCATGGGATAACTAACCATCCAAGATATTTACTAGATTCAGCAACCATGGTTGCCAGCAATGGAAGATCTCCTAATCTGGGGAAGCCAAACTTCTGATTGTCGTGATGGCATTCAAGCGCCAGGTGGGATTGATTCTGCTATTTAAGTAGTTTCTTTCTCTGAAATGCCATCACTAATTCAGCGTCATCGCTATTTCAGTCTTACTGAAAAAGCATATCCAAGGGATGCATCCCAGAGTAGGAACTGTAATAGAGCCAAATTATGCTTTTGGGGGGATTTTGCCTATCTGTGATTTTAAGTTTTTAACATTTGAGAACAGTTCCAATCTTTCATCAGCTTTACACCACAACACAACATTAAGCACCAACAGATCACTTTCAATTTGCACATACTCCACAAATCTTGAAACATACTGACCCCATAAGCATTCTGAAAATCTTGACCATGAACGTTACACGGAGATATTCGAATAACAGTGTACTTGACAAATCTCATACAGTACGCAGATTCATTGATCATAAAGAGAGGCTGTTGCTTGGTCCAAATACAGCCTGGAAGAAAGTGATTTTCTGGAGGTGGTGGGGAATGGGAGGTCGCTGGGTGTTTAGTGTGACAGTGATATGAAATACAACCATATATCCATATCATTCAATTTCAAATTCAGATAGCATACCCCATACCTGAGGCATACCAAACAGGCCATCAAAATCTTGTTTGAAGAGCAATTCCCCCAATTTTAGCCAAATCAGATTCAATTTTCTACTGTAATTTGTAAGTAATAGAATCTTACATTGCAGTAATTTATAGAAAGAATAGTAAATGGAAAACAGGAGAGGCACGAACCATGATGAACTGTAGAGCTGATTCAGCTGCTTCTGAAAAAGATCACCCGGTGTCAATTTTATGGCTGTCGAAACCCTAGCCTGCAAGTAAGGCTTCAAAAAGCTGCCATAGAAATCCGAATTCATCCAGTTCTGAGATGTAATCGGCCGATTCTGAGCGGATATAAAGGAATCCCAATTACAGGCACGTTGACGACAGTGTCGTCAGATGACTTGTGATGCAAAACCGCATTTGAATCACTGGCGACAATGGCAGCTTCTCGAACTCGGCGTTTTCCTTAAGAGAATCAAAATTGATCCCCATCGATCGCGAGTGTGCGACTCGATTTCAGAGATACGATTGGAGAAGCAGAAACGATCGAAGCGAGATTGGATGGGGTGGAGGAACTCTGGAAGAGAAGCCATTGGAGGGAGATCGCACAAATTGAATTCCGTTTTCGGCCTTCCTTTTATATCAACCCAAATTCCGTTTAGTAACCCTTAACTTTTCAACTTTCACAATAGGGTTGTTAGGTTTTTTTTTTATTAGGAAAAAATTCGGGTGAGCACGCTCTACTCGAAAGCATCCTTACGGATGAGGTCTGTAAGACCGAAATTGTTACAAATATCAATACCCCCGACAGAGTGGCTAAGATGTGCAACCTTATCAGCCACTATTGCCGAGACGGGGTACATGAATAAAAGAAATTTCTTTCATAGTCGATAGAAGAAATTGTACGTCAGACAAGATGAGTTCGATTTCCCATGGGCATTTGGCCTTGTTGTTGAGATGGTTAATAATTATGCTGGAATCTCCTTCAATATGGATTTTGTCAATATATAGCTGTAGGGCCAGTTGTACCCCAAGTTTGAGTGCTAAGGCTTCAGCTTGAAGCGCACTTTTAATACCTAATTGTTTATAGCCTATGTGTATTGGGTATCCATTCCAATCCCTGATAACCACACCAGCGGTACTACGGTTATCTGCGAGAGTCGATCCGTCAAAGTTAAGTTTGAATGTACCTGTCGGTGGTTTGCGCCACTTGATATGACGAGCTTTGTTTCTCTTTACGGGTTGTCTGACGCTTCGTGAGCGAGAGGTGTTGTTATCATCTAATGTACTATCATATTGGTGAGTGTTACTCTAGTTTATCTCGTGTGTAGTAATAAGTTTCAAAGCGGCGTCCCTAGGAGGGATTGGTACCTGCCTAAACACATGTTGGTTTCGAATATACCACATCGTCCACCAAGCGAAAGCAAGTTTACCTAGAGCGGCCTTTGGTAGGATATTTCCAATTAAGGACATGATTGGGTTTACATCCCTTGATAGAGTGATTTGTCTGCCTATTGTGGAGTTTATGTGCCCCCGGAATTGAACGAGAGATCTCGAATATTGACATTCGAACAGCAGATGAACATCATCTTCCGTAGAGCAGTTACAAAAATTGCATGTAGGGGGGGATAGGGACCCCCCGCTGGGCGAGCCTAGCGGCTGTAGGAAGACCATTTTGACAAATTTTCCACAGGAAATTTTTGATCTTAGGTGGGATGTCGAGACGCCAGATCCAAGAGTTGTTGTCTAAGGGTATTGAGGCTTCGGCGGAAACCAATTTATATGCGCTTGACGTAGTGAACCAGCCCTCTCGGTCCGGCCACCAGTATAATCTATCCACAAAATTTGAAACTGGGAGCGGAATCTCAAGGATTTCCTCTACAATGTTGTGTGGGAGAACAGCAGAGAGTTTCTCCACCCACCATTTACCTCCCAGGATATAGTCACCGACTTTATCATCGATGTTATCAATGCTTGGGCAATCATCCCTAGACTGAATAGTAGATGTTGTAATCCAGTTATCACACCAGAATTTGATAGCGGTCCCGGTGCCAACCGACCAAATAAGCCCCTTTTTGAACTTGTCAATTAGGGTTGTGAGTTTCGCCCATTGCTAGGAGGAAGCACCACTTTTCTTGTAATGGAGAATATCATCCGCTTGGAGATATTTATATTTGATTATTTGGACCCAAACATTATCTGGCTCAGCCATCGTTTTCCATAACAGTTTCATTTGTAGGGCTTCATTCATTTCTTTGGATTTTCTAATCCCCATGCTCCCGCATTTCTTTGATCTACAGACCCTATCCCAACTGATCAACGGGCGGTGTTGCAGATCTTTATTCCAGAAAAATGTTCTATTAATCTGATCAAGTTCTTTATGAATTGAAGATGGTAGTAAGAAACTTTGCATCGTATATAGGGGTTTGGCTGATAGATTTGAGTTTATAAGAATAGCTCGACCTTGTTGAGATAGAGAGTTAGCACGCCATTTACTTAGTTGTTCTCTAGATTTACAGACAATATCTTCGGAGGTTTCTTAGGTTACTCTGTCGTTGATAATCGGACATCCAAGATATTTTTCCAAGGAGTTGACGTTGGAAATAGTTAGGCAGCTATTGAGTTCCAGAAGTCTGGATTGTGTGATTCCTTTAGTAGCTTGGAAGCACGATTTTTGGTAGTTTACTTTTTGGCCCGATACTTTACAATAGGAGTCAATAATTGTTTTGACTCTACTACAAGCATCCATGCTGCCTTTCGAGAAGATGATAATATCATCAGCAAATGATAGAAATGGAATTCTCGGTCCATTCCTCCCAAATGTGAAACCAATTGGGCTTCTATCACTATTTGCCTCAGCCGACAGGTGGCGTGCCAATATTTCTGCATACAATAGGGTTGTTAGTTGTTACCATTAAACAATAGGGTTGTTATTCGTTTGTTCATATTCAACTCATTTAGAAACGGGTCGGGCTTGATCCAATTTTTTTTCAACTATTAAGCAACTATGATACCCCGAAACTATATTTCATAGCGGTTTCACGTTTCTGAATATGAAGAAACTACGAAACTCCAAGGAAACACCTCATAAACGTTTCTAAGTGGTCAGAAACTTTGACCGTTTCGTTGACCAGAAAAATCAGAAACCTTGACCGTTTTCGCTTGGTCAGAAACGTTTATGTCTTTCCAAGTGGCGTTTCCACTGATTTTATAATTAAAAAAAAATAAACTCTAAATCATATTTCCCCTTCCCCATCCGAAACTCTCGTTTCCCTCTAGCCTTGCCGCCTCTTTCTTCTCCATTTTTGGTCTTCTAGTAAACTCTGCTCAGTGTGCTCTCCTGGTAAACTCTCACTTGCTCAGTGCTCTCTCCCTCTCAGCTTTCACTATGTCATCCTCAAATATGAGTAGCGGTCCTAGTGGAAGTCATAGTGTTGAACAAAGCCAACAAATTGACTCTGCAACTGATGGAGTCGAAAAGGAGTAAGGACATTTAAAATGTTTGACATGTCTCTATTGATTTCTGTTAAGGAGTAAGGACACTCTTTATCACGACATTGAACATTTCAATTTGTAGCCTAATGTTGCATTCTATATGTATGGCTTAGTGATATGTTTATTGCTCTTATTTAGACCTTTAAATGAACATATAATTCATGTTGTCGTTTCTTCGGCGTTTCCGTTTCCCACAAAATTTGGAGTATCGTTTCCCTATTTCCGTTTCCGTTTCCCTTCCCGTTTTCGTTTCTGTTTCCGTGTAACACAGTTAAGCAATTGTACTTGTTTGTGAGTCACATAGTAAATCAAAGGACAAAATTTGAGATATTCGAGCTTCAATCGAGCTTAATTGAGTTTTGAATCGAGCTTAAAATGTGCTTACTCGACTTGTCTAGTAAATAAACCCGCTCAAGCCGAGTCGAACTTGAGCTACTCCGCTCATGTAACAACCCTATTAAACAAGGTCTAGATCAACAAGATCTAGAACATCACGTCACACCAATTTTTACTACAGTATATACACCACATATCCCCCTTTTTTTTTAAATAGATCGTGTATAACTCAAGAGAGGCAGAGTGTTGTTCATATAATAAATTATATGGGTGCAAATATTATCTCCCAACTTTATTTATCAAATTGTACTTTATTGTAAGTTCATCAAAATTTGGTGAAAAGGGATATAATTTTAGAAGGTTGTGAAATTTACCCAAATAAAAAAAATCAAATTAATTTCTCAACTAAATTTCGATTTGATTGATAGAAAACAAATTGAGATTGACAAACAAGCTCAAGACTTTAGATAACATTACAATTGCACAACCACATACTATTCAAACATTACACTTTTGTTAGTGGTTTATAAGTCGGATAAGGCTCCATCTGAGCGCTTCACACGTACTTCCGGTGATTTATAAGTAATACAAACCTAAACAACAAACAGCCCAGCTAGAACCAATAACCCAGTCGCGACGAGAGCCACACAGAGACTCATACCACCGGAGAAATCCCCACCATCGGTATCGGTGGTCATCACGACGACGACCCACGAGCCCTCAGACCCGATACCCGCACCGGTGTAGTCGGAGTCGCGAAGGTAGGAAGCGTAGCCGGTCTCGGTAAAGTTGGCAATGACGTAGGTAAGGTCTTGGCGGAGGTCCCCTACGCAGGCCGGCAATATGATGCCGTCCTTGGTGTTGTCGATGTTGAGGTCGCAGTCGCTGAGGAGGCGGTAGTAGTTGGGAATAGGGTTGCCTGGGCCGGCTTGGATGGCGAAGGAGCCCTGCGAGGGGAGGGCGAAGCAAGTCTGGGTGTCCTGGAACTGGGTAGCGATCTTGTCGGCGAGGCAGGTGGCGCTGTCGACGTGCGATAAGGAGGGGAGGTTGTGGCTGTTCCGGTAGTTGTTTAGGCCGTTTAGGAGATTTGTCTCCTCTTGGCCTAGAGCTGCATATTATGGTAATGTATGCATCAATGCGTGTACAAATTCTCTCAATTAGGCCCATTATAACCCGTTAACCCGACCCGACCCATCTATATTCAAATCCGACCGAACCTAAAAATTTAGCATCACGCGCAACTTGAATAAGAGCCTAACACATTTTAACCCAATCCGAATGGACACAAATATAGGCAAATTCGATTCAAGTCATACACGACTCGTCGTTGATCCGATCAGTACAAGACCTGACTCATCCTTGGAGTACTTTAATTTTCTCATTTTTAAACACTCAAATAATGTGGATTACCTAGCTATAATATGACCTAATATGACTAAATAAATAAAGTTTAATACTCCGTAGTTAATAGTTAAGATAAACAAAAAATAATCATCATCTTATAATAAAACTAAATGTAATCCGACTCGATCATACCTAACCCAAAATCCGACCATTTGACCCAAACTTACCATACCGGAACACAATGTACCTGATATATGACCCGACCCGACTTTGACCGACCATGAATGAATATATCCAAACTCGACCTAACCAACTCAGTTACCACCTCTATCCCCTCCGTCCTAGAATGGATGGACTTTTACTTTTAATAAGTTTGTAATTATTAAATAAATAAATAAATAGTACCAAAAAAATTTAATAAAAAAGTTAATATTTTATATAGTTTTTAGCTCCTAAAAAAACGTGTTAATTAAAAAGTAAAAATGATATTTGTGGTTTTGCTGAATAAAAATGAGTAAAGAGCACATAATGAATTAGGGTTTATAAAAATGGGTGGATTTTGTTTAATAGGGGAAAATAGTTCAAATAATGAGTAAAGAGCACATATTCACATAGTGCCACAACTGGATTAACAATTCAAAATTTTAGTCAAATTGGATCAACTCATTCAAAGTTTATTTTCTAGTTCCGTTACCATACCAATGTTTTATTTAGATATTGGTACTATATACAGAGTGTCAGTGCAAATGTGCAATACAAAGTGTAATATGTTATTTCAAATCGATGTGGACATCAAAGATGCAAGCAATTCGGTGTTGCAAAAGTCCTATAAATCGTTTGATGTGTTTGTCTTGTGAGTTCCATGTACATCACGGAGGTTCTAGGGTTCGTATGGAACGCAGTTAATAAACTGACTAAAATTATAAACAGGGTAAAATTTATAAAATGTTGGTAAAAGTGGTTAAAAATTTAAACAAGATAATCTCCGTATGAGGCGAAAAATATTTTATTTGTAAAAAGTGGAGTTTATTTGGTTTTTATTAGAGGTATTGTGGTACTTTCAAACCAGATAAGATAAAAGAGAATGGGTAAATCAGTACTTGTGTAAAATAAGCACCCTTTTCTAACTTTTTTTTAACACAATTTTTAACACGTTTTGATTTATTTTGGTCCTCCAAACAACCAAAAAAACTGTTTAAAAAATAAACACCCACAAATGTTTATTTTTTAACTGTTTATATGCACTACCATACGCACCCCTAATGTTGCATCAGGCACAAAACTAGCAACTAGGGCCGGGTTGAGTTCTGCTTCGGCCCACCCATTTTAAAATTATAATAAAATAAATCGGGAAAACTAAAGGGAGAATTTGATTAAAAAAATTATTATATTTGTTTATTAGAATAAGAGTTTTGTTAATGAAAATTATGAACAACCACCTAAATTTTATTTTCTAGTTATTATGTGGCTTGGTTCTATGCACCGATTTGGGCGCAACTTTGCACTGCCGATTTACTTGTGATCCTTAATGAACATGTATGAATGTTATATTAATTAGATAAAAAATTTAGAATTATAAATCTCAACTTAATATGCATCATATTATCTTAGCTTATTAGATATGTATCGTTAATAAATGCATGAATAAATATATAATAAATTGAGATATATTCATATATAAGCATAAATGCTAATCTAATAATCCGAGATGCATATTCTCAATAATCCTACAATTATCTATTTAACGAATTAATATATAATGATCTTATCAAAAAAAAAAAAAGAATTAATATATAATTATGGTTTTTGCTCACCTTCAGTTTGAATGAATTGAATTACTTTTCTTTCTTCATATTATGTGACAAAACATAGAGATGTGACAAAATATATAATTAAAAGTGGAAATCAACAACAAATATAATAATATATCATGAGTGTAACGAGAAATCATTAACAACAAATACATACTAATTAATCTGCAGGCAATATATAATATAATTAAAAGTAGAGATCGGAGAAATATACCATTATTATTATTATTTTGGGAGAGAACAGGAGAAGGAAGCATCAAGAGATATCCATGGAGAAGTACAAGAAGCACCAACTCACTTCCACAATAAGCCATAAGTAGAGATGGAGAACCAAAAGATGGTTTTTTTTCCTCTTTTTGATGCAAGTACAGTTCAATTTTTATGGGGTTTCAGTACTTTGCTCCTAATCTCTGTTTAAAATAAACCCTGAGATTTAAAGATTGAGAATGAGAATGGGAGATTTAAAGACTATCAAGGTAGAAGAAGCCTCCAAGTTTGGTGATATGTTCACTTTATAGATGCACACCAAAACATATATAGACATAGCTATACATAGACTGATAGACATATAAATATGCAGTGTAATAGATGTAGGAATAAGTTTGAAGTTGGCAAAATCCGAACCGGCCAATTTGACCCACTTATCCAAACCTGAATTCAGTGAATTGGTTAAGAGGTTTGGTACGAGAGTGTTCCTCCTACGTTGGTTATCCAAACCTGAATTCAGTGAATTGGTTAAGAGGTTTGGTACGAGGGTGTTCCTCCTACGTTGATTATGAAAGGTTAAAAAATAGTGGGTTATAAAGCATAGTGAAACTCTACAAAATAGCTTAAATTTTTAAGTTAGATGGTGGATCTAGATGTGGTAATCGGGTTATTCAGTTCGGGTTGGGTTAAGTCGGATCACATTTACTTTTATTTTGAAATGATGATTATTAAACATCATTTATTTAGTTATATTAAGTCTCATTATATGCAATTCACATAGGATGAGTCGGGTCTTGTTCGGGTCGGGCCAATTAGGACGGGTCGAGTTTGTCTATGTTCATGTTCATTCGGGTATCGAGTCAAAATGGGTTTTAAAATGATGATTATTTTTTTTCTTAATTATAGACTATTAAACATCATTTATTTGGTTATATTATGTCTCATTATACGTAATTCACAAAGGATGAGTCAAGTCTTGTTCTGGTCGGGCCAAGATTTTGTCAGCTTTCTTCGTGTTCATTCAGGTATTGAGTCAGAATGGGTCGGACTCGGGTTCAGATTGTGCATGATACTAGATTTTCGGGTTTTGATCGAGTTTGGATTCAGGTGAGTCAGGTTTTCGAATCGGATAAGATTTTGTCAGCTCTAGGTACGTGGATCCCAACCTTATAGTAGTAAAAATAATAGTACATCAATGTCGTCGATATTTAACAAATGCCCTTGTTTTTAACAAGAAAAAAGGTTCATGTTTCCTTTCTTTGGTTGTGTTTACTAATTTTTATTCTATGTTGTTTGGATGACATATTTATATTTATCCAACTCTTAAAGTATGAGTTGTTATAAGAGTCAAAAGGAGTTGGTAGTTTGCTTTTCTTCTTCATATATATAGGGTAGAGGTAGGAATAGGATTCATTTTATTATATTAGGGCAGTTTTAGGATAAATAGAGAACAGAAATGATTTCTAAAGACTGATGTAATTTTTGAATTATGTAACTGGTAAAAATAAAATTAAGAGTCTTAATCACTATCCCCTACTAATTTGACTTTATTTGCTTCATTAGCCTTTCTCCTATCACCTTTTGAGTTGCAAAAACCAGTAGGGTTGGCCAATTAAGTTCAAGTTAAAAGGCTATAAAGGTCTAAAACTGAATTAAGTTAAGCTTAATAGATTAGAAAAGCAAGGTTGCTTGAACTACAACATAGAAGGTCCAGTAAAATCACCAGATTGCACCCAAAAAAAAAAGTTGCGAGCTTGCGATGATGGACAGATGAGCATTCCATAAGGTTTTGATCAGTTGTATCAGATGCAAATAAAGGAAACAAGGGCTAACAGGAGCTGTAAGCTTAGGTACACCTAAGCTTCATGAAACTGATGAACTAGTTAGTTTTACTGGCAGATTCTGGAGCTAATATATTGTGCCACAACTTGGTATACCTAATTGTTTTGTCATTCTTAGGATGAACAAATGGGATCTTATCCGCTAAAACAGATGCAAATAGCCATGGAATTCAAGCAGACAAATAGGAAAAAAATTCAGACAAACCGGAAGAATTCACTTGTTAGAATTCGCTCTTTTTCATTCAAAGAGATGTATAAAGATTCCAGTGAATCAAGATGAGAATTCTCAAATTTTCAGATTCTAGAATTACGAAGGCTTGGCCGCTCGAATTACACATTACAGAGTAAGGAAAACGGAGGAAGGCTAAAATGTAATTGATGCACATAAACTTGCTACATTAGAAGCTGCAACCAAGAGATTGGACTTACAAGACAGTCAAAGGAGCTTCACCAGCTAGGATCAGGAGCTGTGACTACCAAAGGTGATTTCAACGCCATTTCCACCTATCCCAGCTGCAAAACATTGGAATCCCCAGGACTCGAGCTCTGCTTTCACTTTGTCTACCACTGTGCTAGAGAGTACTGTTTTTATGGTCAAGGAGTAACATCTTGTGTAACAAAAAAAAAAGTCAGAGGAATGCTTACTGTTAGCAAACTTGAATAATGCACATACAAGTTAAAGAATGGATCAATTATGTTTCTCCTATTTCTCTTTGAAATAAGTTTTTCATCAAATGTAAACAAGGAATATCTTTAAGCAAGTTTTCACACAATTTGATATTCAAATAATCAATCAGACAGCCAGACAGGTCATGGTAAAACATGGCAAGTAGACTAACAAACTCATACCCATTCAAATTTATTTTCCATCCACCTTTTACTCTTAGCTTTTAACGGGTAATTTTCCATCAGAGATCTTATTATTTATTGACAATAGAAAGGAAAATGACGAGGCGTTTAATTTTGTTAATAGAAGTTGGAAAGGATACGGGTTGGCAGCAGTGTCAAAACGCAGCCTCCACCACCAGCTCCTGTCAATTTGGAAGATAACTTGTACTTCAATGTGGTTCTCAGAACTGTTTCAATTGACGTATGGCTCACACCCATGCATTGGAGCAACCCATGGTTCATTTCCATCAGTTCTCCAAGCTTCTCTTCCTTCTCGGTCATAGAAATGTTGTCAGTAGCAGTTGACTGGATAAGGATGGATAGTTCATTGCTAATGGAGTCAACAGCACTGAATACAGAAGCCATCACATCTGGGTGCCTAATAGTCCTTTCTGAGACCCCTGCAACAAGGGCTTTAGTGTTCCTCCCAACTTTGGTGTTGGTTATCATCATTTTAAGAGGCATGCTCGAATTTACGCGTGTGAGATCACCAGACCTGAACTTGATCACATTGCCTGTTACACTACAAAGTTTAGTTTCCTGATTGTTGGGCTGAAAGCCACTGAGGCTTGAAACTAGAACTGTAGGACTTAGCCTAGCATTCAGGTGACCACATCAAATAAATGTTTTCCTGATCATGATCTTTGATAAAAGTTTATGAGAGGATGCCACTGATCATATCATAATTAAAACTGAGATGTCAATGTTAAAAGACGGGCCTCATTTAGCACATCATCACTTGTACATTATAAATACGTTATTGGCACATTAAGTACTTCATCAGCAATCAGCACATCACACACCAAAAGATCCTATACCAGTTTCAGCAATCTTTTAATTATATCATAACTTTCTTGCTTTTACTATATGGAGTAAACATTTATAGCTACACCCGTGGTGGCTTTAAGATTCATGTAATGAATGAATCGGAAAAAGTCGTCTTATTTCCTATCTAATCTAGTGCTGGAATACTCATCCACTATATTGCTGGAATACTCATCCAGTCATCCACTATATTGCAGCAGTCTATTTCAGAATTAAACGCCAACAATCCAACATGAAGTGAACATTCTTGCTTTTCATTACAGTATTATTTTTTCAACTAGAGCTTTCCCTTGTTATCTTCAATGACAATAAGGATTATTTAAATGAAATAACTAACAAGTAGCATAAATTGATGGTTCTAAGATGGCCTACCATATGTGCTTACTGTGTTGTCTAAGCCAGACGGCATCCCGTGGATTATCTTTTCACCTTCAAAAGCCCATTTATTGATTAAATCAAGCTCATTTTCGTCAAATTGCAACCAATCCGTTTTGCTGGAATCTAGACTTGCAGAGCTTGATAACGCAACAAGTGCTCCACAGAGTGAGACACAAAACGCAGCAGATGAACCAAGTCCCGAACCAGTCGGAAGCTCAGATACTACTTTCACTGACGCGGATCTATACCTGATTTAGGGGGGGAAATTCAATCAGACAAGAGTAAACATCTTTCAAGGATAATGCAAAAGATGGTTTAGACCACGACTGTATAAAAGCATTCGATTTAAACGGGAAAGAAACTTGAAATGTTCAAAAGAATAGTCTCAGACTAATAAACAGATGAAATTGTTAAATCTAGTAGGCATGTCAATAAGGTACATACCCAAGGATGCAGGTGTATAGCCAAAGAAAGGCAATGATCCCAGGAACAAACTCGGCTTTTGACTTGGGAATGTAGTATTCTTCTACTAAAGAATTTAAGCACTTAATGCACTCCGCTGGACAGGATTTCGGTTTTAAAGGAGTGTGACTGCCAAAATTCGACACTGCTTCTTTAATTCTGCCTATTGGCCATGAAAATTCCAAATCCATGTCTTTGAGATCGAGTTTAAGCAAGCCATTACAGTCTACCACAGAAAGAGAAACGTTTAAGAACTTAACCCCACAGATAAAATTGATCAAATCTATTCAGAATCCATCAAGCAAAAGCTAGGGTACAATAATACAGAATTATTATACCGAATGCAATGAAAATGAAAATAATTTCCACAGGAAAATAGAAAACAAGCCATTGATGAAACTGATTTGCTAGGAATCAACTAACCCCAATCACAATTCACAGCATTGCTAAACACAAAATTGAAAGGGAAGAAGACCTAACGATTGACACCAACAATAAAGATAAAACAAGCTAGAGATACATGATGCACGAGCCTTCACACAAAGCAAAGCATTTCGGCATGTAATCGAAAGAAACAGCTTTGGATTGATTGGGGATTCCAAGTTACGATATAGAGAAAGTACCGGTGGGCGGAGAAAGCCGAAAAAGGACGTAGGTGTAGAGGTTGATGGAAGCGGCGACTGCGGTTGATCCATGGACGACGGCGTGTTCGCCGGAGAGTATGATTTTGCCGGGAGCTCTCGCCTTTACCTCCATTACTCCTTTCTCTTTCTCTCTCTCTCAACAACCGTCGAATCGAACTGAACTGAATTCTCGCTCTTTCCTCCCCAAATCTGTAGAGATTTATTCTCTCAATGTGACCAATTTGAGAACGATCGCGATTGGGATGGTCATTGAATCATCACTTCGCTTTGATTTCGAATCTGATTTCAAAAATTGGGAGTACGAAGTAGACAGGCAGGCTAACGGTTCCCAAGGAACCAGCAGGTTTTGACCCGGCGGGTACGGTTCTTCAATGGGTAACGTTAGAGGCGGTTCAAGGGTAAGATAAAGCAGACCGGGCTTGAACCCGTGAACCACCCTATTATTAATTATACAGTTTTTTTTTTTGTTTTTTTCCAAATCAAGAATATTTTCTCGGGTAAAGTCCGTCCCAAGTCTAGTCCGCACCCGCGTTTGCCTGGGTCTATCAATAGTATACACTGTATTTGTGAGTTCCTCAATGTTCTAAAAGACGTTTGACGCATGCTTGACGATAGGGTACCATACCTTTGAGCATCAAGATGGTTTCACGGCTTCATTGACGGATTTTTTGTAGATATAACAACAACAAAAAATCAATATATCTCGCGATTAAACGGGGTCTGGGGGTCAGGATGTACATACTCTTTCCCCGAACAAGTCGAGATAGCGTTTTCAATAGACCCAAAATAACATAACAAATGAACAGAATGGTAACGGGTAGAACAATAAAGAATTTAAGAGTCGAAAAAATGCATAGATAAAATAGACACCACACAACAGTCCAGGATACGAAATGTCAGCCGCCCGGATGCAACTCCGCCAGCAGTCTTTATCCAGAGTCATATCTTTCGAAAGTTTCAAAAGATTGAGGCCATGTCAGATTACCTTCATCCAACTCTTCTTCGGTCTAACTCCCTCCCTACAGGTAGCTCCCAGATCCAAACTCTCGCTCCTACGAACCGGCGCCAAAGGAAGTCCCCTTCGAACGTGCCCAAACCAATGCAACCTGGTCTCCCACAGCTTATTCACGATACTCGTAACTCTAACTTCCCTTCTAATGACAATATTTCTGATTCTGTAAGTCTCGTGTGCCCACTCATCCAGCCTGCAACATCCTCATCTGAGTAACCACGTTTTCTGTTCTTAACAAACGGAATATTTAATATCAGAGAGCCTTATCAATTCATCGTATTGTATACCAGTTTTATTTTTTTCTTCACGGACTCCCTAGAAATTTCAAAAACACAACCTTCCATTCATATAGAAATAA
The DNA here is from genome assembly GCA_037127255.1 of Persicaria tinctoria. Lineage (NCBI taxonomy): Eukaryota > Viridiplantae > Streptophyta > Magnoliopsida > Caryophyllales > Polygonaceae > Persicaria > Persicaria tinctoria. Next base: position 4,808,340 of record JBANSL010000014.1, read on the forward strand.
ATCAGATCATGTCACAGCACAAAACTAAAAAAAACCAAGAAAATGATCCATGAAAAATAAAAGAAATTCCCTTAATCAACATTGGCCACTAGATACTAAGAAAATGTAGGTTCTTTCCCCTTGCAAAGAGGTTTAAAATAAGCTTACATTTGCCATCCTCTTTATCTCCAGCTTGCACATCTGCAGCTTACCAAGCTGCATCTTTATCCTCTCAACCTCTAGCTTCATCATGTTCACTTCCATCTGAGAATCCATCAATCCATTCCTCTCGTCCGTGTCGACCCTGATCACTGCCTGCGATCTAGTTCTCCTGTAATCCATTCCGGAATCTGTCATCGACCGAGCCATGTTCACTTGCTCAAGGAGAATGAACTGGGTCATTATGTTTAGTGGTAGTCGTTCGTTCCTCATCACGTGCTCCCTCGCTTCCTGTGACAGCTTGTGGTACTCCATGGCTCTGCACACTCCCTTTCTTTCTTCCTCTGTTAGTTCTGGATGACCCTGTAAGAATCAACATCCAGTGTCATCTATTGAGGTCCGTTGTTCTCATTTGGAAACCAATATGATCACAAAGATCGGTAGGATGATACCTTGAGGTATATGTCTATGGCTCTATAGAGATTGTCATCAGAGTATCTGGCATTCTTGGGCAATGCACTTGTCAACAGCTCAAAATCTTGAGGTAGAAGTTGCTCGTCCCTCGCCACCATTGTCATGAATCCATCCAGAAGCCTTGCGACGACAAAGATTTTAGAAGAAGAGTTGCTTGAAAGAGTGGTAACATAAGCCTCCACAGCTCTCACAATGATCTTGACATCATAGAGGGTCGCGCTCTCTCCGTAGTTTTTGACCAAGAGATCCATGGGTTGGCATTGCTCCAGCATCAGGGCTATCCTGTTCTCTAACTTAGATGATAAACCGGCGTCAATGTTCATCATCTGACCCACCTTGAGAAGGTGAAGCAAGAAGTTGCAAGGGACCGACTTTTCCTCGATAGGTAGGATCCTAATCAGGCTTTCGACAACCACCCTTCTGACTTGTTGGTTTATGCTCTTCCGGATCAGTTTATGAGCTCCAAATGACATCCGAGAAAGCCACTTTGCCGTCCAATAGGCTATACAAGACCCCAAGAGCTCCGGCTTCATGCCCTTCTTCTTGGTTGATGCTACCACTTCGATAAAATGATCAATCCTAAGAGTTGAAACATCTTCAAACCACCAGCTGTCAGCTAACTTCCCACAATCAGAGCTCCTGGTGCCACTTTCTAGGTAGTTCAAGCACTGTGCTTCGTCTTGGCCTAGAGCTATCGCTGCTGGGTCAGTGCAGACCTTCCAAGCAATTGCTTCCGAGCATCTTGTCTGGATTTGTAGATCTCTAGCCCATGAAGATATGTGCTCACAGGATTTCAGGATGCAGAAAGTGTCCTTCCATGAACTTAACATGAGGAAACTGAGGAAGGTCTCAGTTCTTGAAATGAGGTTCACCGCCCCATAGTCATCACTCATCTCTAAAAAATGTGCTGCACAGTAGAGAGGCGCTGCGTTGTTTGCAGTCAGATCAACCTTCCAACTATAACAAAACTTGACTATCAATTCAAAGGTATCAGCTCCTCCAGGGAAAGTGTCCAACTCGATACTCGGTTTATTGTTTCCACCTGAATTTCTCCTCTGAAATGCCATTCTGTTGAGATACCCACTTCTGGAGACCATAGGAAGCTGAAACAAGTGGAAAAAGATTAGACCGCAATCAACAATCAAGCGCATCCTTGTGGATGAGAAAGGATTTACTGAATAAGGTTATCATGGATAGCTGTTCTATTCAAGGTGATCAACACAGAGTCTGATAACAATATCTGAGATCTACATCATTAGATAATTCAGTGCTATACCATGTGCAAGTGGAAGCTGTTGCACTTTCCAATCTGTATCAACAAATCGCTTTTAGCTTTTGTCTGCACAAACCTGCATACCGCAAAATGTAACAACATAGAAGAGTAATTTGTGTATTACAAGCTAAGGCCTTCAGAGTCTAACATAGAAAAGAGATGTTACCAGCTGTTGTCTCTTCTTTCGATAGCTTCTGCTACCATACCCACCTTAGGTGGAACAATCACACATCGGTTATGCTTTTCTCCGGAAAGTAAGCTTCTTTTGTCGAAACTTCTCCTCCCTGCCAAAGTTTTCTCATTGATTGAAGAAGCTGCAAATTTAGGCTTCATTGTCCTCCTAGGAACTTCACTTCTATCAAACATTCCTCTGAGTATATTTCCAACTATGGGTAAATCTAAGAGGGAGGAGAGGGCTCAAAATGGTTTATGACAGCAAAGTCACAAGCGTTATTGAATCAATCAAAGATCATCTAGAAATACAAGCGTCTACACTTTTATCCTGTCTCTTTCAGACCAAAGAACGTTTGGCTTTTTGGCGATTGGGCATTCAAGATTGAAGTTGAAAAAAAGAGCAATAAGAACAATGAGCAACGCAAGTATGACAGCGAAAGACGTAACTGCGTGACAGTGCATAAGTGGCCAATATTGAGAAGGAAATGATATCCTCCACAATGCAAGAATTATATTGATCAACTTGGCCATCACACCATGGATGCCGCCCAAAATGACAGATGAAAGCAACAGGAAACAACCCCTTTTAATGCCACATCTACTTTATAGTTGGATTGTCGTTTCTTTCGGCATGGAAAGATCCAAACTTGCTCTCAGTTGCATTTTCAAAATCTCGTTAAAAAGGAGAACTGAAGCACGGTATAATTAACAACATTACCCTTCAACTTTGAAGGGTTGCATTTTGTTTTCTCAATTAATACCTATCCCAACTAGCATTTACAATAGTTGAATGCTCACCCAAGTTTCGCAGTTTTCTCATTACGTATGTGTCGTCTATATTACCATCTCTTGGTGTACTGTAACTTCACCAATTGAAGCATCTGAAAGCAGAAGGATATATACATCAAGAGAATGTATGTCCTACATGAAGCAAGCGCGCTAGTGCATTCCTATAGGCAGTTAGGCATGCTGAAGATGAATAATCACTGGATAGATAACAGACCTGGAGCTTGCCTGTTTAGATGAAGCCAAAAAAATAAGGTTTGAAGTTCAGATTCCAGTTGCCTTTCACTTAACCTCTTCAGTCCTCACTGATTCATACAAAGAAAAACACACTGAGTGAGCATTCAAATCCTTAGCATCTTCTGCATATGACTCTAAAGCCATGTCACATTAGGTGAAGGAGAAACTTAGAAAAATTTCAAACCCAGCAAAGCTGCTTCAACTTCAACACCACAAAAGTACTATCACCTATGTTTGTGTTTGTGTTTGTGCTTGCAAAATGAATGACTATTCTTTGTGATATTCGAACCAATTTTCACTCTTCAGATTGCAATAAAAAAGAGAAGCAAAAACACAGATATAGAGCAATGGAGACCATCATACCATCATCAAAGGGGAACTCTTTCTCCAAACCTTCTCCGTTGTTAACCAGTATCCGTCTTCTCAATCTGTCCTACCTCTCTCACCGAACGACAACCCTTACGCCAAAGACAATTGCATACAAAATACTTGTTGAACTGTGTTATCATAATAGGTAGTAATCGTGCATTCACAATCTGTCAGTCTGTCCTCTCGTGCCAAACTAAATTAGACTGTCACATGATCCCTCATCCCTTAGTTTCATCATCAGAAACAGGTTCAGAGGGGAGGATCCATTGAAAGATGGCTCTTCAACCCATTATCATATATGGATGCATCACAATTCACAAGCCAAACGCTCAAACTGATAGCGCAAACGAGGGTCTGTCGCCCGTCATATGAAAAGGATCCATAGTCATTAGTCACTAATAGTGCGATGAGCATTATCTGGGTAAATTTAACAGCCAATATGTAGCCATGTAGGCACCAATAAGCCAGGGTACAAATGCATCAAGTAGCAAGAATGAGAAAAGTAAACCTTGTGCATGGAAGGAACATCATCATCAGATGTCTCCGATAACTTAAAACATAACAACAGACAACAGTTATACAGATGATACACCTACATCATGAGAAAAGTTCAAACATCAGGGGAATACCATGGGTTCAATTGTCTTAATTGCTGCACAAAAAGCAAACTTCATACAGAGCTAGATAGCTACGGTGCCACAGCACATAAATAATGTCGGCGAGTGATTCGCTGCCTCACAGGCAGGCAGCAGGTTATCTGGGAAGATAATAATGTATCAACAAACACGTTGGCTAGTTGCTCAAAGAATCCAGCACTGCTTGCTCGTCGCTTTGTTCTTCCATTGATGTAAGCACCTGCTGCCTGTTGCTACTATCCACCCTACAAAATGTTGTTTCCCACCCTAGACTGAACTAGCACTGAAATACTACCCTGTCATAAATAATTTTCTAAACACAGGCTGACTGAGGTACAAAAGTTCAAGTTCTTGTTTTCTAACATCCAAAACAACACCTTCATGGATTATGGTATCACTTATTGGATTTTTTTTTCTTCACAATACCTTCAAATACTCCATCAATTCCAAAGACAGCGTCTAATTCTTGTGAATCAACTGGTCCTGGAAGCTTAAAAGAGATTGAGAAATGCCCTGGTGGGCAGAGATTTTGTGTCTGCATCTCAAACTTCATGGAGTCTTTATACACTGTTTTCTCCCCTGTCGTTGTTTGCCCTCTTATCAGTATTTGTCCATCAGGAGCCACATCACATGAGAATTCATCTGTAATAACAGGTTTATAGGGTTATCACATTGAATTTTGAGGCAATAATATTTAGAATGGTAACTGATTAACTAAAAAGAAGGGAATGCCAACCAAGAACATTTACACTTCTGAAAGAAGAAGAGATGTGCTGAATGTCAATCAGTGGATATGTAGAAAATAAAAAAGCTCGATCTAATTCATGACTGTAATCCTAGACACTTCACTTGACATCTTTCACTCTTTCATATGATAAGAATACTAATCCCAGCATTAGAACTTGGCTTAAGCAACAGAATTGACATGGTTCCTTGGCAAAATAAGAGTTCACAATACTTTACAGAGGTCAGTGTATAATAATCTAGAGAGCTGGAATGGTTCCTTGCCAAAGTGGACTATAAGTTACAAAGGTCAATGTAGTGACACTTTAGAATGATATGGAGTTTAAACAGTTTAACTTCAAAGAATATAAGTTATTTGAAACAATATGCAGAATACCATAAAAAGCCATCATTCTATGAAGCAAGATGCAGATTCAAAAGCAACTAGAAGGTATAAACTTCAGTTTCGGGAAGAGTTAACTAATGCATTACTTGTTACACGGTTACACCTATACCATTTCAATTGATAACATGAGCTATAAACCCCCATGTGGGAACATGAGCTACATCTAGACCACTCCAAGTGATAAAACGAGCCATGAACCCCCAGCAGGGAAGAATCATATAGGGAAACAATATCTATTTGGAATAACCAATGAAAAAATACAGTTGAATGACATAATAATTCGTCAAAATTGGGAACTGAAACTTTTGCCAAGGGACAAGATGAAGTACTTTCACCTCTTGCGACACCTGGCAAGGCTACACGAAAGATGTATGAAGAGTCATCTTCACCAATATCCAGCTTGCCAATGAGTGGACCTATCATTCCCCTTGCTCCACTTCCACTCATCATCACCCCATTTTTTGTCATAGATAAGAAATTATTCAGTTCTTCTTCCGTGGGTTGAGAGGGGATGAACAACAAAGACGGCTGAACAGGATCTACAGGCCCATTATTAACTCCTTGATGGATTGAATTGGATTTATTATTTGATCCCATTGGATCAATGTATGGAACGCTATTTAGAGGAGCAACATTCAAAACATGTGAAGGCCTGTTTGGTGCAAAACATTGTAAATGAAGTTTTAGCATAGGATATACATGAAAGGAAATGGTGTGAGTGTAATGAAATCTCTCAGACATGAGATAAGTTAAATGTCATAACAAACAAGGCTAAATGTATCTGGCGAGCTCCAAAAATTTTTCAAAAAGAAATAAACTGAACCGAATGACAAAATGAACTGCATTAAATGCCGAATTAAATGAAAACCCTAACTAAACCCTAGACCGGATTAAACTCTCTGCGACAGAGTTCGGTAGGATTACAAGGAAAACCAGGTTGTGTAAGGTTATAAAACGATTGGGCTTAAAAAGGGGAAAGAAAAATGAAGTTTATTTCCATAATTATATCAAAACGGCACAGTTGTCGGTATCTTCCATCTTAACTGGATTAGGTTTTCCAACATAAATACCTAGAAATGATCTAGAAGGTTTCCAATTGCTTATTTGGAAGATCATTAAAAGTATCTATTCATTCTGACTATTTCAATCAATTGTAAATTACTAGCTATGTTTAAAAAGAGATAAAAGTAAGGAAAAAAAATGTTTCAATAAATAAAATCAGAACCAATCATTATGTTGTTAGCTAACAAAGCTAGCGATGGCATGGGAGTGTGAAATAAGATGATTTGCTACCAAATTTCCAAGGGTGGATATTGTCATCTATCAAATGGCCAAAAAGACGTGCTAGTGTTACTGAGGTATATACTAATGATCGATCACAAGTCCACTAAGCATCTTCCATTCTCATAAAAATGCACTTGTACATGTGAAAGACATGCGCCTAACAGCGCTAGCATTCAAGTGAGTGCAGTAGCAATCTTATCCATGTTGTTGTAAGAAAGTGCATGACTTAAATATGTACCATACCATTGCACATGTGTCAGTTATCAGGAAACTACACCCTGAGAACTCACTGTACAAGAAATGCACATGCTACTAAAAAATGCTTCGACCATTTTAGTATTTCTCTGGTGAGGTCAATTTGGTTGGTCTATACCTTCATTTTAGGTTGGGTTTGGTTAGCTACCCCTCATAAGCCATAACCTTCTCTGTGATATGTTACTTAATAAGGGAAGAGAAAGGGAAAACAGGACGAATATGTCATTCATTTCCTCCTCTTTCTTCGAGTTCCTGTCTCAATTTAAGTATTCCAGAACAAAAAAAAGCACTGCAAACTATTATCCATTGGCAGAAAATAATCTCAATTGAAAATTCTGCATCACATAATCCAAACTATCAGCCTATATGTTGATCAACATATCACCATTTATTTTTTGTGCAATCTGCTGGTTGTTCTTAATCAACATATAGTTTGGATTACATAACGTAGTTTCTTTTGTCGAGATTATTTACAACCAATGGATACTAAATCGGATAATTTGAACAAAAAACAAATATGCATATTTAGCATTCATCGTAAACCCTAAAGTGATCACATTCATTACGAGCGCCTTATTATAAAATCATTAACTACAACAATCCCTTAGGGTAGTATCTGAGACTACCAAATATGTTGTCATCTGGTATCTAATCTACCCTTTCCTACTTGGCCAATTCCAATCGATCTATCAACCCCTGGCTCTTTAGGAGCTCAATTTCAAGCACCAGCACTCCTAGCTAAGCAACACAATTCATTTTTTATCATACAGAGCTGCGCCCATCAACAAACCCTAAAGAGATCTCAATAGCAAACATGCAAATCATCTTATTTAACCTTATAAGAAAGGGAAAACCCTAAACAGCTGAAACTTCGTAGGGTTAGTGAAACCTGCCCTCCCAAGTGCTTACTCCTTATCATTAACCACAGTTCCCTCAATCAGTAAGCAATCAAAATTCAAAACCATCATTTCCAGAAGCCATACTATGGTTCCCTAAAAAAATTTGCCACAGGCGCGCAAGCCATACCATCTAAATCAATCAAATTCAAATCTTCAAAGCAAAATGTCAGAGGATGTTGAAAATAAAACGCGGTGATATAAATAAAAAAATGTGGAGGCAAATAACTCGGCCGTGAAAATCAATTTGAGAGAGGCTAAACCTAGAAAATCGATCAGCGTTAATTAAAGAGGGAAGTATCATATTATGATTAGTAAAGGGAGGAGAGAGCACCTGATCGGTGTAGCCATCGGAGATGCAGTGACTGAGACTTCTCGGACTCTCGGAGGGAAAGCTGGTCGGAGAGAGGAGAGAGGAGAGAGGAGAGAGAGAGAGATTGCAGGCGAGTTGGGAGAAAAATGAGGAGAAAGGGGAGAAAGGAGAAAAGTGACCGTTGAGATGGATAAATCTGAGCCGTACATTTGGTTAGGTGAGGGGACCATTGTATGTGGCCCACTTTGGGTCACTTGGGGCCTGCTAGGGTTGACCCCTTGACTACATAGTACAGTACATAGTTCAAAACTAGGGCTTAAGCGTAGTATCAAAACTCAACTTTGGTTTGTAATCGGTTGTTTGATGATTTATGTACTCTTTCCGATTGGAAATAAATGATACGGAGTATTTGACTTTTGTACACGTAGTTTTAAGAGATAAAAACTATATACAATCTTATTTATTTTAATTAATTTTTTTATAATCTAATACTTATTACTAATAAGTACGGAGTATTAAACTGTGAAAAAAAAATTAAAATAAATAAAATTTTATATAGTTTTTACCTTCTAAACTATCTATACAAAAATCAAACATCGTTTATTTATTATTGGAGAGAGTATAATTATATTACTCTAATTTTTTTTGTCAAATTATCGAATAGGTATTAAAAAAACTCACTTTATATGTCAAACTGGTATAAATGAAATTGCAATAATTCATGCAAAAAGTTGGTATAAAAAATAGATTTAATGTAATATGTTGGGATTGCATCAACGCCTTCGTTTGGGCTTGGATCATTGGGCCAAGGAAGATGGAGTTGTCTTGAGCTTCTTCTAGAAGCTCAAGACAAGGGCTAGAAGCTTCTTCAACTTGGTAGATTTCAAGTTTCTTCCATTCTCTATCAGCCTCCACAAATGATGCGGGACCATCTTCTACAACTCCAGACACACCCATCATACTTGGAGAAGGGCCAATGACTCGAGCTAGAGCTAAGAAGCTTCAAAGAGACTCATTCAACTTTGTGGGTCATGCTTTGTTCTCGAGCAAGGTTCAACTCCCCGAGCCTACATTGAAGACATACATGTGCATTGGAGTGCAAATGGAGGCCGAACCACCTTAGTTAAAGCTTGGGCCGAATTTCTTTAAGTATTGAAGCTTATTTTCAGCTTAAGAACATTATTGGGCTGAATTGGGCTTTTCTAAGTTATTATTTTAGAGACCTTATTTATTTATGTTTTTAAGTTTATTAAGCCCATTAGAAAGTAGATCTATCTATTTCTATCTAGTTAGGCCGGCCAACAGGCCTTAGTTCTCTATATATTTTCGATTCAGCTTTGTAATTCAATTGGAACATTCATAATACAAGTTATTCTTCTAAAACGTGTGAAACACTTTAGAGAGAGAGATCAGGCTGGGTTGAGCTGTGCTCTCCGTGATCTCGAATTGATTGATAATCTCAGCTTGGTTTGCTTTGCAGTTCATCAACTTCGCAAGACTTGGTGAATCTAGTATCCACAAGCCCCCTCCTTGTGCCTTCAAGTTGTCCGCTTGATTGTGTAGGGTTGTAGAGGCGGGTTGTGTAGTCATTGGTATTGGTTCCTACCCTCTGAGGAGGCCTGGGGTCTTTATCTTGTTCTGCATAGATCGACTCAGTCCCTATCGGTCGTGTCTTTTCATTCTTTGTTGCAATTTCGAGTCTTTATCGAGTCTTGTTCAACTTCTTTGAGTCGACATTGAGGACAGCCTCTGTTCTTGGTGTTTCTTGGTCGATCTTGTCCTATCTTGATCGATTCTTGAGAGTCTTGCTGCGTTTCTTTGCTTTCTTGTTGAGTCTTGCATAAATCTTGCATCTTTCTTGTTATTTCTTGCTGCGTTCTTTGAGTTCTTGATCGTTCTTGATTAAGTTCTTGAGTTTCTTTATTAGTTCTTGATTATTCTCGCTTGTTGTCGAAGATCGGACCAACCTACGGCTAACCCCGTATCAACAAATCTCATCAAATTTGGAGAATTCTAGGGCTTTCCTTGAATCCACCAATGTTGTTCATTCTTCCATTGATCTACAAGCTTCTTACCTCTTCCAAGTTCTTCTCCAAGCTTCTACACTCCAGGAGGTTCCAATGCTTGATGGCTATAAATAGGAGGTTCCTCCCCACATCTATATCTATCTATCTATCTATATATCTATATATATATTACTTAAAATCAAAGCCTTTTGGCCACGTATCGCATCCTGGCGCGAAGTTATTTAAGGCAATTCTTTTTTATTTAGCATCTATCTATATCTATATATTACTTAAAACCAAAGCCTTTTGGCCACGTGTCGCATCCTGGCGCGAAGTTATTTAAGGCAATTCCTTTTTATTTAGCAATTGGGATTAATTCAAAACTTTTTTAAAAAAATCTATATCTATATATCTATATCTATATCTATATATCTATCTATATATATTACTTAAAACCAAAGCCTTTAGGTCACGTGTCGCATCCTCGCGCGAAGTTATTTAAGGCAATTCTTTTTTTATTTAGCAATTGAGATTAATTCAAAACTTTTTAAAAAAAAATAATGTTAATATTAACTATACAATATTATTTTATTTCATATTAATTACACATTATTATTTCCATTTATTTTTTAAACAATACGATGAATTCAAAAGCATTTTTTTATATAAAAAAAATTATAGTTGCAAATATATGATTTTTCTATTATAGGCAATCTATATCTATATCTATATCTATCTATATATTACTTAAAACCAAAGCATTTTGGCCACGTGTCGCATCCTCGCGCGAAGTTATTTAAGACAATTCCTTTTTATTTAGCAATCTATATCTATATATAACTACTTAATTTCGTATATTTTCCGCTGACGTGACGCGCTCTCTTTATTTCACTCCCTTCTGACCAATCACATTCTTTATTTTTTTTCCTTTTTTTTAATTTGCTTTCATTTTTCTTCTCCCTCTTCACAATTGGGAAAGAACGCTTTGCTAGGGTTCAGTTCTCCTCCGCCGACTTCGATCGTGGCATCCTTCGCGCCTTATGCCTTCATTTTCCTCCTCCGTTGAAGATATCCCGCCTCAGAACTCCGTCTTATTCCTTTGCCGAGGTTAGACCGCCTCTTGTCACCATCTTCCTCACTGAGTTTCAATTTTCGTTTTTCTTTCCCACAATTTGCACTAAAGAATGATTAGGGTTGATTTCTCTCTCACGCCTTGCCTCTGCCGGTTTCCTCCTTCTCTCGCATGCCTCTTCTCCCATTCTTTCTACCTCCTCTCTCCCAGACGCCTCCTCTTCTCCTAAATCGAAGTTTGATCTTGCCTCTGCCAGTTCCCTCCTCTTCTTCGCCTTTTCGCTGATTTCGCTCGCCGTCTTTGTCCAATCGCACACCGAATCGAGTGAATGGATCTGCAACTCTAAATCAGATGCCCGGATTGTTGCCGAGGTCAGACCAAGAATCGTCACCTTCAATAGCCACGCCAACGATTGGAAGCCGGTTGACACTTGACAGCCACGAATTCCCTCTCCTTCCTGCTCTTGACCCTCGACGGTTGTAGTTCGGCATCCAGGATGTTCCCGTGCCAATGGCAAACCGTAAGCCCCAAATCCTTTTCTTTTATTTTCATCCTCTCTCCTATTCTTTTTAATGAAAATTTAGGGTTCGCCTTCTGTAACTTTGTTGAATTGTCAGTTTGTATTTTCCGTGTTTCTCTAGGCATGATGTATTGATTTCTTCTTCTCCGCCATGACTAGAATGCTTTAAGTCCTACATCGATTTAACACTTGGTTGTTTTTATGCTCATGCGGTTCATAATTCATGCCTACATCACCAACTCAATATGTGCATTTTCTAAACACATATGTCGCAGTGGCGGATCTAATGTTCCAAAGCTAGGTGAGCGAAAATATTCATGGTAAAGACACAATTTTATAGGCCAAAAATTCAATTAAGGAAACCATACCCCCAAACCGGTAACAACTTGTTTGAGTTTTTTTATAACACTTAATTGATTAAACTAATCTAGCAAACTATGAAAAAAATCTATCAATTTTTATATTTTGAAAACAAAAAATTGTAAATGCAATTCATAGGAGTCGAAAGAACAACAGTGGAAAGAAAGTGCAATATATCTCTTCACCGAATTATCATGTTCTTTGTCAGGGCCGGACCTGAGTTATTTATGGCCTGAGGCGAAATTTAAAATTGGGCCCCTCCACTACTATTTTTTTTATGAGAGACCCTCCACTACTATATAGTATGTATATACATAAGCTATGGTAGAATAAATGGTTTTTGAAATAGTTTTCTAATCTAAAAACATTTAAACGAAAGTTAAAATTAAAAAAAAAATCAAAGAAGCCTCGCCTATCCAACTTGGGAGAGTCAACTCAAAAAATCAAAGGCACAAAAAAAACATAGGAATTTAAAATTTAAAACATCAACGAAAGTTAAAATTACTAGGAGAAAAGTTAAATATAAAAAATCAGCCACAAATTATGGGCGGAAAGTTTTAAAAAAAAATCAAAGGCAAAAAAAAACACAGGAAGTTTTTTAAAAAAATCATAGGAATTTAAATTAAAAAAATAAACCAAAGTTAAAATTAATAGGGGGAAAAGTTAAATAAAAAAAATAAACCGCAAATGGGGGAAAGTTTAAAAAAATCAAAGGAAAAAAAAACACATAAACTTTTTAAAAAAAAAAAAATCAAATGCAGAAAAATAATAGAAAGAGAAAGTTTAAAAAAAATCAAAGGCGAAAAAAACACATGAAGTTTTTTAAAAAAATCATAGGAATTTAAATTAAAAAAATAAACCAAAGTTAAAATTAATAGGGGGGGAAATTAAATAAAAAAATCAACGACAAATGGGGGGGAAGTTTAAAAAAAATCAAAGGCAACACAGAAAGTTTTTTTTAAAAAAAAATTAACCGCAAATGGGGCAAAGTTTAAAAAAAACTCAAAGGCAAAAAAACCAACACATAGGGTTCGTATGGGACGGGGTTAATAAACCGACTAAAATTATAAACAGGGTAAAAATTTATAAACTGTTGGTAAAAGTAGTTAAAATTTTATGAAAAAATATAAACTCCGTATGGGACAAAAAACAGTTTATTTGTAAAAAGTGGAGTTTATTTGGTTGTTATTAGGGGTATACTTGTCTTTTCAAACCAAATAAACCCCCAAAACCCAAAATAAGCTTAAAAAACAAGCTTATTTTTTAACCCCCCATTTTAACTATAAACTAGCTAAAATTAATTACCATACACAACTTATAATTTAAACTACCTACTTCTACTACTTTTTTAGTAGTTAAAAATGCAACCATACACACCCATAATGTTTTGGAAAAAAAATCAAACGCAGCAGAAAAGCAAAAAAATAAAAGAACAACACAGAATGTTTTGGGAAAAAAAATCAAACGCAGCAGAAAAGCAAAAAAAAAAAAGAAAGAGGGTATTGAACCTTGGACCTCTAGGTTAAACAAACAATTTTACTCACCTCCATAACCAACTAGGCTATTATGTATTTATGTGTAAGGAAAGAGTGTGTATGCTAATATAAATAAAACAGAATTTATGGGCCCCTATACAAGTTGGGCATGAGGCGACGGCCTGTTCGCCCAGGTCCGGCCCTGTTCTTTGTCCATCTTTTGAGTTTTGGTTAAAAAATAAACTGAGATTATAATTATTTATGCCAAGCAAGATTATTATTTTTTAACTTAATCCAAAATTTTCTACCAAACGGCAGCTGGGTTTGCTTGCACTGAGATCCGCCTCTGATATGTCGTTCAATAATAATTTTGTTGTTTTATACTTTCCAAACATTTGTTTATATTTTATTTGGTCATTCCTTATCATAAATATTATATATTCTCTTTTTTTTTTCCATTGCAACCGCGCCATGGCGCGGGTATTACACTAGTTTCAATTAATCCACAAACACTTGCCCATCAAAGCCTACACACAAATTAGTCTCCTTCCAAGCATCATATTCCACTTTTTTGTAGAGAGAGAGTCTTGTTCATTACCCCTTGTAATCCATACAAGGTTCGTTGTACTCTTTCTTACTACCTCCGATCCAAAAAATATGTCGTTTGACTTTTTAACACGTATTTTAAGGAGCTAAAAACTATATAATATATTAACTTTTTTATTATTATTTTTTTATAATCTAATACTTATTACCAACAAATATTAAGTTGTAAAAAAATAATTTAAAAAAAGTTGATATTTTATATAGTTTTTAGCTCCTTAAAATACGTGTTAAAAAGTCAAACGACAATCTTTTTGGATCGGAGGGAGTATTTGATAGTGGATTTGTTGGTTCTTGTCGCCCGTGGATTTTCCTCCCGGTACTCGAGTTTCTCACCTAAAAATTTGTGTGTTCTATCTTACCTTATTTCTCTCTATTCGTGATTTCGTTCTTTCCGCTGCACGCTCGTCATTCTTACCTCTAATCCCTAACATAATAGATTGGATTAAATTAGAGTACTCTTACGGATAAAAACTTTAATTATATTTCTATGATCGTGTGAACTTGAGAAAGTTTTAATGATATTGTATTACGTAACTCCTTTTTTTTGACGCAATATAAGAATTAGGACGGGTCGGCCGGAGCAAAGGCCCTCCCTAGCGCATCCTTGCGGATGAGAACACGGAGTTCTTGATCATCATCGCAGCAATCGTCGACTGAGGATGCATGTGCACTACGAACAAGATAGCCAACCACAACATTTAATTCCCTGAAAATATGACGAATAGCAACATAAGAGAATGACGAAATATCTAGAAGTATATCCGATTGTAGTAGCTTGATATGCCAGGGATATTTCCAATCCCCCAGCAGAGCATTTATAACCAGTAGGTTATCTCCCTCGATAAGGAGGTTTTGAATGTTGAGCTGTTTTGCCCACAAAATGCCCATCTTAAGCCCGAGGTTTTCGGCATAAGCAACTTAGACATTGTTACAATTATTCCTACCCAAAGCCACTACAACACCCATATAGTCTCGAATGATGAAACCATATGATGCCGAAACACCTGGTCTTACAGAACCATCAAAATTCGGCTTGTAGTTGGAGGCTTAACCCACAACCCAGAGCGCAGATTAGCCCGCTTCGGAGCCACCGGGTGCCTACTAGGTTGGCTTGAATTACCATTTTTGTTTTCGTGGGCACTTGGGCAGTCACTGTCATTGTTTAAAAGTTTAGTTTGTTGCCAGCAGTGGGTAAAAGTCATATAAAAAAGCTCCATCTCAGTAATAGAAACTTTGTCAGTATCTTCGAACGCTAGCTGATTCCTGAAGAACCAGAGAGACCACCACGAGCAAGCCAGGGCTCCAAATTTATGTAAACCCATAGCTACCTTAAGATCGTTGAGAGGAAGAGATGATCCAAGCATAACATTAGTTAGAAAATAACTAGACAAACGAATACTTAATGTCTTGTGAGACGAATGGCCATTGAGCACTCGATAAATAATGAGTAGCAGATTTGTTGGTGTTGCCACAGAAAACACAACCAGAGGGAACAAACACTCTAGATTTCTGCAGCCGTTCAGTAGTAGGTAAACCGTCACGAAAAAATTTCCAAAGGAAGACAAACTTTACACGGAACATCCAACTCCCAACATAGTATTATGTAACTCTATTCTTCAACATGAAAATATTGTCTCCTTACCTTGTCATGGATTGAATCTCATTATTTTAGTATAAGATACCTTGTCTTCGGATAAAAGAAGAGGCAAATGTTCTCTCTTGCCCCTCTTAACTCTACGTTTGATATCAATAATGTAAAACGTGAAGAGAAAATTATATTATATTACACTTGTTTGATATCAGATGCGGAGTAAAGAGGGGCAAGTGAGAGTATTTGTCTATCATTACAAAATTAGGGGAGGGGGATTCGAACTCGTGACCTATTAATCACTACATGTAATCCTTCCCAGCTAAGCTAATAAGGCTTGACAAGAAAGCTTGATTTCTAATAACCATGACATACCACTTGGCGTTGCCGTGATCGCTTCGTCCTTGTTCGACAATCTCCGAAGTCCGAACTAAGCCCTAGCCTTTGCAGTTGGAAAAAAAAATCCAATTACAATGCATCAATAGGTCTCTTGCCTTATCTCATAACCCAACGATCTAAGATTGCCATATCTATTGTTGTGAATTGGAACGTTTTATCCTACAACATATTTGCAGAATACCCAAAGGCTTTAATATAGTCGATCACAAATGCGTTGGCTCAAACTGTGTTCTTGGCAATCTGTTTTCCGCACAGACATTAGTACTGCAATCGATCTGTGTTCTTCGCAATCTGTTTTTCGTCGACAAGTCATTCCTGAAATCATTCAAGGGAGATGGGCAAATGGAGCTTGACATTCCCTCAATCATTTCAACTCTCACCAGATGGCATTGCAATCTCAGTTTTACAGTTTCAAGCACAGCAAAGAGAGAACCAAAAAATGCCCAAAAAAATAAAAATGATTATAAATCATTTTGCCATTTTAAATAGCAACTAGCAACTTCTGAATTGTGCATTAATACAGAAACTTATGTTACCATCAACCTCTATACAGGTTACCCGGCAAGGTTACCTCCCTTGCCTGTACTAAAAGATCGATAAATCAGGCAATTAAATGGAGTTAAAGACAGAGAGCTAACTCTTTCATTAGTTTCCATTCTCCCCGTTCTTATCGGTTCCCAAATAGCTAGGCTATCGCTCTCTGCTCGGGCCTTCCCTTCTATCTGTCGAGAAATCCCAAATGTTGTCTCTTTTGTTAGCAACAGAGGATAAAACGACAGATAAGCGAAAATGAGAGTATGTCAAGATGTTGAACTATCATCTTACCAATATATTGAATTGAATGTATTAATTGTCAGAAGATGATGGCTGCTGCTGCGCTGGAGGCTGTGGCCACATGGCCGGATGGCCCGGATGCATGTAAGGATGACCCGGCTGAGCATACGCGTTTGGGTCCATCACAGGCCGGCCCATCATCATGCCACCACTTGCAGCCGGACCCTGAGGAGAGTTAGCTGGAGGCATGTAGTAGTAAGGAAGGGCATCAGCTGGGGCTGCAACGGGCACAGTTCCTCTTGGGATGGTAGACAGAACGTCATCCTTCGTATCCTCCCTTGGGACAATGTCGACCAAGAAGTCAAAGATGCCCGTCCTTGTGATGGCAGCCGCGATGTCATTCTTCTGGAGAGTCCTCCGCTTGCTCTCCTCGGTGTGGTTCCACGAACGCAGGGTCAGCTCCAGGATGAACATCTCGCAAGCCCGGGCAAAGACTATTGGCGCCTCAGCAGAGATCATCCGAACATCCTCATCGGCCTTCATGATCTTTTTTATCCTTGCCAGGGGAAGGCTGTGGTTCTTGAAGTCGCACACCTTCTCGATTTCCTGGTGCTGGTTTGCCCAGAAGAGCTGTAGCTGTTCCTGGAGATGCTGTAGTTGCTGTTGCTGCTGCTGTTGGATCTGTTGGTAGCCAAGTGGGTGCTGAGCGAGCTGGTTCCCGGGTGACAGTGCAGAAGGGTGGACTCCTCCTACAGGTGCCGGTGCAGTCAGCTGGTTTGGTTGGTAAGCACCACCATACGGCATCTGATCAGCGGCATTCCCTTGCTGGTCCATTCTGTGTAGAAGATAAATGCAGAGGGGAAATTTTCAACCTTGCAATATCAATTGATAATGCATTGAGAAGTAAAACCAAAATCATGAAGGAGTTCAAGGTAAAATCCACTGCAGCAGGCAGACAGTGCTTATGAATACGGACGGAGTATCAAACAAACATTAAACATCCACTATCATGTAATCTGAATAGCAAAAATTTTGCTACCAACAATTAACATGTATAATGTATCAAGGAAAGCAAGGATCGGCAGAGTAATAAACTATGCGCGTCTAAATTGGAGTTACAGTATGCAGATTGCAGAAGACAGGCTAAATTGAATTCACAAGTGAAATGTCAGAGAAAAAGAAACTCAAATAATTAGTCGTCGTTAACATCCAATAAAGACACTGGTTCAATTATCTTCAGAGATAACAGAAGATAAAGCAAAAACAGAAGGCAGAAACTAATATTACTGAGAACATGTGATTTGTGAGTAAGATGACAACCAGTTTTAAGCAAAGTACTAAATATCAAGAAAAACAACAAACAGCTCAACTACGAATGCATCTCTCTCAAGCAAAACCATCTCATAACTGATGTGGTTCCATATGGCACATTGCCTTTGTAGGTTACCACTATTCTGACCCTCAAACACATGTGATGTAATATGGAAAAAAAAATCGGCGAAACCTGTCCATTATTTTCTAATTTCTCCTTTTTGCAGACTCTCATCCATCATGAGTAAGTTGTCCAAGTGTATTAAGATTGTAGCTCCAGGATCCTTGACCACAATCGATGAAGTAATGAGTAATCCTCAATCTTAACTGATTGATCTCTTGCTGCGGAACACTGTCTATGAAGTAGATTCATATTTAATCTTCCTTCTCGACCGATTGACATAATAATTAATACAAAGGCACCAACTGTATTGAAGGGGATGATCAACCCAACCCTTAATTCACCCACTTAGCTGTTAAATGCAGCACTATCTATGCCAGAGTTTGATCATCCAGCAGACCTCAAATTACATTGGAAATGCATAAGAGATATCACTTGGAAATTCTAATAAGCAGGTGGGGAACACTAAAGATCAAGTTTGAACAAAATAAAGGATTTCTCTTTTCCCAGCAACAGAAAACCCTAAAACTTAACTGAAACCAACCATCCTCTTAGCAGGTAAGGAAATTTGATGAATCATAGATTAGAAATGAAATAAAATGGTCCGGATCGAACGCCACCATATATCAAATGAAGGAATTAAATATGCGAAGTCGATTATCATTAAGAATGGAATCAAGGAATCCAGCTATAGGGTTTAGTAGCCCATGGGCTATGGCATGTTTGGCCCATTAGAACAATGTATAATCAGCCCACAATTACTCTACTGTAACCTAGCTACTCTAGCTATATATTGTAATCTTCTGGCACTTGTAAAGTCAATGTGTGAATCCAAAACACGGCACTTCAAATCAACACAATGTTCCACTATGGTGTCAGAGCTACATAGGACAAACGTCCACTTCTGTCAAAAAAAAAAGTTGAATCCTTTATCCTTCTTCAACCTTTTTCTTTTCTTCCTTTCTCTGTAATCCTAAGCATCCATGGCACTAATCCCACAAAACTCCCTCAACCTTCCCTCCCTTTCACCTCACTTTCTCACCCTCAAACTAACCAATACAAACTTTCCTCTCTGGAAAGCTCAAGTGCAACCTTACCTCCAAGCCAATAATCTCTTTTCTATTGTGGATGGAACAGAAATCTGCCCTCCACCTCTCCTAAACGGAGCTGAAAACCCAGACCACAAAAAGTGGCACACCAAGAATCAAATGGCAATGGCCATCCTTACCTCTTCATTGACGGAAACCGTCCTCGCCCAAATCATCGACTGCACCTCATCCTCACAAATATGGACCACTCTTCATGACCTCTTCTCTGCACGCTCAAGTGCCCAAATTGTCCATGCTCGTCTTCAGCTTGCATCACTAAAGAAGGGATCGGAATCGATTACCGATTTCTTCAACAAAGCCAAAGGGCTGGTGTCTCTCATTGCTGCTGCCGGCCAAAGCATTTCTGATGAAGAGTTCTCCACCTATCTGCTAGCCGGCCTTGGAACAGAATATGACCCTATTGTGACCTCCCTCTCTACTCAGCCGGTCTTCCCCACCTCCAACAACGTACTGTCTTATCTTCTTCGTTTTGAGGATCGCCTGACTCGACAGACGCAGACTCTGTCCACCAACATATCGGTGAACAACACCGAGACCACCCCCGAGGCCCACTTCACCACTCAAAGCTCCAGGGGTCGGGGCACTTACTCCCGCGGTCGGGGACAAGGATCTTCCCGAGGCCGCGGTTATGGCCGAGGTCAAGGACAAGGCCGAGGCCCAACCACCTTCACTGGCGCACCTGACAACCGCCCTCTCTGCCAAGTTTGTTCAAAACCGGGTCACACCGCACTCTCTTGCTGGCACCGTTTCGACCAAGCTTATCAGGCGCCCCCTCCGCAGAGATTCCAGGCCAACAACACCACTCACACCTCCTGGTTCCCGGATACGGCGGCCACACACCATTACACACCGGACCTTGCAAATCTCAGACTCGACAGCTACCAGTATCACGGCACTGATCAGGTGTCCCTAGGCGATGGCTCCCAAATCCCTATCCTCAACCACGGTTCTTCTTCCTTCTCCTCTTCTAATCGTATTTTTAAACTAACCAATCTACTTCATACCCCTTCCATTACAAAAAATTTGCTCTCCGTAAGACAGTTTTGTTCTGACAATAATGTGTTTTTTGAATTCCACAAACATGGTTTCTTTGTGAAGGATTCGGTGAACAGGGCAATACTTCTTCAAGGACCCGTTAGAGACGGCTTGTATGTCCTTCCGACGACCACTACTGCACCGCCGCCTTCACCTTCCTCCCCTTTTGCAAACTTCACAGCCGCTGTCACTAGGAGTCTTTGGCATCAACGATTGGGCCACCCATCCTCTAGGGTTACAAATCAGGCTCTCCAGCCCACTTTTAAATTAGGCCCAATAACTCAGTCAGACTGCTCTGCTTGTTCGTGGGCCAAAGCCCATGCTTTGCCTCATCCTCCCAGCCCGAGTAGCTCTCCAAGGCCCTTTCACCTTTTGTTTCTAGATGTCTGGGGGCCAGCTCACCAAGTGTCTGTAAAAGGGAACACTTACTATTTATCTATAGTAGATGATCACTCTAAGTTTATTTGGATATTTCCTTTTGCCACAAAAAATCTGGTTTCAACTCTTGTTTCCACTTTTATTAACTTTGTAACAAAATTCTTCTCCACCAAAATTTCCTTCATTCAAACTGATGGGGGCACAGAATTTCTTCCCCTTAAACCAATTCTCCAACAATTGGGCATCGCTCATCGAATCACATGTCCCTACTCTCACCAACAAAATGGAACCGTTGAAACTCGCCATCGTCGAATTGTCGACACCGGTCTTACCCTTCTAAAACATGCCTCTCTTCCCATTAAATTTTGGGATTATGCCTTTGAAGCTTCCACATATCTCCAAAATCGTCTCCCTACTCCCATCCTTCACAACAAAAGCCCTTACGAAATCCTCTTTCATGAAGTCCCGGATTACTCCTTCCTTAAGGTTTTTGGTTGTCTTTGCTTTCCAAACCTTCGGCCTTATCTCCAACACAAATTATCCTTTCGGTCCCATCCTATGATCTTTCTTGGCTATAGTGGGAACCATAAGGGCTATATTTGTTTTGATTGGGAGCATGACAAGGTTTATATTTCTCGGGATGTCCGATTCCATGAAACTCAATTTCCCTTTTCGGCTGCCAAGTCCATTCCTACTAACCCAGAGCCCACCCCTGTTGTGCCACTACCCTTCTTCACTACTTTGGAGTCTACATTTCCACCCACAGGCCCACCGTCACCCAACTCTTCAACCTCTACCCCAAACCCGGACTCCCTCCCCTCATCCAGTAGCCCAAGCAACTCAAGACCATCTTCACCCACCTCATCCAGCAACCCAACACCCTCCTCCGATTCACAATCTTCCCACACCGGTAGTGCACCGTCTTCGCCAACTCCACACACATCGACCCATCCTATGGTCACCCGATCCCGCCTCCACATCTCCAAACCCTTAATCCGCTCCGACGGGACCATTCCTTGGCCACCTACGGCTAATCTTGTTGTCGCACCCAACATCCCCGATGAACCTCATTCCTTCACCGAGGCATCTAAGCATCCGGAGTGGCGTCGTGCAATGGAGGTTGAATTTCAGGCTTTGCTCTCTACTAATACATGGAAATTGGTTCCCCCGTCCACCTCATCCAATGTGTTAGGTGTTAAGTGGGTTTACAAGACGAAGAGGCATGCCAATGGCACAATTGAGCGACGCAAGGCCCGCTTAGTCGCCAAAGGTTTCCACCAAATTCATGGTCTTGATTTTGATGAGACCTTTAGCCCCGTCGCCAAGCCCTCAACCATCCGTCTCCTCCTTTCCCTGGCAGCGGTGCAACAATGGCCAGTTCGACAACTCGACATACAAAACGCCTTCCTCCACGGGGCCTTGCAGGAGGATGTCTTCATCACCCAACCTCCAGGTTTTATTCATCCTACCTTTCCTCATTTTATTTGTAAGCTTCAAAAATCACTCTATGGACTTAAACAAGCCCCTCGGGCATGGTTCGCCCGGCTCAGTGATGCTCTCATCACCATGGGTTTCACACCCTCCCAAGCTGATACCTCACTTTTTGTCCATCGCCAAGGGAACCGGGCTGTGTTCGTACTCGTATATGTCGATGATTTGCTTGTTATTTCGACGTGTAACACTCTCTGTGATGCCTTTGTTACTGCTCTAGCTGCCCAATTTCCGGTTAAGGATCTCGGTCCCCTTAACTTCTTTTTAGGCATAGAGGCTCGTAGGGACTCCACTGGAATTTATTTATCACAAACCAAGTATATTACAGACCTCATCTCCAGGGCTAAAATGTCGGATTCAAAGGCTGTTAGTACCCCCATGATCACCGGCTTTCAATCATCCACAGAAGCCTCCCCACCTTTCCATGATCAGTTCACCTATCGGAGCATTGTAGGAGGGCTCCAATACCTCTCCTTCACTAGACCCGACATCTCGTTTGCGGTCAACAAACTTTGTCAATTTATGCACACCCCTACTGAGCTCCATTGGCAAGGTGTAAAGCGTGTTCTCCGTTATCTCAATTCTACTGCCACCCTTGAATTTCGGATCTCAGCAGCTCCTGATGTCACTCTCTCGGCTTTCTCTGACTCAGACTGGGGCGGGGACCCTATTGATCGTCGATCCACAAGCGCCTATTGTGTCTTCCTTGGCCCGAATCTGATCTCCTGGACCTCAAAGAAGCAAGATACGGTCGCCCGATCATCAACCGAAGCCGAGTATCGGGCCATGGCACTTGCCACTTGTGAACTTTTATGGATACAGTCCCTACTTGCAGAGCTGCGCATCACTCTTCCGAAGGCCCCTCTCTTGTGGTGCGACAATCTCGGCGCCACATACCTTGCGGTCAACCCGGTTCTCCATCACAAGATCAAGCACCTCAACCTTGACTTTCATTTCGTCCGGGAGCGTGTTCGGAACAAGTCACTGCAAGTAGCTTTTATTTCATCAAAGGATCAAACTGCTGATGCCTTAACGAAGGCTCTACCCACTGCCAGATTTCTAGCTATACGATCCAAACTTTGTTTGCAACCCGTTCGGATCGAGGGGGGATAGTAGCCCATGGGCTATGGCATGTTTGGCCCATTAGAACAATGTATAATCAGCCCACAATTACTCTACTGTAACCTAGCTACTCTAGCTATATATTGTAATCTTCTGGCACTTGTAAAGTCAATGTGTGAATCCAAAACACGGCACTTCAAATCAACACAATGTTCCACTAGGGTTTAACCGTTTTCCTCATCAGGTACCTGAAATACAAGAAGAAACAGGTGCGCAAAGTGATGAAAAGATCGCAATGAATGCAAAAAGCTCAAATTCACCTGCAGATTCGGAGCCTCAACACACGAAATCAAGCCGAAAAAACAACCTAAAACAGAAAGATGAGAAGGAAATTACGATCAGACCCCGAGACCCGAAATCAACGGCTCATCAATCAGAAAAAAAAATGTTCAATTTCTTCAATATTGCTACAATTAGGGTTTTGATCCATAATAGGTGAGACGGCGAAGGAGAAGCGGCAATGGCGAAATGTAGAGAGATCGAAAAGAGAGAAAAAGTACCGAGAGAGGAAGAGAGTGTGGTTTGAAGGCGAAAGTTTCAAGCACTGAAACTTGGTTTTGTTGTGTTTTGTCGATTCAGAACTAGTTTCTGGGCCTTCATGTTTCTGATTCATGAAGCATCAAACCCCCCATCATTAATTGGTTAACTTCTGCAACTGTAAATAACAGATACTCGCTTGATCCGAAAATCAGGAGATGACGGAGAATGACAGTTGAATGGGCCTCTTGTTTGGGCTTTGCCCAGCCCATCTTCCAATTTATGGGCCGAGCCCAATTCTATTAACTGGTTTTTAAGTTGAATTCTTCCATTAATATACCAGTATATTTGATTATTGGGTTAATTGCACTAAATATTCCGACCTTTGTATATAGTAGCGCTTAATATCCCGACCTTGTAAGATTTCGAGAAATATCCTAAACTTTGGTGTTAGTTGCGCTCTCTACCCTGGATGAGTTTCTTAAATTACTAAAATCACTAACATAATATGAAAATTACACAAAAGCTCCCATAATTATAAAAAAAATTCAATAATCCCCCATTTTAATCAAAATAAAAAAGAAATTTATAATGCATGCTCTAAAAAAAATTAAAATAAGATCAATTACTTAAAAATAAATTTATGTCTTATCATATCTTCTATTCCTTAAAAAAAAAAAAATTTATAAAGCCATAGATATATTTTACGTAAGATTAATATGTATGTACCATATTATATGGCCAATTAATCAAGTTTCCATGAGTATATATCCAATTTCGCCTATTTTTAATATATGTTTATCATATCTTTATTAATTATAAACAATTATCATATATTTTACTATTTATTTTTTAAAAATATATTTTATTTTATTTTTGTAAAAGTATTATGTTTCATCTAGTATAGGTAGCATTTCTTAATACTTATAGATTTTTTTAATGTCATGGAAATTTGATAGGACATATTTTCTTAAGATGCAATCACCAGATACTATATAACATGGTATGTATTAGTTTTAGTATGCAAAATAACACGGACCAAAAAGAAAAAAAATACTAATAATATATAGAGAATAGATGTAAAAATCTATATAAATTTAGATTTTTTATAACATATGTTATTAAGAAATATTAATTATTTAAAGGAGTAGATGTTGTCTATTACAAATGATTTTTTTTGGGGGGGGGGGGGGGGAGATTTGCGATTTTTTCAGTTTTAAATATATTAGGGGTTCATTAAAAATATTTTATGAATATGGGTGATTTTGTGTAGTTTTTCCATTATTTGTGTACTTTTTTAATTAAAAAAACTTATCTAGGGTAGAGAGCGCAACTAACATCAAAGTTCAGGATATTTTGCGAAATCTTAGAAGGTCGGGATATTAAAAGCAACTATCCATAAAGGTCGGGACATTTAGCGCAATTAACCCTTGATTATTCCTATTTAGCATGAGCGTATTGCCGTAGGAGGAGCTCAGCTTAAGCTCAGCCTCCTGAAGACGAAGGAGTTGGGTCTTTCACGCATTATGATCGAGGGTAATAGCTTGATGGTGATCAACACCCTCAAAAATTGCAGATCGTGTTCACGGGAGATTGAAATCCTTATCTCCGACATATTTCTCACGCTTCAACAGTTTGAGGTGATTGGTGCCTCCTACGTCTTTCGAGAGGTCAACCGATGCACCTTAATGACTTTAATTAACCCTAACTCAACAAGTTAACCCTAATACATCAACACTCATCACATGTATTGGCTAACACATTTAGAATGCATCAAAATGAACTAAAGACCCATTCAAGATCAACATATATATCAGGCTTATTCTCGATGCATCCATGGTGTCTCTGGCTTATTACTAAAAATGTCTACTCTTATTGTGAATCCATGTTCTTGGACGGAGAAAATAGAGCATATAAAACACATGGCTGATTTTTGGATTTTGAACATATGTAGACAATTGACATTATGCAAGTGTGTTTCCTACATAGGTGGTGGACCATGTGGTAATGCTACCTATGGGAGTACAGTATGATAGTTTTGTTTTTTTTTAAAAAAAAACATTTACGATCTTTACACCTGCAATTTTGACTTTACTTTTTCACTTTATTTGATTATTACAATGGTAATTTTTATAAAGGGAACACCAAAATATCAAAAATAACATCTTTCTATTAAAAAGATTCACTATCTAAAATGACATTTTTTTTAACAGATAAAGTACTCTATCAATATGCCTTGAATTTGAACTTATTGCAGTATATGTTATGTGTTTAGACCCATAGTCTGATTAGACTTTAATAAGTCCATATATACTCATAAAACCTAACGAATTATAACTCTAATTTATTGTGTGAATATAAGTAACAAATATCGTTACTGAACCACATTACATATTTAAATCTCTGTATCTTTCTTTCGTTCTCGTTACAATATACTATAAATTAACTTTTTAAGTACATCTCGTGATCTCACAAATAATACAACAAGTTGGGTTAGGCACACTTGTGTTGTGTTATGTCGGAGGTGTGCTACTCTTCCTAAATTCAAAGTCAAAACACCACGTTGCAACCACTTGTTAATTGTTGTTATATATGCCAACCCCACTTTCCACACTGTTTAATTTGTTGCATCTGCTTGTCTTTACTCTTTAGTGCTCACACCTTGTACGTTCGTTTAACTCATTCACCTTGGACAAACATATTTTTCTTATTCAGGTTTGATTAAGTTTGTTGGATGGTACCAACGTTTCACATTCGTATCAAATAAGTCCTAATCTATTACTCCCTCCGTTTCATAATAAAAGTCGTTTGACTTTTTTACACGCATTTTTATGAGGTAAAAACTATATAAAATATTATTTTTTTAATAAATTTTTTTCGATAAATTTATACTTATAACTACTAAGTATGAAATTATTAAAAAAAAATGATCAAAAAAATAATATTTTAGAGTGTTTTTATCTCCTAAAAAAGCGTGCAGAAAAAGACAAACGACTTTTATTTTGAAACAGATGGAGTAAAAGATTTATTCACGTCCATAACGTTTCCTACTCAATACTCCCTCCGTAACGAATAATTGGCCTTTTGACCACTTTTCCTTATAACAAAATATTTGTTCCTTGTAACAAAATATTTGGCTACTGGTCGTTGCCTTGGCGTGGTATGTTTAGTTCCGAGCTGGGTTGCAGTATCGGGCGTCCTATATGATCGAGAGGATCGTGGTTGTGTTCGTGGTCTTCGAAGATCCCTCATCTAGGTGGGGGCAACGTCGGTGATCCGCACTTCCCCAGGTTTCGCCTTTTTCAATAGTGGGTTACTATTCTCCGCCTTCTCGGCGTCGAGACGCCGTGTGAGTCTTTGCGCTCTCTCGTGTTCTCGGCATTCATGGCTCGTCTTGGACTTTCTTCGTCTCTTACGCTGGTAGAGGGCTTTTATGGGTTATTAGGTTTCTCTTTCATCCTTGTTTGATTTATGTTGCTTTTTTGTTGTATGTTGACGGTTAATCTGTCTGCCGATTCGTCGGCCTCTCGAGCTTCAGGCTTTTCTGAGCTCGAATTTTTACTTAATCAAGAAATTCTATTAATAACAACATTTTATTAATACTTCAACTTCCCATACTATTTTTTTTTTTCATTGGTCCTTTTTTTTTCCACATTACTTATTTGCTAAATTTTTTACTATTCTATATACTTTCTAATTGTAGCTTTCTTAAGAAGTGTAAAAACCCCCAAAGGGCAAATTATTTTGTTACGGAGGGAGTATTAAATATTTTTTTTTTTTGAGAATGATGTGTCGATCCTATTTTAACTCGTATTTTTCAGGTTAGGAAAAAATTATGTTAGTTTGAAAGGTATAAAACGAAAGTAATTTTAAAAGAAAGTTATGATTTTTTTCATGTGGGCGTTTTAAACGACAAACTGTTTAATATTTAATGGAATGACTATTCAAAAACTTGAGTAAGAAAATTAGGCTATGGGACGTAAATAAGCTAATTATTTGATATATAATGTTGTTGTTGTTATTGTTGTTTTCATTAGGATAGAATTCGGCGAATAAAACTTTATCTCATCACATCTTTTCGGATGAGGTCTAAAAGATCAGAATTGTGTAAGAAGAAATTTTTTCTCATAGTCGATAATAAGAGTTTAATCTCTTACAGATCAGTTTAATATCCCAAGTGTTAAATATTACTTACTATGACGACACGTACTATGATGAATACACCCTAGTTTAAGTGCATAAATTACACAAAATGGCCTCTTTGACAAGTTTTTTTTTTTTTTTTGATAAGGTAAAGATTTGGGTGGGGTCAAACCCTGCTGGACCACCATCCAAGGGCATCCTTGCGGATGAAAACACGTAGAGCAGTATCAGCAAGGAGGTGTCGCGTGTGCGTTGTGTGGACTAGACGCGCGATCCTGTCGGCGGTCGAGTTCACCTCCTGGAAGACATGGCTGAATTGCACCCTAACAAAATGTTGGAGTAGGAGCAGGGTGTCAGAAATCAGCATCTCGATCTCCCACGGGCAACACCACAGACCTCGCAAACAATTGATGACGGACAAATTGTCGCCTTCAATTATGATGTTGGGCAGTCGGAGCTCCTTTGTCTTGGCGATGCCTCCTCTGGTCGCCAGAGCCTCTGCAACTAATGCTGAGATGTGTCCACATTTGGAGCCGCCACATGCAATGACTGTCCCACTGTCGTCCCTAATAATGAAATCTGCAGAAGTTTCACCCGAAGATAATTTGGATCCATCAAAATTAATTTTGAAAGATCCCTCCTCTGGTTTGCTCCATCTCAAATTTCATTAGATTATGATTATTTTGTTATTTTAAATATGCTCTTGTATAGAATACCTTATTATTTTATGATTTTAAATTAAGGTATATTATGCAATGTTGACATATCTTTTCATTAGAATATGATTATTTTGTGATTTTAAATATGCTTAAAACAATATATAAATGTTGACATGATGACATCATAACCATCTAAATCTCTCATATTTACACCCGTATTTTTTTTTACTATATACATAATACACTACATATATCATTTTTTATTTTTAGTTTAAAATAGATCATGCTTCTCTTGAGGCACAGACGTATGATTCAATGCGCCTCTTGAGTCATACGTCTATAACTCAATAGAGGCATGGTGTGATGTATTATATGCTCCCTCCGTCTAATAATACATGGGGTTTTAGAGGTAAATTTTTGTCCAATAATAGATTGACTTTTATGTTTTCTAGGTAGGAAGTTGTAATGATTTGTATTGGTTTGTGTGTTGTTGACTTTTTAAAATAATTTGATTGGTTAAAATGTGTAGTGGATGTTACAAAATAATAAAATTTATGAAAAAGTTAGTGAAATGACGATGTTTTTTTAAAAGTAAAGTGTTTTATTAAAACTTGTGCAAAATACTAAAAACCCGTGTATTTTAGGATGAAGGGAGTAGTAAACTAAGTTGATCCAAATAGCAACACACTTTAAATAACATCATCAACTCGTTTTTTTTTTAACTAGTAAGAATTTGATTAATTGTGAAGCATTCAATCATGAACATCCAAGCGGATGAGATTAGACAGAGTCTGATCGGAGGGCGGGGTCGAACTGGAGAATGTGAATCGAAAATATGAGAAAGGAGATTTGCAGTTCGATTAGCCTCTCTAAATACGTGCTTAAAAGACATTGAATGAAAACCTTGAAGCAAGAGCATATATACAATCAGAAATGAGGATTTCTGAGTAGGGTGGCTCATCCGGGTCGACCCGACCCAACCCGACCCGAATATTCCGAGTGGGGGTCAACCCGAAGGCCCGAGATTTTTAAAAATACAACCCGCCATCCGACCCGAATCCGAGATTTGTAATTTCGGGTTTTCCGGGTCGGGTGCCGGGTTCATCCGAAAACACAAGTTTTAAAATTCCGATATATTTTACGGTTTTCAAAGGCGTAACACATATAGATTTATAATATTTTTTATATTTTATTATTTTCCTTTATATATATATAATATCCAGTATGTACGTGCATGTGTTACTTTACATGTATATATTATACTACTCCCAAATGCAGTGCATATGCTCTGATTAAAAAAAAATGTATATACTTGTACACTTACTGTATACATACATATGCACACACACTGTAAACTTTGGATGCCTCTAGGGAGGAAGACTCCACCGAACATTAGGGTCTTCACCCTCAACATCAACAAGAACAAACCCTCCTTCCTCCCATGGCGGTGGTCTGGGTGTGCCCCGTTCTACACCTCCGACTAAATCTCTCTCTTCGGAGAGCTCTAATCTCTCTTCGGAGAGCCCAAATCTCTCTTCGGAGAGCCCCAACTCCTCTCTTCGGAGAGCCTCGACTCAGTAGGTTGCTCCGCCTCTCCTTGGTTGCTCCTCCTCGGCTAACTCCGCTTCGGCTGACCTGCGGTTTACCCACCGACTTGGCCCTTGCTTTGGGTCGGACTCAGTTCATCTTAAATCGAGGAAATCCTCTTTGATTCTCACCAAACCAAATCCAAATCTGACTTCGGCTTGCCATCTATCCTTCAATTGATTTAGGGGATTTGTGGTCCGGTGTATCCTTTCCCCATTCCTGCTCTTCTTGAGCCCGGATTTGTTATCAATTTTTCATTCGATGCTTAGGCCTTCCTGAATCGAATTGCGATTGGGTCTTTTAACGCTTCCTCGAACCTTCCGGGCTTTCCGAGTGCTCTGTTTTGGTCACTCCGGCCACCTTCACCTGTTGTGGTCCCCGTCTTCCTCTCGCCCAAAGTCGGGTCGCGCTTGTTCTGCCTCACCGTCGTCGGTTCTCTCTGTCGGCGGCGTTTGGCGTCGGGGGCTGTCCGCTTTGAACACAAAAGCTTTTCTATCTATCCTTGGCGGTGCCGGGCCTTGTCGCCGTTCTTGGTCTCGTTCATCGAGTCTTGGCGGTGCGGTCTCGGTGCTACTTGCCTCCTTCTCCGGCCGGTTGGGTCGCCGCTCCTTGGCTTGGCCTAATTTGCTGCCCTGTCAAATGCGTGGTCTGCAAGATGGAAACTTGGCCTTGGACTTGCACACCAAGCCAAAGTAAAAAATAATATATAATAAAATAATATATAAAAAAAAAATCATCTGTTTATCAGATTTACATATTGCTTGACAATTTCTTAATCTATTCACATATATGGAAAAAAAGAGGTTATGTTTACTTATAAATAAATAATTTTCCGGAATTTTCTTACGCTCTTCGTCCTCTCGCGGTCGTGCTTCACTTTCTCGGGTTGGTTGGAATCTGTTTATTGGATTCGTGGTTAGTTTCGGTTGAGGAGCAGTTCTGCGGCCCTGGTTGATCGAAGTGATCGTGTTGGTGGTGTTCGTGGTCTCCAAAGATCCTTCATCTAGGTGGAGGGAACGTCGTGTGATCCACACTTCCCCAAGAGTCGTCTTTGCCCTACGTGAATTTCTGCTTTCCGTCTTTCCGGCGGCGAGACATCGTGTCAGCTATGCTGTCCCATGCGCTCGCTATCCACTTCTCCTTGCCGGGTCTCCTTCTTCTCGCTGCTGTGTTCGCTTGTGTGCTTAGGGCCTGGGGTTTTCCGGGTTTATTTTGTGTAGTTCTTTTGTTGTATTAGGTGATTTTATTCTGTTTCCTTGTTGTATTTTCTTTTGCTACGTTGTATGTTTAGACGGCTTGTCGTCTGCCGACTTTGTCGGCCTCTCAAGGTCCGGGCCTGTCCGGTCTCGAATTATTTCCTAATAAAAAAAAAAAATATGAGATTTTCTAAAATTCGACCCGAGACCCGACCTCTAGGGGTCTCGGGTCAACCCCGACCCCGTGTTTTCCGGGTCGGGTCGGACCGGGTTTCCGGGTCGGGTCCATTTTGAGCCACCCTATTTCTGAGTCCCAAAGGCATGAGGTTCCTGATTAAAGTTGTTAATGACATCAATATTACCACCTTCGATAAGAAGTTTGTCAATTTGAAGTTCACGTGCTTGCGTGAGACCTTTCCAAAGAGCAAAGGTTTCACAGCCAAAAAACTGAGGACAAAGGTGAAGTCCCAGCTTCATAATGAATTGTATTGCCAATGTGGTTTCGAATAATATATACCTATAAGAGGCATTACCATTCGTTGAGAGTGCACCGTTAAAGTTAAGTTTAAGGTGAGTTGGAGGTGATTTGGACCATTTGGCTTTTTTGCGCTTGTTTATAGATGTTTTAGTGGTCGAATGAATTCTATGGTCATCATTCGATAAGTTCCACTATAGAAGTTGTTCCCTTATGTTAGTGACTGCTCTCTTTGGGTTCGGTGTATGGCTACGAAAAAGAGCTTAATTTCTGAAGAACCAAATACACCATCAAGTAGTTAGTACTACTAAGTATAATGAAGTCAGAAGTTTTGATTTCTTTTCTTATGTCCTTTACATCATCGACTCCTTATATATTAGGTGAGATTTTCAATTTGCAACTATAAGTAACATTTTTTTTTTTAATAGTTCTACCTGTTCACTGTGTTGACTGTTGAGGTTAATAAAGTAAAGGTACGATCTATCCCATCTGGTCCCAAGTAGTCAGGATTTGTCTAATACACTGTCTATCGTTTTTTCTGTTTAAATTTAATAAGGCCGTTCATTTTATTTTATTTTATTGTCCCCAGAATTGGGTGAGCATCAACTGTGCATTAATTTATATTCGTACCTACAAGAGGATAAAAAAGAAAAGAGATGTACAACTAAGATCTTTTATACTGTATGATCAAACTCCACACAAAGGCACAACAATCATACACCCATCAAGTTCCAAACCACTATTCAAAATTTTATTTTCTTCCTGGAAACCACTTTTATATACAACCAAATATCTTACATTTCGATGGGGCATTTGATGCTTGAAAGTTCACCAAACCATTTGATATCACTGTTAAATGAAACTCGGTTCATTTGTTGCGATGTCCACTTCGCGACGATTACGAAATATTAATTGATAATGACCAAACAAACAAAATGATAACGGATGAAGAAACTAATTAAACGTTTTATATTTTAGGTGAAATTTTGTTCCGAGATGGTTTTTTTCTTTTGATAATCAGACGGACGAATCTAATACAGAAAAATGTATAGTAAAACAGACAATGTGCTCCCTACTTCAATAGAAATCTAAATCTAGCATGCTGGGGACATAGATTACCAATGAAGTTAAACAACATTATAAAATAGTGCCGCTGTACATTGATACATTAGGAATCTCTGTGAATGGTGAAGACTAAAAAGCTTTTTATTCCAAGATGTGTGTAATATGAAATTACTACCATTTTGTTTAAAAATAATTAAAGTTGGTGCTACTTTACTTAATTTGCTTGTTTTAGATTGATACCTAAAAACTAATCTACCTATAAAGTGAATTGAAACCTATAGCTACTACATCTACCGTCCGTCTTTTTCATTAAATAATTTGTACCAAAAAGCAATAAAGTTGGGATAAAGTATTTAACTGCGGTAAACCAAGTAGATATTTAATAATATTTTAATTACCGTCCAAACCAAACAAAATCCACTTTCCTGGTCGCGCACACAGGGGATTCAACCACTTTCTACTACCGCAATTTTTTTAAACCAAAAATAAAATAAAATACTCCCAAACACTTGCAAACTGCTAACACATCATACCTAAACTACTAAACCCTTCAAAACTTGATAAATAAAAATTTCTTAAAAAAATTTACATGATACTACAACTGCTAGGGTTCTCATCACTGAACATATGGCCGATCGGATCGTGGTATGTCGCTGGCGGCATTGGCGGCGCGTACCCATAGCCTGGTGGCGGGCGCCCGTACATAGCCGGGTGATACATCTCGGCACCACCGCCTCCACCACCACCCATCATTCTCTGCTGGTTCATCATCATGGCCATGTACTGCTGTTGTTGATAAGGGTTGGCTGCCATCGGTGGGCCCATTGGGCCCATCCCCGGCTGGTAGTACCCACCACCCCCCGCTCCTCCCCCTCCTGTCATGTTCATCATTGGTGCGTGTAGGGCCTGCGCTGCTGCGAACTGGTGGCCCATTGGGCCCATCTGGTATTGGCCCACTGGGCCCATTTGGCCATGCTTTGCTCCCCCTCCTCCACCTCCTCCCTTGCCATGGTTGAGTGCTTCAAAATCTTGGAAGGCTACATTTTTGCCACCTCCACCACCACCTCCTCCTTTGCCTTTCTTTCCTCCTCCACCATTTTGATTACCACCACCATGGCCGCCGCCGCCGCCGCCGCCACCGCCGCCTCCGTCACCTCCTTTATTTCCCTTTTTACCCTCTCCTCCATTTTTAGCACCACCATTACTTTTACCATCTTTGCCTCCTTTTTTACCACCACCATGTTCTTGATTCCCTCCTTTGTTTTTACCCCCACTTTCACCCTTTTTACCCCCCTTTCCATCTTTACCCTCACTTTTACCACCACCACCACCACCAATTGCCCTTCCAATCATAGACATGAAACCACCCCCACCACCACCTCCTTTCTTGGCCTTCTCACCACCTCCACCACCACCCTTCTTGGCCTTCTCGCCGCCGCCTCCTCCGCCTTTCTTGTCTTTCCCAGCAGCCTTGTTACCCATGATGATGGGTATAGCAGTCTTCTGCTGCTGGTGATGGTGTTGCTGTTGCTGATGACCGCCGTGCTCAATTTCATCATCATCATAATAGTCGGACTCGTCATCGAAATCCTCGTCATCATCGTACTCGTCGTCGTCTAGCTCGTCATCGTCGTCGAACTCATCGCTGAACTCCTCTTCATGCCCGCCTTTTGCCGCCGGCAAGGTGAACTTGACAGACTTCTGGTCCTTCATGTTGAAGGGCATCTGCACACCCTTCGCCCCCTGCATCTGCATCTGCTGCAGAAGCTGCTGGTACGCCATTTGCTGGTTAGGGTTGTTACCGCCGCCTCCACCACCGCCTCCGCCACCATGACCTCCCTTGTGCTGCTCTTTCCCTCCCTTTTGCTGCCCCTTCTTATCGTTTCCTCCCCCCTTTCCGTTGAGATTCAGAGCTTCAAATTGCTGGTTGTTGCTGTTCTTGTTGTTCTTGTTGCTGTTGTTGTTTGAGCCTTTTGGGGAGGCCCAAAGCTCGGCGTGTTTGCCGGATTTCTCGAGCTTCTTAATCAGCACAGCTGGGTCAACATTTCCAGTCACAGTGACCTTCCCTTGATCCACATCTATGGCGGTTTTGTACACACCTGCAAATCCCAAAATACAAATCATCAATTAACCAAAACAAACAAGGAAAATCGCCCTGGCGAGCGAGAAATCTGAGATTTGGTGGGAGAGGGAGGCGTCCGTACCATCGATTTTCTGCAAAATCTTTCTGACTTTGCTCACACATCCTTCACAGACACACTGTATATTGACTCTCAGAACACACGTCTGCATCCCAAACAAACAGAGTAAGAATGAATGGACAAAAAAGATGAGATCTTGAAATAAAAATATGAAAAATTAAGTTGAAAAGAGCTAAGATTGGACATACCTGGGTCTTGAGTACATCTTGTTTATTCATGGCGAGAGATTTTGGGTAAGAAAGAGGGGGATTTGGTAATTTGTAACTGGTGTAGATAGTATGAAGAAAATGGGAGCCGCTATGGGCTTTGAAAGTGTCTGAATCTGAGAGATTTTTGGTCTTCGTTCTCACACCCTCTGATTGAGGTTGAGAGTTTCTTCAGATTTCAACTCAGAAAAGATAAAGGGGGAGAGATAAAGGGAAGGGGAGACGGAGACGTGGCCAGTTGGAACAATGAAGAGCAATGTGAAAGATGAGCTGGGTTGGACGAGCATTAAAAGCCTTTCTTTTGTTTCTTTCTTTCTCCTTTTTTTTTATATTTTTCTTTTTGAACTAATTGCCAAAGGACCCCAACTTTAGGCCTATTATTGAAAAAATGGCTTCAGCTTTTAAATTATGTAATTAGTCTCAAATTTCCAACTTTTAAATTATTATGGTAGTTAGTCCCGTTACTCAATCCAGAAGCGGTTAAATTTGATCGAACTGGACTGACATTAAAACAAATCCTTGAGTAAAAGGTCTCCAACAAGTAATATAACTTAGTTCCTCTGCTGCCGGCTTCATCATTCGTGATCACCTTGTTCAGGTGATCGCTTGTGGCGGAGCCCCTGTGGGCATAGATTATATTTAGCTAGTTAGAATTGTAAACATAATCAAGGGTGGATCCAGATATTTTATTGGGGTGGACACAATTTTTTTCCATAGATTAAATTTACATAATTTTTAGCCTAAAGTTAAGTAGTACTTTTTTTTTACTCAAAAGAAAACATATAATGTTGAACAAATAACTACTTTTTACTCTCTAACAACTAAGGTAGACTAATAATAGTTATTTTTTCATTAATTATTTCTCCTATGTAGGATTCGAACACAAGAAGGTTGAAAATAATTTTCTAATGAGATAGCTCCAAAAATTTTGTAACAAAACTTCTAATATTCTATTAAAACTTACATTGAATTTCGAATTCTTGTATTTTTTTTCCCACACTCGTCCACTCTTAAATCCGCCCTTGATGATAATGTGGAACTCATTAATGTGAATTTGGCAACAACTCATTATTACTTTTAAATTAGTGAATAGCTTGAGTGGGTGCTCTCATTGTTATTAGAATCTCAATCCGAATCTTTAGAATCCTACGATCCTAATCAGGAACCCGATTCAAATCTATGAATAAAATCTTTTTTTGTGTATAATCTATGTACTATAAGATCTTTAAAATCTTAATGGATCTATAGGATCTTACGATCCTACTCGATTATAAAGATCCTATTTTTATTATCAATATGTAATTTTAAAACATTTGTTTTGTTTTCCAGGTTGGTTTTAGGGAGTTTAAATGTACACATTCATGTATAAAACGTGAAAAATGGCTTAGAGACAATTGTTTTTGAGTCTTTTAATCAATATGATAATGTCTAAGGTCGTAAATGTAGCTTTTTATGTCTTGAAACCAAAATATATTGTGCGACTAACATTTTTTTCTCATTCTAAAACTTTAAATTAAGCCACTTTGTTGTATGTATTTTTTATATTTTATTATATTTCGAGGATCTTACGATCCGATCCACAGACCCTGCTGTGATTCAATCCTAAAATCCCGATCCTTATAACTAGGCGTGGCCACGGGTCGGACCCGCCGGGTCAAGGGTCAGGGTTGGCCGACCCGAACCCTAACCCGTAAATCTCACGGGTTGACCCGTAACCTGTGGCGTGCCTTATAACCTTGGGTGCTCTGATATAGGGCTAATTAGAAAAACATCCCAAAATTCAGACTATGCATCGTAATTATCCCAAAATAACGGTCTATTTGAAACAATAAGGCATATTTTAATTAGGGTTAGAGAGCTTTAGAGGGCCTGCCCCCGGTCTGCCCCTCCTCCTGTTTCAGTGTCCACGAAAAAGAACTACTTTATTGCGAAGGTTGGAGGAAGCACAACTGCACAAGGACACTGCAACACTCTAATTTTCTTTTTTCTTTTTTTTTATTTCTAGTGCTCAGATTTATTCATTTTTTTTAATTGATTAACAATAATTATAGGGAGAAATAATATAGTTATAAGTGGGGAAATTGAATAATGAATGCAACTTGTGGGAGTGGGTTAGATGGATGAGATAGATCATAGATATATATATATATATATATATATATATATATATATATATATATATATATATATATATATATATATATATATATATATATATATATATATATATATATATATATATATATAACATCAGTCTTTGATTTGTTTTGGTATAACAAAGCTTCTCATTTCCTGGACACTGCTGCCTTTCATTTCATTACTTTTGTACCTATCTTTCTTAAACTTATTTTATTTTCTATTTAGTTCACTATTCCACTCACTTTTTCAAATGTAATAATATCATTTCCATATCAAAATAATTGATATTTTAGCTCAAACAAATTATCTATTTTTATTCGTCATATTTTCAGAGAAGTCAGTATATACTGCAGATAAGATTGCTCACTTTGTGCACTGTATCCCTACTTACGAAGGTTTGAAAGAAGATATAGAACTTCATGTTCTCGTTTAGAATTACACTCTAGGATAGAGTTAGACCGCTTATCGGCTACTTTTTTCTAATTTATTTCTTTATATTAATGTACTTTTTAAACCAATTATTACTCTTATTCAATTTTTTGTTCAATTTTTAATGCAAAATTCAATGGAAAAAATAAATGAATATTTTTTTCTTTCCTTTTTGTTTAATCCTTGAATATCTATAAGTTTTCAAGTAATGTCTACAATAGAAAATTTTCAGAATTAATCAGCCACAAGCCGCAAATTATAGGTTTTATAGTTCAACTACTTGTTCATTTGACTTGATTAAAACAATTAACTGCAGGTTCATTTAAATCTAGTCTCACTAGGTCCCAATTCAAATGGTTTGAGTTGCTATAGATACCGGGTGGAAGTGGAACCAATGGGTCCACCACCCCAAAATATAAATGGCAATATTAACTTAGTTGGGAAAGGGTGCTTACCTCTCGACCTTTCAGATACAACTTGGAGGGAGATACTGGAAATATTATGTGAGCACATTCCACCGGAAATAATTCACATCTAACACACATATTTTTTTTTTAATTTTTTTTTTGATTAGGTAAAAATTCGAAGGTCAGACAGACCTGACTCATGGAGAGGCCGACTGAAGTCGGCAGACGGCGAATCGTCTAACAGAGCAATCTAAAAACAGAAATACAAATAACAGGCGTAATGAACCAAACAGAAATAAACTCTACAACAAGCGTTCCAAGAAAACCAAACACCCGAAAAGCTGAGGAAGCCACCGAAGAACGCAGCCAAGCACCACCGAACAGTAGCACCGCGGGCCAGTAGTACAGCAGGACTCTAACTCTTGTGGGTAGTGCAGACGAACTCCAAGGAATACTCAATCCCGAATACGAAATGTACACGCGTCCAAAATGCGTGTGGGTTTTTTGGTAATCTAATTTATCGGAATGTAAAATGCGTGTGGTTTTTTCGTAATCTAATTTATCGGAATGAAATTAGGATATTTTGGAATTTAATTAGAATATGTGGAATTAGATTATGATTTATCAGCATTTAATTAGGATTTTTTAGGTATTTAGGAACTAGTGGAATTAGGTTATGATTTTATAGGAATTAGATTAGGATTTTTGAAATTAGATTGTGAATATTGGAATTAGATTATGATATTTTGGAAATAAAATTAGAATTTATGAAATTATATTGTTTTTTTTTGGAAATTAGATAGTTTGATTTGAAATTATGTAGGTTTATGGGATCATATTTACAAAAGTATTTAAAATATTTCATTATATGAAAAAAATTCCTTTTCAAAAATTAATTATATTTAATCCCATAAAAAATCCTTTAGAAAAAATATTTATATGAAATCTTCAGTAAAATCTTTTTTAAAAATCAGTATATGAAAAAAAACTTTTAAAAAATTAATCTGTTAAATTACTTAAGAAAAAATCAATTAGCCAAATTTTAAATTAGATTCTTATGATCGATTATTTTTGGTAGGGTATATTTCCCAATTATGATCTTAGCTTATATCCTTAGAGCATATATATGATAGAAAGATTGATTCAGAATATGTATATCATATATTCATATTATCATGTGATTGCTCTTACCACTTTCTTCTCTTTTTTTTTTAAAAAAAAAGGAATTTTGAACTGGTATAAATTTTTAATAAAAAAATTATATAAATATAGAGAGAGAGAGAGTCTATATAGTATTGAAAAATGAGAAGAAAAAAAACTCTTATTATCTTGTGGAAATTTGCCATTAAAAATCAAGCCTATGAAATAGATATTTTAAGATAGATTTTATACATGCTAGTAAAATGTAAAAATAATTCAATCAGAAAATAAGCAATACTCCATCGGATCCAAATTAAGTGTCATTATAGACTTTTTAATTTGATTCAAAATAAGTACGGAGTATCATTTTATGTTTTTTAGATAATCAAATAAGATTGATTTATGAGCACTGTTATTGAAAATTATTTTTCGCCGACCATTTTTTATTCAAAGTTTGGTTTAAAAAAATGATAAACATTTAAATTTGAATTGTTGAGAGTGAGCATTATTTTAATATATTTTCTTATCCAATGGTTGAGATTAAGTTATTTATTGTAGCACTTTAGAAATATGAGGCACTTTAATACTGTTCGATTTGACTGTTGTTGACCAAATAATTTGCAACATTTTTTTTCCACCGATATTTGCAAAAAAAAAATATTATTAAACGAAGGTGAGAAAAAAACGCTAAGTTTTTTATGGAGATAGATAGATTCTTCTTACCTTCCTTTTTCCGATCGATCAGGATCATCTTCTTGATTTTAGGTATAACATAAACGATTTTTCTATCCTATATTTCAAGGGATAGGATTTCTTTTTTTTTTTATTAAGTAAAAATTCGAAGGTCAGACAGGTTTGACTCATCGAGGGGTCGACAAAGTCGGCAGATGACGAACCGTCTAACATACAACCTGAAAATGCAAAAAATCAGACAACAAGTGAAATGAAACAAGCAGCAAAAACTCTACGACAAGACGACCCGAGAAGACTAACTCCAAAAAAGCCGAGGAAGACGCCGAAGAACGAAGCCAAGCACCACCGGAAGGTGACACCGCGGGCCAGCGGTACAGCAAGACTCTATCTCCTGTGGGTAGTGCAGTCAAACTCCAAGGAAACTCAATCCCGGATACGGAGTCGCCCCTGAGCGCACTACCACGACCCCAACCAGTCCCGACTCCAAACTCTACAACCCCCAACCAAGCAGAAGGCCTCCTTGAAACATCGGAAGCAGAGCCGAAAGTTGCTCGAACAAGACGCTAATAAGATTTAACCTGCAAGAAAATCGTCAAAACCCTTGCGGGATTGACCATACCCTTTCGGGTGTATTTACTCAAAAACCCTTTTGGGATTTTAAATAAAGCCCTTTCGGGCCCATTTTTTACTCCATCCGTTAAGAAAAACATGTCGTTTTAGGAGTAAAATCTTGTTAAGAAAAACTTGTCGTTTTAGGTATTTTGGTGTTCACTTTCCAAAATTACCCTTGTCATGATTAGATGTTTGTTAGTTGTAGTTTTCAATAAAGTGGAAAAGTAAAGTAATAATTACTTGTCATGATTAGATGTTTGTTAGTTGTAGTTTTCAATAAAGTGGAAAAATAAAGTAATAATTAGGGGTATAAGTGTATTTTTGTTTGCTTTTATTTGCTTTCTTAAATAATGTGCAAATGTCTAAAACGACATTTTTTGATTAACGGATGGAGTATTAATATTTATATTTTACACTTCCGCAACTTGGGCCCGAAGGACCAAGGGCGAACGATAGGAGAGCGGCCAGATCCGGCCGAACACCAAGGCCACCGTGGACACAAGCCGACGATAGTCGGAAGCCAAATACCCCTAGACGACGACCGGCGGGGCAAATCGAGCCAAACCAGTCCACAAAAAAGGGAGAAGGAATATGAACGAAATCGAATTTGGACGAAACAGACGGATGCGAAGGAGAAGAGTATCGGAAATCGATGGCCAAAGGGACCACACGATGTGTTTGATGAGACTGGGGCGCGACGACAAGCGCGACCACCACGCCGGAGTGGCAACGAATGGCAGGGAACAGAGGACAGGAGTTGATTGCAGTCGACCGAGGAAGAAGAAGAGGTTGTTGCACAGGGCACCATGGAAGTGCAGACCACCGAGAACCCCAACGATGACGCTGATTTCACGAACGATTGAAATCGAAGAGGGTAGGGAAACGAGATTGGCCTCCGAGATTTGTATCAAAGATGGATTTAGCTTGGATTTGGAATAAACAAACTCGAAATCAAGAGATTTCAAGGGATTGATAGGAGAAATTAGGGTTGAAAATGGGGGTTTGAGGAAAGAGAATGGGGCGCGTGGGGGCAAGCCCCTCCAAGGGATAGGGTAACAATTCTAACATAGAATTTTTTTAAAATTCTAATTAATTTAGCTTTTTTATTTAGATTTTTATGGTCGTTTGTTTTTATAATACGAAATCTTTCCTAATTTAGAGTCTTATCCTATACTCTTAGGACATATGATAGAAAAATTGTATCATAAAATTATTTAAATATAGTTTTTTAACTTAAAATTTATTTCTTTAAGAATTAATTATTAAAAATATCCTATCCATTAATAAAAATAACATCATCTTAGCCACTTATTTTTATTTAAGAAAAGATGTTATTTTAAATTTTCTAAACCATAATTACAATTGAAAATGATATACTGAGACTCTGAGAGTCTTGATAACCATTTTTTTTAAATCTAATTAGCTCTTCACTTTTCAATAGGGATGCCAAAAGTTTAAAACATTTTTATTTGAATATCAGGAAATATTTTTAAAAAAATAATAGTTGGTTTATCAAATAAAAAATGATTTATAAAAAACTTATAAAAAAATTTGGTTTATCAATAATCACTAATTCAATAATAATACTTCTAAATCCTAATCTATATAATTACTTAAAACCAAATACTTTCGCTGATGTGTCGCCTCCTCTTTAACTCACTCCTCCTTATCCAATGTGATTTTTTTTTCTTCTAATTATTCCTTTTACCTTTTTCTCTTCCCATTTTCCCTCTTTTATTTTTTTGACCCATTTACTAACCACTAGGTTTAATTCAAAACATTGAGTTAATTCTAATGTCTACTATTAATATAAATGTCTACTATTAATATACACATATATTTATATATTATAATAAGAATTTATATCAATATAATATCTTAATTTAAAAACCTTTTTCATGAAGCCTAACTTTATGGTAAATATTTTTACCATTTTCTTAAAGATTTTAAGTCTACTTTTATTATTTTATCCTAACTTTTTTTAATATTTTATAATATTAATTTGTTATTTAATTAAAATTTATTTATTAAAAATCGCGTCATGACGCGGGAATTGGACCAGTAATAATGTAATATGTTAAAGGCGTGTGCGACTATGCGTGTCCTCGGTCTCGGGAATCTTCTACGACCTAGTGTACACCCCAAAGTGGAGCAAAATTTAAAGAAGGTAAAAAATTATGATAAAAAAATTTAAAAAATTACATTTATGTTTTAAATAACTAATCTTATGTATTTGTATAATTTTATCATTAAATTTTATATTTTAAAAATATTATATTTGAAAAGATGATTATTTGATGATAATAATTTTAGTATTTTTAAAAAATATAAATTTTCATCATAAAATTATACAATACACAAGACTATTATTTAAAATATAAATATAGTTTTTTTTAAAAATTATTATAAATTTTTAACTTAATTAATTTAGTGTCAACCTTTCGATTATTTCTTAGCGGGACCCATCACCCCCACTTTCCATCCTCTATCCTCTTCTATAATTTAATTATTCCATCGATAATAATTTTTTAAGTGTGTGGAAAATAAATCTTTTATAATTTTAATTTGATATTATATAATTTTAAATGAAATAAAAATAAGATTTTAGTTTAATTGGTCTTTTGAATCTAAACTTTTCATTAGTTACTCACTTAGCTTTTTAAAACTTTTGGTTTATATTCATAAATTTTCATCAACTAGTCTAACAATTAGGTTTACCAAACATCATATATACTAAACTTATCAACTTATATTTAATACACAAATAATCCATCAGTTTCAACTATTTTTTTTTATCAAACATAACCTTAGAATAAGAAGCTACAGTTGTAATTGTAACCTTTGTAAGTAATTAATAACTTAATATATATCACAACTAATATTATAAAAAAAATTGATTAATAACTTTAGGATATCATTACCTATATTTTTTGTTTTGTTCCGTTTATATATTTATAATTTAGGATACTGATATTTAAAATAGAAAATACCATATTTATTGCTAGCTAGAAAACTTTTTCTAT
This sequence comes from Persicaria tinctoria, assembly GCA_037127255.1. Taxonomy (NCBI): domain Eukaryota; kingdom Viridiplantae; phylum Streptophyta; class Magnoliopsida; order Caryophyllales; family Polygonaceae; genus Persicaria; species Persicaria tinctoria. Next base: position 4,852,122 of record JBANSL010000014.1, read on the forward strand.
GTGATATACGATAATATTATAAATATTAAATATCATATGTATAAAGATTGTTCATATTCCTCCTTAAGATTTATAACATTGGTTTTAAATCTAAAAATTATGATATTTATCATCAAAACAATAAATAAATAAAAGATTATTTTTCAAAAAACTACACATAAAATTTTGTTTTTAAAAAAACTACATTATACCTTCCGTTTTTAAAACACGGGAGTGTTAAATATAAGTTGTACTTCCATTTTTGAAAAACGAGAGTACAACTTTTAGTTTTGCCTTCCGTTTTAAAAAAACGGGAGTTATAAAATTGGGTGGTACTCTAGTATTTAAAAAACGGAAGTACAATTTTAATTACACCTCCCCTCTTTCAAACACGGAAGTACAACTATTTTATAACTCCTGTTTTCTAAATACAAGAGTACAATTTTTAAAGTATTTCGAAAAAACAAACGAGTTTGATTTTAACTTTTTTTTTTTAAAAAAAAATAGAAACACGGAGGGCTCTAATAGGGAATCCTATTGGTTTAGCCAGCAAGTTGATGAGCTACACGGGATACCGTTTACTTGGAACTACGACAGATCACGTAATACAAGGAGGGCAGCTTGGCTCGATAGAGCTCTTTGTACCGCTGATTGGAATTCCAGCTTTCCGGACGCAAGTGTGCATCATCTCACGGCACCTCACTCTGACCATGTGCCGATTCTGATTATAGTAGATGGCTCTTCTCCCACTGCTAATGAGGATAGACCATTCCGGTTCCAGGCAGCCTAGTTGTTGCACGAAAATTATAATGGTTTCTTACATAACAGCTGGAGGAGAGATGTTGAGGCCTGTGAAGCGTTGGCCTGCCTTGCTAATGATCTAAAAAGCTGGAATTTAGAGGTCTTTGGAAACATATTCAAGAGAAAGCGCCAATTGTTCAAACGACTGGAGGGAATCAAAACAAAGTTATGTGAGAAAGTTTCTCGCCACTACCTCAACCTGGAATCGGAAGTCTCTCGGAAACTGCAGGATGTACTAGCACAAGAACAAGCCCTCTGGTTTCAAAAGTCTCGGTCAGACTTCCTGCTTGAAGGTGATCGGAACATTCGGTACTACCACCTTACTACCCTGAAGAGAAGGAAAGCTAATAGGATCACTGCTCTCTTGAATGATGATGATGAATGGGAGACTAGGCCGATGGCACTACGAAGGCTAACCGGGAATTTCTTCAAGAAACTCTACACAGAGGAGCCGATCGATAGCCACAATGGAGCCTGTCCGGGCTCAAGCCATCTCCTTTCCGCCTCTAAGCAGTAGCCAACGGTTGCTGATAGACCAACCTTTTGCTCAAGCCGAGATATGGGAGATGGTTAAACAAATGGGGCCTTATAAAGCCCCGGGACCGGATGGCTTTCCCGCAATCTTCTACCAACGAAACTGGGAGACTATTGGTCCACAGATCAGCCGAACAGTACTTCGCATGCTCAACGAGAACCACTTCCCGGAGCTCTAAATACTCTTCTTTATATACTGTTTAATATTTTTTCATTTATTTATCCAATAAAGAGTAAATAACCAAATTTATTGCATAAGTTACGTTTTGATATCTTTTTTTTAACAGGAAAGAATTCGAATTCCCAAACAACAATGAAAATCTGGGAAAACGAGAGGCCGAAGAAAATCGGCAGATGGACTAACCGTCATGATACAATCAGAAAGACAGAAACAAAAGAAAACCTTTAATATAATGTTTTATAAATATTTGATTTTTTTTTATAAAAAATTGTTAATATAATTAATAAAAAATAAAATAATAATATAAAATAAATAATAACTAAAATATAATAAAATCCTTAAAATTCAATTAGTTACATTTTGATAATGATTTGTGATACTTTACAATAACATATATATTGATCCGAACAAACTCAACAAAAATTATGTTAAACTTGTATAAAACTTGTATAAATTAAACTCAACGATCCACAATACTAAACCATATTTATATCATTTCATAGACATAACAAACTTACCTTTTAGTTTAAGAAGAAAATCAGACCCTTTTTTACGCTAAAAAAAAAACATACCCTTCCGTTTTCTAAACACGAAAGGCAAACATCTATTTTGTACTTCCGTATTTAAAAAACAGAAGGCAAACAGCTATTTCGTCCTTCCGTATTTAAAAAACGAAAGGCAAAAAAGCAGCTTTTCTCTCTCATGTTTTAAAAACGGAAAGTATAAAGTTGATTTGACCTTCCGTTTTTCAAACACGTAAGTTGTGTATAATATTTTCCAAAAAATAAAAAATTAATATAGCACAACTTCCGTTTCTAAAATATGGAAGGGTATTTTGTTTTTGGGTGCCCCACCAAATTTTTCGTGGTGCGGTTAACAATCCCCTAAAAGTTGTTTTTAATAGATCATACATTAAGTCAAGCATTAAATGATAAAATTTCTCTAATCCCTTTTTCATAAATTCAATTATTAATTCAACATCAATAATTCATATATCTTGTAAGAAATTTTCAACTTCAATACTTCATATCACTATTTCACATGTATGAAATTTCCAAATTCCGATAATGACACCCCATGAAAATATCACAAAACCTCACAAACTCGTACACTTAATCCAATTAAAAAATTTTCCGAATTTGCATTTGTTTAGTTAATTTTTGTATTTTCAAGTTCCGACACAATGTTATGTTGACTTATTTCATGTTACATGTTTGACCATCTATGATCATTGGTAGTGTACTCGAATGTTTTCTCCATATATTTTTCCATCTAAATATGTTTTAAGTCATTTTCAATATTTTTTTATTAAATTATAATTAACATATAATAAGATGAATATTAATTACTACGCACTCCATCCGATCTCAAATATTTCCTCTATTCAACTAAATATGTCCTTTACTATTAGATAATATTTAAAAAAAAAATCATATTTAAAACTAAAATAAGTATAAAATTATTTTTAAAGAATCAATATTTTATATAATTTTAATTATATATATAATAATAGATAATATGCGTTGTCGAATTGAATGATCATTTATTATTTATGAAATGACACATACTTTAAGAAAGTAACCCTAGACTCATTTTACTTATTTTTTTTTAATAAGTTTTAGTATTTTTATAACACCCATTGCACATTTTAAATTAAGCAAAATATTTTTTTTAAAAAAAATCAAAAGCCTTACAATCATGAATTACCTAGAAATTTTTGAATATTATCCATAGTTAATTAAATTGGTGGCAAATTGAGCAAATCAAGAAGATACAACCCGAATTCGAGCATATAGAGTTCAGACATTGCTTTCGTGAAGCTAATGGTGCAGCCGACTTCATAGCTAGAACTACTGATATTTGTAATATGTATACTCTCCCTTTGGATAGGAAATTCTGTAACATCATCCGCAAGGATGATCAGGGTTGTGTTCTGTTTTAAGAACCGTTCCCTTTTTTGCTACTAAAAAAAAAATACGGAGTAAATTACAGTATATTTATGTATAGTACGGATTCTGGAAAACTGAAGTCAAACCTGTAAATGTGAAAGGCAAAGGGTAAATATCGAAATCTCGGTAAAATATTTTATTTGCATCTCCTGACACCGTGATTTATTTAACTATATTTATTTTGATGGTCTTTTCGGTGTATGAAGTCTATACATGAAGGTTAGAATCTTTAGATTCGATATCAGCATATAAACTTTGGGTTTGAGGCTTCTTTTTGCCCGTACTTCACCCTCTTTTTTTCTAAGTAAATAATTCGATATCCCAGATGACAAAGAGATATGGGAAAATCGAGAGGTTGAGTGAACGGGAGACGGACTAATCGTCATGATACAACTAGAAAAACCAAATACAAAAGAAAAACCCGAATACAAAAGATCTCGGTAAAGAAGACCAACAGAAATGTCTTTTACTATTCATGCACGTTTTCTTAAAAAACTAAAACCTATATAAAATATCAACATTTGATTAAATATTTTTAAATAATATCGTACATATTACTAATAAGTATAGAATTATTTTAAAAAATTAATTAAAAAATTGATATTTTAAAAATTGATATTTTTAAATAATATCGTACATAGTTTTTAGCTCATTAAAAAGCGAGCATAAATAGTCTAAAGACAACTATTGTGCAACAGAGTATATAAAAAAAAAGTTTATGTTTGACATTTTTTAACACTCTCGGTTCAGTCCTAGACTCTTCGAGATCACCCTCGTCTCTGTCCTCGGTTCCAGCCTCGGGCCGACATTACCCGATGTCACTTGTATTATTTATAGATGAAACTTATTTTAATTTCAACCTTAATTAATTTATAAATGATGGATTGTTAAACAATATACTTAAGAAAAAGGAGAAGAAAGTTTTTTCCATTTGATATGAGTGGAATATTGATAATTATCACTGAAATGAATGGGATAGTGATGGGCAATCAAGGCTTGAAAATACTACTCCATAAGTCATCAACGTTTATCTTCCTACCTTGTAATGTACACACATTGATATCTCTGGTCTCCACTCTAGTCTCCCCACCACCATAATCAATGCTTGAAAATACTACTCCACTATGAAAGTCATGAACTTTTTTTTAAAAAAATAATAATAATTTAAAAAAATAGATAAAAGTCTGGTAGATCGAAAGAGTGTAAAAATGCCAGATAGACTAATCGGTATGATACAATGAAAAAATCAAAACAACCCACGATTTATGAACTAATTCCCTAAAGTCATGAATGTTTTAAAGTAGGAATTACCAAAGCACTAAAATTTAATATTTAATATATCAAAATAGAAAACAATAATCTTTTTTATTATTAATTAATATATTTAATGATATTTGAAAGTGTTCTTAGAAAGTCGAAATGATTATTTCTAACTGACTAACTCTTTTATAGACATTTATCATTTTAAAACCATCTACAATTCTACATACGTTATGTGTTTAGTAAAGTGAACTATATATATAGCTGACAGATTGACCTTCTTGGGTCATATAACGATGTACTATCTCTTCACAAGTTTAGAGCTACATGTTAACATCCGGAAAAAAAATGTGTCGCACAGACGCACACCCTTTTATTTTATTTTATTTTATTTTAAATAAAAAGATTAAGGGTGGATTTATTATAATCTAATTGAAGTTGAAATAAATAGATGAAACTAACTTTAAATTATCCCTACAATATAAGAGCAAAAACATTGTTTGTTGAAAAGAATGCTCCACGTGTCAAGCAGAGCTTATTTAGAGTTTTTTTTTGCGTTTTTTTTTAGGTTTTGCAATTTGAAAGATGCAGTTACCTTCCTTTCGTTCCCTACTCAGCCCACGTTCTCTCTTCCCCGCGATCTCTCCTCCAACTTCCTCTGAATCACAATCCGCAGGAAGAGAAGAGGGCGATCGATTCAAGGTCGACGGTCTCAAAGGAACGCCTATGAGCGTCTGTTGATTTAGATTACACGTTGGCAGACTCCTCGGATAGCACCGACGCCGAGATAGAAGAAGATGACAAAGAGTTCTCCGACTACGAATCCATCTAGGGCGAAGAAATCCATGCCGCGGAAGAACCGGCAATAGAGTTTCCAATCACCGACGCCGCCTCCGCTTCCCTCCACAAGAAGAATAATAAAAGCCGAAATCTATCGATCAAAAACGCCTTTCGTCAGGGGAGGAATGCGAACAAGGCGTTCGACGATCTATGACGATTATTGGAGGAAGCAATCCAATCAGACGACCTTAATTCCGGAGAAATCATCGGTGATCGCGAAAAGGATGGGTTTTGGGTTAGGGACGACCTAATTCCTTCCTTTTTGAATTAGGTTTAGGGGTTTTTGATGGGTTTTATTGTCAAAGGTGGATGGATTGAGGTATGGAGATCGATAATAGTGGTGAACACGACGATTACTATGGTGGAGATCGAAAGATTGTTGAGTCCGTAATCCCTAACCATGAAGATGATGGTTCAGAAGCTTTCGCCATGCCGAGCACCAATCCCTCTCCTGCCGCAGGCATGTCTCTTGCCTTGGTTATTAAATTGAGGATGATATATCTATTTTTTTCTGTCTTGTGTGTGTCAAGCGTTTGAATCTGATCTCGAATTTTATGTTTTTGATAAGGTTTACTGCAGAAGGCGACTCTGAAGCTGATGAATTCAATAATTACCATAAGTGAACATATCATTCTTTTTTGTTGTTGCAGGAGAGGGTTTCCCATGGGCTGAATTTGTTGATTCTAATGTTGGGGATACGGTGGATAATCAAGATTTTGTAGCACTCCGGGAGTCCGAGATATTCTCTTAGCGAGGACTTTCTTACCCTGAACTGTAAAGCTATTATGTTGATAGAGGTTTCAGCCAGCACTGTATAAACCCTTGGAGACGCGGAGTTTCAGTATCAAAGTTTCTTATTCTACTTATGCAAACATGCAGTCATTATGCAATCTCAACGATCACCTGCAACTGATTTGGTTTGTAAGGACAAGTTTTTGGTTCAGAGCACAATTGTTCCAGATGGGACAGTGGAGGATGATGTAACATCGTATATGGTATGGACTGTAAATTCAGCGGACATTTGAAATTAAGTGCTTAGTCATGTATGTTTATTTCTACATCTCTGTGTTGGCAGTTCTCAAAAGATGATGGGAAATATATTGAAGATAGAAAATTGAAAGTGATCTTAGTTAGCCCACCCCACTCACCAGAGTTGTCACCAAAGCATCCAAAATTGAAGCTGGTACCACCTGTTGAAAGCTCAATTGTGGATGATGGAATGTTCAGCAGGACAAGAAGATACTCTTCACATCATTTGGTAAGCAAAATATTTTTCTAATCAATTCCACCAGTTATATGTTTTTTTTAAGCAACCAATGTGCTCTAACATTTCACATGAAGCATTTCGTCATCATTTAAATGGTATTGCACTACCTATTATGTTTCACATTGTTGAATCAATTATGTGACTCATTGGTAAATTTGCTTATGAAGGCAAGGTAGAGGATCAATTAGGAAATTTTGACACTATTAATCATCAGTAATGTTTTCCTGTGCAACCACCCGTTGAGGTGGAGGATGAACTAAGAAGCTTTCACATTATTGCGTCAGTCACTGTAAAAGCTTTTTTTAATGTATTTGGCGAGTAAGTTGCTAAATTTTCCTTCATAAAAATTCAACCATGGAATGAGAAACTCTAAAGCCAATGAATTCAAGAATCACCGTAAGTGAACATATCATTCTTTTTTGTTGTTGCAGGAGAGGGTTTCCCATGGGCTGAATTTGATGATTCTAATGTTGGGGATATGGTGGATAATCAAGATTTTGCAGCCTAGCATGTTCTGTAAGCTGAATTGTTTTTTTTTTTAATGTCTTTGGCGAGTAAGATGCTAAATTTTCCTTCATAAAAATTCAGCCATGGAATGAGTTGCATCTGTTTCATTTTAGTACTTTTTGGACATTTATGGGGCTGATTTAAGGGACGGTTGAGAAGGCAAAGTACGAAGATTTGCTGAAGGGGAAAGCGAGGAGGGAGTAGGAGCTGTTGGAGATCTTGAAATCTTTGAAGAAGATGAACGTGTTGACGGGGAAGCAATCGTTATCCGAGATTGGGTTCCACAGGTTAGCTATGTTTATTTACTTGAGTATTTACTGGTTCTCCATGAATCCACTATGATTATTTGGTCTTTCTTTAATATAATGACAGCAAAATTTTGTTGAGCATATATTAGAAAACCCAAAGTTACTCAAGTGGGTGCTTGCTAATATAATGCCTTTCACTTTGATGTTTAGTGTTATATATTCATATTGTGAATACAAGAATCTACATGAGTAACTTCAGTTAATTGCATTATATATATCTACTAATACTTCCTAACCTGTGCTATACTTTCTTGTAGTATAAGATGGAAGGCAATGATATCTTTGTAAATGAGAATTGAACTAAAACTCTTGATTTATTGATGCAATTTCTGCTTCTTTCAGTTTCATTGTTGAATAGCAATGATTGCTCTTCTTTTTTAGATTGATTGTTCATCTTCTTTTCACTTCCTTGACACAGATTGTGCATTTGTGCCCCGAACCAACTAATTTGAATCAATTTTGAATTGAGATCGAATGGAAGAAGGTGCATCTATAGTCTATATATTATTTGCATGTTATGTTTCAACTAATTTGAATTCAGTTTCATGCGGGCTTGCTTTTTTGGAGTAGTGGCAATTTCTTAACTGTTCTTATACTCCGTATATTATTTGCATGTTATGTTTCAACTACAAGCTATTTGTTCTAGATCAATAAAAATCTTTTACTGTATATCTTTGTTCAATGCATTGATATGTGGGGAATGGATGTCAGATATTGTTTTTCGGATGGTTTTTTTTTATTAAATGCATATACTACTAAACTCTCGCTACTCTGGACATTCGTGTAATAAGATTTGTGTCCTTCTCTGTTTGGTTGATTTCTTCAGTTCTTTTGTTTTGTTGCTCACAGGGGAGGGCACAATCCATCATATATGTACCGGCTTATTGGAGAATATTACTCTGCTGATGTTATGGATTTACAGCGACAATTTTCTTCTCGAAATTGAGTTACCATGTTATGTTTTGATATTCGAGCAAGTCCAAGCTGATTTAGCGATGAGATTTAGTGATGAGATTTTCTCAATTGTGTACTTTCAAATTCTGTAATTTTAAACTTTTTGTTTATGAATTTTTTTATCTGAATTCTATTTCAATTTATCACAAAAGACCAAAAGCTAAGCAACATGATAACTACATAATTACACATAGCATAGATAGTCTACAAGATATTTGAACTCGTATCATCTTTTAAAAATCGCATGAGCCGATTAATTTTAAAAATCCCGTGCGTAGCGCACGGAGTATAGGCTAGTACTCCGTAAAAATCAAAGCCCGCCCACACAACCCGTGAGTTATAAATTGTCGTTTATTTTCCAGTCAGAGTACTGAAAATACATTTGCCTAATTGCCTTCTTTCTGTTGACTAATTTCCTTTCCTTTCATACTTCAATTTCAATGGGTCAAATTACCTTAAAAGTTGATACGGATTATATTTTACATTTACGTGATTGTCTTCTTTTCAATTACACCTTTTTTAAAAAAAAATAATTTTATATTTGTTACTAATAAATATATATATATATATAAAAAATTAATATTTAATACTCACTCCGTTAAAAAATATAAGTATTGTTAGATTTAAAATTTTATTTAGAAATATAAGTCCTTTTAGGTTTTCTAGACATTGGAAAAAAAGGTATATTTTTGACTTGTTTTATATGGACTAAAATGTTATTGGTTGTGGATAATTAACGAGGGTTATAAAAGTAACATTTTTGTGCTTTCCTTAATATGTGTGCAAACACCTAAAATGACTTATAATTTTAAACGGATGGAGAATAATTTTTATTATTTAAAAAACATAAATAAATAATTAAAACGTGATCTTTTTTTTATCTAATTAATTGATGAAAAAATAAAAAGATAAAAACAAGTTTTCAATAAAAATCTTACTCCGTATAATTTAGAAAATATTTGGCAAAATGTCCATTTTAGTATACTTCTTTTTGTTAAATGTCCATCTAAAACTACTTTTTGTTAAATGTTTGTAATCCCCAATCTACCCCTATTATTAATCAGCACCGCTCCTCGCCCTCCGAGCTCCCCTTCTCCCTCTGTGGAACGCTCCCTCCCTGGCGTTTTCCGACGGAGAAAGCGCCGACGGGTTCGGAATCATTTGGCATCGAAGGTTCGGAATCATTTGCTATCGATCGAGAACTAGGAGATCCATGGCTGACCGGAGCAGAGAAGGAAGATGAACTGCTTTCCACCGCCAGTCTTAGAACCCCGCTCCTGTTTCAGCGCCATTGACGCCACCGATCTCTCCTACCGCTTCTGTTTCCTCCTCCAGAACCCCGTTCATGCCACCGGCCTCTCTGGCTTCCTCCTCCTTCCTTAATCTTTCAGCGTCATTAATTGGGCGAGATTTTTTTGCGGTTACATTTTGGCTGAAATTGGATTCTACCTGGAAGTACTTAGAATTTTTTTATTGGGAGGCCGCTTGGGGGAAAGACGTGATTTGCTCTTGTAGAAGAAGAAGCATTTGGTCATCCCAGTTGCCTAACCTCTGTGTTTTTGAATTTTTTTAATTCAATTTTTTTTGAGGTAAGTACTTGTGAATGTATGAATTATGATGTGTTTATAGTCCGGTGGTGACACTACTTGTGAATGTATGAATTATGATGTGTTTGATTACAATATAGTCCGGTGGTGACACTACTTGTAAATGTATGAATTATGATTATGCTATATTCATAGTACTTGTGAATCTATGAATTGTGATTACACTATATTCGGAGTATTTTTTTTTTGTAATATTATATGTTCTTTTTTAATCTTACTTTGGTGACACCAGTCATAATACTAGCACTTAGCCATTTTTTTCCTTGGTACACTGGTGGTGACACTACTTTGTACACTTGTGGTGACATTGTTTTTATGTAGGTGACAACACTATTAACACTTGACCATTCTTTTGGTGGTTACACTGTTGTCACCAAAGAGAACTGTACATATTATTGACATGACCAAAGGGAAGCAGTGTTTACATTTTTTTTTATTGTAGTGACAGTACTAATAACACTTTCCTTTGTCCTAGTTTTTTTTTCTTTTGGTGACAGTACAAATTTTATTTATTTATTTTGGTGACACTCCTGCTAACACTTTCCCTTATCCTATGATTTTTTTTCTTTTGGTGACAGTAGTTGTTACTTTTTTAAAAAATTGTGGTGACACTACTAATAACACTTTCTTTTGTCCTGCGTTTTTCCTTTGGTGACAGCAGTGGTGACATTATTTTTCCTTGGTGACACCACTATTTAAAGGGGTATAAACGGGACACTACTGGTGTGAATATCTCCGGTGACAGCTCCAAGTGTTTATTTGGTTATATTTTTGTTTATTGTGGTGACACTACTAATAACACTTTCCCTTATCCTAGGGTTTTTCTTTGGTGACAACAATGATTTTTCCTTCGGTGACAGTTGTGATGACACTGTTTTTATAGTGGTGACACTGCTAATAACACCTTTTGTTCTACTAGTGACACTATTTTTCATTGATTACACAACTAATAACACTTCACCATTATTTTCCTTGCTACACTGGTGGTGACACCACTTTGTATACCTGTGATGACATTGTTTTATGGTGATGACAGCATAAATTTTCTTTTGGGTATAACATTAGTCTCTATAAGGTTTTTTCTCCCTTTGTCCTAGGGTTTTCCTCTGGTGACAGCAGTGGTTTCACTGTTTTTATGGTGGTGACACCACTAATAACACTTTGTTATTCACCTCTTAATGTATCTTAGGACTTTCCTTTGATGACAACAATGATTACACTTTTTTTTATGATGGTGACAGTTATTTGAACTTTATCATGACTTTGTCTTGATGGTGACACTACTAATAACATTTTACCTTGTTCTAGGGTTTTTCTTCTTCTTTTGGTGACAGTAGTAATTGCTTTTTTTTGAAAAAAATTTGTGGTGACACTTCTTATAACACTATGAATAACACTATCCATTGTCTTAGTGTTTTCTTTTGGTGACACTAGTGATTACATTTTTTTTTTATTGTGATGACATTACTAATAACACTTTCCATTGTTCTAGGGGTATCCTTTGGTGACAGTAGTGATTATAATGTTTGTACCTTGGTGACACCACTAATAACATTTGACCATTTTTTCCTTTGCTACACTGGTGGTGACGCCATTTTGTACACCGGTGGTGACACCACTTTGTACACTTGTGGTGACAACTTTCTCTTGTCCTAAGTTTTTCCTTTAGTGACAGTTGTGATGACACTGTTTTTATGGTGGTGACATGGCTAATAATACTTTGTTATTCATCTCTTAATGTTCATCTCTTAATGTATCTTAGTGCTTTACTTTGGTGACAGTTATGTTTTTCTTTTGGTGACAAAATAAATATGTTTAATATTATTGAAATATAGTGTCATCAAAACAATTATGACCAAATGGATCATAAAATAAGGCCGATTAAAACCTATCAATATCTTTATTTTGTATTTCTAAACAAACTTTATTAAAAAAAGAAAGAGTAAATACACCTATCCTTGAAGCTATAAAAGCTAGGCTAAATACTAGGCCAAATGGTCCATAAACAAGGCCGATTAAAATAAATTAGTATGATGTAATTAACAATTTCAAGTCACTGTCACCAAGCAATTGCAAATGGTCAAAGAAAGAACTTATATTCAGCAAGCAAAAAAGCTAAGGTTTGATCTTTTTATACATGAGATAATTAAACAAATCTTTGGGTTTTGCTGTCATTCTCTATAAAACAAGAGCATTTAAAAATAGCAGTCATTCCATCCCTCTTTTGTGAACTGTGTACATCACAGCCGGAATCAGATCCGAGTCGGAGGCACCATCGGCGGAGCTTGAGAGGGAGGGAGAAAGAAGCAACAGCAGCGCCGCCTCCGCCTCGCCTGAGTTAGCTACTGAAAAGCGTCGATCGCAAGCTCCAGATCCCATCCATGGGCGGCGAGGATTTCTGTGCACAAATCGGAGTCCTGTACGCCCGTAATGACTTGGAAATATGCCAATTTCTCACCGACATCACCCATTCCCTCAACTCCGCGATTTCTATAGGTTTAATTAATACCAAAATTGAATAGAGAATTTAGGTATCTTGCTCGAATCAGAAGCTGCCGACACTCAACGGTGTGTATAATCGCGGAGATTGAGGATGAAGATGAGGATGAGGGTACTCGAGGGTGATGATCAGGATCAGACGAGGAGGGTGAGGTGTAGAATTTCACATCTACGGTTCTTCCTCCTCACACAGTGGTCTCCGAGTGCAGGCGGTGTAAATTCAGGAGGAGCAGGAAAGAAAAAAGAGGGGATTATAGAGCAAGGGCAAAAAAGTCATTATGGGACATTTTGCAAAATGACTTATAAAAGTGAACATTTTACAAAATGATCTAGTTAAAATGGACACTTAGCGAAAAAATTCCTATAATTTAATGAGTTACTGTTAGTTATTTAATCAAATTTTACAACATAAAACAATACTTGAAGTTGAACGGAGGGAGTAGGCAGATATGAGTGGTCGGCAGCCGGCAGCAGTGCACTCCGGTGGAGTGGTCGGCGGGGCAACTGGTGGGCGGCGGTGGAAAAGACACGCCAGCTGGGACTGAGTTCTACGGAAAGAAATTTGTGAGAACGGTGGGAAGAAAATCAATTTGGAATTGAGTTATGTAATTTAGTGAATTAACTAATTCAGAGTTCAATGAGATATTTTTTAAAGATATTTTTTGTGATATTTAGAAGGGAAATTTACAGAAAACCACCCATTATATATAGTCTTTTACACTTAACTACCCACTAAAAACGAAATTATATAAAACCACCCATTAAATGAGTTTTGTTTTCAAATCACCACCCACCACATAATTCCATTAGAATTCCATTAAATATAGTATATTTTATACTTAAAATTTAAAGTTTAAACTTGAATATATTTAAATTATATTTATTGTAGGGGAAAAAGCGTGTACAAATTTTAAATTTATTTGAAGAGCGGAGGTTCTAAATATTATTTAATTTTATTTAAATAGTCAAAATTAATTATTAGTATCAAAATAATTATTAAATTTAAACAATGCTAATGACTTATAAAATTATTTTTAATTTTGATTAAAAAGAAGTCTATAAAATTTATAACCATTTTTAGGAATAAAAGAGAACAAATTTGTTCATATATACATCAAGTTTTTTAAAAATATTTTTAAAAATATTTAATCAAATATATTTTGATATGTATTTGAGATTTTAAGTTAAATATAAAACTTAAAATAATGTATTATCATATATATTTAACAAAAATCTAATAAAAATAGATAAGGGGTGGTGATTTGAAAACAAAACCTATTTAATGGCTGGTTTTATGTAATTTTTTGTTTAACGGGTGGTTAAGTGTAAGAGACTATATTTAACGGGTGATTTTCTGTAAATTTCCGTATTTAGAAATCAATTCATCACATAATTTGACTCTTCCACCTCCACAATGGAGGATCGGCAGGAAACGTGTCCCTAAGATATAAAATTACAAAAAACTACCCTAAAAATATAAACGTTCACAATCAACCACCCTACGTACCCATCTTTTGTTCTTCATACTAAGTGCATCTATTTTATGAATCCTTCAAAAATCTTTTTCAATTCAGCTATTGGCAACTCATATTTTTTTAAATAGTTTAGAATTTGAGTGGTGTCTATGTTGAACAATCACCCAAAAATGCCCTTACATATGAGAGCTTGCTAAAGGACTGAGTCCAATCCCAATCGAAGATGTTTTTTTAAGGGATGCAATACGAGGATTTTTCAGGATATCATCCATCATAATACTATTCTCGTTCAAGCATGCTTAACTTTGAAGTTTTGACGAGATTCAGTGCATTAATATTGGTATGGTCGCATCCATTGACACCTCACTATTTTTTTTATACATGTAAAAAATGACATATTCAATGCTTAACTTTGAAGTTCGAATGGGATTCAGTGCATTAATTTTTGGCTATTCTTTCGGCATCTCTAGGAGTTCTTCTGCTGGTTGAGGTCATGGAGCTCGGAGTCGGGACTGACTGGGGTTGTAGTGACGCTTTTAGATAGGGTGATGTTGTTAGGAATTGATATAATAAGGATAATAATTGTAATTAGAAGGAAAGGGGGTTTGGGGATATAAATACCTATCTTAGTGTATTGTACGGTTATGAATGAATATTGAATCAATTAGCATTCCTATCTTTTTCTACCTCTCGCTCTCTCTTTCTCTAATCTCTCTTCTCTCTCAATTCTCCATGGAAGAATACATTGGATCCTAACAGGTGACTTCATATCCGGGAAAAGATTAATTGGAGTTTCGTCTACATTGCCCACAAGAGATAGATTACTGCAGTATCGCTGACTCGCGATGTTAATATTAATTTGATGATGTGGCTTCGTTCTTCGCCAACGTTCTCAACTTTTGGGAGTAGTTCTGTCTAAATCGTCTTGATTGTATGTTTTTTCTACTTGTTTCGGTGCGTCTGTTTTTATTTGTCCTGTATGTTTAGGTAGTATCCGCCTGTCGACTCGTCAACCGCTCAAGAATATCTCAAATATTTACTTAATGAAAAAAAATCTTGTTTTAACATCTCAATAAACAATTAAACATCACACTGTATATAGTAGCTAGAGCTAGCCTTATTTTCACCCATGAGCAAGTAAACAAAGTAAATTTGTACAAGAAATCAATATAGAGGAGCTTATGGTAAAAAAAAAACTTGCTTTCACTGCATTTATAATTAAAATAAATGTGGCTATAAATAGGAAATGTGCATGAGATAAGGCCCATTTCCATAAATATAGTGTATATGGTATATGACATTCATGTGGTATGGTCACAGTCACAACAATAATGGAGGGGTATATTCTAACGTGAGCGCTATAAAATGTGCATAAAACTGTAATTATATGTACTCCGTAGAAAGGAGTGGGCCTCCACGCTCCATCCCATGTGATGATGTCAACTTCTTCACTCTTCTGACAATTTTAAAAAGTCACACACTTCCTATTTCCCCCGGGTTTCACAATAATAGTAGTGCCATTTTCTAAATAGATTTTTTTTTACATTAGACAAGCAGATCGACAAAGTGATTTTGGAACCATCAACAGATGACTTGAAAGACCCTACGTAGAGGATTGCCAGTAAAAAATAATCTAAGATTACAATTACAAAAATTTAAAATTAAAAATACCTAGAAAAATTAAAGACTTGTTTCTTCCGAGCAATAATTGGAGCAGTTGATTCTTGATGTTTGTTCCCGTGGCTTGGAAGCGGTAATGGTTGCAGATCTGGATCGGTAATGTTGCATGTGAAGACTCAGGACTCAAAAACTTGAGATATGAAGTTGTACAATCATAGTCATGAATTAAGGTGGTGGGGATGGCGGATCTAGACCCTGAAGTCGTAAATCGGGCACCCTCGACTGGTTTTTTGGGTTTTTCAGTTTTGTGGGTTTTTGAATATGAAAGGGTTTATCAAATTTGAGAAAAGAGGGGAGATGGGGTATAAAATCAGATTTGAGTTATTCGATTTTTTGGATCTAGGGATAAAATCTTATTTGAGATTTGGGTTTGCATGTTGACAATGCCGATTGGAACGGGGTGTTTTGGTTTTTTGATTTTGGATTTCTAGGGGGAGATGAGCAATCTGGCGGGTTTGCCATGGATTCGAGGAGGAAGAAGGGGGACCAACGAGGCCATAAATCTGTCGGTTTCCATGGGTATCAAGACTTCGTTTGGATTCGAGCAAGCCGGCACACCTGGGACGACATGCCGACACTCCTGGGTCGTCGCTAAGGAGGAAGGAAGGCCGGGGGTGGGGCGCCACTGCTTAGGCCATCGGAAAAAGTAGCCGACAGCGGCGATGGCCGCTGGAGATAGGAGGGGTAAATAGGGTTATGAGTTGAGTGGGTTGAGTTTTGAGGCAGAGCCACAAATTGGTTGGAGGGGTTGGGGGACTAATCAGGACAGAGGGAGAGAGAGAAGGGGGAGGTCGAAACCGACGATGTCGGTGGAGAAGGTTGGAGAGGAGAAGGCGGGAGGCAACAAGAACGGACTCCCATCAGACGAGAAGCGGCGACAGGGAGCAGGTTGCCCGAGGGACACCATCGTCGCACCACAGAACAACCTCATTGGGTGTGGGACAAGGACGCCAGGAAGCCAGCTGGAGGGGCCGCCACGGATCAAACCCATCGGGGCCACGGATCTAACCCTTCCGAATTTTAATTTCTGATTTTGTGCTTGCACATGAATATAGGCCTGTCCAGGGATCAAACCCATCGGGTCAACGGATCAGGAAACCATGACCCGAACCCGAACCCGTGGAAGGCGGGGCGATGAGTCAGGGTGACTCGGCGGGTCACATGTCGACCAGCTGGACCGACAAATCTTTTTTTTTTTTACATTCGTTTTTTAAATAAAATTTCATGCGAGTGCAGCGTTTTTCAAAAAAAAAATTTGTCAGTTCGACGGATCATTTGTTCAATACCCTCAACCCTAACCGAACCCGAATCCGTGACCCATTTGACCTTTGGCCCGCCGGATTATGGATCCATCGAGTCCATCGCCAGTCGGGTCACAACCCATGACCCGTGGACAGCCTACGAATATATATATAGAACTTGTTATTGGGACATATAGCCTTGAGTAAAAATAACAAAGGAGGCAAGTGAATGGAAAACTAGAAGATGAGCAACGAGAATCGTCTAGTCCGCAATTGTAGTCCATACCGTAGTCCAAATTATCTCATTGGCTAAATTAAAATTTCTAATGATTTTCTTATTTAAGTGTTTGTACCTTATAATTTATTTTAATGTTTATCGACCAATGAAATTAAAGGGAACATAAAAATAAACTAGACAATTTTAACCGGAAGATGAGGCATTATATATTTTTTGATCGGAAGATAAGGCATTATATATGTGTCATCGTAGCTGGGTAATCATTTGGATTGCTCATTTGATCGACCATTCCACACCTTTTTTCTCCGTCTCCTCTCTGTTAATAGATATAGATAGAATCTTAGATTGTTATGTACATATCTTTAGTTTCCTTGGAGCCCAAGGCCCAAGTCCTTTGTATTCTATATATATTCTATCTAATAAAAGGCAAACCCCAAGGGGGAATTTCCTAAACCTAACATGGTATCGAGCCTAATTATCTTTTAAAGATAATTTCTTTCCTAACCCTAGCTTCCGCTCTCCCACCCGCCGCCACCGCCTCCTTGCCCAGCCCGCTGGTTTACACTCAGACATGTGCGCACGGGCGATGATCTCAGCAGCATACTTCGATTGGGAGAGGAAGAGTCCGAAGGAAGTTTTGCGAACTGAAATGCCGAGAAAGTAGTGGAGGGGCCCCAAATCTGACATAGCAAACTCAGAGGAAAGAGAGGCAATCAGCTGGCGACGCAGAGCATCAGATGAGGTTGTGAGAACAATGTCATCGACATACAATAACAAGTAGGCCATATCTTGCCCCCGCTGATAGACAAAGAGTGAGGAATCACTGCGAGAGCTGACGAACCCAATGCGAAGAAGATAAGCAGCAAAGCGTTGGTACCAAGCGCGCGGTGCCTGCTTCAGGCCGTAGAGGTACTTGCGAAGACGACACACCTTCTTTGGAGTTCCAGGCTCAACAAAACCAGGCGGCTGAAACATGTAAACCGTCTCATGTAAGTGACCATGGAGAAAGACATTCTTTACATCCAACTGATGTATTGCCCAAGATTTGGAGAGGGCAAGCGTGAGAACTGTACGGATGGTGGCCGGCTTGACCACTGGACTGAAGGTTTCGTCGCAGTCGACACCGACCTGCTGAGACTTGCCGTTGACCACAAGGCGTGCCTTGTAGCGCTCAAGGGAACCATCAGACCTGAACTTATGATGAAATAGCCACATACAACGGATAATATTGACGCCTACAAGCCGGTCCACAAGCTCCCAAGTACCATTTCGAATAAGAGCCTGATATTCGTCGGTCATGGCGGCCTTCCAATTGGGATCAAGGAGGGCGAGCTTATGGGATTTGGGGAGGGGGGATATATGTGAAGGTGAGGCAAAGAGGTTAAATATTTGTTTCGGCCTGAAAATTCCACTTTTGGATCGGGTCTGATAGGCTGCGGGCGGGGCTGCGGGTGCTGCGGGCGCCGCCAGAGGTGCTGCGGGCGCCGCCAGAGGTGCTGCGGGCGCCGCCAGGGGGGCTGCAGCGGGGGGTGTGCCGGGGACTTGAGATGGCGAAGTACCGAAGAATCGTTGTAGAACCATGGGGGATAATGAAGAATCAATGGAAGTATGAGAGGGAGGAGACGGTTGATGGGAAAAGGGTAATGTATGCTCATCAAAGGTGACATGGCGGGATATGATGAGTTTGTGTTTCGTGAGGTCAAGGCATTTGTACCCACGATGGTTGTTGGGGTAGCCTAGAAAGACACAAGGTGGGGATCTAGGGGAGAGTTTGTGAGGCATGTGATAAGGCGTATTCCAATAGGCATTATAAGTTATTTTAGATGCATTTCATTGTCATATATTCATGTTTAATTGTTAATTAGATTAGCGCTCGTTTTGTGGAAAAGTTCGGAATCTACGCTATTTCGATGGTTTTATGTAGATTCGTAGATCCGAGGCAAAGAACACAAGGAACGGAGCTAAAAGAGGATAAGACGAGACTTGAGAGAGCTTAAGGAAGAAGTCCCGAAGAGAGTGGAACAACCTAAGGAGCAACGGAGCACGAAATCGAGGTCTAAGAGCGAAAACGAGGGCGAGTCGCGAAAGCTGTCCGCTCGGCGAGCTGAACTTGTAACGCACTTTCCGGAGGCCTCGGATGTCCGATCGACGCATATGAGCATGAGTTGGAAAGCTATTTCGAAGATCTACGTGATGGTGTTCTGCTGGATTTTCTCTATCAGCGAATGGATTTCTGCTGCAGCGAATCAAGTCAAAGACATCATGTCTGAGCAAGTCCCTGTGCACGTCTCGCTGCCAGCGGATGGGATGTCGCTGCCAGCGAGTCTAGTCATCAAGAGCATGTCTAGGAGCCGGCGCGTCTCGCTGCCAGTGAATGGAGTTCGCTGCCAGCGAGTCGAGTCAGCCTGGCCGACCAGGCAGCATTCGCTGCCAGCGACTAGACTCGCTGCAGCGAGCCACTCACTGCCGCGGAAATCCTCGCTGCCAGCGGGATGCACAAAGACGATGGAGCTCGCTGACTCGCTCCAGCGGAAGGGGTCTCTCGCACCTACGGATCGACGAACTCGCTGCAGCGGAAGAAGCGGCTCGCAAAAGCGGAAAGGAAGTACCCGAGGAGCTTGAGAAAATTCTAAGGCATGGACATTCGCTGCCAGCGAGTGTGGTAGCGAGGTGGTAGCGAAAATCTAATAGGAGCTTGATTGAGGGCATTCGCTGCCAGCGGAAATTTTCGCTGCCAGCGGAATTTGACGCTGAATTAAATTTGGAAAGTCTATCTTCTATCTAGTTTGTTTAGGAAGTTTCTATCTAGTTTATCTATCTTTTACCTTATTTATGGAAGAGATTAGGCTTATAAATAGGATGTTCTAGGGTTAGTTTTCTAATTTAAATTCCAAGTAGAGAAATCACCATTGAAGAGAAGAAAGTTTAGGTAAGCCATGTTTGGTTAATTTTGTAGTTTCCGCCTACACTTTCGAGACTTGGTTGGTGGTTTGTGAGTTTCTAATTTAAGTTATTTTTCCTCTTTAATTCTTTCAACTTCTTTGTGTGATATTGATTATGTTATTGGTGTTATCTTGATTAGCTACTTTGATAATATTGATTTCATGCTAGGATTTAATACTTTCGTATTTGTGTTATTTCCGTAGTAGCACGCATAAGATTGTGGATTCCGTGTTTGAAGCATGATTATGTAGGAAGTTGACATATATCTTAAACATTGATTTACCGTGTTTAATTAGTGTTATTTATATGCTCAAGTTCTTGGGACGTTGTGCTATCTCTTTGTTAAATCTTGACCGTGTTAAGGTTGCATTGAGGTGTAAGGGATTAATTGGACTCATAGGACTTTTAATCTACATAAACCAAGACGAGAGGAATTCGTAGGAAAAGATAATAACTTGAAAAGGATTCGATGATCAATAAAACCAACCAAAGTCGAGAACTTGTAGGTGTAAACGCTTTTCTTCTATCCTTTATTTGTTTTTGTCAATATTATTTTCTTTTATTTTCATTCATCAAAATACTTTCTTTTTATATTGATAAATACACAATATTTAGAAGTACTTGATTCTCTAGGGTTCGACCCCTTACTTGCATACTATACTAGTTTGTTCGTTTGGGATTTATTTTTGGCAAGGGGAATCAACGACTTTTCCTTCCGTCAAATTGGTGCCGTTGCCGGGGAATCAAGTTTATTTCTTTGTTTTGTGTATTTATTAATTTTTGTATATATATATATATATAACCCCGTCGTGGACCTATCTTACGGTTCACGACACCTCGTTTCTAATTGTTTGCAATGGAGTTGGAGTTATGGCAATACCAGGGAGAATACTTTCACCATTACCTCGCAAGAGTGCAAGATTTAGTGGACGACCGTGCTTCACGGGGTATCCAAGATGATTTGAAAGAACAAGTACTTTGCGTTCAAGATGGCATGCTTCCCGAGATACGAGAATTCGCCCAATCATTGAAAGATGAAGGATTTTACGGTTTGGATTGGTCGGAATTGTGGGATCTTTTCCTTTGCGTGGGTGACATGGCGAATGTGGAAGAAGAATACAAGTTGGCATCCATGCCCTTACCTTTCAATCCAATGGCGGACGAGATACATGATGGAAGCCAAGACGCAAGCTCCAATGGTTCAATCGAAGATGGAGAAGGGAGCCCGATGACCCTTGACATGGAGTCTCATGAGTGCACGCATGAGGAACCATGTATTTTGGCACCTACTCCACCTATAGAAATCATCCCCAACTCATCCATTAAGGAACCAAGTCCGGAGCCGATTTCTATGGCTCCTAAGCAAGGTAATGATATTTCTTACACTTTTGTGGATTTTGGTGAATATGTAGATCCTTGGGAGCATTACTTCAACAAACCACCAACGGAACTGTGTTGGTGGTACTACATACCCTCGACGGGAAATCACGCTCGAGCATATGAAGAGTTGGAGACCTTCTTCAACATCACATCTTTTGACTTCGGCTTCTTCATATGTGGTGCTCGCCTACCTAGATGGTGTGCATCGGAGTTCGATTTGCTAAAGAGGGCGTTGGCAATGTCCGAGTGAGTCTTGAACACATTGACGAATAAACCGTCAAGTCTATGACGATAAACAAGGACGCTTCTCGGGAGGCAACCCGAGGTAAGTTTTCCTAAATTAGTTATTTCAATTCATAGTTAGTTAATTAGTTTTGTTGTTTAATAAATTAGAAATTTCCTAATTATTTTATGTGGTAGATAGATGCTTTCAGATATTTTGAGATAACTATGCAGGAAAAAAAAAAGAAAAAAAAAAGAAAAGATCGAAGAATAGAGAATCTGGGCTCAATTCGCTACCAGCGAATAATGATTCGCTACCAGCGAGTCCAGCCGCCCAGATGTCACAGGAGCTGATTTCATCCGCTGCCAGCGAACCAAAACTCGCTGCCAGCGAATCCAGCAGTGATGCCTAGTGTACGAAGCTAGCATTAGCCTTGTTTGCGGCCTGATCAACCGCTCTCATGGTGCATGCCCAGTCTTCGTCCATTGTCGTCACCGTTGATCTTATTCATTCTTCGTCATCTTCATTCATCGGTGCTCGTGGTTCATTAGTCTCCGTCGTTGTCGTTCTTCATCGTTCTTCTTTCAAAAATTCGTCACCTTCACCGCCAAAACTTTTCCAAAAAAGTGAGTTATTCCTTACCCTTTTTCTCTCATATTTTTATGATTTGTTGTCTTTGATTTTCATTGAGGACAATGAAGAGTTTAAGTGTGGGGGAGGGTTGCATTCATAGATTTATGCATCCATTCTTATTTATTTTTTACGTTATGCATTCATGTTTATTCTTTTTGTTAATTTATTGCATAAAAAAGAGTGAAAAAAATTGAAAAATAAAAAATCCAAAAATATCATGCATTGCATATATGTGTTATTCAAATACCCATCTTGGCTTAGTTTGTCCTCTATTCTATTTTTATGAGTTTTACCATATATGTTCCATAATATGATTGAATTGTCTAGCCTTGTCACATACTTGAGATGATTTTTATTGGAGTGTGACTTTTTAGTTCAATTGAACAAGTATGATTCTTAGTTTTGGGCATTATTGAAATCCAACAAAATATTGTTCTAGTGAGAATTTTGGCCTTATAGGGATATTTGATATATTTATTCCCTTTTGCTTTCTTGTGTGACATTATACTCTCCTTATGCAATTACCTCTTGAGATTGACATTGTTATCTATATTTGAGGCCGATTTTATATGTTTATTGCTTATGAGTTTCAAATGATAGAGGCATGATTTTCTTAACCATATTATTATCCATATCCACCCTACATATGTTTCCTTTGTTTGTAGCCAAATTTGAGCCTTAGCCTTTTCTTTGAAGCTCCACAAAATTTATCCAAGCCGATGATGAGCCTTACCCTATCCGGGGATTAGGATTAGAATTGGTGAATGGTTGATATGTTTGAGTGGAAGAGAGAATATTGTTGAGAAAGTTACAAGTTTTGGATTATTATGTAATTTTGGTTTCATTCCTCGCATTGTGCATTATTGTATTTTTGGCTCTAGAAGAAAAATCGAGAAAAAAAAAAGAAGAAGAAAAAAATGAAAGAAAAAAGAAAAGAAATAAAAAAAATGAATAAGAGCCTTTTATCTTTATTATGTATGTGGGAGTTGGAGAAAAATATGTATGGTTGAGTGAAAGTTCTTTAGTTGAGTATTTTGTCAGTGAAAGTTTGAGTTATTTTGGTTTTGGAAGTATTTGATTTGTAGTGTTCTTCCGGTTGTTCTTAGGGATCCCTTTTTCCCGGATTTTTAGCACCACAAGACTAAATATTTTCCTACCTTAATTCCTTACCAAGCCCTATTACAACCTTGATAAAAGACCTCTTGATGTTTCTTATAAGTGATGGCATCCACGGTGGAGAATATGTGATATATGTGTCAATTTCTATGTAGCTTTTTGCATTTTGGAATGGGTCGAGAGATATATTGTTAAGCCTAAACACATGAGAGTGAGAGTAAACACATTATCCCGGTGAGGTTGGACTAGATGTGCCTTTACTTTGAATCGCTCATATACTTGCTAGGATGTTAAATTTCATGTTCATGGCTCCTCCACTTTGACGTTGCTTTTGACAAGGTTAGTGCTTGAAGATTATATGTGTCGTATGATGGTTTTGCTCTTGTCTTTGTATTGCTTGAGGACAAGCAAAAGGTTAAGTGTGGGGGAGTTTGATAAGGCGTATTCCAATAGGCATTATAAGTTATTTTAGATGCATTTCATTGTCATATATTCATGTTTTATAGTTAATTAGATTAGCGCTCGTTTTGTGGAAAAGTTCGGAATCTACGCTATTTCGATGGTTTTATGTAGATTCGTAGATCCGAGGCAAAGAACACAAGGAACGGAGCTAAAAGAGGATAAGACGAGACTTGAGAGAGCTTAAGGAAGAAGTCCCGAAGAGAGTGGAACAACCTAAGGAGCAACGGAGCACGAAATCGAGGTCTAAGAGCGAAAACGAGGGCGAGTCGCGAAAGCTGTCCGCTCGGCGAGCTGAACTTGTAACGCACTTTCCGGAGGCCTCGGATGTCCGATCGACGCATATGAGCATGCGTTGGAAAGCTCTTTCGAAGATCTACGTGATGGTGTTCTGCTTGATTTTCGCTGTCAGCGAATGGATTTCTGCTGCAGCGAATCAAGTCAAAGACATCATGTCTGAGCAAGTCCCTAGGCACGTCTCGCTGCCAGCGGATGGGATCTCGCTGCCAGCGAGTCTAGTCATCAGGAGCATGTCCAGGAGCCGGCGCGTCTCGCTGCCAGCGAATGGAGTTCGCTGCCAGCGAGTCGAGTCAGCCTGGCCGACCAGGCAGCATTCGCTGCCAGCGACTAGACTCGCTGCAGCGAGCCACTCGTTGCCGCGGAAATCCTCGCTGCCAGCGGGATACACCAAGACGACGGAGCTCGCCGACTCGCTCCAGCGGAAGGGGTCTCTCGCACCTACGGATCGACGAACTCGCTGCAGCGGAAGAAGCGGCTCGCGAAAGCGGAAAGGAAGTACCCGAGGAGCTTGAGAAAATTCTAAGGCATGGACATTCGCTGCCAGCGAGTGTGGTAGCGAGGTGGTAGCGAAAATCCAACAGGAGCTTTATTGAGGCCATTCGCTGCCAGCGGAAATTTTCGCTGCCAGCAGAATTTGACGCTGAATTAAATTTGAAAAGTCTATCTTCTATCTAGTTTGTTTAGGAAGTTTCTATCTAGTTTATCTATCTTTTACCTTATTTATGGAAGAGATTAGGCTTATAAATAGGATGTTCTAGGGTTAGTTTTCTAATTTAAATTCCAAGTAGAGAAATCACCATTGAAGAGAAGAAAGTTTAGGTAAGCCATGTTTGGTTAATTTTGTAGTTGCCGCCTACACTTTCGAGACTTGGTTGGTGGTTTGTGAGTTTCTAATTTAAGTTATTTTTCCTCTTTAATTCTTTCAACTTCTTTGTGTGATATTGATTATGTTATTGGTGTTATCTTGATTAGCTACTTTGATAATATTGATTTCATGCTAGGATTTAATACTTTCGTATTTGTGTTATTTCCGTAGTAGCACGCATAAGATTGTGGATTCCATGTTTGAAGCATGATTATGTAGGAAGTTGACATATATCTTAAACATTGATTTACCGTGTTTAATTGGTGTTATTTATATGCTCAAGTTCTTGGGACGTTGTGCTATCTCTTTGTTAAATCTTGACCGTGTTAAGGTTGCATTGAGGTGTAAGGGATTAATTGGACTCGTAGGACTTTTAATCTACTTAAACCAAGACGAGAGGAATTCGTAGGAAAAGATAATAACTTGAAAAGGATTCGATGATCAATAAAACCAACCAAAGTCGAGAACTTGTAGGTGGAAACGCTTTTCTTCTATCCTTTATTTGTTTTTGTCAATATTATTTTCTTTTATTTTCATTCATCAAAATCCTTTCTTTTTATATTGATAAATACACAATATTTAGAAGTACTTGATTCTCTAGGGTTCGACCCCTTACTTGCATACTATACTAGTTTGTTCGTTTGGGATTTATCTTTGGCAAGGGGAATCAACGACTTTTCCTTCCGTCAGCATGGTAGCGGAGAGGTTAGGGTAGCA
This sequence comes from Persicaria tinctoria, assembly GCA_037127255.1. Taxonomy (NCBI): domain Eukaryota; kingdom Viridiplantae; phylum Streptophyta; class Magnoliopsida; order Caryophyllales; family Polygonaceae; genus Persicaria; species Persicaria tinctoria. The sequence continues at coordinate 4,878,078 of JBANSL010000014.1, forward strand.
TAGGCAACCGAACACGCGAAGGTCTAGATAGGACGGAGTCCGATGAAATAGACGGAAGGTGGGAGTTTGATTGTAGATAGCAGTGGATGGGAGAATGTTAATGAGGTACACGGCGGTGGTGAGGGCATGGGGCCAATAGGATGGCGGCATGCTGACGTGTAGGAGAAGGGTGTGCATCATATTATTGATTGTGCGTATAGAGCGTTCGGCTTTGCCATTTTGGGGAGATGTATGAGGGCAAGAGAAGCGAAAGGTAATGCCTTGTGTTGAGAAAAAGTTATGAAATTGGTGGTTGTTGAATTCACCGCCCATGTCACATTGAAATTTTTTGATACGCCGTTGAAATTGGGTAACAACGTAAGCATGAAATCGGACAAATATAGGAAAGACTTGTGATTTGTATTTAATTGGAAAGACCCACAAGAAATGTGTGAAATCATCTAATAAGACAAGGTAATAACGAAAACCATCCTTAGACACCACAGGGGATGTTCAAAGGTCGGCATGCACAATGTCAAAAGGAAAATAAGTAGGAGTAAACGAACTAGAGAAAGGGAGTCTAATGTGTTTCCCAACTTGACACGAATGACAGGAACGTCGATTCGAGTCGTTATTACAAGCAACAGGTAAAAAAGTTTTAAGAAGACCAAAGATGGGGCCGCTAGGATGGCCGAGACGAGCATGCTGACATGCGATATATTCTATAGCGCATTTAGTAGTTTTTGTCATCATTTACATGTCATTGTGAGAGATATTTGTATGAAGTTGGTGATTCGGAACCTGTTGAAGAAGTTGAAGAAATCATAGGATCATGCAAGTTAAAGAAGAGTTGAAGTGAAGAAGTTCGGAAGCAGCTGGAAGCTGGTGACCTTGGAGCGGCCGCGCTGCTACTGGCGCGCCCATGCTGCAACTGGCGCGCCCACGCTGCAACTGGCGCGCCCACGCCGCTAGGAGGAAGTGCCCGCGTCGATGCACCAGATGGAAGTAGCAAGATGAGACACTGGCGCGCCCGCGCTGCTACTGACGCGCCCGCGTCAGTCCCTGGAGACGGATTCTTATCCGATTTTTCCCGATCTTATTAGTTTTAATATTATATTTTTACGGGATTTTAAACCCTTTAAGTAGGATATATATTATTTCCGAACGGAAGTTTTAGAGATTATTAGGTTATTTTCCAGAGACGTAGTTTCCTTTTCTTCATCTCACAAACCCTATGGAGAACTAACTCTCCGTTGTTGCACTTGGTTCTTTGAAGCCTTCGATTGATTTGGTTGTGAGTATTCTACTCTTGTTCGTCCTTTGTTAATTGTTTCGATCTCCTGAGCTTATTGCTTGATTGCTTATTATTGGTTAATCTGGATTGATCACCTAGGTTTATCGATACTAGTCATATTGCTAGGGTCTCCAATTCTAGGTTTGGGGTTGTAGATTCATTGTAGCAAACCCAATCGTCATACGCAGGTTGCTTGTGGTAGATTGTGAAGGAGATTCGATTACAGGCTATTTTAACGGGTTGTTAGAATCGCTTGTATCTCATTATAATTCATGTTTGAATGCTATCGCTTTATTATTCGGTGAAGGTTTTCCCTTGTAATTTGGTGATAAGTGCTTTTAGGACTGGTAGGACTAAAAGCTATTACACGATCTGAATTGAGAACAATTACTGGACATTAGAACTTGAGACTCATAGAATGCGATGATGAACCATCTCAATTGTTGTGCGGATAATTACCTGGTGTGATACTTTTCCATCATATATTCGCAACCTCTTATTGCAACTTGTTCTGTCACTATTGTTTACACACAAAACTCCCCCTTGAATTGGTTACTTTTGGGTAATAATACTTGCTCTTACAATTGATTCTGTTTCCCTGTGGGTTCGACCCTAACTTACCTACTATACTTGTTATAGTTTGCATCTTAGGAATTTACTTTGATTTGGCATAACGACTTTAGGCCTGTCACATGCCAAATGGGTGGAGCCATGGCTGCGAGGGAGACATGTGAGGAAGATGGCGAGACGGAAGGTGACGCGAGAGGGTAGAGATCCCCGGTACTATTGCATCTCAGACGACTGGTCCCCGTGCGAAGATCCTTGATAGTAAAACCAAACGGGTCAAATTCCACCGAAAAAGAATTATCAATGGTAAATTTTCGAATGGAAATAAGGTTTTTTATAATTTGGGGAGTGAGGATAACATTTTTGAGGTGCAAAGGGTGGTTGTGGGTGGGGATTGTGGTGTGGCCTTGTCCCAAAATTGGAATGCTAGAACCATTGCCGACTATAACAGAATTTGAAGGACTTTTAAAAGAAATAGTTGAGAGACTACCTGGATGCTGGGCCATATGAGATGAGGCGCCTGGGTCCATGTACCATGTCAGATCCGGGGGATTGAGGCTCATGGACGAAAACTGCGAGTTCAAGTCAGTGGGCTGAACACCATATGTTGAGTAGTACGCAACAAGGGCATGAGGCGGAGGGCGAGGGGCGGAGCCCAGGATGCCGGCGCCCGGGTGCTGTGGCGGCATCGAGGGGTAGGGACAGGGCAGTGCAGGCCACTGCGAAAAGCCCCAATAGTTCGGCCACTGCTGCTGCTGCTGGGGACCCCCGCGGCCGCGTTCGCCGCGACCTCGCTGGTTGCTGTCGCGATTGTTGTCGCGAATGTTGTCGCGATTGTTGTCGCGGCCGCTGCGTTCTCGGTTGGAAGTTGCAGAAGAGGGAGGCGTCTGATCGGTGGGCGGTGGTGGAGTGGTAACGGTGAGAGCTTGCTGAGACGACGGCTTGTCCAGTCGAGCCCGACTAGTCTCCTCAAGAGCCAGCATAGAGCGGGCTTTGTCAAAGGAAGGGAGAGGATCGGACTGTTGGATGAAGGTGGCGACGGACTGGTACTCGGATGTGAGGTCGGCAATGAGTTGCAAGACCAGGCGACGATCGGAGATCGAGGCGCCTACCGCTTTAAGTTGATCAGACAGAGATTTGAGGCACTGACAGTAGGCTGCAGCGTTCGGGAAAGCTTCGAGCTTTGTGGTGGAGAGTTCGTTCTCCAATAGGACCGTTCGGGTACCCTTGTTGTCCGGGAAAATATCAGCAAGGCGATTCCAGGCTTTCTGAGCCGTGGTATTGGGTTTGAGGATGGTGAGGAGAAGGTCGGACGATATGGTGCCGTAAATCCATTGAAGGATAATGGCATCAAGCTGGGTCCAAAGATCATCGTCGATGTTGTCAGGGCGTTTCTGAGTAGGATCGATGTGGTCAATGACTCGGTGAGCACGAGCATTATTTTTGAATAACTCACACCAGGAAGTGTATTGAGAGTTTTTAAGGTCAAGGATGATTGGAATGGAATTGCGGATGTTGGTGACGGAAAAGGCCGAATGAAAAGGGGTTTTGGTGGAGGTTTCGCCGGCCATGGTGGGTGTCGGAGAGGCTGCCAGGGGGCGGCGGGCTGGGCAGGGAGGCGGTGGCGGCGGGTGGGAGAGCGGAAGCTAGGGTTAGGAAAGAAATTCTCTTTAAAAGATAATTAGGCTCTGATACCATGTTAGGTTTAGGAAATTCCCCCTTGGGGTTTGCCTTTCATTAGATAGAATATATATAGAATACAAAAGACTTGGGCCTTGGGCTCCAAGGAAACTAAAGATATGTACATAACAATCGAAGTATGCTGCTGAGATCATCGCCCGTGCGCACATGTCTGAGTGTAAACCAGTGGTCACACCCGTGGATACCAGCTCCAAGCTAAGCGCTTCTGCAGGTCCGCCAGTTGCTGACCCTACCATGTATCGCAGTCTTGCTGGAGCCTTACAGTATCTCACTTTCACTCGCCCGGACATCAGTTATGCAATTCAGCAGATTTGCCTTTTCATGCACGACCCACGTGAGCCTCACTACAACGCTCTCAAGCGTATTCTGAGGTATCTTCAGGGCACTCTTCATCTTGGTATGCAGTTGACATCAGCGCCTATTTCAGGTCTTGTGGCATATACAGACGCTGATTGGGGTGGGTGCCCTGACACCCGCCGTTCAACATCCGGGTATTGTGTGTTCTTCAATGACTCTCTCGTCGCTTGGTCTTCCAAACGTCAACCTACGTTGTCTCGCTCCAGTGCGGAGGCAGAGTATCGGGGAGTCGCTAACGCCGTTTCTGAGTGTTGCTTCTTGCGCAATCTCCTCCTGGAACTGCATTGTCCTCTGCCGCGTGCCTCTATTGTCTACACCGACAATGTCAGCGCCATGTATTTAGCCAGCAATCCGGTGCAGCATCAACGGACCAAGCACATCGAGATGGACATCCACTTTATCCGAGAAAAGGTGGCCATTGGTGCTATTCGGGTCCTTCATGTTCCCTCCGCCTATCAGTACGCTGATATCTTCACAAAGGGTTTGCCACGTCAGTTGTTTCTTGACTTTCGGGACAGTCTGACCGTACGTTCTCCTCCCGCTCCGACTGCGGGGGTCTGTTAATAGATATAGATAGAATCCTAGATTGTTATGTACATATCTTTAGTTTCCTTGGAGCCCAAGGCCCAAGTCCTTTGTATTCTATATATATTCTATCTAATGAAAGGCAAACCCCAAGGGGGAATTTCCTAAACCTAACACTCTCATCCTACTTTTCTCTTTTTTGACCAAAACATAAAACATCCCATGTAAACGAAAACAAACAAGGAGCACTAAAATGAAAATAAAAACGTGGTGGTTTCAAATATGGGCATATTTCCGCTTTAGTAGTTGAGGGTCTTGTCCTCAGAGGTGGCGTCGCCAAGGCGAAAGCACTTGGTCTGTCGAGTATCCTGATTGAGGGTGACAGTCTGACCATCATCAACTGCTTGCAAAAAGGATGAAGCTGCCTATGGGAGATTGAAATGCTGATTGCTGACACCCTGGTCCTTCTCCAACAATTTGAAAGGGTGCAATTTGGCCACGTCTTCCGGGAGATCAACTCGACTGCCGACAGAATTGTGAGTCTCCTCCATACAACATCCACACAGGACCTCCTCGCCGACTCGGCTTTGCGTGTCCTCATCCGCAAGGATGCCATTGGGTGGTGGTCCAGCAGGGCCTGACTCCACTCAAATCTGTACCTTATAAAAAAAAAAACGTGGTGGCTTTGTTAGTATGGCTTTGCTTCTAATTTTTGCTATTGATTTTTTTTATTAGGTAAAAACCGTCCATACAAACAATACACAACAACACAAAACAACATAGAGGAAAGAAAACCCAATTAACGTAAAAGTCGTCAACCAGTAGAGAAGTCGATAGAGAACCAAGACGATGCTCACGAGTGCCGAGTGAGAGAGTGTAAAAACTCACGACAGTACCCCAGTCGGAAAGGGCGACTCATGAGGAAGTGTGGATCGCCGACGTTGCATCCACCTAAATGAAAGATCTTCGAAGACCGCGAACACAACCATGATCCGTTGTCGTTCATTCAAGACACCCGATACTAAAACCCAACACCAAACAAACGCAATCACATCAAAGCATCAACCCGAAGCCAGAAAACAGGGCAAATACGCAATCACGCAACTTTGCTATTGATTTTTTTTTTGCTATTGATGAAAGAGAGAATAATGATGACAATTTTACAAGGACTTTTATAAGTGACAGTAACTAGTGGCGAAAAATTCCCGTGTTAATTATATGTGCGTTATCGTTTTGGATTAAAACGATATAAATAACTTTATATAATATAATAATAAACGATTTTATTTTAAAATTAAAAATCGATTTATGATAAAATGCTATCGTTTTTATTCCTGTTAAAAAAAAGAAATATAAATAAATAAATGAAATAACCGGAAAAAAACTAAAAAGGAAGAGGATAGGAAATGCAATACAATAACACACACGTATATAGTGTATATGAATCTTCTATACACAAGTCTTAGGGAGTACACTGTACACAAATAATATTTGGTGAAATGTGAAACATTATTCGGTGAAATGTGCATATTGTTTAGGGGAATCTGAAATATTATTCAGTGAAATTTGAAGTATTATTCGTATAAATTGTATGCATTGTTTAGGGAATTGAGGTTTCTTTTATTTGAAATAGATGAATAAAAAAACTAAATATTATTCCGTAGAATGTTACAAATTATTCATTAGAATTGAGACGTTTTCATCTTAACTGAACAGAAAAAAGAAAACATAATATTATTCGGTAGAATGTTTCACATTTCAACGAATAATGCCTCAAATTTCACCAAATAATGTTTCATATTTCACTGAATAATATTTGTGTACAATGTACACTCTAAGGGGCGTGTATACTCAAATCAAATCCTATATATACACTAAAATTGATGCATATATAGCGCCACTTTACGATCAATGAATAGTCATTTATGGTCAATGAATCGTCACTTCAATATACAAGTCGATTTTGGCCCATAAGAACTGTAGAGAAATAAGATGGTTTTCCATCAACTCATTTCCCAACATGGTATCCGAGCTTTTAACGTAATGACTTTGATTCTCCAATTTCCGCCTCCGGGCACTTATCCCCCAACTTTCGGCACAAACCAATGCTCTGGCATATTGCCCAGAAACATATTCAGCGGCTTAGTGATGGAAATTAGATGCGCAGCGGAAGTTTTAGAAACTATTTTCTATCATCTAATTCAAGGATCTTCATGCATAAAATCGATAGATCAAATCATTGTTCATAGGAGATACCTCTTGATGCGTGAACCGGATCTAAACGGGGAGGATTCGGAAGAGAACTAGAGCCCCATGTGTTGCTCCTCTACTTGGTCCACAAGAGTCCGGTCTAGATCTCCTTTGCCTTCGACTGCTAGGACGAAGATCGAAAGATGAACAATCAAATTGCTCTTGATTTATGATGGTGGAATTCAGCCCTCACAAACCAATTCGTGCGGCCAAAACTCACGTCTCTCTCTTTTGGGATGTTTTTTTTTAATTAGGTTAAGTCACAATAAGCTCATCTTTATAAGCTTATATTTATACCTTACTTGATTAATTATTTATTTCACAAATAAATCTTATCCCATTATTATTAATATATATCTAATATACACTAATAATAAAATCATCTATCTTTTGATCAAGCCCGTCAACTCTAAGTGTGTGACCGCATAGGACCCGTTTATAATAGCCATGGGTTTAATCTGTTTAAGCCCATTAATCGTAGTTGGCTTCTAGCAAAGCATTACGACTCCTAAAATAATCGGATTGAATATCTCTATCAATTGTCCTATTCCATAATTACTCATTGCACATTAAATTAAAGGACACAATTCTTTCAATCTCCCACTTGTCCTTAAACAAGTGTGCAATTTAAGATACTCGTGTCTCTTAATGTCATATTTGATGATATAGTGACATTCATATCTATTATCAAATATATTCCTTGAACTCCGAGTTCGAACTGTCAATTAAACGGATGATTACAAATAATCCATCCGAGCATGGCCATGCATTTTCAGTTCTTGCTCTTCAAGTGGCCTAGACACCATTCCTTTTCAATGCATCACAGTATGCATGAAGAAGGAGGACATCTACAGTCTTGTATGACTATGGCTCCCACTCAACTTTTGGCAATTCCAACTACGACCTTTATAACTCCCTGTTACGGAAAGCGTTTAGCCGTGTCAAAGAAATACCAATCATCAAGAGGGACCATAACACACTCATGTATGAGGAATCTACTAATCATGGTTTAACTTAAAACTCCGCAATCCCTTTTGTAGAGTCTTAAGGTGGGTCTGTCCTATATGTATCATCCATACATATATATGTAATTGACTAGACATCTCCATGTCCCTATAGCCCATGAAACCTGGCGCTATCAGTCAACTTACAATATAGTCATTTAATAAAATCACCTATGTCCAATTTAATGATTTCAGACTACGGACTTGTGATAATTCATAACTGCATTTCACTTAATGGGGTTTCATTTACCAGAACACTTAAGATAAGCCCATTTGCGAACTACGAATTATTTGGGCATTTTATTTATTATCGTTCAACACGATATATAAATAAAGATGAAATATCATATATCATAAAATCATCCAGTCGAACATAAACTTAGTGTCTAACACTCTAAACATAAAATGTAATAGAAAGCAATCTCAAAGCCATTCTCCAATGTGTTTGAGACCCTTAGCCCTAGTGTGACCATCATGCTTGGGCTAGGCATAAGCTTCGTCAATGGATTTGCAATATTGTCATATGTATGCACCTTACACATCTTAATGTCAAATAAGGTGAAACATCCTCATAAAATATATGATCAACTTGTCATCACCCTTAAGAAATCATCATTGGTTCTTCTCAAGAACTTCAGGATGTTCTTAGTTGCACACTAGTGTGCCTCTCATGGAATCAATTGGTATTTGCTACACTGCTCATAGCAAATGCAACATCAGGTCGTGTACACACCATGACATAGGTAAAACCCTTTCTTGGAATCTTGCATATTGAATATGTTAAGAATCTTATCTATATATAAGTTCCTTGATTCAATCTAAGCAATCTCTCAGATCTATCTCTATAGATCTTTACTCCAAGTATGTACACTGCCTCCCCAAAGTCTTTCATTGAGAAACATTTCTTCAGTCATTCCTTAACGGAATCTAGCATCGGAATGTCATTCCCAATAAGTAGTATGTCATCCACATACAAAACTAGGAAGACCACTTTACTCCCACTAAACTTCTTGTATACACAAGGGTCCTCTTCGCATCTGACGAAATCAAACTCTTTGATCTTTTCATCAAACCAAAAGTTCCAACTCCTGGATGCTTGCTTAAGTCCATATATATAGACCTCTTAAGCTTGCATACCTTCCTAGCATCACTTGGATCTTCAAAACCCTCGGATTGTGTCATGTACACATCCTCTTCCAAGAATCCATTCAAGAAGGTGGTTTTGACATCCATTTGCCAAATCTCATAATCATAATAGGCGGCAATAGCAAGGATTATCCTAATGGATCTTATCATGACAACTTGTGAAAAGGTCTCATCATAGTCTATACCATGAATCTGTTTAAAGCCTTTGGCAACTAATCTTGCCTTGTATATAGATACCTTTCCATCCTTATCTGTCTTAAGTTTGAAAACCCATTTTCTCCCTATGGGTTTTACCCCATCTATCAAATCTATCAAGTCCCATACTTGATTTTCAAACATCGAATCCATTTCGGATCTCATGGCCTCAAGCCATTTCTTGGAGTCTGGACCCGTCGTTGCTTGCTTATAGGTATTAGTCTCATCATGTTCTAGCAGAAGAACATCAAGGTTTACATTCAAGATGAAATCATCATAATGTCTTGGTTGGACCCTTGGCCTATCTGATCTACGAATGGGTTCAACTGGTTCAACAACTGGAGCTGGAACAGTTTCCAAAACTATTTGTGGATCCTCTTGTTCCGGTTCTTGGATGATTTGGGGCCCTTGGCCTTCCAAAACCATCAACTCGTCCTCGACATCATCTATGTCATCTCGTTGTTGAGTTTTTTGCTCTTCATCATGAACTGGTTCAAGATGAATATTTCTCCCACTTGACTTATTGAAAATGAACTCTCTTTCCAAAAAGACACTATCCCTTGCAACAAGCACCTTTTGTTCAGCGGGATTATAGAAGTAATATCCAAAACTACATTTTGGATACCCTATAAAATAGCATTTATCTGATTTAGGGGCAAGCTTATCCGTTTGTAAACGTTTTACATAAGCTTCACATCCCCATATCTTCATAAAAGACAATTTTGGAACCATTCCAGTCCATATCTCATATGGAGTTTTGTCTACAACTCTAGACGGAGTCCTGTTTAGTGTAAGTACGGCAGTTGTGAGGGCATATCCCCAGAAGGATACCGGAAGGTCAGCAAAACTCATCATAGATCGGACCTTGTCTAACAGGGTCCTGTTTCTCCTTTCAGATACACCGTTAAGATATGGTGTTCCTGGAGTAGACAATTGTGTTACTATCCCACAATTTTTCAAATGATGATCAAATTCATGGCTCAAGTACTCACCACCACGATCTGATCGAAGTGCTTTTATTTTCTTGCCAGTTTGAGTCTCTACCTCATTTTGAAATTCCTTGAACTTTTCAAAGGATTCCGATTTATGTGACATAAGGTAAATATATCCATATTTACTCATGTCATCAGTAAATGTGATGAAGTATTTATAACCACCTCTAGCTTCTGTACTCATTGGCCCACATACATCAGTATGTATAATGCCCAATAGCTCATTAGCCCTTTCATTTGTTCCTTTGAAAGGTGACCTTGTCATCTTGCCCATCAAACATGACTCACATGTATCAATGGATTCACAATCCACGTATTTTAGAAGTCCATCTCTATGGAGCTTCTTCATGCGATCTAAACTGATGTGACCCAAACGACAGTGCCATAGGCAGACTTCACTCAACTTACTTGATTTTTGCCTTTTTGTATTTATGTTATATGATTCTGTTGTAAGATCGAATACAAATATTCCATTAATATCTTAAGCACGAGCATAGAAGATATCATTCTTGTGAATAATTATACCTTCATCTGTAGTGCCAAAATTAAAACCTTCAGAATAAATTACTGCCGCCGAAACAAGGTTCTTTGTAATGCTAGGAACAAAATAACAATTATTTAGTTCTAAGATTAAACCAGAAGGAAGAGATAAACTAAAATCTCCTATGACAAGTGTAGCAACGCTTGCTCCATTTCCAACGCATAGCTTTATCTCCCCTTTCTTCACTTGTCTCCTATTTCTTTGTCCCTGCACATTTGAAATAATGTGAGCAACACATGCGGTATCCAATACCCAAGTAGGACCATTATCTAATGCGAGGACATTGGTTGACAGTAATTCAATAACATAAATACCTGAAGTGTTGGAACTCAAAGTCCCATTCTTCTTATCTTCCAGGTACTTGGGACAATTTCTTTTCCAGTGTCCCTTAGCCTTACAGTGGAAACAATCATGGTCTGCAGCCACCCTTGGCTTCTCACCACCCTTAGGTTTTGCAACTTCCTTGCCCTTCCCTTGGGTATTGTTCTTGTTCTTGGCTACCTTCTTGAACCCTTTCCCTCTGTTGACGTTAAGAACTTCCTTCTTGTTGTCAGTGGGAGTATTCTGCTCAGCAGCTTTGAGCATACCATGGAGTTCGTTCAGGTTTTTCTTAATACCATGCATATGGTAGTTCATCCTGAATGATGCAAAGCTGATAGAGCATATTTAGTATTGCATAATAGAGTGCATTTAGCATTATTTAGGTGTGAATATTGCATTTATTTAGTTGAATTTGCATTTTCACTGGTTGAGTTAGAAGAGGCGGAATCTACATGATTTTATGGTTTATTTCAGGAAAGTAGATTGGAGGTGAAATGATATTGAAAAGAGCGGAAACAAGTTACAGAAGGACTTAGGAGCTGCTGGAGACGAAGAGGAGGAAGCTCGGAAGAATCGCAGGCCGCCCCGCGACATTGCTGGCCGCCCCGCGGATCGAAGGAAGAAACGAGGAACTTCGCTGATCGCCGGCCGCCCCGCGGCCTGGCCTGGCCGCCCCGCGGCTCGTGCAGTAGCTGATCATCAATTCCGGATTTTACTTAGGGTTTTATTATGTTGTTTTGGGCCGAATTTCTCTAGACTATTTAAGGCTTTTCTAGTTATTACGTTCATTAACCTTATGCACTTTATTCCATTGTTGAAAGCATCGTTGAGCATGAGCAACTAAACTCTCGAGGTTTCGTCTACGATTTGGATCTTTGATTGTTGAATTGTGAGTTTCTTAATCTAGTTCTTATTCCTATTGCAATGTTTTGACTTCCTTGTGCTTAATTGCTTGAATGTGTTTTATTCTCTCTGGCCTGATCAACTAGTTAGAAAAGATTCATTCAATTGCTAGGGTTTTGTAGATTCCTCGTAGCGAACCTTAACCCAAGTGGCAATCATATCCCTTTAGGACTCGTAGGACTAATTGGATGTGTAGGAAGTTGAATACATGTTGAATATCGACTCGTAGCTTGATGTTATGTGTACCTTGGTTAATTCATAATCTTAATGCTATCTCTAGGTTGAATCTTAACCGCGTTAGGGTTATTTAGAGATAAGGGTTGCTAGGACTCGTAGGACTAGTAATTTACCTAAGATCTGGACAAGGACATTGATAGGAAAAGACAAGAACTAGAGGCTGAAACAAGGATCGAATTCATTAATCGAAGTGATAAATTGTAGGTGAACCTATTTATCTCTATTGCATTCTATAATCAATTTACTTTATTTGCATTGCTTCCGCTTTGATAAAAGGCGGATCTTTTTCACACCAAAACCCCCCCATATTCTTACTAGCGATTAGAATTGACACTTGAATTGATAGATTTCCCTGTGGATCGACCTCTTGCTTACACACTATACTAGTTGTGAGTTTGAGTATTCTTTGGCAAGAACAACGACAGGTTTTCCTCTTGTCAAAAGCCATCATGTAAGGAGTGCAAGACGATATATGTGGCCAACTCTTGGTCATATGGGGTGCCCAGTGTCTCCATACGGCTAAAAAGACCGATCATGTTAAACACATGGGGACCTACTGGCTTTCCTTTCACGAGCTTGCTATCCAGTATAGCCTTGTGAGTTTCATATCGTTCAATCCTTATCTGTGCCTGAAACAACATTTTCAGGTTGGTGATGATAGAGTAGGCATCTTGGTATTCAAACCTCTTTTGAAGGTCAGGTTCCATGCTTGCTAGCATCAAACAAGTGACAGGTAAAGAATCACTCCTTAACTCCATTTCTCTAACTATCTCCTCATCCGATAAGGCATCGGTAATAGTAGGGATAGGGTTTGTTAGGACGTCCTCACGCCCCTCAAACCTGAGAACAATTCTCAAATTTCTTTCCCAATCAAGAAAGTTCGTTCCATTCAATTTGTTTTTTTTTCAACTATTGAGCGCGGGGTGAAATTCAAGTTATCGTTCGACATAATGCCTATATAAAAAGAAAATGACATACAAATCAGTTTATGTTCGAAATGCAAATTACTTAGGATTAAACACCTTTAAAATAAGTAAATGCGCATTTTATTCAAATTGTTATTGTTCCTGGTGAATAAAATGATTCCAAGATCCCATTACACACAAGACCCAACGTACTTTTGCACTGCCTTGAGTATTGTATGCTCAAGGTAAGTAACAATTACTAATTATAACTCCTTATAATTCTTGGTTGATGATCCACATCCAATGTAAAATCATCCTATGCCTCAAGATCCAAAACTTTGCCTTTTGGTCTCTCGTTAGGTACAACCATATCAAGGTTTATGAACCCCCGTATGGATTCACCCTCATTAGCCCAAGATTATGGAAAGACACCATTACTTTTGTGAAGCCCATCCAACCAAAAATCCAGAACTTGATGGGTTATGATATGAAAAGGCATTGCCCCAATTTACCTTAGGAACTTAAGTCTTTTATTTGTCTTTATTTATAAGTGAAAAAATATCATAAATAAAAACAACATAAAACTTAAAATAAGACATTCAAAATGCAATGAAATTGTGATCCTCGCGCCCTTCATAGATCTCCATCCTTGAACTTCTTATGTCTTCTTGTCTTCTTGTATTCTTGTATTAATTACAATATTTTTTAATAATCTAATTACTGAAAATAAATTACAAAAATACATAATGATACGCAGATCGTATACAAAAAAACATAACGATACGCAGATCGTATTTATGGGCCATACTAGTCACCTTATGTATGCAAGCAATATATCATAATATAAAACAAGCATAATAAATCCATGAACATTCTTGATATTTTAATTCAAAAACTAGCAATAATATATATGGAATTAATTTTATGGTAACTATTACCTTGTATAATTGGATAGAAATTTTTTTATTAGGGATAAGATATCTACCATATCTAATTAAGATAATTTAAGATTTTACACTAAAATCATAAATATCTCCCATAACCCTAATTACACCTCCATCAACTCCCACTCAAATTTTGTAACAATTACAAACTTTGACAATTGTAGGATTAAGATGGTAATTAAGTTTTCATAAAACTTAAACTTTTGACAAATTAATATATGAATCAAATTCACATAAAATTTATCAACTTTATGCATCAAAATCATAAATTTCTCAATTTCATAAATTTAAATCAACTCATACTTTTATAAAATCAAATATTTCACAGTTTATACAAAAAATCACATCTTTCGTATAAATTGTACAAATTGATTTGACCGATCGATTTTAAAACCAACTGTTTTCGAGAAAAAAAAAATTTGATGCTTAATTACGTACTTCAATTCTAATCAAAATCAAGTATGTGTATACTGTATAGGAATCAAATTGTATCGGAATCAAATTGATTCACATGTATGATGTACGTGTGCGGCGCGCATCGTATCGGAATCAAATTCCGAAAAGTATTAAACTTTTGTATCGAATTCCAAACCCGTATTAATTTAATACATTCAATTAATCAAAATCATAATTTTAATCATACAAATTATTCCATATATCAAATATATTGCTAAATTGAATCAAAACTAACAAGAAAATCAATTAATCATATCAATTTATGTAAGATGCTCTGAATCCACTGATGGAAATTAGATGCGCAGCGGAAGTTTTAGAAACTATTTTCTATCATCTAATTCAACGATCTTCATGTATAAAATCGATAGATCAAATCATTGTTCATAGGAGATACCTCTTGATGCGTAAACCGGATCTAAACGGGGAGGATTCGGAAGAGAACTAGAGCCCCACGTGTTGCTCCTCTACTTGGTCCACAAGAGTCCGGTCTAGATCTCCTTTGCCTTCGACCGCTAGGACGAAGATCGAAAGATGAACAATCAAATTGCTCTTGATTTATGATGGTGGAATTCAGCTCTCACAAACCAATTCGTGCGGCCAAAACTCACGTCTCTCTCTTTTGGGATGTTTTTTTTTAATTAGGTTAAGTCACAATAAGCCCATCTTTATAAGCTTATATTTATACCTTACTTGATTAATTATTTATTTCACAAATAAATCTTATCCCATTATTATTAATATATATCTAATATACACTAATAATAAAATCATATATCTTTTGATCAAGCCCGCCAACTCTAAGTGTGTGACCGCATAGGACCCGTTTATAATAGCCATGGGTTTAATATGTTTAAGCCCATCAATCGTAGTTGGCTTCTAGCAAAGCATTACGACTCCTAAAATAATCGGATTGAATATCTCTATCAACTGTCCTATTTCATAATTAGTCATTGCACATTAAATTAAAAGACACAATTCCTTCACTTAGGCCACCACAAAACCGCCTCCGGACAATCTAAACTTGGCTATCACCATAAGAACCACATTTATGGCCGACGGAAGCCAAGTTCAAGCAATAAAATGCTCTAAGATGTTAAACAAAAATCGACTCCAAAATAGGGGTAATCGCAACATCCCCAAGTTTAAAGGTTCATCAAAACACACACACATTCAAAGGCTTTTTGAAGATCCCAATGTTTCTACTTTTCACATCGGGATAGAAAAAAATTGCTTACATTCATTGTTGTCTCCATCATGTACATGCGTGAATCTTAGGGCATGCGCACTAGCGGGCCTGAGGGCTCTTAGAAGAGCCACGTCGGACGGAAAAAAAAAAAAGGAAATGCAATTAATGCTATGAATCCAGCAGTGAGTCTCATAAATAAGTACCCCAAAATCCGGGTCTCATGGCGTGAGAAAAGAGGTAGTGTGAGTTGCACATGATTTTTTCCAACAAATTAAAATAAAAACGACGTCGTCCGGGCTTCAGGAGGGAGGAACTAGGAAGCACTGTGTTTGGCTTGGGGAGGGCGGGTGCAATTGAGTTGACACTGTGTTTGATTTAAACCATTTTGTAGGCATTTTTTGTAAATAAAAATAAAAATAAAATTTATTTTCAAGTGTGAAATAATTTTATTTACCCATAGACACCCATTTTGCATATGTTTTTTTTAAAAAAAAATTAATATCAATAATACCCATATACTATTATTATTATAATATTATAATAATAATAATACCAATAATAATAATAAATAATAAGGATAAAGAACTAAAAAATAATAATAATAATGATTAAATAATTGAAAATGGTAAATAGTAAAAAGTAAGTTAAGGGCTCGGGTCCGGGTTCACGAATGGAGGTGAAAATAATTAAAAGCTGGAATGAAGCCCTTAAGCTGATGTGGCAGAGTAAAAGTAAGTTAAGGGTCCGAGTGTTAAGGGCCTCAAGGTCCACGAATGTTCATGCTCTTAGCCTCTACAACATAATATTCCTTTTAAGTTTCCTTTATAGTATAGTCTTACAATTGTTACAAATTGGTTCGAAGGTACAAAACGTGCAGTTACATAGTTTCAAAATCTCAATGAGGATATCAAATCCCTTAAAACATGTGTTAAAGTTTTTCAAAAGACGTGACATCCCCTCTTTATTAATTTAACCACTACTGTCACTTCCTTTTCTTTTCCATGGAATATGTTATATTAGCACCTTCTACATTGATAATACGACGAATACATGCATTACATATAAGTTGTTGGGCTATTTTTCCTGATACCAATTGATTTTATAATAGAATCTCACTAGTCTTATTTGATAGGCTTAATTAGAGCATGGTATGATCAGACGACATCAAAACATTTGATATTTAAATTCTCGTTTATGGATGGGATAATTATCGACTTCTTAAATAAGCCAGATAGTATCAGATTTAGATATAAAATGATTAAATCTGATCGAATTTGCTCGAGAAAAAAAAACTGCAACGTTTTTATTAATTATAAAGGCGAGGTTTTGAATATATGTTTAATTGCTAAATTCTCTTTGGTTTTATCTTCTAACCATAATTTTAAAATTAATATAAATCTAAGATGTAATTTTTTTTTTAAAATGTAAATAATGTTCCAAAAGAATAAATGTTATACTCCCTCTGTTAATCAAAACATGGCGTTTACTATTTATGCACACTTTTTTAGAATGATAAAAACTAATTAAAATATTGATATTTTTATACATTTGTTTTTATAAATTCATACTTAATTATAATAAGTATGAAATTGTTAAAAAATAATATTAAAAAAGTTAATATTTTATATAGTTTTTAACACCTAAAAATGCGTGCATGAATAGTAAAACGTAATGTTTTAATTAACAGAGGGAGTATTAATTTTCCAATATTATTACACAGGGCTCATTTGGTTGTATATGTTTGAATCCATGATAATTACATTTCCCGAGAGTCTATAAAAGGTGTTTAGATGAATTTAGGTTTTTAAAAATAAAATTAGGAGAATAAATTTTTTTACACAAAATAGGGTAGTATTGAAATTGTTAGGAAATTTATAAGTGTTTCTATAGTAAAGTTTTTTAAAATTACTTTGGAGTTGACAAAATATTCCCTTGATTTTGGTAAATAGCCAACCAAGGTTACCTTTGGTTACTACCCGCAAGTCATTTCCGGCTCAACCATTCCGAAATGATTTTTGACAAAATATTCTTTTTTTTTAAAGAGGTTTTGACAAAATATTCCCCTATACGATGAAAGCAATGAACAACAAAATCACTAGTGGTTACTCGAAATTGATCATATTTTTGGGCCAGAGATCCACCAAGAGGCCCATTTACAGTGGGTTGGTTCTCATCACCCCCATTTTGTCTTCGCGCTCTACTTCTTTCTCTTCATTTGCGCGGACAACAATTCAAGATTTAACGAAACATTTATGTACTCCATGTCATATATGAGAGATGGAAGCAACCTTGTCTAGGGCAATCCGGGATGCCTCTCTTTGGTGTTGAATCTGCATCATGTGTTTGCGCACTTGTCTATCTCGGTTGGCTTTGAGTTCCGCTTCAAGTGGCTTCTTTTCTAGTACTCTTTGAGTAATTGATCACACTTATCTACCTGCAAGCAAAGAGGACTTGTAGGTAAGCAACTTAGATAGATCATTACATGAGTTTGTTGTAGACCCATCTTCTTTTATGCCTTCATGATGGTGTTTGTACGTGAACTGCATCTTGAGGATCTCAGCACGCGAGTCTTATCAGGACAAGGCTGGGTTCCAAGATGTTGAGAGATGTGATCATGTGAATGACACCAAAAGAGTCCCACATTAAAAATTGAACATAACAAATCTTAGTATATATGTTGATGGGCTACTCTTTCTATTGCTAATTGAGATTTCTTTGTGTTAAAGTTGAGCTTTCTTAGGTTCTAGACGTGTTTAGTAGGCTCGGTTGATCTTCTATATATAAAGATCACACACTAGTACAAAATGGGGATCAGAGCACACTTTTATTTTTTTTTATGAATGGGAGCACACTTCTCGTAATGTGCTTATAGTGGGTGCGCTCCCAAACAAACACACATATTTTAAGCACGGTTAGCATTCGATCAATTGAAGGGTGCTAAAATAATATTCAGGTTTAACACATTTTTTTTCAAACTGTGCTTAATAATAGCACACTTTAAATAAAAAGTGTGTTGCACCCTCATACTGAATTCGTCTGCTTCACATGCCTGCCACCTGAGCTACGAAATTTAGTTGTAACTTTGTTCATGTACTTAATCTCATTACTAAAAAAGCTCTAAATATAAAAAAATATTTTTTTTTGAGAACGGTTTATAAAAATAAATGAGAACGGTTTAAAAGAAAAATGTGTTCCCACTAGTTAAATTTGGTTTTGGGAAGACACTTTTCTTATACAACCGTGTTCATTTTAATTTTTTAAGCACGCTTTACACGAAAACCGAGCTAATTAATCTTTAGAAACAAACGAGAACGGTTCTATAGAAAAGCGTGTTGATTTTAGTTAAATTTGGTTTTGGAAACACACTTTGAAAATGAAACCGTGTTCGTTTTAATTTTTTTAAGCACGCTTTACATGAAAACCAGGCTTAATATTATTTAGAAATAAAGGAGAACGGATTTATAGAAAAGCGTGTTCGTTTTAGTTAAATTTGGTTTTGGAAACACACTTTGAGAATTAAACTGTGTTCGTTGTAAATTTTTTAAGCATGCTTTACACCAAACCGGGTTAAATATTTTTTTTTACAAATAAATGAGAACAGTTTTATAGCAAAGCGTGTTTGTTTTAGTCAAATCTAGTTTTGGGACCACACTTTGAAAGTTAATCCGTGTTCGTTTTAAATTTTTGTAACCACGCTTTACACGAAAAGCATGCTAAATATTTTTTTAGAAATAAATGAGAATTGTTTTATAGAAAAACGTGTTGCTAATAGTTGTATTTCTAATATAAAACCGTACTTAAAATAAAAAAATAAGTACGTTTGTAAAAAACCGTATCCAACTTACCGCTCTCGACCCCTATATTTACTAGTGACATATCGCGCGTGCCTGTTTATCTCGGCCTCACTTAGCAACTCATTACTTTTCTTACCGAAATTGTTCCAATCGAAATCCCAAGTTTCCTACTAATTAGTCTCCACGTTCATTAAGGGTGTGTTTGGATTCCCAATGTATTATGCTTATAAGCATAAATACTTATAAAGTTTTTGATTAAAAAAGATTAATTATAAGATATTAAAACAACGTAATTTTAAAATAAAATACCTTATAAATTGTGTAAATTAATTATATTAAGGTTATAATGTAATTATAAACTTAACACAATATTGAGTATTTGATTTATACAACATACGCAATATTTTAGTTTAAATTCACATTATTTGAAATACATAAAAATTTAGCTAAACAAATATTTTCAAAGTGTTTATATTTATAAGTGCATTATAAACATAAACTCTCTGGAATCTAAACACACCCTAAACTTGTCACTAATTAATTGTAACAAGCGTTTGATAGGGAAATTGTTGTATTTGATAGTCCAACATTCCCTTATCTAAATGGGTCAGTTAATTGGTGTTTGTTCTATCCTTGATCATCTGATCTCCAATTGAAGGGATTTTGTGACGTTGATCGGGGTAGTTGTTCCTTCTTCTGTCGATCGGTTACATGCTATTATGTCTTCCTTTGGGGGTCTTTGATTTTCTGGAAGACAAAGAAGCAAAAGACGGTTTCCCATCTTCAGCTCAAAGTGAGTATCGTACGTAGCATGTCCACAACGAGCAAGCTGGTTTGGTTGGAAGGTTTGTTGTAAGATTTGGGTGTTTGAGTTTCCATTCCCATTCCTTTATGTCGTGACAACAAGGCCGCTCAACACCTTGTTGCTAATCCAATTTTCCATTAGTGAATTAAACACCTACGCGTGGACTGTCATTTTGTTCGAGACATGGTGCAGAGTGGGTTCTTGTGCAGGGTTCATGTTCTGCTCGTTGATGTATTCACTAAACCACTTAGCACGAATCAACATCGTTTCCTTAATTTCTTTCAAGCTTAGCCTTGTAATTTGTTGTGATGTGTTGGAGCCTTTGTCCCACATCGAAAAATACGATAACCCGAGCCTTGCATATAAGTCAGTGGGCCACTCCTCCTATTGCCAATTGGTTTTAGGATGGAAGCCCGCTGGTCTTGTGTGCTCGGCTTGGGTGCGCATGATGCGCTCTGACGTGTGGACCCCCCACAGTTATATGGCCCACCGGGATTTATCATGGTATCAGAGCGGTACGGTCCGAGACCCTGGTCGATCTATCTACTGGGCTAGTCGACCTTAAGGCAAGACGTCAAGTGCAACTGGCATATATTGCGGGGCCAGACAGTTGCACTTGAGGGGGCGTGTTGTGATGTGTTGGAGCCTTTGTCCACATCGAAAAATACGATAATCCGAGCCTTGCATATAAGTCAATGGCCACTCCTCTTATTGTCAATTGGTTTTAGGATGGAACCCCGCTGGTTTTGGGTGCGCATGATGTGCTCTGACGTGTGGACCCCCCATGGTTATATGGTCCATCGGGATTTATCATAATTGATTCTTCAAGTCCACCGTGAGAGGAGATATAGAGGATGCTTTGGTAGTAGTGGTTTCGGTTGTGCATTGTAGATAGTTAGTTGATAGTTTTGCATGCTCTACTTTAAGCCAGGGTAGTTTAATTAGCATATGCATAGCACATTATATATATTTGTAGTTATAGAGAGAATAGGTAACTTGTGCACACCTCTTAGGGTGTACTTTGTGCACGATTTTCGACCATTGATCGAGTGTGAATGGATGGATGTGATTAAAAGTTTTTTTTTCCAGTTTTTTTAATATAAAAAATGGTGGGGTCCGCGCACTATGAACCAAAATCAGACTTACTCTCTAATATTTGACGCGTGTGAAAGAGATCCAACGGGATTGTTGTGATTTTTTATAATGGTGGGCCCGCAACGCTTTAAGATGCACTTTTTATTTGGATATACACAATTTGGCAGGTAAGTCTTTATTTTGATATTAATGGAAAACAAGTTAAACAACCAATATCTTAACTAATTAATATCTTTTTTTTAAGTAATTATTTTGGATTGAATTAAAATAATCCATTAAGTTGATAAAATTTTCCTATTTAGCTCAAATCAAATCCTATTTAATTTTCCTATTTAGTTTTTTTTTTTAAAAGTTCAAATTAAATCCCGTTCATTTTTTTAAACTATGAATGGAGATTATCCTATCCATATGACTAGTAGTTATAAAGATTTGACAATTTTTTTAAAAAAATAAAGAATTGTACCCATATAAATCATCTAAATCAATTTAAAAAAATTTGGCAATTCCATATAATAATGTTTTACATTCCACCGAATAATATTTTATTCGGTGGACAAAGCGGTAAAAATATATATTTCACCGAATAAAGACACACCGCAATGATCAAGCTACTAGTGAATACTAACCATTCCACCGAATAATTTTTTATAACTGAGAGATTATTAAGTGGAATTCTTATTTTTATGAGGTACACAAAAACGATAAATAATTGCATAACTATAGTGAATCAGTAAATTTTTAGAATTATTCGATCGAATTAAAAAATGCATACATTCCATTGAATAACTATTCAGAATTCAACGAATAATATCGACAATTTTATATCTCATATCTCATATCCCAATTCAATCACATAATTATTTCAAACTACAAAATACACACATTCCATTGAATAATTATTCAAAAGTCAATGAATAATATCGACAATCTCATATTTCAATCACAAAATACACACATTTAACTGAATAATTATACATAATTTAACGAATAATATCGACAATCGCATATCTCGATCACAAAATACACCCATTCAATGAAATAATTATAAAAAATTCAAGAAATTTGTTAAACAATGATCTGGGGTCTATTTCCCCTGCTACTATAATAAATAACGAATAGGCAATAGCCTACCTTTTGATCAAAAAAAAAATTCAACAAATTATTCAAAATTTCCTAAATCCTAAACATCAGATTCTAATTTCAAAATACACTTATTTACTTGAATAATATTTACTTAAATAATAATTCATAATTGATGATTGCCTAATCCAAGAGTCGACAAAGGAATCGAGGGATGAATTGAGAACCGGAGGAGAAGCATTAGCAGGCGAGGACTTAGGGGAAACCTGGTGGACGCGCGAGGCCACCTTCGATCTGGGAAGCCCGTTGTCAACCACCACTCAATCGTACTCGGAATCGTACTCGGAATCGATTTGGGAATCGATCTGGAATCGCACAAGGAGGCACTGACCATCGCCGGTGTTGAACCACCACTCAATCGCACACCGGAGAAGAGGATTCCTCGATGTGCGCCTCCGCCTCAACGATGCCGCACCCTTGCCACCGTCTTGATTCAGTCCGGGGGCGCCCAATTATCCTTACCTCCTCTACGATTCGTGTCGCCTCCGGTATCGCTGCCCAGAATCGCTCTTCCTGCCGCTGAAGAACACACCGGCCTTGTGAGTCAAGAAAACAAGAATCGCATAAGATCTGGAAACAAAAATCGCATAAACCTCTATTTAGCACAATCAATCCCAAAAGAAAAAACAAATAAATTGTGTGGCTTACCCATCTTAATTGGAACACCAAGGAGGGGAGGCGAGAGGCGGAAAGGAGGAGAGAGGCAAGAGGCGAGAGGCTTAGGGTTTTATGGAAGATGTGGTGCACGCACCCCACTTGCTTCCTTGGAAAGTCCAACCTCTTTTTTTTTTTTTAAAAAAAAATCAATTACACATGACGAGAGGTAGGCTATCCAATCCATCTAGATCTACGGCTATGATTCGTGCACTAGATATACTCTAAGGAGTGTGCACAAGGGAACCACTCCCTATATATATATATTTGTAGTTGCACTTTGTCTCATTCATATTACGGAAATACCAAAAAATTCCACAAATGTCTCTCTCTCCACGTCCTTCGTAGTTGTGTGCAGCTTCGTGTAGATCAAGCAAGGTCTATTACACCCTGATCTCTGAAACTTTATGATGGAGATAATGCCTAGAGTCGGCGGTTTTATTTCCCATCCCACATTGGAAGGTCAATGGTATCCTAGCCTAAAGATGTTTTAAAGGAGATTCTTCCACTGGCTACATTGGGAGGTAGAGGAGGAGATGGGGCACCCACATGCGCACCCGACGCCGTCCGTTCGGCTCGTGCTCCGAAATTGGATAAGTTTGTTTGTGTTTAGTCGTGAATATCTATCTTTTTCTGAAAAACTTTTCTATTCAAAACCGTTTTTTGATAGCCACGATCTTCTGAACATAGAATGAAATCTTCTCCCGCATACCTTTTCTTACGGCCGAAGGAGACAATTTCAAAGTTTTTCGATAGCCACGATCTTCTGAACATAGATTGAAATCTTCTCCCTTAGATATTTTCTTGCAGCCAAAGGAGATGATTTCAGCATCTATATAAGGGAATAGCAGGCTAGGGTTTCAAACACACTGAAAACATTCGCCTCTTTCCCTCTCTAGTTTTCTCCTATCATTTTCCCGTTCTTGAGTGCCTATTCCAGCTCCATCATCTCCCATACGATCTGCACCACTGTCAGGGGCAAATATGCTTCTCATTCAGTGACTCTTATACCACGCTTCACCACAACCTGCAACCCCTTCACATAAACGAGTTTGACCTATATCCACTAACGTCCTACAACAAAGTTTGTTACTTGTCGCAGTTTCTAGCAGGGTTATTGTCTACTCCCTCCGTCTCAAATTAAAAGTCATTTTAGCCCGTAACACATAGATTAAGACGTAATTAATATTATGGTACAAATTTGCATTGTTATAAAAAAAATACTCCCTCCGTTCCACAATACATGTCCTTTTAGTTTTAGACACGCTTTTTAATGAGTGAAAAACACTATAAAATATTATTTTTTTAATTAATTTTTTTATATAATTTGATATTTATTACCAATAAGTATCAAATTATATAAAAAATTTAACTAAAAAAACAATATTTTATAGAGTTTTGCGCTCATTAAAAAGCGTGCCCAAAACTAAAAGACCATGTATTGTGGAACGGAGGGAGTAGTGCAGTGGCACCATCCTTGAAAAGTGTAGAAGAATTTCAGCCACAATTTCTAACCTCTTACCTTCCACTACCATTTAAATTTTGGAGCCAAAACTACCATTTAAAAAAAATCAAAGGGCTAAACGATTGATTAGTATTGGGCATTAATTAATTTGTATGATTACCGTGTACGATATGTCGATATGATTACCGTGTACGATATGTCGTTGGTGTGAGCATCAAATGGGTGTTATTTCTAGTCTTGATGGAGCGAGACTTTAATCCGTTTACTTGACGCCATCAACATCGGTGCGTTGTAAAGTCTCTGTTCAACCTCCATGTCTTCATTCATGGACTACGGAGTATTATTATGTATATTTTCGGACATCTCGGAGGAAAATGCTCCGTAATATATAAAAGTCCACCACATCCATTTCCCTACTTTTGTTTAATCTTAATTACGGGCTTAATTATTGATCATTACCGGGAAGTTATAATAATTCAGATTAGTTGGATACAATTATCAAAATTATTTTCATTTGCACGGTTTAAATTAGTGGTTAATAACAAGGTTATTGGGATCGGGATTTTAGAAACGAATCACAAAAAGATCTGTGGATCGGATCGTAAGATCCCATTAGGGGATCGTAAGATCCTCGAAATATAATTAAATAATATATATATATATATATATATATATATATATATATATATTACGGATCGAATGTTTACAAGTCTTACTGTGTTTTGTGTTAACAAATCTGGATCATTGATTGAATGAAAATGAATGGTCTAGATTATTTCAAAATTTAAATAAATTCTTAATTAATCAAGTTGGGCCCACAAAAAAAAATTGTTTAACTCTTAATTGTTAGAGCGTGTCTTCCAATCCCCTATAAATTCTACTTTTACCCTAACTGATCCTCACAAAACTTCCCGATCGACACCTCCTTCTTCCGCCTTTACACCGGGGTCTTCGACCACCGCCTCTCCCTCTGACGGCGATGAATCCCATGGCGTCCAGTTGTGTAGCAATGTCAGTGCACCAACACCGGCCACTTCCTTGGTGTTGTCTCCGTCGTCTCCCACCCCTCCGGCATCTTCGCCACCTCCGCCTCCCTTTACAGCGAATTCCTGCGCGTATTCATCGTCGAATACGGATCGCAAACCTCTACTCCAGTCGCCGCCACAATCCTGTAATTAACAAGGACACCCTCAGGCTCTCACTGTGATTTTGTCCACTCACAACATTGGTTGCGAGGTTAATTAATTGTTCGCTTCGTTTCTTTTCTCTTCTCCTCTCAATTAGATAGGGATTTGATATTAACACCCAAAAAAATGATAGAGATTTGATATTTTTGCCTTCGTATTCAGTTTGATTAATTGATTTCGTATTGACCATTGATCTAATTAGTGGACCATTGATATTTTTGACTTCGTATTCATATGTACGTTGTAGTTAGATGGGCAATTAGAGGTAGGTTTAATATGTTGAAATTTAAACTCTGTCTAAAATTGTTTATACATTTATCGACTATTCGGCAAATTCAGAGTCAGTATTCGTTGATAATAAGGAATTATTCATATGTATATAGGTAAAGTATTCTGCAAGTTTATAGTCAATATTCGTTGATAATAAAGAATTATTCATACGTATATGGGCAAATAGATGTGGGTTTCTTGAAATTCAAACTCTGTAAAATTGTTAATGAATTTATTGACTATTCGGCAAGTTCTGAGTCACTATTCGTTGATAATAAGGAATTATTCATTCACTGGTTTTTGTATTACTTTGTGTAAAATTGTTTATGAATTTATCGACTATTCGGCAACTTCAGAGTTACTATTCGTTGATAATAAAGAATTATTCATTTGTATGTCGATAAATAGATGTGGGTTTCTTGAAATTCAAACTCTGTGTAAAATTGTTCATGAATTTATCGACTATTCGACAAGTTTATAGTCACTATTCGATGATAATAAAGAATTATTCATTTGTATTTGGGTAATTAGATGTGGGAAATCAAGAATTACATTTACATACTCTTTGAACCTAGCGAATAATTACTATCGACTTAACGAATAATTACTATCAACTTGCTGAATAGTTGCAAAATTGACCAACCTTTTTGTTATTATCTAAACGATAACTCCTCTTTACAAACGAATAATAACGATCAATTTAATGAATAATTACCGGCAAAAAATATCTAACAAGGTATTACGGTTAAAAAAAAGAAACAAAGAAAAAGAAACAAAAATTACAACGCACGCGCTTAAATATTGCAACGCACGGTTCAACACCAAAGTAGCAATGGGACCCACACTTTTTTAAATAAAATAAATAAGGAAAAATTGGATTAATCTCAATTCTCCATTTCATCACAATAAAGGGTCTAGATTTGTTAACACAAAACACATTAAGGGTTGTTAACACTAGACCTAACCTCTCTCTCTCTCTCTCTCTCTCTCTCTCTCTCTCTCTATATATATATATATATATATATATATATATATATATATATATATATATATAATAACTTTCCAATGCATTCACTCCTTACAATGCATTCATGAGACCAATTTTAAACAATTGAATTGAATTTTGATGGATGGATAAGATTCATGATTGATATTAATATTTATTGATATTTTTAAAATTTTTAAAATTATATTTACTAATAATTTAATGCCTTAAATAAAAATAAATAAAAACATTTTTCTCTCTCATCAAATCTTCTACGTTAAACTTACGTGAATATTTGGTATATTCATATGAATATCCATATTCATGTTCATATGAATATGAATATGTGTATATTCAATTATTCATATATCTTACACCTTATAATGGTGTGAACTTTCAAATAAATAGTAACTTTTCATTTGTAATTTTTAATTATTTTTTTAGGTGAAAAATACCTATTTTGCCCTCATAAATTATATCATGTCTTATATTAACCATGCCCTTTTAAGTAATTTCCATCTTTTTTTATAAAATGTCATTTTTAACCTTAAAAAGTTTGAATTTAAAAATATTAATTTTTTTATTTCAAGGTCCTTTTATGTCTTTTCAAAATTATAAATTGTCATATTTCATCAATTTCACCTAACTATATATTTTTTCCTTAAAATGCCCAAATTAAAACTTGAAACTTTTCTCAAATCAACCTTACTTTATATTTTTAATTAAACTATCCAAGTTACAATTACAAGATTTTCTCAAATCAACTATACTTTGTATTTTTAATTTAACTACCCAAGTTGTAACTTTAAGGTTTTCTCAAATTAAACCGACTTTATATTTTTAATTAGAAAATAATTATAATTATATCATTTTTTTATGAACTCTATAATTTTGGATTTCTTTTTTGTTTTGATTAATAAACTTTTAAAAAGTATGCCCTTCTTTATTTTTTTAATTGAAAGACATCATTCTACTTTGATGAAAATTTTAAAAGAATACTCTCCCAGTTTCTTATAATGATACAATTATTATTTTTATTACTATAAAATATTATCATCTTATATTAAGTATGTCTTTTTAAGTAATTTCCATCTTTTTTATAAAATGTCTTTTTTACCCTTAAAAGTTTGTTTTTTTTATTTATTTATTTCAAGGTCCTTTTTATAATTTTCAAAATTATAAATTGTCATATTTCATCAATTTCACCTAACTATATATATTTTTCTTAAAATGCCCAAATTACAACTTGAAACTTTTCTCAAATCAACTCTACTTTATATTTTTAATTAAACTATCCAAGTTACAATATCAAGATTTTCTCAAATCAACTATACTTTGTGTTTTTAATTTAGCTACCCAAGTTGTAACTTTAAGGTTTTCTCAAATTAAACAGATTTTATAATTTTAATTAGATAATAATTAATAATTCTAATAATTATTATTATTATATCATTTTTTTTAATGTTTAATGATCATGATTTCTGAACTCTATAGTGTTGGATTTTTTTTTAATTAATAAACTTTTTAAAAGATTACCCTTCTTTATTTTTTTTAATTGAAAGTCATCATCCTTACTGCTTTGATGCAATTTTTTAAAAGACTATCCTTCCAGTTTCTTATAATGATACAATTATTATTTTTATTACTATAAAATTTAATTTATATGAAAAATAACGCAATCATACTTATTTGCACATATGAATATTTACACATATATAAAATGTAACATTTGCAATCTAAATACGAATAGACCGCGTGCATAAGCGTGCGACGCCTAACCTAGTTCAAATAAATATTCATTTGAATGAGAAAAATGGAGTTCGCCTCTCCTTAGGCCAATATTGCTTCTCCTTTTCATTCAAATGAATATTCATTTGAATATCGAATTTTTTTTAAAATATTCAAGAAAACATAAATATTTACGAATAAATTCACGAAATCAAAATATTTACACAAATATTCAAAAGTTGCAGAGTTTTCAGAGAAACGCGAGCTCAGTCTGCGTTTTATTCGTAAGTGGTATCTCACCCCTGAAAAATTTGGTCAAACTTGAAATTGCTATAGAAACGCGTTTTCAAACCGCGTTTTATAATCCTTTATGGTTAAAACACGGTTTGTTTTACCTTTTTTATTTTCAGATTATATAAAAAAAATTCTAATTAGTGAAACGCGGCCTGATACCGCGTTTTACGTTAAAAAAGAAAAGAAAAAGGGAAAGTGTAGAGAGAAGGGAGACGGGGAGCAACATGTGTGTGACTGGATCTAGCCCCTTTCATTCATAGCTGCCATGGAGTGGATGGATTTTTTTCAAAACCCCATCAAATAAAGCCACCTATATTCAACGGCGGAGGCAGAAAAATTTTCAGGGGGGCTCGCCGTCGATCGAGTTTTTTTTTTAAAAAAAAAAAGAAAGGTGGAAGGGCTCGAACTCCACACCTCTTTCCACTTCCTGCAGCCTTGAAATATATATATATATATATATATATATAGGGTGGTTCCGGTGTAAACAATGTTTACGGTGCAAGTTGTGAACGAATCTCAACCATTCAATCCAGAAAAATCAATGACCTAAATTAATAGTGATTTTATTTTATTTTTAAAATAAAAAACAGTTGCCCACCCCATCACGCGCAGTGGCCTGGAAATTTGGATATCACCCACCTCTCTTCTTTTTTTTTCTCCTTGCGTTCTTTTTCTTAAAAAAAATATTAATGCCTTTTTTGTTTTTGTTTTCCCTTTGTTTTTCTGTATCTTTTATAAATAAATAATAGGAGAAATTATTCATATAAATGATGACTAATATATGATGAAATATTTACAGTGTATATATCTATATTTCTACTTACCGTATTTCTATTTAATGTGAAAGCATGCATTATTCATTCAAATTTTGCAATTATTCAATGATTTATGAGGACTTATTCATATAAATTAACGAATTTTTGAGCAACAATATTCGTACTTATGATTGAGTAATGTGCGATCAAATGGGAAAACATGAGTTATTTATCCAATTTCTAAAATTATTCATTGATTTTTGAGGAATTATTCATAGAAATTAACGAAATTTTTAATAAAAATATTTGTATTTATGGTTAGGTAATGTGAGATTAAATAGGAAAACATAAGTTATTCATCCAAATTCTGTAATTATTCATCGATTTATGAGAAATTATTCGTAGAAATAAGGAAATTTTGAGTAACAATATTCGTATTTATGATTGGATAATGAACAATTATTCATCCAAACACTTTCAAACAATATTTCTATTGACCACCAAACACATTCAAAATGCCTGCGTTTTAAAATGATGAGATGTCGAAAAATACAATGTATCCAGAAGATAGTCGATCATATAAGATGAGGAGAAAACCTTTAGTAGCTATCTTTAGATTAAAAAGAGATGTAAATGAAGCTATGAATTCAATCGAAAATATAGAAGGTGAAAACTGAAAAGAATTGAAACATTAAATCGATTATTTAAAAAAATTTAGTTTTCGGGATGTTAAAATAACAATAAATAACTATAAAAAATCTTTATATTTTTCGGTAAAATCACAAATGGTATTCATATGTTTGAAACAAATAAAAGAATAATTATTCGGTTAATTTTAAGAGATTATTCAGTTAAATTGTAGAAATTATTCGTATGTACGTAAGAGATCAATTATTTACATATTTATTGATTTTTAAATTTTAAAATAATAATTAATAAACTTGTTTATTATTCAGTAAAATAACAAAGTGTATTCATATATACGTGGAAGTTTGAAACAATGAAGAAGAAAAAGCCGGTGATCTTAACACCCAATAAACCCAGTTGCTGGCCGGGGCTCCAACCCTCCAACATTTATCAATTTTTTTTTATTTAAAAAAACACCCACTTTCTTATTTGGCAAATTAATTAAAAAAAAAAAATCAGTCTTTCATTTAATGTACACGCGCAGGGTGATCTTCAAATGAGAGTGGGTTGGTATTGGATGTGGGTCCCACATTTTTTAATTAAAAAAAAATAAAAATGAGAATTAAATCATCACCCTCCATTTCACACCATCCTAAGGCTCAGATTTGTTCACAACTTGTATCTTAAGGAGTGTTTCCAAATGATCCTTCCTATATATATATATATATATATATACTCTCTCCGATCCAAAATATAAGTCGTTTGACTTTTCAATACGTATTTTAAGAAGCCAAAAACTATATAAAATATCAACTTTTTTAAAATTATTTTTTTACAACTTAATATTTTTTGGTAATAAGTATTGAATTGTAAAAAAGTTAATATATTATATAGTTTTTAGTTCCTTAAAATACGTGTTAAAAAGTCAAACAACATACATTTTGGATCGGAGGTAGTATTAAACTTTCCAGGGGGGCTTGACCCACCGCATGCCCCTCCCCCCTTCGCCCCTGCCAATATTCAATTCCAAAGAGATACGGGGAACATTGTTCAAAATTCTCCTCCTCCCGTCGGCTTCCCTTCGCCGTCGACGTCGCCTTCGCAGTCCATCCACCATGCTTTCTTCCCCGCGTTCAAAGCTGCCGTTGTCCTCCTCTCATACTGTTGGAATGTGGTTGTCCCACATCGGTAATACAGAGAATGCTTGAACAACATATAAGGTTGAAGACAGGGACGAAGCCATAAATTTATCGAAGGGGGGCGAGGTTTTATACAAATTGTTGATTCACTATTCGATAGATTTTTTTTATAGTATGTTAACGAACCAAAACTATGATATTTTAGATTAAACGATGATATTTTAGTTTAAACATACATTTTTTTAGTACAAAACACAATGTTTTTTTCAAAATGGGGATGTTTTGATTTAAAATTGTGTCAGTAGTTGTTTTATATTTTTTTTCTCTTTAAACGATAAAACGGTGTCGTTTTAATTGATAACAATTTTTTTTTATCTAAAAATATATCGTTTGAAACCTACAAAGTCAATGTGCACCTTGTTGTTCTCTTAGCATGCAATAACGTGTAACAAGATATACAAACTTTAAAGTTGCATAATTTCTTATATAATTATCGAATTTAGTAATATAACATCTTGTTTCGAAGCTCCTTGGTTGAATTATATTGCCAAAATATCAAATTAAGTAAAATATAAATGAATCATGCTTTATTAAAAGATATTTGAAATAGTTAATCTGTGTTTAACTTTCAAACGGTCATAACTTTTTACTCGTTTATCGGATTGAGGCTTATAATATATCAAAACGAAGCTATCGACGCGTAGAACAAATATAGGTGATTCGTCGAATGAAGGGGGGGGGGCGTCAACTCCCGCTTTCCCCCGCCTAGATCCGTCTATGGTTGAAGGGCTACTCCTCTTATTGCCAATTGGTTTTGAGATGGAACCCCGTTGGATTTATATGTTGTTCGAGTCTCCCATATGTGGGCCCGCACACACGATCTCCCTCTAGCGTCTTGACCCCACCGGGCCCAACCAACTTTAACATGGTATCAGAGCCGGGTTCGGCTAGTTGTGGTCTGGGCTTCGGATTAGTGGGGTTGCTGGCCTTGTTGACATGTCGCGGGAGCGCATGTAGCAAGTGCAACTTGTTGGCTAAATATGCCGTTGCACTTGAGGGGGCGTGTTGGAATGTGGTTGTTCCAGATCGGTAATATAGAGAATGCTTGAACAACATATAAGGTTGAAGGGTTACTCCTCTCATTACCAATTGGTTTTGAGATGGAACCCCGTTGGATTTATATGTTGTTCGAGTCTCCAGTATGTGGGCACGCACACACGATCTCCCTCCAGCGTCTTGACCCTACCGGGCCCAACCAACTTTAACACATACATCATCTCTGCCTTCTCCGGCATGGTGGCTTCGGCGTCATCTCCGAAAAAATTTCTCCAACGTGTTGGCTCGTGGCCTTGGGAAGAGGCTCCTGATTTCCGACGGGAAGTTGACGGCAAGGGGGGAAGTCGACGGGAAGAAGCTCCTGGCTCTGGGCTCTTGGCGGTGGATAGGGTCCTTCATCTCGACGAGGAGGAAGCTCTGGCTCCCTGCCTCCCCATCTCCTGCCCTTTTCCCCTTTTTTTTTCTTTTTTTACAACGTAAAACGCGGCTCAATACTGCGTTTTACTTATTAATTCCGTTTTTTTTAATTTGAAAATACAAAATTATAAACATTTACCCAAAATGGATAATAAAACGCGGTTTCAAACCGCGTTTCTATACTAACTTTAAGTTTGACCAAATTTTTTCGGTGGTGGAATATCACTTATAAATAAAACGCGGATTGAGACCGCATTTTTCTGAAATCTATGCAACTTTTGAATATTTGTGTAAATATTTTGATTTCATAAATTTATTCGTAAATATTTATTTTTTCTTGAATATTTTTAAAAAAAATTCTTGAATATCCATATTTATTTGATTGAATATATGTATATTCATATATTCAAATGAATATGAATATTAGTTGTTTAAATATTCATTTGAATATATCTATATTTGGATGAATATTTATGACTTATATTCAAATGAATATTTATTTTTTTAACGTTTAAATTTTCAATGTGTTTGAGAAATTGGTGAGAGATCGAGAATGAGAGATATGGAGAGAGAGAGAGAGAATCTAATTAATTTTTTAAAAAAGGATTTTTTAAGTTTATTTTTAATATTTTTTGGTGAGATTTTATTTATTTTTAGTTTAAAATCAATTCATTCATTAAAACTCATCCAATGACTCACAAATGTTCTCATGTGTGCATTGTAAGGGGTGAATGCATGTGAAAGCTCCCCTATATATAACAAAGCGACTTTATTTAAAGTTCTAGAATGAGAAAAAAAAAATGTTAGTAACACAATATATTTTGGTTTCAAGACATAAAAAGCTACATTTACGACCATAGACATTGTCATATTGGTTAAAAGACTCAAAAACAATTGTCCCTAAGCCATTTTTCACTTTTCATACATGCATTTGTACATTTAAACACTCTAAAATCAACTAAAAAAAAATGTTAAAAAATACATATGGTTAATAAAAATAGGATATTTAGTATCGCGTAGGATCATAAGATCCTATCGATCCATTAAGATTATAAAGATCCCATAGTAGATCCTACCCAAAAAAGATTTTATCAGAGGGAGTGTCATATTGGTTAAAAGACTCGAAAACAATTGTCCCTAAGCCATTTTTCACTTTTCATACATGCATTTGTACATTTAAACACTCCAAAATCAACCAAAAAAACAAAAAAAATGTTAAAAAAAAATACATATTGTTAATAAAAATAGGATATTTAGTATCGCGTAGGATCGTAAGATCCTATCGATCCATTAAGATTCTAAAGATCCCATAGTAGATCCTACCCAAAAAAGATTTTATACATAGAACTTGAACGGGCTCTTGAATAGGATCGTAGGATTCTAATGATCCGGATCGAGATTATAATAGCTGAAGTTAATAATCCATTACGAACTAAATAGATCTATAGTCTAACATAGACCTGCCAAACAGGTCGGGCGGGTCGGGTCGTATCGGGTTTGGGTCGATTACGGGTTGGGTCATTTCGGGTTACGGGTCATAAAATGCTCAACCCAAACCCATATTTAACGGGTTCGGGTCAACCCAACGGGTCAAGAGCATTACTCATCCAAACTTTTTTAAATGTCATTTATTATTCATACACGTTATTTAAGGATGATAAAAATATGTAAAATATCATTTTTTAATTAAAATTTCAACCTTTTTAGTTTGAAGTATGAAATTATATATATAACATATAAATTAATATTTATATAATTTTTATCATCCTTAAAACCATACATGAATAATAAATGACATTTAAAAGTAAACAGATGGAATATTTTTAATGACTATTTACATAGTTCCTAAACCTGAAATTGTTATAATCCCCAAATAGTTATATTATTGAAAAGAAGTAGTTAATGTTGCTACAATAGTAATATGTATTTTTATATACATAACAATTTGCAATGTTAAATCATAAAGTAAAGTTGATGATAAAAAAAAAAATATTCAAACCTAGTTATTATTAGTAATAAATTTCGATATTAGGTTATTATTAGTAATAAACCTAACGGGTGACCCAAGAATTGACCCAACCTGACCCAAAAATTTACGGGTGGAACGGGTTCGGGTTGCTTCGGATTTCGGGTTGAAATATTTGCACCAAAACCCACATTTTACGGGTCGGGTTGGGTCGGATCTTCGTGCCGGGTCATGTTTTGACAGGTCTAGTTTAATACTATAAAGTTTTCTCACCGGCCATTGTATTAATTAGTTTATAATTCCGCTATATATTTAAAAAAAATTAAATTCTTAAGATTTCGTTATTTAATTAATAGAGGACAGACTCCAGCTCCCCCCCCCCCCCCCCCAAAAAAAAACCACCCTCTTTCAACCGTTCACAGGATCTCCCACGGGACGTTGTCTGGTTAGTTAATTGCTTTGATTATACCCATACTATCTTCTTCAACTATGATTTTCTTTATACCCTTTCTGAACGCTATATTCAAGCCCATACAGATTGCATAAGCTTCTGTTTGTAGTACTAATCCCGATGGAATTAATACGAGACTAAAAGGTATCAATAACCTGTTCATTCAAATCCCGAATGATATCCCCAACAACCTACAAGCGTTAGAGTTTTTGATAGCCATCTACATTTAGTTTGTAGAAGTCTTTTGGTGGGTGCTCACTTGAAAACTTAGTTTTTTCTATGTTTAGTCTGATCTGGCTTAATCTGTGCCTTATTCGAATTATTGATGTTATTAATTATTTGTTGACTTGTTTGTGTAATTGATTTGGTACTATCTTTGTTAAAAATAATATTATTTCTTAATTCCCATATCGCTTATCATATGAAACATACTACCTCCGTCTCAAAATTTAAGTCGTTTGACTTTTTAGCACGCTTTTTAATGTGTTAAAAACTTTATAAAATATTGATTTTTTTTCAAAAATTTTTTAAAAATTTGAAACTTATTACTAATAAGTTTGAAATTATTTTGAAAATTTTGAAAAAAAAAAATATTTCATAGAGTTTTTAACACATTAAAAAGCGTGCAAAAAAGTCAAACGACCTAAATTTTGAGACGGAGGGAGTAGTTGATAGTTCATTGAAATGAGAATTGTCTTTCCTACCATACAAGTTATCTAGGAAATTTTAGCTTGTTATTGAATTCATAATACGCTTATTTGTTAAATTATTTGTTGGTTTATATTGATCAATTATAGCTTTAACCGTTATTAGGCACTTGAAAAAAAGTGTCGTAAATCCTCATCTCATCCTGTTACAAAGCATTGGAATATAATAACTCAATCATTTCGAAATGGCTCACCGAAAAGAACTTGTGATAGTATCTATAGGTCCCCGGTTCAAACCCCGAATATATAACCGCTTTTTATTTACGTTAACTCACCTCCAAACGAATTTTTTTTCAAAATAGCCAAAAAACGAAAAATTATTTGGGAAATAGCCAAGATCGGAAAGAAATTAGCAAAATAGCCAAAACAGGGTAAAGTCGTTGTTTGTAACAACGACTTTACTCAAGATATTTTAAAAAAAATAATAAAATAGGCAAGTCGCTGTTACAAACAGCGACTTACCTTATTTTTTATTTTATTTTTAAATTTAAATTATAATAAATTGATTTTATCTTAAAACTTAAAAAAAAAATACATATTGGGAGAGTCGCTGTTTGAAACAGCGACTCTCCCTTTTTTTTTAAATTTTTTTTTAACCTAGAAAGGGAGCAATGGAAGACGCCACCACGGGAAGAGGACCAACAGCCGCACGCAGCAATGGAAGACAAGTCACGACATCTGCTACGGTCTGGGCTACGGCCTCTGCCTCCTCCCTGGGCTATGTACGGCCTCCGCAACACCCGCAGCAATGGAAGACAAGTCACCGACGCTGCTGCTGCTACGACGTCGATGATGGAAGACAAGTCACGACATCTGGAAGAAGAGGGATGGCTAATTGCCTCATCTATCGGGTCAACAGCACTACCGAACGGTAGATGCCTCAGCGTGGTCGAAGGCCTGGGCTAAGCTCCTCCGGTGAACCTCGCCTCCGAATTCAACGAACTCCGAATTAGGCTTCCTTGCTTCCGAATTCAGCTTCGTCGACCGCAAATCGGTGAACCTCGCCTCTGAATTCAACGATTTCCGTCTCATGTTCGGCCTGTCTGCCTCCTGTCCGGCGTAGGGTGTCACTGCTTTGCTCCGATCCTATGTCTTCGTTTCAATCGATGCTTTGCTGTTCGAACTTGTTTTGTTCTCCGACCTCTTCGCCTCTTGTTTTACTATTCGATTTCTCCGATGTTAAGGGCGGCGCTGGAAGCCG
This sequence comes from Persicaria tinctoria, assembly GCA_037127255.1. Classification (NCBI taxonomy): domain Eukaryota; kingdom Viridiplantae; phylum Streptophyta; class Magnoliopsida; order Caryophyllales; family Polygonaceae; genus Persicaria; species Persicaria tinctoria. The sequence continues at coordinate 4,915,317 of JBANSL010000014.1, forward strand.
GAAGCCTCAAGCCTGAATCAATGTTTTGGAGGAAGCCACTCGCAAGGTTTTGGAAAAAAAAAATTTAAAAAAAAGAGAGTCGTTGTTTGAAACAGCAACTCTCCCATATATATTTTGTTGTTTTTTTTTTTTGGTTTTTCAATTTAAAATAACATTAAAATTTTTTACCGGTAAGTCGCTCTTTGGAACAACGACTTACCTATTTTATTATTTTTTAAAAATATTTTGGGTAAAGTCGCTGTTACAAACAACGACTTTACCCTATTTTAACTATTTCGCTAATTTCTTTCCGATCTTGGCTATTTCCCAAATAATTTTTCGATTTTCGGCTATTTTGAAAAAAAAAAATCCCTCCAAACACACCTTTATTTCTAGTACGTCAACTCACTTTCTAGTACGTCAACTCACTCTAGGTCAATTATACTCCGTATATATTACGTTAATCACTTATAATTTTCAACCCATCTTCCACGGCAACCCCTTAATTTCAACCAATCAACCTTTGTTTAAAATTTTAAATTTATGGTCCACCAAAAAAAAAAAAATTAAATTTATGGAATGAAATCCCAAATTGCTCTGAAATTGGGGATTTTAATTGTGTAATAACATGTCTCCTCCAATTGGCTTCTTCCTTTGTTTTCTGATCACTTGGTTGTACGGCTCCGCCTCCGCCCTCACTCACATCTACACCGTCTGCCCAAACACCACCACCTTCGCCGCCACCGACTCCGCCTCCCGGTCCAGCCTCGACGCCCTCCTCTCCTCCCTCTCCTCCTCCGCCAACCTCTCCTCCACCCCGGGCTTCCACAACTCCACCGCCGGCGCCGGCACTCCCAAATCCCCAGCCTTCTACGGCCTCTACCTCTGCCGCGGCGACGACGACGCTGCCACCTGCCGGAGCTGCGTCGCTGCCGCTGTCTCGGACCTCTCCCAAAACTGCCAGCGCGGCAAGGAGGCCGTCATCTGGTACGACGAGTGCATGATCAGGTATTCCAACGACTCCTTCTTCGGCAAAGCCAACGCCGCCATCTACATACCCATGTACAACGCCCAGAACTTCACCGGCAACGTCACGCTGTTCAACGATCTGCTGTCCGCGGCCTTTGCGAAGGCGACGACGGCGGCGGCCGGCGGGAGTTCGGCGTTGAAGTTCGCGACGGATCAAGAAAAGCTGAATGATTTCCAGAGCCTGTACGTGCTGGCGCAGTGCACGCCGGACCTGTCGCCAAGCGACTGCTACCAGTGCCTGCAAGTTTGTGTCAATTACCTGCCAAGCCAGAACAGGCAGGGCGGGAGGGTTCTGTTCTATAGCTGCAACCTCCGGTATGAGATTTACCTGTTCTATCGGCAAGTTGCCGTGGCTCCATCTCCGGCCCCGGCTCCGGCTCTGAATGGTTCGATCGCACCGTCTCCGAATATAACCACCAGTGGAGGTGGTGCTGGTAGTAGTGGAGGTAAGGTCTCAGAAACCCGACTCGTATGCCTCATAATTTTACGAGTTTGAACCCACTTATTTCGTTTTAGATCATTCATAAGTTAAATAACATATATATTTTATATGTTTTTAACACTTATTTGTATAAATATGATTTCTTTATGCTAAAAATATTAATATAACAAATTAACAATATTATTTTTATAATAATATTTATAAATTTACTTATAATAATACTCTCTCCGTTAAGAAAAACATGTCGTTTTAGAAGTAAAATCTTGTTAAGAAAAAATGTCATTTTAGATATTTTGGTGTTCACTTTTCAAAATTACCCTTATAATGATATGGATTTGTTAATTCTAGTTTTCACTAAAGTGAAAAAGTAATGTAATAACTATGGAATCTAAATTCTCTATAATCCTCGGTGCACCTTATGGGGGCATGGTGCCCCACTAAATTATTTCGGGTATAATTTTAATTTTAAAAAAAAATTAAAAAAATATATTTACATTCTACATAGTTATATTTATATGTTTATAAACTTTTATTATAAAAAATTCATTTTAAAAATTTTATAAAATTAAAAGATCAATTATATTAGAAAATAAATTTTATGTTTTTTTAAAACATGATTTTTTCCAAATTTTTTTTTCTAAACATGTAAATACAAGTACGTGGAATGTAAATATATTTTTTTTAAAGTAAAATTATACTCGAAATAATTTCGTGGTGCATCGTGTGTTGTAGAGGATCCGGACTCATAACTAGGGGTATAAGTAGACCTGTCAATCGGGTCGGGTTTGGGTTCGGGTTATTCGGGTCCCGGGTAAATCGGGTTTCGGATCAATCGGGTTACGGGTTGTTTCGGGTCGAGCCAAACCGGGTCAAAAAGCTCGAACTTTTTGAAGACTTTTTAAAAATATTAAAATAATATCAAAATTAAATTGTAATATAAATATGTCAAATTAAACTAAATAATAATATTATAATTAAATTTATAATATAATAATAATAATAATATTACATTAATATTTTAAGTATAAAAAATCATATTTATACAAATAAATGTTCTAAACATACTATAATTATAAAATATATAAGTTATGTAACTTCTGAGTGACTTTAACGAATATAATTGCATGATGAATCTGTGTGGGGTCAATCTGGTGCATGTGTGGCATCTACATAGTGGTGACTCACCGGGTTGATTTTGACCCACCGGGTCACCGGGTCTTGACCCTAAACAATCCCGGGTAATTCGGATTCGGGTCGATTTCGTGTCCCGGGTCTAAAACACCGGGCTCAAACCCGTAAAATTACCGGTCGTATGAGTCAGGTCATGTTTTGACAGGTCTAGGTATAAGTATATTTTTGTTTGTTTTTCATTGTTTTCTTAAAAAAATGTACAAATGTCTAAAAAGACATGTTTTAATTAACGGATGAAGTATTATTTAGTTTAATTTGACATATTTATATTATAATTTTTTTTATCAGAATATTTATATTACAATTTAATTTTGATAATATTTCAATATTTTAAAAAAGTTTGAGTTTTTCGAACCGTTGAGTTGACCCGATCCCAGGACAAATCCGAAATAATTGTATAGTAGCTAGATGATCTTAGGTTTCATTGTTTGAACTACTAATCAAAAAGCTTAAAACTTCATTCGCTTGGTCCTCATGGAAAAAATTACCATGAATTGAGTTCACCTAATTATTCATTGGAGGAGCACGTGGACTGCTGATTCTATGTTTGTTTCATTATCTTTCAACTTTGAACATCTTTCGCCTGAATGCAGGGAAGAAATCCTCATCCAAATTGATTATCGGTGTTGTTTCCGGAGCAACTGCCGCGGGGCTGCTGCTACTTGTTATTGTCATCTGTTTGGTTACGACAACGAAGAAGAAGACGAAGAAGAAGAAACATGTCGAAGTCCCAGTAACTCATCTTGATGGTAAATAGTAAATTTGCGAACCTAAGAGTCGAATTTTACTTGTTAGTTTTGTGACATGTTTATTCAATCTTTCCTGTTTTGTGGTATTAGAAACCTCTGAGTTCACAACTGCCGAGTCCTTGCAATTTGGCTTTGACACGCTTCAAGCTTCAACAAATAACTTCTCTGATCGAAACAAGATTGGAGAAGGTGGATTTGGTAGTGTCTATAAGGTGAGAAACTCTATTTTTGAGCCAATTAACATTACTGAAGTCCGTTGGGAGTCGTGATTGGGGTCATGTGCACATGCGCTTGTACACTAGCAGTCTAGCACATAAGTCAAGTAGCTCACTAGCTTAGGTTTGTTTATCCATATTATCAATGTGAGACTCTTTGGTCTCTTCACGTGCTCTCAACACCCATTACTCAAGGTAGATTTGGTGCTGATGATCCTTTTTTTACAGGGCACATTGCCTAATGGACAACAAGTAGCGATCAAGAGACTATCGATGAGTTCTGGACAAGGAGCTCAGGAATTCAAGAACGAGGTCGTTTTAGTAGCCAAACTTCAACACAGAAATCTGGTACGACTGTTGGGATTTTGCCTAACGGGGCAGGAGAAGTTACTTGTGTATGAATACGTTCCCAACAAGAGCCTCGACGCCTTCTTATTCGGTATATATATATATATATTGACTACTATAACATAGAAGAAAATTGGTCATTCTTTACACATTCAAATCTTTACACTTGTCACTGAATTTATAGACCCTGAAAAGCAAGGACAATTAGATTGGTCAAAGCGTTTCAAGATCATATCAGGGATCGCCAAAGGGATGCTTTACCTCCACGAGGATTCTCGATTAAGAATCATTCACCGCGACCTTAAAGCAAGCAATGTACTGTTGGATAATGATATGAACCCAAAGATAGCGGATTTTGGTATGGCAAGGATCTTCAGTGCGGATGAAACCCAAGGCAACACAAGTAGAGTTGTTGGTACTTAGTAAGTATTCTTAAGAGATTCTTTAGTGTTTTGAGTACTCATTTGAATTTTGATATATATTTTTATTGTTGTGTTCTTGTAGCGGTTACATGCCGCCAGAGTATGCATTTCATGGGCGATTCTCAATGAAGTCAGATGTGTATAGCTTCGGGGTATTAGTCTTGGAAATCATAAGCGGTAAGAGGAATAGCGTCTTCTACGAATCAGGCTATGCTGATGATCTCTTGAGCTACGTAAGTACTTCATTCCCAAAAATATTTGACCACTGTAGGAGGTGCATTCGGACTGTCGATGATTAGAGTTCTGTGGTGTTGGGTTCTTTTGTCTATGCTTCTTTTCTGACTTCTTGTATGCTTCTTTATTAACTCTTTTTTCTTCTGTGTGATCTGCTATTATGTGGTCATTGTGTCCTATTGTTCTGGGTCTATTAGAAGCACTCTCTCGACTTGTTCGGGGAAAGTTGTTGTTGTTGTTTGTTTGTTTGTTGTTGTTGTTGTTGTTGTTGTATAGGCGTGCTGATTGCTCATTGTTTGTATGGCTAATCTTTGATAGGCTTGGAAGCTATGGAGCGAAGGCAGGCCAATGAAGTTTGTGGATACAATGCTAAGAGATTCGTTCTCGGATGCTGAGGCGATGAGATGCATTCATATAGGCTTGTTATGCGTCCAACATGATGCTGATCAAAGGCCTACAATGACTTCAATAACACTCATGCTGAACAACCACTCCATGACCCTGTCAACACCACAGGAGCCTGCGTCCTTCGGTCACACAAAGATGCATTCCAACATTTCAGCTAACAAATCAACGAACAAATCAGTTACATTGTCGGTGAACGACGTTTCCATCACTGAACTTGATCCGAGATAAGGGAAAAGCAAAGGCTAAATATGATCATATGAGGTTTTTCTTGAGATTAAATTTAAGCACGTTTGACAAGAATAAGTAGTCTTGTGGACGATACATGATTTGTGAAAGAAATGTATCATTTGTACTAATCTAAACCTATGTTATAGTGGTACGAATCCTCATTAGTGTTTGTGAATTGAGAGTCTTATTTGGTGAATGGAGTAGTTATGCACTTATGCATCCATCATCATACATTCAGTGCAATATCAGAGCAAAGAGTTGGGAAATTAGGGCTTTTTAGGAATAACCTTTGGTTACTTATCTATGGTTTGAGGTGGAGTTCTTACAGATTGTTGGGATTAAAAGGTCCCACATCGGTAGTAGACAAAAAGTAACAAAAAAGCGGATCCCGATCTTATAACAAAAAACAAAAATTAAACCCGGCACGAGGGGGCGTGTAAGGTCCCACTTTGGGAGTTGACCAAATGCAACAACAAAATACATGTTAGGTTTGTGAATTTGGAAAGAACAGATGACATGGTTTCTTGCTCTCAATGTGGAGAAATCGAAAATCTGTTACAATTTGATTGAATGAAAGCTAAGGAAGAAAGGGTCTTAAAACTCTTCTAGCTTGGGTTGGGCCAGCCCATATCTAAGTCCCAATTCTTATTTACAAAATGAACTCCATTATATGTCATCAATACAAAGCATATAAGGGGCTTTATTTTTTATTTTTTTATTTTTTTATTTTTGATCAGGTAAGAATTCGAGTTCAGACATATCTGAAACTCGAGGGCCGGCAAGCCTGCAGACGGAAAGACTGTCTAAAAACCAAAATAAACAACATAACTAAACGATGCAACCTAGGCAAAAGCACTCTACAACAAAGTGAAACCAAGCATGCCTAAACCAAACAGGAAGTGGCCGAAGATGACAGACGAATCCAAGCCCCCCCTCTCAAGCAGAACCGTAGATCAGCGGTACATCGGGATCCGATCATCCTGTGGGTAGTGAGGACGTAATTCCAGAGAAGCAGTCAACCCGAAAATAAAAGGCGATGCCAACTGCATTGCGATGCCAAATAAGGAGTTATTGACGGTGTGTATGAATTGTGATGCAAATTATCAATGTAGAGCCTCTTTATGTAACATGTTATGTTACATAAAATAAAAGGCTCTTCACCCTGAACAAAACTGAAGGATTGATAAATTGTAGCAAAATGGATGATATATATATATATATATATATATATATATATATATATATATATATTTGTTTTCTTACTAATTTGGAAGATATGTATGTGGATGAAGTGAAGTTTCTTACTATGATAGTTTTATAAGATTTCACTGATATAACAGTCTTGTGTTTCACACTTTCACCACTGACTAATTCCTAGATTGGATGACTTAGCTTTGATTTCAGGTGATGCCAAATAGCTGAAGGTGACCTGGACTTTTTGGCTCTACTTTCACCCTCACTTGATACTTCATGTGCGCTTCTTTCAGCAGTTTTCGACATTCACATGATTCTTTCGCAAGTTTGCGAGCATCTTCCTAATCCTTTGTATGGTATAAGATCTCTCTTTATCTGTTATGCTGTTACCAGCAGTTTTTTCCTTCTAATATTGCCATTGTCTGTATGTGCTGTGTAGCACATTAACCGGGAGTGCGAGGGAAAGTGACAAAGACGGGCAGGATATATAGAACTAGAAACTTGGAAAAATGTCCAGCCAATTTAGAAAGCGATAGCAAACCAATTAGATCTTCCTGTTTGGAATTGAAGCATTTCACATTTTCATCTCCTTTAATTTGTTTCCCAAATATGGTTGTTATATTATATGAGCCGATCAGTAGCTCGAGCTCGGCTCAGAATCGACTCGATAAAAGCTCTGCTTGAGCTTGTTCATTTTCTGTGAAATTTCTAAAATTTCCTTTAAGTGACTATATTTTGAGAAAATAAGGTTTATAATGCTCGAAAAAAAACTTGGCTCGACCTTGTTCATTTCTTAAATGAGTCGAGTATGAACACATTTTTAAGCTCGAGTCCAAATTTAGGCTCGGCTCATTCGGCTCGAATAACAGTCCTAGTACTTCCAAAGCATTTAATAGGGGAAAAAAAAAAAAAGAATACAATGGTTTTTAGTTGTCTAGTGTAAACAATACTTACTAATAGCTTCTTGAATGATTACTGAGCTACAACATAAAGCAAGAAACTATATATTATGTACTATGACTCATAAGGATTAGGGAAAAGGATTGGTGAAGTGCAGTGAAATTAGTGCTGCAGGGATGACATTTATGAGATCTCAAGTACCCTCAAGTATCTGGCATTGCCATGGTTAGCACCTGCAATGTCTCATCTACATCCATCCGCGATTGATGCTTGGCCTTTAATAATGTCGCGAATGTGAAATTGAATTTGAATGTTTCCTGGTTTGAATTTGAAGTGCATTTGAATGGTGCAAAAAACATTTGAATTGCTAGTTAATGCTAATGAATGCAGTAGCAGTAGCAGTGCTGACAACAAGTCAGTAGTATCTATTATGCATCAATCTGAAAAAGCCCTTGTTCACTGGATTAAAAGCTAACTGTCAAAATACGTGACTTGCTTACAGTTTCAACTTGTTCGGGAAAAGAGTGCGTATATCCTGACCCCCAGACCCTGCTTTTGCGGGAAATACTGGGTTGTTGTTATTGCTGCTTACAGTTTCAACTTCTAGGACTATAGTTAGTGTCTCTTTTGTGTTCTACACTTGGGTCGTTGTATGGTCAAGTTGCGTGGCAGCCGAGGCTGGGCTTTTGTGGTCCATAGCAAGCGGAATCCTTTCGTGCTCGAATGCTTCATCTCCAATCCCTTTCTTCTATCTCCCTCTCTAGTCTATATTGTAAGGATAGAGTTTGGCTCCACCATATATTCACGGGGATATTGCGTATTTGACTTTTAGTGTTTACGCCGAAAATGTTGCAAATTGATCTTTGTTTTCTTGATGTTTCGTTAACAAATTTGTTAATGTGCCTTGAATCAGACGTTAACATATTTGACTTTTAGAGTTTGGCTCCCTCTCTAGCCTATCTTTGTTAATGTTGCAAAGTTATCTTTGTTCTCGCTGACCGGTCAGCAAGTCGGGGATGTGCCTACCATCTATTTGTTTTGGGCTTGCAGTCCATTATCTGGATTCATGAGCGCCTACAAATACTCATGAAACGCTGATGCTTATAACATAATCTGTTCTTTGCCTCCATAATACAAATCTAGTTCTTCTGCCCGTGGATGAGCATAACGTCTATCTGATCTGGGATTACAGTCCATTGTCTATTTAGGGATTCATGAGCACCAATAAATACTCATAAAAACGCTGATGCTTGTAACTTAATCTGTTCTTTGCCTCCATAATACAAATCTGGTTCTTCTGCCCGTGGACGTAAGTAACTCATTGTTGTCGAACCACGTTAGGTCTTTCTTTGTTTGTTTATCATTCTCGTTACAACAAAATTGTTATGTCTCATATTTTAGTGGGCGAACCCATTCGTAAATTCTATGATCGGTTATCAATCTTATTATGATCCTCAGTCATTGTGACATAGAGGTTGGAGATTCTCAAGATTCATACATGAGATGATGGTTTTGGTATGGTAGGCACAACAACTAACAAGTAATAAGCCATGGTATGGTATATGCTTTGGGTCTCTTTCCTGTATCTTCCCTAACAGGAAAGTAATCTGCTAACCCTGTTGACCCTGGAGTTTGCAATTAATGCCAACTTTTACTGACACCCAACCTTCAATTAGCAAGAATGTGCCCTGAGTCCTCAATTATATGGAGGTCATGAAGATGTTAACTCTAAAGAGTCGGATTTCGATTCCTGCCTTCGCCCTTTTTCCTGCTCCATGTTCCACCAAGAGACATTCTTTGATGTCTAGCGAAATAATGGGAGCAAGAAAATGAAATCGCTAGCAACTTTGCAGCCTCTAGAACGTCGAGTGATGGGCTGATGCTTCTTAGTAGTACCTGATTTAAGGTTTACAATCTTGTATGAGATTGTTCTGTTGAATATTTAAAATCTTTTTTTTTTGGAATGTTTATGAATTAGTTATGAAATAACTAGTTGTAAAGAGATTGAAAATTACTCCCAACTACCTCCCTGCCTGACCTTTAAGGCCCACATCCAACACAAAATGGAAATGGAGATATTTCTGGCCAGACAATTGCAAAAGCCATAACCAAATGGTGGTTAAACAAGCACAGTAGAGGGTTTGGAGTTAATAGACGACATAGGCAGGTACAGCTTAGGGAGTTTTATGCATCCGAAGACCATCTCCAACCGCTGCTCTAAAATTTCTCCAAAATAGGAAAACCATCACATTCTTCTGTTTGCTTTAGTTTCTCTAAAAATGCTGCAAATTTAGAGAACTCCACAACTCCAAAGTTCTCAAAATGGAGAATCCGTTGGAGATGCTCTAAACTCTTTATCCGTACAGAATTGTTTATTCGTGTATCAACTAAACTAGCAACTGTTATGAGTTCGGCTAGAAAATTGGGTCTATTTGGGAAATGGTGTACAAACTTCTGCTATTTTCTTCTACTAGCCTGACAAAGACAATCCCCATGAATGATAGTATACACAAGAAGAGACGAATTTTGAGCAGAAAGTATCCTTATCTTCATTGCTCACGAGATGCATAAAATGTTGAAGAAAGGACAGGAAGATGGGATCATGTGTGTCCCTACTATGAACTAGGCATACAATTTGCATTACTCCTTTTTTTACGGCCATTACTCGACTTTATAGGCTACAGTTTTTGGACCTCGACACATAGACTTGTCAAACAGGTCATTTCAGGTTATGGGTCATGAAATGTTCAACATAAACCCATATTTAACAGGTTATTGGTTATGGGTCGGATCCTCTGGTCAGGTTGCGTTTTGTCAGGTCATGACTCATGTAGACCTTATCGGTAGTCTAGTGGGACCTTCTGGTTCTATGTTTTGTGTACTGTCAATGCTATTGCCAATCCTCATTTGTATTACTGTCATTATATATATACTCAAAGCCTCACCTTCTCTCCTTCATCTCTCCTTATCCCCTCTTTGCCTTGCTTTCCGTGCAGATGGTAGGCAGAGCTTCCACACCAGTACAACTACAACTACAAGCATAGCTCACCAATCCATGGAGATGAATTCAGCTTCTGTTGATGCTGTTGGGTCGCCTGAGGCAACCACGACGAGTGGTGGTTTGCACGCTCCACCGCGACATCTTCACCGTGTGCCTACTACTTCCACACTTCTAGTTGTTGTTCCTATCATCCTTGTTGTCGTCCTCATCGCTGTCCTCATCCTCATCGCAATCATGATCCGGCGACTCGACTTCAAGAACAGCAGCTCCATCAGTGGGAACAACAAAGCCAGAATCACTGACAGGAGCTGCAACTTCTTTGCTCACACCGCAATTAGCATCACAGAGAGCCCAGGTATGTATATCAATAAGAATCATCAGTTCCATAACTTGATTTACTGGATACCACAAATTGATGGAAATTCCATTTCAGATATCAGCAACAATGGTTGCATATCAGTTGAGGGTAGCTCAAGGCGATTATCATCGCAAAGGAGATCAAGAGGGGTCCAAGTATTCACCTACAAGGAGCTTGAAGCTGCCACAGGTGGCTTCAGCGAAGCGAATGTGATCCGGAGTGGCGGGTTTGGGGTGGTCTACAGAGGGGTCCTCTTGGATGGAACTGTGGCTGCAATCAAGATGCTCCACAAGGAAAAGAAACAAGGGGATCGCGCCTTCCGGATAGAGGTCTGTATCGCATTGTATCGGTACTGTTTGATCATACGAGTAATCTTAACATCAATCTGTTAGTTATAATTAGGATCAATGTTCTAAAAAACGCTTGGCAGTAAATTGCTAACAACTAACAAGGAGGCTTATAAGTGAGGTTGGATGGGGCAGGTGGACCTACTAAGCCGGCTACATTCGCCGTACCTGGTGGAGCTGCTGGGCTATTGTGCAGACCAGCATCACAGGATCCTGGTTTTCGAGTTCATGATGAATGGAAGCCTCCAACAGAAGCTTTTAAGATCGCCACGAGGAGGGTATTTGCAGCCATTGGATTGGGGGACAAGGCTAAGGATAGCCCTTGATTGCGCGCGAGCATTGGAGTTCCTACACGAACATGGATCCCCATCGATAATCCACCGTGACTTCAAATGCAGCAATGTTCTGCTAGACCATAACTTGAGGGCAAAGGTGTCTGATTTCGGCTTGGCTAAGCTGGGCTCGGACAAGATCAACGGTCAGATCTCGACTCGTGTGCTTGGGACCACTGGATACTTGGCCCCAGAGTTAGTTCACTGCTCTTAGTCTTATCCCTCACATTCCATCAAGATGCTAATAATGCAATCTATTGGTCCCCTCCCCTCACATTCCATCAAGATGAACTTCAAGTTCAACTAGCTAGAAATTGTTAAGATGATTATGCATTGCATTTGCAGGTATATCTCGACAGGGAAGTTGACGACGAAATCAGATGTTTACAGCTATGGTGTGGTTCTTCTGCAGCTGATAACTGGCCGCGTACCAGTTGATATGAGGAGACCACCAGGAGAGCATGTCCTCGTCTCTTGGGTCAGTTCTTTCTCTCTAAATTTGTATCTTGCTTCCGTTCTTTTGGTTGCCCTTCGAATTGATACATTATGAACAAAACAAGAAGCAATCACTGACTGTTCAGAGATGTGAATGAGACCAAAATAGTCTCACAGCGAAAGTTGAGCATAACAAGCCCTAGATTGTTGATTCAGTAAGTCAAGCTGCAATGTTTTAAAATAAAAACTTCACTGACATTAGGCCCTTCCAAGATTAACAAACCGAGAGAAGGTTGATGAGATGGTCGATCCGGATCTAAGAGGCCAGTATTCAAAGAAGGATCTTGTTCAGGTTAGCAACTCTTAACCTTTCACTAGTTCATTCAGTAAGTAGCTCCTGGCCTCTATTAATGGTCTTGCTTGGCTTCACTGTGTAAGGTTGCGGCGATTGCAGCTGTGTGTGTACAAGCAGAAGCCGAGTACAGGCCTCTGATGACGGATGTGGTTCAGTCTCTAATACCCTTGGTTAAGAATTTCCCCTTCCAATCAAACTCGTCCAGATTCCAGAGTCGGATGAGCAGTCCCATGTGATCTGATCAGCCAGCTAGTATATAACACACCGAAATCTCGAGTTGCTTGTCCGAACAGCTTGTCCTGTATGGCATCAATCTTCACAAGGAAAACTCCACCGTACCCAACTCAAATCTCATCACTGGAAAGCTGGATTCGGGTTAAGCAACACTTATTTCTCAAATGTACAAACATACTCTCATTTGATTTTGTTTTTTTCTGGCTCTTTGATGGAATTATGTCCGATCCTTATTTAGCGTGATTAACGGCTTCCCGAATGGCTTGGCTCTTTCGATCCCAACACATTTAGAGTTGTGAATTCGCTTTAAACGATTGAGATTTCGAGTTTGCAACTTCCTTGAGAATATGCCATCAAATACATTACTAAGCAGTTTCAATTACATTAATTGGGGAAAGCCCAAATACATTACACTAAGCAGTTTCAATTCAAAAGTGGCAATAAACACAAGACTAGTAGATAGTTTCAAAAGTCGCACAACCAAGGAATGTAGCTCTAGCGACGACGACGATCAAGGCTTCGAAGTGGGTACTTGGGGTAAGGGAACTTGGGGTAAATCCCATCACGAAACCCGTGGGTAGGATGAATGACCCTCTTCCCTCGACGGTTTGAACAGTTGCAACAACCCGCAGTAGTTTTTCCTGCCCAAAAAAACAACTCTTGAATAGAAACGGTCCATCCCATGAGTTGTATCCAAAAACAAGCACCAATCTGTTCGAAGAGCTTACCACGCACAATACGGCAAGCAGTAACAAGCGAGGAGCAATCCTTGCACTCTATTTCAGCAAAGAAGAGCTTGTTCGAAGCATCATCAGGTGCAGTTTTCCTTGCTAAGAAGTTGATATGAAACACATTTGTATTCCTGTTACTTACAGAATAACACCATGCCAAAGCATCCACGAGCTTATAGTCTGTGTGCTGCAAATTCAGAGATGAAGTTACCAAGAAAATTCGAATAGATAGAATTTAAAACCTGTGATATTTGAAAGGATTTACAAACACATTACATGCTTCTTGTTGTAATATGTCAATGCAAGCAATGGATCACGAACCCTTGACCTCGCCTTGTCACTCAAGGTCACCCCATCAGCCAAAAGATGAGCATACCGAGATAGAGGTGGAACCAGATCCCTAAACACAGTAGGAACAATCAAGACTCAATTAACACCAAATATAACCAAACCCTGAATCAATTCTACCCTTTAACTACTTTTAAGTGAAGGAGACAGATTGCTTTAAAACACAGAAACATAAGTACAAACATTGACATTGAAACACAGAAACATTGCCTGCTTGAAACACAGAAACATTGCCTGCTTGCTAGAAAAAGGCCAAGACGACGAACAATAGCAGACAGCCAAACACAAACGGATACTCAAGGAATGCTGCCACACTAAATGCCAACATCTAAGTTACAAAATCAAATACATACTCGCTTATGACATATTTCTCTGGGGGCTCCCAAGGGGCAATAAAGCAGCCACAGTCTGTGGTTTTAAGACCTGTAAGAGGAATGCAAAAACATTACGAATCCGAAAAAGTTTCAAGTAGAAGCACACAACGAAACAGATCTTGCAGCACGAATAGTAACATAAGAGATGATCAAGTCCGAATTTCACATTAATAGCTTAAGATAAACACATTTCACATTAATGTCTAAGAAGCGTTATTGATGAAGAGAGCATACCATCTAAATTACGACAAGAAATGACAACCACGTCACCACCAACCTCTACTTGCAAGTCAGAGCAGAAGTAAGACGGACAATCCATAGCTGTACTGAGGGCAGCACTAAAACCACAATGAACCCGATTTCCCATCAGAGTCTGATAACACCCCCAACGTTCCCTGGTGTCAACAATCTTATAGTCAGTGCCCTGCAATGCAAAGCTAGCGTACTGAGGGTGGGTTTCCGAAGGAAGCACAAGACAATCTATAAACATTGTTCGAATAAGTAATGAGCTACCGACGTGTTTGTCATTGTAGTAAGCCAAAGCAAGAGCACTGTCACGGGCGTAATTCTCCGCGTCCTCGACAGAATCACTATCTGGGTCGTTCAAGTCCAGCTCATATGCAGGGGTCCCATTATCATCATAAACCAACGTCGTATCATCAGGAAGCAAGTCATGGGGCCTGAAAATATACACAACACAACACACGATTGAATTTGTCAGTCACAAAGGCAATTCGTGACAAGTACAGAAATGGGCAGCTATGCTCTCCAAAGATCTCATCTTTGCTGAATCAATAACCAAATATATTTAGAATTTTCTTACTCTTCACAGATAATGAGAATAGTAATATCCAATTCCTATACAAATCCAACACTTTCTTACTTGCCCCCAAATAAAAGCCCTATCCCAGCACAATCCAACTAGAATTTTTTTATAAGAAACAAAATTGAGTAAAATTTTAGACATTAGACAATAACCCTTGCATATCGAATCCAGTTAATTCAAAATAAAGATATAAAATAACCCCCTTACACGATGACTTCATGGCCGAGGATGGACTGTAAATCCGCAGCCGTAGTTGGCGCTGACTCCATGGCCGAGGATGGACTGTAAATCCGCACCCGTAGTTGGCGCCAATTGCCTATTCAGTCAAATCATAACAATTATACTCCGTAATAACCAGTAAGCGAAATCCCAAAAAAAGTTACGGAGTATTCAGAGATTTCAAACAAATAATACCTCGGAAAATGGAGTTATCACATCCGGGTAAAAACACGAAAATTCAAAGAATGTAATCACCGGTATCTGTATTTATAGGCGAGCGGGTCGCACGAAATACGCTCAGGGAGCGATGTGGGACAAACTTGTATACCCTAGCCTTTTCTTTGCTTCCATACAGTCGTGTTTTTTTTTTTTTGGATTAAGTAATAATTCCATCTCAGACGGATTTGAAGCTCGAGAGGCCGATAAGTCGGTAGACAGGTGAACCGTCGAACATAAAATAAAAATTGAAAATAGAGGAAAGAAAAGAAAAAGGCGCAATCTTCATACCGTCGTGATTGTTAAACAGGGTTGTATTTACCTCCACAAAATTTACTATCTACCTCTCTGTTCATTTTTTAACAGACTAGCTCTATTCCCGCGTGGAGCACGCGGGTATTCATTAGCTATTTTATCATGCGTTATGATTTCACATTTTTATAAAACTAAAGTTATCATGCGTTATGATTTCACATTTTTATAAAACTAAAGTTAAAACATATAGCTTAAGTAGAATAATTACATATATGATATATACACTCTAGGAAGTAGAATAATCACAAGATACTGAAAAATTCTATTAGATGGCTACAAATGTTGCTCTTCCTTTTGCTCACTTCTCTAAAAATTCACCTAAAAAATGTTGTCGGAATTTGAAACAGCTCAATCACAGACCCGTTCAATTCTCAAGAGGCTCACAAATGCCTGAAACACGGACCTCGCTCATTTCCTTCTCTTATTGCTAGGGCCACATATTAAGCCCGGATGAGAGCTTCGAACGCAAAAGAATCGTCTTCATAAACCCTTTCATGCAGGGGGTGATCGAAGGATATCGGGTGTTCGCCGACCTTGAAAGTGTTGACTGAGGTCCTCTGGAGTGTCGAGGCTGTATCATTTAGGTCACCAAAGCCGGTCCCCATGGTACTGTAAATGTAATTTGATTAAAAAAAGGTGGTGTGCGTTAAGAGGATTGATCAAGGAATAACTCAGACATTCCAAAAAGCTTATAATTATGCTGTGAATCGAAAACTATAAGAAATGCTTGCAAAACCAAATAAATATATCCCATTATCAACAAATTCCTTATTGATATAATCAAGTTTATAGCGTAAGTACTGATTTCACTCTTTTTTGACCATGTTTTGGTGTTGAGCAGTAGCAATGATAGGAAACAAGTCTTTCTTCACATATTTGTACTGAGATTTTTGTAATTGAATCATGCTATCGTGTAATATTTGATGTATAGCTTGAATTGGCATGTTTAAACATTAACATGTTAAAGAAGTGAGGTTGGTTTGTCTATGGGCCATGAAGAACCTTGCTGATCATATTAAGGAACAAATAGCTAACTAAACACACTGACCATTCAATTCAAGGATATGGTAGAAGGTTTTTAATTTCCCCATTTAATTTCTAACTGGTATCTGTATACATGGAATTTTTGTATCATACCTTGTTGTTTCCCTTCTCATATAGATATATTTGGAAAGTTTTTAATTTCCCCGTTGAGAAGTTAAGGTATATTATCTGTATATGTGCCTATTAGGTGCTGACTCAAAAAACTTTTAGGAATTAACTGGAGAGTTCATATATTTTTATCTGTCTTGTTCATTTTCTATCTTTCAGGCTGTAGGTGACATTAGTCCTTAAAATAGAGGAGAGGAAAGTGCAATTTGGGGAATCTCCCTAATGCTTGGTTATCTTGGGTACTAATCTAAAATCTAGCTTTCCCATTCGTTTTTGTTGAGTTTTTTTATTGCTGATAATTTCTCAAATAGTGTATAAGAGAAGAAACACTTACCTGATATACTTAATTTCGACTTAGAGAGGAACCTTCTGTTCAGAGACCGGAGGACTAATCTCAAACATACAAGCAAATAGTCATTTTCCAATAAACATAGTTCTCAAAATGATTCTAATCCTTATGCTTTGTCATCCAGTTCAAAATACTGCCAACACCAAATTTGATGCCATGTAAAATAAGAATCTAAATTGCATTAAAAAAACGAAAAGAGTAGAATATTTACCAAACAACAAACATAATTCTCACAATGAAATCAATCCTTTGCCCTTATCATCCATTTCAAAAGACTCCTAGGGGGCTGAAAACTAAAAAGAACCATAATAAAATTCATCTTGTGAATTCTATACTACAAACATGTTGCTGTTAATGGCTTCTTTTTAAGGCAATTTGTTAGATAAAATCCAACAAGGTTTCCTCTCAGTTAAATACCTTGTTGGGAGCTCAATACCTTGTTGCTGTTTATGGCTTCTTTTTAGTGCAATTTGTCTATTTTTTGCAATGTTTCTTTTGGTAGAACATTGTTTTCCCTAGTAAAAACTATAGCAGTAATGAAATGACAAAATTGGTTCTCAAAATCGCAAACCTTAATCTGAATTTCGCAAAATTGATTCTTAAAATCACAAACCCTAATTTCACAAATTGATTCCTAAAATCAAAACCCGAAACAAATTCTTAAATTCTATTTACAAATTGAATCTCACATCAAAAGCTATAGCAGTAATTCAGAAAGTATTAAGGTATAAAAAACTCACCTTATCAATTTAGCGAAATCGGATTTGGAATTGGGAAGGGAAGAAGAAGTCTAATTGATGTAGTGTTGCGTAAGGTGTACAGGAGCGAGGAGGGCATATGCTGACAGTCTGGTGGAGGAGGAGGCAAGGAGCCGGAAGCGAAGTTCGGTGGAGGAGGAGCCTGGAGCGGCGTCAGAATCAGAATACAACCGTAGACGATGGAGACCCGCAGACGGGAAGATAAGTGTGATGGTTGAGGTCGGTTCTCAGTCAGATTTTTGCAGCTATCTATATGGACCAACGCAAGCCCATTCACAAAAGCCCAAGTAGAGCCCAAATTACTCAATTTCATCCAACGAAATACTGCCAGCTGTCTTTAAAAGGTACTGTTCATAAGGGGATCCTCCCTTTTATATATAGATATAGAAAATTAGAATTTTCCAATGGAGCTAGACCGGCCGTGATTTTTAAATCATTCAAATGACTTCAACCCCTTTTCCAACATTCACTTGTGCGTGCGCCAGTTTCGTTTTCTTTGTCAAATGAGCTGAAAAGAGAAGAAAACGAAAGACGAAAGAGAAATCATTAATCAACAAAGCCCAGTAAATCTTTTATGTTATATCTTTTGAATTGCAAGACATTTTCCTTGAAGGTATAGACCGAAATTCCATTACGGTGCAATTCTGACCGATACTCCATCCGTCCTAAAATACATGACCTTTTAGGCCTTGAAATTTTGTCAAAAATACATGGGTTTTTAGGGTTATAGGGTAATTATTACACCTAAAAAAGTACAATAGTACTTAAAATTAAAGAGTTACTCTCTCTATAAAAATAATGACATTTAAATATAAATAGGTTTTCTTAATTAACGTGTAAAGGTCTAAAAGACCATGTATTTTTGGACGGAGGGAGTAATAAATACTGTGCCTTTACAGTATTTGATTTATCACAATTCTTCCAAAAATTCAAGTTTTTTATTTTTTTAAAAATAAACTCTACATCCAAAAATTAATTTTTTAAAAATTACGCTCTACACCTTTTGAGTCGTAAATATGTGACTTAAGAGGCACGACTATTTTAATGTATGCATTGGTGGCCATAAGGGGTTGTCGTCCTTCCCTCCGACGCCGAAAAAACATTTTAATTTTTTTTTTATAATTAAGGTAAAAAAATAAAAATAAAAAAAAAACTAAAAAAGACACAAATTTTGTTTGAAACCGAAATTATTTGACGCATCAGACATGTCTGGTGAATCAAAAGGCTGAAAATGACAGACAGACTAACTATCATTATACAAGAACGAAGCCACAAATAATAATAATAAAAAAAGGACCCACCCCCAATCGATGACAATAACAATCAGCTCAACCATTAGAAGAAAGTCAAGGAGGCCCAGGGATAGATTGTGAATACCGAGAGCACGGGAGAGCCTAGGGACTCACACGGTGTCTTGACGTCAGGGAGACGAGAAGGGAAGCCCACCAATGGGAAAGAGTTATCACCTAGGAAAGTGTGGATCACCGACGTTCCCCTCACCTGGATCAGGGATTTTCAAAAACCACGAACACTACCACAATCAACTAAATGAACAGGGTGAACGAGACTAAACTTCATCGGAAACTAAACACATCTACAACAAAGAGCGACCTCAGACGAATGAGTAGCACCAAACGTGATCAAAACGCGAACAAGTCTCAAGTTTTTTTGTTTTTGTTTTTTTTTTTAGGGTAAAAAACTTAGTAAGTTTCACCTTATAGATTCATTTTTTATACTATAAATTATGTCAGTAGTATTATAATTTAACAAAAATCGGTTTTAATAATGGATTAATATTGGTTTTGGGCTCAAATGTGAGTCTAGGGGTGTGTTTGGATTCCAAAATGCATTAATTATAATGCATTATTTTTACCTCGGTTTATGTGCATGTTTGGTTACATAACATATTTTACCTCGATTTTTGCGATTTTTTTAATTATGCAACCAAACATGCACATAAACCGAGGTAAAAATAATGCATTATAATTAATGAATTTTGGAATCCAAACACACCTTAGAAGGTCAGGTCCATCAAATATGTAAATATATCATTATTATTATTATCAAGCAAATAGATCGAGCGTGTTTAAGGAAGCACATGTAATGGAGGGGGCGACGAAGGTGGACAGCGACGAAAAAAACCGCCTGAAAGATGACCGACAATGGAACACCGTGAGACCACCACCACCTAGATCTTCAATTAGAGGGTTCAATATCTTTTTCCGAGAGTTGTGAGAAGTCACGCAGACTATGAGCATGTATCAAGGGAGGTTGATGAAATCAATTTAGGACCAAGAGTCTGTATCAAGGGAGGTTTGGAAACCTAGGTAGCCGAGAAACCGAAGAAAGAGACCCAATCCAAAGCACCAAGAAACCCAAGTAACAATGTCTAGGGTTTGGGGCTTTTGTTCCTGAATGAATGTTTTAGGGTTCTTTGAGAAAGGGTGAATTTGGGGTCTTTTGTTTTCAGATCTATGGGTTGCACCCTCTCTGAAGCCTCCGTCGCCCCGTGAATGGAGCAACCCAACACCAAGAAACTCTTCAGAATGACGATGGAGAGATATATGGTGGATTTGTGGTGTGGGAGAGAGAAGTGGGTGAGGTAGGAGAGATGATCGATGGGGTTGAAGAGCCAGAAGGCCAAACGGCAGCCATGGAGGCACAATCGCCAACAAGCCCAAGGTCGGGGAAGACGACCAGGAAAAGGTATTGAGGGAGAAAACGACGTCGACGAGTGGGAGGTGGGAGGATAGGTTCCGGAGAAAGGGACGTCGGAGTCGAGACAACAGGGATGAGGATGAAGGTGATTGATTCGACCTGTAGCGACGAGGCGGTGGTTGTTTGGAGGTAGCAAGTCAAGCTGACTGAGAAATGTCGAGACCAGGAGGCATCACTTATTCCATTCACCCATTCCAAGGCCAATCTCGATAGGATGTTTGGTGAGCACCAATCATTTCTCAACAAAAGTGGTGTTGGATATAACAAGAATTTTCCAAAGAAAGCTCCTACCACTTTTGTAAAGGCTAAAGGGAATTGGTGTACACCTATGAGTTTCTTTTGTTGTAAAAAAGGTCATATCAAGAATACTTCCCATTATCGTAGAAATGATCCTTATATAATTTGTATTACTTTTCCTTTATGCTTATAAGAACAGGTAAAGCAAATTTGGCCGGGTTCCTAAAGGGACTAGATCACCGAACATAGTCCATCCCGATTATGAATCCAAGTTTGTATATTGGTCTAGCCGGAAATGTTGAAGTTGGGTTGTTTTGCAGGATATCCCCAAGTCAAAGGAAGCATTATCGTAGGGGAGTATTTTTTGCTGAATTGATTATATTTCTCTGTTACAAACTTACAATGCTATCTATTGATATCTCAAGACCCTTGAGATGAGTTTCAAAGGTTTTGACTGTAATAGATTTTTTGGTTGTTATCTTTTTAAACTTGATTTCTTCCCTTACCTGTTGGAAGACAAAAGGGGGAGCAATGCTATATGGTGGCATGGTGCTTATTAGGGCTGTTACTTGAGCCGAGTAGCTCGAGCTCGGCTCGGGCTCGGCTCGGAAAAAGCTCGACTCGGGCTCGCTCGAATTAAATATGAGCCAAGCTTGAGCAGAATTCTGAGCTCGAGCTCGGCTCGAGTAGCTCGTATAGCTCATTTTATGGGTGAAATTACTGTTCTCCCCCTATGTTTTATTTAACCCCATGTAAATAGGTTTTATTTAACCCCTTGTAAATAGGGCGTATATCTCGTTTCGTAGGTGAAATTACAGTTCTGTCCCTATGTTTTATTTAACCTCTTCTTCTAAAGAGTCTGTCAGCCGCTTTGCCTTTTGGACTCCATTCACTTTGAATCACAGATCTACATTTTGTGAATAGCTCGAGCTCGACTCGGCTCGGCTCGAGAAAATGAGGCTCGAGCTCGAGCTCGGCTCGTTTGTAAACGAGCCGGGTTTGAACACCCACGACTCGAGCTCGTTAGCTCGTATATCAGCCCTAGTGCTTATGCTTGTTATATGATGCTCTGCATGTGCTATATTTATTTGCATAATTGATATTTGTTTGGAAATTTTACAGGAAACCACCCCTTGTTTATTAGGGTTTTCATTTAACCACCTCTTATACAAAAGCTTTCAGAAAACCACCCCTTATCTAATTCCGTCAACGGAGAACCACTCCTACCTCTATTCCGTCAAATTTGATGTTAAAAATTGTGAAAAGACCAAAATGCCTTTTTTTTAACTTTCCATCTTCAGCCCATTGCTCCAATAATGCTACCTACGTACGATCAATAATGGGAGAGTCGATCATCAGGTGAACCAAAAGGAGGAGTAGAGAGGGATTCGAAGAGGGATCAACACAAGTTTCTCCAATCACAAGGTTTACTCAATCCTATCTCTCTATCTATGTGTTGAGATGTTAAAAATTAGGGTTTTTTTTTTATAAAAAAAATCTCAAATCCTGATTTTCGTTCGATTTTGGTGAGATTTGGGTACGATTTTGGTGCAATATCGATCGAAATTGCATTGTATAGTTGTCCTAGGGTTGAATCTGTTGGATTTTGGTGCGATTTTGTGTTCTATGTTGTTTGATTGTGTCGAAAATCATGACAGATTTTGGTACGATTTTTTGGTGCAATTTAGGGCGATTTTGTATGACAGATTTTGGTTGGGTCGAAAATTATGACAGATTTTGTGTTCTATGGCATTATATATATGTTCTATGTTCTTTGTGTTGACATTATTCGTAAATAGGGCTCAAGTAATCCAACCATGGCTCCTTATCTTGCGCAATCTCAACCTGAAAGAGTTGGGCACACCAGTATCGATTACTAATCAGTCACACACAAGTAAGTCATACTTATTGATTTTTCTTGTTTAGAATTCAAACTATGTGTTGTGAATGATTGTTGTACTGCTAAGAGGCAAAATCAGCCATTTTACGGTAGCTAGGAGGAAAAAGGGATTGCATAAGGTTAAAACCAGTCATACTCACACATGTCGCGTCTAGGAGGAAAAAAAGATAGGAATTTGATGACTAGGCAGCTAGGAGCTAAAAAATCAGCCATTCAGTGTAGATGATTCTTATTTACACACATGCCGCAGCTAGGAGGAATAAAATGATGTTTAGATTAGATAGGAATTGCTTTGATGACTAGGCAGTGAAGGTTCAAAGAGATGGACTCGTATATTGCATTGGCAAGATTGAATATCCTTTGTAAGACACACACACACTTCATCTTCTTTTTTTAACAGTAGAAACAAATCATGGAATGCAATAGTAGTAAGGAACATGAAGATGATGATCTTTACCTTTGTGGATTTATCAAATTGCACCTTTATTTCTGGTAAACGTGGGTTTTTGGCTGCTATCTTTACCTTTTATAACTCAATCAGAATATCCCGGTTTTATTTGCTTACAATCAAAACATCAGTTATTGACTTGAATATCCTTTGTAGGGTACATATATTCCCGCAGCTCCACCTAAGAAAGATGTGTTCTCCTCTAGGATTCAACTGGAAAAGTTCGTTGGACTCCCGAAGACAAACACAGCTACTCGAGCTTCGTGGAAACCATAGAGATCAAACATGTTGGATGCTAGATGTGTGGTTGAATGTTTTGTATATTTTTGCTAAATTTTTAGCCGCCCAAACACTCCTAGTCGAATAGAAATTACTTGCTCAATGTATTTTTGTTGGTGCATGAAGCTAGGTGCTTATTGCACCATTCTTTTGTTGTGCTCTAGTAGATGGATGATACATACTCTTGAGTGTATGTTATGATCAAGTATTAAACACTCTTGAATGCAAATCATGGATGATACACACTTTTGAATGTATTTCTTAGGAGCTCAGAAACTAACTATTCAAGCTTCTAACCACTTCTCTGTTATCCGAACATCCCAGCAGCATTTGCTTTTACAAGAGGACCAAGTTTCAGGATTAACTGTGGTGACTTTAGCACCTATCAAAGAGTTCTCAAACATAATGCTGAGAAGCAAATAAGATTGCATTTTCATTCAAAGAAGAACACTTGTTTTGTCTAATACATATTGGTAGATCTAGAAAACCTACAACTAAGTTTCATACAAAGAAAAACGCTAAAGCTAACATCATGATCAATTCGGGGCAAGCCCATTCTCTAGTTACGACATATATATACTTTGTACAAAACAAAGTCATCTAAATAAAGAACCCGATAACACAAATAACCTTCATGAGCCTTGCACCATCAGTACGACCACCATTTGAGATGTCGATTGAATTGTCTTCGTCATGAGCAACCACGCGTCCAAGTATTACCACCTCTTCTCGAAGCCGTCTAATTTCATTCTCATACGTTGTGACCACGGTCTCTTTTACCTCTAACACATTCATCAGTTGTTCTAACTCGTCCCTCATCAACGGAATAAATTCAGTTGCCGTGTTGCACAATGAAGGATCATTTTACAAACATAGCTTGAGACCTCTATATTGGTCTGCTCCCTGTTCTAGCACCTTTATGAGGTGAATCCATAGCTTGTGTCCCTTTCCATATTACAAACATAATTACAAAAGCAAACAAAAATCAATGAATTTGCTGAAACACAGATTGACAGAGCCCTAAACCCAAATCCGCAGGACCCTAACACCCAAATCTGTCATGAAGATGCCATTTCTGAACCAAAAGGAAAAATGAAGGTATCATTTTGATCAAAGAAGATAGAACCTAGAAAATCAAAGAAGGAAGCACCCAAATCAAATAAGGAACGCAACCACCCAAAATCGCCCCAACCTTGTCTTCTCTTTGTCGATCGTGTAGCAGCAAGACAAGGTTGAAGACGGAGACTTAAAAAGGGCATTTTGGTCTTTCTATAATTTTTAACATCAAATTGGACGGAATAGAGGTAGGGGTGGTTATCTGTTGACGGAATTAGATAAGGGGTGGTTTCCTAAAAGCTTTTGTATAAGGGGTGGTTAAATGAAAACCCTTGTAAATAAGGGGTGGTTCCCTGTAAAATTCCCTATTTGTTTTGTCTTCCATCAAGGGGAGATGGTTGACTCCACCTTGATGAATATATATGATATATTTTTGTATGGATGATGGAAGACAAATAAGGTAGTAGTTTATACAAATATCAATTATATTATGTGATTCTTTTATTTGATTTATTATTCTCGAAATATATTTATTTAGCTCACAAAATTATATATGCTATATATCATTATATATTGTAAGTTTTGTTTAAATCTAATTTGTCCGATCAAACTATATGTTGTATTATTAAAATTGTCGGATATATTGCTTAGCCAAATAAATTTGGTTGTTATTAAGATTTGCTTTAAAGAATAACATGTGCATATTATTAATGGCTTCAAATATTTGTTCCACAAATGAAGCTTCAATTTGAATTCAAATTAAGTCCCAAGCCGGCACTAAATATCAAGGATCAAATCTAAGTGGTTACGTGTTTAGGGAGCAAATCAATTATTTGTTATTTGAATATATGCTTATTTATTTACTTTATAACAAAT
The DNA here is from genome assembly GCA_037127255.1 of Persicaria tinctoria. NCBI lineage: Eukaryota > Viridiplantae > Streptophyta > Magnoliopsida > Caryophyllales > Polygonaceae > Persicaria > Persicaria tinctoria. Next base: position 4,940,520 of record JBANSL010000014.1, read on the forward strand.
ATTTGAAAAAAGGTGGTTAAATTTTTGTGGAGGATTTTGTGGGCTGATTTTGTGGAAGAAAAGAATTCATTTTTTTTATTAGGTAAGAATTCGGGTGAGGTTACTCTACCCGAAAGCATCCTGCCGGATGAGGTCAAGTAGACCTGTATCATTGTATAAATTAGGTCCCATGTTAGAGTAGCAAAGATGTGCAACCTTATCTGCTACCCGGTTACCAATACGGGGAATGTGGAAAACTCCAATATTCCTTACTCCTAGGAGAATGGTTTGTACATCTGACATTACTAGTTCTATTTCCCAAGGGCAGTTTGTGTGTGCTTGTAAAAAGTCCGTAATTATTTTTGAATCCCTTTCGATGATTAGGTTGTCGATCTTTAGTTCCTTGGCCCTTTCCACCCCAAGTCTTAGTGCCAATGCTTCTTGATATAGGCTAAACCTACACCCACAAGTGTATAGGGTTCAATTGTAGTATATCGAGTGTCGAATCACATGGACTATGTGGTATCAATTGTAATTCCAAATTGATTAAACTAAGCCAATAAACCATAGAAGAAATATTTATATGGATTGAGAAAGTAACCAACTAATAATAAAATAACTATACAAAAAGGTGGTATTCAACACAATAGATACGACGCAAATCTAGGATAAAGGATCACCACAACAATTATCTAGTAGATTAATAACGATATCCGTGCCACATTGTTTGAGTTTGTTGAAGGTAGCTATCTAAGGTACTTACTAATCTCCTTTCGGTCTCATAGTAATTGTGCCTAAATTGGTTAACCATCTCCTTTCGGTCTCAGGCAACCAATTCAAACCTTTTACGCTCTTATAACCTACATCTCAATTGCATCGATATCCGCTTTCGCGCTCAATCAAATACAATCTCAACCTAGAGTTTCTACGATAGCTATTAATCCACAAGGAATCCTATAAAACTTTCACAATGATAAAATTCCAGGTTCAATCCTAAGGTTCTGATAGTAAGTCATCGCCTTTCGGCCTCAAACCCTTATCTAATTGCCCTATTAGTCTTATCGTCTTTCGGTCTCAAATTCTAATAGGAACTCCAATCAATTATAAAATCAATCAGATTAAGCACATTAGGATTGAATCTAACAAGTTCTCAGACAAACGAATATCAATACTAACGCTACCAAATAATCATCGGGATCACCCTAAACCCTAGAACGGAGAAATCAACCAAACATATTATAATAAACGATGAAATAATTATAGACAGAAATAGATCAAAGTCTAGAATAATATGGAAACCGAAATCTTCTTCCTCGATCCAGAGTGTAATACCGAAAACAAAGAAAGAAAACCTAAACTACGAAAGTCGCCGAAGTGCTATGCGTATGCGGCGTCTCCAAAGTCAAGTCCGAACTAACTCCCCCACTCGGCGACTCCTATGTTCTTCCGAGAGTATATATAATATAATTTGATAAAATTATATGGTCTCGTTAAATACACCGCAAATTATAGTTAAGGATTTGTACGTCCTTATTGACGTCGTTAACAACGTGCAAGTGTGGAACTGTGCACGTCGACTAGCAAACTAGGGTTTGCACGTCGAAAATAACGTACAATATTTGCACATCCTTAACAACGTTGCACGTTATTTTGGACGTGCAAACCCTAGTTAGGGTTTCGCGTGTAGGGTTTAAGGTTTTCCGAGGGTTTTTTAGCGTTAATTGAAAGAAATTGAAGTGTTTAGCTAGTGGAGTTTAATGATTTAGGGTCTAATTAAATGGCAAACAATAATTGTTAAGGTTTTCATTCGGATAATATGCGAATAATGTTACAAGGAACGAAAAAAAAAGGTTTACATCCATAATTGTAATAAACTGGTGCAATAAAATCTAGAAAAAGTGTAAAGGGCGACCGGACTCGACACGTAGGGCTCGAAATCTCTCAAACTGAGCTTGAAACAGAGCATCCCATCCTTCGACGCTCGGTTGATGATGTGCGACCCATTCTGGCGTAGGCGGCGGAACATGAGCGTTAGGACGCAACCAGATCTATGAGAACGGAAAATTAGAGTTAGAGTATTGACATATAGATGAAAAGCAAGAATGGGTAATAAAATAAGACGTTTGAAGTCTTACAGCGGCAAAATGGTCTTGGTTTCCGATGCAGGCTAAACCAAGGGTTGCTGATTGAGGGTTGTTAGCAGGTGTCGGCGAGGTCATGGGGAGACATGTGAACGGATGATGCCAAGCTAGGACGACGAGAGGAATCTAATATACCGTTGCAAATACTAAACCCATGATGGGTAGCTCTATCCACCGTCTCCTATCACCATGCACAGGTCCCGCCCATCTCTGGTAGTCGACGAACTGCTGGAATGGGTACCCTCCCATATAACAATCGGCGTAGAGATCGGCGCGATCCTCCAAGTGATTGCATAATAACGTTTTGAGTTCCGAGAAAGCAGACTCGTCGACCGGTGATGTCAATGACGCCAAAGCACGGTAGCCACAATGACCATCTCCAATAGTGTCTCTCACACCCTCAATATGACCGAGCATGAAGGGATCAACGTTGTTTCGACCCGAGTTGAACCCTCCGAACACATCATCACGTCCACGTCGAGCTGAGGTCGCTTGTGGACGATGTCGAGCAGCATTTCGAGCAGCACATGCTTCTTCTCTCTCAAATCTTTCCCTTAACTCCTCGTATAGCAACGAGTTGGTTCTGTAGGCATTCCTCGACCCCCGAGGCCTCCCTTTCCTTCGGACGCTTGCAGATGAGGGTGGGTGGAGCTCATCGTCGCATACATCGTTGGAAGCTGTGTATGAAGATGACAGCTCATACGACAGTGGGGTGTCGTCGATGTCAGTCCATGACAAATCCATCCAGAACGGGTGGATGTCCTCGGCGGGTATCGGAGGACCGGAACTGACGTATGCCTGAATCTCATGGACACAAGGGATCCCGTAACAAACCCTCCAATGTCGGTCCGTGCATTCCGGAAGAATGTTTTGGTTCACGACATCATGCCACATCTTGTATAGATAATCGAATCACTTTTTGGAGATTAAAGTCTTTACCTCATCAAAAAGGTTGACTTTATACGCCGCTGTTGGCCATTTGAAGCGGTCGATCTCCAAAGCAGTTTGCAGCTCATGCAGTTGACAATCGTTGCCTTTATGGATTGCATCGATCACGATGCGAAAGTCACCAGTCGATGAGTGCAGTGCCTCATTCAGAACCTTGTGTTGACCCTCAACTTTGTACACATTGAAGTGCACACCACTAAATGTTTGATGTCATATCATATTGTAATGGGAGATATGAAGTAAGGTGTACCTGTTTGTCGTACGGGTGCCGAGATGGAAGACATTATCTACATAGCATCGTACGATGTTCCTGCTGTACGGAAGCCACACCGCCTCTAAATACGCCACCACACCTGGGAATGGGTGCCATGCAGCGTGTAGCGCCCGACGACGACGGTTGAATGATTCCTCCGACCTCGATTGGAACAACCCCCAACAGTTTCCCTTGAAGGTGCCAGCGTGGTTTAAATTCTTTGTGATCTTTAGAGCAGCTTCCTCGCATCTTCTCGTTACGTGTAACCAGCAAAGGAGATGCTGGACGTTGGGGAAGACAACATTTAGCGCCGCCAAGAGACCTAGCTCCCGATCAGTCATAATAGCTTGAGGTTGAACCGTCCCAAGCAAGATCTGAAGCTGACGCAACACTCAGGCGTATGTGTCTTCGTTCTCGTGCGACATGAAGGCATATATAGGCAATGCAGTAAGTATTGCCTCAGGGTGTGAACCCGACCACCTCGCACAATGGAATCTCATATCTGCAAGTGTAAATATGTTACATGTACAATACTTTATAATTGGCTATATGTGCAATAATGTAATCATAATTAAGTAACTTACGCATTTGTTTTGTACGTGCTGTCCAATACGATGACGTAATGGAACCTTCGGAGTAGCCGTATCCCGTCAGGATGCCCTAGGAAGAGGTCGCTCAAGACGTTGTCGTCATCCGGATGTCATCTGAACTCGTAGTAGTACCCTCTTTCCCGCAGACGATGCAGGGTATCTTGGGTCATCATCCGACTACCCCTTTCTTCGGCGACCATCCTTTTGAGCGTCGGTAAGGGAATGCGATGACGTGATGCTTGTCTCATCTAACTGCCTCAATCCGAACCCAATGGCTTTTGGAGGAATACCAATTTCCTTCATCCACCTAGCCATCTTCTTTTCCCCCTCTGTCATCTGTCCAGCGATGGCGTGACCCTTCACACTCGTGGGAAGCCCGTGGTTATGAACATCGTGGGTTATCGTCATAACCCAGTGACCTGGCGGAGCTTCGTGCCCGTGTAGAGAGAATGGACAACCGTTTATCTTCGATTGCGTGCTTCGGAGCTTCCTCCCGCGTGGTCGGTACTCCCCATACTGCTCGCAAGCAAGGAGAACCCCGCCTGGACGGTTCGACGCCCCCGTCCAAGACCGCTTGATTACTAAAATCATGTAGTGTTTCAGACCCAAGTCCTTGAAATGCGTAACCATTTCGTTACGGTCATTCCAAACCCTTGGGTCCGAGAACTCAGAGGTGAAGTCTCGAAACTGTAATAACATTAGTGGAAATATAAACAAAATGCAAGGCATACGAAATATATTCACTATACGAAACGTATCCGTACCTGGCAAACTTGGAGAAGACGATTGCCTTGCGACTCGGCCATATCGAACTACGTGGGACTTTATTTTGTTTTGTTTTGTTTTGGAGGATGCGGATTCAAGCTATCCCGCTCCACTTCAAATAGGCAGTTAGGCGTCAAAAGAATGCTAGGATTATTACATTTTTCACGTCGTTAAGGACGTGCAAACCCTAACCCGAAGATGCAAACCCTCCCTAGCACTAGCCAACCCTAAACCCTAACCCTAAACCCTAACTACCCTTCCGATACAATCGAAACAGATTATTTCGTTGAATATGACTCAAAATTAATGAGAGGAGTCTAGATTAGCTATTTCGTTGAGGATCTACTCAAGATAGAAATATAGAGATAGATACAAAAGTTGTAACATAAAAGTATAATATAAAGATATATACTACAAAAACTGTAAAAGTCTACATGTACATCAATGTCGAGGTGGATGGCGTACAACATCATCCAAAATCTCAGTGACCTCGTCTAAAATCTGCTGAATCCGAGGGTCGGTGGCCAAGGCCCGTATATAGCCCTCTATCTCATGCATCCGGATCGCTACCGCTGGAGGGATGACTGGAGGCTGAGGGAGGTCCACCCATTGATCCAGGGTGATCGGATGGACTGGCGCCAGAGGGTCCGGATGTGGTGGCGTGGTGGACAGCACATACGACCGGCTCTGCGATGCGTACCAAGACAGGTAATCAGCAGTGACACCGGCCTGACAGTCCTCGCTGGTGCGTCTGTGATCATCGAGCCAGCAGAAGCGACCCTCATCCAGTAAGTCCTACCACTGTCATGCGCGTGGTCAAACACGGTGACATACTTGGGCGTCAAGGTGGCGTCGCGGGTGACCTGGCTCGACTCGATGACGGCCAGCGGGACCCCCTGGACTCGTCCGAACTGCCGAAGGCACCTATCGGGCATATATGGCTCGTCCTCCCGGCAGAATGTAATGGTGCTCCGATAGGTGGACTGACGGTACTCGCCGTCGAAGTTCAGATCACGCCCAAAGGGCATCCACTCCACCTATAATTAAAAAGATCAGGCGGAATTCACATTTACGAAATATATGTCATAAAATTAGAGCTTCGAATACATACATCGGCAATGGTAAGGCGGTCGACCTCGTCCCGCATCTTCTTCACCTTCTTCTGCTTGGCCTCTGCTTTTGCACGGAGAGGCGCCTTCGGGGCGATGAACCTCGCATACAAGCATCGACCGGCCTTCCTAGCCGGATCGCTGCTGGACAACTTACATTGGAAGCGAGGGAAGTACGCCCATATCCAAGCCTTGACACAAAAAAAAAACAATTTCGTTAGCATATAATATAAATATTAGTAAAATATAACTCAAATTCAGCGGTCTCGTACCTGTAGCAGCGGCATGCAACTATCTATACCCTTTGCACCTGCTCGGGTACCCTCGCCTAGGCCCCTATAGAGATAGGCAAGGGCACCTGCACCCTAGGCAATGGTGGCCGTCCGGGGGATGTCCCAAACCAGGCTGAACATCTTCCATAAGACGCGGCTCTACGACTTGTCCACAAACAGAGTCGCGGCGATGGCGGTGGCGAGGTAACCGATGTGCAGAAACCGACGCTGAGCAGGGTCATCCTCTGGCTGTCCCCCTCCCGTATGCGTGCGGAGTCGAATCTGCTCAGGATCAGCCGCGGCGTCAGGGTCATCAACGGGCGCGGGGTCGAAGAGCGGCCCGTGTCTCGCAATCCACTGGTCCGTCACCCACGTAACTAGCGGGCCGCCAGCATGTCTGTATGGGCGCACGGCCGCTGCGATCAACTAGTAGTACTCAGCGACAATAAGGACCAGCTCCGCCGGGGTCAGGTGTGATAAACACGGAAGACCCTCAATCCGAACCCCTAGGAGGCAGGCGACGTCGTGCAGCGTGATGGTCATCTCGCCCCACGGAAAATGGAAGGAGTTGGTCTCCGGGTGCCAATGCTCTATGAACGCGGTCACCGTGTACTCGTCCACACCCTCCAAATGGAGGGCCCGCAGCTGGGGGATGCTCGATGGAACCAGATCCTGCCACCACGTCCCCGGGCCTTCGAAGATATAGGGGTCAAACGGGGCCAGATGAGTCGCCCGATGGTGGAACTTCAGCAAAGGCAGCTCCACAGCCGGCTCCCTCCACACCCGATACGCTCGGTGGTGCCTGTAAAACACCAGCAGATCACCCAACGACAAGAATGGGTCGATCTGCGCAGTCGGTGCACTACCCTGCGCAGGGATGGGCACGGGCTCCGTCTACCCCTCCTCATGGCCCTCATGTGGCCCCTCGGGCTGCCTCTACTGCCCGTCGCCGACCTCCTCCGCGACGCCAGGGATGCTGTCATCCGCCGAAGCCAAAGAAATCGCCGGTGGTATGTGGGAGGATGTAGAAGCCTCGACGTCGTGGATGCCGGATGTAGAAGCCTCAGGGACACCGGACGTAGATGCCTCGGGGATGCCTCGGGGATGGTGAGGGGTAGACGAGCAGACGGTCTACTCATGTCGGCCCGTCGACCCGCAACTACATCAGTGACGCATCTGCTCAATACATCGACGGGCTCCAACGAAGGCTGCTGCCCATCCGTCGGATCACCAGAAGGATGGAAATTTGGCAGACCCCCCCCCCCCAGAAGTTGTCATCCTCGTCGGCCTGGGGGTCTTCTTCTTCCGGCCTCTTTCTCCGTCCTCACTTTCTATCAGTCTTTCTTCTTCGTCCTTTACTCCTTGCAATGGCTTCCACTTTTTCCTTTGATCCTCTGAAACTTTGAGATCCAAAGAAATTGCAACGCTCTTCAGAATCGCTCTTCAAATCGAAGCCCTTCTACTTCTATTGTCTGTCCCGGCGCCGATTAAAACCTGGGCGCTAGGGTGAGCGGATCTGGTGTGGAATCTTATGGATCCGAAAGATCCGGCAATGGGTAAGCCAAATCGGGTGGTGGCTCCACCAAAGAAGCTCCGACGAGCCCTGGATCTAAGCAAACAAAACACCCAGGAGTAGATTTGTTATTACGAAATTGAGGATACAGGTGGAACTAGCGAGAAGACCCAACTTGATTCATAAGCAATTGAGGATACAGGCGGTTACGAAATTGAGGATACAAGCGGAACTAGCGAGAAGACCTAACTTGATTCATAAGCAATTGAGGATACAGACGGAACTAGCGAGACAACGATGATGGTGGTAGACCGGAACTACCGAGAAGATGATGGATCCAGCGGAATTGAGGATACAGGCGCCATCGATTGGTGGTGACTGAAGAGGGGACGAGATAGGAGGATGAACAGAGAACGAGATAGGAGGTTTAGGGTTCATCAGTGGTGAATGAACAGATCGAGGTGAGTCGGTTTGGCTCGATCCCAGGCGGCCGGAGACGGTGGCTGGCGGAAGGAGGAGACGGGACTGCGAGCGGGAGAGAGAGGGAGAACCGCGCACTCGGCGTACGCGTTTGCGATACGCTTTCCGTGCCATTGGCGATAAGTAGACCGTGCAAATAGCAACTCTGAAAAAAAAAACGCACAAAATCACACAGAATGACAGCAAAATACACACAACCAAATTGCAGCCAAACAATAGAAAAAAAAACGCACAGAATGAAGTAAAAATCGCCCAGGAACAGGCCAAAAAATCGCACAAAATTTCAGTTTTTCTAGGGCATACAAAGTTCTGATTTCACCTAACAACCCGTCAACAAGCAGAGCCAAAAATCGCCCAAAATTCCAGCCAATTTCCAGATTACACAAACCCTAGGATCTAAAACCCAAAAATCGCACAACCCTAGCCCTCTATTTCTAAAATTGGGATTGTAGGTAGATTCCAACCAGCCATAGATGAAGCAAAGAAAGAGGAGATGAAGCTAGATGAAGCAAAGAAAGAGGAGATGAAGCAAAGAAAGAGAAGAGAAGAAGGAGAGAAGGGGAGAGCGTACTGGAGAGAGCCACCAGAAGGGAGCAACCATGAGAGAGCGAACGCTGGTGATATCGGGCTATACCGCCCAGAAAATTGGTATATCAAAATGGGCATGTGATAGTTAAAATTTGATATCAAGATATCACTTGATATCGATATACTCCCCGTACCAAACACCGATATCAGATATCGGGAGTTGATATCTGATATCTGATATACTGATATCAATACCAAACGACCCCTCAGAGAATTAGCTTGCATGGATGGTCCAGCAGAAGATAGAGAAGGGGAAGGGGAAAAGAACAAATATTGTATGTTTGTGATGTTATATAAATAATATATTTTCTTATGTAAATCTATACTGCTAGTCTGCCATACATAGATAATACGTTAATATAATATTATAAATAATCTAAAGTCATTTCTATAAATAAAAAAATATAAATAATTTTTTTCACTAAAAAATAATATAGATACAAATAAAATTATTTTGACATATTATATATAACTAGTGTAGGTCCCGTTATGTGTCCGGAAATACGTTAATACAATATTATAAATACTCTAGATATATTCTAATAAATAAAATATAATAATCTAAATATAAATAAAATTTTCCATCAAAAAATAAGTTACGGTAAAGATTTAAATATGTTTTATAAATTTTTCCATCAACCACAACACGCCACATATGATTTTTTTCCCTGGGATCAACCACAACGCGCCACATAGGACGCTATGCATCGAATTTAGTCTATGTATATAATATATATATATAGATATATAGATATATTTAAATATCTTTTATTTAGATTCTCTCAAAATATAAATAAAATTCACATTTATAAATTTATAAGTTACTGTAAAGTTATCTGATTAAAATAAGATAAATTTTAATCATTAAAATTAATGAAAAATAATTGCAAAAAGGGAAAGGTGGGAGGGGGTCGGAGAAAATAAGTTGATTGATTGAAAATTATAGATACTAGATAGTTGCGATCTATTTCGTATAAGTGAACTCTTATGTTTAAAGAGTTTATATATATAGATACGATATATTATTCCAGCATAGATTTCTAATTATTTTTTAATAGAGATTATCGCTTTTAATTTAACTATAGATAACTAATCTTCATTATATGTCTTGTCATTTTTATATATACATTATCTTTTGTTCAAGTCAGTGGGCACGGTTTATTTTCCAAGATTTCAATATTTAATTGACTTAACTCCAATCTTTAGCGTAGTTATCTTGACCAGTGTTCTAAAAACCGCGCATAGACATCCCCTAGGCGGCACCTAGTCGCTAGGCGGCCTAGCCGGGAGGACACCTAGGAATTTTTAAGCCTAGGCGGTTATCTGGGCGAAAATCCACCTAGACTCCACATAGTCCCGCATAAGAGCCGCTTAGTCCCGTCTAGGCGCCGCTTAGGCTTGTTTAGTCAGACGATTAGTTAATTTTAGCGTCTATGATGATTATTAATCGACTTAGTTTTTTTTTTTCCATATATCCCATAACTCATAATGTATTTGCTTTTGAATCGAACCTATGGTTTTGGATTTTGGGAGGTTTAGAGTGGTCAGTCGGATGCGTACTTTAGCGTTTATTTACTTTAGTTTTAATTAAGCATCGCAAATTTAGGTGTATGAGTGATATTATGGATTATTATTATATTATACTCTCTTCGTTAATTAAAACATATCGTTTTAGAAAGGAAATCTTGTTAAGAAAAAATTTGTTATTATAGGTATTTTGTCATCAACTTTACGAAATTGTCATTGTAATGATTAAGTAGTTATTATTTGTATTTTTTAGAAAGTAAAAAGTAGAATACTAAAGGAGAAGGTATTTTGGATGGCAAAATCATCGGAAAAATAATTGTAATTGACAAACATATTATTTTTGGTTAATAAGGACATACTTTGTACATGGATTAGTTAAAACTAACGTTCGCATTATTTTCGGTTAAAAGTTGATACTTCGCATTATTTAGAGTTAATTTTCTTTAATTTTATTCAATCTTCTCCATAAATTGATGATAGATATTATCGTCTTATATGAGAATACTTCGCATTATAAAAATACCGATATGGGATATATATATACAACTTTTATTTATCGTCTATGTACCTTTTGTCTTACCATTTTCACCAAAACTTTTACTTATTTGATTGTATCAAATTTGTAGTCTTTTTTTAATTTATAATATAATCTTGTTATTATTCTACCTTGGTCCCAATAAGATTTAGAAAAAATTTGCGAAATAGGCACATTAATTGGACGAATTTGCAAAATAGACGTGGGTTTGGACAAATTTGCGAAATAGCCCCTATATATACCTAATTTCGCTTTGTACGGACATTTTTCCTTGTTTCTCAGAAAATAGATTTCCTCTTCTTTTCCAACTCTCTCTTTGCTCGGAGTTTTTCATCTTGCTACCCCTGGCTTTGTTTGTGGTTCGTTTTCCGACTTGGTGCTTTTCTGGCTTGATTCGCTCGATTATTCGTCCTTGCTTCGATAAAGTTCAGAGTTTGCATCGTTTACCTCAATGTCATCATCCAGTAGCTCAGGTATAAATTTGGTGGATTTTTGCGAAATTTGTCGTGCTAGGGTTTTGGAATATGTTCGTTTATGTTGATTTTATTGTTTGTTCATTATAATATTGACAATCTATGGTAAATCGATGCTTTATGTGCATTCTTATGTGCGGTTATTAGTACTTTTCGTCGTTTTTGGAAGTTGCATATGTAAATTCGGGTTTTTGAACTGTTTATTTTCGTCAAATTTGCGGTGTGGCACTTTGTAAGTGCCTTTTTAGTTTTCTTCGTGTATGCGGACCTGTTTTCCATGCTTTTGATTGTTTTTTGTCGATGATACGGCACTTATCTGCTGCTATGTTCAAGTGTATGGCGCTGACACTGTCTGTTTTTGTGTTAGTTTGTTGTAGTTCCAACAATGTATGTGTTTGGATTTGGTATTTTGTGTGTGTGTTTTGTGATGTTCATTTTATTTTACTATGGCTGTGTAACATTATATTGTCATTGTTTGTTGTTGTTTATGTCATCACATATTCTGTTATTGTCTATTTACATTTTCTTTATTTTGTTGCTTTCAGGAACTCAATCTACTGATTCATCCACCTCTTATCTTGGTTCTGATGTAAGTTATTTTTTATTTTGATGAGCAAGTTGTAGTTTTTTCTTAATCTGATGGTTGTTTTTTTTGCTTAATTGTCTGTTATTGATCAGGGGTTGGAATATTGCATTCCTGTTTCTGAGCGATTTCGTTGTAGATCCAACATATATTCACACCCTTCTGTCTGTGATCTTATCAAGGAGCATTTGTGTCCTTCTCACTACAATACTCTGCAAAAAAGTTGCGTTGGATGGGTGCTGACGCAAGGCACCAAAATGGTTATGAATTTTCAGCTTATGCATCAAGTGGTGCTCCGTCAAGTACAAACAAAAAAAGAGCATGAGTTGTGGTTTAGAGTTGGTGGACATCTTGCACGTTTTTCAATCGCTGAGTTTCATGTTATTACAGGCCTTCCTTGCGAAGATCGTGTTTGTAATATCCCAAAGAAAGTGTCAATATTGGAATTTTTTGGGCAGAAGAAAATGACTCACGATGAGCTACTTGATCGTTTCATATATGAGAAAAAGATGTCTAAGAAGAAGTTAATTATGGCAAAGTTGTTGCTGATTGAGAGGCTAATTGTTTATAGGAGGTCCGAAGTTGTAAGTGCATAATTCTTATCTCTTGCGTGCAATGAGAAGGAGTTTGAACTATATCCTTGGGGTAGAGAGTCATACACCCGTTTGTTGAAGTCATTGAAGAGTTCTTCTGTTGCAGATCGGAATGGGGTTAGGGGTTCTTATCAAATGTATGGGTATTGCCTTTCATTCCAGGTATTGTGCTTTAGTTATTGCATGTCTTATGTCATCATTTTTTTGTATGTGTCAGCACAACTTTAATGGTTATGTGAGCATTATTTAAATATTGTTTTGTAGTGGCATAACGAGTTTTCTTTTGTAACAGGCTTGGATATTAGAAGCGTTCCCAGCTATCTCAGTTAATTTTGACTGTAATTTTAAGATGCCTAAACTAGATCCATACTTGTTGCACTGGCAATGTGATTATAGCCAAGTATATGCTGAAGCTGAGAAGTTCTTTCATGGCGATTTGGTAATATTTTTATATTTTCTCTCTGGAATACCATTTTTATTTGATGCATCTTTGGGTTTTTATTCTGATACATGTGCTTTGTCCAAAGCCCGTTGTTCCCTATTTATGGGGAGTTTGCACGCACCGAATTAATGGCGTTTGCTGGTGAGAAAGCTGATGCTGTAGTTGATGCAGTAGTTGTTGCATCAGTTGAAGAAATAGTTTCTGGACCTGTTGATGCGACTTTGTATGAGAGTTGTCGTGTTCGTAGAAGGGCATATGAAGCTAAGTTTTCAAATAGGGCCCCCCAGTCTGAGGAGGAAGAAGCTAATGTGTTGCAGAAACATGATGAAGGCGAGACGTCAAAGAAGAAGATGCCTGTGAAGAGAGGCAAGGGTGCTAGAAAGAAACAGGACGGTAAGTCCTTTGAAACTGCTTTTGAAGTTTTCCCAGAGGGTGATAAAGAAGATGCAAGGACCTCAAAGAAGAGGAAATCTTCTTCTGGATTGATGGGTGGTAAAAAGAAACAGAAGGTTGAGTCCAGCGATAGCTCTGAGCAACGGGTTCCCCTGAGGAGGGGTCGTTCTGCAAGTCGTGTTCTAATCAATCCATACATTGCTCTAGACCGTAAAAAATCTGTCAAGAGTGATTTAAAGATGCCTCGACAGAAGGCTTCAGCAGTGAGGACAGGTGCTAGAGTTATTCCATCTGAGGAGGTTAAGAGACTTACTGCTGACACAGATTTGCACAAGGAGGTTGATGTGGTTGCTTCACCTTCTAAGCGATGTCGGTTGAGTACTGATTCATGTGACCTTTTAGAAGATGATGTCCCGTTGAATGTTGTCTTTCAGCGGAGGTATAAGATGAAGAAGACCGGTGGTGTAAGTAGTTGTAGGCCATTATATGATAGTAATGTTGACAAGTCTTTTATTATTCCTTCAGTTCCTGTTGTTGATACCGCGGATGCACATGTAGTGAAGCCTGTAGATATTCATGTTGCAGTCTCTACATCTGGGGGTGAAGTTAGTGTTGGTGATGACAAAGGTGAAGATTTTACTGCTGATACCCATACTTCCAAATCCTGGGGGGAAGTTCCTGTTTGTGTTGACAAGGTTGATGTTTTGCACTCTGACACCCATTCCCCGAAATCCGATAAATTGGGTGCTTCTCAAACTGCGAGGCTATATGTTTTGGCCGACCTTGCAGATGGCATTGATTGCGGTGACACCGTTGAAGGAGTTGAGACAACTTCTGCTGACAGTGATGGAGAGGGTGATGTGCCGACCCCTTCTGTTCAGAGGTCACCCCTGGGGAGTGTTGAAGCACATGATTTTGTTGGTGGGCAGTCTGTGCTGGGGCAAACATCTGCTGCTTGTGAAAATGAATATGTTCGCATTTCAAGTGATGAAGCTGGCAAAATAGCAGTGTCATCAGAGAAAGTGGAAGATATTGAAGATGTTTCTCCTCAAATGGATGCTAACGATAATCCAACTTGTGAGTTGCCTCCCAAATCGCATGGTGATGCTTTTGCTTCTTCTCTCCCATATCATCCTGACTGGGTGAAGGAGATTTATAGGAGGATTGCGAAGCTTGAAGAGATCCCTAAAATTATGCATCTGTTGTCTGCAAGGGTAGATGCAATTGAAACAAAGATTGTTGAGTTGAATGGGAGCCTTCAAGTGTTTGGTGAGATGGCGAAGAGGCACGATGAGCTTGAGGTTAGGGTTGCTAATTATGAAGCTTTGTTTGAGAGGTTGCAGTCAAACCCTGTCAAGCCTGATGTCAAGGACACTTTTGCAAAAGTTGATGACGAAAGTGTTAGTGGTGCTAAGTGTCAGTACACACCTGTGAAGGCTTGTGATAAGCACATTGCTGGTAAGACTGCGAGCTCTCCTGCGGTATTTCATGCTGAAAGCACCAGGGGTGGTAAGTGCTAGGGCACACCTGCGAAGGCTGATGCTAAGAACATTGCTGGTAAGTCTGTGAGCTCTCCTGCAGTCGTTGATGTTGAACATGTGAGGTCTGGTAAGCCCCAGGACACACCCGTGAAGTCTGATGATAAGCATGTTCCTGGCAAGTCCGACGGCCCTATTGTGAGAGGCGATGATGACCGTGTCAGTGGTGGTGAACCCCAGGCCACACCTGTGAAGGCTGTTGTTGAAGATGTGAACAAAATTTTGAATGATGTTGTGTTTGATCTTCAGCAGTCTTTCCCTGACGAGGAGTTAATGTTCAAATCATCCGCCGCTTCTGGCGAAGGCGTGCCCGTGTCTTTGCCTTCATTAAGTAGTGAGGTTCCAGTAGTGGGTAAGGAGTGTCCACCTGTTGTTGCTGACACTGATTTTAAGGTTTTTGGAGATGAGGTTGGGATTCCAGCAACTTCAGCTGAAGTGCCTCAATCTACAAAGTGTGAAGGCAAAGGCGCTGGTGGTAAAGTTGCTGGAGTTACGGTTGACCCAACCCTTGAAAAGTACATTTGTCTGTCTGACACTGAGGATGACAAGGGCGCATGCTTTGCTTGGGATTCGTTCGCCAAGGATTCTGCAATTCAAATTGAAGTTGACCAACTAAAGGCTTCCAATCTTATCCCATCAAACAGTACATTCTTGTATGGTCCAGTTGTGGACGTGAAGAAAGTGAGGATGCCAAAGCATGCCCCTAAGAAATCACTGATCAGCTCGGAAGATCATGAATTTATTTATGGACTCGTAAAAAAACAAAGATATGGTTTAATTTTATGTTTAGCATTTGGTATGAAATGTTGTTGTTGTTGTATTAGTTACAGCATCTTATGCTATATATATATTTTTTATTTTTTATTTTTTGCTTTGTGTACTCCTTGGCAGGAATTTTTCTGTTGTTGGTCCAACCTCAAGGGTTGATAGAAAGTTTTTCCAGCGTATTTTATTGAAGAATATGTGGTTTGATTGTCAGGTAATAACTGGTTGTATTTCTACATTATATATTTATATATATATTTGTGGATTAGTTTTTATTGTATTATTTGATTATTGAATCCACTTTCTTATTACTTTGTTTAGCATCTAGAAGCAGGTTTGATTCATATTAGGAAGCGCATTCATGAGGACCCTGTCAAGTATCGAGATGTTCTTGTTCTTGATTGGCTATTTTATCTGAAGTACCTCCCCGACTATGCTTCATGTTATGGGATAGACATAGATCTTGAATCCAACACTGAGGATTATTTTGTTGGCACGTGCCCTGCTGATTATGGGAAGCCATGGGCATCGGTAAAGAAAATTTACACAATTTTCAATGTTATAAACAAGCACTGGGTGGCGTTGGAGATAAAAATTGAGGATAGGGTAATCAATGTGTTCGATTGCAATGTTCCTGTTGTTAGGGAAGGTGTTCTTGAAGAACAACTGCAACCGTTTGCTATTTGGCTTCCAATTCATTTAGCAAAGGCTGGGCTATTTGAAAACTTTGATTCCTCTCCTTTCCAGTTATATATGGTCCCTGGGTTAATGCATGATTCAACTGGGTATGTATTTGTTATCTTGTTATGTTCTTTGCTTACGTTTAGATACTTGTTATTTATGTCCTTACATTACATTGTTTCTTTGTTTGTCTACAGGGCTTCATGCGGTGTGTTTACATTAAAAGCGATTGAAGCTTCTGTATTTGGGGGAGATGTTAAAAATTTCAACAACGAAAAGATCTTTCGTTTCAGAGAACTCATGTGTGCAGATCTGATCAAAGAAACTTGGAGTTTTAGATTTTAGAACCAGTAGTTAGATAGGATGTTGTTTTGTAAGTGGGAAGTTTGGATGTAATCTGACAAATTAAGTGCTCAAGATAGATAAGAGAACATTATGTGCTGACAACAGTTGCCTAAGTACGAAAATAGTGGTTACACTGATGTTCGTTTTCAAGCAGCGGTGAGACTGTTGTTGTATTTTGCTGAACACTAGGTTAAATTTTGCACACAAATTGATCTTTGTGAATTTTTGCTCATTATGTTCCTATTTTTCGTTAATATAATTTTCTACTTTTTAAATATATATTTTCTTACGCTGCTGTCTTGTTTTTGGTCATCGTTCGAATTAAATTTCATACCGTGGTCGATTGGTGAAAATTTGCTCAACATGATCATATTTCTGCTGAACAACAGGTTAAATTTTGCAAAACAAGTAATCTTTGTGAATTTGTGCCCAATAACATCTTATTTTTGCTTACTAGAATTTTTTACTCTTTAAATTTATATTTTTTTACGATGCTGCCTTTTTTTTGGTCATCGTTAGAAGAAATTGCATACAATGGTCGATTAGTGAAAATTTGCTCAACATGATCATATTTTTGTTGATCACTAGGTTAAATGTTGCACAACAATTGATCTATGTGATTGTGTTCCCAATATGATATTTTTTGTACTTAATATAATTTGTGAATTTTCAAATATATTTATCTCATCATGTTGTCCTTTATTTGGCCGTAATAAAAATTAAATTGCACACCATTGTCGATTTGTTGAAATTTGCTCAACATTATATTATTTTTGCTGAACAATAGGTTAAATTTTGCACAACAATAGGATTTGGACAAAATTGGTGGTTGGTTTATTTTAAACTTCAAGACATGAGACAGTGGCCCATTAACTGATGAAAGAAGTTGGCCCAAGTCGGTAACTTTATTTAAAGCGGTGTTCTTCCTCGTTTCTTCAACAGTTCAACGTCACTCAAACCCTTTCCACTCCCTTCATCCTTACCCTCTCTCCAACTCTTTTGCTCGTCCTCCACAAGCTCTTCCTTTTTCCGGAGTCTTCTTCCCAAGGTGCGCCCTTTCTCCTCTATTTCTCTACTTTTCGATCTCGTGTTGACTTCAAGAAAATCGGTTAGGGCTTTTTTCTGTTTTCTTCATTTTTAGACGTGTTTTATTTTGTGTTTTCATGATTTTTAGATGATTTATTCATCCTCTTTCTGTCGGTTAGGGTTTTGATTTCACCAATTTATATGAGTGTATATTTATTTTGTGTTGTGTATGTTTTGTATCCTTAGATGGCACTTCTCATTGAAGTTCAAATGGGTTACCATTACACTGTAGGGACTTTTGAAGTCGTAATCACACCACGGGAGACACCTGTTTATGGACATAGCACTGTGTACGTGTCTATCAATTCTGAAAGGATCCCTGAGTTGTACCTGGACTATTTCACTGAGTGGAATGGGTTGCCAATGACTTATGAACAGTGTGATCAACTGTTACATGAAGCAGGGGTCACTGCAGTGGTTCGAACTCAAGTAGCCAACCTGATGCTAATGGATTATACACACAGGTGGTTTTCAGGCGATGCTGAGTTCGTTGAATATGGGCTCTGCCCTGATCTCGTTATTGATGTACTTTATATTGAAGAATCTGAAGATGACATGAGCTCTGATTCAAGCTCTCAATCTGAGATGAGCATCCATGAAGAAGAGGATGTGGACCCCTCAGCTTCTCCAGAGCATGTGGATCCCCCAGCTTCTCCAGAGCATGTGGATCCCCCAGCTTCTTCAGCGGAAGTGGACCAGTGCTCTATATGTCTTGAGCCTATGCTGCCATCAACGCCGACCCTTCGGTCAGTGTGTCCTCATACCTTCCACAGAGAGTGTATTCTAGAGTGGTTGTCTTATGAAGCCATTTGTCCACTCTGTCGAGCACCCTTTTAGGCTTATTTGTAATCTATATTTTGTTGGAAAAGACATTATAGGTGCAACTATTTTGTTGTAGTTAAGCTAATGGAATGTATGGTATGAATGGAAGTTGGTATTTGGCACCTTTTTGTATATGATTTCCATTCTAATCATACCAACTGGCTTTTGTAACTATTTTCCCTAATTGGTGTTTGGAAATGTATAATATTAATGAAATTAATGCACTGTTAAATTTGGTTGTGTTTGATACTGTCTTTTATTTTAGGAAGAAATCCCACCTGATCGTTGATGAATATGCTTGTATATTACGGGTGGTGACAGTGGCCTAGTTTTTGTTCTTGTTGAAGTGTATATTTTGTAAAGAGGTTTTTCATGCCCAAAGTATTGTTAACATTTATTGTTTGATTAGTTTAAAGTAATGGCGACACCATACTTGCATTTTTTGATGTTGCAATGTGTGTGGTGACACTAGGTGTTTGGTGTCCCAATTAGTGCTGACAGTGATATCAGTTACAATTAGTAATGACACTGGTTCCCCCCATGTTACTCAAGTCTTGTATTCTATGATTTCTGAAGTGTATGTATTTATATTTTTTTCATT
Source organism: Persicaria tinctoria (assembly GCA_037127255.1). Lineage (NCBI taxonomy): Eukaryota > Viridiplantae > Streptophyta > Magnoliopsida > Caryophyllales > Polygonaceae > Persicaria > Persicaria tinctoria. Next base: position 4,959,542 of record JBANSL010000014.1, read on the forward strand.
TTATAGTCTATGTGATGGGCACTATGTGTTTGAGACGCAAAGTATTGGTGTCACTCATATTATATTACAAGTAGTGATGACACGAGTGTTGTATTTTTTTTTATTATTAAGTGTATGTGGGTGAAAGAGGTGTTTAATGTCCATATTATTGTTGAAATTGTGAGTTATATCAGTTTGAATATGTGGTTTCACCAGGTTGATCGTTTTTTATATTTGAATTTCATGTGGTGACACTAGGTGTTTTAGACCCAAAGTAGTGCTGACACTGATACTAGTTACAAATAGTGGTAACACTACACTTGTATATATTTATTTCAAAGTGTATGTGGTTGCCAGAGGTGTTTAATGCACATAGTATTTCCACCAGACGTTTATTAGTTACAACTAGTGGTGATACCAGTATTATATTCTATGGTTTTGTGATTGTATGTTGTGTAAGATAAACTTGCTCAACAATATATTATTTTTGCACCACGATTGAGACTTGTGAAATTTTGTCCATGATGATTCAATTTTTCTTGTCAATTTAATTTTATAGTTCCTTACTAGAGTGTTACACAACGTGGGCTTAAATTTTTCAATTTTAGAATAAAGCTGCACAATGTGTTGGGGTGATTGGTGTAATTTTGCTCAACATCAATTTATTTTTGCTCAACAGTAGTTTATAGTTGCACAACAGTAGTTTATAGTTGAAATGTTATCATAATGATTATATTTTTTGTCAATATAATATTAAAATTTTCCAATAATTTTATTTTTTGCATCATGTTATTATTTTTGCTCATCATTAGATGAAAATTTCACAACACCGGCTATTGGGGGAAATTTGCTAAACATTATCTTATTTTTGCTTATCAACACATTAATTTTGCACAAATGTTTAAATCGTTGATATTGCCTTCAACATAACTGTTGGGCTTCGTTTAGAGATGGCCGGCCCATTTCCCGCTTATTTATACTGTGCTTAAACGTTTTTCAGATTGTCTGCAAGTCTTTTCATTTTCTTCTTCTTGTTCATCTTCATCCTCTCTCGTTCTTATCCAGATTTCTTGCTTTCAAGGTGCGATTCCTGTTGTGGTATGTACTCCTTTCTGTTTTCTTCCTTTAAAAAAATACGTTATCTGTTATTTTGATGTACTGCTTCAGCAAGAATCTAATTGTTGTATTCTCTGGTTTTCGTTGAACTTCCCCTTGCTTTTTAGTCTAGTAATATTTATATATTGGTGTTTGTCTTGCTTATTTCTTATTGCATTATATTTCGTTTGTGTGTATGTGATTCTTACTGTCATTAAAAGTCATCAGTTAGGGTTTTTTCAGTTTTTCAGGCATTTTTTCTCTGTTGTCTTTCTCAAATGTTTATTTCTTTATAATATTGATGTTATGTTTTATTTTTAATTCAATGTCTAATGTATGAGTATATTTTGATTTTGGCTGTGTAGGTTTTCTCTTCTTCAATGGCATTCTCAACCTATACTGAACTAGACTACGACTACATCGTTGGAACTTATGAAGTTGAAATATCAGGATCTGAGTCAGACTGGTATGGACCTAGTCTACTTGTTGTGTCCATTCACTCTGACAGCATTCCCTTAACATTCTATCACACGTCTACTTGGAATGGTTTGCCTATGAGTCTAGCTCGCTGCAACGAAGTGCTACAGGATGCAGGAGTAACAGTTGAGGTTAGAACCCAGGTAGCCAATCGGCTTCTAATGGATTACACTAGAAGTTGGTTTGACGCCGATGCTGATCTTGTTGAATATGGTCTTTGTCCTAACATCAACATCAATGTACATTTTTATGATGACTCTTCGTCTGATTCAAGCCATGAGTCCGACATAAACGATGACATTCATATGGAGGTTGACCAAGCAGATCCCCCAGCACCTCCAGAGCCTATGGAGGTTGACGGATTAAGGGAGATATATCACCTTGAGCTTGATGATGATGAATGTACAATTTGCTTGCTTCCAATGTTGGAGTCAGATCCTGTTCTTCAAACGCCATGCCAACATCACTTTCATCCAAATTGTTTACGAGCTTGGCTTTTAGTTCAAAACAACTGTCCTCTTTGCCGATCAGAATTCTAGCTTTAGTTGATATAAGTGTAGTATGTAATTTTGTATGGTTCTGATGTAACCTAAAATACGTTCTATGAATTAAATTTGTCCTTGATCACATTTGTTTCTGGTTTATATTCAAATTATGGTAATATTTGACATTTAAGTATGTCATTTTGTGTGACCCAAGTTGATCATATTGGTGGCTTCTGCTATTGAAGATTATGTCTTGACATTTGCTGATATTAAAACTTAAGTGTGTGATACTATTAGGGTAAGTCCCAAAGTAGCGCTGACACTGATATTAGGTATATTTACTTGAGACATTGGGCTAGTATTCTTGTTGTGATTTTCAAGTTTACGATGTTGCACGAATTGGCAAGTGTTCAAAGTCTTTTTGTTACATTGTTGGTTAGAGTAGTTGGATCTATTGGTGACACTATTCTTATAAATTTGGCTGTTTTCTGTTTTTGATATTTTTGTGATGACACTAGGTGGATAAGGCCAAAAGTAGTGCTGACACGAGTTAGGTAATGTCTTTCAATGATAACTATAACTCAAATAACTGCAATCCGTTTTCAGTTTTTAGTTTTACAGTTTTGACAGTTTTTTTTTATAGTTACTTTGAAATAAACTGTCACAAATAACTGTTACAAGATGAAAACTGTTTAATTGTTGGCTATATATATCCATTTATCATTCTTTGTTATCCATTGGCGCCTGAAAACCGGTTTTAACAGAAACACATCCCTCTCTAAAAAGATGAACTATGGTAACACTGTCGGGTTTTGCACGAGTTTCCATCAATTGATGGATGTGCTGGATAGTGTTGTTTACCCTGGTTATCACATGAATCTAGTTGATGAAGCTTGCGAGACGAACAAAGAGGCCCGCAGGGCCGAGTTGTTGGAGGCTGTTGTCGTTCATTACACATTATATGAGGAATACCAAAGATCCATAATAGTAACTGAACATCACCTTCGGATTGCGTCCAAAGATGAAGATGGTGAAGCATTATCAAAGGTGATATTTGAAGTTTTATCCATAAATTTTTTTTCCATACTATGATTGAGTCTTGTCTTGTATCTTTTATATAGATGGAAAGAGAACTGGGCAATCAAAGACAGTTGTTTGAAGACGCAAAGGACAATCTAATGGGGTGTGTCAAAGAGGTTTTAGATGCAGAAATGGGAAGGAGGAAGAAGATTGATGACTTCTTAGGCCTGTAGTTCTACTATATTAATACGTAATAACATTGGTACTTATTTATATGTTGAATGTATTTTTTAATTTTTTGTTATTTTAGTTTATATGTGTTCCATCGTAATGATATGATGCAACATATTAATATCATAATAATCATATAATTATTTTGTAATTTCCTTCCTCATATTTAAGATTATAAACTGGGACTGAAGTTTTACGTCTACCCCTTGTTATACTGCGGACACATTTGATTAATTTTTGGATTGTTTTGGTAAAAGTAGTGCTGACACTGTTTAACTAAGTTTTTATGTTACTCGTAATTTGCTCAACATCATGTTAGTTTTGCTAAACTATAGTTTACAATTGCACAACAAACGAATGGATATTATTAAAACAACTGTTTGAATAACATAAATAAATTGATTATAAGCGCAGAGAATTGTGCTGACACATTGAAGAACAAACACAACTGGTTAGTAGCAGTTATAGTTGTATGCATCTTGACAAATACTATCCATCAAAAAACCACTTGGACAACAAACGTCTTAACGGGTACGAGAAAGCTGACCACAGAGACCACAATTCTCAGAAGTAGCGTATATAACTGTCTACACCAAAATTCATTCCAAAGTTTGAAAATAAAACACGAAATTGCGTTATGGTTGTTCAACCAAGATTCAGTCTCTGCCCCTGAATTCCCTTTGAAGTCATTCTTGCATGGGATTTTGCTGCCTTCACAACATCTGCGTTCACTTCATTTAACTCTGAACATACTATATCTGTCAGATACTTCACACCTAGCTTTGAAATATTCTTGAAATTGCCCTTTTCCAATCCACACTTGTACCCTCTCTCTGTCCCAAAGAAAGTCTCCATGTGGCGCATGAGGCATACTCCAGAATATTGAACTTTCTCCTCTCCAGCCCATGTGATGGGGACTTTTGATGTTGTTGCATCTGACACTATTTCTGCCTTTGCTGGGAGCCCCTTCTCTGTTAGATAAGCAATCAGCATATCCCCCTGCATGGATTGAATTAGAATTCATGTAATTTTAATTATAAAATGAGTTGATATTTAAATGAAATTAAGAGAAGGAAAGAAATATTAGATATCAGTAGTAAAACTTACCAAACATTCAAAGGGTGGTGTGAAGGGTCTAATTGGATCACCGGAAGGTGGTGTGACATCAACAATTTGGACCATTTTGTTTTTAAAGTTGAAGACAACCATGACATAGTCTGCTGTTCGTTCAACCCCAAATACAATCTAATCAACATAATAAAAAACAAATAAACATTAGTGATTGGTCTTCTGAACTTTATTTATTTAATTGCAAGGTAGTACCATGTCTATATCCTTCAAAGAAAGGTGTGGTGACGATGACAATACAGTATCCATGTGGAGGTTAAACCTCTTGAACTGTTCATCACAACCTCGTACTGATACACTCGCTACATTAAACTGGTTGAAGAATAGAAATTAGTAAAAAAACAGACAAATTGTAATAACGGCTAACAATGGAGTGTAATTGAAAGTTAAAATTGTAAGAATATTACAGTTTTGTTGATATTGACAAAAAGTCTTGCAGGTGATTGAGCACTTTTATACTGTTCCTTGTGGTTGAGGATAGCTGTCCATGCACCAATAACGACACTAGACAAGTGGGTTTCATCCTCAAGCGTAGCCATGTCTGTTCTAACAATTTCAACAGACTTGTGCTTAAACAAAATTTCCCTGCAATGTCAATCATTTTGAAGATGGATTATATGAAAATAACCTTTTACTTGTAACTGAACATACTTTAAGAAGGTTAGGTTTAAAATGAACTTACCTGCTGTGTGGTGTTTTCATTGCTAAATAGGCTGAAACAATGCGCTCAATTTCAGAGATAGGATCTGTAATGTCAACAACACGGGAGTAATATGGGCTTCTCAAAGATGCAGAAGGTTTATGTGCTCTCCTTGTAGCTTCTTCTCTCTTCATGTTATTAAGTTGATCTGCAGCATTTCCATCAACTATGTTGATCCGTGGCGACCTTCTTGGTGGCAAGGCAGCAGGTGGAATGCATTCTATTGTATCCCCCAAAGGGTTCAGTGGTGGAGTATTAGCTTTAAATTGAGTGGGTAGGGGTTTAGGAGTAGCTTCACCATGCTGTTGTATTGGAGACTGCCCATGGCTGTCTGGCGGAGTCTGGGCTGCTTCATTAGCATTCTTCATTTCAACCGATGTGTTCAATGACGTCCCTTCATCTTTCTTAAAAGCAGGGTCATCTAGAAATATATCAAAGGAAAATTCTCCATCCACTTTGATATTGGATTTCATTTTTTGCTTGTTGAGATATGCCATTTCGATTTGAGTGATGCAATCTAATAAAACAGGGTCTGCCCAGAATTTCTCTTGTGATTCGGTAAAATATGGGCTTACAGGGTCATTCATATTTGACATGTCAGCAGCATCCGTAGCCGTCGGTGCCTCAGAAATGACATTTTCCACTCCTAAAAGCTGGTTTGCTCCATGTAGAAGCCTTTTCACCTTGTCATCATTTTGTAGTTCAATCGGGACTTTTGTAGACCACTCAGCAAAATCAGAAACAGCAGATGCAAGTGCAGAAGTCTTTTGAGCAAACAACTTTATCCAACTCTAGAAGATAACATCACATAAAAAATAAGGATAAAAAGTCATCAGTAAATACCAGAACATTGCTATACTGTAATAATATTACATTGAATTGGTTGAAATAATTCATACAAACCTCAACTGGGGGTGTCTCTTTTTCTGGATCAGCATGGTGACTGGTGCCTTCATTGTTTTGTGCAGTAGGTTGTGGACAAGCTGTAGATTGTACGTCTTGATGGTGAGGAACAACTTGGTGAGCCTGGACTAAGCCACAGCCAAAGCCTCCAGTACTTATATCATCAGTTTCTCATTGGCGCAAGATTTTGTAATTTATGCCAACGAAAACCGGGAAAGAACGAGTCATTCTTCTTAGAGATGTGCTTGTGAATAATTTCACCCTATCCATGTAAAACAACCGGCACACCAAGGGGATAAACATATATCAGTATAACGATTGATCAGGGAATGCTGACATAAAGAATACTGTAGACATGTAGATAAAAGTATGAGGGGTGACATTTGTACTACTGATATGGTAAAGAAATTAAGTTAACGTCAGAGCGAAGGTTTGGAAAAAAATACTTACAACCAAGAATAACAGAGGCCCTCTGAAATGTCCATTCTTGTTCTTTTCCCAGCTTCTCTTTGCATCGACCAAACTTTCCAACACAATAGCACACCAATTTAGGTCTTTCAGGTCACCCAATTTAGGAACTACTCTTATTAAACTGTGGTTGGCATGCCCGTTTCCTAGTGTATCAACCAAGATAGAGTCCAGTATAACGATAAAGTTCAGAAGGAATTGATCACTGCAGTTAGTGTCAGCTATCAATTTTTCCATAACAATAGCTGTTTTTATATTGTCCTGGACATCAAATGTGGTTTTCCACTCCTGCACCAGATTGAAATTCTCTTTAGGTGATTTTCTTCCAACTAAAACTTTCCCCATTGGGAATCCCATTGTGATATGCACGTCTATTTCTGCAATTTCAAGTTCCCCTCCATTAGCCAACACCAAGCAACACTTGTTAGGGTCAAACTGCTCCACTAACCGATACGAAAGAAGTAGTGGTAGGGTAACAATCTCCAAGTTGAACAAAAATCCAAAGCCAATATCCTCAATCATTTTCCTTTGCTTGGCATTCAATTTTTTCAAGGATGACACCAGCAAGCGCGGGCTTGACCGTGATTTCAATGATGGGAGATTTTTTTGTCTAGTGTTTCTCTCACTCCTCACAACCAGCTGCCTGTTTTCTTCGACAGGTTGTATGGCTGTGGTATCTGTTTGCTCATCAGATGTTATGATATGCACAGTTGGGTTTACATGTTCAACAACCGTCTCATTAGGTAAATGGGTTTCCAGCCTTGCAATTTCAATGGTCTCCACAGCAACAGTGCTAAGACGAAGATCAATTGCAGGGTGCACTTCTCTCTTACTGTTTTTTCTTACAAGCGGTTGTGAATCTTTGGATTCAAGTGATCTACAACCCTCCCCTGCTTCCAAGGATTTTCCACTCTCAGTATCAACAGACAGTTCATCCTTGAAGGGAGGTGAATCTCTAGATAAATCAACTACTGGAGGTTTAACCCCAGATCGTTTTGATCTCTTCGAATTTCTATTTTGACTGTCTAGAACAGGTGAATCACTTACACTCTGCGGACGTTTACCTATAGAATGAACACTTACAATCAATTTATACAAATATAATTGAAGATATGACACTGTGAGAGACTGTATGTTATGCCAAACAAATTCCCAAATTCCCAAATTATCAAATTCCCAAATTGAGAACCTAGATTAATCACATTAACTTCAATTTATTATGCCAAAGAGATTGAAATAGCAATGTTAGGTCTTGTAAGGCTGACTAATTGCTTGATTATAAACATTAAATTCGCTTGAATAAGTGCGATTTTTCCTAATTTTCGTGGGAAACTAAGCCCTAAACCGTACTCGTTCTAATTTGAACTTTAATACGCAGAAAACACGAAATCAAACCTTTCGGATCTGAAGACATCTCTATGTATATGATAGATCTCCTTCTTACAAGCCTACAATCAAGCCTCAGGCAATCTCGCAGAGAAATGGACAGAGTAGATTTAGCTCGAGGAAGAAACTAAAAGAAGGTGATGGAAAACTTCTCGAACCTTAAAAGCGTTTTGCGCATTCACACATATTTGGTTTTTATATTTTTTTTTTAGGAAAACCGTTTTCATTTTCTTTTTTTTTTGTTTGCTAATAAATCGGGAATTTTGTGAGACTTTATTTATTTGTTATTATTTTTCATATAATTACATACCCTAGTTCTGCTCAACATCATATTATTCTTGCTCAACAATAGTTTAGATTTGCACAACGCTTGACCCTTGTGAACTCGCTCAACATCACCTTATTTTTGCTCAACAATAGTATATGTATTGCACAAGAACACCACTTTGGTACCAACAACATATTATTTTTATATATTTATGCTTTCATATTTGCTTAATAGTTTACTGCTCAACATTGTCTTATTCTTGCTCACCAATGGAATAAAAGTGCACAACATATTATGCCTGGGGAAAACTTGCTCAACATCACTTTATTTTTGCTCAACAATAGAACATATATTGCACCACAACACTTTGTTTGCAACAACATCTTATTTTTGTTTATTTACGATTTCATAGTTGTTTAATAGATTATTGCTTAACATTGTCTTATTTTTGCTCATCAATGGAATAAAGGCGCAAAACATATTATGCATGGGGAAAACTTGCTCGACATCAATTTAATTTTGCTCAACGATGGTACATATATTGCACAACAACACTTTGTTTGCAACGACATCTTATTTTTGTTTATTTACGATTTCATAGTTCTTTAATACATTATTGCTCAACATTGTCTTATTTTTGCTCATCAATGGAATAAAGGCGCACAACATATGGTGCATGGGGAAAACTTGCTCGACATCACTTTAATTTTGCTCAACGATGGTACATATATTGCACAACAACACTTTGTTTGCAACGACATCTTATTTTTGTTTATTTACGATTTCATAGTTGTTTAATACATTATTTCTCAACATTGTCTTATTTTTGCTCATGAATGAAATAAAAGTGCACAACATATTATGCATGGGGAAAACTTGCTTGACATCACTTTATTTTTGCTCAACCATAGTACATATATTGCACAACAACACTTTGTTTGCAACGACATTTAATTTTTATCTATTTACGCTTTGATAGTTGTTTAATAGATTATTGCTCGACATTGTCTTATTTTTGCTCATCAATGGAATAAAAGTGCACAACAACACTTTGTTTGCAATGGCATCTAATTTTTATCTAATTTTGTTTTCAAAGTTGCATTATAGATTATTGCTCAACATGCTCTAATTTTTGCTTATCAATAGAATAAAACTGCACAACATATAGCAAATGGGGAAAACTTGCTCATCATCACCTTATTTTTTCTCAATGATTGTTTATATATTACACAACAACACTTTTTTTGGAACGAAATGTTAGTTTTATCTAATTATGTCTTCATAGTTGCTTAAGAGTTTGTTGCTCAACATGATCTTATTTTTGCTCATCAATAGAATTAAATTGCACAACATACTACAAATTGGAAAAATTTGCTAAGCATGGTAAAATACTGATGACAGAATTTGTGCTGACAGACTTACCTTGAATTAGTGAATTAATGTTAATAAGCAAAAACAAATGTCATTTACAAATTTATAAACTGTATTATCCACTAACATTACTCTTGTATAATACTGATGACTGAATTTGTGCTGACAGCCTTATCTTGAATGCTTCATCCTCCTCTTGTACTCTCCCAAAGAAAGCTTTCTATTCGTAGTTGGTCTTCCTGCTCTTTTTCTTACTACTGGTGGGTAACATTTGATGGATTTGATCACATCAGGGATATTTCCTTCATCTTCATCCAACACTGGATATATTGTTTCTGCATATGTCATACGCCAAGCGTCATTGCTGTAAAATTTTGCTACAAAATCAGACACATTTGCTTTTATGTGTGTTATTGCTGCTAGAGCATGTACACAAGGCATTTTCTCGACATCAAATACTCTGCACGTACATGTTCTCGCTGATAAATCAACTATAGCTACAGCTCCTTGACCATTGATCTCAAATTGTGATTCATTCATCTTCTCTACTCTGCATACCCCAACCTGCGCTTGTGATTCTCTTATCAACTTAAGGATCTCTGGAGTTAGTCTGTCTTGATTTGCCAGTGCTTTTTCTCTCCTATCCAGGAACCATGATGTGAGCTTTTCCCTAGCAAACTCCACAAGTGCCACAATGGGATAATTCTTTTTGCCTTTGAAAACAGAGTTCAAACTCTCAGCATTGTTGGATGTCATCATGTTGTATCTATCACACCTTGAATGTGCTCTTGCCCATTTATCAAACCCTGCTGACACCAGATATTCTAATAGCTTTGGACAGGTTGCTTCGATTTGTGCAAGGTGGCTGTTGAACTCTTGGATAGTGTAACTCTCTGCTGCTTTTTTGAACATTTTCCCTAGCTCTTTTTTCTTGAACGTCCCTTTGATGTTTTGTTTCAAGTGCCACATACATATGCAATGTGTAGCTGTTGGATAAGCTAATGATACAGCCCTTGAAATGCTAGCATGTCTATCAGAGACAAACACTAAGTCATTTGAAGGAGGCACAACCTGCAGCAGCTGATACATAAACCATTCCCAAGAGCTGTTGTTTTCGGAGTCAACAATACCAAAAGCAAGTGGAAAGATTTGTCTATTTGCATCTTTTGCAACTGCTCCAAGCAACGTCCCTCTATATTTGCCAGTTAGGAATGTTCCATCAACAACAACCACCTGATATATAAACAAATAAAATTACTTATGTTATCAAAATTAAGGAAATCGATGACAACAGAATTTGTGCTGACACTGTTTAAGACATACCTTCTTTAAGAGTGGGAATGCTCTGATGCACTGTCCAAATGACAGAAAGATGTACAGAAATCTATCTTCTTTGTCTTTTGAAATTAAAGCTATAGTCCCATTTTTCTCTCCATGAGCATATGGCAAAACGATGGCAAATCTGCATAATTTGATTCTGGTGTCCCATTAACCATTTCATGAGCTATTTTTGATGACTTCCATGCTCTCCAGTAACTAATTTGCATCTTTTGTTCTGTTCTCATTTTATCCTTTATCTGTGCTGGTTTGTATCCAATGTCAACACTGTGTAATTATAGTCAAATTAGAATAAATCATATATTAGAAAGCAAGTTAAAATATAAATACTATCTCTTAAAAAAAGTGCTCACCTTGATTCGATGATACTTGCAATCACAGAAGATGAAGGCTGTTTGCAGTGTTTTGTCCTGAAATCCCATGTGCAGGTGTGCATTTCCACATACACTATGACCTCATGCCAAGTTGGGCCAAAAGTATTGACACGCACTTTCCATTTGCAGTTAGGATCTGCACAATGCGCTCTATAATACTTTGTATCTGCTTTTACAACGCGAAAACCAAATATCTCAGTTATTGACAACATCTCTAAAGCATGCTTAACTGCTTTCCTTGATGCAAAGCTTTTGCCGACGCAAATCAAGTTTTGTGAATTGAGATTCACACTAGACACAGTAGAGCTATCAGCATCCCAATCTTCTAGTGTAGTCTCTCTCCTGTGTGCTGTAGAATAGAATGCTCTCCATATTTCATCTGCAGAATCTTCATCACTTGCAGTGTCACTGTTTATAGAATTCATGTCATCTCCAACATCTTCCAACAATACACCTTTAATCCTGATGTCACCAATCAATGTCATGTTATTTTCCTCTGTAACATTATCTGTAATAGTTGGATTGCATGCCACCAACTGTAAACTCTCAGCTGAGGATGGCTGTTGATCTTCAATGTCTGCACTATTTGATTTAATGCTGACACACAACTCCACAGCATATTTAACATTCTCTAGGTCAGACAACTTTAAAAACTCTTTCAAATCAGCATCACATTCCACAAGAAGCGGAGCTCTCAACAGCTTGAAAGGGTGTAAATGATTGAATTTGGTGTGAACTTTTTCAGTTAAACCCTGTAATATTATTGTCTCGTCAATCATAAACACCTTTGAAGTAGTGTCTCCAACAAAGGTTGGACATGAATCATTAACCAACCATTTCCCACCACACACAACTGTAATAATGTGGGTTGCCATTGTAATCTGCAGATTATGAATTTAAGAGGATAAGTAAATTTAAGTAATAGATTTACACACCGTGTGCAGTTTTTCGATGACTGAATTGTAGTGCTGACATTGCTCAATCAATGTTCAATAACGATGACACGACCAACCAAAGTGATTAGAATTAACCTGTTATGAAAAATTTGCGCCAAAGGCGCAAATTTTGATGCTACTGAATGTATAAACATAGATTTCCATACTGTTATAACATATATAAGCATAAAATATTCTATACTGAATGTATAAACATAGATTTGCGCCAAAGGCGCAAATCTGCAAGTGATGCTACTGAATGTATAAACATATATAAGCATAAAATATTCTATACTGATATCCCCTGTGCAATTTTATTATGACTCCATTGCAGTGATGACATGGCTTAATCAACATTGAATAAGGAAGTCTAGTGATGACATTAGCAATCAAAGTCTAATAAGGAAACAAATCAAACAATACTTCAATATAGAGTGCAGATTCAAGTGTAAAGATGACATGAACAACAAAATGAATACAATAGACCTGTTGTGAAGTGAATTATATAAATGTTGCACTTTTTGGGGGAAACTTCTGTGGTTAAGGTATACTGATTATTTGAAACAATCATATTTAAATCACATCCTAAGCAATCATAGAGATGACTTCAGCAATGTAAAATATGAATAAACATAAATAACCATAAACATACACAGATTCGATTTGAAACTTTAATATTACACTTATAAAGAAAAAAATGCTCATAAACATTAATTCATGTTAAAAAAATTTATCAAAATTTGCGCCAAAGGCGCAAATTTTGATGCTACTGAATGTACAAGCATAGATTTCCATACTGTTATAACATATATAAGCATAAAATATTCGATACTGATATTCCCTGTGCAATTTTATTATGACTCCATTACAGTGATGGCATGGCTTAATCGACATTGAATAAGGAAGTCTAGTGATGACATTAGCAATCAAAGTCTAATAAAGAATCAATACTTCAATATAGAGTGCAGATTCAAGTGTAATGATGACATGAACAACAAAATGGATACAATACACTTCTTGTGGCGAACTTCTATGATTAAGGTCTACTGATTATTTCAAACAATCATATTGAAATCACATCCTAAGCAATCATAGAGATGACCTGAGCAATGTAAAACATGAATAAGCATAAATAACCATAAACATACACAGATTAAACTTGAAACTTGAATATTACACATATACAGGAACAAATGTTCATAAATTTGCGCCAAAGGCGCAAATTTTGGCGTAATCAACACTTGTAATCACACGATTCCAATTCGTAATCACAACACCGAACCAGTTATTTGCGCCGAAGGCGCAAATTGAAGCAATAATCACAAAACTGAAGCTGTAATTGCAAAACTGAAGCATACATAAACACAGAATGAATCTGTAATCACGAAACTCAAGTAGTAATCTCAAACCAAAAAATTCTAGGAAATTTGCGCCTTCGGCGCAAATTTAAGCAGAAATCGCAAAATTGAAGCAGTAATTGCAAAACCGAAGCACAAATAAACACAGACTGAAGGAGCAATCTCAACACTAAAGGAGTAATCCAAAAATTCTCGTAAAATTTGCGCCTTTTGCTCAAATTTGCGTCCTTGACGCAAATTCTAATCGACTTTAAAATCTAGTAAATTGACTTACCCGATTCTCTAGATTACACGCCAAAATCGATAGCTTCGTTGATGTCGGAATGGTAATCTCTCGCAAATCCTAGCAATTTCCAGCGATCAGGTCGGGAGAGAGAAACAGAGCGTCCGCAAAGGGAGAGAAGGAGGAGAGAGAAAAGCGTTTGTGGGAGAGAGGGTGAAGCCTTTTATTGCGGCTATTTTGCAAAAATGTCCTAATATGCGGCTATTTTGCAAAATTCGCCCAATTTCGTGGCTATTTTGCAAAACCCCCTAAGATTTAATGTAATGCCCACAAAAAAAAAATGATTTAATGTACTATACAATATTTTATAAGTAAGGACCAATTAAATCACGACAAAATTAGCTCATGAATTAGACATAAAAATTATACTATTAGAATTATGTCACTAGATATAACTTTATTTAAAATTTGTTCGAAAAAGGCACGATGTTAAATTTTCATAACATTGGTCTTTAAGTTATGTAAACTTATGTTAATAAATTTAAATCAGATTTTGAATAAAAAGATTATTTTTTAGCGGGATACTCAAATTCATTTCCCTCCACGAGTTGTCAAATTTTTACTTTTTTTCCCACTATTGATAAAAAAAAAATTGCCATGAAAATCAAATTATACCAACCATTCCCAAACTTAAATCCATTTTAGAAAAAAAAATCCCCAAATGCTTCATCCTTATCGGGTGATCTTTTTTCCTCCTCTGCTTCAACGATGGGGAAGCACCCCCCATCTTCTTCCTCCGTCCCTGGGCGTCGTTCCTCATCATCTTCTTCTTCTTCTCTTCTAGTTCCTCTCCATCCCCTTCTTTAACCACTGAATCCTCCATCCCCATCGCTAACCAAAACCCAATTGAGTTTTCCGCCTCTTCATTCTACTCCCTCCTCCGCCTTCTCATTCGTCGATCCCATCCCAACCGGCTACAAAACCCATCTCATGAAATCCCGTCCCGTTAGTCTAGGTTTATCTTATGAGAAGCGATTTGGGGGAGCGGCGCCTAGAGTGACGACGAATCTTCAAGAGATTGGAAGTCTAACTAGTGCGCAACAAGTTCAAGCGATTTGGGGGAAATATTCAAAGCTTCAAACATCTCGAGAGTTCATTCTTCAAAGCAAGTGATTCAAGTCCAAAAACTGTTCAATTTTTCAAAGCTTCAAGAGATTGGAGGTCTGACTTATTCACGGGGAACCAACATCTCTGAGTTAGTTAATTTCTAAAGCCTTTAATGATTTGAAGCCTTTACTGATTTGCAGCAGCTTCCAAATGATTAGGAATTTTCAATCTAGGGTTTTAATTCTGCCTCCATTGACGCTTCAGATCTAGGTTTAGGGTTCTTTAGTTTAAATCTAGGGTTTTCGATTTTTGTAAAGAATTTTCAATATAGTGTTTCGATTTCTAAAGTTATACATATTATGTGGGTTGGCTGGGGCACTACTGCATTAAGGGGACATTAATCTTCAAGTACTTGTTTATTTGTAATTAGTATATATTTGATTTGCCTTTCTTTATGTGAATGTGAATGTGTAGTCATCACTGCTTATCCAGTTATCCCCTCCCCTGCAATATGAATACGGAAGACAATAATTTGTACTTCGATGTTAATCCCTTAATATTTTTCATGTGCAATCATCGTGCACCATTTGTTAAAGATAAGTGCGACCGTTAGTCACCTGAGAAAGATCATCACTCTGGTCTATATTTGCAGAATAAGACTCTTCCCTTCTCTAACTTAAAGCAAGAAAACGCTGCTATGTAGTATTGTTGTAAGGAGGTACTGCCCAGTGAATTTAAAGATGAGATTTATGGTATTATACTCTAGTGAACGAGTATAATTTTTGAAATCAGGGTGGTTATATATTTGGGGATATACAAATTATGAAATCGGGGTGGTTATATATTTAGGCTGCCCTTTTTATATTAAAAAAGTAATAGTTTCTTGTTTCTATATTTTTTGGGGTTATGCATGATATTTTATTTTATCAAATAGGCCATTTCATTGTTCTAGTTGCTTGTATCCAATCAATCTCGGCTTGTGATTAGTTCTTTATCTGACTTATGTAAGCACCAGATTCTTATCATGCCACTAGTGCTGAGCAAAGCAACACAAGTGGATCTCAGCTTGATGATGGTAAGTTGCAAGAACGGCTCCATGAAGACATCTCAGGTAAACTCTGCATTTTCTGCCCTCTCTGATTTGATTAAGTTTGGGGATAAAATTTTCACATTGTTGTTGAGTGGTTGATTGATTTACTTTTGTTGAATTTGATTTTTTATATCATTTCAGTATAGCGTTACTTTTGTTGAATTTGAATTGCTCAATAGGTATGAAAGGGAAGTCTACTTTGGCTGGTGTTGTATTTGTATATTAACCCTTAAATGTAGTAGTGTTATCAAAATCCCCAAATCCATATCTCAATCCCTCATCCTATGATCTGCTCCGCCTGCACTCCTGATGCCTGCCAATCTCCACTTATCCACCCCGACGCTCCGTCTCTCTACTCCTCTCCGGCGCTCTCTCAGCTATCATCTTGTCATAATGCTGGTTAGTCGTCCTCTTCTTTATCAACAAACCAGCCCAGGTTCGAAAGTCAAATCAAAGTTTAGGTTTACATTTTTGTACTTTCAAATGTTGTCAAATTCATTGAGTCCAGTGAGAAATTATCCTCATCATCCTCCGCATCTGTCATAACTTCCTGCTGAACATACTCCATAATTTTTTGTTTCATCTCCCTTTTGTGCTTTGAATCCACCCAGCTGGGGCCATTCTTAGAGCACCTTCCATCTGTTTCTCTTCTTCTTGTTCTGCAGACACCATTTATGACATGGATAGCCTCCATAATGCCTTCAATTTCAGTAGCTTTCACAACTGCTCCCTCCTTACTCTCAACACCATTAGTTATATTAAATGTGCATGATTTTTCTGTTGTAATCATACTTGCAGCAGGAATATTACTTACAGATTTTCCTTGTACAGTGTTGGCTTTGCTCTCATCGCTGGCATGATGGACTGCACTGTTGTAAAGGTTAGTTAAACTTCTCCTAAGAGTTCAAACTCCTAAGTTGAGGATTTCCGAAATTTTTTATTGGTCTATGGTATTTGGTAACACGAATGTTCCTTGTATGTTGTACAATATCATACTAGATGGTATAGATCAAGTAATGGGAATGATTACTAGGACATAAGTTATGTGAGCTGGTGGATAAGATGTAATTGTTTTTCTTTTATTTAATGAAGGGAATCTGGATCTTATCGGTGAATTTGGGGATATTCTCTAGTGCTGCAGTGCAGTTAATATTCTATTAGCTACTGGTTTGTGTGATGTAGTACTGTACTTAAAACGTTTGGGATCTTATGCTGTCATGCCGAACAACTCATACCAGAACTTTATGAAACACTAATGTCTCAATGTGTGAGATCTTTCAATTTTATTTCGCCTTTCTCACTATGATCTTTTTAGTTGTATTGGGGCATTATGTGTTGTTAATTCTATTTTATGGAACTAAGGAGATTTGTCTGGAAATGATTATGGATTCTTTGCACATGGTCCTGTCTCTTATCTACTTTTCATGGCGCAGGTTGATAGTGTCAGCAAGTGTGGAATTCTTCTGGACATGCTCCAAATCTTGGTTGACCTTGACCTTGTCATATCCAAGTCATACATTTGCTCGGATGGTGGATAGGTTATGGATGATCGGTAATGACCCCTCCAATCTAAGTAGAATATATTATTGTCTTGATTTAATCTAGTTTCTTTTAGCTCTTCTGAATTGTAGAGATGTTTGAAAGTAGTGCCTCCTTTTGTTTGTTTAACCATGTCGTTTTCTTGTTTGCTTGGATGAAAATCCAGTTTTCCATGTGACTGACCGAAGTGGCAACAAGATCACTAACAAAAACATTATAATCTGCATTGAACAGGTAATCTATCTATCTCCCTTTCACTGTTTGGATCTCAAAAGTACTTTCAACATCATAAAAATAAAGTAGGTGGTAGATGGTTGCTGAGTTCCAGCCTCTCTCAAGGAGAAAACATAAAACTAAGGATCCACGTTGTATGCTTGGTTAAATACATTTTGATTTATGCTCTATGTTTCAGATGATATTAGCGCATCGACAAATCTAATTCTGTTAATAACCATGTGAATCAATGTCCATATAATTGGTCAACTTGACATTATGGGAAGATTTGAGTATTTAATTTGCTCAATGTAATCTCTTTTTTATATCTAGTTTGCCTACCGACCTTGGACCTGTACAAAATTTTCAGGCTTTATGCACATGACTAGAGGAAAACTGAAAGATGGCCCAGAAACTTGCCCAGGGAGAGGTTTGAGGTCATCACAAATCTCCACAACAGGCGCAGCCTTAGAGATTACAACTGCCGATAAACCAAGACTACTATCAGTGGTATCTGCTAGGCCTGCTGGACTAGGATGCCATGTCACATGAGGAGTCGCCTAGACCCATAACACAAGGGCAGCATGCATCATCTATGTGGCTCACCTGGCCAGCATACAAGACCAACTGCAGAGTGTGGTAAAACTCCGACATCAGATTGGGGAGAAGTGGAGTGTAAGGTTGATCACTCCAATAGCTGGTGAGCTGCACACACAGCAGCGAGGTCTATGAGAAGAACCAAGAGTTGGAATAGAGTCAAGAGATAATTGCTCTAAATGAAAAGGCTGCAAATTTTGAAGAATTCAGGGCCAAATTCAAAGACCAAATGCTTGATATTTAGGTAGTATATTTTATTATAGAACTTTTAATTATTAGGATTGTTCTCTTGAATTTATTCATGTGATTTACTATAGTCTAGGGAGCTACAACATAATATTTAGTGTTTGTTTGATCTAATCAACTTCTTTGCCATATTCTATGTTATCTGATGATAGATATTTCATCGCTAAAAAGATTCTTATAATGGCATAAAAAAAATAATATCTACAATGATGGATTCGACCTCCTCGCAATAGAATTTTTATGGTAATAAACAATTTCCTCGCCAACTAATATATTAGCGATGAATTTTATGTTTTCGTTAAATATATTTAGCAACTATTATCGATTCCATCACCATTTTGTTGACGGAATTATTATTTTTTTAGTGACGAAATATACAATTTTGCGAGGAATTAAACTTTCTCACCATGTACCTTTAATGACTACTATGGAATCCTTTGACTTCTTTCTCGACAAATATAATTACCTATTACGATGAATTTAATAGTCGCTAATGACTTACAACGACGAATATTGACTTCGTCGCCAAATGTTTTATCTGCGACGATTTCATTTTTCCACACTAGACTCTTTTGTGACGATGTTTCATCGACCACTTAAAAAGGAAGCATATTTTCTCGCTAAAGATGTTTAGCGAAGAAATATCACTTTTCAACGAGGAAAAAATTCTTCGCTAATAACCCTTTCTGTTGTAGTTAATCTTCGCAACGGCAGGAGCAACAAGGGACGCCGAAGTTCTGCATTGAAGCCGCTAAGGAGTATGCGGCAACCATAGACAAAGCTAAGAAGGTCAAGACTGGGAAGACAGGAGGCGAAAGAAAGACTAAGTGGGAGAGGCCTGATGTTGATTGGGTTAAAGTTAACACGGACGGGGTGGTTTCCAGGAGTGCATGCGCTGCTACAGGTGGTGTCGTGAGGGGTCCAAACACAGATTGGATCATTGGCTTCGCGATCAACATTGGATCGTGCTTGGTCCTGATGGGGGAAGGAAGGGCCTTACTCGGAAGTCTCGAAGTGGCGTGGAATCTTGGATTCAAGAAGGTTTTGTTGGAAACAGACTCTAAAGTGCTTGTCAGTTTGATGACAAGGAGATTGAAGTCTTCGCATCATATGTTCAGCCTGGGGGAATCATGCATGTCAAGGCTTTCTTCGTAGAGATTGGTCGGTCCAATTTCGTCATGTTTTCCGTGAAGCAGAAAACATGAAGCAAATGTTGTTGTTGATGGCCTTGCTGCTCTTGGTTTGAACTTTCCATTAGGTTTCCACTCTTTGTCCTCGCCGCTTACGTGTGTTGCCCCTTTCCTGCTTATGGATGCTCATGGGTCTTCCTCCCAAAGTATCTGTCATGTGTTACTTTTCCCTTTTGGCTTAATAAAGTAGGGAGCCTTGCTCTTTACCGTTTTCAACAACCAAAAAAAAAAACAAGATTTTTAGAATTTCTTTAAATATGTAATTCCTTTATTCGGATCAATTGAATTGTGAAGAATTGAGAAACTCTTCTCTACCAACATTGGAGTTCTCAAAGACTAGTCGAGAATTTGGGGTAGTCTATTCTAAAAGTCCTCTACACCATTAATGATGCATGTGGGTGTTAATAGAATGGAAGCAAAGCATGATTTGGCTTGAAGGTAAGCCCTTGAATTTTGGCGAAAGGTTGCCAAATTGGATTGTTGGTGAACCAAAAGAGAATACATGGGTCAAAGAAATTGCAAATCCAACCAAGGATATGAAGTAGGAAAGCAATGAAGTTCTATATATAAGATCCTATGATACCTCAAAATTCCATTTTATAGTGGTTTCACGTTTCTAGATATGAAGAAATTATGAAACTCCAGAGAAACGCCTCAGAGACGTTTTTGAGATGTCAAAAATATTGACCGTTGCGTTGACCAGAAAAGTCAGAAACTTTGACCATTTCCACTTGAATTGGTCAGAAACGTTTCTACCTTACCAGGTGGCGCTTATGCTAATTTTATAATTGAAAAAAACAATAATAATAAAAATCATAAATCATGCTTTTCCTCCCTCCGGTTTGACACTCTCGTTTCCCTCTAGCCTTGCCACCTTCTTCTCCATTTTTGGTCGTTCCTCCTCTCCTCCCTTCCTGCGACCCCCCCTCTCTCTCTCTCTGCTCGGTGTGCTCTTCTAGTAAACTCCTCATTTGCTCAGTGCTCTCTCCCTTTCGGCTCTCACTATCTCATCATCAAATGCTAGTAGCGGTCATAGCGGGGTCATACTGTTGAACAAATTCAACAAACCGACTTTGCAGCTGATGGAGTCGAAGAGGAGTAACGACATTTAAAATGTTTGACATGTTTGTATTGATTTTCGTTAAAGACTAAGGACATCGTTTATCACGGTATTGAATATTTTAATCTGTAGCCTTAATGTTGCATTCTATGTGTATGACTTGGTGAAATGTTTATTGCTCTTATTTAAACATTTAAATGAACATATATATGTTGTTTCAGGTTCTATTCATATAGGTATTATTTGCCCTATTCTTATAAAATAGAGAACACATCATCAAAATGAGGTAACCAATATAGATAATTTTCTAGAAACACTTCAGTTAAACCCACCTTCAAATAAATTATAAAGAGATCCACTTGAGAAAATAAAAGGAAATTTAATATATGATCCATACTATTGATAATTTTGAATTTCAACGACATAATTCCAATTAATAAAATGAATGATATACAATAACTAAATATTTTATGTTTTAATTTGTATCGATTACAAATCTTTATAGCGATTCACAAATAAATATAAAGTGGTTTTGGATTACAAACTAGGACATGCCTTAATTAATACAAAAGATATAAAATTGAATTAAATAATATATTTTATGTTATATATGTTTAATTAAATCATTTATATAATACCCTAATAGCTAAGAGCACTCACAACGGTTATACCATGTGAGTGTCTTTACTTTAAAAAAAAAAATAAATTGTTTTCAGAATGTGTCAGTGCAATTCGGTGTAATAATTGCAAGAATGTCTTAATTTAAGAGGAAAGTTTCTTCTTCCAAAAAAATTATTTTGGCTTAAGACACCCATGTTCTTACTTTTTCTGAATTTTTATTAATTCTTTTTTTTTATTTTAGGTTAAGAAACTTTATGGGTGTAGATGCTCTAAGTATATATTTAATTAATTAATATAAGAGATATTTGTAATCTATCTATTGTTGATTTAACCTAATATATATTTAATTTTAAAGTTTATTTGTTTGGTTATTTTTAAGTTTATATTTGTTTGGAGTACTAAAACCGATGCATATCGTCGTATATGATGTGTTGTGTTAAGAAAAAAAATTCCCGCAAGTTATTATAAGCCACAATTTATCTTTATATATTTTTGTTAAATGATAAAAATATAAATCAAAACTATTTCATACCCAAACTTACCAAAAATATTTTTAGATAAATATTTGATCGGTTTTTCTATCCTATGCCCTAAGAACATTTATAGGATAATAGTCCTAGGAATTATATTTCAAATTTTAATGAATTTAGCCTTTCTTTTAATTAGATTCCTAGGGTCCACTATATTTTTAAGTAAAGAATCTTTCCCTATTTATATTAGGTTCTTATCCTATACCCTTAGGAGATAGGATAGAAGGACCGATATTTGATAAATGTTATTTTTTATATCTAAATTTTTTTTACGGAAAGAATTATTTATATCAAAATTCATTATTTGATAGTTGTTATTTTATTTATAACTATATTATTTTTTGGCAGAATGAATTATATCCAGATTAATTTTTATTTTTTTTATTCCAAACACTCTTTAATTATTATTTATAAATTCTCACATTATAATTTAGATTTAGTTTTTTTATATCTTTAATAATTTTTTTATATATAATAAATATAATAAATATAATTTTTTTTAATTTTAGAGATAAAAGATTTTAAAAAGAGTAAAAACTCACAAAAGACAACTTATTTTTGTTGGTAAGACCTTGTACAACATAGAGTTGCACGAATAAATAATTAGAGACAACATACATAACAAATATGCTGAGATGGAAGTAAGAGGAATGAAGGAATCGCAGGGAAGAACCGATTCAATTGCAGGTGAGTTTTGGTTAGGGTTGTTATATGAGCTGAACCGCTCGAGTTCGGTTTGGGATCGGCTCGAAGAAAGCTCGACTCAAGCTCGTTCACTTATCTAAACAAGTCGAGCCTGAACATCATTTTAAGCTCGGTTGAAGGCTCGGCTCGTTCGATTTAGGCTCGAATAGCTCGAATTTTATGGAATTTCTACAATTTCCTTTAAGTTAATAGGTTATGACCAAGTAAAACTGCTTAGAGCTCGAAAAGAACTTGGCTCGAGCTCGTTCACTTACTAAAACAAGCCAAGCTTTAACAAAAAAAGAAAGCTCGTTTAAAAATTGGGCTCGGCTCGGCTCAAGCTCGTTTATTAAATGAACCAAGCTTGAACATGACGGGCTCGGCTTGTTCGGCTCGATTAACACCCCTAGTTTTGGTGATATTTTTGTTGCTACAAACTGTGTCATTTTGGTTAAAAAAATAAAAGCCCAAAGCGACGTTGTTTTGGTCGTTGGAAAGCGGGGGCTCCAAATCCCCTGTCCTCCAATATGTTGTAGTGGCGGATACAGAAATTTTCCAAGGGGAGGTGGGGGGCAGGGGCTGAACAATTTTCGAGATTCTTTACATGTATATATGAAAAATATTTTTTTAAAAAAATACATTAGAAAATTCTTTAAATTTGTTATTTAAACAATCATTTTTAGTAGAAAAAATAAAAATTATCAAAAAAATGAGAATTTTTTTATAAGTATATGTGGAAAAAATGTTTTTGCTTAAATATATTAGAGATAAATTTTAATTTGTTATTTAATTAGACATGTTTAGTAGGAAAAAAAACTAAGGGAAACAAAAATTATGAAAAAAGTGAAGCTAATGGTGTTTGAACTCTAGTTTTTTTTTATTAGAAAAATAAAAATTATGAATAAAAATGAGAATTTTTTTATATGTATATGTAGAAAAAAATATTTTCGTTTAAATATATTAGAGAGAAAAAATGTTAATTTGTTATTTAATTAGACATTTTTAATAGAAAAAAAACTAAGGGAAACAAAAATTATGAAAAAAGTAAAGCTAATGGGATTTAAACTGATAACCTTGTTGTGAGCTAAATCTGCCATGTTTTACAGTAACTTTTAAATCGATTTCTGTATACATTTCATGCATTTGAGCTAAGATAGTACAGAATCTATGTAGTTTATGTTTATTTGCCAAATTTTGGAATCTACACCAGTTTCTGTTTAATTCGCAGAAATCGAGGCATTTTACAGCAATTCTACAGAAGGTCAGAAAAGCTCGGAAATCGGTTACAGAAGTCCAGGGTCAAAGTAGCAGCGGAACCAGTCGAATCAATCTGAGAGTCAAGGTTACTCGATCTTGAGTTGACCTTACTCGATCTCGACGAGCATGTCCGAGCAGCCTTGGTCGACAGAGCCTGATCGAGAGCCAGACCAACCCAGCTCCGGGACCCTACTCGATCTCAACAAGCCCTGGTCGAGATCGACGAAGCCCAGCGCCACACCCGGAGTCGACGAGGAGAGAAGCTGACCGAGAAGCCGAGGACGAGGACGCCGAGCAACCTTACTCGATCTCGACGAACCCTTGTCGAGATCGACGAGCCACCTTGTCCAAGTCACTGCCGAGGAGTCCTCGACACCACCAGAGAGCCGTCTTCGACCACCTCTACTCGATCCCGACAAACTCTAGTCGAGATCGATGAAGGCCTGAGTCCAGATCTGAGCTTGTCGAGCACACCTACCCGAGAAGACCTAGTCGACAAAACTTTTCTACTCGAGGTCGACTAGGGCTACTCGAGGTCGACGAGCACCAGGAGTAAAGTCCGAGCCACATCGAACAGATCCAGCCGAGAAGCCAAGTCGACGATGAATCCTACTCGAGGTCGACTAACCCTTGTCGATGTCGAGTAGCCCAGTTTCCAGAAACACGTCGAGTTGATCAGTCCTAGTCGAATTGGAGTTGCTTGGGCATGAAGGAAGTCGATTTGGCCGGGATCTATCCAAATACATCAAGTCTATCTATGGAAGAGGAGTTCTACCTACATTGGAAGATATTTTACCTAATTTAGATATAGTTTTCCTTAGTTGATTTATTTCCTTTTATCAATTTATTTATCTTTTAAAGTTTTAGATATAATTTTAGATATAGATTGATATTTCTTTCCTAGAATAGCTAGGGAATGAAGCCTATAAATAAAGCCCTAGGGGCTCAGTTTTATTCCAATTCAATTTCAGAGACAATTAGTTAGATACATAAAGAGGAGATTGTAAGTTGGAGTTTATTTTATGCAATTTAGTTCTTTTCATCAATCAATGTCTGCGATTACGATGAGGCGTGAGTAGTCCACCCACTTCTGGGGCTGGGGTGAGCCCGACGGTGGCCATGTAAGGCGATGCGATAAAGGTCAGATTTTTATGCGATTTGTCTTCTATCCCTATAAGCATGATTCTTTTGCGAGAGTTGAAGGTGATCCTTGTTTGTGTTATTGAAGCGAAAGTGATCTTAATGCAACTTGGATTAACTATGTGAAAAGGGTTAGTAACAATTAGGGTTTATGCGAAAGCCTCTATATGCCTATTTGTTAGTAACGAAAGTTATTTAATGGAAAGCATGATCTTTTATGCCTTTATGTGTTGTTTTTCACGGTTATCGTTGTGGTGTTGATACCCTGGTCTTGGGAGTCTTTTATATATTGATTTATTTCATTAGAAATCTGCGTTTGGGTTCGAGAATTTGCATTTTAAAGTTTCTGTTTCCAGTTGACATAGAGTAGTTCTCATCGATCTCGAGTAGGACCTTGTCGAGGTCGAGTAGGTCTTGTCTTGGTCGAGCTGAAGCTTCTGTCTTTTGTCGATTTTCAGTTTCTGTTTATGCTTTTCTAGTCGATCTCGAGTAGAGCTGGTCGAGATCGAATACACTTGTCTTTGTCGAGTTGTTTGCTTTCGTTTCTGTTTTTCTGTTTTCATCACTGTTCTTAGTCGATATAGAGGATAGCTCCTCGAGATCGAGTAGCTTCTGTGTCCTCGCTTTTGTTTCTGCTTTGCTTTGTCTCTTCTGTCTTGCCTTGTTCTTTACTTTCTTTCTTTACTTTCTGTCTTTGTTTAGATCTTTGCTTTTGTTTGTTCTTTTCCGTTCTATTTTTGTTTCTGTCTTTTCTGCTGCTGTTGTGAGAATTTACAGCTACCTAAGAACTGCTGACGTGCTTCCTCGTGGATTCGATCCTGACTTTTCTCTTACTACAACGGGCGGAAGTCTTGTATTTATTTGCTGAGACAGGGACGTCAGTCTGATCTATACTTTACATTTATTTCATACTCGATTACCTCCTGCAACAACAAATTGGCGCCGTTGCCGGGGAAGCAATCATTCGCGCCTTAGGTAGTCAGTTCTCACTTTTCTCTTGAGTGAACTCGCAGGTGTATGCGCCGTTCTGGTATCCCACCTGAGTTTGACGCCTTAGACGAACCGGAACGCCTTTTTCACATCAGAGCTCAACTGCAAAGAGCCATGTCGGCCGCTGAAACACAGGAGCAGCTGATACAGAGGCTTACCAGGGAACTAGCCGCAAAGGATACTACTATCGCCAATGAGAGGACAGCGAGGGAACAAGCAAATGAGCGCGCGAGGCAAGCGGAAGCTGAGCTTGCCCAATACCCAACCACCGCTGAGGATTATATGCATCCAACTCTCGTCGTGCTTGAATCGGCGATTCTAATCCCTGAAAACTCTTTTGAAATTCGCACTCAATTTCTTATAGAGCTTAAAAATAATGCCTTCTTTGGTAGATTTAATGAGTGTTCTCTTGAACATATTACAAATTTTTCTGACATGTGCCGTACTCTTGCTGAAGGTATGTTGTTGCAGGAGGATGGTCAAGTATGAAATAAATATAAAATATAGATCAGACTGACTTCCCTGTCTCAGCAAATAAATACAAGACTTCCTCCCGTTGTAGTAAGAGTAAAGTCAGGATCGAATCCACGAGGAAGCACGTCAGCGGTTCTCAGGTAGCTGTAAATTCTCACAGGCAGCAGCAGAAAAGACAGAAGCAGAAGCAGAAATAGAAATAAAAGCAGAAAAGAACAAACAGAAGCAAAGAACAAATAAAGACAGAAGGAAAGCAGAGAAAGTAAAGAACAAAGCCAAACAGAAATAACAAAGCAAAATAGAAACTAAAAGCGAAGACAAAGGCTGGTCGATCTCGACAACCACTACTCGAGATCGACAAGAACACGCAAAGACAGAAACTTGAAATCGATGAAAACAGAACAAAACCAACTCGACAAAGACAAGCCAACTCGATGTCGACAAGAATTGCAGAAAACTTAAATTTGCAGAATTAAAGACAAACACAGATTTTCGATAGAAATAAACTCAATATATTAAAAGACTCCCAAGGCCAGGGTTTCGACACCACAACGATAACCATGCAAAACAACACATAAAGGCATAAAAGATCATGCTTTCCATCAAATAACTTTCGTTATTAACAAATAGGAATATAGAGGCTCTCGCATAAACCCTAATTGTTACTAACCCTTTTTCACATAATTAACTCAATTTGCATTAAGATCACTTTCGCTTCAATAACACAAACAAGGATCACCTTCAACTCTCGCAAAAGAATCATGCTCTTAGGGATAGAAGACAAATCGCATACAAATCTGACCTTTATCGCATCGCCTCACATGGCCACCGTCGGGCTCACCCCAGCCCCAAAAGTGGGTGGACTACTCACGCCTCATTGCAATAACAGACATTGATTGATGAAAAAGAACTTGCATAAACTAAATTCAAAGCCTTTACAATCCTGGCAATCAACTTTCGCTGTAAGCCAAAACCTTAAAAACCTTAAACTCCTAAACTGTATCTCTGTGGAACTAACTAATTGTCTCTGAAATTGGATCTGAATTGGAATCCATGAAAAACCAGCCCCTAGGGCTTTATTTATAGTCTTCATTCCCTAGCTATTCTAGGAAAGAAGATATCTATCTATATCTAAAACTTATATCTAATTTGCTAAAAGATAAATAAATGACATAATGGAAATAAATCTATAAGGAAAGGATAAAACTAAATAAGGTAGGTCTTCATGTTGATAGATCTTGTCTCCATCGATAGAATTGATGGACTTCGGATAGAATCGACTTCCTTCGCGCCCAAGGAATCCCAAGTCTACTCGGACAGGACTCGTCGAGAAGCTTCAGGAACGTGGTCGATCTCGACAAAGGTCTTGTCGATCTCGACAAGAAATCCTGGTCGACTTCGTCTTGGCTGGCTTCTCTGCTCGACAGGCTCGGACTTTGGTTCACAGGGCTCGTCGATGTCGAGTAGCTCTCGTCGACATCGAGTAGAGTGGAGTCATCGACTTGATCTTCTCGGGTGACTCTACTCGACAGGCTTGGATCTGGGCTCCAGGCTTCGTCGACCTCGACAAGATCTTCCTCGAGGTCGAGTAGAGCTAGGGTTCTCTCTTGGTCGAACAACTCCTCCTCGACATGGCTGGGTGGTGGCTTGTCGATCTCGACCAGTTCTTGTCGAGATCGAGTAGGGTTTGTGCTCGGCTTCTCGTCCTCGGCTTCTCGGGCAGCTTTCCTTGTCGAATTCGGGTGGTGACGTCTAGGCTTTGTCGACCAAGGTTGTGCTCGGCCAAGCTTGTCGATGTCGACTAGGGTCAACTCGAGGTCGAGTTGCCCTGACTCTCAGCTTGGTTTGACTGGTTCCGCTGCTTTGACCTTGGACTTTTGTAGTTGTTTTCCGAGTTTTTCCGACCTTCTGTAAAATTGCTGTAAAATGCCTCGATTTCTGCGATTTAAACAGAAACTGGTGTAGATTCCATAATTTGGCAAATAAACATAAATTACATAGATTCTGTACTATCTTTAGCCCAAATGCATGAAATGTATACAGAAATCGATATAAAAGTTGCTGTAAAACATGGCAGATTCAGCTCACAACAAACACCCCATACTTAAGCTTGCTTGTCCTCAAGCAATACTTTTAATTGTCATTCAGGGGAAGAAATCAAAACTCTCAACATCTTAGATTCATTCTCATATAACCCTGCAGTCAATTACCATCCTCGGAAAGGTACTTGTGCCACAGATTCATGCATGTGCAAATATACAAAAGCAACATCTACTCACAAAAGGAGGGTTATGCACAAATAAATTTTTTGTGACAAAGCATTGATAATCAAGAAGACTTTAATTTAGCTCATGAAGGAGTAGATTGGTAAAAGGCTAAAGGTGGGCAATTTTTGGCAATGTGGTGCTTTTGATCCGGGGAAATGGAGTATTCCACATTCCTTTTTCACAATATTCATCACCTTTCATAATGCTTTTCTCAATCATAATGCTTTTACCTCTCTGACCTTAGCACTGCCTTCTCGCGAGTCGCAAAGATGGGTGTCATGAATGGCCCCGGATACTTAGTACTTTGGACTCCTCACAATGTGTCCCATCTCTCCAAACTATTATCTCAGAGAGCAGGGTCAATCTACCTTTATCTCCTGAGGTGATTGGATTTTCTTTCACTCATTAAATTTTCCATATATTTCAAACAATTTCCTTCCAAATTCCAAATATGATAACAATCACAACACAAACACCGTATGGTAATCTCCATAATGTAACATCATTCTCAACATAATCCCCGGATAAGGTAAAGAATGGCAAATATTTAGATCATGTGGAGCAAAAATTTGAAATAAGGCATATTATGGCTTTTTGTGATGCATAAGCATAGGTAAGGCTAGGAATTTAAACAATGAGCATTATATGGAAATATAAAGTCCTCCATCATCTTATCATGCAACATGTCAAAAGCAACTTCAAATTTTACCTCCTTTCATGGTTTTAAAGAAAATATGCACTTCATTGTGACTTCCCTTTACTAGGCAATTTCATGCTATATCTCTAATGAATCCAATTTTGCATCGTCGAGTTCAATTAAAGCTTCCATGACATTTAATCAAAAATTTCAATGGGGGTCATTTTTCAAAACATTTGGAAAACATGCATATAAGCATATAATTCAAATAATGCATTCCAAAATAGCCATGTAGCAATTCCAAGAAAATAATGCACACATAATGTCAAATAAATCAAATATGCATAATGTAAGCCCTTCCCCCACCCCATACTTAAACATTACAGTGTCTTCACTGTATAAAAATAAGGTAAGGGTAAAGAAAGAAACTCACAAGACAGATGTGCAGAGCCGCATAAAGTTGAATGGAAGCACCTCCTGGCCGAGTTTGAATATAGCTCATCCATGGACCTGAAAATGTAGAAGACATATACCCAAAAATAGAAAAAATAAA
Organism: Persicaria tinctoria; assembly: GCA_037127255.1. Taxonomy (NCBI): domain Eukaryota; kingdom Viridiplantae; phylum Streptophyta; class Magnoliopsida; order Caryophyllales; family Polygonaceae; genus Persicaria; species Persicaria tinctoria. The sequence goes on from JBANSL010000014.1 coordinate 4,989,476, forward strand.
AACCAAAGAAATGTTCAAAACCAAAAAAAAAAAAAGTCTCAAATGTCCTAAAAAAAGTCTATGTACATGCTCTAGATTTTATAGTCGCTAGGCCGACTTTCCATTTATGCTCAAGGTGGCATCTGCAGGGCCCATGTAGCTTGGGCCTCAAATAAGACTCCATTCTTGTCCATCAGCTGTAATCCTCCAGAATGGATCTTGTTCACCACGAACGGTCCCATCCGCTTCTTGTTGAATTTGTTTGGAAACCAATGATCCTTTGATTTAGAGACATAGAGCTTGTCTCCAACTTCATACTCCTTAGGCTCATCATGGGAAATCCTGCACAATCGCACATACCAAGGCAGACCTCTCCCATGTATAGATAAATCTTTAATGGAAATAGGAGAAGAAAGATCCATACCTTGACTTACCTTCGCAGAGACGGAATCGGGGACCACTGTGTTTGGTCGATCTCGACTAGGGCTCCTCGAGATCGACGAGTCTGTTGGTTCTGGTGGTGTCCTGGTCGAAGAGGCAGAAGTCGACGAAGAAGGTGGCTGGTCGACATCGACAAGCCTACTCGAGGTCGAGTAGGGTTCTGACTCTGGTGGCTGCAGCGTCGAGGAAATAGGGTCTGGTGGCGCCGGGTGGTGGTCGACATCGACAAGGCTACTCAAGGTCGAGTAGGGTCCTGGTCTTGGAGTCGCCAGCGTCGAGGAAGAAGAAGCCGAGGCCGTCGAAGAGTGGTCGATCTCGACAAGACCTTTGTCGATCTCGACTAGAGATGGTTTGTCAGGCGGCTTCTGTGTCAAGGAAGCAGAAGTCGAGGAGGCCTGGATCTTGTCGACATCGACAAAATTTGTCGACATCGAGGAGTTGCTGTTTTTCAGTGGATTTCTCGTCGATGAAGGTGGAGTCGAGGAAGCTTGGTGCTTGTCGACATCGAGGAATTTTTCTCGACTTCCAGTGGCTTGCTCGACGATGGCGCTGGTGGTGGTTTCTGGCTTTTGTTGATGTCGACTAAACTACTCGATCTCGAGGAGTTTTGGTCGACTACGACCCCATACTTGCATCCTGTCAAGGCATCCGAAAAATAATGAATCCACAATGACTTACCTTGGTCTGTGTCGATGGGATTCTCCGTGTTCTCTTTGAGGATTGCCATGATCTCCTCCACCTGGTCCTCCATGTCCCTCTTTTCCAACTCCTCAGGGGTCATATTCCTGACCTTAGGTTCCCCGCAGGTGATGTAGCCAGCTGAGATAGATTTGACCTCTTCCATCAGACCTGTATGCCTTTCATTTTTATTAAAAGAATACTCGATTACCTCATCAGTGATGTTGAAGGTAAGCACTCCTTTCCGTACGCTTATGTTGGCATCCACCGTCGCCAAGAATGGTCTCCCTAGAATAATTGGACAAGCAGGATCTTCTTGCATATCAACAATTAAGAAATCAGCAGGGACGAAGAATTTACCTACTTGTACTGGGACATTTTCCACCATGCCTGTCGGAATGACCACTGTGTTGTTGGCCATGTAAAGTCTAGCATCCACAGGCTCTAAGGCACCTATCTTAATCTTGGACCAAATCGTTAAAGGCATAATACTAACACTGGCTCCAAGATCGCATAAAGCATTAAATTTGTATGGACCAAATCCAATAGTTATAGCAAACTTACCTGGATCCGGCCTCTTCTCCAATATGTCCAGATGGCTGCACTCCTCTGTGATTTCTGCCATCGATCGCTTTTTGCTTAGAATCTCCTTCAGGAACTTGACATAAGAGGGCATTTCATTGAGAGCTTCTGTGAAGGGGATGGTGACGTTGAGCTTCTGAAGCATCTTGATGAAGCACTGAAACTTTTTCTCCGCTGGGTCCTTTAGAGATTTCGTGGGGAAAGGCAGCTTCTTTTTCTGATTCGGAGCCAGAACAGATGTCGGAGGTGCTGCAGGCTTCTCGACCTCGGCTTGGTGCTCCTCGAGATCGACTACCCTCTTGTCGACCTCGACCAGATTTGGTGCAGTCGAGTTGCTGTGCTGTGCAGAAGAAGGTTGCTGAAGTTTCTCCTCGAGGTCGACGAGGCCTTTGTCGAGGTCGACTAGGGTTTGGTCGAGATCGACTACAGGTTGGTCGACCTCGACTTGCTGTTCCTCGTCCTGCTGCTGCTTTCCGACCTCTGGCTCTTGTAGTTGATGGCCGCTTCTGAGTTTTACAGCAGCGATGTGTCCAGTCTTTCCCTTAGGGTTTGGTTCTGAAGATACAGGGAGTGCGCCTGACTGTCTGGGGATTCCTGCGGCTAGCTGACCAATCTGTGTATCAACTGATTTCCGCCAGATATCAATTTCCCCAAGCCTAGAGTTGACACCTTGCATCTGAGTATAGACGGAGTTGAAGGATTGCCTAGTTTCTGCGTGATTCCTCCGTATCTCCTCCAGGACTGTCTGTATATCATTCTTTTTCTGGTCCCTTTCAGGATGTCCTGGAGCTCTGCAGGGCGGGGGGTTCCTAGGGACACCTTGATTCCATTGTGGTTGCTGAAATCTTTGGTCCCCCATGTAGCGATTGGGACCCCCTGCGTAAGCTGCTTTCTCATGATGCTCTGCCATCCTGATTTGCACGGTGTGTGGGCACTCAGTAGTGGTGTGCCGATGCGATCCGCATTCAATGCAAGGCCGATCGACAGAGAGATAATTTACTTGCTTGATCAGCGTCTTATTCTGGTCTCTGTAGTATTGCTCCCTAATATCTGGATCAATCTCCTTAGGAGGCTCATATAGGGGCATGGATGGTGCTGGCCTGGCGTATGGGTTCTCTTCATAGTTTGTAGTAGACCCATACTTGTTGTCGTAGTTAGTGAGCTTTTCTAGCACACCCCATGCGTCACTCGGCGGCATTGTCAAATACTCATAGCGAGTATAATTGTTGATTCTGTCCTTAGTGACTTGATCAAGAGAGTTGAAGAAGATCTCCTGAATGATGTAGGGTGGCTGTCCATGAGTAGGGCAAGATCGCAGAAGTTCCTTATAGCGCTCCCATGCCTTTGCCAGCGGTTCTCCTTGCTTCTGTTTGAAGGCGGTGATTTTCTGGCGGAGATGTGCTGTTTTGGCAGGTGGGAAGAATTTGTTCAGGAACTCTTGCTCTACTTGGGCCCAGGTTGTGAGTGATTTTGCTTTCAGCCCTTCCATCCATTTCAGTGCAGGACCAGCGAGAGACCAGCGGAAAGCTTTCATCTTGACATATTCCAGGGTTGTACCTTCAGCAAGAGTACGACACATATCAGAAAAGTTTGTAATATGTTCAAGAGGACACTCATTAAATCTACCATAAAAGGCATTATTTTTAAGCTCTATAAGAAACTGAGTGCGAATTTCAAAAGAGTTCTCAGGGATTAGAATCGCCGATTCAGGCACGACGAGCGTGGGATGCATATAATCCTCTGAAGTGGTTGGATATTGGGCAAGCTCAGTTTCCGCTTGCCTTGCGCGCTCATTGGCTTGTTCCCTCGCTGTCCTTTCATTGGCGAGAGCAGCATCTCTGGCGGCTAGATCCCTGGTAAGCCTCTGTATCAGCTGCTCCTGTGTTTCAGCGGCCGACATGGCTCTTTGCAGTTTATTTCTGACGTGTAAAAGGCACTCTGGGTCGTCTAAGCCGTAGTACTCAGGTGGGACACCAGAACGGCGCATACACCTGAAAAGTAACTCAAAGAAACAGTGAGAACTGACTACCTAAGGCGCGATTGATAGCTTCCCTGGCAACGGCGCCAATTTGTTGTTGCAGGAGGATGGTCAAGTATGAAATAAATATAAAATATAGATCAGACTGACTTCCCTGTCTCAGCAAATAAATACAAGACTTCCTCCCGTTGTAGTAAGAGTAAAGTCAGGATCGAATCCACGAGGAAGCACGTCAGCGATTCTCAGGTAGCTGTAAATTCTCACAGGCAGCAGCAGAAAAGACAGAAGCAGAAGCAGAAATAGAAATAAAAGCAGAAAAGAACAAACAGAAGCAAAGAACAAATAAAGACAGAAGGAAAGCAGAGAAAGTAAAGAACAAAGCCAAACAGAAATAACAAAGCAAAACAGAAACTAAAAGCGAAGACAAAGGCTGGTCGATCTCGACAACCACTACTCGAGATCGACAAGAACACACAAAGACAGAAACTTGAAATCGATGAAAACAGAACAAAACCAACTCGACAAAGACAAGCCAACTCGATGTCGACAAGAATTGCAGAAAACTTAAATTTGCAGAATTAAAGACAAACACAGATTTTCGATAGAAATAAACTCAATATATTAAAAGACTCCCAAGGCCAGGGTTTCGACACCACAACGATAACCATGCAAAACAACACATAAAGGCATAAAAGATCATGCTTTCCATCAAATAACTTTCGTTATTAACAAATAGGAATATAGAGGCTCTCGCATAAACCCTAATTGTTACTAACCCTTTTTCACATAATTAACCCAAGTTGCATTAAGATCACTTTCGCTTCAATAACACAAACAAGGATCACCTTCAACTCTCGCAAAAGAATCATGCTCTTAGGGATAGAAGACAAATCGCATAAAAATCTGACCTTTATCGCATCGCCTCACATGGCCACCGTCGGGGTCACCCCAGCCCCAAAAGTGGGTGGACTACTCACGCCTCATTGCAATAACAGACATTGATTGATGAAAAAGAACTTGCATAAACTAAATTCAAAGCCTTTACAATCCTGGCAATCAACTTTCGCTGTAAGCCAAAACCTTAAAAACCTTAAACTCCTAAACTGTATCTCTGTGGAACTAACTAATTGTCTCTGAAATTGGATCTGAATTGGAATCCATGAAAAACCAGCCCCTAGGGCTTTATTTATAGTCTTCATTCCCTAGCTATTCTAGGAAAGAAGATATCTATCTATATCTAAAACTTATATCTAATTTGCTAAAAGATAAATAAATGACATAATGGAAATAAATCTATAAGGAAAGGATAAAACTAAATAAGGTAGGTCTTCATGTTGATAGATCTTGTCTCCATAGATAGAATTGATGGACTTCGGATAGAATTGACTTCCTTCGCGCCCAAGGAATCCCAAGTCTACTCGGACAGGACTCGTCGAGAAGCTTCAGGAACGTGGTCGATCTCGACAAAGGTCTTGTCGATCTCGACAAGAAATCCTGGTCGACTTCGTCTTGGCTGGCTTCTCTGCTCGATAGGCTCGGACTTTGGTTCACAGGGCTCGTCGATGTCGAGTAGCTCTCGTCGACATCGAGTAGAGTGGAGTCATCGACTTGATCTTCTCGGGTGACTCTACTCGACAGGCCTGGATCTGGGCTCTAGGCTTCGTCGACCTCGACAAGATCTTCCTCGAGGTCGAGTAGAGCTAGGGTTCTCTCTTGGTCGAACAACTCCTCCTCGGCATGGCTGGGTGGTGGCTTGTCGATCTCGACCAGTTCTTGTCGAGATCGAGTAGGGTTTGTGCTCGGCTTCTCGTCCTCGGCTTCTCGGGCAGCTTTCCTTGTCGAATCCGGGGGGTGACGTCTAGGCTTTGTCGACCAAGGTTGTGCTCGACCAAGCTTGTCGATGTCGACTAGGGTCAACTCGAGGTCGAGTTGCCCTGACTCTCAGCTTGGTTTGACTGGTTCCGCTGCTTTGACCTTGGACTTTTGTAGTTGTTTTCCGAGTTTTTCCGACCTTCTGTAAAATTGCTGTAAAATGCCTCGATTTCTGCGATTTAAACAGAAACTGGTGTAGATTCCATAATTTGGCAAATAAACATAAATTACACAGATTCTGTACTATCTTTATCCCAAATGCATGAAATGTATACAGAAATCAATATAAAAGTTGCTCTAAAACATGGCAGATTCAGCTCACAACAAGGTACAACTTTGGAATATGTCAAGATGAAAGCTTTTCGCTGGTCTCTCGCTGGGCCTGCACTGAAATGGCTGGAAGGGCTGAAAGCAAGATCACTCACAACCTGGGCCCAAGTAGAGCAAGAGTTTCTGAACAAATTCTTCCCACCTGCCAAAACAGCACATCTCCGCCAGAAAATCACCCCCTTCAAACAGAAGCAAGGGGAACCGCTGGCAAAGGCTTGGGAGCGCTACAAAGAACTTCTGTGATCTTGCCCTACTCATGGACAACCACCCTACATCATTCAGGAGATCTTCTTCAACTCTCTTGATCAAGTCACTAAGGACAGAATCAACAATTATACTCGCTATGAGTATCTGACGATGCCACCAAGTGACGCATGGGGTGTGCTAGAGAAGCTCACTACCTACGACAACAAGTATGGGTCTACTACAACCTATGAAGAGAACCCATACGCCAGGCCAGCACCATCCATGCCCCTATATGATCCCCCTAAGGAGATTGATCCAGATGTTAGGGAGCAGTACTACAAAGACCAGAATAAGAAGATCATCAAGCAAGTAAAATATCTCTCTGTCAACCAGCCTTGCATTGAATGCGGATCGCATCGGCACACCACTACTGAGTGCCCACACACCGAGCAAGTCAGGCTGGGAGAGCACCATGAGGAGGCAGCTTATGCAGGGGGTCCCAATCGCTACATGGGGGACCAAAGGTTTCAGCAACCACAATGGAACCAAGGTGTCCTTAGGAACCCCCCGCCCTACAGAGCTCCAGGACATCCGAAAAGGGACCAGAAAAAGGATGATATACAGACAGTCCTGGAGGAAATACGGAGGAACCACTCAGAAACTAGGCAATCTTTCAACTCCGTCTATACTCAGATGCAAGGTGTCAATTCCAGGCTTGGGGAGATTGATATCTGGCGGAAATTAGTTGATACACAGATTGGTCAGCTAGCAGCGGGAATCCCCAGACAGTCAGGCGCGCTCCCTGGATCTTCAGATCCAAACCCTAAGGGAAAGACTGGACACATCGCTGCTGTAAAACTCAGAAGCGGCCATCAGTTGCAAGAGCCAGAGGTCGGAAAGCAGCAAAACAACGAGGAACAGCAAGTCGACATCGACCAGGGCCCAGTCGACCTCGAGGAAGGCCTACTCGATGTCGAGGAGAAATTTCCAGAACCCTCGTCTGCACCACACAGCAACTCGACTGCACCAAATCTGGTCGAGGTCGACAAGAGGGTAGTCGATCTCGAGGAGCCCCCAGTCGAGGTCGAGAAATCTGCAGTACCTCCGACGTCTGTTCTCGCTCCAAATCCGAAAAAGAAGCTGCCTTTCCCCACAAAATCTCCAAAGGACCCGGCAGAAAAGAAATTTCAGCGCTTCATCAAGATGCTTCAGAAGCTCAACGTCACCATCCCCTTCACAGAAGCTCTCAATGAAATGCCATCTTATGTCAAGTTCCTGAAGGAGATTCTGAGCAAAAAGCGATCGATGGCAGAAATCACAGAGGAGTGCAGCCATCTGGACATATTGGAGAAGAGGCCGGATCCAGGTAAGTTTGCTATAACTATTGGATTTGGTCCATACAAAATTAATGCCTTATGTGATCTTGGAGCTAGTGTGAGTATAATGCCTTTAACAATTTGGTCCAAGATTAAGATAGGTGCCCTAGAACTTGTGGATGCTAGACTTTATATGGCCAACAATACAGTGGTCATTCCAATAGGCATGGTGGATAATGTTCTAGTACAAGTAGGTAAATTCTTCGTCCCTGCTGATTTTCTAGTTGTTGATATGCAAGAAGATCCTGCTTGTCCAATTATTCTAGGGAGACCATTCTTGGCGACGGTGGATGCCAACATAACTATGGTTTTAGAGAATATTAAAACATCGTCAATATAGACTATTATAAATTTAGAGTATGGATTAAATATATCATTCATTATTTTTTGAAAGTTCAGATGGTAAAGTTCTTCTTAAATTCAATCTTAGTGGAAGTTATTCAACATTACCAAGACTAGGAAATAGTTTAGGTCCGAGAAGCTCTTTTTCAGACTCTTTCTATACTACCAGAAGTAATAATTATAGTAGAAGAAATAAGAGCATAGACTTAGAAAATACAGAAGTAATCCTAGACTTCAGTAGTCCTATACCTAATCAGGTTACAGAACCTATAGACCAAACTCAGTCTTCTCTTACTGATAGTGAAATGAATAGATACTCTTCAATAAATGTTATTATCAACTCTGTCTTTACAATAGACAAAGATTACCTTAGAACTGATTTTAATTCAAGAAAAAATAAAGAAAAGAGAAATTGGTTCTTAAGTTTTGAAGAAAGTTATAAAATTAAAATTAGAGAAATTTGGTATGCAGAAATGGAAAAATTTCAAAGTAATATTCCTTTCTTTAGCTGGTTCAAACACTACCTTAAGAAAAATGGTATAAAACAACCTTTTAATTATAAGTCCATAGAAGTACAAACTAGACTTACTAAAACATGGAACATTTTACCCGAGGGAACAGTTCATTCAATTCACCCTCCTCTAAAAGGAATAAAAATCAAAACTGAAGAAGGAGAAATAACAGGTGAACCATTTAAAAATGGTAGGATTGGCACTTCAGAAAATAGAACATCTACCTTAGAAGATGTTAAAAAAATCTTTCAACAAAATAATTATTCTAATCAGCTTCTTTATACTATAGCCACCCAAGTAGAACTTGTGCATGAGAAAATAGCTAGTGAAGAACCTAAGTTCCCTAGGAATATTTCTAAACCTCATTTTCAGATTCAAGGAATTCCAAAAGAATCTCTAAAAAATGTCTCACTAAGTTCACCCTTAACTCTAATTGATAAAATAAATAAAAAATTAGATAAAGACAAACAAATACAATGTATAAATGAGCAAAATGATAAATCTTCAGACTCAGACTCTGATTATCCTACTACTGAGGAGTCTACGGGATCAGAAAATTCAAACGACGAAAAGATAATTCATAATATTGAAACTAATTTTCATAATGAACCTTTAGAAATAAATAAGTTAAGAAAAAATAGAAAAGGATTTCAAGGGCATAGAAGGATTAATAGAAATATGGATACTAGAAACTTTTACTCTAGACCTACTCCTCCAGATATTCAATATGAAGAAAGGTCCAAGTTTAGATCTACTGATTATAATGGACAAAGTATCTATGAATGGAATATAGATGGAAAATCTGAAGGAGAAATCCTAAACACATTACAAGAAATGGGAATGGCTAACATAGCCTATAAATGTTCAGATAAAACTGACCAAGTCTGTGTATCCTTAATTGTTACAGGATTTACCGGACAATTAAAAAACTGGTGGGACAATGCTCTTACTTTTCAACAAAAAGAAGAAATCTTAAACTATAAAAATGAATTAGGAGAAGAAGAACCAGTAAATCAATTAATTTACACAATTAGTATGCACTTTATTGGAAATCCTAAAGAAGAGCTCCAAGCTAATAGAGAAATACTAAATAACTTAAAGTGTAAAACACTCAGTGATTACAGATGGTATAAAGATGTATTTCTTTCATATGTATTCAAAAGATCAGACTGTAATAAAGGATATTGGAAGGAACACTTCGTTGCTGGTCTACCTTCCTTATTCGCCCAAAGAATTAATCAAAAAATAAAAGAAGAATTACAATCTGAAGAAATTCCCTGGAAAGATATAACATATGGTCAGTTAACTGCTTTTGTAAAAAGGGAAGGATTAGCATTATGTTCAGAACTTAAATTACAGGCTAAATACGGTAAAGATAAGGGATCACGAAGAAAAGAATTAGGAAATTTCTGCCAAGACTTTGGATTAGAAAAAGTTGGTGATCCTCCTAGTAAAAGAAAACAATTTAAAAAATCTGATAAAGAACAAAGTTTTAGAAAATCTAGATTTAATAAACAAAATAATAAAAAATCTGATAAACCAAGGGAAAAGAAAATTATCTGTTATAAGTGTGGAAAACCTGGACATAAAGCGAATCAATGCAATCTTAGACAAAAGATTTCAGAAGTTTGCAAAGAAGATGCAGAATTAAAAGACAAACTAGTTAAAATACTTATTAAAGAATCATCAGAAGAAGAAGGTCAAGAATCATCAGACTCTGATGACTCTGGATCCACTCAATTTTGTTATGTTATAACAAAAGAAAAAGAGAATGAAGCATTATTTCAACTTATAGATAAACTTGAAGATCCAGCTATAAAACAAGAATATTTTATCAAATTAAAAAATTTAATTTTCAAAGAACAAAAAACTCTTCCCGGAGAACCATTTAGTCTATCAAAAATGATCAGTAAAAGACCATCTTCGAGTATATTTTCATCTATAACAACTAAAGACCTTCAAGCTGAAGTTAACAATTTAAAAAGAGAAGTTAATGCCCTACAAGAACAACTCATTTTAAATGAAGCTAAAGACTTAGAATTAGAAACTAGAATTGCTCATCTTGAATTAAATAAACATGAAGGAGATGAACAAACTTCGTCAGACTCATCTTCTAACATCAGATCTAAAGATGAAGTTAATATTAATGATGATACTTTTATAAACGTTATTGAACAAATAAATTTTCAAAAATGGTATGTTTATGTAACCATAAAAGTAGAAGATTTCGTACTTAATACTATAGCCCTTTTAGACAGTGGAGCAGACCTCAATTGTATTTGCGAAGGGATTATTCCCTCAAAACATTATCATAAAACTACAGAAAAATTACATAATGCAAATGGTGCAAGAATGAAACTTAATTATAAAATACCTAGTGCATCTGTATGTAACAATGGATATTGTTTTAAAAATACTTTTATAATGGTAAAAGACTTAACACAAGAAGTTATATTAGGAACACCCTTTCTAACACAGATCTATCCCTTTAAAGTTAATAGACATGGTGTTCATACTAAAGTAATGGGAACTAAATTAACATTTAAGTTCCTTAATCCCATTAGACATTCAGAAGTTACTTTACTTCAAACTTCATCTATAATAAAAAATATAAATCTTATTACAAAAAAGTCATCATTAATCAACTCGTTAACTAAAGAAATCTACAATCTTAAAATTGAAGAGAAACTTGTAAATCCTAGTTTACAACTAAAAATAAAAGAACTTGAAGAACTCTTTATAAAATCAGTTTGTTCAGATTCTCCAACAGCCTTTTGGGAAAGAAAAAGACATCAAGTATCCTTACCTTATGAGAAAGAATTTAAAGAAATTAATATTCCTACTAAAGCTAGACCAATACAAATGAATTTAGAATTATTAAATTACTGTAAAGAAGAAATAAAGTCCCTTTTAAACAAAAAATTAATTAGAGAATCAAAGTCTCCTTGGAGTTGTGCAGCTTTTTATGTTAATAATCAAGCAGAAAAGGAAAGAGGAGCACCCCGTTTAGTTATAAACTATAAACCACTTAATAAAGCTTTACAATGGATAAGATATCCTATTCCAAATAAGAGAGATTTACTTAACAGACTTTTTGATTCTAATATATATTCAAAATTTGATATGAAAAGTGGATTTTGGCAAATACAAATAATAGAAGAGGATAGATATAAAACAGCCTTTACAGTTCCTTTTGGACATTACGAATGGAATGTAATGCCATTTGGATTAAAAAATGCACCATCAGAATTTCAAAAAATAATGAATGATATATTTAATCCATACTCTAAATTTATAATAGTCTATATTGACGATGTTTTAATATTCTCTAAAACCATAGAAGAACATTTTAAACATCTAAATACCTTTTTATATATTATTAAGAAAAATGGCCTAGCAGTCTCAGCCCCGAAAATAAAATTATTCCAAACTAAAATAAGATTCTTAGGACATAACATTTATCAACAAACAATAAGGCCAATCAATAGAAGTATAGAATTCGCCAATAAATTTCCAGATGAAATAAAAGATAAAACACAACTCCAAAGATTCTTAGGATGTTTAAACTATATTTCAGATTTTTTCCCTAACCTAAGACAAATGTGTACCCTTTTATTTCAAAGATTAAAGAAAAACCCTAAACCTTGGACAGAAGAACATACTAAAATTGTACGAATAATAAAAGAAAAAGTTAAAACCCTTCCATGTACAAATATTCCTCATCCTTCTGCTTTCATGATAGTTGAAACAGATGCGTCAGAAATAGGCTTCGGAGGAATATTAAAACAAAGACTACAAGATCAAACTAAAGAAACCTTAGTAAGATATTATTCTGGTGTTTGGTCTGGACCACAAAAGAATTACAGTACTGTTAAAAAAGAAGTTCTTTCTATAGTTTTATGCATTTCTAAATTCCAAGATGATCTTTATAATAAAAAATTTTTACTTAGAGTTGATTGTAAATCAGCTAAAGAGATTTTACAAAAAGATGTTCAAAATTTAGTTTCTAAACAAATTTTTGCCAGATGGCAAGCCATAGTCTCAGTATTTGATTTTGAAATAGAATTTATTAAAGGAGAACAAAATTCCTTACCTGATTTTCTTACAAGAGAATTTTTACAGGGAAAAACTACCTCATGAAATTCATCTATAAGATTTGGAAGGAGCAGATTGAACGTGATCTGTGGATTCCACCAGTTCAAGATTTAATTAACCTTTCTATTATACAGGGCCATCCTGATCAAGAAATGATTGATTTTCTCAAAAAATTAAAGCTGGAGGCCAAGAAAAGATTAAATAAGATTCCCTTTTGATAACTGTTTTTACTCACGATAAATTTTGATGAAAACCGTTTTCATTAACCCCCATTTCAAAAAAGTGAGAGAAAAAATAGAGCAAGATTTGCAAATACCCTTTCTTCGGCATATGTTTAGACTATCTATGATAAGAGGAGATCCAGATTTTGACCTAATATTGGTAATTGACCAAAGACTACAAATTGCAGATAAGAGATTTCGAAGTATTCCATTCTAATGGAATCAAGTAGCAGAAAACAGACCCCTCAAGACTATGAGCTTGTTCCTACAAGTTCAGCAATTGTTCTTACTCAGAATCAGTTCCAGTCCCTTGCAGAATTTCCTCCTCTCTCATACCAACAAGTCCTTTTCAGTCCAAAAACCCCTGCTAAGGCAATTCCCAAAAGAGACACTCCTTATTTTAGATATGTTACAAAACAGAGTCCCATACAAGAAGTCTACCTTACCCCGGAACATGAAGTCCTGTCTCAAACACAAATAGAACCTTTTATTACCAAACTCTTCCCCACAGACTTCCAATGGTTTCCAGATGATTTAAAGAAAACTAGAAGATTCTATGAACTCATCCTCATAGACTCTGGTTCTGCTGAAATCATCCACAGGATGTGTGAGTCAGATACAAAAAAGATCAACTTCTCTAAAATAAAAATTCTTCAAGTCCTCACTGTCTCCGACTGGAGTAACCCTTGGGATCTTAAACCCTTTACGGTTCCTCAAGCCCTTCCTGGCTACTCTTACATAGACTACAAAAATGCTTGGTATTACACATTATTGCTAAGACCCTATAGTCATTCTTGGTTCATCTTCTTTGACAGAAGATGCAATGACAATATTCCAGTATGGTTCTATCATTGGTGGTATCACTTTGGTGCTATTGATGATATTTACCCAGATCTCGCAAGAGTTACTTATGATTATTATTGTAAGCATTCTCTAAATAAACCTTTTACCAGACCTCTTAGGTTTCACAAAGATACCGGTTTAGCATGGATTTTTTGCTGGACCTATGAGACCATCCAAGTCCTCCCAAAACCATTCCCCTTAACATTATGCAGGAAATACAAAATCAGATGGTGGGAAAAGTTTGATCTCAATGTCCTCACCATACCAAAGATACAAGAAATCCTGTCCAGGAAAAAACCAAAACCCCAAAGCCCAATACCACAAACAAATAGCCCAATACCTCCACAACAGTCTCCGGTAAATTGCCCTGCTGATCAATTAAAGCAATGGCAAGAATTCCAGGCCTTCCAAAAATACCCAGCATCACAAAATGTACAACCAGCAGCATCCACCTCACAAAACAGTCCACCCATAAAAGATGATCCTTCACAAGATGCTCAAGACCCATATGATTTTTAGTTTATATGTTCTTTATATGTAATTTTTTTTTTATAAAAAAAAAAAAAAAAAAAAAAATTGAATGAGTGATAAGTATTTGTAAGAGTTGTAAGAGTATTTGTAAGTATTGTAAGTATTGCGTATATTTGTAAGTATTGTATTATATACGCATGTGGTGTAATCAATAAATCTACTAGACCACTGGAGCCATCAAGAGAAGAAAGACGAAGACCACAGACTGATGGAAAGAAAAGCCGACGACAACAGTCACTATTCACAAGTCACTATTCATTGTCACTATGCACGACAAAAGTTACTATGCACTATTCGCTATTTCAACTTTTACTATTCACTCGTATTATTCATAAAGAGCCAAAGAGGCATCTCCCGCTATTTTCGCGGGAAGGAAGACTTCATCAGAACAGATCCTTCACATGCCTACAGTTGAACTACAAAAGACGTATGCAATGACGTCAAATACAGATCAACTCTCGCCTATATAAAGAAGGATACAGATTGAAGAAGGGGCATCGAAATTCAGAGAGTGCTCTTCCATATCTCAAAAACCTCTCAATTCTCAAAAATATTTTCTTTCAGTTTTCAAGTTGTTCTAAGTTGAAGAAAAGTTTGAATATTTGTAAGTCCTTCTTATTTTACCATAAATTGCTTGTATTCAATAGTTCCAAAAATTATATAAGAGTTATAATTTGTGGTTATTTTCTGAGTTTATTACCTATTTTCAAATAATCGTTACTATTATCAAATCTGGGTTCCAACTAAAATAATTTGTGGTTATTTTCTGAGTTTATTACCTATTTTCAAATAATCGTTACTATTATCAAATCTGGGTTCCAACTAGAAACTAGGCAATCTTTCAACTCCGTCTATACTCAGATGCAAGGTGTCAATTCCAGGCTTGGGGAGATTGATATCTGGCGGAAATTAGTTGATACAAAGATTGGTCAGCTAGCAGCGGGAATCCCCAGACAGTCAGGCGCGCTCCCTGGATCTTCAGAACCAAACCCTAAGGGAAAGACTGGACACATCGCTGCTGTAAAACTCAGAAGCGGCCATCAGTTGCAAGAGCCAGAGGTCGGAAAGCAGCAGAACAACGAGGAACAGCAAGTCGACATCGACCAGGGCCCAGTCGACCTCGAGGAAGGCCTACTCGATGTCGAGGAGAAATTTCCAGAACCCTCGTCTGCACCACACAGCAACTCGACTGCACCAAATCTGGTCGAGGTCGACAAGAGGGTAGTCGATCTCGAGGAGCCCCCAGTCGAGGTCGAGAAATCTGCAGTACCTCCGACGTCTGTTTTGGCTCCAAATCCGAAAAAGAAGCTGCCTTTCCCCACAAAATCTCCAAAGGACCCGGCAAAAAAGAAATTTCAGCGCTTCATCAAGATGCTTCAGAAGCTCAACGTCACCATCCCCTTCACAGAAGCTCTCAATGAAATTCCATCTTATGTCAAGTTCCTGAAGGAGATTCTGAGCAAAAAGCGATCGATGGCAGAAATCACAGAGGAGTGCAGCCATCTGGACATATTGGAGAAGAGGCCGGATCCAGGTAAGTTTGCTATAACTATTGGATTTGGTCCATACAAAATTAATGCCTTATGTGATCTTGGAGCTAGTGTGAGTATAATGCCTTTAACAATTTGGTCCAAGATTAAGATAGGTGCCCTAGAACTTGTGGATGCTAGACTTTATATGGCCAACAATACAGTGGTCATTCCAACAGGCATGGTGGATAATGTTCTAGTACAAGTAGGTAAATTCTTCGTCCCTGCTGATTTTCTAGTTGTTGATATGCAAGAAGATCCTGCTTGTCCAATTATTCTAGGGAGACCATTCTTGGCGACGGTGGATGCCAACATAAGCGTACGGAAAGG
Organism: Persicaria tinctoria; assembly: GCA_037127255.1. NCBI lineage: Eukaryota > Viridiplantae > Streptophyta > Magnoliopsida > Caryophyllales > Polygonaceae > Persicaria > Persicaria tinctoria. Next base: position 5,005,301 of record JBANSL010000014.1, read on the forward strand.
AGTGCTCACCTTCAACATCAGCGATGAGGTAATTGAGTATTCCTTTAATAAAACTGAAAGGCATACAGGTCCAATGGAAGAGGTCAAATCTATCTCAGCTGGGTACATCACCTGCGGGGAACCCAAGGTCAAAAATATGACCCTTGAGGAGCTGAAAAAGAGGGACATGGAGGCCCAGGTGGAGGAGATCATGGCAATCCTCAAGGAGAACACAGAGAATCCCATCGACACAGACCAAGGTAAGTCGTTGTGGATTCATTATTTTTCGGATGCCTTGACAGGGACTAAGTATGGGGTCAAGATCGACCAAGGCTCCTCGACATCGAGTAGAACCCTAGTCGATCTCGACCAGACCAAGGAGACTCCACCAGCACCAGCCTCGTTGAGCAGCCAGACGGAAGCAGAACCCTACTCGATCTCGAGTAGGCTACTCGAGGTCGACAAGCACTCAGCGAACTCGACTTAGCTTTCCTCGACGCTGACGACACCAGAGCCAGGATCCTCGTCGACATCGACCACCCTTGTCGAGAACGACAAGCCCTTTGCTGACTCGACTCCGTCTTCCTCGACACAGAAGCCGCCCGACGAACCAGGCTCCTCGATCTCGAGTAGGCTACTCGAGATCGACCACCACTCGACTGATCCAGCACCTGTTTCCTCGACGCTGCCGACACCAGGAGCAGAAGGCTACTCGAGATCGAGTAGCCTTGTCGATGTCGACCAGCCTCTGCCTTCATCGACTTCTGAATCTACGAGCCGACCACCACCAGAACCTGCAGTCTTGTCGAGATCGACTAGCCCTAGTCGAGATCGACCAAACACAGTGGTCCCCAATTCCGTCCCTGCGAAGGTAAGCCAAGGTAAGGATCTTTCTTCTCCTATTTCGATTAAAGATTTATCTATACATGGGAGAGGTTTGCCTTTGTATGTGCGATTAGGCAGGATTTCCAATGATGAGCCTAAGGAATATGAAGTTGGAGACAAACTCTATGTCTCTAAATCAAAGGATCATTGGTTTCCTAACAAATTCAACAAGAAGCGGATGAGACCTTTCGTGGTGAACAAGATCCATTCTGGAGGATTACAGCTGATGGACAAGAATGGAGTCTTATTTGAGGCCCAAGCTACATGGGCCCTGCAGATGCCACCTTGAGCATAAATGGAAAGTCGGCCTAGCGACTATAAAATCTAGAGCTTGTACATAGACTTTTTAGGACATTTGAGACTTTTTTTTTGTTTTTGGTTTTGAACATTTTTTGGTTTTTGTTTTTCTTTTGTTGGTATATGTCTTCCATACTTTTCAGGTCCATGGATGGAATCAAGCTACATTAATACTCGGCCCAGGAGGTGCTTCCATTTGAAAATATGAGGCTCTGCACATCTGTCTTGTGAGTTTCTTTCTTTACCCTTGTTTTTATACAGTGAGGACACTGTAATGTTTAAGTATGGGGTGGGGGAAGGGCTTACTTTATGCATATTTGCCATATTTGACATTATGTGTGCATATTTAGAGTTTAATTCTTGAAATTCTTATACATGGCTATTTTGGAATGCATTATTTGAATTATGTGCTTATATGCATGTTTTCCAAAGTTTTGAAAAATGACCCCCATTGAAATTTTTTTGAATAATGTCATGGAAGCTTATATTGAACTCAACGATGCAAAATTGGATTCATTAGAGATATAGCATGAAATTGCCTAGTAAAGGGAAGTCATAATGAAGTGCATTATTTCTTGAAAACCATAAAAGGAGGTAAAATTTGAAGTTGCTTTTGACATGTTGCATGATAAGATGATGGAGGATTTATATTTCCATATAATGCTCATTGTTTAAATTCCTAGCCTTACCTATGCTTATGCATCACAAAAGCCATAATATGCCTTATTTCAAAATATATATTGCTCCACATGATCTAAAAATTTGCCATTCTTTACCCTATCCGGGGATTATGTTGAGAATGATGTTACATTATGGAGAATGTTATATGGTGTTTGTGTTGTTTATCATTATTGGAGTTTGGCGGGAAATTGTTTGAAATATATGGAAAATTTAATGAGTGAAAGAAAATCCAATCACCTCAGGAGATAAAGGTAGATTGACCCTACTCTCTGAGATAATAGTTTGGAGAGATGGGACACATTGTGAGGAGTCCAAAGCACTAAGTATCCGGGGCCATTCATGACACCCATGTTTGCGACTCGCGAGAAGGCAGTGCTGAGGTCAGAGAGGTAAAAGCATTATTATTAATAAAAGCATTATGAAAGGTGATGAATCATATGAGAAAGTATGTGGAAACTCAAGTTTGGAAATACTCCATTTCCCCGGATCAAAAGCACCACATTGCAAAAAATTGCCCACATTTTAGCCTTTTACCAATCTACTCCCTATTGAGCTTAAATTAAAGTCTTCTTGATTATCAATGTTTTGTCACGAATGAATGTTTTGCATAACCCTCCTTTTGTGAGTAGATGTTGCTTTTGTATATTTGCACATGCATGGATCTGTGACACTAGTACCTTTTCAAGGATGGTAATTGATTGCAAGGGACATATGGCAATGAATCTAAGATGTTGAGAGTTTTGATTTCTTCCCCTGAATGACAAATAAAAGTATTGCTTGAGGACAAGCAAGCTTAAGTATGGGGTGTTTGTTGTAAGCTAAATCTGCCATGTTTTACAGTAACTTTTATATCGATTTCTGTATACATTTCATGCATTTGGGCTAAGATAGTACAGAATCTATGTAGTTTATGTTTATTTGCCAAATTTTGGAATCTACACCAGTTTTTGTTTAATTCGCAGAAATCGAGGCATTTTACAGCAATTCTACAGAAGGTCAAAAAAGCTCGGAAATCGGTTACAGAAGTCCAAGGTCAAAGTAGCAGCGGAACCAGTCGAATCAATCTGAGAGTCAAGGTTACTCGATCTTGAGTTGACCTTACTCGATCTCGACGAGCATGTCCGAGCAGCCTTGGTCGACAGAGCCTGATCGAGAGCCAGACCAACCCAGCTCTGGGACCCTACTCGATCTCGACAAGCCCTGGTCGAGATCGACGAAGCCCAGTGCCACACCCGGAGTCGACGAGGAGAGAAGCTGACCGAGAAGCCGAGGACGAGGACGCCGAGCAACCTTACTCGATCTCAACGAACCCTTGTCGAGATCGACGAGCCACCTTGTCCAAGTCACTGCCGAGGAGTCCTCGACACCACCAGAGAGCCGTCTTCGACCACCTCTACTCGATCCCGACAAACTCTAGTCGAGATCGATGAAGGCCTGAGTCCAGATCTGAGCTTGTCGAGCACACCTACCCGAGAAGACCTAGTCGACAGAACTTTTCTACTCGAGGTCGACTAGGGCTACTCGAGGTCGACGAGCGCCAGGAGTAAAGTCCGAGCCACATCGAGCAGATCCAGCCGAGAAGCCAAGTCGACGATGAATCCTACTCGAGGTCGACTAACCCTTGTCGATGTCGAGTAGCCCAGTTTCCAGAAACACGTCGAGTTGATCAGTCCTAGTCGAATTGGAGTTGCTTGGGCATGAAGGAAGTCGATTTGGCTGGGATCTATCCAAATACATCAAGTCTATCTATGGAAGAGGAGTTCTACCTACATTGGAAGATATTTTACCTAATTTAGATATAGTTTTCCTTAGTTGATTTATTTCCTTTTATCAATTTATTTATCTTTTAAAGTTTTAGATATAATTTTAGATATAGATTGATATTTCTTTCCTAGAATAGCTAGGGAATGAAGCCTATAAATAAAGCCCTACGGCTCAGTTTTATTCCAATTCAATTTCAGAGACAATTAGTTAGATACATAAAGAGGAGATTGTAAGTTGGAGTTTATTTTATGCAATTTAGTTCTTTTCATCAATCAATGTCTGCGATTACGATGAGGCGTGAGTAGTCCACCCACTTCTGGGGCTGGGGTGAGCCCGACGGTGGCCATGTAAGGCGATGCGATAAAGGTCAGATTTTTATGCGATTTGTCTTCTATCCCTATAAGCATGATTCTTTTGCGAGAGTTGAAGGTGATCCTTGTTTGTGTTATTGAAGCGAAAGTGATCTTAATGCAACTTGGATTAATTATGTGAAAAGGGTTAGTAATAATTAGGGTTTATGCGAAAGCCTCTATATGCCTATTTGTTAGTAACGAAAGTTATTTGATGGAAAGCATGATCTTTTATGCCTTTATGTGTTGTTTTGCATGGTTATCGTTGTGGTGTTGATACCCTGGTCTTGGGAGTCTTTTATATATTGATTTATTTCATCAGAAATCTGCGTTTGGGTTCGAGAATTTGCATTTTAAAGTTTCTGTTTCCAGTCGACATAGAGTAGTTCTCATCGATCTCGAGTAGGACCTTGTCGAGGTCGAGTAGGTCTTGTCTTGGTCGAGTTGAAGCTTCTGTCTTTTGTCGATTTTCAGTTTCTGTTTCTGCTTTTCTAGTCGATCTCGAGTAGAGCTGGTCGAGATCGAGTACACTTGTCTTTGTTGAGTTGTTTGCTTTCGTTTCTGTTTTTCTGTTTTCATCACTGTTCTTAGTCGATATAGAGGATAGCTCCTCGAGATCGAGTAGCTTCTGTGTCCTCGCTTTTGTTTCTGCTTTGCTTTGTCTCTTCTGTCTTGCCTTGTTCTTTACTTTCTTTCTTTACTTTCTTCTTTGTTTAGATCTTTGCTTTTGTTTGTTCTTTTCCGTTCTATTTCTGTTTCTGTCTTTTCTGCTGCTGTTGTGAGAATTTACAGCTACCTAAGAACTGCTGACGTGCTTCCTCGTAGATTCGATCCTGACTTTTCTCTTACTACAACGGGAGGAAGTCTTGTATTTATTTGCTGAGACAGGGAAGTCAGTCTGATCTATACTTTACATTTATTTCATACTCGATTACCTCCTGCAACAACAAACCTCAAGGTAATATTAACTACACATCAGTATCAACTAAGCTAAGTTGTTCGTCTTTGTGATTCTTTACTCTTTTTATTCTCTTTTATCCCTAAAATTAGTAATAATTACCAAAAAAATCTAATTATTTTTTAAAAAAATTCTATGGTTTTCTTCTGAGCTAAAGAGCTGGCGCAACCCCGAACCCCTCCTAGGTCCACCAATGTGTCCCTTCCTCTTATTCCCCAACCCCCTCCCTCTCACAAACCCCAACTAAAAAGAAAAAGAAAATTTCAATTAAATTAAAAAACAGATTAAAAAAAATTAAAACAATTAACTTCCTGTGAGAAGGGATAGGAGATGGAGACGTGATTGGAGACAGACGATTTAAACTCGAAAGCGGAGGAAGCTAAATCCTTTGTCCCCCTCCCCATCCTCTCTTCACACACTTCTATTTAAAAATAAGGGCAAATTGCATAAAATAGCACGAACTTTAGGGGTGGTTGCACTCAGTGGCACGAACTTAAAAAAATACAAAAATAATCACCAACGTTGGTGTTTAGTTGCGGCCAGTGGCACGTATACCCCATATCTCGCTAATGTCGACTAGTGGGGGTGCGTACATGGAATTTTTTTAATTAAAAAGACATATAGCGAGATATGAATTAATGAGAATGTTTATATGGTTTTTTAAAAAATTAAAAGACATAAAAGATGTGCCAAAATTATAAAACTAGCTAGGTTCCAATTTTATTTTTTATTTCATGTAATTCCAAATCAAAGATAATTGCGAAAAATATAACATTTGCAAATTAAAAGTTGGTACTAGTTATTTGGAATTACATGAAATAACGAATAAAATTGAAACCTAGCTAGTTTCATAATTTGGACACATCTTTTATGTCTTTTAATTTTTTTAAAAAAAATTCATGTAAGCATTCCCACTAATTCATATCTTGCTATATGTCTTTTTAATTAAAAAAATTTCATGTACGCACCCCCACTAGTCGACATTAGCGAGATATGGGGTATACGTGCCATTGGCCGCAACTAAACACCAAAGTTGGTGATTATTTTTTTATTTTTTTAAGTTCGTGCCACTGAGTGCAACCACCCCTAAAGTTCGTGCTATTTTATGCAATTTACCCTAAAAATAAAAATAAATTAAATAGTAAAAGTAAAACGAAATAAAGAGGTTTGTAAGGAGTAACAATGAAAGAGGCCAAAAATAATATGTAGCACTCCCTCCGTTCCGAAAAGGATGTCTTTTTAACCCTCTAATTTTTCCCCATAATATTCGTCTTTCTACATCAAACTTTTTTTTTTTTGGCTTCAAATGTGGGATAGTCCCTTTTATTATAATAGTAATAGTAGTTAGGCTACAGCCAAAGAGGAAGCATTACAAATAAGGGAAATGCTGCTAGGAATGGAACTGGCAGAGTGCTCAGCAAAGGCATCTGAAAGTGAAAGTGATCAATTGGCAAGGGCATCCGCCGCTTTGTTCAACCGATGACGGATATTGAGGAAGGAGACCTCCCAGCTGGGGTCCTGTGCAAGCTTCCTGCAGTGATGAATCAGGTGGAATTCTGGACTCGGTTGCACACTTACCGCCGTAATCAAACTCTTCAAATTGGATGAATCTGTCTCCACAATCAATCGAGCTAAGCCCAAGCTCCTTGTCACTTCCAGCCCATAAACCTCTGCCCCCGCCTCAGCCGTCTGTGCACGACAATGGTCACACTTGAATGTGAATGCACGAAGGATCACTCCCTTGTCATCTCAGATCAGGCCCCCACCACCAGCCAAACCCGGGTTACCCTTCGAAACACCATCGAAATTCAGCTTAGCCCACCCCGCCGGGGGCGGCGTCCATTCTCGTGCTTGGTCATTTTCAGTGGCTTGAGTGATGCGTTTCTGGTCCTGGAACGTTGTCGCCTTTCGGGCATTGTCCACAAATAACCTCACTTGTTGGACCACAGTAGCCGGAACTCCCTTAAGCGTATCCTTCCCTTCAAACACAAGTGTATTCCTACACTTCCACAGGTACCAAGTCATATACGCAAAGGTAGCACTCCAACTATCCTCTTTCCTCACGTTCTACAGGATCCATTTGTTCACAGCAGATTCGGTGTAGAAATGAGGTTCAAGGAAGTTACCCGTTAGCTTCCGCCAGGCTTCTCTGACGAGCCGACAGTCCCTAAGTAGATGCATCGTGGACTCTTCTAATCCACATCTTGGGCAGCCATGAAAATTCGATAGGCGGCGTCTTACTCGGACCTGATTACTCAAGATGCTGTTGTGTGCTACTAGGTAAATGAAAGTGCGCACTCTTTGTTGCGCGGGAACTCACCAAACATGCCTCCACCCTTCACTGCTTGTGTCATCGCTCCCCGACAGTAGCAGGGCTCTCGCAGATTTCGTAGTAAAATCACCCGAGGCCGAGTGCGCCCAGAAAAATCTGTCCACGAGAGAGGCATCGGAGATGACTTGGACGGCTTGAAGCTTCAGCAAGATTTCCGCCGGTAGGAAAGGCGAGAGAGCTTGCCAGTCCCAAGTGCCATTGGTCCACAGCTCCCCGACTGTATCACCTAGGCGCTCCTCCGGAATTGGTTGCGTTGCCACATCCATTAAACATCGGTGCTGAAGCCAACTGTGCATCCAAAATAAGGTTGACATGCCGTTCCCGATCGCCACACGCAGCCCAGGCACCAACAGCTCAGGCCCATGAGTGATTTCCTTCCAATTGCGAGAGGCGCCTCTGATTGATCCGAACATATCAACATCCAAGCGCCCCTGACAGTGCTTACCACGTATAATTTGGCTCCAAAGGGCCTCCGGTTGCTGGATCATCCGCCAGCAGAGTTTAGCGAGCACAGCCTGATTTGTGTCTCTCATAGCTCGTATTCCCAACCCGCCCTTGTCTGCCGGCATCGTCAAGGTTTCCCAAGACAGTAGGTGAATCCGCCGTTGCTGAGGGCTGCTGCCCCATATGAAACCCCGCACAAGCTTGTCGATTTCATCACATATGGACCTGGGAATAAACGTCGATTGCATGACATAGATTGGCAAACTTGTTAACACCGACTTTGCGAGCGTGATCCTACCCGCGAAAGACAACGTCTTAGCTTGCCACCCTCGCAGTCTAGCAGCCACTTTATCCACTAAAAAGCGATAGCGGTTACTCGACATCCTACCACACGCCATCGGGACCCCAAGCTAGTTCCCAAAATCGGTTGAGACAGCCACACCCATCTCCATAGCGATGGATTGTTGTAGATGGCCGCCCACATCCCCACTAAAGATCACTGAGATCTTGGCAAAGTTAACCTTCTCCCCCGAGCGACTACAATAGCGCTCCAGCACTGATTTCATAAGCTGACCTTGCTCTATAGAGGCTTCGCCGAACAGGATTAGGTCGTCTGCGAAAAACAAATGCGAGAGCTTAATGCCACCGATGTCTATCGTCTTCCATCGTTGCTGGGCCGTCTCTTGATTTATCATGTGCGAGAGAAGTTCCGTGCACAAGGCAAAAAGATACGGCGATAAGGGATCGCCTTGCCTAATCCCCCTCGAGGGTGTGAAGTGCCCAACTTTCTCCCCATTCCACAGGACTTCCGATCTCCCACATGTTTGTCCTGCGAGAATAACATCAATCAATCTCGCAGGGAGGTGAGCTTCTGACAGGGCTTCTTTGAGGAAGTCCCACCACACCCGATCGTATGCCTTCTCCAGATTTATCTTGACTAGCATATAGTGCTTTCGGTTTCTCCTTAGGCTCATCGAATGCAATACCTCCTGAACAATTACCACATTATCAATTATCTAGCGGCCCGGAATGAAGCTGGCTTGTGTGGGGGAGATTAGCTCAGGCAAGATCGGTTTGAGCCGTTGTACAATCATCTTAGAGGCGAGCTTGAAAATCACATTAAGAAGCGATATGGGACGAAGCTGCGAGGGGCGATCCGGTGATTGAACCTTCGGTATAAGAACCAACAGAGCATCCAAAACATTGGCCGGGAACCGGCCTTGATTTACCATGGCGAGGACCGTTTCCGTGGCTTGACTGCCAACCGTTTCCTATTCTTGCTGGTAGAAGAGCGTCGGGAACCCATCCGGTCCGGGTGCCTTAAAAGGTCCCATAGTTTTCAGCATCTCCTTGACGTCACCTACCCTCAATTCGGCACCCAGCTGCCGTCGTTGCTGCTCCGAGAGCGTCGGGAAGTCAAAGTTACAATCTGCGCGATCCGGCTACACATCAACATCTCCCTCAGCCGTGTACAACCCTCGAAAGTAATTCAGAATAAGGTCTCGGATTTCCTGGTTGTCGTCAGTCCATGGATTTTCTGGCTGCACATCAACGCCGAGATGCGGTTGGCGGATCTACGCACTTTAGTAGCTACATGGTAGTACCGTGTGTTTCGATCCCCTTCAAGCATAAAACTCGCGCCACGATTTCTGAAACCAATACAACTGTTCTTGTTGGAGCACAAGTTCTAGCTCCCTCGACACTTCATCCTCCAAATTCAAGTAGTGTCGTGAGACTCTAATGGCTAATTTCTTTCGGATCCCCTCGAGATGCCCCCACAGATGTCTCTTTCTTCTAAACAAATTGCCGAAAACCTCCCTGTTCCATTGACTCAATTTGCCCGAAAGGGCTTGTAGTGCAGCAGTTGCTTCCTCCTCATTACTCCAGCTCTCCTTCACATACTTCGAAAATTCATCATGAAGAAGCCAGCTTGCCTGAAAGCGAAAGGGTTGCATCCGGTTGTTTGTCCGCTGGATCTGATCATCCAGGCAAATAAGTAATGGCAAGTGATCCGAATGCGGTGCAGAAAGGTGCCTTAGGAAAGCTCTGGGAAATCGATCTTGCCACTCCACATTGCACAGGCCCCTATCTAACCTTGCCATAACTCTATTCTCCGAACTTCTGCCCCTCCACCACGTGTATGGGATACCAGAGAAACCAATGTCAATCAATTGTAGGTTATCTACTTCCCGTCTATTCGTCTGCGAAGCTCTGTTAGAACTCACAAACGAGCTTGTGCGCTCTTGCTCATTCAGTGTGGCGTTGAAATCCCCAGCTAAGAGCCAAGGGTTGGTGTTCCGAGCCGCGAATTCCTCCAGCGATCTCCATAAGCTATCTCTATTGCCCGACCTCGGGGATGCATAAATGGAAGAGAGAATCCAAGGTTCTGCTCCTCTCCTTGTGATCTCCACTGTGATATGTTGAGGATGGGTGACAATCGTACTTACTTGGATCAAATTGGAGTGCCACAAAAGCCAGATACCACCAGCAAACCCTTCAGCCTCCACCCGGTCCCATTTATCAAATCCAATCCGTTCACAGACTCGATCAACTTGATCACCACTAATCCTTGGCTCAACCAAAGCAATAACACTCGGATTGTGCACTCTGATAAGTTCGCGAATAGCATTCAGAAAATTATCGCTCCCTGCTCCACAGGCATTCCAGACAAGTATACTAAGGCCGTTTAACATATTTAAACAATGGTTAAAGAGGAAACATCTATGGTCATCAAAGCGGGAACCTAGACACTCACTGAGGTCCAGCGCTTCCGCGATGTTCTGAGGCAGCATTGCCCGACACAGTAGTAGTCTCTCGACCGAGATCACATGCAGAAAATCCACCCTCATCCTGTTTGCAATCCTCGGAACTTGGGCGAAAACTGGTCCCCTCCGACGACTTGTGTGTAGGAAACTTCTCCGAGTGTGCACCCGGATTGTCTCCACAGAACGATTCATTGGTGAGAACCCCTACCGCTATCTGCCTCGTAAATCTGTGTTTGGACGGTGACTGGGTTTTCTTTGGGTTTGTAAAGAATGGGCCTTTGACGTGACTCCCGCGTGACCCCGTTATAGCTTCCGATTGCGCTGTAAACGACGAATTGGCGGCCTTTGTGGTTTTGTGATGGTCAGTAGGTTTGGATGTAGACGTTTTCGGTGGGACAGACTTAGAAAATTTCGGAGGAGGGGCGTTTAGGGGTCGTTGGGCATTCACGTTGATAGAAGAGTCCTTAAGGATTTCGGGAGTTTCCTTATTCTTGGCGTCAGATTTGCCTGAATTAGGCCCTAAATTCTTGCTCTCTGGCCCAAATCCCCTATTTTGATTGCTTGGGATATCAGAATTGCAATCTTCTAGATTAAGATTTTCCTTATCACAATCTACAGAATCTTTATCTCTTTCCTCTTCCCTTCCTAAAATTTCGTACCTGGACCCAGTTGAAACCGTGAATCCCTCCGGACTCGGTTGTACGGTTATTCTCTCCTGAGATTTCTCCCCTGATTTCTCTACCTGTGGTTCCGCCTCCGGTGCCTCCTCGACGGCGTTCTCCCCCTCAGCTGTGGCAGAATTGCTCTTAGTTGACGGATTAGTTGACGAATTGCTTTTCGGTGGAGCAGGCCCTTTCCTTCGATTATTGCGCTTGACCTGCATCCATTCACCATGAACATGCTGTTCCATCAGAGCACGCTGAGTTGCACGAGTAATCTTATCTTGGTGAGCCCTCGTCTCCGAGCTCGCTTCAGGCTCGCAGGTATCAACCGAGTGTCCTACTTTACCATACTTGAAGCACATCATGCGGATTCCTTCGTATTGGACCAGCCAGATCTTCCCATCCAATTTGAACTTTGACAGTAGCGCCTTGCTCAAGTCAATCTCAACGCTCAGTCTCGCGTACCTGCCCCGATCAGCGGACGCCGTTGTGCTATCCACCCTTCTCACATTTCCTATCTTGCTCCCGATCCTATGCAGCAGTCTAGGATCAAAGTACTCAATAGGGAGGTTCGGGATTCTCACCCAGATTGTCAGTGTCTTGATTTCTTCAACCTCAGTGTCAAATCTAGGAGTCCATTCCCTTATCGCGAGATAGTTATCACCGATCATCCAAGGGCCCTCCATGACCACATGATCATAATCTGCGTGATTTGTGAATCTCGCAATGTAGAAGTCATTCCCAAGGTCCACCAGGGAGAAATGAGAACGCAGACCCCACTTATGCGACAGCCTTCGGTGCAACTGCATATACCCCGGTCCCTTGTCAAAAAGCTTAATGATCAGCGTATCCTTCCATGGTTTCCGCAAAGCTAACTTTTCCGCACGATTCAGAACAATCGTTGGACAAAAAGGATCCTCCTCTTTCGGCAGGATGTCATCATCAGTACCATACCCATCCCCTGCAATCCCCTCACCATAGATAGGATTCAAATGGGATTGACTAAATCCTCCCCCAGCATTCCCCAGCAGCGTGTCTTTGTAGTTTGGTTTCGGCGCGGAGTTGTTATTCAAACCCTCTCCTAGTCCTGGGAATTCTTCTCTAGAAAGTCCATCATCGCCACCAGTTGCCACACTAAAGACAGTATCAACCTTCGGGAGTTGATCGTCCATCTGCTGACCGGTAGGATTGTCCGGCGGCTCCCCGGACTGAGCAAAAGAATGCCGAACAGGGCTTCTCGAACGCTCTCTCTCGCTTGCCATTCTGGTGTTTCGAATATAGATAGGGTTATAGTGAATGATTAGATGACTAGTGTAATAATTAACCCTACTTTCCTACATAGAGAGCTTTTTAGTGGAGTGCACTAGTCCTCCCCCTACAACTCTTCAACTTCCTCCCATTGTCCTAGCTTCTTCCCCTACCCAATCATTGTTATTTTACCCCAAAAATTTCTATTTTTAGTTTCCTTAGTAACCGTGAAAAATCCTACAAAGACATCCTTTTCGGGATGGAGGGGGTAAGTAGCAAGTAACATGGGGAGAAAGAGAAACTCTCTTCTCTCTCCTCCTTGAGAAACCAATTTTGAGAAATCTACTGTATATCACCTTCTATCTCAATCAATTGAGAATTTTTTTTGGGCAAATCCCTTGTCCCTAATTCCTCTTTTGATCCCTAATATTGGTGCAAAAATCCTTCGATTCTCTCCACCTCTGTGCCCAAATCGATATGTTCACTCCGGTTTCGGGTTGGTATGGTTCGATTTCAACGGGTTGGTGAGTCTCGGGTCTTCCTCCTTCTGTCTAATTTCAGCGGGTTGGTGGTTCCCTTGAACCCCTCATCGTTGGGTCTGTTGTCGGTGTATCTAGTGGCCGGGGCTTGCCGTTGTCGGTTGGGTTCATGGCCGGCACTGGCTTCCTTCTGCCGTTTGCCGATCGGTTGGTAGCCGGGTGATAGGGTCTATTTTAGGCCTGTTTTAAGTAGAGTTTTACATATTAATTTAGGATATATGTAGATTCAAGATCGACTTCCTACCTCTTAGATCGGATGTAAGAAGTTAGGGTTTGAGAGCAAACAACCAAGATAAACCGTAAAGTAAAGCGACACAGCAGATTTACGTGGTTCGATCCGAAGATCTACTCCACGGAGCCTCAGCAGGGAGGCACCGAGTCAAATCCACTAAGTACTAATCGGTATTACAGAGTATGGTTGCAGGTGAACCAATATCAGTCAAGGCAAGCAAGAATAGAGCAAGATACAAGAGGAATGTGAAGAAGTAAAGCAAGAAAAGGTAGAACACTCCCCAGATCTGAAGAACAAGTCAGATCTGTGCAAAGGAGCTCGTCGGAGAAGAAGGACTTCGCCGAAGGAGGTGCAGACGCCTTGTTCTTCCTTGCTGTGGACGAGATCTAAGGTCTCGCAAGGATATTCGCCTTAGAAGTCGCCGGATCTTCACGAACGCTGCCGAGGAGCACCAGGAAACCCTAGCTCCCAGAGCCTCTCTCTCTTCTTTCTCTCTTTGCTTTGGCAGAACTGAACTAGGTTAAGAGAAAACCCTAGAGCCACTTCAGTTATATAGGAGAGCTAATAACCAAAACGCAGCGTCGAGCTACTGGAGCGAGCTCAAGGAACCTGGGCTTCAAGTGGAGCTGGCTTGGGCTTCTCCAGAAATGGGCTTCATGAGAACAGGCCCAATCCGGAAGAGCTAAATGATCCAACATACATATTATACTACATAACATATACTTTAACATATATGTGAGCATAGTATGTTAACTACACTTCTAACATATAGTCATAGTATATAATATATGTGTATAATATATATTAGTACCTTGTTAGTTAATCTTGCCTACGTCTTAAACCGATATTAGTTAATCTACCATCCTATACTCCTAGATCAAGTATGCTTAAGATTAAGAAGACATAACAATTTGCCCTCCTAATCTGGAACATATTTAACCTATTAAAATACTGTTAGTACCCTAGTGGATTTGAGTGAGTACCACATCCTGATTCATCATTGGCCCAGTACCTGTGCGTCTAAGGAAGATCTCCGAGGTGGAGAAAGTCTCTGCAGAAGAGAAACTTGTTTGCTGGGACGATCTTTGTTCTGAAGTCAGCTGGGTTGACGTCGCCTTTGATTTTTCTGACGTCGAGCTCGCCTGATGATACCCTTTTTTGTATAAAGTGAAACCGAACGTCGATGTGTTTGGTTTTTTCATGGTACATCGGGTCTTTGCACAGATACAGTGCGCTCTGGCTATCCATGTTTACAACAGGTTTGAACGGCTTTCTTAGAACCTCTTGAAGAACCCCTTTGAGCCATATTGCTTCTTTTGCAGCTTCAGTGGCGACAATGTATTCTGCTTCTGTGGATGATAATGCAACAACTGATTGTTGCTGAGATTTCCACGTTATGTAGTTGCCTGCCCAAGTGAAGTAAAATGCTGAAGTAGACTTTCGATTGTCTTTATTACTAGCGTAGTCGGAATCGACGTATCCCTGCAACTTAGTAGCAGATTCATGCAAACTATAGTGTAAACAGAGATTCTTTGTACCAACAATATAACGGAGTAAGTACTTCATAGCATTCCAGTGATCTAAACCAGGATTAGACATAAAACGGCTTAAAACACTGATGGCAAAAGCAAGGTCGGGCCTCTTACAAAGCATAGCATACATCAATGAGCCTACAGCTGCGTCGTAGGGCACCTTACTCATTTCTTTGACACTTTCGGGTTTGGAAGGGCAACTCTTTTTGGTGAGTTCTAAATGCCCTCCTAAGGGAATGGTAGTGGGTTTGGATGTGGACATATGAAAACGGTCTAGGACTTTTTGGGTATAGTCATCTTGAGATAACCATATAGATTTTCTATGTCGGTTTCTAATGATATTTATGCTAAGGATTTTCTTGGCACTACCTAAATCTTTCATCTCAAAGTATTTCTTCAAATTGCTTTTAGTAGTGCTAATAGGAGGCATGCTATGACAGATAATCAGGATATCATCAACATATAAAAGCACATAAAGCATGGAAGAAGGAGAAATGCTTTGAAAATAAAGACATGTATCATAACTGCTTCTAGTAAAGCCTAATTTATGAATTACATCATCAAACTTGAGATTCCATTGCCTAGGGGACTGCTTAAGTCCATAGTTGGATCTCTTAAGTAAGCACACATGATCAGGATACTTAGGGTGTTCAAACCCTTTAGGCTGTCTCATATGGATGGTTTCATCCAGAGACCCATGCAAGAAAGCAGTTTTCACATCCATTTTTTCTAATTTCCAGTCAAAGACAGCACACATAGCAAGCATTAAACGTAAAGTTTTGTACTTAACTACGGGAGCAAAGATATCATTGTAGTCTATACCTTCTTTTTGTGAGAACCCTTTGGCTACTAAACGGGCTTTATACCTAGGAGGATCTCTAGGGTTTTGACCATCCTTAATCTTAAAGATCCACTTGGAATCTATAAGACGGGTTCTCGGAGGTCTTGGAATCAGTATCCAGGTCTGATTGACCTTCATTGAGTCCATTTCTTCTTTCATGGCATTTTTCCAATGTATAGCATTTGGATCTCTAATGGCTTCAGAGTAAGAGTTTGGAGTGGTAGGGTTCCTAAGAGTGTCAGCAGTCAACAAAGCATATTTTATAATGTAACTGGTGTATTTCCTATTAGGTATACTAACTCTGGGTTCTCTATCCCTAACTAACCGGTAGTCATGCAAGTTAGGCATATTAGGCACAACATTATTAGTAGCATGCATATCAGAAGTGGGGGTTGAGGAGAAAACAGAGGATCCCGAGGGATCATTAGAAAGGCCAGTTACATCACCAGAAATAGAGGAGGAAGAAGGAGAATTAGAAAGAGAAGAAGAAGAGGAGGAGGCTCCAGCAGTAGCTGCTGGAGCTGCTTGAGTGTCAACTTCAGTGGTGGTATCTCCTGAGTTGTTTGAAGCAGCATCCTTGTCTGTATTGGAATCTTCTTTTTCTCTATTTTCTTCTTCTTGATTGTCCCCCCCTTGATTTGGTGAAGCTGGAACTCTATAGAGCCTTCTAGTGTCGTACTCGTCTATGAAGTCATCTTCTTCTGGAGGGATGGAGCTGCTGATTTCTTCAATCTGCTTTGGGGTACCTGTTAACTCAGAAAAAGAGGTTAGAGAACTATTTAGAGGAAATTCCTTCTCATTAAATCTGCAACTCCTAGTGGTTATGACTTTGTAGGCTCCAGGCTGTAAAAGTAACACCCTGAAGCCTTTTACTCCTTCAGGATACCCTAGAAAAATACCCTTTAAAGCTCTTGACTGGAGCTTACCCTCTTTGACATAAGGGTAAGCTGCACAACCAAAAGGCTTTAGATAGGATAGATTTGGAAGCTTTCCTGTCCATTTATGTTGAGGAGTAACAAATTCAATAACACTAGAAGGAGATCTGTTAATAAGGTGGGCTGCTGTATGAACATCTTCACCCCAAAGAGAAGGTTTTAATCCAGAACTAACAAGTAAACATCTAACTTTTTCTAACAGGGTTCTATTCATGCATTCAGCAGTGCCATTTTGCTGTGGTGTACCAGGTACAGTTAAGTGTCTTTTTATCCCATTAGATTTGCAATAATTGTCAAAATTAAGATTGCAGAACTCCAAACCATTGTCAGTTTTAAGACATTTAAGTTTGTGAGAGGACTGGCTTTCTACCATCACCTTCCAAACTTTAAATGCCTCAAAAGGCTTGATCTTTGGTTTTGAGTAAACTAATCCAAACCTTTCTAGAGTAATGATCAATAAAACTGATGAAATATCTCATGCCACCAACAGTAGGGACATGTGCAAGGTCCCCATAAATCAGAATGCACATATTCTAATGGAAGTTTAGCAGTATAAGAAGAAGTAGGAAAACTCAGTTTAGATGCTTTTCCTAGCACACAGTTTTCATAGAAATCAATACTCACAGGTTTCTTAGGTATTAGTCTAGTTTCATGCAACTTAGTAAGGCCTTCTTTGGAGGAAACTGTATTCAGTTCCATTTTGGAGAGGGTCATGACATCTTTGGAGGAAACTGTATTCAGTTCCATTTTGGAAGATTGGATGTAGTAAAGCTTCTTTATCCTATGGGCTTTTAGGATAACCTTGTTGTTAAAGGTTACTGTCCTAATGCCATTGGATGAAGCTATGGTACAACCAAGTTCTTCCAAAGAGGACTCTGAAATCAGGTTTCTCCTAAGGCTGGGAACATATTTGACATTGGTGAAAGTTCTAATAACATTATCATGCATACACATAAAAATATCACCAGTACCAGCAACATGTAGAGTAGTATGATCACCAAGCATAACATCACCACCAACAGACTTATCTAAGTGTTTAAACAAGTTTTGATTGGAAGTAGCATGCATGGTAGCACCAGAATCAAGTATCCACACATCAGGGTCAAATTGTAAAGACACATCAGCACACATAAACAATTCAGATGGGCAATCATTCATGTTTTCAAGCACAGCAGCAGATAAATCAGTATGATTCTTTTTAGCAAGTTCTTCAGCTCTTTTTTTCTTTCTACATTCCTTAACCCAGTGTCCAAGATTGCCACAGTAATTGCACTTAGCATTAGGATCAGATTTCTCGGACTTTTCATGCTTGGACTTATTATTCTTGTTCTTTTTATTCTTTGCATTAGGTCCTTTTTGGTTATTTTCATTTGTTTTAGAAAACAGAACCTCGGGTTTTTCAACTTTGTCAGATTTATGACCTTTAACTTTGAAAACTTTCATGATCTCATTTTTCTCAATAATAGATTCAATTAGTTTATCTTTAGTTAGGTCATCACGACTGAACTGGATCACATCTTTAAAGTTGTCAAATTGAGTTGGCAAAGAATTTAGAAGCAAGATAGCCTGATGAGAGTCTTTGATATCGTCCTTACATCTTTCAAGTTCTTGAGTCATTTTTAAAAATTTGTCAAGATTGTCATCCAAAGTAAGTGCAGTGTTCATTTTAAAGGTAAACAAACGATAGAGCAAAGAGATTCTGGAGGGCAAGGACTTAGATAGAAAAAGCTCCTCCAGAGCATGCCATAGAGAGGAAGCGGATGAGTATGGGCTATTCCGTCAGTTAACCGTAACATGATCTCGGCGTGGGCCTTCTCATTGAGCTCAGGGTCTATCAGCGGTGGATCCTTCAGCACGCCTTCAATTCCTTTGAGCTTTGAGTCCCCTTCTTTGGGGATCTCAGTCGTTGAGGATTCGATGCCGTCACCAAGCTTGATCCCCGGAGCCGGAGTTGCCGCTGGTGCGGTTGCCTTTACGGCCTTCCAGCACCCTTCCTTGATAAGTACGGCCTTCATCTTAATTTGCCACATGGCGAAATCAATGTTTCCATCGAAGGGTTTTATACGTAGAGCACTGTCCATTTTCAAGTACCTGAGAGCACAGAAAACAAACAGTAAGTACCAGATCTACGAAGCAAAAGCAAGAACTAAAGTTTTTCAAGACGGATCTTGAAAAACAGTAAACCCTAGGACCGGATCTGAGTGCTATCAGGCTCTGATACCACTGTAGATTCAAGATCGACTTCCTACCTCTCAGATCGGAGGTAAGAAGTTAGGGTTTGAGAGCAAACAACCAAGATAAACCGTAAAGTAAAGCGACACAGTAGATTTACGTGGTTCGATCCGAAGATCTACTCCACGGGGCCTCAGCAGGGAGGCACCGAGTCAAATCCACTAAGTACTAATCGGTATTACAGAGTATGGTTGCAGGTGAACCAATATCAGTCAAGGCAAGCAAGAATAGAGCAAGATACAAGAGGAACGTGAAGAAGTAAAGCAAGAAAAGGTAGAACACTCCCCAGATCTGAAGAACAGGTCAGATCTGTGCAAAGGAGCTCGTCGGAGAAGAAGGACTTCGCCAAAGGAGGTGCAGACGCCTTGTTCTTCCTTGCTGTGGACGAGATCTAAGGTCTCGCAAGGAGATTCGCCTTAGAAGTCGCCGGATCTTCACGAACGCCGCCGAGGAGCACCAGGAAACCCTAGCTCCCAGAGCCTCTCTCTCTTCTTTCTCTCTCTGCTTTGGCGGAACTGAACTAGGTTAAGAGAAAACCCTAGAGCCGCTTCAGTTATATAGGAGAGCTAATAACCAAAACGCAGCGTCGAGCTACTGGAGCGAGCTCAAGGAACCTGGGCTTCAAGTGGAGCTGGCTTGGGCTTCTCCAGAAATGGGCTTCATGAGAATAGGGCCAATCCGGAAGAGCTAAATGATCCAACATACATATTATACTACATAAAATATAATTTAACATATATGTGAGCATAGTATGTTAACTACACTTCTAACATATAGTCATAGTATATAATATATGTGTATAATATATATTAGTACCTTGTTAGTTAATCTTGCCTACGTCTTAAACCGATATTAGTTAATCTACCATCCTATACTCCTAGATCAAGTATGCTTAAGATTAAGAAGACATAACAATATATTTACATGTTTTATAACTTATTTGGTATCATTTGCTTTTCGGAGTCTACACTAGTGTTTTTATATATTTCAGGAATTTTTGGACTGGATCGTATGAAATGCGGGGTTGATCATAATTTTAAGGATCATTGGGCAAACTAAAAGCATGATGGCCGAGCTATATACTGGTATCTTGATGAACTGGAGAGATGCAGATTACGCAAATTACAGTTGGGCTAAGGGCTAAGGCCACATTAACTGGGCTGATGGAATCCGGACGGTGCCAAGGCAGGAGGAATCCATACGGAGTACGGAGTATTATTTTGGCTTACATAACTATAGATTAGATTTATATTAATATTAATATTATATTATATGTAGATTAGTTAGATTAGAATTCGAAGAACACATATATACATTCATACGGCAGATACCGTCGGCCGTAACTACTGACTTTTATTCCAACCTAATTATATTTTGTCTTAGTTTTATGGAGATCTAAACTCTTCCGTTTCGTCTACGGATTGAAGTTTTGGTTTGATAAAGTTGTGAGATTTCTATTCTTGTTCTATTCCTATTGATTCGTATTGATTCTTTTGCGAATATTGTTGATTTCTTCTAGTCCGCGCAACTAGTTGAGATTATTGCTAGGATTTTGTAGATTCCTCGTAGCGAACCTTAATCCATAGAAGCAATCATGCCTTTTTAGGACTCGTAGGACTAAACTAGTGTGTAGAGAATCGATTATATGTTAAATGTTGACTCGTAGCTTGATGTTGCATATATCCTGGTTAATCCTTAATCTTAATGCTACTATTAGGTTAAATCTTGACCGTGTTAAGGTTATCTAATTAGTAAGGGTTACTAGGACTCGTAGGACTAGTCATTTACACAAGATCAGGACAGGAACAATAATAGGATGAAAAGAGAACTTGAAGAAGAATCGAGGATCAACCGGTCAAATTAAAGTGGATATTTGTAAATGAAACACTATTCTTAATCACTATCTCCGTTAACTTGTTTATAGTTTAGTTTATTTTCTTTCTAATTTCACTACTCAAAAACCCCCGTTTCCTCTCAATTGGTAAATAAACTTTGAAGGTTCGATAATATAAAAACAATGTAATAAGAAATACTCTAGAAAGGGGGGTTGAATAGAGTATGCCCGTTTTTCGCAGAAAGTCTCAAGACTTTTGGATCTTGTACCAAAACCTTTGAGATTAAACCTGAATCACAAAGTTAGACAATCGAACCAAGTGCGGAAATAAGGTAAAGCAAATAAGTAAAGAACACGAGTAATTGTTTACGAGGTTCAGCACAACTTGGCCTACGTCCCCGCCTAGGGTTCTTCCATAACCCTAGGATTCAAAGGCTTTATTGATTCGCTTAGCTTAGGATCCTAATAGCTCACCGAGAAGCCTCTCTCCTATACAATTGCAATCTAGTCAACTCACGTTCCCTTGGATTCCTAAACCAATCTAGAAGAGCCCCACCTCTCTCAGCTATCTTGTACAATCCTCTTACTCTCACAAATCAATAGCCTAGTGCAACTTCCCGAGTTATAAACTCTCGAGTAACACTATAAATGAATATATCCTATAAGCTCACAGTGACTCTCAAAGGCTTTGAAATAAACAACAAACTCTTGAGCGCTTAGTAGAGAGACACTTTGGAAGACAAATCTTGCTTGAATGAAAGCTCGTGTGTAGTCCTTATTCTCTCTGTCTTCTCCTTCCTTTCCTTTATATAAGAGCATGGAGCGTGAGGATCTTCAACACCAGATCTCCAACAGCTCCTTCGAATCAGGCTTGATCTTTGAATCTTCTATTTATGGACACTTCGAAGCCATCCTGCCAAAAGGAAAGATAACGGAAGTATAATCGAGCATGGAGCATGGAGCGTGAGGATCTTTCCTTTATAAGAGCATGGACCGTTTTGAATAGGATTTCCTCATATGTACAAAAGGAAAGATATAATCTCGAATATACTTCCTGAAACGGTTAGTCATATATATATATATATATATATATATATATATATATATATATATATATATATATATATATATATATATATATATATATATATATATATATATATATATAATATAACGGAAGTATATAATAAGATAAAAATAATATGATAATATTCGAACAAATAATATAGCTTTTGTATTTCATCAACTGTTAATGCTCCAAGGCCTTTGACACAAACATCCTGTCAAAGCCTTTGAAACATCTATTCCGATTTTCATCAAGGGAGGGAGTTATCAATCTCCCCCTTGATGAAAGACAAAACCTGTGCATCCCTGCAACTTAGTCAAGCATAGATAATAAAATTGAAATCAGACTAAGTACCTGCAAGGGTTAGACAATTGTTGGATCAAATTTTAAAACATGCAAAAAACCATCCAACCGAAAACCATAAAACACAAACCAAGGTCTTTCAAGACCTTTAAGCAAAGGTTTTCAAAGTCTAAGCACCACGGATCATCTCCCCCTTTTTGTCTTTCAACAAAGGCCGGAGGTAAAAACAGTCACCAAAAAGCCACCAAAAGTCTTGAAAACGTTTCCAAACAAGACCAGCAATGTTTCAAGTTCTCAGGGTTGTGATAGGGTAGGGTAGGGTTTAGTCATCCGGAGCATCATCTGTGAGCCTCGTCCACAGTCCTTCCAGCATCTTTGAAATCCCGCTCATCTCCGTCAAAATCTCCTTCTGCAGCTCCTTAATATCCAGGCGAACCTCCTCCAAGCCCAACTCTAGGTTGTCCATGCGTTCATCGAAAGCTGGAGCAGTGGGAAAGGCTTTTGAAGGAGTGGCAAGACTCAAGGTCCCTTGGGGAGACCGAGTGATGCCAATCTTTTCAAGGCCTTTAGAGTCGAACTTACCCGTATGACGCAACTGTTCTTCATTTTTGACATCAATTCCAGAAGCTTTGAAGATAGGGGTCAAAAGGGTGGCAAAGGGGAGAGGAGAGCCTTTTCGAGCTTTTCTGGCATGGGCCATGGTTCCAAGGATAGTGTTGGCCAGATCAAGATCAAGGCCATTTAAGATGCGGTAGAGCAGGACCATAGCATTGTCGGTAAGGAGTGAGCCAGATTTAGACGGGGTAAGAGGCATCGAACAATGATGTTAAAAATTATTTTTGCCTCAAGGGTTAGGGATGAGTGGGTGAGTTGCTTTGAGGTGCTGTTGGATGCTTCGGGTAGGAGATACTTGGCTCGGGCAAGGATGATGCAATTCTCTTTTGAGGGGTGGATTTCAGAGGGTGGAACAGGGGTAGGTAAGCCTAGGAAATCTGCAAAATCATTGGGGTTGAGAGAGATTCTAACCCCTTTGACAACAGTTTCCAAAGACCAACCATTGGTGTCATTTTTGGCTTTTAGGTTAATGTAGAAAAGGCGGGTAAGCTGGGGGTAATAGACAGTTTCACGGTTAAGAAGAGTCCAGGCTGGGGAATTTTTGAGGAGCTCAATGCAAGGTAACTTCAAAGCTTCAAAGAACTCAAAATCTAAAAAATCTGAACAGCTAAGCTTACGAGTTCGAAACTCGTCTACCCACTTACCAGCAGTCTCAGCATCTTGAAACCAAGAGGAGGGCAGGGATTGATTTACTTGGATATAGGCCGGGGGGTCTGCATTCTTTCTGCGCGCAACTGTTGGAGCAGCTCTTTTGACGGGCGCTACAAGACTCTTGACAGTGCCCTTCCTGGTGCGTTTGGGGGAAGGAGGCTTGACAGCAGCAGGGGCTTTCCGCTTCTTCGGAGACGGGGGAGGAGGAGGAGAAGGAGAGGGAGATTCTTCCTCCTCTTCCTCAGACCCCGAGTCCTCACCGGACCCCGCGTCATCTCCTTCAGGTTCCTCGTCCTCTCCAGATCCTTCTTGCTCTTCTTCTTCTTCCTCAGGTTCCTCCTCGGATGGAACCTCCTCGGCCAATTTCTTAGCAATCTCGGCCTCCTCGTCGGCCTTTTTCTTCCTCAAGGCCTCATCCTCGGCTTCCTTAGCAGCATCTCTTTCCAGGAGAGCGTCTAGGTCATCTTCCTCCTCATCTTCATCCGGGTCCTCGGCCAAGATCTTCCTCTTCCCTTTCTGTTTAGCACTGATAGGCTTCTTAGCAGAGCGCTTTTGAGAGCCCTTGGGAACAATGGCCGAGCTCTCGGCGATGGTGCTCTGGACGACAGTTGGGACGATAGCTTGGGGAGCGGGTTCAGGTGTGGGAGAAGTAGCAGTGGCCTGACGTCCCTTGGAGGTGGCGCCAAGTCTTTTGGGTGTGACAGCTTTCTTGGTTTTGGGTGCCATGGAGGAAATCGGTTAGGGTTTTCTTAGAACAGATAAGAGGTTGAAGAGGGAGAAGGTGAAGGGGTTTGGCTTAGATCTGAGTGTGGGTTGTAATCGGGTACAGAATTGGGTTTAAGAAGAGGGAGTGATGGGACGGGTTTAGGGTTCCAAGGAAAGAAATCATCACATTGCCAATTTGATAGGTTTCCAGTTCAAAATTCAAATTTTGCATTGAAATCGGACAAGATAACAAAAAAAATCTATTTCCAAAAATAAAATATCTTTAACGGTTTAAGAAAATCATTAAATGGGCAATTTTTGAAATCCGATTAAAACAAATATAACTGATTAAATATCTAAAAAGATATTAACCAAAAATATATGATCCGATATATGTACTTCATCATTTAGTTCATACATCTTGACACAGTTCTCAAGGGTCTTGACACTAAGTGGAATTTATCTTTCGTAAAGGGAATACTCCCCCTACGAAAGTGCATCCTTGTTAAGCATCCCAATCTCTCGTCTAATGAAGGTGAACCTGTCCTCTGCCAAAGGCTTAGTAAAAATGTCAGCCCATTGATAATCAGTAGAAATAAAAGATATGGACACATCGCCTTTTTCAACATGATCTCTAATGAAATGATGCCTCACATCAATATGTTTGGTCCTTGAATGCTGAACAGGATTCTTAGTGATGGATATGGCACTTGTATTGTCACACTTAATTGGAATACCTTTGAGATTGATGCCAAGATCTCGCATTTGTTGAGCTATCCAAAGGATTTGGGAGCAACAGGCTCCAACTGCAATTTATTCGGCTTCTACAGTGGATAGAGCAACTGAGTTTTGCTTCTTTGAGTGCCAACTAATCAAAGATGCTCCTAAGAATTGGCAACATCCTGATGTGCTCTTCCTATCCACCTTATAGCCTGCAAAATCTGCATCAGAATATCCAATTAAAGTGAAATCCTTTTGCTTTGGGTACCATAGTCCAAGTTCCTTAGTGCCATTGAGATATCGAAAGATCCTCTTCACAGCCACGAGGTGAGATTCTTTTGGATCAGCTTGAAACCTAGCACACATGCAAACACTAAACATGATGTCAGGTCTACTAGCCGTGAGATATAATAAAGAACCAATCATTCCTCGATACTCTTTTTGATTGACACTTGTTCCAGTCTTGTCTTGATCTAGAGACAATGTTGAGCTCATGGGAGTCTTGGCTGCCTTGGATTGATCCATCTTGAACTTCTTCAAGAGATCCTTAGTGTACTTGCTTTGGTTGACAAAGATCCCTTTCTTGGATTGATGCACTTGTAATCCCAAAAAGAAGTTGAGTTCACCCATCAAGCTCATCTCAAATTCACTGCACATGATGTCAGAAAATTCCTTGCACAAAGATGTGTTAGTAGCACCAAATAATATATCATCAACATAAATTTGAATAACCAAAATGTCCTTTCCTTTGGTCTTGATAAAAAGAGTCTTGTCGATCAACCCCCTTTTAAAATCATTTTCTAAAAGATATTTAGACAAGCGCTCGTACCAAGCTCTTGGGGCTTGTTTCAAACCATAAAGTGCTTTGTCAAGTTTATAAACATGATTGGGAAATTCTGAGCTTTCAAAACCTGGGGGTTGAGCCACATAAACTTCTTCCTCTAAGAAACCATTAAGAAAAGCACATTTAACATCCATTTGATATAAATTTATGCTCATAAAAGATGCAAATGCTAATAAAATGCGAATGGCTTCAAGCCTGGCTACGGGAGAAAAAGTCTCCTCGTAGTCAATACCTTCCTCTTGATTGTAGCCTTGAGTAACAAGCCTTGCCTTGTTCCTCACAACCTTACCATTCTCATCTAGCTTGTTTCGAAACACCCATCGAGTGCCAATGACTGATTGATGCTTTGGCCTAGGCTTCAAGGTCCAGACTTTGTTCCTTTCAAATTCGTTAAGTTCACTTTGCATGGAAATGATCTCGTCTGGCTCCTGAAGTGCCTCATCTACCTTCTTTGGCTCAATAAGAGAAACAAACGCGTGAAAAGCACAAAGATCTTTAAGTTTAGAACGAGTTTGAACACTAGAAGTAGGGTCAGAAATGATATCCTTTAAAGAGTGTGATGAGGAGTATTTGAATTTCCTTTTGCTAGTCTCAGCTCCTTGATTCGTCACACTTGTAGGATTGACTTGTGGTACATCTGACTCCTTGGTCCTGTTAGATTCAATTACAGCAGTTTCTGACGTCTCAACACCGTTAGATTGGACACCAAGGGCTTTGGATGAATCTTCAACACCTTGGGCCAATTCTTCAGTGTTGAGAATCGGTTCCTGCATGTTCCTCTTTTCTGTGTTCTTAGTAGCAGCATCATCACCTTCCTCGTTCTCTTCATGGATGTTAAGATCTATATCTGCAACACTATCACTCAAAGCACCGTCATTGCATTCATAAAAAATAACATGTATACTTTCTTCAACTACCTGGGTCCTTTTATTGAAGATTCTATAAGCTTTGCTACTCGTGGAATAGCCAAGAAATATACCTTCATCACTACGCGCATCAAATTTCTCAAGGTTATCTTTTCCATTGTTATGAACAAAACAAGTACAGCCAAAGGGTTTAAAATAAGATATAAGTGGTTTGCGGCCTTTGAAAAGTTCATAAGGAGTTTTCTTTAAGATAGAACGAATAAGACAACGATTTAAAATGTAGTTAGCTGTGTTAACAGCTTCAGCCCAATAGGCTTTAGGTAATGCATTTTCTAAAAGCATAGTCCTGGCCATATCCTCTAAGGTGCGGTTCTTGCGTTCTAAAACCCCGTTTTATTGAGGTGTCCTAGGAGCAGAAAAGTTATGGGAGATACCATATTTAGCACAAAACAAATCAAAGTGAAGTTGATCAAACTCCCTACCATGATCACTCCGAATAGACACTATGGGCTCATTTCTTAAAGTTTGCAACTCCTTACAAAGTTTTGAAAACTCAAATAAGGCATCTGATTTTTCTTTCAAAAATGCAACCCAAGTATATCTAGAAAAATCATCAACGACAACTAGCATGTACTTTTTACCATTAGGAGATTTGACTCGCATAGGACCACATAAATCCATATGTAAAAGTTCAAGGGGTCTAGAAGAACTTACAACCTTTTTGGGTTTGAAAGAGCTACGTGTTTGTTTACCTCGTGTGCGCGCATTGCACATGTCAATACCTTTGAAGTTCATCTCAGGTAGCCCTCTTACAAGCCCTTTGGACACAAGCTTCTGTAGCGTATGTGGACTCACATGACCGAGTCTCCTGTGGTAGAGCTTTGGATCGTCCGTCAAAGCCTTTAGACAGGTTAAGCTTCCTTGTGCCACTTGATCAGCATTTACGGCGTATATATTGTTGTAACGATATGCAGTCAGAATAACTTCACCTGTATCTTCTCTGCACACTATACATCTTTTCTTGTTAAATCTGACATTGTTACCACTATCACATAATTGAGAAACACTAAGCAGATTATACTTTAAACCATTAACAAGATAGATATTTTTAATACTATGGCTGGAATCACTTCCAACACTACCAATACCAACGATGTCGCATTTCCCTTTGTCACCAAGAGTGATTGTTCCCGTGGATTGCTCTTTTAGATCATGAAAGAGAGAACTCTTCCCACTCATATGCCTCGAACATCCACTATTAATAATCCATTTGTGTTCTTTCACCTTGGTGATCTCCTGCAAGACAAACATCAATCTTTGTGGCTAGACCAATAAGCAAATTTGGATCCATTGTTGGGGTAAACCATATTTGGTAAAATAGTGCCTTTTGGGACCCAAACTTGTGTTATCCGTTCTTTTCTCAAATGAACAGGAAATGTATTACGAATAATATATGGATCCTTTCTTCTATAAGGGCAGGTCTCTTTTACATGTCCCTTTCTAGCACAATGGTGACATATAGGAGAGGTTCTGCTTCCTTTTGCCTTTACAAAAGTGGTAATGTGTTGCTTTTTTAAAAACTTTGGATTGTAACCAATACCACTTTTGTTTAGAGAGCTTTGTTGCTCACCCAACATCTTATCGAGAGTGCCTTTGGATTTGGTAAAACTTATGAGGGTTGTCTGTTGGTCTAGAATCTTATTATTCAGGGAGATCTTCTCGTTCTCTAAGTCATGATGCTCATTTCTTAGAGAGGAGAGATCTTGCTTGAGTTCAGATTTCTCCGAGTCAAGCGTCTTGACTTTAATGTCAAGACCTGAATAAGAAGCTTCAAGACATTTGACCCTCATAGACAGATCCTCAATAGTTCTTTCCTGGTCCACAGTTCACTTAATAAGAATGTTAGTTTGGGCAATAAGCTTCTCTTCATTGGCAATCATATTAGAAAGGAATTCCAATAATACCTCTTTTGGACATTCCATAAGTTCTCTTACAGTAGATTCAAGCTTTTTATCGTGGGATTCATCTTCTGAGGCCATAAGACAAATGTTGGCCTTCTCATTGTCGGAGTCAGAGTCGGAATCACTCCAAGTAGCCACCATGGCTTTCTTCTTCCATTTGTCATCTTTCTTGGGCTGGCTCTTTGTCTTTTTAGGGCAGTCCTTTACAAGATGATCTGTTTCACCACATTCAAAACAAGACAACGGTTTAGTCTTCTTTTCATACTTGTTGTATTGAGGCTTACCTCGAAATTTTGAAGACTCTGATCCATCCTTGTTGTTGAATTGCTTCTTCATTTTGAGGATTCTAGCAAGGCCTCTTGTGATAAGAGCAAAAGGATCATCCTCATCGTCATCCTCATCTTCGGAATCAGATCCATCCTTGGGCTCATCCTTCTTAAACTTGAGTGCCAAGTTCTTAGTGCTAGCTGGAAGTTCTCCATCGTCTTCATTAAGGATCATCTCATGCGTGATCAGCTTTTCAAGAAGGTCATCAAGGGGTAGAGTGGTGAGGTCCTGGGCTTCCTCTATAGCTGTTACTTTTGGACCCCATTTCTCCTTTGGAAGGCACCTCAGTATCTTCCTTACTTTCTCAACGTTGGTAAAGCTCTTGCCGAGAGAGTCAAGGTTGTTGGTGATTTCTATGAATCGTGTGAACATGGCCTTGATTGACTCATCAAACTTCATCTTAAAGAGCTCATACTTTCGAAGGAAGATGCTGATCTTGGTGTCTTTCACTTGGCTCGTTCCTTCATAGGTGACGACCAACTTGTCCCAAATCTCTTTAGCTGACCTACAAGATGAAATATGGTAAAACTCATCAGTGCTAAGACCACAATAAAGTAAGTTAATAGCCCTGTAGTTTTTGGAGATGGTTTCAAGATCTGTTTGGTTGTATTCAGACTCCTTCTTTGCAACTTTGGTGTCATTTGGTCCATCTTTTTCTGGAATCTTCGGACCATTCTCTATAATGTTCCAAAGCTCTAGATCTTGGTCTATGATGAACATCTTCATTAAAGATCTCCAGTGGACAAAGTTGTTTCCTACAAAGAGTGGCGGTCTGCTTGTGGACCTTCCCTGTGCAAATCCTCCGCTTACTTCACCAGACATGATTGAAAACTCACAAGATTGTTAGATAAAAAACAGTGAGTAAAGCTCTGATACCAATTGAAGGTTCGATAATATAAAAACAATGTAATAAGAAATACTCTAGAAGGGGGGGGGGTTGAATACAGTATGCCCGTTTTTCGCAGAAAGTCTCAAGACTTTTGGATCTTGTACCAAAACCTTTGAGATTAAACCTGAATCACAAAGTTAGACAATCGAACCAAGTGCGGAAATAAGGTAAAGCAAATAAGTAAAGAACACGAGTAATTGTTTACGAGGTTCAGCACAACTTGGCCTACGTCCCCGCCTAGGGTTCTTCCACAATCCTAGGATTCAAAGGCTTTATTGATTCGCTTAGCTTAGGATCCTAATACCTCACCGAGAAGCCTCTCTCCTATACAATTGCAATCTAGTCAACTCACGTTCCCTTGGAGTCCCAGACCAATCTAGAAGAGCCCCACCTCTCTCAGCTATCTAGTACAATCCTCTTACTCTCACAAATCAATAGCCTAGTGCAACTTCCCGAGTTATAAACTCTCGAGTAACACTATAAATGAATATATCCTATAAGCTCACAGTGACTCTCAAAGGCTTTGAAATAAACAACAAACTCTTGAGCGCTTAGTAGAGAGACACTTTGGAAGACAGATCTTGCTTGAATGAAAGCTCGTGTGTAGTCCTTATTCTCTCTGTCTTCTCCTTCCTTTCCTTTATATAAGAGCATGGAGCGTGAGGATCTTCAACACCAGATCTCCAATGGCTCATTCGAATCAGGCTTGATCTTTGAATCTTCTATTTATGGACACTTCGAAGCCATGAACCGTTTTGAATAGGATTTCCTCATATGCACAAAAGGAAAGATATAATCTCGAATATACTTCCTGAAACGGTTAGTCACATATATATATAATATAACGGAAGTATATAATAAGATAAAAATAATATGATAATATTCGGACAAATAATATAGGTTTTGTATTTCATCAACTGTTAATGCTCCAAGGCCTTTGACACAAACATCCTGTCAAAGCCTTTGAAACATCTATTCCGATTTTCATCAAGGGAGGGAGTTATCAAACTTAACTTAGGAATAACTTGATTCTCTGTGGGATCGACTCGTACTTATCACACTACATTAGTTAGGTAAGTTCGAATTTATTTTGATACGGTTTAAGCGACTAAAAACCGCCCATCACCGGAGCGTGATGCTAGGCTCCCTTGCTTGGCGTGCACGCTCTACCTGCCCCTTGACGTGTATTTGTTACCCTGACTTGATCAGTCCTTGGCGTGCAAGGCTAAATTCGGGCCTTGCACGCCAAGTCTTGCCTCCATTAAAAAAAAAATTATTTTTTTTGGATTATATATATGTAATTATTTAGAATTTCTTCTGCTTTACATATATAAAATTTTCCAACAACCACCCGATAGGGTTTGAGAAAATCCCGCAAGGACTTTTCGTTATTTTTGCAGGTGAAAGCTTGTTGGCGATTTGTTCTAGCAGTTTGCGGCTCTGCTTCCGATGTTTCTAGGAGATCTTCTGCTTGGTTGAGGGGCGAGGAGTCTGTAGTCGGGTCTGGCTGGGGTCGTGGTGGTGCGCTCATGGCGACTCCGTGTCCGGGATAGAGTTTCCTTGGAGTTCGTCTGCACTACCCAAAGGAGTTAGTGTCCTGCTGTATTACTGGCCCGCGGTGCTACTGTTTGGTGGTGCTTGGCTGTGTTCTTCGGTGGCTTCCTCAGCTTTTCGAGTGTTTGGTCTTCTTGGAACGTTTGTTTTAGAGTTTATTTCTGTTTGGTTCATTACGCTTGTTATTTGTATTTCTGGTTTTAGGTTGCTCTGTTAGACGGTTCGCCGCCTACCGACTTCGGTCGGCCTCTCGATGAGTCAGGCCTGTTTGACCATCGAATTTTTACCTAATAAAAAAAAAGGGGACAAAAATGGGGAATGCGACATGCGTCAGGGATTTTAATTTAATTAAAACATCCAACCATTTCAACAATAAATATTTTTTTTTAAAATAATAAAAATTATTTTTGAAGAAGATTTATTTTTATCTATCCAATGACACCCATTTTGCATATATTTGGAAAAAAATTATTTTTTTGCTAAGTTTAACATATATTAAGAATTTAGACTAAAAAACACTAACATTAACTTATAATTCAACATAAAATTACACCATAACTTATAATGCATTTTTCGGAACTCCAGTTACTTGTAATGATATAACGTTCTTGATTGTTCTCCTGTATTTGATGATGTGATTCATGGTCGAGCTGCTAAGGCAAATTTTGTTATAAATGGTATCATTACAACATGACATATTAATTCGTAGATGACATTTATCCCCAATGGGTTTCATCCATTCCATCCATTCGACACTATTTTGATGCGAAGGATGCATTATTTTCTAATTATCAAGAGTCAACTCGTAAAAAAGTGAAGTGATCGAGCATTCAGTGTCTTACGAGCTCAGTTCACTATTATACACCTTTTGACACTTGCGTGAGACATTAATTTGATTAGGAAAATATTGAGGGCATGCATTATTTTGCATAATGCATGCAATCGTTGAAGATGAATGTTATACATATCTATATATACTACTATATACGTGTGGGCATAATTGAATCTGGACCGTTGAGGTTATACTCCGTAATTATCTACGACTGAAAATGACTCCTCCAAAGCTTTCTACTGTTCCAGCGGCCGCTGCTTGTCACCTTCTCACCTCTTGCTTCGTTCCTTGTTTTTTCCCCTCCTGCTTTGTATGTCGATCTTCCACCTCCGGCCCAAACTCACTGGGATTGTCACTGGCTTCCATCTCTTGATTATCGCCTCTTCCACCTCTGTTGTAGGAGGAAATCGAGTTCAAAATATAGAAATAATTCAAACCAGATTATGCCCACGCAAAATAAATACAAGACCTCCTCCTGATGTAGCAGCGGGAAGTCAGGATCGATCCACGAGGAAGCGTGTCAGCGGATCCTAGGCAGCGGTGGAGTCTCACGGTCAGAAGTCGACAACAGGGTCCTAGAGCTCGACTAGGGTCTAGTCGACAGAAGCTCAGGCAGTCGAACAGGGCAGAAGATGCAGGCACTGGCTAGTCGATGTCGACAAAGGCTACTCGATGTCGAGTACAGCCTTGTCGATGTCGAGTATGGCTTGGTCGAGGGCCTACACACTTAAGCAACAGCGATGCTAGATCGGGAATTAGTCGTCGAGGTCGACCACAGTTGGTCGAGATCGAGTAGGGCAGGGGCTAAAACGAAATAAAAATAAAGAAAGTAAAAACAAATGCTTTCAGACTTCGACTAAACTTTGATGTAAAAAAGACTTCCAAGATTGGGGTTTGCAACGACAATAACCAAGCATGCATAAGGCAGAACCAAACAGATTATCATACAATTCGCATTAAAGGACTAAGCTTTCCCCTTTTCCAACAATTAGACAACTCTCTCAAGAAACCCTAATTGTCTCTACCGATTTTATGTTTATAATCCAAGTTGTTAGCATTGATCTCCATTAGATGGGTAATAAACACATAAACAAGTAGGAAAATGCCCAAAATATGATAAAGGTCAGATCTTTACCTCAATTATGCATGGCTATCGTCGGGCTCGCCCCAACCCTAGAAGTGGGTGGACTACTCGCGCCTCATTGCAGACTCAGACATCATCGATTGAAAAGAAACAACTTGCATAAAACTAAATTCAATGATTTTACAATCCCGACAATCAACTTTCGTAAACTGCCAAAACCCTAAAACCTTCGAATCTCCCTAAATTGTATCTCTGAATGGAACTAACTAATTGTCTCTGAAATTGAATGAATAAAACTGAGCCCCATGGGCTTTATTTATAGCCTTCATTCCCTAGCTATTCTAGGAAAGAAGATATCTAACTATATCTAAATTGCTAAAAGATAAATAAATGACCTAATGGAAATAAATCTAAATGGAAAAGATAAAACTAAATAAGGTAGGTCTTCATGTCTTGATAGATTGCATCTTCCATGGATAGATTTGATAGAATCGGATAGATCTTCACGCCCAAGGAATCCCAAGTCGAGTAGGATTCGTCGATCCGCGTTGAACAGCTTCTGGAGCGTGGTCGATCTCGACAAGACCCTTGTCGATCTCGAGCAGGGTTGGGCTCTCGACTTGGTTGGCTGGCTTCTGTGCTCGACGGGCTCGGACTCTGGCTCACAGGTCTTGTCGACCTCGACCACCCCTCGTCGATGTCGAGTAGGATGGCTCTGTCGACTGGGTCTCCTCGGGTGGCTCTCCTCGACAGGCCTAGATCTGGGCTCTGGCCTTCGTCGATCTCGAGTAGGGCTCCTCGAGGTCGACTAGAATTGGTCGAGGATGACTCTCGGTGATGGTGTCGAGGACTCCTCCTCGGACTGGCTTGTCGACCTCGACAAGGGCTTCGTCGAGATCGAGTAGAACTGTGCTCGGCTTTTCGTCCTCGGCTTCTCGGGCAGCTCCTCTCCTTGTCGACTCCGGGTATGATCACTGGGCTTTGTCGATCTCGACCACTCCTTGTCGAGATCGAGTAGACTCCGGAGGTCGGGTTGTCTGGTTCTCGATGTTGCTCCTGTCGACAGGGTTGTGCCAGGGCATCTTCGTCGAGATCGAGTAATGGCTACTCTAGGTCGAGTAGTCTGGTTTCTCGGCTCGATTCGACTGGTTCTGTTGCTGCTTCGACCTTGGACTTCTGTAGCTGTTTTTCTGAGCTTTTCCGACCTTCTGTAGAATTGCTGTAAAACGCCTCGATTTCTGCGAATTAAACAGAAACTGGTGTAGATTCCATAATTTGGCAAATAAACATAAACTACATATGTTCTGTACTATCTTAGCCCAAATGTATGAAATGTATACAGAAATCGATATAAAAGTTGCTGTAAAACATGGCAGATTCAGCTCACAACAAACACCCCATACTTAAGCTTGCTTGTCCTCAAGCAATACTTTTAATTGTCATTCAGGGGAAGAATTTAAAACTCTCAACATCTTAGATTCATTCTTTATATAACCCTGCAGTCAATTACCATCCTCAAAAAGGTACTAGTGTCACAGATCCATGCATGTGCAAATATGTAAGAGCAACATCTACTCACAAAAGGAGGGTTATGCAAAACATTCATTCATGTGACAAAGCATTGATAATCAAGAAGACTTTAATTTAGCTCATGAAGGAGTAGATTGGTAAAAGGCTAAAAGGTGGGCAACTTTTGGCAATGTGGTGCTAATGATCCGGGGAAATGAAGTATTTCCAAATTTGAATTTCCACATTCTTTCTCATATGATTCATCACCTTTCATAATGCTTTTCTCAATAATAATGCTTTTACCTCTCTGACCTTAGCACTGCCTTCTTGCGAGTCGCAAACATGGGTGTCATGAATGGCCCCGGATACTTAGTGCTTCGGACTCCTCACAATGTGTCCCATCTCTCCAAACTATTATCTCAAAGAGCAGGGTCAATCTACCTTTATCTCCTGAGGTGATTGGATTTTCTTTCACTCATTAAATTTTCCATATATTTCAAACAAATTTCCTTCCAAACTCCAATAATGATAATAATCACAACACAACAACCATATAACATCTCCATAATGTAACATCATTCTCAACATAATCCCCGGATAAGGTAAAGAATGGAAATATTTAGATCATGTGGAGCAATATTTGAAATAAGGCATATTTATAGCTTTTGTGATGCATAAGCATAGGTATGGCTAGGATTATAAACAATATGAGCATTATATGGAAATATAAAGTCCTCCATCCTCTTATCATGCAACATGTCAAAAGCAATTTCAAATTTTACCTCCTTTCATGGTTTTCAATAAAATAATGCACTTCATTGTGACTTCCCTTTACTAGGCAATTTCATGCTATATCTCTAATGAATCCAATTTTGCATCGTCGAGTCCAATATAAACTTCCATGACATTAATAAAAAATTTCAATGGGGGTCATTTTTCAAGACTTTGGGAAAACATGCATATAAGCACATAATTCAAATAATGCATTCTAAAATAGCCATGTAGCAATTCAAAGGAATAATGCATATATGTCAAGACTTTTGGAAAACATGCATATAAGCACATAATTCAAATAATGCATTCCAAAATAGCCATGTAGCAATTCAAAGGAATAATGCATATATGTCAAGACTTTTGGAAAACATGCATATAAGCACATAATTCAAATAATGCATTCCAAAATAGCCATGTAGCAATTCAAAGGAATAATGCATATATGTCAAATATGATCAAATAAATCAAATATGCACAATGTAAGCCCTTCCCCCACCCCATACTTAAACATTACAGTGTCCCCACTGTATAAAATCAAATAAAAACAAGAGTAAAGGAAGGAACTCACAAGATCATGTCGAGGAGGCAAAATCAGTCTAGGTCGAGTTGGTTGCTGGTCGATCTCGAGTACTCCTTACTCGATGTCGAGTAGCTTCATCTGCGTCTGGTGGTTTTCTGAAGTCGAGGAGCAATCTGGGCTTGTCGACATCGAGTTCGCCTACTCGATATCGAGTAGTTCTGGGCTTCTCCTCTTTGTCGTCGTCGACTTGGCCTTCGTCGATTCTGACTAGTTTTCAGGGACTTCCTTTCCCACTTTTCGCGATCCTTATATACTTGCCGACCTATAAGTGTTAGATTCCATACTAAAAACAAAACTATCCATATGAAGTTTTTCTTAAAGACATAAAACCCAAAAACCAAAAACAAAAACCAAAAAGTCCAAAAAGTTCATAAAGTCTATATACATGCTCTAGATTTTAGAGTCGCTAGGCCGACTTCTCCGTTTGCGCTCAAGGACCATTATTGTGGGGCCCACTCATTCTTGGCCCTTCTCCTGGATCATCGAGGTCCTGATGGTAGTATGCAAGCTCAGCTGACAGGTGGTTGCTTGCATCATCTCTTTTCTCCTTCTTCCTCTTCCTTCCAGCCTTTAGTTTCTGCAAATTCTCTCGCCACGGTGTTTTAGCTCCCTTTAAATCATTAAAAATTTTATTTATGGACTGAGGGGGAGTAGAATCCATACCTGAACTTACCTGTTCGGACCCAAAACAGAAATTTTTGGGCTTGGGTCTACTCGACGTCGAGTACTGCTGGTCGAGATCGAGTAGAGGGACCCCATACTTAGGCTCCTGGCAAGTTCCTGGTTCAGTGGAGGTGGTCGACTTCAACAAGTCTTGGTCGAGGTCGAGGACGATGTTTGTCGAGGTCGAGTAAGGCTTGTCGACCTCGAGTACAGTTTTGGCTCCCTCCTCCGCTGTTTGCTCAGTCCCGTCGATGCTGATGCTTTTCACCTCCAGCCAAGAAATTTCCTCTTTTGCAGGGCCAAAAGAGAAATCCAAAACCTCATCGCCTATGGTGAAGGTGAGCGAGCGATTCTTAACGCTAATCCTGGCATCTGCGGTAGCTAAGAATGGTCTACCAAGGATAATAGGGGTAGTAGGATCTTCAGCACAATCAATAATAAGGAAATCAGCTGGAACAAAGAATTTACCAACTTGGACAGGGACATTTTCAACTATTCCTGTAGGGATGACTACTGTATTATTTGCCATGTATAATTTAGCATCCACAGGTTCTATGCATCCTATTTTAACTTTCCGCCAAATTGATAAGGGCATAATCCTCGCACTTGCTCCTAAATCGCATAGAGAATCATATTTATATTCTCCAAAACCCACAGTAACAGAAAACTTACCTGGGTCCGGCCTCTTTTCAGGGGAGTGGAGTACTTTGCATTCGCCTGCGATCTCCGAGATGGACCGCTTCTTGCTCAGGATTTCCTTCAGAAATTTGACATATCCAGGCATCTCTTGCAAGGCTTCTGTAAAAAGGAATAGAAAAGTTTAGCTCTTGCAACATATTAACAAATCTATTGAATCTACCCGCAGTGGGATCTTTAAGAGTTTTAGAAGGGAAAGGAAGTGGCTTTTTCTGTTTCGAAGGCAGATCAGCTGTCGGAGACGCTGCAGAGTTGTCGACGTCGGCCAGAGGCTCCTCGATCTCGACCACAGGCTTGTCGACATCGACTAAGGGTTTGTCGACCTCGAGTTGGGTAGTCGACCTCGGGTTACTGGTCTGCGCAGCGAAGTCCGAGCTCAGCTTCTAGTCTTGGTCGAGTAGAGGCTTGTCGAGGTCGACCACGGTCTTGTCGACATCGAGTATAGGCTCCTCGAGATCGAGTTGATATTCTGCTTGGCTCTGCTGTTTTCCGACTTCTGGCTCGTGTAATTGATGCCCACTCCTGAGTTTGATAGCTGCGACATGTCCAGTTTGCCCTTTAGGATTTGGTTCTGTTTGCCCAGGGAGCTTTCCGGAGGGTCGTGGGATCTGTGCAGCGATTTGTCCCATCTGAGTCTCAATTCCTCTCTTCCAGATGTCCAATTCTCCAAATTTGGTGGTGATGTTCTGGAATTGGTTGTTGATGGTGCCCTGATTTCGTCGCATCTCCTCAAGGATCAGCTGCAGATCATCCTTCTTTTGATCCCTTTCTGGATGCCCTGGAGCTCTGTAGGGTGGGGGATTCCTAGGGGGACCTTGGTTCCATTGCTGTTGATAAGGCCTTTGATCCCCCATATAGCGATTAGGACCCCCAGCATATGCCGCCTCCTCATGTGTTTCTGCCATCCTTACTTGCTCTGTGTGTGGGCACTCAGTAGTGGTGTGCCTCTGTGATCCGCATTCGATGCAAGGCTGATTGACAGACAGATATTTGACTTGCTTGAGGAGCTTGCGATTCTGGTCTCTGTAGAACTGCCCCCTGACATCTGGGTCAATTTCCTTTGCTGGCTCATAAAGTGGCATAGATGGTGCTGGCCTGGCGTAGGAGTTCTCCTCATAGTTTGAAGTAGACCCATATTTGTTATCGTAGTTAGTGAGCTTTTCCAGCACACCCCATGCGTCACTCGGCGGCATTGTCAGATACTCATAGCGAGTATAATGATTGATTCTGTCCTTGGTGACTTGATCAAGAGAGTTGAAGAAGATCTCCTGAATGACATAGGGTGGCTGTCCATGAGTAGGGCAAGATCGCAGAAGATCCTTGTAGCGCTCCCATGCCTTTGCCAGCGGTTCCCCTTGCTTCTGTTTGAAGGCGGTGATTTTCTGGCGGAGATGCGCTGTTTTGGCGGGTGGGAAGAATTTATTCAGAAATTCTTGCTCTACTTGGGCCCAGGTGGTAAGTGATCTTGCTTTCAGTCCTTCCAGCCATTTCAGTGCAGGACCAGCGAGAGACCAGCGAAAAGCTTTCATCTTGACATATTCCAGGGTTGT
This sequence comes from Persicaria tinctoria, assembly GCA_037127255.1. Lineage (NCBI taxonomy): Eukaryota > Viridiplantae > Streptophyta > Magnoliopsida > Caryophyllales > Polygonaceae > Persicaria > Persicaria tinctoria. The sequence goes on from JBANSL010000014.1 coordinate 5,044,000, forward strand.
ACCTTCAACAAGAGTACGGCACATGTCAGAAAAGTTTGTAATATGTTCAAGAGGGCACTCATTAAATCTACCATAGAAGGCATTATTTTTAAGCTCTATAAGAAACTGAGTGCGAATTTCGAAAGAATTATCAGGGATTAGAATCGCCGATTCAGGCACGACGAGCGTTGGATGCATATAGTCCTCTGCAGTGGTGGGATATTGGGCAAGCTCAGTTTCTGCTTGCCTCGCGCGCTCATTGGCTTGTTCCCTTGCTGTCCTCTCAGCGGCGAGAGCAGCATTGTTGGCTTCTATTTCCGCCCTAAGCCTCTGGATCAGTTGTTCTTGTGTCTCCGCAGCCGACATGGCTCTTTGTAGTTGAGCTCTGATGTGAAAGAGGCGTTCCGGTTCGTCTAAGGCATCAAACTCAGGTGTTTGACCAGAACGACGCATACACCTGCAAAGTAGCTCAAGAAAAACATGAGATTTAACTACCTAAGGCGCGAATGATAACTTCCCCGGCAACGGCGCCAATTTTGTTGTAGGAGGAAATCGAGTTCAAAATATAGAAATAATTCAAACCAGATTATGCCCACGCAAAATAAATACAAGACCTCCTCCTGATGTAGCAGCGGGAAGTCAGGATCGATCCACGAGGAAGCGTGTCAGCGGATCCTAGGCAGCGGTGGAGTCTCACGGTCAGAAGTCGACAACAGGGTCCTCGAGCTCGACTAGGGTCTAGTCGACAGAAGCTCAGGCAGTCGAACAGGGCAGAAGATGCAGGCACTGGCTAGTTGATGTCGACAAAGGCTACTCGATGTCGAGTACAGCCTTGTCGATGTCGAGTACGGCTTGGTCGAGGGCCTGCACACTTAAGCAACAGCGATGCTAGATCGGGAATTAGTCGTCGAGGTCGACCACAGTTGGTCGAGATCGAGTAGGGCAGGGGCTAAAACGAAATAAAAATAAAGAAAGTAAAAACAAATGCTTTCAGACTTCGACTAAACTTTGATGTAAAAAAGACTTCCAAGATTGGGGTTTGCAACGACAATAACCAAGCATGCATAAGGCAGAACCAAACAGATTATCATACAATTCGCATTAAAGGACTAAGCTTTCCCCTTTTCCAACAATTAGACAACTCTCTCAAGAAACCCTAATTGTCTCTACCGATTTTATGTTTATAATCCAAGTTGTTAGCATTGATCTCCATTAGATGGGTAATAAACACATAAACAAGTAGGAAAATGCCCAAAATATGATAAAGGTCGGATCTTTACCTCAATTATGCATGGCTATCGTCGGGCTCGCCCCAACCCTAGAAGTGGGTGGACTACTCGCGCCTCATTGCAGACTCAGACATCATCGATTGAAAAGAAACAACTTGCATAAAACTAAATTCAATGATTTTACAATCCTGGCAATCAACTTTCGTAAACTGCCAAAACCCTAAAACCTTCGAATCTCCCTAAACTGTATCTCTGAATGGAACTAACTAATTGTCTCTGAAATTGAATGAATAAAACTGAGCCCCATGGGCTTTATTTATAGCCTTCATTCCCTAGCTATTCTAGGAAAGAAGATATCTAACTATATCTAAATTTCTAAAAGATAAATAAATGACCTAATGGAAATAAATCTAAAAGGAAAAGATAAAACTAAATAAGGTAGGTCTTCATGTCTTGATAGATTGCATCTTCCATGGATAGATTTGATAGAATCGGATAGATCTTCGCGCCCAAGGAATCCCAAGTCGAGTAGGATTCGTCGATCCGCGTTGAACAGCTTCTGGAGCGTGGTCGATCTCGACAAGACCCTTGTCGATCTCGAGCAGGGTTGGGCTCTCGACTTGGTTGGCTGGCTTCTGTGCTCGACGGGCTCGGACTCTGGCTCACAGGTCTTGTCGACCTCGACCACCCCTCGTCGATGTCGAGTAGGATGGCTCTGTCGACTGGGTCTCCTCGGGTGGCTCTCCTCGACAGGCCTAGATCTGGGCTCTGGCCTTCGTCGATCTCGAGTAGGGATCCTCGAGGTCGACTAGAATTGGTCGAGGATGACTCTCGGTGATGGTGTCGAGGACTCCTCCTCGGACTGGCTTGTCGACCTCGACAAGGGCATCGTCGAGGTCGAGTAGAACTGTGCTCGGCTTTTCGTCCTCGGCTTCTCGAGCAGCTCCTCTCCTTGTCGACTCCGGGTATGATCACTGGGCTTTGTCGATCTCGACCACTCCTTGTCGAGATCGAGTAGACTCCGGAGGTCGGGTTGTCTGGCTCTCAATGTTGCTCCTGTCGACAGGGTTGTGCCAGGGCATCTTCGTCGAGATCGAGTAATGGCTACTCTAGGTCGAGTAGTCTGGTTTCTCGGCTCGATTCGACTGGTTCTGTTGCTGCTTCGACCTTAGACTTCTGTAGCTGTTTTTCCGAGCTTTTCCGACCTTCTGTAGAATTGCTGTAAAACGCCTCGATTTCTGCGAATTAAACAGAAACTGGTGTAGATTCCATAATTTGGCAAATAAACATAAACTACATATGTTTTGTACTATCTTAGCCCAAATGTATGAAATGTATACAGAAATCGATATAAAAGTTGCTGTAAAACATGGCAGATTCAACCTCCTGCTTCGGTTTGTGCGTCGTTCCTCCGCGGTCACCTTCTCCCTTATTCGACCCTACCTTTAATTTGAACGCTTTTCCTTTCCGCTCCTGGTCTTCATCGCCTTCGCTTGTGTCAATGTCTATCACCTTTTCGCCTTCGTTCTGTTCCATTTTAGCTTCATCGCCCTTGCCCTTTCAAGGCTACAATGCTCGCCCTCAATCCTAATTTCAGTGTTTGATTTCTCTATGGTAGTGATAAAGCTGCACTCTCAATCCCTTCCATCTCCCCTTTGTATAACCCTCCCAATCCCTAAATCACACTCTCTCATGCGATGTTTATATCTACCTGTGGACGCCTCTAGGGTTTGCTCTACAACTATCTATCGTCTTCTCCGGATTCATATTACAGGTTTAACTTTTTTTTTTAATCATATCATTGTTTGATTGCTCATTCCTTGAATCTTTGGATCAGATGAATTTTTTTGTGGATCTAATTGTGAACTTCCTTGTTTTTTTCCCATAAAAATCGCATGTCTGTTAATTTTTTGAGTTGATATGGATCTACTGATTCAAGAGTACGCAAGGATTCATTACAGGTTCAGATTGCTTTTTCCTGTCGTGCTTATGATATTAACTTTTCATTGCTCAATCCTTGATTCTTTGGATCAGATGAGTTTTCTGTAATTCCAGAGAATCAATTCCCCATCCTCCTTCACCCCGTGCCTGCCATCCCGTACTCATTTGTTGGGATTTGAGTTTGTAATTCATTTTTGGGAAATTCTATTTCGTGCCCCTGATGTTTTGGCAATTCCGCTTGGTGTTCCAAAGTTTTTTTTTTGTCCGGATGGTGCCCCTGAGTTTTGTCAAAAGTCCACCTCATGCCCAAAACTCATATTTTCACTTTTTTAAATGAATAAAATGGCCCATTATTTTTCCGTATTTCACAAAACCTCTATTACTTTTAACAATGAACAAAATTACCTATTATTTAACTAAGTTCAAGATAAAATTGAAAAAATCACCTTTATTTCTAAAATTAAAAAAAATCACATATTATTTCCAAAACTTTTATCACAAAATCACCCTTCTTCCAAAAATTTAAAAAAAAATTATGGGGTTGTGAGTATTATACAAAAGGCATACTCCGTATTAGTTTCCATACTTTGAAAAAATAAAATAAAAACACTCGTTATTTTCCAAAAAAATATTTAACACCTATTATTTTCGAAAATAATATTTAACCTATAATTCACTAAATTTTAACAATTGTAAATGCGGCTGATCATATGGTGGCTCAGTATTTTGGTAGTGTATATATATATATATATATATATATATATATATATATATATATATATATATATATATATATATATATATATATATATATTTGGGTCGATGCGTAAACCCAGATTTTTTTTTCAATTTAATATTTAGCCACAATAGTTCATTGTATAAGAAAAAAATACATCACAATTAGCCCAGCATGAACGATCCAAAAATGTCAGATCGGATCGAATTAGCCCAGCATGAACGATCCTAATTAACCAATCTAACCCAATACTCGATTAGAATTTTATTGAAAAAGAAAAAGTAGTGTAAAAAATAAAGGGTTGATTTTTTTTTACCCAATACTCAATTAGAATAAAGGAGATTTTTTTTTTATCCAAAGTATGGTTTTATGATTTTTTTATTCTTTTTGTAATTTATAGGTCAATTTTTTTTTCAAAAAACGTGAGTGTGGATTGATGTAAAGTTTTTATAAATAATGAGTGGTATGTTATGTATGTATAATGTTTGGCAAATGATGAGTTTTTTTTTTTTTTTTAGCAAAATATTAAAAATAATGAATCTTTTGTGTTATGTTAAAAATAACGAGTTGAAACTTCGCACGTCCGAGACTGATTGATTTTATATGATATATCCATTCAAGACCATTCTTCTAATTCATGTGGTGTGTTTATGTTGCTTCCTTGTTTACTGTATCTTCTTCAACCTAAAAGAATCAATACACTCGTATGGTGGTTGACGATTTTTCTCCACTACCATGCAAAGGTCAGACTGGAAAAGATGGATGGTATGCCATATTGCGTTCTTCTGTTTTTGTGATATGTATTTTCAGGGCCGTCTAATCAATTTTGGAGGCCCGGGTCATAATTTTATAAATTATACTCCATTCGTTAATTAAAACATGACGTTTTACTATTTACGCACGTTTTTTGAGGTGTTAAAAACTATATAAAATATTAACTTTTTTAATATATTTTTTAAATAATATCATAGTTGTTACTATTAAGTATGAATTTATGAAAACAAATTTTTAAAAAAAGTTAATATTTCATATAGTTTTTATCATTCTAAAAAAGCGAGCATGAATAGTAAACGACAAGTTTTAATTAACAGAGGTAGTAAATTTTATATGTAATTTTTAATTTTCTTTTATATCTTAAGGATGAGTATGTTAAAAAAATTTAGACTATTTTTTGTTGATATTTAAGGAAAATTATAGAAAAGTCTTTAAAATAAGAATTTTTAAGGAAATCACCGGTAAAATATATATTAAAATTTTTTTACAAAATGTTTTAATCCATAGTACAAATTACAAACGCAAGCTATATTTATTAATCTTTTGCTCTATATAATTTATAGTTATACAATATTGAAAATAAATTATATACTACACGTTTAAATTTGTGTCATTTGTTTTAGTGTGTATATATATATATATATATATATATATATATATATATATATATATATATATATATATATATATATATATATATATATATATATATATATATATATATATATATATTATATTCTAAAACTCCTTGAAACATGTTATTTTATTCAATTCAATTAATATAAATGTAGCTATGACCATGTGAATCTTTTTTTCTTGAATGTCCATGTTAATAAAACTAAAATTGCTCACGAATGACGTAATTATAAAATGAAACTAAAAGATTAGCTGGATTTAAATTTAGATTAATAATTTAATACTCTATGACTTGATGAAATTTTTTGAGGCCTCTGAATCAGTTACATAAATGAAGAAAATTTTAAATTTGGATTAATAATTTAATACTCTATGACTTGATAAAATTTATTGAGGCCTGTCCAATAGAAAAAAAGGTTAGAATGTTGAGAGTTGTACAAAATTTGGGATTCGTGTAACGGCCCAGAATTATGATTTCCGGGTTACGTTTCAAGGGATAAAAACCCTTGTTCGGATCTTGCAATCCAGGTACGGGTCGAGATTTCAAACTCATTTAAGATTAGTAGAAAGAGGGATTTCAAACCCTAAAAACCTCGAAGGGCCATTGGGTACCCTTAACCTGTCCTAAGACTATGTCGCGAAATTCAGTTCAAATGAAAGTAAAGCGGAAACAAAGTTAAGATACAAAGTGTCACGGCAGAGCCGGGTCAAAAACCAAAACGTAAGCGAATGATTACCATTTATACCGAGTTAGAGAATTAGCCAGGTTCTTCAATTCGCCAAAAGGAAACCCCGTCAAATAGACATCGAGTACTCAGAATCTGCAGAGAATACCTTAAAAAAAAAGAACGGGGAAAGGAGTCAGATCGAGCCACTCATGCGGGACCGGCAGTCCTCGCTGAGGCCACATAGTATGTGCTATACCTAATAAAGATGCTCTAATGCAGTACGAAAGTCAAACACACTAGCATGCTCCTAGTCATAGTAATGTGTAAAAATACTGTAAAGGGCCCAAGACAATGCCAAGTGGCATATCCCTCTCCTACCTCCACCCCCTTCCGATAGGGCGGAGACTGGCCAGCTCGTGAATGCATTCCATCATAATCGAGGTTTTTAGGGTTTGAAATCCCTCTTTCTACTAATCTTAAATGAGTTTGAAACCTCGACCCGTACCTGGATTGCAAGATCCGAACAAGGGTTTTTATCCCTTGAAACGTAACCCGGAAATCATAATTCTGGGCCGTTACAAAGATGGTATCAGAGCTGAGGTTGTGCAATTCGGGTACGCAAGGGTCGAGTGTATGTTTTGGAAAACCGCCCATGAATTTCAAAGGATTTGAAAGGATTTTAAGAAGGGCAAAATGAACTTAAGATGCCTAACCCAAATTGGACTAAGTAACGAACTGGAGTGTTATAAAAGAGGAAAATCGACTAAAGAGGGACCGAGTGGGTAGAAAGGCGTTAGGCCATCCCTATTGGATGTAGTTGGGAATGGGTAGGCAAATATCAGCTTGTTCTTTACAGATGGGTTGGGAGACTCAAATGAGATCATTATGAGTGTTATTAACTGATTATGTGCTGAGTGCTTGCTATGCTAGAGATCTGATTTGGTATGCCTAACAATGAATGTGTACTGACTTACCTGTGCAAACGGGATAGCGGGAGTGTGCCTTTAATTCTACATTGTTAAACCCAGCTTGTGTGAAACAACTCTCCACTATGTTTGTTAACCCTTTGATGGTGCTATCGAATCTTTTTCTCGGATGTCAGTATCCTTCACGGAAAATCGGGTTGGTAAACACATTGTGTCAGAAATCATGGTTGGATATTAAGGTTGTCTGAGTGAGTATTGGAAGTCCTTGATGTCACTTTGAGTCAGAAGTAAGGTGTTTCTGGGACTGTCTTTCCTTATTCTTATGATGACCAACCAGTGTCTTCTTGCCATGAAGAGTCGTACCGGAGTCCCACAGGAAAGAGGGGTGATAAGTCGGTTGGGAAAGGTCAATGGTTGCCCTTAGGGATCTCTGTCCGGTTGTAATGGTGAATCTCTATGAATTGAATGACATGATTTTGTAATCTCCCGCATATACCTTATAAATGATCATTAGTAAGAAGCTGCTTATGTTATGCCTTGCTTTCTATCGTAATTTTATTGTGTAAGATCATGTTGTGGTTAGTTACATTGCTCAAGTCTTGTGTTATGTCTTGCCTTCTATCATGATTGTATGTTGTTATAGCATGTTTACTTGGCTTATTGATCGTATGAATGACTAGAAGCATGGACCATATGATGTGAACCTACATGATCGTTATTTCCTCTTTGACTAGGTTCATGATAGTGTGATCAACTCCCCTTTATATGAATGCTTGTAGATAATTGTCTTAGCATGCTGGATGCTGACGTGTCAACACTTATTGCTCATTTGTGACAAGAGTCTATAGCACGCCCATCTATTTTTATTCGTCAATTGACTATTGTTGATGATTCTGCAAGTTAATATTGTTGTATGATTACGTGCGTAGGATGGAGAATATGCGGTATAATTGAGCTTTAATGAATGCATATTTGCCATGTTATGTGTTGATCTGCACTCATGCCCCGTATTCTAATCGTATTGTCCATTACTTGGACTCGTATTATGCATCGCTGAACTCTTCTAATGCTTCTACATCGTGGAATATGATTGAGTGATTTCTTATGCATCATCATGATTAGTTGTATGCATGTATCGTACATTATATTGAGCTTTTAGCATCATGTATGATCATCGATTGTGACTTGTGCGAACTTGTATCTTGTCTACGTTGTTGCTGATTCTCTCTCGAGTTAGGTCTTGATAGTGTTGTTCTTCCCTCTTTCTATTACCATAACATGTCTTACCCGTTCAAGTTAATTAGTGTTGAATTCGATGATCGATTTGCTTTTTGTGATGGTTAATCATAGCATGCTTACATGTTGTCGCTCGGTAGTGTTCCTCTATTGCTCCATGATATCCTCTCATGCTAGTATACATGTATGACTTGGCACATCGCATAATCACACACCACGCTTATCATGTCTTCAGATACGTAGGACGCATAAATGTTAGAATGAATCTAGTCGAGTTATCTTGATTATGAGCATGTTCAATATGTGCCAGTAGTGTTCTGTAGAGCTTAATTATGATTCCCAATATGACTCGCTAAATGATCACGTGTTGTACTTGTTCTATGATGTGATGACTATTGTACCATATATGTGATCTATGATGGTTTGTTCCTAGTATGACTATAATCTGTCGCCCTTGATGTCCTTCTTATTACTTTTGATAATGCCTCGTGCTTTGTGAATATCATGATGAACTCCTTTTAATGGCTCATGATTTTGCTTGTATCACACTATGTACCTCTAGAATCATGTAGGACCTGTGCTTTCTAAATGTATCTCGTCATATGATTACGTGTCATACTTGACCTATTATATGATCATTGTGTTAGATGGGATAGTTACTATGTTACTCTTATATGTTCTCGTATGATGCATACACCAAGTTCGTGCATTGTTCATATATGTGACAATTGTGATACCCATTAAATCTTGCATATCTTGCTTAAGTTGCTAGGCATATCGGTTTTCATGGGATAATAGACTGCTATCTTGTCTCGCATGCATCTGTGTAGCACTCGAATATGTCCTTTGGAATGAATACGTATGTCATGCTCCTTGATATAGGTACATGTTAGAGTGGATTAATATGATTGATATGCCCCATGATGAAATTGTGTTTGCTTGCCACAATTGCAACCTAATAGACTTTCATAAGGGCGTCGTTGTTATTCTCGGGCTGAAGTTTTGTCTCTGGTTATCGTCTTAGTATTGGTCTGTGGCTGTTTCCGAGAGGAACTTTGGTGTTGTCTTCTCTTGTCACTCCCCTATCTTCGCTAACTTGGACCTTATGCGATACATTCGACGAGCGACCGCATGAAAGAGGGAACGAAAAGTTAGAAAGCGATAGAGCAGTGCAACGGAAGCGTGGGCCCATAACCCACGGGTCTCAGGACCAATGATGTCGGCGGAACAAGCACCCATCGAGAATTGCGGATACTGAGTACGATTTGACTCGCAAGCGGGAGTGTTCTCCGTTCGAATTGCTAACCCTTTTGAACTTATTGACAATGATATTGCACTAACCTGACGATGAGATTACATGTTGATGTGCTGACCTGGTGATGACTGTTACTTGATTGCCTGTTGTCTATGAAGATACGATTTGATGACTTATAGATCTCATATACCATGATGTCTTGACTTGTTGCCACGCTGAGTTGCTAAGCATGATTTGAATTCCTTTGCCTGTAAAATGTGAACTACATATGCTAAGAAGCATGAATTGTATCTGATACGGTTATAATGCAACATGTTACCTTGACTTGATTATGTTCATATATGATGCTTGTGATGGTTATTGAGAATGATGGTAAACTGAGACTTGTTGAACCCATGATGTTATGTTCACGAATGCTAGTTGATATGATTTAGACTTTATCTTTGATGATTTTCATGATTGCGTCTTCCTTAAACCTGTTGGTGAGGTCATTTGGTAACGTGGTTGGAGAGTGGTGAAAGAATTTTGGGCGGTTGGGATGATCGATGGTATTAGGAGGTGAGTCGCGAGAGAGGGATGTTGACTTAGGTAAGACTGAGTGAGCTTTGGGATTTATGGTAGGCAATGTTGGTGGTTCTGATGAGTTTCTAGGTGATGCTGGTGATGCTTCTGGTAGTACGAGAAGTGTAAGGAAGGACTCGTGAATATTGAGGACATGGTATTAGAGGGTACTCGGGTGTGAAGTTAGAGAAAGGAGTTGGAGTCTTAGAGGTGGATGGTGTTGTAGTGCTTGGCGGAAGGAGGGGAGAGATGCGAGCATCGAGATGAATTGAGATTTCCTTGGGAATTCTGTCTGAGTTGACGTTGGCGAGTCTAGAAGATGATTAGTCTTGGCTTGAGAGTGGAGTTGGGTGAGTGGGGATGGTGTTTTATTTTGACTGGTATGATGTGAGGAATTTTCTTGATTTTGTGATTTATTTATACCTGTTGGCATGATGTTAGATAACGACCATGATGAACCCGATATGGAAGTACATGTTGATATACAATATTAAAATCTAGTTGGTAGTGACATGTGTTACCATGATATATTAATACTTTAATATCCTGTTATATTGGTTTAGAAGCATGTTAGGACGTGCTGTGATATGATATGTGAAGTAATGATGAGTATGAATTACGAGATAATGATGTGCTATATATTATGTGGAAGCATGATGTTCCATTATGTTGTAGGAAGCATGATAATGTATTATATGGTTGACTAGCACGACTATTGATTATGTAAATGATGAAAATCACTTGAAGTATGGACATGATTCGTATATATATGAGATAATGGTGCATGATTTCTAAATGATCGTTATATGGTTTTGCGACGAGTTAAGGTGATGTCTTTTAGGGCATATTGACATTTTGATGATTTATATACTACTTGATCTTCCTTTTTCTGAATCTTAATAGCATGACCTTGTTGTGTTGATATGTTAACGTGATGAATCTGTTCTACTTGTGTTGCGATATCGGTATGCGATTGTGAGATTTGATGTGTACTGATGTACTAATTCCATAACACCTAACCCATTGACTTTTTGACATTGTGTGCTTGCGTGATAAGTTATGAGGATTCGATGATGCATTGTGATGCTTTCAGTATGATATAGATATACCTTATGATTCGCTGAGATTATCATGATTGATGTTGAGTTTTGCCATGTGAGAGATGGCTAATGATGATTTGAGTTGATTGGCTTATGTTCATATTGAGTTGGGAATGATGATTGAATGATTCTGGAAACTAGGAAGAGAATATGGGATTAGCCCTTAGAGGTGGATGATTCCACTTCCGAACTTCTGAATGTGATTGATTGTTATGCGGGAAGCTGATTTGGTTTTGGAGGATTTTGACGAAATTTTGATCGATACGATTTGACTTGTTTGGTGTAAAGTTGATTGGTTAAACTTTGGATTTGATCATTTTGAGCGGTTTTGAAAGTGACCAATTTGGATTTTAAAGGAATAAACGGTGCTGAGAATTTCAATGATTTTAAGGCCAATCTTTTTCAATTGCGAAATCCCTTTTTAAACTTCTCAAACCCGGTATTATATTATAACGCCTCACGAAGTGGATACGAGCATTTTATAGGGGCGCATATAGAATGCTTGTTAAGACCTAGTAGGGACGTTATGATTGCCTTTCGAGTTATGATGTGACCGAAAGGTCGGGGTAAGGGTGTGATAGGGGCCCATATCACATACTTACTACGACCGATTGGGAATGTTATGATCACGTCAAGGGTGCTATGAGGATCTCATACGGGCCCCTATGAGGTTCTCATAGAATCAATGGCATGATCCTTGGACTCACCTTTCAAACTTCATCCCCTTGTTGTAGAGTGATTTTAGTCTCGGGGACGAGACTTGTTTTTAGAGGTGGATGATGTAAAGACCGGGAAATTTTATAATATTAAAATTATTAAAATAGTGATTTATAATCATTTCGACTTCCAAAATTCGGAAGGTTTGGAAATTCCGTCCTCGAACTATTGGTTTATTCTGAATATCTCAAAACGAGTTCCGACATTATTCGATTGAAAAATTAGAACATGTTTTATTCCGCTTTTATATGTCGAGAATTTGAAAATAATATTCGGAGTTCATTATTTAACTTGGAATTGAAAATTTTAAACGAGTCGGGATAATGTCGAGAGAGCGGGTTTCAGGTATTTTGAATTTGGATTTGTGTGGGACCCCTCCCCTTTTGTCTTATTTCCTGTTTCTTTTCTATTGGGTCAACAGATTCAACACAACCCACAACACCTCACCCACAATTGTTGTCCCAAAACCCACCGATGGTCCCTCATTCTCCTATAAAGCTGAGCATCAACCCAGGCCTAAGGCCTTAACCAAACACAAACCCTAATGCCTGTCTTCTTCTCCTCCTCCACCATTTCCCAGCAGCCCAAAGTAAGAATAAGAACTTCCCTGCAAACCGCCTCTGCCATCCCTGTCCGTTCTGCCGAGCACCCTTCAACCGAGTCTCCACCCTCCTCTGTCTTTCGTCGAGCCGTAGCAACAGCATCCTGGACCCCAAGCACCCCCTTTCGAAGCCGGGAGCTGAGCAAAGACGTCTTCAAGCCGCCGGCCACCCTCTACCGCTCCTCCTCCCCTGTTTCGTCGATTTAAGAAATGTCGAGCCCTGCAGCCCCATTCCTCCTCTCCGTCGAGCCCAGTAGCGTCTCCGCCACTCTTAAAACATCCGAAGATGCCCAGAAACCGCACAAGCGCAGCCCATCGCTGCCACCAGCCTCTCGCTCTCCTGTTTCCGGTCAAAAGGTCGGTAAGAACCTTCCATCTCGATTTCCAGCCAAACATCTCGTAAAAGTGCACCTTTATGATAGTTACATTCGACCCAGGCCTCCCTGATCTTCCTCCATCACCGACAGATCCAAATCGAGCCGAATCGAACCTTCTCCGGCGAGCATAAAACCCCCCTCGTGAGCTTTCTCTTCCTCTTTCCTCTTCACTCTCGTTTCAGTCTGTTGGGTCGAGTCTGGTCGAAATTTGTTGTCGGTCGGGGTTGGGGAGGGTTGAGCTGGAAAGGAGTCGCCGGCAGGGGATCAAACCTCCCTTTCTTCCCCCTTATTTCCGTCGTTCTCTGGTGTTGAGCGTCCCTGCGCTCTTCAGAGGAAGGGGAAGTCGGTTAATGGGCTTGGGCCTAATTTTGTTTCCGGGTCCGGGTATACCACTTTGGATCCGGATGCATTCATACGGGTTTCCTGAGATAGTGAGATCCATTTCCTCCTTCTCTCTTTGGGTTGGATTGGGCCTATTTCTTTTCCGGATTGTGGGTTCTCATCCGGGTTATCCATGGGGAATGGTTTGGACTTCAAGCTTTGGGCTGGCTCTTCCTTTCTTTTCTCTTGGACCGGATCTGATTGTTGGTGGATAGGGTTTGGGCCTTTTCATTGGGTTATTATTGTTATTGTTATTTTAAGTTTTGTGATAATATCTGAAAATATTATATATATTCTATTATTATGAGGTGTTTTATCATGAGATCTTAGAAATGGTTTTAAGAGTGACATTATTTAGAATATGTATTTTATAAGGATTAAAAATGCGATTTTAGAAGTTTTGAAGTGATTGTCGATCTTGGTCTAAATAGGGAGATTTTAAGGATGGATTTCATTAAGGCTATTTTTGATAAATATTTTCTGAATTATTTAAAAGGGTTTTCAAGCTTCTGAAATTGTTCTTAAAGGGTTTGTGGCTTTGAAACCAAGATGCCGGAATTATCATTATAATATGAATTTGAGAAATTTTTTTTTTTTGGTGGCCATGAATTTGAGAAATTGGTTTTAAGGTTTAAATGTTTAATGTCGGGATTCTTTGTCTTGGTTTGATGATGTTGGTTTTGAGAAGAAAGTTTGGAAAATATGGTTGGTATGATTTTATCAATGGGTTTGATTGGAAGAATGATTTTGGTTGATGTTGATCGTATCGGAAAGATTTTGGAAAATGGTTTTACCATCGATTGGTTTTGAGGATGTTGAGAACTTGGGTTTTGTGTGTATGAATGTTGGTCCGGTAGCTTATGGAAATGGCTTGATGATAGGTGTGTATTGCTTTTGGATTGCTTTAGACTTGCACTTGGGCCCTTTCTTGTATTATCCTGCTGTTTTGCATCATCAGGTAAGTTCCCTAGGGGGCTTACTCAGGTTGGACATTCATGCCTGTTGTTGCATTTTATGTTAGGTGTTGCATATGCATAAAAGCATGCCATGTAGTATCCTGTTTAGGTTGCACTAATTGAATGAGCATCTGCTTACTTTATGCGTTTGAAACAGAACGGCCGTTATCTGTAATAGTCCTAGAGTCTTTGCTAGGGTCATAGGGTAGCCCAGCCTCATCGGGTACCCTGAGTCAATCGAGTCATGAACTTCCTTATATTATGAGATGCCTGCGGGCTTTATTGTGGAGCGGGTTAGGCATGCGTGCCCCCCGATTATGATGGAATGCATTCACGAGCTGGCCAGTCTCCGCCCTATCGGAAGGGGGTGGAGGTAGGAGAGGGATATGCCACTTGGCATTGTCTTGGGCCCTTTACAGTATTTTTACACATTACTATGACTAGGAGCATGCTAGTGTGTTTGACTTTCGTACAGCATTAGAGCATCTTTATTAGGTATAGCACATACTATGTGGCCTCAGCGAGGACTGCCGGTCCCGCATGAGTGGCTCGATCTGACTCCTTTCCCCGTTCTTTTTTTTAAGGTATTCTCTGCAGATTCTGAGTACTCGATGTCTATATGACAGGGTTTCCTTTTGGCGAATTGAAGAACCTGGCTAATTCTCTAACTCGGTATAAATGGTAATCATTCGCTTACGTTTTGGTTTTTGACCCGGCTCTGCCGTGACACTTTGTGTCTTAACTTTGTTTCCGCTTTACTTTCATTTGAACTGAATTTCGCGACATAGTCTTAGGACAGGTTAAGGGTACCCAATGTCCCTTCGAGGTTTTTAGGGTTTGAAATCCCTCTTTCTACTAATCTTAAATGAGTTTGAAACCTCGACCCGTACCTGGATTGCAAGATCCGAACAAGGGTTTTTATCCCTTGAAACGTAACCCGGAAATCATAATTCTGGGCCGTTATAATTCGAACCCATGATCGTAAGATAACATGCATACCCCGTAGCAATTCAACAACCACCACGCCAACTGACATTTGTGTTAATTTTAAAAATGTTTTATTATATATACTAAAATTAGTAAAAAATGAGGCCCCGTAAAATCGGAGGCCCAGGCTCTAAAAATACAGTATTTTTAGAGCCATCCAATAAAAGATGTTATGTATTTTTCGTGTTGCTTGATTTGCAACAGGGTGATAATATTTGCACCACACAATTTTACTATATGCACCCCAAATTAACTTTGTTGTTTTATTTTTAAATTCGTGCGTCTTTAGAGGCGAAGAGCTGTGACTCATGAGTAGCTGATCTATGACTTCTGAGGAGCAACTCTTTGTCTTAAGAGGAGTAAGTCTATGACTCATGAGGAGTAGATACTTTACAATAGATAAGTTATTTTTACCCTTTGCTAATGAAACCGAAATAATATTTCCCTCTTTAAAATTAATAATATTTTTTTTTATATTATATAATTTTTTATATATATATTCTTTCAATAATTATTTAAAATGGAGATTTGGGTAAAGATATATGAAAACATCTAATAAAATTTCATAAAATCTTATCATTACATATAATAAACTAACATATTTAATCTTGATAACTAAAGATAAAATAATTTCTTGTAAAATATTTATAAAAATAATTAACATAGATTCGTATATGTTTGAATAAATTAATTTATAAATTGAAATTATCCATTTTATATCGAATTTAACATAGATTCATATATTTTTTAATAAGTTAATTTATAAGTTAGGTGTTAGTGCCAAATTTATTTCAATTATTACAAATTAAAAGATTTTTTATATACATTAATATACTAGTTTTATTACCCACGCTTTTCGTGGGTTTGTTGATCATTTTTATATATCAATTATTTTCAAATTAATGTGAAGTATTATGACTATTGAAATAAGATGCTATTTCATGTGGGAACATTAAAGTATTTTTTAATCATTAAGGTATTATGACTATTGAAATAACGTATATGACTATTATTTATTTATAGAGGTAAGAACCTCATTACACAAAGGAAACTATAAAATAAAAGAATGACGGTGGAAGACAAGAATATTATTTTTATTACAAAGTAATTGTTATTGCTTCAAACCTTTACATATATCTGCGTCCATTACTTCCAAAAAAGAAACTAAATTAAAGCATAAAACTCTTTTATAGAAAGATGCAAGCTAGTAACTTATAAAATCTAACTATTGTATAACAACCCATTAGAACTATTCTAAGGAAAAAAATATTATATATTTTTGTAACTGATAAAATGTGAGGATGAAAGTAATTTCTTTTTAAATAAACCATAAACATGTATTGATAAATTTCTTAAAGCATAAAACTCTTTTATAGAAAGATGCAAGTAACTTATACAGTAAAATCTAACTATTGTATAACAACCCGTTAGAACTATTCTAAGGAAAAAATATTATATATTTTTGTAACTGATAAAATGTGAGGATGAAAGTAATTTCTTTTTAAATAAACCATAAACATGTATTGATAAATTTCTTAATCACTAAAATTTCTTCTTTATAATATTCACCATAACTAACACCTACTAGTACATACATTGCATATTTATGTATTTTAGTTTAAAATAAACTTATTATATACAACAAGTAAGATTTCTTTTGTTACGCACAATAGTTTAATGAATATTGGCAAGTACTGTATATGATATGCTTTAAAATGGCTTTGTTCGATTATGCATCGATTGAATGGTTCGAAATGAATATACCCACCAAGAGATTGAACAAATATGTGGATTATAAATTCAATTGGTTACTAAATCTATGATCAAGGAGCATTTGTCCCATTTTGACTTATTTAAAAAAAATAGCGTTAAAAACAATACCTTAGAGTTTGGTCTTTCTTTTCAAACTATTTTTGAATTATTATTTCCTTTTTTAACTGGTAAACTAATAAATATTTGTAAAATAATAAATTTGTTTTAAAAAACGTGTGTTATATAATTAGAATATAAGTTCAAATTCTACACATATATAATTTGGTTGACTCTTACCTAAAATGAAAGATAGGGCTTTGTTTTAAAATTTAGAAAATATTATGAAAATAATAAATAGGTGGTTAAATATGTTATATGTGACAATATATTAATTAACATGGCAAATTATATATATCCATAGATCTGTGTATGTTTGAATAGATTAATTGATAAACTGGGTGTTATTGCCAAATTTATTTCAATTATAACAAATTAAAAGATCTTGTATGTACATTAATATATTCTCCCTTGACTATCATCTTCGAGTTAGTTAGCCTGAACAAAATATTAAGAAGTTACACTAAAAAGATATTATAAGAATTAATTTTAATTTTCCATTAACGTACATAAGTGTTTTAGAAAAACCAAAAACTTATTTTATAAAAAGGTATATGGAAAGAATTGAAGGTATGAAAGTATTGAGTTTTCTTATCTAACAATATTTTGTTTTTGAATAAAATATAATAAAACACTGATAAAATTAATAATATTAATGGAAATATATTATTAAAAATAAAAATTAAATAAAAGATATATTAAATAATAAAATATTGATAATAATAATATAAGTATAAATATAATATAATATAATATAATTAATAATAATAATATAAAATAAAAAAAAATATTGATAAAAAAGATTATTAGAAATATATTATTAATATTTAAAAAAATATAATATGAGCTACAAAAAAAATCATAATGAGCTACAAAATTGGGAATGGAGAATTCAGATAGCGAATCCTATTCCATAAGAACGGGCAGAACTTGACTTCTCTGCTGAGGTGTAAGGTTTCCACGGTTTGGATTTCTTGTTGAATTTAGCAATAACGAAACCTTTTCCTCTCTTTCGTGAATTTAGCAAGTCGATGGTGCCATAAGTCAAATGGTAGGAGCTGGGCCTCTGGAGCGGGGGAAGGTGATGAACTGAAAATTGGATTCATGTAACAGGAGATTTCTCTTTCTATACGCAATTTTCAACCCCGTACGTACCTTTCACTCAAATAATTGAGGATTCTATCATTTGGCAGCGGCATTCACGGGCCGTGTTAGACTTGATAGATTCTATGGATGGAATCCCCCCACCGCGCTTACGGCTCTATACCCCAACCCCCCTACTTGCTTCTCCGGCTCTTGCTGAGCACTCCCTTCCCTTTGCTTTTACAGAACTTCCTCCTATCTCGTCCTTTTCCGAACTCTGGTTATGGAAGAAGGAGAAGAAGCCTCTTCAAGGTTCTGCAAGAAGACCGTCTGGCGGATCAAGACGACTGATGAAAGGACAGAAGTCCTTGTCGAGTTGTTCACTCAAACAGAGCAAGAGCCCCGCGTGTGCAGTAATGGGCAAGGCAGCCCAAACTCCCGACTCTCGGCTCCTCTTGCCCTGACTCACCCTCCGTGGACAAACCTTGCGGGAAACTGATCACAAGAATGTCGGCTACAGTACACAGGCCCGCTAGGAGCTCATCAAAAAGTCCAACTGGAGCAAGAGCCCGAACATCCCTGAAGGATAGAACAACATAATCCTCCTAGATAGAAAGCTCCAAGTAAGCAAATGTTGTGGCAGGGGCGGGATCAGTTAATAAGAATATTATTCTAGATTTGAAATCGCCACGAATAGCGCTTCTGTTCCCTATTACCTAGTATTTTGATGGGAAGAAATGGGCTACAAAATTGGGAATGAATGATTTACAGGAATCATTACGATTCTAAGTTTTAATGATATCAAACACTTAAATCGGGAATCATCCATTACGATTCCCAGTTTTGATTGCCGGGAATGGATTCCAAACAAGTTAGTTAGATAAAAAGTTTTTAGATCAGGGTTTTCTTTAACAAAAATACATTTTTTCATCATAAAATTATTTCAAGCTAGTAATGATATTATCTTAGCAAACCATTATAATTCTATTTTATAACAACCCATTGGAATTGCTCTAAGGAAAATATTATATATATTTTTTTTGTAATTGATAAATTGTGGGGATGAAAGTAATTTATTTTTTAAACAAATAATAAATATGTATTGATAAATTTCTTAATCACTAAAACTTCTTCTTTAAAATGTTCACCGTAATTAATACTTACCAATACACACATTGTAAATTTATGTATTTTGATTTAAAATAAACTTATTGTATACAACAAGTAAGATTTCTTTTGTTACAATAGTTTAATGAATATTGGTAAGGATATATGTTTTAAAATGACTGTAAAGACCGGGAAATTTTAGAATATCAGATTATTAAAATAGTGATTTATAATCATTTCGATTTCTAAGATTTGGGAGGTTTGGAATTTCCGTCCTTGAGTTATTGATTTTATTCTAAATATTTCAAAACGAGTTCCGGCATTATTTAATTGGAAATTTAAATATATGTTATACTCTGCTTTTATATACTGAAAATTGAAAAATAATGTTCAGATTTCATTTATTAAATTCGAATTTGAAAAACTAAGGGTTATTTTAAACGCGTCGGGATAAGGTGGAGATAGCGAATTTCAAGATCAACCCTTGGTATTTTGAATCCATCCTTGGGAACCATCTTATTTGTCCTCTTCTCCCAACCCCTTGCTAGCTTGTCTTTCCCCCCCTCTCTGTCTATTTCGATCCCATGCAGAGCTGCAACCCAGCCCCAGCTGTTCGTTTCCCATCTGAGCTCAACAACAACCCCTCCTCACCTCCTCTCTCACCCCTTGTCTCATCTAATTGTGGCAAAGTAACAAAGGGAATCCTTGCATTACCCAGACACCTCCCACGCCAATTGATATGCAGCTACCACCTATACTGATCTCCTTTGAATTCAAATCCCCAATCTCCTCTCTCCTGCTTTCATCCTTGACCCCTTTTCTTTTGTTATCTATCCCATTAAAAGGCAAGAAAACCCACAATTCTACCCATTTTATCCCCTCCCCCACTCTGATTGTGCAGCAGACAGGAAACCACCATTCTCTTTTCCCCACAACTCCAAACTTCACCCTTTCCATTGGAGCCGAAAGCACTCTCCTAACCTCAGTTTCAAGGCCAGGGAGTCGGACCCAACCTTGCTCTCCCCCTGCTTCACCCGAGTGAAACCGAGCACCACCACCCCCTGTCTCCGGCCGCCAGTAGCTACCAGGGCGCCGCCGAGTCCGAGATTCCCTGTTCTCGCTAGGAAAACCGTTGAGCGCACCCCCCCTCCTTGTCCCCATCGGAGCAGCCGGAATCCGCCCCTTCCAAGCAACCGCAGCAGCAGCTGTGAGCTCCCTCGAAGCCCGAGCACACTCATAGGCCACTCCGGAGCCTCGTCGGATCCCTGACGTCCACCGAAGGCCAGAACGCCGTCGACTTCCTCTGCTCTCCCTCCTCCAGGTCTATTTCGTTTTTTTTCATTCGATTTCGATACCAAATCCCTCAAATCAACTCGTACTCATCTCTCTCGCGCTTCCTAGGCCTCATAGGGACCCTCCTCCATCGTCGTCGACCCGGAATCTGCCGTCAAAGCCCCGGAGGACCTCTCGGAGTCGCTCGGTGAGTCTCGTTCCTCTTCCTCTCCTTTACTCGCGCTTTTCTCTCTTTGGTTTGGGTGTGGTCGGAAATCCGAGTCGGTCGGGGTGGGAGATTCGCGCCGGAAGGGGGAACCGCCGGAGCCTGGGCTTCTTCTTTCTTCCCTTTCGTTTTCGTCGAAGCGTAGAGATCTGTTATGAGCTTGAAGGAGACAGATCCCCTTCTTTCTTTCTCAGTTGGGCCATGGGTTGGGCCTGACCCGGATCCCTTGAACGGGTTATATCATTTGTCTTGTTGAGGCTTGAGAGTATTCATTTGGGGAGAGGCTGGATCCGGTTCCTTCTTTCCTATCGGGTATGGGCTTCCGGGTTGGGTTAAGCTATTGGGCGGGTCTTTCTTCTTTCATTTCGGGTTGGGCTGCTGGGTTGTGAGATTTGTGGATTATTGTTTTGGGTTATGTTGCAATATATTTACCTATATGTTCTATGATTATGTATTATGGGTATATTAAGTAAATGTTAAATGTATTATTATTGTTGTTATAATGTTATTTCTAATTTTATGGAAAATATATATGTGGAATTTTATGTCTTATGAAGTTATTTTTAAAATGGTATTATTTGAGTGAAATATTGTGTGATGTTTTAAAAATGAAATTTGGGGGATTTTGAAATGGTTCTTAATAAATATAACTGATGTTTATGCTAGTTGTGTATTGATTATAAATTATTTAAAAAGGAGATTTTTAAGCTTTCAAAAATATCTCTTAAATGATTTATTGTTTGAAAACCAAAATGCCGGAATTAATTCTATAATATGATTTTGAGGTATTGACTTTAAGGTTTAAATGTTTAATGTCGGGATTCCTTGTTTTGGTTTGGTAATGTTAATCTTGGGAAGGGAGTTTGAATGTTATTGCTGGTATGATTTTATCGATGGGTTTGATTGGAAATGAAATGATTTTTGTTAATGTTGGTCGTATCGCAAAGGCTTTGGAAATGGTTTTACTATCGGTTGGTTTTGAGAATATTGGGAACTTGGGTTTCGTATGTATGAATGTTGGTCCGGTAGCTTATGGAAATGGTTTGATTATAGGTGTGTATTGCTTTGGACTTGCATTTGGGCCCTTGCTTGTGTTATTCTGCTGTTCTGCATCTTCAGGTAAGTTCCCTAGGGGGCTTACTCAGGTTGGACATTCATGCCTGTTGTTGCATTTTATGTTAGGTGTTGCATATGCATAAAAGCATGCCATGTAGTATCCTGTTTAGGTTGCACTAATTGAATGAGCATCTGCTTACTTTATGCGTTTGAAACAGAACGGCCGTTATCTTTGATAGTCCTAGAGTCTTTGCTAGGGTCATAGGGTAGCCCAGCCTCATCGGGTACCCTGAGTCAATCGAGTCATGAACTTCCTTATATTATGAGATGCCTGCGGGCTTTATTGTGGAGCGGGTTAGGCATGCGTGCCGCCCGATTATGATGGAATGCATTCACGAGCTGGCCAATCTCCGCCCTATCGGAAGGGGGTGGAGGTAGGAGAGGGATATGCCATTTGGCATTGTCTTGGGCCCTTTACAGTATTTCTGCACATTATTATACCTAGGTGCATGCTAGTGTGTTTGACTTTCGTACTGCATTAGAGCATATTTATTAGGTATAGCACATACTATGTAGCCTCAGCGAGGACTGCCGGTCCCGCATGAGTGGCTCGATCTGACTCCTTTCCCCGTTCTTTTTTTTAAGGTATTTTCTGCAGATTTTGAGTGCTCGATGTCTATATGACGGGGTTTCCTTTTGGCGAATTGAAGAATCTGGTTAATTCTCTAACTTGGTATAAATGGTAATCATTCGCTTACGTTTTGGTTTTGACTCGGCTCTGCCGTGACACTTGTATCTTAACTTTGTTTCCGCTTTACTTTCATTTGAACTGAATTTCGCGACATAGTCTTATGACAGGTTAAGGGTACCCAATGACCCTTCGAGGTTTTTAGGGTTTGAAATCCTTCTTTCTGCTAATCTTAAATGAGTTTGAAACCTCGACCCGTACTTGGATTGCAAGATCCGAACAAGGGGTTTTATCCCTTGAAACGTAACCCGGAAATCATAATTCTGGGCCGTTACAATGACTTTGTTGGATTATGCATCAATTGAATGGTTCAAAATGAATAACACCCAACAAGATTGGATAAATATGTGATTTATAAATTCAATTGGTTACTAAATCTATGATTAACGAGTAATTGTCATGTGGCTCAATTAAATAAAATCTAATAATTAAATAAGTTAATATTATACAATTAAATAAAGCATTAGTTCAATATTTTGAATTAAACTTATAAGAACAAACTTATATGAACTTATTACGTAATAAGTTCATTCAAGATGAATTCTATTGTGATAATGTATAGAGATTTTAAAATAGATATAGGTTACATATTAATTTAATATTTTGAATTAAAACCATTTGTTATGTGAAAAATAAATATCAATTGAAAAGGGAAAAACGAGAGGATTAATCTAGATGTGACACATAAGCAAAAACTCTTATGTTTTAAGAGTTTATATAGATATAGATAGATATAGATATAAATAGTTTTATTACTTGCGCCTACATTATTAATTTTATAACTTTTATTTTCTTTATTATAGCTGCTCAATTGATACCAATATATTAATCTAATTAAATATATTTACACATTTAAATAAAATTAAAATGTTATCATATATGATTCTTTTTAAATATATTCGACATATGTTTTCATATATAATTCTTTTTAATTTACATATTCTTTTTATCTTAATTTATTGAGTATATGGTCAATTTTAAAAAAAATAATTATCCATTTGTACATTATATTTTAGATTATATAGAATTAAAATAGTATAAAATTACAAATCATATAATTACCTTTCCAAAAAGCTTGCTAATTTATTTTCCAAAAAATATTAATATCATGCGCCTCTTGACTCACAACTCTGTGACTCAAGAGGAGCAGGGTAGTTTTATCTTAAAAAAAAAACAAAAACCCTGCGCCTCTTGATCCATAGAGTTGTGACTTAAGAGGGGCAGGGTATCAAAAAATAAAAATATCCTACTCCTTAAGATGCGCAGATCTACGCCATAAGAGGCGCATTCAACAACCCCTTTTGCAACATGTTAGTGGCTTGACTCCCATCATGAATATCAATTTTTGCAGGTATCCTCCTGGTCATGGTGATGTATTCCCATAACTGAAGAACTGTGGAAAACTGGATATTTTCTCTCCCATGTCAGTAGTGTTTTTACTCATATTTACAAGGACTGTCAAGGGTCAACAATTTATTTAGAGGTTTACTATATATTATTAGGAAAGATAAAGATTTTATTTATCTTCTTTTATTTTTTTATGATTTGTATCTATCTTTATGTATATCTTTGGTGTAAAGGCTATTATAAATACATCGCTCTCTGATTGAATTTAATCAACAGAGATTGCAACCAGTTCTTGTGTGATCTTTTATGGTATCCGAGCAAGGTTCAAAACCCTAGCCTTTTTTTCCTTCCTTTGTCGTCGGTCACCATGTCCACAGAAACCAACAACTCCACCCCGGCCGCTACTACCGACACCTCAAACACCACCAATGCCTCCGGCAACCTCCTCTCGGCTTCCATCGGCTCCCAACCCTATTTTGGCCTTCAGTTTCCCCAATTCACCATCAAATTAGATCGCTCCAATTTCTCTATTTGGCGCGCCAATGTCCTCGACGCTCTTGATGCATTTGATCTCAAGGATTTTGTGTTGTCTGACACGATCCCACCAAAAACTCTCCCTCCTGCTGATTCCAACGCCACCACTGCGTCCTCCTCTGCCGCTAATCCTGACTATGTTGCGTGGAGGAAAAAGGATAAATTTATCGTTATCTGGCTCCGCACCACTGTCTCCGCTACTCTGGCGTGATACCTTGTCAAACCCACAACTGCTCGTGAAGCGTGGGTCGCTATAAACGACATGTTTCAACATCAATCTCGGGCAAAGGCGATGTTTCTCAAGCATCAGTTGCACACCGTTCCCAAGGCTGGATCCTCTATGATCGAGTACTTTGAGAAGAAACAAGCCATGACCAATGCTTTAGCTGATTGTCTGCAACCAGTTTCTGACGACGAATTCGTCGCCTGCGTTCTTCAAGGCCTGGATGCATCATATGGACTATTCCGGGCTGCCATTCACTTTCGTTCCGAGTCGCTCACGGCTACTGGTCTTCTCGGTCACTTGTTGCGCGAAGAGCAGCGTCTGCAGGACGAATCCTGTCTCGCTGCCGGTATCAACCAACCCTCGGCCCACTATGGCCAGTCTGGTCACTCGTCTATAGCCCCCTAGCCCCGCTCTGACAGGCCTTCTAGCCGCTCGAGGCAAGGCCGCCCATCCTCTGCGCCGTCTACCAACACGCAGCAGAACTCCTCCTCTTCGTCCAACCGTCCCCGCCAGAAGATTCCATGTCAGCTATGTGATTGTACGGGACATGCCGCTAAGGATTGCTTCAGCATGCTTGATGTTCAGGCCTTTCCGTCGCGCCATCCTCCTGAGCGCCTGCAGCGTCAACCTCAGCCTAATCCTGCGGCTTACATGGCGTCGCCGTCCACTATAGCAGATCCCAAGTGGTACTTTGCCTCCGGAGCCACAGACCACATCACTGGTGATCTCAGCAAGGTCTCCATCGACTCAACGTATGCCGGAGGTGACCAGTTATCTCTTGGCAATGGTACTACCCTTCCTATATCTCATATTGGTCACACTAATTTCCCAGCCACCTCCTCCCCTGTTAAACTGTCTAATGTTCTGGTTGTTCCATCTATGCAAAAGAATCTCATCAGTATCTCTCGCCTAACGAGAGACAATCATGCCTATCTTGAACTGCATCCCTCACATTGTTTGTTGAAGAATTTGCAGGGAAGGGTGCTTCTCAAATGAATTGTTAACAATGGGCTCTACAGTCTGTCTCGCCTCTAGTCACCAGTCCCTCCTCGTGCGCTTGTCGGCGAACGAACCAGTCTGAGTCTTTGGCACCATCGTCTGGGACATCCCAGTCCTCAGATTTTTCGAGTCCTCTGCAACTCCTTTAATTTACCGTTATCTAGTTCTACACCTTTATCAAAGTGTCAGTCTTGCTCCTTAGGAAAGAGTCATCGTTTACCAATTTTATCTATACATGTGTCAAAAACTACTCCATTTGAGCTTGTTTATTCGGATGTTTGGGGCCCTGCCCCCTCTCTATCAATAAATGGTTGCCGCTACTTCGTTTTGTTTGTGGATGATTGCACTCGCTTTACCTTGATCTATTTTATGACGCATAAGTCTCAAGTTTTCCACTACTTCAAAGTCTTTCAGGCCATGGTTCGCACTCAATTCAATAAGACCATCAAAGCTCTCCAAACTAATTGGGGAGGAGAGTATCGCAATGTCTCTTCTCTCCTACTATCCCAGGGCATTGATCATCGCATCACTTGTCCTTACACACCCACTCAAAATGGGATGGTTGAACGGCGCAATCACACAATTCAAGAAAAGGGTCTCACGCTCTTAGCTCATTCCAAACTTCCACCGGAATTTTGGAAACATGCCTTTCACACTGCCATTTATCTCCACAATCGCACCCCTACCCTTATCCTTCGCAATCAGTCCCCTTATTATCGCCTATTCAGGAGAACTCTCGACTACTCCATTCTTCGCTCCTTTGGGTGTCTCTGCTTCCCCTTTATCGATCCCTATCGAGCCAACAAGCTTGAGTTCAAAACAAAAGCTTGCATCTTTTTGGGGTACAGTTCGAATCACAGGGGTTACCTTTGTTATGAGTCAGCTACCAAACACATCTATGTCAGCCGCCACGTCGTTTTTCATGAGTCTATTTTCCCCTCTCTTTTGTCAGCACCCATGTCTTCCCTTACAGGTTCTCCGTTACCTAGCCTTCCTGTTGACATGTTGGTTGCCGCGTCTACCTCCCCTGTGCCATCGTTGTCCTTAGGTCCAGAGCCCGTTGTTGACGACACCTCAGCATCTTCTTCCCCTCTCCCTGCAGGTTCTTCGACATCGACCACCTCTGCATCGCCATCAGCCACCTCGGCCACCCCTGCAGCATCCCCACCATCAACCCCATCTTCCGCAGCTCCCTCCTCGTCCACTGCGTCTTCCGACGTCACACCGACCACCTCGGGCTCCTCCTCTTCCCCCATATTGCCGACTCCTCCAGTTCATCTCCCTCACCTTCGGCCTAGCGACACCTCCGTTCACCCCATGACCACCCGTGCCCAAAAGGGTACCCTTAAAACACGTGCCCTCCTCACTTCCAAACACCCGCTTCCCCCGCCCGCCTACTCAGAAATCGAACCCAAAACCCATCGCCAAGCTGAGAAACATCCTCACTGGGTCTCTCCATGCGTTCTGAGATCGATGCCCTCGCTCACTCCGGTACGTGGTCACTTGTTCCTCGACTCCCTTCTATGAATATTGTTGGATGCAAATGGGTCTATAGGATCAAGCGGAATGCCGATGGCTCTATCGATCGCTACAAGGCCAGGCTTGTTGCGAAGGGGTACAATCAAGAGGAAGGCGTTGACTATTTTGACACTTTCAGTCCTGTTGTTCGTCCCACTACCATTCGTCTTGTGCTGAGCATTGCTTTGTCTCGAGACTGGCCCATTCGTCAACTGGACATCAACAATGCCTTTCTGAATGGCGATCTGTCAGAAGAGGTTTACATAGATCAACCTCCAGGTTTTGTGGATCCCTCTCGACCTACTCATGTCTGCCGGCTTCGCAAGGCTTTATATGGCCTCAAGTAGGCCCCTAGAGCTTGGTTCAGCAAGCTGAAGTCGTTCTTGATACGCTCTGGTTTTCATGTTTGCCAATCAGATTGCTCCCTCTTTGTGCTAGCATCACCCTCGTGTCTCATCTACATCCTTATTTATGTTGATGACATTATTATCACAGGGAGTGTTCCTTCTGCCATCACTCGCTTCATCGCCTGCCTTCACAGGGAGTTCTCAATAAAGGATCTCGGCCCTCTGCATTTTTTCCTTGGTGTTGAGGTCTCGCGTCTGTCTGATCGCTTGCTGACGGGATGAAAATCGTTGATTCCCAATCAAGTAGTTCCCACTCTCACAAATTAGTATAATTGGTAAGAAAGGGGTCGAATCCTCGGGAGATTTAAGATTTCACAATGCAATTTGATCACCAACAAGTAACAAAAGTGGGAAAAGATGCGACTTTTAAATAAGAACAAGTAAAGTAAAATAAAGGTGGAATTTTGTTGTAAAATCAAGAGTAGAGAACGGTTCCACCCACGAATTCTTTGACATTGGTTGGCTTATCGATCATCGAATTCTTTTCAAGCTATTAACTTTCCTACAAATTCCTCTCGTCTTGGTTTATATGGATTAAAAGTCCTACGAGTCCAATTAATCCCTTACACCTCAATGCAATCATAACACGGTTAAGATTTAACAATGAGATAGCACAACATCCCAAGAACTTGAGCACATAAATAACACCAATTAAACACGGTAAATCGATGTTTAAGATATATGTCAATTTCCTACATAATCATGCTTCAAACACGGAATCCACAATCTTATGCATGCTACTATAGAAATAACGCAAATACGAAAGCATTAAATCTTAGCACGAAATCAATATTAACAAGTCGGCCAAGCAAGATAACATCAATAACATAACAATAAGCACAAGGAAGTTGAAGGAATTATAATAGAGGAAAGATAACTTGAATTAAAAACTCACAATTCACCAACCAAGTCTCCGAAAACGTAGGTGAAACACTAGGAAAATTAGCCGCTCATGGCTTACCTAAGCTTTCTTCTCTTCTATGGTGATTGCTCCAATTGAAAACTTAATTAAACTAATCCTAGAACATCCTATTTATAAGCCTAATGTCTTCCATAAAAGGTAGATAAAAGATAGAAACTTCCTAAACAAACTAGATAAAAGATAGAACTTTCCTAAATTAATTCAGCGTCGGATTCCGCTGGCAGCGAGAAATTTCCGCTGTCAGCGAATGGCCTTGATTGAGCTTCTGTTGGATTTCCGCTACCACCTCGCTAGCACACTCGCTGGCAGCGACTTTTCCATGCCTTAGAATTTTTCCATCCTCCTAGGACCCTTCCTTCCGCTTCCGCAAGACACTGAACCCGCTGCCGCGAGCTGGGCCTTCCGCTGCCGCGAGATCTCAAACTCGCTGGGGCGAGTTCTCCCTTCCGCAGCCGCGAGTAGCCGAAGCTTCGTCGTCTTGGTGAATCTCGCTGGCAGAGGATTTTTCCGCGGCAGCGGACATCTCGCTGCAGCGAGATTAGTCGCTAGCAGCGGACGCTGCTTGCCCTTCCTCTCTCGTTGGCTCCTCCTCTCGCTGGCTCTCTCTTCCCGCGGGCTCTCTCTCGCTGGCTCCTCCTCTCGCTGGCTTTGCCGGGCTCCATGCTTCTGGTTCAACTCACTAGCAGCGACTGTATCATTCGCTGGCAGCAACTGATGCCTAGAAGCTCGATTCTTCATTGTTCTTCCCTCTTTCTTTCTCTTCTCCTTTCTTTCTCTTCTTAGCTTGATTTCTTGACTTCACTTGGCCATGTTTAACAGCTTTCCCTTGCTTTCCACCATGTCGGATCTACGATTCTCCACAATTCAACCGAAATAGCGTAGATTCCGAACTTTTCCACAAAAAGAGTTTAATCTAAATTAACACTAAAACATGCATATTCTACAATGTAAATGCAACTAAACTACCCTATAATGCCCATTAGAAATGTGCATTATCACTTGCTTCTCTCCCAGTAGCAGTATATTCGTGTTCTCCTGGCTCGTGCTAAGATGGATGAGGCCAAGCCGATCTACATCCTTGCAGAGCCTCACTCTCGGCTCCATCTCGCTGGGGATCTTATGCCTGATCCGTCTCTCTATCGCAGCATTGTCGGGGCTCTTCAGTATGTTGTCATCACTCTGCCAGAGATTGCTTATGCTGTGAATAGGGTGTGTCAGTACATGCAACGTCCGACTGAGGACCATTGGGCAGCTGCCAAGCGCATTCTACGCTATCTCAAGGGCACTTTGTCATACACTTTTCAACTCCTACCAACTACCCAGCTCCGTGTCACTGCCTTCACCGATGCTGGTTGGGTGTCTGACTTTGATGATTGTCGCTCGCAATATGGCTTCGCTATCTTCTTGGGCAATTCTCTCATCAGCTGGACTTCTAAAAAGCAACGGGTTGTTGCTCGCTCTAGCACTGAGGCCGAGTATCGTGCCATTGCTGAGACTGTTGCTGAAATTTGCTGGATTCAGCAGCTCTTCGTCGACCTTCGACTCCGTCTCACAGGTCTTCCGGTTGTTCTGTGTGATTCTTTGAGTGCCACTTTCATGACAAGGAACCCTGTTCTCACAAGTCGCTCCAAGCACATCCTGGTTGATTTTCATTTTGTCTGTGAGAAGGTAGAGGCTGGTGAGCTTCTAGTGCGTCATATTGATTCGCACAATCAAACTGCCGACATCTTCACCAAGGCTCTTAGCAATCATCGTTTTGAGTTGTTGAGATCCAAGCTTCATGTCACTCCCCCTCTATGAGCTTGCAGAGGGTATTAGGAAAGATAAAGATTGTATTTTATCTTCTTTTATTTTTTTTATGATTTGTATCTATCTTTATGTATATCCTTGGTGTAAAGGCTATTATAAATATATCGCTCTCTGATTGAATTCAATCAACAGAGATTGCAACCAATTCTTGTGTGATCTTTTATATATTAACTATCAAGTTGTAATGCACAGGGAAATGAGTATGTCTTCATTGCCAACTCTGACAACTTGGGGGCTATTGTTGACTTGAGTATCCTCAATTTCTGGTTTATGCCTTCATAGATCATGACATAAAATTGTACTTTCATATCTGAAGTGGATCTCAAATAAGGATATTGTTCTTCAACTTGGCTAATGAAGAATGATATATTGATATTCCTTAATTCTGTATCAAAGAGATCTTATATCACCTGACCCAGAACAAGAACGAGTACTGCATGGAGGTGTACTATCCTACTTAATATAATATCTTCCATACAAAATAAAATCCTACTCTATGCTAGACTTCGATCATCTGCAAGATGTTGTTACTTCCCTTGCCCTTTCATTTTGGTGCAGGTAACACCCAAAACGCTAGCTGATGTGAAGGGTGGTACACTGATTTCCTATGAAGGAAAGGTCCAAGTATGTTGAATTTTTTTGCTTTAATTTTAAATGAATCTTCTTGTTCATGCTTAACATGTGCACAATAAAATTACGGTCTCTTGGTAGCCTGTCTTCCTTTATATTTTTTCGTCATATCGATGCCAGTTGTGATTAATGGTCTTGCTGCCTTGTGATGCAGCTTCTTGAATTTGCACAAGTGCCGGATGAACATGTAAGTTCCTCATTATTGGTATTTGTGAATTATTCTGAATAAATGTTCCAGTAGAAAAGAATAATTAATTGCAACCTTTTATTTTCATTATTACTGGCTTTCTGATGATATTTATTCTTGAACTTCTTGTTGGAATAATTAGCCAGACAATCAAAAGAGATGTAAAAGTGA
Source organism: Persicaria tinctoria (assembly GCA_037127255.1). Classification (NCBI taxonomy): domain Eukaryota; kingdom Viridiplantae; phylum Streptophyta; class Magnoliopsida; order Caryophyllales; family Polygonaceae; genus Persicaria; species Persicaria tinctoria. The sequence continues at coordinate 5,075,171 of JBANSL010000014.1, forward strand.
AAATTGGGATTGCAGAGCCGTAGATGAATCTACTGCACTTTAGCGAAAAATAGCCTAGACATCGGTACATATCATATAAGACGGCCCACTCCATGGTTAACTCTGCCCTCAATCGATAGGTGCACTCGATTGACCTTTTCATGTGTTTGAAATAGAAAGAAGAAGCAGAAAACCACGTTCTCTCCTCTCCCCTCCAAAAACCACATAACCACTAATAAATAGGACCAAAAAATCACTAGAGAGAAACTTGGGGATGAGTACCAAATAATTGAGAAAATTTAGTTAAAAATAAATAAATAATTTTAAAGCATTTTTCCAACAATCCCCCACATGGTTTAAAATTATTTGATCAAACAAGATTTTTGAAATAATTAGTGTTGATGTCTTACGACTTGAATCAACACCAACACAAGAAAATCGACCGAGAGTTCCGCGATCTATCAAGCGCGTTATAAGGCCCTGAACTTCGACCCTGCGTCATGAGTGTCCTAGGGAGCTTGCCAAAGGCTCATCTAGTAGGCGACCAAACCTTAACACTCACTTAGGTGACTCATCAAGTGTGTGTTGTCTCACACCCCCATATAGGAATAAGTCATTAAGAGACCAATTGTCTCAACCTTCCAACTAACAACATAAGCGAGCTGAGACTTTATCAACATCAGATATCACTCGCTCCTTCGTTTGACCACATTAAACAAGGAATTGACCATTTCTGGAATTTCTGGTTGGTTATCCAGAACGAGTTATCTGATAGGCATCACAGTCTCATATCCATGATTGTGTCCAAGGATTTATTTCCTCCACAATCCAATTTGTGTCCAGGGACTAAATTCCCCAACAATCCACATGTTGTGTCAAGGACCAACTTCCATCACAACTTTGCGTCAGAAAGTCGGCTAAAAACCTCTCCAACCTCAAAATATCTCTATTGAGATTCACATTTTCTTCACACATACATGATAACTAGAGCGAGCAACACAAGCCTGCAAAATCATACTTTCTACAAAATCAAACTTTCATAAGTTAGCTCCTCCATCATTTAATTATATCCCAACGTCATCAACTATAAGATGTAATATCCATCATCAGGCTTGGAAGCCTATGCCCATTTTTCCAATGCACCAATACCAATGGACCTATAAGCTCAAAAAAAAAATTAGATTTCACAAATCATAATATCAAAGTGTACCAAGTGCCAATCAATGCATAACTGCATTTTCTCTTCATTACACGGTGCGTGCATTTGTTGCCCTTGCAATTGCAACATCAAAATCATATCCAAGGTGAATGTTAGATTTACCCATCAGCGGGGTGCCAACCAATAGATTTGTGCAAGGATTAGCTTCTTGACCTGCCAACAACTAGTACAACTGGTGCAACTATAACAATAATGAAGAAGCACAATTATATTTGGCAAGCTCCCATGAATAATCCAACTCATATGCCTATTTTTCAATCGCATCTATATGAATGCTATATAGCTATATATCAAACAAGGTTTGGCTTTCCGATATCAGCTAGCTAGACCTGCTATATATCTCAAAGGCAATTGATTAGATTCCATATATAAACCTTTAATGATCGAATACAGAAACACATGTCTCAAGAGCACTTAATTGTCATCAGTTACCTTCATGGTTCACTAGGAGTAGAGTCAATGCAAAGTAAGAACACAATTAACAAAAGAAATGCATGGATCGAAGAAATTAATATAAGAACTCAAGAGTTCAAACCTTTTTCCTCTCATCACAAGGAGCTATTGTCATTTACACATTAATCCAATCATTTATGATCTCGATCATCATGACTATTTTCAGGATAATGAAACGAACATAACCAAAATATACAGTGATATGAGCACCCTCACATTTCCTTGATGTGAAATAAATGCATAGCCAAAGACTAATTATAAGATGTTTAAGCAACATATATACAACATGGCCGGTCAAATGGTTCAGTTAGGAAGCATGCCGTACAAAATTTATATGAGAACATTGTCTCAACATTAGGCAACCCAAATTTGAACAAGCTACTACAACTTAAGCTTGGATGTCATCCATAGGCTTCAAATTAAGTATATAAGCCAACATGAAAGATAAACAAGGACCAAAGGTCTCAAGCACAGCATCAATTGGATGAATTAGTTTTGATAAAGAGATACAATGCCCAGATAGATCCAGAAACTGTATCGGATCGGCGCCAACTCGATCGCTCAAACCAACCAAGACCCCTGCACCCCCCACAACCGTCGCCTGTGCTCCACCCTTTCTTTCACCCTTAGGCGATTGCACCACTGATGCCTTGGCTGCAACGGTCATCAATGACCTCGCCGGTACCAGAGGCGCCTCCAAGCCTTGGGTCAAGGAAGAGTAGCAGTGCAAGAACTCCACACCGGAAAGGAAGTCATACGGTTAGGTTGAGGTGGTGATCCACTAGAGGTTATCTTGGAGCATCGACCGGTTTGCCGTACGTCCCCACTACAACTACGACCAACACCGGTACCACATCTACCGTCCTTTTAACCAATTTGAAAAACACACAGATCACAAATTTCATGCTCAATTTAGGGTTTAGGGTTTTATATCTCAAACCTCATGAAATTAACTCAAAACAAAGGCACACAAGCACGGGAAATTTCTCCATCTATATGATTAATTAATCTTACACAAAAACGTAATTAATCAAATCAAAACAAATTAACCAAGCAATGGTTATCACCCCACGTCTGCATCCGTCAACCCAATTGAAGGTATAAAGCTTCTCTGTAGACGGTGGCCCGGCACTGCAAGATCTTCTTCGTTGTTCTAGCGAGACCAACAAGTATTTTTCGCTTTGGAAAGATGTAAAGGTGAAAATTGGGATTGTAGAGCCGTAGATGAATCTACTGCACTTGAGCGAAAAACCGCCTAGACATCGGTACATATCATACAAGACGGTTCACTCCAGGGTTATCTCTGCCCTCAATCGATAGGTGCACTCCCATCAATCGAGGTGGAACTCTAGGCCTTTTCATGTGTTTGAAATAGAAAGAAGAAGCAGAAAACCACGTTCTCTCCTCTCCCCTCCAAAAACCCCATAACCACTAATAAATAGGACCAAAAAACCACTAGAGAGAAACTTGGGGATGATCAGTACCAAATAGTTGAGAAAATTTAGTTAAAAATAAATAAATAATTTTAAAGTATTTTTCCAACACTTCTCTGAATGAATTCCATGCAATTTGAGGCTGACAAAATCATGTAACTCTTATCTCATTCAGGTTAACGAATTCAAGTCAATTGAGAAGTTTAAAACCTTCAACACCAACAACTTGTAAGTTCTGTTATTTTGCAACTTTCATAAATATATGAAAGATAAGGTGTGAATTGTAGCATATTTTATCCCGGTGGGTGAACGTGAGCGCAATCAAGAGGCTTGTAGAAGCTAAAGCACTTAAGATGGAGATAATTCCAAACCCTAAGGTATCCGCATGACTGCACCATTTGAGGGCATTTCTAAATTCATTTTGCCACTTAATTATCCCATGGTTTGTTTAAATTCATAAATGCTTTCAGGAAGTTGAAGGGTTTAAGCAGCTGGAGCTGCAATCAGGGTATTGTCCTTATTTATTTTGTAGCTGCTGAATTCCTTAAATGCTAAACATATCCTCTTCTAAAAGTCCATTTTTATGTTCTTTCAGTTCTTTGATAATGCCATTCGTATTAAATTAATACCAATGGCATTATCAAAGAACTGAAGTTGCCTTCGCGGGAACAAGAAGCAACCTGAACAAGAAGCAAATCTGAAGTTGCCTTCGCGGGAAGGAAGCGTGATCTTGGAACATTAATATTAATGTTCCAAGATCACGCTTCCTTCCCGCGAAGGCAACTTCAGATTTGCTTCTTGTTCAGGTTACCATCTGTTTACAGTCCTTACAATCATGCACGGGAATTTTTTTTCTCATTGCCACTCTAACTTGTTCGTATGCTATTTTCAATCTGATTTTTACACTTTGGAAGATGGTTTTGTAATCAGAAATAAGGCTCGATCCAACCCTGCAAATCCATCCATTGAACTTGGACTGGAATTTAACAAGGTGTGTACTTATTTAGTAATTTCTGTTTTCCACATAGTAAATGCGATTTTTCATCCTTCTAAAAGATCTTTGACATTTTCATTTGTAAGGTGACAGGAGGAAACTGTCGTTGTTCCTATCAAAGTATAACTCAAACCTACAAACTAGTATAGTAAGCAAGTAAGAGGTCGATCCCACAGAGAATCAAGTATTCCTAAGCAATGTATATTTACCAATTAGTAGAAAAGAGGGGTTTTTGGTGATTGAAGATGAGAAAATAAACTATAAACAAGTTAGTAGAGATAACAATTGAGAAAATAGTTCCATCTATAAACATCCACTTTAGTTTGGTTGATTGATCATCGATTCTTCTTCAAGTTCTCTTCTCATCCTATTATTGTTCCTGTCCTGATCTTGTGTAAATTACTAGTCCTACGAGTCCTAGTAACCCTTACTAATTAGATAACCCTAACACGGTCAAGATTCAACCTAATAGTAGCATTAAGATTAAGGATTAACCAGGATACATGCAACACCAAGCTACGAGTCAGCATTCAACATGTAATTGATTCTCTACACACCAATTTAGTCCTACGAGTCCTAAAAAGGCATGATTGCTACTATGGATTAAGGTTCGCTACGAGGAATCTACAAAATCCTAGCAATAATCTCAACTAGTTGTACGGACTAGAAGAAATCAACAATAATCGCAAAAGAATCAATACGAATCAATAGGAATAGAACAAGAATAGAAATCTCACAACTTTATCAAACTAAAGCTTCAATCCATAGAAGAAACGGAAGAGTTTAGCACTCCATGGCCATGGAGGCTCTTCTCTAGGGTTCTCTCAATTGATAGTCTCCAAGTGCATAAACTAATGAATTAGATCCCTCAAATAAAACCCTAAAACTTCCTTAAAAGGCCTCAAAAGAGTCGGCCAAATAATAATTCTCAAAACTAATTAAAGAGATAAAAAGTCCATTAAGCAGATTCGGCGTTTCTGCAGAGGCCGCGGGGCAGCTAACCCAGGCCGCGGGGCGGCCAGGCGATTGCGAAATCCTTCGACAGAGCTTCGAGCCGCGGGGCGGTTTCCTTTGCCGCGGGGCGGCTTTTACTGTTCACAGAAACTTTTCCTCTTCGAATTTGGTCTCGATGTCAACACGAAAGTTGTAGATCTCGGAAAGAGCTTTCCAACGCATGGTTATAATAGTCAATCGGACCACCGAGGCCTCCAGAAAGTGCGAAACAAGTTCAGCATGTCTAGCGACAACTTTTGCTGACTTGTTCTTCACTTAGGCTCTCTAACTTCGATTCCGCTCCCGGGCTCTTCACTTTTCCTCCTCCTCTTCACTCTTCTTTCATTCATAAGCTTCTTCATTCCTCGTCGGATCCACATATACCTGAAATAATCCATAAAAGCGTGTAGATTCCGACTCTACCAACAAAACAAGTATAAATGCAATTCTAGCCTAAACCATGCATTATATACATCTAAATCATGATAAATGCGTCCTAATATGCCTACCTAAATGCATGCTATCATAAGGCTGGAAACTTCTTAAGCCGTTTCAAGGCTATTCCCAGTATCATTGAGCTTGACAGCTTGAAGGTGTCTGGTGATGTTTGGTTTGGTGCTGGAATCAATTTTAAGGTATGATAATTGATAAATTGCCTGTTCATCTCTACTTGTATTTTTTTAGCGTTGTTGTTCATTAACAAGCACATATTGCAGTCATATTTTTCTACATATAGCTTGTTGTCATAATTGATCGCTTCCAGCTATCCACCTCTTAAAATTATGTTTTCCATTTTTGGTTTCTTAATAAAGGGGAAAGTTACCATCATTGCAAAACCAGGAGAGAAACTGGAAATTCCAGATGGAAAAGTGATCGAGAACAAGGTAAGCAGATTAGCTTTTCGTAGCCATTAGGTGGAGAGAGAGAGAGAGAGAGAGAGAGAGAGAGAGAGAGAGAGAGAGAGAGAGAGAGAGAGAGAGAGAGAGAGGGAGAGATATGAACACACCTAACCAAATACAAAATAAACCTTCTTGTGCTACAACAATAACCTATTAGAGCTAAAATCGAGTTGGAAAATAGATGTTAGGACTATGATGTTGGGGATAACTCTCGGTTTCTTGAATGTCCAACCATTCAACAACTCGCATGCTTTCGGTAGACATTAATTTGAAGGATAAAAAATTCATAATAAAGTATAGATACTTGCAACCGATTCTTTGAAAATAAGAGTTTTGCAATATATAAGTTCCTATGAAGAAAGTAAATATTTATCAATCATCACAATCAAGCAAGAAAATAGGCAAACATCAGCAAAATGCAACATTCATGACAACAGTAGAAAAATGACCATAAATGGCTCTCATGCCTTAATCATTGGCGGCTCTCATCCCCAAAACCCTACCTTTGGGGGAGCAAAACATTGTCTTATATAGTATGCAATGTAGAGAGCATGTGCAAGTCACATGGGACAGCTGTCTCTTATTACACAAGAAGACAAAGATAGCTGAACATGGCTTGGGACCACGTTTTAGGAAGAAATGCATAATATGAAAATTAAGCCAAGTAGCTAAGTTAGTGAGCTAAATAGCTTAGTAAATCATGCCTAAACATGATAATCTTCATATCCCCCCCCCCCCCCCCCCTCAAGTTGGACTTGGTGGGAGACCAACAAGTCCCAACTTGAAGGAGAGGAAGTAATGTTGCTTCACACCGAGAGGTTTAGTAAGAATGTCTGCAAGCTGAACACTAGTCCTCACATGCTGTGGCATAATGAATCCTTCTTGTAATTTCTCACGAACATAATGATAGTCTATCTTCAAGTGTTTGGTTCTTTCATGAAAGACTGGATTCTCAGCAATATGGATGGCTGATTTGCTGTCACAAAACAAAGGAATAAGTAATGGCACCTTGATTTTCAACCTTTGCAAAACACCTTCTACCCAAACAATTTCACTGGCTGTTGAGGACATGCTTCTATACTCTGCCTCAGCAGAAGACTTAGACACTATAACTTGTTTCTTAGTCTTCCAAGACACCAAAGAAGACACAATATCCTGTAAGTGATCTTGTACTGAACTGGCAAGATCCCCAATCAACATCACAGAAAGCAACAAGGTTCATGGAAGAATTGTTTGGATAGTGAAAACCTGTTGAAACTGTCCCCTTCAAATATCTGACTACATGGATAGCAACATCAAAGTGTGGTTGTCTTGGCTCAATCATAAACTGACTTAGGTGTTGCACAACATAGGATATATCAGGTCTTGATAGATTTAGAAACAGCAATCTACCTATAAGCCTTCTATACTTCTCTGGATCTTCTAAAATGTGACCACTGTCTGTAGAAAGCTTCAAACCTCTTGGCAAAGGAAATGAAGCAGGTTTACAGTCATTCATTTGACAATCATCAATAATGTCAAATATATATTTCCTTTGATGGAGCAAAGTGCCTGCCTTATCATGCATAATCTCAAGACCAAGGAAGTATCTGGCTCTCCCTAGATCCTTTATAGTGAAAGCCTTATGCAAAGCTTCTTTAGTCTGCCTAATCACAAGTTCATCATCTCCTGTGATCAACAGATCATCAACATACACAAGTGCCACCACAATTCCAGTAGGAATTGTCTTGACAAATAAGGAATAATCCTCATAAGATTGATTATAACCCAGGCTCAATAAAAACTTACATAACTCTGTGTTCCATTGTCTAGAAGCTTGCTTTAGACCATATATAGATCTCTTCAATCTGCACACCTGACCAGTTTTCTCAGTGACATAGCCCTCAGGAGGTACCATATAAACCTCCTCTTCTAATTTCCCATGGAGAAAAGCATTATTCACATCAAGTTGATACAGATTCCAGTTCCTCATTGTGGCCACAACAATTAGAATTCTCACAGTGGAGAATTTTGCAACTGGGGAAAAGGTGTGCTTATAATCCTTTCCCTTAATCTGATTGTAGCCTTTAGCTACCAATCTTGCTTTTTATCTCTCTATGCTTCCATCAGGTCTATACTTGATTTTATAAACCCATTTACTCCCAATAGCTTTGTGTCCTTCAGGCAACTGTGCTAACTCACAGGTTTCATTTCTTTCTAAAGCTTGAATTTCCAAGGTCATAGCCTCCACCCATTTAGAGTGTTGTGATGTCTGCCTGTAGGTATATGGTTCAGGTTCAGATGCCATACAAGCGAATGAGTTCAACACTTCTGTATCTCTGCCAATTTCATCTCCTAGACACGGAGCAAGAAAAGACTGAGACATAGAGTCCCTTGATCTGTTATTTCTGCAAATGTAGTCCTGCAATCTCCTGGGAGCAACATGTTCTCTTACAGATCTTCTTAGAGGAGGAAACACATTATGATCTTGTAGGATCTCAATTGACATCTGTTCAATACTTCCACTAGAACTGAGAGAGTCTGCAATCTGTGAAAGAATAGGGGACTGATAAGAGTGGCTATGATCATTACCCACCACATCATGTGATGGTGTAGAGTTAGAATCAGAATCACCAGGGAACTGATTGATAAAATGCTCACTTTCTGAAGCTGGATTCACCAGAGGTAGCTCCACTCTTCCTTCACATAACTCATCTGCAGTTTTGTCAATTTTTTCCTTGAAAGGAAAAATATTTTCTCTGAATTCTACATCTCTGCTAACAAATACACTTCTGGAATCAAGATCCCATAGTTTATATCCCTTTTGACCAAAAGGATATCCCAGCATCACACATCTTCTGGCTCTTGGCTTCATCTTATCCTTATTGGCAGGAGGCACAACTGCATAACATAAGCTTCCAATAACTCTGAGATCATCATAACAAGCCGGTTTGTTGAACAATTTTTCATGAGGTGTTTTCCATTTCAAGACCTATGTTGGCATTTTATTTATGAGATGAGTTGCAGCTAAGAGACACTCACCCCAAAATCTCAATGGCAAACCAGCATGTATCCTCAAACATCTTGCTGTATCAACTAGATGTCTATGCTTTCTCTCAACTCTCCCATTCTGTTGAGGAGTATATGGGATGGATTTCTGATGAATTATGCCTTTTGAAGTGAAGAGATCTGTGCAACTTCTCTGAACAAACTCAGTGCCATTATCTGTCCTCACAGACTTCACACATTTCTCAAACTGATTTTCCACATACATCAAAAAATCCTTCACTACTTGATAAACCTGCATTTTGTTCTTGAGCAAAAAAGTCCAAGTGACTCTAGTGCAATCATTAAGCACAGTAAGGAAGTAAGAAAAGCCATTATAAGTGACACATTTATATGGACCACATAAATCCATATGGATTAATTCAAAAGGCTTACTAGCCATGTTTAAGCTTCTCTGAAAAGGAAACCTGTGATGTTTAGACAAAGAGCATGATCGATTCACACTGGAATTCATCCAAAACAGAAGGACTGAACAAGTTCAAATGTCTCAACTTGGAAATAGAAATATGACCAAGTCTAGCATGAGCTAATTCTAAGCTTAAACTAGCTTTATTACAACTTCTCATCAAAACGGCTTCACTTGCATTGCCACTTGGTGATTCAGAACTGATCTTGTATAATCCATCCTTCCTGATTCCTGTGATGAGCACCTTCCTAGATCCAGGATCCTGGAAATAACAATGAGATCTAGTGAATATAGCAACAAGATAAGTGTCATCAAGAATCTTTCCCACTGATAATAATCTGTGTTTGAAGTCAGGCACAAGTAATACATCACTTAGCAACATAGATTCTGTCAATTGCATTTTTCCCATTTCAGACACAGTTTTAATAGATGTTGTAGGAGGAAATCGAGTTTAAAATAAAATAATTCAAACCAGACTATGCCTACGCAAAATAAATACAAGACCTCCTCCTGATGCAGTAGCGGAAGTCAGGATCGATCCACGAGGAAGCGTGTCAGCGGATCCTAGGCAGAAGCGAAATCTCACGAGCAGATGTCGACAACAGAAGTCCTCGACCTCGAGTAAGGTTACTCGACAGAAGGTCAGACTTGTCGATCAGAACAGCAGCAGTAACAGAGCCTTGTCGATCTCGATAAAACTCCTCGATGTCGAGGAACTGGTCGATGTCGAGTACCTGTCTTGTCGAGAATCTGCACACTTAAGCAACAGCGACTCTAGGTCGGGATTTAGTCGTCGAGCTCGACCAGGAGGTGGTCGAGATTGAGTAGGGCAGGGGACGAAAACAAATAAAAATAAAGAAAGAAAGAAAGAAAATAAAGAACAAATGCTTTTCGGGAATTTCGAACTAAACTGAATGTAAAAGACTTCCAAGATTGGGGTTTGCAACAACGATAACCAAACATGCATAAGGCAGGACCAAACAGATTATCATATAATTTGCATTAAAGGACTAAGCTTTCGCCTTTGCCAACAATTAGACAACTCTCTCAAGAAACCCTAATTGTCTCTACCGATTTTATGTTTATAATCCAAGTTGTTAGCATGGATCTCCATTAGATGGGCAATAAACACATAAACAAGTAGGAAAATGCTCAAAACATGATAAAGGTCGGATCTTTACCTCAATTATGCATGGCTATCGTCGGGCTCGCCCCAACCCTAGAAGTGGGTTGACTACTCGCGCCTCATCGCAAACTTAGACATCATCGATTGAAAGAAAACAACTTGCATTAAAACTAAATTCCAAGACATTACAATCCCGGCAATCCAACTCTCGTCGAATGCCAAAACCCTAAAACCTTCGAACTCCCTAAACTTCTCTTTGGAACTACTTGTCTTGCTCTGAAATTGAATGAATAAAACTGAGCCCCATGGGCTTTATTTATAGCCTTCATTCCCTAGCTATTCTAGGAAAGAAGATATCTATCTATATCTAAAATTATATCTAAAATGCTTAATGATAAATAAATTGATAAAAGGAAATAAATCTAAAAGGAAAGGATAAATCTAATTAGGTAAGTCTTCATGTCTTTGATATATCTTGCTTCCGTAGATAGAACTTGATGTAATCGGATAGAATCTTCCGCCTTTGGCCCCAAGCAATGCAAAACCGAGTAGAATTAGCCATGTCGAGTAACTTTGTTCTGGAAGCTTCGTCGACCTCGACAAGGCTCTTGCCGATCTCGAGTAGAAGTCTTGGTCGACTTGGCTTGGTTCGTCGTCTCGGCTAGCTGGTGCTCGACAGGCTCGGACAAGGCTTCTGGTGCTGGTCGACCTCGAGGAGAACTCATCGATGTCGAGTAGAGATGGATCATCGACTTGTCTGGCTGGCTTCTCTACTCGATGGGCTCGGACTCTGGCTCACGACGCTCGTCGACCTCGACAAGAACTAGTCGAGATCGACCAAAGTTGCTCGAGTTGGCTCTCTGGTGGGTGTCGAGGACTCCTCGGTGGTGACTCGGACAGGGTAGCTTGTCGATCTCGACAAGGCTTAGTCGAGATCGAGTAGAGGTGGCTCGGCTTCTCGTCCTCGGCTTCTCGGGCAGCTCTTCTCCTCGTCGACTCCGGGTGGTGGCTCGTCGATCTCGACCAAGTCTACTCAAGATCGAGTAGGGTTCCGGGAGTCGGGTTGTCTCTGACTCAGTGTCCTCGATCAGCTCTGCTCGACCAGGTTTCGTCGACCAGGTCTCGTCGATCTCGAGTAGATGCTAGTCGATTTCGAGTAGAGTTTTCTCAGCTTTCTGCTCTGTTCTTAAAACGCACTTTCCCGAGTCCTCGTTCGTCGGATTGACGCATATGACCATGCGTTGGAAAGCTCTTTCCGAGGGCTACAACTCTCATGAAGACATCAAAGCTTGATTCAGAACGAAGAATGGTGAAAAATGACATTTTCTCCAGTTGCACCATTTTTAGCTTCTCCATGAGTTCCCTTTTAGCTCCAAAGTGCGTCCGATTTCTGCGAAATATAACCAAAACTTGTGTAGACCTCCATATATTGCAAATAAGTGTAAACTACACAGATTCTGTATTATTCTAACCCAAACGTATGTAATGTATGCAGAAATCGATATAAAATTAAGTGTAAAACATGGCAAATTAAGCTCACAACAATAGATCCATCAGGTAATTCTATATGAATAGGCTTACCCACTTTCTCCTTGTTACACAAGGCATGTGATTCTGCTATCATGTGATCAGTAGCCCCTGTGTCCACAATCCAATCCACATAATTGCTTTCTTTCAAAACACTATTAACATTGTTTGTAGGGATCATACCTGCAAAATTGGCATATGATCCACCTCCACTGTCACTGTGACTCTTTCCTTTCATCTTCTTAAGCACTTCCTGATATACTGCATTTACCATAGCTGCATCCAGATTGCCTTTTGTGCCATCATCATCTATAGGGCTATTCTGAGTTTGAGCATTCACTGATCCTGCCACATTTGCAGAGCCACTCCCAGCAATTCCACTTCTCTATTTCTCTTTCAGCTCCTTGAACCACTCAGGAATTCCATGAAGCCTGAAACACTGCTCTACCAAGTGACCCTTCATCTTGCAATAAGAACATGTTGAATTCTGCTTAATCCTTTTCAACTCTCTCCAATCCTTCACTTCCTTCTTGAATTTAGGATTGTTGAGATTAGAGCTGTTATTATTGTTGTTGCCTCTATACTGAAAACTACCACCACCCCTGTTAGCCGCTAAGGCACTGGAATCAGTGCTGATTCCTTGAGACCCAGGTGTCCCATTAGAAGCATCATTTCCTCTTTCCACTTGCGGAAGTATGTAATAAGCCTTGTGAAGGTTCGATAAAGTAAAACAAAGTAATATAAAGATACTCTAGAAGGGGGGTTGAATAGAGTATGCCGTTTTTTCGCAGGTAATCTCAAGACATTTGAAGATCGTGCAAAACCCTTTGAGATTAGACTTAATCTTTTCTCTGGAAAACCTGAATCACAAATAAGTTATACAATTCGAACAAATGCAGAAATATGGTAAAGCAGTAAGTAAAGGACGCAACAAATTGTTAACGAGGTTCGACACGAACTTCGCCTACGTCCCCGCCTAGGGTTCTTCCACAACCCTAGGATTCAATCGGCTTTTATTGATTCACAAGACTTAGGATCCTAATAGCTCACCGAGAAGCCTCTCTCCTATACAATTGCAATCTAGTCAACTCATGCTCCCTTGGAGTCCTAGACCAATCTAGAAGAGCCCCACCTCTCTCAGCTATCTAGTAAAATCCTCTTACACTTCGTGAATCAATCGCCTAGTGTTCACTTCCTGAGTTATAAACTCTCGAGTATAACACTCTCTCGAGATATATTCTATAAGCTCACTGAGTAACTCTCAAATGCTTTGAAACAAAATATAAGACTCTTAAGAACAAGCAAAGAGAACACGCTGAAGAGAGATCGTAAACTTGAGGGTTGATTGTGCAATGATCTTCGTGAATGTACGTCAGTCCTCTCTCTCTTCTTCATCTCCTTTATATAGTGAAGATCATCGGCGCCACTTAAGGAAGGAATCTTCTCCAACGGCTAGGCTGATTATGGCCATCTTCGAGATCTTCTAAACTTGGAAACTTTGAAGCCATGATCTCCGATTATGTCCTTCTTAGCTTTTCGACTTAGGAAGGAGATAATATTTGAAAACCTTCCTGAAAAGTTAGTATAAAATATCTGGAAGCATATAATAATATATAATAATATTCGGACATAATATAATAAAGTACAGGTTTTGTGTTTCATCAACACAGTTGTAGCTTCAAGACCTTTGATACAAACAGTGTATCAAAGCCTTTGAAACTTATTCCGATTTTGACCAAGGGAGTGGAGTTATCAATCTCCCCCTTGATAAAAGACAAAACCTGTGCATCCCTGCAACTTAGTCAAGCAATTATATCATAAGCAAAATCGGACTAAGTACCTGCATGGGTTAGACAAATGTTGGATCATAAGATTTTAAAGTAAGCAAGAGACATCCAACAAAACAGACCAAGGTCTTCCAAGACCTTTGGTTTACAGCAGTTTTAAAGTCTAAACCATCATCAAATCATCTCCCCCTTTTTGTCTTTTAACAAATGGAGGAGGGTAAACCAGTAATCAAAAGTTCAAATTTTAAAAAGATCCTTTCAATTCTTAAAGGCAAGAAAGGATTTATCCGATTTTAAAATAATTTCCACAAATAAACTATACTCGGATAAAATAAAAGGATTTTTCCGAAAATAAAATAGGTAACATATAAAGAAGGTTAAAATCCATTAAAACCATATTTGATCAAATATCTAATAAGATATCAACCAAATATCTGATCCGTTATATGTACTCTACTGTTCAGTTCACAACCTTTGAAATGAGGTTCAAGGATCTTGACACTGAGTAGAATTTATCTTTCCTAAAGGGAAAACTCCCCCTACGAAAGTGCATCCCTGTTAAGCATTCCAATCTCTGGTCTAATGAAGATGAACCTGTCCTCTGCCAAAGGCTTAGTAAAGATGTCAGCTCATTGATAATCAGTTGAAATAAAAGATATGGACACGTCACCTTTTTCGACATGGTCTCTAATGAAATGATGTCTTACATCAATATGTTTGGTCCTTGAATGCTGAACAGGATTCTTTGTAATGGAGATGACACTTGTATTATCACACTTAATGGGAATGCCTTTTAGGTCGATGCCAAGATCTCTCATTTGTTGAGCTATTCAAAGGATTTGGGAGCAGCATGCTCCATCGGCTATGTATTCGGCTTCAGCAGTGGATAGAGCAACTGAGTTTTGTTTCTTTGAATGCCAACTGATCAAGGATGCTCCTAAGAATTGGCAACATCCTGACGTGCTCTTCCTATCCACCTTATAGCCTGCAAAATCTGCATCAGAATACCCGATTAATGTAAAATCTTTTTGCTTTGGTACCATAAGCCAAGCTCCTTAGTGCCATTGAGATATCGAAAGATCCTCTTCACATCCACGAGGTGAGATTCTTTAGGATCAGCTTGAAACCTAGCACACATGCAAACACTAAACATGATGTCAGGTCTACTAGCTGTAAGATATAGTAAAGATCCAATCATTCCTCGATACTCCTTTTGATTGACACTCTTCCCAGTCTTGTCTTGATCTAGAGATAATGTTTAGTTCATAGGTGTCTTGGCTGCTTTGGATTGATCCATCTTGAACTTCTTCAAGAGATCCTTAGTGTACTTGATTTGGTTGAAAAATATCCCTTTCTTAGATTGATGAACTTGTAATCCCAAAAAGAAGTTGAGTTCACCCATCAAGCTCATCTCGAATTCACTGCACATAATGTCAAAAAATTCCTTGCACAAAGATGTGTTAGTAGCACCAAACAATATATCATCAACATATATTTGAATAACCAAAATGTCCTTTCCTTTGGTCTTGATAAAAAGAGTCTTGTCGATCAACCCCCTTTTAAAATCATTTTCTAAAAGATATTTTGACAAGCGCTCATATCAAGCTCTTGGGGCTTGTTTCAAACCATAGCGCTTTGTCTAGTTTATAAACATGATTAGGAAATTCATAACTTTCAAAACCTGGGGGTTGAGCCACATAGACCCTGGGGGTTGAGCCACATACTCTTCTTCCTCTAAGAAACCAATAAGCAAACTTGACATCCATTCTTGTTAAATCTGACATTATTGCCACTATCACATAATTGAGAAACACTAAGCAAATTATACTTCAAACCATTCACAAGATAGACATTTTTAATACTATGGTTGGAATCACTCCCAACGCTACCAATACCAACGATGTCACACTTTCCTTTGTCACCAAGAGTGATTGTTCCCATGGATTGCTTCTTTAGTTCATGGAAGAGAGACCTCTTCCCACTCATATGTCTAGAGCATCCACTATCATTAATCCATTTTTGCTCCTTCACCTTGGTGATTTCCTGCAAAACAAACATCAACCTTTGGGCTAGACCAGTGAGCAAATTTAGATCCTTTATTGGGATAAACCATATTTGGTAAAATAGTGCCTTTGGGGACCCAAACTTGCGTTATCCGTTCTTTTCTCAAATGAACAGGAAATGTATTGCGAATAATATGTAGATCCTTTCTTTTATAGGGGCAGGTCTGTTTTACATGTCCCTTTCTAGCACAGTGGTGACATATAGGAGAGAATCTGCTTCCTTTTGCCTTCACAAAAGTGGTAATGTGTTGCTTCTTTAAAAACCTCGGGTTGTAACCAATACCACTTCTGTTTAGAGAACTTTGTTGCTCACCCAACATCCTATCAAGAGTGCCCTTGGACTTGGTAAAACTTATGAGGGCTGTCTGTTGGTCTTGAATCTTATTATTCAGGGAGATCTTCTCGTTCTCTAAGTCATGATGTTCACTTCTCAGAGACGAGAGATCTTGCTTGAGTTAAGATTTCTCTGAGTCAAGAGTCTTGACTTTAATGTCAAGACTTGAATAAGAAGTTTCAAGACTTTTGACCCGCCTAGATAGTTCCTCAATAGTTCTTTCCTGGTCCACGGTTTTCTTGATAAGAGTGTTAGTTTGGACAATAAGTTTCTCTTCATTGGCAATCATATTAGAAAGGAATTTCGATAGTACCTCTTTTGGACTTTCCATGAGCTCTCTTACAATTACCTCGAGTTGCTCATCATGGGATTCATCTCCTGTGGCCATGAGATAAAGGTTGGCCTTTTCATCATCGGAATTTGAGTCACCTGAGTCGGAATCACTCCAAGCTGCCACCATCGCTTTCTTTTTACATCTATCACCTTTCTTGAATTGGCTCTTCGTCTTTTGAGGGCAATCTTTCACTAGATGGTCTGTTTCACCACATTCAAAACAAGACAAAGGTTTAGTCTTCTTGTCATATTTGTTGTATTGAGACTTACCTCGAAATTTAGAAGACTCTGATCCATCTTTGTTGTTGAATTGCTTCTTCATCTTGAGGATTCGAGAAAGACCCCTTGTAATGAGATCAAAGGGATCATCCTCATCATCATCCTCATCTTCAGAATCAGACACATCTTTGGGCTCGTCCTTTTTAGACTTGAGCGCCAAGTTCTTAGTGCTTGCTGGGAGTTCTCCATCGTCTTCATTGAGAATCATCTCATGTGTGATCAGCTTCCCAAGCAAGTCATCAAGGGGCAGAGTGGTGAGATCTTGTGCTTCCTCTATGGCTGTCACTTTAGGGCCCCATTTGTCTTTTGGGAGACACCTCAATATCTTCCTCACTTTTTCAACGTTCTTAAAGCTCTTGCCGAGAGAGTCAAGGTTGTTGGTGATCTCTGTGAACCATGTGAACATTGCCTTAATAGACTCATCAGGCTTCATTTTGAAAAGTTCATACTTTCGAAGGAAGATGCTGATCTTGGTGTCCTTCACTTGGCTAGTTCCTTCGTAGGTGACAACCATCTTGTCCCAAATCTCTTTAGCTGACCTGCAAGATGAAATACGGTTAAACTCATCAGTCCTAAGACCACAATATAGTAAGTTAATAGCCCTGTAGTTTTTGGAGACGAGTTCAAGAGCCGCTTGGATGAATTCAGCCTCGGTCTTCGCGACTTTGGTTCCATTTGGTCCGTCTTTTACTGGAATCTTCCGATCATTCTCTATAATGTTCCAAAGTTCCAGATCTTGATCTATAATGAACATTTTCATCAAGGACCTCCAGTGGACGAAGTTGTTTCCTACAAAGAGTGGTGGTCTAATGGTAGACCTTCCCTGTGCAAATCCTCATCTTGCTTCACCAGACATGATCAAAAACTCATAAGATTGTTAGATCGAAACTAGTGAGTAAAGCTCTGATACCAATTGAAGGTTCGATAAAGTGAAACAAAGTAATATAAAGATACTCTTGAACGGGGGTTGAATAGAGTATGCCGGTTTTTCGCAGATAATCTCAACACTTTTGAAGCTCGTGCAAAACCCTTTGAGATTAGACTTAATCTTTTCTCTGGAAAACCTGAATCACAAATAAGTTATACAATTCGAACAAATGCAGAAATATGGTAAAGCAGTAAGTAAAGGACGCAACAAATTGTTAACGAGGTTCGACACGAACTTGGCCTACGTCCCCGCCTAGGGTTCTTTCACAACCCTAGGATTCAACCGGCTTTTATTGATTCACAAGACTTAGGATCCTAATAGCTCACCGAGAAGCCTCTCTCCTATACAATTGCAATCTAGTCAACTCACGTTCCCTTGGAGTCCTAGACCAATCTAGAAGAGCCCCACCTCTCTCAGCTATCTAGTAAAATCCCCTTACACTTCGTGAATCAATCGCCTAGTGTTCACTTCCTGAGTTATAAACTCTCGAGTATAACACTCTCTCGAGATATATTCTATAAGCTCACTGAGTAACTCTCAAATGCTTTGAAACAAAATATAAGACTCTTAAGAACAAGCAGAGAGAACACGCTGAAGAGAGATCGTAAACTTGAGGGCTGATTGTGCAATGATCTTCGTGAATGTACGTCAGTCCTCTCTCTCTTCTTCATCTCCTTTATATAGTGAAGATCATCGGCGCCACTTAAGGAAGGAATCTTCTCCAACGGCTGGGCTGATTATGGCCATCTTCGAGATCTTCTAAACTTGGAAACTTTGAAGCCATAATCTCCGATTATGTCCTTCTTAGCTTTTCGACTTAGGAAGGAGATAATATTTGAAAACCTTCCTGAAAAGTTAGTATAAAATATCTGGAAGCATATAATAATATTCGGACATAATATAATAAAGTACAGGTTTTGTGTTTCATCAACACCGCTATAGCTTCAAGACCTTTGATACAAACAGTGTATCAAAGCCTTTGAAACTTATTCCGATTTTCACCAAGGGAGTGGAGTTATCACCTTGTTAATAGTAGGCAAGGGATCTGTAGCAAGTATAGAGTTCCTAGCAGCATCATAATTTTCATTCAAACTAGCCAAAATCTGCATAAGCCTATTTCTAGACTCAATCTCACAAAACTTCTTCTTTAAATCACATGTGCATTTCTCCAAGGCACCACAGATACACTCAGGTATGTTCTCTAGAACTTGGAGTTCATCCCAATATCTATTAAATACATTATAAAGATCAGCAATGCACATATTACCCTGCACTACATTCCCAAGTTTCCTTCTAATCTGAAAAATCAGAGGAGCGTTAGACTGTCCAAATCTCTCCACTATTTCATCCCATAAGGCTTTAGAAGAATCCATGAACATGAATCCTTCAGCCACACTCTTGCTCATAGAGTTAAGGAGCCAACACCTTACCATATAATCTGCCTTGATCCATTTCTCCAAATCAGCATGACCAGTGGCAGGTTTAATACATGACCCATTTATAAAAGCCAAGTTTACATTTTGCTCCAAGAGCCATCATCACACCACGACTCCAAGTCATGTAATTAGTCCCATCAAAGGGTATAGCAACTAACTGAGCACCCGGATGATCTGAGTTAGACAAGAATAAAGGATCATTAAGATTACCTTGTGCAGCAATTTCTTCAAGATTTCTGTCTCCAGAATCAATCACAGTGAACATAAGCAGTAGAAAATTCACAATAAAAGGATCCAAACTTCCCAGAAAACGAGTTGTCGCTCTGATACCATATGAAGAAAGTAAGTATCGATCAACAATTCATCACAATCAAGCAAGAAAATAGGCAAACGTCAGCAAAATGCAACATTCATGACAGCGGCAGAAAAATGACCAGAAATGGCTCTCAGGCCTTAATCATTGGCGGCTCTCATCCCCAAAACCCTACCTTTGGGGGAGCAAAACATTGTCTTATATAGTATGCAATGTAGAGAGCATGTGTAAGTCACATGGGATAGCAGTCCCTTATTACACAAGAAGACAAAGATAGCTGAACATGGCTTGGGACCATGTTTTAGAAAAAAATGCAGAATATGAAAATTGAGCCAAGTAGCTGAGTTAGTGAGCTAAATAGCTTAGTAAATCATGTCTAAACATGATAATCTTCATATCCCCCCCCCCCTCAATTTGGACTTGGTGGGAGACCAACAAGTCCCAACTTGAAGGAGAGGAAGTAATGTTACTTCACACCGAGAGGTTTAGTAAGAATGTCTGCAAGCTGAACACCAGTCCTCACATGCTGTGGCATAATGAATCCTTCTTATAATTTCTCACGAACATATATTTTATGGTTTGAACCACCTCTGGAGTTGTAGTTTCTGCAATATGGGTGTGCCTCATATCCTTGTTATCTACTTATTCTCTATTAGAAATGCTTATTCTTAACTAATCTGTGATGGGAAACAAAAGATACACAAAGTTATGGGCTTATGGCGACTGTATTGTTGAATCTTGGGGTCTAATTTAGTTCAAATAACTATATTATGCAATCTGCATATACATAATATTTAGGAGAATCATCATTTAAATGCAATGATGTTTGATGTATTATTTAGGCAGATAGTGGAGTAGATTTATAGGAGTATATAGTCTGTCTTTGGGGTTTGAATATGAGCTTGTTTGGGCTCGGTTTGGATACTTTTTCTGTAAAGTTTTTGTCCATATATATATATATATATATATATATATATATATATATATATAGGGTAGGGTTCAAGTGAGAATAGTATATACCGGTGAGAAGGAAAGAAGCGCTCCTATTGGTGGAGACAGATCTGATTTTTAATTAAAGAAATAAACCCCCACGCGCTTCGATCTAGGCGTTTCTCCTTCTTCACCCTTCTCCTCCGCCTCCTCCTTCCACCATCTGATCGACATCAACGACGTTGCCATGAGAGTAGAGCACCGTGACCGCGCATAGGCAGCCGATCTCGCGAGCCCGCCCTGCCGGAATCATCCACCTCCGATCCCCTCGCCCTCTTCCTCTCTCCGATCCGACGCGCCCTCTTCCTCTCTCCGATCCATCGCACCCTCTTCCTCTCTCCGTCGAGGCGTATTTCTTTCCCCTGATTCGGTTCAGCCGGCGCCTCTCCGTTCACCTCGAAGACCTTCATGTCCGAGCTCCTCAATTCCACTGTCCTCGCTGAAGAATCCGCCATCGCCAAGGATCGATCTCCGCCGCCGCCGCCACCTGGTTAGGATCTAGGTTTGAAGGACTAACTGGATTGACTTGGTTGCTCTTGAAGATGCCAATTCGATTTAGGTACCGGAACATTCTCTGCATCTCCGAGATCATGCGCTCTCTCACCCGCCTTCACTTCCTCGAGGTCGTCGATTGCCTAGTTGTTGATCGAGTGGCCGTTCCCCTGGGCGGTGGCCTTGATGTGCGCCATGGATTGCACCTCATTTACCTTGCTCTTGAGGACTGAAGCGCTCAAAAGGAGTGAGCTCAGGTGCTCGTCGACAGCCATGGAAGACGACGAAGTCGATGAGAGCGCCGATTCTGGATCGCCTCGGGCCTGATTGAACGGCTGATGATGGGAGCTATTGATGTACTGATGAGTAAAGAAACAAGCTGAAGAAGTGCTAGCCGCCATTGATACGTGTTTCAATTGAAGAAGTACAACTGGAGTGTTTAGTTTTGATTTTGTGTGCTAAACAGCAAATCATATACTCCGTATATCGAAGTAATTACTATTTAAAGGTTGGTTCAGTGACGATTTAGAGGTCGGTTCAGTGTCTAAATAGATGTTGGTTCAGTGTCTAAATAGAGATTGATTCAGTGACTATTTAGATGTTGGTTCAGTGACTAAATAGAGGTTGGTTCAATGTCTAAATAGAGGTTGGTTCAGTGACTAAATAGGTTGGTTCAGTAACTAAATAGAGGTTAGTTCAGTGTCTAAAAAGAGCTTGGTTCAGTGACTAAATAGATTGGTTCAGTGACTAAATAGAGGTTGGTTCAGTGACCGAATATAGAGTGGTTCAGTGACCGAATAGAGAGTGGTTCAGTGACCGAATAGATAGTGGTTCAGTGACCGAATAGATAGTGGTTCAGTGACCGAATAGATAGTGGTTCAAGGACCGGATACAGTGGTTTAGTGATCGAATAGAGATTGGTTCTGTAACGGCCCAGGATTATGATTCCCAGGTTACGTTTCGAGGGATAAAACCCCTCGTTAGGACCTTGCGCCCCGAGTACAGGTTGAAGGTTTCGAAACCTACTTTAATGTTTTCAAAGGGGGATTTCGTACCCAAAATCGAAGGGATCGTTGGAATCCCCGGGGAAGTCCCATGTACCTGTCGTAAGTCTAAGCGTGGAAATCAGAAATAGTGCGACTAGCGGAAATAAGTGTAATACAAGAGGGTGCCACGGCAGAGCCGGGTCAAAACGGAGTCTAAAGTGAAAATCCCAAAAATGTAATCAGAGTCTGGTGAAGTCTATAACTCCAGCGCTCACTCTCCGCCGATAAAATGACCCGCGCAATAAGCAAACAACACCGATAGGATGAACATAAATAATACCTAAAAAAATTGATATGGGGCGGGATCAGATCGATGCCCACTTAACTCTGCATCCCAACCATAAGCACACATATACGCTATACCTAATAAAGATGCTTCTAGATGCATGGCGAAATATTAACACACTAACATGCTCCTAAGATCAAGTGCATAATAATAATAAGGCCTTAGCACAGAATACCAAGTGGTATATCCCTCTCCTACCTCCACCCCTTCCGACAGGCGGAGACTGGCCAGCTCGTGAATGCATTCATTCATAATAGGGCGGCACGCATGCCTAACCCGCTCCACAATAAAGCCCGCAGGCATATCATAATATAAGAAAGTACTCGATTGACTCAGGGTACCCGATGAGGCTGGGCTACCCTATGACCCTAACAAAGACTTCTAGGACTATCATAGATAACGGCCGTTCTGTTTACATACGCACAAAGAAATAGAATGCTCAACGATCGATGCAACCTAGCATGGTACTACATGGCATGCTGATCATGAATGCAAGCACCTAGTATATCATGCACCTAAGGCAGGGAATAGCTCTATTCAATCTGAGTAAGCTCCGAAGAGACTTACCTGGCGGTGCAGAACAGCAAGGCAAGCATTATAATAGATTAAAGATCACCTAGATACATATCAGAACACATATATAAGTCTACGTCTGATCATCCAAGCACTCAAGCATATCATTCAACGAGAATAGCAACCATATCGCAATCATCATTCCATCAAGTTCAACCATTCATCATATTGCCACATTCCACAAGACCATATCATTCTCATCATTCCATTCCGTCACATTCATGTATTCGCCACAGTGTATCCGCAATAATAATCCGCACATCACATATATCAAGTTTATCATATCTCGAAGCATAAATTAACGATACACAATTCTAACATTTCATCATGCCTTTATTCAATCAATCATGCCATTAGTACACACCAATCATGATATTAGTCAACCATTCACATCAATCATGCTAGTTAGTCACCAATCACATAATTCCCGAGTTAGTCCCAAAACTGCTTTAAAATCCGAATCAACTAGTTAGAAATTCCGATAATATACTTTTAAATCTCTAAGTCTCATAATATTATATTTATTTTAAATCACCATCATTATATCTTGAATCTTATAATAATGTTTTATATTTTAAAACTCACGTAATATTATACAATATTTCAAATACCATTTTCCTTTAACATTTTCATAAAGTATATTTCTAAATCCTTTAAAACCCCAACCATTTACATTTAATAAAATCATTCATTTTTAAATTACCAAAAACAACCCTTATAATTATAAGATTCCAAGACCGGCTCCTTTATTTCATAGAATCCCAAAATCGACCCTCCCCTTTTGTTAAATCCCCAAACCGAACTCATTTTTATAAAATATGCCCAAAATTCATCTTTGTTTTAAAACAACCTCAATCCGGCCCATAAAGAAAATAGGCCCAAGGAAAATCAGGCCCAAAATTCATCTCCAATTCCTCCCTTTTCAATTCTACAAACCGGAAACAGATTTTGTTTTAAAAAATAAGAGGGCCCCATATGACATGGCAATGAGGTGGGAGGAGGGGACCCACAATCATCTTCAACCCCTATTGTTGAACGAAATGAAACGGAGGGGCAACTTTCGGAAAACCGGAGGAGGAAGAGGGAAAGGGGAGGCTGCTCGCCGGCGAGGGTGGAGCTCCGGCCATCCAATCCCGACACCGAAGGCACACAATCGACAAGGAAAAAAAAGGAAAGGGGAAGGAGAGGAGTGCTCACCCAAGTCTTCTGCTTCGACGGAAATGAAGCTCGGGGAGGCGGCGTCCGGACGTGTCGGCGCCGGTTCTTCGATTGGAAGTGCCTAGGAGAGACGGGGAAGGTGAAAGGCGGAAGCTTGGATTGATAAAAGGTGGAAGAAGGAAGAATGAGCGGGATCGAACCTTACCGAGGCGAACCGGGAAAGCTGAGCACACAGGAGGCTTCGGCGATGGCTCTGGTGGCTCCTAGCTTGCTCAGGCTCGGACGTCGAGACTCGGGGATGCTCCCGAGGTTGCTGCTTCGCTCGTCAGTGCTCAGCCTCCTCTCGGAAAGCAGGGACAAGGGTCTGGTGGTGCTCGGGAGGTGCTCGGCCAAACAGGGGTGGCGCTATTGGGCTCGTGCGAAGAGGAGGGAGGAAGAGCTCGGGTGTGGGGCTCGATTTGAGTTTCCCAGTGCGAAGCAGGGCTCGGTGGCGCGTCGGGAGGTTCTGTGCTGGTGCCGGCGACCAAGGAGGAGGTGGTGTTGGGTGGTGTCGGCGGAAACATGGAGAAAGGAGGGGGCTTGACTGATTAGGTGAAATAGCCAAAGATGGGTGTTTGTTTGCAACCGAGAGTGCGAAGAGGGAGTGGATTGTGTGAAAAGTTCCGTGGGTTTTGGACTCAATTGAAAAAGGAAGTCATCTCCCTGTTGTTGTTTGCTGCTGCAATGGGACAGGGGAGTTGCAGAAGGCGGTTTGACGTTTTTCCAAAAGCGTGAAACAAGAAAGGTAGGGAAGGAGATGGGGGAGGGGTTGGTGTTGAGCTCAATTGGGAAACAAGCAAGCTGGCTGGGTTGCAGCCCTGCAAGTCAAACGGAAGGGAGGGTGTTTGCCTTGACCCAAAAAATAATACAAGAGGGTGGTGAGTGGTCCCAATAAATTATGAAATACCCAGAACAAATACTGAAACCAGCTCTCTCGGCCAGTTAGAATTTCAAAATTCCGAGGAAGGACGTCGCCATGTCAAGTTAGTTTTTTTTTAAAATTTTATTTTAGGTCGGGATTCCGTTCCATGAATTTTAATATCCGAGTTAGCGAGTTTTTTCCGTTAAATTCCACTCTTAATTTCATTTTTATTTTCTCTTTTCGAAAAATTAGGATTTAAAAATCCGAGCCTTTACATCATCCACCTCTAAAAACAAGTCTCGTCCCCGAGACTAAAACCAAAACCAAAACAAGGTAGGGGATGAAGTTTGAAATAGATGAGTCCAAGGATCACGTCATCGATCCCGTAAGTGCCTCATAAGTGCCCCTATGAGATTCTCACAGTATCGTCATCATGATCATAATATCCCCGATAGGTCGTAGCGAGAATGTAATATGGGCCCTTACCACATCCTTACCTCGACTTCTCGGTGATATCATAACTCGAAAAGCATTATAGCATCTCCACTAGGTCTTAGCAGGCAGTCTATAAGGGCCCCTATAAAATGTCCGTATCCACTTCGCGGGGGTGTTATAACGCAAGCTCGGGTCGGAAAAGTTTCAAAAGGTTTCCTCAATTCGAAAAAGGTTTGGTTTCAAAAACATTAATTTTTTTTTTATTATTGTTATTATTTTTTTTTTTCCGCGTTCAATTCCCAAAATCCAAGCTAGTTCGTTTTAGACATCAGTCAAATTCCTTAAATTCGACGTTAGTCAAGCAAATTCCAAATCTCGAGAGGTGGAATCATCCACCTCTAAGGCTAATCCCATATTTCCTTCCTAGGTTCCAAGTCATAATCAAATTCATTAATTCTGTTCTATCATCCTAGCAATTCCAATTCAGGGCACCATACACATAGCAATAGTACATCATAGAATTCGTATCACCCATTAATAACCAAATCATACTCATGTCAAAGGTAGTTACGTACCATAACAGATCTAGCATAGCATCATACATAGCGGGGCTCACCACATCACATCACAGAGGCTGCACACCATATGAATCAGATAATCACATCATATATACTAACTACCAAGCATCATCATCACATTTAGAGGCATCAAGTACTTCCGCACACCAGCATTTCATCGGGTTCAGGGGTAACTATGTTAGTACTAACAATTCACTATGGAACACATCAGAGACTCAGCATCCTCTATAGAATAGAACTTGCACATCACTCGGTCCCAAGTATCGCATAACCATAAGCTACATCCTCGAGAAAACATGCCTATAATTACCAACCACATTAGAACACGATCGCCACTCATCATCAACAATTCTCAAGACAAGATTAACCTCACCTAGGTCAACCAGCTCAAATTCGATTATAGTTCTAAATATCATTGCATCCCGCTTATATACAAACTCTCTAGCCTCATAACTATCCGCAAGCAAGACCAAATACCCAGTCCGACTACTAGATATCCCAACTCCCATGCCGTCAAGCCATCTAAAACCTAGCCTGCTTCGACACCCTGACCTTAAATCCTACTCGACCACCTAAAATCATATCTTAGGGTTCCCAATCGCACAATTCCCGTATTCCGACAAGCTTAACAACTCAACCGACAACCAAGACTCTCCATAAAGCACACCCTCGTCTTAGGGGTTCCCAACCAGTCCCATCTTCACCTTCTAAGAGAAATCTCAAGTCCTCGACTAAACCGCTCTCACGATTGATCTAGACACCTCTTAACAATCTTGCAGATTCTTCCTAAGCTCTCAAGACTCCGCCTAACCATCACCTCCCAAAGGGACGTATCAAATCATCTCGCTAACCTGATCATACTTCCCGCACCACTAACCACTCTTACTAACCATCCACCTCTAAGGACTCAACTCATACTGACCATCTCACACCTGTCACTCCCGACCAATTCCAACGCCGAAACTCATCTAGTGCTAACTCATAACCATGAATCAACGAGTTCCTCATCACCCGCGTCTATCCTCAATGACCAATCACAATTTCCACCTACTTGTCCCATTTCAGTTCTCATGAAACCTGAACATCCACGATTCCTCGACCGACCTATTCTAGATTCTCGTCTCAGTATATTTCCAGATTTCCTCATTCCAACCCTTACTAACCTTAACCATTCGAAAACCTCAAGTCGTCCTACTCCAGTTCCTCATCTCCTCATATTCCGGAATTTCCTCAAGCTCCTACTTCTTAACCATGACACCTTACCGTCCAAAGCTCTCTTTTACCGATCATCATTTCCGTAGAGTCCCTAGATCATCCTCATCCGAGTTTCCCAATTATCGCAACTTAGCCAACTCTCTAAAACATTCCTCCCCTAGTGTTCTCAATACTTTTATGATTTGCCAATTTCCAAACTTCATGCTCAAAATCTCCCTATCTTGACCTCAAACCCACAATCTTACGAGAAATCTCAACGACATTCTTGCCTAACTACCAGCCCTTCTTCGAGATTCATCTCACGCCCTCAAATACCTCACTAGCCAAAATAACATCCACTCACAACTCTCGATTCATTCCCTATCCTAAAATCCTCCAACAACGCATCTAGAAATTCCTTCACTAACGAATTCTCCAAGCACTACCAATCGTACATCCTAGTCCCAATTCTACGATTCCTTAGACATTCGTTAACCGACCATCCTCAATGCCACCCACAATTCGCTTCAAGACTACTTAGACACTCTCTCCCAGTATACTAACCCGTATATCAACACATCCCCTCAAGAATCCCTCCAAACCACCCTTAAGTCACTTATCCACCTCTAGAACTACACTACCCGCACACGCTATTGTCCCACACTACCTCTAACGAAGACCTTTCCCTTGAAATCTTGCCATACTACTCTATTCCTCACCGAAGACCTACTTGGAAGCTCAATTACACTCAATATCTGACAAGTCCTAACTCACTCGGCTCTTCTCAAGCTGATGCACCCTTCCTACACCTCATCTCACACAACCAATGACCAACTCGAAGACCTCAATCTACCTGTCATTTGCCGATCCATCTCACCAAGGAATCAATCGACTCATGCCCAAGAAGAAAACACCACCACCTATATAACCCATAACCGGTTTACTAGCATGTCAGTACACGTACTCAAGCATAATGATACATCATCACAAGGACAAGTTAGTCAGGTAATCATTCATTACTAGTTCAGCTCATCAAGTATTAACACATCGAATTAAGTCAGTTCTAGGCCCCATCGCACAACGCTAATTCCGATTGATGTAGAAGAGTCCACGATTGAATGAAGAACGCCTTTCCTTGAGTCATCTAGGAGGATTACGTCTGCAACCGCCATCTTCAGAAGGCGTTCGTCCTTTGGTGACGTTGATCCTAGGATCCACGGGCTCAACGCGCTTCTGTTACGCCACTCTGACACCATTTGATCGCTCACTTTCTCATCTATGTCGATGTCCATCTGGGGATCGCGAGGGGTTAGAAGTCATGAAGATAGGGGAGGGAAGGGAGGACAACACGACATCCTTAAGGATTCAGACATAGACCAGGACTAGAGATGACGAGACTTAAGACAAGACACAGACTCGAGAGTTACAACAATCCCCTTAAGATATTCTATAAGGTTAGAGGTGCACATGGCAATCACAAAATATTTCAATCATATCATTCCACACTATCATGTACCTATTAAAGGAATAGCGTCCTATGCATCCATAACATTTCCCATAATCAACTTTACATGCACACGGGAGAGGCTAAAACTGATCATCTCATGCACTAATCATGCTTGACATATTAATATCATGTATGCACAAACCGACAATAGACATATGCAGCATAAGTTATACATGACATAGCGAGCATTATAGGATATCCTACATGTATTATTCATTACTCATTTTAAGTGTACACATAAGCAGCTCAAAAAATGTGGGTTCAAGGTAAACATGATAAGACGCACTTTAATAAACATGTCAGGGGATAGAGTGAAGTCATTTTGGCATAGCAACTATCACGTTAAATACAACCATGTACATGTAGTATGACAAGTATGTCACATAATTGCATGATGGTCTATAATTAGGAGATATATATCCTACATGATACTACCAACACTCATTAAGCAAGTATATAGTCAACGAGGTTCAATTTGATCAACATAACATGCTGAGGAATTCATCTCATATATTGACCATACAACGAGGGTTGACCACACTATCATGAACCTGATTCATGGGAAGACAAAAATCATGGAAATTCATAAACGCGACACATATACTCATTCACAATTGCAATCATGCAAGATATCAGACAAGTCATGTTGAAATATATCAATCCATTATGTCATGCAATCACAAGGTGGGCTACTATCATAACCTAACAGAATTCTCCAAGGGCAATCACTGACTCATCCCCCCGTTTCCCGTGGGACACTAGTATGACTCGCTCGGTAGGACACAATGACGTTCACGTTGTTCCCGAGAGATGAGGATAAACTCGTGTTTAGACTCCTATGGAAAGAAGACATGGTTGACCATTACGAGGATCAAAGGGGTGACTCCATGAGACAACTCACTCCTAACTCGAAACTACTTCAGTCATCACTCACACTAACATACTCAAGTAATCCTCACATCCGACATGATTTTTGAAGGTAATTAGATGACCAACCCGAATTTCCGTGGGAGACACCAACCTCTAGTACAAGACTCGGTAGAAGCATAGATGGTGGGATACCAGACAGGACTCGAAACGGGGTGAGCGGGTGCTCTTTGACCCTTGCTAACATGCCTAAATATTTTGGTGTGACGGATGACGAAGTCAGAATCATCAAAGGGTTTGAATTAAGGAAGTTCCATTCCGACAAGACAGGAATTCCAATGACATAAGAACGAGGTACTCTCCCGCTATCCCGTTTGCACAGTTATTCAATACATGATTCAAGTCAAGACATATTGATTAGTTCTCTATCTTAAGCAAAGCAGCACTCAACATTTAAGCAATAATCGGGGTTAATACGATCCTCTTCGAGGAGGATCGCCCTCAGGCCCAGTTGGATATAATGCATATAATAATAGAGACGATCTATGCCGTCCTTCGAGGGACGGCTGACCGGAGGGGCAAATACCTCACGGCCTCCTAAGCCAAGCTACTCCAACCCTCGGGCTCCTTGGAGTCTTCAAACCCTATCTGTAAAAGAAATCTAGTATTTTGCCTACCCATTCCCAACTACATCCAATAGGGATGGTCTAGCGCCTTTATTATCCCGTCGTTTGCCTTTGTTTGATTACCGAATTTATTGAGTCAAGTTCATATTTAGTCCATTTGAGTTAGCCATATTAAATTCATTTTGGCCTTTCTAAAACATTTTTGAAAAACCATTTGAAAACCTTGGGCCATTTCAAAACCACTTCAACCTATCATACTCGGTTTGCATAACCTCAGCTCTGATACCCCTTTGTAACGGCCCAGGATTATGATTCCCAGGTTACGTTTCGAGGGATAAAACCCCTCGTTAGGACCTTGCGCCCCGAGTACAGGTTGAAGGTTTCGAAACCTACTTTAATGTTTTCAAAGGGGGATTTCGTACCCAAAATCGAAGGGATCGTTGGAATCCCCGGGGAAGTCCCATGTACCTGTCGTAAGTCTAAGCGTGGAAATCAGAAATAGTGCGACTAGCGGAAATAAGTGTAATACAAGAGGGTGCCACGGCAGAGCCGGGTCAAAACGGAGTCTAAAGTGAAAATCCCAAAAATGTAATCAGAGTCTGGTGAAGTCTATAACTCCAGCGCTCACTCTCCGCCGATAAAATGACCCGCGCAATAAGCAAACAACACCGATAGGATGAACATAAATAATACCTAAAAAAATTGATATGGGGCGGGATCAGATCGATGCCCACTTAACTCTGCATCCCAACCATAAGCACACATATACGCTATACCTAATAAAGATGCTTCTAGATGCATGGCGAAATATTAACACACTAACATGCTCCTAAGATCAAGTGCATAATAATAATAAGGCCTTAGCACAGAATACCAAGTGGTATATCCCTCTCCTACCTCCACCCCTTCCGACAGGCGGAGACTGGCCAGCTCGTGAATGCATTCATTCATAATAGGGCGGCACGCATGCCTAACCCGCTCCACAATAAAGCCCGCAGGCATATCATAATATAAGAAAGTACTCGATTGACTCAGGGTACCCGATGAGGCTGGGCTACCCTATGACCCTAACAAAGACTTCTAGGACTATCACAGATAACGGCCGTTCTGTTTACATACGCACAAAGAAATAGAATGCTCAACG
This sequence comes from Persicaria tinctoria, assembly GCA_037127255.1. Taxonomy (NCBI): domain Eukaryota; kingdom Viridiplantae; phylum Streptophyta; class Magnoliopsida; order Caryophyllales; family Polygonaceae; genus Persicaria; species Persicaria tinctoria. The sequence continues at coordinate 5,106,515 of JBANSL010000014.1, forward strand.
ATCGATGCAACCTAGCATGGTACTACATGGCATGCTGATCATGAATGCAAGCACCTAGTATATCATGCACCTAAGGCAGGGAATAGCTCTATTCAATCTGAGTAAGCTCCGAAGAGACTTACCTGGCGGTGCAGAACAGCAAGGCAAGCATTATAATAGATTAAAGATCACCTAGATACATATCAGAACACATATATAAGTCTACGTCTGATCATCCAAGCACTCAAGCATATCATTCAACGAGAATAGCAACCATATCGCAATCATCATTCCATCAAGTTCAACCATTCATCATATTGCCACATTCCACAAGACCATATCATTCTCATCATTCCATTCCGTCACATTCATGTATTCGCCACAGTGTATCCGCAATAATAATCCGCACATCACATATATCAAGTTTATCATATCTCGAAGCATAAATTAACGATACACAATTCTAACATTTCATCATGCCTTTATTCAATCAATCATGCCATTAGTACACACCAATCATGATATTAGTCAACCATTCACATCAATCATGCTAGTTAGTCACCAATCACATAATTCCCGAGTTAGTCCCAAAACTGCTTTAAAATCCGAATCAACTAGTTAGAAATTCCGATAATATACTTTTAAATCTCTAAGTCTCATAATATTATATTTATTTTAAATCACCATCATTATATCTTGAATCTTATAATAATGTTTTATATTTTAAAACTCACGTAATATTATACAATATTTCAAATACCATTTTCCTTTAACATTTTCATAAAGTATATTTCTAAATCCTTTAAAACCCCAACCATTTACATTTAATAAAATCATTCATTTTTAAATTACCAAAAACAACCCTTATAATTATAAGATTCCAAGACCGGCTCCTTTATTTCATAGAATCCCAAAATCGACCCTCCCCTTTTGTTAAATCCCCAAACCGAACTCATTTTTATAAAATATGCCCAAAATTCATCTTTGTTTTAAAACAACCTCAATCCGGCCCATAAAGAAAATAGGCCCAAGGAAAATCAGGCCCAAAATTCATCTCCAATTCCTCCCTTTTCAATTCTACAAACCGGAAACAGATTTTGTTTTAAAAAATAAGAGGGCCCCATATGACATGGCAATGAGGTGGGAGGAGGGGACCCACAATCATCTTCAACCCCTATTGTTGAACGAAATGAAACGGAGGGGCAACTTTCGGAAAACCGGAGGAGGAAGAGGGAAAGGGGAGGCTGCTCGCCGGCGAGGGTGGAGCTCCGGCCATCCAATCCCGACACCGAAGGCACACAATCGACAAGGAAAAAAAAGGAAAGGGGAAGGAGAGGAGTGCTCACCCAAGTCTTCTGCTTCGACGGAAATGAAGCTCGGGGAGGCGGCGTCCGGACGTGTCGGCGCCGGTTCTTCGATTGGAAGTGCCTAGGAGAGACGGGGAAGGTGAAAGGCGGAAGCTTGGATTGATAAAAGGTGGAAGAAGGAAGAATGAGCGGGATCGAACCTTACCGAGGCGAACCGGGAAAGCTGAGCACACAGGAGGCTTCGGCGATGGCTCTGGTGGCTCCTAGCTTGCTCAGGCTCGGACGTCGAGACTCGGGGATGCTCCCGAGGTTGCTGCTTCGCTCGTCAGTGCTCAGCCTCCTCTCGGAAAGCAGGGACAAGGGTCTGGTGGTGCTCGGGAGGTGCTCGGCCAAACAGGGGTGGCGCTATTGGGCTCGTGCGAAGAGGAGGGAGGAAGAGCTCGGGTGTGGGGCTCGATTTGAGTTTCCCAGTGCGAAGCAGGGCTCGGTGGCGCGTCGGGAGGTTCTGTGCTGGTGCCGGCGACCAAGGAGGAGGTGGTGTTGGGTGGTGTCGGCGGAAACATGGAGAAAGGAGGGGGCTTGACTGATTAGGTGAAATAGCCAAAGATGGGTGTTTGTTTGCAACCGAGAGTGCGAAGAGGGAGTGGATTGTGTGAAAAGTTCCGTGGGTTTTGGACTCAATTGAAAAAGGAAGTCATCTCCCTGTTGTTGTTTGCTGCTGCAATGGGACAGGGGAGTTGCAGAAGGCGGTTTGACGTTTTTCCAAAAGCGTGAAACAAGAAAGGTAGGGAAGGAGATGGGGGAGGGGTTGGTGTTGAGCTCAATTGGGAAACAAGCAAGCTGGCTGGGTTGCAGCCCTGCAAGTCAAACGGAAGGGAGGGTGTTTGCCTTGACCCAAAAAATAATACAAGAGGGTGAGGGTGGTGAGTGGTCCCAATAAATTATGAAATACCCAGAACAAATACTGAAACCAGCTCTCTCGGCCAGTTAGAATTTCAAAATTCCGAGGAAGGACGTCGCCATGTCAAGTTAGTTTTTTTTTAAAATTTTATTTTAGGTCGGGATTCCGTTCCATGAATTTTAATATCCGAGTTAGCGAGTTTTTTCCGTTAAATTCCACTCTTAATTTCATTTTTATTTTCTCTTTTCGAAAAATTAGGATTTAAAAATCCGAGCCTTTACAGGTTCAGTGATCGAATAGAGTGGTTCAGTGACCGAATAGAGAGTGGTTCAGTGACCGAATAGAGAGTGATTCAGTGACCGAATAGAGAGTGATTCAGTGACCGAATAAAGTGGTGTAGTGACCGAATAGAGAGTGAATCAGTGACTCAATAGATGGTGGTTCAGTGACCGAATAGAGAATGGTTCAGTGACTCAATAGAGGGTGGTTCATCAAATAAAGAGAAGTGATTCATCAAATAAATAGTAGTGGTTCATCAAATAAATAGTATTGGTTCATGAAATAAATAGTATTGGTCCATGAACCATTTTATTTTTAAAAAAAAATAAATAAATAAAAATAAACTTTAAAAGAAAATAAAAGAAGAATTAAACTTTTGAAAATATTAAAAGTAGTGTTTCATGGAATAAAGAGTAATGGTTCATGAAATAAAGAGTAGTGGTTCATCAAATAAATCGTATTGGTTCATTAAATAAATAGTATTGGTTCATGAACCATTTTATTTTAAAAACAAATAAATAAATAATTAAAAATTAAAAGAAAATAAAAGAATAATGAAAATTTTACAATTATTAAATAGTAGTGGTTCATGAAATAAATAGTAGTGATTCATAAAATAAATAGTATTGGTTCATGAAATTTTTAGTATTGGTTTATGAACCATTTTATTTTAAAAACAAATAAATAAATAATTAAACAATAAACATTAAAAGAAAATAAAAGAAGAATGTTTCATCATGTTTAATTAATTAATTTATATAAAAGTATTTTAATTAGAATTAGAATATATTTAAATCGGTAGAGTAAATTAAGTAGTAATATTAATAGATGCATTTATAATTAAAGGATCTCACTTAGTCTAGTGGTTGGGGCCGTGTGGGATGAGTCCCAAATCTGGAGTTCGATTAGACGCGTTCCCACATTTTTTCAAATGCCTGGTGGGCGCGTGTTGGGACGCGCGGTTGGTGCGACTGGGAGAGCAGCAGAGCGCGCGAGGACAGCTGGCTGGGCGCGTATGTATATATATGTGTGTATATATATGTGTATATGTATGTATAGAGAATGGGTAACTTATGCACACCCCTTAGGGTGTACTTTGTGCACAATTGTGAGCCTTTGATTAAGATGAGATGAAGGGTTGAGATTAATTGAATTTTTTTTCTAAATTTTAATTAACAAATTGTGGGTCCTAGCAGATTTCAACTCACAGGAGCGCGTGTGATTTGGGAAATAAAAATTAAAAACCTAATCCCAATTTCATTCTTCTTCATCGGTTAATTAACAAGAGCAAAAGGGCGAGAGTGGCGGCGATATCGGCAAAGTGGAGATTTAGCACTGGCGAGGCGAATGGGGAGGATGGCGAGTAGCCAGCAACGGAGGGACGATGGCGGCGGCGATTGCGAGATTGCGAGGAGGAGATCCAACAATCGCTGAATCTGAGGAGGCGGTTATGGAGATCCACCAATTACTTAATCCGGGGAGGAGATTGGGAGGCTCCGTGGCTGCGGTGGCAACGTCGGCAGCGAAGTCGTGGCGGAATCCGGTGGAGAGGCCGATGAAGACGGACGCCTCCATCCTCCCCGATGCGATCTTGCCGGACCACGCCAGGCTCGTTCTCGATGCGATCTCCTCCATCTTCCCCTTCGATTCCGACCCGCTCGTCTCCGCCAAGGTCGACCAGATCGACTCGGCCGACGTCAATTTCTACAATTCCGACGACTTCTTCCCGTCCAGCCCTCCACCGGCGATGTTTGGCCTACCCATTCTGCCTTTGATGGCTAATTTGTCGGCTTTTTTTGTTTTTTGTTTTTGGAGGGTGGGGTGGCAGTGGGGTGACGGTGGTTTGGGTTTGGGTTTGGGTAGGCGAAATCGGCGGTAGAGTTTTCCAGATGCATAATTTGATTTTTTTTTTTTTGTTAAATAGACGTATGTGTCGAATTTTGGTTACTAGTAGCAATGATTTGGTAAATTATTCGGTGAAATCTGATAAATTATTAGCCAGAATACGGTAATATGCGAGACATTATTCGGTTAAATACGAAGTATTATTATTATAAATTATAAACATTATTTAGGGATTTGAAGCTTATAACATTATTCGGTATAAAGGAACAAATTATTAAGTAGAATTGGTAAATTTTGACTTCAGCTGGATGGAAAAAAATATAACATTATTCGGTAGAATATGAAAAATTATTCAATGGAATTGGTAATATTTGATATGAACTAGATGAAAAAAGATAACAGAACATTATTCGGTAGAATGTGAATTATTATTCGGTAAAATTGACGAATCTGTAAAATGAAATAAATCAAGCGAGTTTTAAAAAGCATTTATTTCTAAAAAAAAACATTTTTCCTCAAATATGTTATATATTTAAAGATAAAAGAAAAACAAAAAAAAAACAAAAAAAAAAAGAAGCAAAGGTGATGGTGGGTAAGCAGTACACGCGCATGGTTTGGGTGGGGAGAGTTATTTTTCAACAGTTGACCCAACAAGTAATTAAAGGAAAACAAAAAATTCCTTTTAATGGTGGCCATTCATTTCGTTTAGATTAAGGGTCCAGATTCGTGCACTAGATATACTCTAAGGGGTGTGCATAAGAGAACCACTCCCTGTATGTATATATATGTATGTATATATATATGTATATGTATATATATATACATATACATATACATATATATATACATACATATACATACATATATACATACATACATACATATATATATATACATACATATATATATATATATACATACATATATATATACATACGTATATATATATATATATATATGATGATTCATTTGTAAACCCTCTTTATAACACAATTTGTGAATAAGTCTGAACCTTAGGATTATGTGAAATGGATGGTGGGGATTTAGTTCTCATTTTTTATTTTTTATTTTAATTTAAAAAATGTGGGACCCACCCCCTATACCCACCCATTCTCGTTGTATTCTACACCTGTGCGCGTGTCCTACAGAAACTTTTTTTTTTTTAATTCAAAAGATCAGCAAGTAGTGGGTGGTACTGGTAGTTGTTTGGATTTTTTTTTAAATAAAATCATAAATTGTGAGGAATTGTTTTTTTTATTAGAGAAATTGTGATGAGATAACCCATGTACGTGTTGTGATTTTTTTTTTTGATAAGGAAAGAATTCGGGTGGGCTGACCCTACCCGACAGCATTCTTGCGGATGAGGTCAAGGAGACCTGGATCGTTTTTAATATCGACTCCTCGGGTAGAGTGGCTAAGATGTGCAACCTTATCTGCCACTTTATTGCCCATGCGAGGAACATGGAAGAAAACTACTTCTTCCATAGTCGATAGCAGGACTTGAACATCCAACAATATTAGTTCGATCTCCCAGGGGCATTTGGATTTCCTATTTAAGTGATCGATGATAATCTTGATGTCGCCTTCAATCTGGATCTTTCCTATATGTAGTTGCCGCACCAGTTGGATCCCTAGTTTAAGAGCTAATGCTTCCGCTTTGAGTGGATTTTGCTTGCCCAGGCGTTGGTTGTGTACTGAAATCGGGTGACCAACCCAGTCCCTAATAATGACACTTGCTGAGCTTTCTCCGTTAGAAAGTGTTGAACCGTCGAAGTTTAGTTTGAAAGTGCCCAAGGGAGGCTTCCTCCAGGAAATTGTTTTTTTATTCTTAATTACTTTGTTTTTTGACAAGGTACTGTCGAAGCGGGCGACAGTCTTCCTCAATGTCAGCCTCAACAACCGATGTCTTATTCCAGTTATCTATATGGGATTTGATCAGTCGTAAGGCTATTTCTTTTTGCGGGATTGCAGCCTGTTGAAACAGATGTTTGTTCCCGACACACCATGTCGTCCACCACGAGAAAGTGAGGTTGGTCAGCGCGGAAGGAGGAAGGCTCTTCCCAAGGGTAGATAGGATGGACTTAATATCCCGAGAATGTGCAATCAGGCAGACAATTTGTTGCCGGACCTGAGGCGGAAGCTGGTGTATCGCTTGGATGAAGGAACACTCCAGAAACAAATAGATCTCATCCTCAGGTGCCGCATTACATATTGAGCAGGTAGGTGGGACCGAAGCACCCCTGTTGGACAGTCTGGAAGCGGTTGGGAGGCCATGCTGAGCCATCTTACAAAGAAAGTTTTTAACTTTCGGAGGTGTGTTAATCTTTCAAATCTAGGCATTGCAGTCTGGAAGTGGTGCCGACTGAGCTATAATCAATTTATATGCACTGGCAGTAGTAAACCAGCATTCCCTGTCCGGCCACCAGTATAAGCGGTCTTGCATAGTCGAGGTATGTGTTGTGATTTGTGGGCCATGAAATAATTTCAATTTTGGATTTTTTAAAAAATATTGAAATGATTTCCATTAATTATAAGAAATTATAACAAAATATTTTTGGCAAATAAAAAAGAGAAAATTTGATATTTTGTACCTTTTTTACTACGGAGTATTTAATTAGCTAATTAACAATCTTACTTATTTTATTAGCCGTCCTAGTCAAGGTTCAAGTTTATTTGGCCTATCTGTACGCCATTCCTTCCGGCCTCCATCTCAGATCTCAGGCTCCTCGTTCCTCCTTCCAGGCGATGAAGAAGACGATGAAGGCGCAGGTTCGCTCGTTCCTCCTCTTTCTCTGGTGGTACAAGTTCGCTCGTCCTTCCCCGGTGCTCCATCCATGGCCGATGTAAAAGAAGACGATGAAGACGCTTCTCCTCCTGATCTCAGCCGACGAATCGGGAAGCGAAGGCTTCTCTGCCTCCATGGGGCACTCTCAATGGTGATTCCATCTCGCATTTCATATCTACCTAGGTTTTCGAATTTCAGATCTAAAATCCTCTTGATTTCGGCTTTCGATTAGTGTGTGTATTGATGGAGAATCGTTGCGATTTGCAGATGCAAATGTGAGATTGGAGTGATGGAAAATTAGATGTGCAACGGAAGTTTTAGAAACTATTTTCTATCATCTAATCGTAGGATCTTCATACATAAAATCGATAGATCAAATCATTGTTCATAAGAGATACCTCTTGATGCGTGAACCGGATCTGAACGAGGAGGATTCGGAAGAGAACTAGAGCCCCACGCGTTGCTCCTCTACTTGGTCCACAAGAGCCGGTTTAGATCTCCTTTGCCTTCGACTGCTAGGACGAAGATCGAAAGGTGAACAATCAAATTGCTCTTGATTGATGATGGTGAAATTCCGCCTTCCCAAACCAATTGGTGCGACAAACTCACGTTCCTCTCTTTGGGATGTGTTAATTACGTTAAGTCATAATAAGCCCATCTTTATAAGCCCATATTTATACCCTATTTAATTTATTATTTATTTCACAAATAAATCTTATCCCATTATTATTAATATATATCTAATATACACTAATAATAAAATAATCTATCCTTTGATCAAGTCCGTCAACTCTAAGTGTGTGACCGCATAGGACCCGTTTATAATAGCCATGGGTTTAACCCATTTAAGCCCATTAATCGTAGTTGGCTTCTAGCAAAGCATTACAACTCCTAAAATAATCGGATTGAATATCTCTATCAATTGTCCTATTTCATAATTAGTCATTACACAATTCCTTCAATCTCCCACTTGTCCTTAAACAAGTGTGCAATTTCAGATACCCGTGTCTCTTAATGTCATATTTGATGATATGGTGACATTCATATCGATTATCAAATATATATTCCTTGAACTCCGAGTTCGAACTGTCAATTAAACAGATGATTACAAATAATCCATCCGAGCATGGCCATGCATTTTCAGTTCTTGCTCTTCAAGTGGCCTAGACACCATTCCTTTTCTATGCATCACAGTATGCATGAAGAAGGAGGACATATCCAGTCTTGTATGACTATGACTCCCACTCAACTTTTGGCAATCCCATCTACGACTTTTATAACTCCCTGTTACGGAAAGCGTTTAGCCGTGTCAAAGAAATACCAATCATCAAGAGAGATCATAACATACTCATGTATGAGGAATCTACTAATCATAGTTTAACTTAAAACACTGCAATCCCTTTTGCAGAGTCTTAAGGTGGGTCTGTCCTATATGTATAATCCATACATATATATGTAATTCACTAGACATCTCCATGTCCCTATAGACCATGAAACTTGGCGCTATCAATCAACTTACAATATAGTCATTAATAAAATCACCTATGTCCAATTTGATGATTTCAGACTACGGACTTGCGATAATTCGTAACTGCATTTCACTTAATGGGGTTTCATTTACCAGAACACTTAAGATAAGCCCATTTGCGACCTAGGAATTATTTGGACATTTTATTTATCATTGTTCAAGACAATATATAAATAAGGATGAAATATCACATATATCAAGTTGAACATAAACTTAGTGTGTAACACTCTCAACATAAAATGTAATAGAAAGCAATCTCAAAAGCCATTCTCCAATGTGTTTGAGACCCTTAGCCCTAGTGTGACCATCATGCTTGGGCTAGGCATAAGCTTCGTCAATGGATTTGCAATATTGTCATATGTATGCACCTTACACATCTTAATGTCAAATAAGGTGATATATCCTCATAAGATGTACGATCAACTTATCATCACCCTTAAGAAATCATCATTGGTTCTTCTCAAGAACTTCGGTATGTTCTTAGTTGCACACTAGTGTGCCTCTCATGGAATCGATTGGTACCTGCTACACATACTCAAAGCATATGCAACATCAGGTCGTGTACACACCATGGCATAGGTAAACCCCTTTCTTGGAATCTTGCATATTGAATCCGTTAAGAATCTTATCTATATATAAGTTCCTTGATTCAATCTAAGCAATCTCTTATATCTATCTCTATAGATCTTCATTCCACATATGTATACTGCCTCCCCAATATCTTTCATTGAGAAACATTTATTTAGTCATTCCTTAATGAACTCTAGCATCGTAATGTCATTCCCAATAAGTAGTATGTCATCCACATACAATACTAGGAAGACCACTTTACACCCACTAAACTTCTTGTATACACAAGGGTCCTCTTCGCATCTAACGAAATCAAACTCTTTGATCTTTTCATCAAACCAAAAGTTCCAACTCCTGGATGCTTGCTTAAGTCCATATATATAGAGACCTCTTAAGCTTGCATACCTTCCTAGCATCACTTGAATCTTCAAAACTCTCGGGTTGTGTCATGTACACATCCTCTTCCAAGAATCCATTCAAGATGGCGGTTTTGACATCTATTTGCCAAATATCATAATCATAATAGGCGGCAATAGCAAGGATTATCCTAATGGATCTTATCATGACAACTGGTGAAAAGGTCTCATAATAGTCTATACCATGAATCTGTTTAAAACCTTTGGCAACTAATCTTGCCTTGTATACAGATATCTTTCCATCCCTATCTGTCTTAAGTTTAAAAACCCATTTGCTCCCTATGGGTTTTACCCCATCTGGCAAATCTATCAAGTCCCATACTTGATTTTCAAACATCGAATCCATTTCGGATCTCATGGCCTCAAGCCATTTCTTGGAGTCTGGACCCGTCGTTGCTTGCTTATAGGTATTAGGCTCATCATGTTCTAGCAGAAGAACATCAAGGTTTACATTCAAGATGAAATCATCATAACGTCTTGGTTGTACCCTTGGCCTATCTGATCTACAGGTGGGTTCAACTGGTTCAACAACTGGAGCTGGAACAGTTTCCACAACTATTTGTGGATCCTCTTGTTCCGGTTCTTGGATGATTTGGGGCCCTTGGCCTTCCAAAACCATCAACTCGTCCTCGACATCATCTATGTCATCTCGTTGTTGAGTTTGTTGCTCTTCATCATGAACTAGTTCAAGATGAATATTTCTCTCACTTGACTTATTGGAAATGAACTCTCTTTCCAAAAAGACATTATCCCTTGCAACAAACACCTTTTGTTCAGCGGGATTATAGAAGTAATATCCAAAACTACCTTTTGGATACCCTATAAAATAGCATTTATTTGATTTAGGGGAAAGCATATCCGTTTGTAAACGCTTTACATAAGCTTCACATCACCATATCTTCATAAAAGACAATTTTGGAGCCTTTCCAGTCCATATCTCATATGGAGTTTTGTCTACAGCTCTAGACGGAGTCCTGTTTAGTGTAAGTACGGCAGTTGTGAGGGCATATCCCCAGAAGGATACCGGAAGGTCAGCAAAACTCATCATAGATCGGACCATGTCTAACAGGGTCCTGTTTCTCCTTTTAGATACACCGTTAAGCTGTGGTGTTCCCGGAGTAGACAACTATGTTACTATCCTACAATTTTTTCAAATGATGATCAAATTCATGGCTCAAGTACTCACCACCACGATCTAATCGAAGTGCTTTTATTTTCTTGCCAGTTTCAGTCTCTACCTCATTTTGAAATTCCTTGAACTTTTCAAAGGATTCCGATTTATGTGACATAAGGTAAATATATCCATATCTACTCATGTCATCAGTAAATGTGATGAAGTATTTATAACCACCTCTAGTTTCTGTACTCATTGGCCCACATACATCAGTATGTATAATGCCCAATAGCTCAGTAGCCCTTTCATTTGTTCATTTGAAAGGTGACATTGACATTTTGATCATCAAACATGACTCACATGTATCAATGGATTCACAATCCACATCTTTTAGAAGTCCATCTTTATGGAGCTTCTTCATGCGGTCTAAACTGATGTGACCCAAACGACCGTGCCATAGGTAGGCTTCACTCAACTTACTTGATTTTTGCCTTTTTCTATTTATGTTATAAGATTCTGTTGTAAGGTCGAATAAAAATATTCCATTAATATCTTGAGCACGAGCCTAGAAGATATCATTCTTGTGAATAATTATACCTTCTTCTGTAGTGCTAAAACTAAAACCTTCAGAATAAATTACTGCAGCCGAAACAAGGTTCTTTGTAATGCTAGGAACAAAATAACAATTATTTAGTTCTAAGATTAAACCAAAAGGAAGAGATAAACTAAAATCTCCTACGACAAGTGCAGCAACGTTTGCTCCATTTCCAACGCGTAGCTCTATCTCCCCTTTCTTCACTTGTCTCCTATTTCTTAGTCCCTGCACATTTGAAATAATGTGAGCACCACATGCGGTATCTAATACCCAAGTAGGACCATTATCTAATGTGCAAACATTGGTTGATAGTAATTCAATAACATAAATACCTGAAGCGTTGGAACTCAAAGTCCCATTCTTCTTGTCTTCTAGGTACTTGGGACAGTTTCTCTTCCAGTGTCCCTTCGCCTTACAATGGAAACAATCATGGTCTGCAGCCACTCTTGGCTTCTCACCTCCCTTAGGTTTTGCAACTTTCTTGCCTTTCTCTTGGGGATTGTTCCTATTCTTGGCTACCTTTTTAAACCCTTTCCCTTTATTGACATTAAGAACTTCTTTCTTGTTGTCAGTAGGAGTATTCTACTCAGCAGCTTTGAGCATACCATGGAGTTCGTTCAGGTTCTTCTTGAGACCATGCATATGATAGTTCATCTTGAATGAGGCAAATCCATCATGGAATGAGTGCAACACGATATCTGTGGCTAACTCTTGGTCATATGTTGTGCCTAGTGTCTCCATACGGCTAAAAAGCCCAATCATGTTAAACACATGAGGACCTACTGGCTTCCCTTTAACAAGCTTGCTATCCAGTATGGCCTTGTGAATTTCATATCGTTCAATCCTTGCCTGTTCCTGAAACAACACTTTCAGGTTGGTGATGATTGTGTAAGAATCCTGATGTTCAAACCTCTTTTGAAGATCAGGTTCCATGCCTGCTAGCGTCAGACAAGTGACAGGCAAAGACTCACTCCTAAGCTTTTCTTCATTAGCCTTCTCCTCATCTGATGAGGTATCAGTAATGTCAGGGATATGGGTTGATAGGACATCTTCACGCCCTTCAGACCTAAGGACGATTCTCAAATTCCTTTCCCAATCCAGAAAATTCATTCCATTCAATTTGTTTTTTCTCAACTATTGAGCGCAGGGTGAATTTCAAGTTATCGTTCGACATAATGCCTATATAAAAAGGAAATGACATACAAATCAGTTTATGTTCGAAATGCAAATTACTTAGGATTAAACACCTTTAAAATAAGTAAATGCGCATTTTATTCAAATTGTTATTGTTCCTGGTGAATAAAATGATTCCAAGATCCCATTACACATAAGACCCAACGTACTTTTGCACTGCCTTGAGTCTTGTACGCTCAAGGTAAGTAACAATTACTAATTATAGCTCCTTATAATTTTTGGTTGATGATCCACATCCAATGTAAAATCATCCTATGCCTCAAGATCCAAAACTTTGCATTTTGGTCTCTCGTTGGGTACAACCATATCAAAGCTTATGAACCCCTTGTATAGATTCACCCTCATTAGCCCAAGATTATGGAAAGACACACTCACTTTTGTGAAGCCCATCCAACCAAAAATCCAGAACTTAATGGGTTATGATATGAAAAGGCATTGCCCTAATTTACCCTAGGAACTTAAGTCTTTTATTTGTCTTTATTTATAAGTGAAAAAAATATCATAAATAAAAACAACATAAAACTTAAAATAAGGCATTCAAAATGCAATGAAATTGTGATCCTAGTATATATGGCCCCTACGATGCATAAAATAAAGATCTAATCTTCATTGGTCTCCACCCTCGCGCCCTTCATGGATCTCCATCCTTGAACTTCTTATGTCTTCTTGTCTTCTTGTATTAATTACAATATTTTCTAATAATCTAATTACTAAAAATAAATTACAAAAATACATAACGATACGCAGATCGTGTACAAAAAAACATAACGGTACGTAGATCGTATTTATGGGCCATACTAGTCACCTTATGTATGCAAGCAATATATCATAATATAAAACAAGCATAATAAATCCATGAACATTCTTGATATTTTAATTCAAAAACTAGCAATAATATATATGAAATTAGTTTTATGGTAACTATTAGCTTGTATAATTGGATATAAAAATTTTTGTTAGGGATAAGATATCTACCATATCTAATTAAGGTAATTTAAGATTTTACACTAAAATCATAAATATCTTCCATAACCCTAATTCCACCTCCATCAACTTCCACTTAAATTTTGTAACAATTACAAACTTTTAAGATGATAAATTTTGATAAATTAATATATGAATCAAATTCATATCAATTTTAGGGATCAAAATTATAAAATTCTGAATTTCTTAAATTCAAAATTAATTTCAACATGTACACTTGAATTGATTCAAAATTGTAGTACGTACGTAAGCATCAATCAATTCCGATCGTTTGTTGAATCAAAATTACCCAAAATCAATATATTCCGATCAAAATCAATTCCGATCGTTTGTCGAAAACGGTTGTTGATTCACAAAATTGATCAAAATCAATATTTTAATACATCCCATTCCGATCGTTTGTTGAATCAAAATCAATATTTTAATACATCCAATTCCGATCGAAATATAAATCATATATTTCGAACGTACTACAACTGGTATTAAATCGTTTGTGGCGGAATCAAATTCCGAACCCGTGTAAAATTTAATACATCCAATTAATCAAAATTAAAATTTTAATCATACAAATTACTCCATATATCGAATATATTGCTAAATTGAATCAAAACTAACAAGAAAATCAATCGATCATATAAATTTATGCAAGAGGCTCTGATTCCATTGATGGAAAATTAGATGCGCAACGGAAGTTTTAGAAACTATTTTCTTTCATCTAATTGCAGGATCTTCATGCATAAAATCGATATATCAAATCATTGTTCATAAGAGATACCTCTTGATGCGTGAACCGGATCTGAACGGGGAGGATTCGGAAGAGAGCTAGAGCCCCACGTGTTGCTCCTCTACTTGGTCAACAAGAGTCGGTCTAGATCTCCTTTGCCTTCGACTGCTAGGACGAAGATCGAAAGGTGAACAATCAAATTGCTCTTCATTGATGATGGTGGAATTCCGCCTTCCCAAACCAATTGGTGCGGCAAACTCACGTTCCTCTCTTTGGGATGTGTTAATTAGGTTAAGTCATAATAAGCCCATCTTTATAAGCCCATATTTATACCCTATTTAATTTATTATTTATTTCACAAATAAATTAAATCTTATCCCATTATTATTAATATATATCTAATATACACTAATAATAAAATCATCTATCTTTTGATCAAGTCCGTCAACTCTAAGTGTGTGACCGCATAGGACCCGTTTATAATAGCCATGGGTTTAACCCGTTTAAGCCCATTAATCGTAGTTGCCTTCTAGCAAAGCATTACGACTCCTAAAATAATCGGATTGAATATCTCTATCAATTGTCTTATTCCATAATTAGTCATTGCACATTAAATTAAATGATATGAAGGTTCGATAATGTATAACAAAGTAATATAAAGATACTCTAGAAGGGGGGTTGAATAGAGTATGCCGGTTTTTCGCAGATAATCTCAAGACTTTTGAAGCTCTTGCAAAACCCTTTGAGATTAGACGTAGTTCTTTCTTCTGGCAAACCTGAATCACAACAGAGTTATACAATTCAAAACAAATGCGGAAATATGGTAAAACAATAAGTAAATGACGCAACGAATTGTTAACAAGGTTCGGCACGAACTTGGCCTACGTCCCCGCCTAGGGTTCTTCCACAACCTTAGGATTCAATCGGCTTTTATTGATTCACAAGACTTAGGATCCTAATAGCTCACCGAGAAGCCTCTCTCCTATACAATTGCAATCTAGTCAACTCACGTTCCCTTGGAGTCCTAGACCAATCTAGAAGAGTCCCGCCTCTCTCAACTATCTAGTACAATCCTCTTACACTTCGTGAATCAATCGCCTAGTGCTCACTTCCTGAGTTATAAACAACACTCTCTCAGAATATACCCTATAAGCTCATTGTGTAACTCTTAAATGCTTTGAAACAAAATATAAGACTCTTAATTAAGAACAAGCAGAGAGAACACGAAGAAGAGAGAAGTATGCTTGAAGACTGAGTGCGATGTAGAGCGTTAATGTTGTAAGAGTTCGTCAGTCTTCCTTCTCTTCTTGATCTTCTTTATATTGTGAAGATCATCGGCGCCACTTGAGGAAGGAATCTTCTCCAACGGCTAACTTGGATTATGGCTTGTGGGTGGATCTTTGAGATCTTCTAAACTGGGAAACTCTGAAGCCACAATATTTCCGATTTGATCTTCTAATCTTTTCATCTTTGGAAGGAGATATAATTCGAAAAGTTTCCTGAAATGTTAGTGCATATATAATAATATCTGGAAGCATATAATAACATATAATAATATTCGGACATAATTAATAAAGAACAGGTTTTGTGTTTCATCAACACAGTTGTAGCTTCAAGACCTTTGACACAAACTGTGTGTCAAAGCCTTTGAAACCATTTCCGATTTTCATCAAGGGAGTGGAGTTATCATGACACAATTCCTTCATGGAGTGCAGGAGGAGGGATTCACAGGAGGTGCTGACGGTTTCTTTGTCCCCGTTTCACCCGTTTTTTCCTGTCGCGAATCAAATCTGCAGGTTTGGAATTGGGAATTTCCTCTTCATTTTCCTGATTTCTTTATTGTTGAATTGCACTCCTATTTCAGGATTTAGGGTTTCCTTGAATCTGAATTCACAAATTGTGTTGTGAATTGGCATTGTTTTCGTCAACATTACTGGTCATTTGAATGTCTGTATAACTAAAATTTGGCAACTTGCTGGTCCATTTGTATTCCAATGTTGTTTTAGAGTTGGCACTAGGTAGATATGCATAATGGGACCTCTATGAACCTTGCGCATCAGTCAGTACCCGTGGGAAAAATGAAAGACCAATGTAATGATGTATTGTGCAATATCTTGGCGCAAGACTGTAGTTGCAATTGGAGTTTACTTATTGCAATGTCTAAGTGCTGATTCTAAGACAATCAATATAATATATAATTTTTATATTTTTATGAAATATTCCTTTTCTGAAATATGATTAATGATATCTTAATATGCATCTAATTACCTCATGTTGTTTGGCTTATATAAAATGTTTAAATGTTGAGTAGGAGAAACAATATGGAATGTTGAATTTTGGACAGAGTTATGCCTTCGTTTTTTTTTAATAATCATGCATTTTGTGCATTTCAAGAAACAAATCAACCAACAAGTGCATTTCTCCTTGTTTTTGAGCATTCTACTGCATGTGGCTTTGATAATCTGGCTATGTATTCAAGGTTGTCTGAACATCATGTTAGCTTCTACACTTGTAGGGCTTGGAGCTCGTGGAATGAAGGGCTTAAGAAGATGTATTCGTGCTTCTGCTGATGTTGCTTAATGTTGCTCATTTGCTCAATTTAACATACTTTACCATGGTAAAGAATGTTAAATTGAGCTTGGAGGAGAAAAGAGAGCTTGTTTACGAGCTATTGAATCATTCGAACGGTGCCCCTGAGTTACTGCTGTCAATAAGTATAATCATACAAGTGGAATCAATGAAAATAGCATCAATAAAGTATATATAGAAATTGGGGTCAAGGATAGAAATTGAGGTTATCTTGCTTGTACAATACAGAATGTAATCAATCTTTTGAGCAAATGATTTTGTTTGTGAGCAGGTCGTTGTAAAGAAAATGGAAAAGAAGTACTACTCTTGGGAAGAATGCATAAATCTAATAGAAGTCAAGGTGAATTGCTTTTTTAATTTACTCATTGTTGTATTGAGAATTTCTGTTATTGTTATTTAAACGGTAGTACTTTGCAGTCATTGAGGAAGATGAACCACCCAAATATTGTGAAGCTGAAGGAAGTAATCAGGGAGCATGATATCTTGCATTTCATCTTCGAGTAAATGGTAATTTCTCTTATTTGGCTTGCATTTCATAGACTTCCGAAGTACCAGATGAAACTTCAGAAGGAATTCATTCTTTCTGGTATTCATTATTGTCGGTGTTAACACTTGCTCAGGAATATGAAGCAACATGGACATTAAGGTGTTTTTACGATCGATGAAATATACAATGCTATGTCGGCAATCAAGGACCCAAAGTGTGGAAGTAAAGGTGCTGAATATTTCCTATATATCGGAATCGGATGCTGAGTAGAATGATGACCTTTCGACCGATGATGAGTCCACCAACCGGGCTGATTTTGCTGGTCGTGTGTGGGTCTGCGAGTTAACTTGGTGCAAGTTTTCAGCTGTAGTATGGAGTGCAGGTTTGACAAACAACAAGACTGTCACCATCTAGCCAGCGGGTAAAGACATCGCTATCTCTCTCCTTCCCTCGCTCGATTTCACGGCTGGAACAAGTTGCAGAACGAACATCAGAAGAAAAACGAACAATTTATAAGAGAATCGAAGTGATGCCCCTAGACGCAGGCTTAAGCTTAGATCGGACTCACTCCTTAAGCATCCATGGTGTAATTACAGGGTCGGCCTTGGAGGGCAAAGCGGGCGACTGCCCTGGGCCTCCGATTTTACGGGGCCTCATTTTTTACTAATTTTAGTATATATAATAAAACATTTTTAAAATTAACACAAATGTCAGTTGGTGTGGTGGTTGTTGAATTGCTACGGGGCATGCATGTTATCTTACGATCATGGGTTTCGAATCCCAAATTTTGTACAACTCTCAACATTCTAACCTTTTTTTCTATTGGACATACCTCAATAAATTTTATCAAGTCATAGAGTATTAAATTATTAATCCAAATTTAAAATTTTCTTCATTTATTTAACTGATTCAGATGCCTCAATAAATTTAATCAAGTCATAGAGTATTAAATTATTAATCTAAATTTAAATCCAGCTAATCTTTTAGTTTCATTTTATAATTACGTCATTCGTGAGCAATGTTAGTTTTATTAACATGGACATTCAAGAAAAAAAGATGCACATGGTCATAGCTATATTTATATTAATTGAATTGAATAAAATAACATGTTTCAAGGAGTTTTAGAATATTATAATATATATATAGAGAGAGAGGTTAGGTCTAGTGTTAACAACCCTTAATGTGTTTAGTGTTAACAAATCACAACCATAGATTGAGGGAAAATGGAAGGTTGATATTAATTGTGGATTTTCTCTTTTTTTTTATTAAAAAAATGTGGGTCCCACTAATATTGCTCCTCACCCTCATAATGTGGTGTGTGTAACCCACTCTCCCCACAACCCACTTTGATTTTGAAAAATGGCGTAAATGAAAATTGGTGGGCCCACCTTGATTTTTTTTTTAAAATTAACTAGTTAATACTCCGGTATGGAATCACATGATTGATTAATAATCCACCTGTTCGTTATTTTCAATTAGCAATTAGATTTCGATGAATAATGACGAATAGTTCCTTATTATCAACGAATAATTCCTTATTATTAACGAATAGTGATTCTGAACTTGCCGAATAGTCATAGTCGATAAATTCATGGGAATGAATTTCAAGAAACCTATGTCTAATTGCTCCCATATATATGAATAATTCCTTATTGTCAACGAATAATTACTCTGAATTGGTCGAATATTCGATAAATTCACGAACAATTTATATATGAATAATTCTCGATTATCAACGAATAATTACTCTGAATTTGTCGAATATTTGATAAATTAATGAACAATTTTATATAGAGTTAGAATTTCAATAAACTCACATCTAATTACCCACATACATATGAATACTTCTTTATTATCAACGAATAGTGACTCTGAACTTGCCGAATAGTCAATAAATTCATAAAAAAAAAATTAGACAGAGTTTAAATTTCAACTATTCGCTAGGTTGGTCAATTTTACAACTATTCGCTAGGTTGATAGTAATTATTCGCTAAATTGATAGTAATTATTCGCTAGATTTAAAGAATATATAAATGTAATTCTTGATTTACCCCATCTAATTACCCACATACCTATGAATAATTCCTTATTATCAACGAATAGTTACTCTGGACTTGTCAAATAGCAAAAGAGTTGATCAATTTAGCAACTATTCGGTAGATTAATAGTAATTATTCGCTAGGTTAAAAGAAAATATAAATGTAATTCTTGATTTACTGCATCTAATTACTCACATACATATGAATAATTTCTTATTATCAACGAATAGTTACTTTGAACTTGTCGAATAGGCGATCAATTCATAAACAATTTTAGACATCAGCATAATTTCTATTTATCGCCGAATAGTTTCTTTGAACTTGCCGAATAGTCAAAATAACGTTGGACACACAAATTACCTACATCAGCATAATTAACAAACATTGGAATATGACTCCAATAAACCAAAATTATGTAGATGTCAAAAGCAAATCAATAAATAGTTGAGTTTATCACTGGAAGATGTGGGGCTATGTTCGCTTCTCTCTCAATTTCAGTAACAACAACATAAAACTCACTTTTACCATCGTATAGAAAGTTCAGATTCCTCATAACAGTGGAAAAAAAACAAAGGACGATTCCCTCGAATGTCCAGTGGAAGACGAACCTGGTCACCGTCGACCCTACCCTCGAACGCCCCGTGCTCGACGGTGAACAACACCCCTACCCAAGGCGTTGCAGGACTGGATGCCCTCGTTGTAAACCGATGCAGATCCGGATTCGCAGGTTTAGGGTTTGAATCACGAGTTGCACAAACCACATTCCTCGTTGTAAACTGATGCAGATCCGAATTCACCCGATAGCACTCGTCGTCTCCGTCATCCTCGGCGTGTTGCAGTCATCGCCGTCGTCGGCCCCCCTTCCAAATTCTAATCTCTCCCGATCCTCCATTGCCATCGCATGCCGTCGCTCGGTAGCACTCATCGTCTCCCTCATATCCTCGGCGTGTTGCAGTCGTCGGCCCGGTAGCACTCGTCGCCGTCGCCGGTCCCCCTTCCAAATTCCAATCTCTCCCCATCCTCCATCGCCATCACCCGCCGCCGCCATTGTCATCCTCCATCGCCGCCGCCGGTTCCGCCATCGCCTACCGCTAGGGTTTTTTTGGGAAGCGCTCTTTCTTTCTCTATCCCCAGAACGAGGCATTCACACGCGCGTCTTATAGGAATGACAGTGTGTTTTTGTAATATTAAATTATAATTAATAAATAACGTGGAATAATCTTAGTCTTTCAATTTTCATCAATTAAAGGTCCAGATTTGTTAACACAAAACACAATAAGACTTGTTAACATTTGATCCATCCTATATATATAGAGAGAGAGAGAAATACACTAGGGTTTTGTGTTTAAAAACAAATGACACAAATTTAAACGTGTAGTATATAATTTATTTTCAATATTGTATAACTATAAGAGGGAATTATAGGAAGTAACCCCCGCCCCGGTTTGGTTAGCACGCCTAACTCACTATCCGATTCAATTTGCAAGGGCTAACCCTCCCCCCTTAAAAAAATTGCACCCCATCCGGTAATGTTTACCTGGAGAAACCGGTGGTGCCGCCCTTGCCCCAAATCGATAGCGGAAAATCAGGGAGAGAGAGAGAGATTGAAAGTGGAGAGCCGATCGAGTCCACAAGAAGGACAGGGAGGAAGGAGGAAGACGCGTAGGCACTGGAGCTCGACGGTGCAGATGCGCTGGAGCCGATCGAGTCCACAAGAAGGACAGCAAGGGTTTTGATTCGGAATAGCAAGGGTTCTGAAGAGGCTGAGCAAGTAAACAGCGGCATCCCTGTAATCTGAAGTACCGATCTCTCCAGGTTCCCCTCTGGGGCTTCCCCTCTCTCTGCTTGCTACGATCTCTCCAGGTTCCCCCAATTTTTTTTTAAATCAACGCATCTCTTGAAGTTTTTGATAGTACGACGGTGGTTGCAGTGCGGTTGAAACGAAGGTGTCGGCGAGGGGGAAAGCGTTGGTGTCGAGTGCCGACTGATCTCAGCATAGCCATTCCAGAGGGAACTTATGCTTGTGTTGGTATGACTCTCTTTCCTTTCTCTTACAACCTTGAATTTGGGGAGTTTGCTGATTTCCGTCGGGTTGTTTGCACCACTGAGATCGGGGCTGGCGTGGAAGCATTCGATCGATGTGGGCGCCGGTGTGATCGACGCGGATTACATGGGGCCAGTTGGGGTGATTCTGCCCCAATGTTTGCTCTGATCAACTGGTAATCGTTCCCATACTTTATATGAATTCATCTGATTTATTCTTTTTTTTATTCAAATTCATCTGAATTATTCTACTTTTGATTCAAGCGATGTGATCTTGCTGCAAATCTGTGTTTCTTTTGTCATCAGACTTACTCCGGCTACTTGATATATCTTATGAGTGTTGCATTCTTTCTTATAGAAATTGATTAGCATTTTATATAGAACACTAGAAGAGGATAGATGCTCAAATTTTATATGTTTGATGTTTCCTATGACATTGAACAGAAGGGGTAAAAAGATAGGAAAGAATTGTCAAGTTAGAAGGGCTAGTTTATTGCTGATTTCATGGCAGGAAGTTTGTCTGATTTGTTGTATTGGCTATATAGCTGAAATCAGGGAGTGTGTAATAAAGTCGGTATGATGTTCGATTTGCTGCTTGCTGGCTAAGCAGTTTCGGATAGAATTGAAACTAATATGTGCTGTTGTGTTCATTTTTGAAGGGGAAAATGTAATTGCATTATTGTATAAATTTGATGGCAATGCTCATTTTTTTTATTGGCACTAAAGAAGAATTGTGTTGATAATGGATTGAATAAGTTCATGCAAAGTCTGGAAAACATTTAGAAGTACTCTATCCCTTGATCCGTAGGCTTCTTGAAAGTTAATCAATGCGATATTAGTTTGCTTTTGATGTTTGCTTGGGAGGAAGATGTTTAGTTTTTCACATGCATGTATTCTTTGTATTGCAGAAAGTTCAAGAGCCGTACGCTCGTTAAACATCTGTAAGGCAAAACACGTGGATCAGTTTTATTAATTGGTCATAGTGTAACTTTTGGAACATTAACTTGAGCATGTATAATGACGAGTTGTTTCTAGATGATGGTTGACCGTCATTTTGTGAGAGATCACTCTATAGAATGTGGTTACTCTTTTGTCTTCAGATATGATGATGATTTGCATTTTTCTGTATGAATATTTTATCACACTTCATGTGAAAAACAAATGGTTTTTTATGCAAAACATAGTGATGCTAGACTTATGTGCAATACTGTAATGTGCAGAATGAGTCAAAAGCATTTACGATTCTCTATCTCTATTAGGCAAATGATTAATGGCAGTACATCATCATTATGTTACAAGTTGGTGCACTTTCATGGAAATATACTGCAAGCTAATTAAACATGGACCATGAGAATAGCTCCTCACTCGTCTAACACGTAAACAGATCATGATTGGCAAGGGCATTTTAGTCCTTTTATATCCAAATTATAAAAACAACCTTTTTACCAAGCAAACACCTAACAAGGTCATGATTGGCAAGGGTATAACCTGTCATGTTAATAACATTACCTGTCATTTTATTTTCTTTGATTAAGAAGAAGATGATCGATTCGCATTACTTGTCATGTTAAAGGTTATAACCGGTCATGTTAAAGGGTATAATCGTCATGTTAAAACAATTCCCGTGTCATCTAAAGCAATTCTCGTATCACGGTTGCCGTAATGATTTTCATTTAGTGACTACAAAGAGTTCCATTTACGAAAAATCAAACAAAGAAACATGTTGAATTATGTGATAGCAGCACCAAAAATAACCCATAACCCATACTAAATTTACATGTCACCCATATCGGATTTACATGACATATAATGTATTGTACTTGACATATGAATTTTTTACTCGACACCTGAATTTGAGACATATTCTATTCCTTTTTTATTATTCATAATTTCTTCTGCTAGACTTCTTTTTTTTTTAACTTGGTTTCAAATTCAGCCTTGGATAATTTCTGGGGTAAGTCCACTCACTCTGACTGTCATGTGAAGTGAGGTAGGTGACATGTCAAACCTATTACCAGTTATGTTAAAAACCCATCTTATGATGAATTCAACAGAGAGAGATCTATGTACCAAGGATCCACGAGGATCGGAAGTAGAGTCCTTGGATTGTGAATCACCCGAGTGAGTCGTGCTCGTGGGCTCGTGCAAGGAACCAGATGATTTGTGCCCGTGATGCCTTGATCTTTAGGACTTTTGAGTGTCATCTAACCAAGATGTCACGACTCGTGGGAGGCCTTCACGAGTCGTGACAGGTGAACTCATCTATTTAAGGGCGTCTGCAGGCTGTCACGACCCGTGACAGACTCTTCACGAGTCGTGACAGTGCCAGATCAGCCCAATCTTTCACATTTCCCTTGTTGGTTTGGATGAATTAAAACCATTGTTATTTCCAATTTTCTGGGGGGTTATGTTTGGATTTTTTTTGGAGAAAGCTCAGGCCGAAATTGGACATTGTATTGGAGCTTTTGGTGAGTTTTTGGAGACTAGAATTTTGGAGAAGAAGACTTGTTCGATTAATCAAATTCCGGTAAATTCCGTTTTCATCTCTATTGTTCTATGTTTGTCTTGCCGAATTTGATTGAATCAAGCATGTACTTTTCCATGAGTGGCTAGATCTCTTGTTCTAGGGTCGGGGTGATCCCGACGATGCGGAAATAGACTCGTTCTTAGTATCGTTTGATTGATTTCTGATGTTGTTTGGTGATTTAATCCTATTGCGCCAGCCCTAATCGATGAGAATTGGCTATAACTGATTTTGGGTTTGAAATCGAAAGACTAAAACCCTAAATTGGAATTTAGATGGTGAATTTAGGCCGAAAGGCTATTTGATCCATTGGAACCATAGGATTAAACTCGAAGTTTAGTGATCGAAAGTGAAACTAAACTTCTTGAGGATTCCTAGGTTATCATAGATGTTTTGGGCAATTTTGATATTATTCGAAGCCGAAAGGCGAAGTTAGTATGACTATTGCCTAAAACTCTACGAACTTAAAGGACCTAAATCGGTTGCTTGAGCCCGAAAGGTGAATTGCTAACCGATTTAGACACATTCGCGCTAAACCCGAAAGGTGATGCGCGATTACCTTAGATAACCTACTTCCACAATTTGATTTTGAAATCGCTCGAGCAAGAAAATATTTTATGCCTATTGACGATGCATTGTTGGTATATCCTTAATCCTAGAACGTTTTCCCCATAGATATTTCATAATACTTAATTGATTTTCTTGGTTACTTTACACACAAACACTCTCAAATCTGCTTGTTTATTTCGAACTTGGTCGAACTAGCTCGAAATTACAATCGATACTCCATTGGTCCTTGAGATACGACACTCGATATACTACAACTGAACCCCATACACTTGTGGGTGTAGGTTTTAGCCTATCATAGCAGCACCAAAAATAACCCATAACCCATACTGAATTTACATGTCACCCATATCGGATTTACATGACATATAATGTATTGTACTTGACATATGAATTTTTTTACTTGACACCTGAATTTGAGACATATTCTATTCCTTTTTTATTATTCATAATTTCTTCTGCTAGACTTCTTTTTTTTTAACTTGGTTTCAAATTCAGCCTTGGATAATTTCTGGGGTAAGTCCACTCACTCTGACTGTCATGTGAAGTGAGGTAGGTGACATGTCAAACCTATTACCAGTCATGTTAAAAACCCATCTTATGATGAATTCAACAGAGAGAGATCTATGTACCAAGGATCCACGAGGATCGGAAGTAGAGTCCTTGGATTGTGAATCACCCGAGTGAGTCGTGCTCTTGGGCTCGTGCAAGGAACCAGATGATTTGTGCCCGTGATGCCTTGATCTTTAGGACTTTTGAGTGTCATCTAACCCTGCAAACAGTGATGAACAAACCAAAGATTAATAGGACTTTTCATGAACTAGATTTATTTACAGTGAAAGGTAACGAAAGACACCGCGATTTCAGGTGATTAAAGGGTATAAACTGTCATATTAATAGCATCACCTGTCATGTTAGAGGTTATAACATGTCATGTTAAAGGGTATAAACTGTCATGTTAAAGGGTATGAACTGTCATTGATGTAGGACCATCCAAGACACCTTCAGACACACCTATACTTAGGGATGGACCTATAATTCGAGCTCATGAGAATGATGTCATCCTTAAGAGGAAGAAGAAGGCTCCACCATGGGAGAATGTGCAAAGGTAGAAGCTTGACGTTTTATTAGATTCGTTCATGCACAGTTGACAGCTTTTCGACGTCTCAGTAAAATGAGTCGTACGGATTCAATATTAATCGGATTGGATCGTTCCATACCTTGTCGGAACGAGGACGAAGATATCTACAACTTTGTTGTTGAAGGTTTTTCCAGATTCGACCTAGAGCTTGGCCGAAAATCGACATCTTGGAGCTGTCACTGTTTTTATACGGGAATAAACAAGTGTGGGAACTTTCTTTTATTGCTATTTTTAGAGACCTTATTTACTTAAGTTATTTTAGGTAATTTAGGGATTATTTTTAATTATTCTTTTAATTATTATTTTCCATCTAAATCAGCCCTAGGTTATTATATTAAGCGGTTGATTCATCATTGTAGAAGGGACGTCTTTTCATTAATGAAATTCTTTTGTGTGAAACACATTGAGTGCAAGTCAATCGATTCGAAGCGTGGCTCGTCGATTGCAAATTGGTTATAGATCCTGCTTGGTTTGCTTTGAGTTCGTCAACCTCGCGAGATCTTGGTGATCCAGGTAATCACAAGTCCCCTCCTTGTGCCTCCAAGTTGTCCGCTTGGTTGTGTAAGGTTGTAGAGGCGGGCTTTATAGTCGTTGGTATTTGGTTCCTACCCTCTTAGGAGGTCTGGGGTCTTTGCCTCGTTCTATTTTAGTTCGATTCAGTCCTTATCGGTCGTGTCTTGCTTTCAATTTCGAGTCTTTATTCTTGTTCATCGAGTCTTTGCTTCCGTTCTTGTTATTTCTTATCTTTGAGTCTTGATTGTCGAAGATCGGGCCATCCTACGGCTAACCCCGTATCAGTCATGTTAATAGCATTACATGTCATGTTATGTTCTTTCGTTAAGGAGGAGATGATCAATTCGCATTACCTGTCATGTTAAAGGGTATCAACTGTCATGTTAATAGCATTACATGTCATGTTATTTTCTTTCATTAAGGAGAAGAGGATCGATTCGCATTACTTGTCATGTTAAAGGGTATAAACTGTCATGTTAATAGCATTACATGTCATGTTACTTTCTTTCATTAAGGAGAAGAGGATCGATTCGCATTACTTGTCATGTTAAAGGGTATAAATTGTCATGTTAATAGCATTACATGTCATGTTATTTTCTTTCATTAAGGAGAAGATGATCGATTCGCATTACCTGTCATGTTATTCGTATTACATGTCATGTTAAATAGTATAACCTGTCATGTTATTTTTATTAAGACAAGCTTTTCACCATCAATATCTTTTTTAAATTAACACTATTTGTAGCCCAAGACAAACATATGAGTTAAATCATTAGGATTTATTAACATCACAAAGTAGATCAATATTGCAAAGTTGAAAGTTGAAATAAAGCCAATCACTAGTGTCTATTCTTAAATAATGATTGTACTCAAGCATTCATGTTCGACCATAACATAATCTCATTAAAAGCTAAAATGAGAGTAACCTAGAAAATAACACCAAGCCTAAAATGATGTAAACTAGAAAATAAGAACTATCATCTTGAGACTGTTGGCGAGAAGAAGGCGATTGGTTAGATGGAGATCCTTCAACATTAGGACTTGGATTCATCTCTGTAGCTGAAAAGGAACCACTGCTCAAGACAACTATATCATCATCCGTTGAAGGTTCTATGTTTTTTGCTGGAGCTGGTGCTGGTGCTGCAAGAAGATTACTGGTCTCTGCAAGTGACCTTCGGCTTACTTTGTCTTCAGCTAAGCCAACCAGGAGAAGCAAGCAGAATAAAAATTAGGATAAACAAATAAAACTATTAAAAAGTGATTCTACTCCAAAAGGATTTATACTTACTGGGTAATTGGTCGCAACAATTCTCTTCCTTCGAATATGCATAGCTATTTCCAAATGTAGACCTTAACAGCACAGAAAACAGTGAAAATGATTAAATATATGCACTAATTTCTTTCATTAAATGATATCTTCAGCAATCAGATGGGGTTTAGCACATACATAGCTTTGATATCCAAACAATTCCTCAGCTGATTGAAAACTCTGCACAAGGTACTGTTAAAAATGTCATCTGTTAATAGGTGCCAGAAACTTCAGGAATAGATGGAAAGATTCAATACATGTTTTCAGATTACTGCAAGCATTTTCTAATGGTAAAATGATGATGAATGAGGATTTTCAATTTAGGTGAAGATGACAAGTACAATAGCATAATATGAAACCAATAAGAAAAAAATAGCATATAGGGGAAACAAGGAGTTTTTGTAATCCAAAGAAGAAACCAACTGTTTAGGTTGAAACACTCGGCTTATCCCTCGTAAGATATGACTGTGTACCTTGCTGAACAAACTTCTCAATCTCAGCTGGAGAATCCCGTTGAAAATTGTTTCCGAAAAGAAACCTGAAACAGTAAAAATAAGTTACCTAGATTGGCTGCAAAAATGCTATTAAAACAAAACAGATATAGCTACAACGTCATAAAAAAAGAACTCACATGCATTTTAGTGCTGGCATCTCACCAATCTCTCCTGGAATAGCACCACTCAAATTGTTATGTCTCAAATCCAACAATTCCAGCAATTTAAGCTCACCAATTTCTTTCGGAATGTAACCTGATAGACTGTTATTACTGAGTATGCTGTCAATGAAAACACAAAACTGAAATGAATTCAAGGACAAATAGCAATACTTCAACATATGTACTAGAGATAAAACTAATGTGCACGCTTGTTGCAAAACTGAAATGAATTCAAGGACAATTTAAGCTCACCATTATATGCTGCAACATTTCTTTGGTGGCTAAAGCAAGAACCCAGTTTCAGTACATGAATTTCACATGCCCATATATTAACATGATGCGTATATCTTTATACATGACGAATGGCAATACGGACATGACAGTAAACCAAACTACACATGAATTTCACATGCCCGTATATCCTCATAAAACCAAACGAATTTCACATGCATATTCGTTTGCTGTTGCAATTACTTATATAAGATAAATAAAATTACAAGTGAAGGAGACGTCTATTTAGTTCATCTAGGTAATTGTATGCTCTAAGTGTTTTTCTCAGAACACAAATGAGCCCAAAAAACATCTTGGGTTTATTTGAGTCAAACATTCCCAAAGACTACAAGCTATAAGCATTAAACCCCACTAACCAACATCCCTTGCAGTGACCACAAATTCCCATTGCAATATCTGAACTAAATACCACTACTGATTACAGCAAATTACAACAGATCAGGGAACTCCAACATATGAATCCAAAATCAAAACCTATTTATCTCCAAAATAAAAAAAATTGACAGACACAGGCATCCAATCGCAACACCCAATCCAAGTCCATTCAATTTGGGTATTTCCCCTTAAAAGCAAAATCCAATTCAGAAGCAAGGTTTCAGAACATACCAGTCACCGGCGCCGGCGAGGAAAGTCGGGAGAACTCAACCACCTGTTGCACAATAATACAAAGAGAGGACGCTGAAGAGGGTAGAACTAAAAGAAGCCTTGATATCAATCTCGATGGCGTGGTCCAATGCTTGGCGACGGTGGTGAAGGAGAGAGAGGGTTGCCGATCGGAGCCATCCCCTTCCTTAACCCTAGCCGCAACCCCGACCCCCTTCCTTCTCCCTTCTTGTGGACTGCGCTCGAGCCCTCCCGCTGAGACCGGATGCCTGTCGCCTAGTGTCGTGCATCTCGAGACTGAATCCAGGCGAGTCCGAGTCGCCAGCCTGCAGCTCCACCACCAGCGCCTGGATCCCCTTCCTTCTCCCTTCGCTCCGTCAGATTGCGCTCCAACTTTCTTTCTTTTTTCCTTTTCTCTCTTTCCTGGCTACGGGCTACCTGCTGTACCAGTTACCATGGGAGTGGACCCCGATCCGGTTTTATGCAAATAAAATTCGGATTGTGTTAGCCCTGCCAAGATTCCCCCAAGAGGGTCATTTTAGCAAATTGCTCTAACTATAAATTATATAGAGCAAAAGATTAATAAATATAGCTTGCGTTTGTAATTTGTACTATGGATTAAAACATTTTGTAAAAAAATTTTAATATAAATTTTACCGGTGATTTCCTTAAAAATTCTTATTTTAAAGACTTTTCTATAATTTTCCTTAAATATCAACAAAAAATAGTCTAAATTTTTTTAACATACTCATCCTTAAGATATAAAAAAAAATTTAAAAATTACATATAAAATTTACTACCTCTGTTAATTAAAACTTGTCGTTTACTATTCATGCACGCTTTTTTAGAATGATAAAAACTATATGAAATATTAACTTTTTTTAAAATTTGTTTTCATAAATTCATACTTAATAGTAACAAGTATGATATTATTTAAAAAGTTAATATTTCATATAGTTTTTAACACCTCAAAAAAAGTGCGTGAATAGTAAAACGTCATGTTTTAATTAACGGAGGGAGTATAATTTATAAAATTATGACCCGGGCCTTCAAAATTGATTGGACGGCCCTGTGTAATTAGCTCACTATAGTTTTAATATATAGCTTGCAGTCACGTACATGTGCTGTGTGCATTCAATCAGGAACTCTTCCATATGAATCTGTTGAGTTGAGCAAAACATAGACAGTTTAATTTCGATCCCTATATTGTAAACTGCAAGAAAATCGATCATATCCTATGATAGATATGTTGAAGTAGAACACACCCACCCTTACACATTCAAGCTAGTTGATTGATTAAAGTAGTAATTAAATAACTGAACTATTCCCAAAAAGAAATTATAAGTATTTTATACAGAGTACAGTACAGTGATGAATTAAAATGAACATGAAAGAATAAGTACAAGAGGGGTTGTTTCGAGAAGATGTCATCATAGTAAATAAAAAATGTTATCAATAAAGATGTCATCAATAAAAATGTCATCACAAATGATTTAGATCAATAAAGTAGAATCAATGAAAATATATCGATATACAATTGATTAAATTAAATAAAAGTGGCATCAAACAATTAATAAAAAAAAGTGACACCAAATAATTACATTAGAAAAATGACATCAAAACACTACTCTGAAAAAGTTGCATCACGTTAAAGAAAAAAATGTCATCAAAACACTCATTTGAAAAAATATGGCATCACGGTAAAAAAAAATAGCATAAAAAAATAGCATAAAAAAATTAACATAAAAAAATGTCATTAGTATTCCACAGTAAAAAAAAATGGGATTATGGTTAACGTGACATCACAGTAAAAAAAATGTCATCAAGGTCTGAAAAAAGTGGCATTCAAAAGTGTCATCAAACCATTTCATTAGAAAAGTGACATCAAAACAAAAATGAAATTTAATAAAGAAAATGGAATCAAAACGGTAAAAAATGACATCAAAAAAAAATCAACATGAGTTGGACAACGTTGATTGGTCAATGGTCAACCGTTTGTCCAGTCAATAGTCAAACAGTTGATCATTAACCATTAATATCTCATTTGGGAAATTGACTGTCTAATCTAATTAAATAAGTTTATTGTCTAGCTAATTAATGGTTATAAATAGCCTACTTACCTAAATCACCCTAATTAATACTCCGTATTAGCTAATTCATTTTGAACACATAACTAGCTAATTAAAATGCTCCCAAAAAAAAAAAAATTAGAAGGGTTGTACTGTACCAAAGTAACCAAACATATCCATATCTTTCAAGTTCAACAATAAAAATATTTAAAGGTTTAGGGGAAACAAAATGAACAATTTGACTTTCTCCAAATAAAAAAGTTGAAGACCTAATACAAACTTATAAAGGCTATATAGATATAGCTGATCAGATCCATCTACCGGCCAATTACAAAGAGACAACAAAATGGGGTTGAAATTGAAAGGATGTTGATTTCATAGTTTGGAGAGGGGGTTTGAGGCTTTTCACCAAAATGGAAAGGTCTCAACTCTAAGGAGTAATTTGATCGACTACAGATCGATCAGATTCGTGTTTCCGCCATATCCATGCTGATTTGATTTCTACCCCATCTGCGGACTGGGTGGGCCCATGCCTCCCCCTATTACAATTTCAAATGTACTCCGTATTTTTTATAGGAGTATTATTAATTCGGATTATCCGGTCGGGTTTGGGTCGATCACAATCAGGTCGGGTCACTGATGAGTCGGATCAATTCGGTCAAAATTTCTGTATCGGGTTTGGTCGGGTCGAATTCGGTTAAAATGAAATTCAGATTGGTCGGATTTCAGTCAGAATCGGGTTGGACCCATTCGGATTTTTGAAATAGGGAGTCTTCATCTCGACGACCAAATTCACCTCGATGTCATTCCATAGTAGCCAAATCCCTCCCGCAAAGCCGATGGCCTCCCCTCTCCCGACCTTGGCGAAGTTCATTTTATTGGAAATCTTATCAGCCTCTTACCCCGCTATACTCGTCTCAAACAGGATGAGCACGTCACGGCGCAATGATTGCAAATGTATCTGATCGCCCTACTGAAAGATTTTTTGCATGCACCGAAACAGTTCCAAAGTAAGATATTCATAATGCACCAATAAAAAGAACAAGTAAAAAGACTCGCTAAAGTAAGCTCAGAACGCAGGAAACTAAAACAAATTAATCCAACTCCTGATCCTTGGCCAGTTCCTCCAATCCATGGGTCTCCCAACCCAACCCATCCTTGGTGCATCTGTTGAACCCGCCTCCTGACTCTCCGATCTCTCCCAGAACCGGGCCATCAATTGTTGCGCCTTACCCATCTCCTGAACCGATTCACAAGTGAATGAGACATTCACGCTGTCTTCGCATGACAAAGCCTCCATCATAACCGACTCCCCCCCCCCCCCCTGCTTGGTTCGTTTCTTCATGCCTCTCAGGTTTGACATGTCACTAGTAGGAACATTTAGGGCTGAAGAGAAACCAGAGTTTTTTGTTTGGACTTTTACATTTGTTTACGGCTGTTGCTGCCCCTCATCTGGGCTTGGCCTAGAAGGCCCGGCCCACTCCGGCCCAACACCTAGTAAACAGGGTTATTATGGGTAACAAACTCCTCGTCCACCGTCTCTGAAATATGAGCCCTAGCGAGGCTCTCTCTCTCATCACAAGATCTACATTAGGCCTTATATGTCCCACCCTTCCGCATCCAAAGCATGCAAATGGACGGTATTCTTTCATATTCCACCAGGTAACGACACCCATTGATTCCGATTGAGTCTTTCAGGGGATCCTCCAGGTTAACTTGCACACATACTCTCGCAAATCGACCTCTTCCTGTATAGATTGTTTTGCTATCGACCTTAATTGGCGAGCCCAATCCCTCCGCTACAAGGAGGATTCATGGAAATCTAAAGAGAGTTATTGATCGAATTGAATAATTAAAAATTGGTGGTTTCTTTGTTAATTTGTAATTTACTTAAGCAGGTGTGGGGCCCGGTGGGGATCATGAAATATTACGCCCTTGCCCTAGAGTGGAAGCACAAGGTAGCTACTGTATTTCCCTACCTATAGAAAATGAAAGAGAATTAATTTGGCTGAGTGAGTATGTTTTGTGTTTTGATGTTTGATGTTTGATGTTTGATTGATTTTTACCCAAAGAGGATGAGTGGAGATAATCGAATTAACAGAACAACTTAGAATTGAATAAACACTTTATATTTTGTGTTTCGAGGTTTCATTTGATTTTTACCCAATTCAAAGAGGATGCAAGTTTTGACCATGGGTCTTTCCAGCTAGCATCTATCTTGATTCTTGACACATACACACATATGTGCTACTCAGTTAATTTGGATTTTTTAAATTGCATTTCCATGACTTGTTTGTTTAAGACCATAACCAAATTAAAGTTGCATGCTTATAATTAATTTGGTGGCCATGGATGTGCAAACTAAATGCCTAATTTAATTTGTATAGAATAGTTTATATATATATATATATGTTAAGCAGATCTCTAGTAACAAATGTGTGCAGCCTACGTGTGAGAAATGCATGTGTTGTACTCTCATGTAGTCATGTAGACCCGTCAAAACACCACTCGATCCGGTGGTCCCGATCCGAACACCCGAAAAATTTTCGATCCGAAAGCGGAAATTTTGACCAATTCGAACCCGAAAAATTTTCAGATAATCTGGGTTTCGACCCGGTGACCCGGTAATTTTGACCCAATTGACCGGCCGGTTGATTTATAATTATATATGATTAAATTTTTTTTACGGAGATTCCAATTTATTACATTTTATAATTACAATCACTTGATCTTTCATTTTCAAATCAACTTTTATATTTATTTGTATTGTATTGATATTTTATATATTATTACATTTTATTACAAATTACGAGAAATAATAAAAATATAATATGAACAACGTCTTTAATTTTAGAATTTAAAATTATCACAAAATTATCAAATCCTGACCCAAAACCCGATCAAACCCGGGTTCGAGTCAATCCCAGATATACCCGGGAGCCATTTTACCCGGAACTCGAAGTAACCTGACCCGTTTGACAGGCCTACTCTCATGTGATCATTTGTGCATGATTTCCTTTGTTCACCCGAACCCGAAGTGATCCGTTTTACCCGGGGCATGACATCGGGAATATTATTTGTTTGAACTTTGATCCAATGGAGCAACAAACAAGGAATACGTACGTACTTTGAATAAGCCTTGCCCATTTCTTTATGTATGTATTATTTAGTTCGGTTGTTAAAATGTTGAGAAATTTTATTTTATATAATATTTTATAAATTTTGATATATTTTTCTTTAATTTCAGATTATTATTTTAATTTTTAAAAATAAAATAATTATATTGCATGTATAATATATATATATATATATATATATATATATATATATATAGATAGATAGAGAGAGAGAGAGAGAGAGAGTGTGTTATAAAAATACCCGAAAAAAGTTGGGCCTTACCATTCGGGCCACCCGGATCCAAAATACCCGAAAACGTACAGCACGCTTCTTCTTCCTCCGTACAAACTGAGACTCGGTGAAAAATAAAACCGCACAAACACCTCTCCTCTTCCAGCTCATATCTCCTTCTCTTCTCCACAAAAATGGCTGAATCTTGAAAATCTTCTTCCTTTCAACACCATCTACACATCTAGACCGATCAATTTCATTTTCGAACACGAAAGTAGGCCGGAAACCCCCCTTACAGGCCAGCTACCGACTGGGTTCAAGGTGAGTTTTTTTCCTCCGATTTTCTTCTTCCTTTAGCTTCCTTTAGCTTCAAATGTGTTCATATATACTTTAAAACTCGATTTGATGCACCAGTTTTCAACTTTATTGCATGGTTTTTCAATGGGTTTATTTTTTGAAATGGGGGATGCCATTTTTCAGGTCATTTTTTTGAAGATTTCAAGCACCAAATTTAATTTCTTTGAGGAGTTTGTGGGAACAAAAATGAAGCTTATGCAAGTTGAAATTACTGATTTTGTTTAGAAATGAGGGAGATTCCATTTTAAAAGTTTCAAACTTTAAGTGTTGGTTTAGAGAGGGTTTAGGGTTTAAGCAAGGTAGGGCGTTTTCTTTTGATCAAACTTTATTTATTGAAACAATTAGCTTCTAGAATGCTAAATAAGCTTCAAATTAGGTTTTGATTACTTATTGCAGTTGTTATGAACATTACAAATAAGCTTTAGTATATATATATTGTATGTTTGGATGAACCGAACCTAATATTTGTAATGTTCATATATCTATTTGTTCCCCTGCAGACCACACTAATCACTCAATGGAGGATTTACAATTACAAGATTGGCTCTCTTTTGGACCTAGAAAGGCTTATCCCCTCATTCGAGAGCCATTGAGGCAAACCGTGGGTACGTAATTCCACAAACTTTATGTCTATTTTTTATATTCTAGCTTTATTTAACATATTTAAATACTTTTAGTTAGTAACTTAGTTGTTAATATATGAATTAGATGGATGCAACTTTGCTAGTCTATCTCGACACGCCGAGTATGATTTTCGGATTGCATATTCGAACACGGCTATAGGGGGTATGCTTATGAAGGATTTAGATTTGGTAGACTACCAAAGGACGGAGATCGCCTATCGTGCTACAAACCCACCGAATGATCATCTTTTAATATTCATAGATTTTTTGAAAACTCATGGATTCGTTTTGTGGAACAATCATAGGGTGAAAATTGTGGATTGTTTGAGTGATGTGTTTGGAGTAGAAACAAATGTGGGGGTTCTTTCACTATACTCTTATGAGGAGAGGGTGGTAAAGTTGAACAATTGGCTTAGAAGTGGCACTGTTGTGGGTACGATGTGCATTTTTCGTGATTACAATATCAACAATACTTGTGTCTACATGGGAAAGGGGCATGTGACGGGACAGAATCACACCATTGTTATTGTTGCATTAAGGAGGGTGGGAAATAGAATATGTTTTGTGTATCAAGATTCTCATGGAACTCCCGGTCATTTGGGAAAGGGAATGAATGTGGCAAGCCTCGATGTTTTGCTTAACATCTACCGGGTCATACTCCCACCGGTGCCGGATCTCCTGCTTCCACCGCCACAAGGTATCTACAATTTTAAATTGCTTTTTGAGTTATGTTTGTAGTGAATACGATTCTAAGTTAGTTTATTTTGTTTGTATGTATATGTGCAGGGTGATTGTGCTGCAAGTAAAGGAAGGTTCCTCGGGTTTTTATTACTGTCTATCATCAGTGATTAGAAGTCTTTTTTTGGGATGATCATAGGTTCCTCCATCTTGTGTTTTCATTATTGTCTATTGACTATCAGTGTCTATCATCAGTACGTTGCTACTTTAAATTAAGGTACAAGTCCTTTGTTAGACATATATGGTTGTTGTTTGATCGACTATAAGTTGTAGCCTATTTGGATTTAATGACGACAAACAATTCAAATGTGTTGATAATTTCATAATCCATGTCCCCGATCGACTACTTTAATGTCTTAGAATCAAAGAGTCTCGATCGACAATCGGGATTCGACCTTGAATACGTTGCATTGCTTTCATACAAAAAAGAGACCAAACGAAATCTGATTGTGAAGGTTGAATGATGAAGCCGGCCATTCAACAGCTACCAGATGGGCACAATGAATCCAGAAAATTGAGTACAAGATAATGAGGATATAATCTATCTATTAACATTGTTCAATTCCGTAAGAGCTGATCAACCTATTCAAGCATCTGTTTCTTCTATTCCTTCAAATTAATTCGCTAGTACTGTTGCATCCTCTTCAAGCGACAATGCAAATTTACTATGTATGTAGTCTGATATAAAGATATTGAAAAGGCTCCAAATAGCAACGACACAATTCAGGATCGGAAGAACAAGAAACCCTTTTTAGTTGAGAACGAATTGATGGTGTGATTCGCAAGAGGCTTTCAACTTCACCAAGTGGAAGCCGAAAGACTAGG
Organism: Persicaria tinctoria; assembly: GCA_037127255.1. NCBI lineage: Eukaryota > Viridiplantae > Streptophyta > Magnoliopsida > Caryophyllales > Polygonaceae > Persicaria > Persicaria tinctoria. Next base: position 5,143,457 of record JBANSL010000014.1, read on the forward strand.
TTCGAATAGCAAACAACCAAAAACAGTAAACAAGAACGGGACACGTCGATTTACGTGTTTCGGCGGAAGCCTACATCCACGGAGCCTCAGCAAGGCAGCTCGAGGTCAGAAATCCACTAAGTCAAAACCAGTTTACAGAGCAAGGTTGCCAACAAACTTTCGTCAAGGCAAAACACAGATCTATGAACACGTACAGATACAGAAGAGACAACGAAAGTAAGATAATGCAAGAAATTAAAACTCCCTAGATCTGAAGAACTGAGTCAGATTGTCGTCAGAAAGTCACCAGAGAAGAAGATCTTCGCCGGAACTGAGGGTTGTACACGTGCTTCTTCTTCGATCAAGACCAAAGGAGGTTCACCATGTAATCCATATTCACCTAAACATTGACACAAAATGTAATTATGAGTAAAAGCAGCCTGCAAAATGAGGAGCAAAGAACCGTGATAGAATACAGATACACTTTAAATATAAACTCCAAAGGAGTGCTTATTCAGAGTTGTTCCCTCCAAGATTTCCAATGTGTGAGCATCAGAACGTATTGAACTAGAGTTCCTTAAACAAGCTGGATTTTTCCACCTAAACTTAAATGGATCAAGGTATGGATGGAAATGATGATGAAAATAGTTATTCATGACATTCCGGTCCACTGTTGCATGAATGGGAAACATGTGAACAACTACCCCTCCCAACACCAATAGATTGCTAACATCATAGGATCGAAAACACCAATAGATTGCTAACATCATAGGATCGAAACTAGAGATTACCTCGACGGGAACATAAGTGCTAGGTGCAGGCACAAGAGCAAGAGGCATCATTTGCACAGGAGGAACAACATAGCCCCCGTATGGGTCATAAGGTTGGGGTGGAGGTGCCATGTACCTGAAGTGTCACAAGAGCAGTTTTGTTACAAGAGGCTAGATTCAACAACCAATAGCTACAATTTCCTTCCCAGTAAGGAAACAAAACGGTTGATGAAATAGTGCAAGAATAGGTCCTAAATCAACCTCCCCACCATTGCCTCCTTATAATCTTTGGGACAAGAAGGAAAGAGATGTGGCCTAATTATACATCACATTTTCTTTCAAGTTACAACTAGACCACATAACAAATTATCATACCTGCAAAGATGATGTCATGAAGATCTGCATCTGATTTCATATCATCACACATTTCCTGCAGAAGAAAAAAAAGAAGAAAGAGATTTAAACAGAAAAATTTTAATGCCTAAGATTCGGGGCAATCAGATGGTGTAATAAGGCCTTGAAACATCAAAACATGGAAGTAGAATCCCAGTCACCCAGTCCTACAAACTCCACAACCCTAGTTTTTTTGCCTAATCCATCAATGGGAAAGATAGTTCATAGTTGTAACATGACAATAGTATGGCTAACAATGCTACTACACTGGAGTTGCTATAACTGATGACACATACCAGGATGCTTGCTGTAATGATGCTACGAGAAATCAAGGGTGTTTGTCATTATAGAGGCAAAGAAAACACAAGATAACAAATGCATTTGATATAAAGATGCAATTTATTTCTCTTAATTACCATCTGATGTTAACCACTAATGACAAAGAGATGTCGAGATCAAATTATTCAGCTACAGCAAACCACCAAAATGCTGAGACATAGAGCAGTTCAAATATATAGGCTGTTGTTTGACAATATAATGTACCATAGCACGGAATCTGTTACTAGCATACCTGCTAACATGTAGCCAAGCTTTTCACAATGATGCGGCAGAGACTATCAAGTGCACCTTTCTCAAATTCTGGATATCTTAAAAAGACTTCTTCTGATAGAATGTCAAGAATCAAAGAGCAAATGCTTGATCCCATCATGACAACAGAGACGTCACTGTTTTTATCTGGAAGCAATGTGCGAGCGATTCAGCAAAACACAACTAACATAAAACATTCAGCAAGAAGATAACAAGGATTTCTTTTGTCTTATAAAAATTGCAAGCATGAGTTAATCCTAATTAGGAAGGAAATTGTAGCTCATACACCCTTTTGCAAGACACGTTACCACTTGGGTGGAGACCTGGTGTTAAATCAACCTCCCCACAATGGAAACCAGTACATCTTTTGTAGCTCATACACCCTTTCGGCAAATGCTTGATGCTGCAATCAGTACATCTTTTGTATTCGCACTGAAAATTGGAAACCAATTTTTCGTGAATAGAGAAGCTCAAGGTATATTAACTAGTCATGAAAAATGGACAGCCAGCTAATGTAGAAAAGGGAGAAACACGCCCGCATACACACACAAAAGGCAAGTACAGTAAGTAAACATATTTCATCAAGAGACAAACAAAAGAAAACCAGGATCTCTTCATCCTCAAGCAATGTTGAATCGAAAATGATCAACACTTCCAAAGGAATACACTTGAATTGAAGAAAATAATGAAAGAAATATTTTTGTTTTCTTCCTAACAAACCCTCTCACCAATTTAAAGGCCTGCTCAAACCCTCACACCAATGTGGGGCAAAAAATAGAGCCTAGAGGAGGTACACAAGATTTAGCAGTGCGCTTAATAATCTACTGGTAAACACATAATCACTGTTGTAAAACTAGCACCTTGGGTTAAGTTTGTCAATCAAAAGCCCAAGCTAAATGACTTGAATGGTTTGCAGCAAATATCACAAAGATGCATGTGGTAGCAAAACATGACAAGCGACTGGGTTAAGTTTGACAGGTATAGACACGGGGCTTTTAGGCATCTCTTCGAGCTTCGCATAAACATCCTACAATTATGATTAATGACAGACTTTAAACTGATTTCACATTCCAGTTCACAATAATCCAGCAATGAACTGTAAATAGTTAAGACATTGATGACATTCATGTAGGAGCTGCATCTATATAAATCTATAATAATTGAGGATTCTCCGGATTTCTCCCATTCAGAGCTGTAATAAATTCATTACCAGTTTACTTGACCTTTTTTTAATCATCGAGAAAACAGAGCCAAGTAAGCGAACAGTCAAGTAAATGAACCAGACGAAGAGGATATTAAAAAAACAGAGCTGGAGCAGAAGCACGAAGATTTAACAAAACCAGCCGCAATCAAGAGGACAACACCTGCAGGTTATCCTCAACAAGCTAAGTTGAATACTTTTGAACAAAAATGATAGTTGACTACTCGTTTCTATGTTACGGGTGGTTTTACCAAAAGTTACATTTAAAGAAGAGATGATGTATCTTTTTGACTCGGAAATTGGCATATTAAGAACAGGACAAAGAACATTGTAAAGAATATAAAAACAAGTTAAAAACGAGATATGAAGAGAAGAAATAGTTATGAAGAGGATTATAGATCCCATCCGCAATATCTCTTATTGCAATTTACCAAATGTCTAAGAAGTTACCTAGTTTAAGTTAAATCATTAAATCCTCATATTTGGTTTACAAGACCAACTTGAACGATCCAAACCAATTAGCATAGGGGTGATCATGAATAAAACATATTAGCATAAATCTCTAAAGATGACAAGATGGTAAGAAAGGGAATCAAAGTGCACATAAAACAAAGAGGTTATTTGCCTAATCACTAGTCAGCAGAGATTTTCCATTGATTTTGTACCAAATAGCACACATTTTGCCTCAGGTATCAGTTGAATCTATTTACATGGATCTCAATGTAATCCCAACTTTTGTTTTCACAATCACAAAATCTAGCTTTACCTTCGAAATTTCAGAGGACAACACCTGCAACTTAACAACATTAGTTTAAAGCAAATTTCAGAAAGGTTGAGTTTCTCCAGCCAATCCACACCTCTTTTATTTTGCTCTCTTTACAAAATCCTGAATCTAGTGTTGCCTACTTACTGTCACAACAGAGATATATAACAGAAGGGGAAATCAAAAGGGGAATTTTAGCTTGGAATAAATTAGGGCTTAGGAATCAAAGACTTTAATAGGAGAGACTGGAGAGAAGAGAAGGCCGATGCAGTGACGGAGACTGGCCGATGCAGCGCGCACAAGAGGGGAAATCAGGAGGGAGCTCGATCGGACAACCAGCGCGCACAAACCAGATCGGGGGAGGCTGGCCGATGCAGTGACGGAGACGAGGCGAGGAGGAGGTGGAGAGGAGGAACGAGTCGCCGGCGAGGAGAAGGTGAAGAGTTGGAGCGAGTCGCCGGCGGGTTGAAGGGTTCGAGCTAGGCTAGGGTTCGATCGATCTGTCTAAGAATGAAGGCTTGATTTGGCTGATCTACAGTATATACTCGTATTATTACCGGTTTAGTTTTAAAAACCGGTTAAATTTTTTTTAGATTGTTAACTAGTTCATCACTCGTGCAATGCACGGGATATATTAAAGGGAAAATGGCAGAAAACCACCCCTTAAATATGACTTTTTGCAGAAAACCACCCCTTAAAATTGAAATTGCAGAAAACCACCCCTTAAACCCATTTTGCCTATAAATCGCCACCCACAATCTTTTTTTCCGTTAGTTTGCCGTTAAAAACGGTGAAAAGTCATTTTTACCCCTCCCTTTTAATGTTATTTTAATGAGAGAAAAATGTATAAATTGAAATAAATTAATAAAAACATATTTATCCATCCCGTTTAATGAGAGAAAAAATATGTTATTCTATTAAAATAACATTAAAAGGGATGGATAAATGGATTTTATTAATTTATTTCAATTCTCTCATTAAAATAACATTAAAAGGGAGGGGTAAAAATAAGTAAACTTGTAGAATGAGTCTTGAATATATGCAATGATATGAGTCCGTCCATGAAAAAATGTAACAATGAAAAACCCTGCTAAAAAAAGAACAATAGATTAGATGAGAGTATATAACAAAGATTGAATTTATATGTGTATGTATAATGACGATAGAAATAAATAAAATATTAACCTACTAAATACTTTTCAGGATGATTGTGTTGTTCAATCGTTTCTAAATCAACGAAACGATATAGACGGATCAAATTAAATTACATATCATCCCACTTTGTAACTAAAGTGGGCAATACAAAATATATCTAATATTTATGTTGCGTGGCCAAAAAGTTTTTCACCGAGTTGGTAGCAACAGAAAAGTGTTTTAACGATGTAATATCCCTCCTCCTTGAGAAATATTGGAAAGTCATATAGTAAAGTATTCTTCAACGTTGCCTGTATTGTATCCCCCTGTGAAATTTTCATAACAAAAGATATAATATTTGTACTTTAAATTATATAAAAGAAATAATGGGGAAAAAAAAGAGTAGTTATGGTGGATGTGTATAAAGTAAAAAAATTGATCGAAGATGCAATACCTTCTCATCTTTGAAAATCATCTCCAAATTGGATTTTGATTCCAACGTAGATTGTCGGGCACTCCACAACCGAATGATCCACATGTGAATTTCCCAATCATCTTTGTTAGGAGGGATATTTTGGATAAAAGTAAAGTAACTGGCCATCTTAATTTTTTTTTTAAAAAGGTTAGAAAAAAAGTCGAGTGAGACAAATAGAGCAAAACAAATTCTTTATAAAAACACAATAGGTGTAAATTACATGAATATACAAATGAATATATATATATATATATATATATATATATATATATATTATGGATCATATGTACTCACCTCTTATTGAGTATCAAGTACTCAAATCTAGGCCATTGATCTATAAAAAATGGAAGGATAAGATAGTGCCACGTGTATTGATACCTTTTTAAAAAAAGGTGGAAAATTTCCCCCAATTTCACCCAACTTAAACGTGAAGCGCGTGAGAGTAATTTACAAAACCTAAATCTCTAACTGATTCCCAAATTAAAAGAGAGCCGCCTCCTTCTTGCTCCCATGGAGCCAGATCTGGATTCCTCTCCTCAAATCCTTCCCATGGAGGATAGCAGCTGAGATGGTGATGGCGGATGGAGATGGAGGATGGCGGAGGCGGTGTTCGAAGGAGATGCGCGTGTTTGGAATCGTAGTTTCTCTCTCCTCTGAATCTCGCCCTCAACCGTTGCTCGTTGCTCCCGGAGTTCCTCAGGGGATCCCCGTCGCCGGCGTCGCCCCCTCCCCGCCTACGCCGACCCCACAGCCCCTCCCCGGCTCTGCTCGCACCGGCCTCCGCCTTCCTCCTCTCGACCTCTCGCCCTCCCTCCCTAGTCCCTACCTTCCGCCCACCTCTCCACCGCCCAGATCCGACCACCCACCGCCTCCTTCAGCCACCGGCAGCCTTCCCCGAGCCCGGATCCGGCCTCCCTGAGCCCCCTCGCTACCCACCCGTAACCCCTCCTCCATCTCTCAGCACACCCGGGTCCTCCCGCTCTCGCTCTCCACCGATTTCTGACCACCGCCAGTTCCGATCATCTCCCACTATCTCCGAGCCGCAATTGCCCCCGCCGCCACCAACGATACCCCTGACCACCGCCAGTTCCGATCATCTCCCACTATCAAGTACACTCTTTGGTCACTTTTTGTTGCCTGCAATTTTATTTTTGAAGGTTGAATGTTGAATGTTAAAGTTGCCTGCAATTTATTCAATGTCAGACGTATTCGGTAGAAAAGCCGAATTATTCAGGTGCATTGAGCGAATTATTCAGGTGTATGGACCGATTTTGTGTTTAAGGATATGAGTTTTTTTTTAGGTTGGCATTCGTATGAATGAAAAATGCATATACTATCGAATAATCATGTGATACCATTGAATAATACAGCAATACCATCGAATAATATTTAGTTATTTGTTAAAATGATAACCGAATAATATTGTAACATCATCGAATAATCAAGCGATATCATCGAATAATCAAGCGATATCATTGAATAATCAAGCGATATCATCGAATAATTATTAGTTAAAAGTTTAGGGCGTTTTCAAGGTGGTACCCAATTATAATAATTCATCGTTACCATCGCATAATCCTTCGATACGATTGAATAATCTAGATATGTCATCGCATAATTCGTCGATACGATCGAATAATCCAGATATACCATCGCATAATCCGTCGATACGATTGAATAATCCAGATATACCATCGAATAATGTTAAGAGAGTGCATCACACACACCCCCAATTCAGCAAGTTGTCAAGAAAAAACGTGGGTCCCACCATTTTTTCAATTAAAAAAAGTGTAAAATTACCTTTTAATCTCAACCACCCATTTCTTTTAATCAAGGGCCTAGATTTGAGTACTTGATACACAATAAGGGGTGAGTACTCCGGAACCAACCCCTATATATATATATATATCATAACATTCATTTTTCTTTTCATCTTCAGCTTCATTTGTATATTCATGTAATTTACACCTATTGTGTTTTTATAAAGAATTTGTTTCTCTCTCTCTCTCTCTCTATATATATATATATATATAGAGAGAGAGAGAGATAGAGAGAGGAAAAATACAGGAAAAAAAATTTGGATTGTGTGATATGGTTGTAATTCATACGGTATGATTTGATTTGGAAAAAAAGGGAAGAAGATATATACTCTACAGACAATAGGTGGCTAAGGTAAGTGTAACCATTCCGGAATGACTCATCGGAAAGGACTTGTGGGTAGTATCCATAGGTCCCCGGTTCGAACCCCGGATGGCCGCTCTTTATTTACCAATTCAAGGCTAAGGTGTACACGGTATTTGAAAACAATGATATATTTATATATAATATATAAAATATAATACCGTATGAATACTAACCTTCAAAAGTCGGATTGTGTGATATAATACCGTATCATCTCCAAATGCTGAAAAAAAAAAGAGTCGATTGTGGGATATGGTTGTAATTCATACGATATGATTTGATTTGGAAAAAAAAAGGGAAGAAGATATATACTAAACAATAGGTGGCTAAGGTAACTATTATACACATTACCATAAATATAAAAAAACTATAATAAATTAATTATGAAAACAAATAATGAAAAAATAGGTGGCAAAAATTTCACACGTGCCACAATATTAGCAGTTAAAAAAAAGGCGGCAAATTTTTTAATGAGAGCGTGACATGTGGCAGTTCCAGCTTCTACTTTAGTATTGTTTAGGATACCGATTTCCTTAAATAACCGCTCTTATATTTACGCGGATATTATTTAACAACAATCTTTCATAAAAACGGTTTTTGTTATAATATTATTATTATTATGTGGATGTACATAATATACCCTTTACATATAGAGTTTTGTCTATAGATAGATTGACTATTGCTTGGAGCATAAGATGTTTATATCTATACTAGTGTAAGCCCCGTCCCGTGTACGGGGAAGACATTAATACAATATTATAAATAATTTAGATTGATTCCAATAAATAAAAAATAATAATCTAAATATAAATCATTTTTTCACTAAAAAATAATATAAATATAAATAAAATTAGTTCGATGGATTATAAAAAAACTCTAAATATCTTTTATTTAGATTATCTCAAAATATAAATAAAATTCACATTTATATGGTAAATTTTTACTATTAATTGAATCTCATGTAAATTGTAATTAAATAGATAACTGTTTTTTAAAAATGTTTTAATATTGCTTTTTATTAAATATATAGTACAGTATATATTTATTATGTTAGTTTACTAAAATATCTTTCCGCAGATGGACTTTGGCTACATAATATTTTGATAAATTATTTTGGTCTTAAAAAGTAATATCGATATAAATAAAATAACAATGATTAAATAATTAATTTTGATATAAATAATTTTTTTAACCAAAAAATAATCTATATATAAATAAAATATTACTTATCAAACACTAAATATTTATCTATTAATATTTTTGGTAAGTATGACTATGAAATTATTTTTTATTTGGATTCAAATTCAATGAGGTGTGATTCTTTGGAGATCAAATTAAGCAAAAAGGTGGGTTCATGTTAAAACACGTCAATTTTTAAATAGTTCATGTCTTAATCTCTGTTCGTGAAATATTGTTAACTGATATGTCCCTAGTTCAACAACAACCAATCCAGTATAATATTAACCCCACTCAAATCAGAGTTAGGATTCGAATTGTACATCGATTATGTTGAATGAGTGCTTTCAACCAAGAATCAATCACACAAAAATAAGCAGTCAAAAGACAAAAATAAACATATAAATTATTTACCGTATATAACTATATGAATTCAAATACGTCAATTTTAATTATTAAAAATTAAAACACGTCAATTTAATATACTTCTGCCATCATATACAACACACAAAACGTAGTCATAAACACATCAATTTATGAATACAACACACACGAACGATTAATACTATATGTTTATCATTTAATTAAGGGTAAGCATTCTAACATAGAGTGGAAACTAATCAAGGGTATAAATTAATTAAGGGTATGTAAACACGCCATCTTTAATGTATTCGAATACTAACCTGTTGTTGGAGAGCAAGAAAGGGTGGAAAAGCAGCCATAAATCGGGTTCGAAATAAAAGGTCGAATTGATTTATATTGGACAAACAGCAAAACGTTAGAGAGAGAACAACCACTATAAAAATAAATTTAGTATAAATACTATAAACTACATAGCCTACCGAATTGAACGATACAAAAACTAAAATCTTTCCTCTAAAGCCTAGGCACGTACGCACGTAGAACAAAAGCCTAGGCACGTACACACGTAGAACAAAAGGATTCAATAAAAGAGGTGGTTTCATCCAATGGTCATATATATTATTTTTATAGTAACTCCAAACCTATCTATATTTGGAAGGAAAGAAGTCGAGTTCGTTCGTAGATTGGATGGTATATATACTTGCCTATGTGATGGTATATACTCATATTTGCCTATATTAATAGATTGGATGGAAAAATAATAGAAAAAATTTGCGAAATAGGCACATTAATTGGACGAATTTGCAAAATAGACGCGGGTTTGGACAAATTTGCGAAATATCCTCTATATATACCTATTTCCGATTTTGTACGGACATTTTTTCCATGTTTCTCAGAAATCCAAATCCCTCCTCCTCCGAACCCTCTATTTCCGCGCTTCTTCCTTCCTCTTCCGAGACCACTCCTCCTGCTCCGTTTCCATATCTGTGGATCTCCCGTCACCCACGCCGGCCAGGGCTCCTCGGTGGATCTCGGATCTCGGTCAGGGCTACGTTTCCCGATCTCGGATTCCGTGCTTCTTCATCCAAGAGGAAGAGCAAGAGCGATTTTTGATGCGACTCCGCGTTGGAATCGAAGAAGAAGAGGAGGAAGATCCGACTCCGATGGCGATATGTCGCCGAATCCGCCGCCTTCTACGAGTACCAGTCCATATGTATGTGCCACTATGCTCCTCCTCTATTTCTCCCTAATTTTGTTATCAAATGAATTTAGGGTTGCTTCAACATCGTGTACGAGGATGAGGGGCTCCTATAGCGCGATTTTTGTCTGAAATTTGGGGTTTTCTTCGTTATTGCGCGAATTTCGTGATTTTTTATTCATTGCATCCCATCCTTTACAGCCATTACAGGTTATATGCTGTATAAAACTGTCTGCTAAAGAAAGAGAACATATGTAGTTAAAGAACTACAAATCCCTAAAACCGGAAGTGTGCTTCTAACTCTCAATCAATAGACCAGCCTAAATCAATCCATGTAACGAACAAAGAAATCACTGAGGCTGAACCGACTCCTCAGAGAGTTCAACAACAACTCTTGGATGATGAAACACGTGCTCTTCAGGTATGGATAATTTATGCATTGCAGATTATACTTGAATCAGCCCATAAATTGTGCATCTATTTCTTGTTGCCTCTATTGAACTTCGACGAGGATGGATACCATCCTTCATTTGCAGGCTGAACTTACTGGTTTGTTGGATGCTGCTCAACAAACAGAAACAAAGGTGGTCGAGATGTCTGCCTTGAATCACCTCATGTCCACACATGTTCTCCATCAGGCTCAGCAGATTGAGGCTTTGTATGATCAGGTCAATTCTATTTTTTCTAGTTGGTTGACCTCACTGAAATAGATACATTATATAATGCTGAAGGCAGAATATGCTAACATGATTAGAATAAAATAAAAGGTGACTGAAATTTTAATTAGATCGATCTTTGCTTCCAAATGTTTTCCTTAGAGTTGCACAACTCGAGCTAAGAGTTGCACAACTCGAGCTTAGAGTTGCACAACTCGAGCTTAGAGTTGCACAACTCGAGCTTAGAGTTGCACAGCTCGAGCTTAGAGTTAGTACAAGTGTAGTAAATTTAGCGACTGGTAGAAAGAAATGTGTCGACATGAAGCTGTGAATATTACCAAGTGTTTGTAGTTATCAAGCTCCATCAGTGTGTGTTCTCTTCTTTTGTAAAAGACAGTAGCTGGCATCAGAGTTACAGCCTTGGTCAATATAGAGATAAATATGTGGATTTTCTTCATAAACAATCAACCTTATTCACTTGCAGCTTCCCAAATTCTGCGTTCTGAGCTATTGGTATTTGCACTCGTCGTAATTGTACTTAGTGAACTGCACTCCCTGAGTTTGGCAAGCCATAACCACAGCAGATTGCATAATTGGTTTATTGTTGGTTTGGCATATTACCTTCTGTATCTTTTTAAAAAAAATATATTTTATTGCCTGTTTGGTCCAGCTATAGTTTCCTGAATTGTAGTTTATGAGTTGTTGCATTGCATAGATTGCCAGCACTGAGCAATCTGCAAGCCAATTTATTAGAGCTGATAATCCTGTCAAGGGCATTTGACATTGTTGATGGCACCTGAGGTAAGTGCTATTACTTTCTTGTACAAATCCTTGGGGTATTTTTTTTTGTCAAGCTTCTTTTTCTTTCGGAATCTGATAGCTATCAAATTCTGAACGATTGGAGGGGTAAAATGTTAAACAGAAGTGTTTGATTGCCTATAAAAAAAATTCTCATCACGGATCCTATATGTTTGCTAAGCTGTCAGCTTTGTCTGAACAGATTGTTCGTGCGAAACAATTTGATATGCCACCTTTGACTGTCACTAAAGCCATTGATCAGCTTGAAATGGTTTATCATGATTGTTACGCGTTCCGTAATGAAGAAACAGGTGCTCTTTCTTATCAGTTGATCCTATATGAATGCTAGAACTTAGGCCACTTTTAAACGCACTAAGTTGGAAAAAAATAGAGTTAGGGATTTATTGGAAGTCTTGTGAATGTGCACATTAGTCCAATACAATTTTGTGAGTATTAGTGCAGTCTGTATAAAATATAGAGCTATATTTTCCATTGTAGTCTCTATTTCATTCTAATCCACAGTGTTCTTCGTCATGGATGCCCTTCACAAGAGACTGCGAACAACAATAGTGTGAAAAAAGTCACCGTGCAACAGATTTCGTTAGACCTCCTTCAAGATGCTAGTTTCTATGAGCTGAACGTAAGTTGAAACCATGCCTTCCCTGACATTCAATTGCATGATGAACTGCATTTAGCTAATAGATTTCTTTCAGTTTACAGCAAGGTCTTGTTTATGTATGTTCCTCAAATTTTTGCTCTTTAAGATGCTAGTTTCTCCATCCCCTCTTTGATGGTTAAGTTCTGACTTATCTTGGCATAGTCTCATTTTTTTTATCTACAACTAATAAATACATGATGAGTTTGTGAGAACTCTTCTAAAACATGACAAATAATATGAACATTTTCTAGAACAAGTGTAAGTTTATGGTTTGATATTTATAGGACTGCCAAATTTTTTTCCTCCAATACCTTGCTTCTGAAATGACTGAATTGTTTCATCAACAGTAGATACTTCACTGAAGTTCTTTGTCCCTCCCCCCATCCCTGATTTAATGTATTTATTCATTTTGTCCTAAGGTCTTTTTCATGATGCTTGAAATGATCGTCTTATCTGTATTCTGTCCTAGTTTGGACGCAGGTATTTGGCACCAAACATTTTTCGTGCTCTTCTGAAATTCAATTCATTTCCTGAGTGGGTGGTAGTGTTAAGTACAGTTGAAATCTCATATACATTGATGAAGAAAAAGGAACGGTCTCTTTCTCAGACAATGACACGATTGAAGAATTCTTCAAAGGTGGAGGATTGTTCCCTTTGACAACTTTCCAGTTCACAGTTTTTCAGAATGTGCTTAGTCTTTTGATTCACATGCCCAAACGATCATTAAGCACTGACTCTTTCCTGCTTTGCACGAGATTTCTGGTCAATCTTGAAAGGTAATTGATCTCCTGTATTATTGTAATAGTCATAAAAAAGTGGTTTTATATTTCAGTCATGACATACTGACTAAAATGTTATGTCAAGTCTCTTATTTTCTCTGCCACACTGATTCTAGTTCCTAGTGATTTATTCTTGCAACGCTCTCACAAGGTAATAAGTTGAAGAATGCATCCCATATTAGACTCTACAGCTTCTTAGTCCCTCTTACAGCTTCTTAGTTTCTTTTAGTATGAATATACTAATCCGTATTATCTAGTTCTGTATGATTCATTTTGTCACAAGAGAAATTGGACTATGACTTGTGAACTGTTGAATACGACTCATGAACTGGGATACAAAATTTAACATGGATATACAAGCATCCATAATTCCCTTCGGTATCATAAGCTAAAACACGTGATAAAATATGAGATGGAAATTCTGACCGAATGAGATGTCTCAGAATAACACTAGCATTTGAAGTTGAACTGTCATAGTCCTAAACCCTGATGAACTTCTGCTAGCTCGTTCCACAGTTTTCTGGAAAAGACAGCATCTCAGGATAACCCGGGAGCCCTTCTTCTCTTATTTTTCTATGTATTTTTGTGGTTGGGTGGGCCTGGGGGGGATTTTGATATCTTCATTGGTGGACCAAAAGCAGAATGTATATTTAGACAGAAAATGCTGATGCTTGTCAGTTTTTAATCTTCTATTGCTTTCAATAAAGGTTCCACCTTAGACAGTTGGGCTTTACCTTCATTTTGCAGGTTGTTTTGGCAGCAAATGACATGCCTTCAATTAATGATATAACATATCATGAATTGATCGAGATAATAGCAAAGGTGATGGAAGCTTGCTCAAGGTCTCTCTGCATTTTTCTTCTTCTCATTTTGAATAAGTACCATTCTGAATTCCATCTTTTTCCATTTTCCAGTTGAAGGATGAGCATGGGCAGCTCCTTGGTGTTGATTCTTCTAAACTTTTGATTGCTAATTCAGGCAATGATTTACCGGTATGTTTGATTGCCGTTCTTAACTTATTTGCTGATCTAGGATTTAACTTTCAACTTTTCAAGTGATACTCATAATTTTGATGGTCACTTCATTATCATGCAATATTTGTAAGTAATTGATCTGTCCAGTGTCTCCCAAGAGCTTGCTTATTTGTCAAGTGCTGCAGACCTTGTAATTCTTGAAGGAATGGTGAGCTCTTGCGATTTTTTCTACTCTTATGTTTCATTTTAACTCTTTACATTAGTTAAAGGGTGGTACTTTGTAATATGTCCAAATAAGAACTTAATCTCAGCTTTGGGTTGCATTGCACGTGGTGGTGTATAACCCAACTTACATTTATTGAGCCTATAGGAAGTCGCACTGCTGATGACATAATTGGTTTTGCAGGGTCGTGGACTGGATTGACAGGGAATTGCTTGGAAGGGGAAACGGAAGTTTCACCCCAGGCGGTTGGTGTGACAGCAAGCTGAACTGTTCGGATGTTGGGGATCCGGAAAAGATCATCCCTGGGCCTGGAGCAGAAGGGCTTAGTCAGCTTATATCTAGGGTAGTTAACTCTGTAGGGTTCAAAAGATACCAATGTAAGTAGATGTCATAGACAAGTTGTTCATATGCTGAAAATGTCAATAAAGTTGCTGGTGCATTGTAACAGTTAGCAGCAACACAGGCTTACAACTTTAGATCACAGGTGAATTTGCATAGGTGCTTTGATTCCTTGAAAGTGAAACCACATTGTAATTTCAGTTCCTGTCTCCGTGAAGATTTAGGGTTTGTTTGATGCGATACCCTTATAGGCTTGCGCCGAAAGAATCTGTAATTAAGGGTTGTGTCAGCATCTTTTTAGAAATTAAAGGTTGTGTCAGCGGTGTTTGCAATTTTAGTGCTGACAGAGTTATAAAGAAGAATCAAATTAGATTTTAGTTTAAGAAGAATCAAATTAGATTTTAGTTTGTATGAATAAAACTATAACTTTCATCCATAACAATATGAAACTTTAGAGTTGCACGACGTTGTTGTAAGAGTTGCATGACTCTTGTTTTAAGAGTTGCACGACTCTGTTTTAAGAGTTGCATGACTCTTTTTTACGAGTTGCACAACTCTGTTGTAAGAGTTGCACGACTCTGTTGTAAGAGTTGCACGACTCTGTTGCAAGAGTTGCACGACTCTGTTGTAAGAGTTGCACGACTCTTGTTTTAAGAGTTGCACGACTCTCTTATAAGAGATGCACAACTCTTGTTTTAAGAGTTGCACAATTCTCTTGTAAGAGTTGCACGACTCTGTTGTAAGAGTTGCACGACTCTGTTGTAAGAGTTGCACGACTCTGTTTTAAGAGTTGCACGACTCTCTTGTAAGGGTTGCACAACTCTGTTTTAAGAGTTGCACGGCTCTGTTGTAAGAGTTGCACGGATATGTTTTAAGAGTTGCACGACTCTGTTGTAAGAGTTGCACGACATGGTCTTGTTTTTGCTCAACAATAGATTATATTTGCACAACAATTTAGCCTTGTGAAATTGTGCTCAACATGATCTTATTTTTGCTCATAAACGGACAATAATTGCAGAACATGAGGGATTGGTGAAATTTTGCTCATAAACGACTTTGTTTTAAGAGTTGCACGACTCTCTTGTAAGAGTTGCACGACTCTGTTTTAAGAGTTGCACGACTCTGTTATAAGAGTTGCACGACCCTGTTTTAAGAGTTGCACGCCCCTGTTGTAAGAGTTGCACAACTCTATTTTAAGAGTTGCACGCCTCTGTTGGAAGAGTTGCACGACTCTGTTGTAAGAAATGCACGACTCTATTTTAAGATTTGCACGACAATCGAGACTTGTGAATTTATTCTCAATATGATCTTATTTTAAAAAAGTGCTGACGTGAAAAAAAAATTATTTAAAAAAAGTGCTGACACAAATAGAATAAAAAGTGCACAAATTAGAATAAAATGCACACGAATAATATTATAAAGTAAAAAAAATTGTTATCCATGTAGAAAAAAAAAACTTGATTTGGATTATATTTGTGAAATTGTTATCCAGGCTTGATGGAATTATTTGACAACATTTGATCGGCTTATGATTCATTTGTCATGTGCTTCTTCGATTCTTTGTGAAATTGTTATCCATGCTTGTGCAACTCTAAAAAAAGTGCTGACATGGGAAAAAAAGTACTGACACGGAAAAAAGTGCAACTCTAAACTCTACTTGGATCATATTTGCACAATTTATGGTTATATTTGCACAAAGTACTCTTATATTTGCACGATAAAAAGTTAAAAACATAAAATAAATAAAAACTAAACTAGGGTCATATTTGCACAACTTATGATTAAATTTGCACAACGTCCTCTTATATTTGCACAACTTACTCTTATTTTTGCTCAACAATAGGTTATTTTTTGCAAAACAATCGAGATTTCTGAAATTGTTCTCAACATGATTTTATGTTCTCTCAATATTATTTTAAGAATTGCACGACTCTGCTTTAAGAGTTGCACGACTCTGTTGTAAGAATTGCACGACTCTGTTGTAAGAGTTGCACGACTCTGTTGTAAGAGTTGCACGACTCTGTTTTAAGAGTTGCACGACTCTTACGACTCTTGTTGTAAGAGTTGTACGACTCTGTTTTAAGAGTTGCACGACTCTGTTGTAAGAGTTGCACGACTCTGTTGTAAGAGTTGCACGACTCTCATGTTTTGAACCCAAAACCACAAGGGATTAAAGGAAGAAATGGTCGTTTCTCGATAGAAGGCATTAAAGTGACATATATCTCCTAGAAAAAGGCCTGGTTGCTACTTGCTTACAAGCATGTACAAAAGCCAAAAAGTTTGATTCTTCTGGAGGTGACTTTACAAAAAGGGATTTATCTGTGCCATCCAAAATAAGCATTAGACAAACATGTTTTTGATCAATTGCCAAGCCTAGCAAAGACCCAATTGCTTGATCATCTGAACAACATTTTGAGATCTTCAAGCCGAGTTGATCGGACTTTCACCATCGGCGAGGGCTCCGGCTATCATCTGCTGCTTCTTCAGTTTGACTTGCTCTAGCCGATCCTCTACCATGTCCTGAACCAAGCATAGGGAGATTAATTTCTTGGATGAGACCAAAAGGAGCAACAGTAGAAACTAGAAAGATCCATATTTAGTCTAAAGTAGGAACTATTTGCTACGATTATTGATTGCTAGAAAGATCTAGATTCATAAATCCATAGAACAGTTTGATTAATGGTTCACATGACCAGCTGTTGGGTTCAAGAATCACCTTGACAATGAATCTTCTAACAATGACAGTCCTCGTCTGTCCGATTCGATGAATCCTCATTATAGCTTGCTCCTCTACTGCAGGGTTCCACCAAGGGTCCTGTAGAATGAACACAAAATGTAAAGGTTTGATCAAGAATGAACCCAGTGAAAATGTCGTGTTTCAGAGCCTTTTTATGGTTAGTAATGTACCATCAAGAAGACGTTAGAGGCGGCGGTCAAGTTCAATCCAACACCTCCAGCCTTGAGAGACATCAGCAAAACCTGAAACAATTTATAAAGCAAAATTATACTGGTTTCCATGTTACATGTATGAATGAACTCCTTTTTAAGTCTCAAGGCTCCTACCGAAAGATAAAGTACCAACATCAGCAATTGCAGCCATCACAAACAAAATCGAGTTCCTTATCAATCGATCTTCGATCGATTGATAAGGAAATCGAGCGACATCGAATGAGCGACATAGACAGTAAGTGATCTGCTATGGTAAAGATATCAAATGCAACGTAACGTCAAATAACCAGAGTACCAAAATCGAATAAGCAGAGTACCAAAATCGATGTTTTTCTAATGTCATCAAATAATCAGATTGATAAGGAACTTGAAAATCTCGGCGATGCTCCCGCTCCCTTGCTGAGCGTCGCTTGCTCGCTCAACAATGGTCAGCGATGCCTGGAAAACAATCAGTTCAATTAGTTCAATTAAACCACAAATAAATTTCGATATCTAGCGAACAAAGTATATCGATGTAAAACACTAACCTTGGAAGCGCCATCATTTCTTGAGATCAACTGAAATATATTATAGATGTTGAGTTAGGCAAAACCTGAACATTAGGCACCAATCGCAATATTTGATCAGTAACTCTACAACCATTAAGACTGCGAACAGGTTGCTCATCTGCATTGTGCAGTATTTATTCTTGAGATAAATCCAAGTCCTACACCAAATTTACAATTTATTATCAAAAATTTGATATCAGCATCAAAATAAACATCAGAATTAGATTGGAAAATGGTCATATGAATTTCAGATAGGGAAATATAGGATCCCTCCACATAAATTGCAAGATTTTGGACCTTTTCATCTATAATTGCAACAAGATTTCAGATTTCGTTCAGCAATTGCAATCCATCACAAACAAAATCGTGTTAGTCAGAAGCAAAGATCGCTTAGTCGGAAGCAAAATCTGTCACATGTATGCTTCAGAATCTACTCAGAAACGTCAACAAATCGAAGAATTGGTTCAATTAGCAGTCAAAACTCTAAAAGCCTCAAATACTACATATAGAAGCAATTACCTCAAAAGACTCCTTATCAATCGATCGAAGATCGATTGATCGATGGTGATCCTGCAATTCTAATTCGTTCAATTAGCAGTCAAAACTCTAAAAGCCTCAAACACTACATATAGAAGCAATTACCTTAAAAACTCCTTATCAATCGATCTTCGATCGATTGATCGATGGTGATCCTGCAAGCAAAGAAGCAAAGTCAGCAGAAGCAAAATCGAAGGCCAGGAGGGAAGCAATCTATCAATCGATCGAGATCGATTGAAGAAAATTTGCGCCGAAGGCGCAAATTTTAGAATTTTCTCATAAACGTCAATGATTAATGGAATTCGAGTAGCGAGTACTGGCGGAAGCTTACAGGACATGAAGCCGCCACCGGAGATCTGATGCCGAGACCGTTGTCTTGTTGGCGCTCGATTAGGGCTTCAGATCCGGCCGCCCTCGATTGCAAGAAGCCGAAGTTTTCCGCCATAGATCTCTCGTTCTGCAGCAGATCCAGGAGATCTCCGGCGGCAATAAAGAAGGAAGTGGCCGAGATCTCCGATGCTCCAGATCTCGGCCGGATCTGCACACCGCCACCGCCCGCTCCGCTCGCTCGGCCTCACTCGCTTCGGATTCTCAGATCGCCGGAGAGAGAGCGCGTAGGAGAGACTGGGAGAGAGCGCGCGCGTAGGGGGAGGGGGTTTATATTGCGTCTATTTCCCTAATTTGTCCCAAAATGCGCCTATTTCGCAAATTAGGTCCAATTTCGTGACCATTTTGCAAAACGCCCCAAAATAATAACATGGCCGACCAAAATAAGCAATAATTTATTTATTTCTTCTATTTAAATAGTAATTAATTAATGAGTACGTGTATGGTGACGATTCCTTACCATTGCTTGAACGGTGGCGAAAATGGCAATCGTCAAATGCCGGTCAAATGGGTGAGAACACCCAAGAAAATAAATTATTAAAAAATTGAATAATAATAATAAAAATATATAATTAGTTTGATGCGTGTAATCAATAACTTAAAATTATATGTTAAGATAGAATTAACCAATCAGAAATCTGCTAACCCACTTACGATTTATTATTATTATTATTATTATTATTATTATTATTATTATTATTATATTGATGATTGTGTTATATTGATATATAGTTTTTTACTTATATAATATTTACTCTTTTATAAGATATTTCATCTATCCAATTATATAAGTTAATGGTAAAATAAAATAATTATTAGGCAAATTCACTCACGTGCTGCCACGCAGACACCAATGCATCGGTTTTAGTATATGTATATATATAGATAAATAGATATTGTACCGGTGTAACAACAAGAGAGATCAATTGAATATGTGAGAGAATAATTAATCCCAATCGTGGATTGCTGCTGCTGTATTCATTAGTTTATATAGAGTACACAGATTACAAGATACACATATCATATCCTAACAACTGGAGACAAAACCGGAACAATAAATCAGTTCCTAGAATCATGCTATCTATCAGTCCCCCGCAGTCGGTCGGTGCGGGAGATTCTCGGACGCAGAGACTGGAGCGAAATTCTTGGAACAGTGGAGTAGGCAACCCTTTTGTTAGGACATCGGCAAACTGAAGAGAGGATGGGACGTGGAGGACCCGAACTGACCCTAAAGCAACCTTTTACCGAACAAAGTGGATGTCAATCTCGATGTGTTTTGTCCGTTGATGTTGCACCGGATCAGAAGAGAGATAGACAGCACTTACGTTATCACAAAAAACAATTGTTGCCCGGGTGATTGGTGAATTAAGCTCAGCCAATAAGATGCGAAGCCAACATGATTCAGCCACTGCATTGGCGACAGCACGATATTTGGCTTCTGCACTCGATCGAGCAACTGTTTGTTGACGCTTTGAGGACCAAGATATCAAGGAATTACCAAGATATAAGCAGTAGCCGGAGGTGGAGCGTCTCGTGTCCGGACAACCAGCCCAATCGGCATCAGAATAAGCGGTGAGCTGATCAATCAAGCCGGAATACAGCTGGAGACCGAGAGTCGGTGTACCCTTGACATACCTGAGAATCCGTTTTAAGGCTAGTAAATGTTGAGCTCGTGGATCATGCATGTAAAGGCAACATTGCTGGACTGCATAACTGATATCGGGTCTTGTAAAAGTGAGATACTGTAGTGCCCCAACAAGAGACCTGTACTGTGTTGGATCTGAAAAAGGCTCACCAGCAGATTGGCCTAATTTGGTGTTGACATCGACCGGAGTTTTGCTGGGGTTGCAGTCGACCATACCGGCCTTTTGTAAGATTTCATTGGCATATTTTTCTTGATTGAGATGGAGGCCTTCAGAATTCTTTGTGACAGCAATGCCCAAAAAATAATGTAACTCACCGAGATCCTTCATTGCGAACTCTCGACTCAGTGCTTTGATGATGGTGTCAAGAAAAGCACGAGAAGAAGCCGTCAAAACAATATCATCAACATACACAAGTAGGTGCGCTTGGTGGAGACCCACTTTGTAGATGAACAAGGAGGGATCGGCTTTGCTTCCTCTGAAACCAAGGCGAAAGAGGTAGCTTGCAAAGCGTTGAAACCAAGCCCTCAGGGCTTGTTTTAACCCATACAGAGCCTTGTTGAGTCAGCAAACATGCTCCGGGTACCGGTGATTAACAAAACCGGGTGGTTGTTGGCAATAGACGAGCTCACCAAGTGTGCCATGTAAAAAGGCGTTTGTGACATCAAGTTGGTGAATCGGCCAACTCCGGGCTAAAGCAAGAGTGAGGACCGATCGAACCGTTGTTGGCTTCACGACGGGTGAGAACGTCTCATCAAAGTCGATACCGTGCTCCTGGGAATAACCGCGAGCCACCCACCGAGACTTGTAGCGAGACAACTTGCCATCAGCACCAAATTTATGCCGAAAAAGCCATTTACCTGTGACAACATTAGCATGTTTCGGTCTTGGTACAAGATCCCAAGTCCTATTTTTAATCAAAGCATCGTATTCTTCCTTCATTGATTTAAACCAATGTGGGTCTTGGATGGCTTTCTTGTATGTGGTGGGAATAGGAGAGACACTGGAGAGGAGATTGTAAATGGGATTAGGCTTAGTGATTCCTGATTTTGCGCGAGTGCGCATCGGGTGAGCATTTAAGGTGGGATTTTGGTTATTGATATCCGGAGATAAAGGTGCGGGTAGTGGGGGATTAGGAGTTAAGATAGAAATATCTTGGGGAGGAGAATTAGGAATATTAGGTTGTGGGGAAGGTGGATTGGCAGGGAGCCTTGGAGAAGGCTGATTTGGTGGGGAGTCATATCCACGTATAGGGGGATTTGGTGAGGGAATCACGGGTGGATTTGTGGACTGTTCCTTTGTGAACTGAAGAAAATCATAGTCAACAGGTGATGGGGAGTGGTTTGGGTAAGGGAAAGTCATCTCATCAAATATCACATGTCGAGAAATCAGGACTTTGTTGGAGGATAGATCAAGGCATCGATAACCTCGGTGATTTTGAGCATAGCCAAGGAAGACACAAGGAGTTGATCGGGGAGCTAATTTGTGTGGGATGGTGGCTGAGATGTTTGGGTAACACAAGCAACCGAAAACTCGAAGATGGTGGTAGGATGGAGTTTGATGAAAAAGAGATGTGTAAGGGGAGGACATAGCTTGTGTTTTTGTTGGTAGGAGATTAAGGAGGTAGGTGGTTGTGTGTAGTGACTCAACCCGGAATTTTGGGGGAAGACGAGCTTGAAACAGTAGAGTGCGAATGACATTGTTGATGGTGCGAATCATTCGTTCCGCTTTGCCATTTTGTTGGGAGGTATGAGGACAAGAAAAACGAAAGAGAATTCCATGTTTTTGGAAGAAAGAATGAAATTGATTATTATCAAATTCCTTCCCATGATCACATTGGAGATGTTTAATGGAACAATGAAATTGATTATTCACATAAGAGTGGAATTGACTGAACCTATCAAAGGTTTCTGATTTGTAACGAAGTGGAAAAGTCCAAATATATTGAGAAAAATCATCTATAATAACCAAATAATACTTGAATCCAGAGACACTAGTAATAGGAGATGTCCAAAGATCACAATGAACAATTTCAAACGGGGAGCTGGATTTAGAAGTAGATAGAAAAAATGGTAATCTAGAGTGTTTGCCTAACTGACAGGCATGACAGAGATCAGAATGATCCCTATTACAACTGATAAAATTGAAAGACACTAATTTATTGAAGACATGAGCTCCGGGATGACCGAGTCTACGATGCCATAACTGAACAGATGGTGAACGAGTTGAGAGGGCGAAATGCGTGCGGACAGATTGATTTTGTGGAAGAAAGGGATAGAGGTCTCCTTGACTATTGCACAGTTGGATCTCGATCTTGGTTGGAAGGTCCTTCACAGAGAAGCCAAAAGGATCAAATTCAATCAAACATTGATTATCAGTAGTAAATTTCCGAACAGAGATAAGATTTTTGATGAGATTGGGGGTGACAAGAACGTTTTGAAGTTTTAAAGGGGGTGTACGAGATATAGTAGCATGGCCAATATTTGTGATGGGGAGGGATTGTCCATTACCCACAATGATTTTGGAGTTAGAAAAGATGCCAGGATTAAAAATGGGAGAGAGAGTACCTGCATTAGACATCATGTGCGAGGAGGCACCGGAATCCATATACCAATTGTTGCCGGTGTTCGAGCGGAAAGACATGTTGTCCATAGCATTAATGAGTCCTTGTTGATCCCACGCAGGAAGGCCCGATTGAGCAGCAAACATGGCTTGAAAGTTCGGGAATTGATTGATGGTCGGACGAGGGCCTGCACCAAGAATTCCAGAACCCCAATTGGAATTCCAGGAGGGAGTCCAATGCTGTTGTTGCTGCCAGTTTGGGACCCAAGATGGAGTGAACCAGCCTCGACCACCTCCGCGCCCGCGTCCACGTCCACGACGCCCGCCTCGGCCACGAACAGAATTGGAATTGTTGGGACTTGGGGGGTCGTGTTGAGGCTGAGTTGGGTTTTGTGGTGTTTTCGGATTGGGCGGTGGTGGCGTTGTGTTTGTGGATGGTGGAGATGGAGATGGAGGGGTAATGGTTGTGTGTAGGGCTGTGGCGAGTGGGGCGGTATGAGCTCGGCGAGATTCTTCGAGGAGAAGGATGCTTCGGGTTTGTTGAAAGGAGGGGAATGGAGATTGCAGTGGTATGATGGCAGCCATGGTGGAGAAATCATTATTGAGGCCTCGAATGGTTTGGAGGACTAGCGTTTCATCTGAGACGGGATTGTCCACATCAGCAAGGCCATCGGCCAAGGTCTTCAACTTCTGACAATATTCTGAGATTGTCATTGACCCTTGAGCAAGATTTCGAAATTCAGCTTCGAGATGGATGGCTCGACTTTTCTTGTTATCACGGAAGAGATTTTCGATGGCAATCCAGATGGCGCGAGCGGAGGCATTGGGCTTCATGACGATGTCGAAGATGTCCATGGATATGGATCCATAGATCCATGAAAGCACAATATAGTCGAGCATGAGCCAGTTTTCATCGGTTGATGACGAAGACGTGCCATCAACATGAGATTTGAGAGCAAATTTGCCAAGAGTGACAAGGAATAATTCTCTCCATTTGTTGTAGTTGGAGGAGGGGAGATCAAGCTGAATAGGGACGTGAGTTTTGATACTTGCCACATGAAGGGCTTGAGCAGTGGCTATGGCAGTTTGAGAGGGAGATGATGAGTGTGGGACTTGAGTTTCATCAGAATCAAAGGATGACATCGTGTTCGATAGGGAATGGAAAAAAATAATTGAGAGGAGGATTAGTGGCTCTATACCATGTGAGATAATAATTAATCCCAATCGTGGATTGCTGCTGCTGTATTCATCAGTTTATATAGAGTACACAGATTACAAGATACACATATCATATCCTAACAACCGGAGACAAAACCGGAACAATAAATTAGTTCCTAGAATCATGCTATCTATCATAATATAATCTCATATTCTCCTTTTTTCTTTTGCCCTAGTTTATAATATATTATCAGCACGATAGACTGAAATCTGGGTTTTACAACGACCGCCTCTAATTGAAGTCCATATACGAAGTTGTGATCATATACGACTTATCGGTAGAATGAACTAGTTATTTGCTTTAAAAAGCTTGTTGTGCGATGATCGCTATTTTCGACACAAAGGTATAATTTTTAATTTTCTTTTATGCATCATCTAGGTTAATTAATGCTTATAGCATGTGTAGATAAATTTTGTGATTAAACTATAATATATATGGATTTTGAGTTACGTCCCTTTAAGGGTAAATCGGTTCTGATGATCACGACAATTCTACGATGTTGCTAATATCTATGACCAAGCACGGAACCAGGATTGCAATTTTGTAAAGAGGCAATTGGGATTCGAACCTACGTCTCCCATGCTTCCCTCTACACTCTCTACCAATTGTGCCAATGAAACAATGTATCTACTAGTATACCTCTATTATATATATTACTAAAAATCTGGGGTCAGCCCACCCCTGGATCCGTCCCTGTTATGACTAATTTTAGATTGCTTTGGGTGCCGTCTCTTCACTTGATGCTATATATCCCATACGTTTTATTTCCTCTTACCGATTGACTTCGATCTCAATCTCTATATTGATGGATTGATGTACGTTAATTTTCACTTCCATCTTCATCCATTATTTGTGTTTATTTGATAAGTTCTAATTGTTGAGGATCGATAATTGCCTTCACCGCTTCATCCATTATTGGAGTAATTGTGCCTATTTTGTGGTTTTGTTTTAAATTCTTAGCAGATTATTAGATTGATACAATTTATGCCAAAATTGCGGGTCGATCTAAAGATAGTAGCTAGCTTGCGTTTTGGTATGTTATGGTATGTTTGGAACTTGGAAGTGTCAGAATCGTTTTACTTTCAAGGCTACGAGTGATATGTATTTGCCTGGACTATCAATCAGTTATCCTCCGTCAAGTTGGTTTATTGATCGGCGATTAATCAGTGATTGAATTAATCGACTCTGTAATATCCTGAAGTGATTGAATCAATTGAATTTGAATTCATAATATCTCTTGAAGCGGATAAACAAATCTCAATCCCTGAAGTGGTTGAAACAATCTACGTAACGGATAAACTAATTTCAATCCCTAAAGCGATTCGATTAATATGTCGTATCCTCTGAAGTGGATATTCTTTTTACTTATATAGTATATCCCTAAAGTGGTAAGTTTATATGTTTGATATTTGATTACGAAATCCATCGAAGTGGATGAAAGTAAAGAAATTGATGTTATAAATCACTTGATGTGATCGATAAATTTGATCTCCCGAAGTAGATGAAAAGACATATAGTAAGATCTTCTGTCTAAGGCTCTCCCAAGTGATGCTTTATTGTGATCGATTTACCACCTTATATGTTGATAATATAATGATTAGGGTTCCTAGTGTTATATCTTCGATTCGCACATGTCTGTTCACTCGTTTCAATTAAGGCTATGCTCATATTTATTTTGTGAGATTGTGAATAAAGATAGTTTATTGCCTTGAAATTTTAATCAAAAGAAGGCGTTCTGGTAATATCGTAAATCCATTTCGGATTGAGATTATATATGTGTTGCTCATATAAGAGGTACATTGACTTTCCTTGCTTGATTAATTAAATTGATCAATTAGAATTTCTAAAGGTTTAAGGCAGGATAAATATAATTATACTATATGATATGTGTTTTAAATAAACCCTGATTATAGTATCTTGATTTGGTGATGGGTGGTGCCATGCGAGTGGTTTGTCCACAGATCCACACTAGGATATCATGGTAAAAGGAGGCGAACCTTAGAAGATTGAACTCTATTTGGTAGTGAGTATATCAGTGTTAGACTCGACTTTAAGGCTCGTGATGGAGTTGAGTTGCTTTCTCAATATTGGTATATGTGATCGAGCTTGCGGTCAGGTAAGCCTAAACATCATATATTTGAATTATGATTTGTGCCTCTTGCTAATTTCAATATGACGTTATTGATTGCACATGTAGATTTTATATCATAAATCATATCATAGTGCCAATATACTTTGATATATAAGAATTTAGAGCATTGATAAATTATGTGCGATTTGGGGTTGACGATGCATATATGATATAGATATGGTTATTTGATAAATTGACCATATATTGGACGGATACATGACAAGTGATATCTATATGAATTGATACATTGATAAATAAATAACATCATCATGCATCGATTAAAATATTAGCGTCATCTTTGTAGTGATGAGCTAGGATGATATCGTTGATTTTATCATGTACTTGTAAGTTGTAACTATTTGTTTCATATATGATTCGTTTCATAGAAGGTGAAATATAAACTCCTGAAGTGGTTAAACTTGTTTGATTCCTTGTCACCAGAAGTTGACATTATTTATGTATCATGAAGTTGATTTGTATTATATCCCCCAAAATAATTGCATGCAAATAAGAAAAGACATTTTCTCTTATAGATGACGATGAAATTATTGAAATTGAAATTTGAGATAGTTATTGAGCCTACAGTATTTGTGAATTATAGTGTTTATTGAAACAAGTGATAAATATCTGAATTGATATCCACCTGAAGTGGCCGAATAAATTTTAATTATGAGTAGTGCATTTATTTTAATTTACTGAGATCGCTTTTATTATTTACTTATGAGGTGTATATATTTGAATTTACTTTTACACAAAACTCAAAGTGTTTCCAGAAGAAACAACTTGTTGAGAGTTGGTATGTCGTAAACATATGTGGTTTTATATTATATATATTGTTTGTGTTAATAAAAGTTATCTCTTGAAGTAGATAAACTTATCTCTATATATGAAAGATTATCAACGAAAGAGCCTAGATGATCCATCACCTTTGATTCTGCAAACTTGGTCGTATTTGGTTTGTTATTAGTATAACTTGGCTATTTGAAGCTACATGGAATCTATGTTTTATTTATCTATTTGATTTGATTTGCATTTTATGTCTATGTATATGCATTGGAAATGTTTCTTGAAGAAACCAGTATGGGTAGATGATGACAATTTTATTCAACTAATGATGATTTGGGAGAAGAGTTTGAAGCAAATCATTGTTAAATTGTGTCAAATCGATAAATTTACTCTTCAGAGCCCGAAGACTCTTTATTTTGGGATCTTGTTCTTAATCTACTTGGGTATGGTAGAACTCAAATTAATAGCTAGCTAAATGACCTATGGTTCATAACAACCTCTTTTATTACAAGATGCAATATATATTGTTACATCTAGCAGAGGACATAAAGAGGATACGGTGCGCGCGACCGTTGTTAGGATACTAGTCATAATTTTGAAAATGATTATAGATAAGC
Organism: Persicaria tinctoria; assembly: GCA_037127255.1. Lineage (NCBI taxonomy): Eukaryota > Viridiplantae > Streptophyta > Magnoliopsida > Caryophyllales > Polygonaceae > Persicaria > Persicaria tinctoria. The sequence continues at coordinate 5,171,484 of JBANSL010000014.1, forward strand.
ATGTATGAGTCGACTCCCACATCAAGGAGAATGTGGAAGAACAAGTCAAAGATGATGGTTTACCTATTGGATTTGTAATCTCCCAAATTGTGAAGGAATCATAGCATGAAAATGTTAGAATGGTTTAGAGCTTGGTACTTGATGATATGGAAAACCTGAAGTTTTCAGGATGAAATAACTAATGAGTATTTGTATAAAGTCTATACTTGACATAATTAAACCTTATACATATCTCTAGAAGAGCGTCAAAATTAGTCCTCGAAGGACTGTTGATATAATCAAGCAATAAATTCATATGAGAAAATGACTCTAGACGAGCGTCAAAACACTCTAAAGAGAAAGAATGATGACACATAAATTGGGATTGTGATTTGTGAAAGCCGATAATTGCCAGAAGCATGGTTTTCCTCTAGTCGAGGATGTCAAAAGAAGATCCAACACATAATAAATAGAATATCCATGTTGGCAATATGGATGTAATATGGAAATGCTATCAATAAAATTGATATGTTGGATAAATGAGCATTGAGAAGCTGACGGTTAAATCAACCAAGTGAAGTCGTTACTTATGAGATTATCGTTTAGGATAATGCTAATGCATAGAATGACCCAGTAGAGTCGTCAATAATAGCTAACAAGCAAGCATGAACATCAAGAGATTGATTCAATTTGGGTCAACATTAATAGAATAAATTCTCCTTCTTGTAATTTATCTCCAGTAGAGAGCTTGATATTTACATGTTCAGTATATGGACCGAAATCTCTCCAGATTACACAAAGTTGTTGTAAATCAAGAAAGTTGATGTATATGGAGGATTTAGTGCCCATAGATGATCAAATACCTACAGTTTATCACAAATGATAAAATACTCGGTATTTAGGGGGAGAGGAAAAGGAGATCAAGAAGTAATATGTTGCATGGAAGAGAAGTGAACCGAAAGTTCAATGAACTATATAGCAAACGCCAAACAGGCTAGTAAAGACATTAGTAAATGCAGAAGATAGCATGATTCAAATCAAAGTTTTGGTAGTAACTTCAAACAATGGTGATATGTCCACTAGTATAAAACTCCTGAAGAGTTTTTATGAATGTTGACAGTGTTAGAGTTGATTATGAGTTGTCTTGAAATGACCAGATCCTTGATTATCGTTGATGACACATATCTAAGTTTGCACTAGAAGTGCTTGATAAGAATAATTAAAGCTTACAAAATGCTAAAAGCGTAATGCGATTGGTTTATTGAACAATTCATTAGATTGTGAAAGGATACTAGGTCCAGGAGTACCATATCTTTATAAAATTGATGATTTATATGCTAAATTGAGGAGGAGAAAAGTTGTACTCTTTTCCTTAACTTTGGTTTTTGTCCCATTTGGGTTTTTCCAAAGCAAGGTTTTTAACGAGGTAACTCCCCTCACAAGGATACATGGTATATCCCAAATTCTAGAAAGAAATAATTCATGCAAAGATGGATTATTTAAGCATGTACTTTTTGGATCTGTAGCTCCAACATTGAAAAGTGTAGTATCAATTGGCTTTAAGTGGGTGTTCATACAAAAGAAAATATAAAGTCAAATTGATTCAACAAAAGCCTATTAAAGGTTATATTAGAATGTATTCACCAGGAGTGAATATAATTTTGGCTCCAAATGTAAGTGATGAACGTTGTAAGTACATACCCATATAAATGGAAAGAATTGATTAAAAATGTCTGAAGCATTATTATCAAAGTCCTGTCACATGCAGTTGGTTAAAGATCCTTATTAGAGTACATGAATTACCTATATTTGTGAAAGTGGTGACATTTAATTAGGTCCCGAAGTACCATACACAGTTGTACTCTTTTCCTTAATCTTGTTTTTTTATCCCACTGGGTTTTTTCCAAGGTAAGGTTTTTAATGAGGCAACTTAAGCACCATTTAATACATCAAATCCCCAGATCAACAATTAAAGGCATACTAGGTCCTGAAGTACCTTATGCTTGTGCATCCAATGCAGCTCAACACCAGTACATGGAAGTCAAGCACGTCAAAGTCAATCCCGAAGACATTCCAGCTTATGCACATCAACGACAATGTTGAGATTCGACCATAAGCCCATGAAGATGACGGCGTTAACAAGAATGAGAAGACTTCGAGAAGGATGTTGAATTCAGGGGGAGCATACACGCACTGCACTCTTTTTCCCTTTGATCAGGTTTTGTCCCACTGGGTTTTCCTGACAAGGTTTTTAACGAGACAGAACAACAAGAGCGTACATGAAGACTGCACTCTTTTCCCCTAAGCTATATGGTTTTGTCCCATTGGTTTTTCCTAGCTAGGTTTTTAACGAGGCAGCTGGATGAACAAGGAATGTACATCCAAGGGGGAGTGTTATAATATTATTATTATTATGCGGATGTACACAATATACACTTTACTTATATAGAGTTTTGTCTATAGATAGATTGACTATTGCTTGGAGCCTAAGGAGTTTATATCTATATGTTGTACCAGTGTAACACCAAGAGAGATCAATTGAATACAAAATGCGCCTACAAAAATAATATTTTATATAGTAGTCATAAGTATAAACTTATTGAAAAAAATTCATTAAAAATAATATTTTATATAGTTTTTACCTCATAAAAATGCGCGTAAAAAAGTCAAACGACTTTTATTTTGAAACGGAGGGAGTATATATAAGTGTTGTAATAAGTAAAACTAGGGTGAATATATAATCAATTAGTCTGCTTTGCTTAGTTGGTTGGTGGGAAGGAAGGAAATTAATGTTTGACCCAAAGGTTGGGGGTTCAAGTCCCACTAGCCTCATTTTTTAAAACAAATTTCACCTCCCTAAAAATAGCTTTTTTATTATTTGTTCAACTTACACCCCACTTTCTTTGTTTCTACCCCTTATTTAATTATATTCTCACTTCCCGACTTTCCTATTATATACAAATTATCTAGCTATAACTAATTAAACCCCATAAAATTGGTGAAATTAGCCTCTTTTTTTTTTTTTAAAAATTTCGCCTCCCTCAAAAAAGTTTTTTTTTTATTCTTTGTTCAACTTGCACCTACTCTCTATGTTTCTACCCCCTTATTTAATTATGTTCTCACTTCTCGAGCTCCCTACTATATGCAAATTATCTAGCTATAAACTAATTAAACCCCATAAAATTTGTGAAATTATGATTTGATTATGAGAATAAATTTTGTGAAATTTTCATTAGAGTTTTGATTTTGAGAATAAATTTTGTGTTTTAATTATTGTGTATGTGATTTTGAGAATGAAATTTATGAATTGAATTTGGGGTTTGTGAATTGAATTTGTGAAGCTTTATGCAATATTTGTATTTTCGCAACCTACATATTCAAATCACAATTTCTATCATGTCTTTGGGAACCAAAAAATATTATAAAGTTGATGAGTTTACAATCCTAGCTAATATGCAAAAGCCTTGAATTTAACATGATTGAATTTCGATAAGTTTACACTCCTAAATATGACAAATGCCTGAATTTTCAATGAATGACGAGAAACGACTATCATAGCAACAAAGCAAATGTAAGCAAATGTAAGCCTACTTTTCTATAATCCACTGCCAAGTTAAAAATTGTAGCTTAGGTAAAGGAGTTTATTCAAGGCCATAAGCCGCTGTGTTTGCTTTCCGGTTCACATGGCGGATTTTAACCTCCCATGGTGTGCCATCAAGCAGCTCTCTGCATCTCAAGGCCAAATGCTGGTGAGCGTAGACCTTTTCTCCCTGGTGATTTAACACATCACACACCGTGGCGCAATCTTTCTCCAACTCTAACTTTGTCACTCCCATTTCCTTTGCGATCATCAGCACATGAAGAGCGGCCTGCATCTCAGCTACCAAAGCCGAACATTCCTCACATCGGAAGGCGAAAGCTCTTAAGAACATCCCCTGATCGTTCCTAAGAACACCTCCCCCTCTAGCTTGTCTTGGGTTGCCGAGAGACGCGCCATCAGTGTTTAGTTTGGTCCACCCGGGCTCGGGCGGTACCCATACCGCTTGAACATTACTCTCTGCTCCCCCTCCCGTCTTCGCTCTGGTCACCTTGCCTCGGGTGTGCAGATAGTTCGACACCGTCCTCTACACCCCATAGGTCAAGGCAAGGATCCTATCCGTGTTCTCATAGACCAGCTCGTTTCGAGTCTTCCATATATACCACAACATCGTTGCAAAAGTAGAGCTCCATCTATCTTCTTTGCTAGTGTTTGATGTCCATGTTTCGTGCCATGTTTTATACTTACTTTAATATCGATTTCTGTATACATTTCACACATTTGGGGTAGATTAGTACAAAATCTATGTAGTTTATGCTTATTTGTCAAATTATGGAGTCTACACTAGTTTCTATTTAACTTCGCAGAAATCAGACGCACTTTGGAGCTTAAAGGAAACTCATGGAGAAGCTAAGAATGGTGTAGCTGGAGAAAATGCCATATTTCGACATCCATCATTCTGAATCAAGCTTTGATAGCTTCATGAAAGTTGTAGCCCTCGAAAAGAGCTTTCCAACGCATGCTCACATGCGTCAATCCGAAGAACGAGGACTCGGGAAAGTGCGTTTAAAGAACAGAGCATAATGCTGAGAGCTAACACGTTTACTCGACATCGACCAAATTGGTCGAAGTCGACCAAACTGGTCGAAGTCGACCAAACTGGTCGAAGTCGACCAAACTGGTCGAAGTCAACCAAACCAAGAATTCTGCCCGAGCTCGACGAGGAGAGGAGAACTCGAATTGCGAAGACCACCCGAGATCGACGAGAATTAACTCGACGTCGACCAAACTGGTCGAAGTCGACCAAAACCGAATCTGGGCCGCGAGTCCGTTGGGCCAATCCGAGGTCGAGTTGAAGACTTGGGCATGAAGGAAGATCGATTTCATCCTATTCTATCAAGATCTATCTATGGAGAGAAGGATTTATCAACCACAAGAAGATATTTAGATATTTTAGTTATTTTCTTTTTTAGATAAATGTTCCTTTTATTTAAAGTTTTATCTTTAGAAATTAGATAGAGTTTCCTTCCTTGAATAGGAAGGATTAGAATCCTATAAATAAAGCCCATGGGGCTAGCTTTTATTCATTCAATCTTAGGAAGAGAAGTAGCAGAAGATGTAGAGAGAGAGAGAGTGGAGGCCGAGAGGAGTTAAGGAGCGAGAGCAAGTTGGCTTCGATCGGTTGTAAGCTTTGGTTGAGTTTAATACAAGTTATTTCTTTTACATCAATGATGTCTGCGATTGCGATGAAGAGCGAGTAGTCCACCCACTTCTAGGGTTGGGGCGACCCCGACGATAGCCATGCATGTTTGAGGTAAAGATCCGACCTTTATTGTGTTTTGAGCATCTACTACCGTTTATGTGTTTATTACCTATCTAATAGAGATCCATGCTAACAACTTGGATTATAAACATAAAATCGGTAGATACAATTAGGGTTTCTTGAAAGGGTTATCTAATTGTTGGAAAAGGCGAAAGCTTGATCATTTGATGCGATTTGCATAATTATCGTTATTTGTCTTGCCTTATGCATGTTTGGTTATCGTTGTTGCAAACTCCGATCTTGGAAGTCTTTTTCATACATTGTTTAAATTCGAGATTTGCATTCGTTTAGTTACTGTTGCCTACTCGACTTCGACTACCCCTTGGTCGACGTCGACCACTGACTTTCGATCGAGCAAGATCGTTGTTGCTTGTGTCTCTACAGTACTAGACAGACTACTCGACTACGACCAGACTACTCGACGTCGAGTAAGGCCTGGTCGACGTCGACCACCACCAGCATCTTCTGTTGCTCGAAATCGGCTGTGCCTGACCCCTGTCGACCACCCTTGGTCGAGGTCGAGTACCACTATAGTCGACAACCACTTGTGAGATTCTTTTGCTGCCTAAGATCCGCTGACACACTTCCTCGAGGATCGATCCTTACTTCCCGCTGCTACATCGGGAGGAAGTCTTGTAATTATTTGCGTGCGCACGAATCTGGTTTGATTTATTTTATTATATTTTGAACTCGATTTCCTCCTTACAACAAATTGGCGCCGTTGCCGGGGAAGTAATCATTCACGCCTTAGGTAGTTAGATCTCACGTTTCTTTTGAGTTACTTTGCAGGTGTATGCGATGTTCTGGAATGCAAGGCGCATATGATATGGAGGCTAAGATAGCGGAGCTTTGCCAACAGATAGCGGAGATACAACAAGAGAAGGCAGAATTAACCCGTCGCGAGGATACCGATGTCGCCGAAACCCGCCGGCTCAAAGATAAATTGGATGTCTGGCGTAGAAGGGAACATCACAATGAATCACCCAAACCGACAATGACAAGTTGGTTCGACAACGTCCCCTTCTATGAGCCAGTCGACATCGACTACCTGGACTCGACATATACACATTCGGAGGAACTGATCCAGAGACACCAGCCGAAATCATCTGTACCACAGGAATCCAGGTATGTCCTTCCTCTATTTCGATATCTACTTTGCTATCTGTCTTTGAAAAACCATTTGAAGGACCCCAAGAAGAAGAAGAGCTACCAATGCAAAATCCGGACGGCGTTGCCCATGGTGTTTCAAAGTCGCTTTTACCTTACAAGGTGAAGGCCATCCCCGACGATTTTGGGAAACCAATGTTTGTGTTCAAGTATGGGGTCCTTGCAAAGTGGCATAAAGCTCCGCAGGATAAGGCGGAAGTATCTCCTCCCACTCCACCGGTTAGCTGTGGTGGAGACACACAACCAAATCCAACTATTAAGCAGAAGGGATACGATGATGAGGTATGCAAATTTTCTTTATATATTCCTTTATGTAGGCCAGCGGAAGCCTAGGAAGATAAATGGGTGGAGCCATGGAGCGTTCACTCGGGGAGATTTAAACCTCTCCATATGATGCCCCCGGATGACATTCCACGCTTCCCACCACAGGAGGAACCACTAGATCCACCTATACCTCCGGAAAAAGTTGAGCCAGGCTAATGCTTAATGGAGAAGTCGGCCTAGCGACTCTAAAATCTAGAGCATGTACATAAAACTTCTGGATTTTGGGACTTTTACATTTTTAAGCTTATGGTTTTGGTTTTGTTTGTTTTTATATTTTTGAAGGCTTCATGGGGAAGGTCTTGTCTTTGTGCAATATCTAACATTTTCAGGTCGAGAAGCATAAAGGATCGCAAAGAGTGGAAGAAGGAGTCCCTGACAGAACAGTCGAAATCGACTAGGCCAGTCGAGATCGACCAAGAGGAAGATCGAGCAGACAAAGTCTACTCGACATCGACCTAGCTACTCAACGTCGACCACCAGGAGCATCCTCGACTTCATCTTTCACTCGACGCAACAGATCTGTACTCGACGTCGACTACCTCAGTTACTCGACGACCCTGTTTTGAATCTACAACACGTTATTCAGTGAGTTCCTTCCTTTACCTTTATTTTATATTGATTTTATATAGTGGGGACACTGTTTATTTTAAGTATGGGGTGGGGGAAGAGCTCATTATCATTATTATATGTTTTATTCTTGCTTTAGGTTTAACATGGTGAATTTTGAGTAAAATTTTAAAATTTTGTGCATAATTGCTAAACTCAAAGTTTTATGAGACATCTCCCAAAGCTTGTAAATTGTCTAAAGAAATAGTGTCATGGAAGCTTTAATTAAACTCGACGATGCAAAATTGGATTCATTAGAGATATAGCATGAAATTGCCTAGTAAAGGGAAGTCACAATGAAATGCATTATTTTCTTGAAAACCATGAAAGGAGGTAAAATTTGAAGTTGTTTTTGACATGTTGCATGATAAGAGGATGGAGGACTTTATATTTCTATATAATGCTCATATTTTGTTATTTCCTAGCCTTACCTATGCTTATGCATCACAAAAGCCATATTATGCCTTATTTCATATTATGCTCCACATGTTCTAAATATTGCCCATTTTCTACCTTATTTCCTATCCGGGGATTATGTTGAGAATGATGTCACATTTTGGAGATTGTTATATGGTTGTTGTGTTGTTGTTATCATTATTGGAGTTTGGAAGGAATGTTTGAAATATATGGAAAATTTAATGAGTGAAAGAAAATCCGATCACCTCAGGAGATAAAGGTAGATCGACCCTGCTCGCTGAGATAATAGTTCGGTGAGATGGGACACACAGGGTGAGGAGTCCATAGCACTAAGTATCCGGGGCCATTCATGACACCCATGTTTGCGACTCGCGAGAAGGCAGTGCTGAGGTTAGAGAGGTAAAAACATTATTATTGATAAAAGCATTATGAAAGGTGAGAAATCTTATGAAGAAGGAATGTGGTAAAGAAAGTTTTGAAATAATGCAATTCCCCGAATTTAACACCACATGGCCAAAAAATTGCCTATATTTAGCCTTTTACCTATCTACTCCTTTTGAGCCTAAATAAAGTCCTCTTGATTATTGTTGCTTTGTCACATGAATTGTTTTGCATAACCCTCCTTTTGTGAGTAAATGTTGCTTTTTATTGCACATGTATGAATTTGTAGCATTAGTACCTTTTCGATGATGGTAATTGATTTCAGGGACATATATGAATGAATCTATGATGTTGAGAGTTTTGAATTCTTCCCCTGAACGACTATCCAAGTTAATGCTTGGGGACGAGCAAGCTTAAGTATGGGGTGATTTGATGTCCATGTATTGTGCCATGTTTTATACTTACTTTAATATCGATTTCTGCATACATTTCATACATTTGGAGTAGATTAGTACAAAATCTATGTAGTTTATGCTTATTTGTCAAATTATGGAGTCTACACTAGTTTCTGTTTAATTTCGCAGAAATCGGACGTACTTGGGAGCTTAAAGGAAACTCATGGAGAAGCTAAGAATGGCGTAGCTGGAGTAAATGCCATATTTCGACATCCATCATTCTGAATCAAGCTTTAAAGTCTGCATGAAAGTTGTAGCCCTCAAAAAGAGATTTCCAACGCATGCTCATATGCGTCAATCCGACGAACGAGGACTCGGGAAAGTGCGTTTAAAGAACAGGGCAGAATGCTGAGAGCTAACACGTTTACTCGACATCGACCAAACTGGTCGAAGTCGACCAAACCAAGAGTTCTGCCCGAGCTCGACGAGGAGAGGAGAACTCGAATTGCGAAGACCACCCGAGATCGACGAGAATTAACTCGACGTCGACCAAACTGGTCGAAGTCGACCAAAACCGAATCTGGGCCGCGAGTCCGTTGGACCAATCCGAGGTCGAGTTGAAGACTTGGGCATGAAGGAAGATCGATTTCATCCTATTCTATCAAGATCTATCCATGGAGAGAAGGATTTATCAACCACAAGAAGATATTTAGATATTTTAGTTAGTTTCCTTTTTAGATAAATGTTCTTTTTATTTAAAGTTTTATCTTTAGAAATTAGATAGAGTTTCTTTCCTTGAATAACAAGGATTGGAAGCCTATAAATAAAGCCCATGGGGCTAGTTTTTATTCAATCAATCTTAGGAAGAGAAGTATGAGAAGAGGTATAGAGAGAGAGAGAGAGAGTGAAGGTCGAAGGGAGTTAATGAGCGAGAGCAAGTTGGCTTCGATCGGTTGTAAGCTTTGGTTGAGTTTGATACAAGTTATTTCTTTTACATCAATGATGTCTGCGCCTGCGATGAAGAGCGAGTAGTCCACCCACTTCTAGGGTTGGGGCGAGCCCGGCGATAGCCATGCATGTTTGAGGTAAAGATCCGACCTTTATTGTGTTTTGAGCATCTACTACCTTTTATGTGCTTATTACCTATCTAATAGAGATCCATACTAACAACTTGGATTATAAACATAAAATCGGTAGATACAATTAGGGTTTCTTGAAAGGGTTATCTAATTGTTGGAAAAGGCGAAAGCTTGATCCTTTGATGCGATTTGCATAATTATCGTTATTTGTCTTGCCTTATGCATGTTTGGTTATCGTTGTTGCAAACCCCGATCTTGTAAGTCTTTTTCATACATTGTTTAAATTCGATATTTGCATTCCTTTAGTTACTGTTGCCTACTCGACTTCGACCGCCGCTTGGTCGACGTCGACCACTGACTTTCGATCGAGCAAGATTGTTGTTTCTTGTGTCTCTGCAGTACTCGACAGACTACTCGACTACGACCAGACTACTCGACGTCGAGTAAGGCCTGATCGACGTCGATCACCACCAGCATCTTCTGTTGCTCGAAATCGGTTGTGCCTGACCCCTGTCGACCACCCGTGGTGGAGGTTGAGTACCACTGTAGTCGACAACCACTTGTGAGACTCTTCCGCTGCCTAAGATCCGCTGACACGCTTCCTCGAGGATCGATCCTGACTTTCCGCTGCTACATCGGGAGGAAGTCTTGTAATTATTTGTGTGGGCACGAATTTGGTTTGATTTATTTTATTATATTTTGAACTCGATTTCCTCCTTACAACAGTGTTCTGAAACACCCAACTTTGTATGTCTATTGTCTAATGAGGAAAAGAAGGAGGTTGGGAGGTTGTTGTCGGCCACCCTTCTTTGGAGATTGTTAATACCAGTTCCCTTAAGTAACCGAGAACAGATTATTACCGATTTTAAACAACCGATGTTAAATTATCGGTATTAACCAACACTTTTATACTATACGTATGTCTGGATCTGTCAGAGATTTGCTCTAGATCGGACCACCAACGCCTCGTCGCCATCAGGATATCCAGGAATCCCTAGCTCTTTCTAGCCTCATAGCCTCTACTCTAGCTCCAGCTTCGCTTATATAGGAAGCTCTTAGATGAAATGCATCGTTTCACTTAGATGCTTCCAAAGCAGTGGCATATCCTGATACAATTAGTTGAGAGGACGGAAAATTAAACCTTAATTTTTTTTCCCGAAAAATCATCAATATTATGAATGTGTAGTTAGAATAAAAACATAAATCGTATATACTTTATTTCACGGTTTTCAAATACTTTAATATAGCATACTAATTTGAAGGTCTCAAGTTTAATTATAGTATTAACTTTTAAGTTACGATGTTTAACAAATGATAATTACGATAGAAGTATATTAGTTAGATAAATGATATACATGTTTAATCTTTAAATGTTTATAACTTTTTACTCGTGTGTCGGATTTGAGCTTATAATATATCAAATCAAAGCTATTGATGAGAATAACATATATCTTAAATTTTATTTTTGATTGGGGGAGGGAGACTACCTCCCCTGATCCTTTAAAGGATCCTCCCCTGTCCAAAAGGCGAGCTAATTAGCTGAGGCTTTATTCAAGCTTCAGTTTGATCTTTTGTATGGGTCTGGTCCACTTGAATATATAGAAACCAACAAGTTTTATAGATCTCAAATATATACATACATATCTTATTATTGATCAGTTCAACCAAGAGTAAAGTCCCTCAAGAACACTCAGAGGAAAGGAAGGGAATAAGCAAAGCTCTCAAACTATAGAATTTTATTACTTTGTAAAACAATTTGCTCTAAGAAGCATTACAATATTTATAGAGAGATAATAGTGGGAAATGGAAATGCAGTCAGTTACAACCAACCTAACAAACAATTTAGCTACACACATCACTCCCCCTCAAGTTAAGAGTTATAAAACATATTCATAACTCCTAACTTGATCATCATCTTGTCATATATCTCCTGATTCACAGCTTTAGTGAATATGTCGGCTGGTTGTTCCTTTATTGAGATGTAGCCCAAGGTTATCTCACCTTTCAATGCCTTGTTCCTGACTATGTGACAATCCCCTTCTATATGCTTGGTTCTTTCGTGGAATATTGGGTTCTTGGCAATGTGTAGTGCAGATTGGTTATCACAGTGCAAGGGAACTTATTCCACAATCACTCATAAGTCTTGTAGAAGCTTCACACGCCAGGTTATTTCATAGCAAGTCATTGCCATTGCTTTGCTTTGTACTCGGCTTCAGCTGTTGACATGGTCATATAGAACTGCTTTTTGGTTCTCCAGGAGATTAGTGACATGCCCAATAGAACACATAATCCAGTTAGATATTTCCTGGTCATCGGGCAGCTTTGCCAATCAGCATCACAAAATGCTCTAATCTTCAAGTCTGAACTTGCATCAAGTAGAAGACCTTGTCCTGGTGCTTTTTCAAGTACCTCAACACATGCTTAGCAGCTTGCCAGTGTTCATTGCTTGGTGAATGCATGAACTGGCTTAGCATCTGGACAGCATAGCATATATCAGGCCCTGTGATGGTCAAATAGATCAGCTTTCCAACTAACCTCCTATAAGCTATTTGATACACCTCCTCTCTGCACCATTCCAGGCTTAGCTTGACTCTTGGATCCAAGGGAGTTGCTACTGGCTTAGCATCTGTCATGCATGTCTCAGCAAGCAACTCCAAGGCATACTTCCTTTGATTAAAAAAAATACCTTTGTCACTTCTGTCTATTTCAATTCCTAGGAAGTACCTTAGCTCTCCCAGCTCTTTCATCTAGAAATGCTTATGTAGATGAGCCTTGAGACTCCATATCTCAGCTTCATCATTTCCTACAATAATCACATATCATCCACATAAACCAGTAGAGCTGTGACCTTGTAACACCCCTTCTTAATACACTGAAGAGATGTTGCAGCGCCAGCAATTACGCAGACTTTAATATCTTTGTAACCTCTTTAGGCTTATAGGGACATGCAACCATGCTCCCATAAACAAGATGATGACATACAATATTAAATCAGCGGAAGACTTAAATATAAAATAATATTATGAAATAAGTTAAGTTTCCCAAAACAAAAGGGGTCCAAATACAATAACTTGAAATAATAGAATAGTAGCAGCGGAATAAAATAAACCCCATATATTCTAAAAGTTTGTACCTAAATTAAAAAACACAGTAAAACTAAAAAACAACGAAATCCTTTATTTTTCAGCGCCTCAAGACCGTCTACCTAAACCTGCGGATCGATGGCTGAGGTGTAGTATGCAGACCAGGGACCCCAACCATCCAAAGGAGAAAAATAGGACGGTTAGTCTTTTTACGACTAGCAAGTAGCAGAAAGTAAAATGTTCAAGACTTTGTCTACCACCCATTGACCATAAAAGGGTATTGGTGATTGTAGACTAAAACATGAATTAGGAGTAAATATTTATGTGAAACCTGACTCGTTTGATTAAAATAAAATAAAATAACATGATGATCCAAAAGGATCGAGTGTTTGAATGGGATGCGGATCTGGAGATCCCAGGGAATCATATTCCGACTACGGAAAGAATATGATATAACGTCACTGAAAGTGGGTCACCTATTAGTGAGTAATGTACAACACAAATATAGTAATAACACAATTATACACCACATTATCGTTTACTTAGGACAAGTGATACCGGTCTCGGCCGCATATACTGGGCGGATGACCTACTACCCTTAGGTAGATGTACCCATTCGAGAGATTTGCAATTTCGAAGGGGCATCTCATTAGACGTTTATAGAGCAAGGTATAACTGAACCTTGACCCGACTTTACCCTTTTTTTTTCATTATTTAAGACACACATCATAATCACAATAATAACAACAACAATAATAATACTAACACATAACGGTATAAATACCAATCCATGATTACATCCTAGGTGACCTTAAAAGACATAATGTACACTTTAGATCCCTATAGTGCATGAAATAATATAACTGATAAGCATGGATATTCAAAACCAATAATATACCATACTTAACTAGCATGACGGAAACAAAATGGACAAATCATGCTTTTTAGGAAGTTCGGGCATTTAATGTAATTTTCTTAAACCATGGGATCAAATTATAATTACCCAAGTGGACATACTATATGCGATTAAAGAATTGATAAATAGCAAGAAACTGAACTAACTTGCATATTTATCACAAACTCATAGCATGGAATTTATAAAGGACACAAAAAATAATAATTGCGAAAAAGACACGAAATTGCATAAATGCACTGATTGAACCAAACTACTTGCCTTACTCCGACGAAATGCTTATTCGTGGTTGAGCAAAATAATTTGATAATGGAGCTGAGATTTTACAGAATTAAATAGGGTATTAGTAACTTTTCAGAAATTATGGAAACGACACCGTAACTTTTAAAAACTACAAAACTTACATTTGCTTTTCCAAAAGCCAAACCGATTCTGCACCCACAAAATCTCAGGAGCTAAACAGGCTCTAAACTGTTCCAAAACAGTATGTAGGTTAGATTAACATCGCATACTTATTCAACACTCGATAAATTGCGATGAATAGAGCGATCTTACCCAAACGGGACTCGAAAAGGTCCAAGTTTCGAGCCTATGAACCCTTGGATATGGTATGAATCTGAAAAGGAATGATTTTGGTCAGATAACAGCCCTTGGATTGAAGGAAAGAAAGGAAAGCGAACATAAACCACGTTTTTCCGCACAACAGAAACACTGCTTACCAGTCAAGTTCGAGGCTGTGGTGCGATCGTGTCGAAGAAGGTATGAAGGAAAGAACAGATGGGTTCGACAGGGGATGTTGCAATCTTTTTGATTCAGTCGGCGTCGTTGGCGTCAGACCACGCTACTGGTGGTGGCGAGGCCCGACAGTAGGCTTGTCGAACACAGTTCTGCAGAAACTTCCGATCGCGTTTTCGTATACCTCCCGTTGATCTGCTACTATGGGGCCTTCACGGTGGTTGCCTGGGTGTTAGAGGAGAACAGTGGTGGCGGCCTTCAGCCCTGTTATCGCCAGAATCGCGGTCGGAGGTGATCGGAGGTAGTTGGTGATTTGTGATTTTCGGTCGCTGTTTGTGGGTTTTTAGAGAATGAATGGGAAGTTCTGGTAAGAGGTTAAATGGAATAGAAGTCTACAGCGTTCTCTTCAAGTTGATCTAATTCGGATCCCCAAAGATAGGGATTTGGAGTTCAAACATTTGGCCAAAGATCCATAGTTATCACTCGGTTAGAGATAGAATTTTTGTTAAAAAAATCTGATTTCCTTCCCGTGTGGCCTGTGCAATTGCTAGTGAGGAGTTGGCCCGGTTCAGTTTGGAATGGATTGCAACATGGGCCGGCCTCAGTTTCACACGTATTATATATATATATATATATATATATATATATATATATATATATATATATATATATAAAAGGTATTATGTAAATACTGTTGGGATATTTATGAATTATCCACCTCCTACTACTGTACACTTACTGTACCTGTTGCGGCTTCTTTGTATTACGGCCCTTACGGTCCTCTATTAGTTTTGATCATATTTGGCCCCTCTTGCGTATAAAAGGCGATGTACCCGCTCGTTAATGATGTACACTTGAGAATACAATTAATACAATCAGAGCGTTTTGATAAATCTTACAATACGTTATCAAGCACGAGTGTTCTTCAGATCCAACTGAGTAAGCCAACAAATACAAGGTAGAAATTCAAAATCTACCGATTTACTTAATTATTTTCGTAAAGAAACCGATTATGAGAAGTATGCTCTGTAGTTGCCCTTAATTAAGGGATCTTCTACAACAGAAACTCGTAAAGCTTTGAATATTCTTCTGAAAATTAAAGTTTTCAACTCGTAGAACACAAATCACCATTTATATGGTTCGGTTATGTTCTACGAAATAGTAGCAAGTAAGAAGGAAAATATTCATACAAGATATGAGACATAAACCCGGTATTGTATTAGATCCAAACAGATTTACAACCAAATCGGTCTAAACTTGAAAACTAATACAAGTTTTAAACTATAAAACCGATTTCTTCTTACCTCTCCGTCGGATCTTCACCAAAATCACCGGATTTGATTTCTTCTTAGAGCCCACCAAACCTCCACCAAAATAACAGAACGAATATAACCGCATAGATTATTGCCATGCTAATAAGTATCTCAAGATCGAATCGGTCGGAGGAGTTCATGGTGGTTTGTAGGAGGCCGGAGGAGATGAGGTTGATGATGATGAAGATGAGATAATTGTAAAAGTAAAATGAGTGATGGTAATTTAAAGAAGAAAATGTTTGTAGAGAGATGGGATGTTAGTAAAAATGGAAGGAGTGGTGGTAATTTAAAGAAAAAAAAATGAGAAGGGAAATATGAGGATAGGGTAGACAAAGGTGGAAGATGTAAAATTTTGAAGATGTTTTTCCACCCATAATTACCTCTTGAACTTGAAAATCCATGCTTGATATACCCTTGTTCTTCACTTATTTGATGATCTTCTAATATCTCATACTTGAGAAGAAAGATTTCTCACTAGAAATATTTTATGTGGTTTTTAATTTGGTTTTGAGCTTTGTAAAAAGGAGAGTGTTTTTCATAGAGAAATTGCTAATTTTGAAAAGAAAGTTAACCGGCTAGTTCAATAGATATATATTACATATATGCATGTAGGAATACGTGTAGAATGGTAATAACCTCCAACATATACACTGCATTTTTTCCAATAGCTTTTGAATAAGCTTGCGTATTGGAGTGGGCATAAGTTTGATATGAGATCTAATACTATCACTATGACTAGACTAGCCTATAATCTACTGTTGTATAGGTCATTCACTTGATGGTTTGATCAATTTAAAAAGCATGTATATCGTATATAGGTCATGTATGTATATATATTATGTCAAGATATAGCATGCATACATATATCACATATATATACCGTATGAACACATCTAATATTATAATCCATATATGTATGTATATAATGTTATTATATTTGTGTATGGCATCTACGTATGTGTATATGAAATATAATATATGTCATCTTAACACATAAATTAAATTTATATGATAATTAATTATGTCAATATTAATTCATATGATTTTATTTGTAGTTAATTCGATGGCAAATCTTACAAAGCGGGAATTTGATATTCTCGACTTATCGGGCTAGAAATATCTTGAATGGAGGGTTGATTCACTGTCTCACCTCCAAGCTCATGGCCTACTGGAAACTATCTCTGAAAATAATGACACTTCTCCGCAAGATAAGGCAAAGGCGATTATATTTTTGCGCCATCATGTGAATGAAAGCCTTAAGTCTGAATACTTGCTAGTGGAAGATCCTAAAGAGTTATGGGAGAACTTAAGTTAGAGATATGGGCATCAGGAGAAAGTTTTACTCCCAAAAGCCACATATGACTGGAGCAATATGAGGTTCCAGGATTTTAAGACTGTCAGTGATTTTAATTCTGCCTTATTCAGGATCACGTCCCAGTTACGTTTATGTGGCCAGAAAATCTCTGAAGAAAATATGCTCGATAAAACCTTCTCTACAATGCACGCATCAAATGTGTTGTTGCAACAACAATATAGAGAGAGGGGTTTTACAAAGTATTCTGATTTGATATCAGTATTACTTGTGGATGAGCAAAATAATGAACTTCTGATGAAGAACCACAACCTAAGGCCTACTGGTGCTGCTCCATATACTGAGACGAATGCAGCACATGGAATGTTCCAAGGTCAATATACATCTCAGGAAGATGGTGGCTGGAATATGAATAACCGTGGAGATTGGAATAATCGCGGTAGAGGTCGAGGTCGTGGAAGAGGTCGTGGTCGTGGTCGCGGTAGAAGCTTTGCTTCTAATCAGTGGCACAAAGCTCCCGGAGCATCCTCTTCAAAGGGGAATGATAAGCTGATGGTCCGAAAAGATCCATCGGGATCTACTCAGAAATCCAAATCTCCATGTTACAGATGTGGCATGACAGGCCACTGGGCGAAGGTATGTCGCATGTTGTAGGAGGAAATCGAGTTTAAAATATAATAAAATAATTCAAACCAGATTATGCCCACGCAAAATAAATACAAGACCTCCTCCTGATGCAGCAGCGGGAAGTCAGGATCGATCCACGAGGAAGCGTGTCAGCGGATCCTAGGCAGCGGAGAAATCTCACGGGCAGAAGTCGACAACAGGGTCCTCGACCTCGACTAGGGTAGTCGACAGAAGCTCGGACAGTCGAACAGGGCAGCAGCAACTCGACACAGGCTACTCGATATCGACTGGGGTCTACTCGATGTCGAGTAAGGCCTTGTCGATGTCGAGTGGATCTTGGTCGAGGGCCTGCACACAGTAAGCTACGGCGACTCTGGGTCGAAGATTAGTAACTCGAGGTCGACCAGGGTGTGGTCGAGATCGAGTAGACAGGGAATAAAACGAAACGAAATAAAAGAAAGTAAAAACAAATGCTTTGGGGTTTCGACTAAACTTTAATGTAAAAGGACTTCCAAGATTGGGGTTT
The DNA here is from genome assembly GCA_037127255.1 of Persicaria tinctoria. Lineage (NCBI taxonomy): Eukaryota > Viridiplantae > Streptophyta > Magnoliopsida > Caryophyllales > Polygonaceae > Persicaria > Persicaria tinctoria. The sequence goes on from JBANSL010000014.1 coordinate 5,189,701, forward strand.
GCAACGACAATAACCAAGCATGCATAAGGTAGAACCAAACAGATAATCATATAATTCACATTAAAGGACTAAGCTTTCGCCTTTTCCAACAATTAGACAACTCTCTCAAGAAACCCTAATTGTCTCTACCGATTTTATGTTTATAATCCAAGTTGTTATCATGGATCTCCATTAGATGGGCAATAAACACATCAACAAGTAGGAAAATGCTCAAAATATGATAAAGGTCGGATTTTTTACCTCAAATATGCATGGTTATCGTCGGGCTCGCCCCAACCCTAGAAGTGGGTGGACTACTCACGCCTCATCGCAAACTCAGACATCATCGATTGATGAAAAGGAAATAACTTGCATAAATATAAACCAAAGTTTACAACCGCTTGAAGCCAACTCCGCTCTCGCTTCACAACTCCAATCGGCCGCTCACTCTCTCTTTCTCTCTCTCCTACTACTACTTCTCCTACTGAAAATTGAATGAATAAAACTGAGCCCCATGGGCTTTATTTATAGGCTTCATTCCCTAGCTATTCTAGGAAAGAAGATATCTATCTATATCTAAAACTTTATCTAAAACTTAAAAAGATAAATAAAAGCCATAACATAATTAAATCCAAAAATAGGAAAATATATCTAAAGGTCTTCAATGGATAGAACTCCTTCTCTTCATGATAGATGTGGATAAATCGGATAGACTTTGGCAAACTTCGGCTCCAAGGACTCCCAATCCGAGTAGAGTTGATCAAACCGCGTCGCACAGCTTCGGGAATCCTCGTCGACCTCGACAAGAGCCTTGTCGACCTCGAGTAGGAAAGTTGTCGACTGGCTTGTTGTCTCGGCTAGCTAGTCCTCGACAGGCTCGGACATGGATCCTGGTGCTCGTCGACCTCGAGTAGCCCTAGTCGACATCGAGTAGAGTGGTCTTGCCGACTAGGTCTTCTCGGGTGGCTCTCCTCGATAGGCTTGGATCTGGTCTCCGGCCTTCGTCGATCTCGACTAAGAGTCCTCGAGATCGACTAGGATTGGTCGAGGATGGCTCTCTGTGGTGGTGTCGAGGACTCCTCCTCGGACTGGCTCGGAGTGGCTTGTCGATCTCGACCAGGTCTAGTCGAGATCGAGTTGGGATGTGCTCGGCTTCTCGTCCTCGGCTTCTCGGGCAGCTCCTCTCCTTGTTGACTCCGGATGTGGCACTGGGCTTCGTCGATCTCGACCAGGGCTTGTCGAGATCGAGTAGACTTCCGGAGCTGGGCTGGTCTGGCTCTCGATCAGGCTCTGTCGACAAGGCGGTGCTCGGCTATGCTTGTCGAGATCGAGTAGGGTTTACTCGAGATCGAGTAACCTTGGCTCTTGACTAGATTCGACTGGTTCCTTTGCTGCTTCGACCTTGGACTTCTGTAGCTGTTTTTCGAGCTTTTCTGACCTTCTGTAGAATTGCTATAAAGTACCTCGAATTCTGCGAATTAAACAGAAACTGGTGTAGATTCCATAATTTGGCAAATAAACATTAACTACACAGATTCTGTACTATCTTAGCCCAAATGTATGAAATGTATACAGAAATCGATATAAAATTAAGTGTAAAACATGGCAGATTCGGCTCACAACAAACACCCCATACTTAAGCTTGCTTGTCCTCAAGCAGTACTTTTAATTGTCATTCAGGGGAAGAATTCAAAACTCTCAACATATCAGATTCATTCTCATATAACCCTGCAATCAAGTACCATCCTCGAAAAGGTACTAGTGTCACAAATCCACGCATGTGCAATTATATAAGAGCAACATCTACTCACAAAAGGAGGGTTATGCAAAACATTCATTCGTGACAAAGCATTGATAATCAAGAAGACTTTAATTAAGCTCATGAAGGAGTAGATTGGAAAAAGGCTAAAAGGTGGGCAATTTCTGGCAATGTGGTGCTTTTGATCTGGGGAAATGGAGTACTTTCCAAACTGAATTTCATACCACATTCTTTCTTCATAAGTTTCATCACCTTTCATATTGCTTTTCTCAATAATAATGCTTTTACCTCTCTGACCTCAGCACTGCCTTCTCGCGAGTCGCAAACATGGGTGTCATGAATGGCCCCGGATACTTAGTGCGTCGGACTCCTCACAATGTGTCCCATCTCGCCAAACTATTATCTTAGCAAGCAGGGTCAATCTACCTTTATCTCCTGAGGTGATTGGATTTTCTTTCACTCATTAAATTTTCCATATATTTCAAACAATTTCCTTCCAAACTCCAATAATGATAATAATCACAAACGCCATATAACATCTCCATAATGTAACATCATTCTCAACATAATCCTCGGATAGGAAATAAGGTAAAGAATGGCAATATTTAGATCATGTGGAGCAATATTTGAAATAAGGCATATTATGGCTTTGTGATGCATAAGCATAGGTATGGCTAGGATTATAAACATATGAGCATTATATGGAAATATAAAGTCCTCCATCATCTTATTATGCAACATGTCAAAAGCAATTTCAAATTTTACCTCCTTTCATGGTTTTCATCAAAATATGCACTTCATTGTGACTTCCCTTTACTAGGCAATTTCATGCTATATCTCTAATGAATCCAATTTTGCATCGTCGAGTTTAATATAAGCTTCCATGACATTATTTCAAAAATTCCATGACATTATTTCAAAAAATTTTAATGGGGGTTATTTTTCTCAAATTTTGGAAAACATGCATATATAAGCACATAGATTAATAATGCATTCCAAAATAGCCATGTAGAAATTCAGAGAAATAATGCACATATATCAAATATGATCAAATAAATCAAATATGCACAATGTAAGCCCTTCCCCCACCCCATACTTAAAATTTACAGTGTCCCCACTGTATAAAATCAAATAAAAACAAGAGTAAAGGAGGGAACTCACAAGATCATATCGAGGAGGACAAAACTGGGCAGGTCGAGTTACTGGCTACTCGATATCGAGTACTCTGCTTGTCGATATCGAGTACACTTACTCGATATCGAGTAGGGTTCTCAGCGTCTGGTGGAATCTGAAGTCGAGGAGCTTCTGGTGGCTTGTCGATGTCGAGTACGTCTACTCGATGTCGAGTACAGCTGGGCTTCTCCTCCTCATCGTCGTCGGCTTGGCCTTCGTCGATTCCGACTGGTTTTCAGGGACCTCCTATTCCACTTTTCGAGATCTTTTGTATGTTTGCCTGGCCTAAAAGTGTTAGATTGCACAAAAACAAGTCTATCCACATGAAGTACTCTTAAAGACATAAAACCCAAAAACAAAAAAACCAAAAAACCAAAATGTCCAAAAAGTCCCAAAAGTTCATAAAGTCTTATATACAAGCTCTAGATTTTAGAGTCGCTAGGCCGACTTCTCCGTTTGCGCTCAAGGACCTTCATCGTCGGGCCTACTCATGCTTGGCCCTTCTCCTGGATCATCGAGGTCCTGATGGTAGTATGCAAGCTCAGCTGACAGGTGGTTGCTTGCATCATCTCCCTTCTTTTTCTTCTTCTTCTTTTTAGCCTTTAGTTTCTACAGATTCTCTCACCATGGTGTTTTAGCTCCCTTTAAATCATTAAAAATTTTATTTATGGACTGAGGGGGAGTAGAATTCATACCTGAACTTACCTGTTCGGACCCAAAACAGAAATTTTTGGGCTTGGGTCTACTCGATGTCGAGTACTGCTGGTCGAGATCGAGTACAGGGACCCCATACTTAGACTCTGGGCAAGTCTCCGGCTCAGTGGTGGTGGTCGAGATCGACAAGGGCTTGTCGAGCTCGAGGAGAGCGCTTGTCGAGGTCGAGTTGGTCTTGTCGATCTCGAGTACATATTTGGCTCCTTCCTCCGCTGTTTGCTTGGTCCCGTCGATGCTGATGCTTTTCACCTCCAGCCAAGAAATTTCCTCTTTTGCTGGGCCAAAAGAGAAATCCAAAACCTCATCGCCTATGGTGAAGGTGAGCGAGCGATTCTTAACACTAATCCCGGCATCTGCAGTAGCTAAGAATGGTCTACCAAGAATAATAGGACTAGTAGGATCTTTAGCACAATCAATAATAAGGAAATCAGCTGGAACAAAGAATTTACCAACCTGGACTGGGACATTTTCAACTATACCTGTAGGGATGACCACAGTATTTTTCGCCATGTATAATTTGGCATCCACAGGTTGTATGCATCCTATTTTTACTTTCCGCCAGATTGATAGAGGCATGATGCTCACACTTGCTCCTAAATCGCATAGAGAATCATATTTATATTGTCCAAAACCCACAGTAACAGAAAACTTACCAGCGTCAGGCCTCTTTTCAGGGAAGTGGAGTACTTTGCATTCGCCTGCGATCTCCGAGATGGATCGCTTCTTGCTCAGGATTTCCTTTAGAAATTTGACATATCCAGGCATCTCTTGCAGGGCTTCTGTAAAAGGAATAGAAAAGTTCAGTTCTTGTAGCATACTAACAAATTTGTTAAATCTACCCGCAATGGGGTCTTTATGAGTTTTAGAAGGGAAAAGAAGTGGCTTTTTCTGTTTCGAAGCCAGATCAGCTGTCAGAGATGCTATAGAGTTGTCGACGTCGGCTAGATGCTCCTCGATCTCGACCACGGGCTTGTCGATCTCGACCAAGGGCTTGTCAAGATCGACTTGGGTTGTCGACCTCGGGTTGCTGGTCTGCGCAGCGGATTCCGAGCTCTGCTCCTGGTCTTGGTCGAGTAGTTTCTTGTCGAGGTCGACCAAGGTCTTGTCGACATCGAGTACGGGATCCTCGAGATCGACCAGGTTCTGCTCTGTCTCGAGTTGCTGCTCTGCGTTGCTTTGCTGTTTTCCGACCTCTGGCTTGTGTAGTTGATGCCCACTCCTGAGTTTAATAGCTGCGACATGTCCGGTTTTCCCCTTAGGATTTGGTTCTGTCTGCCCAGGGAGCTGTCCGGACGGTCGTGGGATCTGTGCAGTGATCTGTCCCATCTAAGTCTCAATTCCCCTCTTACAGATGTCCAATTCTCCAAATTTGATGGTGATGTTCTGGAATTGGTTGTTGATGGTGCCCTGATTTCGTCGCATCTCCTCAAGGATCAGCTGCAGATCATCCTTCTTTTGATCCCTTTCTGGATGCCCTGGAGCTCTGTAGGGTGGGGGATTCCTAGGAGGACCTTGGTTCCATTGCGGTTGATAGGGCCTTTGATCCCCCATATAGCGATTAGGACCCCCAGCATATGCTGCCTCCTCATGTGTTTCTGCCATCCTGACTTGCTCTGTGTGTGGGCACTCAGTAGTGGTGTGCCTCTGTGATCCGCATTCGATGCGGGGCTGATTGACAGACAGATATTTGACTTGCTTGAGGAGCTTACGATTCTGATCTCTGTAGAACTGCTCCCTGACATCTGGGTCAATCTCCTTTGCTGGCTCATAAAGTGGCATAGATGGTGCTGACCTGGCGTAGGAGTTCTCCTCATAGTTTGAAGTAGACCCGTATTTGTTGTCGTAGTTAGTGAGCTTTTCCAGCACACCACATGCGTCACTTGGCGGCATTGTTAGATACTCATAGCGAGTATAATGGTTGATTCTGTCCTTGGTGACTTGATCAATAGAGTTGAAGAAGATCTCCTGAATGACATAGGGTGGCTGTCCATGAGTAGGGCAAGATCGCAGAAGATCCTTGTAGCGCTCCCATGCCTTTGCCAGCGGTTCCCCTTGCTTCTGTTTGAAGGCGGTGATTCTCTGGCGGAGATGTGCTGTTTTGGCTGGTGGGAAGAATTTATTCAGAAATTCTTGCTCTACTTGGGCCCAGGTGGTGAGTGATCTTGCTTTCAATCCTTCCAGCCATTTCAGTGCAGGACCAGCGAGAGACCAGCGAAAAGCTTTCATCTTGACATATTCCAGGGTTGTACCTTCAGCAAGAGTACGACACATGTTAGAAAAGTTTGTAATATGTTCAAGAGGACACTCATTAAATCTACCATAAAAGGCATTATTTTTAAGCTCTATAAGAAACTGAGTGCGAATTTGGAAAGAGTTATCAGGGATTAGAATCGCCGATTCAGGCACGACGAGCGTTGGATGCATATAATCCTCTGCAGTGGTTGGGTATTGGGCAAGCTCAGCCTGTGCTTGTTCCCTTGCTGCTTTCTCAGCGGCGATAGCAGCATCTTTAGCGGCTAGTTCCCTGGTAAGCCTGGCAATCAGTTGTTCTTGTGTCTCAGCAGCCGCCATGGCTCTTTGTAGTTGAGCTCTGATGTGAAAGAGGCGTTCTGGTTCATCTAAGGCGTCAAACTCAGGTGGTAGACCAGAACGACGCATACACCTACGAAGTCACTCAAGAAAAACGTGAGATTATAACTACCTAAGGCGCGAATGATAGCTTCCCCGGCAACGGCGCCAATTTTGTTGTAGGAGGAAATCGAGTTTAAAATATAATAAAATAATTCAAACCAGATTATGCCCACGCAAAATAAATACAAGACCTCCTCCTGATGCAGCAGCGGGAAGTCAGGATCGATCCACGAGGAAGCGTGTCAGCGGATCCTAGGCAGCGGAGAAATCTCACGGGCAGAAGTCGACAACAGGGTCCTCGACCTCGACTAGGGTAGTCGACAGAAGCTCGGACAGTCGAACAGGGCAGCAGCAACTCGACAGAGGCTACTCGATATCGACTGGGGTCTACTCGATGTCGAGTAAGGCCTTGTCGATGTCGAGTGGATCTTGGTCGAGGGCCTGCACACAGTAAGCTACGGCGACTCTGGGTCGAAGATCAGTAACTCGAGGTCGACCAGGGTGTGGTCGAGATCGAGTAGACAGGGAATAAAACGAAACGAAATAAAAGAAAGTAAAAACAAATGCTTTGGGGTTTCGACTAAACTTTAATGTAAAAGGACTTCCAAGATTGGGGTTTGCAACGACAATAACCAAGCATGCATAAGGTAGAACCAAACCGATAATCATATAATTCGCATTCAAGGACTAAGCTTTCGCCTTTTCCAACAATTAGACAACTCTCTCAAGAAACCCTAATTGTCTCTACCGATTTTATGTTTATAATCCAAGTTGTTATCATGGATCTCCATTAGATGGGCAATAAACACATCAACAAGTAGGAAAATGCTCAAAATATGATAAATGTCGGATTTTTTATCTCAAATATGCATGGCTATCGCCGGGCTCGCCCCAACCCTAGAAGTGGGTGGACTACTCACGCCTCATCGCAAACTCAGACATCATCGATTGATGAAAAGGAAATAACTTGCATAAATATAAACCAAAGTTTACAACCGCTTGAAGCCAACTCCGCTCTCGCTTCACAACTCTAATCGGCCGCTCACTCTCTCTTTCTCTCTCTCCTACTACTACTTCTCCTACTGAAAATTGAATGAATAAAACTGAGCCCCATGGGCTTTATTTATAGGCTTCATTCCCTAGCTATTCTAGGAAAGAAGATATCTATCTATATCTAAAACTTTATCTAAAACTTAAAAAGATAAATAAAAGCCATAACATAATTAAATCCAAAAATAGGAAAATATATCTAAAGGTCTTCAATGGATAGAACTCCTTCTCTTCATGATAGATGTGGATAAATCGGATAGACTTTGGCAAACTTCGGCTCCAAGGACTCCCAATCCGAGTAGAGTTGATCAAACCGCGTCGCACAGCTTCGGGAATCCTCGTCGACCTCGACAAGAGCCTTGTCGACCTCGAGTAGGAAAGTTGTCGACTGGCTTGTTGTCTCGGCTAGCTAGTCCTCGACAGGCTCGGACATGGATCCTGGTGCTCGTCGACCTCGAGTAGCCCTAGTCGACATCGAGTAGAGTGGTCTTGCCGACTAGGTCTTCTCGGGTGGCTCTCCTCGATAGGCTTGGATCTGGTCTCCGGCCTTCGTCGATCTCGACTAAGAGTCCTCGAGATCGACTAGGATTGGTCGAGGATGGCTCTCTGTGGTGGTGTCGAGGACTCCTCCTCGGACTGGCTCGGAGTGGCTTGTCGATCTCGACCAGGTCTAGTCGAGATCGAGTTGGGATGTGCTCGGCTTCTCGTCCTCGGCTTCTCGGGCAGCTCCTCTCCTTGTCGACTCCGGATGTGGCACTGGGCTTCGTCGATCTCGACCAGGGCTTGTCGAGATCGAGTAGACTTCCGGAGCTGGGCTGGTCTGGCTCTCGATCAGGCTCTGTCGACAAGGCGGTGCTCGGCTATGCTTGTCGAGATCGAGTAGGGTTTACTCGAGATCGAGTAACCTTGGCTCTTGACTAGATTCGACTGGTTCCGTTGCTGCTTCGACCTTGGACTTCTGTAGCTGTTTTCCGAGCTTTTCTGACCTTCTGTAGAATTGCTATAAAGTACCTCGAATTCTGCGAGTTAAACAGAAACTGGTGTAGATTCCATAATTTGGCAAATAAACATTAACTACACAGATTCTGTACTATCTTAGCCCAAATGTATGAAATGTATACTGAAATCGATATAAAATTAAGTGTAAAACATGGCAGATTCGGCTCACAACATCGCACAGCTAAACATTTGGTTGAGCTATATCAGACATCCAAGAACAAAGGAAAGAAGGTGGAGAGTAAGTTTGTCAATAACACTCTACTTGAGTCCGATCTGGACATCTATGGTTTCTTCGCAAATACTCCTGACGGAGATGGAGATTTTGGACTTAGTGATACTATGAACTATTAAATATCAGTACTTTTATTTCCATGCAGTTTACTTTTGTAACATATCGCAGTGTGTTTATTTCCTGTAACATATCGCAATGTGTTTACTTCTGCATTACTTTTAATGTACTTGTTATGTATTGTTAATGAATAAAAATGTATTAAAGTTTTAATTATATCTCTTTTTATATTGAAGATATGGATATAAGTGAAGTTAAACCAATTGGCAAAGATCAATGTCTGGTAGATAATGCCACTACCCACACCATCTTGAGAAGCAGAGAATACTTCACACAATTGACATTAATCGAGGCAAATGTCAGAACAATATCCGGTGTGGCAAAGATGATAGAAGGCTCTGGAAGAGCTTGTATTTTGCTCCCTGAAGGGACAAAACTGATTATAAATGACGCATTATATTCAAGTAAATCTCGAAGAAACTTGTTGAGTTTCAGAGATATGTGTCTGAATGGGTTTCTTATGGAAACCATGAATCAAGGTGGAAAAGAATATCTATGTATCACTGGATATAGAAATGGCAAGAAGAACATCCTAGAAAAGCTGCTAGTTATTCTTCTGGACTATATTATACATATATAAGTCCGATAGAAGTGAATGTAACATCTGAAAAGTTGGATGATAAAAGGATGTTCACATTATGGCATGACCGTTTGGGTCATCCAGGAAATGTTATGATGCATAGAATTATTGAAAGTTCAAATGGACATTCACTGAAGAATGTGAAAATTCTCAGATCGAATGATTTCAATTGTACTGGTTGTTCACTTGGTAAATTAATAATCAGGTCTTCCAAGAGTAAACTTGAGAATGAGTCTCCAATGTTCTTAGAAAGAATACAAAGAGATATATGTGGACCAATAGTTCCACCGTGTGGACCATTTCGATATTTTATGGTGCTAATAGATGTATCAACAAGATGGTCACATGTAAGTCTTTTATCGATAAGAAATACAACTTTTGCTAAACTCCTTGCACAGATTATCCGGTTACGAGCTAAATTTCTGGATTATACAATCAAGAAAATAAGACTTGATAATGCAGGAGAATTTACATCCCAAACATTTAGTGACTATTGCATCTCAATTGGGATTGAAATTGAGCATTCAGTGGCTCATGTTCACACACAAAATGGTCTTGCTGAATCTTTGATAAAGCGTTTACAAATAATCGCTAGACCATTATTAATGAAGTCTAAACTGCCATCATCTGTCTGGGGACATACTATTTTACATGCAGCGGCGTTGGTTAGGATAAGACCAACCGCTTATCACAAACAATCCCCATTACAACTTGTGATTGGTAAAGAGCCAAGTATATCTCATTTGAGAATTTTTGGATGTGCAGTTTATGTACCCATTGCTCCACCGCAACGTACAAAAATGGGTCCACAAAGGAGATTGTGAATTTATGTTGGTTTTGATTCTGCATCTATAATTAAGTACCTTGAACCAACAACGGGAGATTTATTTATGGCAAGGTTTGCTGATTGTCATTTTGATGAAAATCTATTCCCAACTTTAGGTGGAGAAAAGAGCAAAGAGATTACGTGGAATGCTCCATTATTATCTCATATGGATCCACGTACTAAAGTGTGTGAACAAAAAGTGGATAAAATTATACATTTATAGAGTATAGCGAATCAATTGCCAGATTCATTTACAGACACAAAGAAAGTGACAAAGTCACATGTGCCTGCTATAAATGCCCCTGAAAGGATTGAAATTCCTGAGAGACAAATAGCTGGGCAGCAACCTGTAAATGCGTCCACGATACAACGAAAACGTGGCAGGCCTCTTGGTTCTAAAGATTTAAAACCAAGGAAAAGTAGACGTCGAGAAGACGTTATGAAAATTGTCCCACTGATAAATTCAGGGGGAGAAAATGCCAAAATACAAGAGGAATATGATAAAGATATCTCGGAAAATGCGGAGGGCACATTAGAAGACAAAAGTATTCTAGATGCAGATAGAAACATTGATAATTGTGAAATTTCTGTAAATTATGTTTCTACAAGAATACAATGGAATAGAAAGGATATTATCCTTGATGAGGTGTTTGCATACTCTGTTGCCACGAAAATAATCGTTGATGACAATGAAATTGAGCCACAAAGTGTCGACGAATGTTGTCGCAGAAATGACTGGCCAAAATGGAAAGAGGCAATCCAGGCCGAGTTAAACTCATTAGGAAAACGTGAAGTTTTTGGTCCTGTTAAGCTTACACCAAAAGGTGTAAAGCCACTAGGCTATAAATGGGTATTCGTAAGAAAGCGAAATGAGAAAAATGAAATTGTGAGGTACAAAGCAAGGCTTGTAGCCCAAGGTTTTTCTCAAATACCCGGGATAGATTATGAGCAAACATATTCCCCGGTAGTTGATGCAACTACACTGAGATTTTTAATTAGCCTAACTATCTCAGAAGGACTACATATGCGACTAATGGATGTGGTAACTGCATATTTATATGGATCACTTGATAGTGACATATACATGAAAGTCCTAGAAGGACTAAAAATGCCTCAGATGCAGAATACAAAGAATAGAGAAATGTTCTCTATAAAGTTGCAAAGATCGTTATATGGTCTTAAGCAATCTGGAAGAATGTGGTATAATCGATTAAGTGAATATCTTATTAAAGAAGGATACCACAATAATGCTATATGTCCATGTGTCTTTATAAAGCATTCCAAAAATGGTTTTGCTATTATTGCAATGTATGTTGATGATTTGAATATTATAGGTACGCCAAATGAGTTGGAATGCACTGCAAAATATTTGATGAAAGAATTTGTAATGAAAGACCTCGGTAGAACCAAGTTTTGTATTGGTTTACAAATTGAGCATTTAAAAGATGGAATATTTGTTCATCAAAGTACTTATACCGAGAAAATCTTAAAGAGATTTTACATGAACAAGGCACACCCATTAACATCACCTATGGTAGTTCGTTCTCTTGGTATACAGGATGATCACTTTCGACCTAGAGAAGAAGATGAAGAAATTCTTGGCCCAGAAGTTCCTTACTTAAGTGCAATTGGTGCATTGATGTACTTGGCAAATAATACTAGACCAGATATAGCTTTCGCTATAAGCTTATTGTCAAGATACAGCTCAGCTCCAACAAGAAGACATTGGAACGGAATCAAGCATGTATTTCGATATCTGCGAGGTACACATGATCTTGGTTTGTATTATCGTAATCATGCAAATGCCACTCTTGTTGGGTATGCAGATGCAGGATATCTTTCAGATCCTCACAAAGCGAGATCTCAAAATGGTTATGTATTCACCTATGGAGATACATCGATCTCATGGAAGTCAACAAAGCAGACTCTTACCGCTACATCCTCAAACCACGCTGAATTAATCGCTCTATATGAAGCAGGCAGAGTATGTGTTTGGCTGAGATCCATAGTTAGTTATATACAAGAACAATGCAGATTGAGATCAATCGCTGAAAGCCCAACCATTATTTATGAAGACAATTCTGCATGCATCACTCAAGTGAAGGAAGGATACATCAAAGGCGATCAGACTAAGCACATTTCACCAAAGCTCTTCTCAACTCATGATCTGGAGAAAGAAGGCACAGTGAATATACAACAAATCCGATCAAGTGATAATCCTGCTGATCTATTCACAAAGTCACTACCCCCAAACAGGTTTAAAGAACTTGTGTACAAAATCGGGATGTGTCGACTACAAGAGGCACATTAAATTGAGGGGGAGAAAATAGTACGCACTTCACTCTTTTTCCCTTGACTCAGGTTTTTATCCCACAGGGTTTTTCCTGACAAGGTTTTTAATGAGGCAGTACAGTATCCCAGAAGCGTACAAAGCAAGCCGTACTCTTTTTCCTAAGCTTTGGCTTTATCCCTCTGGGTTTTCCTTAGCGAGGTTTTAGTGAGGCGGCAACATTATTTACTCCCGGCTTTAGAGGTGAATATTCAAGGGGGAGTGTTGTGATATTTATGAATTATCCACCTCTTACTACTGTACACTTACTGTACTGTTGTAGGAGAGGAAATCGAGTATGAAATATAAAAAAATAAATCAAACCACATTCTGCCCACGCAAATAATTACAAGACCTCCTCTTGATGCAGCAGTGGGAAGTCAGGATCGATCCACGAGGAAGCGTGTCAGTGGATCCTAGGTAGCGGAGGAATCTCACAGAAGTCGACAACATGGTCCTCGATCTCGAGTACAGCAACTCGACAGAAGATCGGACAGTCGAACACAGCAGCAACAACAATCACAGAGTCTCGTCGATATCGACTAGAGGCTACTCGATATCGAGTAAGCTTCGTCGATGTCGAGTTGAGTCTTGTCGAGTACCTGCACACAGAAGCTACAGCGACTTTGGGGTCGAATATCAGTAGTCGAGATCGAGTAGTGCAAGTCGATCTCAAGTAGGACAGAAACTAATAACGGAAGAAAATAAAGACAATTGCTTTGGGGTTTCGAACTAAATTTAATGTAAAAGACTTCCAAGATTGGGGTTTGCAACAACGATAACCAAGCATGCATAAGGTAAAATCGAACAGATAATCATGTGAATCGCATCAAAGGACTAAGCTTTCGCCTTTTCCAACAATTAGACAACTCTCTCAAGAAACCCTAATTGTCTCTACCGATTTTATGTTTACAATCCAAGTTGTTAGCATGGATCTCCATTAGATGGGCAATAAACACATAAACAAGTAGGAAAATGCTCGAAACATGATAAAGGTTGGATCTTTACCTCAGGCACGCATAGCTATCGTCGGGCTCGCCCCAACCCTAGAAGTGGGTGGACTACTCACGCCTCATCGCAAACTCAGACATCATCGATTGAAAGGAAACAACTTGCATTCAACTAAATTCAAAAGACTTTACAATCCCGGCGATCCAACTCTCGTTGAACGCCAAAACCCTAAAACCTTCGAACTCCTAAACTGTCTCTGTGAACTACTTCTCTCTGACTGAAATTGAATGAATAAAACTCAGCCCCATGGGCTTTAATTATAGCCTTCTAATCCTTGCTACTCAAGGATAGAATATCTATATCTAAATCTAAAACTTTAAAGATAAATAAAAGACATAACATAATTAAATCTAAGAAGGAAATTATATCTAAAGTCTTCCATGGATAGATCTTCTTCTCTTCATGATGTGTCTTGATAGATTTGGATAGAATCGGCAAACTTCGAGCCCAAGGAAAGCCAAACCGAGTAGGATTCGTCGAACCGCGTAACTCGTCTCTGGAGGTCTACTCGATCTCGACCAGGGTCTTGTCGATCTCGAGTAGGATTGTCGTCGACTGACTCGGCTTCGTCGTCTCGGCTAGCTGGTGCTCAATGTGGCTCGGTCATGGCTCCTGGTGCTCGTCGAAGTCGAGTAGATCTCGTCGATCTCGAGTAGACTGGCTATGTCGACTAGGTCTTCTCGGGTCACTCTGCTCGACATGCTCGGACACGGCTTCCGGGCTCGTCGATCTCGAGTAGGGTGTAACCCGGTCTGTCCTCGTCTTCTTCTTCTCGATCAGCTCTTCCTCGACCAGACCCTCCTCGGACACTTTTGGTCGATCTCGAGTAGAGTATACTCGATCTCGAGTAAAGTTTTCTCAACTTTCTGCTCTGTTCTTGAAACGCACTTTCCCAAGTCCTTGTTTGTCGGATTAACGCATATGACCATGCGTTGGAAAGCTCTTTCCGAGGGCTACAACTCTCGTGAAGACATCAAAGCTTGATTCAGAACGAAGAATGGTGAAAAAATGGCCTTTTCTCCAGCTGCACCATTCTTAGCTTCTCCATGAGTTTTCCTTAAGCTCCAAAGTGCGTCCGATTTCTGCGAAATATAACCAAAACTTGTGTAGACCTCCATATATTGCAAATAAGTGTAAACTACACAGATTCTGTATTATTCTAACCCAATATGCATGAAATGCATGCAGAAATCGATATAAAAGTAGATGTAAAACATGGCAAATTAGGCTCACAACAAACACCCCATACTTAAGCTTGCTTGTCCTCAAGCAATACTTTTATTTGTCATTCAGGGGAAGAAAGCAAAACTCTCAACATCTTAGGTTCATTCTCATATAACCCTGCAATCAATTACCATCCTCGAAAAGGTACTAGTGTCACAAATCCATGCATTTGCAATTATACAAAAGCAACATCTACTCACAAAAGGAGGGTTATGCAAAACATTCATTCGTGACAAAGCATCAATAATCAAGAGGACTTTAATTTAAGCTCAAATAAGGAGTAGATTGGTAAAAGCCTAAAGGTGGGTAATTTTTGGCAATGTGGTGCTAATGATCCGGGGAAATGGAGTATTTCCAAATTGAATTTCATACCACATACTTTCTCATAAGATTCATCACCTTTCATAATGCTTTTTCTCAATAATAATGCTTTTACCTCTCTGACCTCAGCACTGCCTTCTCGCGAGTCACAAACATGGGTGTCATGAATGGCCCCGGATACTTAGTGCTTTGGACTCCTCACAATGTGTCCCATCTCTCCAAACTATTATCTCAGAGAGCATGGTCAATCTACCTTTATCTCCTGAGGTGATTGGATATTCTTTCACTAATTAAATTTTCCATATATTTCAAATAATTTCCTTCCAAAGTCCAATAATGATAATAATCACAACACAAACACCATATGATAATCTCGATAATGTAACATCATTCTTAACATAATCCCCGGATAAGGTAAAGAATGGAAAATATTTAGATCATGTGGAGCAATATTTGAAATAAGGCATATTATGGCTTTTGTGATGCATATAAGCATAGGTAAGGCTTGGAATTCAAACAATATGAGCATTATATGGAAATATAAAGTCCTCAATCATCTTATTATGCAACATGTCAAAAGCAATTTCAAATTTTACCTCCTTTCATTGTTTTCATAAAAATATGCACTTCATTGTGACTTTCCTTTACTAGGCAATTTTATGCTATATCTCTAATGAATCCAATTTTGCATCGTTGAGTTCAATATAAAGCTTCCATGCATATAAGCACATAAATCATGCATGCATATAAGCACATAAATTAATAATGCATTCCAAAATAGCCATGTAGCAATTCAAAGAAATTCAAAGAAATAATGCACATAATGTCAAATATGGCAAGTATGCATAAAGTAAGCCCTTCCCCCACCCCATACTTAAATATTACAGTGTCCTCACTGTATAAAATCAAATAAAAACAAGAGTAAAGGAAGGAACTCACAGGATAGTGCATCGACGAGGGTGAATCAGTGTATGTCGAGTAGAGGGGCTTTGTCGATCTCGAGTACAAGGTACTCGATCTCGAGTAGCTTCGTCTGCGTCCAGTGGTTTCTGAAGTCGAGGAGCTCTGGTGGCATGTCGATGTCGAGTTGGCCTACTCGATATCGAGTAGTGTCTGGGCTACTCCTCCTTGTCGTCGTCGACTTGGCCTTCGTCGATTCTGACTGTTTTCCGGGGACTTCTTCTTCCCACCTTTCGCAATCCTTATATGCTTTGCCTGTAACGGCCCAGAATTATGATTTCCGGGTTACGTTTCAAGGGATAAAACCCCTTGTTCGGATCTTGCAATCCAGGTACGGGTCGAGGTTTCAAACTCATTTTAAGATTTGTAGAAAGAGGGATCTCAAACCCTAAAACCTCGAAGGGCCGTTGGGTACCCTTAACCTGTCCTAAGACTACGTCGTGGAAACCATTTCAAAACGGAAGTAAAGCGGAAGTAAAGTACAGATACAAGTGCCACGGCGGAGCCGGGTCAAAACGGAGTCAAAAGTATACTTCCAAACAATATAATCAGAGTCTGGTGAAGTCTATAACTCCCGCGCCCACTTTCCGCCGACAAAATGACCCGCGCAATAAGCAACAGCAACGATAGGATGAACATAATAATTCCTAAAAAAATTGATTTGGGGCGGGATCAGATCGATGCCCACTTTCTCTGCATCCCAACCATAAGCACACATATACGCTATACCTAATAAAGATGCTCTAATGCAGTACGAAATTCAAACACACTAGCATGCTCCTAGTTCATAATAATGTGCAGAAGTACTGTAAAGGGCCCAAGACAATGCCAAGTGACATATCCCTCTCCTACCTCCACCCCTTCCGACAGGCGGAGACTGGCCAGCTCGTGAATGCATTCATTCATAATAGGGCGGCACGCATGCCTAACCCGCTCCACCATAAAGCCCGCAGGCATATCATGATAATAATATAAGGAAGTACTCGATTGACTCAGGGTACCCGATGAGGCTGGGCTACCCTATGACCCTAGCAAAGACTTCTAGGACTATCACAGATAACGGCCGTTCTGTTTACATACGCACAAAGAAATAGAATGCTCAACGATCGATGCAACCTAGCATGGTACTACATGGCATGCTGATCATGAATGCAACACCTAGTATATCATGCACCTATAGCAGGGAATCACTCTATTCAATCTGAGTAAGCTCCGAAGAGACTTACCTGAAGATGCAGAACAACAATATAACACGAGCAAGGCCCAAATGAAAGTCCAAAGCAATCCGGAAGCAATACACACCTATCATCAAGTCATTTCCATAAGCTACCAGACCAATATTCATACACACGATTCCCAAGTTCTCAATATACTCAAAACCAAACGGTGATAAAACTATTTTCCAAAACCTTTCCGCTACGATCAACATTAACCAAAAATCATTTACTTCCAATCAACCCCATTGATAAAATCGTACCAACCATATTTTCCAAGCTCTTACATCCCAAATTAAGTCAACTCATATTCAAAATAATTTCTCAAATCATACTTGGCTAAATTCCGACATTTGACATTTAAACCTTAAAACCACTTTCTCAAAATCTTATTATAGAATTAATTCCGGCATTTTGGTTTCAACACATCAAATCCTTTAAGGAACATTTTCGAACGACTTAAAACATTTTCTAAATAATTTAGCAACAATGTTTATCTAAAATAAACATTTAAATAAATCCATCTTTATTAAACCATATTTATAAAGCAACATTTATCTATAATAATACCATAATATAATATAACCCATATATAAAATCTCCCAAAATACCCATCTTAACATATATAAATATCAAAATTTAAATAACAACAACCCATCAATTAAACCCAACATAAAAGGCCCAAAAAAAACATCCCAGACCCGGATTCGTTGCCCAGCCCAAACCGAAAGTAAAAAGGGGTGCCCAGGCTCTCAAATCTGACGGCCCAAAGAGAAAGACCCGACCCGCCCACAAAAGGAAAGAAAGAATCCAGAGCCCATACCCGATTTCCACAATGATGGAGCCCCAAACCCGAAACCCTTACCCGGAAAGCCCAGCCCAGCTAAAGGAAAAAAAAGAGGAAACGGATCTCAACCTGCCTCTTCCTCACAACGGAGAACAGACGACGGAGACGGAAGAAGCGGAACGAAACCCAGGCTCCGGGGTGACTCCTCTCCGACCCAAGCTCACCCCATCAGACCGACTCGACATCCCGACCACCCCGGCCCCGGTAAGACCCAAACGCGAGGGAAAGAAAGGAAGAAAGGAAGGATTACCGAGATCGGCGCGATTCCGACAGGCTCCGGCTGAAATGGCGGATTTCCGACCACCAGGGCTCGATGGGAGGTCGATTGAGGGCCTAGGAATGGCGAGAGTTGAGTTCGAGTGCGATTGAGGAGGATTGGCATCGAAATTGACGAGAAAACCGAAAACAGACCTTGAACGGAAAAGGGAAAGGGGGTTCTCGTACGGCGCCGGCGGCTCTCCGACCGCTCCTGGGTGCTCACGGCGGCCTGTCTGCGTTCTCGGATGTCGGAGGAGGCTGAGGCCGATGCTGCTTCTACTGCCTGTCCAGGGAGGAGGAGGTAGTGGCAGTGGTGCTCGGAACCGGAAAACAGGGAAGGGCCAGCGCTAATTGGCTCGTCTAGAGGGCTCTCCTGGCGGCTTCCTTGACCCGCCGATGTCGAGGGAGACGATGGAGAATCCTGCTGCTGCTGCTCGTCGGAGAACGGAAGGAAAGCGGAGGCCTTGGTGCTCGGATCACGGCAAGGGAAGCTGGTGGATGCGGTTGGTAATTTAATTAATACAAGGCTGCTGGGTTTTTCTGATTGAGCAGAGATGAAACAGGAGAGAGGGAGGGATTGGTTGTCTTTGTGGGATTTGGTGTGGGAGATGAAAGAAAATGAGGGCAGGAGGGTGGGTTCATAGAGACATAGAGTGAAATCTGAGCATAAGAGGACCACCTACAGGCTACAGCTGTACAATACAGGAGGAGGAATGAGATTCCGTCCTATCGACATCTGTGTGAGAGAGAGGAAAAGAGAGAGGGAGAGAGAGGGAAAAAGAAAATAAAGAGAAGAAAATAGGAGAGGAGAATTGAGGGTTGTTGTTTGTCCACTTGTGTTTGTTATTTTTCAATGGTCAAAGAATCTTACTTTTATGAAGAGAGAATTGTTGTTTGTTTCTCAAATGAAGGGGATCAAAGAATGAGGGAGGAAATGAGACGATAGGATAAGATGGGTTGGATCAATTGTAGAGATCTAGGTAAGAATTGGTGATAAGAGACGGAAAGAATTTTCGAATCCCGAGGAGATAGACGGATTCAATCGTTAAAGTTAAAAATTGGGCCGGAATTTGCTTTAAGAATTTCGAGCTCGATTCATTAAATTTATGACGAGTTTTTCTTAAATTATCCAAATTAAATTCATTTTATTTTATATATTTTTAAATAGTTATTTTAAAAATCCGGGCCTTTACATCATCCACCTCTAAAAACAAGTCTCGTCCCCGAGACTAAAACCAAAATAGAGCAGGGGATGAAGTTTGAAATTGATGAGTCCTAGGACCATGTCCAAGAATCTTGTAATCATCTCGGTTGCGTCTTCCGGGATCCTCACAACATTCTAGTCACGGTCGTGACATCTCCGATTGGCCTTGACAAGTATGCGATAAGCGCCCCTATCACATACTCGCTTCGACCTTTCGGAAGTACCACAACTCTCTACAATATCATCACTAGGTCTTAGCAAGCACCCTACAAGCGCCCTCATAAAATGCTTGTATCCACTTCGTGAGACGTTATAATATAAGCCCGGGTTAAAAGTGTCAAAAAGGGATTCCGAAATTGAAAAAGATTGGCCTCAAAATCGTTGAAATTCTCGATAACTTTTATTCCTTACAGATCTAAGCTAATCTTATTCAAAACCGTTCAAATCTGCAAATCCACGTTTAAACAAGCAGCTTACACAAAAACAAGTAAAATCGTATCGATCAAAATTTCGTCAAAATCCTCCAAAACCAAATCAGCTTCCCACACAACAATCAATCAAATTCAGAAGCTCGGAGGTGGAATCATCCACTTCTAAAGGCTAATCCCATATTCTCTTCCTAGGTTCCAGAATCAAATCAATCTATCAGTCTCAAATCAAGCAAGATTCACAAGCCATAAGCAATGCATAACTACATAACCAATCGATCCCCAACGAGTGCATCATACGACAAGTCTCAACATATGCCAACACAATGTCACAAGGTCACATCAACATCTCCTCATCATACTAAAGGTCCTAATATGCATCTATGACAAAATGATTACACACATCTCAATATCACACCAAAGTCATAAAAGGTAACCCTTACCATAGAGTCAACGAATCAAAACTCATTGTCAACACATCTACACAACAAGTCATGCCGTTAAGATTCGACAAAAAGGGAAGATCAACCAATATATCAATCATCAAGGTGTCAACATGCTCGAAAGACATTACTGTAACTCATCACAATATCATATAACATTCATTTAGTAATTAGGCACCATTATCTTACATATACAAGTCATATTCATACTCCAATTCATATTCATTATTTAACATATCCCTAGTCAGGCTTAATGACCATACAGCATAATATCATTCTTGATCGGATTCATCATAGTTGCTATCTAACATCATGCCAGCAAATATAATTAAATCACATAATCAAGAAAATTCTCACGTCATACCAGTCAATTTAAAACACAATTCCCCACTCGCCCATCTTCCTCTCTCAAGCCAAGACTAACCTCCTTCTAGACTCACCAACCTCAACTCAGTCAAAATTCCCTAAAGAAATCCCAATTCATTCCGATACTAGAATCTCGCTCCTCATTCCACCAAGCACTCTCACTAGCCATCCACCTCTAAGAATCCAACTCCTATTTCTAACATCACACCCGAGTACCCCCTTATACTACGTACTGAATACTCTCAAGGGTCATTTCTTACACTCTCACACTTTACAAGACATCTCAAACATCATGCCCAGCTAACCATACCCCCACCGAAGACTTACCCAAAAGCTTAATAGAATCACCCGAGCATTGCCTCTCATAAATCCCAAGACTCACTCTGTCTCTCCCAAGCCTACATCTCTCTTGCGACTTACTACGAAATATCATCGATCATCCTAACCGCCTAGAATTCTTTTACCACCCACCAACCACTCAACAAGGGAACCTTCAACCACAAGTTCAAAGAAGAAGCAATCATGGACAATATTACGCATAAGGATCACATCATATCAACTAGCATTTATAGCATCACGAGTTCATCATCAATTATTGCAACTATATCAACAATCTCAATGTGCCGGCATGCTTAATAATTATTGTAAAACATCATATACGAGCATAGTCAATCCAATCTAGCAAGTTTCATCATGACCTTATCAGATAACAATTCAGGTTCTCAGCAATTGCAGCTCACATTTTATAGGCAAGGAATTTAGATCATGTTTTGCAACTCAGAGTGTCAACACATCAAGGCATAAGGCACATTAGAACTATAAAGCATCAAATCATATCATCATAGACAATCAGACAACAATTCATCACCAAATCAACACATCAACACGTAATTCTCATCGTCAGGTCAGTGCAATATCATCAACAGATTCAGAAGGGTTAGTAATTCGAACGGAGAACAATCCCGCTTGCAAATCATATCGTACACAGTAACCGTAATCTTTGATGCGTGCCCGTTCCGCCGACATCATAGATCCTGAGGCCCGTGGGTTATGGGCCCACGCTTCCGTCACACGGCTCTATTGCTATCCAACTTCATTTCATTCTCTTTCCCATGCGATCGCTCGTTCAGGTATCGCAAATGAGTCTAAGTTAGCAGAGATAGGGGGGTGACAAGAACGGGTAACCAAATGTTCCTTTCGGAACTAACATAGACCAAGGCTAAGAACGACAAGACTAAAGACAAGACTAGGGACTAGACTCTGACCCGAGAATAACAACAATGCCCTCATGGAAGTCTATTAGGTTATAATCGCGACAAGTAACACGAATTCATCATGGAGCATATCAATTTCACTAACCCACACTAACATGTACCTATCTCAAGGGAAAAGAACATGCGTATTCATTCCAAAAGACACAATCAAGTCCTACACGGATGCATGCGAGATAGACTAGTAGTATGTGATTCCATGGAAACAGATATGCTCAGCAACTTTAAACAGGATACGCGGGATTTATTGAGCATCACAATTATCACATGTGTAAACAATGCACGAGCTTGGTGTATGCATCATACGAGAACATATAAGAGCAACATAGTAACTACCTCATCTAACACAATGATCGAATAATAGGTCAAGCATGGCACGTAATCATATGACGAGATACATTTAGGAAGCATGGGTCCTACATGGTACTAGTGATACTTGATGTGATACAAGCATAGTCAAGAGTCATTAAGAGGAGTTCAGCATAATATTTACGAAACATGAGACATCGTCAAAAGTAACAAGAAATACACCATGGGCGATACATTATAATCATACTAAGAACGACCCATCATAAAGCACATTCACAATACAATAATCATCACATCATAGAACAAGTACAACACGTGATCATTTGGCGAATCATATTGGAAATCCTAAGCCCTACCAGACACTACTAACACTTATCAAATATTAACACAATCAAGGTAACTCGACTAAATCCATTCTAACATTCGTGCATCATGCGTATGCGAAATCATGATATAGCGTGGTGTGTGATCATGCGAGGTGTCCAGTCATACGTTCATGCAAGCAAGAGAGAATCTCATAGGGTAATAGGGAAATACCACCGAGCGATAACATATAAGCATGCAAGAATTTACCATCACGAAAAACAAGTCGATCATCGAATTCAGCACCAGTCTAATCAGGATGAGTAAAACACTTTAAGAGAACAACAAGAGGGAAGAAACACACTATCAGGGACCTAGCTCGAGAGGGAATCAACAGTAGTGTAGGCAAGGTATAATTCGCACAAGTCATGATCAAAGGTCCTATATGACACTAATGGCTCAACATAACACGCGATACATACATGCAACTAATCATGGCGACACATAAGAAATTAATTCAGTCACATTCCAACAATCTAGAAACATGAGGAAGGTTTTACGATGTATAACACGAGTTTAAGCAACAATAATTAACCCGATGTATGCGTAACAAACAAGCATGCTATTGATTCTTGTCACAAAAGGGATAATAGGCATTGACACGTCATCATCCAACATGCTAAGATGATCATCTATCAACATTCATACAAAGAGGAATTGATCACACTATCATGGACCTAATCCAGGGAAAGCAACATTCATATAGACCCATATCACGCCCTTTATGTTTCTAACCAATCAGTAGTACGATCATTACAACAGGTCAATTAGACACGCGAACCAAACATAATCATGACAGAAAGCGAGATACAACACGAGACCTAAACAATGTGACTAGCATGGATACGGAATGTTATACAATCACGAATTTACACGAAGGATCATCACAACAACATGTACTGGGAATTACGTATCATATAAGGCATGATGACATCAAGTTGTAGCACGTATCAAATAAGGAACTTGCTTCATCAGGGTATCAAAATTTAACGATCACACTACCATGAACCTAGTAGAGTAAAATCATGCAGATTCATTTCATGCAACTCACACATCCATTCAATCATACGATTAATAGGCCAAGTAAACATGCTTCAACAACATACAATCATGGTAGAACCCAAGACATAACACAAGACCTAAGCAAGGTACCCAATCATAGATGCAACAACATGAGTAGCTTTTTACCAATGATCATTCGTAGGGTACATGCCAAAGATTACAAAATTATACCATGCAATTCAGAGGGAGTCACAATTACAACCTGACAGGGGTCCCTAAGGGCAACCATTGACTTTTCCCAACCGACTCATCACCCCTCTTTCCCGTGGGACTCCGGTACGAATCTTGTGGTAGGAAAACACTGGTTAATCATCATAAAAATCAAGAAAGACAACCTCATAAACACCTTACTCTCGACTCAAAATGACATCAAGAACTACCTTCCAACACTCACTCAAACCACCTTTATTTCCATACTTGTTTCCGACACAACGTGTTTACCGACCCGATTCCCCGTGGAAGACACTGACATCTGGGAGGGAGACTCGATAGAACATGGTTGAAGAGGTTGTTTCACACAAGCTGGACTTGACCATATAGAAACAATGGTACTCCCGCTATCCCGTTTTCACATATCAATCACTACACATTTAATTGTTAGGCACACCAATCAGATATCTAGCATAGCAAACACTCAACACAGAATTTGTTAGTGACACTCATAATGACCTCCTTGGAGTCTTCCAGACCCATCTGTAAAGAACAAGCTAATATTTCGCCTACCCATTTCCAACTACATCCAATAGGGATGGTCTAACGTCTGTCACTACCCACTCGCGTCCCCATTTGGTCGGTCTTCCTCTTTTATTACAAGTCAAGTTCATTACTTAGTCCAATTTAGGTTAGACATCTTAAATTCATTTTGCCCCTTTAAAACACTTTCAAATCATTTGAAATTCATGGGCGGTTTTCCAAAACATACACTCGACCCTTTTGTACCCGAATTGCACAACCTCAGCTCTGATACCATCTTTGTAACGGCCCAGAATTATGATTTCCGGGTTACGTTTCAAGGGATAAAACCCCTTGTTCGGATCTTGCAATCCAGGTACGGGTCGAGGTTTCAAACTCATTTTAAGATTTGTAGAAAGAGGGATCTCAAACCCTAAAACCTCGAAGGGCCGTTGGGTACCCTTAACCTGTCCTAAGACTACGTCGTGGAAACCATTTCAAAACGGAAGTAAAGCGGAAGTAAAGTACAGATACAAGTGCCACGGCGGAGCCGGGTCAAAACGGAGTCAAAAGTATACTTCCAAACAATATAATCAGAGTCTGGTGAAGTCTATAACTCCCGCGCCCACTTTCCGCCGACAAAATGACCCGCGCAATAAGCAACAGCAACGATAGGATGAACATAATAATTCCTAAAAAAATTGATTTGGGGCGGGATCAGATCGATGCCCACTTTCTCTGCATCCCAACCATAAGCACACATATACGCTATACCTAATAAAGATGCTCTAATGCAGTACGAAATTCAAACACACTAGCATGCTCCTAGTTCATAATAATGTGCAGAAGTACTGTAAAGGGCCCAAGACAATGCCAAGTGACATATCCCTCTCCTACCTCCACCCCTTCCGACAGGCGGAGACTGGCCAGCTCGTGAATGCATTCATTCATAATAGGGCGGCACGCATGCCTAACCCGCTCCACCATAAAGCCCGCAGGCATATCATGATAATAATATAAGGAAGTACTCGATTGACTCAGGGTACCCGATGAGGCTGGGCTACCCTATGACCCTAGCAAAGACTTCTAGGACTATCACAGATAACGGCCGTTCTGTTTACATACGCACAAAGAAATAGAATGCTCAACGATCGATGCAACCTAGCATGGTACTACATGGCATGCTGATCATGAATGCAACACCTAGTATATCATGCACCTATAGCAGGGAATCACTCTATTCAATCTGAGTAAGCTCCGAAGAGACTTACCTGAAGATGCAGAACAACAATATAACACGAGCAAGGCCCAAATGAAAGTCCAAAGCAATCCGGAAGCAATACACACCTATCATCAAGTCATTTCCATAAGCTACCAGACCAATATTCATACACACGATTCCCAAGTTCTCAATATACTCAAAACCAAACGGTGATAAAACTATTTTCCAAAACCTTTCCGCTACGATCAACATTAACCAAAAATCATTTACTTCCAATCAACCCCATTGATAAAATCGTACCAACCATATTTTCCAAGCTCTTACATCCCAAATTAAGTCAACTCATATTCAAAATAATTTCTCAAATCATACTTGGCTAAATTCCGACATTTGACATTTAAACCTTAAAACCACTTTCTCAAAATCTTATTATAGAATTAATTCCGGCATTTTGGTTTCAACACATCAAATCCTTTAAGGAACATTTTCGAACGACTTAAAACATTTTCTAAATAATTTAGCAACAATGTTTATCTAAAATAAACATTTAAATAAATCCATCTTTATTAAACCATATTTATAAAGCAACATTTATCTATAATAATACCATAATATAATATAACCCATATATAAAATCTCCCAAAATACCCATCTTAACATATATAAATATCAAAATTTAAATAACAACAACCCATCAATTAAACCCAACATAAAAGGCCCAAAAAAAACATCCCAGACCCGGATTCGTTGCCCAGCCCAAACCGAAAGTAAAAAGGGGTGCCCAGGCTCTCAAATCTGACGGCCCAAAGAGAAAGACCCGACCCGCCCACAAAAGGAAAGAAAGAATCCAGAGCCCATACCCGATTTCCACAATGATGGAGCCCCAAACCCGAAACCCTTACCCGGAAAGCCCAGCCCAGCTAAAGGAAAAAAAAGAGGAAACGGATCTCAACCTGCCTCTTCCTCACAACGGAGAACAGACGACGGAGACGGAAGAAGCGGAACGAAACCCAGGCTCCGGGGTGACTCCTCTCCGACCCAAGCTCACCCCATCAGACCGACTCGACATCCCGACCACCCCGGCCCCGGTAAGACCCAAACGCGAGGGAAAGAAAGGAAGAAAGGAAGGATTACCGAGATCGGCGCGATTCCGACAGGCTCCGGCTGAAATGGCGGATTTCCGACCACCAGGGCTCGATGGGAGGTCGATTGAGGGCCTAGGAATGGCGAGAGTTGAGTTCGAGTGCGATTGAGGAGGATTGGCATCGAAATTGACGAGAAAACCGAAAACAGACCTTGAACGGAAAAGGGAAAGGGGGTTCTCGTACGGCGCCGGCGGCTCTCCGACCGCTCCTGGGTGCTCACGGCGGCCTGTCTGCGTTCTCGGATGTCGGAGGAGGCTGAGGCCGATGCTGCTTCTACTGCCTGTCCAGGGAGGAGGAGGTAGTGGCAGTGGTGCTCGGAACCGGAAAACAGGGAAGGGCCAGCGCTAATTGGCTCGTCTAGAGGGCTCTCCTGGCGGCTTCCTTGACCCGCCGATGTCGAGGGAGACGATGGAGAATCCTGCTGCTGCTGCTCGTCGGAGAACGGAAGGAAAGCGGAGGCCTTGGTGCTCGGATCACGGCAAGGGAAGCTGGTGGATGCGGTTGGTAATTTAATTAATACAAGGCTGCTGGGTTTTTCTGATTGAGCAGAGATGAAACAGGAGAGAGGGAGGGATTGGTTGTCTTTGTGGGATTTGGTGTGGGAGATGAAAGAAAATGAGGGCAGGAGGGTGGGTTCATAGAGACATAGAGTGAAATCTGAGCATAAGAGGACCACCTACAGGCTACAGCTGTACAATACAGGAGGAGGAATGAGATTCCGTCCTATCGACATCTGTGTGAGAGAGAGGAAAAGAGAGAGGGAGAGAGAGGGAAAAAGAAAATAAAGAGAAGAAAATAGGAGAGGAGAATTGAGGGTTGTTGTTTGTCCACTTGTGTTTGTTATTTTTCAATGGTCAAAGAATCTTACTTTTATGAAGAGAGAATTGTTGTTTGTTTCTCAAATGAAGGGGATCAAAGAATGAGGGAGGAAATGAGACGATAGGATAAGATGGGTTGGATCAATTGTAGAGATCTAGGTAAGAATTGGTGATAAGAGACGGAAAGAATTTTCGAATCCCGAGGAGATAGACGGATTCAATCGTTAAAGTTAAAAATTGGGCCGGAATTTGCTTTAAGAATTTCGAGCTCGATTCATTAAATTTATGACGAGTTTTTCTTAAATTATCCAAATTAAATTCATTTTATTTTATATATTTTTAAATAGTTATTTTAAAAATCCGGGCCTTTACATTGCCAACCTAAAGGTGTTAGATTGCACAAAAACAAGACTATCGACATGCCACCAGAGCTCCTCGACTTCAGAAACCACTGGACGCAGACGAAGCTACTCGAGATCGAGTACCTTGTACTCGAGATCGACAAATATAATATATGTGTATTTATTGTAAGATTTATCAAAACCCTCTGATTGTATTAATTGTATTCTCAAGTGTACATCATTAACGAGCGGGTACATCGCCTTTTATAGGCAAGAGGGGCCTAATATGATCAAAACTAATAGAGGGCTGTAAGGGCCGTAATACAAAGGAGCTACAACAGGTACATGTTGTGAGCCTAATTTGCCATGTTTTACATCTACTTTTATATCGATTTTTGCATGCATTTCATGCATATTGGGTTAGAATAATACAGAATCTGTGTAGTTTACACTTATTTGCAATATATGGAGGTCTACACAAGTTTTGGTTATATTTCGCAGAAATCGGACGCAATTTGGAGCTTAAAGAAAACTCATGGAGAAGCTAAGAATGGTGCAGCTGGAGAAAAGGTCATTTTTTCACCATTCTTCGTTCTGAATCAAGTTTTGATGTCTTCATGAGAGTTGTAGACCTCGGAAAGATCTTTCCAACGCATGGTCATATGCGTCAATCCGACAAACGAGGACTCGGAAAAGTGCGTTTCAAGAACAGAGCAGAAAGCTGAGAAAACTTTACTCGAGATCGAGTACACTCTACTCGAGATCGACCAAAAGTGTCCGAGGAGGGTCTGGTCGAGGAAGAGCTGATCGAGAAGACGAAGACGAGGACAGACCGGGTTACACCCTACTCGAGATCGAGTAGACCTACTCGAGATCGACGAGCCCAGAAGCCGTGTCCGAGCATGTCGAGCAGAGTCACCCAAGAAGACCTAGTCGACATAGCCAGTCTACTCGAGATCGACGAGATCTACTCGACATCGACGAGCACCAGGAGCCATGACCGAGCCACATCGAGCACCAGCTAGCCGAGACGACGAAGCCGAGCCAGTCGACGACAATCCTACTCGAGATCGACAAGACCCTGGTCGAGATCGAGTAGACCTCCAGAGACGAGTTACGTGGTTCGACGAATCCTACTCGGTTTGGCTTTCCTTGGGCTCGAAGTTTGCCGATTCTATCCAAATCTATCAAGACACATCATGAAGAGAAGAAGATCTATCCATGGAAGACTTTAGATATAATTTCCTTCTTAAATTTAATTATGTTATGTCTTTTATTTATCTTTAAAGTTTTAGATATAGTTTTAGATTTAGATATAGATATTCTATCCTTGAGTAGCAAGGATTAGAAGGCTATAATTAAAGCCCATGGGGCTGAGTTTTATTCATTCAATTTCAGTCAGAGAGAAGTAGTTCACAGAGACAGTTTAGGAGTTCGAAGGTTTTAGGGTTTTGGCGTTCAACGAGAGTTGGATCGCCGGGATTGTAAAGTCTTTTGAATTTAGTTGAATGCACGTTGTTTCCTTTCTATCGATGATGTTTGAGTTTGCGATGAGGCGTGAGTAGTCCACCCACTTCTAGGGTTGGGGCGAGCCCGACGATAGCTATGCGTGCCTGAGGTAAAGATCCAACCTTTATCATGTTTTGAGCATTTTCCTACTTGTTTATGTGTTTATTGCCCATCTAATGGAGATCCATGCTAACAACTTGGATTGTAAACATAAAATCGGTAGAGACAAT
Source organism: Persicaria tinctoria (assembly GCA_037127255.1). NCBI lineage: Eukaryota > Viridiplantae > Streptophyta > Magnoliopsida > Caryophyllales > Polygonaceae > Persicaria > Persicaria tinctoria. The sequence continues at coordinate 5,219,308 of JBANSL010000014.1, forward strand.
TAGGGTTTCTTGAGAGAGTTGTCTAATTGTTGGAAAAGGCGAAAGCTTAGTCCTTTGATGCGATTCACATGATTATCTGTTCGATTCTACCTTATGCATGCTTGGTTATCGTTGTTGCAAACCCCAATCTTGGAAGTCTTTTACATTAAATTTAGTTCGAAACCTCAAAGCAATTGTCTTTATTTTCTTCCGTTATTAGTTTCTGTCCTACTCGAGATCGACTTGCACTACTCGATCTCGACTACTGATATTCGACCCCAAAGTCGCTGTAGCTTCTGTGTGCAGGTACTCGACAAGACTCAACTCGACATCGACGAAGCTTACTCGATATCGAGTAGCCTCTAGTCAATATCGACGAGACTCTGTGATTGCTGCTGCTGTTGTGTTCGACTGTCCGATCTTCTGTCGAGTTGCTGTACTCGAGATCGAGGACCCTGTTGTCGACTTCTGTGAGATTCCTCCGCTACCTAGGATTCGCTGACACGCTTCCTTGTGGATCGATCCTGACTTCCCACTGTTGCATCAGGAGGAGGTCTTGTAATTATTTGCGTGGGCAGAATCTGGTTTGATTTATTTTGTTATATTTCATACTCGATTTCCTCTCCTACAACAAATTGGCGCCGTTGCCGGGGAAGCTATCATTCGCGCCTTAGGTAGTTGAAATCTCACGTTTTTCTTGAGTGACTTTGCAGGTGTATGCGTCGTTCTGGTCAAACACTTGAGTTTGACGCCTTAGACGAACCGGAACGCCTTTTTCACGTTAGAGCTAAACTACAAAGAGCAATGGTGGCTGCTGAGACACAAGAACAGCTGATTGCCAGGCTTACCATTGTGAAACTTTAATTTATTTAAATAATTTAAATAAATTAATTTCCCACATTTCACATTATAAAATGTGAATTAACTATCTTACAAACTTGACACATTAAAATGATAGGAATAAAGAAATAATTCTGACTTTTATTTAATTAAATTTCTAAAATTAAATAAACGGAAATACGAGGGTATTTCAGGCCTTGCTTCCATTTTTCTTCACAAACAATGAGTGATCAACTTCAGATTGGCTATATCCAGCAACCATTACCACTTCTGAAAACTTTGCAAACCATTATCTTGGTGCTTGTTTTAATCCATATAAGGATTTTTGAAGTTTGCACACGACATCTTGCTCAGCCTAATGCTTCATACTCCTATTCTCCCCCTCAACAGAAGGCTGCATAGACTTGAGATCATAGTAAGCAGGAGGTAACTCCATGTACACCTCTTCCTCTAAATCACCATGCAAGAATGCATTAGTGACATCTAGCTGAGATATATGCCAACAGTTTGTAGCAACAACAACTAGGATGTAAAGGCTCGGATTTTTTAATCATAATTTTTTGAAAAAAAGGGAAAATCAAAATGAATTTAAAAGCGGATTCTGGACCGATTTTGAACTTTTAGAAATTAATTCCGTCTTTTCAGCTAGGGATTTGAAATTAACCCCGAATGTCGATATAATCTTTATTTGAAAACGTTATTTTAACGGGTCGAGATAATATTGAGAGAGCGAAATTTAATCTTTCAAATATATTTTGAATATGAATTGGGGACCACATCACACAAATTGTCTTTTCTTCTCCTTTGGAAACAAAATTTTCAGCCCCATTCTTACCTTGTGTTGACCCAAAGACATGTGACCTTCCTCCCTCCCAATTGTAGTTAAACATTACGCACTCCTTCCCTCCCTCACCATTTTGGCTCCACCAATTTGGGAAAAGGCCAAGACCAATCTCTGATCTTTTGGTCTGTGTTGCCGCAGCTGCTAAGTACCTCTCCTTCCCCTGATTGCAGATCATCTTCCACGCCAAATCTGTGCAGTACCATCACCCCTCTCCAATTGCATTGACTCAAGAGAGCTCCCTACTTTCACTTTGATTTTCAAACAAATCCCCCACCTTGCTCCCTCTACATGTACCCACAACCCAACTCTAAAACCTACACTCTCTCCTCCTCTTTAATCTGAAATCCAGGCACACCACATACCTCCCTCTTGTTGGGCTCCTGCTCACCGGTTCACACCCACACAAATTACCCTCTCCCCCTTCTTCATTTTCTTCCCCGTCCTTCCCTCCGCTTCTGTAGAGCCAGGAACCTGTGCACCTTCAGTCCGACATTCCAGGCAAGTCACGAAGCCTAGCTCCGAGCCGCCGTCGAGGAGTTTTCCCCTCCGCCTACCCTGCTTTTCTCCAAGAGGAACGGTAAGAACCTTTTCTTCAAATTCCGACCACTAGACCCAGTAAAGGTCGACATTTAACTCCCTTGCTCTCTTCCTAGTCCGAGAATCGCAGCCCCGCACCTCCGACGAGCTTGAAGGATCTCCGGTGAGTCGATTCGAAGCTCGACGAACTCGATCCCCTCGGTGAGCATCCCTAGCCTCTCTTTAACCCCTTTAGCTCGAGTTTATGTGTGCTTTTGTCCTTTTCTCATTGATCTAATCGAACTGACCGGAGAGTGTGTGTGTGTGTGTGTGAGAGAGAGAGAGAGAGAAAGAGAGAGAGAGAGAGCAGGATCGTCGGAGAACGGACGGCGAGAACGAGAGAGAGAGAGAGAGAGAGAGAGAGAGAGAGAGAGAGAGAGAGAGAGGGGGGGGGGGGAGAGTGGAGAGGGCGCGAGTGTGATGGGAAGAGAGTGAGGAAGCCGGTGCGAGGTCGGATCGAAGAAAGAAGCCGAGGAGAAGCGCACGAGCACCGGCGGAAATCGGTTCCGGAGGAGCAGAGGCGAGAGCGAGGGTGCCTGGGGAAGAAGAAGGGGAGTGGGTCCCACTTTTCCACGTGGGAGCCAGCTCAGCCCGGACCCATTCTCCTTTCTCCTTTCCAAATTGTTGAGAGAATTTAGTTTTGTTTGGGGATTGGTTGGGCCTAATTCTGGGCTATTTGATCCGAAAATTATAAAGGAAATTGGGTTGTTTTATAAAATCTGGTTTGGATTCTACAAACTACAAAGGGCTCGGTTTTGGTTTTATAAAATAAAAGTGGTCGACATACAATTTTTATAGAATAAGGGGCTGAGTTTATTAAATAAAAAAGGTTGAGATTTTTAAGGGATTGACAATATTTATGAAAATATTTAAAAGAAAATGGTACTTAAAATAATATATAATATTATGAGAATTGGAGATTTAAAAGTATATTATCGGAATTAAATTGAAAAATGAATTTGATGGGCGTTTTCAAGGATCGAAATTTCTAACTAATTGATTCAGATTTTAAAGCGGTTTCGGGACTAACTTGGGAATTATGTGATCGGTGACTAACTAGCATGATAAATGTGAATGGTTGACTAATATCATGATTGGTGTGTACTAATGACATGATTGGTTGACTAATGGTATGATGAAGTGTTAGACTTGTGTATTGTTAATTTATGCTTTCGAGATATGATGAATATGATGAACTTAATATATGTGATATGCAGATTATTATTGCGGATATATTGTGGCGAATACATGAATGTGGCTAAATGGAATGATATGGTCTTGTGGAATGTGGCAATATGATGAATGGTTGAATTTGACGGAACGATGATTGTGTGCTTGGATGATATGCTTGAGTGTTTGGATGATTAGATGTAGACTTATATATGTGTTCTGATATGGGTCTAGATGATCTTTAATCTATTGTAATGCTTGCCTTGCTGTTCTGCACCGTCAGGTAAGTTCCTACAGCTTACTCAGATTGATTCCCATTTGCATGTAATCATAGGATATACTAGGTGCTTGCAGTCATGATCAGCATGCCATGTAGTACCATGCTAGGTTGCATTGGCCGTTGAGCATTCTATTTCTTTATGCGTATGTAAACAGAACAGTCGTTATCTGTGAAGTAACTAGAGTCTTTGCTAGGGTTATAGGATGGCCCAGTCCCATCAGGTCCCGTCCTGGGTCAATCGAGTCATGGAACTTCCTTTACTTATATTATGAATTGCCTACGGGCTTTATTGTGGATACGGGTCGGGTCTGCGGACCGCTCGATTATAATGGAATGCATTCACGAGCTGGCCAGTTTCCGCCCTATCGGAAGGGGGTGGAGGTAGGAGAGGGATATACCATTTGGTATTTCGTGCTAAGGCCTTATTATTATTATGCACTTGATCATAGGGGTATCTTAGTGTGTTAATATTCCGCCTTGCATCTAGAAGCATCTTTATTAGGAATAGCGTATATGGTATGATTATAGTAGGACCTAGTCCTGTGGGTGGGCTTCAGTCTGATCCCACGCCTTGTATTATTTTTTTAGGTATGTTATATAAGTGTAATGATGCTGATTTGGCTCCATGACCGCGAGTTTTGACATGACGGAAAGAGAGAGTTGAGACTCCGACTTCACTAAATTATTAATGGTTTAGATTTGAATATTTGGCTTACATTTTGCCCCGGCTCTGCCGTGGTATCCCTTTTGTATCATACTTTACTTCCACTTCTGTGTGACTATGAGTTTTCTACGCTTAGACTTACGACAGGTACAGGGGACTTCCCGGGGGATTACAACGATCCCTCTGAATTTGGGTGCGAAATCCCACTTTGAAAGCGTTAGTTAGGATTTCAAACCTTCAACCTGTACTCGGGGCTCTAGATCCTAACGAGGGGTTTAATCCCTCGAAATGTAACCCGAGAATCATAATTCCGGGCCGTTACAAAGTTGGTATCAGAGCGAGGTTTTTAAACCGAATATGATAGGTTGAAGTGGTTTTGAAAATGGCCCAAGGTTTCAAATGGTTTTCAAAATGTTTTCGAAAGGGAAAATGAATTTAATTGGACTTAGACTGAGAAATTAAGAAGGCAATCTTGTGGGGTAGAGACTATGCGGTAGGTATCCCTTATGGATGTAGAATTCGGGGAAGGTAGGCTAAATACTAGCTTTCTTTTACAGACGGGTTCGAAGACTCCAGGGAGTCCAAGAGTTGGAGTAGCATGGGTTAGGAGGTCGTGAGGTGTTTTCCCCTCCAGTCGGCCGTCCCTTGAAGGGCGGCATAGATCGTCTCTGTGATTGTATGCACTATATCCAATTGGGCCCGAGGGCGATCCTCCTCGAAGAGGATCATATTAGTCTTGTTGATTGCTTCCGTGCTGAGTGCTATTGTGCTTAGGATAACGAACTAATCAGTAATGTGTAAACAAGATAGCGGGAGGAAACCTTGACCTTGTGTAATCGGAATACCTGTCTTGTCAGAATAGCTCCCCCATAACTCAGCCCCTTTGATGATTCTGACTCTGTCATCCATCCCACCAAAACATTAGGCATGTTAGCGAGGGTTGAGGAGCATCCGCTCTCCCCGTTTCGAGTCGTGCTTGATATCCCACCATCTATGCTTCTATCGAGTCTTGTACCTGAGGTTGATGTCTTCCACGGGAAAATTTGAGCCGGTCAACCGTGTCTTCTTACCACGAGAGTCTAAACACAAATTCTACCCTCTCCTCTAGAAAATAGTGCGAATGTCCTTGTGTTATACTGAGCGAGTCATACTAGCGTCCCATGGGGAAACGGGGTAACGAGTCGGAGATTGCCCTTAGAGAATTCTGCCCGGTTATAATAGTGACCCCCCTTGTGACTGCATGACATGGTGTGTCGGTACATTTCTACATGACTGTTGTGAGCTGAATCTGCCATGTTTTACAGTAACTTTTATATCGATTTCTGTATACATTTCATGCATTTGGGCTAAGATAGTACAGAATCTATGTAGTTTATGTTTATTTGCCAAATTATGAAATCTACACCAGTTTCTGTTTAATTCGCAGAAATCGAGGCATTTTACAGCAATTCTACAGAAGGTCAAAAAAGCTCGGAAATCGGTTACAGAAGTCCAAGGTCAAAGTAGCAGCGGAACCAGTCGAATCAATCTGAGAGTCAAGGTTACTCGATCTCGAGTTGACCTTACTCGATCTCGACAAGCTTGTCCGAGCAGCCCTGGTCGATAGAGCCTGATCGAGAGCCAGACCAGCCCAGCTCCGGAAGTCTACTCGATCTCGACAAGCCTTAGTCAAGATCGACAAAGCCCAGTGCCACACCCGGAGTCGACAAGGCGAAGAGTTGATCGAGAAGCCGAGTACGAGAAGCCGAGCAACCTTACTCGATCTCGACAAGACCTTGTCGAGATCGACAAGCCACCAAGAGCCAGTCCGAGGAGGAGTCCTCGACACCACCACAGAGAGCCATCCTCGGCCAACCCTAGTCGATCTCGAGAAGTCCTAGTCGAGATCGACGAAGCCATGAGCCCAGATCCGAGGCTGTCGAGGAGAGCTACCCGAGAAACCTAGTCGGTGAACATCCTTACTCGATGTCGACCAGGAGTGGTCGAGGTCGACGAGTCCAGGAACCCAGGCCCGAGCCTGTCAAGCAGATCTAGCCGAGGAGTCCAGTCGACGAACAAGTCTAGTCGAGGTCGACGAGCCGTGGTCGATGTCGAGTAGACTAGGATCCCAGAAACGCGTCGACGAGTGCCTGTCCGAGTAGGGTTGGGATTCCTTGGGGCCGAAGGAGGAAGATTCTATCAAAATCCATCAAGTTCTATCTATGAAAGACGCGATCTATCAAGACATGAAGACTTACCTATTTAGATTTATCTTTTTCCTTTTAGATTTAATTCCATTATGCATTTTATTTATCTTTAAGTATTTTAGATATAAATTTAGATATAGATAGAAGATTCTATCCTTGATTAGTAAGGAATAGAAGCCTATAAATAAAGCCCATGGGGCTGGTTTTTCATTCATTCCAATTCAGAGACACAATTACACATAGAGTTTAGGAGTTCTAAGGTTTTTAAGGTTTTGACGTTCTACGAAAGTTGATTGCCAGGATTATAAAGGTTTTAAATTTAGTTTTAATGCAAGTTTCTTTTTATACATCAATGTCTGTTATTGCGATGAGGCGTGAGTAGTCCACCCACTTCTGGGGCTAGGGTGAGCCCGACGGTGGCCATGTGAGGCGATGCGATAAAGGTCAGATTTTTATGCAATTTGTCTTCTATCCCTATGAGCATGATTCTTTTGCGAGAGTTGAAGGTGATCCTTGTTTGTATTATTGAAGCGAAAGTGATCTTAATGCAACTTGGATTAATTATGTGAAAAGGGTTAGTAACAATTAGGGTTTATGCGAAAGCCTCTATATGCCTATTTGTTAATAACGAAAGTTATTTGATGGAAAGCATGATCTTTTATGCCTTTATGTGTTACTTTGCATGGTTATCGTTGTGGTGTTGATACCCTGGCCTTGGAAGTCTTTTATATATTGATTTATTTCAGTCAAAAATCTGAGTTTGGGTTCGAGAATTTGCATTTTAAAGTTTCTGTTTCCAGTCGACATAGAGTAGTTCTCGTCGATCTCGAGTAGCTCTTGTCTTGGTCGAATTGAGTTTTCTGCTCCTGTTGTCGATTTTCAAGTTTCTGTCTTTACTGTCCCTAGTCGATCTCGAGTAGGTTTGGTCGAGATCGAGTACACTTGTCTTCGTCGAGTTGTTTTGCTTTCGTTTCTGTTTTTTGTTGTCATCACTATTCTTTGTCGATATAGAGGACTGTTACTCGAGGTCGAGTAGCTTCTGTGTCCTCGCTTTTGTTTCTTCTTTGCTTTGTCTCTTCTGTCTTGTTTTACTTTCTTTTTTTACTTTCATGCTTTATTTAGATCTTTGCTTTTGTTTGTTCTTTTCCGTTCTATTTCTGTTTCTGCCTTTATTTCTGTGTTTCTGTTTTTCTGCTGTTGTTGTGAGAATTTACAGCTACCTGAGAACTGCTGACGTGCTTCCTCGTGGATTCCATCCTGATTTTCTCTTACTACAATGGGAGGAAGTCTTGTATTTGTTTGCTAAGACAGGGAAGTCAGTCTGATATGTACATCTTTATTTTATATTTCATACTTGACCATCCTCCTGCAACAACAAATTGGCGCCGTTGCCGGGGAAGCAATCATTCGCGCCTTAGGTAGTCAGTTCTCACTGTTTCTTTGAGTTACTTCGCAGGTGTATGCGCCGTTCTGGTATCCCACCTGAGTTTGACGCCTTAGACGAACCGGAACGCCTTTTTCACATCAGAGCTCAACTGCAAAGAGCCATGTCGGCCGTTGAAACACAGGAGCAGCTGATACAGAGGCTTACCAGGGAACTAGCCGCAAAGGATACTACTATCGCCAATGAGAAGACAGCGAGGGAACAAGCAAATGAGCGCGCAAGGCAAGCAGAAGCTGAGCTTGCCCAATATCCAACCACTGCAGAGGATTATATGCATCCAACTCTCGTCGTGCCTGAATCGGCGATTCTAATCCCTGAAAACTCTTTTGAAATTCGCACTCAATTTCTTATAGAGCTTAAAAATAATGCCTTCTTTGGTAGATTTAATGAGTGTCCTCTTGAACATATTCCAAATTTTTCTGACATGTGCCGTACTCTTGCTGAAGGTACAACTTTGGAATATGTCAAGATGAAAGCCTTTCGCTGGTCTCTCGCTAGGCCTGCACTGAAATGGCTGGAAGGGCTGAAGGCAAGATCACTCACAACCTGGGCCCAAGTAGAGCAAGAGTTTCTGAACAAATTCTTCCCACCCGCCAAAACAGCACATCTCCGCCAGAAAATCACCGCCTTCAAACAGAAGCAAGGGGAACCGCTGGCAAAGGCATGGGAGCGCTACAAAGAACTTCTGCGATCTTGCCTTACTCATGGACAACCACCCTACATCATTCAGGAGATCTTCTTCAACTCTCTTGATCAAGTCACTAAGGACAGAATCAACAATTATACTTGCTATGAGTATCTGACAATGCCGCCAAGTGACGCATGGGGTGTGCTAGAGAAGCTCACTAACTACGACAACAAGTATGAGTCTACTGTAACCTATGAAGAGAACCCATATGCCAGGCCAGCACCATCCATGCCCCTATATGAGCCTCCTAAGGAGATCGATCCAGATGTTAGGGAGCAATACTACAGAGATCAGAATAAGAAGCTCATCAAGCAAGTAAAGTATCTCTCTGTCAACCAGCCTTGCATTGAATGCGGATCGCATTGGCACACCACTACTGAGTGCCCACACACCGAGCAAGTTAGGCTGGTAGAACACCATGAGGAGGCAGCTTACGCTGGGGGTCCCAATCGCTACATGGGGGACCAACGGTTTCAGCAACCACAATGGAACCAGGGTGTCCCTAGGAACCCCCCGCCCTACAGAGCTCCAGGACATCCGGAAAGGGACCAGAAAAAGGATGATATACAGACAGTCCTGGAGGAAATAAGGAGAAACCACTCAGAAACTAGGCAATCTTTCAACTCCGTCTATACTAAAATGTAAGGTGTCAACTCTAGGCTTGGGGAGATTGATATCTGGCGGAAATTAGTTGATACACAGATTGGTCAGCTAGCATCGGGAATCCCCAGACAGTCAGGCGCGCTCCCTGGATCTTCAGAACCAAACCCTAAGGGAAAGACTGGACACATCGCTGCTGTAAAACTCAGAAGCGGCCATCAACTGCAAGAGCCAGAGGTCGGGAAGCAGCAGGACAAAGCTAAACAGCAAGTCAACCAGAGCCTACTCGATGTCGAGGAAGGTCTACTCGACATCGACAACTCAGCAAAGCAACCTTCTTCTGCACAGCCCAGCAACTCGAGGTCAGCAAATCCAATCGATATCGACAAGCCCCTGGTCGATGTCGAGGAGCCCCTGGTCGACATAGAGAAATCTGCAGCACCTCCGACGTCTGTTCTGGCTCCGAATCAGAAAAAGAAGCTGTCTTTCCCCACAAAATCTCTAAAGGACCCAGCAGAAAAGAAATTTCAGCGCTTCATCAAGATGCTTCAGAAGCTCAACGTCACCATCCCCTTCACAGAAGCTCTCAATGAAATGCCATCTTATGTCAAGTTCCTGAAGGAGATTCTGAGCAAAAAGCGATCGATGGCAGAAATCACAGAGGAGTGCAGCCATCTGGACATATTGGAGAAGAGGCCGGATCCAGGTAAGTTTGCTATAACTATTGGGTTTGGTCCATACAAAATTAATGCCTTATGTGATCTTGGAGCTAGTGTGAGTATAATGCCTTTAACAATTTGGTCCAAGATTAAGATAGGTGCCCTAGAGCCTGTGGATGCTAGACTTTACATGGCCAACAACACGGTGGTCATTCCAACAGGCATGGTGGATAATGTTCCAGTACAAGTAGGTAAATTCTTTGTCCCTGCTGATTTTCTAGTTGTTGATATGCAAGAAGATCCTGCTTGTCCAATTATTTTAGGAATACCATTCTTGGCGACGGTGGATGCCAACATAAGCGTAAGGAAATGAGTGCTCACCTTCAACATCAGCGATGAGGTAATTGAGTATTCCTTTAATAAAACTGAAAGGCATACAGGTCCAATGGAAGAGGTCAAATCTATCTCAGCTGGCTACATCACCTGTGGGGAACCCAAGGTCAGGAATATGACCCCTGAGGTGCTGGAAAAGAGGGACATGGAGGCTCAGGTGGAGGAGATCATGGCAATCCTCAAGGAGAACACAGAGAATCCAATCGACACAGATCAAGGTAAGTCGTTGTGGATTAATTATTTCTCGGATGCCTTGACAGGAGCTAAGTATGGGGTCAAGACCGACCAAGACTCCTCGACATCGAGGACCCTAGTCGACCTCGACCAAACCAAGGAGCCTCCACCAGCACCAGCATCGTCGAGCAGCCAGACGGAGCCAGAACCCTCCTCGACATCGACCACGCTACTCGATGTCGACCACCACTCGGAGAGCCCAGCCCCTGCTTCCTCAACGCTGAGGCCACCAGAGCCAGGATCGTCCTCGATCTCGACCACCCTTGTCGAGATCGACCACTATTGTGAGCTGAATCTGCCATGTTTTACAGTAACTTTTATATCGATTTTTGTATACATTTCATGCATTTGGGGCTAAGATAGTACAGAATCTATGTAGTTTATGTTTATTTGCCAAATTATGGAATCTACACCAGTTTCTGTTTAATTCGCAGAAATCGAGGCATTTTACAGCAATTCTACAGAAAGTCAGAAAAGCTCGGAAATCGGCTACAAAAGTCCAAGGTCAAAGAAGCAGCGGAACCAGTTGAATCGAGCCGAGAAACCAGGCTACTCGATCTCGAGTAGGCCTTACTCGATCTCGACAAGCAAAGTCCGAGCAGCCTTGTCGACAGAGCCTGATCGAGAACCAGACCAACCCGACTTCCGGACCCAACTCGATCTCGACAAGCCCTGGTCGAGATCGACGAGGCCTAGACACCCCACCCGGAGTCGACGAGGAGAGGAGCTGAGGACGAGAAGCCGAGCACACCCTACTCGATCTCGACAAAGAGCTAGTCGAGATCGACCACCAACCTCGAGCCAGTCCGAGGAGAAGTTCCTCGACCAAGAAGTCCACATCCCAACTCGGCTAACCCTGGTCGAGATCGAGGACCCTTTGTCGAGACCGACGACGCCCAGAGCCCAGGTCCGAGCTTGTCGAGCACACCTACCCGAGGAAGCCCTGTCGGCAAGACCACCTTACTCGAGATCGACAAGGCTTTGTCGAGGTCGACGAGCACCGTGAACCAAGTCCGAGCCAAATCGAGCAGAGGTAGCCGGGAAGTCCAGTCGACGAAGAATCCTACTCGAGGTCGACGAGCCTTTGTCGAGGTCGAGTAGACCAGTCTCCAGAAACGCGTCGTCGAGGGCTGTTCGAGTAGAATTTGGATTCCTTGGGGCCGAAGGCGGAGGATTCTATCCAAATTCATCAAGTTCTATCTATGGAAGACGCAATCTATCAAGACATGAAGACTTACCCACTTTAATATTATCTTTTCCTTAGTTGATTTATTTCCTTTTATCAATTTATTTATCTTTAAAGCTTTAGATATAAAATTAGATATAGATAGATATCTTCTTTCCTAGAATAGCTAGGGAAAGAAGCCTATAAATAAAGCCCATGGGGCTGGTTTTTCATTCATTCAATTCAGAGGGAGACAAGTAGTTCCCCATATACAGTTTAGGAGTTCTAAGGTTTTTAAGGTTTTGGCTTTCTGCGAAAGTTGATTGCCAGGATTGTAAAGGCTTTGAATTTAGTTTTTATGCAAGTTAGTTCTTTTCATCAATTAATGTCTGTTATTGCGATGAGGCGTGAGTAGTCCACCTACTTCTGGGGCTGGGGTGAGCCCGAATGTGGCCATTTGAGGCGATGCGATAAAGGTCAGATTTTTATGCGATTTGTCTTCTATCCCTATAAGCATGATTCTTTTGCGAGAGTTGAAGGTGATCCTTGTTTGTATTATTGAAGCGAAAGTGATCTTAATGCAACTTGGATTAATTATGCGAAAAGGGTTAGTAACAATTAGGGTTTATGCGAAAGCCTCTATATGCCTATTTGTTAATAACGAAAGTTATTTGATGGAAAGCATGATCTTTTATGCCTTTATTTGTTGTTTTGCATGGTTACCGTTGTGGTGTTGATACCCTGGCCTTGGGAGTCTTTTAATATATTGAATTTATTTTCGTTGAAATTCTGAGTTGGTGTTCAAGATTTGCAATTTAAGTTTTCTGTATTCTTTGTCGAGATAGAGGAGAAGCTCGTTGAGGTCGAGTAGGTTGTAGTCGATCTCGAGTAGAACCTGTCTGTGTCGAGTTGAGTTTTCTGCTTCTGTCATCGATTTTCAAGTTTCTGTCTTTGCATGCTCTAGTCGATCTCGAGTAGTGGTAGTCGAGATCGAGTTGATTTGTCTTCGTCGAGTTGTTCTGCTTTCGTTTCTGTCTTCTGTTTTCATCATTGTCCTTTGTCGACATCGAGGACTGTTACTCGAGATCGAGTAGCTTCTGTGTCCTCGCTTTTGTTTCTTCTTTGCTTGGTTCTTTGCTTTATTTCTGTTTTTGTTTTATTCTTTGCTGTTTTATTTCTGTTTCTTTCTTTGTCTCTGCGCTTCTGTCTTTTCTGCTGCTGTTGTGGGAATTTACAGCTACCTGAGAATTGCTGACATGCTTCCTCGTGGATTCGATACTGACTTTTCTCTTACTACAACGGGAGGAAGTCTTGTATTTATTTGCTGAGACAGGGAAGTCAGTCTGAACTTTATTTTATATTTATTTCATACTTGTCCATCCTCTTGCGACAACAAATTGGCGCCGTTGCCGGGGAACAACAAAATTGGCGCCGTTGCCAGGGAAGCTATCAATCGCGCCTTAGGTAGTCAGTTCTCACTGTTTCTTTGAGTGAACTCGCAGGTGTATGCGCCGTTCTGGTATCCCACCTGAGTTTGACGCCTTAGACGAACCGGAACGCCTTTTTCACATCAGAGCTCAACTACAAAGAGCCATGTCGGCTGCGGAGACACAAGAACAACTGATCTAGAGGCTTAAGGCGGAAATAGAAGCCAACAATGCTGCTCTCGCCGCTGAGAGAGCAGGCAGGGAACAAGCAAATGAGCGTGCAAGGCAAGAAGAAGGTGAGCTTGCCCAATACCCAACCACCGCTGAGGATTATATGCATCCCACGCTCGTCGTGCCTGAATCGGCGATTCTAATCCCTGAGAACTCTTTTGAAATTCGCACTCAATTTCTTATAGAGCTTAAAAATAATGCCTTCTTTGGTAGATTTAATGAGTGTCCTCTTGAACATATTCCAAATTTTTCTGACATGTGCCGTACTCTTGCTGAAGGTACAACTTTGGAATATGTCAAGATGAAAGCTTTTCGCTGGTCTCTCGCTGGGCCTGCACTGAAATGGCTGGAAGGGCTGAAAGCAAGATCACTCACAACCTGGGCCCAAGTAGAGCAAGAGTTCCTGAACAAATTCTTCCCACCCGCCAAAACAGCACATCTCCGCCAGAAAATCACCGCCTTCAAACAGAAGCAAGGGGAACCGCTGGCAAAGGCATGAGAGCGCTACAAGGAACTTCTGCGATCTTGCCCTACTTATGGACAGCCACCCTACATCATTCAGGAGATCTTCTTCAACTCTCTTGATCAAGTCACTAAGGACAGAATCAACAATTATACTCGCTATGAGTATCTGACAATGCCGCCAAGTGACGCGTGGGGTGTGGTAGAGAAGCTCACTAACTATGACAACAAGTATGGGTCTACTGTAACCTATGAGGAGAACCCATACACCAGGCCAGCACCATCCATGCCCCTATATGAGCCTTCCAAGGAGATTGATCCAGATGTTAGGGAGCAATACTACAGAGACCAGAATAAGAAGCTCATCAAGCAAGTAAAGTATCTCTCTGTAAACCAGCCTTGCATTGAATGCGGATCGCATCGGCACACCACTACTGAGTGCCCATACACCGAGCAAGTCAGGATGGCAGAGCATCATGAGGAGGCGGCTTACGCTGGGGGTCCCAATCGCTACATGGGGGACCAAAGGTTTCAGCAACCACAATGGAACCAAGGTGTCCCTAGGAACCCCCCGCCCTACAGAGCTCTAGGACATCCAGAAAGGGACCAGAAAAAGGATGATATACAGACAGTCCTGGAGGAAATACGGAGAAACCACTCAGAAACCAGGCAATCTTTCAACTCCGTCTATACTCAGATGCAAGGTGTCAACTCTAGGCTTGGGGAGATTGATATCTGGCGGAAATCAGTTGATACACAGATTGGTCAGCTAGCAGCGGGAATCCCTAGACAGTCAGGCGCGCTCCCTGGATCTTCAGAACCAAACCCTAAGGGAAAGACTGGACACATCGCTGCTATAAAACTCAGAAGCGGCCATCAATTACAAGAGCCAGAGGTCGGGAAGCACCAGAACAACGAGGAACAGCAAGTCGAGGTCGACAAACCTGTAGTCGATCTCGACCAGAGCCTAGTCGACCTCGACAAGGAGAACCTGCAAAAATCTTCGTCTGCACCGCACAACAACTCGACTATGCCCAACCTGCTCGATGTCGACAAGACTGTAGGCGATATCGAGGAGCCCCTGGTCGACATAGAGCAGCCTGCAGCATCTCCGACATCTGTTCTGGCTCCGACTCAGAAAAAGAAGCTGCCTTTCCCCACAAAATCTCTAAAGGACCCGGCGGTAAAGAAATTTCAGCGCTTCATCAAGATGCTTCAGAAGCTCAACGTCACCATCCCCTTCACAGAAGCTCTCAATGAAATGCCATCTTATGTCAAGTTCCTGAAGGAGATTCTGAGCAAAAAGCGATCGATGGCAGAAATCACAGAGGAGTGCAGCCATTTAGACATATTGGAGAAGAGGCCGGATCCAGGTAAGTTTGCTATAACTATTGGATTTGGTCCATACAAAATTAATGCCTTATGTGATCTTGGAGCTAGTGTGAGTATAATGCCTTTAACAATTTGGTCCAAGATTAAGATAGGTGCCCCGGAGCCTGTGGATGCTAGACTTTACATGGCCAACAACACAGTGGTCATTCCAACAGGCATGGTGGACAATGTCCCAGTACAAGTAGGTAAATTCTTCGTCCCTGCTGATTTCTTAGTTGTTGATATGCAAGAAGATCTTGCTTGTCCAATTATTCTAGGGAGACCCTTCTTGGCGACGGTGGATGCCAACATAAGCGTAAGGAAAGGAGTGCTCACCTTCAACATCAGCGATGATGTAATTGAGTATTCCTTTAATAAAACTGAAAGGCATACAGGTCCAATGGAAGAGGTCAAATCTATCTCAGCTGGCTACATCACCTGCGGGGAACCCAAGGTCAGAAATATGACCCCTGAGGAGATGGAAAAGAGGGACATGGAGGCCCAGGTGGAGGAGATCATGGCAATCCTCAAGGAGAACACAGAGAATCCAATCGACACAGACCAAGGTAAGGCGTTGTGGATTCATTATTTTTCGGATGCCTTGACAGGAGCTAAGTATGGGGTCAAGATCGACCAAGGCTCCTCGACATCGAGTAGAACCCTAGTCGATCTCGACCAGACCCAGGAGACTCCACCAGTGCCAGCTTCGTCGAGCAGCAAACCAGAGGAGCCAGGCTACTCGATATCGAGTAGAGTACTCGACATCGACCACGACTCGGCTGACTCGACTCGGCCTTCCTCGACGCTGAGACCACCAGAGCAGAGATCCTCGTCGACCTCGACCACCCTTGTCGAGATCGACCACCCCTCTCTTGCCTCGACTGCACCTTCCTCGACGCTGGCGACTCCAGGACAAGAACCCTACTCGACCTCAAGTAGGCTTGTCCATGTCGACCACAACTCGGGGAGCCCAGATCCCTCTTCCTCGACGCTGCAGACACCAGGAGCAGAAACCTCGTCAAGGTCGACCAGCCTTGTCGATGTCGACCAGCCCCTGCCTTCATCGACTTCTGAATCTACGAGCCGACCACCACCAGAACCTGCAGTCTTGTCGAGATCGACTAGCCCTAGTCGAGATCGACCAAACACAGTGGTCCCCGATTCCTTCTCTGCGAAGGTAAGCCAAGGTATGGATCTTTCTTCTCCTATTTCAATCAAAGATCTATCTATACATGGGAGAGGTTTGCCTTGGTATGTGCGATTATGCAGGATTTCCAATGATGAGCCCAAAGAATATGAAGTTGGAGACAAGCTCTATGTCTCTAAATCAAAGGATCATTGGTTTCCAAACAAATTCAACAAGAAGCGAATGGGACCATTCGTGGTGAACAAAATCCATTCTGGAGGATTACAGCTGATGGACAAGAATGGAGTCCTATTTGAGGCCCAAGCTACATGGGCCCTGCAGATGCCACCTTGAGCATAAATGGAAAGTCGGCCTAGCGACTATAAAATCTAGAGCTTGTACATAGACATTCTTTTTGGACATTGTTTTTGCTTGTTTTTGGTTTTGATCATTGTTTTTGGTTTTTGTTGTTTCTATTTTTGGGTATATGTCTTCCATACTTTTCAGGTCCATGGATAGAACCAAGTCATACTCGGCCCAGGAGGTGCTTTCATTCGAAATTAAGAGGCCCTGCACCCCTGTCTAGTGAGTTCCTTTCTTTACCCTTGTTTTTATACAGTGAGGACACTGTAATGTTTAAGTATGGGGTGGGGGAAGGGCTTACTTTGTGCATATTTGATCATATTTGACATTATTTGTGCATATTTAAAATTTATTTCTTTGAATTGCTACATGGCTATTTTGGAATGCATTATTTGAATTATGTGCTTATATGCATGTTTTTCGAAATTTGAGAAAAATGACCCCCATTGAAAATTTTTAAATAATGTCATGGAAGCTTAAATTGAACTCGACGATGCAAAATTGGATTCATTAGAGATATAGCATGAAATTGCCTAGTAAAGGGAAGTCACAATGAAATGCATTATTTCTTGAAAACCATGAAAGGAGGTAAAATTTGATGTTGCTTTTGACATGTTGCATGATAAGATGATGGAGGACTTTATATTTCCATATAATGCTCATATGTTTACCTATGCTTATGCATCACAAAAGCCATAATATGCCTTATTTCAATTATTGCTCCACAAGATCTAAAAATTGCCATTCTTTACCTTATCCGGGGATTATGTTGAGAATGATGTTACATTATGGAAATGTTATATGGTGTTTGTGTTGATGTTATCATTATTGGAGTTTGGAAGGAAAATGTTTGAAATATATGGAAAATTTAATGAGTGAAAGAAAATCCAATCACCTCAGGAGATAAAGGTAGATTGACCCTGCTCTCTGAGATAATAGTTTGGAGAGATGGGACACATTGTGAGGAGTCCGACGCACTAAGTATCCGGGGCCATTCATGACACCCATGCTTGCGACTCGCGAGAAGGCAGTGCTGAGGTTAGAGAGGTAAAAGCATGATTATTGAGAAAAGCAATATGAAAGGTGATGAATTTTATGAAAAGGAATGTGGAAACTCAAGATTGGAAATACTCCATTTCCCCGGATCAAAAGCACCACATTGCCAGAAATTGCCCACCTTTTAGCATTTTACCAATCTACTCCTTCAAGAGCTTAATTAAAGTCTTCTTGATTATCAATGCTTTGTCACATGAATGAATGTTTTGCATAACCCTCCTTTTGTGAGTAGATGTTGCTCTTATATATTTGCACATGCATGGATCTATGACACTAGTACCTTTTCGAGGATGGTAATTGATTGCAGGGTTATATGAGAATGAATCTAAGATGTTGAGAGTTTTGATTTCTTCCCCTGAATGACAAATAAGAGTATTGCTTGAGGACAAGCAAGCTTAAGTATGGGGTGTTTGTTGTGAGCTGAATCTGCCATGTTTTACAGTAACTTTTATATCGATTTTTGTATACATTTCATGCATTTGGGGCTAAGATAGTACAGAATCTATGTAGTTTATGTTTATTTGCCAAATTATGGAATCTACACCAGTTTCTGTTTAATTCGCAGAAATCGAGGCATTTTACAGGAATTCTACAGAAAGTCAGAAAAGCTCGGAAATCGGCTACAGAAGTCCAAGGTCAAAGAAGCAGCGGAACCAGTTGAATCGAGCCGAGAACCCAGGCTACTCGATCTCGAGTAGGCCTTACTCGAGAACCAGACCAACCCGACTTCCGGACCCAACTCGATCTCGACAAGCCCTGGTCGAGATCGACGAGGCCTAGACACCACACCCGGAGTCGACGATGAGAGGAGCGGAGGACGAGAAGCCGAGCACCCCCTACTCGATCTCGACAAAGAGCTAGTCGAGATCGACCACCAACCCCGAGCCAGTCCAAGGAGAAGTTCCTCGAACAAGAAGTCCACATCCCAACTCGGCCAACCCTGGTCGAGATCTAGGACCCTTTGCCGAGATCGACGACGCCCATAGCCCAGGTCTGAGCTTGTCGAGCACACCTACCCGAGGAAGCCCTGTCGGCAAGACCACCTTACTCGAGATCGACAAGGCTTTGTCGAGGTCGACGAGCACCGTGAACCAAGTCCGAGCCACATCGAGCAGAGCTAGCCGGGAAGTCCAGTCGACGAAGAATCCTACTCGAGGTCGACGAGCCTTTGTCGAGGTCGAGTAGACCAATCTCCAGAAATGCGTCGTTGAGGGCTGTCCGAGTAGAATTTGGATTCCTTGGGGCTGAAGGCGGAGGATTCTATCCAAATTCATCAAGTTCTATCTATGGAAGACGCAATCTATCAAGACATGAAGACTTACCCACTTTAGAATTATCTTTTCCTTAGTTGATTTATTTCCCTTTATCAATTTATTTATCTTTAAAGCTTTAGATATAAAATTAGATATAGATAGATATCTTCTTTCCTAGAATAGCTAGGGAAAGAAGCCTATAAATAAAGCCCATGGGGCTGGTTTTTCATTCATTCAATTCAGAGGGAGACAAGTAGTTCCCCAGATACAGTTTAAGAGTTCTAAGGTTTTTAAGGTTTTGGCTTTCTGCGAAAGTTGATTGCCAGGATTGTAAAGGCTTTGAATTTAGTTTTTATGCAAGTTAGTTCTTTTCATCAATTAATGTCTGTTATTGCGATGAGGCGTAAGTAGTCCACCCACTTCTGGGGCTGGGGTGAGCCCGACTGTGGCCATGTGAGGCGATGTGATAAAGGTCAGATTTTTATGCGATTTGTCTTCTATCCCTATAAGCATGATTCTTTTGCGAGAGTTGAAGGTGATCCTTGTTTGTATTATTGAAGGGAAAGTGATCTTAATGCAACTTGGATTAATTATGCGAAAAGGGTTAGTAACAATTAGGGTTTATGCGAAAGCCTCTATATGCCTATTTGTTAATAACGAAAGTTATTTGATGGAAAGCATGATCTTTTATGCCTTTATTTGTTGTTTTGCATGGTTACTGTTGTGGTGTTGATACCATGGCCTTGGGAGTCTTTTAATATATTGAATTTATTTTCGTTGAAATTCTGAGTTGGTGTTCAAGATTTGCAATTTATGTTTTCTGTATTCTTTGTCGAGATAGAGGAGAAGCTCGTCGAGGTCGAGTAGGTTGTAGTCGATCTCGAGTAGAACCTGTCTGTGTCGAGTTGAGTTTTCTGCTTCTGTCATCGATTTTCAAGTTTCTGTCTTTGCATGCTCTAGTCGATCTCGAGTAGTGGTAGTCGAGATCGATTTGATTTGTCTTCGTCGAGTTGTTCTGCTTTCGTTTCTGTCTTCTGTTTTCATCACTGTCCTTTGTCGACATCGAGGACTGTTACTCGAGATCGAGTAGCTTCTGTGTCCTCGCTTTTGTTTCTTCTTTGCTTTATTTCTGTTTTCGTTTTGTTCTTTTCTGTTTTATTTCTGTTTCTTTCTTTGTCTCTGCGCTTCTGTCTTTTCTGCTGCTGTTGTGAGAATTTACAGCTACCTGAGAATTGCTGACATGCTTCCTCGTGGATTCGATCCTGACTTTTCTCTTACTACAACGGGAGGAAGTCTTGTATTTATTTGCTGAGACAAGGAAGTCAGTCTGAACTTTATTTTATATTTATTTCATACTTGACCATCCTCCTGCAACAACAACCACCACTCCTCTTCCTCGACGCTGCCTTCCTCGACGCTGCAGCCACCAGGAGCGGAGCCCTACTCGATATCGAGTAGGCTACTCGAGGTCGACCAGTCCTCGACTTCGCCAGCTTCTGCATCTTCGAGCCGACCACCACCAGAACCTGCAGTCTCGTCGAGATCGACCAGCCCTAGTCGAGATCGACCAAACACAGTGGTCCCCGATTCCGTCTCTGCAAAGGTAAGCCAAGGTATGGATCTTTCTTCTCCTATTTCCATTAAAGATTTATCTATACATGGGAGAGGTTTGCCTTGTTATGTGCGATTATGCAGGATTTCCAATGATGAGCCCAAGGAATATGAAGTTGGAGACAAGCTCTATGTCTCTAAATCAAAGGATCATTGGTTTCCCAACAAATTCAATAAGAAGAGGATGGGACCGTTCGTGGTGAACAAGATCCATTCTGGAGGATTACAGTTGATGGACAAGAATGGAGTCCTATTTGAGGCCCAAGCTACATGGGCCCTGCAGATGCCACCTTGAGCTAAATGGAAAGTCGGCCTAGCGACTATAAAATCTAGAGCTTGTACATAGACTTTTTTAGGACATTCTTTCTTTTTGGACATTGTTTTTTTTGCTTGTTTTTTGTTTTGAACATTTTTTTGGTTTTTGTTGTTTCTATTTTTGGGTATATGTCTTCCATACTTTTCAGGTCTATGGATAGAACCAGGCAATATTCGGCCCAGGAAGTACTTCCATTCAACATTTTGAGGCTCTGCACACCTGTCTTGTGAGTTTCTTTCTTTACCCTTGTTTTTATACAGTGAGGACACTGTAATGTTTAAGTATGGGGTAGGGGAAGGGCTTACTTTATGCATATTTGATTTATTTGACATTATTTGTGCATATTTAGAATTTATTTCTTTGAATTGCTACATGGCTATTTTGGAATGCATTATTGATTTATGTGCTTATATGCATGTTTTCCAAAATTTAGAAAAATGACCCCCATTGAAAATTTTGAATAATGTCATGGAAGCTTTAATTGAACTCGACGATGCAAAATTGGATTCATTAGAGATATAGCATGAAATTGCCTAGTAAAGGGAAGTCACAATGAAGTGCATTATTTTCTTAAAAACCATGAAAGGAGGTCAAATTTGAAATTGCTTTTGACATGTTGCAAGATAAAAGGATGGAGGACTTTATATTTTCATATAATGCTCACATTGTTATAATCCTAGCCTTACCTATGCTTATGCATCACAAAAATCCATAATATGCCTTATTTCAAATATTGCTCCACATGATCTAAATATTGCCATTCTTTACCTTATTTCCTATCCAGGGATTATGTTGAGAATGATGTTACATTATGGAGATTATCATATGGTGTTTGTGTTATTATCATTATTGGAGTTCGGAAGGAAATTGTTTGAAATATATGGAAAATTTAATGAGTAAAAGAAAATCCAATCACCTCAGGAGATAAAGGTAGATTGACCCTGCTCTCTAAGATAATAGTTTGGAGAGATGGGACACATTGTGAGGAGTCCAAAGCACCAAGTATCCGGGGCCATTCATGACACCCATGTTTGCGACTCGCGAGAAGGTAGTGCTGAGGTCAGAGAGGTAAAAGCAATATTATTGATAAAAGCATTATCAAAGGTGATGAATCTCAAAGAGAAGGAATGTGGAAATTTAGTTTGGAAATACTCCATTTCCCCGGATCATAAGCACCACATTGCCAGAAATTGCCCACCTTTAGCCTTTTACTATTCTACTCCTTATTTGAGCTCAAATTAAAATCCTCTTGATTATTAATGCTTTGTCACGAATGAATGTTTTGCATAACCCTCCTTTTGTGAGTAGATGTTGCTTTTTATTGCACATGCATGGATCTGTGACACTAGTACCTTTTCGAGGATGGTAATTGACTGCAGGGTTATATGAGAATGAATCTGATATGTTGAGAGTTTTGATTTCTTCCCCTGAATGACAAATAAAAGTATTACTTGAGGACAAGCAAGCTTAAGTATGGGGTGTTTGTTGTGAGCTGAATCTGCCATGTTTTACAGTAACTTTTATATCGATTTCTATATACATTTCATGCATTTGGGCTAAAATAATACAGAATCTATGTAGTTTATGTTTATTTGCCAAATTATGGAATCTACACCAGTTTCTGTTTAATTCGCAGAAATCGAGGCATTTTACAGCAATTCTACAGAAGGTCAGAAAAGCTCGGAAATCGGTTACAGAAGTCCAAGGTCAAAGTAGCAGCGGAACTAGTCGAATCAATCTGAGAGTCAAGGTTACTCGATCTCGAGTTGACCTTACTCGATCTCGACAAGCTTGTCCGAGCAGCCTTGGTTGACAGAGCCTGATCGAGAGCCAGACCAGCCCATCTCCGGAAGTCTACTCGATCTCGACAAGCCTTAGTCGAGATCGACAAAGCCCAGTGCCACACCCGGAGTCGACAAGGCGAAGAGTTGATCGAGAAGCCGAGGACGAGAAGCCGAGCAACCTTACTCGATCTCGACAAGACCTTGTCGAGATCGACAAGCCACCCAGAGCCAGTCCGAGGAGGAGTCCTTGACACCACCACAGAGAGCCATCCTCGGCCAACCCTAGTCGATCTCGAGAAGTCCTATTCGAGATCGACGAAGCCATGAGCCCAGATCCGAGGCTGTCGAGGAGAGCTACCCGAGAAACCTAGTCAGTGAACATCCTTACTCGATGTCGACCAGGAGTGGTCGAGGTCGACGAGTCCAGGAACCCAGGCCCGAGCCTGTCGAGCAGATCTAGCCGAGGAGTCTAGTCGACGAACAAGTCTAGTCGAGGTCGACGAGCCGTGGTCGATGTCGAGTAGACTAGGATCCCAGAAACGCGTCGACGAGTGCCTGTCCGATTAGGGTTGGGATTCCTTGGGGCCGAAGGAGGAAGATTCTATCCGAATCCATCAAGTTCTATCTATGGAAGACGCGATCTATCAAGACATGAAGACTTACCTATTTAGATTTATCTTTTTCCTTTTAGATTTAATTCCATTATGCATTTTATTTATCTTTAAGTATTTTAGATATAAATTTAGATATAGATAGAAGATTCTATCCTTGATTAGCAAGGAATAGAAGCCTATAAATAAAGCCCATGGGGCTGGTTTTTCATTCATTCCAATTCAGAGACACAATTACACATAGAGTTTAGGAGTTCTAAGGTTTTTAAGGTTTTGGCGTTCTGCGAAAGTTGATTGCCAGGATTGTAAAGGTTTTAAATTTAGTTTTAATGCAAGTTTCTTTTTATACATCAATGTCTGTTATTGCGATGAGGCGTGAGTAGTCCACCAACTTCTGGGGCTGGGGTGAGCCCGACGGTGGCCATGTGAGGCGATGCGATAAAGGTCAGATTTTTATGCAATTTGTCTTCTATCCCTATGAGCATGATTCTTTTGCGAGAGTTGAAGGTGATCCTTGTTTGTATTATTTAAGCGAAAGTGATCTTAATGCAACTTGGATTAATTATGTGAAAAGGGTTAGTAACAATTAGGGTTTATGCGAAAGCCTCTATATGCCTATTTGTTAATAACGAAAGTTATTTGATGGAAAGCATGATCTTTTATGCCTTTATGTGTTACTTTGCATGGTTATCGTTGTGGTGTTGATACCCTGGCCTTGGAAGTCTTTTATATATTGATTTATTTCAGTCAAAAATCTGAGTTTGGGTTCGAGAATTTGCATTTTAAAGTTTCTGTTTCCAGTCGACATAGAGTAGTTCTCGTCGATCTCGAGTAGGTCTTGTCTTGGTCGAGTTGAGTTTTCTGCTCTTGTTGTCGATTTTCAAGTTTCTGTCTTTACTGTCCCTAGTCGATCTCGAGTAGGTTTGGTCGAGATCGAGTACACTTGTCTTTGTCGAGTTGTTTTGCTTTCGTTTCTGTTTTCTGTTGTCATCACTGTTCTTTGTCGATATAGAGGACTGTTACTCGAGGTCGAATAGCTTCTGTGTCCTCTCTTTTGTTTCTTCTTTGCTTTGTCTCTTCTGTCTTGTTTTACATTCTTTCTTTACTTTCTTGCTTTATTTAGATCTTTGCTTTTGTTTGTTCTTTTCCGTTCTATTTCTGTTTCTGCCTTTATTTCTGTGTTTCTGTTTTTCTGCTGCTGTTGTGAGAATTTACAGCTACCTGAGAACTGCTGACGTGCTTCCTCGTGGATTCGATCCTGATTTTCTCTTACTACAACGGGAGGAAGTCTTGTATTTATTTGCTGAGACAGGGAAGTCAGTCTGATTTATACATCTTTATTTTATATTTCATACTTGACCATCCTCCTGCAACAACAATGACTTCCCATATATCTTGCATGATTACACTTATGAGGCACTTACGGGATCAATGGAATGGTCCTTGGACTCACCTGCTTCTAACTTCATCCCCTACCTTGTTTTGATTTTAGTCTCGGGGACAAGACTTGTTTTTAGAGGTAGATGATGTAAAGGCTCGGATTTTTTAATCATAATTTTTTGAAAAAAAAAAAGTAAATCAAAATGAATTTAAAAGCGGATTCTGGACCGATTTTGAACTTTTAGAAATTAATTCCGTCTTTTCAGCTAGGGATTTGAAATTAACCCCGAATGTCGATATACTCTTTATTTTAAAACGTTATTTTAATGGGTCGAGATAATATCAAGAGAGCGAAATTTAATCTTTCAAATATATTTTGAATATGAATTGGGGACCACATCACACAAATTGTCTTTTCTTCTCCTTTGGAAACGAAAATTTCAGCCCCATTCTGCCCTTGTGTTGACCCAAAGACATGTGACCTTCCTCCCTCCCAATTGTAGTTAAACATCAGGCACTCCTTCCCTCCCTTACCATTTTGGCTCCACCAATTTGGGAAAAGGCCAAGACCAATCTCTGATCTTTTGGTCTGTTTTGCCACAGCTGCTAAGTACCTCTCCTTCCCCTGATTACATATCATCTTCCACGCCAAATCTGTGCAGTACCATCACCCCTCTCCAATTGCATTGACTCAAGAGAGCTCCCTGCTTTCACTTTGATTTTCAAACAAATCCCCCACCTTTCTCCCTCTACATGTACCCACAACCCAACTCTCAACCCTAGACTCTCTCCTCCTCTTTAATCCGAAATCCAGGCACACCACAAACCTCCCTCTTCTTGGGCTCCTACTCACCGGTTCACACCCACACAAATTACCCTCTCCCCCTTCTTCATTTTCTTCCCCGTCATTCCCTCCGCGTTTGCAGAGCCAGCAACATGTGCACCTTCAGACCGACATTCCAGGCAAGTCACGAAGTCACGAAGCCTAGCTCCGAGCTCCGTTGATAAGACACATTTAGGTAGTGTTAATATAGATATTTAGATGTGTTTAGGTAGGGTAAACTGTATAAGTTTAGAGTAGTTTTCATGTTTTCATCATGTTTCGATTAGAGTCGGAATCTACAATTTTTGTGCATGATTTCAGGTGATTGCAAAGAGGTGAAGCTAAGCTCGAGCCAATGCTCAAAGATTTGACGAAAATAGAAGAGCACGAGAGCCGAGGAGAGGAGCTAAACATGTAAAGGATTGGAGCTGTCCAAGCTGGCGACGCTGCACTAAAATGAGTTGTTTGAAGGCTGTATTTATCGGATCGGGGCGTACTTATACTTGTTGGAAATAGGATTCGAAGACCTACAACTTTCATGTTTACGACTTTTCCAAATTCGGCCTTGAAAACAGCGAAATCTGGACGTCAAGATTACTGCAGAAAAATAACTCGGGTGTGTCACATAGAAACTCGGCCGAGTTTGTTGGTGCACCCGAGTTTGTTGTACCGAGTGCAAGAAACAGCGTAACAGCTGTTACTTTATTTTTAATCTTAATTTCAATTAGTGTAGGACATGAAACGTTGGAGGGCTTGTTTTGTTTTGGGGATCGAACCAGCAGGAGACGGTGGCAACCATTGGAGACTTTAGTTTTGTGATTTCTTTTCAACCGTGAACCACTAAACCTCTTTGCTTGGGGAAATTAATCGAAGCTTCAGGTTTTCTATTTCATTGTGAGATTTCTGTTCTTAATACTCCTCTTTGAATATTATCAATTCTTTGCGCTGATTGTTTAGGGTTTTCGTGAATTTCCATTAGCCTGATCAAATGATGCCTTTTCATGATAATCTATAGCTAGATATAGATAATTACTGGTTGAGTTATCTATATCTTTGGGTAGTGTTGTGAGCAGAATCTGCCATGTTTTACATTAACTTTTATATCGATTTCTGCATACATTTCATTCATTTGGGCTAAGATAGTACATAATCTATGTAGCTTATGTTTATTTGCCAAATTATGGAATCTACACCAGTTTCTGTTTAAAATCGCAGAATTCGAGACGTTTTACAATAATTCTAAAGAAGGTCAGAAAAGCTCGGAAAACAACTACAGAAGTCCAGAGTACAGAACCTGGACAAACCAAGCTGAAACCAGAGCTACTTGATGTCGAGTACACCCTACTCGATCTCGAGTAGAAAGTCCGAGCAGACTTGGTCGACAAAGCCTGGTCGAGAAAACCAAGTCTGAGGCAACATGACTTCGGAACCCTACTCGATCTCGAGTACCACCTAGTCGAGATCGACAAAGACTAGACACCATACCCGGAGTCGACGAGCTGAGACAAGCCGAGAAGCCGAGGACGAAGATGCCGAGCACATCTCTACTCGATCTCGAGGAGACCTAGTCGAGATCGAGGAGCCAAGGAGCCCAGATCCGAGCCTTGTCGAGCAGATCTACCCGAGGAGCCAAGCCAGATCAGGTCGACGACAATCCTACTCGATGTCGAGTAGCCGTTGTCGATATAGAGTAGGCCAGCTTCTGGAAACGCGTCGCCGTGAGCAATCCTTGTCGAGTTAGAGTTCCTTGGAGCCTAAGGAAGTCGAGTTGGCCGAGATTCTATCCAAATTTGATCAAGTCTATCTATGGAGGGAAGATCTATCAACATGAAGACATCTTGCCTATTTAGATATAGTTTCCTTTAAAGATTTATTTCCCTTTAAGCAATTTATTTATCTTTAAGCCTTTTTTAGATATAGATAGGAGATTCTATCCTTGATTAGCAAGGAATAGAAGGCTATAAATAAAGCCCTAGGGGCTGTTTTTTTATTCATTCAGAAACACAATCAATTACATTCAAGTAAGTAGGAGTAGAGAGAAAGTTTGTAGCAAGCAAGGTGGAAAGGCGAAAGCGGATTTGTCTTGTGGGTTGTAAGTTTTCTTTATTTAATTCAATGCAAGTTAGTTTCTTTTGTTATTTGATGTCTTTCTTGATGATGAAGAGCGAGTAGTCCACCCACTTCTGGGGCTGGGGTGAGCCCGACGGTGGCCATGTGAGGTGATGCTGTAAAGGTCAGATCTTTTTATGCAATTCGTCTTCTATCCCTATGAGCATGATTCTTTTGCGAGAGTTGAAGGTGATCCTTGTTTGTATTATTGAAGCGAAAGTGATCTTAATGCAACTTGGGTTAATTATGTGAAAAGGGTTAGTAACAATTAGGGTTTATGCGAAAGCCTCTATATGCCTATTTGTTAGTAACGAAAGTTATTTTGGTGGAAAGCATGATCTTTTATGCCTTTATGTGTTACTTTGCATGGTTATCGTTGTGGTGTTGATACCCTGGCCTTGGAAGTCTTTTATATATTGATTTATTTCAGTCAAAAATCTGAGTTTTGGTTCGAGAATTTGCATTTTAAAGTTTCTGTTTCCAGTCGACATAGAGTAGTTCTCGTCGATCTCGAGTAGGTCTTGTCTTGGTCGAGTTGAGTTTTCTGCTCCTGTTGTCGATTTTCAAGTTTCTGTCTTTACTGTCCCTAGTCGACATAGACATAGTCTTTCCACAACAAAGTATTCTAGAGGAAGTTATCTATTCGATTTCGATGATCAATGAACAAACCTGATTGCTGAGATTGGTTGACCTAAGCTATTTTTCTTATATTCATTTCCTCAATCTGTTTCGTTTGTTACTTTTGTCTACTTTTGTTTGTTAATTAGTCAGTTCAAACTATCAAAATCCCCCCTCTTTATTTCTTGTTCTTGTTGACACACTCTAACTTGCATACAAATCGCTGACTCTCTGTGGGATCGACCCGTACTTGCCAAACTACATTAGTTAGGTTAGTCGGATATATTTGATAGGATTTACGGCGACTAAAAATCCTCCGTCAGCCGTCAAGGAGTTTTCCCCTCCGCCTACCCTGCTTTTCTCCAAGAGGAGCGGTAAGAACCTTTTCTTAAAATTCCGACCACTACACCCAGTAAAGGTCTACATTTAACTCCCTTCCTCTCTTCCTAGTCCGAGAATCGCAGCCCCGCACCTCCGACGAGCTTGAAGGATCTCCGGCGAGTCGATTCGAAGCCCGACAAACTTGATCCCCTCGGTGAGCACCCCTAGCCTCTCTTTAACCACTTTAGCTCGAGTTTATGTGTGCTTTTGTCCTTTTCTCGTTTATCTAATCGAACTGACCGGAGAGTGAGAGAGGGAGCGCCGGAGAGAGAGAGAGAGAGAGAGAGAGAGAGAGAGAGAGAGAGAGAGAGAGAGAGAGAGAGGGAGGGGGAGGGGGAGGGAGAGGGAGAGGGAGAGGGAGAGGGAGAGGGAGGGAGGGGGGGGGGGGGGGGGGAGGGAGGGAGGGAGGGAGAGAGAGAGAGAGAGTGGAGACGGCGCGAGTGTGATGGGAAGAGAGTGAGGAAGCCGGTGCGAGGCCAGATCGAAGAAAGAAGCTGAGGAGAAGCGCACGAGCGCCGGCGGAAATCGGTTCTGGAGGAGCGGAGGCGAGAGCGAGGGTGTCTGAGGAAGAAGAAGGGGAGTGGATCCCGCTTTGCCACGTGGGAGCCAGTTCAGCCCGGGCCCATTCTCCTTTCTCCTTTCCAAATTGCTGAGAGAATTTAGTTTTGTTTTGGGATTGGTTGGGCCTAATTCTGGGCTATTTGATCCGAAAATTATAAAGGAAATTGGGTTGTTTTATAAAATCTAGTTTGGATTCTACAAACTACAAAGGGCTCGGTTTTGGTTTTATAAAATAAAAGGGATCGGCATATAATTTTTATAGAATAAGGGGCTGAGTTTATTAAATAAAAAAAGGTTGAGATTTGTAAGGGATTGACAATATTTATGAAAATATTTAAAAGGAAATGGTACTTAAAATAATATATAATATTATGAGACTTGAAGATTTAAAAGTATATTATCAGAATTAAATTGAAAAATGAATTTGATGAGCGTTTTCAGGGATCAGAATTTCTAACTAATTGATTCAGATTTTAAAGCGGTTTCGGGACTAACTCGGGAATTATGTGATCGGTGACTAACTAGAATGATAAATGTGAATGGTTGACTAATATCATGATTGGTGTGTACTAATGACATGATTGGTTGACTAATGGCATGATGAAGTGTTAGACTTGTGTATTGTTTATTTATGCTTTCGAGATATGATGAATATGATGAACTTAATATATGTGATATGCAGATTATTATTGCGGATATATTGTGGAGAATACATGAATTTGGCTGAATGGAATGATAGGGTCTTGTGGAATATCGCAATATGATGAATGGTTGAATTTAACGGAACGATGATTGTGTGCTTGGATGATATGCTTGAGTGTTTGGATGATTAGACGTAGACTTATATATGTGTTCTGATATGGGTCTATGTGATCTTTAATCTATCATAATGCTTGCCTTGCTTTTCTGCACCGCTAGGGAAGCTCCTAGAGCTTACTCATATTGATTCCCATTTGCATGTAATCGTAGGATATACTAGATGCTTGCATTCATGATCAGCATGCCATGTAGTGCCATGCTAGGTTGCATTGACCATTGAGCATTCTATTTCTTTATGCGTATGTAAACAGAACGGTCGTTATCTGTGAAGTAACTAGAGTCTTTGTTAGGGTTATAGGATGACCCAGTCCCATCGGGTCCCGTCCTGAGTCAATCGAGTCATGGAACTTCCTTTACTTATATAATGAATTGCCTGCGGGCTTTATTGTGGATACGAGTCGGGTCTGCGGACCGCCTGATTATAATGGAATGCATTCACGAGTTGGCCAGTCTCCGCCCTATCGGAAGGGGGTGGAGGTAGGAGAGGGATATACCATTTGGTATTTTGTGCTAAGGCCTTATTATTATTATGCACTTGATCATAGGGGCATGTTAGTGTGTTAATATTCCGCCTTGCATCTAAAAGCATCTTTATTAGGAATAGCATATATGGTATGATTACAATAGAACCTAGTCCTGTGCGTGGGCCTCAGTCTGATCCCACGCCCTGTATTATTCTTTTAGGTATGTTATATATGTGTAATGATGATGATTTGGCTCCATGGCCGCGGGTTTTGACATGAAGGAAAGAGAGAGTTGAGACTCCGACTTCACTAAATTATTAATGGTTTATATATGTGTAATGATGATGATTTGGCTCTGCCGTGGTATCCCTTTTGTATCATACTTTACTTCCGCTTATGTATGACTATGAGTTTTCTACGCTTAGACTTAGGACAGGTACATGGGACTTCCCCGGGGATTCCAATGATCCCTCTGAATTTGGGTGCGAAATCCCACTTTGAAAGCGTTAGTTAGGATTTCAAACCTTCAACTTGTACTCGGGGCGCAAGATCCTAACGAGGGGTTTAATCCCTCGAAATATAACCCGGGAATCATAATCCCGGGCCGTTACATAGGAGAGTTCTTACTGAGATCATTTTTTCCACGGGTGTAAAGGTCTCAGAGTAGTCAATACCCTCCACTTGACTGAACCCACGAGCCACTAGCCTGGCCTTGTGTCTATCAAGGGATCCATTTGCTTTCAGTTTTACTTTGAAGAGCCATTTACACGTCACAAGTGACTAATAAGAAGGCCTAGGTTCCACACACCAAGTTGCTGTCCTCTCAAGAGCATCCAACTCAGTGATCATAGCTTGACACCATTCTTTGTGTTGTAGAGCCTTCCTTGCAAAAGAAGGTTCAGATAGAGGTGCACTATTCACTATGAAGGTGTTATAAGAAGCTGGATAAGAAGCATAAGAAACAAACTTGGACATAGGGTAGGGAGAAGTGACCTTACTACAGGAGGCAGACATTGCATATGGAGATCCATGATGAACTTTACACACATAGTCTTGTAATCGGGTAGGTGGTTTAGAGGGTCTTGTAGAGTGCCTGACAGGTGGTGGAGAGGGATCTGGTGTTATAATTGCATCAAATGATAGGGGAACAGGTGAGGGAGAATAATCAGCCAGAGATTCAGTGGTGGATGAGGGGTCAAGAGAGGGTAGATCATGGTCAGAAAAAGTGTCAATGGGCATGAAAGGCCAATCATCCACAACCTCTGGCTGAGAAGAACTGCTATTCTTTGGTGTTTGAGGGTTATCAAGACTGTAACATGGGTTATTGTTGTAGGAGGAAATCGAGTTTAAAATATAAGATATAATTCAAACCGGACTATGCCTACGCAAAATAAATACAAGACCTCCTCCTGATGCAGCAGCGGGAAGTCAGGATCGATCCACGAGGAAGCGTGTCAGCGGATCCTAGGCAGCGGTGTAATCTCACGGACAGAAGTCGACAACAGGGTCCTCGAGCTCGACTAGGGTAGTCGACAGAAGCTCGGACAGTCGAACTCAGCAGCACAGGTCGGCAAAGGGTGGTCGATCTCGACCAGAGGCTACTCGAGATCGAGTACGGCCTGGTCTGGGTCGAGTTGGGGCTTGTCGATTCCTGCACAGGATAAGCTACGGCGACTCTGGGTCGAGAATCAGTCATCGAGGTCGACCAGAGTGTGGTCGAGATCGACAAGGGCAGGGAACGAAAACAAACAAAAATAAAGAAAAGTAAAAACAAATGCTTTCAGACTTCGACTAAAACCTTAATGTAAAAAGACTTCCAAGATTGGGGTTTGCAACGACAATAACCAAGCATGCATAAGGTAAACCAAACAGATTATCATATAATTCGCATTAAAGGACTAAGCCTTCGCCTTTTCCAACAATTAGACAACTCTCTCAAGAAACCCTAATTGTCTCTACCGATTTTATGTTTATAATCCAAGTTGTTAGAATGGATCTCCATTAGATGGGCAATAAACACATAAACAAGTAGGGAAATGCTCAAAACATGATAAAGGTCGGATCTTTACCTCAATTATGCATGGCTATCGTCGGGCTCGCCCCAACCCTAGAAGTGGGTTGACTACTCACGCCTCATCGCAAACTCAGACATCATCGATTGAAAAGAAACAACTTGCATAAAACTAAATCCAATGATTTTACAATCCCGGCAATCAACTTTCGTAAACTGCCAAAACCCTAAAACCTTCGAACTCCTAAAACTTCTCCTTGGAACTACTTCTCTTCCTCTGAAATTGAATGAATAAAACTGAGCCCCATGGGCTTTATTTATAGCCTTCATTCCCTAGCTATTCTAGGAAAAAAGATATCTATCTATATCTAAAACTTTATCTAAAACTTAAAAGATAAATAAAAACAACATGGAAATTAAATCCAAAATAAGGAAATTATATCTATTGTTTTCAATGGATAGAACTCTTCTCCTCATGGTAGATCTTGATATTTTCAGATAGAACCATCAATCTTCACGCCCAAGGAATCCCAAGTCAAGTAGGATTGATCAATTCGCGATGAACAGCTTCTGGAATCCTCGTCGACCTCGACAAGGCTTGGTCGATCTCGAGTAGGAATTCTGGTCGACTGGGCTTGGCTGGCTCCTCTGCTCGACAGGCTCGGACTCTGGCTCACGGTGCTCGTCGATGTCGACAAGGGCTCGTCGAGGTCGAGTAGCCTGGCTATGTCGACTGGGTCTTCTCGGGTGGTTCTACTCGACAGGCTCGGATCTGGACTCGGAGCTCGTCGATCTCGACCAAGCCTCCTCGAGATCGAGTAGAGGTGGTCTGCGTCTTCGTCCTCGGCTTCTCGGCTTGGCACAGCTCGTCGACTCCGGACATGGCTCCTCGATCTCGACCACGGCTACTCGACATCGAGTAGGATTCTGGGAGTCGGGTTGTCTCTGACTCAGTGTCCTCGATCAGCTCTGCTCGACAAAGTTTCGTCGACCAGGTCTCATCGAGATCGAGTAGATGCTAGTCGATCTCGAGTAGAGTTTTCTCAGCTTTCTGCTCTGTTCTTGAAACGCACTTTCCCGAGTCCTCGTTCGTCGGATTAACGCATATAACCATGCGTTGGAAAGCTCTTTCCGAGGGCTACAACTCTCATGAAGACATCAAAGCTTGATTCAGAACGAAGAATGGTGAAATATAGCGTTTTCTCCAGCTGCAACATCCTTAGCTTCTCCATGAGTTTCCTTTAAGCTCCAAAGTGCGTCCGATTTCTGCGAAATATAACCAAAACTTGTGTAGACCTCCATATATTGCAAATAAGTGTAAACTACACAGATTCTGTATTATTCTATCCCAAATGTATGCAATGTATGCAGAAATCGATATAAAAGTTAGTGTAAAACATGGCAAATTAGGCTCACAACAAACACCCCATACTTAAGCTTGCTTTTCCTCAAGCAATACTTTTAATTGTCATTCAGGGGAAGAAATCAAAACTCTCAACATATTAGATTCATTGTCATATGTCCCTGCAATCAATTACCATCCTCGAAAAGGTACTAGTGTCACCAAATTCATGCATGTGCAAATATAAAAGCAACATCTACTCACAAAAAGAGGGTTATGCAAAACATTCATTCGTGACAAAGCATTAATAATCAAGAGGACTTTAATTTAAGCTCATGAAGGAGTAGATTGGTAAAAGGCTAAAGGTGGGCAAATTTTGGCAATGTGGTGCTTTTGATCCGGGGAAATGGAGTATTTCCAAATTGAATTTCATACCACATTCTTTCTCATAAGATTCATCGCCTTTCATAATGCTTTTATCAATAATAATGCTTTTACCTCTCTAACCTCAGCACTGCCTTCTCACGAGTCGCAAACATGGGTGTCATGAATGGCCCCGGATACTTAGTGCTTTGGACTCCTCACAATGTGTCCCATCTCTCCAAACTATTATCTCAGAGAGCAAGGTCAATCTACCTTTATCTCCTGAGGTGATTGGATTTTCTTTCACTCATTAAATTTTCCATATATTTCAAACAATTTCCTTCCAAACTCCAAATATGATAACAACAACACAATCAACCATATGATAATCTCCATAATGTAACATCATTCTCAACATAATCCCCGGATAAGGTAAAGAATGGCAATATTTAGATTATGTGGAGCAATGTTTGAAATAAGGCATAATATGGCTTTTGTGATGCATAAGCATAGGTAAGGCTAGGATTATAACAATGAGCATTATATGGAAATATAAAGTCCTCCATCATTTTATCATGCAACATGTCAAAAGCAACTTCAAATTTTACCTCCTTTCATGGTTTTCAAGAAATAATGCACTTCATTGTGACTTCCCTTTACTAGGCAATTTCATGTTATATCTCTAATGAATCCAATTTTGCATCGTCGATTTCAATATAAGCTTCCATGACATTATTCAAAATTTTCAATTTTCAATGGGGGTAATTTTTCTCAAATTTTTTTTTTGGAAATCATGCATATAAGCACATAGATCAATAATGAATTCCAAAATAGCCATGTAGCAATTCAAAGAAATAATGCACATATATGTCAAATATGATCAAATAAATCAAATATGCACAAAGTAAGCCCTTCCCCCACCCCATACTTAAAATTTACAGTGTCCCCACTGTATAAAATCAAATAAAAACAGGAGTAAAGGAAGGAACTCACAAGATCATGTCTAGGTCGAGTAGGTGGCTCGTCGATATCGAGTACTCCTTACTCGATGTCGAGTAGCTGTTCTCTGCGTCTAGTGAAATCAGAAGTCGAGGAGCAATCTAGGCTTGTCGATGTCGAGTTGGCCTACTCGATATCGAGTAGTTCTGGGCTTCTCCTCGTCGTCGTCGTCGACTTGGCCTTCGTCGATTCTGACTGGTTTTCAGGGACTTCCTTTTCCACTTTTCGCGATCCTTATATGCTTGCCGACCTACAAGTGTTAGATTCCATACCAAAAACAAGACTATCCATATGAAGTTCTTTAAAAAGACATAAAAACAAAAAAACAAAAAACAAAAACAAAAACCAAAAAGTCCCAAAAGTTCATAAAGTCTATATACATGCTCTAGATTTTAGAGTCGCTAGGCCGACTTCTCCGTTTAGCATTAGCCTGGCTCATCTTTGTCCGGAGGTATAGGTGGATCTGGTGGTTCCTCCGGTGGTGGGAAGCGTGGGATGTCATCCGGGGGCATCATGTGAAGAAGTTTGAACCTCCCTGAGTGGACGCTCTATGGCTCCTTCCATCCATCTTCCTGGGCTCCAGCTGGCATGCATAAAGGAATATATAAAGGAAATTTGCATACCTCATCATCATAGCTCTTCCGTTCCATTGGTTGATTTGTTTGCGCGTCTCCACCACAGCAAAACAGTGGAGTGGGAAGAGATATCTCCACCTCATCATGCGGAGCAGCATGCCACTTTGCTAGGACCCCATACTTGAACACAAACATCGATTGCTCAAAATTGTCAGGAATGGCCTTCACCTTATAGGGTAAAAGCGGCCTTGAAGTACCATGGGCAACGACGTCCGGATTTTGCGTTGGTGGCTCTTCTTCTTGGGATCCTTCCAAAGATTCTTCAAAGATAGATATTGAAATAGAGGAAGGATATACCTGGGTTTCTGGGGTATAGATGATTTTTCCTGGTGTTTCTGGATCAGTTCCTCCAGAATGTGTATATGTCGAGTCCAGGTAATGTTCCCATCTACGCAACACAAGCTTAGCTTCTGCCTGCCTCGCACGCTCAACTGCTTGTTCCCTTCCTGCTCTCTCAGCGGCGAGAGCGGTATCCTTGGCGGCTAGTTCCGTCCTTAGCCTCTGTATCAGCTGTTCTGGTGTTTCTGCTGCTGCCATGGCTCTTTTCAGTTTAGAATGGATGTGGAGGATGCGTTCCGGATCATCTTAAGGTGTCAAACTCAGGTGGCTGACCAGAACGGCCCATACACCTGAAAAGTAGCTCAAAGTAGACGTGAGATTCAACTACCTAAGGCGCGAATGATTGCTTCCCCTGCAACGGCGCCAATTTTGTTGTAGGAGGAAATCGAGTTTAAAATATAAGATATAATTCAAACCGGACTATGCCTACGCAAAATAAATACAAGACCTCCTCCTGATGCGGCAGCGGGAAGTCAGGATCGATCCACGAGGAAGCGTGTCAGCGGATCCTAGGCAGCGGTGTAATCTCACGGACAGAAGTCGACAACAGGGTCCTCGAGCTCGACTAGGGTAGTCCACAGAAGCTCGGACAATCGAACTCAGCAGCACAGGTCGGCAAAGGGTGGTCGATCTCGACCAGAGGCTACTCGAGATCGAGTACGGCCTGGTCTGGGTCGAGTTGGGGCTTGTCGATTCCTACACAGGATAAGCTACGACGACTCTGGGTCGAGAATCAGTCGTCGAGGTCGACCAGAGTGTGGTCGAGATCGACAAGGGCAGGGAACGAAAACAAACAAAAATAAAGAAAAGTAAAAACAAATGCTTTCAGACTTCGACTAAAACCTTAATGTAAAAAGACTTCCAAGATTTGGGTTTGCAACGACAATAACCAAGCATGCATAAGGTAGAACCAAACAGATTATCATATAATTCGCATTAAAGGACTAAGCCTTCGCCTTTTCCAACAATTAGACAACTCTCTCAAGAAACCCTAATTGTCTCTACCGATTTTATGTTTATAATCCAAGTTGTTAGCATGGATCTCCATTAGATGGGCAATAAACACATAAACAAGTAGGAAAATGCTCAAAACATGATAAAGGTCGGATCTTTACCTCAATTATGCATGGCTATCGTCGGGCTCGCCCCAACCCTAGAAGTGGGTTGACTACTCACGCCTCATCGCAAACTCAGACATCATCGATTGAAAAGAAACAACTTGCATAAAACTAAATCCAATGATTTTACAATCCCGGCAATCAACTTTCGTAAACTGCCAAAACCCTAAAACCTTCGAACTCCTAAAACTTCTCCTTGGAACTACTTCTCTTCCTCTGAAATTGAATGAATAAAACTGAGCCCCATGGGCTTTATTTATAGCCTTCATTCCCTAGCTATTCTAGGAAAAAAGATATCTATCTATATCTAAAACTTTATCTAAAACTTAAAAGATAAATAAAAACAACATGGAAATTAAATCCAAAATAAGGAAATTATATCTATTGTTTTCAATGGATAGAACTCTTCTCCTCATGGTAGATCTTGATATTTTCAGATAGAACCATCAATCTTCACGCCCAAGGAATCCCAAGTCAAGTAGGATTGATCAATTCGCGACGAACAGCTTCTGGAATCCTCGTCGACCTCGACAAGGCTTGGTCGATCTCGAGTAGGAATTCTGGTCGACTGGGCTTGGCTGGCTCCTCTGCTCGACAGGCTCGGACTCTGGCTCACGGTGCTCGTCGATGTCGACAAGGGCTCGTCGAGGTCGAGTAGCCTGGCTATGTCGACTGGGTCTTCTCGGGTGGTTCTACTCGACAGGCTCGGATCTGGACTCGGAGCTCGTCGATCTCGACCAAGCCTCCTCGAGATCGAGTAGAGGTGGTCTGCGTCTTTGTCCTCGGCTTCTCGGCTTGGCACAGCTTGTCGACTCCGGACATGGCTCCTCGATCTCGACCACGGCTACTCGACATCGAGTAGGATTCTGGGAGTCGGGTTGTCTCTGACTCAGTGTCCTCGATCAGCTCTGCTCGACAAAGTTTCGTCGACCAGGTCTCATCGAGATCGAGTAGATGCTAGTCGATCTCGAGTAGAGTTTTCTCAGCTCTCTGCTCTGTTCTTGAAACGCACTTTCCCGAGTCTTTGTTCGTCGGATTGACGTATATGACCATGCGTTGGAAAGCTCTTTCCGAGGGCTACAACTCTCATGAAGACATCAAAGCTTGATTCAGAACGAAGAATGGTGAAATATAGCGTTTTCTCCAGCTGCAACATCCTTAGCTTCTCCATGAGTTTCATTTAAGCTCCAAAGTGCGTCCGATTTCTGCGAAATATAACCAAAACTTGTGTAGACCTCTATATATTGCAAATAAGTGTAAACTACTGTTGTGAGCTGAATCTGCCATGTTTTACAACAACTTTTATATCGATTTCTGTATACATTTCATGCATTTGGGCTTAGATGGTACAAAATCTGTGTAGTTTATGTTTATTTGCCAAAATTATGGAATCTACACCAGTTTCTGTTTAAATCGCAGAAATCGAGGCATTTTAAAGCAATTCTACAGAAGGTCGGAAAAGCTCGGAAAATCACTACAGAAGTCCAAGGTCAAAGCAGCGGAACCAGTTGAACCAAGCTGAGAGTCAGGGTAACTCGACCTCGAGTTGACCCTAGTCGACATCGACAAGCTTGGCCGAGCACAGTCCTTGTCGAGCAAGCCTGGCCGAGAGAGCCAGACACCCAGCTCCGGAGTCTACTCGATCTCGACAAGGAGTGGTCGAGATCGACAAAGCCCAGAGATCATACCCGGAGTCGACAAGGAAGAGCTGCCCGAGAAGCCGAGCATAGTTCTACTCGACCTCGACGAAGCCCTTGTCGAGGTCGACAAAGCCACCTTAGCCCATGCCGAGATGAAGCTGTCCGAGAAAGTCGAAGACGAGAACCCGAGCTCTAGTCGATCTCGAGGACCCTTTGTCGAGGTCGACGAGCGCCTGAGTCCAGATCCGGAGCCCATCGAGTAGAGCAACCCGAGGAAGCCTAGTCGACAGAGCCATCTTACTCGAGGTCGACTAGGGCTTGTCGACATCGACGAGCACCAGGAGCCTTGTCCGAGTCTGTCGAGCACCAGCTAGCTGAGACGACAAGTCGAGCCAGGCAACCCTACTCGAGATCAACCACGCCCTGGTCGAGATCGACCACGCTCCAGAGTGCTGCTCGACGCGGTTTGATCAACTCTACTCGGATTGGGATTCCTTGGGCATGAAGGAAGTCGATTCCATCCCGATCTATCAAGTTTTATCCAAGGAGACAAGATCTATCAACATGAAGACATACTACCTTATTTAGTTTTATCTTTTCCTTATAGATTTAATTCCATAAATCAATTTATTTATTTTCTCAAGTTTTAGATAGAAATTTAGATATAGATAGATATCTTCTTTCCTAGATTAGCTAGGGAATGAAGGCTATAAATAAAGCCCATGGGGCTGGTTTTTCAATCATTAAATTTCGGAGAAAGACAAGGAGTTCCACAGAGAAGTTTAGGAGTTTAAGGTTTTTAGGGTTTTGGCTTTTTACGAAAGTTGATTGCCGAGATTGTAAAGGCTTTGGATTTAGTTTTATGCAAGTTGTTTTCTTTTCAATCAATGTCTGCTATTGCGATGAGGCGTGAGTAGTCCACCCACTTCTGGGGCTGGGGTGAGCCCGACGGTGGCCATGTGAGGCGATGCGATAAAGGTCAGATTTTTATGCGATTTGTCTTCTATCCCTATAAAGCATGATTCTTTTGCGAGAGTTGAAGGTGATCCTTGTTTGTATTATTGAAGCGAAAGTGATCTTAATGCAACTTGGATTAATTACGTGAAAAAGGGTTAGTAACAATTAGGGTTTATGCGAGAGCCTCTATATGCCTATTTGTTAATAACGACAGTTATTTGATGAAAAGCATGATCTTTTATGCCTTTATGTGTTGTTTTGCATGGTTATCGTTGTGGTATTGAAACCCTGGCCTTGGAAGTCTTTTTATATATTGAAGTTTATTTCTTTCGAAAATTTGTGTTTGTCTTTAAATTCTGCAACTTTAAAGTTTTTGTTTTTTTTCTGTTTCTTGTCGACATAGAGGAGACCCTTATCGATCTCGAGTTGCTGTAGTCGAGATCGAGTAGGAAGTGGTCTAGGTCGAGTTGGTTTTGTTCTGTTTTCATCGATTTCAAGTTTCTGTCTTTGCGTGTTCTTGTCGATCTCGAGTTGAGGTGGTCGAGATCGAGTTGCCTTTGCTTGTCTTCCTGTTTTCTGTTATCGACGAACTGCTGTCGAGTTACTTTTGTCGATCTCGAGTTGGTGTTTGTCGAGATCGACCAGTGTGTTGCCTTGCTTTTATTTGCTGCTTGCTTTGTTTTTTTTATTGCTTTGCTTTGTTCTTTACTTTTGTTTTGCTTTATTTCTATTTCTTGCTTTAGTTCTTTGCTTTTGTTTCTGTTTTATTTCTGTTATTTCCGTTTCTGCTTTTGCTTCTGTTTTTGTCTTTTCTGCTGCTGTGTCGTGAGAATTTACAGCTACCTGAGAACCACTGACGTGCTTCCTCGTGGATTCGATCCTGACTTTCTCTTACTATAACGGGAGGAAGTCTTGTATTTATTTGCTGAGACAGGGAAGTCAGTCTGATCTATATTTTATATCTATTTCATTACTCGATTACCTCCTGCAACAACAAATTGGCGCCGTTGCCGGGGAAGCTATCAATCGCGCCTTAGGTAGTCAGTTCTCACTGTTTCTTTGAGTTACTTTTCAGGTGTATGCGCCGTTCTGGTATCCCACCTGAGTTTTACGGTTTAGACGATCCAGAGCGTCTTTTACACGTCAGAACTAAACTGCAAAGAGCCATGTCGGCCGCTGAAACACAAGAACAACTGATCCAGAGGCTTAGGGCGGAAATAGAAGCCAACAATGCTGCTCTCGCCGCTGAGAGAGCAGCAAGGGAACAAGCACAGGCGGAGCTTGCCCAATACCCAACCACTGTAGAGGATTATATGCATCCAACGCTCGTCGTGCCTAAATCGGCGATTCTAATCCCTGAAAACTCTTTTGAAATTCGCACTCAATTTCTTATAGAGCTTAAAAATAATGCCTTTTATGGTAGATTTAATGAGTGTCCTCTTGAACATATTACAAACTTTTCTGATATGTGCCGTACTCTTGCTGAAGGTACAACTTTGGAATATGTCAAGATGAAAGCTTTCCGCTGGTCTCTCGCTGGTCCTGCACTGAAATGGTTGGAAGGGCTGAAAGCAAAATCGCTCACAACCTGGGCCCAAGTAGAGTAAGAGTTTCTGAACAAATTCTTCCCACCCGCCAAAACAGCACATCTCCGCCAGAAAATCACCGCCTTCAAACAGAAGCAAGGGGAACCGTTGGCAAAGGCATGGGAGCGCTACAAGGAACTTCTGCGATCTTGCCCTACTCATGGACAGCCACCCTACATCATTCAGGAGATCTTCTTCAACTCTCTTGATCAAGTCACTAAGGACAGAATCAACAACTATACTCGCTATGAGTATCTGACAATGCCGCCAAGTGACGCATGGGGTGTGCTAGAGAAGCTCACTACCTACGACAACAAGTATGGGTCTACTGCAACCTATGAGGAGAACCCATACGCCAGGCCAGCACCATCTATGCCCCTATATGAGCCTCCTAAGGAAATTGATCCAGATGTTAGGGCGCAATACTACAGAGACCAGAATAAGACGCTGATCAAGCAAGTAAAATATCTCTCTGTCGACCGGCCTTGCATTGAATGCGGATCGCATAGGCACACTACTACTGAGTGCCCACACACAGAGCAAGTCAGATTGGCAGAGCATCATGAGGAAGCAGCTTACGCAGGGGGTCCCAATCGCTACATGGGGGACCAAAGGTTTCAGCAACCACAATGGAACCAGGGAGTCCCTAGGAACCCCCCGCCCTATAGAGCTCCAGGACATCCTGAAAGGGACCAGAAAAAGGATGATATACAGACAGTCCTGGAGGAGATACGGAGGAATCACGCAGAAACCAGGCAATCTTTCAACTCCGTCTATACTCAGATGCAAGGTGTCAACTCTAGGCTTGGGGAAATTGATATCTGGCGGAAATCAGTTGATACGAAGATTGGTCAGCTAGCCGCAGGAATCCCCAGACAGTCAGGCGCACTCCCTGGATCTTCAGAACCAAACCCTAATGGAAAGACTGGACACATCGCTGCTGTAAAACTCAGGAGCGGCCATCAACTACAAGAGCCAGAGGTCGGAAAACAGCAAAATGACGAGGAACAGCAAGTCGATCTCGACAAAACAGTAGTCGATCTCGACAAAGCATTAGTCGACCTCGACAAGGGACTGCTCGACCTCGAGGAGAAACTTCCAGAGTCCTCACCAAATAGCAACTCGACTGCACCAAATCTGGTCGAAGTCGACAAGAGGGTAGTCGATCTCGAGGAGCACCAAGCCGAGGTCGAGAAGCCTGTAGCACCTCCGACGTCTGTTCTGGCTCCGACTCAGAAAAAGAAGCTGCCTTTCCCCACAAAATCTCTAAAGGACCCAGCGGAGAAAAAGTTTCAGCGCTTCATCAAGATGCTTCAGAAGCTCAACATCACCATCCCCTTCACATAAGCTCTCAATGAAATGCCGTCTTATGTCAAGTTCCTGAAGGAGATTCTGAGCAAAAAGCGATCGATGGCAGAAATCACAGAGGAGTGCAGCCATCTGGACATATTGGAGAAGAGGCCGGATCCAGGTAAGTTTGCTATAACTATTGGATTTGGTCCATACAAAATTAATGCCTTATGTGATCTTGGAGCTAGTGTTAGTATTATGCCTTTAACAATTTGGTCCAAGATTAAGATAGGTGCCTTAGAGCCTGTGGATGCTAGACTTTACATGGCCAACAACACGGTGGTCATTCCAACAGGCATGGTGGAAAATGTCCCAGTACAAGTAGGTAAATTCTTCGTCCCTACTGATTTCTTAATAGTTGATATGCAAGAAGATCCTGCTTGTCCAATTATTCTAGGGAGACCATTCTTGGCGACGGTGGATGCCAACATAAGCGTACGGAAAGGAGTGCTCACCTTCAACATCACCGATGAGGTAATTGAGTATTCCTTTAATAAAACTGAAAGGCATACAGGTCCGATGGAAGAGGTCAAATCTATCTCAGCTGGCTACATCACCTGCGGGGAACCCAAGGTCAGGAATATGACCCCTGAGGAGTTGAAAAAGAGGGACATGGAAGCCCAGGTGGAGGAGATCATGGCAATCCTCAAAGAGAAAACGGAGAATCCCATCGACACAGACCTAGGTAAGTCAATGTGGATTCATTATTTTTCGGATGCCTTGACAGGAGCTAAGTATGGGGTCAAGATCGACCAGGGCTCCTCGACATCGAGTAGAACCCTAGTCGATCTTGACCAGACCAAGGAGACTCCACCAGAGCCAACTTCGTCGAGCAGCGAACCAGACAAGCCAAGTCTAGTCGAGATCGACCACACCCTCGTCGAGGTCGACCACCAAAACCCTAAGTCGGCTTCTTCTTCCTC
Organism: Persicaria tinctoria; assembly: GCA_037127255.1. NCBI lineage: Eukaryota > Viridiplantae > Streptophyta > Magnoliopsida > Caryophyllales > Polygonaceae > Persicaria > Persicaria tinctoria. The sequence goes on from JBANSL010000014.1 coordinate 5,263,059, forward strand.
GACGCTGGCGACTCCAGGACCAGAAACCTACTCGACCTCGAGTAGGCTTGTCGAGGTCGACCACAAGTCGGCGCCACCAGACCCTGTTTTCTTGAGGAGCAAACCACCAGGAGCAGACCCCTTGTCGATCTCGACCACCCTACTCGAGGTCGACAAGGCCACATCTTCCTCGACTGCCTCTTCCTCGACGATGCAGCCACTAGTGCCAGAACCCTACTCGACCTCGAGTAGGCTTGTCGAGGTCGACCAGACTTCTTCGTCGACTTCTGCCTCTTCGACCAGACCACACTAGAACCAACAGACTCGTCGAGATCGACTAGCCCTAGTCGAGATCGACCAAACACAGTGGTCCCCGATTCCGTCTCTGCGAAGGTGAGCCAAGGTATGGATCTTTCTTCTCCTATTTCCATTAAAGATTTATCTATACATGGGAGAGGTCTGCCTTAGTATGTGCGATTGTGCAGGATTTCCAATGATGAGCCCAAGGAATATGAAGTTGGAGACAAGCTCTATGTCTCTAAATCAAAGGATCATTGGTTTCCAAACAAATTCAACAAGAAGCGGATGGGACCATTCATGGTGAACAAAATCCATTCTGGAGGATTACAGCTGATGGACAAGAATGGAGTCCTATTTGAGGCCCAAGCTACATGGGCCCTGCAGATGCCACCTTGAGCTAAATGGAAAGTCGGCCCAGCGACTCTAAAATCTAGAGCATGTACATAGACTTTTTAGGACATTGAGACTTTGTTTTTGTTTTTGGTTTTGAACATTGTTTTTGGTTTTTGTTTTTTCTATTTTTGTTGGTATATGTCTTCTACTTTTCAGGTCCATGGATAGAACCAAATCAAGTTCGGACGAGGGATGCTTCCAGTCGAAAATATGCGGCTCTGCACATCTGTCTTGTGAGTTCCTTTCTTTACCCTTGTTTTTATACAGTGAGGACACTGTAATGTTTAAGTATGGGGTGGGGGAAGGGCTTACATTATGCATATTTGATTTTATTTGACATAACTTGTGCATTATTTTCTTTGAATTGCTACATGGCTATTTTTGGAATGCATTATTGATTTATGTGCTTATATGCATGTTTTCCAAAATTTGAAAAAATGACCCCCATTGAAAATTTTGATTAATATCATGGAAGCTTATATTGAACTCGACGATGCAAAATTGGATTCATTAGAGATATAGCATGAAGTTGCCTAGTAAAGAGAAGTCACAATGAAGTGCATATTTTGATGAAAACCATGAAAGGAGGTAAAATTTGAAGTTGCTTTTGACATGTTGCATAATAAGATGATGGAGGACTTTATATTTCCATATAATGCTCGTTGTTTATAATCCTAGCCATACCTATGCTGATGCATTACACAAAAGCCATAATATGCCTTATTTCAAATATTGCTCCACATGATCTAAATATTTTCCATTCTTTACCTTATCCGGGGATTATGTTGAGAATGATGTTACATTAAGGAGATTATCATATGGTGTTTGTGTTGTTGTTATATATCATTATTGGAGTTTGGAAGGAAATTGTTTGAATATATGGAAAATTTAATGAGTGAAAGAAAATCCAATCACCTCAGGAGATAAAGGTAGATTGACCCTGCTCTCTGAGATTATAGTTTGGAGAGATGGGACACATTGTGAGGAGTCCAAAGCACTAAGTATCCGGGGCCATTCATGACACCCATGTTTGCGACTCGCGAGAAGGCAGTGCTGAGGTCAGAGAGGTAAAAGCATTATTATTGAGAAAAGCATTATGAAAGGTGATGAATTTTATGGAGAAGGAATGTAAAAGTCAATTTGGAAATACTCCATTTCCCCGGATCAAAAGCACCACATTGCCAAAAATTGCCCACCTTTAACCTTTTACCAATCTACTCCTTCATGAGCTCAAATTAAAGTCTTCTTGATTATTAATGCTTTGTCACATAAAAATTATTTGTGCATAACCCTCCTTTTGTGAGTAGATGTTGCTTTTATATATTTTGCACATGCATGAATCTGTGACACTAGTACCTTTTCGAGGATGGTAATTAATTGCAGGGACATATGAGAATGAATCTAAGATGTTGAGAGTTTTAATTTCTTCCCCTGAATGACAAATAAAAGTATTGCTTGAGGACAAGCAAGCTTAAGTATGAGGTGTTTGTTGTGAGCTGAATCTGCCATGTTTTACAGCAATTTTTATATCGATTTCTGTATACATTTCATGCATTTGGGCTTAGATGGTACAGAATCTGTGTAGTTTATGTTTATTTGCCAAAATTATGGAATCTACACCAGTTTCGGTTTAAATCGCAGAAATCGAGGCATTTTACAGCAATTCTACAGAAGGTCGGAAAAGCTCGGAAAATCACTACAGAAGTCCAAGGTCAAAGCAGCGGAACCAGTTGAACCAAGCTGAGAGTCAGGGTAACTCGACCTCGAGTTGACCCTAGTCGACATCGACATGCTTGGTCGAGCACAGTCCTTGTCGAGCAAGCCTGGCCGAGAGAGCCAGACACCCAGCTCCGGAGTCTACTCGATCTCGACAATGAGTGGTCGAGATCGACAAAGCCCAGTGATCATACCCGGAGTCGACAAGGAAGAGCTGCCCGAGAAGCCGAGCATAGTTCTACTCGACCTCGACGAAGCCCTTGTCGAGGTCGACAAAGCCACCTGAGCCCATGCCGAGGAGAAGCTGTCTGAGAAAGTCGAAGACGAGAACCCGAGCTCTAGTCGATCTCGAGGACCCTTTGTCGAGGTCGACGAGCGCCTGAGTCCAAATCCGGAGCCCATCGAGTAGAGCAACCCGAGGAAGCCTAGTCGACAGAGCCATCTTACTCGAGGTCGACTAGGGCTTGTCGACATCGACGAGCACCAGGAGCCTTGTCCGAGTCTGTCGAGCACCAGCTAGCCGAGACGACAAGTCGAGCCAGGCAACCCTACTCGAGATCGACCACGCCCTGGTCGAGATCGACCACGCTCCAGAGTGCTGCTCGACGCGGTTTGATCAACTCTACTCGGATTGGGATTCCTTGGGCATGAAGGAAGTCGATTCCATCCCGATCTATCAAGTTTTATCCAAGGAGACAAGATCTATCAACATGAAGACATACTACCTTATTTAGTTTTATCCTTTCCTTATAGATTTAATTCCATAAAACAATTTATTTATCTTCTCAAGTTTTAGATAGAAATTTAGATATAGATAGATATCTTCTTTTCTAGATTAGCTAGGGAATGAAGGCTATAAATAAAGCCCATGGGGCTGGTTTTTCAATCATTAAATTTCGGAGAAAGACAAGGAGTTCCACAGAGAAGTTTAGGAGTTTAAGGTTTTTAGGGTTTTGGCTTTTTACGAAAGTTGATTGCCGAGATTGTAAAGGCTTTGGATTTAGTTTTATGCAAGTTGTTTTCTTTTCAATCAATGTCTGCTATTGCGATGAGGCGTGAGTAGTCCACCCACTTCTGGGGCTGGGGTGAGCCCGACGGTGGCCATGTGAGGCGATGCGATAAAGGTCAGATTTTTATGCGATTTGTCTTCTATCCCTATAAAGCATGATTCTTTTGCGAGAGTTGAAGGTGATCCTTGTTTGTATTATTGAAGCGAAAGTGATCTTAATGCAACTTGGATTAATTATGTGAAAAAGGGTTAGTAACAATTAGGGTTTATGCGAGAGCCTCTATATGCCTATTTGTTAATAACGACAGTTATTTGATGGAAAGCATGATCTTTTATGCCTTTATGTGTTGTTTTGCATGGTTATCGTTGTGGTATTGAAACCCTGGCCTTGGAAGTCTTTTTATATATTGAAGTTTATTTTTTTCGAAAATCTGTGTTTGTCTTTAAATTCTGCAACTTTAAAGTTTTTGTTTTTTTTCTGTTTCTTGTCGACATAGAGGAGACCCTTGTCGATCTCGAGTTGCTGTAGTCGAGATCGAGTAGGAAGTGGTCTAGGTCGAGTTGGTTTTGTTCTGTTTTCATCGATTTCAAGTTTCTGTCTTTGCGTGTTCTTGTCGATCTCGAGTTGAGGTGGTCGAGATCGAGTTGCCTTTGCTTGTCTTCCTGTTTTCTGTTGTCGACGAACTGCTGTCGAGTTACTTTTGTCGATCTCGAGTTGGTGTTTGTCGATATCGACCAGTGTGTTGCCTTGCTTTTATTTGCTGCTTGCTTTGTTTTTTTTATTGCTTTGCTTTGTTCTTTACTTTTGTTTTGCTTTATTTCTATTTCTTGCTTTAGTTCTTTGCTTTTGTTTCTGTTTTATTTCTGTCATTTCCGTTTCTGCTTTTGCTTCTGTTTCTGTCTTTTCTACTGCTGTGTCGTGAGAATTTACAGCTACCTGAGAACCGCTGACGTGCTTCCTCGTGGATTCGATCCTGACTTTCTCTTACTACAACGGGAGGAAGTCTTGTATTTATTTGCTGAGACAGGGAAGTCAGTCTGATCTATATTTTATATCTATTTCATTACTCGATTACCTCCTGCAACAACAACTACACAGATTCTGTATTATTCTAACCCAAATATATGCAATGTATGCAGAAATCGATATAAAAGTTAGTGTAAAACATGGCAAATTAGGCTCACAACAGTTATTGGCAGCAAAAGGGAAATAATCTTCCACAAACTTAACATCTCTACTAATATGACATTTTTGAGTTTGAAGATTGTAAACTTTGTAGCCTTTAAAACCAAATGGATAGCCCAAGAAAACACATGATTCAGCTCTAGTATCAAATTTCTTATTGTTTTGAAAACTAGTGGACATATAACATAGTTAGCCAAATACTCTTAGATTAGAGTAATCAAGTTGCTGTTGGAAAAGAATCTCATAAGGTGATTTGTTTTTCAACAAAGGAGTAGGCAATCTGTTTATAAGGTATGTTGCAGTTAATATGCAATCACCCCAAAATTTAATGGGAAAAGAAGAGTGAAATCTGAGAGCTCAGGCAGTTTCTAACACATATCTATGTTTTCTTTCTACTCTACCATTTTGTTGAGGAGTAGCAGTACAAGAGCTCTCATGAATGATGCCCTTAGATGTGAGAAAATCTTTCAAATCATTGTTGAAAAACTCAGTGCCTTGGTCTGTTCTCAGAGTTTTTACTTTTGCTTGAAATTGATTCTCCATTTTGATTATAAAATCCTTTAAGATAGAAGATGTTTCAGATTTTTGAGAGAGCAGGTGTGCCCACACACACCTACTGTTGTCATCTACAATGGTTAGAAAATATTTTTTGCCATTGTAAGTAGGTGTGTCATACGGTCCCCACAAATCACAATGAACAAGCTAAAAAATGTGCTTAGCATGAGAGTTACTTTTATAGAAGATATTTCTTGTTTGCTTAGCCAAAGGACAAACTGAGCATGTAATATCAGATGATTTATTCATATCATGAGCAATGGGAGATACATGTAAAAGTTTGTCAAATGGGGTATGACCTAGTCTAAGATGCCAAAGAGCATTAGAGTCAGACTTACAAGATGATTTAGGCAAAAGCATAGGTAACACAGGAGAGGTAGCACAGAACTGAGCATATGTTTTCTCAATGTGTTGTGATTCTTGAATGAGGGAGGGAATCTCTGGTTCAGGCACCAAGTGATACAGTCCATCAATGTCTATACCAGTTGCAATGTTCTTCCTCCTTGCTGGATCCTGAATGAGACACATAAGAGGTATGAGATTGATATGAAAATGCATGGTGCGAACCAGGGTGGTTAGGGAGATAAGATTGAGTTTCAAATCTGGAATATAGAGTACATTTGTCAAGGTTAAAGAAGGTGTTAAGTGAACATTACCAGAGTGAGTAATGTTACTAGTATGGTCATCAGGGAAATGAATCGTTGATGGAGGTGTCATAGGGACAACATTTGTTAGGTAGGTCAGATCACAAGTCATATGATAGTTTGCACCACTATCTAATAACCAACTATTTGTAATAGGAGAAACTACACCACAAAAAAGAGTACCTGCTATGACCACATCATGTTGCTTTTCTTACTGAGCATGTGCCATGATGTTGAGCAACGACACCATCATCTTTTGTTGATCTGCTAAGAGACCTTGCAACACATTTGTATCACCTGCTTTGTCAGTCACTGCATTAGCTCTATAATTCGTGTTGCTCATGCCACTTTTCTTGCTCTCACCACCATTCTTAGGCACTTGAGGCTTGTATTTGCTCTTAGAATGCAAGTTGGGATAACCAATCACCTCCCAATATTTCTCAGATGGATGATTTCCTTCACAGTGAATACACTTCTTTTTCTTTCCTTGTTCACCATCATCTCTCTTACTGAACATTGTTGTGACATCAGGAGCTTTGGTAGGCGCCTCTGGTTGCTTGGAGCTTGATTCATCTTGAATCAATATAGAGTGTATATAGCTCACAGTAGGCAGTGGAGAACACAGAAGAAACTGTCTTCTTGCAACTTCATATTTCTCACTCAGCCCCATAAGAAACTTTATAAGTTTCTCTTCATTCTCTGCAGCTTCAATCCTCACATTCAGGTTGCATTCGCACTTGCCACAGGTGGACCGAATTGGAGGACTTAGACCAGATAGTTGTTGCCAGGCACCTTTGAGTTTCGTGAAGTACTCCGTAATTCCCAGACTTTTCTGTTCACAATCTTGCAACTCCTTTTTTATCTGAAACAACATCGGACCATTTTTCTTACCGAAGCTTTCATGGAGATCGTCCCACATTTGCTTCGCGGTATCATATTCATCCAGAGTTGCATAGATGTCCTTGGATACAGAATTCAAGATCCAAGAACAAACCATGTCATTACATCTGTTCCACATCGCAGAATTTTCAGATGTTTCCACAACAAATCCTTCAACAAAGCCTAATTTGTTTTTCACCGACAATCCCTTCATCATTACTTTCTTTCCATCTCCAAAAATTATCCCCTGTTAATTGAATGGAACTAAGCGACAGACCTGAATTGTCGAAAGGTTGGATGAACAATGGATTCTGGAGATCCATAGAAGTAATCATCTCTCCTCGTCGTCTTCGCTCTGATGAAGAACCTGAATTCTCGTTGTTGGCCGCCATTGACGACTGCACTTGAGCTTAGAGATAACTTAAATCATAGTGGTACTGCAACTCCAGAAGATCATCAATTGAACACAGAGATCGGTGTGAAAGATTAACAAAACATAAACGAAAAATTGATTGAATGATCAATTATGCTCTGATACCATAGTGATCAATTCAACCAAGAGTAAAGTCCCTCAAGAACACTCAGAGGAAATGAAAGGAATAAGCAAAGCTCTCAAACTATAGAATTTTATTACTTTGTAAAATAATTTGCTCTAAGGAGCATTACAGTATTTATAGAGAGATAAGAGCGGGAAATGGAAATGCAGTCAGTTACAACCAACTTAACAAACAATTGAGCTACACAAATCACTTATATACTTAATTACTTATGTGCATAACATATCGTATATGACTATATATATGAGCGCGCATAAAGACTAAACTCCGCACTTCTAATATACTCTGAATAGGTCGCACTTCTAATATACTACTTATGTTATAATACTCCCTCCGTCCAAAAATACGTGGACTTTTACTATTTATGCACGCTTTTTTAAGAGTTAAAAACTATATAAAATATTAACTTTTTATTAATTTTTTTTAATAATTACAAACTTATTATAATAAGTTTGTAATTATTAAAAAAATTAATAAAAAAGTTAATATTTTATATAGTTTTTACCTTCTTAAAAAAAACGTGTGTAAATAATAAAGGTAATGTATTTTTGGACGGAGGTAGTATATGTTATGTATGTGTATAAGTACTATAAGTTTGTAATTATTAAAAAAATTAATAAAAAAGTTAATATTTTATATAGTTTTTACCTTCTTAAAAAAACGTGTGTAAATAATAAAGGTAATGTATTTTTGGACGGAGGTAGTATATGTTATGTATGTGTATAAGTACTAGACCATGTATGTGCACATAAGTGTTATGTCTGACCATTAACTTGAGTCTATCTACCATCCATTACTGGTAGACCTAATACTTAGATTAAAATAGACATATATATCTATATATATATATATATATATATATATATATATATATATATATTGAGTCTATCTACCATCCATTACTGGTAGACCTAATACTTAGATTAAAATAGACATATATATCTATATATATATATATATATATATATATATATATATATATAGATCATATGTAATCAAGGCTTATTGCGTAACATGGGAACACATTCTGACCATTGATTTAGAGGTATTGGATGGCTGAGATTAATCCGAAATAATTGTTAATTAAAAAAAATGGAAAAAACATCCCACCAATTCCTATAGATAGCGCGTGTATACACACCCAATCTCAACCCTAAAATGGCACAAACCGTATAAAATCACAAGGTCGGCTTCTCCCCGATGTACAAGTGAAGGCGATCAGAGGTGCGACGATCCGCCTCCGTTCTTTCTCCCCGATCTACAGATCTCGTCCTAGACTATGAGAGGTGCAGCGAAGGGCGCCTGGACGAAAGGTGGCCGACGACGGTTGCGAAGGTGCAGATTTGGGCGAAAGGCGGCGGCGGTTGCGAAGCCGGAGCCATAAGGTGTAGATCTGGGCGAAAGTCGGCGGTTGCAAAGGTGGTCGGCGATAGCGAAGGGCGCCTGGACGCGCGATTTGCATATCGAAGAAGATGGAGACGGAGACGAGGCTATTTCCAACAGTCGAAGGCGGAGGGCGTAGGCCAGAGCGTTTTGCACCGACGCCCGGTAAGTCTTGATCTTTAAAAAAAGACCCTTTTCTGCCTTCCCCGCCGACAAGAGTGGGGTCGCGCCATCGTCTCTCGTACTCCGACGAGGCCTCTGCTCAAGTCGCTCTGAGTGCGGTGGATGGCCGCCCCTTTTCTGCACATCCGTTACTTCCTTCATCGCCCGCAATCTCCGATTCTGTTTTTTTACTCTGATGTTCTATCGATTTAGAATTGGGTGCTCGGTGTTCTGACGAATTAGGGTTTTGGGATTTCAATTGAATGATTTGGTTTTGACTCTTGAGAAGTTCATTGATTTGGTTCTATGATGTGTAAGTGAATGTGAATATATGATTTTCGATTTATTTTCAATTGATTGGTGTTGAATTGATTTTGGATTATTCAATTGGAGATTTGTTTGCCCTAATTTGATCGAAATTGTATCCTTGAATAATTTTTAGTTATTTGTTACAATGACATAAAGTAACGGAACCATTGAATAATGAAGCGATATAATCGAATAATCAAGCGATACCATCGAATAATGAAACGATACCATCGAATAATTTTTGGTAAATAGTTTATGGCGTTTTCATGGTGCTATCCGATCAGAATAATCCATCGCTACTATTGCATAATCCATTAATACGATCGAATAATCCAGTGATATTATCAAATAATTCGAAGAAAAAAATAACCATCCATCATGTCGCAAGTGGATACAATCGCATAATCCGTCGATACGATCACATAATCCGTCGATACGATCGAATAATCCAGATATAACATCGAATAATTTCTAGAGAGTGCATCACACACGCTCCCAATTCAGCAAGCGGGCTAGAAAAAAACGTGGGCCCCACTGATTTTTACTAAAAAAAGCTAAAATTGCCTTTTAATCTCATCCATCCATTTCATCTATTCAACGGCCCAGATGTGTTCACATGTTACACAATAAGCCTTGATTACCCCTGAACCATCCTCTCTATATATATGCAAACCGAAGCTTTTTGGGGGGCTGGGGATTCGGAAATCTAGCGATATGAATGTGGCTCTTCAGATGAAGCTACTGTGGAAAATTCTGGCCGAGCCTAGTAATGAATGGGTGTCATTGATTAGACATAAATACTTGCGTTCTGTCAGTATTTTTGACTACAAAAACAAGGGGTCTAGCTCTTGGCAGTGGTCCAAGTTGTCTGCTTTAATTGATAAATTTAAAAAGGGGCTTATTTGGTCCGTAGGACATGGGCGATCAATTCAGTTTTGGATGGATAATTGGATCACAACCTCTTCTCTATCGGCCAGGGAAGAATGCCCTCAAACTTACAATCAGGACGAAACTGTTAGTGATTATATTTTTTTTGGGGGGGGGGGGGAAGTGGTGGAAAGAAAAACTCCAAGAGGTTCTCCCTATTTATTTAGTGAATGAGATTTTAGTCATCCCTCTTCCTGCCTCCACTCTACAAGACAGATTATACTGGTGGTCGGATAGGGAAGGCTGTTTTACTACTGCTAGTGCATATAAATTGATAACAGCTCAGTCAGCATCACTCCGGGACAGTAATGCCTGGATATGGAAGAGTAATATCCCCCCAAAAGTCATAAACTTTCTTTGGAAAATAGCTCAGGACGGGCTCCCAACTGCTACTAGGCTGTCCAACAGGGGTACGTCTGTCCCTTCCACCTGCTCTCTGTGTAATGCGGCACCAGAGGATGAGGTCCATTTGTTTATGGAATGCCCCTTTATCCAAGCGATCCACCAGCTTCCATCCTAAGTCCAATCAAACATTGCCGGACTGATTGCACAGTCCCGGGATATTAAGCCGATTCTATCTCTTCTAGGGAGGAGCCTAAATTTTTCTGCTCTGACTGTTGTAGGAGGAAATCAAGTTCAAAATATAAAAATAATTCAAACCGGACTATGCCTACGCAAAATAAATACAAGACCTCCTCCTGATGCAGCAGTGGGAAGTCAGGATCGATCCATGAGGAAGCGTGTCAGCGGATCCTAGGCAGCGGTGGAATCTCACGGTCAGAAGTCGACAACAGGGTCCTCGATCTCGACTAGGGTAGTCGACAGAAGATCGGACAGTCGAGCACAACAGCAGCAACTCGGCAGTGGTGGTCGATCTCGACAAGGCTCTACTCGAGATCGAGTAGCCTTCGTCTGGGTTGAGTTGGTCTGGTCGAGTTCCTGCACACAGTAAGCTACGACGACTCTGGGTCGAGGATCAGTAGTCGAGATCGACCAGGGCTTGGTCGAGGTCGACGAGGGCAAAAACTTAAAACGAAAACAAAAGAAAGTAAAAACAATTGCTTTGGGGTTTCAACTAAACTTAATGTAAAAGAACTTCCAAGATTGGGGTTTGCAACGACAATAACCAAGCATGCATAAGGCAGGACCAAACAGATTATCATATAATTCGCATTAAAGGACTAAGCTTTCGCCTTTTCCAACAATTAGACAACTCTCTCAAGAAACCCTAATTGTCTCTACCGATTTTATGTTTATAATCCAAGTTGTTAGCATGGATCTCCATTAGATGGGCAATAAACACATCAACAAGTAGGAAAATGCTCAATAATATGATAAAGGTCGGATTTTTTACCTTAGATATGCATGGCTATCGTCGGGCTCGCCCCAACCCTAGAAGTGGGTGGACTACTCACGCCTTATATCTAAAGTCTTCCATGAATAGATCTTCCTCTCTTCATGATAGATGTTGATATTTTCGGATAGAATCGGCAATCTTCCAGCCCAAGCAATCCCAAGTCGAGTAGGATTCGTCGAACCGAGTAACGTGGCTCTGGAGGTCTACTCGATCTCGACCAGCGTCTTGTCGATCTCGAGTAGCCCTCCTCTGTCTCGAGTAGGCCTCGTCTGTCTCGAGTAGGCCTCGTCTGTCTCGAGTGACTGGTGCTCGACGAGGCTCGGACATGGCTCGGAGGTCTAGTCGATCTCGAGTAGCCCTACTCTGTATCGAGTAGGCTTCGTCGTCTGGCTGGCTTGGTCGGGTGGCTCTGCTCGACAGGCTCGGATCTGGGCTCCTGGGCGTCGTCGATCTCGACCAAGCCTCCTCGAGATCGAGTAGAGGTGGTCTGCGTCTTCGTCCTCGGCTTCTCGGCTTGGCACAACTCGTCGACTCCGGTCATGCCTCCTCGATCTCGACCAAGGCTACTCGACATCGAGTAGGATTCCGGGAGTCGGGTTGTCTCTGACTAAGTGTCCTCGATCAGCTCTGCTCGACCAGGTTTCGTCGACCAGGTCTCGTCGAGATCGAGTAGATGCTAGTCGATCTCGAGTAGCGTTCTCTCAGCTTTCTGCTCTGTTCTTGAAACGCACTTTCCCGAGTCCTCGTTCGTCGGATTGACGCATATTACCATGCGTTGGAAAGCTCTTTCCGAGGGCTACAACTCTCATGAAGACATCAAAGCTTGATTCAGAACGAAGAATGGTGAAAAATGGCCTTTTCTCCAGCTGCACCATTTTTAGCTTCTCCATGAGTTCCCTTTTAGCTCCAAAGTGCGTCCGATTTCTGCGAAATATAACCAAAACTTGTGTAGACCTCCATATATTGCAAATAAGTATAAACGACACAGATTATGTACTATCTTAGCCCGAATGTATGCAATGTATGCAAAAATCGATATAAAAGTAAGTGTAAAACATGGCAAATTAGGCTCACATCACTGACCAACCTCGCTTTTTCGTGGTGGACGACGTGGTATATTAGGAACCAACATCTTTTTGAGCAAGCTGCAATCCCGCAAAAAGATAAAGTCCTACGACTAATTAAATCTCATATAGATAACTGGAATAAAACATCTGCAGCTGAGGCTGACTTCGAGGAGGACTTTCGCCCTCCTCTTCGGTACCCTCCTAAAAAAAGTCAGAAACAAAAAAAAATTTCCTGGCGTAAGCCTCCCCGGGGCACGTTCAAACTCAATTTCGACGGATTAACCCTTTCTAATGGCGACAGCTCTTCTGGTGCCATCATTAGGGACTGGGTAGGCCACCCAATCTCTGTACATCACCAACGGTTGGGCAAACAAAAACCACTCACAGCGGAAGCATTAGCTCTTAAAATAGGCATCCAACAAGTGCGGCAACTCAATATACAAAAGATCCAAATTGAAGGAGATAGCAAGATAATCATTGATCACTTAAATAGAAAATCTAACTGCCCTTGGGAGATCGAGCTAATACTTTCGGATGCTCAAGTCCTGCTATCGACTGTGGAAGAAGTAGATTTCTTTCATGTTCCTCGTATGGCCAATATAGTGGCGGATAAGGTTGCACACCTTAGCCACTCTGCCCGAGGAGTCGATATTAAAAATGATCCAGGTCTTCTTGACCTCATACGCAAAGATGCTGCCGGGTTGGGCCAGTCCACCCGAATTTTTTCCTAATCAATATATATATATATATATATATATATATATATATATATATATATATATATATATATATATATATATATATATATATATATATATATATATATATATATATATATATATATATATATATATATATATATATACTACTATAAAGATGGTGGAGGGTATTTGCAATCCTAGCCCTCCATTTACTATATGTATAATTATCTATGGTCCATATCCACTCTTCTCTTCACCTGCTTCCCCCAACGTTTTCCCTCTGAATTAATCACACCCATTCACCATAGAATTCAGCTCATATCGACGTTCCACATTACATATAGAGTGTAATGTCTGATCTACCCCCAAAAGTTTGAATTTAAAATTATTTATTTTTTTCTTCCGATGGGCGTTTCCGTCTTTACCCTAATTACAGCCGCTTTTCTTCTCCACGGACGTCTCCTCTTCGTTCTCTTCCTTCGTCTTTGTCTCTCTGTCATCGTGCTTCCACCGCTTATCTCTTTCTTTGCATTTCGATTTTGATTTCTCGTTCTTCCGCTTGCTTCATCCTGCTCTCGCCTGTGTGACCGTCCCTATATGATTGTCCTAAGTGTCTCGATTTCTCCGACTGTCGGTGCCTCTCAATTCAACTCCCACAGGAATCCCAACCAGGTCAGTATTCCTGTGTGCTCTTCCTCCCTCGTGTTGAAGTTACCAATGGCCATCCCATCAACCTGGGGATTTTTTACGGCAGATTGACCCCCAGGCGAGCAATGTCAGTCGAGTATTCGGCTCCAATTCAGCGTATTCTCTCACCATTCATCAACGGGAGGAGACCTTCAACGGATTTGATCCTATACATTGCTATTTCACGGTCACCCAGAAAGGTACCTCCCTTTTCCTCATGCGTGGGACATTTCTAATATCTAATTGAACCCATGTTTGTGGCCACATGGTTAGTTGTTCAAGTGTCTTTAGTTGTTTGTAATCTTATAGCCAAGTGGATATCTAGAACAATACCTACAGTTTAGAATTTATTAAGTTTAATGAATTGATTTTAATTGAGATTAGGAATCCCATTCATTGAGAGTAGTTATTCATTTGTGATAGAAGATTGGTTAAATTGGAGTTTAGATATTGCAACTTGGTTCTGGTTTACTTTTATGCCTTCAAGGTGTTTGTAGAAATGCTTAAGAGAGATTTGAAGACCATAACCCTGAATTTCACATCCAGCCCATCTGTGATCAATTGATTGTTTTAATGCATCATATTGAACTCTTTGTCTCTCTTCCTTCGTCTTTGTCTCTCTGTCATCATGCTTCCACCGCTTATCTCTTTCTTTGCATTTCGATTTTGATTTCTGGTTCTTCCGCTCGCTTCATCCTGCTCTCGCCTGTGTGACGTCCCTATATGATTGTCCTAGGTGTCTCGATTTCTCCGACTGCCAGTGCCTCTCAATTCCAATCCCAAAGGTATTTACATCTTGGGTGGAAATCAAATTAATTAGCCAAATGTGTTTTCAAATTACACACAACAGCTTGATTTTGCTTGTGTTAATGAAGGCATTGACTCAAATAGCTGAAATTGATGTCTCTGGTGAACACCTTCCGTCTCCGTTCACATCTTCGAAGCCGGTCAATCTACCGACGAAGCCTCTCCCTCATACTCAAGCCAGTAGACCTTAAACTTGTTTATGCCTCTTTTGTGTTGCTTTGTTTGAGAGGTACTGCATATATTATCTCAGCTTGGGATGGATTGGTGAACTTTCAGACAATCTGTCTTGGATTTTTTATATGGCAATTTGTATTGAATATTGATTACTTGATAGGTGTTTATTTTTTTCAATTTCTTTTACTGGTTGACAGGCCTAAGGTCGTTATGCCTAATCAAAGTAAATTCCTAAGATGCAAACTATAACAAGTATAGTAGGTAAGTTAGGGTCGAACCCACAGGGAAACAGAATCAATTGTAAGAGCAAGTATTATTACCCAAAAGTAACCAATTCAAGGGGGAGTTTTGTGTGTAGGCGATAATGACAGAACAAGTTGCAATAAGAGGTTGCAAATATATGATGGAAAAGTATCACACCAGGTAATTATCCGCACAACAATTGAGATGGTTCATCATCGCATTCTATGAGTCTCAAGTTCTAATGTCCAGTAATTGTTCTCAATTCAGATCGTGTAATAGCTTTTAGTCCTACCAGTCCTAAAAGCACTTATTACCAAATTACAAGGGAAAACCTTCACCGAATAATAAAGCGATAGCATTCAAACATGAATTATAATGAGACACAAGCGATTCTAACAACCCGTTAAAATAGCCTGTAATCGAATCTCCTTCACAATCTACCACAAGCAACCTGCGTATGATGATTGTGTTTGCTACAATGAATCTACAACCCCAAACCTGGGATTGGAAACCCTAGCAATATGACTAGTATCGATAAACCTAGGTGATCAATCCAGATTAACCAATAATAAGCAATCAAGCAATAAGCTCAGGAGATCGAAACAATTAACAAAGGACGAACAAGAGTAGAATACTCACAACCAAATCAATCGAAGGCTTCAAAGAACCAAGTGTAACAACGGAGAGTTAGTTCTCCATAGGGTTTGTGAGATGAAGAAAAAGGAAACTACGTCTCTCGAAAATAACCTAATAATCTCTAAAAACTTCCGTTCGGCAATAATATATATCTTACTTAAAGGGTTTAAAATCCCGTAAAAATATAATATTAAAACTAATAAGATCGGGAAAAATCGGATAAGAATCCGTCTCCAGGGACTGACGCGGGCGCGTCAGTAGCAGCGCGGGCGCGCCAGTGTCTCATCTTGCTACTTCCATCTGGTGCATCGACGCGGGCACTTCCTCCTAGCGGCGTGGGCGCGCCAGTAGCAGCGTGGGCGCGCTAGTTGCAGCGCGGCCGCGCCAGGGTCACCAGCTTCCAGCTGCTTCCGAACTTCTTCACTTCAACTCTTCTGTAACTTGCATGATCCTATGATTTCTTCAACTTCTTCAACAGGTTCTGAATCACCAAGTTCATACAAATATCTCTCACAATGACATGTAAATGATGACAAAAACTACTAAATGCGCTATAGAATATATCGCATGTCAAATTCCCCCATACTTAAACCTTTACTCGTCCCGAGTAAGCATAGAAGCTAAGCCTACTCTCACCATAAATCTCAAAGGTTCACAGACAGTACAAGGAAAATGAACACTAAGTACTAGTAGTTTCCACCATCTCAACAATCAGCACAAAAGACAATCAAAATAGGAAATGAGACTTACAATTGTATCTCAACCATCTACACCTTATAGCTCCCAGTGGCCTACCCGAAAACCTCCTTATCACTCCACTTCTTATGTCGCCTTCACCAAGAGATCAATCCTAAACACTCAAAGTAAACGCTCATCTTGCCAAGGCGCCCTTTCGGGTTTTCACCAAGCCACTCATTTTTTATTTTTATTTTTTTTTCAAAGATGGTACTCACATAAACATTCTCACTTTCCTCAAGTCTCATATTGCCAAAGCCTAAGGCTCGCCAGACTACCTGCTTTTTGCCTGAGTCGCCCTTTCGGGTTTTCAACTCATCCCAGGATTTTGATTGCTTCTTTTTTTTCTTTCTTTTTTTTTTCTTTTTTTTTTTCAGAATAACAAGTGCAGAATCTGTACACAAATAATGCGGAAATGAAATATGTACAAGATATGTAAATCCTTTCCCTCCCCCATACTTGAATGAAGCATTGTCCTCAATGTGAAAGAAGACAGAAATAAGTGAGGAGAAAGGGACCAGAAGGACTCACTGAGGGGGTGGATAGTGGCGAGAGTAATCCTCTCGCATGCGGCGAAGCTCTTCCCTCATCTCTCTGAACTCGCCAAAGCCTTCTAGGATGTCGGCCTGCTGGTGGAGAATCTGGTTCGTCACTGTCGTCAAACTCCCCACGTCTTGGCGCAGAAGGCCAATCTGATCAACCAGGTAGCCCCACTGGTGAGGCTGCTGATGGGCATCCTGAAAAGCTTGTGGGGGCCAAGGGGCCCACTGATGTGAATCCTGCTGGCTCTGATATGTCGGTTGAGAATCCCAACCGTGAGAAGGGGTCTGATAAGCGGGCATCTCCTGCTGTGGGTTCTGTGCGAAACCCTGTGTATCTGTCTGAACAAACGCCTGCGGAGCCACAGGCGCATCCTCATCCGTGGCAGCTCCAGCTGTGCCACTACTGCTACCCACCTCAAGGCGACGCCGTCTACCTAGAACTGACGTCGGAAAATAATCAGCCTCAATATACCAATCCGTCCAAGTCTCAGACCAAGGAAGGGGCTTAGGGAGCCTGAACTGATGCTCTTTCTTCTTGCCTGTACACCAAATGGCTCCCCCATCCGGTGCAGTATCAAGCATCAAACACCTTCGCAGATACTCCTCTGTATAGGTCCTCGCTATGACCTGCTCCTCCAGTGCCTGCAAACCATTTTGCCCAACGCCTGCAGCAATGGCTACCCGAGTAATAAGTCCGCTCTGGACCATTTCTGGTCCAACGGCACTGCGATCCTTTCTGACCTTGTCGAGCCCATTGAAGAAGAGCCGAACCCAGTCAGGCGTATAATCTGCAGTAGGCACAGCGCTGTAAGCAAACCTCAGGTGTGTCATGGAAAGCTTGGTATCTGTGATCAGCCCATAATATGTCCCAGAGACGATCTTGCACAACATACGGAAGACAGGATGAGTAATCCTGCTGTTGTACTCGTTACTGGTTAAGAATTCTTCTCCAGACACCGCTCTAAAGAATGCAACTAGGTCTGGGTCGGTCGCGGCTGTCACCCATCCATCAGTTGGAGCTTTAGTGACCCCCAAAGCAGCTCGCAACCTTGCTGCAGAAGCCCGGTAGGTAGTGCCATTGTATCTGAAAGCAACCCCTCTAATTCTGTTATCTCCAAGGTACAGCTGATATGTCGCGAGGAACTGCTTGCACAGTTCCGGGTATCCTACAGCTCTCAACTCCAAAAAGTCACTAATACCAGCGTGAGCTAGACACTTCTGCATACAATCTAGCATCTGAAGTCTCTGAAGGGTCTCTCTATGCAAATATTTGGTAGAACTGACACAACTGACCTTATTATAAATAGCCCACTCCTCTTCAGACAATTCTAACCCATTATCAGATCTACTCGCCTCTTCCTCCGATGAACTCATACTCGATAGATAATACGACTAAATCGGAATCGAAATAAGGACAGCGGAAGGAACTCACAACGAATAGATGAGGTTCGGCGCAGGGGGCAGACGCGGGCACGTTGGCGAGCAGAGCGGGCGCGTCGGTTAGCAGCGCGGGCGCGTCGGGTAGCAGCGCGGCCGCGTCAGGTGTGTCAGCCTTTTGGTGGGTTTCTCTGACAGGCGCGGGCGCGTTGGGGGTGGCGCGGCCGCGTCGGCGATTTCTGCAGACCTCCAAACTCGTCGGACGCGGTCGTCGATGTCTCAGTGCCGAGAGCTGAAGGAAGGGAGGGGGACGGGGTGTGGGGACCCTGGTGGGGGGTGTTTGAGTGGAGTGTGGAGGAGATTGGGTGTGAGAGGAGAGGGTGTGGGGAAGGTGAGAGAGTGTGGGGGATGTAGGGTTTTGGTGGTATTTGAGGGGATGGTGATGGGTAGTGATGATGGGGCTTGAAAATGGCGGGCTGGCCCGAAGCGGGTTTTCCAGCCCGTGGCCCTTTTTTTTTTTTTTTTTTTTTTTTTTTTTTGACGAAAATTAACACTGCGGAAGCAGTGGGTCCGAAATGCGGGTGCAATTCGTCGCTAGAAACTCCGTCTTTATTACCTACAAGTTACAATAAAATCGAGTTAAGGGAAAGAATGCAATACCTTGGGTTGCCTCCCAAGCAGCGCCTTTGTTTCATGTCGCTGGCTCGACTAAGCCTTTTCGATTATTCTAACTCTGCATTTGGCTCCTCCAAAGCTAACTCATCCATAGCCTCCTTTGGGAACCCTTCATAGTATATCTTAAGCCTTTGACCATTTACCTTAAACTTCTTGTGGCTATTCGGGTCATATAACTCTACAGCTCCATGTGGGAAAACTTCAGCAACAATGTATGGTCCCCCCCACTTTGACCTGAGCTTCCCAGCGAAGAGTTTCAGGCGAGACTGAAAGAGTAGGACTTTGTCACCAGCTTTAAAGTTCTTCCTATGGATGTGCTTGTCATGCCATGCCTTGGTCTTCGCCTTGTAGATTGCCGCATTATCATAGGCGTCCAACCGTAACTCCTCGAGCTCGCCTAACTGTAGCTTCCTGTGTTCTCCAACCCCGTCACTCTGCATATTGCATTGTTTCACTGCCCACCAAGCCTTGTGCTCCAGCTCAACAGGAAGATGACATGCTTTACCATAGACAAGTCTGAAAGGAGACATCCCAATTGGAGTTTTGTAAGCAGTGCGATAAGCCCACAACGCATCATCAAGTCTCAAACTCCAATCCTTTCTGTTAGGATTCACAGTCTTCTCGAGAATGGCTTTGATCTCTCTATTGGACACCTCTGCTTGGCCATTCGTCTGTGGATGGTATGCGGTGGAAACTCTATGTGTGACATGATATTTCTTCAGCACAGCAGTCACAGTTTTGTTGCAGAAATGGGTACCCCTGTCACTAATCAGCGCTCTAGGGATACCATGCCTGGCAAAAATATTGCTTTTCAAGAACCCTGCCACAACTTTAGAGTCATCAGTTCTGGTGGCCTTCGCTTCCACCCACTTGGAAACGTAGTCCACCGCAAGTAAAATATACAAGTTCCCACAAGAACTAGGAAAAGGTCCCATAAAGTCAATGCCCCAAACATCGAAGATTTCGCAAAAAATCATCGGTGATTGTTGCATTTCATTCCTTTGAGAGATATTCCCCATTCTTTGACACCTATCACATGCCTTGCAGAAAGAATAAGCATCTTTAAAAATATGTGGCCAATAAAATCCAGATTCAAGCACTTTTCTAGCAGTTTTGTTGGCACCAAAGTGTCCCCCACATGCTTGAGAATGACAAAATTCAAGAACAGATCGTACCTCATTATCTGGAAGACAACGACGAATTACCTGATCAGCACAATGTTTCCAAAGGTATGGGTCATCCCAAACATAGTGGTTTGCTTCTCTTCGAATCTTCTCCGTCTGGGCCTTGGTATGATCCGGAGGAAACTTCCCACAAACTAAGTAGTTCACAATGTCCCGGTACCAAGGGCTTATAGAGTGAAGTCCTAGAACGGACTGAGATGGGCTGAGAAGCAATAGCGTGGGCGCGTCAGGGAACGACGCGGGCGCGTCAGAAGTCAGCACGGGCGCGTCAGACTTTGGCGCGGGCGCGTCAGCTGTTGACGTGGGCACGCCAGACTCCGACGTGCTTTCGTGCTCGATTCTGCATAATGTGTCATCCGGAAATGTGCCTAAGATGGGTTTCTGTGACTCCGGCTTGTCCTCCTCATTCACCAATCTGCTTAAGTGGTCAGCCACCAGATTCTCCGCTCCTTTCTTATCCTTAATCTCCACATCAAATTCGCTGAGCAAAAGAACCCATCGAATTAATCTTGGCTTTGTCTCCTTCTTTGTCATCAAGTAGCGGAGAGCTGCGTGATCTGTGTAGATAATCACTTTGACCCCAAGCAGATACTGTCGAAACTTCTCTAGTGCAAACACCACAGCTAGCATTTCTTTCTCAGTGGTGGAGTAGTTGCGCTGCGCTCCATTCAGAGTCATGGAAGCATAATGGATCACATGAGAGGCTCTTCCCTCTTTTTGGCCTAGCACTGCTCCCACTGCATAGTCGCTCGCATCACACATGATCTCAAATGGGCGAGACCAGTCTGGTGCCTGAATGATTGGTGCACTAGTGAGGCGTCCTTTCAGCTGGTCGAACGCCTCTTTGCACTCTTGTGTGAGTACAAAGTTCACATCTTTCTTCAGAAGCTCGCACAAGGGTGAGGATATCTTCGAAAAGTCTTTGATAAACCTGCGATAAAAACCTGCATGGCCTAGGAAAGAACGAACTTCGCGCACATTAGTAGGATAAGGCAGAGATTGAATTACATCAATCTTCGCCTTATCGACCTCAATACCCTTTGCAGAGACTATGTGACCTAAAACAATTCCCTGTTCTACCATAAAATGACACTTTTCAGAGTTCAAAACCAGATTAGTTTCAACACATCTTTTTAACACTAGTGCCAAATGGCTCAAACAAGTATCAAAGCTATCCCCATGTACTGTGAAATCATCCATGAATACTTCAATGAAATTCTCAATGTACTCAGAGAAGATACTAACCATACATCGTTGAAATGTCCCGGGTGCGTTACATAGTCCAAATGGCATTCTGCGATATGCAAAAGTACCGAAAGGACATGTGAATGTAGTCTTTTCCTGGTCCTCTGGTGCTATGGCCACCTGAAAATATCCAGAATATCCATCCAAAAAACAATAATAGGGGCGCCCAGCAAGGCGTTCTAGCATCTGATCAATAAAGGGGAGGGGGAAGTGATCCTTCCTGGTTACTGTATTCAGCTTGCGATAGTCTAAGCACACCCTCCAACCTGTTTGTGTCCGGGTAGGGACCAACTCACCTTGTTGATTCTCCACGACTGTAATCCCTCCTTTCTTAGGGACAACTTGTGTTGGACTTACCCATTGACTGTCAGAAATTGGGAAAATCATGTTTGCTGATAGCAATTTCAGCACTTCCTTCTTCACCACATCCATCATGGGAGGATTGAGCCTTCTCTGTGGTTGGCGTGATGGCTTAGCTCCATCCTCCAACAGGATCTTGTGCATGCATGTAGATGGACTAATTCCCTTGATGTCAGCGATGGTCCACCCCAGCGCAGTTTTGTATTCCTTTAGAACCTCCACTAACTTTTCTTCCTGTTCTGCTGAAAGCTTACTCGACACAATAACTGGTAAAGTGTCATCAACTCCTAGGAAAGCATACTTGAGATGACTAGGGAGTTGTTTGAGTTCAATTTCAGGTGCCTGCACAACAGATGGAACAAGCACTTCGCTTGGAGTCAGTAGATTGGGGCCAATGCCCAAAAGAGTAGGGGACTTACCTTCTACATCCATCTGGGCTACTAATTCTTGCATGTTAGGTGTACTTGAAAAATCTGTATAGGACTCGTCAATAGCATTCTCAATAATTGACTGCAACTCATCTTCCCTAGAAATATCAAATAGATCTTGAGCTAATGGTTCAATCACATCAATAGAGCACAGAGAATGGTCATCAACAGGATGTTTTATAGCCTTGTATAAATCGAATTCAACCTTTTCTCCATCAAATTCCATTGTTAGTGTCTCAGAGACACAATCAATTTTTGTCCTAGCTGTTTTAATAAAAGGTCTACCTAACAGAATAGGCGCATCATGCTTATCATGTTCCATATCCAGGACAAAGAAATCTGCAGGAAAAATCAGTTTATCGACCATGACCAAAACGTCTTCTACTACTCCTTTAGGGTATTTATTAGACCTGTCAGCTAGTTGCACAATAACTCCAGTTTCATGCAAAGGTCCTAAATCTAGCGATTTGTAAAGTGAATAAGGAAGCACATTTATGGAAGCACCCAAATCAAGCATAGCTCTATCAAATTTTACATCTCCAATGACACAAGGGATAGTAACCATACCTGGATCAGGGCACTTTTTCGGCATTCTCCTCTGAAACATAGCGGAGACTTGCTCACTTACTTTCACTTTCTTTTTTCCTTTCAGTTTCTGATTTCTCTTCACCGTGCAAAGCTCTTTCAAGAACTTGGCGTACTTGGGCACAGTTTTTATCATTTTCAGCAGAGGAATGTTCACCTGACACTTGCTAAATGTCTCGAAGAGCTCTGAATCATCGATTATCCTCCTCTCTTTGAGTGCCTCAGGGAACGGAGGTTTTGGTTTCTCCGACCCGAGAGGGGGAAAATCCGGTCGGACGTATGTATCGACATAGGGCTCAGATTCAGGCGAGATCGGACTCGACGTGGGCGCGTCAGACTCCGGCGCGGGCGCGTCAGACTCCGGCGCGGGCGCGTCAGACTCCAGCGCGGGCGCGCCAGTATTGGGCGTGGCCACGTCGGAGACCTGCGTGCTTTCCTCCTCATCCTCCTGACTTCTCAGCTCTTTTCCATTCCGAAGAGTTATAGCACTGACGTTTTCCTTTGGATTGACCACCGTTTGAGATGGTAGACCCCCTGACGTCTTTGCCTCTATTCTCGTGATTGCTTCAGCCATTTGCCCCATTTGTTTCTGTATATCTTTTATGCTCGATTCAGTTGTCTGAACATGCGCAGTAAAGTGCTGTGTCAGGGTATTGAGCATGGACTCGGTAGAGGGAGCGTTACCCTGCTGCCTCTGATTGTAGGGAGGTGGCTGTTGCTGATGTGGTTGGTTTGGTGGATCCCTCCATCTGAAATTTGGGTGATCCCGCCACCCTGGGTTGTAGGAGTTTGAGTAGGGGTCATGTCTGGGTCTCTGAGGTCCATTTCCACCTATAGCACTTACTTCAGCGGTGTCTTCCTGGAGTGTAGGACACGCATCAGTTGGGTGGAAGTTATCATTGCAGATTCCACAAGCCTTGATTTGTTGAGGAGTCCCTTGCAGAGTGAGCCTCCTAACCATATCCTTCAATTCAGCAATATCCTTGGCTTGGTTAGAGTCTACCGAGTTGACCCCTTTCTTTCTGGTGGATTTCCCGAAATTTCTAGTCCCCTCAGCCATTTCCTGAATCTTCTCCATGGCTCCCTCTGGCGTGGCATTCAGAATATTTCCTCCGCAGGCGGCATCAATCATCCTTCTATCAGATTCCAGCAGTCCCCCATAGATGTATAGGACTAGGTCCTTCGTGCTGTAGCCATGGAAAGGGCAATTAGCGCAAAGCTTCTTGAACCTTTCATTGTAATCATAGAGGGTTTCATCATCTTCCTGTTCTATATTGTTGATTGCCTTCTTCAAGGTGTTCTCCTTCTTAGCAGGGAAGAATTTCTCCAGGAAGGCCTTGTGGAGCTTAGGCCAAGTATCGATGCTCCCTGTAGGAAGACTGTAGTACCAGTCATCCGCAGCATCGACCAGCGTGAACCCAAAAGCTCTCATCTTTATCTGTGCTTCGGATATATTGGCTGGTTTCATGCTCATGCACACATTATGAAACTTCCCCATGTGCTTGATGGGGTCTTCTCCAGCCAATCCATGGTATTTGGGCAGTTGATGAATCAGCCCAGACTTTAGCTCAAAATGGTTGTCATCCCCTAGAGCAGGGATTGTCACAGCAGGTGCCTGCTGTGTGATGTTTGATGCTGTCAGCTGTCGCAGAGTCTGATTTACATTTCCAGCCATTGGATCGGGTTGTTGGGAATGTTGGTGTTGTTCTCTAAGACGGCGGTGGTATGTCCTGTCAATCTCCCAATCAAAATCAACAAGATGGGGATCAGTAGCACGAGTGCGAACCATGCAAGAGGTTCGCACCCAAACAGGTAATCCGTTTCCCCGGCAACGGCGCCAAATTTGACAGGCCTAAGGTCGTTATGCCTAATCAAAGTAAATTCCTAAGATGCAAACTATAACAAGTATAGTAGGTAAGTTAGGGTCGAACCCACAGGGAAACAGAATCAATTGTAAGAGCAAGTATTATTACCCAAAAGTAACCAATTCAAGGGGGAGTTTTGTGTGTAGGCGATAATGACAGAACAAGTTGCAATAAGAGGTTGCGAATATATGATGGAAAAGTATCACACCAGGTAATTATCCGCACAACAATTGAGATGGTTCATCATCGCATTCTATGAGTCTCAAGTTCTAATGTCCAGTAATTGTTCTCAATTCAGATCGTGTAATAGCTTTTAGTCCTACCAGTCCTAAAAGCACTTATCACCAAATTACAAGGGAAAACCTTCACCGAATAATAAAGCGATAGCATTCAAACATGAATTATAATGAGACACAAGCGATTCTAACAACCCGTTAAAATAGCCTGTAATCGAATCTCCTTCACAATCTACCACAAGCAACCTGCGTATGATGATTGTGTTTGCTACAATGAATCTACAACCCCAAACCTGGGATTGGAAACCCTAGCAATATGACTAGTATCGATAAACCTAGGTGATCAATCCAGATTAACCAATAATAAGCAATCAAGCAATAAGCTCAGGAGATCGAAACAATTAACAAAGGACGAACAAGAGTAGAATACTCACAACCAAATCAATCGAAGGCTTCAAAGAACCAAGTGTAACAACGGAGAGTTAGTTCTCCATACGGTTTGTGAGATGAAGAAAAAGGAAACTACGTCTCTCGAAAATAACCTAATAATCTCTAAAAACTTCCGTTCGGCAATAATATATATCTTACTTAAAGGGTTTAAAATCCCGTAAAAATATAATATTAAAACTAATAAGATCGGGAAAAATCGGATAAGAATCCGTCTCCAGGGACTGACGCGGGCGCGTCAGTAGCAGCGTGGGTGCGCCAGTTGCAGCGCGGCCGCGCCAAGGTCACCAACTTCCAGCTGCTTCCGAACTTCTTCACTTCAACTCTTCTGTAACTTGCATGATCCTATGATTTCTTCAACTTCTTCAACAGGTTCTGAATCACCAAGTTCATACAAATATCTCTCACAATGACATGTAAATGATGACAAAAACTACTAAATGCGCTATAGAATATATCGCATGTCACTGGTGCATGATGCTACTTATATATGTCAGTCATATATAAGTTGTTTAGCCAGATCAGGAGGTCTATGTTAGTGTTTAAGGATGTTAGTTGTGAAGCTTGTTTTTTGGCTTTGGTGAACTATAGAAATAAATAAGGGCATATTCCGTAAGATACTGGGTGGACTGTGGACCTTGAGTCTCGACCATGGAAAGTTGTCTTGGCCAATGCTAAAGATCTTGTTAGGAGAATGCTAGAGAAAGATCCTAAGAAGAGACTTCCAGCCTATCAATTCCTCTGTAAGACCTCTTACTCTCCCCTAGAGTTGAGATGATTTTTCGTCTACAAATGACTGGACTCAGATAGAAAATGTGATCCGATTGGTGTTTGTAATAGGTCATCCATGGATGGAGGACGAGAGCAATGTCCCAGATAAGCCTCTTGATTCAGCTCTTCTTTCGCGTCTCAATCCGTTCTTGGCCATGAACAAGCTCCACAAGATGGCATGCCGGGTAATTTCCTTTACTGTGACCTGTCACTAAGTCTGTCGCCGATTGAATATCACTATTTATGTTTCTTCCATTTTTCAGGTGATTGCATAGAAGTTATCTGAAGACGAAATAGGTGGTCTTAAAGAGTTGTTCAAGAAGATAGACTTAGATAACAGTGGAGCCATAACATTCGATGAGTTAAAAGAAAGCTTAAAGCAGGCCGACTCTAAGCTTCTTGAGTCTGACGTTGAGAATCTCATGACTGCAGTAAGCATCAAAACGCTTTTCCGAATCACCGACTCTTTCTTGTCATTAAATATTCTAAACCTAGGAAGGATCTGAATTACTTGCAGGCAGATGTTGACGAGAACGGAATTAGTATGGAGAGTTTCTGGCAGCAACCATGCACCTAAATAAGCTGGAGCGAGAAGAGAACTTGGTCCAGGCGGAATTAGTATGGAGAGTTTCTGGCAGCGCAACCATGCACCTAAAAGTCATATTTTTTTCCCACCGAGAAGCCATTGTAAGACTGTAGTATTAGTAAGGTGCACATGCGGGCTTGCACACGGAGGGATTCATAATGAGGTATTTAGACAACAAATTCTTTTGTAAAGACCGTATATCATCAGTGGTTACTTGAAAGCATGTTTGATCTTCTTGCATTTCCATTAAAAAAGCCAGTAGCCTGAAAGCATGTCTGACCTTCTTGCTGAAATGAGTATTGTCAGGCCTTGTTTGGGTTTTTAGCGATATATCACCGTGACTATCATATCTGATAACCCACCATAAAAACTGAATGAGTTGTCAGCCAAAAGAGTAGAACCGATGACTTCACTTAGACTACTTGCATATAACACAATGACTTGTATTACGTAGAGAATGTTGAGGGACGATGCACTAAATTGGCTACCAAATGCTAGCTTCTTAGTCCCGATGGATTTCCATTATTTACCATCCCTTTATGCGGATTAAGATCTATTCCATTCCTCAATTTTCTTGACTTGTCAATTTGATCACATCGTCCACTAGAAATAGGGAATATTGTTGCTTACATGGATTTCGATTAAGTAGTGTCCTTGGATAAGACTATCGACTTCCCCACATCTGCAACTACAGTTTGCGGTTTGTGATGCTGTTTTATTCCCTGCAGGATTCTGAATCATAGAATTGCATCGTCTCAGCCTGTGTATATATATATACCTTTTTGTTGGAAGTACTATTATATTTGGTTAACTTTAATTGTCTTTATGATAACAGTTCCAAGACATCCTCCTAGACTGTGGAGTTCAAATGGTCACTCAAACACTGGTTGAAGATCTCTCACGAGTAAAGAGGTGTAATCATGAGGGCCGAGCTTCTATGTCTTTAGATCTCCACATACTTTTTCTTGTAGATGGGAGGCAAATAACCAATGCATTGCCTGTTCATGTTTGCTTCAGAAACTGCATTGTAACTGCGAAAACTCTGCTCTTTTTTTTCTCTTCAGGTCTTAATCAACGATCTACAAATGTTTGGACTCAAAGACGTTAAGCAAAAGCTGCAAATTGTGGATGCTTTCATCAAGGTAGATTTGCTCCAAAGGCATGCTATAACTTATGTCGGTATATTCTTGGTTCGAAACAGTTCACCTGTATAAATCTA
This sequence comes from Persicaria tinctoria, assembly GCA_037127255.1. Classification (NCBI taxonomy): domain Eukaryota; kingdom Viridiplantae; phylum Streptophyta; class Magnoliopsida; order Caryophyllales; family Polygonaceae; genus Persicaria; species Persicaria tinctoria. The sequence continues at coordinate 5,290,985 of JBANSL010000014.1, forward strand.
TGATGTAACAGGCCTTCTATCTCCCTGACACCGAGTATGTGAAATAGGCACATGCTCATCCGGTATGATAAGCATTTCCCACCCCAAAAGAAGCAGCATCTTAAATCAGCCCTTGTCACATATTTTCTCGTTACACAAAATCAGCATGTTAAAAGAGCAATGTACTGTGTGGTGTTCAGGAATACACCAAAAATCAAGTTATAGGGCTGGCTAACCTTGTTGCGACGATGAAAAGCTGGAAGAGGAAAACAAAGTTTGAAGTACTTGAAAAGATTGAGTGTCACCCTTGATTGTCATCTTGGACAAATCTGTCCATTTTTAGGTATGTCGTAAATCCTTTCTTTTCCGCTTTTAGTTTCTTATGTTGTATATTCTTCCATGGTCGAGCTTTTTCTATTCATTGTTTGGTTTGTTTCTCTCCTTATATTTTGTTTTGGGTTTGTTCTCGGGTCATAGTACTTTCAGTTGTCAGCTCCTTCATCTTGAGCTTGCTTCTTCCCTCTCTTCCCAACTCTTTTTTATTTCATTTGTGTTAAGAGGCAACTATTTTTCCCCTTTTTATGTTTCTTCCTTTTCACCCATTTGTCTATGAATGCAGTTGTTTCTTTACAACATTGAGACTAATTTTAAAGCCTCCGCCTTCTTAAGGATAAAATTAGCCTATGACAATTGCATGGCATAAAAATTATGAGCTTAATAATAAAATATCTGCACCACTTGATTTCCTATATCAGCAAAACCATTCTCTCGTAATTTGAATTCTTCTAAAGTTTTGCCACTAGATATGTGGGTAATATGTTGATTCATTTTGCGTTGCTATAACTTAATTAGGTTGCCTGATGTCTTCAAAAACTGTTTCTCATGATTTAGCTGAGGACCAGTCCAAAGATGATTCAACTGGTTATTAGTTTTTTGATTCTGAACCCAAAATTCTGTCTGAAGGTGAGCATGAAACTGACACATCACTCTCAACAAAGGACTGGTTTGAGCCTACAAAAGTACCTGAAATATCAGCTGAGGAAAACCACTCATCTATAGAAACTAATAATTCTGAATGGGCTGCTATCAATACTGAATCCGTTTTATCCCAATTTGTGGATACCCTGGAAACAGAACATCAGGCTGATGTTAGCAATGGGGAATCTGTTTCCAAAGTACATTCTACTGAGAATCTCGTTGCCTCTAATGGAATACCTGTACCTTCTGCCCTGCCAACTACTCTGATGACTCCTCCAGGGAAGGCTTTGGTTCCTGGATCCGTTGATCAAGCTCATGGACATGCTTTAGCTACTTTGCAAGTCCTAAAGGTAAGTTTCACTTTGAATTCTGAAATATAAGTACCTTGCCACGGGAGCATGTTGGTTCTGTTCCATGAGGATAAATTAACATGTACAGGTTAGGCTAGGAACAACTTTTAGTTTTTTTTTTAATTTATAATTTAAGAGATTATCCATAAACAAAGAGCACTTCTTGGTGTTTTAGTACATTATGGCCATTCTACATGCTTTTCAGATCATCAGGTGCGGATGAATTTTAAGAAGACACTGTAAGTATTTTGATTGACACAACTTTTTTTTTTTTTGGTAGACTGACACAACTATAACTTACAAAAGACATTTAAGCTTGATATGAAAACTTCTGCCGGAGTATCTATGAAAAACCAAAGCTTATGCCCTTTGAGTGTAGATCTTCAACATTCATCAGTAGTTAGCATATATAATGATAGATCTTTTAAATCATGAATACATGATATTTAAAAGGTGACATTTGGTTGATTTTTAAGAAAATTAGATGTCAAAATGAAACTTGTAAAAAATATAATGTTTTTGTGAAAACCACGCCCTGTATACTTAAATCACTTATTTTTGCTGGATTGACCAGTGTTTAACTGAGTAAGCTTACTTTTGAATGCATGTTAGGTCTTTTTTCTACCATCAAGGTTCGTTGTAGTCATTTTGATTGTTTACTCTGTCACGTTCCTTCTGTTTTGACATGGCGCTTTCTCACTTTCGATAACTTTTTTACATCAATAATAGATTTATGAATGTGGGCCTTTATACATGCAGAAGCTATACTTTGACAGAGGCAACTTTTATGATTTTACCTCCTTAGGTGAGTTTGAAGGCTCTACTTGAATGCATTTTTGTACCGTAGGAAGTCAGTTTGGGGCATGCAACTGTGCAACCATCTTAGATCACTTAGAGGAGTGTATTGCTGAACACATGGAAGGTCTCTCTATATCACAAGCTCTTGGATCCCATGGCTAAGGCTACAACTAAAATATCTTATTAGAACATCAGGTGCACTTCACTTGCACACAACTTAAGCTTCTTTTTCTTGTGAGTTTTGGACTTCATTATTTTTCAGTGTTTACATAATGTTGTTCTAAGTGAAAATTTTTTCATTGAAAAATGTTATCCTATAGTGATCAGTTTCCGCCCACCAAAGCTATTGATTTTATTGATGAAGCTGGTTCTAGAGTTTGTTTGTGCCAAGCTCAGGTAAAGCTGCCCAGGTACAAATTTTATGTGTGCTTATTTTATTATTTTTGTATTAGAAGTTCTTGATTTTCTCCAGTTTCAACTCCCTCAAGAAAGTAGAGTGCTTCAGAAAGTGCTTAGCAGATCACGAAAGATAAGAATGAACTGGCCTTGAGAAGGTTTGTTTGGTTGCATTCGGTCTCTGTTTGTGGCTGGTTTCTCAATCCCTGCCGTTATAGAGATGAACTGGCCTGGGTGTTTTGTTTGATCTAAGTTAAGTTTAACCATTTTCTTTCATTAATACTTAACATTTTCATGGGTTTCTCAGAGATTTGAAATGTCCTCACAAACAAGGAAGTGGTGAATTTAGTATATTCACCTCCAAACCAATGGTTGGCTGCAAAATCCCTTGTCGAGTTGGCAGTTTAATCCCGGAGAATGAAATACCCCAATTCCAAAGTTAATGACGATGTTGTAGTATGCCTCTTCCCGGACATGGATAAAAGAAGTTTCGTCTTCCTTTTGTAACTTAATCAACTAGAAGGAGCTTTTCATTCCTGTTGAGCGAGCTGAGGAAGATGGCCCTGATGAGCTTTGGCGATCTCAATTTATTGTGGAGAACAGTCGGTGAAGCCACCTGGATGCAAGCGATGATGATCAGTTACACAACAAGCAAGGATCACCAGGCACAATTGGAGCTTGATTAGTATCTTCTCTGTAATTTGTCCACCTTAGCTAATCCCAATCTCCACAGCACATTAAACATAGTCTTTTGTACTTTGTACTTTGTATTAATTTATCCTTATTTGTAATGCTCACTTTATTGTATATGGAGTACTTAATAAAATAACAAATTAGTTAACAAATTACCCAACCGTGCGAAGCACGGTTTCCGTCCTAGTATATATAAAAGGACCACCACAGACTTAGTCAACGTACGTACTAGGTAATAGTAATTGAATAACTTGATCTCGACAATTAAGCAACCTGAGTTGAGATTCAGTAATCTAATATCGAACAATGAACCGAAAAACTAACCTTTGTGGCTCAATAAAATAAAGACTTGACACTAACTCGATCCTTGAATTTGTAAATAAAGAGCGGTCATATACGGGGTTCGAACTGAGGACCTTTGAGTACTACCCGTAAGTCCTTTCCAGTGAGCACTTTCGAAATGGTTCACTAACTCGATCCCTTTTCCTCAAACTGTCAGCTGGATTTGCTTGGTTGAATTGGGATTCAGTAATCTAATATCGAACGAAGAACTTTGAAAACTTCCATATATGGGCTGAGCTAACACCCCTTCAAGATCGAGGTGGATAATCAATCAACCTGATATTGCACATGGTTGTTGCAGATAAATTCCAGCCAGGTTCTCGGTAAAAAAACATCAGGCAGTTATTGTTTCGAAGCAACATGGAAAGTGAAATCAATCCTTCAAGCAACTTTTCATGAGCAAAATGACAGTCTAATTCAATATGCTTAATTAGAGCGCTTATGAAATATTGGATTTTATAGAGAATACGAGTTTGTGAGAAAGCTTACTTTCATTGGTTCGAAACCAAATGTGTTTCAGTCCAATCTGGCCTTTCCTGTATTTGTTGAAACCCGTAGATCTGAAAACAAAAAACCCAAATTCATCCTTTCTCAAAGAACCCTAAAACATTCATTCAGGAACAAAAGCCCCAAACCCTAGACATTGTTACCTGGGTTTCTCGGTTTTTCATATTGGGTCACTTTCTTCGGTTTCTCGGCTACCTGGGTTTCCAAACCTCCCTTGATACAGACACTTGCTCCTAAATTGATTTCATCAACCTTCCTTGAGACAGACTCATAGTTCGTGTGACTTCCTACAACTCTCGGAAAAAGGTATTGAACCCTCTAATTGAAGATCTGGGTGGTGGTGGTCTCACGACATTCCGTTGTCGGCCGTTTTCCGGGCGGTCTTTTTCGTCACTGTCCACCTTCGTCGTCGTCTCCATTACTTGCGCTTTCTTAAACACGTTCGATCTATTCGCTTGATAATAATAATGATAGTTTTACAAGTCTGACATTTTTGTCCTTCCCTACCGTTGTCGAAGGGAAGGACGACTGCTCCTTATGGCCGCTAGTGCATACCATAAAATAGTCGTGCCTCTTAAGTCACATATTTATGAATCAAAAGGTTTAGAACGTATTTAAAAAAAATTAATTTTGGGTGTAGAGTTTATTTAAAAATAAAAATAAAAAAAAACTTTAAGTTTTGGAAGAATTGTGATCAACCAAATACTACAAAGCCCCAATATTTATTATCGGTCAGAATTGGACCATAATGGGATTTCAGTCTATACCAACACCTAAAATCGGGATTTCTATTCACACCGTAAATTTCTTGACAATTGCACGGTCTCTTCGCCGTTTGCGCATCACGCGTGCGCGGTTCTCACTTGACCTAAGTCATCCCCAAATTCCCAATCCCTTTACCAGTTCCTCAACCTGCAATCCGTCGGCGATTACAAGGGGGCAATTTTGTGCGATTGTGCGGGTCACGTACTTAACTTGGCAGTGACGGCGCCGATCGACGGTGAGGGGGTCTTGAGCATGGCAAGGAGAAGGAGTAGGCGGAATGGAATCCCTGCGGGCTTCGATTTGGAGAGAAAGTAAATATGGAGAAGGAATTACAACAATTGCTCTTTAGATCGGGGGTCGAAGTGCTGCAATTTCATATCTGGGCAACGATGACGGTTTGCGAAACACTGCAATTTCTTTCCCGTCGACGGTTTACGAATCACTGCAATTTCTTTCCCGTCGATGGTTTGCGAAGCCGTCCCATCTCGAATTTTCCGGCGTTGATATGGCGGAGGGTGCCCCTTGGGGGAGTAATTGCTCAATTGACGTGGCGGCGCTACTACAGACCTCCAAATCGGAAGCGGATCTAGGATGAAGAGGACCCTTGCCGCTGCAAGAGATGCCGTCTTCCATGAACTTTGGCGGAAGGTGGCCTGCAAATTAATTAATTTAGGATGAAGATGATGAAGCAGAGGTCTGACTTTCAATGGATTAAAAAAATAATTAAAAAAAAACCTGTAACTGCGCAGTGCGGCTATGCGGTTGTATCCGTGCATTTGGCTAAAAAACCTTTTTGTTATATGCACGGCGCCATATCGCCATATGCACGGTGGAGGTATCGGACTCCGAGATCGTCACACACTTTGGAGGTGTCTGACTCCCAGACCGGCAGAAGGCTATGGCGGTGTCGGACTCCCAAACCGGCATCCAATGCCCGAGGTAAGTTCGAAGCCTATATATAACAAAGCGATGCCCGAGTTAAACCACAAAGTTTTCGATTCAAAATCCAAATTCTAACATCAGAGGAAATGACGTTACCGGAAGAAGATGGCGGAGGCGTTTTACCGTTCGACATTTTTAGCTATAGCGATCCGGAGGAGCTCGTGAGGAAGATCGGGGTAAGTTAATATTGTTACAGCGTATCGTTTATATATAGCGGAACCTTTATATAATTATGTTTGAATAGAATCATATTATAGCATATAGTAGAACCTTTATGTAATTAGGTTTGAATAGAATCATATTATAGCATATACCGGAACCTTTATATAATTAGGTTTGAATGATTATATTATAGCATATAGCGGAACCTTTATACAATTAGGTTTGAATTTAATCATATTATAGCTGAACGTTTATATAGAGGTAACCTTTATGTCATTAAGTTTGAATGGATATGATGGTTTTTCTCGAAACATAAGATAGCATAGTTTTGTAAAACGAAAGCATCATATAATATAGCATTTTTGATAATATAATCCAAAAAAGTTCTTAGTACATAAGTGACATTATGCATGAACAAAACCAACCTCTAGATGTGGGTACAGAATATGGTTCGATGTTTACAGTCGATGGTTATTGGGCTAATCAAGAAAACATGAAGGCATGGGCAAGATACGTAGGGAAGATTAAGAACATGGTACTTGTGATCACTCGGTCATGGAAGAACCAAATGAGTGGTTTGGGTACCTTTCATCTAGTGTGTGATAAGTACGGAGGGGGTAGAGATATTCCAGATGTCGACAAGGATTTTCCGCCTGCAGTGAGTAGGCGCGGGAAAACGACAAAGATCGGATGCATGTTTGAGCTGGAGGGTCGTCAAAATGATGCTGACAATTGGACCATGAAGGTTATATGCGGTGTGCATAACCACAAGCTAAACGATGTGATGTTAGGACATCCCTATGCCGGTAGATTAACTCCAGATCAACATCGGCAGGTTCGACGTGATACAGTGATTGGGATAAAACCGGGGGTTATGTTGCGCGGGATGAAGTATGATGATCATGACTGCGTGACTGACATTCGTCAAGTCTACAATGCACGAGCCCAGTTGCGGAGAACCGCTGCCGAAGGACGGAGGGACCTGCCTCAAGCGCTTCACAAACTCAAACAAAAGGGATACTTTATCGCCACACGGAATTCCTCTAAAGCAGGAGTAGATGAGGTTACTGATGTGTTTTTGTCCCATCCGAACTCCCGACATCTTCTGATGTTGTTTCCGTATGTTATCGTGATGGACTCGACCTACAAGACGAACGAGTAAGAGGAATCACATTACTGTCGACTACTTCTATATATGTCATACGTTGTAGCAATTTGTTTGACTAATTCATTAAAATGTGATAGGTACGAAATGCCGTTGCTGGAGATCATAGGGATTACTAGCACGAAGAACACATTTGCAATTGCGTTCGTATTCATGGCAGGCAAGAGCGCAGAACACTATAGTTGGGCACTTCGGCGACTACGCTATTTGTGCGGTCAACGACTCCCAGAAGTAATTTATACAGACAGAGAGTTGGGTCTTATAAAGGCTCTTCGGGAGGAGTTACCCACGGTAAAGCATATGTTGTGCACTTATCATATTATGTGCAACATTGAAATGAAGGGTAGGATCACGAAATCTACCGAGAAGCGAAACGCCTTCTACAATGAATGCAAGGCCTTATTTGAGTCAAAGACAGAAGAAAGTTATGAAGGTCGTCTACAAGTGATGAAGGCGAAATGGGAGGCACGATGGGGTCTTATGAAGTACCTTGAAGACACATGGCTCACATAATTCAAGGAGGCGATAGTTCGTGCATGGGTTGATAAGTTCTTATATCTCGGGGTGCGAACTACGAATAAGTAAGTAATATTGAATCGTATAAATTCGTAATTATTATAATATTTAAGAATCCTACATAACCGTGGTAATATATTTTTTATGATAAAGTGCCGAGTCAGCACATGCAAAATTAAAGTCCATGCTAGGGACGGCTGTTGGTGGGTTCGTTGACGTAACAGATTGCATTGACAACTTGGTCAACGAACAGGTAGACCAACTCAGAGGGTTCCTTGAGAAGTCACGGTTGACAATCAAACGGTGTGTCATGAGTGAACCAATATTCGCCTCGCTATTGATGTTGGTGACTGATGAGTGCTTCGATCTTCTGCTGGCCAACTACAACATGGCGAAGGAACTCCCGGCTAGTCATGACGGTGTCTGTAGGGATCGCTATTGGAGGGACGCTTACGGGGTACCATGTGTACATGAGTTCTTAGAGGCGATCGCAAACAGGCAACCTATTAGGCCCTCACAAATTCATCCCTTCTGGAAGCAAGTATTGTGGGATCCTATAATTCCTCCCGAAGAATCAAGTGGCGGCAACGATGGCGCAACTCCTAACAGTCAGGAATATGTCAGCCTTCGGAGGGATATTGATGGCAACAACCTCACGCCCGATCAGCAGGATTTGATGGGCGAGGCATACTTCAACATGAACAACCCTGGGTTGTCTACCATGAGAGAGCCAACAGGGATCCATCGAAAGGGTCGTCCCACGGGGAGACGATCATTGCAGCGTGACCCATCTGGTTTTGAACACGGGAGACGAGAGGCTGCCTCTCGGGCGCGTGGTAGAGGTCGATCAAGAGGTAGAGGTCGGCAGACAGATCGGGATGTTGATCCTTCGGTATTGTTGACAACTCACATCCATAACTTCATGCTCACCTTTGTTGATAGAAGTACCCAGGTTTCAGCTGATGGTCATTGCGGTTATCGGGCCTTAGCGGCTGTGCTGGGGTATGGAGAAGACCAGTACATGCGAGTCAGAAGAGAGGTCGCGCAAGAGCTTAGAGGGAATCGGTGGCTGTATCAACCAGCAACCCTATTACACTCCATTGACGATCTTATCGAGAATGTTGATCTGCAAGACCCAGGTCCTTGTTTACATCGTCATCAAAACTGGATGGAGGCACCTATGGTCCCCCTTGCTGTAGCAACCTTGTACCACAAGGTCGTTGCTGTCCTAAGTGTCGACAATCCTCACACCTGCTTTCCTATTGTCGCGAATGGGTCGAACCAAACTCCACCAACTGAGGTGATTACAGTTGCCTGGCTAGCAAGAGTCCATTGGACCCCCGTGTGGCTGAAGGAAGGGTCACCACTTCCACCTACTGCAGCTGAATGGTCTCACTTCCACCACCCAAGTGTGAATAGATGGGATACCCCATTCAACGACTGCATTCAACAATACTTGAACTACCTTCTAGTTGAAAGGGCAACTCAGTAGTTGTGATGCTATTATATTCTGGGATCGCACTTATTTTAATTTAAATGATCTAGCATCGGAATTTGTAATCTCATTCAATATCATATGTGTAGCAATCTTGAAGACCGACAATGTGTTTTCAAATTTCATCAATCAATACCAAAACACAGTACATGATTCGCAAATACAACTACCAACAAATTCAACACAGAGACAAGAAATACGATAAAACCAACTACCAGTTCGATCCCTTTCATCAGGCGTTTGGCATAAAATGAAAAAATTGTGATACCCAAACCTGAGTTGGCGCCAATGGCACACCTCCCCCCCCCCCCCCGCTTCTTCGACATACTACCGAAGCTCATCTACGGAAACATACGCGTCGCCCCGAGCGATCAGAACATCCAGACGATGAAGCAACATACCAATCCGCTGCATTTCAAACAATATGATGGTGAAAACTACCACTTTATTAAACACCATACCAATAACAAAAGGACATTGGTATTATTCACACGTACCCGGTGATCGTAAGCGGCCACTGGCGGAGCTATGTTTGCTGGTACCTGGTGGCTTGAGCTTTTGAATAGAAAAGGGTGGCCGTGCTCACCAAACCACCCCATGTACTCATCGGATACAGCGTGCGGTTCCAGCGCAGCCCTATGTTGACTGAAGGATATGTATACAGTGGGAACAATCAAATGGTCATCCCAACGGTCGTCCACTAGGTGCCATGTCAGCTTCAGACCCTTGACTGGAGGTGGTCTCTCTTCTTGCATGGGGAGGATTCGCAGCATGGGGATTGTCTGAACATGACCAAACTGTCGCATAACCCTGTCTGGCATGTAGGCTTCCATAACAGAGGAGAAATGGATTAAGCCTCTGTAACGCGAAACTCTGTAAAACCCATCAAAGTCAAGGGGACCGTAGGGCATGAATTTGACGTCCTCTACCCGCATCGTTTCTAATTGCTTGATAAACTTCAAAGTCCTCTCGTGGGTGATCGGTGGTGTTGGTCGACAAGCGTACCTCTTTGCCCAGCGTGCGTCTCCATGGTTCGCGGGGTCCTCACAGACGCCGGGCGCGAACATTGGAAAGTGAGCGAATATCCAAAACTGAAAATTCCAGACGTCAGTTGGACATTGAGTTATCATCAATAATAACACACACCATGTGTATGGGGGTCGAGACATACCTGAACAAGAGCAGTACAGCCCCCCAAGTTAGCCATCCCCTGTCTCGACGAGATCCCCAGCTGCCGATACAGAAATGCCAGGACTCCCGCACCCCATGCATACTCTGCTGTGATTCGGTGATCAGTCACGAAATCCAAAGCAGTGATCGGTATGGTTGTCGTGGTCCGGTCGTTTAAAACCAAGCAACCAAGAACCTCCAACAGATATCCGCTTGCGATGATAGTTGGGGGTGTCTGCGAGTTGTGAACTAGTTGGCCCATATGGAAATCTAGGCTTCCTTGGTAAAAAGCATTCCCACTTCATACAAAGTCTTGAGGAGCGAAGCCTAATTTTTCCATCAACCACGCCTGCCGCAGCTGGTTTGTGCTGTTAGGTCTCAAGGCGCTTCCATCGATGGGAAGACCAAACAACTTGTGCACATCGTGCAAGGTAATTGTCATCTCCCCCCACGGGAGATGGAAGCTGTTGATCTCTGGATGCCACCGGTATAGAAATGCTTGGATGAGACAGTGATCCACTGTGTCCATCCTGATGTCATCCATCAAATGTAACCCACTCTGCTTCGCCACATGCCACCATTCCCACTGCCCAGGTAGACGAGGCCAGCTGCGCACTGCATTCCACCGGTCTGCACGCCTTATGCTCTTGACTGTCATCTCGACCTCCTGCAAGACAAATATAAGAGTATGAGCTGGACGGATACCACAGTTGCACATAACATAACATTAATTATGAACAAATCGTTCATACATTAACACACACCTCACTTAACCACAGATGCTGACACCTGTGAGTCCTATAGTGTCGTAGTGGCTCCACATACATGGGGCGGCCGTCGTCCACATCCCTACTGTTCAACTCGTCATTCATCCCAGGACGACAGTTGGGGTTATGCTCGGGAGCTGTACTGGAAATACCCCCAAACGTGTCAGCGAGCCCGAAGGGGTTAGACGCTCCTGCCGCTGTACCACCAGCTGGGTTTGAGGAGGATGCCCCCTCGTCGCGGATGGGCTGCTGAGTCATGCCCTCCCAGTTCGGCCACAGTCCAGATCCACCCACGGTTGAATAAATGGGGGTGGTCTGGTTGACTAATCGTTCCCACGCACTCGAATGCTGCGTGGAACCGGTGTCGCACTCGTCGGCGGGCGTATACATGGTGTTTTGGGGGCTGGCTGGGACGTAAAGTGTCTCCGGCAATTGTGTAGTGTCGACATCGTCGACGGTGTAATCTGCCAAGAAATCATCGTCGTCCCGCCCAAGAAACGACGTACTTGCCCTTGCGGGCTCTTGCATCGGTCGCTCTACTGATGGCTGTCTAACGGCCGATGTGCTGGCTCTCGCCGGCTCTATCGGCCTATCACCTCTCCTCACAGAGGCCGTGGGCCTTACCCGTTCCCGCTGGCTTACAACCCGCCTCATCATCTACATTATAAAATTCCATCTCCATTAGGTGAACATAAATTCCATAATATATTTGCCCATTCATCATATTTATCTACATGTTGACATAAATTCTTTGCAGTTAATGATTTTTCCTACGGTCCAAATTTTCCTACATTCCACATGTTAACATAAATTCCATATCTAGTTTTCTTTGCATAATTATATCTATATCTATTTTTCATTCATTATTAATCCCATTATATGTTTCATGCATTACAAATTCTATATCTCATTTTCATGCATTAAAAAATTCAAATATAATTTTATCAATATTCCATATCTAATAATAAAATAAACTTAACATACCAAATTTTATATCTAATTTTATCAATATACCTTGCAGCTAATCATATTTATCAACATGTTAACAAAAATTCCTTGCATTGGATGATTTTTCCTACGGTCCTAATTTTTCTACATTCCACATGTTAACATAAATTTCATATCTAATTTTCACGCATAATTATATCTATATCTATTTGTCATTCATTATTAATCCCATTCTATGTTTCATGCATTACAAATTTTATATCTCATTTTCATGCATTCAAAAATTCAAATCTAATTTTATCAATATTCCATATCTAATAACATAAACTTAACATAAAATCTAATTTTATCAATATTCAAATTTTATCTAATTTTATCTAATTTTAATTTTATCTAATTTTGTCTAATTTTATAAATATTCAAATCTACATAAAATCTAATTTTATCTAATTATATCAATATTCAAATCTAATTTTATCTAATAATAACATAAACTTAACATACCAAATATTATATCTAATTTTATCAATATACCCTACCGACCATAACATAAACTTAACATAAAATCATTAATTACCTCCGCGGCAGCTTGCGCTCTAGGATCATTCGGCGGGGGTTGTGAAGCCGAACGCTCATCGGGAGACTCGGGACGCGGATTCCGCGTCCCTGATGAAGAGGCGGATCGCGTTCTGCCAAAAAACCAATCTAACAAACCGTTGAACTTCGGCATTTTGGAGCTCAAATCTGACGAAAGAGAGAGTAAGAGATGGAGTTGAGTGGAATGTGTGTGTGGTGCAAGAGTGAAGCCGGAAACCGTTCCATTTATACTACACCAAAGCTGACGAAATCGGAACCCGACACCGGCTGCACCAAAGCTGACGCAAAGAAGACGCCGAGTTGACTGATGGGACGGAAGGCTGAAGATTCCCGCGCCAGCCCTTATGCCGGACTCGGAACCCAGCACCGGCTGCACCAAAGCTGACGCAACCTGCCGCCGATTCGACTGATGGGACAGAAGGCTGAAGATTCCCGCGCCAGCCCTTGTGCCGGACTCGGAACCCGCAACCGGCTGCAGTCCCGCGCCAGCTTTGTCAGTCGATGTGACTGATGTGACGAAAGCTGGCGAAAGGGGGAGATTCGGTCCAGCCCCTATGCCGGACTCGGAACCCAGCACCGCCATACTGTTTGCCAATCTGGTGCGCCGGCACCGCCATCCTCACCTGCCGATCTTGGACTCCGGCTCCGCCACCGTGCAAATGGCGAGACGACCGCCGTGCAAATAGCAGAGGATTGTGCAAATAGTTATCCCCATATCAATTCATTCTTCGTTTTTTTTTTTGAATTTTTTTTGAATTCTTTATTCAAGGCAAAATGTTGGAAAAGGGGGTTGAAGTCATTTGAACAATTTGAAAATCAAGGTCGGTCCAGCTCGAATGGACAATTCCAATTTTCTGTTAAAAAATGAATAGAGAAGTATATAGTAACATTTTTGGAGGTAAATACAACCCCGTTAAACAACCCAATCTACCGACTTGTCGGCCTCTCAAGCTTTAGATCCGTCTGAGATCGGATTATTATTACTTAATACTTAAATTCAAAAAACAAATCACGACGGTAGGGAAGCAAAGAAAAGGTTAGGCCCCGTTTGGTATGAGTGCTGGAATCGAAATGAGAATCGTAATCGGAATGGTATCAGAAAATGGTAATGACTCATTCTTGGAGCTGGTTGTTTGGCATGCTGTCGGAATAAAACATTCATGAAATAATAATAATAATAATAATAATAATAATAATAATAATAATAATAATAACAATAATAATATAAGTATAAATATAATAAAATACTCATAAAAATAATAATATTAATAGAAATATATTATTATTATTATTAAAAATAAAAAATAATTATTATTATATATTAAATAATAAAATATTGATAATAATAATAATAATAATATAAGTATAAATAAAATAAAATAAAATCTAATTAATAATAATATAAATCTAATATAAAAGAATAAAAGAATGATAAAATTAATAATATTAATAGAAATATATTATTATTATTAAAAATATAATATAATATATATTAAATAATAAAGTATATATAATAATCATAATATAAGTATAATAATAATAATAATAATAATAATAATAATAGTCTGTCCGGGGTGACGTCTTCGTGTCCTACATCTCTTCAGGTTTGCTTTCTTCATCTCGGTGTTTGTCGGGTCGTTTTGATCGCGGCTGTCGTCTTGGTCTTTGCTTGTTGGTCCGACTATTGTTCAGTCATCTCGGGGCCAAGGTTTGGTGGTCTGAGCGTTTCTAGGGGTCCTTGGTTACTGTTGTTGTGTTGTTGCTGTTGTCTGATTTGCGGCGGCGTCTTGGTGCTGTTGTGTTGTTAACGCTGGCCATGGTGGTTTGTTACCGGTTGTAGTGATTTGTTGAGGCGTTGTTTGTATTGTGGTGTGTCTGTGCTCGGTACGCGCTACACCAAAGCAATTCCTCTCGAATTGCTTGTGAATACTTAATTAGATATCTTCACAATTCTAATTAATGATCGGTGGAATTCATTTCTTCTTATGCTCAAGTGGCTGCAATTTCATTTGATCAAATTCAAGGTGCTTGAAGGTGGATTGATTTTCTTTGATTTTTGATCTAAGTTGACGTGTTTAATCTAATGTCGGATCTTGTTCGGTACCATTGTCCTTTTGTGGGTCTTTATGGGTGCCTTGATGGTGGTGGTAGAGGTCTTGTTAAAACCTCTATACTCAGACACCTTCGTGATCGACATTGCAGTGGTAATGCTCAGACACTTACTCGTCAAACTCTGTCTAATAGTTTGACTATTTATTCTGATGGTGAGATAACTTTCAAACGTATGTGGGTTTGGCTATGTGGAGTTTGTCTTAAAACGCATATGATGTCCACTAAAATAGCCATGTTTTTATGCACATTTTAGCTCCTTATTCTATATACTTTGCATATTTCGGGCTGGAAATATGTTGAATTTATGTAATATATGCTTATTTGCAAGAAATAGAGGTCTACATAAGTTATGGTTTAATATTACAGAATTTGGAGAAATTCCGGGACAAAACCAAGAAGAGAAAACGAAAGCCAAGTTTTACTCAATCTTGAGGAGACTTCCTCAATGTCGACAAAAATGGTGAACCAAAGCTGCTCAAGGAGAAGCCAGATCGAGAAACCGAGAAGGATCAAGACAACTCGAGCCACATTTCCTCGATATCGACCAAACCAAGAACACATGTCCGAGTCCAAGTCGGGAAGAAGTTACTCGAGTTAGCCAGACAAGCTGAGACCGACGACAAAACTCCTCGATGTCGAGGAAATTCCTCGATATCGACTAAACCCAGCACCACACCTGATCGAGGATCCGAGGAAGAGCTACTCGAGAAAGCCATCCAAGCCAAGTCGATGACATTTCTCCTCGATGTCGAGGAAATTCCTCGATATCGAGCAAAAGGTTTCTGGGCTGCAGCACTGTTGGGCCTGTCCGAGTCGAGCTAGATTGTTTTGGATACAAGGAAGTCCGAATCTATCAAGTCTATCAAAGATCTATCAAGTTATATCAAGGATTTATCCATGGAGAGAGGATTTATCTACCACATGAAGATATTTAGATATTTTAGATATATTTTCTTTTAAGATAAATGTTCCTTTTATTAAAGTTTTATCTTTAGAAATTAGATATACTTTCCTTCCTTGATTAGCAAGGATTGGAAGCCTATAAATAAAGCCCATAGGGCTGAATTTTAGTCATTCAATTTCAGAGAAGTAGTTCCACAGAGAAATTTAGGAGTTCAAAGGTTTTAGGGTTTTGGCATTCAACGAAAGTTGGAGTGCCGGGATTGTAAAGACTTTGAATTTAGTTAAATGCAAGTTATTTCTTTTAAATCGATGTCTGCAATTGCGATGAGGCGCGAGTAGTCCACCTACTTCTAGAGTTGGGGTGAGCTTGACGATAGCCCTGCATTTTTTAGGTAAAGATCCGACTTTTATCATGTTTTGAGCATCTACTACCTTTTATGTGTTTATTACCCATTCAATGGAGATCCATGCTAACAACTTGGATTGTAAACATAAAATCGGTAGATACAAATAGGGTTTCTTGAAAGAGTTTCTTAATTGTTGGAAAAGGCGAAAGCTTGACCCTTCGATGCGATTTGCATGATTATCGTTATTTATCTTGCCTAATGCATGCTTGGTTATTGTCGTTGCAAACCCAATCTTAGAAGTTTTCTTTCATACATAGTTTATTTCGGAAAAGCCTTGTTCTTTATTTTATTTTCGTTTAAAGTTTCTACCTTCCTTGATCTCGACAAAAATTGGTCGACATTGACTACTGACATTCAATCGCCTAGATCGTCGTAGCTTCTGAACTGCAGGTACCCGAGATCGACCAAAAATCTCCTCGACATCGAGGAATTTTCTCGATATCGAGCAAAACTTGGGAGCTGCTGCTTGCTTGTTTCGACTTGTCCGATCTTCTATCGAGTAACTTTACTCGAGATCGGGAAATCTGTGGTCGACTTCTGTCGTGAGATTCCTCCGCTGCCTTGGATCCGCTGACCAGCTTCCTCGAGGATCAAACCTGACTTTCTATTGCTACATCGGGAGGGAGTCTTGAACATTATTTGCTGGGATCGGTTTGCTTTATCTCTTGCTACATAGGTTTGCTTTATTTTATTCATATTTTATTTACACTCTCGATTTCCTCTTTACAACAAATTGGCGCCGTTGCCGGGGAAGCTATCATTCGCGCCTTAAGTAGTTAGATCTTACGTTTCTTTTGAGTTACTTCGCAGGTGTATGCGCCGTTCTGG
Organism: Persicaria tinctoria; assembly: GCA_037127255.1. NCBI lineage: Eukaryota > Viridiplantae > Streptophyta > Magnoliopsida > Caryophyllales > Polygonaceae > Persicaria > Persicaria tinctoria. The sequence continues at coordinate 5,307,805 of JBANSL010000014.1, forward strand.
TCAACCACCTGAGTTTGACGGCTTAGACGATCCGGAACGCCTTATACACGTCTACGCTAGATTAAAAAGAGCCATGGCGGCCGCAGAAACACAAGAACAACTGATACAGAGGCTTCAAAGGGAAGTAGCCGCCAAAGATACTGCTCTCATCCCTGAGAGACCACGCACTATGCAGGAAAAGGAGCGAATGAGGCAATTGGAAGATGAGCTCGCCCAATACCCTACCACTGTAGAGGATTACATGCACCCGACTCTCGTCGTGCCTGAATCGGCTATTCTAATCCTTGAGAACAACTTTGAAATTCGCACTCCTTTCCTAATTGAAATTAAACATAATGCTTTCCATGGTAGATTTAATGAATGCCCTCTTCAACATATTACCAACTTTACTGATATGTGTCGTACTCTTGCTGAAGGTACCACTTTGGAATATGTCTTGATGAAGGCTTTTCGTTGGTCTCTGGCTGGTCCAGCATTAAAGTGGCTTAAAGGTCTCCGTCCACGATCCCTTACAACATGGGCTGAAGTGAGGCAGGAATTTCTCAACAAATTCTTTCCTCCTACCAAGGCAGCGCTCCTCCGCCAAAAGATTACATCTTTAAAACAGAAACCCGGGGAGCCGCTAGCAAAAGCATGGGAACGCTATAAGGATCTACTGCGATCCTGCCTTACACATGGACAGCAACCCTGCATCGTTTAGGAGATCTTCTTCAATTCTCTTGACCTGGCTGCTAAGGATAAGATTAACACGTATACTCATTATGAGTATCTGACAATGCCGCCAGCTGACGCATGGGCTGCCATCGATAAGCTGACCAACTACGACAACAAGTATGGGGCTCCAACAAACTATGATGTAGATGCTTACGCCAGGCCAGTCCCATCCATGCCCCTTCTAAGGAGATTGACCAAGATGTCAGGGAGTAGTACTACAGAGATCAGAATCGCAAGCTCCTCAAGCAAATCAAGTATCTTTCTATCAACCAACCCTGCATCGAATGCGGATCACAGTGGCACACCACTACTGAGTGCCCACACACCGAGCAAGTCAAGATGGCAGAGAACCATGGAGAGGTAGCTTACGCAGGGGGTCCCAATCACTATATGGGGGACCAAAGGTTTCAGCAACCACAATGGAACCAAGGTGCCCCTAGGAACCCCCCATCATACAGAGCTCCAGGACATCCAGAAAGAGATCAACGGAAGGATGATCTACAGATGATCGTTGATGAGATGCGCCGGAATCAAGAACAACAGCAGCAGTCTACGAGCGCCATCAATAATCACCTCCAGAAAATCAATACTCCCTCCGTTCGGCAAAACTTGTCATTTTAGAGTTTTGTTTTTTGTTCGGAAAACTTGTCATTTTAGGTATTTTTGCTTCTACTTTACTAAAATGCCCTTGATTTGATTGATGTGTTGTGAGTTATAGTTTTTGTTAAAATAAAAAGTAGAGTAATAAATGAGGGTAAATTAGTAAACAAGGAGTCTAATTATTAACTTTATTAAAAGTTGTGTGGAGAGTTAAAATGACAAGTTTTGCCGAACGGAGGGAGTACAAGATTTGGAGCTGGATAACTGGAAGAGGAACATAGAGACCCAGATGGGTCAATTCGAGGCACAAATTCCATGACCAAACGGGCAACTCCCTGGGCAAACAGAACCAAATCCTAAGGGGAGGACCGGACACGTCGCAGCTGTAAAACTCCGAAGCAGAAAAAGACACTACCTTTCTCTTCCAAGGCACTAAAAGATCCCACTGCAGGTAGGTTGAAACGTTTTGTTAATATGCTTCAAGAACTGAATATCTCAATTCCTTTTGCAGAAACTCTTCAAGAGATGTCTGCTTATGTCAAATTCCTCAAGGAAATCCTTAGCAAGAAGCGATCACTCTCAGAAATCGTTGTCGAATGCAAACGAATGGACTTCCCTGAGAAGAGACCTGACCCTGGTAAGTTTTCTATTACTGTGGGATTTGGAAAATATAAATATGAGTCCTTGTGTGATTTAGGAGCAAGCGTGAGTATCATGCCCTTGTCAATCTGGCGAAAGGTAAAGATAGGGTCTATAGAGCCTGTGGATGCCAAGCTATACATGGCAAACAATACAGTGGTCATCCCTACAGGTATGGTTGAGAATGTCCCTGTCCAGGTTGGTAAGTTCTATGTCCCTACCGATTTCCTTATTATAGATTGTGCTAAAGATCCTACTAGCCCTATTATTCTTGGTAGACCATTCCTAGCTACTACAGATACTAAAATCAGCGTAAAACAGCGATTGCTCACCTTCACGATAGGCGATGAGATCTTAGATTTCTCTTTTGGCCCTGCAAAAGAGGAAATTTCATGGCTGGAGGTGAAGAGCATCAGCAACCACGGGATCAAGCAAACGACAGAGGAAAACACCAGAAGGCAACTCGACATCGACTTGTTTTCCTCGATGTTGACCAAACACCTCGATGTCGACCAAGCTTTCTCGACATCGACTTCCCCTGCTGAGCACCAGACTTGCCAATAGCCTAAGTATGGAGTCCATGTACTCGATGTCGACCAGTATTACTCGACATCGACCAACCCTAAGCCCAAAGATTTCTGTTTTGGGCCCGAAAAGGTAAGTTCAGGTATGAATTCTACTCCTCCTCAGTCCATTAAGAAAATTATAAATAATTCAAGGGGAGGTAAGGCCACGTGGCAAGCAAATCTGCGAAGAATGAGAGCTGGAAAGAAAAGGAAGGAAGAAAAGGGATATTATGCAAGCGACCACCTATCAGCTGAGCTTGCATACTACAATCAGGACATAGAAGATCCAGGAGAAGGGCCAAGCACAAAGGGGGCCCACATTGACTACAGCTAAATCACAAGCGGAGAAGTCGACCTACCGACTCTAAAATCTAGAGCATGTATATAAAACTTTTGAATTTTGGGACTTTGAAACTTTTGGTTTTGGTTTTGTTTGTTTTTTGTTTTTGAATACTTCATGTGGAATCTTGTTTTCGGGAAAAAACTAACAAATTTCCAGGTCGAAGAAAACTGGAGTCGACCAAACCTGGTCGATATCGACTACAACTTAGTCGATATCGGCTCCTGAGGTGGAAATCGACCAGGTGAGGAGGAAAAGCAGCTAGTCGATTTCGACCAACATTACTCGATATCGAGTAAGTTGGTCGATATCGACCAAATACCCCGAAGTCGACCAAGACAGTACTCGACAGACCCTGTTTTACCTTCCTCGATGCATTATTCGGTGAGTTCCTACCTTTACCTTTGTTTTATATTAATTTTATACAGTGGGGACACTATATATTTTAAGTATGGGGTGGGGGAAGAGCTCATTATCATTATTATATGTTTTATTCTTGTCTTTGGTTTTACATGGTGAATTTTGAGTAAAATTTTAAATTTTTGTGCATAATGCTAAACTCAAAGTTCTATTAAACATCTCCCAATGCTTGTGAATTGTTCAAAGAAAAAGTGTCATGAAAGCTTTAATTGAGCTCGACGATGAAAAATTGGATTCATTAGAGATATAGCATGAAATTACCTAGTAAGGGAAGTCACAATGAAGTGCATTATTTTCTTGAAAACCATGAAAGGAGGAAGAATTTGAAGTTTCTTTTGACATGTTGCATGATAAGAGGATGGAGGACTTTATATTTCCATATAATGCTCATATTGTTATATCCTAGCCCCACATATGCTTATGCATCACAAAAGCCATATTATGCCCTATTTCATATATTGCTCCACATGTTCTAAATATTTCCATTCTTTACCTTATTTCCTATCCGGGGATTATGTTGAGAATGATGTTACATTTTGGAGATATTATATGGTGTTTGTGTTGTTGTTGTTATCATATTTGGAGTTTGGAAGGAATATTTGAAATATATGGAAATTTTAATGAGTGAGAAAAAATCTGACCACCTCAGGAGATAAAGGTAGATCGACCCTGCCAGCGTTGAGATAATAGTTCCGCAGGATGGGACACACATGTGAGGAGTCCAAAGCACTAAGTATCCGGGGTCATTCATGACACCCATGTTTGCGACTCGCGAGAAGGCAGTGCCAAGGTTAGAGAGGTAAAAGCATTATTATTGATAAAAGCATTATGGAAAGGTGATGAATCTTATGAAAAAGGAATGTTGAAATTCAGTTTGGAAATACTCCATTTCCCTGGATCATGAGCACCACATTGTCAAATATTACCCACCTTTAGCCTTTTACCAATCTACTTGTTATTGAGCTTAAATTAAAGTCCTCTTGATTATTAATGCTTTGTCACATAAATTGTTTTTGCATTGCCCTCCTTTTGTGAGTAGATGTTGCTTTTCTTTGCACATGCATGGATTTGTGGCACAAGTACCTTTTATATGATGGTAATTGATTGCATGGTTATATAAGAATGAATCTATGATGTTGAGAGTTTTAAATTCTTCCTCTAAATGACCATCCAAGTTATTGCTTGGGGATAAGCAAGCTTAAGTATGGGGTGATTTGATTTCCACTAAAATAGCCATGTTTTTATGCACATTTTAGCTTCTTATTCTATATACTTTGCATATTTCGGGTTGGGAATATGTTGAATTTATGTAATATATGCTTATTTGCAAGAAATAGAGGTCTACATAAGCTTTGGTTTAATATTACAGAATTTGGAGAAATTCCGGGACAAAACCAAGAAGAGAAAATGGAAGCCAAGTTTTACTCGATCCCGAGGAGACTTCCTCGATGTCAACAAAAATGGTGAACCGAAGCTGCTCGAGGAGAAGCCAGATCAAGAAACCGAGAAGGAGCAAGACAGCTCGAGCCACATTTCCTCAATATCGAGGAAATTCCTCCATATCAACTAAACCCAGCACCACACCTGATCGAGGATCCGAGGAAGAGCTACTCAAGAAAGCCATCCAAGCCAAGTCGACGACATTTCTCCTCGATGTCGAGGAAATTCCTCGATATCAAGCAAAAGGTTTCTGGGCTGCGGCGCTGTTGGGCTTGTCCGAGTCGAGCTGGATTGTTTTGGATACAAGGAAGTCCGAATCTATCAAGTCTATCAAAGATCTATCAAGTTATATCCGGGATTTATCCATGGAGAGAGGATTTATCTACCACGTGAAGATATTTAGATATTTTAGATATATTTCCTTTTAAGATAAATGTTCCTTTTATTAAAGTTTTATCTTTAGAAATTAGATATACTTTCCTGCCTTGATTAGCAAGGATTGGAAGCCTATAAATAAAGGCCATGGGGCTGAATTTTAGTCATTCAATTTCAGAGAAGTAGTTCCACAGAGAAATTTAGGAGTTCAAAGGTTTTAGGGTTTTGGCATTCAACGAAAGTTGGAGTGCCGGGATTGTAAACACTTTGAATTTAGTTAAATGCAAGTTATTTCTTTTAAATCGATGTCTGCAATTGTGATGAGGCGCGAGTAGTCCACCTACTTCTAGAGTTGGGGTGAGCTAGACGATAGCCCTGCATATTTGAGGTAAAGATCCGACTTTTATCATGTTTTGAGCATCTACTACCTTTTATGGGTTTATTACCCATTCAATGGAGATCCATGCTAACAACTTGGATTGTAAACATAAAATTGGTAGATACAATTAGGGTTTCTTGAAAGAGTTTCTTAATTGTTGGAAAAGGCGAAAGCTTGATCCTTCGATGCGATTTGCATGATTATCGTTATTTATCTTGCCTAATGCATGCTTGGTTATTGTCGTTGCAAACCCCAATCTTAGAAGTTTTCTTTCATACATAGTTTATTTCGGAAAAGCCTTGTTCTTTAATTTATTTTCGTTTAAAGTTTCTGCCTTCCTCGATCTCGACCAAAATTGGTCGACATCGACTACTGACATTTGATCGCCAAGATCGCCGTAGCTTCTTAACTGTACGTACCCGAGATCGACCAAAAATCTCCTCAACATCGAGGGATTTTCTCGATATCGAGCAAAACCTGGGAGCTGCTGCTTGCTTGTTTCGACTTTTCCGATCTTCTATCGAGTAACTTTACTCGAGATCGGGAAATCTGTGGTCGACTTCGGCCGTGAGATTCCTCCGCTTCCTAGGATCCGCTGACCAGCCTCCTCGAGGATCGAACTTGACTTTCTCTTGCTACATCGGGAGGGAGTCTTGAACATTATTTGCTGGGATCGGTTTGCTTTATCTCTTGCTACGTACGTTTTCTTTATTTTATTCATATTTTATTTGCACTCTCGATTTCCTCCTTACAACAAATTGGCGTCGTTGCCGGAGAAGCTATCATTCGCTCCTTAGGTAGTTAGATCTCACGTTTCTTTTGAGTTACTTCGCAGGTGTATGCGCCGTTCTGGTCAACCACCTGAGTTTAACAGCTTAGACGATCCGGAACGCCTTATACACATCTACGCTAAATTAAAAAGAGCCATGGCGGCCGCAGAAACACAAGAACAACTAATACAGAGGCTTCAAAGGGAAGTAGCCGCCAAAGATACTGCTCTCACCGCTGAGAGAGCACGCACTACGCAGGAAACGGAGCGAAGGAGGCAATTGGAAGATGAGCTCGCCCAATACCCTACCACTGTAGAGGATTACATGCACCCGACTCTCGTCGTGCCTGAATCGGTGATAGCATGCATTTAGGTAGACATAATAGGTTGCATTTAGCTTAGTTAAGATGCATTTCATGGATGGATTAAGTACAATTTGCATATTTGCTTTCTATGTTGGTGGAGTCGGAATCTACACGTTTTTATTGATTATTTCAGGTAAATGTGGATCCGAGAAGGATAAATGGGTTGATAACGCATTGGATGAGAATGTCTAGTTGATCGAAGAAGCTTACATGAAGACCTCAAGAGGTCCTGAGAAGAAGAAGCAAACCTAAACGAAGAACAAGTCTGCAGAAGTTGTCGCCAGACATGCTGAACTTGTTTTGCACTTTCTGGAGGCCTCAGTTGTCCGATTGACTATTATGACCATGCGTTGGAAAGCTCTTTCAGAGAACTACAACTTTTCTGTTGACAAGAAGAGCGAATTCATGATAGGTTTTCGGTGAAAAGCCCCTGGCTGCGGCCACAGCAAACTTGCGGCGCCCGCGGCCAATCAATTTACAAAGGGTTGGAGGAAACAGTGTGCGGCGGGCGCACACATATGCTGCGCCCACAGCATTGGTCGCCAGCGTTAATTCGCAGCGTTTTCAATAATTAAAAAACTCTAGATCTATTAGTTTGTTTTGTGGCCGACTTTGGATGTTTTAAAAGGCCAAGTTTTATGTTATTTTCATAACTTCTATTCTATTCTATTCATTAGACGCTTTAGAGATTTTGAGCGATGTCTTCCATGAGGAACTAAACTCATCTATTCTGCCTGCAATTTGAAGCTTTATTTGGATTGATTGTGAGTTTCTAATTCTCGTTCCTTATTTCCTATATTTGAATGTTTCAACTTCTTTGTGCTTGATTGTTTATTGATTTGTTCTATCTTGTCTGGCCAACTTGTTAGATCAATTCAATTGCTAAGGTTTTGTAGATTCCTGGTTGTGAACCTTAACCTAAGTGGCAAACTTGTTTCTTTAGGGCTGGTTGAACTAATTGAATGAGTAGGAAGTTGAATGTGTTGTTAAATCCCTCTTTAGGGACTGCAAATACCTTGGCTAATCTCTGAACTTAAAGCTATCAATTGGGTTAAATCCTTCTTTAGGGATTGTTCGATTGATAAGGGTTGCTAGGACTGGTTGGACTAGTAACTATATTAGGTCGGGACAAGGGCATTCATAGGAAACTTAATAGGACGAGAAGAAGTTACAAAGATCGCTTCAATCCAATAAAGTGGAAAATTGTAGGTAGAATTGCTTCTCCAAATTGTCTAAAAACCAAATTCCTTTGCTTTGCTTTCTTTACTTTGATTTGATAAAAGGCGAAACTTTCACACTCGAAACCCCCCATTTGGTTACTTGATTGGCATCTTAATCACACTTGAATAGTGAATTTCCCTGTGGGATCGACCTCTTGCTTATTGTTATACTAGTTATAGGTTTGAGTTTTCTTTGACGGATCAACGACAGGTTTTCCCTCCGTCAATCGGCTATTCTAATCTCTGAGAACAACTTTGAAATTCGCACTCCTTTCCTGATTGAAATTAAACATAATGCTTTCCATGGTAGATTTAATGAATGCCCTCTTCAACATATTACCAACTTTACTGATATGTGTCGTACTCTTGCTGAAGGTACCACTTTGGAATATGTCTTGATGAAGGCTTTTCGTTGGTCTCTGGCTGGTCCAGCATTAAAGTGGATTGAAGGTCTCCGTCCACGATCCCTTACAACATGGGCTGAAGTGAGGCGGGAATTTCTCAACAAATTCTTTCCTCCTACCAAGGCAGCGCTCCTCCGCCAAAAGATTACATCTTTAAAACAGAAACCCGGGGAGCCGCTAGCAAAAGCATGGGAACGCTATAAGGATCTACTGCGATCCTGCCCTACACATGGACAGCAACTCTGCATCGTTTAGGAGATCTTCTTTAATTCTCTTGACCTGGCTGCTAAGGATAGGATTAACACGTATACTCATTATGAGTATCTGACAATGCCGCCAGCTGACGCATGGGATGCCATCGACAAGCTGACCAACTACGACAACAAGAATGGGGCTCCAACAAACTATGATGTAGATGATTACGCCAGGCCAGCCCCATCCATGCCCCTTCTAAGGAGATTGACCAAGATGTCAGGGAGTAGTACTACAGAGATCAGAATCGCAAGCTCCTCAAGCAAGTCAAGTATCTTTCTGTCAACCAACCCTGCATCGAATGCGGATCACAGCGGCACACCACTACTGAGTGCCCACACACAGAGCAAGTCAAGATGGCAGAGAACCATGAAGAGGTAGCTTACGCAGGGGGTCCCAATCGCTATATGGGGGACCAAAGGTTTCAGCAACCACAATGGAACCAAGGTGCCCCTAGGAACTCCCCACCATACAGAGCTCCAGGACATCCAGAAAGGGATCAACGGAAGGATGATCTACAGATGATCCTTGATGAGATGCGCCGGAATCAGGCACACCAGCAGCAGTCTACGAGCGCCATCAATAATCAGCTCCAGAACATCAATACAAGATTTGGAGCTGGATATTTGGAAGAGGAACATAGAGACCCAGATGGGTCAATTTGCAGCACAAACTCCACGACCGACCAGGCAACTCTCTGGGCAAACAGAACCAAATCCTAAGGGGAGGACCGGACACGTCGTAGCTGTAAAATTCAGGAGCGGGCACCAACTACGCAAGCCAGAGGTCATAAAGCAGCAAGACAAAGCAGAGAAGCAACTCGACAACGAGCAAAAACAACTCGATGTCGACCAAAATTTGGTCGATATCGACAAAACCCAACTCGATGTCAAGGAGAATCCAAGCCTAGACTCGTCTGCACAGCACGGCAACTCGAAGTCGACAGCGGTGGTCGATATCGACCAAAACCTTGTCGATGTCGGGAAAAATCCTATCGATGTCGAGGACTCTGCAACACCTCCGACATCTGTTCTAGCTCCGAAGCAGGAAAAAGACACTACCTTTCTCTTCCAAGGCGCTAAAATATCCCACTGCAGGTAGGTTTAAACGTTTTGTTAATATGCTTCAAGAACTGAATGTCTCAATTCCTTTTGCAGAAGCTCTTCAAGAGATGCCTGCTTATGTCAAATTCCTCAAGGAAATCCTTAGCAACAAGCGATCACTCTTAGAAATCGCCGGCGAATGCAAACGAATGGACTTCCCTGAGAAGAGACCTGACCCTGGTAAGTTTTCTATTACTGTGGGATTTGGACAATATAAATATGAGTCCTTGTGTGATTTAGGAGCAAGCGTGAGTATCATGCCCTTGTCAATCTGGCGAAAGGTAAAGATAGGGTTTATAGAGCCTGTGGATGCCAAGCTATACATGGCAAACAATACAGTGGTCATCCCTACATGTATGGTTGAGAATGTCCCTGTCCAGGCTGGTAAGTTCTATGTCCCTACCGATTTCCTTATTATAGATTGACTTGAAGATCCTACTAGCCCTATTATTCTTGGTAGACCATTCCTAGCTACTGCAGATGCTAAAATCAGCGTAAAACAACGATTGCTCACCTTCACGATAGGCGATGAGATCTTAGATTTCTCTTTTGGCCCTGCAAAAGAGGAAATTTCATGTTTGGAGGTGAAGAGCATCAGCAACCACGGGATCAAGCAAACGACAGAGGAAAACACCAGAAGGCAACTCGACATCGACTTGTTTTCCTCGATGTTGACCAAACACCTCGATGTCGACCAAGCTTTCTCGAAATCGACTTCCCCTGCTGAGCACCAGACTTGCCAATAGCCTAAGTATGGAGTCCCTGTACTCGATGTCGACCAGTATTACTCGACATCGACCAACCCTAAGCCCAAAGATTTCTGTTTTGGGCCCAAAAAGGTAAGTTCAGGTATGAATTCTACTCCTCCTCAGTCCATTAAGAAAATTATAAATAATTCAAGGGGAGGTAAGGCTCCGTGGCAAGCAAATATGCGAAGAATGAGAGCTGGAAAGAAAAGGAAGGAAGAAAAGGGATATTATGCAAGCGACCACCTATCAGCTGAGCTTGCATACTACAATCAGGACATAGAAGATCCAGGAGAAGGGCCAAGCACAAAGGGGGCCCACATTGACTACAGTTAAAGCACAAGCGAAGAAGTCGACCTACCGACTCTAAAATCTAGAGGATGTATATAAAACTTTTGAATTTTGGGACTTTGAAACTTTTGGTTTTGGTTTTGTTTGTTTTTTGTTTTTGAATACTTCATGTGGAATCTTGTTTTCGGGAAAAAACTAACAAATTTCCAGGTCGAAGAAAACTGGAGTCGACCAAACCTGGTCGATATCGACTACAACTTAGTCGATATCGGCTCCTGAGGTGGAAATCGACCAGGTGAGGAGGAAAAGCAGCTAGTCGATTTCGACCAACATTACTCGATATCGAGTAAGTTGGTCGATATCGACCAAATACCCCGAAGTCGACCAAGACAGTACTCGACAGGCCCTGTTTTACCTTCCTCGATGCATTATTCGGCGAGTTCCTACCTTTAACTTTGTTTTATATTAATTTTATACAGTGGGGACACTATATATTTTAAGTATGGGGTGGGGGAAGAGCTCATTATCATTATTATATGTTTTATTCTTGTCTTTGGTTTTACATGGTGAATTTTGAGTAAAATTTAAAATTTTTGTGCATAATGCTAAACTCAAAGTTCTATTAGGCATCTCCCAATGCTTGTGAATTGTTCAAAGAAATAGTGTCATGAAAGCTTTAATTGAGCTCGACGATGCAAAATTAGATTCATTAGAGATATAGGATTAAATTGTCTAGTAAAGGGAAGTCAACATGAAGTGCATTATTTTCTTGAAAACCATGAAAGGAGGAAGAATTTGAAGTTTCTTTTGACATGTTGCATGATAAGAGGATGGAGGACTTTATATTTCCATATAATGCTCATATTGTTATATCCTAGCCCCACATATGCTTATGCATCACAAAAGCCATATTATGCCCTATTTCATATATTGCTCCACATGTTCTAAATATTTCCATTCTTTACCTTATTTCCTATCCGGGGATTATGTTGAGAATGATGTTACATTTTGGAGATATTATATGGTGTTTGTGTTGTTGTTGTTATCATATTTGGAGTTTGGAAGGAATATTTGAAATATATGGAAAATTTAATGAGTGAGAAAAAAATCTGACCACCTCAGGAGATAAAGGTAGATCGACCCTGCCAGCGTTGAGATAATAGTTCCGCAGGATGGGACACACATGCGAGGAGTCCAAAGCACTAAGTATCCGGGGTCATTCATGACACCCATGTTTGCGACTCGCGAGAAGGCAGTGCCAAGGTTAGAGAGGTAAAAGCATTATTATTGATAAAAGCATTATGGAAAGGTGATGAATCTTATGAAAAAGGAATGTTGAAATTCAGTTTGGAAATACTCCATTTCCCTGGATCATGAGCACCACATTGTCAAATATTACCCACCTTTAGCCTTTTACCAATCTACTTGTTATTGAGCTTAAATTAAAGTCCTCTTGATTATTAATGCTTTGTCACATAAATTGTTTTTGCATTGCCCTCCTTTTGTGAGTAGATGTTGCTTTTATTTGCACATGCATGGATTTGTGGCACAAGTACCTTTTATATGATGGTAATTGATTGCGTGGTTATATAAGAATGAATCTATGATGTTGAGAGTTTTAAATTCTTCTCCTAAATGACCATCCAAGTTATTGCTTGGGAATAAGCAAGCTTAAGTATGGGGTGATTTGATGTCCGCTAAAATAGCCATGTTTTTATGCACATTTTAGCTCCTTATTCTATATACTTTGCATATTTCGGGTTGGGAATATGTTGAATTAATGTAATATATGCTTATTTGCAAGAAATAGAGGTCTACATAAGTTTTGGTTTAATATTACAGAATTTGGAGAAATTCCAGGACAAAACCAAGAAGAGAAAATGGAAGCCAAGTTTTACTCGATCTCGAGGAGACTTCCTCGATGTCAACAAAAATGGTGAACCAAAGCTGCTCGAGGAGAAGCCAGATCGAGAAACCGAGAAGGAGCAAGATAGCTCGAGCAACATTTCCTCAATATCGAGGAAATTCCTCGATACCGACCAAACCAAGAACACATGTCCGAGTCCAAGTCGGGAAGAAGTTACTCGAGTTAGCCAGACAAGCTGAGACCGATGAAAAAACTCCTCGATGTTTAGGAAATTCCTCGATATCAACTAAACCCAGCACCACACCTGATCAAGGATCCGAGGAAGAGCTACTCAAGAAAGCCATCCAAGCCAAGTCGACGACATTTCTCCTCGATGTCGAGGAAATTCCTCGATATCGAGCAAAAGGTTTCTGGGCTGCGGCGCTGTTGGGCCTGTCCGAGTCGAGCTGGATTGTTTTGGATACAAGGAAGTCCGAATCTATCAAGTCTATCAAAGATCTATCAAGTTATATCCAGGATTTATCCATGGAGAGAGGATTTATCTACCACGTGAAGATATTTAGATATTTTAGACATATTTTCTTTTAAGATAAATGTTCCTTTTATTAAAGTTTTATCTTTAGAAATTAGATATACTTTCCTTCCTTGATTAACAAGGATTGCAAGCCTATAAATAAAGCCCATGGGGCTGAATTTTAGTCATTCAATTTCAGAGAAGTAGTTCCACAGAGAAATTTAGGAATTCAAAGGTTTTAGGGTTTTGGCATTCAACGAAAGTTGGAGTGCCGGGATTGTAAACACTTTGAATTTAGTTAAATGCAAGTTATTTCTTTTAAATCGATATCTGCAATTGCGATGAGGCGCGAGTAGTCCACCTACTTCTAGAGTTGGGGTGAGCTCGACGATAGCCCTGCATGCTTGAGGTAAAGATCCGACTTTTATCATGTTTTGAGCATCTACTACCTTTTATGTGTTTATTACCCATTCAATGAAGATCCATGCTAACAACTTGGATTGTAAACATAAAATCGGTAGATACAATTAGGGTTTCTTGAAAGAGTTTCTTAATTGTTGGAAAAGGCGAAAGCTTGATCCTTCGATGCGATTTGCATGATTATCGTTATTTATCTTGCCTAATGCATGCTTGGTTATTGTCGTTGCAAACCCCAATCTTGGAAGTTTTCTTTCATACATAGTTTATTTCGGAAAAGCTTTGTTCTTTATTTTATTTTCGTTTAAATTTTCTGCCTTCCTCGATCTCGACCAAAATTGGTCGACATCGACTACTGACATTCGATCGCCTAGATCGTCGTAGCTTCTGAACTGCAGGTACCCGAGATCGACCAAAAATCTCCTCGACATCGAGGAATTTTCTCGATATCGAGCAAAACTTGGGAGCTGCTGCTTGCTTGTTTCGACTTGTCCGATCTTCTATCGAGTAACTTTACTCGAGATCGGGAAATCTGTGGTTGACTTCTGTCGTGAGATTCCTCCGCTGCCTAGGATCCGCTGACCAACTTCCTCGAGGATCAAACCTGACTTTCTCTTGCTACATCGGGAGGGAGTCTTGAACATTATTTGCTGGGATCCAATCAGTTTGCTTTATTTTATTCATATTTTATTTTCACTTTCGATTTCCTCCTTACAACAGCATACCTTTCGTGCTCGGTGTCATCATACTCATGACAATTCTGTGGAGCCTCCAAATTGTGGTGATGGCCTTGTTCGCTTTATTATTTATGATATTCCCAGACTTCCTGTTTCGTCTTCATCGGTTCCTTTGTTTGATGTGGGGGTTGTGCATGTTGGTTTGTCTATATCTTCGCTTGACCGTTTATTTTCCATGAGGTTACGCACTGTGAGATCTATCCTTCCTAATTGTCGCTTAGGTTTTTCGTGGGTTTTAAAAGAGGCATTAGATGTTGTGGCTGACTCTCCGGGTGATCTCTCCTGCAGGAGTCGCTTGCTTGTGATGCCTCTTTGTATACTTAAGACCTTTTCCCCGCGGAGTAATCTTGAGTGTAGGACTGCCGTCAAGCGGCAGCGTCAGGAGGAGAGTATTGCCAATGCTATTCGTGCTTGGGGTGTGCCCGGCGATAGTTTGCAATTTCTGCAGGAGACCTTAGCTGAGGTTCCCCCTTCTTTTAGTGTGGAGGAGGACCTTGATTTGAATGAGCTTAACCTACGAAAATGTCGGAGGAAGATTTGTGATGGTCACTACACTGCCGTTGTTCGAGTGCTTTCTTCGTCAGGTATTTCTCCTTATTATAATGCCACTCTTGCGGCTCTACAGAAGAAGCACCCCATTGCCCCATCTCCCAACTTATCGCCTTTACCTATGGATCACCATCCTCTCGTTGCCTCTTCGACATGTGTTTTGGATATGATTTGGAGCTTTCCGCGTGGCACGTCATGTGGGAGGGATGGGTTCCATGCTCAACATCTTTGGATTGTTTGGGTGGAGCAGTTGTCGTTGTTTCGGATGATTTGATTGCCTGTATTACTCGGGTTGTCAATCTTTTCCTTGAGGGTCATTGCCCGCAAGCTCTGGGTGAGTATATTGCTAGTGCTCGGCTCACCCCGCTTGTTAAGCCAGGTGGAGGTATACATCCTATTGTTGTTGGCACTATTTGGAGACGTCTTGTCTCTAAGGTTGGTGCTTGTTTGGTCGGTACTTCTTTGTCTAGTTATTTTTCAGGCCTTTAGTTTGGGGTCGGGGTATTTGGTGGAGGAGAGGTTATTCTGCATGCTTTGAATCGGTTCGTTGAGGCTCGTGGTAGTGAGGAGGGTCTCTCCATGTTGTTGGTCGACTTCCAGAATGCATTCAACTTAGTTGATCGTGTGGCCATGTTAGAGGAAGTTCGCCGTCACTGCCCGGTTCTATCCCGATGGGTGGAGTTTTGTTACTCTAGTCCTGCCCGGCTGTATTATGGGGAGCATAACTTATGGTCTTGTCGGGGAGTTCAGCAAGGAGATTCGTTGGGCCCTCTGCTCTTTGCTTTGGTGTTGCATCCTTTAGTGTGCAAGATCAGAGACTCTTTTAACCTGAGTCTGCAGGCTTGGTACTTAGATGATGGAACTGTTGTTGGGGATACTTTGGTTATGGGGAAAGTCTTGGATCTGATTATGGAAGATGGTCCCCGCCTTGGTCTTCATCTTAATATGGATACAACAAAGGTTTTTTGGTCTACAGAAGACCCTAGGAGTCTGTTTCCTGGTGTTTCCCCCCCCCCTCCCCCCCATCTATTTCTCGACCATTGCGTGGTGTCAAGGTTTTAGGGGGCCCTGTCAGTGTATGCTCTGATTTCAGCAGTGAACTTGTGGCAAGGAAAGTGATTAGGAGCATAGAGCTTATAGATTCTGTCGCGAGGATTGATGACCCTCAGTGCGAGTTGCTTCTGCTTCGGGCTTGTACGGGTAGTTCTAAGCTTTACACCTTGCGTACCTGTTCTCCGCGTGTATTTGGGCCGGCCCAACTTTCCTTTGACGAGGCACTCCATTCTAGTTTGGAACGTATTGTCACTACGTCTGGGCTTGGAGATTGGCAGTGAAGGCTCGCCACATTCCCTTTTCATTTTGGTGGGCTTGGAGTGTATGCTGCTGATGATGTCATACATTATGCTTTTTTGGCGTCCTATTTGCAGTCTGCTGAGTTGCAGGTTAAGATCTTACGTTCTTCTGGTATCATTGCTGCTGGGCCTACTTTTGATTATGCTTGTCGCTCTTTTAATGAGGTCACGGGTTCTCATCTTCTACGCGATCCTAGTGAAATCGCTTCCCCCAAACTTATGAAGAAACTGGCAGATATATATTTCGCGAAGGTTGCTGCTACATCAGACTTTGTTTTCTCATTGACTCCGCGACAGGTGGCATTATGGAAGTCTCAGCATGGTGCTCACTCATCTGATTGGTTGCGCGCAGTTCCTATTTCTGGGTTGGGGCATACTATGAATGGAAGGACCTATCGTAGTGTGCTTAGCTATCGATTGGGAGTTCCACTGTTCGCGGTGTCCAGACCATGTTTCGCTTGTTCTCGGGTCTTTGATCGTGATGTCTACGGTGACCATGTTGTGTCTTGCGCTAGTTCCGTGGGCATTAAACATCGACATAACCTTGTTCGCGACACCTTATTGGATATCTGCTACAGGTTTGGGATTTCTGTCGGTAAGGAGGTTGATATCGGTTTGATTGATGGGCATGATAATCCTCTTCGTCCGGCGGATTTGCTACTTTATTCCATGGACAGAGGGCGGGATGTTTGTGTCGATCTGACGGGATCCTCCCCTTTGACTCAATTTGGGATGTCTGACTTTGTGCCTGGTCGTGTTGTTGTTGATGCTGCTCGGCGTAAGTGTGCCAAGTATTGAGATTTGTGTACGGTGGCTGGTTATGGTTTCATACCCTTCTCCTTCTCTTCGTTGGGGGAGTTAGATACGGATGCGGTTGCTTTACTAAAGCGGATTCAGAAATTCTCCGTATCTCAGGATGTCGGGGCTCGTGCTGCCACTTATATTTTCACTAGACTCAGTTTTATTATCGCTAAGGGAGTGGGTGCCCAGATAGTATCTCGGCTACCCACTAATTTCTTGTAAATACTAATTTCTTGTTTGGGTGGAGCTGTTGTTGCTATTTCGGATGATTTGATCTCCTCTATTACTCAGGTGGTTAATCTTTTCCTAGAAGGTCGTTGTCCGCAGGCTCTGGGTGAGTATATTGCTTCCGCTCACGCCGCTTGTTAAATCGGGTGGTGGTATACGCTCTATCGTTGTTGGCGTTGTTTGGAGACGTCTTGTCTCTAAGGTTGGTGTTTTTTTAGTCGGTCCCTCATTGTCTAGTTATTTTGCTGGTCTTCAATTTGGGGTCGGGGTATCCGGTGGAGGAGAGGCTATTTTGCATGCCTTGAATCGGTTTGTTGAGGCTCGAGGTTGTGAGAAGGGTCTTTCTATGTTGTTGGTCGATTTTTATAATGCTTTCAACTTAGTTGATCATGTGGCTATGTTGCAAGAAGTTCGCCGTCACGTTTGCAGTCTGCTGAGTTGCAGGCTAAGCTCCTACGTCTTTATGGTATCATTGATGCTGGTCCTGCTTTTGATGATGCTTGTCATGCTTTTATTGAGGCTACAGGTTCTAATCTTCTACGCGATCCTAGTGAAATCGTTGCCCCCAAACTTATGAAGAAATTGGCAGATATATATTTTGCGAAGGTTGCGGCTACATCGGACTCTATTTTCTCTTTGACTCCGCGACATGTGGCATTGTGAAAGTCTCAGCAGGGTGCTCACTCCTCCAATTGGTTGCGTGCAGTTCCTATTTCTGGTCTGGGGCAGACTATGAATGACAGGACCTATTGTAGTGTGCTTAGCTATCGACTGGGTGTGCCGTTGTTCACGGTATCTAGGCCTTGTCCGGCTGTTCTCGGGTCTTTGATGGTGATGTCTATGGAGATCATGTTGTGTCCTGCGCTGGTACCGTGGGCATTAAATATCGGCATAACCTCGTGCGCGGTACCTTAGTGGATATCTGTTACAAGGTTGGGATTTCTGCCGGTAAGGAGGTTGATATTGGTTTGGTTGATAGGCATGATAAGCCTCTTCGTCCGGCAGATTTGCTTCTTTATTCGTGGGACAGGGGGCGTGATGTGTGTGTTGATTTGACGAGATCTTCCCTGTTGACTCAGTCGGGGGTGTCGGACTTTGCACCTGGTCGTGTTGTTGGTGATGTTGTTCGACGCAAGTGTATCAAGTATCGAGATTTGTGCACGGCGGTTGGGTATGGTTTCCTACCCTTCTCCTTCTCTTCGTTGGATGAGCTAGATACGGATGTTGTTGCCTTGCTAAAGCGGATTCAGAAATTCTTATTATCTCAGGATGTCGGAGCTCGTTCTGCAGCTTTTATTTTTACTAGACTTAGCTTTGTTATCGCTAAGAGAGTGAGTGCCCAGATAGTATCTCTTCTACCCACTAATTTCCTGTAGTATGTAATTATAATAATAATAATAATAATAATAATAATAATAATAATAATAATAATAATAATAATAATAATAATATGAAACATTCCCGCATTCCTGGTTATTTTGCAGGCCTCCAGTTTGGGGTTGGGGTATACAGTGGGGGGAGGCTATTCTGCATGCTTTGAATCGGTTTGTTGAGGCTCGTGGTGGTGAGGAGGGTCTTTCCATGTTGATGGTCGACTTCCAGAATGCTTTCAACCTAGTTGATCGTGTGACCATGTTATAGGAAGTCCGTCGTCGCTGCCCGATTCTATCTCGATGGGTAGAGTTTTGTTACTCTAGCCCTGCACGATTGTATTATGGGGAGCATAGCTTATGGTCTTGTCGAGGGGTTAAGCAAGGAGATCCTCTAGACCCTCTGCTTTTTGCCTTAGTGTTGCATCCTTTGGTGTACAACATCAGAGATTCCGTTGATCTGAGTCTGCAAGCTTGGTACTTAGATTATGACACTATTGTTGGGGACACTTTAGTGGTGGGGAAGGTCTTAGATCTGATTATGGAGGATGGTCCCCGCTTTGGCCTTCATCTTAATGTGGATAAGACCGAGTTTTTTTGGCCTATAGAAGACCCCAGGAGTCGGCTCCCTGGTGTTTTCCCACCCTCTATTGGTCGGCCTTCACACGATGTCAAAGTTCTGGGTGGGCCGGTTAGTGTTTGCCCTGTTTTCGGTAGCGACCTTATGGAAAAGAGAGTGACTAAGACCATTGAGCTTATGGATTCTGTCGCGAAGATTGATGACCCTCAATGTGAGTTGCTTTTGCTTCGGGCTTGTACGGGTATTTCTAAACTTTACTTTGCATTGCGTACTTGTTCTCCGCGTGTCTTTGGGCCGGCCCAACTTTCCTTTGATGTGGCACTCCGTTCTATCTTGGAGCGTATTGTTACTGTGTCTGAGCTTGGGTTTGGGGATTGGCAGTGGCGCCTCGCCGCCTTCCCTTTTCAGTTTGGTGGGCTCGGAGTGTATGCTACCGGGAATGTCCTACATTATGCTTTTTTGATGTCTCGTTTGCAGTCTGCTGAATTGCAGGCTAAGCTCCTACGTCCTTCTGGTATCATTGATGCTGGCCCTACTTTTGATGATGCTTGGCGTGCTTTTAATGAGCCCATAAGTTTTGATCTTCTACGCGATCCTAGTGAAATCACTGCCCCTAAACTTATGAAGAAACTAACAGATATATATTTTGCGAAGGTTGCTGCTACATCGGAATCTGTTTTCTCTTTGACTCCGCGACATGTGGCATTATGGAAGTCTCAGCAGGGTACTCACTCCTCCGATAAGTTGCGTGCATTACCTATTTCTGGGTTGGGGCAGGTTATGAATGGAAGGAGCTATCGTAGTGTGTTTAGTTATCGACTAGCGGTTTCGTTGTTCACGGTGCCTAGGCCTTGCCCAACTTATTCTCGGGTCTTTGAGGGTGATGTTTATGGCGATTATGCTGTGTCATATGCTGGTACTGTGGGCATTAAACATCGACATAACCTCGTTCGTGACACTTTATTGGATATCTGCTATAGAGTTGAGATTTCTACCCGTAAGGAGGTTGATATATATCGGTTTGGTTGATGGGCATGATAAGCCCCTTCGTCCGGCAGATTTGCTCCTTTATTCCTGGGATATGGAGCGGGATGTTTGTGTTGATCTGACGGGATCCTCCCCCTTGACTCAGTCTGCAGTGTCTGACTTTGTGCCCGGTCATTTTGTTGTTGATGCTGCTCGGCGTAAGTGTGTCAAGTATCGTGAGTTGTGCTCAACAGCTGGGTATGATTGCCTACCCTTCTCCTTCTCTTCGTTGGAGGAGTTAGATACGGATGTTGTAGCTTTGCTGAAGCGGATTCAGAAATTTTCGGTATCTCAGGATGTTGGGGCTCGTGTTGTCGCTTATATTTTTACTAGACTTAGTTTTGTTATCGCTAAGGGAGTGGGTGCCCAGATAGTATCTCGGCTACCCACTAATTTCTTGTAAATTGTTTTTTATGCACTAGTATAATAATAATAATAATAATAATAATAATAATAATAATAATAATAATAATAATAATAATAATAATGATAATGATAACTTAGTGTCCACATTCAATTCGACTCCAAGGCAGCTGCATGTTCTGCAAGCGGTGAGAGGAGACAGAGCACATGATTTTTTGCTGACTACTCCCATTGAGGGTCTAGCTCAGACCATGCCATCTCGCCAATTTCGTTCGGTCCTCCAATACCATCTTTCGATCCCTATGTTTAGTGGCTATCCGACCTGTCCTAGTTGTGAGCTTGATAGGATGGACCCATTTGGAGATCACGCTCTGCATTGCAGTCGGGGCATCGGGACGAAGCACCGACACAACATGGTCCGAGATGTTTTGGCTGACATTTGTTACAAAACGGGCATCGCAATTCAGAAGGAGGCGCATACATGTATGAGCAATGAGGATGGTGTTGAGTTGAGGCCAGGAGATTTGTTGGTTTATGGGTGGGACAAGGGTAAAGACACTTGTGTGGATGTGGCTGGGGCTTCACCGTTCACAACTAGAGCCAATGATTCCTTTGTACCCGGCAAGGCAGTCTCACAAGCCACTGAAAGAAAGGAGAAGAAGTACGCAACTATTTGTGCGGCTAAGGGGTATTGTTTTCTAGCATTTGTGTTCTCTACTTTTGGAGAACTGGGGAATGATGTTATTGGTTTTATGAAGCGGGTTCAATTGGTTACGAAAAGTCATGGGGCAGGGTCTGATATTGGTGATTTCTTATTTCATAGAGTTGGTTTTACTATTCAAAAAGGAATTGGAGCTCAATTTGTTACGAGACTTTCAACTAACTTTATGTAAATCTTTTTCATCATAATAAAGTTTTATTATTATAAATAATAATAATAATAATAATAATAATAAACTACAAAATTGGAAATGGTGGATTACCTAGTATTTTGATGGGAATAAAATGGATTCAAAATTGGGAATGGATGATTTCATGGATTCATTACGATTCGAAGTTTTAATCATATCAAACATTTAAATCGGAAATCATCTATTACTATTCCCAATTTTGATTCCTGTGAACGGATACCAAAGAGTATACAAGTTTATCCCACATCGCCCCCAGAGAGTATTTCATCCGACCCGCTCGCCTATAAATAGAGATACCGGGGCTTCCTCTTGAGTTTTACGATTTGGTGTTTATCAGGATGTATCCATTCCACGGGCCGAGGTATTATTTGTTTGAAATCTCTTAATAACTTGGGGATTTCGCTTATTGGTTATTAATTGTTATGATTATGAATGAATAGGCAACTGGCGCCAACTACGGCTGCAGATTTACAGTCGATCCTGGGCCATGAACTCATCCTGTAAGGGGGGTTATTTTATATCTTTATTTTGAATTGACTTTTTTTTTTTTAAATAACTGGATTCGATATGCAAGGGTTATTGTCTAATGTCTAAAATTTCACTCAATTTTGTTTCTTATAAAAAAAATTCTAGTCGGATTGTGCCGGGATAGGGTTTTTAATTGGGGCAAGTAAGAAAGTGTTGCATTTGTATAGGAATTGGTTATTGATTCAGCAAAGATGAGATTTTTGGAGAGCATATTTGCCTACTTTTGTACTTGTCACGAATTGCCTACTGACGAATACATTGTTGTGTTGTGTTGTGTTGTGTTGTGTTGTGTATATTTTAAGGCCCCATGACTTACTTCCTGATGATACTACATTGGTTTATGATGATAATGGGACGCCTGCATATGAGCTGGACTTGAATGACCCAGATAGTGATTCTGTCATACATGCGAAGAATTACGCCCGTGACAGTGCTCTTGCTTTGGCTTACTACAATGACAAACACGTCGGTCGCTCATTACTTATTCGAACAATGTTTATAGATTGTCTTGTGCTTCCTTCGGAAACCCACCCTCAGTACGCTAGCTTTGCATTGCAGGGCACTGACTATAAGATTGTTGACACCAGGGAACGTTGGGGGTGTTATCAGACTCTGATGGGAAATCGGGTTCATTGTGGTTTTAGTGCTGCCCCAAGTACAGCTATGGATTGTCCGTCTTACTTCTGCTCTGACTTGCAAGTAGAGGTTGGTGGTGATGTGGTTGTCATTTCTTGTCGTAATTTAGATGGTATGCTCTCTTCATCAATAACGCTTCTTAGACATTAATGTAAAATGTGTTTATCTTAAGCTATTAATGTGAAATTCGGACTTGATCATCTCTTATGTTACTATTCGTGCTGCAAGATCTGTTTCGTTGTGTGCTTCTACTTGAAACTTTTTCGGATTCGTAATGTTTTTGCATTCCTCTTACAGGTCTTAAAACCACAGACTGTGGCTGCTTTATTGCCCCTTGGGAGCCCCCAGAGAAATATGTCATAAGCGAGTATGTATTTGATTTTGTAACTTAGATGTTGGCATTTAGTGTGGCAGCATTCCTTGAGTATCCGTTTGTGTTTGGCTGTCTGCTATTGTTCGTCGTCTTGGCCTTTTAGCAAGCAGGCAATGTTTCTGTGTTTCAATGTCAATGTTTGTACTTATGTTTCTGTGTTTTAAAGCAATCTGTATCCTTCACTTAAAAGTAGTTATTAGTTAAAGGGTAGAATTGATTCAGGGTTTGGTCATATTTGGTGTTAATTGAGTCTTGATTGTTCCTACTGTGTTTAGGGATCTGGTTCCACCTCTATCTCGGTATGCTCATCTTTTGGCTGATGGGGTGACCTTGAGTGACAAGGCGAGGTCAAGGGTTCGTGATCCATTGCTTGCATTGACATATTACAACAAGAAGCATGTAATGTGTTTGTAAATCCTTTCAAGTATCACAGGTTTTAAATTCTATCTATTCGAATTTTCTTGGTAACTTCATCTCTGAATTTGCAGCACACAGACTATAAGCTCGTGGATGCTTTGGCATGGTGTTATTCTGTAAGTAACAGGAATACAAATGTGTTTCATATCAACTTCTTAGCAAGGAAAACTGCACCTGATGATGCTTCAGACAAGCTCTTCTTTGCTGAAATAGAGCACAAGGATTGCTCCTTGCTTGTTACTGCTTGCCGTATTGTGCGTGGTAAGCTCTTCGAACAGATTGGTGCTTGTTTTTGGATATAACTCATGGGATGGCCCGTTTCTATTCAAGAGTTGTTTTTTTTGGGCAGGAAAAACTACTGCGGGTTGTTGCAACTGTTCAAACCGTCGAGGGAAGAGGGTCATTCATCCTACCCACGGGTTTCGTGATGGGATTTACCCCAAGTTCCCTTACCCCAAGTACCCACTTCGAAGCCTTGATCGTCGTCGTCGCTAGAGCTACATTCCTTGGTTGTGCAACTTTTGAAACTATCTACTAGTTTGTGTTTATTGCCACTTTTGAATTGAAACCGCTTAGTGTAATGTATTTGGGCTTTCCCCAATTAATGTAATTGAAACTGCTTAGTAATGTATTTGATGGCATATTCTCAAGGAAGTTGCAAACTCGAAATCTCAATCGTTTAAAAGCGAATTCACAAGTCTAAATGTGTTGGGATCGAAAGAGCCAAGCCATTCGGGAAGCCGTTAATCACGCTAAGGATCAGACATAATTCCATCAAAGAGCCAGAAAAAACAAATATCAAATGAGAGTATGTTTGTACATTTGAGAAATAAGGCATTTGTATGCTCTGACGAGTGTTGCTTAACCCGAATCCAGCTTTCCAGTGATGAGATTTGAGTTGGGTACGGTGGAGTTTTCCTTGTGAAGATTGATGCCATACAGGATAAGCTGTTCGGACAAGCAACTCGAGATTTCGGTGTGCTATATACAAGCTGGCTGATCACATGGGATTGCTCATCCGACTCTGGAATCTGGACGAGTTTGATTGGAAGGGGAAATGCTTTGGCATGGTGTTATTTTTGTCTTTTGACTGCTTATTTTTGTGTGATTGATTCTTGGTTGAAAGCACTCATTCAACATAATCGATGTACAATTCGAATCCTAACTCTGATTTGAGTGGGGTTAATATTATACTGGATTGGTTGTTGTTGAACTAGGGACATATCAGTTAACAATATTTCACGAACAGAGATTAAGACATGAATTATTTAAAAATTGACTTGTTTTAACATGAACCCACCTTTTTGCTCAATTTGATCTCCAAAGAATCACACCTCATTGAATTTGAATCCAAATAAAAAATAATTTCATAGTCATACTTACAAAAAATATTAATAGATAAATATTTAGTGTTTGATAAGTAATATTTTATTTATATATAGATTATTTTTTGGTTGAAAAAAATATTTATATCAAAATTAATTATTTAATCATTGTTATTTTATTTATATCGATATTACTTTTTAAGACCAAAATAATTTATCAAAATATTATGTAGCCAAAGTCCATCTGCGGAAAGATATTTTAGTAAACTAACATAATAAATATATACTGTACTATATATTAAATAAAAAGCAATATTAAAACATTTTTAAAAAACAGTTATCTATTTAATAACAATTTACATGAGATTCAATTAATAGTAAAAATTTACCATATAAATGTGAACTTTATTTATATTTTGAGATAATCTAAATAAAAGATATTTAGATTTTTTTTATAATCCATCGAACTAATTTTATTTATATTTATATTATTTTTTAGTGAAAAAATGATTTATATTTAGATTATTATTTTTTATTTATTGGAATCAATCTAAATTATTTATAATATTGTATTAATGTCTTCCCCGTACACGTGACGGGGCTTACACTAGTATAGATATAAACGTCTTATGCTCCAAGCAATAGTCAATCTATCTATAGACAAAACTCTATATGTAAAGGGTATATTATGTACATCCACATAATAATAATAATATTATAACAAAAACCGTTTTTATGAAAGATTGTTGTTAAATAATATCCGCCTAAATATAAGAGCGGTTATTTAAGGAAACCGGTATCCTAAACAATACTAAAGTAGAAGCTGGAACTGCCACATGTCACGCTCTCATTAAAAAATTTGCCGCCTTTTTTTTAACTGCTAATATTGTGGCACGTGTGAAATTTTTGCCACCTATTTTTTCATTATTTGTTTTCATAATTAATTTATTATAGTTTTTTTATATTTATGGTAATGTGTATAATAGTTACCTTAGCCACCTATTGTTTAGTATATATCTTCTTCCCTTTTTTTTTCCAAATCAAATCATATCGTATGAATTACAACCATATCCCACAATCGACTCTTTTTTTTTTCAGCATTTGGAGATGATACGGTATTATATCACACAATCCGACTTTTGAAGGTCAGTATTCATACGGTATTATATTTTATATATTATATATAAATATATCATTGTTTTCAAATACCGTGTACACCTTAGCCTTGAATTGGTAAATAAAGAGCGGCCATCCGGGGTTCGAACTGGGGACCTATGGATACTACCCACAAGTCCTTTCCGATGAGTCATTCCGGAATGGTTACACTTACCTTAGCCACCTATTGTCTGTAGAGTATATATCTTCTTCCCTTTTTTTCCAAATCAAATCATACCGTATGAATTACAACCATATCACACAATCCAAATTTTTTTTCCTATATTTTTCCCCTCTCTCTCTCTATATCTATATATATATATATACAGAGAGAGCAAAACAAATTCTTTATAAAAACACAATAGGTGTAAATTACATGAATATACAAATGAAGCTGAAGATGAAAAGAAAAATTATATATATCATAACATTCATTTTTCTTTTCATCTTCAGCTTCATTTGTATATTCATGTAATTTACACCTATTGTGTTTTTATAAAGAATTTGTTTTGCTCTATTTGTCTCACTCGATTTTTTTTCTAACCTTTTTTAAAAAAATATTAAGATGGCCAGTTACTTTACTTTTATCCAAAATATCACTCCTAACAAAGATGATTGGGAAATTCGCATGTGGATCATTCGGTTGTGGAGTGTCCGACAATCTACGTTGGAATCAAAATCCAATTTGGAGATGATTTTCAAAGATGAGAAGGTATTGCATCTTCGGTCAATTTTTTTACTTTATACACATCCACCATAACTACTCTTTTTTTTCCCCATTATTTCTTTTATATAATTTAAAGTAC
The DNA here is from genome assembly GCA_037127255.1 of Persicaria tinctoria. Lineage (NCBI taxonomy): Eukaryota > Viridiplantae > Streptophyta > Magnoliopsida > Caryophyllales > Polygonaceae > Persicaria > Persicaria tinctoria. Next base: position 5,334,383 of record JBANSL010000014.1, read on the forward strand.
AAATATTATATCTTTTGTTATGAAAATTTCACAGGGGGATACAATACAGGCAACGTTGAAGAATACTTTACTATATGACTTTCCAATATTTCTCAAGGAGGAGGGATATTATATCGTTAAAACACTTTTCTGTTGCTACCAACTCGGTGAAAAACTTTTTGGCCACGCAACATAAATATTAGATATATTTTGTATTGCCCACTTTAGTTACAAAGTGGGATGATATGTTATTTAATTTGATCCGTCTATATCGTTTCGTTGATTTAGAAACGATTGAACAACACAATCATCCTGAAAAGTATTTAGTAGGTTAATATTTTATTTATTTCTATCGTCATTATAAATACACATATAAATTCAATCTTTGTTATATACTCTCATCTAATCTATTGTTCTTTTTTAGCAGGGTTTTTCATTGTTACATTTTTTCATGGACGGACTCATATCATTGCATATATTCAAGACTCATTCTACAAGTTTACTTATTTTTACCCCTCCCTTTTAATGTTATTTTAATGAGAGAATTGAAATAAATTAATAAAATCCATTTATCCATCCCTTTTAATGTTATTTTAATAGAATAACATATTTTTTCTCTCATTAAACGGGATGGATAAATATGTTTTTATTAATTTATTTCAATTCATACATTTTTCTCTCATTAAAATAACATTAAAAGGGAGGGGTAAAAATGACTTTTTACCGTTTTTAACGGCAAACTAACGGAAAAAAAGATTGTGGGTGGCGATTTATAGGCAAAATGGGTTTAAGGGGTGGTTTTCTGCAATTTCAATTTTAAGGGGTGGTTTTCTGCAAAAAGTCATATTTAAGGGGTGGTTTTCTGCCATTTTCCCTTTAATATATCCCGTGCATTGCACGAGTGATGAACTAGTTAACAATCTAAAAAAAATTTAACCGGTTTTTAAAACTAAACCGGTAATAATACGAGTATATACTGTAGATCAGCCAAATCAAGCCTTCATTCTTAGACAGATCGATCGAACCCTAGCCTAGCTCGAACCCTTCAACCCGCCGGCGACTCGCTCCAACTCTTCACCTTCTCCTCGCCGGCGACTCGTTCCTCCTCTCCACCTCCTCCTCGCCTCGTCTCCGTCACTGCATCGGCCAGCCTCCCCCGATCTGGTTTGTGCGCGCTGGTTGTCCGATCGAGCTCCCTCCTGATTTCCCCTCTTGTGCGCGCTGCATCGGCCAGTCTCCGTCACTGCATCGGCCTTCTCTTCTCTCCAGTCTCTCCTATTAAAGTCTTTGATTCCTAAGCCCTAATTTATTCCAAGCTAAAATTCCCCTTTTGATTTCCCCTTCTGTTATATATCTCTGTTGTGACAGTAAGTAGGCAACACTAGATTCAGGATTTTGTAAAGAGAGCAAAATAAAAGAGGTGTGGATTGGCTGGAGAAACTCAACCTTTCTGAAATTTGCTTTAAACTAATGTTGTTAAGTTGCAGGTGTTGTCCTCTGAAATTTCGAAGGTAAAGCTAGATTTTGTGATTGTGAAAACAAAAGTTGGGATTACATTGAGATCCATGTAAATAGATTCAACTGATACCTGAGGCAAAATGTGTGCTATTTGGTACAAAATCAATGGAAAATCTCTGCTGACTAGTGATTAGGCAAATAACCTCTTTGTTTTATGTGCACTTTGATTCCCTTTCTTACCATCTTGTCATCTTTAGAGATTTATGCTAATATGTTTTATTCATGATCACCCCTATGCTAATTGGTTTGGATCGTTCAAGTTGGTCTTGTAAACCAAATATGAGGATTTAATGATTTAACTTAAACTAGGTAACTTCTTAGACATTTGGTAAATTGCAATAAGAGATATTGCGGATGGGATCTATAATCCTCTTCATAACTATTTCTTCTCTTCATATCTCGTTTTTAACTTGTTTTTATATTCTTTACAATGTTCTTTGTCCTGTTCTTAATATGCCAATTTCCGAGTCAAAAAGATACATCATCTCTTCTTTAAATGTAACTTTTGGTAAAACCACCCGTAACTTAGAAACGAGTAGTCAACTATCATTTTTGTTCAAAAGTATTCAACTTAGCTTGTTGAGGATAAGCTGCAGGTGTTGTCCTCTTGATTGCGGCTGGTTTTGTTAAATCTTCGTGCTTCTGCTCCAGCTCTGTTTTTTTAATATCCTCTTCGTCTGGTTCATTTACTTGACTGTTCGCTTACTTGGCTCTGTTTTCTCGATGATTAAAAAAAGGTCAAGTAAACTGGTAATGAATTTATTACAGCTCTGAATGGGAGAAATCCGGAGAATCCTCAATTATTATAGATTTATATAGATGCAGCTCCTACATGAATGTCATCAATGTCTTAACTATTTACAGTTCATTGCTGGATTATTGTGAACTGGAATGTGAAATCAGTTTAAAGTCTGTCATTAATCATAATTGTAGGATGTTTATGCGAAGCTCGAAGAGATGCCTAAAAGCCCCGTGTCTATACCTGTCAAACTTAACCCAGTCGCTTGTCATGTTTTGCTACCACATGCATCTTTGTGATATTTGCTGCAAACCATTCAAGTCATTTAGCTTGGGCTTTTGATTGACAAACTTAACCCAAGGTGCTAGTTTTACAACAGTGATTATGTGTTTACCAGTAGATTATTAAGCGCACTGCTAAATCTTGTGTACCTCCTCTAGGCTCTATTTTTTGCCCCACATTGGTGTGAGGGTTTGAGCAGGCCTTTAAATTGGTGAGAGGGTTTGTTAGGAAGAAAACAAAAATATTTCTTTCATTATTTTCTTCAATTCAAGTGTATTCCTTTGGAAGTGTTGATCATTTTCGATTCAACATTGCTTGAGGATGAAGAGATCCTGGTTTTCTTTTGTTTGTCTCTTGATGAAATATGTTTACTTACTGTACTTGCCTTTTGTGTGTGTATGCGGGCGTGTTTCTCCCTTTTCTACATTAGCTGGCTGTCCATTTTTCATGACTAGTTAATATACCTTGAGCTTCTCTATTCACGAAAAATTGGTTTCCAATTTTCAGTGCGAATACAAAAGATGTACTGATTGCAGCATCAAGCATTTGCCGAAAGGGTGTATGAGCTACAAAAGATGTACTGGTTTCCATTGTGGGGAGGTTGATTTAACACCAGGTCTCCACCCAAGTGGTAACGTGTCTTGCAAAAGGGTGTATGAGCTACAATTTCCTTCCTAATTAGGATTAACTCATGCTTGCAATTTTTATAAGACAAAAGAAATCCTTGTTATCTTCTTGCTGAATGTTTTATGTTAGTTGTGTTTTGCTGAATCGCTCGCACATTGCTTCCAGATAAAAACAGTGACGTCTCTGTTGTCATGATGGGATCAAGCATTTGCTCTTTGATTCTTGACATTCTATCAGAAGAAGTCTTTTTAAGATATCCAGAATTTGAGAAAGGTGCACTTGATAGTCTCTGCCGCATCATTGTGAAAAGCTTGGCTACATGTTAGCAGGTATGCTAGTAACAGATTCCGTGCTATGGTACATTATATTGTCAAACAACAGCCTATATATTTGAACTGCTCTATGTCTCAGCATTTTGGTGGTTTGCTGTAGCTGAATAATTTGATCTCGACATCTCTTTGTCATTAGTGGTTAACATCAGATGGTAATTAAGAGAAATAAATTGCATCTTTATATCAAATGCATTTGTTATCTTGTGTTTTCTTTGCCTCTATAATGACAAACACCCTTGATTTCTCGTAGCATCATTACAGCAAGCATCCTGGTATGTGTCATCAGTTATAGCAACTCCAGTGTAGTAGCATTGTTAGCCATACTATTGTCATGTTACAACTATGAACTATCTTTCCCATTGATGGATTAGGCAAAAAAACTAGGGTTGTGGAGTTTGTAGGACTGGGTGACTGGGATTCTACTTCCATGTTTTGATGTTTCAAGGCCTTATTACACCATCTGATTGCCCCGAATCTTAGGCATTAAAATTTTTCTGTTTAAATCTCTTTCTTCTTTTTTTTCTTCTGCAGGAAATGTGTGATGATATGAAATCAGATGCAGATCTTCATGACATCATCTTTGCAGGTATGATAATTTGTTATGTGGTCTAGTTGTAACTTGAAAGAAAATGTGATGTATAATTAGGCCACATCTCTTTCCTTCTTGTCCCAAAGATTATAAGGAGGCAATGGTGGGGAGGTTGATTTAGGACCTATTCTTGCACTATTTCATCAACCGTTTTGTTTCCTTACTGGGAAGGAAATTGTAGCTATTGGTTGTTGAATCTAGCCTCTTGTAACAAAACTGCTCTTGTGACACTTCAGGTACATGGCACCTCCACCCCAACCTTATGACCCATACGGGGGCTATGTTGTTCCTCCTGTGCAAATGATGCCTCTTGCTCTTGTGCCTGCACCTAGCACTTATGTTCCCGTCGAGGTAATCTCTAGTTTCGATCCTATGATGTTAGCAATCTATTGGTGTTTTCGATCCTATGATGTTAGCAATCTATTGGTGTTGGGAGGGGTAGTTGTTCACATGTTTCCCATTCATGCAACAGTGGACCGGAATGTCATGAATAACTATTTTCATCATCATTTCCATCCATACCTTGATCCATTTAAGTTTAGGTGGAAAAATCCAGCTTGTTTAAGGAACTCTAGTTCAATACGTTCTGATGCTCACTCATTGGAAATCTTGGAGGGAACAACTCTGAATAAGCACTCCTTTGGAGTTTATATTTAAAGTGTATCTGTATTCTATCACGGTTCTTTGCTCCTCATTTTGCAGGCTGCTTTTACTCATAATTACATTTTGTGTCAATGTTTAGGTGAATATGGATTACATGGTGAACCTCCTTTGGTCTTGATCGAAGAAGAAGCACGTGTACAACCCTCAGTTCCGGCGAAGATCTTCTTCTCTGGTGACTTTCTGACGACAATCTGACTCAGTTCTTCAGATCTAGGGAGTTTTAATTTCTTGCATTATCTTACTTTCGTTGTCTCTTCTGTATCTGTACGTGTTCATAGATCTGTGTTTTGCCTTGACGAAAGTTTGTTGGCAACCTTGCTCTGTAAACTGGTTTTGACTTAGTGGATTTCTGACCTCGAGCTGCCTTGCTGAGGCTCCGTGGATGTAGGCTTCCGCCGAAACACGTAAATCGACGTGTCCCGTTCTTGTTTACTGTTTTTGGTTGTTTGCTATTCGAACCTAGTCTTTCGGCTTCCACTTGGTGAAGTTGAAAGCCTCTTGCGAATCACACCATCAATTCGTTCTCAACTAAAAAGGGTTTCTTGTTCTTCCGATCCTGAATTGTGTCGTTGCTATTTGGAGCCTTTTCAATATCTTTATATCAGACTACATACATAGTAAATTTGCATTGTCGCTTGAAGAGGATGCAACAGTACTAGCGAATTAATTTGAAGGAATAGAAGAAACAGATGCTTGAATAGGTTGATCAGCTCTTACGGAATTGAACAATGTTAATAGATAGATTATATCCTCATTATCTTGTACTCAATTTTCTGGATTCATTGTGCCCATCTGGTAGCTGTTGAATGGCCGGCTTCATCATTCAACCTTCACAATCAGATTTCGTTTGGTCTCTTTTTTGTATGAAAGCAATGCAACGTATTCAAGGTCGAATCCCGATTGTCGATCGAGACTCTTTGATTCTAAGACATTAAAGTAGTCGATCGGGGACATGGATTATGAAATTATCAACACATTTGAATTGTTTGTCGTCATTAAATCCAAATAGGCTACAACTTATAGTCGATCAAACAACAACCATATATGTCTAACAAAGGACTTGTACCTTAATTTAAAGTAGCAACGTACTGATGATAGACACTGATAGTCAATAGACAATAATGAAAACACAAGATGGAGGAACCTATGATCATCCCAAAAAAAGACTTCTAATCACTGATGATAGACAGTAATAAAAACCCGAGGAACCTTCCTTTACTTGCAGCACAATCACCCTGCACATATACATACAAACAAAATAAACTAACTTAGAATCGTATTCACTACAAACATAACTCAAAAAGCAATTTAAAATTGTAGATACCTTGTGGCGGTGGAAGCAGGAGATCCGGCACCGGTGGGAGTATGACCCGGTAGATGTTAAGCAAAACATCGAGGCTTGCCACATTCATTCCCTTTCCCAAATGACCGGGAGTTCCATGAGAATCTTGATACACAAAACATATTCTATTTCCCACCCTCCTTAATGCAACAATAACAATGGTGTGATTCTGTCCCGTCACATGCCCCTTTCCCATGTAGACACAAGTATTGTTGATATTGTAATCACGAAAAATGCACATCGTACCCACAACAGTGCCACTTCTAAGCCAATTGTTCAACTTTACCACCCTCTCCTCATAAGAGTATAGTGAAAGAACCCCCACATTTGTTTCTACTCCAAACACATCACTCAAACAATCCACAATTTTCACCCTATGATTGTTCCACAAAACGAATCCATGAGTTTTCAAAAAATCTATGAATATTAAAAGATGATCATTCGGTGGGTTTGTAGCACGATAGGCGATCTCCGTCCTTTGGTAGTCTACCAAATCTAAATCCTTCATAAGCATACCCCCTATAGGCGTGTTCGAATATGCAATCCGAAAATCATACTCGGCGTGTCGAGATAGACTAGCAAAGTTGCATCCATCTAATTCATATATTAACAACTAAGTTACTAACTAAAAGTATTTAAATATGTTAAATAAAGCTAGAATATAAAAAATAGACATAAAGTTTGTGGAATTACGTACCCACGGTTTGCCTCAATGGCTCTCGAATGAGGGGATAAGCCTTTCTAGGTCCAAAAGAGAGCCAATCTTGTAATTGTAAATCCTCCATTGAGTGATTAGTGTGGTCTGCAGGGGAACAAATAGATATATGAACATTACAAATATTAGGTTCGGTTCATCCAAACATACAATATATATATACTAAAGCTTATTTGTAATGTTCATAACAACTGCAATAAGTAATCAAAACCTAATTTGAAGCTTATTTAGCATTCTAGAAGCTAATTGTTTCAATAAATAAAGTTTGATCAAAAGAAAACGCCCTACCTTGCTTAAACCCTAAACCCTCTCTAAACCAACACTTAAAGTTTGAAACTTTTAAAATGGAATCTCCCTCATTTCTAAACAAAATCAGTAATTTCAACTTGCATAAGCTTCATTTTTGTTCCCACAAACTCCTCAAAGAAATTAAATTTGGTGCTTGAAATCTTCAAAAAAATGACCTGAAAAATGGCATCCCCCATTTCAAAAAATAAACCCATTGAAAAACCATGCAATAAAGTTGAAAACTGGTGCATCAAATCGAGTTTTAAAGTATATATGAACACATTTGAAGCTAAAGGAAGCTAAAGGAAGAAGAAAATCGGAGGAAAAAAACTCACCTTGAACCCAGTCGGTAGCTGGCCTGTAAGGGGGGTTTCCGGCCTACTTTCGTGTTCGAAAATGAAATTGATCGGTCTAGATGTGTAGATGGTGTTGAAAGGAAGAAGATTTTCAAGATTCAGCCATTTTTGTGGAGAAGAGAAGGAGATATGAGCTGGAAGAGGAGAGGTGTTTGTGCGGTTTTATTTTTCACCGAGTCTCAGTTTGTACGGAGGAAGAAGAAGCGTGCTGTACGTTTTCGGGTATTTTGGATCCGGGTGGCCCGAATGGTAAGGCCCAACTTTTTTCGGGTATTTTTATAACACACTCTCTCTCTCTCTCTCTCTCTATCTATCTATATATATATATATATATATATATATATATATATATATATTATACATGCAATATAATTATTTTATTTTTAAAAATTAAAATAATAATCTGAAATTAAAGAAAAATATATCAAAATTTATAAAATATTATATAAAATAAAATTTCTCAACATTTTAACAACCGAACTAAATAATACATACATAAAGAAATGGGCAAGGCTTATTCAAAGTACGTACGTATTCCTTGTTTGTTGCTCCATTGGATCAAAGTTCAAACAAATAATATTCCCGATGTCATGCCCCGGGTAAAACGGATCACTTCGGGTTCGGGTGAACAAAGGAAATCATGCACAAATGATCACATGAGAGTAGGCCTGTCAAACGGGTCAGGTTACTTCGAGTTCCGGGTAAAATGGCTCCCGGGTATATCTGGGATTGACTCGAACCCGGGTTTGATCGGGTTTTGGGTCAGGATTTGATAATTTTGTGATAATTTTAAATTCTAAAATTAAAGACGTTGTTCATATTATATTTTTATTATTTCTCGTAATTTGTAATAAAATGTAATAATATATAAAATATCAATACAATACAAATAAATATAAAAGTTGATTTGAAAATGAAAGATCAAGTGATTGTAATTATAAAATGTAATAAATTGGAATCTCCGTAAAAAAAATTTAATCATATATAATTATAAATCAACCGGCCGGTCAATTGGGTCAAAATTACCGGGTCACCGGGTCGAAACCCAGATTATCTGAAAATTTTTCGGGTTCGAATTGGTCAAAATTTCCGCTTTCGGATCGAAAATTTTTCGGGTGTTCGGATCGGGACCACCGGATCGAGTGGTGTTTTGACGGGTCTACATGACTACATGAGAGTACAACACATGCATTTCTCACACGTAGGCTGCACACATTTGTTACTAGAGATCTGCTTAACATATATATATATATATAAACTATTCTATACAAATTAAATTAGGCATTTAGTTTGCACATCCATGGCCACCAAATTAATTATAAGCATGCAACTTTAATTTGGTTATGGTCTTAAACAAACAAGTCATGGAAATGCAATTTAAAAAATCCAAATTAACTGAGTAGCACATATGTGTGTATGTGTCAAGAATCAAGATAGATGCTAGCTGGAAAGACCCATGGTCAAAACTTGCATCCTCTTTGAATTGGGTAAAAATCAAATGAAACCTCGAAACACAAAATATAAAGTGTTTATTCAATTCTAAGTTGTTCTGTTAATTCGATTATCTCCACTCATCCTCTTTGGGTAAAAATCAATCAAACATCAAACATCAAACATCAAAACACAAAACATACTCACTCAGCCAAATTAATTCTCTTTCATTTTCTATAGGTAGGGAAATACAGTAGCTACCTTGTGCTTCCACTCTAGGGCAAGGGCGTAATATTTCATGATCCCCACCGGGCCCCACACCTGCTTAAGTAAATTACAAATTAACAAAGAAACCACCAATTTTTAATTATTCAATTCGATCAATAACTCTCTTTAGATTTCCATGAATCCTCCTTGTAGCGGAGGGATTGGGCTCGCCAATTAAGGTCGATAGCAAAACAATCTATACAGGAAGAGGTCGATTTGCGAGAGTATGTGTGCAAGTTAACCTGGAGGATCCCCTGAAAGACTCAATCGGAATCAATGGGTGTCGTTACCTGGTGGAATATGAAAGAATACCGTCCATTTGCATGCTTTGGATGCGGAAGGGTGGGACATATAAGGCCTAATGTAGATCTTGTGATGAGAGAGAGAGCCTCGCTAGGGCTCATATTTCAGAGACGGTGGACGAGGAGTTTGTTACCCATAATAACCCTGTTTACTAGGTGTTGGGCCGGAGTGGGCCGGGCCTTCTAGGCCAAGCCCAGATGAGGGGCAGCAACAGCCGTAAACAAATGTAAAAGTCCAAACAAAAAACTCTGGTTTCTCTTCAGCCCTAAATGTTCCTACTAGTGACATGTCAAACCTGAGAGGCATGAAGAAACGAACCAAGCAGGGGGGGGGGGGGAGTCGGTTATGATGGAGGCTTTGTCATGCGAAGACAGCGTGAATGTCTCATTCACTTGTGAATCGGTTCAGGAGATGGGTAAGGCGCAACAATTGATGGCCCGGTTCTGGGAGAGATCGGAGAGTCAGGAGGCGGGTTCAACAGATGCACCAAGGATGGGTTGGGTTGGGAGACCCATGGATTGGAGGAACTGGCCAAGGATCAGGAGTTGGATTAATTTGTTTTAGTTTCCTGCGTTCTGAGCTTACTTTAGCGAGTCTTTTTACTTGTTCTTTTTATTGGTGCATTATGAATATCTTACTTTGGAACTGTTTCGGTGCATGCAAAAAATCTTTCAGTAGGGCGATCAGATACATTTGCAATCATTGCGCCGTGACGTGCTCATCCTGTTTGAGACGAGTATAGCGGGGTAAGAGGCTGATAAGATTTCCAATAAAATGAACTTCGCCAAGGTCGGGAGAGGGGAGGCCATCGGCTTTGCGGGAGGGATTTGGCTACTATGGAATGACATCGAGGTGAATTTGGTCGTCGAGATGAAGACTCCCTATTTCAAAAATCCGAATGGGTCCAACCCGATTCTGACTGAAATCCGACCAATCTGAATTTCATTTTAACCGAATTCGACCCGACCAAACCCGATACAGAAATTTTGACCGAATTGATCCGACTCATCAGTGACCCGACCTGATTGTGATCGACCCAAACCCGACCGGATAATCCGAATTAATAATACTATAAAAAATACGGAGTACATTTGAAATTGTAATAGGGGGAGGCATGGGCCCACCCAGTCCGCAGATGGGGTAGAAATCAAATGGCATGGATATGGCGGAAACACGAATCTGATCGATCTGTAGTCGATCAAATTACTCCTTAGAGTTGAGACCTTTCCATTTTGGTGAAAAGCCTCAAACCCACTCTCCAAACTAGGGCTGTTATCTGAGCCGAACAGTTCGAGCTCGGCTCGGGCTCGACTCGAAAAAGCTCGAGCTCGGATCGTTCGAATGCATAAAACAAGCCGAGCTTGAACAACATTTTGAGCTCAAACCGAGCCCGAGCCGAGCCCTAGCCGAGCTCGGAAGCTCGATGTGTTAATTTACGAAATTGCCCCTCCCTAGGGTTATGAATTGAGGAATGAGGATTCGTTCGGCCAAAGCGCTTCACTTCAGCCGCTTCTTCCTCTTCCTCCAGGCGCTTCTCTTTCTCTCTCCCTCTCCCTTCCCTCAGGCGGCGCCGTTCATTCCGTTGAATCGCTTCTCCCTCTTCCTCTTCCTTCCCTCAGGCGGCGCCGCGGTTCAACTGTTTCTCCCTCTTCCTCCAGTCGCTCGCCCTTTAGTCCTTCCTCCAGCCGCTTCTCCCTCTCCCTCTTCCTTCCCCCAGGCGGCGCCGGCGAACTCCTACAGCAGTGCCAGGTTCCTCTTCCTCCCTCTTACCAAATCCTCCTCCTCTTACCCTCACAAACGCACACCAGACCAGAGATAGCACAGTGGAAACTGCTACAGTCAGAGATTACCCCTATCTCCTAGGCTCCTAGCCATGTCTTCAACCCTAAACCAGGTACCCTTTCAAATCTTCTGATATTTACCTATTTCTCTCTTTGCTTCTTGTTTTGTTCATCCGATCTAATTTCATTTCTTGAACAATTTCTCAATCCGATTGAGGTAAAAAGCGGTTATTTTTTGTTGATTCCTGTTGTGGTTTGCAATGTCTTGGTGATATCAGTTGATTTGCTTCTACTTTGATGTCAATTTCTTGATTACTGGCCCGTTGAGTTGATCTTGTTGTCTGCCATTCATCCGCTTTAGAGCCTCATCAACATCCCTTTTTTTTTGCCCGGATAAAAGTTTGAACAGTAGAATTTTTGCACTTGTTCTGATTTATTTATATTGGAAAGGAGAAGTTGGAAATTTGAGCTTTCAAACTTTGCTGCTTAGTTTTGTTTTTCATATCTTTAGTTGCATACTAACACATAAGACACCAATCTACTTGCTAATCTTGATATGTTGGGTTTGATTTTGAAGTGATTTTTTCATTACTTTCTATGTCAGGGGAGAAGCAGAGTCTTTATGGAGAACCCGTCAACTATCGGAGCATTACTGTGGCGGTAGCCACCACTGGACCTGGCAGATGAGGGGGCTGGAAAAACCTGTTACAAAGAAAACGACACCAGAAAACTTAACCCTGTGCACCTCTAAACATGGATTGTTTTATGAATTTGTTCATCGAACAAATACTGTATTCCGAGTTGCTAGGTTTCCGATGCTTTGTAAATCTGTAATCCATTGAACTTATGTTTGGTTGTGCATGGTTTAATATTTTTTTGCTTTTACAACCACTGAAAATTTGAAATTTTCATTTAGGCTTTAAGATACGAACCGAGCCGAACGAGCCCAACTAACGAGCTCGAACGAGCTCAAGCTCGTTCGTTCAGTTTGTTCGAGCTCAAACAAGCCGAGCTCGAATTTCATTATGGGCTCGCGAGCCGAGCTTGAGCACCAAAAAAAGCTCGAATAGTTTTTGGGCTCGAGCTCGGCTCGTCTCGTTTCCCGTTCGAGCCAAGCTTGAACATGTCAAGCTCGGCTCGTTCGACTCGAATATCACCCCTACTCCAAACTATGAAATCAACATCCTTTCAATTTCAACCCTAATTTGTTGTCTCTTTGTAATTGGCCGGTAGATGGATCTGATCAGCTATATCTATATAGTAGCCTTTATGAGTTTGTATTAGGTCTTCACCTTTTTTATTTGGAGAAAGGCAAATTGTTCATTTTGTTTCCCCTAAACCTTTAAATATTTTTATTATATATGGTTGAACTTGAAAGATATGGATATGTTTGGTTACTTTGGTACAGTACAACCCTTCTAATTTTTATTTTTTTTGGGTGCCACTATATACACCGCAAATCCGGATTAAGGATTTGCACGTCCTTAAGGACGTGCAAGTCCCCAGGCTTGCACGTCCACTATTTAAACATTGCACGTCCTTAAGGACGTGCAATGCTTGCACGTTGTTGTGCTTGCACGTTGTTAAGGACGTGCAAACCCTAGTTAGAGTTTTGCGTTTAGGGTTTAGGGTTTAGGGTTAGGGTTTAGGTTTTTCGACGGTTTTGTAATGTTAATTGATAAAATTAAAGTGTTTAGCTAGTGGATTTGAAGGATTTAGGGTCAAATTAAACAGAACACAAGAATTGTTAAGGTTTTCATTCGGATAATATGCGAATAACGTTACAAGGAACGGAAAAAAAGGTTTACATTCATAAGTTTAATAAAGTTGTGGAATACAATCTAGGAAAATAGTAAAGGACGGCCGACATCAGCACGCAAGGCTCTAAATCTCTCAATCTGAGCTTGAAACGGAGCATCCCATCCTTCGACGCTCGGATGATGATGTTCAACCCATTCTAGTGGAGGCGGCAGAAGAGGAGCGTTAGGACGCAACCAGATCTATGAGAACAAAAATTTAGAGTTAGAGTATTGACATATGTATGAAAATCATGAATAGGTAATAAAAAAGACGTTTGAAGTCGTACCGCGACAAAATGGTCTTGGTTTCCGATGCAGGCTACACCAAGAGTTGCTGATTGGGGAGGGTTGTTAGCATATGCCGGCGAGATCATGGGGAGACATGTGAACGGATGATGCCAAGCTAGGACGACGAGAGGAATCTGATATACCGTCGCAAATACTAAACCCATGATGGGAAGCTCTATCCACCGTCTCCTATCACCATGCGTGGCTCCGGCCCATCTCTGGTAGTCGACGAACTGCTGGAATGGGTACTCTCCCGTATAACAACCGGCGTACAGATCGGCGTGATCCTCCAAGTGATTGCATAGTAACGTTTTGAGTTCCGGGAAAGCAGTCTCGCCGATCGGTGATGTCAAAGCCGCCAAAGCACGGTAGCCACAATGACCATCTCCAACAGTGTCCCTCACCCTCTCAGTATGACCGAACATGAAGGGATCAACGTTGTTTCGACCCCAATTGAACCCTCCGAACAAATCATCACGTCCACGTCGAGCTGAGGTCGCTTGTGGACGAGGCCGAGCAGCATTTCGAGCAGCACGCGCTTCTTCTCTCTCAAACCTTTCCCTTACCTCCTCGTATGGCAACGGGTTGGTTCTGCAGGCATTCCTCGACCCCCGAGGCCTCCCATTCCTTCGGACGCTTGCTGATGAGGGTGGGTGTAGCTCATCCTCGCATACATCGTTGGAAGCCATGTATGAAGATGACAGCTCATACGGCAGTGGGGTGTCGTCGAGGTCAGTCCATGTCAAATCCATCCAGAACGGGTGGATGTCCTCGGCGGGTATCGGAGTGCCGGAGTTGACGTATGCCTGAATCTCATGGACACAAGGGATCCCGTAACAAACCCTCCAATGTCGGTCCGTGCATACCGGAGGAACCTTTTGGTTCACGACGTCCTGCCACATCTTGTACAGATAATCGAAGCACTTTTTGGAGATTAAAGTCTTTACCTCATCGAAAAGGTTGACTTTATACCCCGCTGTTGGCCATTTGAAGTGGTCGATCTCCAAAGCAGTTTGCAGCTCATGCAGTTGACAATCATTGACTCTATGGATTGCATCGATCACGATGCGGAAGTCACCAGTCGATGAGTGAAGTGCCTCCTTCAGAACCTTGTGTTGACCCTTAACTCTGTACACATTGAAGTGCATACCACTAAATATTCGATATTATATCATATTGTAATGGGAGATATGAAGTAAGGTTGTACCTGTTTATCGTACGGGTGCCGAGATGGAAGATATTATCTACGTAGCACCGAACTATGCTCCTGCTGTATGGAAGCCAAACCGACTCCAAATACGCCACCACACCTGGGAATGGGTGTGACGGAGGGGAAACCTGTCGTTGATTCCGCCAAAGAAAACTCAAACCTATAGCCAGTATAGCAATAAGCAAGAGGTCGATCCACAGGAAAATTTGCAATTCAAGTATGATTCAAGTGTCGATTAAAGTGACCAAAGGGGGGTTTTGAGAGTGTAAAAGATTCGCCTTTTATCAAATCGAAGTAAGTAAAGCAAAGTAAAGGAATTTGGTTTTAAACAATTTGGAGAAGTAATTCTACCTACAATTTTCCACTTTATTGGATTGAAGCGATCCTTGTAACTTCTTCTCGTCCTATTAAGTTTCCTATGAATGCCCTTGTCCCGACCTAATATAGTTACTAGTCCAATCAGTCCTAGAAACCCTTATCAATCGAACAGTCCCTAAAGAAGGATTTAACCCAATTGATAGCTTTAAGTTCAGAGATTAGCCAAGGTATTTGCAGTCCCTAAAGAAGGATTTAACAACACATTCAACTTCCTACTCATTCAATTAGTTCAATCAGCCCTAAAGGAACAAGTTTGCTACTTAGGTTAAGGTTCACAATCAGGAATCTACAAAACCTTAGCAATTGAATTGATTCTAACTAGTTGCGTGGGCTAGATAGAATAAAACAATAGACAATCAAGCACAAGGAAGTCGAAGCATTCAAATATAGGAAATAGGAACGAGAATTAGAAACTCACAATCAATCCAAATAAAGCTTTAAATTGCAGGCAGAATCGATGAGTTTAGTTCCTCATGGAAGACATCGCTCAAATTCTCTAAAATGTCTGATGAATAGAATAGAATGGAAGTGTTTCAAAAACAACCAAAAAGTGGCCTTATTAAAGATCTAAAAATCGGCCATAAACAAAAGCTAACAAAACAACTAGGGTTTTTAATCAAAACGGCGCGTTTCCGCGCTGGCGGCAGATGCGGCGGGCGCCGCATGGATGCTGCGGCCGCTGCATCAGGATTCCTCTTGCATCGTCCCTGGCGGCGGCCGCTGCACACCATGCGGCGACCGCTGCATTGGTCTTTCACGAAAAATCCGTCTTGAATCAACTCTTGACGTCAACATGAAAGTTGTAGCTCTCTGAAAGAGCTTTCCAACGCATGGTCATAATAGTCGATCGGACAACCGAGACCTCCAGAAAGTGCAAAACAAGTTCAGCGTGTCTGGCGACAACTTCTGCAGACTTGTTCTTCGTTTAGGTTCGCTTCTTCTTCTCAGAACCTCTTGAGATCTTCATGTAAGCTTCTTCGATCAACTAGACATTCTCATCCAATGCGTTATCAACTCATGTCTCCTCCCCGGATCCACCATTACCTGAAATAATCAATAAAAGCGTGTAGATTCCGACTCCGACAACATAGAGAACTAATATGCAAATCATACTTAAACCATGCATGATATGCATCATAACTAAGCTAAATGCAACCTATTATGCCTACCTAAATGCATGCTATCAAACTCCCCCACACTTAACCTTTTCTTGTCCTCAAGCAATGATATAATGAACATGAATCAGCGCATCCCACAGAAAATCCCTTCAAGTTTCAACCTCACCAAAAGCAACATCATAGCAAGTGAAAACATAAGCCAAGCAAACAAACGTCATAGCATGTATTCCAGTGATCAAAGCTTAGAAGTAGACATCATCCAACCTCGCCAGAAATATGTGTTTCACTCATGTGTTTAGGCTTTAAGGTACAATTCTCAACTCAATCCAAAATGCACTAAGCTCATAGACATTGACCACCATATCACCAATTCTCTACCGAAATGTCATTACTTGCGGGACACAATAAAGAACATAAAATGCAACAATTTTTTCTTTCTTTCTTTTGTTTTCTTTTCTCTTTTTTTTTTCTTTTTTCTTGTCTTGGTGCTTTCCTTACGCGAAGCGCAAACATGGGTGTCATGAATGTCCCCGGTCTATCAACACCTCAACCTACTAATATGAAGTCCACTTGAACATCTTTTGACGCAAGTTGCAAACATGGGTGTCATGAATGAACCTAGTTACTCAATGATCAAGCTTTCTTTCCCAGTGGATAGTTTTCAACACCTTTTTGCGCGAATCATACCCATGGGTGTCATGCATAGATCCGGTTACTAAGTGTATTAACCATTGCCACCTTATTCACTAAATATTCACAAATTCATCAAAAGACTCAAAATATAACATAAACTCCGCAAGCAATAAATATGTGAGTCGGTCTTTAAAAATAGATACTGCAGTCAATGCCAAGAGGTAGCAACACTAGGCGAGTAATGCACACAACTGAGCAAAAGACTTCAAATAAGGCCAAACATTCTCACAAGGTCATGTTTTTAGGACTTCAATCATACTTTAGCTCAATCATACATGCTCAATTATATTTGCTAGCTTATGTTCCACAAAAATCAAATAAAGACAATAATCAAAACATCCAAAACTCCATGGGATTTTTTTGAATCATGCTTGAAATTTAAAATAGAGGACAAACTAAGCCAGATGGGTATTTGAATAACACATATGTATGCAATGCATGCTCTATTTTTGGATTTTCGATTTTTTTTTTAATATGAAAATAAACAAAAATTAATAAAAATGATTACCAAAAATTAAACATGATGCAGAAATTTAAATATGATCTCCTATATGCATCTATATATAGAATTCTTCTCCCCCACACTTAAAGTTTTCATTGTCCTCAATGAAACAATAAAGACAAGAAAAGTAAATCAAATATAATCAGGGTGAAGGAAAAGAAAAAGGAAAAAGAAAGAAAAACTTACCTCGGGTTGCCTCCTGAGAAGCGCCTTTGTTTCAAGTCTTTGGCTCGACGTACTGGCCCTTGATTTGCCTAGGTTCCTCCACCAGGGTCACCAACACCTGTCATCTCATTGACAAATGCGGGCACCCTTGAAAGGTGTAGCTTTCTGTCCAAGCTGTCATCCATGACCCTCAGCTTCTCTCCTTGAGCTATGCCTGGGGGTTGTCCTGGAATCATAAAAGGTTTCAATTTGTTAGGAGGTTCAAATTTCCATAAACTATGTTCCTTAGGTGTCTCTAACAAATCACGAAAATTGTTGATGCGATCAGTATTGTCAGCAGTAGGCATATCTAAAGAATTCTCAGGAGAAAGCTTAGCATGATTAAAGAGAGAGAATTCTATCTTTCTTCCATCAAACTCCATAGTCAATAGACCCTCACAACAATCAATTTTCGTTTTCGCAGTTTTCAGGAATGGTCTTCCTAGTATAATGGGTGTTTCAGGGGCTCCCTGCTCCATATCTAAAACAAAGAAATCAACAGGGAAAAACAAATCATCCACCATAACCAAAACATCTTCAACAACGCCTCTCGGCCTGATTTGTGATCGATCAGCAAGTTGCACTGTAACCCCAGTCTCAGTCAGAGCATCCAAACCCAAAGACATGTACATGTTATAGGAAATAACATTAATTGAGGCTCCTAGATCTAGCATGGATTGTTTGAATCTAGTATTCCCAATTGCACATGGAATTGTAAACATACCTGGATCTCCACATTTTTCAGGCAATTTCCTTTGCAACATAGCAGAGACATTTTCATTTAAGCTTACCTTTTCTTTCTTTTTCAGTCTTTGCTTCTTCTTGATGGTGCACAGTTCCTTCAAAAATTTAGCATATCTAGGAATGCTCTTAATTAATTTGAGTAAAGGAATGTTTACCTCACACTTACTGAATGTCTCGAAGATTTCCTTGTCATTCTTATACCTTCGTGTATCTTTCAAGGCTTCCGGAAAAGGTGGAATCGGCTTTGGAGTCTCCATAGGTAAGGAAGAAGGAGAAGGAGAAGAAGGAGGAGGAGAAAGAGGGAGAGAAGAAGAAAGAGGTAAGGGAGAGAACGTACCAGGAGATGTCTTGGCGGCGGGATCGCCTGCGGCGGGCGCCGCATGCAAGCCGCGGCCGCCGCATTCTCGCTGCGCATCGTCTGCGGCGGGCGCCGCGTGAATGTAGTCCCTGGCGGCGGGCACCGCATGGTTGCTGCGGCCGCCGCAAGTTTGCTGCGCCCGCCGCACGGTGGTTTGGCCATTTTCGTCTTCAACAATCTCTATCTCCTCGTCCATTATCTCCTCATCGTCCTTTTGATCTGTGACAACCAGTTCCTTGCCACTCCTAAGTGTTATTGCACTGACATTCTCCTTAGGATTCTCAACCGTTTGCGATGGAAGCTTCCCTGAATCGTTTGCTTCCTTCGCACTTAAGACCTGAATGAGCTGACTTAGTTGATTCTCCAAATTTGTGATCCGGTCTGATTGTTGTTTCTCAACCTTCAAGACCAGCCGTGACAATTTCTGTATTGGATCCTCAATAGCCTCATTGGAGTGTGGTTGGCCTCCCTGTCGAGGTTCAAATTGTTGGTGGGGCCTTCCCTGTTGCCCCCCTTGCTGATAGAAAGGTTCTTGGTAGTTTCCATAACCATTACCCTGCTGATAGTCTCCATTGTAGTTATTGTTGAAGTACCCAGGATTACCAAAGTTGCCTTGCCTAGGCCTTTGTGGAGCAAAATTCCCAATTGCATTCAACTCAACACTAGGATCTTGCAAAGGTGAGTACATATCCATAGGGTGGGATGGATCGTTGTAGGATTCACATGCTTTCAACTGCTGAGATGCTCTGTCAACTACCAGCTTCTTGAGCATCTCTTTCATCTCTGTCATATCAGTCTATAATGTAACCACTGGGGCATCAATAGCAAGTACACCTCTAGCACGAGTGCTCTTGTTGAACTGCCTAGAGCCCTCAGAGAGCTCCTTAAACACTTCCCACGCTGCAGCAGGCGTCTTATTCAGCATGTTTCCCCCACAACAGGAATTCACTGTTTTGCGCTCTCCATCAGTAAGCCCATTGAACAAGAAGAGAACCAGATCCTTTTGAGAGTACCCATGGCATGGGCAGCTGGCGCAGAGTTTCTTGAAGCACTCAAAGTACTCATGTATAGACTCTGTCGCGTGCTGCTCAATGCTGCTGATGGACCTTTTTAAAGCATTGAGCTTTATTGCAGGGAAGTATATCTCTAGGAAGACTCTTTTCATCTCAGCCCAGGTATAAATAGAGTCAGGTGGTAGATAGAAGAACCATTCATTTGCATCATCCTTCAAAGAGAAGGGAAAAGCTCTCAGCTTGATATGCTCATCAGTTACGTTCTCCGGTTTCATCCCAACCACCACCCTATGGAATTCAGAAAGATGCTTGTGGGGGTCCTCCCCACTCAGCCCATGGAATTTGGGTAGAAGGTGAACTACCCCTGACTTCAGCTCAAAGTTGACTCCTTCTGCTAGCGTAGGGAATTGGATTGCTAGGGGTTGCTGTGCCAGATCAGGAGCAGAAAGCTCCTTAAGAGTGCGGTTCGCCATCTCTGCAATGCTTTCTACAGAGAAGAATTAGTAGCAAAGGTATGGACCCTATAAGACGGTCCACACCAAAATCAACACTAAAAACACACAAGAATTTACTAAAATTCCCCGGCAACGGCGCCAAATTTGACGGAGGGGAAACCTGTCGTTGATTCCGCCAAAGAATAACTCAAACCTATAGCCAGTATAGCAATAAGCAAGAGGTCGATCCACAGGAAAATTTGCAATTCAAGTATGATTCAAGTGTCGATTAAAGTGACCAAAGGGGGGTTTTGAGAGTGTAAAAGATTCGCCTTTTATCAAATCGAAGTAAGTAAAGCAAAGTAAAGGAATTTGGTTTTAAACGATTTGGAGAAGTAATTCTACCTACAATTTTCCACTTTATTGGATTGAAGCGATCCTTGTAACTTCTTCTCGTCCTATTAAGTTTCCTATGAATGCCCTTGTCCCGACCTAATATAGTTACTAGTCCAATCAGTCCTAGAAACCCTTATCAATCGAACAGTCCCTAAAGAAGGATTTAACCCAATTGATAGCTTTAAGTTCAGAGATTAGCCAAGGTATTTGCAGTCCCTAAAGAAGGATTTAACAACACATTCAACTTCCTACTCATTCAATTAGTTCAATCAGCCCTAAAGGAACAAGTTTGCTACTTAGGTTAAGGTTCACAATCAGGAATCTACAAAACCTTAGCAATTGAATTGATTCTAACTAGTTGCGCGGGCTAGATAGAATAAAACAATAGACAATCAAGCACATGGAAGTCGAAGCATTCAAATATAGGAAATAGGAACGAGAATTAGAAACTCACAATCAATCCAAATAAAGCTTTAAATTGCAGGCATAATCGATGAGTTTAGTTCCTCATGGAAGACATCGCTCAAATTCTCTAAAGTGTCTGATGAATAGAATAGAATGGAAGTGTTTCAAAAACAACCAAAAAGTGGCCTTATTAAAGATCTAAAAATCGGCCATAAACAAAAGCTAACAAAACAACTAGGGTTTTTAATCAAAACGGCGCGTTTCCGCGCTGGCGGCAGATGCGGTGGGCGCCGCATGGATGCTGCGGCCGCAGCATCAGGATTCCTCTTGCATCGTCCCTGGCGGCGGCCGCTGCACACCATGCGGCGGCCGCTGCATTGGTCTTTCACGAAAAATCCGTCTTGAATCAACTCTTGACGTCAACATGAAAGTTGTAGCTCTCTGAAAGAGCTTTCCAACGCATGGTCATAACAGTCGATCGGACAACCGAGGCCTCCAGAAAGTGCAAAACAAGTTCAGCGTGTCTGGCGACAACTTCTGCAGACTTGTTCTTCGTTTAGGTTCGCTTCTTCTTCTCAGAACCTCTTGAGATCTTCATGTAAGCTTCTTCGATCAACTAGACATTCTCATCCAATGCGTTATCAACTCATGTCTCCTCCTCGGATCCACCATTACCTGAAATAATCAATAAAAGCGTGTAGATTCCGACTCCGACAACATAGAGAACTAATATGCAAATCATACTTAAACCATGCATGATATGCATCATAAATAAGCTAAATGCAACCTATTATGCCTACCTAAATGCATGCTATTAGGGTGCCATGCAGCTCGTAGCGCCCGACGACGTCGGTTGAATGATTCCTCCGACCTCGATTCGAACAGCCCCCAACAGTTGCCATTAAAGATGCCAGCGTGGTTTAAATTCTTCGTGATCTTCAGAGCTGCTTCCTCGCATCTTCTCGTCACGTGTAACCAACAAAGGAGATGCTGGACGTCGGGGATGACAACATTCAGCGCCGCCAAGAGACCTAGCTCTCGATCAGTCATGATAGCTTGAGGCTGAACGCTCCCAAGCAAGATCTGAAGCTGTCGCAACACCCAGGCGTATGTGTCTTCGTTCTCTTGCGACATGAAGGCATAGGCGATGCAGTAAGTATTGCCTGAGGGTGTGAACCCGACCACCTCGCACAAAGGAATCCCATATCTGCAGGTGTAAATATGTTACATATAAAATACTTTATAATTGGCTATATGTGCAATAATGTAATCGTAATTAAGTAACTTACGCATTTGTTTTGTATGTGCTGTCCATTATGATGACGTAATGGAACCTTCGGAGAAGGCGTATCCCATCGGGATGCGCGAGGAAGAGGTCGCTCAAGACGTTGTCGTCATCCGGATGTCGTCTGAAGTCGTAGTAGTACCTTCTTTCGCGCAGATGGTGCAAGGTATCCTGGGTCATCGTCCGACTACCTCTTTCTTCGGCGACCATCATGGCGAGCGTGTTGGTAAGGCTCTTCCTTGACGTGACGCTGGTATCATCCAACTGCCTCAATCCGTACCCAATGGTTTTTGGAGGAGTGCCAACTTCCTTCATCCACCTCGCCATCTTCTTTTCCCCCTCTGTCATCTGTCCGGCGATGGCGTGACCCTTCAAGCTCGTGGAAAGCCCGTGGTTATGAACACCATGGGTTACCGTCATGCGTCACTGACCCGGCGGAGCTTCGTGTGCGTGTAGAGAGAATGGACAACCACTTATCTTCGACTGTGTGCTCCGGAGCTTCCTCCCGCGTGGTCGGTACTCCCCAAACTGCTCGCAAGCAAGGAGAACCCCGCCTGGACGATTCGACGCCCCCGTCCAAGACCGCTTGATTACTAAAATCATGCAGTGTCTCCGACCCAAGTCCTTGAAATGCGTAACCATTTCATCACGGTCATTCCAAACCCTTGGGTCCGAGAACTCAGACGTAAAGTCTCGAAACTGTATTCATATAATTGAAAATATGAACAAAACGGAACGAATACGAAATATGTTGACTCTACGAAACCTGTACGTACCTGAGATACTTGGAGACGAGGATTGCTTTGCGGCTCGGCCATAACGATTCTAGATGTCCTCCTTCGCTTCAATTGTAAGAAGTCGGACTTTGTTTTGGAGTGCGAAATCAAGCTGTCCTCTATCGCTTCAAATAGGCACTGTTGTGTTAATTGTAAGCAGAACCCTAGCACGTCTTTAAGGACGTGCTAGGGTTTAGGGTTTGGCTAGGGTTTTAGGGTTTGAGTAGGGTTAGGGTTTAGGGTAAGGAAACTGCACGTCCTTAGGGACGTGCTGCACGTCCCTAAGGACGTGCAGTTTCCTTACCCTAAAACCCTACCCAAAACCCTTAAACCCTAGCCAAAACCCTTAAAACCTAGCCTATCTTGAAGGTATCGGGCAACCTTATCATATTAACGTTTTCGTTTTCGTTATCGGGCAACCTTATCATATTAACATTTTCGTTTTTGATGTTTACGTTCAATATGACTCTGAAGAAATGAGAAGAGTCTAATAGAAATATATAGATAGATACAAAATCCGAAGTATAAATGTATAATATCAACATACAAACTGCAAAAGTACATCACTGGCCAGGTGGATGACGTACAGCATGATCCAAAATCCCCGTCACCTCGTCTAATAGCTCCTCAAGGCGAGGGTCGGTAGACAGGGCCCTCCAATAGCCCTCCATCTCGTGCAAGCGGGCCGCCAACGCCGGAGGGATGACGGGAGGTTGAGGGAGGTCCACCCATGGGTCCATGCCGATCGGGTGGACGGGCGCCGGCGGGTCGGGATGCGGTGGCGTGGTCGGCAGCATGTACGGCCGGCTCTGCGACGCGTACCAAGGCAAGTAATCTGCAGTGACACCGGCCTGACAATCCTCGCTGGTGCGCCTGTGATCGGCCAGCCTGTAGAAGCGACCCTCGTCCTGCAGGTCCTGCCACCTGTTGTGGCCCAGGGCGAACACGGCCATGTACTTCGAGTTCTTCAGGGTCGTGTCGCGGCAAACCTGAACCGGCGCGATGACGGCCTGCAGGATCCCCTGGACCCGTCCGAACTGCCGGAGGCACCTATCGGGCATATACGGCACCTCCTCCCCGCAGAAGGTGATGGTGCCCCGATAGGTGGACTGACGGTACTGGCCGTCGAAGTCCAAATCACGCCCAAAAGGCATCCACCGAACCTACAATTAAACAAATCAGATTTAATTCACAACTAAGAATTATAAGTGATATAGATAGAGTCTCGAATACATACATCATCGACGGTAAGACGGTCCACCTCGTCCCGCAGCTCCCGCATCTTCGTCAGCTTCGCATCGTCCTTCATCCGCGGTGGCTGCTTCGGACCGATGAACTTCGCGTAGAAGCGAGGGTCATCCTTCCTAGCCGGGTCGCTGGAGAAATCACCTCGGAAGCGAGGGAAGTACGCCCATATCCAAGCCTTGACACAAAAAAAGTATTTCGTTAGCATATAATTTAAATATTTGTAAACTAAAAACTCTAATTCAACGGTCTCGTACCTGTAGGATCGGCGTGCAGCTGTCTATGCCCTTCGCGCAGGAGCGGGTAGCCTCGCCTAGGCCCCTGTAGAGACATGCGAGGGCACCAGCAGCCAATGCAAGGGAGGCCGTACGTGGGATGTCCCAAACAAGGCCCAATACCTTCCATGGGATCCGGCTCTGCGACTTGTCCACAAACAAAGTCGCGGCGAGAGCAATGCCCATGTAGGTCCTGTGCAGAAACAGACGCTGTGCAGGGTCATCCTCGGGCTGCCCACCTCCAACATGCGTGCGCAGCCGAATCTGCTCAGGATCAGCCGCGGCCTCTGGGTCATCGACGGGGGCGGGGTCGACGAGCGGCCCGTGTCTCTCCTGCCACAGGCGAGTAAACTCAGTCACTGGAGGGCCGCCAGCGTGTCTGTACGACTTCAGAGTCGCAGGGGTGAGCTGGTAGTACTCCGCGATGGCGGGGACCAGAGCTGCCGCGGGCAGATGTGACGTGCAGGGCTGGCCATCAATCCGAAGTCCCATCAGACAGGCAACATCATGCAGCGTGATGGTCATCTCGCCCCATGGAAAGTGGAAGGAGCTGATCTCCGGGTGCCAATGCTCCAAAAATGCCGTGCAGGTGAACTCGTCGACACACTGCCAGTGGAGTGACCTCAGATGGGGGACGCCGGATGGGAGCAGATCCTGCACCCAGGTCCCCGGTCCCTCAAATATGTAGGGCTCGAAAGGCACCATGTGAGTCGCCCGGTGGTGGAACTTCAGCAGCGGCAGCTCCACCGTTAGATCTCTCCACACCTGGTACGCCCGGTGATGCCTGTAAGACAGTAGCAGATCTCCCGGCGGCAACAAAGGGTCGACCTGCGCAGCCGGAGCGGCAGCCTGTGCAGGGATGGGCTCGGGCTCTACCTGTGGGCCCCCCTGGCCCTGAGCCTGCCTCTCCTGACCGTCGTCAGCCTCCTCAACGACGTCAGGGATCACATCATCTACAGACCCCAAGGAGATCGCCGCTGGTGTGGCGGAGGTCGAAGGCTCGGGCTCCTGTGTGCCGGATGTAGAAGCCTCTGGCACGGCTGAAGTAGATGCCTCCGGGGCGGTCGGTGGAACCCGAATAGGCGGTCTACCCATGTCGGCCCGTCGCCCACCGACTACGTCTGTGATGCAGCTACTCAAAACCTCAGGGGGCTTTAAGGAAGGCTGCAACCCCATCATCGCATCGCCAGAAGGATCCCAACCTGGCATACCCGCCCAGAAGTGTCGTTCTCGTCGGCCGGGGGCGTCCCCATCGACGGCTGTAAGCGCTCTGCAGATGCGAGCAGATCGTCGACTGTCTGCTCGGGGGGTGCCGTAGACTCATGTACTTGGCTGACCGCTGCCCGGTCGCCGAACCTAATAGGCCGAAGGGTACCATCATCCCTCATGAGCCTCCCTGCCTGTTATTATGATCCAGTTGAATATTAATGTCTTTTCAGTATATTTTAATATATTGTAATGTATTTTAATGTCTTTTGATGTATTTTAATATATTTTCATATGTTTTATTGTCTTTTATTATATTTTAATGTTAATTAATGATTACAATTATATTTTAATGTTTTTTACTGTATTCAATATAAATTTATGTGTTTGAATATATTTAAATATATTCAAATGTTAATTAAATAATTTTGAAGTATTTTAATATTTTTTTATTGCTTTTTATTATCTTTCAATATAAATTTATTTTTATGTATTTGAATATATTTGAATATATTCAATTATATTTTATTGTTAATTAAATACTTTTGAAGTATTATAATATATTTTAATGTTTTTTATTGTCTTTCAATATACATTTATTTTTATGTATTTGAATATATTTTAATATATTCAAATATATTTTAATGTTAATTAAATACCTTTGAAATATTATAATATATTATAATGTTTTTTATTGTCTTTCACTTGTAATTATTTTCTATGTATTTGAATATATACTATCTATTATATTCTATTAAATTAAAACTATATTCTTTTCTATCACACTATATACTATAAAAAACATTATAATATATAAATAAATCAAAAAATATAGTTTCAATTATATTCTATCAAACAATACATATTATCAATCATATATTCTATAAAATTCTATTATAAAACTATATTATCTATCTAATTATATTTTAAAACTATAAAAATAAATTAAACAAAAAGTAATTCAAATAACATACCGGTGGAGTCGGGATCGGGGACACCTCAATGGTCCGACGCTTCCGCGACGGTAATAGACCGTCGTCCGCCACTGCTCCGCCTCCATCTCCGCCGCCATACGCCGCCACACCACCACCGTCACCGCCGCCAGTCGCCGCCCCACCACCACCGTCACCGCCGCCAGTCGCCGCCCCACAACCACCACCCTCCTCCACCACCAAAGTTGCCAGCACCACTAGACCGGGAGCCACTGGCTCCACCGCCACCGCCTCCACCTCCATCGCCGTCGCCTCCGCCTCCAAGGCCGCCACCGCGCCTCGAGGTCTCCCTCTCTTTCTGTATCCATCTCTCTCGGTCTCTCTCTCTCTCTCTCTCGGTCTCGATTTCTCTCTCTCTCTGGCGCTCTCTGTTCTCTCTCTCTCTCCGGCGCTCTCTGCTCTCTCTCTCTCTGTGAAGACGACGAAGACGATGGGAGACGAAGAGGCACGTCCTCTTCATCTTTAAGGGACGGGCTTGCACGTCCTTAAGGACGTGCAAGCACGTCCCCAAGGACGTGCAAGCACGTCAGGGTTTGGGTGCTCTCACCCCCACTTGCACGTCCGTGGGGATTTGCGGTGTATATAGCCGAAATGTTTTTGTTGGGAGCATTTTAATTAGCTAGTTATGTGTTCAAAATGAATTAGCTAATACGGAGTATTAATTGGGGTGATTTAGGTAAATAGACTATTTATAACCTTTAATTAGCTAGACAATAAACTTATTTAATTAGATTAGACAGTCCATTTCCCAAATGGGATATTAATGGTTAATGGTCAACTGTTTGACCATTGACTGGTCAAACGATTGACCATTGACCAATCAACGTTGTCCAACTCAGGTTGATTTTTTTTATGCCATTTTTTACCGTTTTGATTCCATTTTCTTTATTAGTTTGTATGAGGTCTTCAACTTTTTTATTTGGAGAAAGGCAAATTGTTCATTTTGTTTCCCCTAAACCTTTAAATATTTTTATTAAATATTTTCCTACTTGGCTCACTTGACTTTTTAGCAGATAAAGAATCCCGATGAGATGACGACTCCTCATTGTTGATCTTGCAAGCAGTCGTCTAGGTAATGTAGTTCATCCTATCGGGATTTGGAGGTGATTCCTTTCTGAAGATGAGATTATTTCGTGCATTCCATGTGGTCCACCAAGTGAAAGAACTCTGCCTTAGAAAGAACTCTGCCCAAAGCTGCCAAAATCGGTTGGATGTCCCTAGACGTAGATAACATATTTTGGATAAGCAGCTTGTCATGAGGCTTTAATGTGGAGTTAATAGAGTTAAATGGACATTCAAGGAAAATGTGGGAGTCATCTTCGATTGCCTGGTTACACAATTCGCAGGTAGGGGGCAACGAGATGCCCCTACAACTAAGGTGTGCTTTCGTCGGAAGCCCATTATGACTAAGTTTCCATAGAAAGTTTTTGACTTTAGGAGGAGCAGAGATTTCCCACACCCATGCGTTGGCATCATCATTATGAAGGTGATGATTCGTGATGAGTTTATACGCACTATTAGTGGAAAACCAACCGTTTTTTGTTGGCCACAAGTAGAGTCTGTCGGGGAAGTTGTTAATAGGCAGATGGATATTGATGATATTAGAGAAAATTTCGGGCGGGAGAACAAGACGAAGCTTTTCCTTCCACCAATTCCCACTAATTATGTACTCACTAACAGTTTCGTCCCGATTTATGGAACTGTTCGGGTTATGCAGTGGTTTACGAGTAACCCAATTATCCTTCTAGAACTTAATATTGGACCCGTTTCCCATCGATCAAACGAGACCGGTTTTGAATTCGTTGAGGAGGGCAATGAGCTTAGACCACTGCCAAGACGCCCCTCGACGTCGAACATAGGACAGAATGTGGGAGGATTTAATGTACTTATACTGAATGATTTGGACCCATGGATTATTTGGTTCAGTGAGAATTTTCATAGGAGTTTCATTTGGAGAGCTTTGTTCATAGGTTGAGATTTCCTGAGCCCAACCCCTCCTTTGATTTTAGCACTACAAATTCTGTCCCAGCTAATAAGAGGACGATGTTGCGCGTCTTTATTCCAAAAAAAGGTGCGATTGAGTTGGTCCAAATCGTTATGAACCGAACACGGGAGCATGAAACTCTGCATAGAGAATAGCGGTTTTGATGAAAGATTTGATGCAATCATTGTCGCACGACTCTGTTAGGAGAGTGAGTTAGCTTTCCAATTGGCTAACTGGTTCTTAGAGTTGCAAATGAGATTACCAAAAGTTTCTTTATTAACCCTCCCATTGATAATGGGGCAACCAAGGTATTTTTCAAATGATGTTTCACTAAGAATGCGTAACATGCTTTGGATTTCTAGAGTTCTAGTACGTGTAATACTCGTAGTTGTTTGGAAAGCTGATTTGTTGAAGTTCACTTTTTGACCAGAAAGATGACAATATTCGTCAATGATTGTTTTGATAAGCCTGCATGCAAGGGTCGATCCTTTAGAGAAGATGATAATATCGTCAGCAAAGGCGAGGAATGGTATACGGGGGCCAGTGTGGCCGAACCTAAACCCGATGTGGTTACCTGAGATAGAGGCCGATGTTGTGAGGAGGAAATCAAGTATGAAATATAACAAAATAGATAAAACCAGATTTAGGCCCACGCAAATAAATACAAGACTCCTCCAATGCAGTAAGAGAAAGTCAGGATCGAATCCACGAGAAAGCACGTCAGCAGATCTCAGGTAGCTGTAAATCTCACAGACAAAGCAGCAGAAAGACATAAAGGCATAAAAAATCATGCTTTACATCAAAATAACTTTCGTTACTAACAAATAGGCATATAGAGGCTTTCGCATAAACCCTAATTGTTACTAACCCTTTTCACATAATTAATCCAAGTTGCATTAAGATCACTTTCGCTTCAATAACACAAACAAGGATCACCTTCAACTCTCGAATAAGAATCATGCTTATAGGGATAGAAAACGAATTGCATAACAAGATCTGACCTTTACCGCATCACCTCACATGGCCACCGTCGGGCTCACCCCAGCCCCAGAAGTGGATGGACTACTCACGCCTCATCGCAATCGCAGACATTGATTGATGAAAAGAACTAAATTGCAATTAAATAAACTCAAACTTACAACCTCCTCTTTCTCTATGTAACTAATTGTCTCTGAAATTGAATTGAATGAATGAAAAACCATCCCCTAGGGCTTTATTTATAGCCTTCTATTCCTTGCTAATCAAGGATAGAATCTCCTATGTATATCTAAAATTATATCTAAAAGCTTTAATGATAAATAAATGCTATAAAGGAAATAAATCTTAAAGGAAAAGATAAATCTAAACTAGGTAAGTCTTCATGTCTTGATAGATCTTCCTTCCATAGATAGATGATGATAGATGTGGATAGAATCTCGGCCACCTCGACTTCCTTCGTGCCCAAGTAACTCCAAGTCGACAAGGATTGCTCTCGGCGACACGTTTCCAGAAGCTGTCCTACTCGATCTCGACAAGGGCTTGTCGATCTCGACTAGGATTCGTCGTCGACTGGACTTCTCGGCTAGATATGCTCGACAGGCTCGGATCTGGGCTCCTGGCGTCGTCGATCTCGACTAGGGTTCCTCGAGATCGACTAGGGGTTTGGTCGAAGACGGCTCTTTGGTGATGTCGAGGACTCCTCCTCGGTATGGACTCGGACTGGCGCTAGGTGGCTCGTCGATCTCGAGAAGGTCTCCTCGAGATCGAGTAGAGATGTGCTCGGCGTCTTCGTCCTCGGCTTCTCGATCAGCTCCTCTTCTCATCGACTCCGGGTGTGGCGCTGAGGTTTCGTCGATCTCGACTAGGTCTTTCTCGAGATCGAGTTGGCTTCCGGAGCTGGGTTGGTCTGGCTCAGCTTTCTCGACCAGGCTTTGTCGACCAAGGCTGCTCGGACTCTCTACTCGAGATCGAGTAGAGTGTACTCGACATAGAGTAGCTCTGGTTTCAGCTTGGTTTGTCCTGGTTCTATACTCTCGGATTCTAGACTTCTGTAGTTGCTTTTCGATCTTTTCTGACCTTCCTTAGAATTGCTGTAAAACGTCTCGAATTCTACGAAATTAAACAGAAACTGGTGTAGATTCCATAATTTGGAAACTAAACATAAGCTACATAGATTCTGTACTATCTTAGCCCAAATGAATGAAATGTATGCAGAAATCGTTATAAAAGTTACTGTAAAACATGGCAGATTAAGCTTACAACAAACACCCCATACTTAAGCTTGCTTGTCCTCAAGCAATACCTTTATTTGTCATTCAGGGGAAGAATTCAAACTCTCAACATCTTAGATTCATTCTCATATAACCCTGCAATCAATTACCATCCTCGAAAAGGTACTAGTGTCACTAATCTATGCATGTGCAAATATACAAAAGCAACATCTACTCACAAAAGGAGAGTTATGCAAAAACAATTTTTATGTGACAAAGCATTAATAATCAAGAGGACTTTAATTTAAGCTCAAATAAGGAGTAGATTGGTAAAAGGCTAAAATGTGGGCAATTTTTGGCAATGTGGTGCTTTTGATCCGGAGAAATGGAGTATTTCCAAACTATATTTCCACATTCCTTTCTTTCCTTGATTCATCACCTTTCATATTGCTTTTATCAATTATAATGCTTTTACCTCTCTAACCTCAGCACTGCCTTCTCGCGAGTCGCAAACATGGGTGTCATGAATGGCCCCGGATACTTAGTGCTTTGGACTCCTCACAATGTGTCCCATCTCCCCAAACTATTATCTCAGAGAGCAGGGTCAATCTACCTTTATCTCCTGAGGTGATTGGATTTTCTTTCACTCATTAAATTTTCCATATATTTCAAATAATTTCCTTCCAAACTCCAATAATGATAACAATCACAACACAAACACCATATGATAATTTCCATAATGTAACATCATTCTCAACATAATCCCCGGATAAGGTAAAGAATGGCAATATTTAGATCATGTGGAGCAATAATTGAAATAAGGCATAATATGGCTTTTGTGATGCATAAGCATAGGTAAGGCTAGGATTTAACAATATGAGCATTATATGGAAATATAAAGTCCTCCATCATCTTATCATGCAACATGTCAAAAACAACTTCAAATTTTTCCTCCTTTCATGGTTTTCAAGAAAATATACACTTCATTGTGACTTCCCTTTACTGGGCAATTTCATGCTATATCTCTAATGAATCTAATTTTGCATCGTTGAGTTCAATATTAAGCTTCCATGACATTTATCAAAAATTTTAATGGGGGTCATTTTTCTCAAATTTTGGAAATCATGCATATAAGCACATAAATCAATAATGCATTCCAAAATAGCCATGTAGCAATTCAAAGCAATAAATTCTAAATATGCACAAATAATGTCAAATATGGCAATTATGCATGAAGTAAGCCCTTCCCCCACCCCATACTTAAACATTACAGTGTCCTCACTGTATAAAAACAAGGGTAAAGAAAGGAACTCACTAGACAGATGTGCAGGGCCTCTAAATTTCGAATGGAAGCACCTCCTGGCCGAGTATTGCTTGGTTCTATCCATGGACCTGAAAAGTGTAGAAGACATATACTCACAAATAGAAAAACTAAAAATGTTCAAAAACAAAAAACAAACAAAACAAAGTCCCAAAATGTCTCAAAAAGTCTATGCACAAGCTCTAGATTTTATAGTCGCTAGGCCGACTTTCCATTTATGCTCAAGGTGGCATCTGCAGGGCCCATGTAGCTTGGGCCTCAAATAGGACTCCATTCTTGTCCATTAGCTGTAATCCTCCAGAATGGATCTTGTTCACCACGAAAGGCCCCATCCGCTTCTTGTTGAATTTATTAGGGAACCAATGATCCTTTGATTTAGAGACATAGAGCTTGTCTCCAACTTCATACTCCTTGGGCTCATCATTGGATATCCTGCACAATCGCACATACCAAGGCAAACCTCTCCCATGTATAGATAAATCATTAATGGAAATAGGAGAAGAAAGATCCATACCTTGGCTTACCTTCGCAGAGACGGAATCGGGAACCACTGTGTTTGTTCGATCTCGACTAGGGCTAGTCGATCTCGACGAGGCTGTAGGTTCTGGTGGTGGTCTGTTCGAAGATGCAAAAGTCGATGAAGAAGATGGCTTGTCGACCTCGAGTGGCCTACTCGATCTCGAGTAGGGTTCTCCCTCTGGTGGTTTCAGTGTCGAGGAAGAAGGATCTGGTGGAGCCGGGTGGTGGTCGATCTCGACAAGCCTAATCGAGATCGAGGAGCCTGGTTCGTCTGGTGGAGTCAGCGTCGAAGAAGGCGAAGTCGAGGTAGGGCTCTCCTGGTCAATCTCGAGTAGCCTACTCGATCTCGACGAGCCTGGCTCTTCAGGATTGCTGCTCGACGATGCTGGTGCTGGTGGAGGTTTCTATTTTTGGTCGAGGTCGACTAGGGTTCTCGATGTCGAGGAGCCTTGGTCAATCTTGACCCCATACTTAGCTCCTGTCAAGGCATCCGAAAAATAATTGATCCATAACGACGTACCTTGGTTTGTGTCGATCGGATTTTCTGTGTCCTCCTTTAGGATTGCCATATATAGGGTTTCCCTTTTATTTTTTATTTTTTATTCTTTAGCTATATAGGGTTTATACATTTAAACCAATTTAAAAGGTGTAAGATGATGTGATAGATAAAGTATGATAGAAGATCTGAACTCGGTTTTTCTTATGCCAAAAACTATAAGTTTATTTTCTTCACCTTAAATTAGGACGGATGTTAGGAGAAGCGTGGAAGCAACTGATTTCCTATTCTTTGTCAAATTTGAAGTATCGATTACCTCCAGAAAAGAATACTTCACCATGATGACCAAAGATTTCGAAGAACAACATGAAAAGAAGCATGAGCAATATGTTAGTAGAAATTGACGTATTGAATATTTTATTTAATACATCAAACTCAATCAAAAATATTATGAAATAACCCGAATAAGGTTCAGGAAAAAAACTAGTTGGATATTAAAAAGAATATTTTTATTTAAATATATTGAAGAAAGTCTTACATTTTTTATTTAATTAAAGCATTTTCAGAAGAAAAAAACTTAAGAGAAACAAAAATTATTTAAAGAGTGAGATTAAAGGGGTTGTAACCTATGACCTCAAGGTAATTGAGAAAACTTCCATTGATGCAAGAAAACAAGCTCTGTATTGATGGAGAAGAGAACCGAGTATATCGAAGTGTGTTAGTTGTGACTAACCACTGACCTCCTATATATATAGCCCTCTATATTTCTATATTTACAATGAACCTCCCAACTTTCTTAAACCAACATAATCTGACCTTGGTTACATATATTCCAATAACCCCCCCCCCCCCCCCCTCAAGTTGGATCCGGTGTGTCAAACACCAATCCCAACTTGGTAGACAGGAATATGTGTCGTTGCTATCCCAATGGCTTAGTCATGATGTCGGCCAATTGCAAGGAGGTAGGAAGATGATGAGTAAGAAGAAAGTCTTGATGTTGTTTCTCTCTCATGAAGTGACAATCTATCCGAAGATGTTTCGTCCTCTCGTGGAAAACTAGGTTGGCAGCAAGGTGGAGTGCAGCTCGATTATCATAGTGTAATGGAATTGGTAATGGAATCTGAACATGAAGATCCTGGAACAGTCCTTCTAACAACACCAGTTCACTGCTTGTGTAGGATAGGGACCTATATTCAGACTCGGCAGAGGACTTTGAAACCGTGGCTTGCTTTTTGGTCTTCCAAGAAATGAGTGAATCTCCTAACATAACACAATATCCAGATAGGGATCTAGCAGTGAATGTGCAAGAAGCCAAATCTGCATCACTAAAAGCTGATAGATGACGGCTTGAGGATGCTGAGTAAAAAAGTCATGCACTGATGGTTCCTCTAAGATATCTCAAGACATGCATATCAGCTTGATAGTGTGGTACTCTGGGTTCACTAACAAACTGAGACAGGTGCTGAACAGAATAAGAGATATCAGGCCTTGTTAAGTTGAGGAAGAGAAGTCTTCCTATGAGTCTCTTATAGTCTTCCTTATCTGGATACACATCACCCTCTTCAGTAGATAAACGCAAGCCTTTTGATAGAGGAAAATCTGCAGGTTTAGAATCCATCATTTTCATATCTTTCAACAGGTCAACAATATATTTTCTTTGGTGCACCATCATGCCTTCATTGGATCTTGCAATTTCTAAGCCAAGGAAATACCTCACCAGACCAAGATCTTTGATGGTAATTTGTTGATGCAACTGCTGCTTGACCTTGATGATTGTAGACTCATCATCCCCAGTAATCAATAAATCATCGACATAAACTAATGCCACAATGATACCTGAAGGAACAGATTTGATGAACAAGGAGTAATCTTGTTCAGGGGGATTCATGTAAATTTCTACATCCAAATATCCATGCAGAAAAACGTTGTTTATGACTAACTGATGAATAGGCCACCTCTTGACAGTTGAAAGAGCGAGCAAACTTCTTACAGTAGTGAACTTAGCTACAGGGCTAAAGGTATGATTGTAGTCCTTTTCTTTGACTTGATTGTAACCCTTAGCTACAAGCCTTGCTTTATACCTCTCTATGGATCCATCAGGTTTATGCTTCAATTTAAAAACCCACTTTGAATAGCAATCTTATGTCTTGGAAGCTAAGTCAGAATCCAAGTATGATTTCTTTCTAAAGCATCCAACTCAGATTGCATTGCATCAATCCACTTAGAATCTGACCGTGCTTGTCTATAAGTGTGAGACTCTTGAATACTGACCAAATTTGCAAAAGATTGAACAAAGTCTGGAGAAAATAAGTTGACATCTCCCAATGTATAAGAGAGGAATGACTGAGATAGAATCTGGGCTTAGAGTCGGGCAAATAAAATCCCTTAGCCTTGAAGAAGGAATATGAGATCTTGAAGATCTTCTTGCAGATTGTATCAAGTGTTGTTGATCAGACCCACTTGTAGAACTTGAACTAGAATGGGAGCTGCTAGAAGAGGTATCCAGTTGCCCTTGACCACCAACAGAAGTTGATATATCTTGAATATTACTCAAGGACTGAGAATCTGAAGAAGAATTAGGAGCAAAACCAACAGGCTGTTGAATATGTGGTGCTGGAACACTGATGTCTTGATCCACAGTAGGATTTACCAAGGAAATAGGAGGAGTAATAACAGGTGATGAGACAGATAGTGTTAAAGCTCTATATGGAAACTGATCTTCCAAAAAAAAAACATCCCTGCTAACCACATACTTTCTGGAAGACAAATCATACAATTTATATGTTTTTTGGCCAAATGGATAGCCTAGCATTATACACTTCCTAGCTTTAGAAGCAAACTTGTCATTCTTACAAGTAGGAGAAAGTGCATAACATAGACATCCAATTGTCCTTAACTCACTATAAGTAGGAGTTTTCTTAAACAAGACCTCATATGGCGTCTTCCATTGCAAAACAGAAGATGGAAGCTTGTTTAAGATATATGTAGCTGCAAGAACACAATCACTCCAAAATTTGTCTGGCAAATTAGCATGAAGCTTGAGTGCTCTTGCAGTTCAATGAAGTGCATATGTTTCCTCTCTACTCTCCCGTTTTGTTGGGGAGTATAGGGTGCACTCTTTTGATGAGTTATCCCTTTAGAGGCAAACATTTGTGCACAAGAATTTTGCACAAATTCAGCACCATTATCACTTCGAAAAGACTTAATAGTCACATTAAACTGTGTAGAAACATAAGAAATAAAATAAGAAATAACAGTAGGAACTTCAGATTTCTTATTCAACATAAAGGTCCAAGTAATTCTACTCTTATCATCAACAACAGTCAGGAAATAGGAAGCACCAAATACACTCTTAACCTTATAAGGTCCCCAAATGTCAAGATGAACCAAATCAAAACAATTCTCAGAAATGGTAGAACTAACAGGAAATGGCAATCTATGCATCTTTGCCATGGTACAGGTCTCACAGTGAGGCAAAGACTTAGAAGAAAAAACAATCCAAACGAGAAAGCTTGCTTAAAGATGTATATCCTAAGCGAGCATGAAGATTTACATCATTCTTATTCACAACATTGACAGAACCAGTAAGAGGCAAAGCAGGAAAAAATACAGAATTGCTAGAACTCAAGCCTCCTCAGCTTTGGTGTGAAGTATGTACCAGCCAACACTCCTTAAACCAGAACCAATGATGTTGCTAGTTCCAAGGTCCTGAAACCACCAAGATTTATTAGTGAACACAGCATCAACATTAGAGTCCTCTACAAGACGCCCAACAGATAACAAATTATGCTTGAATACAGGAACTAAAAGCACATTTAGCAGAGTAATATTTGAAGTAAGCTTTAAAGTTCCAACCTCATGAGCAACAGACATAGAACCATCAGGCAACCCAATATGAATAGGTTTAGACAATTGCCTTTTATCGGTTAACAAATGACCAAAAGCAGTCATGTGATCGGTAGCACCTGTGTCAATGATCCAATTGTTAACATTATGATTAGAAACATTTAAAGATAAAGCATAACCATATGAAATATCTTTACCTGCCATGGAAGTCGAAGCAGAAGCACAATTAACCTGAGATTGTCCTTGCATTGCCTTCATAACCTCCTGACAGATTGCATTGACAAAGGATTGATCAACCTTACTCCCATTCTGATCATCCAAAGGAGTATCAGACATAGAATCATAACTGGCATTGTTAGCTCTACCAGTCATCTTCCCATCCTTAGACTCTTTATACCAATCTGGGAATCCATGAAGCTTGAAGCAAGTCGATCTCTGATGTGCATGTTTTTAGTTATATTTTCCCATATGTTTTAATGTCAATTTGAGTCATTTTCATAGGTTTTGCATTGGGTTTATTGTCTTTTGCATAAGTTTTCATATTTCATGAGAAATAGATGTCTTCGCTAGCTTTTTTGTGTTTTACAGAATTTTGGAAGCTGTTTTTGAAGAAATTTTCAAGAGAGAAAAGATGCGGAAGAGAATTTAGAGCGCATAGGAAAAAGAACGGAATCAATCAGAGTTATAACGAAGGAGATATGGGTGTTTCTTTAAGTCTGAGATGGACTACCGTCATACCGACCCCATAACGATCCTAGGGGGGGTCGGTACCGAGGCTCAATCTGGAAGTGCGAAGCAAGAAAAGGCAACAGTGTTCATACCGACCCTAAGGGGGGTCGGTAACGAGGTCACCCGCCTCGGTATGGGCTCCAGCGAAGCTAATTTACCCGGATTTAATTATTTTTACCTCTTTTCCTTAGATAGACTTTAGATAAAATTCATATATTTTTTATTTCCTAATTTAGTTTATGGGATATTAAGTATAAATAGGATTTTTAGGGTTTGGAGGATTTTCTTCTGGCTCCCACCACTTTTTCAGCACTCTTAGAATTTTTGAACACACGTTTAGAGAGCGTTTGTGAGCGGATTTAAGAGCTTTTTGAAGCGATTTCTTCGGCGAAAGTTGGAGAACGTTTTGTGAAACTTTGGTGACGCTTTGTTGACATTATTCTCAGGTTTTTATGCAATTTAAATTTCTGATTTTTATTTATTTCATGAATTTTGTTATGTCTACCATGTTTATGCGTGAGTAGTCGCCGTTTCTAGGGTTGGGGTGATCCCAACGATAGTTATGCTTGCAATTTTGCTATGAATTGATGAATTGATTGGTTTTATCTATTTTATGTGCTTAAGTACTCAATGAAAATTGGGGAAATTCCCTTTTGCAATTGAATTGAAAGATTGAATTGTGAATTGGATAGTAATTAGGATTTTGAACGCAAGTTTGATAACCTAATTGAAATTGTTAGTAAAGTTCATTAATTTGTGAAAATAAATTGATAGCTTTGCTAGGGTTGATGCAAGTTGACCTATTTAATAGATAAAAACATGATTTTTACTTGAATCATTGCAATGCTAGTATGATTATCGTTGTGGTGATCCCTATGCCCTAGATCTTTCATATTATTGATTTTCTTCCAAAAATTCAGCAACTTTAAAACCCGAAAAAATCTCTACATTTGTCATCTATTCTTGCTATTTCTTGCTCTTTGGTAACTAGAATTGAGTCACTGACTTTCTCCCTGCGGACGAACTTGACCCTACTATACTATAGCGGGGTTTCGATCTTATAAATTTATTTGTTTGAAAATAAACCCTTTCATCAAAATGGCGCTGTTGCCGGGGAGATTTCAATCGTGCCAAAGTTTTAGTTATTGTTAGGGTTTGGGAATAGCTCATCCCCCTTTGCTTTTGATTGTGGTGTCTTTGTTTTTGTCTTTGTTTTAAGTTTATGCGATCAGGGCGACGCAGGCTTGATTTCGATTTTGTTATCGATCCCGAACCGGAACGTTCTTTTCATCGCAGACTACGAGAAGCTAGGACATTGAGCAACAATATAGACAACTCAGGTAACACAGGTAACAATGGCAACAACGGCAACAATGTTGACGTTGCTGCGCAGATGGCTGACCTCCGTCGTCAGATGGAGCAATTTCGGCTCACTGCAGAAAGAGAAAGGGAGGCTGCAAAGCAAGGGAAGCGACTGCTCGTCTGCAACAGCAGTTGGATGCTATCCCAAGGAATGCAAAGCAATACATGCACCCAGAACTGAGGGTGCCTAAGTCTGCAATCGTCCTCCCCGAGATCGAGCGCAATTTTGAGATTAAATCCCACTTTATTTCTTTAATTAAAAGATCTCAATTTGAGGGCAAAGCTCATGAATGCCCTATGCTTCATATTAAGAACTTTATTGATTTATGCGATACAATTGTTGCTGATGATGTATCGTTGGAATACGTGCAACTAAAGGCATTTAAATGGTCTCTTTCAGGAAAGGCTCTGAATTGGTTGGAGAGTTTGGCGCCTAGGTCCATCACTACATGGAAGGCTTTGTATGACTTGTTCATGACAAAGTTCTTTCCACCGGCAAAGACAACGGAGCTTAGGAAGAAAATCACCTCCTTTCACCAATTGCCAGGAGAGACATTTTTGGAGACTTGGGAGAGATTCAAGGAGTTGCAACGACAATGCCCTACCCACGGGCAACCTGAGTATGTCCTCCAAGAAATCTTCTTCCAGGGCATCAATGCGGAAACCAAGACTTGATTGAACCTACACACCGATTGTGGGTTCCTCGAGATGAATCCAACTGATGCATGGGCTCTATTGGACAAGCTTACGGAGTACGACGCTATGTATGGCACCCCAGTGGCTAGACCATCAGGTAAGAAACTTTATGAGCCTTCTAATGAAATTGATCCAGGTGTGCGTCAACAATTCCATGAGGATGAGACCCGACGCCTCAAGAAACAAGTAAGTTTTCTATCCAGAAATCAACCTTGTTTAGAATGTGGTTCTCTAGCTCATAATACTATAGATTACAATAATATTAGCCAAGTACAAAGGGCAGAACACTACGAAGAGGTAAGTTATATGAGAGCTCCTTATAGGAACCCCAATAACAATAATTATGTGGGGAATCAAAATAACAATTGTGCAGGGAGGAACAACAATTACCCTAACTGGGATAACTATGGACAAGGACAAGGGAGTCAACCTCCTCCGCAACAAGATCAACGGGTTCCCCCATATAGGCCCCCTGGCTATCAAGAACCACCATCATGGGTACAAGACCTTAAGGAAGGATTCAATGGGCTTCGTGCCGATGTGAATTCTCAATTTAAGGGTGTTCATGCACAACTAGGAGAGTTGGAAACTTGGAAGAAGGGAGTGGATTCCCAACTAGTTAATCTCGCGGCACAAATCCCACGGCCTCAAGGGAAGCTCCCAGGCCACACCGACGAGAACCCTAGGGGGCAAATAGCTGCAATACACCTAAGAAATGGAAAGGAGGTGCCTAATCGCGAAAGCACGTCAAATGAGGAAGAAAACGGAGACAACAGTGTCCATACCGAGGCTGTACCGACCCCCTCAACCTCGGTACCGACCCCTCCAGCAGGTACGATCTCTTCTCCCGTTCCTCCCAGCAACCATACCGAGGCCGTACCGACCCCCTCAGCCTCGGTACCGACCCCTCCAGCAGTGACGGATTCTTTTGCAAGGCCTGTTTCAGCCCCGAATCCGATGAAAGTGCTTCCATACCCTCCGAAAAAGGTAAAAGACACAGCGGAAGGTAAGTTTCAAAAGTTTGTAAAGATGCTTCAAAGTTTGAATATATCTATTCATTTCACTGATGCTTTGAGTGAGATGCCAGCTTACACTAAGTTTTTGAAAGACAACTTAGCTAAGAAGAGATCCATGTCTGAGCTTGCTGACGAGGTCCGTTCAGTGAAGTTCCCTGAGAAACTTGGAGATCCAGGTAAGTTTGCTATTACTATTGGTTTAGAATCTTACCGTTTCAAGGCTTTGTGAGATTTAGGTGCAAGTGTGAGCCTTCTTCCCCTTTCGATATGGTCTAAGACGAGCTTGGGAGCCCTAGAGTCGGTCAACATGAGAGTATCCATGGCAAATGGAGCGGTTGTATCACCAACTGGGGTGATTGATAATGTGCCTGTCCGTGTAGGTAAGTTTTTCGTCCCCACTGATTTTATTGTTATGGATATGCCAGAGGATCCATTTGTGCCTATCATTCTTGGAAGGCCTTTCTTAGCCACAACTGGAGCAATAATTGATGTTAGGAAGGGACTCCTAACATTTGAGATAGGGGAGGACATCGTTGATTTTTGCTTCAACCCAACGATGAAGGAAACCACGGACATGGTAGAGGTAAGCTATTTTGATTGTCTTCAGTCTGCAGGCCCAGTCCCAGGCCTTCTAGCAGGTTAGGAGGAAGTGTATTCTTTGGAGGTCCTGGAAGCGATATTGAAGACAGAGGAGGAAGAGCCTAATCTGATTCCAATTGAGTCTTCTCCGGAGCTTAAGCCGCTTCCAGAAGGTTTGAGGTATGTTTTCTTGGGTCCGAATTCCACTCTTCCTGTGATCATTAATGAGAAATTGAATGAGGAAGAAGTTGATAAATTACTTGATGTGCTTAGGACCCATAGAAAAGCTATTGGTTATTCTTTGGATGATATCACTGGAATTTCACCTTCTTTATGCATGCATCGTATATATATATATATATATATATATGGAAGATGATCATAAGCCAACCATTGATATCACTGGAATTTGGTGCATATTATCATTCTTCATTTGCATGGTTAGATGTTAGCTTCGTTTGAGTTTAACTGATTTTGTTTGGTTTCACTATTTTAGAAAAGATTTTAGTTTTCACTTGGTTTGTCTTGTCCAGGCAAATGTTTGGTCGTCAGCGTAGCAAGAGGGCTAGGGAGTCATCCGCTACAGTCCCGTTGGATAATGTCATCATCTCCGACTCCCGTTTGAAGAAGGACTATAAGGAGTTCCACAAGAAGGGCAATCTGAAGGCCCGATGGTATAGCCCTGATGATGGAGAGCGCCTTGGGGTACATGATGACTTATTGGAGGCCTTCTCTTACTTAGGCGCCACTAGTCTTCTGGATCGTGTCCCCCACCACTACCCCGCTCTCACTGCGGAGTTCACGGCTACGTTGGCAAGCGATATGGCTAGCCCTGATTTTGTGGGTCCTATTACATTCCAGCTGGGGAATGTTCAGTACACCTTCACTTTGCAGCAATTCAACGCATTGCTGGGATTTCCTAACCCAGTAGAGCCATACAATCATCTCAGCTGCAAGGCCCTTGATACTTGGACATTGATTACAGGCAAGTTCTATTGGCCTTCCGGAGCACTCTAGGGTAAGGATATTGCAAACCCACTCTTCCGTATTATTCTGCGACTTTTTGGTTGCACCATCTGGGCCAAGAAGGAATTATCAATACCCACTAGAACCGAAGTGGCTTGTTTGAGAGGGGTACTATTCGAGATGCAGACACCTCTGAACTTGGGGTTTGAGTTCATTCTGCATGTCTTGGCTTATAGAGCCCGAACGGAAGAAATCTGGTATGGAAGCCTGGTGGCGCTGTTGGCCAGGCGCCTTGAGGTTGACTTCACCAGATACAAGGTTGTACCCACTCTGATGATTGATACTGCATATCTGATTAGTGCTAGTGTGATCAAGCGCAACAGAGACAAGCTTATTTCAGTTTTTCATGATCACGAGGTGGAGATTACCAGACCGACTATGGACTTGCTTTATGTCCCCAACTGGTTTGTCA
This sequence comes from Persicaria tinctoria, assembly GCA_037127255.1. Taxonomy (NCBI): domain Eukaryota; kingdom Viridiplantae; phylum Streptophyta; class Magnoliopsida; order Caryophyllales; family Polygonaceae; genus Persicaria; species Persicaria tinctoria. The sequence goes on from JBANSL010000014.1 coordinate 5,377,091, forward strand.
CTTGGGAATCTACACCTTCACCGACTCCAGAGGATATTCTGAATGATCCTCTGAGACGACAGAGACCATCTAGATACCCCCGCCCTGAGAGCACTTTTGATTTGGTTGTGCCTCCACCTAATATATTTGATGGTTTTGGATCATTTGGGCAAGGATTTCACCATGAGCACATGCAGCAAGAGCACGACACCGACTGTATGGATCATGATGCTAGGCCTGGTAGCCGCCCCTTTTCTACTAGGGCTGGCTCGAGCAGATCTGCGCCCCAGCACCCTCCTAGCCTTACTGACGTCATGGATGAGCTTAGATCTCTGAGACTGGGCCAGGAGACCCTACAGCATGAACAAAAAAAGATTATATTAGCAACGGCAAAATCCCGTCGCCAATGGTTGATTTACCGTCGCCAAATCCCATTAGCGACGGCATAGCGACGGGAAATCAGTCGTGGCTAATAGTCCCGTAGCAAATGGTCATTGGCGACGGCTATTCGCCGTCGCTAAATTATTTACAGAAATTAAAAAAAAAATGTTCAGGCTTTTTAGCCCGGATAGTTTAGGACCGGGCTAAAAAGTCCCCTGTTTTTATAAAAAAAAATCACTAGATTTTTTATCCATTCTCATGACCAATAATGAAAAGCTGAAATAAAAAAAATACACTAGCAACTTTTGTTCACACGAACAATTGCTCATATTATTACAATAAAATAAAAATAACTATTAGAAAGTACTAAAATAACCTTTTTTTCTCGGTAGCCCTCTTGAAAGTAAAATAGCTAGTAGAACACCCTTATGAACTCTCCCAAACCCACCTTCCCCAAGTATGCTTGCAGGTTCATAATTGTTTGCAGATTGCTTGAGCTCTTCATAATGCAAAAATCGAGCACTGGTAGAATAGGGAGAGACCGATCTGCAGTACGTTACCCCTTTTTGCTGAGAGTTGATAAGCAATAGAAAAGGGTCAATCACACTTCAAAAGAATATAAGATCACCAAACTATAAGGAGAATTAAATATAAAAGCAGCACTATAAATAGGAATATCACTTTGTAGGTTGAATCATACAGATATAGGCAGACAACATTTCTACATTTTCTCGGTTATCAGGAACTCAAAGAAGTGAACCACAAATCTAAAATCGATCAGGATGACAAACAATCATGAAATGTTGTATATGTTTTATGGACTAATATTTTTTTCCAGTCCAGATATTAATTTCATCGCAAATTTCAAAGGAAAAGTCAAACAAGAAATTTTCCTAATTTATTCTTCTGGCTCTCCTAGGCCAGTAACTCAAGTAATTTATTTATAAAAAAAATGCTATGAAAATTAGCAAGTTATACAAGAACCAAAACCTGATACTAAGATAATAGATGCAGAAGCAGTGTCAGAAACATACCTAGTTCTTCTCAAGATAATTTTGGTTTTGCTGGACGAGTTGAGGAAAAACAGATAGTGAAAACTTCTACAATAGCATTGATCACAATGAAACCACCAAGGCTAAGAACAAAAATGAAATTCGGATGCCATCCCTTCTTTGAAGTAGTAAATGAATGAGAATTTGCCAAGTGTGCAGCAGGTGCTTTTGCAGGTGAAGCTGCTACTACAGGAGCTGCAAATAAATTGAAATACTGACATTATAGGATATTCAAGAAGACCAATTTGTAAAGGAACCCAAAAGGAGATGGGCTTAAGAAGAAAAATAAACATACAACTAATGGTTCTTTTACAAATTAACTCAATAAAAGAAAACATGGAGATGGAGGACCCGACACGTAGTGATGGATCCCTCCTCACATAAATGCAAGCTAATAAGCAGTTGAGATTTAAAAGTGATGATTCTTCAAAATAGAGTGAATAAGCAAAAGTGACCGATAAGAACCAAATCAAGCCATCAAATTTGTATCATTGTAAATGCACTTACATAAAATAAGTAAAGGCTAAGCTCCCAAAAAGTTACCTAGAGATGGGGCAGGGGCTTGAAACCATGTAAGGAGAAGATCAATCTTGACTGGATATATTTAGACTGGATAGATTAAGCCAATAAAAGTTGATCAGCTCAATATGAGAAACATGCAAACCAAGGCCAATGGCAAATTCTCTAAAGAAAAGATCCCAATTTGGATTCTGAGATACATTAGTAAGGAGAAGATCAATCTTGACTGGATATACACATTGACAATCCTTGCTACCTCTTAGTAACACCATGATCCACAACAGCCTGCGAAAATTAGCAGAATGAAGTCAATCCTTGCTACCTCTTAGTATGCAATGTGCACCCAAATACAACTTCAAAAATGCAAGGAATATCCTCTAAATTGCAGCTTTTTACCCGCATATATAAAGTCTAAAAATTCTACTTGTTCTCTATTTTGCTTTTATTAATAGCCTTAAAACAATTTCATATATCATGAAGATAATAATCCATTGAGGATAAAGTATTACCTAGATTGTATGAATAAATATGGATAGGCCGATTAAACATTTCACAAAATGCTTGGATCTCCACATTTTTCCCATATACCTGCCATTGAGACTCAAATTAAAGGAAATTTATCGAAAAATATCACACATCCCACAAACAACATGAATGTGCCACTAATCTAGTATGTTATTGCTTCGTTCATGTTGTTTGACTAAAATGTGCCACTAATCTGGATTGTATGACTATATGTGCTACTAATCTGGAATGTGCCACTAATCTAGAATATGTGCCACTAATCTGGATTGTATGGCAATGCTTTAAAACAATTTTTTTCTTTACTTGTTTAGTGTTCCATGGTTTTTTTAAGTCCATAATCTATTATATTGTTGCTTCGTTCAACAACATAGTCCCACTAATAAGAACATGCTCCACTCAAAATATTATGGACTTAAAAAAACATGGAACTCTAATAGGTTAAGAATTTAATTTGACTCAAACAATACAAACTGCCCTTTGAGGAGACTGTAAAATGAATGTGTTGCCTCACTTTCAAGCTATAACATGGAACTAGTATTTGACATGTTTCAATTCATACTAGATTCATATAAATCCAATACCATATGGTTCTTGAACATCCTTAAATGATATTAACATGCTTAGGGGACTTCATCTTCGCAAACTTTGGAAGACCAAAACCAAACTACATACGACCAGATTGAGAAAATGAAACCCAAACTACACACAACCAAATTGAGAAAACGAAACCTCAACTTTATGCAAGACCAAAACCTACTCGAAATGAAAAAATTAAATTCAAATTACAATTGATTTCTTAAACCAACAAGAAAATCTCCTACCTGTTTGAAAATGAGAACCAAACTTAGCAGGGACTCCTTGAAAAGACGGTCGAGACAAAAGCTTCACAAGTCGAATCCACCACGGCTCCACCGACCACAGTAGCTATCCTTCTTCGGAGCGAACGGCTACGACGAACCATAATCTCCTGCGCGCACTCCGTCACCCTCTCTATTGCTTCTCCTGAGGAGTCGAACACTGCCATTTCAGCTTCTCGAGCGGTTTTTGAAGCTTCCAATGGGAGATTTGATGGATGAGGAGATGAGGAATAAATTAATCAACAACGGCGGGGAGAGACTAGAGAGATGAGATTAAATTGCAGAGATGGAGGAGAGGAGGAAGAAGAAGAGAAACGGAGAAGGGAGCGACTGATGGAATGAGATGTTAGGGTTTTTGGGTTCACTCTCGGGACTTGTATGTTGTGCCTTTTTTTTCCAATCTCTCTCTTAATTAGCGATGGATGTGTCTTACCGTCGCGAAAAGCATCTTATTTGCGACCATAAAAACCCTGCCGTTGCTAATTAGGGTAGCTAATTGAATTTTTTTTTTGTAGTGGAGTGCTCTTATGGAGGAGTTTACACACTTGAATAAGAGGATGGACAAGCAGGAAACAAACCAGTATTCCTTCATGGCGTGGGCATCTTCTCTGTTTCCACAGCGTCAACTTCCACCCCCACCGCCTTCTCCGTAGAGCTTATGGATGTCTTCAGCTTCTTCTGAATTTCTTTTGTGAGTTTTTGAGTCTTTTCCCTTTTACTTCGATTCTTCTTTTGACAGTGGGGACACTGTCTATTTTTAAGTATGGCGTGGGGATTCAGAAAACTTATGTGTGTCATTTTTATGTGTTTTGGATCATGTTTTATGTGTTGCACCTTATTTTATGGATTATGTTATGCATTCATGTTTAAGGTTTATGCATTTTATGTTTTAGTCACTTTAGTCTTGCTTTTAGTTTCATAAAATCTGAAAAATAGAAAGAAAAAAATGGAAAAAAAATGTCAAAAAATAAAATAAAATAATGCATGTTTATTTTTGTTTTGTCTTATATTTTATTGAGTTTATACCCTAACTTAGATGTCCTATGATGATAAATAATGACTGACTTGATCATGTAAATCCTATGGCATGTTTGGAAGATTTAGCCTAAGTCCTTGAAAATTGAAAATTATTTTTATGTGGATTGTGAACTTGTGATGAAATTGAGCACATATGATTCTCGGCCAAAGGTTGAAATCCAACAAAATTCGTCCTAGTGAGAATTTTGGCCTTATAGGGAGAACATTAAAAATCCCTCTGCTTTCTTGAGTGTATTTACTCTTCATATACCTCTCTAAATATTGTGATAGTTATTCAATGCCAATGCATTTATATGTTTATGTGAATGAGAATTAAATGATGGAGGCACCTTTTAAGCCAATTTTATCCTCTCTTTACCTACCCTGCATTATCTCTGCTTGAAGCCTGAACATTAGCCTGAGACCCTTATTTATAAACTCCACAAAATTATCCTTAGCCAAATTGAGCCTGACCCCATTTGGGAATTAAGACTTATAGTTGGTTAGAATGATGGTTTGTGGAAGTAATGATGAGCTTGTGTTTGATTTCAAGTGAGAAGAGTTTTTGAGTTTATTGAATTATGGGTTGGTTTTATATTTTTATCTTGCTATGCATATTTTGTAAAAGGATTTTTGGCTCACCCTATAAATGCACTATTTATTTTATTTATTTATGTAATTTTATTTCGTTTTTCAAAAAAAAAACGAAATTAAGGGAAAAAAAATCGAAAAAATAGAGAAGAAGTATAGTTTGTGTTTATATGTTTGTGAATAAAGTGCATGAGCCAAATTTACCTTATTTCCTTTACTTTTGCAAGATTCATACTTTTGAGAGGTTTATTGAGTTTGAAAGGTTGTGTTCTTCATTGAGATGAGTTGGAGAGTTTGGTTGATTCGTATGATTGAGAGTTATGGTTTGGTTGAGTTGTGTTGGAAATTTAGGAGTCTTGATTCCCGAATTTTATTAAGCACCACATAGCCAAATAATTCCATGCCCTTTATTTCTTACCAAGCCCCATTACAACTCCGCCGAATGGAGTCTTCTTTGAAGTCTTCCATTGAGCGAAGTCCTCCTGATGGTTCTTGGTTGCATTTACATAATTGGTTGCGAAGTGGATTTACATTTAAATTGCAATGTTTATGAGTTTGCATATGGAGTTGAGTTGAGAGTTGATCTTCATAGCCTAAACACATTGAGAGTTGAGAGTGTAAACACATTAATCCTGTGAGGTTGGATTTATATTGCCTATGCCTATGGATCGTTCATATATGTGTGATAACGTTAAATTCACTTGTTTTACATTGCTACTGCTTGAGATGTTGCTTTTGACAAGGGCGAAGATTGGAAGGATGTGTTGTAGGTATTGGTTATTGCTTGAGGACAAGCAAGTCTAAGTATGGGGTATTTTGATGTGCATGTTTTTAGTTATATTTTTCCATATGTTTTAATGTCAATTTGAGTCATTTTCATAGGTTTTGCATTGGGTTTATTGTCTTTTGCATAAGTTTTCATATTTCATGAGAAATAGATGTCTTCACTAGCTTTTGTGTGTTTTACTGAATTTTGGAAGCTGTTTTTGAAGAAATTTTCAAGAGAGAAAAGATGCGGAAGAGAATTTAGAGCGCATAGGAAAAAGAACTGAAGCAATCGGAGTTATAACGAAGGAGATACAGGCGTTTCTTTAAGTCCGAGATAGACTACCGTCATACCGACCCCATAACGACCCTTAGGGGGTCGGTACCGAGGCTCAATCTGGAAGTGCGAAGCAAGAAAAGGCAACAGTGTTCATACCGACCCTAAGGGGGGTCGGTACCGAGGTCACCCGCCTCGGTATGGGCTCCAGCGAAGCTAATTTACCCGGATTTAATTATTTTTACCTCTTTTCTTTAGATAGACTTTAGATAAAATTCATATATTTGTTATTTCCTAATTTAGTTTATGGGATATTAAGTATAAATAGGATTTTTAGGGTTTGGAGGATTTTCTTCTGGCTCCCACAACTTTTTCAACACTCTTAGAATTTTTGAACACACATTTAGAGAGCGTTTGTGAGCGGATTTGAGAGCTTTTTGAAGCGATTTCTTCGGCGAAAGTTGGAGAACGTTTTGTGAGGCTTTGGTGACGCTTTGTTGACATTATTCTCAGGTTTTTATGCAATTTAAATTTCTGATTTTTATTTATTTCATGAATTTTGTTATGTCTACCATGTTTATGCGTGCGTGAGTAGTCGCCTTTTCTAGGGTTGGGGTGATCCCAACGATAGTTATGCTTGCAATTTTGCTATGAATTGATGAATTGATTGGTTTTATCTATTTTATGTGCTTAAGTACTCAATGAAAATTGGGGAAATTCCCTTTTGCAATTGAATTGAAAGATTGAATTGTGAATCGGATAGTAATTAGGATTTTGAACGCAAGTTTGATAACCTAATTGAAATTGTTAGTAAAGTTCATTAATTTGTGAAAATAAATTGATAGCTTTGCTAGGGTTGATGCAAGTTGACCTATTTAATAGATAAAAACATGATTTTTACTTGAATCATTGCAATGCTTGTATGATTATCGTTGTGGTGATCCCTATGCCCTAGATCTTTCATATTATTGATTTTCTTCCAAAAATTCAGCAACTTTAAAACCCGAAAAAATCTCTACATTTGTCATCTCTTCTTGCTATTTCTTGCTCTTTGGTAACTAGAATTGAGTCACTGACTTTCTCCCTACGGACGAACTTGACCCTACTATACTATAGCGGGGTTTCGATCATATAAATTTATTTGTTTGAAAATAAACCCTTCATCTTATAAATAAACCATTGAAACCACAGTGTGCCCTTTGGTCCTGCAATGAGAACAATACCTATCCTTCTGATCCTTTTTAAAGTGTTTATTTTCGGGCTTGAAATTCCTTAAAGTTGCTAGTGCAGTAGTCTCCACACTAGGACCAGAAGCTCCAGAAGCCCCTTTCGAATCCTCAATCTGTTGAACCATGTAGTATACCTTGTTAACTGTAGGAAGAGGATAAATGGCTAAAATGCTATTACGAACTCCTTCATAATCCTCTCCTAACCCCATCAAGAATTGAATCGCATGATTCCTGGAATCACCATCCATGACCTTCTTGAGCACATCACAGGTACAGCCAGCCATCGCACCACAAGTGCATTCAAGTAAACCTTCAACAATCTTTAATTCATCCCAAACTCTCTTGAGCTTGTTGAAATACTCGACAATTGAGCAATTCCCTTTCACGATCGTCCCCAATTCCTTCCTTAGATGATAGAATCAGGGCGCATTTGTCTGACCATATCTCTCTAATAATTCACCCCAAAGCTCCTTCGCAGAATCGACAAACAAGAAGCTCCCAGAAATCGAAGAATCAAGAGAATTTAGTATCCAACACTAGACCATATAATCGGCCCGAATCCATCTCTGCCAATTCGCAGGTCCGACCGAAGCTTTACTGCAGCTCCCATCAATGAACCCAATCTTATTCTTGGCCCCTAGAGCAAGGCGAAGACCTCGGCTCCATCCCAAGAAATTGTTACCGAAAAACTTAATCGGCATCAATTGCGAACCAGGATTATCAGAATTCGACAAAACCAAAGGATCATTCGAGGAATTACCCCCAATCGCATTCAGATCTAGAATCTCAGCCATGAAAACTCAGAATATCCAGAAACACACTAAGCGAAAAGAAATCAAACGAACACAGTAATCGCGGAAGCTAAAGAAACAGAAACGAACACACCGATCGACCGAGCTACCATACGCTCTAATACCATGAAAAACTTCCATTGATGCAAGAAAACAAGCTCTGTATTGATGGAGAAGAGAACCGAGTATATCGAAGTGTGTTAGTTGTAACTAAACACTGACCTCCTATATATAGCCCTCTATATTTCTATATTTACAATGAACCTCCCAACTTTCTTAAACCAACATAATCTGACCTTGGTTACATATATTCCAATAGTAATAAATACCCCCTTGTACGATGTGCAATAGAGAATAATGTGACTTAACTCATTTCAACCATAGCAAATATTCCTACCACGTCAGCTTAAGAATATTTTTTTTGCTTTTTATCTTTTTTCATTCACAACAGATAATTGTGCAACTGTTATTTCACTTTCCACTTTTCTTATTTATTAAACTAAATAATAATTTATTTTATTCAGATTAACATTTTTGTTAATGATATTATTAATATTAATATTAATACATATCATTAAAATAAAAAAGACAAATAATTAAATTTAGAAATATTATATTAAATTGATAAAATGAAATACTCTCATAGTCCATATTGCTTGACTTATTGTTGTTCCGTAGGAAAACGTTGTGTAGTTATATGCAACAATTGTAGGTTAATCACAAATCACAATGAACCATACAACCACTCTAATATCACTACTTCAAGTGGTCCATTGTGTTCAACCTTTCCTTGGATTTTATAAGAATGGATCCAACTTGTCATATCATATTGTATGGGAGGTCTTACAACATACAAATCGAAGGTAATTTCATGGATTGTATAGTCTTTTCATATACTTCATTTAATATTTTAAACTTAGCTATAAATTAGTCTTTATTTTTTCATATCTATAAAGATGGGTAAACATTTGTCGCACTTTATCATCACACTGAATATAATCTTTAAATTTGACAATGGAAACTCAAATATAGCCGAGGTAGTTGTCTTGAAAGATGCAAATCTTATAGATTAACAAAATACGAAGAATGTCTATCTACATACATGCCCACCAAATAGATGCCTTTTAGCCCTTTTAGATTTTCTGGGAAACCTATGGAGGGGTCCTTCGGAACAACCGTTAAACATATTAATTGGTTATTTATGTATTATATTTGGTACAAAAAGGAATGATGATTTCGATATGGTAAACTGTTACAATGATAAAGTCGACGTATTGGAAACTATGTGCAGTGTGCACTATGCTAAGAACACATGAATTTACGAGGGAATGATGGTTGGAAATACAATTTATTTTATATTACAAGACTCCAATAGGCTAGAGAATCATGGTCATTGAAATGTAGCAAGAATTAACGTCTTGTTTAAGATCTACCAAATTAAATTTCCTTCAATGCTGAATATCTTATACTTCCACTTGCCTAAACCCCTAAAGGTATTATATCTCCATTGAATAGTGTGCTAAATTTTTCCCAAATGATTGACATGAGCCGCCTAAGGCATTAAATTTCCCTCAAATGTCTTGCTTATCGATCGCCAATTAAAAAACTCAACACCATTCTCTCTCTTCCTCTTACCATTGTCCAATCACGTTAGATATTGGCTCAAAAGACCATAAAAAAGGCTCACCGTTCAGATTTGAGATGGCTTGGACATTACAACCAAAAATGAAAGAAATAATAATAAGAGTATGGCATAATAAATTTCATGGATCTCAAGCTTATAATTTTATGAAGAAGCAACAATTGCTAAAAATAAATATTAAGAAAAGGTTCAAAAATCAAAACAATAATATACACAAACAGCTTCAGAAAATAGAACCTGAAATAATGCAATTACAGAAATTACTTCCCTGGGGCTCTCTAACCACAAGCCAAGAAATAAAACTATCAAATTTAAAAAATAAAAGGAAAAACCTGCTAGAATTTAATTATAAATTCTGGAAACAGAGAGAAAGAATAAAACATATACATCCAACAAATAAAAACACAAAATACTTTCAAATAAATGCGAAAATACGGAATTTCAAGAGAAGACTAAACTCCTTCACAACCAAAGAAGGTCAAATCATTACTGACCAGCAACAAATCACAGACCAAATTACTAAAGAAATGGCCGAAAGATTCATTGGGAGACAACAAGCAAAAATTAATTCCGAAACAATCACAAACATACAACCACAAATCACTGCAGAGGAAAACCGAAGTCTCATAAAACATCTAACAAATTCTGAAATAAAGGCACACTCAATAGTATGGCAGAAGATAAATCACCGGGACCAGATGGGTTCCCGCCAGAATTCTACCTCCATTACTGGAATATTGTGGGTAACTCCTTCTGCAAAACAATCAAATCTTTCTTCCATTCTGGTAGCATTCTAAAACAAATAAATCAAACATTCATCGCCTTAATCCCAAAAGTAGAGGATCCATAAAATGTCAATAACTATAGAGCAATAAGCCTTTGTAATACTATTTATAAAGTTATAGCTAAAATCCTAGCAAATAGGATTAACAAAATTCTCCCGAAAATTATAAACCCCTTCCAAGGTGCCTTTGTAGAAGGAAGATCAATACAAAATAACACCTTAATAGCTCATGAAGTATTTCACACCTTTACAAGACAAAAAGGTAAAAAAGGATATATGGCGTTAAAGCTAGACATGAAAAAGCGTACGATAAAATCAACTGGTCCTATATAGAAGCGGTCCTAAATAAGATGGGATTCCATCCAATTTGGATCAACTGGACAATGAAATGCATCACTACCACTTCATTCTCAGTTTTGGTCAACAATACAGCTGGAAACCAATTCAAACCTAACAGAGGAATTAGACAAGGTGATCCTTTAGCCCCTTACATATTTGTGATAGTAATGGAAAGTCTAGCAAGAGAACTACACCGTGAGGCAATACAAGAAGATGCTTTAATAGGCATCAAGCTAACTAAGCAAGGAACTCCAATACCCTTCCTAACGTTTGCAGATGACACCTTAATCTTCTCAAAAGTGTCTCATGTGAGTTTGCATACCATCCAAAACTCCTTAAATCATTTTGCCAACATATATGGGCTAACGATAAACTACAATATAAGTTCTATCCAATTCTAAAAAAAATGTTAACCCGGCACTAGCTACATCTCTGGCAACTCAAATGGGAATCCCCATATCAAAAACAATTGAAAAATATCTAGGAATACCCCTTGTCAACGGAAGGGTTAAAAACTGTGTCTTCGAAGAAGCATTACAAAATCTAAAAACGCAACTTTCTAAGTGGAAATCCTCCTCCATATCTCAAGCGGGTAGAACCATATTAATCCAAGCCAACCTCAGCTCCAAGACAAATTACCTTATGTAGAACTTCTTCCTACCGAAAGGAAATCTTAACCAAATAGATCAAGTTAACAAAAACTTCTTTTGGAACAAACTACAGTCGCAAAGATATACGCCTCTACTAAGTTGGGACTCTATATGTAAAAATAAAAACGAAGGAGGACTGGGAATCAGAAAAGCAGAATCCTTAAACGAAAGTTTACAGATGAAGCTACTTTGGAAAATTCATACAGATCAGTCTAGTAAGTGGGTCAAAATAATAAAGGAAAAATATTTACACACAGCACATATAAATGAGAGGGATAACCAAAATACATCTTGGATATTTGGGAGACTTCTATCCTTAAAGGGAAAAATTCAACAGGGGCATTAAATGGATAATCGGCAATGGTAACCAAATAAACGTATGGAGAGACCCATGGCTAGAAGGAATCAACCTAAGTCAATACCAAAGTTTGGAAAACCAAAATCTCAAAGTATCACAGTTAATAAACGATCAAAAACAATGGAATCTAACAATACTGCAACAATTGTTCCCAAGACACATTGTCGATCAGATTATACAAATTTAGATTCCCAACTGGGATACCACCGATAAATTAATTTGGAAGCTTGAAAAGGATGGTATATTCTCAACCAAATCAACTCCCCGACTCAACCATAATACAAATACTAGTAGTATGGAAGATTGTAAATGGATATGGAAGCTTGATATACCACCAAGGATAAAAAAATCTACTATGGAAGATAATGGTAGATGGATTACCAACCACCCAGAGACTAAACAGACATTACAATAGGGTGCCAACACAATGCTCACTTTGTAACTCTATATATGAGAATGCCAGCCATCTTTTCATCAACTGCGATTTTGCTCGGCAACTCATCCAAAACTATGAAAGTAGAAGCGGGAAAATTCTCCTTCTTAAAGAAGACTATGATGAAGATATTAAGTATATCCTTCAATATAAAAAAAGTTGTAACAGATCAGCAATAAAAGAATTAGCCTTTATCTGGTAAACAATCTGGGACACCAGAAACAATTATATTTTCAAAAATAAAAAACCAAATGCAACAATCAAACTAGCATTTGAGATTATCTCAAACATAAAACTATGAAACTCGCAAATAGAATCGGAAAACAAGCCGAAGCCTCGGAGCACTAACAGACATAAGGCAAGATGGACCAAACCACCGAGCAGTATCTATAAAATTAATATAGATGGGTCGGTTAAACCCACGGGCGATTGCCAAGTGGGAGGAGTCATTCGTGACTCAGAGAGCAGTTTATTAGATGTATTCTTCCAAAATACATCTCGAGGTACGATTCTACAGACAGAGGCAGAAGCCATCATTGTAGGCATCAAGCATGCAAGAAGTAAAGGGATCCGGAGGGCTATCATTGAAAGCGACAACGAGACTATCATTAAAGCAATCAGGAATGAGATCATTACTCCATGGGAAGTCATCCATCAAGTTGAGAAGATCAGCATTATGGCTAAAGAATTCGAGCTTATACAGTTTCAACACTGTTATAGAGAAGCCAACAAGGTAGCCGACTTCATAGCTAGAAAGGGTATCGTTTGTACTAGACCTACATCTCCCCTTACAAATAAGCTGTATTCCATCATCCTAAGGGATGATCCTGGATGTTTGTTACAATTTACGTGAGAAACTCCAACTGTTTGCATGCATACTGTAAAAAAAAAAAAAAAAAAAAAAAGAACCTTACTTAGGTAAAAAGATGAATAGAAAATCAATGGTGTTAAAGCCTCCATATATAAATGCAAGAAAATCAATAGTATGGCAACACCTACATTTATGTAATTATGTCGAATGATCAATTCAAATATAACCCAACTCATTAATTTGTAGTTGTGCTCCTCATGCATAAGAGATTAAGAGGTTGTCAATTCAAATATAAGTATTTTTAAAAAGGTTGAAAATATTATTTGAGCATAATTACTACATCCATTGAGAAATATAAGTAGTTTTACTTTTTAATACATTTTTTAATAAACAAAAAAAATATAAAATATTATTTTTTATTAATAATTTAATATTTATTACTATTAAATAATAAATTAATAAATAAAAATAATAAAAATATAATATTTTATATAATTTTTACCTCATTCAAAATACATAATAATAAATAAAAATATATTTTTGAACGGAGAATACTAAATAATAATTAATGATCCCCAAAACTCCCGAAATTAAAAAATATAACCACATTAAATTAATGAGAAATATATAAAAAGATACTCTTATTTCCTTTTATAGCAAATTTAATCATTATTTTTGCGTTGAATTTAAAACCCAAAACCTTTGTGTAAAATTCCTAATCCAAAACACTATATAAAGCTATGCCTATAACCTTGCTTTTTTTCTCAAATGTACATTTTTTCACATCATCAATTTTACACCGATCGATGACGACGCCGACCACAATCTCCCGCCACCGCAAAACCCTCGCCCTCCTCCTCCTCGCCGCTCTCCCGCCGGCGCCCTTCCATGTCGAAGCCGATCAAAGCAACCCCAATAACCCTTCCTACGCCGCCAACCCCTCCCCGTACATCGGAATCATATTCCTCCTCTTCACCGCCCTCATCATCTTCACCACCGTCGTCTACTACTACCTCCGGGAGCGGTGCCACAGCCGCCGTCAGCGCCGCCAACTCCACTCCGCCGCGGCCTCCATCCTCGCCACATCGCACCGCGGCCAGGAGGGCGGCGGCCTCGACCCCGACCTCGTCAAGGCCTTCCCCGAGCTGACCTACTCGGAGGCTCGGGCGAAGGACGTCGCCGTCGGGCCGGACTGCGCCGTGTGCTTAAGCTCCTTCGAGGACGACGAAACGCTGCGTTTGCTCCCCAAATGTGGCCACGCGTTTCACCCCGACTGCGTCGGGGCTTGGCTTGCATCGCACACCACCTGCCCTTGCTGCCGAACCGATCTAATACTTGTCCAGAAGAAAGAGTTGGCCTCGATCAAGGCGGGTGGGGGCTCAAACGACGTCGTTATAGACGTCGAGGCGCCGGAGGGAAGGTCAACTCGATCGGAGGACGAGAGTTGACCCGATCATATAATTAAATGTGGGTTGAATTTGTAAATAGTTATGAACCGGGGGAGTTTTATTTGGGGATTTATATTTCTTTTGGGGGTTGAATGTGTAAATAGTTATAAAAAAGGGATATATTATTTTTTTTAATGGGGGTTGAAATTTGAAATGGGATTTAAATACAATTTTTTGGCTTAAATTATTATTGTGGTTGGTGAAAATGGATGAAGCCTCGCAATAATATATTATATAATTTGGTGGCCGGTTGTTAGTTTTGTGATTGATTAAGCAAGGAGGAAGAGTAGAATTTGTGTTTGTTATTAATTGGTTGGTCCATCGTATTCTTTCTTGTTAATTAATTATAAGAAAAATGATATGTGGAGTGAATTAATGTAGTTTAATTGCAATGCTAAGCAAGTGTTAATAAACTAGTAATTGTTTTATATCGCATTTTTTTGTAATAAAGTAGTGAATTAATTATATTTAGTTTAAATATAATTCTCATATAGACATTCCTATACTTTTAATTATCTTTAGAGTTTTGAAATGAGAGGTTATAATATTTATTTCAACAAGTATATAAGAGGTTGAGTAAGTGTTAAATTTTTATAGTTACACATTATTATTATTATTATTATTATTATTATTATTATTATTATTATTATTAGTAGTAGTAGTAGTAGTACATATTAATTTAAAAGTATAACAAGTTACATATTCGCTCAATATTTATTACATTACTTTTTCTATCGTTATTATGTTTTTTATTCTTCTATTTCATTTTTTTAAAACGGGAAAAAATAATGTGATTTTACTCTAAACTGATGGGGTTTAATTTTAAAACAACATCATTTATTTTCGTTTTATATAGATTTTTAATATTAATTTAAACTCGTACTATTTGAAAATTTTCTAATTAATTCCGCCACTAGTTATGAGTTATGACTTACAAGGACTCGACCCCAACCTACAAGTGAAGGCGTTCCCTGAGCGGAAGAGCTGACCTACTCGGAGGGGAAGACGAACGGTGCAAGCGTCGAGCTGGATTGCGCGGTGTGCCTAAGTGCCTTCGAGGATCACGAAACGCTGTGTTTAATGCCGAAATGTGGCCACTCGTTCCACCCTATCTCCTCTTAGAGCAAGACCAACAACTTTGACATATAAAAAAATTCACTCAAACTCCAACAACTTCTCTATTTTACAGATTTTTATATTTATTATACATTATAATAAATAAATATATTTACTAAGGATATTTAATTCTAAATTTCTAAAAAAAATCTTTTTAAACTTAATTTTAACATTTTTTCACTTTATATACCATATAAAATATGAAATATTATGTCCTTTTTTTCAGTTTTGGTTAATAATGATTAATGAATTTGTTTAAACTCCAAAATAATATTTGCCTATTTTGATATTTATTTCAATATTTGAAAAAAAGGGATTATGGGTGGTTCTTTATAAGAAAACTTAATTTATGGGTGATTTTTCGTAATTAAGTCTTGCTTTGCTGCGGTTCGTTTTTACTTTGAAATGGGAATCCATGAAACATCGATAGCACTTTCTAATTCCTATGAAATCCCTGAACCTCCTCCTCAGACACTCAATTGATCGGTAGTATTGATGAAACTCTAATCCGATTCCAATCACTCTAAAGAGGTAAACCTAATTCTTACTAAATACCTAATTTGTTTTCGCAACTTCAAATTTACCACCTCCCCAATGAAGGATATTTCGATGCTGAACTTGAGAAGAATATTTAATCCGTTGAATTTGACATGCATTCTCATAAATTCAATATGGGGAGAAGTTTAATGAAAGGAAATATTAGAGATTAGAATTGTAATTACCAAGGAAAGTGGGTATGGAGGTATAAATAGCTATATGTGTAATGGGATGAATCAACCATGATATAATCAAATTCCTAACCTCTCTCTTGTTCCATCTCTCTTAATTATCTTCTTCCTCTCCTCTTCTCTCTGTCAATCTCTCTCTCTCTCGATCTCTCTTTATTCTCAATAGAAGCTAAGCTTCTGTCTATCCGACCTACGGGACATAACAAGAAGTGAACATTAAATTATACAGAATAACTTCTTTTCCTACCGATGTGTTTAGAGAAGCTGTTGAAGAGAAAAAATAGCATTTTTCTCTATAATCCTCTCTTTTTTCAATTTAACAAAGTTGTTGGGCTTGCCCTTAGTTGCAGTGAATGTGTTTGACGTCGTTGGTCAAGACTCAAGATGGGTGCCAAACGACGTCGTTTAGGCGTTGAGGCGTATGAGGGAACACGGAGAGGATGGTCAACGCGCGTGGAGGATGAGATCGATCTAGTTGACTTCATTAGTTGATCTTAATGAGAGTTGAATTTTTCTTTTGACTTTGTATATGTATAGTTATAAATAAATATATATAGGGCGGGGACTTTTAGCTCTAATACACAATCAGTTAATTTTTTTTGGTAGGCACAACCAGTTAATTATATAAAAAGAAGGTATAAAATTTTAACAATGTAACTCAATTAATTAAAAACATTACACAGTATTAATTACAATGTATTTTTCTTAAGTACGGAGTAGCATCATTCAATCAATTAAAGAACCTCAAAAATGGCAAGCTCTAGATAAGACATGCAAAACTCCAATATCAAACACAATTTGGTGTCTTTTTTTTTTATATTCTTTTTAATTTTTTTATGTTAGACATAAATAGTCGATTTTTAATTTTTTATGTGAATTTTTTAATTAAACAGTATATTTTGTATTTGTTTCTATATAATATATAAATAATATAATAAAAAAAACTATATTGTATGTGGTGTTTTTTTTTAAATAAAACCTTAATTAGAACATGTAATTTTAGCACACTACAGGAAAACAATGTTAATTGCGACGTTTTTTCTGACTAATTTCGACGCTATAAAGCGTCGCAAATTCCAATCTCGACGCTTTTAAAAAGCGTCGAAAATTCTTGCGTCACGAATGGCAGGTGCTATTTTCGACGCAAAATTCTGTCGCTACCAATCTCGACGACCTAGGGCGTCGGAAATGGCATCCCATTTTCGACACCATAAAGTGTCGAAAATGACATGCCAATTTCGACGCTCTAAAGCGTCGAAATTGGCCTGTTATTTTTCAAAAAAAAATTAATCGTATTTTTCTCCATTTATTCTCTTTCATTACACATTAATTAAAATCCTTTAATTAACAAAAAACACCCCCAAAAACACAATAACCTCAATGCAAAATTGAGATGAATGTTTTACATCCATGATCCATCCAATCAGAGCCATGCCTAAATTATCTCCAGAAACGAACTCAAATTCAAACGCCTAACAACTACGATCTTCAGCAAACTCGACATAAAACAGTATAACACAACGAAAACTGGAAGGATTAGGACATACATAAAACTGGAACGCAACAAAAAAGGGTGGCATGAGTATTTGACCAATGAATTTCACAAGTGCAATTCAAGATCATCCAATGTAGTGCAATGAATGCTTAACACACACCTGTATTCCTTGTAGATATCCGCCGGTGATGTAAGAAGGAATTGGACATCTCGTACACTTATGTTAGTGGTCGACAGCTTTTCTACCATCAACTTCTAGGACTGGTATCCCACTGATTCCTTTTAACACTGAGGTTAAATGCATGACTGGTTCGTTCTCAGAGACCTGAGAGAGAGAAATGTAAAGGTAATAAAAAAGTACACACATTTAATCCCAACGGGAGGTGAAGAGAACATAAATATCAAATAAACCTAACAACTAATCATCTCTACAGTCCTTAAGGTAATCTGAAGGAGTCATTCTAATGACCAAACAACCTAGTAATCGAGGCGTTAAAGTAGATGCCAATCATAGAAGATTCTCAGCGGGAACGCCTTGTTCATACAGAATGAAATAAAACGAAATAGGTGAAGATTGCCAAAGAGGAACTATAGTTTCATTACATACCTACCAATATATGCAAAACAGCAACAGATAAGTTCATTATTGAGCTAAGATCTACCTTATGAATAAAAAAAAGTAGTAAAAAAGACATAACATGAGAAGTTGGCTCTTATAGGGGATTTATAGTAGTAAAACATGTTTCAGTTCATACTAAAGAAGCCAATGTGACATCGAAATTCAAACATGACAGACATATCAAATTTCATAAAAGCAACACAAGATTGGCCAAGATTGAACTTGTTCATTTAAAAACATGTGCTAAGGTGATGATATGAACCCTGAACTCTCATATTCACGCGAAATCTTCTCAAATCACTTTCTCTTCCCCAGCCATCTATGCCAGGTCATCACCCAACACCAAATTCAGGGATAGTGTGCTCTCAATCTATTCCCAAGCTTATGAATTGGTCACATCAGAATCAAGGTAACTTGAGATAAATAAAGATAAGATGTAGTATGACAAGTTTAAAAAATCATGAATAGGAGGTTTAATATATGTGCATGAAACTAAAAAGTTCAAAAGGAACAAAAAGCTAACAAAACGAGGGTAAAGATTATGTGGGGAAAAAAGCAATTTCAAAAGGAACAAAAAGCTAACAGCCTAAACTGCGAAAACAAGGGAGATGGTGAAGCGAGGGAGATTTCAACTGGCGGAGATGGCGATATGGAGATTTCGACTTGGCGGAGAAAGGAAGACGAAGAGCAAGGGAGATGGCGAAGCAAGGTGGCGAAGTTGAAGCGAGATTGGCGGCGATGGCGAAGTTGGAGAGACAACGCGCTCTGAGTCCCCAATTGAAGCTCTGGCGAAGTTGAAGCGGCCAAGCGGGTTGAAGCTCTGAAAGGGGTTTAGGGAGACTCGGAGAAAAAAGTCGGGCGGAATCAATTTTATTTTTTTACTTAAACCCTTCTCGACGCTCTGAAATGTTGAGAATATGCCAATATAGACACCTAAAAGCGTCGAAATTTTTCGACAACTTATAGTGTCGAAAATTTTCGACAGTTTTAAAAAACGTCGACAATAAAGCGTCGAAAAAAACTAATTTTCCTGTAGTGGCAGCATGCACATTTTATAAGGAAACTAATACAGTAAATACTACTAGTATACTATTATACCATTATTTATTTATTTTATTTTTTTACTTTCTCAAAAACTATAACTAACAAAACATTAATAATTATAAGGGCAATATGGTTAAGCAAATGCCAATATATCTAAAATGATATATTTTGCTTAGAGAAAAATGATAAAAAATAATACAAACTATTATTTCACCCATTAACCGAAAATAATACAAAGTTTGAAAATCGTCAATGCATATACAACCTCATCATCTCTCTTTTGGTCTTCATCTCGAACTGGGACCAATGCCATGGACGAAGCTTGTCGTGGAAGCGCCTCCTCTCCCACTTATTCGAAATGCTGTTAAGAGTTATTTTTCTCCGATCACATAAAAAATATACAAGTCAACTCGAATAATTCAAATTAAAGCTCGACATCTGAAACAAGAATTGTGTGACTCGTTTAATGGATTGACCCTCCCATTCACAAAGTATATCCGTGTTTTTTAAATGGATTTCAATTCTGAACCTCTTGGTATAGGATGTAGCTCCAAATTCATATTTTTACTTGAAAAAAAAAATTCACATTTATTAAGAAATTAAGGAGATGTTGAGTAAAAAAATATGCATTCAATTTGGGGTATTTTATGTACACCGCTAATTTTTACTATTTACACCGCAAATCCACCGCATAGGGATGCGGTGGCTTAATAAAATTTTAGCCCGACATACTGCATGTACATGCGGTATGTCTGTTGACCGTATAAAACCACCGCAAGTATGTGCGGTGGGTTAGGTTTAAACGGAGTCCGTAATACAATAATCCGGTTGGGTCGTAGTTATCCGAAACCTACCGCATGGGCATGCGGTGGTTGTAAAAATACCGCATACTCATGCGGTATGTTTTGAAATTTTGGGTAAAAAGAATACCGCATCTCCATGCGGTATTTTTTTTACCATTGTTTTTTTACCGTTGCCACAACGGTAAAAAAATACCGCATGGAGATGCGGTATAATTTTTTACCCTGGGGTCCCATTATAAATAGGCGGGGGGGCCAGTTCTCCGACACACCGAATCTTCTCCGATTCCTATCTTTCCGAGCCCGACTCAATCTTCTCCCATTCCTTTCTTTCCGAGCCCGACTTTTGGTTCAGTCCATTCCCCGTACCCATATCTACCACCACTTTGTACCCTGGTTTTGAGATGGTGAAAGATAACCGTGGAAAAGTCGCGGCTGATGATGTCGGTCCTTTTCGGAGACATCCGTTACAGGTAACGTTTATAATAATCAATTTGCTTTATTTTTTAATTTGAAGGAAATAGTGTTAACATTTCATTGTTATATATAATGTAGCCGGAACCCACTATACAAAGGCGGAGGACGACTGATGTACCGCCACCGCTGGAGACACAGCCTCAGCCCACGGTATGTTAAAATTGTTACTAGGTGTAGGGAAATTGATATCGAATAAGTATATATTTATGTTTTCTTAGGAATTGATAGTATGAGGCTGAAATCATTTATAAACCTTTGGAAAATCTTGCAACATTTAGTCAGTCATACGATATAGTATCGTATTCGAGCCATAGGATTCTGACAAATACTAGGTGTGGGGAAATTGAAATCGAATAAGTATATATTTATATTTTCTTATGAATTGTTAGTATTAAGATGATATAGTATTGTAATTTAGACAGTCATACGATATAGTATTGTAATTGAGCGATAGGATTCTGACAAATATATTTTCATTTACACAGTCTGTGTTTTCGAGAAATTTGGGAGAGAGGGTAGTGTTGCAATCTGCTAGGAGAGCTAACGCTAGGGAGAGACAGACGTTGGAGGGTGTATCAGTTCCGATGGAGACGGATAGCGACGCGGTAGATGATGATACCGAGGCTGCCGTCAGGGAGACCCAGACGTTGGAGGATGTAGTGGATCCTCCGGAGAGGGATACTGAGACGGTAGGATCGAGCTGATACTGGGCACACGTCCTAGTCATCTATAGAGACATATCAGAGTCTGGTGCAGATTGAGCTGCACTTGATGTCTGACTACACGGATGACCCAGTGGTGCAGTCGACCGGAGAGTCTGGTCAAGGTGAACAGGGTATTGAGATGCTTGAGATGCTGGAGGAGTACCTACGAGGGGACCGAGCACATCAGACGGGTGAGCACTTGCAGACTGGAGCTGAGAGAGTGGTAGAGCAGGTGCAGACTTATCCTGACAGTTATCGGGACTACTTTGGGACTCAGTTTGCGAGCGAACAATTGAACTCGTATGACGACACAGCACCTTTGCTCGGAGATGTGGGTGCTGGGACGAGTCATGCTCGAGGTGGCGACCAGGAGCCATGGGCCGTTGCGCAGATAGATTTTGCGTCGTTCACCCCGGTCGGTTCTACGGGTGCAGGGAGGACGCCTGGGAGTCAGCATGCGGCACCATCGTCGACGCCGAGGACTGCCGAGCCTGAGCCGATCATTGGGAGTGAGCATGCGGCACCATCGTCGACGCCGAGGACTGCCGAGCCTGAGCCGATCATTGGGAGTCAGCATGCGGCACCATCGTCGACGCCGAGGACTGCCGAGCCTGAGCCGATCATTGGGAGTCAGCAGGCGGCGCCATCGTCGACGCCGAGGACTGCCGAGCCTGAGCCGATCATTGGGAGTCAGCAGGCGGCGCCATCAGCGACACCTAGGAACTTGGAGGGTGTGCTGATTGCCGGGGGGCATGAGTCAGCTGGACTTTCGAGGCATTTGTCGCTGGATATGGGAGTTATCCAACATGATCCGATGTATGGGCCATCCGACGATGTTTGTCAGGATATGGGAGGAGACCAGGCGGCACAGCCCCTTGTCCGTGTAGTGCAGAGGAGGCGGAGACAGCGTGGAGAGAGCAGTATGGCAAATGGTACTGGGCAGCATGGTGAGGGGAGTAGTGCAGGGGTCATTCATGCTGTTCTGCCCGAATGGCCTGGGGGGCCGCATACCGTTTCCCTTCTGAGAGACTACGAGACCCACATTGCACAGGCTATTTGGAGACGGGAGGACGAAGCATTGCGTAGGGGTGTGCGTGTGCAGAGACGAGGGCAGTCGCTGGGCCGTGTAGAGGCGTTGTTGGAGGTCGATGGACGGGAGTCTTGGTTTCCCGCAGTGCGGGAGATTGGGTTCTGGGACCTGAGAGATTTCGAGTGGGATCATGTGGATCACACTCTGATCGTGGCATTTGTTGAGCACTGGCACCCCGAGACGAACAATTTTCACTTCGCATGGGGAGAGATCACCATCACACTGCACGATGTGCTCTTCATACTTGGCCTTGGTTTGGACGGAGAGGAGTGTATTCACTTGGATGATGTTGTCGCCTGGAGGGAAATAGTTGGGGAGTATTACGGCTTGACCCAGAACGAGCGGCAGAGCGCTTGGGCCCATGGAGGACCTACTGTTCAGCTCCTCCTTCAGAAGATAGCACCGATGCGACAGCGGGTTCGAGATGGTGCCCCACTTGAGCATGATATGGAGTGCATCTTGGGTGTTGTGCTGGGGATGATTGTGACTGCGACCTTGTTCATCGACAAGTCGGGCGGAAGATTGCGACCGGAGGTGATCCGTAGGTTTATGGATGCAGCGCAGGTGTCGCATCTTTCTCTAGCTGCAGGGGCCTTGTCGTGCTTGTACCGGGGATTGGGCGAGGCGACTCGGGAGTTGGCCAAAGACATGGACGGTTGTACAAAACTATTGGAGGTAAGACATTCGTTCTGTGATTATTTATTTTAGAAGTTCTGTAACTAGGTTATAATGGCTATGTTGCTGATAGTATTGTTCCTTTGTAGGTGTGGATATGGTTGCATTTTCCGGTGTTCAAGCCCGGCATGACGGTCGATCGGAGGCTAGCTCGGGATCCGCGACGCGGGGTGAGGTACGTCCTGGGGGCGACACCATTTTCCAGTACGGTCACCCGGGATGATAGGCCTCGCATGCTGTATACCGCATGGCCATTCGGTATACAACATGCCGACAGCGTCCCAGCACGTGGATTAGGGAGTTCAAGCGAAGATATGAAGCAACGTACCAGCACGGCGGCATCGTTTCATAGTTGAAATTTTGAAAATTTCAGGTCATAACAATTTACAGGAAAACGGATAGAGTGCCTCATTTTTCATATTAATTAAAGATATAAGATTACAGATATGCGGTATCTGTATACCGCATGGATACTTTGTTTTGCCTCTTCGTCATCATGTCACACATCAAAGGAAATCATTGTTGTTTTCTTCCTCTGATGGTGAAACATTCTCCGGCGGCACTACGACTACCCGAAACCGAGAGTTGCCTAAGTAGCTAAACATCAACCCCGCTCCTACGCGCACGCCCCGGGATATCGCGAAATTATTCCATCCTTGTGCGAGCCAGAGCGCCCCGGATCTGTTGCGCTCAACCCGGATGCTGGTGCCTCTCCTCCCTACCCCATTAGTCAGCGTTATTCTTTCGACGCCGGCCAGCCCATATTCTTCTTCGAAGTTGGAAGGCAGAGGCTGCAATTTTCAAGATGTACTTAGTGAGTTCGGAACATTGTGAATTATATGTTATACGACAGAATGGGGCTTACCAATATTTGTGTAAGCGACACGTCTTCTACCCACCAGAAAAAATCCCTCGGGCCGCTCCCTGAGACTGAGAAGAAAGGTCGTGGTGTATTATACCGCATATATTATATCGCACGGCGGTAATTTATAGCGGGAAATCATGCCGCGTTATATGCGAGAATTATACCGCATATATATATGTGGTGATTATACCGCATATCTATGCGGTGATCACCGCATAGTTATGTGGTGATTATACCGCATGGATATGCGGTGGTTCAAATAACACGGAAACATACCGGCACGGGGACTCCGTGATCTTCTTCCGCCATCGGAGTTGGTCGTCTAAATTCCATCGGTCGAAGGAGAGCGAGCCTCTTATAAAAGTGCGAAGATGAGAGATTTCGTCGTAAATTCCGACAAAAGTTCCCAGCTTCGTCCTCTTGTAAGAGGTTCATTCTCCCTTGACAGATGTATTTTAGACGCCCACTACGATGACGGACGAAGATGACGGTGTACCCGTACCGGTACGTTTCCGAAGAATTTACAGTTTTGTTTGGATGAGCAATATAATATGAGCAACATGCCAGCGGCCAGCGATTTCAATCAAAAGACACAAATCGCCGGCCGTGGCATGTTGCCTAGGCTATTATCGCTATTGAGCTATTGCATACATACGGATTTTATTTAATTTATGAGATGAAACGATATAACCCGTGCAAACTAATCAACGGTCAAAAAATTCGATCTGAAGGCACAAATCTTTGGCCATGACTAGTTCGCACACATTATCATCGTTTTTTCACCACGGCAAATGTCACGACCCGGCCGTGGGTATATATAGACACATACCGCACATACGTGCGGTAATATACCGCAAGCCCATACGGTGTTCACCGCATATCTATACGGTTATATACCGCAAGCCCAAACGGTGTCCTTAGTACCGTGTACCTATGCGGTAGGCCCACAAATTCAAATAATTCAACACCAACGGTCATTTGTAACAACCGCATATGTATGCGGTGTTACTGTATAAGAAGTCATCCGCTCTCCGTTGGAATGCATCCAATCCCCTCACACCTCATCTACGATCGTTTTCTAATATGGTTAACGACGACACCAATCGACGACCTTCAAGCCCAGGGGAGGAAGCACGTATCAATACGCCAATGGCCGATAGCTCACCACCTCCTCGTCTTCCGGTATGTGATTAATGTTTATCATTTGGAATGTCGTTGTAGGCAGAATATAGGTAGTAGAATAACCAGAATATAGGTAGTGGAATCATATTGAATGGAAACCAAGATATAGATACCGGTTTTTAAATGTAGGGGAATAAATTCGGTTCTGAAGTAGAGCAGACGGAAACCATGAATGGGTCACGTAATATATATGCACTGTTTGCATGTTGGCAGCTACCATTGGAGGAGCAGGCTAATCCGATGCCGGAAGACAGTCACGAGGATCAGGCCCGTAACCAGGAGTACCGCGATTACACTGCCGAATTTGCTACATCACAGACGTGGACCAATCGCGACGATCTCCTACAACATTGCCGTGGCACAGCATTAAAGCTTAATATGGTTTTGACAATCAAGCGTTCTTGGGCGAGCACTCCTACAAGGCGTGGGAGTCTATTTCTCGCATGTGAGAAGTATGGCCAGTACACTCCCCGTAAGAGACCGCGAGTAGCCGGAGATGATGCAAGCGGGAACACGCACAGAGCTGTTTCGAAGATAGAGGGGTGTCCGTTTGCATTGTCTGGCGTGGAGTTCAAATGGGGCGAATGGGGCCTGGACGTTATTCATGCCAAGCACAACCATCTACTCCCCGGTGCATTGGACGGTCACCCGTACGTCGGACGGATGGATGCAGATGAAAGAGACACTACCTTGGCCCTTACCGTCGCTGGTACCCCACCAAAACCGATTTTAGCTACATTAAAGATGACAGCTGACGCACGACAGAAGCTGAACTTCACATCGCGGCGCCAAGTGTACAATGCAAGAGCAAAGTTTAAAGCTGAAGCGAGAGGAGATCGAACAGTCTCCCAGGAAGCACTCCGCATTTTGCGGGATAAGGGTTACTACTATTGTACACGGAGATCCCCTGACGATCCCAACAGGCTTCAAGATCTATTCATCGCCCATACAGACGCTTGCCATCTTCTAGCCATGTTTCCATACGTCGTCCTCGTCGATAGTACATACCGGACGAATGCGTAAGTTTCTATATACACTTATTCTTTTAACCATTCCCACCAGGGCATCCGAACTCAAATATTTGATTGTGCAGGTATGGGATCCCTTTGTGTGAGTTCGTTGGATTTACTTGCACAAACAAGAACTTCGTCATTGGGTTCTGCTTCATGTCGCACAAGAACACAAATACGTACATTTGGGCGTTGGGGCAGCTCGTTTACCTCATGCGAGGTAATCTTCCTAACGTTGTTGTCACTGATCGAGAGTTGGGGTTGATTGCGGCGCTACGAGAAGTTCTTCCGAATGTCAGGCATATGTTGTGCACAGTGCACGTCCTCCGACGATGCGAAGAAGCTGCTTTCCAGAAGTCAAAGAATCTTGATGTTGCTAGGCTTTTGAAGAACGCATGTGTTGGCTTGTTCCAATCCAGATCGGTTGAAACTTTTGCCGCTAGAAGGAGGGGTATGCATGCAGAGTGGGGGCATATTGAAGGGCTTATGCCGTATTTGGAGGCGACGTGGTTACGAGATTACTCGGAGCAGATAGTTCGTGCATGGACAGACGCAATCCAGCATTTTGGTACGACCACGACGAACAGGTGCGCCTACGTTTTCAATATAAAATTCATTATACACGTAATGTTTAGGTATAACGATTTTCACCTGCGATTCTCACTTATCTTTTAGGGTTGAGGCTGCTCATTCTATGTTGAAAAAGACCTTAAACTCTGCAGTCGGTGATTTCACTCACGTGATAAACACAATCGATCTCATGATGGCGGATCAAATATAGGAGGTGAAGAATACATTGGGGAGAGCGAACAACACCTGGCCTACAGACTCCCACGACCTATGGATTTTCGATCGAATTCGGAATATTGTGTCGAAGGAATGTTTCAACTTGTTGTTCGAAATCTACACAAAGATGGAAGCCGAGCCACCGTCGCAACCATGCAGAGATGCATATTGGAGGGACGTCTACGGTCTTCCATGCACACATGACATGCAAGCTTGTCGAGACACGCAGATACCCATCAGACCATCCCAGATACACAATTTTTGGAAGCAATTGGATTTCAAGAGGCCTCATGTTGACAACGTCCAGGATAACTCTCCACTCAGCAGAGCTGATGTGGACATGTCGCGCATGATCAGTTTGTTCCAGAGCGGAGCTATGGACGAGGATACTCGTTGGAGAATCGCGTCGGCATTCAACGGCTGGGATCGTCCGTCCCAGACACCGTTGACCACCCCTGACCCGAACGACTGTAGACCGCCCGGGAGACCGAGGACTCGCCACCCCTGTCAGACGAACCCTCTACCTTGGGAACGTGAGCGTGCTCGGGCTCAACGCCAGACAGATAGACAGGCGACCACTGGATCCGCACGAGGGCGAGGCCGAGGTCGGGGTCAACCGGCATCAAACGAAACAGATGACGTGGAAGGTACTGAGGAGGCCACTGGGTCCAACGACATTGCCATCGACGACCCTCCTAGGGGCCGAGGAGTAGGCAGAGGTCGAGGACGGGGTCGTGGAAGGGGACGTGGACGAGGTCGATCGGCGTCGGAGCCAGCTCCGGAGATTGTAAGTGACATTCCAACACCAGCACCTACGACGCTTCCACCACAGAATCTACCTCGAGTAGAATTCAATTGGGGCACTGGCAACGTCGACGAATTCATGATTACTTTCGTACGAGCCGTCACAAATGTTGCAGGTGATGGTCACTGTGGGTATAGGTCTTTAGCTTGTCTTCTCAACTTGGGACAAGACGCATGGCCTCGAGTTCGACGAGAGCTGGCCGTTGAGTTGCAGGTGCATTCAGATCGGTACCATTACTATCCGGCCTTACAGGAGCTCATCATGAGGGTCAACTATTTCGGCACGTGTCATGATGCTACGTATTGGATGGAGATTCCGATCATGGGCGAGGTGTTTGCCACGCTTCACCAACGTCCTTTGGTGATTTTGTCACAGATGATGCCTATGTTGTGCCTACCTCTGTACGCCACCGGTGGCCCGTCAGTACCGGCCTATGAGGAGCTAGATGGAATAGCTTTAGTCGGCAACAGCAACCATTTCGTTCCGGTACGTTTCGTATTTCGTATTCATTAATTTGTTACTGTTTTGTTTCTCTTTTCTAACATCAATATTAACCTTGTATTCACAGATTTGGTTGTTGCCTGGTTCACCTCTTCCTCCAGTCTACGTCACATGGACACGGCATCACGATCGCACTGTCGACGGTTGGGACGAGCAGTTTGCAGCGAGGATTGCACGATATAGAGCTTACCGCCGTCTTGATGGTGGCCGTCCCCTACCGTATTAGCATTTCCCACTTTCTGATGTCATTTTTCGAACTTCATATGTTCAATTGGGTTGTATCTTTGTCTATTCCATTTCACAACCGAACTCCATATTTTCGTCATCGCTTATATATATTTATCGCACTTTCGTTTTATTAATCTTTCTTTTCAATTCAACATATGATTTTTTCCAGATCACGTCGTTTATTACAAGTTAATTACACTGTAGTAGGATGTACCATTTCACAACCGAACTCCATATTTTCGTCATCGCTTATATATTTATCGCACTTTCGTTTTATTAATCTTTCTTTTCAATTCAACATATGATTTTTTCCAGATCACGTCGTTTATTACAAGTTAATTACACTGTAGTAGGATATACCATTGCAGATGTCAATGGATTGTACGATAATCATCTTTCTTTTCAATTCAACATATGATTTTTTCCAGATCACGGCGTTTATTACAACTTCATACCATTGCAGATGTCCATGGACTGTACGATCAATTCTTAGTGTCGGCTAATACCGCATACCCATGCGGTGGGATTCGGTTCCTATCGGTCCACTGAGCTCCTCCGGATAGTTTCGCGCAAATCGGGTTATCCGATACCTACCGCATGGGTATGTGGTGCCGTTTAAACGGAACGGTACCGCGTACCGCATGTATATTAGGTATGTCTCTATACGGAGGCTAGTACCGCATAGATATGCGGTGACTTACCGCATGTATATGCGGTATGTCGTTGACCGTCATTAACTCACCGCATATCTATGCGGTGATTAGCGGTGGAAATAGTAAAAATTAGCGGTGTAGATATCGTTTCCTATTCAATTTTAACTGTCGAATAATTAAGCTAGTAAATCAAAATAAAAGTGAAGCATCTCATCAAACTGCACAAACAATATACAAGAAATCTTAGAGACCTTAGATCATAAATTGGTGAAAAAGCTTTCAAATGTCGATCACAAATCTTGTAATTAAGGTTACCAAATCCACCGAATTTTAAGAAGCATAAAATTGACCAAAAAACATCCAAAAATAACTTTCTTCCTTACCTAACATATATAGCCGGCCAATAGGAGGCTCTGACTCTTAGAGCAGGAATATTGAAAGTAATAGAACTAAACATTAACAAAATTATTATTGAAGGGGACTCCCTCATAATCATCAACTATCTCAAGAATAGTGTCAAATGTCCGTGGAAAATTGAACTAATTATGTCAGACATTAGTTCACTTCTTACAGGGTTTAACGAAGTGTCGTTCTCCCACATTCTTCGTAATGGCAACTGCGTAGCAGATAAGGTTGCACACCTTGCTCATGTTGCCGTTTTTTTTTATATAAGGAAATAAATTCGATTATCTAGACAAGCCTAGAGAAATTAACCGAGAGCCCAGACAAGCCGGGAGATGGACTAACCATCATGTACAACAAGAAACAAATGACAGAAAGGAAATGACAAGAAGTAAATGACAGAAAGAAAAGAGCAGAAATAAAGTACAAGCCAACCTACACTGAAACTACAGGTTAACAAAACCAAAACCAACTGGTCAAACGGCAGACGCACACAGAGAAATCTGGGGATCACTAGTGGACACCTCAACATGGACTCTTTGCAGAATCAACAGGTATCGTCGCATTTCCACGACATCTACAAGCTCAACAAACCAGTCACCGTTCACATAAAACTTGTACGTACCACAGCAAGAAAAGCAAAGTACACCAACCCGCAGACCAAAATTCCAGCCAAATAATTGCCAATACAAATCCCAAAAACCCAACTCACACCCTCAAGGACGATAACAAGATCGTAAAGGAAACCACAAGGGAAACCAAATTAGAGGAAACATATAAGACGGGACTGGAATAAATAAACAACAACAATACACAGGCTAAGAAACCAGAGAGCG
The DNA here is from genome assembly GCA_037127255.1 of Persicaria tinctoria. Classification (NCBI taxonomy): domain Eukaryota; kingdom Viridiplantae; phylum Streptophyta; class Magnoliopsida; order Caryophyllales; family Polygonaceae; genus Persicaria; species Persicaria tinctoria. Next base: position 5,407,555 of record JBANSL010000014.1, read on the forward strand.
GTTAGAACACGAACCAATAAGGCTCACAAACCCCAATATACCCTATCGTGTCGATCAATTTGTGTTTTTTTTTTTTTGGAAAAAGCAAGAACAGCGTATTAACTACGCTTGAGGGCTTCACTTCCAACAAGCACCACCAGGGCAAGCCGGCGACGGCGCTAGCTTGAGGGCGGAGCAGGCTGACAGGGAGTTGCTCCCGTAGACAGGCGCGCGGTAGCGGGTGGTCGTAGACCACCGCTACGAGAGAGGAACCATGGCTAAGGAGAGGCGACAAGGCGGCGAGGCGGTGGGCGTGGGCTTGGAGACGCATCAGGCCAGGGATGTAGGCGGCAATCCAAGATGCTGGTGAGGGCAAGAGGCGGCGGCACCACACAGGTCCACGAAGTGGAACGGGAGGAGTGCCTCAGGAAGGGCCATCGCAGGTGGCGGCGGTGGAGAGTCCATAGCGCTTGGGAGCGTTTTAGGTTTGGGGTTACAGGGGCGGTGGAGCAAGGGCGAAGCCGATGGTGAAATCGAGAGGGCGGTTAGCCGAGGGAGGGGCCGAGGACGTCACACCAGTGGACGGAACCAAGCTGGGCGGTGGAGACCATGGTGATGGATTGATGGTAGAAGTGGCGGCGGCGCCCAACGCTCAAAGGGAGCGTTTTAGGTCTAGCATACACACACAGTCTCTTTTGTTTTGTTTGTTTTTTGCTCATGTTGCCGTTAACCCTTCCCTATATACCGATCCAGGTCTTGCTGACCTCATCCGCAAGGATGCTATCGGATAACGTTTAATCACATCCGAATTTTTACCCAATAAAAAAAATATATATATATAGTCGGCCAATAGGTATAAAGCCACATCATCCCTACCCTAAACCCCACCTCAAACTCCCCATTGAAACCCACCTAAAATGCAAGGCATGGTTGCAACAACTACGTACAAAAAAGGTCATCACAAAGGCAAGCAAAAAAAGAGGCGAATGAGACGAGCCTAAGAAAAGATCGAGCAACAAATTAAATAAGCAAAGTGAAGACAAAAGCGTGGTTAGAAGAAATGAGTATGACTTGAACCCTTGACGTACTTGCAAGTTGCAAGGGCCACCTTAATACAAAGACAAGGGGTCATTAGTCAAAAAGCTTTATTGTTTGATGACTTTGATCTGTCCTTGATAAAAAGAAAAGGTTAATGTGAAGCGCAACATTAGTTTTTAGTTTCTAGACTCTCTTGTATTCTCTTTTTTTATCTTTCAATCTCACTTCATCACTTCCACTCGGACCGACCTACTTGGTGCCATGGATTGTTGGACCTAGATTTTGCCTTTCTTTGTTTTGCTGGAGTTTTTACTCATGTATCATATTGTCCATCAAATGGTTTTTCAGACTCTCGATTTTGAGAGATATTTTGTTATATATTTCGAATTATTACCTAATTATTAAAAAAAAAGTTAAAAGCTTTGATCCCCTTTGGCCTTTGGGTAGATAGTCATTTCATTATAATTTTGACTTGCTTGTTTCCCTATAGTTCAAAATGAGATGTAATTATGTGGCCTTGTTGATTGCGTTGGTTGTGAAAGTGTTTATGGTCTTTTAAGATCTCTCATGTGGATGAAAGGACTGCCATTTAGGGCATGTTTGTTTAGCTAAAAAATGGGCCAGGAAAGGAATCATTAAGCCATTACCCTTCTAACCATGTTTGTTTTACATCCTCAAATTAATGATTACTTTATGGGCGGTAATTGGTTAAGCCCATTTATTACCCTCCCTAAATCAAGGGATTTCATTTTATTATCTCCTTCCGTACACAGAGGTGTTCCCAACCTCATCCATTCATCCATGGCAGCCGCAACCGCAACCGCAACCGCATCCCCTTTACCTCCTCCTCTGCGCTCCGCCGCCTCCGATTTCGCCATTTCTCTCTCCTCCCGGTCTCAAGCTAATAAAGGAGTCAGCTCCATCGAGAAGCCGGCAAGCTTGGCTGACCGGATCCGGCTCGACAGCCTCGCCGACCACGGCTTGTCCTACCAGGAAGCGTCATCATCCGCTCACCGCTCTTATGAGGTTGGTGTGAGATCATGAGATTGATTGTAATGTCCTCCTTGAGGGTTTCCATTCATTGATATAACATATATATATAGGTTACACAGGTATTGGGCCTTAACGGGCTTTTAGCCCACTATACAATATGAAACCTATGTAATCTATCAAACCCCCGCAGTCGATACGGGAGGTGTCCGTACAGTGAGACTGGATCGAAAATCAATGAATAACTGTCTAGGTAAACCCTTTGTGAATATATCAGCGTACTGATAGGAGGACGGGACATGTAGAACGCGGACATGTCCAATGGCAACCTTGTCCCTGACGAAGTGGAGATCAAGCTCAATGTGCTTCGTGCGTTGGTGCTGGACTGGGTTGCTAGCCAAGTAGACGGCGGAGACGTTATCAGTGTAGACCAGAGTGGCCTTCTGCAAGGGGCATCGTAGCTCAAGCAGGAGATTGCGGAGCCAAGAGCACTCGGAGACAACGTTGGCAACACCCCTGTACTCGGCTTCAGCGCTGGAGCGAGACACGACGGACTGACGCTTAGCGGACCAGGACACAAGAGTGTCATTGAGGAAGACACAGTAACCAGACGTGGAGCGACGTGTGTCTGGACAACCACCCCAATCCGCATCAGTGTAAGCCACAAGGTCAAGTCTAGAGGAAGGAGTGATGGTGGTGCCGAGCTCTAGGGTGCCGCTGATGTACCGAATGATCCGCTTCAAAGCCTGAAAGTGAGGTTCCCTAGGGGCATGCATGAACAAGCAGATCTGCTGAACGGCATAACTGATATCAGGCCTAGTGAAAGTGAGATACTGAAGAGCATCAGCGAGGCTCCTATACAATGTCGGATCGTCAACCAAAGGACCAGAATGAGCACTGAGCTTGTTGGATGTGTCGACTGGGGTGGCGACGGGATTACAGTTGACCATCTTAGCCCGAGCAACAATCTCAGCAGCATACTTACTCTGTGAGAGAAAGAGACCAGACGCATGCCGCTGAACGGCAACCCCCAAGAAGTAAGACAGCGGACCCAGATCAGACATGGCGAATTCCGCACTCAACTTCGAGACGATGGACGTTCGAAGAGCATCAGAAGAGGCGGTGAGAATGATGTCGTCGACATAGAGCAGCAGGAAAGCCAAGTCCGAGCCTCTGCGATAGATAAACAGAGACGTATCCGATCGGCTGCCAGTGAAACCCAAGCGGAGCAGATGAGAAGCAAACCGTTGGAACCATGCCCGTGGAGCCTGTTTCAGACCATACAGAGAGCGCTTGAGGAGACAGACATGCTGTGGACGCTCAGCATCAGCAAACCCCGAAGGCTGAAACATGTAAACCGTCTCATTCAGATGACCATGCAGAAAGGCGTTCTTGACATCCAGCTGATGGATGCCCCAGTTGCGCGACAGAGCCAGACTCAGGACCACTCGGATAGTGGCAGGCTTGACCACAGGGCTGAAGGTCTCATCACAATCAATACCGGCCTGTTGAGATCTACCGTTAACCACCAGACGGGCCTTGTAGCGCTCCAATGTCCCATCAGAGCGGAACTTGTGACGGAAGAGCCACATACAGCGAATGACGTTCGCCTCAGGAGGGCGAGGCACAAGAACCCAAGTACCATTCTTCGTAAGGGCCCTGTATTCGTCGAGCATAGCCGCCTGCCAATTCGGGTCTAGGAGGGCTGTTTTGTGGGAGGTGGGAACGGGGGAGAGGGAGGTCTGGGTGGAGGTAGAGGGTGAAAGGGAGTCGGGAAAGATGGGGGCAGGAGAGGCTAAGGATGCGGGCGCGCCAGCACGGGACGCGGGCGCGCCAGCACGGGACGCGGGCGCGCCAGCACGGGACGCGGGCGCGCCAGCACGGGACGCGGGCGCGCCAGCTCGGGACGCGGGCGCGCCAACTTGGGGCGCGGGCACGCGTAGGGGAGGCGTGGATGTTGGTGGAGGGGATGTGGGGTGTATAGCGGGGTGATGGTCGGTGGTCATGGAGACGATCTGTCGGGGTCTGAAGACACCGGAGACGCTGCGGGTGTGAGGTCTGGTGATGGATGGTGGCGGGGGGGGTGGGGGAGGGGGAGACACAGGAGCACCGGGAGAGCTCTGGGGAAGAATGAAGTGAGGAAATGGTGACTCAGACTCTGTGGACGACACAGGGGGTGTGGGAGACGCGAAGGGAAATCGGGACTCATCAAAGGTGACATGGCGAGAGAGAATGATCTTGTGAGTCTTGATATCGAGGCAAATGTAACCGCGATGATCAGACGGGTAGCCAAGAAAGACACAAGGGGTGGAACGTGGGTGAAGCTTGTGGGGGGCAGTGGATGACAGATTAGGGAAGCATAAGCAACCAAAGGTACGAAGGTGATCATATATAGGCATAGTGCAATACAATGCCTGAAACGGTGAGCGATGGTTGAGGGTGGTTGAGGGGAGTATGTTGAGGAGGTAGCATGTGGTGGCCAAGGCATACGGCCAATAAAGGAGGGGAATGGATGCGTGGAAAAGAAGGGTGCGCATCATATTGGTAATGGTTCGGTTGATTCGTTCGACTTTGCCATTTTGTTGAGAGGTGTAGGGGCAGGACAAGCGATAGGAGATTCCATTGGTATTAAAGAAAGTGTGAAAATCCTTGTTGTCAAATTCGCGGCCATTGTCGCATTGGAAACACTTGACAGAGGCGTGAAAATGTGTTTTGATGTAAGCGTGGAATTTGGCAAAGATAGGAAACACTTGAGATTTAAAGTGCAAAGGGAAAACCCATAAGAAGTGTGTAAAATCATCCAGAAACAAAAGGTAATACTTATGACCCTCCTTGCTAGGCACAGGAGATGTCCAAATATCACTATGAATAATATCAAAAGGTGCGAAAGTAGTGTTTAAAGATCGCTGAAACGGAAGTCTGGCATGCTTGCCTAACTGATAAGACGAACATAAACTAGAGCGGTGCTCTTTATTACAAATGACAAGACTCTTAGAACGAAGTAAATCTAAAACTGCAGGACTGGGATGACCAAGACGAGCATGCCAAAGACTGGATGATGATGCCGAGAGGGCGACTGGACTTGACGGGCTGGATGGTGAAGGCGACGACACAGGATAGAGCTCCCCAGTGCTATTACATCTCAGGCGAGTAACCCCCGTAGTAAGATCCTTCACAGAGAAACCAAACGGATCAAACTCAAGAGAAACATCATTGTCAGTGGTAAACCGACGGACAGAGATAAGGTTTTTGACAAGTTTGGGGGCAATAAGGACATTGTTTAGGTGCAAAGGATTGGTAGGGGTTGGTAGTGTGGTGTGGCCAATGCCCGAAGTAGCAAGGCGACCACCGTTGCCAACGATAATAGAATGAGCAGGACCCTTAAAAGAAAGAGATGAGAGAGTACCTGAGGAGTTCGTCATATGAGAGGTAGCGCCAGTGTCCATGTACCAAGATCCGTCAGGAGGTGTCAGCTGCATGGAAGAGAAGGCGTTGTGCACATCAGTCGGGTATGCCTGATCGGACGATGGACGGGGAGCAGGACCCAACAAGCCCTGCTGGCGGTTGGGATATGGGGCAGGTCCACGAAACGACGCACCGGGGTAGCCATAGGGCATCCAAGGAGGGTAGCCAGGGTTGGGGTACCAAGAGGGGTGGCGGTTATCGTTTTGCTGCGGGCGCCAGTTGCTGCGGCCGCCGCGGCCTCTGCCGCGGCCGCGGCTGCGCCCGCCGCTGCGGGCGCCGCCTCTAGGTCCTTGCTGATCGTTGCTGCGGCCAGGCTGGAGGGCGAGTTGCTCGATGATGTCACTGGATGAGACCAACGCCGTCTTGTCTTTGGCGGCGTTGGTTGTCTGACGGTGAAGGCGAGTCTCCTCCAGGATCAGTTGAGACCGGGTCTTCTCGAATGTAGGGAGAGGCTCTGTCTGCTGAATATGAGTAGCAGCAGCGTTGTATTCAGAAGGGAGACCAGAGAGAACCTGAAGAACAAGACGGGTGGCACTGGGTTTGGAGTCGACAGCTTCGAGCTGATCAACCAGGGTCTTGATGTGCTGACAGTAGGCAGATATCGACGGAAAGGAGGAAAGCTTGCAACTTGAGAATTCGTGCTCGAGATAGACAGCACGGGTGGACTTGTTGTCTTGAAAGAGATCATGAAGTTTCTTCCAAGCTTTCAAGGCGTTGTCTTTGGGGTCAAGGATGGTGGTCAATAGATCTTTTGAGATGGTGTTAAAGATCCATTGAAGAACAATGGTGTCAAGTTGAGCGAAGAGATCGTCGTCTTCGCTTGTAGGGCGGTTAGCGGAGGAGTCAATGTGGTGGAGGACTTTATGAGCCTTAACATGGGTCGTGAAGAGGTGCGACCACATGGTGTAGGTACTGGACTCATGATCAAGAATGATAGGGATGCAATTTTTGATGTTGGAGATGGTTAGGGCGGAATGGTAGGGCGGCTTAATAGGGTCGATAGGTTGTGGGTTAGCCATGGGGACGAGAAGAGAGGGCTAAGGGCGGCGTGGAGAGGGAGAAGGGCTGGTGACGCGGGCGCGCTGAGGACAACGTGGGCGCGCTGAGGGCGACGCGGGCGCGCTGAGCACGACGCGGGCGCGCCTGGGGACGACGGGGGAAAAAGGGTGGCGGCACAAGAGGGAGGTGGCGGACTGATCTCGGCTAGGGGTGGCCGAGAGGGGTGAGGGGCGGCCGAAGGAGGGGGGGGACTGATCTCGGCTAGGGGTGGCCGAGAGGGGTGAGGGGCGGCCGAAGGAGAGGGGGGGGGGAGGCTAGGGTTTTTAGAAGAAGGGGAGAGAGAAAAATTTGGGTCTTTGGATCTTAGGCTGTGATACCATGTGAGATCATGAGATTGATTGTAATGTCCTCCTTGAGGGTTTCCATTCATTGATATAACATATATATATAGGTTACACAGGTATTGGGCCTTAACGGGCTTTTAGCCCACTATACAATATGAAACCTATGTAATCTATCAGTTGGGATCAACAAAACCGCCACGGTTGAAACGATCTCCTGCCTTGAGGCACCGGCCTCTCATGGCGGCTCTCTCTCTTTCTCTCCGCCGAGTTCTCTGTCAACTATTCTTCCCATCAAATCAATTTCCCCCTTCATCTTACAAAATTTCGGATCACATTGAGTGCACCGATTAGATCAATTTCCCTCTCCATATCTCCCTCAATTTAGATCAATTGTAAGGATCTTGGCACCGGAGTCAAAGCTGCATTGGAGGTTGTTCGTGAACAGGGAGGATTATAAGGATGGTGGCTACAGTAAGGGATGTGTCAATGTTGTAAATCAGGGGAGGATGTAGAAGGGTTGTGAGGGCCATTGTTAACTTTCTTTTTCCATCTCCTACCAAACGAAATTTCAGTTTAACAGTTTTTTATTCCTTTCCCTTCTCATTAAAGGATTCGTTTATCCTTTCCGTTCGACCCCTTAGTCTCTATTTCCACAAAAATCATCTCTTTCTTTATTGATATTTGAAGATATTTGTTTTTCATATCCCTAACAGTGAAATGTGATATTAGTTCTGAGACCATGTTTATCAGTTACTATTTAAGATACTAAAATTATTATTTTTTTATTCATCTCTCTCCGCCACATCAGCATAACATCCATTCCTCAATTTTTCCAGTTTAACAATAGCATCCCTAGCATCCCACAATCCATCTTTTTTTACCAATTCAATTTACGAATATACCCTTCTATAACAATTATTTCCAACATGTTTATAATATGATTATAATATTATATTACTAGTGTTTAATTACTAAAATATAATTATAAAATGTAGATTTAAAATAAAATAGAAAACTTCATTGATTAAAAAAAAAGAAAATACACAAAAGCTAATACATAAACTAAATTGCAACGTACGAAACATAATACGAAATTGGCGAAATCTAATTGCCTCCACCGAATTACCAAGATCCAATTTATCGAGCAAAATTACAATATAATTATATCAAAATAAATCATTTTTTTCAAATTACGTCGAAACATATTCAAATTTGATATCTATGTGTAGAGAAAAATGAATATAGTATTATGGCATTTTTTAAAAATTTTGTTTTTTACATTTTACATACCGAAAATAGCATTATTTGAATATAATTGAAATCGGTCAGATCGCATCTCAGCCGTCCGTGCCTTTCAATCTGAGCCGCTCGTCCATCCTCTTGTGAAATGGTGCCACATGTCCCTCCTTTATGCTCAGCTGCGTCAGCTCACCATCACTTTTTCCATATAGCATCGATGCTTATATGGCATCTCACAAGCATCCCAATTGCCTCCAACCCCAATATTATATAATTTTTTGCAGTTAAGCATCTTGAACAGTAGTGTTGTTAAAAGTGCTCTGACTATCCTTTATTCTCGACTATCCTCTATTCTCGCTATTCACATTATCTCTCGCAGTCTTTCATTTCGAATTGTCTTGTTCAAGGCCGGACTTGAGGGGAGGCGGAAGTGGCCTCCGTCTCGAGCCCAAAATTTAAAAGGGGCCCAATTTTTTTTGTTTAAGTATATGAATTTTTTACTAGTAAGTTTAACTAAAGTCATTATAGTGTATTGATTAAAAATCTCATTCTTTCTCATTAGTTCATGATTCAATTCTCTTTGTTACCCATTAATTTGGTTGCATTTTCCTTCAAAATTTCATTTAATAATCACTAAAAACCACCAATAAAATAGAAATTATCTTATACATAGTTATGAAAAATAAATAATATTTTATTTCCTTTTATCTTTTGCAACTTCACATTTTAAACAAAAAATTTAGATTTTCACAAACCCTTTCTAAAAGAATAATTGCCCAAAATTATCACAAATAAAAAATATTTAAAATCACCCATATTAAGCTTTTTTATATAAAAAAATAACTAAATAAAATAAAATAAGGACAATTTGCATGGATATATATAAAAAAAAATCAACTTTACAAAAATAACCTTTGGGTGTAGAATTTGCAAGGGGGTAGCAAAATGTTATTTTTGCAAATAAATTAGGCACCTTCACAGCCGGTGGAAGATAAATGCTACAAGGGGAGGGAGAGAGAGGGGGGAGAGAAAGAGGCCAATTTTCATTGTTTTAAACTAAATTTCAGCAATTTTTATTTGTTAAAATTAAAAAATAAATTTATTTTTGAACTTAATTTAATTTTATCTATCTATAGACACCCACTTTATATATGTTTATGAAAAAAAATATTTCGAACTAAAGTTGGGTGTATATCGTATCTTGATCTCAATTTGGAGTATGGCATGAATAACCATTTGGATGGCAAAGATAACAATTTAGCTGGCACGAAAATTCACACAACTGGCAAGATAAACCAAAAAACCTTGGCAGAACCGACAATCGTTGCTCCGGAGATGAAAGGTAAAGCTGTCGATGTGGATTTGGAGGAGGGGGCAATGCTCATAGAAGAGAGCATGCCGTTTGGGTCCGTCAAGAGCAAGATAATATAGACAAGCAGGTACCCGTCACGAGGATAGTTCCTTCGCCGGAAGCGTCGGAGGACATAAGCAAGCGTGTGGTGTTAAGGTGAAGAAATCGATGTCTAATGGGATAACTCTTCTTTTGCGTAGTCGAATGTAGTATTTTGTTAGTTTGCTTCTAACTCACTGACACTTTGGGGTTTTGGTGGTTTTGAAGGTACATAAATGACCCTAGAAACAAACCTACATTACTCTCAAATGACATCGTCCATTATAACATTAATGGTTTCAATCACAACATACTTCAACACATAGAAAGAAATTTACAACGATGTCTGAGTATAACCCATTGCTTTGTATGCTTACTAGCCAGTAAATACTATTATCTAGCCAGTGACAATGATGTCTTAGCCGATAAAAGAATAACACCTGACATATTTTCTCTATCTCAAAAACTTCTCAACCTAAGAATATCGGCCATTAAACCCAAATGAAATGCGTTATAACGCAACATTCACAACAACCATCCATAATGAATATAAAAAAGTGTCCACAACATAACTTATCAGTCATCAAATACAAGTCATCCAAAAGGTGGAAACGATTAAATGTTTAACAAGTAAACCAAACACTACGAAGTACTAAAGTTCCCTTCCAAAGAAGCTTTGAATGTCATCTTTGTGATTCTCCTCCTCAAAGTCCCGATTTCTTCTAGCACATTTGAGGTCGGTGACGAGGCAAAATTCCTTGATAGTAAACCGGAGGAGTCGCCCTTGGAGCTCGTACCATGTCTCACACATCTGAAATACTTTTCCAGAGGAAGGGCTAGTGTCGGCTGCACAAATATCACACGACACGACATGTTTAACATCTCAAGCCAAAAAGAAGGCCCTTAATCTGTCCGAGAAGTGATTACAGTTAATACCTTGTTGTTCGACGACGTCGCTACTTTTTTTCTTTTCAATTTTCCCATTGTCTACCTAATCTGTCATACAGGTGTTCAGATAATACTCATTTTAACAATAATCCTAGCCAGTATATACACATGTCTAGCCAGTCAAAATAATATTTATGTCAAAACAGATAACATTACACAAATGACACAACTACACAAATGTCACGAATACAAATGTTCACATATTCATATGTCCGACAAATACACATGTTTAAATAATCTTAAAATGGTAACTCACACAAGTAAAGAATGAAACAAACACCACACATACACAACTACACAATAGTGTCAACAATAAAAAAAAACTTATGTAATACACATATGACAACCCTAGGAACAAACCTACATTACTCTCAAATGACATCGTCCAGTGTAACATTAATGGTTTCAATCACAACATATTTCAACACATAGAAACAAACTTACAACGATGTACAAGTATAACCCATTATTAGCATTATATTTTGAAGGCAACTAGTCACTAAACACCCCCGATCTTGAAATCCACAAAAAGTTTCCGATTTCCAAAATAATACGCACTCATTCCGTCTACCATTCACCTTCCCCTTTACCACATCCAACATCATTCTATACCCATCTCAGCAGGACAACAAAACACACACGAAAAGACACAACATCACATTTGTTGCCGGTCAAACAAAAATCTGTGCCAGTAAAGAAAAAATCTGTGCCAGTAAAGAAAAAATGCGAGACCGAAAAATGTATGACAGTAAAAAATCAGTGACGTTAACTATTTCCCCATTCCAAAATTCACCAATTAATCGAGATTTTCAGTTCGATTCACTCATGTTCAGACCTTCAATTTCAATTTCGTCTTCAGATCCCCGATGACTTCCATGTCCATTTGAAAATCACAACTTCCTCAATTTCCCCAAACCTTCCAACTCCCACAAAGTTAGGGTTTCAAAAAAATTTCAATCTGATTTCTCCCCAACCTGGCTGACTATCTACAATAGGACAATCTACAAAATTTTCGAGTTCAATAGAGGGAGGATGAGTAGTTACTTGCTTTCTACGTGGGCGGGGGATTGTTCTTCTTCAATCGCCTTCAATATTTCTCGGGGGGTGGGGTTTCTTCTTCTTCGAAACTCCTCCAAAGCTTCTTCCTTTAATTTCTTCATTGTCTTCTCCCTTATGGAATCACCTCCCGGGATTCTCTCTCTGTTGAATGGGCGGTTGAGGGTGGCAGTTCGAACGGTGGTGGTTGGGTGGGCACGAACCGGATGGGTTCTGGGCTCAGTGGGTGCGCCGGAGAGAGAGGGTTCGAACGCAGGTGGTTGGGTGACCGGAGGTGGCTCGTGGAGGGCGGGGAACGACCGGAGAGAAGGCGGGGCGGTGAGGGCTCAATTCAGCAAGAATGGTAACCTGTGAGAGGAGGTGATGACCACCGGTTATTTTTGCAAATGTTTAGACCTATTTGCCACTTTTGCAAATTTTAGAAGGGGAGTGTCATTTTTACAAGAAGCCCAAAGTTTTGGTATATTCCCTATCATTTTCTCATAAAATAAAGGAACGAAAGGATAAAGAAAATTATCCAAAAAAAATAGTAGATGACCCATTTTTATATCCGACCTCGGGCCTTTCAAATCTCAGGTCCGGTCCGGGTCTTGTTACTGCTTTGTTCGAATGTAACTTCCTCATTTGTTTGGTGGTGGTTCGAAACCGGCTGCGTTGAGCTTAATTCCTGATTTTTTTTTAATTAAAAAAATCTGGACCGGGTTTAAATCCAGGTTTTAAATTGCTGTGGTGATTCGAGAGCCACCCGGTCCGGGGAGTATCGGCTCGGGGGAGGTAATTAAATGCGCCATCGACACCCCCCTTTCACCTGATTTCTCTCCCTCCTTCCCTTGTTTAGTCCAGCGTAGTCTCCCTCCAACACCCACACCGTAGAGAGAGACAAAGAAGAGATAAGAGAGAGGCTCTTCGCTGTCATTTGGTTGATTGCACTTCCATTTCCCCGGATCAGATCACTCGCATCCCTCTGGTACTCTATTTCCCGATTCTGGTATCTAATTTTATCGGGATTTTTTGGATTTAGTATGTCAATGTCAAATGCCAAGATCTGATTCGTTTTTTTCAATCAATGATCTTGCTGCTTTGGTCTTTTTTAGGTTTTTCTCTACATCTTTCTGATACTCGTTTGCTAGGTTTCGATTTTGTATGTTTTGCTGGTGATCGGTTACCGGAGTGTGTTTATCAAGATTCAACTGCCGACAGCGACATCTTCGTTGTCAATTGCTAGTATAAATCGCCAAATCGGCTTTGTTGACTGTCGGTCAAAGTATATTTAGCATAACAGTACCCTGAATTAAAATGCATCTTGTTTGTCGTTTTGGTAGCTTCATGTATTCTCCGATCTTGTAGTGGTATACTAGATATAGGTTGTTGTTTTCTGTTGAAAATATGTTATATGAGTTCAAACTTCAAAGCAAGTAGATTATGTGATAATTTGTTGCCTCTATTGTTTCAACTTTTAGCACTATGATAGTTTGTGAACAGCTTGAATGGGAATTGAAGTGACAATTTTCTGCTGTGTAATTGAATTTTCAACAGTTGTTTCTATCGAAAAAATTGTTTTCCATTTTGTCCTTGTAATGAACTACTGATCACTTTCAGCAAGTAGGAAAGGTAAAATTATCACTGTTATCCCATGATTATATTGTGAACTGGAATAGACTTCTTTCTACTAATATTTTGAAGTGCGGGATATTGTCACTGCAGACTCCGTAGCTGTTGGAAAAACATAGGGGAAATCTTAATGATATATGCTTTTGCTTATGAGTAGCCTTCTTACCAAACTCCAAGCTTAATGATTGATTGAGTTCCATTTACATGATTTATTAACTACTGCTTGCTTATTAGTGCTTGAAGACATGGATGATTACTCTCTTAAACTGTTCAAAACAGTAGGTTTGACTCTAATATGTTGTACTTTTGAGATAATAATGGTTAGTGGTTACTACTATTCAGTTTGAAAACTTTACTTTTTTTGTCCATGTAATCTTCCTTCTATGGTCTTTGACTTCCTGATTTTCTAAGGTTTCAATTTTTTTTGATGTTTCTCTAGCGATGGGTTAAGGGAGAATGGCCGAAAGATGTCAGTCTTGTTGAAATCACTAATATAACATTGCTATATCGGCTGATTTTATGTAGGTCTAAGCACAAAACAATACCTTGGATTTGAATGTTTCTTGCTTTTCGTTTTGGTCGTATTTCGTAAGCTCCGATCTCTTAGTGCTATGTTGGTTTAAGTTGTCTGATGAGAGCAAGTAGAACATTAGTAGGATTCGAAGTGATAATATGAATGAGTACTTGAACTTGCATCAATTGTTTCTCTCTAGAAACTGTTTAATAGCCAGGTGGTGGTTGTTTTCATGAACACTTCCAACAAGTAGGCCTGGTGTTAGTAAAAAGTTAATGTGGTGTCATCCATGGTTATGTATGAACTAGGTTCATAGCCATTTCCAAGTGAAGTGTGGGAGTTTTGGCACGTCAGATTCTGTAGCTGTAGAAAAACACGGGGAAATCTTAACTAAATGTGCATTGTTTTGTTCATGATTTGTCTTAGTGCCTTAAAACAATTCCAGCCTTGTTCATTGGTGAACTACTTCTTGCTTTTTAGTGCTTCAATGATACAGGCTGAAAATCTGGAGTATGAAATCGGACAGTAGTTTTGAATCTAGTATGGTACTAATGATGACAGTGCTCACTACTTGCTTTATATGCTTCATGTACTTCCCTTTCAGTTTACTTTTGTTGTAATTTGTTGTTCTGATTTGTTGATATTCATTGAATGGTGTTCTAGGTTGATTTATCTAATTGAAAGTATTTATATAGATTTCGGCATTATACTTGCATCTCATGAAGGACGACAATGCATGTGAGGTTTCCCTCACTAGACCTGGTAGCAACAATGGGAACAGTAAACTTGAAGAGAAACAGGACAATACTATCTCTGATGCTGATATGAATCCAGATGGTAAGGCAGGAGTAGAAGCGGGGACGTCAGAAGTAGAATATATTGAATCTGAGAACTTAAATGACGTTGAAGATCTGGACTTGGCTCGCCAGGTATAATTGTTTGTAAAATAAATACCGTATATACGCAAAATGCATGTTGGTTAACTTAAATGTGGCCCATAATGTTCTTAGAGAAATACTATATCAGTATTACTTGCATCCTGAGTAGTTAGAATGTGTGTGGTAAAACCATAAAAGACAATTTGTTTTGTTTTCATGTAGAATCTGCTAAGTGCACTGGATTCCAAAGACTGGGTCGCAGTCTGTGAAGCCCTCAATAATGTACGACGATTTTCAGTTTATCACAAAGAAATCTTGCTTGAGATGTTGTAAGTGCTAGTTCGTCCCACATGATATAACTGATGTGACAATGATGAACAGCATTGCTTATTGTATTTTCATATTGCTTTCATTTCACCCCCCTATGCTCAATCTTCGTCTTGCTTCTTCTTTGAATCAGGGAGAATGTCATTCCGCCGGTAGTGAAGTCTTTGAAAAATCCTAGAAGCGCTCTTTGCAAAACTGCAATCATGACATCATCAGACATTTTCAGTGCGTTTGGTGATCATATAGTAGATTACTTGGATCCTCTGGTAACACATGCATTAAAAATTGAATTCTCTTTCTTGCATTCATGGTTATTGTCGATGTGGGTACTTACTACATCCCTTTATCTTTGTTTCAGCTTCTACAACTTCTCCTCAAGGCCTCTCAAGACAAGCGATTTGTATGTGAAGCTGCTGAAAGAGCTTTGCTAGCCATGACTACTTCTGTTTCTGCAACATTGTTGCTACCAAAGTTGCATCCGTATCTAAAGAATAGAAATCCTCGGATTCGTGCCAAAGCATCCATATGGTTCTGCAAATGTGTGCCACGATTGGTATGGTTTTTGGAAATCCTGATTCTCTACTTGTAGTTTCCTATATACTTTCATATTTCTAAGATTCTCCTTCTGGCATTAAATCCTCTCTGATTCCTCGTGTATAATAAAACTGACCATAACCAATATTTTAGTCCAAAAAGGCTCACACAGCTGAATTTTTTTGGTAGTATCTTGACCACTTGTAGACTTCTTATAATGCTGTCCATCCCTCGAATTAAATGTTGGGTTATACATTTGTGTGTGTGTGCATATCTTCTATGAACTCCAGTGAGAAATCCCTTTTGATATGTTAGCTAAAGTATCAAGTATGGTTTGCTTTACTTCTCAACTGAGAGTTTAGCTCTTGAATCCTTTATGATTATATGTGCAATAGAATGATCACTCAACCATGAACTTTTTTTTGGTTGTGAATATGCAGGGTGTTGAAGGTATAAAGGAATATGGTATCTACAAATTAGTTCAAGTAGCTGCATCCCAACTCAGTGACAAACTTCCGGAGTCGAGAGAATCAGCAAGGTCTCTTCTTGTAGAACTCCGGAGTGTGTATGAAAAATCCAGTGTCATATCAAACTCAGACGATGAGCAATCAGAAAATGGCTCCTGGGAAAGCTTTTGTCAGTCCAAGCTCTCCCCACTTAGTGCACAAGCGGTCCTTCGTGTAACCAACGTCACTCTGGATGAATCTGTTATACCTTCCTAGTGCAGAGCCTATAAAAAACACAAGAAACTGGTAGAGTTCCACATGTATTTCTCCTATTGGATTATTTGATTTCCATCGCGATGATGGTGATGAGTTGCTGTGTAAATTATGTGAAGAGGTTTGGTTGCTCATTTTGTTGCGTGATGATGAGCAAAATTTGAAAGTGTTTTCACTTTGACATATTGTTTGCAAGTAGGAATTATTTCTTTCAGCTTAGCGTTGTGTTGTATTTCCTGATTATATATTTGAGTTATATCCAGATTAAGGATTTTTCCTTCTTTTGGGCCAAGCCCATGTAAAAAATCTACAGATTGTGCAATTTCTCAGCCCATATTGAGGTTTGAGCTGTTAGCAGTCCAATGATGAGAGCATTGAGAGGAGAGCTTGAAAAATATCCTATATCACATATATTTGACATTCTAATCATAACAACAGTACAATGTATAGTTTAAAACCTATTTTCGCACGTATTATTAATCTATTTCAAGGAGCTTTTGTATAAGGAAGAAATATTTAAGATAACATATTATTGCTCATGAAGTTTTCCACTCTTTTCATAACAAAAAGGGCAAATTTGGATGGATGACATTAAAGCTAGATATGGAGAAAGCATATGACAAAATCAGTTAAAATTTTATACGCATTATTCTAAACAAATTTGGTTTTGACTCTAAATGAATTAATTGGGTTATGACATGTTTGACTAAAACTAGTTTCTCAGTTTTAGTAAATAACTTGCCTGGACATACATTTCAAACTTCTAGGGGAACTCGACAAGGAGATCCTCTTGCACCGTATATTATTGTATTGGTTATGGAGCTATTAGGAATAATATTGCAACAAGAATCATTGGAATGCGACCCCTTGGTTGGAATCAAACTTACAAACAACAGTAGTCCTATTCCATTCCTCTTATTTGCAGATGATACGCTCATTTTTGGACGTGCTAATGAGTTAATTCTTCATACGATTAAAAATCTCTTGAGTACTTTTCCCAATATGTCTGTACTATCTATAAACTACAATAAAAGTTCGTTACAAGTTTCTAAAAATGTTCCTTTTAGTAAAGTTCAGTCTCTTGGTCAACAGTTAAATATTCCAGCTACCAAAACAATGGAAAAATACCGTGGTATACCACTTATTAGTGGTAGAGTTTGTAATGTCTTGTTTGATGAGGCGATCATAAGCCTTAAAAAACAGTTGTCAGAGTGGAAATCCAATCTTTCTCTCAAGCTGGTAGATCGGTTCTCATTCAGGCAAACCTAAATTCTAAAACAAATTACCTAATGCAATCATTTCTTCTTCCAAAAGGAATTCTTCAAAAAATTGATCAAATGAAAAAAAAATTCGTTTGGAATAAACTTCAATCTGATAATTATCATCCTTTAATCAGTTTGGAACATCTGTGTACTCCTAAAAAAGATCGGGGGTTAGGCTTTAAATCAGCTGAGCAAATTAATATTGGTATGCAAATGAAGTTACTTTGGAGAATTATGGCAAATCCTGATAATATTTGGTCAAAGGTTATCACGGATAAACATCTCTCAAAAGAATCTTTAATAGAAAGAGGAAGATTCAAAACTTCTTGTCAATTTGGACGGCTTCTTAATATCAGAGATCTATTCTCTGAAGGCTTGCTATGGCTAGTTGGTAATGGGAAAACTATCAATGTATGGTTTGACATTTGGGTAAATGCTCAATACCTAGAGAGCTTTAGGAATGATTATGACCCTAATTTAAAAGTGTGTGATTTATTTCCAAATACGAATTCTTGGGATATTGATAAATTTAACAATATATTTCCCTCTCATATTGTTATATGATTACTAATATCCATATTTCAGTAACTGATATTCCTGACAAGTTAATTTTGATTTATAGTAATAATGGGAACTTTTCTGTTAAAGCCACATCATCACTCTTTAATACAAGGAATATAAAAAAAATCTCAGCAGACCGGATTTGGAAACTTAATATTGCTCCGAATATTAAAAATTTCATCTGGAAGATTATTTTAGACATCTTACCTACTATTGTTCGTCTAAATAGATATATTAATAGAGTTCTGAGTACTTGTTCTCTGTGTAATTCCGATATAGAAGATACAAATCATTTATTGTTTAATTGTCAGATTACCAGATCCCTTATTTAAAATCTGGGTGTTAAATTGAAAAAATGTTTATTATACCAAAGTTAACAAGTGATGTCTCATAAAATATTCTAAATACTAGGGCTCTTAATATAGATTTTACAGACATGTGCCCTTTATGACATTCTATTTCGGAGTTGCGAAATAGAATTATTTTTCACAACGGTTCTGATAATAGTATTATCAATGTTTTAACTCAAACTATTGATAATATTTCATGTTGGAGTAAAGAACAGGTGAAAACTAAATTACCAAAACGTAGTAGGCCTCCTGATAAAATGATTTGGAAATGTCCCCCAATAAATGTCGTTAAGATTAATGTAGATGCTTCGGTCAAAATTGGTTGTCAGCCTCAGACTGGGTGCATTCTGAGGAATAATTATGGTCAAGTTATCCGGATACATAAATGTAATGTTAGGATGAGTTCTATCATCCTAGCAGAAGCGTTTGTAGTATATGAAGGTATAAGACTGGCAGCAGAGATTGGGATACGGAAAGCCATAGTTGAAAGTGATTGCTCAATCGTTATCAATGCCATTAATTAGGTGAACAATATACCATGGGAGGTGGTGCAATTAGTTCAAGAAATCCGTTCATTTAACGAAGATTTTGAGATGATTACATTCCAGCATTGCTATAGAGAGGCGAATTGTGCAGCTGATTTTCTCGCGAAATCTCAGTTGAGTTGTAATTTTATTTTGAGTTCTTGTTGTGAGTTACAGAACATCATGACATCCAACTTTTTGCCTACTGTAAAAAAAAAATAGTACAATGTATCATACAAAGTAGCACGATATAGGGGATGTTGTAAGCCTAATTTGCCATGTTTTATAGTTACTTTTATATCGTTTTCTGCATGCATTTCATGCATTTGGGTTAGAATAATACATAATCTGTGTAGTATATGTTTATTAGCTATATATGGAGGTCTACACAAGTTTTTGTTATATTTCGCAGAAATCGGACGCACTTTGGAGCTTAAAGAAAACTCATGGAGAAGCTAAGAATGGTGCAGCTGGAGAAAAGTCTATTTTTCGGCATTCATCATTCTGAATCAAGCTTTTATGTCTTCATGAGAGTTGTAGCCCTCGGAAAGAGCTTTCCAACGCATGGTCATATGCGTCAATCCGACGAACAAGGACTCGGAAAAGTGCGTTTTAAGAACAGAGCAGAAAGCTGAGAGATTTACTCGATCTCGAGTACATTTACTCGATATCGACCAAAAGTGTCCGAGCAGTGCCTGGTCGTGGACGGGCCAGGTTGAGGAACTGAAGGCAGAGCTACCCGACTCCAGACAGTTACTCGATATCGAGTACTTTACTCGATATCGACAAGATCTGAAGACCGAGCCCGGAGTCGAGGATGACCATCTGATCGAGAAGCCGAGGACGAGAACATGTCGGGTTACACTCTACTCGAGATCGAGGACATCAGAAGCACGCACCCGAGCATGTCGAGGACCTGTTACCCGAGACGCCGAGCCAAACTGAAGTCGACGTCCATGTTACTCGAGATCGAGGAAAGCTGTCCGGAGATGCGTTACACGGTTTGGGCAGTTCTACTCGGTTTGGGAATCCTTGGAGCCGAAGATTGCCGAGTCTATCCGAGATCTATCAACATCTATCCAATGAAGAGAAGAATTATCCACATGAAGATACTTTAGCTTTTAGATATAATTTCCTTTTTAGATTTATTAATGTTATTCCATTTATTTATCATTAAGCTTTTAGATATAGATTTAGATAGAGATAGAGATATTCTATCCTTGAATAGCAAGGAATAGAATGCTATAAATAAAGCCCATAGGGCTGATTTTAGAATCATTCAATTCACAAGCTAGAGAAGTAGTTCACAGAGACGGTTTAGGAGTTCGAAGGTTTTAGGGTTTTGGCGTTCAACGAGAGTTGGATTGCCGGGATTGTAAAGGCTTTGAATTTAGTTTAATGCAAGTTATTTCCTTTCAATCAATGATGTCCGAGGTTCCAATGAAGCACGAGTAGTCCACCCACTTCTAGGGTTGGGGCGAGCCCGACGATAGCCCTGTATGTTTGAGGTAAAGATCCGACTTTTATCATGTTTTGAGCATCTACTACTTGTTATGTGTTTATTACCCATCTAATGGAGGTCCATGCTAACAACTTGGATTGTAAACATAAAATCAGTAGAGACAATTAGGGTTTCTTGAAAGAGTTGTCTAATTGTTGGAAAAGGCGAAAGCTTAGTCCTTTGATGCGATTCACATGATTATTTGTTTTATTTCTGCCTTCTGCATGCCTGGTTATCGTTGTCGCGAACCCCAATCTTGGAAGTCTTTTACAGTTTATTTCGAGATCCCAAAGCATTTGTCTTTACTTTCTTTCGTTTCATTTTAGTTTTCTGTCTTACTCGATCTCGAATTGCACTCCTCGATCTCGAGTTACTGATCTTCGATTCCAGAATCGTCGTAGCTTCTGTGTGCAGGAACTCGACCAAGACCCAACTCGTTTTCAATAGCTTTACTCGATCTCGAGGAAGCCCTAGTCGAGATCGACTAAACCCTGCGACAGCTGCTGCGCTGCTCGACTTGTCCGATCTTCTGTCGACCAACCCTAGTTGAGATCGACAACCTGTGCTCGACTTCTGTCCGTGAGATTTCTCCTCTGCCTAGGATCTGCTGACACGCTTCCTCGTGGATCGATCCTGACTTCCCGCTGCTACATCGGGAGGAAGTCTTGTAATCATTTGCAAGGGACGGAATCTGGTTTGCTTTACTTTAGTCATATTTTATATTTGCATTCTCGATTTCCTCCTACAACAAATTGGCGCCGTTGTCGGGGACGGAATTTGGTTGTTGTGTTGTTATTATCATTATTTGGAGTTGGGTTGGAAATTGTTTGAAATATGTGGAAAATTTAATGAGTGAAAGAAAATCCGATCACCTCAGGAGATAAAGGTAGATCGACCCTGCTTACTGAGATAATAGTTCAATGAGATGGGACACACAAGTGAGGAGTCCAAAGCACTAAGTATTCGGGGCCATTCATGACACCCATGTTTGCGACTCGTGATAAGGCAGTGCTGAGGTTAGAGAGTTAAAAGCATTATTATTGAAAAAAAGCATTATGGAAGGTGATGAATCAAAGGAAGAAAGGATGTGGTGGTTAAGGAAGTTTGGAAATACTCCATTTCCCCGGATCGTTAGCACCACATGGCCAAAAACTGCCCACCTTTAGCCTTTTACCAATCTACTCCTTATTGAGCTTAAATTAAAGTCCTCTTGATTATTAATGCTTTGTCACTTATGAATGGTTTTGCATAACCCTCCTTTTGTGAGTAGATGTTGCTTTTTATTGCACATGCATGAATTTGTGACACTAGTACCTTTTCGAGGATGGTAATTGATTGCAGGGTTATATGGCAATGAATCTAGGATGTTGAGAGTTTGAATTCTTCCCCTGAATGACAATTAAAAGTATTGCTTGAGGACAAGCAAGCTTAAGTATGGGGTGTTTGTTGTGAGCCTAATTTGCCATGTTTTATAGTTACTTTTATATCGTTTTCTGCATGCATTTCATGCATTTGGGTTAGAATAATACATAATCTGTGTAGTATATGTTTATTAGCAATATATGGAGGTCTACACAAGTTTTTGTTATATTTCGCAGAAATCGGATGCATTTTGGAGCTTAAAGAAAACTCATGGAGAAGCTAAGAATGGTGCAGCTGGAGAAAAAGCCCTTTTTCGACATTCATCATTCTGAATCAAGCTTTTATGTCTTCATGAGAGTTGTATACCTCGGAAAGAGCTTTCCAACGCATGGTCATATGCGTCAATCCGACGAACGAGGACTCAGGAAAGTGCGTTTTAAGAACAGAGCAGAAAGCTGAGAGATTTAATCGATCTCGAGTACATTTACTCGATATCGACCAAAAGTGTCCGAGCAGTGCCTGGTCGAGGACGGGCCAGGTTGAGGAACTGAAGGCAGAGCTACCCGACTCCAGACAGTTACTCGATATCGAGTACTTTACTCGATATCGACAAGATCTGAAGACCGAGCCCGGAGTCGAGGATGACTATCTGATCGAGAAGCCGAGGACGAGAACATGTCGGGTTACACTCTACTCGAGATCGAGGACATCAGAAGCAAGCACCCGAGCATGTCGAGGACCTGCTACCCGAGACGCCGAGCCAAACTGAAGTCGACGTCCATGTTACTCGAGATCGAGGAAAGCTGTCCGGAGATGCGTTACTCGGTTTGGGCAGTTCTACTCGGTTTGGGAATCCTTGGAGCCGAAGATTGCCGAGTCTATCCGAGATCTATCAACATCTATCCAATGAAGAGAAGAATTATCCACATGAAGATACTTTAGCTTTTAGATATAATTTCCTTTTTAGATTTATTAATGTTATTCCATTTATTTATCATTAAGCTTTTAGATATAGATTTAGATATAGATAGAGATATTCTATCCTTGAATAGCAAGGAATAGAAGGCTATAAATAAAGCCCATAGGGCTGATTTTAGAATCATTCAATTCACAAGCTAGAGAAGTAGTTCACAGAGACGGTTTAGGAGTTCGAAGGTTTTAGGGTTTTGGCGTTCAACGAGAGTTGGATTGCCGGGATTTTAAAGGCTTTGAATTTAGTTTAATGCAAGTTATTTCCTTTCAATCAATAATGTCCGAGGTTGCAATGAAGCACGAGTAGTCCACCCACTTCTAGGGTTGGGGCGAGCCCGACGATAACCCTGCATGTTTGAGGTAAAGATCCGACTTTTATCATGTTTTGAGCATCTACTACTTGTTATGTGTTTATTACCCATCTAATGGAGGTCCATGCTAACAACTTGGATTGTAAACATAAAATCAGTAGAGACAATTAGGGTTTCTTGAAAGAGTTGTCTAATTGTTGGAAAAGGCGAAAGCTTAGTCCTTTGATGCGATTCACATGATTATTTGTTTTATTTCTGCCTTCTGCATGCCTGGTTATCATTGTCGCGAACCCCAATCTTGGAAGTCTTTTACAGTTTATTTCGAGATCCCAAAGCATTTGTCTTTACATTCTTTCGTTTCATTTTAGTTTTCTGTCTTACTCGATCTCGAATTGCACTCCTCGATCTCGAGTTACTGATCTTCGATTCCAAAATCGCCGTAGCTTCTGTGTGCAGGAACTCGACCAAGACCCAACTCGTTTTCAACAGCTTTACTCGATCTCGAGGAAGCCCTAGTCGAGATCGACTAAACCCTGCGACTGCTGCTGCGCTGCTCGACTTGTCCGATCTTCTGTTGACCAACCCTAGTCGAGATCGACAACCTGTGCTCGACTTCTGTCCGTGAGATTTCTCCTCTGCCTAGGATCTGCTGACACGCTTCCTCGTGGATCGATCCTGACTTCCCGCTGCTACATCGGGAGGAAGTCTTGTAATCATTTGCAAGGGACGGAATCTGGTTTGCTTTACTTTAGTCATATTTTATATTTGCATTCTCGATTTGCTCCTACAACAAATTGGCGCCGTTGTCGGGGACGGAATCTGGTTGTTGTGTTGTTATTATCATTATTTGGAGTTGGGTTGGAAATTGTTTGAAATATGTGGAAAATTTAATGAGTGAAAGAAAATCCGATCACCTCAGGAGATAAAGGTAGATCGACCCTGCTTACTGAGATAATAGTTCAGTGAGATGGGACACACAGGTGAGGAGTCCAAAGCACTAAGTATTCGGGGTCATTCATGACACCCATGTTTGCGACTCGCGATAAGGCAGTGATGAGGTTAGAGAGGTAAAAGCATTATTATTGAAAAAAAGCATTATGGAAGGTGATGAATCAAAGGAAGAAAGGATGTGGTGGTTAAGGAAGTTTGGAAATACTCCATTTCCCCGGATCGTTAGCACCACATGGCCAAAAACTGCCCACCTTTAGCCTTTTACCAATCTACTCCTTATTGAGCTTAAATTAAAGTCCTCTTGATTATTAATGCTTTGTCACTTATGAATGGTTTTGCATAACCCTCCTTTTGTGAGTAGATGTTGCTTTTTATTGCACATGCATGAATTTGTGACACTAGTACCTTTTCGAGGATGGTAATTGATTGCAGGGTTATATAGCAATGAATCTAGGATGTTGAGAGTTTGAATTCTTCCCCTGAATGACAATTAAAAGTATTGCTTGAGGACAAGCAAGCTTAAGTATGAGGTGTTTGTTGTGAGCCTAATTTGTCATGTTTTATAGTTACTTTTATATCGTTTTCTGCATGCATTTCATGCATTTGGGTTAGAATAATACATAATCTGTGTAGTATATGTTTATTAGCAATATATGGAGGTCTACACAAGTTTTTGTTATATTTCACAGAAATCGGATGCATTTTGGAGCATAAAGAAAACTATTGGAGAAGCTAAGAATGGTGCAGCTGGAGAAAAAGCCATTTTTTGGCATTCATCATTCTGAATCAAGCTTTTATGTCTTCATGAGAGTTGTATCCCTCGGAAAGAGCTTTCCAACGCATGGTCATATGCGTCAATCCGACGAACGAGGACTCGGGAAAGTGCGTTTTAAGAACAGAGCAGAAAGCTAAGAGATTTACTCGATCTCGAGTACATTTACTCGATATCGACCAAAAGTGTCCGAGCAGTGCCTGGTCGTGGACGGGCCAGGTTGAGGAACTGAAGGCAGAGCTACCCGACTCCAGACAGTTACTCGATATCGAGTACTTTACTCGATATCGACAAGATCTGAAGACCGAGCCCGGAGTCGAGAATGACCATCTGATCGAGAAGCCGAGGACGAGAACATGTCGGGTTACACTTTACTCGAGATCGAGGACATCAGAAGCACGCACCCGAGCATGTCGAGGACCTGCTACCCGAGACGCCGAGCCAAACTGAAGTCGACGTCCATGTTACTCGAGATCGAGGAAAGCTGTCCGGAGATGCGTTACACGGTTTGGGCAGTTCTACTCGGTTTGGAAATCCTTGGAGCCGAAGATTGCCGAGTCTATCCGAGATCTATCAACATCTATCCAATGAAGAGAAGAATTATCCACATGAAGATACTTTAGCTTTTAGATATAATTTCCTTTTTAGATTTATTAATGTTATTCCATTTAGTTATCATTAAGCTTTTAGATATAGATTTAGATATAGATAGAGATATTCTATCCTTGAATAGCAAGGAATAGAAGGCTATAAATAAAGCCCATAGGGCTGATTTTAGAATCATTCAATTCACAAGCTAGAGAAGTAGTTCACAGAGACGGTTTAGGAGTTCGAAGGTTTTAGGGTTTTGGCGTTCAACGAGAGTTGGATTGCCGGGATTTTAAAGGCTTTGAATTTAGTTTAATGCAAGTTATTTCCTTTCAATCAATAATGTCCGAGGTTGCAATGAAGCACGAGTAGTCCACCCACTTCTAGGGTTGGGGCGAGCCCGACGATAACCCTGCATGTTTGAGGTAAAGATCCGACTTTTATCATGTTTTGAGCATCTACTACTTGTTATGTGTTTATTACCCATCTAATGGAGGTCCATGCTAACAACTTGGATTGTAAACATAAAATCAGTAGAGACAATTAGGGTTTCTTGAAAGAGTTGTCTAATTGTTGGAAAAGGCGAAAGCTTAGTCCTTTGATGCGATTCACATGATTATTTGCTTTATTTCTGCCTTCTGCATGCCTGGTTATCATTGTCGCGAACCCCAATCTTGGAAGTCTTTTACAGTTTATTTCGAAATCCCAAAGCATTTGTCTTTACTTTCTTTCGTTTCATTTTAGTTTTCTGTCTTACTCGATCTCGAATTGCACTCCTCGATCTCGAGTTACTGATCTTCGATTCCAAAATCGCCGTAGCTTCTGTCTGCAGGAACTCGACCAAGACCCAACTCGTTTTCAACAGCTTTACTCGATCTCGAGGAAGCCCTAGTCGAGATTGACTAAACCCTGCGACTGCTGCTGCGCTGCTCGACTTGTCCGAGCTTCTGTCGACCAACCCTAGTTGAGATCGACAACCTGTGCTCGACTTCTGTCCGTGAGATTTCTCCTCTGCCTAGGATCTGCTGACACGCTTCCTCGTGGATCGATCCTGACTTCCCGCTGCTACATCGGGAGGAAGTCTTGTAATCATTTGCAAGGGACGGAATCTGGTTTGCTTTACTTTAGTCATATTTTATATTTGCATTCTCGATTTCCTCCTACAACAAATTGGCGCCGTTGCCGGGGACGGAATTTGGTTGTTGTGTTGTTATTATCATTATTTGGAGTTGGGTTGGAAATTGTTTGAAATATGTGGAAAATTTAATGAGTGAAAGAAAATCCGATCACCTCAGGAGATAAAGGTAGATCGACCCTGCTTACTGAGATAATAGTTCAATGAGATGGGACACACAAGTGAGGAGTCCAAAGCACTAAGTATTCGGGGCCATTCATGACACCCATGTTTGCGACTCGTGATAAGGCAGTGCTGAGGTTAGAGAGGTAAAAGCATTATTATTGAAAAAAAGCATTATGGAAGGTGATGAATCAAAGGAAGAAAGGATGTGGTGGTTAAGAAAGTTTGGAAATACTCCATTTCCCCGGATCGTTAGCACCACATGGCCAAAAACTGCCCACCTTTAGCCTTTTACCAATCTACTCCTTATTGAGCTTAAATTAAAGTCTTCTTGATTATTAATGCTTTGTCACTTATGAATGGTTTTGCATAGGGCTGTTCATCGGTCTAAAACCTAACCTAACCGAACCGGGCCGAACCGAACCGAACCGAAACCGAAAATCTCAAAATTTCAAACCGAAAGCATTAGGTTCGGTTCGGTTATTTACCGGTTCGGTTTGTGTTCGGTTCGATTTTAACACAAATAAACCGAATTTCCATTAATTTTTTTTAAAGTATACAAAAATATATATTATATTTGTATTTATGTGTATATATACACTTATTCCAATTTAAAGTATTCAAATAATATAATATATATGTATATTACATATATATATCACATGTAATTACAGTATGTTGCACATACAGTGTGTGTATATATATATACATGCACACTGATGATGTATATACATAGTAAGTACATATGTATACATTGTATACGTATATATACATAGTAAGGATGTATGTATTAGTGTATATATAAAGTGTACAAATATATATATATATACATTGTATTTATAGTGTATAAAAAAATTCGGTTTAACACAAACCGAACCGAAACAGAACACAAACCGAACCGAAACCGAAAAATGAAAATTCTTGAACCGAAAGCCGAACCGAAAAACTTCGGTTAGGTTCGGTTCGGTTCGGTTTGTGTTGGTTCGGCCCAAAAATTCGGTTTGGACCGAATCATGCACAGCCCTAGTTTTGCATAACCCTCCTTTTGTAAGTAGATGTTGCTTTTTATTGCACATGCATTAATTTGTGACACTAGTACCTTTTCGAGTATGGCAATTAATTACAGGGTTATATGGCAATGAATCTAGGATGTTGAGAGTTTGAATTCTTCCCCTGAATGACAATTAAAAGTATTGCTTGAGGACAAGCAAGCTTAAGTATGGGGTGTTTGTTTTGAGCCTAATTTGCCATGTTTTATAGTTACTTTTATATCGTTTTCTGCATGCATTTCATGCATTTGGGTTAGAATAATACATAATCTGTGTAGTATATGTTTATTAGCAATATATGGAGGTCTACACAAGTTTTTGTTATATTTCGCAGAAATCGGACGCACTTTGGAGCTTAAAGAAAACTCATGGAGAAGCTAAGAATGGTGCAGCTGGAGAAAAGGCCATTTTTCGGCATTCATCATTCTGAATCAAGCTTTTATGTCTTCATGAGAGTTGTATCCCTCGGAAAGAGCTTTCCAACGCATGGTCATATGCGTCAATCCGACGAACGAGGACTCGGGAAAGTGCGTTTTAAGAACAGAGCAGAAAGCTGAGAGATTTACTCGATCTCGAGTACATTTACTCGATATCGACCAAAAGTGTCCGAGCAGTGCCTGGTCGAGGACGGGCCAGGTCGAGGAACTGAAGGCAGAGCTACCCGACTCCAGACAGTTACTCGATATCGAGTACTTTACTCGATATCGACAAGATCTGAAGACCGAGCCCGGAGTCGAGGAAGACCACCTGATCGAGAAGCCGAGGACGAGAACATGTCGGGTTACACTCTACTCGAGATCGAGGACACTCCTCGAGATCGAGGACATCAGAAGCACGAACCCAAGCATGTCGAGGACCTGCTACCCGAGACGCCGAGCCAAACTGAAGTCGACATCCATGTTACTCGAGATCGAGGAAAGCTGTCCGGAGATGCGTTACACGGTTTGGGCAGGCCACAAAGAAATTGGTTGCAAATGGGTTTTTAAAACCAAATTCAAACCAGATGGATCGATTGAAAGGCACAAAGCTCGGTTGGTGGCTAAGGGATTCAATCAAATCAAGGGAAAGGATTACAAAGACACTTTCTCTCCAGTTGCGAAGTTCACAACAGTCCAGTTATTCATTACTGTTGCTACTGCTAAGAATTGGCCAATCCATCAATTAATGCATTTTTGCATGGCTTCCTCGATGAGGAGGTGTATATGACTCCACCTAAGGGTTACACAAAGGCGCTGCCTCGTCAGGTTTGTTTGCTCAAGAGGTCCCTTTATGGCCTCAAACAAGCTTCTCGCCAATGGAATCTAGAACTCTCAAAATTTCTCCAGTCCCTTGGTTTTTCTCAGTCCAAATATGATCATTCCATGTTTGTGATGGATCTACACGGTGGTGGGTTAATTGTGGCCTTAGTCTATGTTGACGACCTCATTCTAACGGGTACTGATGACAATATGATTACCAGAATCAAGACATCCTTGCATAAGGCGTTTACCATCAAGGATTTGGGGTTAATTCGCTACTTCTTAGGCCTTGAAGTATCAAGAAGCTCCACTGGCACCCTTCTGAATCAACGTAAGTATGTACTGGACATACTTATGCAAGGATTGCAAACCTTCTCTGTTTCCTCTCCCACGTGGTCTCAAGCTTTCAACAGACAATGGCGACGTCCTTGAGGAGTCTGAGGTTTATAGGAGACTAATTGGGCGCCTATTGTATCTCAGCTTGACTCGTCCTGACTTGTCTTACTCGGTTCAGGACCTTAGCCGGTTTCTTTCTGAACCGAGGTTGCCTCATCTTCCGGTCGCGCATCATGTGGTTCGATACCTAAAGGGAACAATTGATTTGGGTCCGTTCTACCCAGTCCACAAAGAGCTCTCTCTCGATCTCTTTGCCTACTGTGATGCCGATTGGGGCACCTGCGTGTTCTCTGGGAGGTCTATAACTGGCTATTGTGTGTCAATGGGCTCAAGCTTGGTTTCACGGAAAACAAAAAAGCAGAAGACTGTGGCGAAATCTTCGGCAGAGGCCGAATATCGGAGTATGTCTCATACTACCAGTGAGCTCGTCTAGTTGGACAGTCTGTTGGAGGATTTTCGCATTGCGATTCCCCGACCCATTCCTCTGTTTTGTGATAACAAGTCGTCCATTTACATCACTGCCAATCCGGTGTTTCACGAGCGGACCAAGTACGTTAAGCTGGATTGCCACTACGTCCGTGACAAGTTCCTAGAGGGATTTCTTCAACCATCCTATGTCCGTTCAAGTCTTCAACTGGCAGATGTTCTGACCAAGCCGCTTGGTGAACAGCAACACAAGTTCTTAGTGTCCAAGTTGGGTCTCGTCTTCATTCACCCGGATCCCACTTGAGGGGTGAGGGGGGGATGTAGAGTATAGGGGCTTATGTTGGACACGCACCTAGCTAATACATTCCTCATTAGTTGTTTGTTAAGTTAGAAATAAAGAGGAGCTAGATGAGAGGCGTCTGAGGATTAGTATAAATAAGGGTGATGTACATCAATTCAGGAGGTTAGCTTGAAGTGTAATTCTTTGTCTCTAATGGCGGATTGTAACCAAACCTATCTTCCTCCATAATAAAGCTTTCATTAGCTCTTCCATTCTCGATTTACAGTCAGCTTTACAAAAACAATTGAGATAAAATAGTAATACATCAATTAAACCTTTGCATAAATAAAGTTAAAATAATTATATTATAATTAATATATTTTAAAATCCAAAAACACCATTCTAGAAAAACTGCACATAGTTAATGTTTAATGTAAATGTAATTAATATATTTCGATGTAAAGAAAAACCTTGCACGTGAACTGAATTTCAAGTCTATTTCGCTGAACGGTGACACAAGGGATTACGTACCCAATATAAATATATCGATCAGCACATTTAATTTAATTTAATTTAACTTTTTTTAGTAGGTAAAAAATTGGATACACCGGACATGTTCGGTCAATAGGTCAAAAAATCGACGACGGACAAGCGGTCATACTGTTAAAGACATACACAACAACAAGGAGAAAAGCTAAATTACAAATCAACACATTTAATTAATTATATGTGGATACTGCATATATATTATGTACACACTGAATTACTTTAGGTGATTTTATATTTCCTGAGTTTTTAAATTGCTAATCAAACAAGGCTTTATATAGGTAATATATATAAACAAATAAATTAATATATTTATGATAATTAGTACATTTAATTTGGTTTATAGTTGGCTTTCCAGAAGTTTATTAGTCCACATTATTTTTTATATGATAGTAATAAGCCCATTTACCCGTTAATTTAGAATTGAACAAGCATGCAATTATTAAGTACCCACTTTTGACCATTTTGATGAAGATGGCTAAGGATGGATGTCTCTCTTTTAATTTAATTATAAAAGAAAAGAATTTAATGTCATTATGAACCAACATACAAGTCACTCCAATTTCAACACCCATGTCTAGGAAGCAATTACGTTATAAATTTCAACACCCATGTCTAGGAAGCAATTACATAACATAAGTATCCGATTCAGATGTAGAGTGGACTAAGCCCACTTAAACTAGAAAGGATCAAAAAGTAACCGATAATTCGAATAAACTCAAATTCTCGGTTATAATATATGTAATGAAAATGAGAGTATTAAATAATGTATTTTAAAAAAAAGAGTATCAATTTAAAACGCATAATCCGATAGGATAATAAGTTTAGAAAAATAATACTCCCTCCGTCCAAGAATACATGGCCTTTTAGGCTCATGCACACTAATTAAGGAACCTATTTTGCATCTTAAATATCATCATTATTATTAAAGGTTAAAATAGTAATTGGAAGTTCAGGAGTTTTCTTTAAGTTTTCCAAGAGTTTTATTTAATTTTAACAAGTAAAAAAGTAGTAATTTTAGAGGTAATAATTACCTATACATCTAAAAGACCATGTATTTTTGACAAAGTTTAAAGGCCTAAAAGGCCATGTATTCTTGGACGGAGGGAGTATATATTTTCTTAAATTAGGTATCATTTATTTATTTTTATTTTTTTTATTAGGTAAAAATTCGAAGGTCAGACAAGCCTGACTTATCGAGAGGCCAACCGAAGTCGGCAGACGGTGAACCGTCT
This sequence comes from Persicaria tinctoria, assembly GCA_037127255.1. Classification (NCBI taxonomy): domain Eukaryota; kingdom Viridiplantae; phylum Streptophyta; class Magnoliopsida; order Caryophyllales; family Polygonaceae; genus Persicaria; species Persicaria tinctoria. Next base: position 5,439,207 of record JBANSL010000014.1, read on the forward strand.
AACAAAACAGCCTAAAAACAGAAATACAAATAACAAGTGTAATGAACCAAACAGAAATAAACTCTACAACAAACGTTCCAAGAAGACCAAACACCCGAAAAGCTGAGGAAGCCACCGAAGAACGCAGCCAAGCACCACCGAACAGCAGCACTGCGGGTCAGTAGTACAGCAAGACACTAGCTAACTCCTGTGGGTAGTGCAGACGAGCTCCAAGGAAACTCTATCTCGAATACGGAGTCGCCTTGAGCGCACCACCTCGACCCCAGCAAGACCCGACTACAGACTCCACGCCCTCCCCAACCAAGCAGAAGATCTCCTAGACACATCGAAAGCAGAGCCGCAGACTGTTCGAACAAAACGCCATCAAGCTTTCACCTACAAAAGAATCGACAAGCCCTTGCAGGATTTTCTCAAACCCTTTCGGGTGGTTATACTCAAAACTAGACCTGTCAAACGGGTTATTCGGATCGGGTCACTTTGGGTCCCGGGTAATACGGGTTTCGGGTATTTTCGGGTCCCGGGTAATACGGGTTTGACCGGATTTTCGGGTCGATTTCGGGTTGGTCAATTTTTTTCTTTTTTAAATAAAAAAAATCAAGATTTGATAATTTTGTGATAAATTTAAAATTCTAAAGTTAAAGACGTTGTTCATAAGTTCTGGTGTTTGTAATTATATACTATATTTGATCTAAAATATTTGATTTTTATTATTTCTCATAATTTTTAATAAAATGTAATAATATATAAAATATCAAATTTTCAAATAATTTTTTAAAAATAATTTCATGCAATTAGTAATAAGCATAGAATTGTTTTAATATTTTAAAATTTTTTAGAATTTTTATCTTTTTAAAAAAGTCCGTTGAAAAATAAAAAATCAAATACTATTGATCGAACGGAGTATTACACAATACAAATAAATATAAAAGTTGATTTGAAAATGAAAGATCAAGTGATTGTAATTATAAAATGTAATAAATTGGAATCTCCATAAAAAAATTTAATTATATATAATTATAAATCAATCGGGTCACTGGGTCAAATGGGTAAATCGGGTTAAAATTACCGGGTCAATTGGGTCACCGGGTCGAAACCCAAATTACCCTGAAAATTTTCGGGTATTTCGGGTTCGGGTCGAAAAAAAATTCCGGGTTCGGGTCGAAATTTTTTCAGGCGTTCGGATCGGGTCGAGCGGGTCGGATTGTGTTTTGACAGGTCTACTCAAAACCCTTTCGAGACAATATCAAGAACCCGATTCGGGTTCTTGATAAAACCCAAAGGGCCTTTCGGGTGGATTTTATTAGGCCACCCACACCCGAGCGTAATTGGGGTGTTCTTAGCCTCCACCTGCATGTAAAACAAAATAGGAAATGTCAGTAAGGCTAAGAACACAAAATTTTGCCGCTTATTTAAGCGGTAGTGGGAAGGACAGTTCCAAAGGTGGCACACTTTCCAAATACCAAAAATCTCTTCCATTTTCAGTTTTCACGTGATTCTGCAAGAATCATAAATTGTTTTTGAATTAAAAAAAAAAGAATTTGTAAATTGTTTCACTTTTCCATTATATATAAAGGTATTAAACTCAATCTTAAACCGGTATTATTTATTATATAACGTTATTAAAAATAATTATAAAAATTATATTTGAATATATTTTAATTTTATCTACCCATAAAGACCCATTTTGCATATATTTGAGTTAAAAATAATAATGCAATTACGCTGGTATAATTAATATTGATTATATATAAGATAAAATTAGTAATAGTTAATGAAATTTTTTTTTCTATATATAGTGGCACTCTCGTATCATACTTTCACATGCATTCAAAGAAGTGTTTTTCTTCTTGATCAAATACCAGTCCCACTTTTAACCCTCCAAAATGGATCCGAATCAAGATCCACTAAACTTTCCTCAAAGCTTCTTCGATATGTTGTCTCAATACAATCAATACAATCCAATTTCGAGTCATTTTGATCCAAACCATCCCTCCTCGAATGAGCATCCTCATATCCATCCACAACTTGATACCCAATCTCCTATAATAGGTGGTACACAAGAGAGCTTCCCAACCTACAGTACGCAAGATGATGTGCAAGAAGAAGAAGCTGAAGAGGAGCCATCACCAGGACGTGTTGCACGGAGGCAGTGGTCCGAGCATGAAGATGAGTTGCTCTTGAGTGCATGGTTAAACACCAGTAAAGACGCTGTTCAAGGGAACAGCCAATCGCTTGACAAGTTCTGGGCAAGAATAGCAACATATTACAATAGCAGGAGGGATAGGATGGCTCCACGTGATGCAAAAAAGTGTAGGGCACGCTTTCAACGAATAAGTGCTGATGTGAGCAAATTTGCTGGTAATTTCAGCCAAGCAACAAGGGCGAGAGCAAGTGGGCAGTCAGCAAACGATGTCATGAACAACGCTCGTATTTTATACACCGAGGATCACGAGAAGCATGGTTCATTCAAGAATGAACACGCATTTTCTATATAGTTTCCTCTATATAAAGCGATGACATTTTCTATATAATTTCCTCTATATAAAGCGATGACATTTTCTATATAGTTTACATCAACCCTCCTTTTTCTTTCAAAGCTCCCTTTGTGTTACACATCCTTTGAAAATGTCAAAGAAGCCCATGTCGTTTGGAATTGTGTCTGAATCATCTTCTAGCTCTTCTGTTGTTTCATCTCCAGAAGTGTTTCTTACGCCCATTGATCATACTTTTGATGACTATGTGGTTGAGCTTTTAACCGAAGAAACCCCACCTCCCGTTTCTAGATCAAGACGAAGACCACGTCGTGCTAACATCGATAGAGATCGTGAAGGAGGGCATGCCCGACTATACCAGGATTACTTCTCAAACACACCGACTTATCCAGAAGGGATGTTTAGGCGACGATTTCGGATGAGACGACACGTATTCTTACGTGTTGTTAATGCACTATCTAGTGCATATCCGTACTTTCAGCAACGCCGGGATGCAAAAGGGGAGCTAGGGTTATCTCCGTTGCAAAAATGCACTGCGGCCATGCGCATGATTGCATACGGAGTTGCGGCTGACATGATGGATGACTATGTCCGTATTGGTGCTAATACAGCACGAATGTGCTTGTCCGGCTTTGTTGATGGGATCATCTCCTTTTTTGGAGATGAGTACCTTCGAAATCCCAACTCAGCGGACATGCAACGCCTACTCCATGTCGGGGAGCAACGCGAGTGGCCTGGAATGATCGGGTCTATTGATTGTATGCATTGGACTTGGAAGAATTGTCCAACTGCCTGGAAGGGCCAGTACGCCCGTGGGGATAAACCACCAACCGTTGTCCTAGAAGCAGTTGCATCGTACGACCTTTGGATCTGGCATGCTTTTTTTGGAACTCCAGGTACGTGCAATGATATAAATGTTCTTGATAGATCTCCTGTATTTGATGAAGTCTTGCATGGAAGAGCCCCAAAGGCAAATTTTGTTATCAATGGGCATGAGTATGACATGACGTACTACCTTGCGGATGGAATTTACCCAACATGGCGAGCGTTCATCCCATCGATTCGGAAGCCCTTCGGTGCGAAGGACACGTTGTTTTCTCAAATCCAAGAGTCAACTCGTAAAGATATGGAGCGTGCATTTGGCGTTCTACAACAACGTTTTGCTATTATTCGTCAACCAGCTCTTGTTTGGGACTTGAATTTGCTTGGAAAAATAATGACGGCATGTATCATTTTGCATAATATGATTGTAGAAGACGAGCGTGAAACCCACCATCTACATATTCACACTGCTGAGTTTGACTATGTACATGAGCTAGAGCCACCTGCTACAAGAATACCGACCAGTATGAATGCCTTCTTAACTAATAGGGCTGCTCTGCGAAATTCGGGTTCACATCATCATTTGAAGTCCGACTTAATTGAGCATATATGGCACAAATTTGGGCCGTCACAAAATGACGCTTGAATTCCATCTATAGCTTATGCTTTCCCTTGGAAGAAGCTTTTTTTTACTTTGTTGTGTGGTCTTTTGAATCTTGTACTTGAATTATTGCAGCTTGATTATGTAGTTGTGTTTTTTAACTTAACTTGTTATTCTTATTATTTACATAATTATTGGGAAAATATTATTTCAATAATAATAATAATAATGAAAATAATAATAATAATAATAATAATAATAATAATAATAATAATAATAATAATAATGTTGTATGAAATATTTATTAAAAACAAAATGATTAAAAAGTGGGTGAAGAGCTTCGAAGTGAAATGCACGGATGTAGGTGGAATTGCTGAAAAAGTGAAAGGTGTTCTTATGCTGATGTGGCAGGGAAAAAGTGAGTTAAGGGAAGAACAGAAGTGTTCTCGGGTGTGCATGGCCTTAGGTATCATATCATTTATTAAAACATCTCATTTTGATAGAAAAGACTAAAGAGTATATATTAAATCTTTTTTTTAAAAAAAAAAAAACAATCTCCTAAAAATCCAGATTTGTGAAATAATCTAAATTGCAGAAAACTACCCATTATGTAACATATTCTACAAAAACCACCCCTTAAAATAAAAATTTCAGAAAACTATCCTCTAAAGCTAGTCTTTTATCTCTATTGTTGTGCTTTGTTTTTCTTCTTTCTTTACACTCCACATGATCACAATTCTTCCCTACTACTACTATTTATCTTGTGACGTCCCTCCCTCATGCTTCTATTTATCTTGTTCTTCGTCTGCCGCATAAAAGCCCTAATTTGCTAATCCAACCAAATCATCTCAAATTGTTACGAATTTGATGAAATTAGTGCTTAAATCTTGTTGCTTGTTGTGCAAATTTGTGATTAGTGTGTTCAATTTTTAAATTATGGTCTTTCACAAAAAATTAAACCACTAAATTCATTTCTTGTGAATTGTACCATTAAATTTTAGTATTTTGGACTTACTACAACGTCGTTAAATCATAAATTTTGATTAAAGCTCGGTAACCTGGGGCGAGGTTCTTCTGTTACTGACTAAACCAATATTAAAAATATCTGTAAAGATATAAAAATAGTGAAGTAAAGAACACCAATCAATTACTCCCTCCGTTCGGCAAAACTTGTCGTTTTAGAGTTTTGTTTTTGTTCGGAAAAACTTGTCATTTTAGGTATTTTTGCTTCTACTTTACTAAAATGTCCTTAATTTGATTGATGTGTTGTGAGTTGTAGTTTTTGATAAAGTAAAAAGTGGGGTAATAAACGAGGGTAAATTAGTAAAAAAAAAAGTGTAATTATTAATTCTATAAAAAGTTGTGTGGAGAGTTAGAATGACAAGTTTTGCCGAACGGAGGGAGTAATAAAAAGGGAAATAACATTATCCTGAATACTGTCCGCGGACAAATATCCAAGAGCTGACTCATAAACAATCATCCGCGGATAGTAGAAAATGAGCACGTGGCGGCCATGCCGACCCCCCACGAGTAAAACACGTGTCGAATGGTGAACGCCACGTGGCACAACGTACAAGACCACCTAGGACCTATAAAAGCGAGAAACCTCACTAGAGAAAGTGGACTTTTTCGGAAAGAGAGAGGAGAGGAGGCGGATCTAGGCCTAGTGAACTCAAGAAGAAAGGAGAACCAGGAGAAGAATTCGTACGCGTCACAAAGAATCTATTTTGTAATAAAATCAAAGTCGTTCATTGGACCTACTCCGCGGATATAGACCTTGTTTGTCCGTAGTATAACTTTCTATTAAGAAAAAAGATTGTTGTTATTGATCCTCAAGATAGTCAACAAACGACAGGTAAGCGAACCAATTTTCTGAATTGTCCAGAAAAAACTCGATAAGGGAATCACATTTCAGAAGAATAGTCAGGTTACTTCCCACGGCACAGGTTGGGCTGCGTCGATTATCTCGATGCGGGTCAGATAAGCCCGTTGGGAATATTGATCACCTCACCAGGTAGATTCCCGGGTCCCGTTAAAAATGGAGGCCTTGTTGGATCGAGCTTTTTCAGTTACCTCTTAGATCTTGAGCGAGCATATGTCATTGACTCATAGAAGTAGAACACTGTCAAGCTTATGTTATAGCCTTGTAAAACATTACCGAGCTTATGCTCTTCATACTCAATTTTTCGTGACATCGAAAACTCCAAAAAGTTATCCAAAACCACTAAATTCAAATGAAAAAATAAAAACAAACCTTAAATATTTTTTCTCAACCAATTTCAATAAGATTGATGATATTTTTGAGATTTCGAAATTTCGATACACGCTACTTTTTTCGGATCAAAACCATAATTATTTTTATAAAAAAAAAAATAGATTATAATATATTGTTATTGAATCTTGTGGATCAATAAACTTACTCCTACCCAAATTGCTCCCATTAATTAATTAGTTGCCCTCTATAAACAAAATTCCCATTTGAAAAAAATAAAACACAAAGTATATTTATAAAAAAAAAAAAAACTTTATAATCTACACGCAACAGCATAGAACACCGCCTACCAATCCACGGTCTCAAACCGGAGGCAGATTCGACTCCGACGACGTCGCAGCGTGCACGCTATCAGCCGGCTTACTCGAATGCACCGACGCGCCCTCTCCGCCACCAGCAGCCGCCACCTTCGGCGACCTCACCGACGGCCCCCTTGTAAAGAACGGTGGCGCCAGCGAGAAACCCCACCTGTCCGACCGGGCCGCCCGGTCCAACCGCCAGCTTCCAAACCGTCTTCCCCGGCTGCTCCCTTCACCGCCGGGCCCGGTTGGCCCGCCCGGCCCGCCCCGGTACCCCCTTCGGGAGCTCGCTTGCCTCGGCAGCGCCACCGATGAGCTGGCATTCCGGTTGAGGCTCTCGCTGATTATCCGACTCCGAACCTCCTCCGGCAGCCTAAGCGTGAACCTCTCCATGTTCTCCCACCGCGCCTTGACCGCCACGTGTCCCGTCGAGTTCGAGCGCGTGAACAACACCCCGAGCCATCCGGGCCGTCCCGACGCGTTCCTACGCGTCCGGCTCCGATCTAGGCCCGGAACCGGCGGTGGAACAGCCGGCACCGGGTTTAGCGGCCGTTCCATAAGCTCCGTTTCACATTGAACCGGCGGCGAATTCGAAACAGGTTGGCCCACCACATCAATAACGACCGGGTCATCAACCGGGCCCAAATTGGGCGCATGGACGGTCTCGCCGGGCTGGGGCGTGAGCTCAGCGCGGCACACGGGGCAGGTGGTGTGGGACACGAGCCACGCGTCGATACACTCGGGGTGGAACACGTGGTCACATTTTGGGATCAAACGCAGCGTTTCATCATCCTGAAACTCGTTTAAGCACACGGCGCACTCGAGCGCGCCCTTCCCAATGTGGAGGGACTTCACCGCGGAGTAATCAAACGTCGGGAAGCTCTCAATAACTGCAGCTTCAAGGCCGCGGGGCCCGCGGCGGGACCGTCCCGCCGCCTGGTTGGCGGAGACTCGAAGGGTCCCGCCGTAGCTGGAGGAGTTATCGCCGGTGCAGTGGCGGATATACATGGAGAAAAAGCCGAGGAGGAAGAGGGCGGCGACGAGGGCGATGATGATGATGCCGACGGAGGGGTTGATGTTGTTGCCGTAGTTGTAGCCATATGGATCCGTTGATGGCTGTGCGGCTGCACAACTGATGATAAAGGTGAAAAAGATCAAACGGATGAGATTAAATCGACGAGATACGATGGTCGTCATGGTCACATGGAGGGGGATTGAGAGTGGGAGGAGAGGGTTGGTTGGCTTGTTTATATGGATGAAGTTTGATATGTAGAGTCAAGATTAACATAAAAAGGGATATTAAAATAAAAAAAAGAGGGAGTCGTGAGCAAGAAGGAAGAAGTTCGAGAAGGGGGGCCAAAGACTTTGAACGGCAGAGGATTGGACTAGGAACGAGTGGGCCCACTTTGCCTTGCTGAGGTGTCATTTTTGTAAGCTTAATCATGGAATCCTGACCCTAAACTAAAGTTGTAATTAAATCTAGCAAATCGGCTTAATTAGGTAGTGATTATAGATTATAGAATGTGTTCAAATATAGAACACATATTATATTATTATTATTATTATTATTATTATTATTATATATATATTTTTTTTTTAATAAATAACTTGCTTCTATTAACCAACAACTATTTACAAGAAATTAGTGGGTAGCCGAGATACTATCTGGGCACCCACTCCCTTAGCGATAATAAAACCGAGTCTAGTGAAAATATAGGCGGCAGCACGAGCCCCGACATTCTGAGATACGGAGAATTTCTGAATCCGCTTCAGCAAAGCAACCGCATCCGTATCTAACTCCCCCAACGAAGAGAAGGAGAAGGGTATGAAACCATAACCAGCTGCCGTGCACAAATCTCGATACTTGGCACACTTACGCCGAGCAGCATCAACAACAACACGACCAGGCACAAAGTTAGACATCCCAGACTGAGTCAAAGGGGAGGATCCCGTCAGATCGACACAAACATCCCGCCCTCTGTCCCAGGAATAAAGTAGCAAATCTGCCGGACGAAGAGGATTGTCATGCCCATCAATCAAAGCGATATCAACCTCCTTGCCGGCAGAAATCCCAGACTTGTAGCAGATATCCAATAAGGTGTCGCGAACGAGGTTATGTCGATGCTTAATGCCCATGGAACCAGCGCAAGACACAGCATGGTCACCGTAGACATCACCATCAAAGACCCGAGAACAAGCGGAACATGGTCTGGACACCGCGAACAATGGAACTCCCGTTTTTATTATTATTATTATTATTATTATTATTATTATTATTATTATTATTATTATTATTATTATAAAAAATTCAAAATATCTTCATGAAACAAAAACAAACACTAACAAATTCAAAGTAAAGGAAATTCGGACAAAATATGTATTAAGGGTTCGAATGTGGTTAATCCTCTTTACCTATGTTTCATAGCTTTTAATTTTCTTGTTAATTTATTTATCTAATTTGAGTATGTAGTCAATCCTAATATAAGTCTGATTATTGTTAATTTCAAGAGTGTTTAAATATCTCGTTTTTTTTTTTATGCCGAGGAACCCATCTTTGGTTGCATACCTCGGACACGTATGTGACTCAGCCGGCAAGAGCCACACATCAGGTAAATCGGCTTGCACCGACTAGCTCGACTCACTGATAGGAATCGAAACCGAGACTTCATGACTTCCTCCTTGCTCCCTACCAGTGAGCCACCCCGACTGGAGCAAATATCTCGTATTTTGTATCCTCTAAAAACCACAAATATTACCACAATTAGCCTAATAATAGGATTTCAACATCATAATTCTTGTTTTTAATTATTATTATTATATTGAATATTATAAGGAGTTAGTATTTTTTATAATGAAAAAAAAACACGAATAATAGGAGTAGGGAATAGGGATAGGGGTGGGGGTGGAGGGAATGGGCACACAACTCGTGCCTAAGTTAAAGTTGGTGAACGACCTTCAATCCCACTTTGAGGGAAATTTCTGGTTCAGATTAATTCATGCATTTTATTTCATTTATATGTATACGAAGATAACAATATGGAGGACGTTTTATTAGCTAAAAATTGGGGGAAAAAAAAGGTGGATCATTGCATGTGCATAATAAGCTTTCAGGACGTTAATAGGCAACCATATATATCATGAAGTTGGTGGCATGGGATTTGGTACCAGCCTACCAGGCGTATGCGTCGATACTAGGTAAAGCTATACATATAAATATAATAAATGAATTTATTAAATAAGTTATTATATATACGGTTAATTGCGATGTTGTTTTCGATTTTCGAGTGTTTTTGCCCCGAAAATAGGTTATCGACATTGATTTTTCATGTCGGTAAAATGTTTATAACCGACTTGGAAAGTCGGTGTCAGTAAACTAATTTTCAGGAAATAAACTTGTCGATATTGGAAGTTAATATTAGGATAATGTGTTTGACGAGAAATTAATCGTGTGTATAGTAGCACTCAAATGGGATGGGTTGTTAAGTTGATGAGGATTTGAGGTTAATTAAGGAGATAAATATCTATATATCTATATCTATATTATTATTATGATTATATTGTTAAAACAAGTCAATTTTTGTCTATGTGTCATCTTTAACTTAATTCCCTCATTTTCAACCGATCACTATTTTTTTCTCCCTTTTACCTATCTATATTATTAATTTATATTAGATAATCTATATCTATCTATATATCGATATATATTCTTTAAAAAAAAAGTTTTTGCTCATGTATCACCTTAATTCTCCCGTTTTCAACCAATTGCTATTTTTCTTTTTTTTTTCCTCCCTTTTTACCTTTATGTATTAGCTTATATTAGATAATTAAAATTAATGAGAATCATTTCATGAGGTAGCATACTCCCCTTAATATATAATTTTTTTTATAAAGATATTACACATTTTTTAAATAATCAATAGGTTCAATTCTAAACATTTTAACCCTAAATTTTTAATCAATCGAATTATAATAAAGTTTTTTTCCTTACTATATTCTACATTCTTAATCAATTGTTTGATTCAAAACATCAAAATTTTAAATTTATATCTAACTATTAAATATTAATCTATATCTATCTATTAAATAATAATTTTTTTTTGCTCTGGTTATAACAAATTATTACATCTTTTTATACTCTGTTTACTCCGTAATTACTACTAGGATATATTGAACTTTTATAATAATAATTTGTTATATTATTAATATTTTATTTAAAATTAAAGCACACGTCATGGCGTAAAAAGTACTAGTTTAGGATTAAAAATTGAGGCATCCACACAATCGTTCCCTGTTGGTGCGGTTGAGATCACCTAGTCCGCTATTATGGTCATTATATAGTTTTTATCGCTTGATTGGATGCGCTGAATTATTATATTATTTTTCTTAATAAATATGATAGTTTTATACTCCCTCCGTTCGGTTTTAACTGACGTTTTAGCAAAATTTGCATCTGTTAAATTAATTGTCGTTTTGATAACTTCTAGGTCTAAATTAATTAGGACTACCTTCCCACAATCACTTTTTATTCTCCCGAGATTGTAAATAGTATTACTTCCTCCCTTCTTAGTACGGAGTAATTAATTATCACTATTTTCAAAGCATATAATCAGCAATTATGGCCCTTGAACTTCCTGATTTCTTCTTCTCTCGTAATTATTGCATTATTAATTTGAATATTGAATGATACAGAGTAAATAGTAGATGCTCTATTAATTCTTGTGCTAAGTGGTAAAACGTCGATTAAAACTGAACGGAGGGAGTAATTGTTTTCAACCAATAAAACAATGCAAATTATAAAAGGGACCATATTAGCGGACTAAGGGATCCTCCCCGCTGTTGTGACCACTTCTGATATCCTTGCGTCTCCTCTCCAGCTTCTCGATTAGTTGTATGGTTTCTTTTCACGATGGTTTACCCATCTACCGAATTGTCAGTCTCTCAGTACATCAGACGTGACGTGGTTATCTGAATCCATACCTTTATAATAATAATAATAATAATAATAATAATAATAATAATAAAGTATAATTAGGATTAAAAATGAAGGTCCAAGGAGGGCGGAGGTGGAAGTCATAAGCAGGCAGCCACCGGATAAGTCAGAGGAAATTGCAAATACTGAACTGTTGAATTAATGAATGAATGGACAGAAAATGGAAGTTATATTCAAAGTTCCAACCCATCAAAATTGTGTTGGATTGGATTATTGGAAGGGAAGTGGCTTCTTCTAGAATTACGTCTTTTTATACTCTGAACTTTTCAATGAATAAAAAAAAGGATTTGACTTAGAAATAGGTCTTGTAAACTCCACGATTTATACTCGCTGTTTCATAATTTTTTTTTTTTATTGCAAGGCGAAAATATAGGGTGATCAACTTCGGTTGAACCACTGTCCAATAGTGTTCTTGCGGACGGAATCCTTGGGCTCGACAGGGTATCCAACAGAAGTGAAAGACAAAGACAAACCAACTTGCGCCAATATGTCTACAACGGGTGATATTCGAGCCGAACGAGTCGAGTTTGACATGTTTAAGCTTGGCTCGTTCGGAAAACGAGCCGATCCGAGCTCGATCCCAAAAATTATTCGAGCTATTTTTGGCGCTCAAGTTCGGCTAGCGAGCCCATGATGAAACTCGAGCTCGGCTTGTTAAGACTCGAACATGGTGAACGAACGAGCTAGCCTAATTAAGCTCGTTCGAGCTCGTCATCTGGGCTCGTTCGAGCTCGGTTCCTAGCTCAACTTAAATGGAAATTACAGGTTTTACAGTGACTTTGCAAGCTCAAAACGGTTAAACTAATACAAGTTTAATGGATAGTACAACATCAGAAACCAAGCAACTCAAGTTCAATATCAATTTATGACATCAAAACAAGTTCAATTTCAATTTCTGACAGTAATACAAGTTTAATTGACTAAATAATCAACTCAAACAAAATCTGGCAGGAAGCGGGAGAAGGAAGGACGAGTAAGGGGTTTGGATATCTGTTTGCACTTGCCGAAATAACAAAATCTGACACCAGAAAATCTGTTTCACCCTTTAATTTCAAGTTCAATTTGAATCTCTATTCTCTGAACTGGAACCTCTGGCGTCGGCACCGTAGATCGAGCTCCTCCACGTAACTCGCTCAGAATATCATGAAGCGCTGCCTCTAGCTGCCCAATCCTAGTCTCTGAGGAAGCTGGCACCCGGTCATCAGCTCGCGGTGGTGAAACTCGCTCCTCAGCCCTCTCAACAGCAACTCGACGGGGGCGTCCCCTGCCGCGACGCGCCCTACCCCCACGCCCATCTAAGCCACGTCTCGGGTCAACCATACTTGCTACATAACAATAAATATATCACTCAGCACAGAAGCACTCAACGATTCAATATGACCCTCTTCACGGAGGATCGCCCTCAGGCCCAATTGAATTTAAGACATACAAGCACAGAGACGATCTATGTCGCCCTTCGGGGGACGGCTAACCGGAGGGGCAAATACCTCACGGTCTCCTAACCCATTTTACTCCAACCCTCGAGTTCCTTGGAGTCTTCACAACCCATCTGTAAAAGAAAGTTAGTATTTTGCCTACCTTCCCCGAATTCTACATCCATAAGGGATGCCTATCGCATAGTCTCTACCCCACGAGATTGCCATTCATACATGATTGGTCTGTGCTTAGGTCCAATTAAATTCATTTTGCCCCTTGAAAACATTTCGAAAACCACTTGAAAGCAATTTGAAAACCTTGGGCCATTTTCAAAACCACTTCAACCTATCATACTCGGATTACAAAACCTCGGCTCTGATACCCCTTTGTAACGGCCCGGGATTATGATTCCCGAGTTACGTTTCGAGGGATGAAACCCCTCGTTAGGACCTTGCGCCCCGAGTACAGGTTGAAGGTTTTAAAGCCTAATTTAAATGTTTTCAAAGTGGGATTTCATACCCAAATGCGAAGGGACCGTTGGAATCCCCGGGGAAGTCCCCTGTACCTGTCGTAAGTCTAAGCGTGGAAATCACTAGTCATGCAAATAGCGAAAACAAGTGTAATATAAGAGGGTGTCACGGCAGAGCCGGGTCAAAACGGAGTCTAAAGTGTAAATCCAAAAACATAATCTGAGTCTGGTGAAGTCGATAACTCCAGCGCTCACTCTCCGCCGACAAAATGACCAGCGCAATAAGCAAACAGCACCGATAGGATGAACATAAATAATACCTAAAAAATTTAATGGTGAGCGGGATCAGAATGATGCCCACCTGCTGCATCCCGGCCCTAAGCACACATATACGCTATACCTAATAAAGATGCTTCTAGATGCAAGGCGGAATATTAACACACTAGCATGCTCCTAATATCAAGTGCATATTAATAGATAGGGCCCCAGCAAAGAATACCAAATTGTATGTCCCTCTCCTACCTCCACCCCCTTCCGATAGGGAGGAGACTGGCCAGCTCGTGAATGCATTCCATAATAATCGGGCGACACGCATGCCCAACCCGTATTCACAATAAAGCCCGCAGGCAGCTCATAATATAAGGAAGTTGCATGACTCGATTGACTCAGGACGGGACCCGATGGGACTGGGCCATCCTATAACCCTAGCAAAGACTCTAGTGACTTCACAGATAACGACCGTTCTGTTTACATACGCATAAAGAAATAGAATGATCAACGGTCAATGCAACCTAGCATGATACTACATGGAATGCTGATCATGAATGCAAGCACCTAGTATATCATGCACATAAAGCAGGGAATATCTCTCTATCAATCTGAGTAAGCTCCGAAGAGACTTACCTGGTACCGCAGAACAGCAAAAGGCAGTCAACCAAGCAATATGTATTTCGACACGTCACAGATGATCACCTAACAAGTATAAGTACATGAATGAGTCTATTTCTAAGGCACAAAAAGCATAGAATTGTCACACACACAACTTCACAACTTAACACAATAACCATCTCATCACCATTTCCATCATCTTAACTTTATCTCATAACATATTCATTATAATTCTCCAATTCATCAACTTAAGATAATTCCAATTCATACTTAGCCAATTTGCATGCTATCATCTCACAATCTTACTTAGCATATAATTGTACATCATCAACATAATCATATAACATTTAACCACAAATAATAAATCACCACAATATTATATCTTAAATCTCAAAACAACATTTTATATTTTAATCCCAATAATATCACATAATATTTCTAACACCCTTTTCTTTTAACATCTTTATAAAATATTTATAAAATCCCAACAATATTCATTTAATCAAAACATCCCTTTTTAAATTACCAAACCAACCTTTCTTTATTTTAATTTACCAAAACCCACCCTCATTTTATAAAAATCCCCAAACCGAGCCCTCTTTTTATAAAACCCAAACCGAGCCCCTATTGTTTTAAATCAGCCCAAACCGAGCCCCTATTGGTAAGAAAAGGCCCAAATATTTTCTTGTTAAAACACCACAGGTTTGGCCCAAAAGATAGGCCCAAAACCCGGTTTTGTCTTAGAAGAATTAGGCCCAAAGCCAATTTGTTTCATTCTTTCATTCAAAACCGAGCGGGAGAATCTAAAAAAAAGAATGGGCCCATGTGACATGTTAAAAAAAAAAGGTGGGGCCCAGGGGGTGAGGTGGAGGCTGATGTGGCGAAAGGCCCACATCTCCCTTCTTCTTCCTCCTAATGTCGACCGAACAGAGAGGGAGCAGAGCTCCATCGCTCGGAAGGAAGACAACGGAGGGAGAGGGCTTGGAAGCTCGCCGGCGGCGGAGATGGGGCTCCGGACACCCGACACACACTCACGGAAAGGGAAAAAAAGAAGAAGAGGGAAGAAGCTCACTGAGGCGCGGGTACGACGCCCGTCGGAAGCTCGAATCGGCTTGTCGGAAGCCCGGGGAGGCGCGTCGGAGATGGCTCTTCGATCGGAATCCGCCTAGGAAGGTGATAAGGAGGTTAAAGGTGGGAGCTTTGCTTGATTTGAAGGTGAAAGAGGGGAAAAACGAGCGAGACGGAGTCTTACCGAGGCGAAATGGGAAAACAGGTGCGGGGGAGACGGTGGCGGCGCCGGCGGTTCCGGGAGGTGGTGCTGCTGCTGGTGGCTGACGACGAAGAATGGTGGGGAGGGGTGTGCAGTCGCGACGGAGGTGTGGTGGTGGAGATGTTGAGGTGTGGCGGCAATGGAGGATGAAGGGCACTCCGCTCTTCGGCGATTCCTCCAAGGGAGAAAGAAAGGGCTGTTTGGTTTGTGTTGGTGTGGGGTGTGGAAAGATGTGTTTGATTCAGATTTTATGAACAAATTTTTGGGTTTCCTTGGCTACACCCATTGGACAAAACATGAGAACCTCATTTGCATTCTAGGAAAGTCACACAAGGTAAGAAAAAGGGGGGTATGTGTGTGTTGGGTTACTTTGGGAAAATTGAAAGAGATGGGGAAATTTAAAATTAATCTCAATTTGTGGAAACCAATGCTGAATTGGATAAGGATGTGAGAAAGATGACGGAATTGGGGTCTCGAGTCGGGAATTTAAATTTCCGCCGATTGGTCATTCAAATCTCGAAATGAAAGACGGGTTCGATCTTTAAATTAAAAATTTGGGCTAGAATTTGTTTTAAATTCATTTTGATTTTCTTTTTCCGATAATTAATATTTTAAAAATCCGAGCCTTTACAAGCGAGAGAAGGAAGGACGAACCAAAAGCACGACTGCAGCACGAGAAATAAGCAAAGCGGCGGAAAGAATGGGTGAACACGCCCTTTACATGCCAAAACCCTCCTACCTTATAACCCTAGGGGTATTTTGGTAATTTGAATTATGATGTATCGAGATTTCGGGCTCGGCTCGGGCTCGGTTCGAGCCTTAAACATTGTTCAAGCTCGACTTGTTTTACCTTTTCGACGAGCTGAGCTCGAGCTTTTCCTAGCCGAGCTCGAGATTTTCCTAGCCGAGTTCGAGCTGTTCGGCTCAGATAACAGCCCTACTACAACCTGGTTGCCTTCCCGAAAGGTGTGGGAGAAAGCGACAACCTCGAACGCGCTGTATAGGCCGAGGGTTGGTGATCATCATCTCAATAATCCACGGATATGTACTAATCCCATGGAGGGCATTAATGACAGTCATGTAGTATTTCCACCTCGAGGCGAGAAAATCCTTTCTTTACAGCTTCCAGAAGGCCCGCATGAAGACCGAAACACTCATCTTGGAGTGGAGAAACATTCTCAAGGGCATGCGCACCACATGAAACCACTCTACCAAGGCAATCTCGGATGACAAAGCCAAAGGCAGCTTGTCCAAAGGCTACCTTGGCTCCATCAAAATTCAGTTTCATGAATCCCTCGGTAGGTTTGGTCCATTTAACTTTTTTCTGACATCGAACACTATTTTGAGGATTGTGTTGTGTTATAGGGATGTTGTTGTCCTCCGGGCCATCTTTTTGACCTTTTCCCAAGAATACCCTATATTGGATTATATGTTTTTATCCATTGTTCACTATTTCTGACATCTTGGTTTTAAAAAAGGGATTTTGTTCCTCATAGACCAAACCCCCCATAAGAAAAAAGCGAGAACCGATTTTTTATTAGGTGATAATTGAGAAAAGATTTCAATTATTATCACCTTATAGGTCTTGTTAGAGCATGTGCAATGGTGAGCCTTAGGGCTCTTATAGTTGCCACATGAGAAAAAAAAAGTGGGAAAATAAAATTTTAATGTAATGGCCCATTGTTTGGGGCTCTTATATATAAGACCTAAAAAGTAGGGCTCATAACTGTCACGCGACAGAACTCATGTTTTATTTACTTTTAAATGATTTTCGGTTGTTTTTCATTTGTTTAAAAAAAATAAAAAATTTATTTTTGAATTTAATTTATTTTTATCTACACATAGACACCCCTCTTGCATATGTTTGTTGGAAAAAAAAATCATTTGAATAATACCCATACTTTCCTATTTAAACATTAAAAATTATTTTTTTATGCTATGTTATTATAAATTAATTACTTAATATTTTTATTATTGATAATAATAAAAGAATTGAGTAAATAAAAAGGAAAAATAATAAAAGGTAATTTTTATTATTGATAATAATAAACGAATGAAGGTGAAAAATTTAAAAGTTAGAATGAGGTCTTAAGCTAATGTGGCATAAGAAAAGTAAGTTAAGGACCCGAGGTTGAGGCTCACCATTGCACATGCTCTTAGTTTTGTCAATATTTCCAATTATTCTTTTAATTAAAAAATTAAATCTACTTTTTCATTTTCAAAAAACCATTGTTTGATTTTTAACATATTTTTAAAAAGTAAAAAAAAAACTCTATAGAATATTAACTTTTAAAATAATTTTTAAAAATAATTTTATAGATAATTGTATTAAGTGTAAAATTATTTTAAAAAATGAATAAAATAATTCATATTTTATGTTTATCATTTTTAAAACAATATTTATTTTGAGATGGATCGAGGGAGTATAAAATATCAAAAAAATTCATTTTATTTTTTATAGTTTTAAACTTATTATTAATAAGTACGTACTTTGTAAAAAAATATTATAAAAAATTAAATTAAATTTTTATGAGTTTTTTCTTCTTAAAAAGTGTATACTAAAGTCCAAATGACTTTTAATATAGAACAAAGGGAGTAGTTATTATGGATTATTTATTGCAATCAAAAGATCATATTGACATACATTTTTTACTGATTAAATAAAAGCTCTAATTAACATTAAAAAAATTGGATTTTTTTTTAGTGAACCACCAACTTCAATTAAGTATTCAAAGCCAATCTCAAATTAAGAATGATAAAAGTAAGTCAATCATCTTCTAAACTAATAACAAAAGGCGATAGAGATCGCAACTATGTACTAATGCACCTCTTGATTTCCATAGACGAATGTACGTAACCTCCAACTAGAAAAGAATGCTGACAATCAAAGAAAGAATGCGAACAATCGTTATATAACTTCAAGCCCTACTCTTCCGTTCCGAACGGATGTCGGATATGATAGACCTCATATCCGCCCACGTACCATTCGTATTGTGAGAAATCATCTCAATGCCACATCGATCACATTTCCACACTTGTTGAGACATCCCAATTCAAATTGGTGAAACCCTAGCAAGAAGCCTCCATGCGCGCATCTAATTTGAAGAACTTGACAATGCGAGTTAACAGCTTAGAGAAGCTGGTACCGATCAAGGCTTCAAACCTCTTCCAACGCTCGCAAATATTTCATATATTCTCTTATATATATTGTAATTTTATGGCTTTCAATTTTTCTCTAAACAAAGATACAATCTCTTCTTGATGACTATCTATCTATATAAACCTTAAAAGTTGTGTTCTGTTATGCTTGATGTAAGGGGATGCCTATAAAATGCTTGTATGGAACCTTACAACATCATCAATACAGAAATCCAAACACTACTCTATCCTACCTCCTTCTTCCTTTTCCCTTACTCTGTACTCTCTCTTTCTCTCTACCTCTTCAACCTCTTCCTAACTACCTTTCCCGCCCTCAATCGGGACATAACAAAACTGGTATCAGAGCACTTTCCCAGGCAAGAGGGCGACGACAACAATGGCAGAAGGAACAAGATCGAAGTCCATGGAGCTGCAGTTGTAGGAGGCGCGAGACGACATGAGGTCCCTCGGGGAGGATATGAAGGCAATAGCGGCTTCAACAATGCAATTCCACAATGATTCACAAAAGCATCGAGCAGATCACGCAAGAGATTTGACAGAATTCAAGAAAATCTTGGAGGATCGGGCAAAGGAAATGTGGGAGTTCAGAACTGCCACTGATTGTCGCCTAGAGCAGCTCACAGAGCTGATTCGAAAGCCACCTCGCCATGGTCCATCGCCAGAGAGACTAGATCCGGGAGGACAGAACTGCAGCCATGAGCAAGGATCAGGATCGAATTCTGGTAACCAAGATGAGTGGAGATCACAGCGAGAAGAGGATCTTGGGCATGGCCGACAATTTGAGAGGGGGAATTGCAGCCATCAGAATCAATTCCAGAGACAGACAGATCAGACTCAGATGGGAGCTCAATTTGAGGCGATTAGAGGTAACCGTTTTCCCAATATTGACTTCCCTAGCTTTGATGGTAGACGACCTCGAAATTGGATTTGGAAATGTGATTTTTTTTTTGGAATCTTTACAATTCCGGATTCCCAGAAAGTAGAAATAGTTGCGATGCACTTGAACGAAAAAGCTGATATATGGCTGCAAGGATATTCAATTCAGAAGCCGAGAGTGAATTGGAGGGAATTCTATGATGATCTTTGCCTTAGGTTTGGGGATCGAAGAGAAACAGAAATCGTAGCTGAGTTCAACACGATTGAACAAGGGGAAGATTTGGAAGAATACAATGAGAAATTTGAGGATCTAAGGGCGAGCATGCTATCATTCAATTCGCAATTGACGGAGTCCTATTTTGTCTCAAGCTACATAAGTGGATTGCGTCAAGAAATCAGGTCTTTGGTACAGCTGGGGCGCCCTACATCTATGGCATCAGTCATGGAACAGGCAAGATTACACTACAGTGCAGTCCAAGCTTTAGTGAGGCTCACTAAAGGGCATTGGAGAGGATCTGGTAATGGAGATAACAGCTCCAGATCTTGGGGTCGAGGGAGCACTCCAAAAGGAGATTCAAAGGAGCAAGGGCTAGCTGTTAAAGCAGTGACACGTCAACTGGCTGAAACTGGACTCAAGAAGCCCTTTGAAGGGAAAAAAGGCCTATGCTATAAGTGTGGGGAGAGATACTTCTATGGCCACAAGTGCAAGTCACCTTCCCTACACAGCTTGGTAGCACAGGAGATGCAAGAGAAAGAAAATACAAATGAATTATTGCCCTTAGCTTGGAAAGAAGCAGAATCTGAAGAGCAAGATGATCAGGAAATATATGTCCATGCTTTAACTGGAGGAGAATTAGGCTCCACTATTAGAGTTAAAGGGACAGTTAAAGGGACTGAAATTACAATTTTGATAGATAGTGGTGCTACCCACAGCTTCCTAGACTCAAGGATAGCACAAGAAGAAGGATTTGAAATCACAAGAGCTCCACTAATGGAGGTCAGCACCCTCAATGGAAACATGCTCAGTAGCAAGATGTGAAGCCAATTTGAGTGGGAAATGCAAGGAAGTAAATATGCATATGACATTAGAATTCTGAAAATGGGAGGAAGTGACATGATATTGGGCTCAGACTGGCTAGCTGGATTTAATCCGGTTTTATTTGATTTCTTAGAGGTTCAAATCTCATTTCTGAAGAATGGGAGAAAAGTGGTGATCAAGGGGATAAGGGACCACAAGGATAAGGACCAAGCTAGCATCAGGATGCTCACATGAAGGCAAATTCAAAAGTTACTTTTGAATGGGGACCAGGAGTTCACAGTCCAACTGATACAAGCCTGCAAAGTGGAAAGAGTCACACCAGAGCTACCTGCAGCAATACAGGTTGTGTTAAAGGAATTTGAGGATGTGTTTGAGGAACCAAAAGGGTTACCTCCAATCCGGGGTCATGAACATGCTATAACCTTGAAAGAGGGCACCCCACCCTTAGCCTCACGTCCATACAGATACCCCTACTTCCAGAAGACTGAAATTGAGAGGCAAGTCACTGAAATGTTGGACAGTGGTGTGGTCAAGCCAACTCACAGCCCTTTTGCTTCACCAGTGCTGTTAGTCAAAAAGAAAGATGGTAGCTGGAGGATGTGTGTAGATTACAGGAAGCTTAATGATGCTACCTTGAAAGATAAATTTTCTATCCCACACATTGAGGATCTATTGGATGAATTGAGAGGTGCAACCATATTCTCAAAGCTGGATTTGAGATCAGGTTACCATCAAGTCCGTATGGTAGAAACTGATATGGAGAAGACAACATTTCGAACTCATCATGGTCATTATGAGTTTCGAGTAATGCTCTTTGGCCTTACAAATGCTCCAGCCACATTCCAAGCATTAATGAATTATGTGTTTGCAGATATGTTAAGGAAATTTGTGTTGGTTTTTTTTGATGACATTTTGGTGTACAGCAGTAATGTGTCTCAACATGTGCATCACCTGACAATGGTCATGAATAAACTGGGAGAGCAGAAGCTGTGTGTCAAAAAATCAAAATGTGAATTTGCTCAACCCCAAGTTGAGTACCTTGGCCACTTCATTTCAGCAGAGGGAGTAGCTACAGATCCAAGGAAAAATGAGGCTATGACTAACTCTATGAAATATTATTTTTTTAATATTTCATAGAGCGAAAAACATGTCAAAATACTACCTCCGTTCCAAAATACATGGGTTTTTAGTTTTCGGCACGCTTTTTAAGGAGCGAAAAACTCTATGAAATATTATTTTTTTAATCAAATTTTTTATATCATTTGATACTTATTAAGTATCAAGTGATATAAAAAATTTGATTAAAAAAATAATATTTCATAAAGTTTTCCGCTCCTTAAAAAACGTGTCAAAAAAGAAAAGCCCATGTATTTTGGAACGGAGGTAGTATTTACTAATCCATTTTTGTTTTTATTCAATTTCTCAAAATTCTCCACCTGCTGTTTAAATTTATATACTTTACTGATTAAAGATGATCCAATATCTTATGTATTCATCTGGTTTTTGTAGTGCGACAAGGGAAAAAGGGACAAGGAAATCACGAGAGATACAAGCTAGCAATTTAGCATCACTTGCATTGCCATGATGAGCCCGGTAAGTACCTTTATTCGATCGATTTTACCCTTTCTTCAAGGGGAAAGTCTTATTTGAAATGGTTGTATATGTGTGAACCTGAGGTTCAACGTATATGCATTTTAATTTAATGTATTATTAGCTGGTCAAGATGTGTTATAAGAATGATGAGATCATCTCGATAATGATCAACATCATTTCGCTATATTTTCCTTTGGCCAACATCAATCGCGGTATTTCAGTAGTAGGTGAAGAGTTTTGATAGGATATGTCAGGCTTAGAGGATTTGTTAAAGATCGATCATCACTTTATTAACAATCCTTCTTTGGTGTAAGGTTCTTGGGTATCGTTAGGTCAGGTGTATTCATGCTTAATGTATTAAGTTGTCGGCCTACTCTGATTTCGTAATTGGATATACACGAGTTTTTATAACTTAGCTAAAGAAAGTGACATCATATACAATCCTTCTCTTCCAATATACAGTGGCTTACTGCCAATTATTTAATTCATTGTATTATAATATAAGAGTACGCATCTACCAGTATGAAGTACTCCGTATTATTTAATTAATTCATTATATTAATATTTTATATTAGTTTTTGATTTCATGATACTTTTGAATTTATGGTTGATTTTAGGATATGAAATTATTTTAGTTATACTTTTGAATTAGTTTTGCATATTCATGAGTTGTATTTTTCATGTGTTGTAATATATATATCTTATATATATACTGATTTTTTTTTACATTATATAATAAAAACAATCACGTAATTAGTAATTAGATACCTCATATATATCATTTTTTACATTATAATTTGATGAAAAGATTTCTATTAATTTATAAACAATTGTGTCATCTCACTGATTTTATATTTCTCTCATAGAGTTTAATATCTTTCATTTGTTCATAATTTATTAATATTACTATTTTTCATTGACAATTATTAGGATTTTCTCAAAAGAAATATTAATTGTTGGCAAGTAACAAATTCATAATAATAAATAGAACTCATGTAATGTCATAAAACATACAAATTATATTATAATTTTTAAATTATAATAGGCTATTATAAGACAGTGTAGTACAACCAAACCAAGAGGCTACTACAAGGACACTCAAGAGATTAACTAATCATTTGTTCTGCCTTGATGATGACAATAACATCTACTACTCCCTTTGTCTAATAATTTAGGTCATTTAAAATTTTGACACACTTTTTAATGTGTTAAAAACTCTGTAAATTAATATAAAACGTTTTTCAAAAATTTTAAAATAATTTTAAATTCATTATGTTAAATCTCGCATATTATTTCTTCACTTATTTATGAAATCAATCCGATTACAATTTACAAATTTGATACAAATATTGTCACCCCGTGCGTAGCATGGGACTGTCACCCTAGTGAGTTATAATAAATACGAAACTCTACACGTACTATGTATAGTTATCTTTTGTATTAGTTGGTGGATTCCAACATTATAACTAAAAAAAAAAGATAATAAATTAACACAATCCATGTGTTTACCTTCGTTAATAACTCGTCGAATATTTTACATAATTTCATACTGTTGTGATGTGTGGATGATTGTCCCACATTGAAAAACACGGAACCCCGAGCCTTGCATATAACTATATAAGTCAGTGAGTCACTCCTCCTATTGTCAATTGGTTTTATGAAGGAAACACTGTTGTTCTTGTGTGCTCGGTTCGAATGCGCATGATGCGCTCAGACATGTGGACCCCCATGTTATATGGACTACCGGGGTTTATCACATACATTTCCTTAATGATTATCAATTAGCACGGTGCCTTTCTTTTGACCGAGGAAAACACCTTCTTCATAGCATTGGGCATCGCTTATTCAACGAAGGGAGTGAAATGGTTCAAACCCTGTGAATTGAAGATACGTACGTACGTCATCAATGAAGTTGCCGTTGATGTAACAGTTATTGTACGTAACATATAGCTAGGGTGTGTATGATTTACAAAACAAACTTTTAAAAATAAAAGCATTTCTGACTGATTATTTTTTAAAGAATGTTTATAGTTGTTTGGAGGACCAAAATGAACTAAAATCAGTTAAAAATTAATGTTAAAAAAAAGTTAGAAAATGGAGGTTATTTTGGTGTTTATTTTACAAAAGTACTGTTTCACCTATACCTGTCAAAACACAATCTGACCCGAACCCGGAAATATTGACCCGGAATTTTTTTCGACCCGAAATCGAAAAATCGGAAATTTTCCGGATAATCTGGGTTTTGACCTGGTGACCCGATTTACCCGATTGATCCGGTGATCCGATTGACCCGGTTGATTTATAATTAAATATAATTAATTCTATATATAATTAAAATTTATCGCAAAATTATCAAATCATGATTTTTTTAATTTAAAAAAGAAAAAATTGGCAAATCCGAAATCGACCCGAAATGGCCCGAAACCCGGAAATACCCGGAACCCGTTTTACCCGGGACCCGTTTTACCCGAGACCTGAAGTGACCCGAGCCGAACCTGGCCCGAATGACCCGTTTGACAGGTCTAGTTTCACCCCTTCTCTTTAATCTTATTTGGTTTGAAAGTACCACAATACCCCTAAATAGCAACAAAATAAACTCAACTTTTTACAAATAAACTGTTTTTCGCCCTATACGGAGATTATTTTGTTGTTTAAATTTTTAAGTAGTTTATAAATTTTACCTTGTTTATAATTTTAGTCAGTTTATTAACACCGTATATCCCATACGAACCCATATATACTCTCGGTTCGATAAAGTATATCATTAAAAAAAAATTATAAAAGAATAATATATATTATATTTATAGTTTTTTGCCATTATATATATAATTTTCTGAATAAATAGACTAATCTTAAATTTATAATTTTGTGATCACGATTTTACCAACTAAACCTATAGAGTTTAATTACTTGAAAAGTCACCAATTGTGAAGATGGTGCAAGTGTGCATGCAACTTATAAAATGGCATATAAGTCGATGCGGGCCAACTCCAATATATATTGTAATTTCTGATTTGACCTCTTCTAGTCCAATAAGGCATGATGCTACTTCATCTCCATATATGCATGAAATATATATAGAAAAGGGCAAACAAAAAGCATCTTACCTTAAACATATTTCATCCAATCGATATCGTTATTAATTGACTATTTTTAAGAAATTAAATTTTTTTATATTAAATATCATTTTTTTAAAAATAATTTCATATATACTATTAATTGTAAAATTAATAAAAAAAATTTAAAAAATGTAATATTTTATACCATGTTTATCCTCTATACTCCGTACAAGAGTGTTAGTGAACACAAATTTTTTAATTTTATTAATCTATCTCATTATTTGTTTTTGGTTTTCAAGATACCCTATTAATGCTTCAATTCTTCATATTCTTCACCTTTGTTAATTGGCTCATTTGTACGTTTACATCATTTATTTATTAAAAGTTTGATTATTCCATTTTTTTCTATTTTATTCATTTTTTTAAAGAGTGATTATTTTTCAGACTTGCTAAATGCACGGTTGTATATCGCCATTGGCACGATGTCAGACTTGTTCTTCGAAGTCGGTGGTCAGTTTGCCGACACCAGAAGCCAGAGTCGGTAGTCTAGTTGCTGACACCAGAAGCTAGAACCGGCAAAATAATATCTTCTTTTCACTCTTGAAAGTTCCTACAAATAAGTGACAGCAGTGATCGACTTGCCGGCTCCGGAGGTCGGTGTCGGCTGCAGGTGTTGAGTTGACATCCTGTAGGCCCACATCTCGCAAGGGAATGTTGCAGTTCGACACCACAACTTTTGCCGGCTCCAGAGTCTGGGTTCGACATGTTGCTTGTCGGCTTCAGTCGATGGGATTAACACCATGTGTTTGACTAGACGAAGGTCGTGCAAATAACAGCCGCCTCTATGCGATCATGATGTGGAAGACGACATCCACTTTTGCACCAAATATCAGATGACCCTTTCCTTGGTTGGAAGGATGGACAAACAAATCGAACAAGTAATCCGAAATACTAACAAAGTCAATAAAATCTATAAGAATATCATTACAGAAATTTTTGCTAATCTCTCTTCGGAGCAAAAAATTGCCCTAGCTTTCTCCCTTGGGGAGCTTGGACCATGAGAAACATAATTCTATTTGATAACAATTATGTCGGCAAGATAGAAGACCGGTAAAGGTTTATTAAGCAATATAGAAGAACCTAGAGGAAAGCGCAAACGGAGGATCTAGAAAACGCTAAGAACAATACTAAGAAGAACCCTTGTCAAAAGAAAACGAAAAGACAGAAAATGGTAAAGTGAAAAAAACCCGTCAACCGGCATCGTTAAACTGAATTTCGACGTTGTGAAGTTCTGTTCGGGTCGTGCGGCTTCTGGTTTCGTACTCGGGGATTTCCATGGGGAGGTTCTGGTGTGCGGTGCCCGGGATCACGGGATGGTGTCAGTGGATCGTGCTGAGTGTTTTTGCCTTTTGACCAGCTTGCAGGAAGTTGCAATGCGAGGCTACTCCTGCCTAAAGGTTGAGGGGGATAGTTTGAAGGTGCTCAATGCTTTGAAGGGGGTTTGACACTGTCTGTGGGACATTGAACCGGCGATCTTCGATGCTTTGGGTCTCTGTCCTGCGTTTAATGACGTCTCCTTCTCTCATACCTTCCGTGAAGGGAATCGTGTGGCTGATTTGCTTGCTCATATGGGTCTTTCCTCACGCTTCGTCGACGTTGGTATTCCTGCTCAGTGTGCTGATGCAGTCCGACAGGACGCCCTTGGGTGGTGGTTTAACCGCGGTTAACCACCCTTTAATCCTCGCCTTGTATAAAAAATAAAGGGAAATTCTGTGTGGTACCCTTGTAGTTTAAGCTATTCCACTTGGTGTCCCAAGCTTTTTAAATTTCTGTATGGTACCCTTGTACTCTGTACAAAGTCCATCCCGTGCCCTTAATTGTTATAAACACGTATAACTGTTAAATTTTGTTTTTAATTACAAAATAAAAAGGGAAAGACTTTAATTGATAGGCGGAAATGCAGAATACAGACAGGGTAGAAACCTCCTAATTCTCTCTACCAAAAAAAAAAAGAAACCTCCACATTCTTCTAATGGAATACTGGAGAATTAAATTCCCAAAATTTCAAATCCAAAGGATAAAAAACTTTGCCTTTGTGAGCTCATTATCTATACTTGAAACATGTGGGAGATGACAAACCCACCATTTCTAAGAGCTACCAGAATGGGTGGACATGGAATTTAGGGATTGGCAGGAAATCAGCAAAATAGTGAAGGATCTTTGATCCAAAAAGGTCAGATTTTCTAATAAAGGGAAAGCTTGAGGAGTATAGAATTCCAAAGTGCAATCAATTTGGGGGTGAATTTTTAAACAAATTTTAATGGTGATGGGTGGAGAAGTCGGAGGATTGAGAGGTCTATGGCTGAAGCTCTAATGGTCGACAGAGCATGCCTTGATGATTTACTCTCTCTGGTTAGTGAAAGACAGAGAGAGGGGGAGAACGAGATGAGAGAGATGGCCGACGGATGAAGTATCGATGGAGCTGAAATTTGGGGATGGGTTGATATTAAGCATCAAAGAAAACACCAAAAAAAAAAATTCAAATTTGCAACCAACGAGTAGATATAGTTAAAATTAGGGATCTGGCAGTGACATATTTTTAATTTTTAGAGAGATTCGATTCGATTCGATTGATGACAGTGGAAGCCTAGAAGGAGTGTAGACGGAAGGGCGTAGGAAGATTCAGAATAATCGGATGAGCTCAAGCACGTGACAAGGTTCAGTGGAGTATTGAGGTGCTTCCCTTAATGTTGCTTGGTTGTTTCAATTGTGTACGAGTAGAGGAAGGATGAAGAAGAAAGAGAGGAAGGAGACAGAGACACAAAGTCACAATTGTTCACCTCTATCTTTCACTTCTTCAATTAAATTCTTTTTCTTTTATTTTTATAAAGAAAAACTAACGGAGTCAAAGGTTTTCTCCACCTAAGGGCACGGGACGGAATTTGTGTAAAGCACAAGGGTACCATACGGAAATTTAAAAAGCTTGGGACACCAAGTGGAATAGCTAAAACTACAAGGGTACCAGACGGAATTTCCCAAAAATAAACGTATTCTGCGTACACCCCAAAGGCATAGGATATAAAAAAGGATCACATTGAATGTAAATAGGTTTTTCGAGTAAAGCATATGGTGGAAGTATTGAGCGCTGTAAGGCGCATTTGGTTGCTCTTGGGAATCGTCGGTGTAAAGATTCAAAGGATGTGATGAAATATTTTCTTGGGAACCGAGCCCGACATTCTTGTTGTCTAGTTGATATCGCCGGAGCCATCGACGTTGGTTTTGGCGAAATCGTCGGTTGACATTGGCGAGCAGGGAAAGCGGAAGGTGGATGATGATAGTGAGGATCAATAATAGGCTGATACTATGTAAAGATTGAAAGGATGCGATGAAAGTTTTCTTAATTTTTCCATTGATTGAAGGAGGTATTACAAAGATATGAGAGGACTGAGGATATTATGACGATTTGATACATCTATCTACTAGTACAATCTTATCCTAATAGTTAGATTGAAGGTACTGACTATACTTTCTCTCCTATTTTTAAAATGGTTTCATACAATTTTTTCTTGCAGTTGCCACCATTCTTAGTTTGGAGCTTGATGTTCACAGTGCTTTCCTGCATAGGGATTTACATAAAGATGTCTACATGACCATGCCTCTAGGATTCTCCAAAGCTAGCACTTCCAAGGTTTGTCATCTTCCAAAGTCATTTTATTGCCGTCGTCAAAGATTGCCTCATATTAATTTGAAGCATTTCGACTTTGTCCAGTCAGCCGATTACTCCTTGTCGCTAACTGTTAGGCTCATTTCTTAGCCTATATATGTCTTAATTCTAAGTGTTATTTGGTTAAATATGTGTATAAGCTATCTTATTGAATTGGAGATTGGGCCTTAGCCTAATCTCTTATCTCAGAAGTCCATGGGCTTTAAGCCTACTCGGTTACACATGTTGTTTGGCTTCTCCCATTTGCTGGCAACGTCACTTTAGCTGAGAGATTTGTAGCGTCGTTGCTTTTCTGGTTCTAGCATTGGTGACTGATGTCCTAGATAATTAGGCTAATCAATCGTAGCTTTATCTTCTCTCTTTTGTTATTCTTGAATTGGTAAATAAAGAGCGGTCATCCGGGGTTCGAACCGGGGACCTTTGGGTCTCTCTTTTGTTATTCGATTTGGTTGTAAAAACGCTTTCTCATTTCGAATACTTGACTTGTGCTTTGTTCTCTGCACTCTCGAGGAATTGAATGAAACACAGGATTGCGCGCATTGCATTGCATATCTTAGGGTGTGGTTATATACACCACAAATCACAAGGCTGAAAATGCACGTCCTTAAGGACGTGCAAGACTTGTGACTAATTAACTTTTTAAAAAAATTAATTAACCCCTTTTAACCATGCACGTCCTTAAAGACGTGCATGATTTGGGGTGTATATAGCCAACGCGATATCTTATTCTTCAATTACAAGATCCAACGTATACTATATTTAATCTTTTTTTATTTGGTAATTTCTTTCTTATGTTTAGAAAATATTATAGGTTAAAAATATCATTACTTTGATTATTAGTTATTTTATAGTTAATCATCGATCGTCACGGTTGTAACAGTATTAATGGTCTCATGAACTATTTTCACAGCGATGATTTAGCTGGTCTATAATCTAAATAAAGCAATAAATAAAGCTATTCTAATCAAAAGAATCCAAATAAACTAGTCATCGTGTATAATCCCAAAAGATTGTAAAATTTGTGATAGATCGGTCAATTTAGTGTCTATATTTTATGTTTCTAATCAGAGGGATGATTCCTTTCGGTTGTTTTTCTTCATCATGAAGATCTAGAAGGATTTTTTTTCCCCCTTTCTTCAGTACGTTCTTGGGTCATCTAGAAGGGGACTTTGAAGTTTTAACGTTAAAAAAAAGGATCACATTATTTGCCACAAACACTGATTGTCATTAATACATGTGGACTTTTCTTTTGTTTTCGTCGCCGTTGCTACAGTTTCTCGACCCTGGACCTGTCTGGTGGGTCGAATTTTTACTTAATAAAAAAAAATATGTGAACTTTTCTTTACGAGAGGGAATACTCAAAGCCATTGATCTACATATAAATAATCTCATTATTGAAGGTGACTTGCTTATTATAATTAACTATTTTAAGAAAGGGGTAGCGTGTCCTTGGAAAATCAAGTTCATGCTCACGGACATCAAATGTTTACTTAGTTCTTTTCGGATTGTCTCATTTTCTTATATTTACCGCAGTGGTAATAGAGTGGCTGATAAGGTTGCACACATTTGTCACTCTCACTCTAGCTAGTATGGGAGCCAGTATTATCGACCCAGGTCTCATAGATCTCATTCAAAAGGATACTTTCGGCTAGTCCTCCCCCTGAGGACACCCAAATTCTTAGCTAATCAAAAAAAAATGTGGACTTTCCTGGTGATTATATATAATGTCGGAAAATTTCTAAATTAAATTTTATTATAGTTTTTTTAATATCAGAAAAGAAATTCGATTATCATACAAGTATAGAGAAACTGAGAAATACAACTAGAGAAGAGTTCATGTCTCCTGTTTTAGTAAATTATATTGATTGATTGATTGTAGCTACCATATCATTAATGTAGGTTGTTGATTACTCCATCCGTTTGAAAGCTATGGTGGTTACTATTTATTCACAAACAATATTACGAGTATCAAATATCTGTTTTTTCTATAAAAAAAAATTTAACAATTTTATATTTATAAATAATAACGACGAAATTGTTAAAAAAAAATAGATATTTTATATAGTTTTTATCATTCTAAACAAACGTGAGTAAATAGTAAACGACATATTTTGCCGAACAGAGAGAGTATGTTGCATTTCATAGTGCAGTGTGCATCTGCAATTAAGTGGTATGTACGATAATCACTAGTATTTTTTTTGTTAAAAAAGGTAACCCATCTTTGGTGGTAAATACCGAGCATGTGACCAAGCCGATAAGAGCCACATGCAAGATAAACCGACTTATGCCGACCAGCTAGACTCAATGCCCAACGGTAAGAAGCAAGGTGAACCTCCCATTAACCCCCTCACTCCTTACCATTGAGCCACCCCATCAAGGGCACTAGTAATTTTAATTTTAATTGTTGATCGTGTTGATTGTAGCAGTATCTGTGGTCCTTGAAGATCCTTTCATCTAGATGGGTGAACGTCATGTGGTCAACACTTTCTCAAAAGTCGTATCTTCCCTAGATATCCCATATTCTCGCTATTCACATCCATTTGTGTGGTCCACATCTAGTTGTGGATTTATGTTTTCCGTCTTTTGGGTGGTGAGACGTCACATTAGCCTAGCTATCCCATATTCTTGCTATTCACATCCATTCGACAATTTTTCCATTTCAAGCTGTCTGATTGTTGCTTTGTTTGCGGACTTCAAGAATTATTTTTCATGATTGTTTGGATTTTTGTTTATTTTGTCGTATCATGAAGGTTAGCCCGTCTGACGTTCTTTTGCTCTCTTAATTTACCAAATAATAATTTATTTGATATTTCAAACTCTTATATATCTATATTGTAGATATTTTTTCAAAAAAAAAAACTAGTAATTTTGATGAATTGCACACCAATTTTTTTAAAAATAAAACTCCAAATTAGTTAGCTCAAATTCCAGACGCTTGAGGCTAATTTTCCGTTATTTTTGCGAAGTTTGATCGTTTCAAATATATGAAGATGAAATATTTATGAAAGTGACCAAATTAGTTAGGCTGGGCGCATTGGATTCAAATTTAATAAAATTATCAACTTGTATTGTAAATATACATGGATGATACGGGTATCGTGGGTTAGTTGTAAAAATTGGGATCATATATTTATGATTCATGTACTTGAATTTATACTATAATCTCGATCATATATATTGTCATCTTCTGAGGTCGTAATATAATGTATATATAAATTGTCAACTATATTATACTCCCTCCGTTCGACAAAATTGGTCGTTTACTATTCATGTACGCTTTTTTAGAATGATAAAAACTATATAAAATATTCATTTTTTTTTAAAAATTTTTTTATCAAGTTTATACTTTTTAATAATAACTACGAAGTTGTTAAAAAAATTATTAAAATGTATTTTATATAGTTTTTATTTCCTAAAAAAACGTGTATGAATAGTAAAATGTCAAGTTTTTCCGAACGGAGGTAATATATTTTACTAAGTAATTATGCAAGTGGATCGTTTTTAATTTGGTCAAAATCATGAACATTGAGTTCGACAAATTCAAGCCTCCAGTGAACTAACTTGGAAACCATATGATTTAGAAATTAAGAAACTAATATAAGACACACTAAAAAGAAACAAATTAAGACACACTAAAAAGACAAAATACATCCACTAACTATAAAATAAATACGAACATGTACAGTAAATGCATATGCTAATTATATATGTTTAGCCCATGTTTATAAGACACACTAAAAAGAAACAAATTAAGATACTAAAATTACTATTTTTTTTTTATTCATCTCTCCCCGCCACATCAGCTTAGTATCTCTTTCCTACTTTTTTTTTTTTCACTTTTAACAATAGCATTCCTAGCATCCCACATTCCGTCTTTTTTTTTTACCAATTCAATTTACGAATATACCCCTTTATACCAATTATTTTCAACATGTTTATAATATGCTTGTAATATTATATTAATATTTAATTACTAAAATTTAATTATAAAATTTAGATCATTTATAAAATACTAAGTAAAAGTATAATAAGCAATCGGGCACCGAACGCCCAAAATCCAATTTTCGAAGGAAAATTACAATATAATTATATGGAAAGAAATCATTTTTTTCAAAATATGTCGAAACGTATTCAAAATTGATGTCTATGTGTAGAGAAAAATGAATCTAGGATTATGGTAATTTTAAATTTATTTTATTTTACATTTTAAATAGCGAAAATGACATTATTTGAATATAATTAAAAACGTGTCATGTTAAATGTCAACCGTTGAATCCAACCGATCTCAACCGCTCATCCCATCCACCATTGAAATGGTGCCACATGTCCTTCCTTGCATCACCCTCCCAAATGCAAAATGCTATTAGCATCGATGCTAAAATAGCATCCCATAAACATCCTTCTCACTCCACCCACATTATTTTATAATTTTTTTTCACTTAAGCATCCTAAATAGTTACCCGTTAAAAGTGCTCTTAGCAATTCGAAAACAAAAACAAGAAAAATATATATGCATACAAAAAAAAAACCAAATGTTGCCCATAAAAAAAATACCCCAAATAGATAACCTAGGTTCTTCCATCTCATTTTATTTATCTTTTTTAAGGATACGTGAACGTGACGTGATTCACTCGATAAGACAAGAGTCACCGATTAGGTAAATTGACTTGTACCGATTAATTTGATTCAATGATAAGTAAAAAGTAAGGCGGGGCTTGATTTTTCAAGTCAAGTGGAGAGGTAAATGTTCGAACCCCGAATGACCGCTTTATATTTACCAAATTCAAGGAGAGGCAAAGGCAGAGATTAAACTCATGTTCTTCTAACGCTCTAATCCTTTCTATTAAGCCACCCAAATGAAGGTATTTGATTTATCATTTCAACTAAAATAATCTTTTTGATTAAACCGCTAGTATCCACTTTGTATCAAATATATCCGATACAAAGATCGAGGTCGAACCTTCACAAGAGAAACAGTTCAACAGGTCAACACTAGAATGGTAACTAAAATATAACCGCATCTTTTTCAATCATAGAATTTTACAGACATCATAAACAACATACGCAATACATTAGGGACTCAAAACTTCACCTACCTACAACATGGTGGTGTGTTTGATTTTTCAGGAACAAAGCACTTTTTGACAACACAAAACCTAACCCAAGATCTATCGCTGCTTATATAGCTAAACAGATCCACAAATGGAAAACTTCAAAAACAATGGATGAAGATATTACTCTAAAGGAGAAACCCAGCTCACCCAAAAAACAAAGACGTAAACAAAATGGGTTAAACTTCCCCTCAACTGCCACAAGCTCAATTTCGATGGGGGGTTTTCAACCTCAAACACCGGTAGCTTTGGATTTATCATCCGCGATAACAACCGCATTCCTATTTGCTCAGGGGCCAACCCTTCTTCCTCGAACTCAGTCATTGGTTCAGAAGGATTCGCTCTCTGGAAAGACATCC
Source organism: Persicaria tinctoria (assembly GCA_037127255.1). Classification (NCBI taxonomy): domain Eukaryota; kingdom Viridiplantae; phylum Streptophyta; class Magnoliopsida; order Caryophyllales; family Polygonaceae; genus Persicaria; species Persicaria tinctoria. The sequence continues at coordinate 5,473,646 of JBANSL010000014.1, forward strand.
AAGTGGCCTCAGATTTACACATTAGTCACCTCATTATTGAATGAGATAATCTTACTATTATAATCCCCAAGTGAAGTCAAAATGATCATTTCTGACCTCATTATTGTCTTGCATTGTTTCGCCTCAGTTCATATTTTCCCAGGGAAACTAACCATGTGGTCGATCGTCTGACGTGACTGGCATATGGGTCTTACACATACTGATCCATCTTCCCCTGACTATTTTAATCTTGCTTATCGCATCCGCCAAGATGTTCTTAGCTAGAGCGGTCTCCCCACTAAGCCAAATCAATCTAAAAGGTCGAACCTTACCTTTATGACACCACTTGATGATTATTTGTAGCTCACTTCATTATGTTGAAATTATTCACTTATCAAACATGATCTCTGATCTATCACACCATCTATATATCGCATCTACTAATATTATATCGACAATGGAAATCAAACACACAACCTATTCACATATCCTAATTATCAACAAGTGTGGTTTGTCTCTAGCCAGTATTATTGTTATCACCAATTTGCTACTATATATTTCACGTGCAACACTAATGAATAGTGAACTGGGCGTGGACACCCTCTCTCTATATAAACCTCCGATCGATCGAAATTAAGCCTCCAACCACAGCCATAAACGCCCTGATTAATCCTACTTCTTGCACTAAACAAGGCCTCCTCCATCGATCCTCAGCAACACCTTCGCGAATGGCACCAGAAGCTGTGGCCTACCAAGGCCTTTTCGATCACGAAAATGGCGATCAAGATCTCTACAACTTACTCGAAAAATGGATCTCCGATTTCGACTTACCAAATTACCAAGAACAATACAACCCCCCACTTCAACAAGAACAAATCCCCAACTTGTCAGCTCCTACATTGTTGTCAGCATCTTTCAGCCCATGGGTTTCCACGACCTCAGCAGCCACATCCACATTGTCAAAGTCACCAAGACGACGTCGTGCAAGAAGCAGGAAGAACAAGAACCAGGACCTTGAGAGCCAGAGAATGACACACATTGAGGTTGAGAGGAACCGTCGAAAACAGATGAATGAGTACCTCGGTGTGATCAAATCTTTGATCCCTGATTCTTATTCTCAAAGGGTCTCTCATTTTCCCTCTACTAACTTATTCTATACATATATTTTTATTGAAGTTCAGCACATGAGTACAGTAGTGAGGTTTCATCATAAAACCAATTAATCGACTATAAAAGGAGTAGCCCATTGACTTATATACTAATTAAGTTTGTTTTTTTTTAATGGATTTTTGAATAGGGAGATCAAGCTTCAATTGTGGGAGGAGCAATAAACTATGTGAAGGAGTTAGAACACAAGCTACACACCCTTAGTGCTAAGAAGATGCAAGCAAGCCATAACCCGAAACCCGCATTTGGGGAGTTCTTCAACTTCCCGCAATACAGGGAGGTTAACAGAGTGGCAGATGTCGAGTTGACCATGGCGGGGAGCTATGCCAATCTCAAGATCAGATTGCGGAAGCGCCCGAAACAGCTGACGCATATACTCTCAGGGCTTCAAAGTATGGGGCTTAGCATCATCCACCTCAATGTCAACACCATGAATCACTATGTACTTTACTCTCTCAGTGTCAAGGTATGTACTTGTGTTTAGTTGATCATAATCATTCAATAGGAAATGAAAGTTTGTTGAAATGATTCTAAGTATTGAATGTAGGTTGAAGATGAGAGCAAGGCGAATTCAGCTGATGAGACCGCTAGAGCAATTTATGAGATGCTTGGTACGATCGAGGAAGACGCTCGATTGAGCTCATGAAAACATCAGTTCAATTTCTGGAACAAGAACTCTTATTTATTACGGAGTACTAATAATGTATGTCAATGTGACATAATTAATGATTAAAATTTGAATCCTTTTAATGGATTATACAATACTCATTACATATATATATTGGATTAAGACAAACATACATTGTTTCAAAAAAGGGCCTACGCGGCCCCCTAGACCTTGGGGCCGGCCACTTTGGAGTTTAGATGTTTGGCGGATTTCTTGACGGATCTTGGCAGGTCTAGGCGGTCTTGATGGATTTCTTGGCTGACTTTGACGGATTTCATGGTGGTTATTGGCAGGCCATGGCAGATTCGATGGGTTAGTAAATAAAAACCCAATTTTAAGGTTTTCACCTTTCAAATCCTTACATTTTGATCTCTCTCAGTTCTCAACCTCTATACTCCCTCTTACTCTCGGTACATCCCTCTCAGAGTCCTCCAACTCACCGCCTAATTCTTGTTGTCATCATCGATCTAGATTATTAATTAAAGTTTATCATTTTATATAGGTCATGAATTAAAGGTTATTAGTTTATAATGGTTTCAAATATGATCCAGAAGTAAATGATAGATTACATAGGTCTTAATATTGTATAGTGGGCTAAAAACCCATTAAGGCTCAATACCTTTGTAACATATATATATGTTATATCAATGAATGGAAACCCTCAAGGAGGACTTTACATCAATTCTATCATTCTACATGGTATCACAACATTTTCTTCCTCACGGAACTCTAATTTGATCCTTCCACCCCACCCCTCTTCTTCCGCCGCCGACGTCGTCCCCTCGCCTCACCGGCCTCGCCGCCCTCCTCCTCCCTGTCCTGCCTTGCCGCCGCTCCAATTGGAATTCCACGCCACCATCCCCCACAACCTCTCTCTCACCTTTTTTTTATTTTTCCAAAAAAAAAAAAAAACTTACCATGGCCTTCTCCGATCGCCAACGACCTCTTGTCGGGATCATCGCCCCTCCAAAGTCTCTGCACCAACATCACGCCTTCTCCTCTATGCAGCCGACATCTTCAGACTCTTCTTGGTACATGGACACTGGTGCCACCTCCCACATGACGAACTCCTCAGGTAACCTCTCATCTATTTCTTTTAAGGGCCCTGCCCACACTATTATCGTCGGAAATGGTGGTCGTCTTGCCACTTCGGGGATTGGTCACGCCACATTACAGACCCCAACCCACCCACTACACCTCAACAATGTCCTAATTGCCCCAAAGATTGTCAAAAACCTTATCTTTGTCCGTCGGTTCACTACTGACAACAACGTTTCCCTTACGTTTGATCCATATGGTTTCTCTGTGAACGATCTTACTACGGGGGTTGCTTGCATGAGATGTAACAGCATCGGGGAGCTCTACCCTGTCACACCACCACCCGCGTCCAGTCAGTCGTGCCCGGTCGCCCTCTCGGCATTGTCGTCCAGCCTGTGGCATGCACGCCTGGGCCATCCCAGTGCTGCCGTTCTAGATGTCCTCCATTCTCAGAGCCTTGTCAACTGTCCTAAAGACCCACGCTCTGGTTTATGCTCTTCCTGCCAACTTGGCAAACATGCCAGACTGCCGTTCCAACGGTATTTGACCTCTACCCTTGCTCCCTTTGATATCATTCACAACGACATTTGGACCTCTCCCGTGCCTAGCAAGGAGGGTCACAAGTACTACATCTTGTTTCTTGATGATACTCATTACTGATGGATCTTCTCGTTGCATTTCAAGTCCCAAGTGTTTCCTGTCTTTGCCAGATTCCATACCTACATCAAAACACAGTTTCACATGTCCATCAAATGTTTCCAATGTGACAATAGCCGTGAATTTGACAACAAGGACTAGCTTTCACTCCTTCTTTCCCGCAAATGGGATCTCCTATCGCTTGTCTTGCCCCTATACTTCTCAGCAGAATGGCAAGGCAGAAAGAATCATTAGAACCATTACCAACATGATGCGCTCTCTCCTCTTCCACGCATCTATTCCCCTTCCATATTGGCCTCACGCCTTATCCACCACATGTTATCTCCTAAACATTCTGCCTTCCACTACCCTACACCATCGCTCGCCAGCTCAGACACTTTATTACGTCGAGCCTAGGTATGATCACCTTCGCACCTTCGGGTGCTTGTGTTTCCCAAACCAGTCCTCCACAGCCCCGCACAAGCTTCACCCGCGCTCCACTCCATGTGTCTTCCTAGGCTATCCGTCTGATCATCGCGGTTACATTTGCCTTGATATCAAGACCCACAAGATCATTCTCTCACGTCATGTCACCTTTGATGAGTCGCGATTTCCCTTTGCGTCTCCCACACCCCCTGTGTCTCCGTCAGAGTCCGAGTCACCATTCCCTCACTTCCTTTTTCCCCAGAGCTCTCTCGGTGCTCCTGCTTCTCCCCCAACACCACCACCACCACCACCCCCTACCACAAGACCACACACCCGCAGCGTCTCCGGTGTCTTCCGACCCCGTCAGATCGTCTCCATGACCACCGCCCATCACCCCGCTATCCACCTCCCATCACCCCGCCAAACAGCCTCCCGTTACCTACGTGCGACGCCCGCAGCAGGGCATGCGGCGCCCGCCGCATGTACAAATGCTGCGCCCGCAACCTTAAACCCTTCCCTGGCGGCGCCCGCCGCAGGTCTTGCGGCGCCCGCCGCATATACAAATGTTGCGCCCGCAACTTTAAACCCCTCCCTGGCGGCGGCCGCCACAAGTCATGCGGCGCCCGCCGCAACCCTCGCCACCTTTGACCCGCCCGCCGCCTCTTCCCCTTGCTTAGCCCCTCTTGCCCCCGTCCTTCCCGACTCCCATTCACCCTCTGCCCCCACCTAGACCTCCCTCTCCCCCGTTCCCTCCTCCCACAAAACAGCCCTCCTCGACTCGAATTGGCAGGCGGCTATGCTCGACGAATACAGGGCTCTTACGAAGAATGGTACTTGGGTTCTTGTTCCTCGCCCTCCTGAGGCGAACGTCATTCGCTGTATCTGGCTTTTTCGTCACAAGTTCCGCTCTGATGGGACGTTGAAGCGCTACAAGGCCCGTCTTGTGGTGAACGGTAGATCTCAGCAGCCCGGTATTGATTGTGATGAGACCTTCAGCCCTGTGGTCAAGCCTGCCACTATCCGAGTGGTCCTGAGTCCGGCTCTGTCGCGCAACTGGGCCATCCATCAGTTAGATGTCAAGAACGCTTTTCTGCATGGTCATCTGAACGAGACAGTTTACATGTTTCAGCCGCCAGGGTTTACTGATGCTGAGCTTCCAAAGCATGTCTGTCTCCTCAAGCGCTCTCTATATGGTCTGAAATTGGCTCCGCGGGCGTGGTTCCAACGTTTTGCCTCTCATCTGCTCCGTTTGGGTTTCACTGGCAGCCGTTCAGATACGTCTCTGTTTATCTATCGCAGAGGCTCAGACTTGGCATTCCTGCTGCTTTATATCGACGACATCATTCTCACCGCCTCTTCTGATGCTCTTCGGACGTCGATAATCTTGCAATTGAGTGCGGAATTCGCCATGTCTGATCTGGGTCAGTTGTCTTACTTCTTGGGAGTTGCTGTTCAGCGGCATGCGTCTGGTCTGTTTCTCTCACAAAGTAAGTATGTTGCACAGATTGTTGCTCGGGCTAAGATGGTCAACTGTAATCCCGTCGCGACCCCAGTCGATACATCCAACAAGCTCAGTGCTCATTCCGGTCCTTTGGTTGACGATCCCACACTGTACAGGAGCCTCGCTGGTGCTCTTCAGTATCTCACTTTCACCAGGCCTGATATCAGTTACGCCGTTCAGCAGATCTGCTTGTTCATGCATGCCTCTAGGGAACCTCACTTTCAGGCTTTGAAGCGGATCATTCGGTACATCAGCGGCACCCTCGAGCTCGGCACCACCATCACTCCTTCCTTTAAGCTTGATCTTGTGGCTTACACTGATGCGGATTAGGGTGGTTGTCCAGACACACGTCGCTCCACGTCTGGTTACTGTGTCTTCCTCAATGACACTCTTGTATCTTGGTCAGCCAAGCGTCAGTCCGTCGTGTCTCGCTCCAGCGCTGAAGCCGAATACAGGGGTGTTGCCAACGTTGTCTCCGAGTGCTTTTGGCTCCGCAATCTCCTGTTTGAGCTATGATGCCCCTTGCAGAAGGCCACTCTGGTCTACACTGACAACGTCTCCGCCGTCTACCTGGCTAGCTACCCAGTCCAGCATCAACGCACGAAGCACATTGAGCTTGATCTCCACTTCGTCAGGGACAAGGTTGCCATTGGACATGTCCGCGTTCTACATGTCCCGTCCTCTTATCAGTACGCTGATATATTCACCAAGGGTTTACCTAGACAGTTGTTCATTGATTTTCGTTCCAGTCGCACTGTACGGACCCCTCCCGTTTCGACTGCGGGGGTTTGATAGATTACATAGGTCTTAATATTGTATAGTGGGCTAAAAGCCCATTAAGGCCCAATAACTTTGTAACATATATATATATATATATATATATATATATATATATATATATATATATATATTATATATATATAGGGGCTGGTTCCGGTAAGAACACCCCTTAGGGTGAGAACTAGGAACACATCTTAACCATAGAATCAAAAGAAATCAAGGGTCAAGATTAAACTTAATTTTCTTTTTTTATTTTAAAGGAAAATAAGAGGACCCCACATATCTACATACGCACGCGCATGATTGAAACTACTCCCACCCCTTGCTACTGTTTTCACTAACGGTGCACGGTTACAATCGAGTTTTTTTTTTTAATTTTTTGTTTCATTTTTTTATACGTTTGTTACCAACAAAATTGTGATGAAATCAATTATTCGGTTAAATAAGATACATTATTCGTATTTATGAAATAATTATTCGGTTAAATTATATAGCTTATGTATGTATAAGGGAATGATTGTTTACAAACTTTTTGTTATGTTTTATTTTTTTTACATTTGTTATCAAGATAATTTAGCTCAAATTAAATTATTCGGTAAATATAGAAAGCTTATTCATATTTAAAAGATGATTATTCAGTTAAATTTTAGAGATTATTCGGTAAAATTTGTGAGATTATTCATTTAAACTGCAGATATTATTCGGTCAAATTAAATAGATTATTAGTAAGATAATTGAGTTGAAATTACATTGTTCGATAAAATTAGAAAACTTATTTGTATTTAACAAAATGATTATTTTGTTAAATTTAATATATTATTCGGTTAAATTTGAGAGATTATTCGGTTAAATTATAGAGATTATTCGTATGTAAGATGGGGATTATTTACATATTTTTTATTTTTGAATGCCAAAAATAATAATTAATAAACATGTAAATTATTAGGTAAAGTGTATTCATAGGTACAAAGAAGTTTGAAACAATTATATATAAAAAGTATGCATTATTTTACGAGTGGTTTTTTTTTTAAAAAGCATTATTTGGTAAATAAAAAATCATTATTCGGAATAAAAATGCAATTTTATTAAGTTTGACCCAATATAGTAATTTTAAAAATGGAAAAAGTATGAAATATAAAGTAATTACCAACGCATAAATAAAAAAAATACAATAGTACAAAGTACTCGTAATTGAAAAAGTAAAAAAAAATTGTTGATATTATTCTGTCAAATTAAAAGATGATTATTCAATTAAATTTTAGAGATTATTCGGTAAATTTTGTGAGATTATTCATTTAAATTGTATTATTCGGTCAAATTAAAGAGATTATTATTAAGATAATTGAGTTGAAAATTAAAATTACATTATTCGATTAAATTAGAAAACTTATTTGTATTTAAGAAAATGATTATTCGATTAAATTTAATATATTTTTCGGTGAAATTTGAGATATTATTCGGTTAAAATATAGAGATTATTCGTATTTAAGATGGGATTATTTACATATTTATAGATTTTTGAATGTCAAAAACAATAATTAATAAACATGTAAATTATTCGGTAAAATCACAAGTGTATTCATAGGTATGAAGAAGTTTGAAATAATTATATATAAAAACTATGCATAATTTTACGAGTGGTTTTTTTTAAAAAAAAATGCAATAGTTGGTAAATTGAAAATTGTTATTCGAAATAAAAATGCAATTTAATTAACTTTAAACGAATATAGTGATTTTAAAAATGGAAAAAATATGAAATATAAAGTACTGTAACTGCCAACGCATAAATAAAAAAATGCAAGAGTACAAAGTACTCGTAACTTCGTAAGTGAAAGAGTTCAAAAAAAAAAGAAAAAAAAACGACAATTTCATGAATAATTTACTTTGGGTGGAGAATATTTTACTGTGACCCACGTATGAAATATAAAGTACTATACACACGGGCCCACGGCATTTCTATATGTTTGAATCTCACGCACTACACCATGAGGGTGGAGAGTATTTTACTGTGGGTCCCACTGTTTAAAAATAAATAAAAACAGAAATTTGCAATTTAATCACATCCCTTAATTTCATCTAATCCTACGGCTCAGAATTGTTCCTACGTTCTCACCCTAAGGGGTGTTCTCATCCGATCCACACTCTTATATCAATGAATGAAAACCCTTAAGAATGACTTTACATCAATTCTATCATTCTACAGTAAAAATATATGTCAAAGTAGCAAATTCGTCTAGCATCCGCCAAGCATCCATCTAGACTCGGCCTTGACTCCATCCCACCGCCAAGCATTTTTTCAAACATTTGAAGAGAAACAATGTCAACAATTTCGACTGGCCGGAATTAATATTTTATGATGGAACGTACCCTATACCTGAAACCTATATGAAGGAAGATGCATCTCAAAATCAAAACCTTACCTACCAAATCAATTATTAACATAAACAACCATATATCCCCAAATTGGTCTTAGAATCACAGTTTTACGCTTTGAATGTCAACTTCCCTCCAAACCAAAGGACCGGATCCCCCCGTAGATCGAGTTTTCTTTAACGTGGAAATTCATCTGAAACAACTTCATTTCGATCATATACAATTTTCTTTCTCTCTGGATTTCCACTAATTAGATATTAATTAATTTTCATTTTCAATCTACAAAGAAAACTGCATATTTTCACATGACAATTCAAGTCTTATTAACCTGGAATGTGAAATATTCCACATCAAACAAGGTAGCTATTTTATCCGATAAAAATGACATCATTCTTCCCTTATTGTATTGGGCATATATATATAAGGGATGGCATCACAACAGATGGAACAACAAAGCCAAAAAGAAAGAACAATCAAACCAATAACTAATAATGGTAAGAAGGCGTTGTCCGTGCGTCGAGACACCGTGTGAGCTAGTCTCCTGATTCTCCCGTATTTTCAATATTCGCAATCTTTCGATCATTTGTCTTTCTCGACTTCAACGTGAGTCACTGATTTTGTTGTGATCGGCTAAGTTCGAGTCATTCCTCCTTATAATAGAATCGGTGAAGGGCACCCGGGAAAGTGAAGTAAAAGGGAGGTATGTATAAAATATGGCCCATGCAATGATTAAACAGTGAAGGGAGGGACAAAGGTGAAGTAAAAGGGAAGTGAATAATGACCACATTTGCCACAAAAGTGAATTTATAAAAAAGAGTGTAACCATAAGTCCAACCATGCTCCTTTATTTAGGCAAATTTCTACTACGTATTTAACTGTTCAAATTTGTTAGGAATGCGTTTTTTTAATTTAAACAAATCTATCTATATATTACTTAAACCTAAAGCATTTTGGCCACGTATCACATCCTCGCACGAAGTTATTTAAGGCAATGCTTTTTTATTTAGCAATTGGATTAATTCAAAACTTTTTTTAAAAAAATAATGTTAATATTAACTATACAATATTATTTTATTTCATATTAATTACACATTATTATTTCCATTTATTTTTTAAACAATATGATGAATTCAAAAGCATTTTTTTATATAAAAAAATTATAGTTCCAAATATTTGATTTTTCTATTTTAGGCAATTCCTTTTTATCTAACCAATGTGATTAATTCAAAACTTTTTTTAAAAAAAATAAAGATAATATTAACTATACACTGTTTTCATTCTACATTAATCACACGATATCATTTCTATTTAGTTTTTAAAACAATTGGATGAATTCAAAAGCATTTTTTTTTATAAAAATAATAATATATAGTTCCAAATATATGATTTTTTGGTGCAGCCAATCTAAATATAATGAAAAATATTGTTGTTCTTATAATAAACTTAAATTTTGGATTTTCACCCAACCAACCTAATATAAACTACATAAAACCTTAAATGATAAAAAATTTAAATTTTTTTTAATGATTTCCTCCCGGTCTATATATATAATGAGAAATATTTTTGCTTAGATGTGATAATCACTTTAATTTTATGATTTCCTCCCAATCAACTTAACCTAGGAAAAAATCCAACTAATGACATTTGTACAAGTTCTTCAATTAATCTAGCTATATCTAACTAATAAACCATAAGAATTTTTTATTAGGTTTATAACCCCTTTTATTTTGAGATCGATTTTCACCCAATTAATCTATTCTACTCAAATCTTAAACTCATGTAATTTTTACACATTTTTCAGAAATATTACTATTATTTTTACTTACTTTATAAAATATTTTTTTTTTCTATTTTATATTAACGTTTGGTAATAGTTTGTTTAATTTTGTAATATTGTAGTAATTTTCTATACTTACAAAATTTTATATTTATTTTTAAAAATAAATACGCGCCATGGCGCGGGGACTTTACTAGTTTGATATTAAGACCCATTAATCACTTAATTAATCTTTTTAAGGGTAAAATCCACCTATAGTCCCTGAATTTTGACCAAGTGTTCAAACGGGTCCCTGAAGTTTTTTTTTGTTCATTGAAGTCCCTGAGCTTTGATACTTTGTACACATTTGGTCCATCTGTTAGTAAATTTTTTAAATATGTGTTAAATAATGATATAGATTCAATGTATTTTGGTATATTAATGGAATAAGTCAGGTTATACACATGTAATTGCTTGGTATTTGTTTTACTAAAGTAAAAAAATTATATTATATTAAAAATATATGTTTTTAAAAAATATTTTATAATAAAAAAGACTTTCTATTTTCCAACTAAATGGTATAATTTTCCGTTGATATTTTATTTTAAAGTATTTTAATGACCGAAATTTTTTTATTTAATTAAAAAAATTAAAATGTTTTTTGTTAAAAAAAACTCTACTTTTTCTATAAAAAACAAATTCTATTTGTGTTAACAAAATAAACTCTGTTTTTAAATAAATAAGGAAATTTTAGTCATTAAAGTACTTTAAAATAAACTATTATTGGAAAATTATAACATTTGGTAAAAAAAAAATAGAAAGTATTTTTGATAAAAAGATATATATATATTATATTTTAAAATATGCTTTGTTTTAAGAAAACTCTATTATATATGATAACTTTTGAGAAGAAAAAAGCTTAATTTTTTACTTTGGTAAAACAAATACCGGGCAATTACAATTGTATAACCTAACTTATGTAATTAATACAAAAAAACATTCATTCCATATCATTACTTAACACATATTTAACAAATTTACTAACAGATGGACCAAATGTGTACAAAGTATCAAAGTTCAGGGACTTCAATAAACAAAAATAAAGTTCAGGGACCCGTTTAAACATTTGGTTAAAGTCCAGGGACCATAGGTGGATTTTACCCATCTTTTTAATACTTCTTAATTGTTACATAATTAACAAAAAGTTAAATGAAATTCTTATAATTTGAACAGAAGATATAGTGTATCAATACGATTTCTCTTTTATTATATACTACATCCGATTGGAAATATATGACATTGGGATTTTGTGCACGTAGTTTAAGAAACTTAAAACTATATAAAATATTAATGTTTTTTTATTAATTTTTTTTACATTATAATACTTATTATATTAAAAATCGGAGGGAGTATAATAGATTGAATCCACGGTATTTAAAGTTTCATGTATAATCGAGATTTCAATGTTTTGAATATAATGTGTTCATATTATTTTGGGTATCAAATATAATTGGGTTAAAGTTGTTTTGAACTTGGGATACAATTATGTTCACTTTATTTTTGCTTTCAAATATAATTTGTTTTGAATTGTTTCAATTTCCAATGTGTTTTTTTAGTTCAAGTTATTTCAAGTTTCAAATACAGTTGAGTTCAATTAATTTTAATGACAGAATGATTGTTGAATCATCTATTTGAATAAAATCGAGTTTGGGATATTCTTGGATTCAAATTAGATAAAAAAAAAAGAATAAACAAAGTAATTCACTAACACTTTCATTTATTTGTCTAACTTTTTTAAAGATTGACATTAAATGACTAGTTGTAAAAAGATTTCCAAAAAAATACCCCCTATTTGAATGGAAATAGAAGTAACCCTCACCCGTTTCCAAATTACAGAAATGCCCTCGAAGAGCAACCAATTTCCCTAACTGCAATCCGACATTGCACCTTTCCTGTTTAGTTTCATCCAATTGAAACTTGATTGCCAAATTCGGGGTTTAGGGTATGTTGTTAACCCCATTTCGTTCGATTGTTGTTCTTGATTCTTTCCTAGATAAACTCGAAATCAAAATCGAAATCGATTGGGCAGTCAGTGGAGGATCAGATTAGAGAGCGAGGAGGAGGATGAGCCCTAGACACTGCGTGGTAATCGGAGGCCAGGGATTCATCGGCCGATCGCTCGTTCCCCGTCTCTTGAAGCGCGGGAATTGGATTGTCCGAATCGCCGATTCTGCTTCCGCCCTCGCCGATCAGAATTCCGTAGTCTCCACCGCTGTCAATGAAGGTCGCGCTTCCTATGTCCAACTTGATGTCAGAGACAAGTCTCAAGTTGTCAAAGGTATGCTCCGTTTCTCAAACTTCATCTCCGCTTTTGATCCTTTTATTGCGTCAGGATTTGGCTCTTGAATTGTGGTTTTTTCGCTCCAATTGTTTGTAGCGATGCATCTTGTGATCTTGAATTGTGTTTTCCTTAGATGTCCGGATCTATTTTCTTATTTCTACGAATCCTGTGAAGGCTTTGAGTGGTTGCAAAAGCGTGGGAAAATACTTAATGGCTAGCAAAACAAGTTGTTTCAACAGGCACACTGATCAATTTGGCCAATTTTGAAATGAAGCTCTTGTGCTGACTTTGTATAGCTTACATGCCTGAGGATGGCTTTGGTTTACAAATAGCTTGGCTACAGTAACTGCAAATGGCTACTAGAGATTTCTTTTTATTAGTCTTTATATTTGGCACCATTTGTAGAATCAGAGTTTGGAGGTTATAAAATTTCGGAGTTCTATTGCTTCTGAGTTGTGATGCTGAACTAAAGATCTTCATCATGTTTCAGAGTTCAGCCTTTATAGTGATTCACTAATCTCTCTTGAATGAAATGAATGGTCTATGCAAGTGCTTTTAACACATTTGTACTTGTCAAAATACATTGTTTTCTTTGTTTTGGTAAATCTACAAATACTGTATGTGTACCAAACTCTATCAAAGAAAACTATTACAAATATCGATTTTATAATCAAACGAATTATCATCTATCTTCACTTCCGCATGGTTTTATTTGTCATGTGCTATTCTCCTAGCTTGACTCGTGGCTGATTTCATTCCTAATGCCCCTAATTTTAACAGCTAGGACTGCTCTATTGGCACCCTTTCTTCTGTTATTTCCTTTTTATATTATTCATAATTTACCATTCTATTATTGCATCACACATACTGGTTGTATGCCGGTATGATTCAAACTAAATATATGATCCCAAACAGGCTTGACTCTCCTGCAGTCATGTATTATAATTGTAAACGAGTCTCTTTATGTTTGTAAAACACATTTCTATTCTTGGTTTAGCAAACTTCAGCTAGCTAATCAATCTGTCTTTGGCTGGCAATCTATGCTGAATGCCTGAATAGCCAGTCCAGCTTAATGTTACAATTTCCTTATTCTTTTCAGATTCTTGCTTTTTCCCCTATTTTATTTTGCCTACAAATGTCTTTTGGAATTACCTTATTATGTTCCTCTCTTTTTCAGCTGTTCAAGGTTCATCTGTTGTTTTCTTCATAGAATGTTGTGACTCATCTTCATGTGATTACTATCAGTGCTATATGCATATTGTTCAAGGTAATTGGTCCTATTTTTCTTCTTTCTCTCTCTATTCCCTTCTGGCTCATACCTTCTTTGGAAGACATCAGCCCACTTACTGAACCATTCTATTTTACCTGTAAATTAGGTGCAAAAAATGTTGTCAATGCTTGCCGAGAATGTAAAGTTGAAAGGCTGATATACAACAGCTCCTCAGATGTAGTTTTTGATGGTTTCAAGGCAATACATTATGCCGATGAATCACTCCAATACCCCTGGAAAGTAGGTCTTTATTAGAAGTTTCCTTTTACTTGTGCTGTTTGTAGATATCTTCTTGATCTCATATGATTCTGCTCTCTTTCCTTGCTTCAGTATCTGGACATGTTAAATGACCTAAGAGCTCAGGCAGAATCATTGGTTTTGTTTGCGAACAGACCAGATGCCCTTTTGACATGCGCTCTTCGTCCTAGCAATGTATTTGGACCTGGTGATACATATCTGGTGCCCTCTTTGATAAAGCAAGCAAACTCTTCTTTGGCAAAGGTCTGCTACCTGTCAATGAAATAAGTTTCTAATGTTGTATGTCTTAAATTTTCTTATTTAAGTTTTTTGTATTAGTTTCACACCTTCAGCATTATGTTAAGGCTGACATCATATTATATTTAGTTAATTTTAGGTTATGACATGAAATCATACTAGAATTATCATTTTTCTAATGTTATAAGTAACCTTATTTTTACTTACCTTTTATTTTCTTTGTTCCCACTTGATTATAAAAATGTTTTTACAGTCCTTGATTTCGTCTCCTCCACTCTTTTATTTGACCCTGGAGAGGCATTGGATCTTCTTCCTTGATACAAAATCCTAGCTAAGAAAAAACAATTGACCAGTCTTCTTCCCGTCACTTTCTTTTTGAATTGGATCTTGTACTGTAACCAATAAATCTTGCAAGATTTGATTTAATTTTTACTTTCTTCCTTGATTGGATTTTGTTTTCTTTGATTTATTCAATTGCACAAAGATAAATAGTGAGAGGTGGGATCTTGCACTATGTTAATTTTTTTTTCAATTTCTATTGTTGTATACCTTCCATGTGATCACCTTTATACACTATTTCCCCTTATAAGGTTTTTTTTTCCCTCTTCAATTTCAGTTTATTTTAGGTAATGGAGATAACCTGTGCGACTTCACTTGTGTTGAGAATGTTGCTCATGCACACATCTGTGCTGCAGAAGCCCAGATTGCTGCTGTGGCTGGAAAGGTATTTTATTTCTGCGGTTCCTGCAGTTTTCTTACACATCTTATTTGAAATCATCTTCCTTACAGTTTACCTAGATTGTAACATAGAGATGCTACCTTGTGATCCCTTCTGTAGGCATTTTTTATCACCAATCTTGAGCCGATGTACTATTGGGAGTTTGTTTCCCGAATATATAAAGGCTTGGGATATCAAAGGTGTGTTGGGAGGAAGTTGTTTCTACTTTCAGGCAATCTTCTTTTTCTCACTAGCTAGCTAGTTGCGCCAGTTACATTTCAAGGACTCCAAGGAATTTGGATATATCCTGAAGTGCTTTAATACTGCCACTGATGGAAGCATATAAGATGTATGTAACATTTGTCTGCCATTTTTTCATTATAAAATTAAAACGAGTGAGAAAAGATGCAAGAACAAGATTGAGTGTGATACATGCTACTGAGTTCATTAGAAAGTTGTTAATTACATGAATTAACTCATAAAGGCTTGTTTAGCGAAAGAATCATTCTAGATTTTCTTTGTCTGCGTGTTTTAATTCCTATGATTTTTGTGAGAAATTGTAGTTTTTTCCCCTCTTTTTTCAACAGTGATAGCAGTTGTTACTTCCTTTTCCATTGTTGTTTTGGTGCTGTTTGACGAATTAATGTGATCAAGTTTAATTGAGGTATTACACACCCTTTCTAATTTTCAAGTGCAGGCCAGTAATGAAATTTCCAGCATGGATACTTGCTTATGTACTCCTGCTGTTAAAGTGGTTGCGTGAACAACTGGAATCTGAATACAGTCAACAGCTAGTCTTGACTCAATTTTTTATTCAATCAGCATTGTTCACCAAGACATTCAGTTGTACTGCTGCCGAGGAACACCTTGGATACTCGCCAGTGGTGTCCCTGGAGGTGCATTTCATATATGATTATGAATCTTGACTGGCAAAAAGGCTAGGTTCTATGCATGTTTAGCCAAATCGAGTATGGTGCTGCTATCATATAGTTATAAGTAAGATTGATTGATAAAAGCAAATGAAAACTGAAACAAGTAATCCAAATATTGATCCATATATTTATAATGTACAAGTATGCACACGCCATACAAAGGCCTTACCATATTCTTTATAATAGAGAATATAAGATACTAAATTATATCCTTCCAAGAGTTCCAGGTGGAGTTAATCCCATAATTTGTATGCCTTTCAGAAAGTTAGTCTCAAGATAAAGCATTTTTTAACATTAAGGCAGACGTTTCTGATAAGTGTATCCGTGTTTGAGCTCTTCCTGCTTGCTTATGCAGGAAGGCCTTGCATCGACCCTTAAATCATTTCCTCATGCATCAAAGGAGAAGTTTCCAGCTAGATACATTCACCTGACTGAAGAATCAAAAGCAGAAAAGCTTCTTGGAAGTGGAAAAGGTTTGAATAAAATAAACTTCTTGTTTTGTTTATTAATAGATCATCAACTCAGCATTTGACATTTAAACAAAATTGTAACAAAAAAAGAAAGAAGGATGAACCTGTATCTTTAATTAATTATTTCATCTATGCAGTGTTGTATTTGTAATTGGTGGCCTAAAATTGCTTTATTAATGCTCCTATGGAAATGTTCTTCAATTTATATTGCTAGCTGGAAAGTTAGATATAAAGACCATGAAGGGATTTCTTTGAAAATTGTAGATTTTTCACCATAGGAGGAGTTCATATATTTGCTTGGATTCTACATATTGCGGTCTTGAACATATTTTTTAAGAGTGCATATGCTCACTGTGAGCTGCTATCTCACATATTGCTGTCTTGAAATTTGCTCTCATTGCTCTATTTTGTGATGCAACTTCTTTGATGCTTTCTATTTGATATCCGTCAGCATCAGCTAGTCAGTAATAACTTGGCATGTGATTGCTCTATTACAGTGTCTAGAAGAACCTTATTATATTAATTTGTTTTTCTATTTTCTGCACTATGAGCATATGAATATTAATTGTATGTTGACTAAAGTTAGCATTAAAGTTTTAAAAAATGTTTTATGTTCTCAGTTGTGTGAGCTCCCCTAATAATTTTAAACAACAAAATTGCAGTGGCTGACGTTTTGTTGTGGAGAGATGAAAAGGAAACATTTACATGGTTCCTTTCTGCGGCCCTATTGTTTTACTGGTTCTTTCTTGGCGAAACGACATTTGTCACATCTGCTGCCAGGCTTCTGTTGCTAGTGGCAGTCTTCCTTTTCGCCCAGAACTTCTTTCCATTAAAGATGTAAGTAACAGTTTGAAGGTAGTTCATCCTGCTACCTTCTAAACTGTCTTG
This sequence comes from Persicaria tinctoria, assembly GCA_037127255.1. NCBI lineage: Eukaryota > Viridiplantae > Streptophyta > Magnoliopsida > Caryophyllales > Polygonaceae > Persicaria > Persicaria tinctoria. The sequence continues at coordinate 5,491,083 of JBANSL010000014.1, forward strand.
TACAAATATGTACAGTTTTACTTTGAAACAGCATTCAAGAGCACTACAATTAGTTAATAAAATTCTAGAAACCATCATTTACTAGTAAAGCAGTGTTTTTTGCCACTATATTGAAAATTTACTATTATTTTCATGTGTTGACTACAATTTCCTTGCAATAGATTGGGTTTCACCGTTCATAGAGTGCCATGGTCGTATATTCACGTATCAGATTCAGGGTTGAGAGCTACACTAGTGACGCTGACTTCCCTTTGGAACAAAGGGCTTGCTATTAGTAGATCATTGGCACGAGGAGAGGATTGGAACATATTCTTAAAGGTCTAGATACAACCTTAATTTTCAGCGGTATGATCTTTATCGACTATATGATTCATGTGTTCTTTATACAATTGCAGGCGTTAATTCCTCTGTATCTTCTCAAGCTGTTCTTCTCGCTTTCTTCTTGTACTGTTCTCGGTCTAGGTAAGCATTTGAATCTTCTTCAAGGTTTCCAGGTACCATTTATATTGTCTTACCGAAAGAAGTGGAAAAAATAGCTATTAACCTTCATTTATCGTGAACTTCTTTGGCAACACAATGCAGCGGTGGTCTTTGCTTTCACATCATTCTTTACCTATGAGCAATACGAAGAGGAAATTGATGGTTTAACCAGGATTGTGACCATCCTGGTGAGAAATCTGAGAATCTTCTTGGTCTCAAAGCTTCCTAAGTCCATGTCATCATATGTTGTTGAAGACGAGGAACCTGAAGTGCACACACCAAGATCCCTGGACTCTGTGAGAACAACACAAGCATAACCCAAGTCAACTTTCTGAGGGCCATTTTGCAAGACTTGCTGATTCGGTAGTTCCATCTTGGATCATCTGCGTTGCTAATTTCATTTGGCGATTCTTTGAGAATCCAATCTCACACAATATTTTCAAACTGGTATGAAGTCTATAGTTTCAACTATGGTAGTAACCCTTGCCTTTCTCGGAAACCCACTTGGTAGTTTCTCGGAAGCAGATTGCCTCAATTTTACGGTTGGATCCCCTACGATGTAGAACTTGAAGAGGCATGTAAACCTCTTCAATCCGGGCGAATACTACATTTGGAATTTGCTGTAAGGACCTTGTTTAGCATTAGGTGATAGAGCATACAAATGTGGGCATTGTTTTATTGGTTTTCCTGACGTGTGGTGTTTTGAATGCTTTTGTCTCTTTTGTTGAGTTACAATATCCAAATTGATTGCCATGGATTACTACTATCTGCTTGAATATTACAGATGTGTTAGTATAAGAACCACCCACAGGCCACAGTTGGCAAAATCGAAAAATCCAACCTAATCCACATGAAACCCAAATTTATTATACCCGATTACCACATATACCCAAACTCGAACCAACTTGTAGGGGTGTTATTCGAGCCGAATGAGTCGATCTTGGCTTGTTCAAGCTTGATTCCTTTGATTAATGAGCTTGAGCCGCTCGACCTGACTGACATTGAAGATTGTGTGAAAAAAGGCTTCTGACAGAAGACGAGAGAGATTCGATGAGGGTAGAGAGATAGTGATAAACTGAAGCAATGGAAGAGGGATCGAGAAGGAGATGGCGTCCATGACTCCATGGCATGGTAGTAAGGATTGAGTGAGATCTATGATCTATCATTGGAGAGGGAGGAAGAACAATCCATTCACAAATTTAGTGAGAAAATTGGCTTCAGATAACAATATTGAACCCAAACCCAACAATAGAAAAGGTCTAGTTAATTAATTTATTTTTGAACAGGAAAGAATTTAGTTGTTGGCAAAGTCAACTAGCCAAGAGTATCCTTTCGGATGATGCTACATAAAACTGCATCTGAGGGGTAGGTCAAGTCGGAGAAAACAATCCCAATGTGAGATAGGCGGTCAAAACGAAGCTATCGACGAGGAGAATACACCTAGGTAGTTTGTCGTATGAGAGGAGGGGCACGTGACCCCCCATGAACCCCCCTAGTTCCGCCGCTGGCGATGTATCAAGTAGAATTTCGTCAAAAAGAGAAAAAAAGGATAAATTACACATAACCACCCATAAATTATGTTGGTTTTCACATGATCACCCATAAAATTATAAATTACAAAAAACCACCCATAAATTTGGTTTGTTTTCAAAAGACCACCCATTTGTTTCATTTATAAAGATAAAAATGCCCCCATATTTTAGTTTTTTAAAAGTAATAATTTAGGTTATTTTAAGTACTTCATTTGTTCGGCAAAATATGTTGTTTACTATTTACGCACGTTTTTTAAGATGATAAAAACTATATAAAATATTTATTTTTTAATAAATTTTTTATAATAATTTTATGCTCCCTCCTTTCGAAAATAAACGATGTTTGACTTTTTTGTACGTAGTTTTAGGAACTAAAAACTATATAAAATCTTATTTTTTTAATTTTTTTTTCATAATTTAATACTACTACTTATTACTAATAAGTACTGTATTAAATTGTGAAAAAAATTAATTAAAATAAATAAGATTTTATATATTTTTTAGCTACTAAAGCTACGTGCACAAAAGTCAAACATCGTTTATTTCCGAATGGAGGGAGTACTAGTCTATTCCCCGTGCTATGCACGAATTTAATATAAAAATATTATTAAATTATAATAATTATTTTTAAATAATAAATTTAAGGTTTTTTAAAAATTATTTTTGTAATATTTCTTCTCATATATGGGTATAAAGAAAAATCATTTTTATAAAAATTGAGCCTCCCTTTTAAAACAATTCCTAACTCTATCATTGTTGTACAAGCTCACAATTATTATCATCCTTTATGTTTTTTTGAAGCAACCATTGAGGAAGACATCAGTTGAACATTCTTTATGTTAAATAATTGAGGTATCACATCTTTTCATGGATTTTCGCTATTTAACTACAACCCCCCCCCCCCCCCCCCTTCTGCCTCGCTATTCAACAATATGATGTGTGATGTGTGCCTTTATTTAGTCGATTGAATTTTTGACTTAGCTCATAAGCATCATGGATCACCCATTATGGCTTGTGGTTCACCCCTTTGATAAGTGTGAAATTGTTATTAATAAGTATGAAAATTTTAAAAATATTTATAAAAAAATGGATATTTTATATAATTTTTATCATCCTAAAAAAACGTGTAAATAGTAATTAAACAAAATATTTTTCCAAATAGATGGAGTAATAATGTGGATTTATTTTAGAGTTTATTCATATCTTATTCAACATTACAAATCTGATGCATATATATTGGTTCAAGCATTTATATATTTTTACAATGCTTAATTTCCTTACTTTTTTTCAAGGTGAAATGTCAAGTTGAAGTAAAATATATACAATTGCTTTACACTTAAAAAAGTTTGAATTAGGGGTATTTTAAGCTTTTCAAACAAAACAAATTGAGGTTTAATGAGGTTTAATGAATGAGTGGTTTTCTATAATTTATAAATTTATGGTTGATTATGTGAAAATCATCATAATTTATGGGTGGTTATGTGTAATTTACTCAAAAAAAAAAAAAAAAAAAAATCCGCGGGCGCCGTGATCGGTATCTGGTAGCTCAAATCCTGGATTTAGATGCAGTTCAAATCCAATCCAATCCAATCCAATCAGACCCCATCAATGGCAGCAATTAACACTCCACTCCAAATTGGCAAATTGTCCATCTCTCGCCAAGCTAACAATCCTAATTTGATTCTCATTTTCATTTCCACCATCAAAAACAGCGATCCCTCCTTGAATTCTCATTTTCATTTCCACTCTCAAAAACAGCGATTCCAGGAGAAATCGACTACTCAACTACCCAATTATTTTAAAACAACAAGTAGTACTCCATTGATTCACGCATCGATTTGACTCCGTCTAACTAATCCGCATTTTAAGGGCCCGACGGGGGCGGGGATAACATGCTGAGATTTCAGTTGGTGAAATTGGGTCAATTCTCATCGCCCACCCCATTGCTCGGCCAGTTGAGCTCCAGATCCCAAATCCCAAGGCTCAGATCGACCATGAGTTTCCACACGACGTCGTCTCATGCTTCCAAGCTCTTGTTCCGTCAGCTCTTCGAGAAGGACTCATCCACTTACTCTTACCTGCTTGCTGATGTCTCCCACCCGGATAAGCCCGCCCTGGTTTGCCTTACTTCTTCCTTTATACTGTTTTGCTTGCATTTTCTGGGTATCGGTATTTTCCGTTTTCAGGGGTCTTGTGGCATGATTGCAAATGAGGAATAAATCGATTTCTGAATGTTCATGTTTGGTTAGATTTTAGGAATTAGGTTTTAGAAGGGTGGATTAGGAATGAATACTAGGTTAGGTTTTGGGTTGGGGGTCCGATTGTGGAAGGACTCATTTGGGGAATCAGATTGATTCCCATTTGAATCTATACCAAACATGGGAATGGGAATCCCAATTTTGATACCTCATAAATGGTACCAGTGTGTTTGAAAGGATGATGTTGATAAGGTAGTTGAACTTGTAAATTACTTTAGTACTGCATAATAAAAACGAGTAGCCTTTGGTATACATGTTATAGGCTAGCTAATGCAAAACATCAAACTTATACTAATATATAACCTACTTAATAAATTATATTAATAGACAAGTGAGTACCCAATTTATATCTTATAAGCTGAATAAAACTCTTGCCAGTTACACTCTTTGTTCTGGTAGGTTGTAGGTTCATCCTTTAAAGAGTGTGTTTTAATGTATAATCATTTTTTCACTTATGTAGCAGAGAGGCAAAAATACAAGCTAACTGATTTTTGTGAATAATTGGCAAATAGACGATAGAATCATAATGTTAAAGCATGCAGAAGTATTCATAACTTGGTCATAAGAGAGAAATGTTCGATGAATCTATAGGATATTAGGGTATAAGTGATTTCCCATCCCTTTTTGGCTCCTTGGCTTTCCAATCAGGCTACTGCTGAAGGCCACATTTTGGCTGTCACTTTTGATGAAATGAAACATTCATGTCTTGATCCACTGAATTAGAGCAGTTGACCAAGAAGCCTTTGTGATATGAGTACCATGATAAGTTTTTTTTTTGGGGGGATCAAGTGTTGTTATTTGGGTGTTCATGTTGTTGGTTACATTGAATTATCTTAATAATTGACAAGCTAAGCTCTGAGGAAAATTGGTAAGGTTCTTTCTTTTAATTTATATTTTACTCATCAGCTAATAGAATATTACAACCTTTTGGTGTACTGCCTATGCATGTCGGTGATTGGATTAAGATAGTACCACTACCACTGAACACTTTGATTCGTTCAGCATTGTGAAGCTATTCATATTTATCCTTATACCAGTCATCTTCTTGCAGTTAATTGACCCTGTGGACAAGACTGTTGATAGAGATGTATCGCTCATTCATGAGCTGGGTTTGAAGCTCATATATGCTATGAACACCCATGTGCATGCTGATCATGTCACTGGAACTGGGCTCCTTAAGGTTTGATTTTATAATATAACCTCCTTAGTCCTTACATGATCACCTCTTTCAGCATCATAAAATCTATTCATATGTATTGAAAAAATAGTTAATAAAAAAAAATTAAGAATGTATTTCCAATTTTCCATGGGAGTTAAACTTCTTTGCTTTTTTTCCACATCCTTGAAATGATGTATTGATGAATTATCTGAAGAAATGGGAGGGTTATTGCTCATATAGCCTTGTCCTAACAAGTTTCCTTTAGGTGTTTCAACTTCTATGATTCTGAACTCTTTTATTTAGGGGTGTTCTCTGATCTCTTGCAGAGTAAATTTCCTGGCCTGCAGTCTGTAATTTCAAAAGCAAGCAATGCAAAAGCTGATCTTCTTGTTGAGCCTGGTGATAAGATCAAAATCGGTGATCTGTTCCTTGAGGTAGGTGTAGACAGATTCAATTTTGAATCTTTGATCATAAAATAAAATAATTATAATATTAATTGTAGATGTACCTGGATAATTAATTGTAGATGTACCTAGATCATCATGCTTCCCCGTCTTTCTACTGTTTCATCTGGATTTTCAATCAGTATTTACTGATGTCGAAGACACTATGTTAGGATTCTCATAGTTTATGAAGTTTTCAAGTTTACACTTGCTATTTACTACTACTATTATGAAGGCGTTGGATGGAATTTCCATATTTCTCCGTACGTTCTTATGGCACTATTTAGGCTGGAGGAGGACATTTCAGATATGATAGATCATGTTTCTGTGACATTAAAATTGTTGATTTATGCTACAGCAAATTTGCTTCAGGTTCGCCCTACACCAGGTCACACATGCGGGTGTGTCACATTTATTACAGGAGAAGGACCTGAACAACCGCAACCAAGAATGGCCTTTACAGGAGATGCATTATTGATAAGAGGATGTGGTAGAACAGATTTTCAGGTGATGCTCTTGGCAGCTTAATCTAGGTTACCTCTTATCATTGAAATACAGTTGAATGGGATCAGATGCCAAAGTTGGGGAAAAAAAATTAGCCACGTAAACCTGATGCACTGATTATACTAGTGTTTTTCTGATCATATTAATGTTTTGATCATTGATCTGATCATAGTACGGAGTAATATTTTTCTGTTGCCATCGTATCCATTGTGTCTGTTATTGTTAAAGATATAATCTTTCTTTTTTATTTTCGTTTTCATTCTACACTTAGCTTCAATTTGATTTGAGTACTTAACCACCATGTAGTATTTGGGGGCAATGATTTACTTCTTTTGTTTCAAAATCTAAAGATCCACATCAGATAAGATCATATTTTGTTTTAGCACTCAGAGTTGAAAAGCTGCATTTTTTAATGTTTGCCAACATTGTGGTTGCTTTTTCTGAGTTATTGAATTGGATAATTTACATTGTCAAATTTTCTCTTAGGGTGGAAGTTCATCTCAGCTGTATCACTCAGTGCATTCCCAGGTACGTTAAAACATATTAAATTTTCTTGGCCATTTATTTTTGAAGCAATCCAGAACATTTGCCATCATGCACATGGAATCACCACTTGATAACTAGTTACACATGGTTGCAGATATTCACCTTACCAAAGGAGACATTGATTTACCCTGCTCATGACTATAAAGGATTTACTGTAAGTTCATGCACCTTTTGATCTTGGGAAATTATCACCTGAAGCAAAGCTCTATTGCTTTTTTCTGAATTGCAAATTTGAATAAAAGATCAGGTACTTATGATGCACCACTGATTTCCAGGTCAGTAGCGTTGAAGAGGAGATTAAATACAATCCTCGGCTGACAAAAGATGAGGTAATACCTCTTGCAAGGTCATCTTCATTCATATTGTCTATATACATTAGAAATTTAAAGGGAATTCAATGCAATGAGGAAAGAAACACGGGCTTTGAACCTTGTCCAGTTAAGGTTGCTGTCCTGTGTATCGATTTTTGCAGAGATGAGTTTCCTCATATCACATTAACGAGAGGAGCTCAATCCTGAACCTGTGTTGACTGATTGTTGATGTACAATCAAAATTGATTCAGATACCCTGGTTGAGAACTGAATTATAGTTGTTTTTTATTTTGCAGGAAACATTCAAGAGCATCATGGAAAGTAAGTATATAATACACGGCATTGTTTTCCTCATATATCAATGGCAGCAAGAGATACTCATGTAAAAAAAAATGGCAGATTTGAAGCTGGCGTATCCGAAGATGATTGACGTGGCAGTGCCGGCCAACATGGTGTGTGGTCTGCAAGATCCTGTTGCAAAATCTGCCTGACCTTTGTTTTCTCCCTTTGTTGGTGTAAAAGTGGTGTGTGTGCCTTGTTCTGTTCTCAAATGTGATATGAAACATTAGATTTTTGGTGATGGACGAGATCCCGACAATGGAGGCACTGTTGCGATAAATATCACTACACAAGCTTTCTTTGGCATTTGGCACCGCGATTTGCTTATAAATTGTGATTAGGGAGGTTTAATTTGGCAGTTGGTTATAAACTAGTTCATGTTTAAAAACGAGCATCTTCCCCCGTAGGCTAGAATAGCTAAGGGAAATGGCCTACCAAAAGAGAATATTCTAGAATATTCTCTTTTGGCCTATTAAATGGGTTTGTTGTTCCCACCGTAGACCAAATTTGGGAGGCAAATTTTCTATAAATACTCATGTTATTTAGAACTTTCACACTCATTTCCGTCACTTGATTCTATCGTTATCCTTTCGATTTGAATTAACAATGAATTCTTCTCAAATATCATCATCATCTCACTCTTCAAATGAAACTTTGAGATTTCTAATTCAATCTTTGATTCATTTGAAAATATTATTTATGCAATAATAATTCAAATATGTCAAATATTATAGTCATATCGAAGAACTATTGAATATCTTAATAATACTACAAATTTTATTTTTAATTGGAAAACATAACTATATAATATATAGATTTATAATTGTATTATTTATAAATTTACTTCATATTAGGTTTTGATGTGTTTTGGGATTTTTTATTATTATTTTCAAATATAGTAATTTATGCAACTCGATATTTATTTATGAGATATGATTTTGATGAAGATGTAATAATATAAAATGAATATGTTTTTCTAAAATTATTTATGCAAATATAATCCAAACATATTAAATAGTATAGTCATATCAAAGAACTCATCAATATCTTTACAAACTATAACTTTTAGTTTTGATAAAAAAAATATAATTAGATAGTTTATATACAATTAATTGTGTGATTTATAAATTTATATTAATAATGAACAATTAAAAATAAATAAATAAAATGGTGGAATTCATATTTGGCCTTCTAAAATCCAAATTTGGCTTTCATTTTAGAAATAGGCCAAAAAAATTTTGGCCAAAATGGGTTTTGGCCTATGATGGGAGAAAAAAAATGTTAAAACCCATTTTATAGCCTAGGGTGGGAGATGCCCCTAAGATAGAAAATAGGAACAAATCTAAGTCATAGGATCGAACAGAATCAAGGACCTAGATTAATCACAATTTCTTTTTATTTTTTTTAATATTGACTGGGCCCACCTGACACTTCATGGAAAACCGGCGGAATGGAGCGTGTGATTCCCACTTACAATACAACCCCCACCCCACCCCCCTTTTTTTTTTTTTTTTTTAATATCTCGTCCGGAGTGAAATCGCAATTTCTTTTTTTTAAGTGCGCTTATTTGCTTAGTTTCTTTTCTTTTCTTTTTTTTTCGTTTTTTGTATTTGTGTTTTTTTTTTTCACAAGATAATTGTAATAATTTTGATGAAATTATATTATTCGGTTAAATTAGAAAGATTATTTGTATATAAGAGGATAATTATTCGGTTAAATTTGAGGGATTATTCGACTAAACTTGAGAGATTATTCGTATGTAAGAGAATGATTGTTTTTGCATTTTATTAGTTTTAAAGAGGTTAAAAGGACAATAAAAAAAATTGTACATTATTCGGTGATATCATAGAGTGTATTCGTATGTACAAAGGAAAATTAATCCTTGTATTATTAATACCAGCAATGTAAAATAAAAAAACTTGGTATATAAAAACATAATCATTTTTTTTCTTTTTAAAAAAAAATTGTTCAGAAGATAATTAGGATAATTGTGATAAAAATATATTATTCAGTTAAATTAGACAGAATATTTGTAGGTAAGGGGATAATTATTCGTTTAAATTGAAGAGATTATTCGGTTAAGCTTGATAGATTATTCGTATGTAAGAGAGCGATTGTTTATGCATTCATTAATTTTAAAGATGTTAAATGGACAATAAAAAAATTTGTACATTATTCGGCGAGACCACAAAGAGTATTCGTATGTACAAAGAAGTTAAGTTTGAAATAATTATTAAAAAAATTATTTGATTAAATTAAAAAAATTATTCGTATTTAACAGAATGATTATTCAGTTACACTTGAAATATTATTCGATTAAATTTTAGAGATTATTCGTATGTAAGAGGGCGATTCTCTACATATTTATTGATTTTGGAATGTTGAAATGATAATCAATAAATTTTTATATTATTCGGTAAAATCGCAAATAGTATTCATAGGTACGAGGAAGTTCGAAACAATTATATATGAAAATTATACATTATTCGGTAAATCGAAAATCATTATTCGTAGATAAAAAATTTATTTTTTTAAGTTTAACCCAGGAAAAAAAAAAGAAAATTTGCGTTTTTGGCCATCTAGAATGTTCTAATTAGGTTATTAGCTAATTAAAAAGGTTTTTTTAGTAATTATAACCTTTATTGAATGTTTTTTTTAGATCAGAGACCCTCCGCCTCCTCTCCGCTTCACCTTCCTCCTGGCGATCGGCGATTCCTCCTGGCGATCGTCCTTCCTGTCTCCTTCCTTCTCCGGCAGCGGCTCCATCACCCGGCCGCCTCCATCACCGGACCCTCCTCCTTTGCTGAATCCTCTTCCATCTCCTCTCTTCACCTCCATCTGCTTCGCAATTGGTCAACCTCGCCATCTCCTCTCTTCGGCGCCATCGTCGTCGCCTCCATTCGTCGTCGCCGTGCACTTCACCGCCATCCTCTCCTCCACCATCCTCTTCCTAAACAAAACCCCTACATTGTAGATATGTGAAAACCCTAAATCGAAGGCCGATTCCGACGATTTGGCATAGACAAATTGAAGATGAATCCGACTCCTTGAAGAGGAATCCGACTCCTTGAGTATTTTGATTTCTTGCTTAGCCTAAACAATTTTGGTTTTAATTTATTAATTACTTGCTAAGTATTTTGATTCGATTATGCTTATTCGTGCTTCTGCTGATGTTGCTTATTGTTGCTCATTTGCTCAATTTTATAGTTCTTGGCATCAGTAGAGGTTGCCCCATCGAGGAAGTGAAAGACGCATATGAGAAGCTCTCCTCGAATTGGTACTGCTGTCCTTCATCTCTCATTTATTTATGCTCTTCTTTTTTGTTGCATTCATGTGTTGTATGTGCATTTCCAGTCAGATTTCGTAGATTGATCAATTGAACTCTAAGCGATTGCATGAATTGGACTTTTAAATTGTCGTTGGTAGTCCTGTCATCGAATTTGATCAAATTTCACATTTAGAATCTAAAACTGATATGTAGATAGCATCTATGGTTATATGATCTAGTCAATTTTGATCCGTTTGGAGTAGCTTCCTCCTATTCTCCTCTTCCCGGTTGCTGATTTAACCCCATCTTTGCCGGTGAGGTCCGACCCATGGCTCTTTCATATTTGTGTGTAGATTTCTGAAATGTTTGTTCATAATGCAGCCCCCATTTCCTTAATTTTGTACTGTCAGGTATGTAGTTGGAATCAAGGGGCGTCTTTATAGGTTCTGGAGTTATAGGGTCAAAGTTTCATTCTTTTACAAACCCCCTTCGATAGATAGACCTTCTGTTTGAACTCATCTATTCAAGTGCTTGAATAATGAGGCTTGCCATTAAAGAAAATAAAAAAATCAATTGTCCATTCCATATCTGGCTTTGTTATATGTGCCTCGAACTGTTGGCTCTTTTGCTATGTCTAGGTTGGTTGATTTGTGAATAAAGATGCATTTGGTCTACATAATTCTATTTTTTCAGGGGGAAAATCATTTTAGTCTACTGAATTTATTCCAATTATATGTTTGTGCATGTGTGGTTGTGATTTTGTGTGTGTGTGTGTGTGTGTGTGTTCGTTTCTTATATTATATCTCTGAAGTCTGAAATTGTTTTGAAGTATTTGAATTGGCATCTCTGTTGGGATTTATCAATTATTTTGGATCAGTTTCAAGGTGAATACACGAATTAAATTGAGTTGATTACGATTTTTTCTTGTTTGGGATTGATTGAGCCTGGTCTTCATCTTGTGAGGAACCCTAACAGAGTCTTAAACTTGGGGTCTGGCCACTAGGGGTCTCCTGCTGGATTCTTATTCCTTCACCATTAAGTGATTCCATCTTAGATTCTAAGTACATGGAGCATGCTTGCTGATTAGGCTTTTGCTCTACGTACCATGCTTGCTGATAATGGTTGCTCTTCAAGGTATCCTTTGCATTGAGGAGTGTTAGAGATATGAATAAATTAAGGAGATGACTGAAATTAAGGAGCTGCAGATGAATTGCAGATTATGTTTGCAGGCATGTCACCATTAGAGGTACAATAAACTCATGAGTTTCACTTGCCTAGTTTTACATATTATTGACTGATGCTCTGTACAATAAACTCATGTGTTTGGGGTCTGGCTGCTTAGGTCAATTCATTCCTACCTTTCACATAAAGGCCAGATGATGCATCTTCCTTCCGTCGCCCATCGTCGTCCTCCTGGCCCCCTTCTTTGCTCGTCATCCTAATTTATGGTATTCTTCTATTGCTGTTTCTAGTGCTTTGATTTGTATGCATCTGTTTCAAACTGAATCAAGAACAGGAATGTTCACTGATTATGATTTGTGTGCATCTGTTTATGCATCTTTTTATAGATTGAGTCAGCTGCCAAAGGAATTTTTATAGATTATGATGAAAGTGTAGAGTGGTTTGTAATCCGGATATTTATAAAATTAGGCTGCTTTTGTGCTGCATTTAGGTTGGCAAGTTCCTTCAGCTGGGATCGACGTTTGTGGGAGGCTTCTTCACAGGATTTATCAAAGGGTGGTTACTTACCCTTGTCATGCTCTTGTATTCCGCTTATCGCTATTGCCGGTGGAGTTATGGCTATCATGATAGGCAAGGCGCCGACGAGTGGCCAAAACGCGTATGCGAAAGCACTTATTTTTGTAGAGCAATCGATAGACGGCATCAGAACCGTGACTTTGAATTCCATGGTTTTAGATATATGTCATGTTTTAGTGTCCATTTGACTGATTTCAAGTACTTGTCATCAACATCCAGGTTGTTTCATTCACCGACGAAAAACAAGATGTGGTAGATTACAAACGGGCTATCGTATGTGCCTATCATTCGACAGTTCATCAAGGATTGGCTTCGGGCTTGGCCTTGGAACTATGTTCTTTGTCATCTTCAGAAGCTATGCTTTAGCTTTAGCTATATGCTTTATTGCCTTAGCAATGTATTTAATTTAGCCTTACTGTGCTTGACTAAATGATGCTAGCTCTTTATAGATGCAAAAGCTTTGAGAAGGACGATTAATTTATTAAATGTTATTATGTTTTGGTACACAATCGGTCCCACACCCGAAAAAAAGGAGGAGGGGAGACATATTATATTATGTTATTAGATCCAATCCAATTACAAATGTTATCAATAAAAATGTTATTGATATACAATCGATTAGATTAAACCACTTAGCAAAGTGGCATCATAGTAAACAAAAAAATGTTATCAATAAAAATGCCATCAACAAACAATGTCATAACAAATGATTGAGATCAATAAAGTGTAATCACAAATGTCATCAATGAATAAAAATATAATAAACATGTCACCACAAGTGATTGCATCAATAAAGTGTAATCACAAACGTGTCATCAGTGAATAAAAGTAGAATCGATGAAAATATATCGATATACAATTGATTAAATTAAAAAAAAATGGCATCAAACGATTTGACTAAACAAGTGGCATCAAATAATTACATTAGAAAAATGGCATCAAAACACTACTTTCAAAAAGTGGTATCCCATTAAAGAAAAAAATGTCATCAAAACACTACTTTAAAAAGATATGGCATCACGGGAAAAAAATCATCAAAAAATTGACATAAAAAGTGTCATTAGTAGTCAACCGTAAAAAAATGGCATCAATGGTCAACCTGGCATCATAGTAAACAAAAAAATGTCATCAAGGTTTGAAAAAAGTGGCATTCAAAAAGTGTCATCAAACCATTTCATTAGAAAAGTGGCATCAAAGTGAAAATAAAATGTCATAAAAAATGGCATCAAAACGTTGGCATCACAAAAATGTCATCACTTATTATTATTAAAAAAAAATCCACATGAGTTGGTCAACGTTGACCGGTCAATGGTCAAACAGTTGACCATTGACCAATTAATACCCCATTTGGAGAATAGACTACCTAATCTAATTTAACAAGTTTGTTATCTAGTTAGCTAATTGAACTTTCTAAATAGCTTACTTACCTAAATCACCCAAAAAAAAATATATATACAGTAATTTAAAAAATGCCAAAAAAATTAAATTTGGCACATGGCCAGTTTCTGCGAACATATTCCCATGATAATAAATGTAATTAGATTTTATTGGGCAATAATAAATCAAAAAGGAAATAAATCATTTAAAAATAAAAATGGATATACTCATGAGTCATGACTAGTAACCTAGTTAAGAAAACTCAACACTTGAAGAGCCTGACAAAAGAATGGAACAAAAAGACATGTGGAAACATATTCAGACAACTAAAAGAAATAGATGACCAACTGATAGAAATACAAAGCAACAGACCACTTCAGCAATCACAGACTGAAATTGAAAAACAAAATAGAATCATAAAAAGAAAAGAAGAAATCCTCAACTTTCACAAACAATACTGGAGTCAAAGAGCAAAAGTTAGACACCTGAAACTCTCAGACACAAACTCCGCATATTTTCACAGAGTGGCAAAAGGAAGAAGGAACAGGAAAAATATCAAAGAAATATCCAATCCAAAAGGGCAAATAATATTAGGAGAAGCAAACATTAGAACAGAAATTAGAGAAGATTTTATCCAGCGCTTTAAAAAACAAGAAGTCAACAACAGAACACTTGAATATTATTTAGAACTCATAAACAGGGAAGTAAATGAATTCGACAACCAGGAGCTGATAAAAGAAGTCACTAACTCGGAAATAAAAAACGCCATTTTCAACATTGGAAAAGACAAATCACCGGGACCGGACGGGATGACAGCTGAGTTCTACCAAAAGTACTGGGATATAGTGGGACCAATAGTTACAAAGGCAATAAAAGGATTCTTTCACTCTGATAGAATCTTGAAACAAATCAACCAGACATTCATTACATTAATACCAAAAACAGAAAACCCGACAACGGCTGCTCAATATAGGCCAATAAGTCTGTGCTCTACGATCTACAAGACAATCGCAAAATTTTTAGCTGAAAGACTAAAAAGGGTAATGACTAAGCTCATACGCCCATTGCAATGAGCATTCATATCAAACCGAGCTATCCAAGACAACATCCTTATAGCCCATGAAATCTTCCACTCATTCACACTTAAAAAAGGAAAGAACGGATGGATGGCAATAAAACTGGACGTGGAAAAAGCCTACGGCAGAGTTGAATGGGACTTCCCTTTTCAAATTCTAAAAAAATTCGGCTTCTGCACCAAATTTTGTAAATGGATTGAGCAATGCGTGAAAACTGTCTCCTTTTCAATCCTAGTCAATGACGGACCCACAGAAACTTTCAACCCAGAAAGAGGACTACGACAAGGGGACCCACTATCCCCACTCCTATTTATTTTAGGAGCAGAAATACTAGCCCGAAAATTACAAATAGAAAGCAACCAAGTAGACCAAGAAATAGGATTCAACATTACCAGACTGGGCCCTCGGATCTCATTCCTATCATTTGCGGATGACATGATGATTTTTACCAAAGCTAATCGCTCATCTGAGATTAAAATTAGAGGAATTATTGATGAATACTGCTCGATCTCGGGTCAGCGTGTTAACTTCCACAAGTCGTCTTTCCAAACGACACCAAAGGTACCAGAGTCTCTCAAACAAGAAATCCAACGTCTAATAAATATCACAAGCCAGAACAAACTAGACAAATATCTTGGCTGTCCAATAATAAATGGTAGAGTAAACAAAACAACCTTCGAAGAAACGATCTGTAAGACAAAATCACAACTATCAAAATGGGGAGCAAACGCACTATCCCAAGAAGGGAGAACCACCCTTATTAGAACAAAACTAGCGGCACAACCAAGTTTTGTCATGTAAAACTTCATGCTCCCAAACTCAATGCACAAAGAACTTGATCAGATAAATAGAGCATTTTTCTGGAATAAAGACTTGTCATATAAACCGTTAATCGGATGGGACAAAGTCTGCAAAAGAAGAGAAAATGGTGGAGTAGGAATCCATAAAACAAAAGATATAAACTCAGCTTTACAAATGAAATTGTTATGGAAAATACTTGCGGAGCCTGAGAATCTATGGGTCTGAACCATCTCACATAAGTACTTGAAAGATGAACACATTCTAAAATACGAAAGGAAAGGAAAAGCATCTTGGAAATGGACAAAACTAATGGAGATAAAAGATGAAGTCTGTAAAGGCCTTATATGGCAAATAGGGAATGGAAAAACGATCAACTTCTGGACCGATAGATGGTTATAGAAGATGGAACACGATCGACCTCCAAAACATGCTACCAACATCGATCATCGAGGAGATCGAAACAACATTCATCCCAGAAAACCTAATAGAGGACAGACTATACTGGAGAAAAGATAAGTCGGGTTGGTTCAGCACAGCGAGTGCACTCCGACACATCACAGAAAACAATAGAATCACACTTCCCAAAACAACATGGATTTGGACAATAGACAATTCCCCAAAAATTAAGAATTTTCTATGGAAATTGTATAACAATGGGATCCCAAAAAAGACTAGACTAATCACCAAAGGAGTGGCCCTTCCATCCGCATGCGAACTATGTGATGCGAGCGAAGAATCTCCAACTCATTTATTCACACAGTGCTATATTAGTAGAAACCTCATACGGAAAATTGACCCCGGGATAGAAAAACGCCTAGAAGAATTAGACAGAAATGAACAAGACATAAAAAGAATTATGTCAACAATATTTGAAACAATAACTCCAGAACAAAAGAAAAAATTGGCAACTGCTTGGTGGTGTCTTTGGACAACTAGAAATAAGAAAATCTTCGACAATGTAAACACCCTCACAATTCAAAACATGGAAAATATGACAAGACAAACAATCACAAATAGGGAAAAACAAAACATTTGGATGAACCAAACATTACTGCTTCCACCAAAAGAACAGAAACTAGAAAGAAACGACACCTGCGGTGGAACAAACCACCTGAAGGTACATTCAAAATAAATTTCGATGGTAGTTACAGCTACGCTGGCTCTTCTGGTGCAGGTTTCATCATTCGTGACCACACATGCTCGCTGATTGCCTGCGGTGGAAGACAAATTACTCTCAGGTTGTCACTTATGACTGAGGCTATGGGACTTCTTTTGGGCATACAGAAGGCAGAGGAGTTGGGTCTGTCCAACATTCACATTGAAGGTGACAACCTAACGGTGATCAACGCAATCAAGGGGTGCTGGTCCTGTCTATGGGAAATAGAGATGCTCACAACAGACATTCTCATGCTTCTCCGGTCCTTCAACCATGTTGATCTCTCGCATTGCTTCCGGGAGATTAACAGATGCACCGACCACATCTCTCGTCTCTCCGAGTTTGCTGTCGGCCCAGATGTTTAGATAGATAGACATCTTTGTATTCTCATCCGCAAGGATGCTCTTGGATGATGGTCTAGTAGAGACTAGCTCCATCCAAATCCTTACTTGTATCAACAAAAAAAAAGTAACCGTTTGCTATGTGCATTCCATGGGAGAGTGGGATTCACGTGGCTTTTGAAAAGAGTTGGGTGAATATGTGAGGTGGGGCTCAATTTTTTTAAACATAAAAATTAGAAAAAGGAAATTAATCTCAACCATTAATTTGATCACATCCGATGGCTTAAAATTATTCCTACGTTCTCACCCTAAGGGGTGTTCTCATCCGATCCACACTCACATGTATTTGTGTGTGTGTGTGTGTGTGTGTGTGTGTGTGTGTGTGTATATATATATTAAAAATGATATTTTAAAAAATATTAAAATTAAAAGTGTTATTATTTTAGAATATTAATTATAAGATTATTAAAATATCATTTTGTAAAAAAAAAATATACAAATATATGTTATTAAACATGTACAATGTTAATATAATTTTTATAATACTTTTTTATCACTAAAAAAATACCTTAATGAATTTTGTGTAACACCCAAGGTTATATTGGGTGTTACAACAAATCCTTACCGGTAAAAAAAATAGAATGGACATCGCCAGACACGGAACCAGAAATTAAAATTCGGGTGGGTTAGGTAGACTTAATTTTTCTTAACAACATCCTTAATGTAATAAATAAATGATTTTTTTTTATTAATTTTCCTTAATTTTTTTTATCTATTATTTTATTTTTGTAAAAATGGGGTTGGCTGGAGCCTACACCAGCCCGCCCCTCGGTCCATCCCTGGACATCACACTTTGGTAACTTGAGGAGATCCTATACATCTCTATGTTGGATCACTCAGTGCATCGTACCTGCGTACCACTTTTTTTCCTTTTTCTTTTTTTTGAATAGGTAATAGTTCGGGTGGAAAGATCCTACCCCAGAGCATCCTTGCATATGAGGCTTTGAAGACCTGTATCATAGTAAATGTCAAGGCTTTGACAGAGCAGCAAAGATATGCAACCTTATCCGCCACTTTGTTGCCAATGCGGGAGATGTGAGAGAAAGAGACTTCTGTCACACTTGACAACAATGCTTTGACATCGAACATGATCAATTCAACTTCTCATGGACATGTAGAATTTAGTCTTAAGTAATTTATGACTATAAGGGAGTCCCCTTCAATTTGTAATCTGTTTATTCCAAGCGCTCGGGAATGTAGTAACCCATGTGGGTATAGAATTAAACTTACCATCGTTTGTTTTTAGCTAAGGAAAGGTAATGGGAACCCTTCTAAATCTAGTTCATTTTTAATTTAAGATTCATTGATTATCACTCTAATAATTACCCTTCTTCCCTCATTTTACATACAAAATCTATTTCCTTCCCCCCGTTTAATTACCTACTTTGAGCATAGAGTAACCGTATCCCTTAGAATGCTCTAACTATTTACCTCTTCCCTTCTTTAGACTCACAAAAAAGTGTTGATTATACAATTTTTTTTCATATAAAATTTGATTCATTCCCTTCTATTCCTTTCTACTCAAACAAGCAAGACCTTAATTTCTTAATCACATAAAAATTATCAACTACAGTGAAAAAGTGTACTTAGTGAGATCGAGAATGAGTTGTAGCCCTCTCCACATCCACACAATCTTCTATATCGGTGAGGTCGTGAGGCTTCTGAAAAAACACGAGAGAGATTCGATGAGGGTAGAGATGATAGCGCCAGAAGTCCCATGACTCCGGACGACATTGACGACAAGATGAGAGTGCCATTCGGAGCTCCGATCACTAGAGCTCGGGCCAAGATGATTCAAGATGCAACCAAGGCTCTTCTTGTTCGTCTAGGTGCTACCGTGGACCAAGGGCTTCGACCTTCATGGGTCACGATGCTCAAGGTTCAACCGACGGTTAGTCTTCGTCCCCATTCTACCTTAATGAGGGGCGAGACTTGATGATTTGTGGTAGGGCCAAATGCCCTTGTTATTTTTTAAGACATTTATTTATTTTCTTTAGTGTTAGTTATTTAGGGAATAAATGTGAGGAGAAATTTTATCTCCTTGCTCTTTATTTATTTTTAGCTAGTTTCTAAGATAGATAAAATTAGTAGGATTTATATTTTATTTAATTAGTTTATTATTTTAGATAAATGAGAGAGCTAGGGTTCCTTTGCAAGGAGCCACTCTCATTCACCATCAAATCCTATTTAAGTTGTATTTGCCTTCTTTTATTTTTACGTTGAATTGAATAGAAGAGCGCTCGACTAAGCGTTCTCTTCTTTGTTCAACCCTAAAACTCACGCTCGTTCATCTCGTGTTCATCTCCTACGTTCTTTCCTTCAAATTGTGAATTTCTATTTTTTTGATTCCACCTACTCGTTTGGAATCGAAGTCAATTGAGGACGAGATATATACTCCTGAGCATATAGTTAATTAGCACTTGCTAATTCGTTAAGTAAAGTCGGCGATCGCTTCAGCCTCAATATCCAATTGAAGTCAACGTCCATCCTTTACGGCCGAGTGGGCTGATTCAAGCGGTTGATCGAGAATCAATCAATATCGAGCACAAACGAGTCGAGATTGGTCTTAAGACGTCGCAAGATCCGAACAATTCGAGTCGTTGGGAATTACAACGCATCAACTGGTATTCAGAGACAAGGTTATGCAAGTCTTAAGCCTTGATTCGTTTATTTGAGTGATCAATTTCGTGCCTAATTTTTACAGCCCTATGCCGATTTGTTTTATGCTTTATTTTTCATAATTTTCGCATTCGATTTCCCATAAAATTGGCACTAGTTGATGATTTACTTGTTGGATCTATAACTTGGAAGATGATTGAGTTCTTAGTTGCAAATTTCATTGCCTTATTTTGCTATATCATGCCTATGATTGAGTTCTGGGTTGATTGTGATTGTTGATCTTGCACCACAAAAGAACCCTAATTTTTTTTCCAATTTCTTAAGCCTTTATCCTAATTTGTTAATTTAGCTTACTAATTAGATCATCTCAATTTTATTTTTATTTGTTTTGTCTACTGTGGCATGCGGCAGTTCTTGTTTGTGATTAGCATCTGTTCGGCAAGTTGCATTAGGGTCTGATCTTCTTTGGTAAAAAAAAAAAAAAAAAAGGCCAAGACTTACGGAAAAAAAAAAAAAAAAAGAGGCCAAGACTTACGGAAAAAAAAAAAATTCTGCCGAGAGCTATTTTTGTTTTTATGTGAGTTAGTAACTCACTTTCTTTGGTCATTTGCTTAGTTTACATCTTTTGCTATATATTGATGATCTATTAGGTTTTAAGCTCCATAAAGAACCCTTATTTGTGTGATTTAGAGCCGTGCCGACACCGGGGCCGTGGTCACACCCCTCTTTCTTCGAGCCGTGTTGCAACCGTCGGATAATAGTCGACGGAGTGTGTGCACTTCTTAGCCCTTGTGTTGCTCGCTTTATGTTACTTAGTTGCTGAATTTTTGAGCTTCACATTGTATTACTTATCTCATCCTCTTGTTAGTTGCGATTTCATTTTCTAGCCGCATATCATCGATTGCATCTCCTTGTTTACTCTTTTTGAGGCTATCTTTCGCATTTTGCTTTGATATCTTGCTACTTTCATCATTGTAAAGTTCTGTGTCCAGGGTAGGTTGTCAAGTAGTGCCTTGTTTTCCTTCGCTTTACTTGTTTTCAAACACTTGATCACTCATAGGATCAAAGACTTGCATTTCTTGTTTCTTGGCCTATTTGTTCGGATTACTTGTGTTGTCACTTTGCATATAGGGCCATGGCTGCGAATTCAGACAAGCCTACCAACTCGGGCGCACCACCTCCCCCAGGTACTATTACAGATGAGCAAATGCGTTTCGTCATTGATTCCGCTAGCGGAGCAGTGGAGAAACGGTTGGAGTCGATGCTCTCCGCCAATAACGCCCAACTTACCGGCATATTGATGGGATTGATGGAAAAGAAGCTTGCTGAATTTCATATAGAAGGGCCATCTTCATCGACCAGTAAGAGACATGGTAAGGGTCATTTAGATGATAGCTCAATTTTTATTCCTAAACAACGTTCTAATCCATTTCCCGGCGAGACCGAGGACGATGATGAAGTTTTTGCAGCCAGGACAACTCGCCAGGAGGGTCATCCCACCGCTCCTCCCCCACAGCAACCACATCGGCCTCTCATTCGAGACCACCCGGTCTTCGACGATTGGGAAGGACAGCGAACCGAGAGGAATGTTGATGGTATGCCCCTCCTTGAGGACCCATTCTAGGAGGCCGATGACACCTTTGATGAGATTCCTCGCCCCAACTTTGGTCGCCCCAACATGAATCACAACAATGATCAAGCCACCCAACGTCGAGACGTTAAGGTAAAGCTTGACACTTTTGATGGCGCCAATGATCCGGAGGCATACCTCGCTTGGGAGACACACACCGACTACATCCTTGACCACCTCCGTTATGCTGAGACGGAAAAACTTGAGGCAGTAACCCTTCACCTTACAGGCCTTGCTCGCTCATGGTGGTTTCGCACAAGGGACATCCGTCGGAGGCAAGGTAAGCAACCAGTAGAGACATGGCCTCAACTACGTTACCTCTTGAAAAAGAGGCACGTACCCGAGGAATATGTCGAATCTATGAGGCTGAAATTAGCCACCCTTCGCCAAGGTACTAGGACTCCTATGGAGTTTAGAGATGAGATTGAGAGAATCTCTCACCAGGCGAACATTTTTCTTACTGAAAGAGCCCTTTGTAGACAGTTTCTTGCTGGTTTAAATGTTTCTATTCGTAATCCTTTGGCTATTCATAACTTTAGAGACAATAACACTCTTTGTCACAAAGCGCAGCTTTTATATGAACAACAACAGGAGGCGAAGAGGTCAAGCCAATCATCTTTTGGTCGAAGGTTTGTTCCTGCACCTACTTCTCCTCACACTTCTAAGTTTTCTTCTAACTCTTCCTCGCAGCCCAAGGGAGTCTCCGACTCACCTAAGCCAGGATTTGAGGTTCAAACACGAAGGGTTGCCGCACCATCTCCTAATGCTCAAGCTCGAGAGCAACGTTGCTTCACCTGCAATAGCAATGACCACATCGCTAGGAATTGCCCCTAAAAGAAAAAGGTGTTGCTCAATGACATTGGAGACTACTATTATGAGGAAGAAGCTCTTGAAAATCCCCCAAGTTCAATCGAAGTGGAGGAGTCGGCTCATATGTCTCATGAGGACAACATCGACATCGACCCCAACTCCTTCGACGATGCACTTTGCTTGGTCAACCGGCGCGTTCTAACTCTTCAAGAAACGGCTGCAGCAGACCAACGGGAGACTATTTTTCACACCAAGTGTGTGGTTCGGGAAGCCACACTCACGGTCATCATCAATGGAGGGAGCTGTTGTAATTTGATCAACGAGAAGGTCGTTGATTACCTCCGTCTTGCTACTACACCACGTGCTACCTACTATGGTCTTAACGGCATCACCGACGGTAACTCTGAAACTCTTGTTACTAAACAATGCTTGGTGTCTTTTCAAATAGGATCATATAGCGATCAAGTATTGTGTGATGTTGTAAATATGGATTGTAGTCATATCTTGCTAGGCCGACCTTGGTTATATGATAGAAGTGTCATTCATGATAGTCGCTTAAATACTTATTCCTTTAACTATGACGGGAGGAGAGTTACTCTCCTACCTCTTTCTCCTCAAGTTATTTTAAAGGATCAGGTCCGGAAGCGCCAACAACAAGCCGAAAAGGCGGCCCAAGCACACAAGACGGACGACGGCAAAACAAGCAGCCCGCCTAAGCAGGCCGCGCCCGCGGCTAAAGGAGCCGCGCCCGCAGCCACTGCAGCGCCAGCCACTGGAAACGCCGCGCCCGCGGCTTCTGGGGCAGCACCCGCGACTTCCTTTTCCTCCTCCTCTTCTTCCACGACGACGCCCTCATCATCCATCAAGGGATCCGTGGAGAAACGGGCTCTCACGACTCGGAAGTTGACACGGGATTCACATCGACCTTATGTCCTTTTGCTTCAAAAGGAAGTTCTTGTCACTTCTAGTTCTTTTGATAGTTTGCCCCCGCTTATCTCTCGCTTATTGCAGGACTATTTAGATGTGATGCCCGATGAGCTACCACCTGGCTTACCACCCGTCCGTGGGATTGAGCACCAAATCGATTTCATGCCCGGCGCTTCCTTGCCTAACCGTTCGGCGTACCGTGCTAGTCCGGAGGAGACTAAGGAGTTGCAACGCCAAGTGTCTGAGCTTATGGAGAAGGGCTATGTCCAGGAGAGCCTTAGCCCTTGCGCCGTCCCTGTCATTTTGGTGCCCAAGAAGGACGGATCGTGGCGAATGTGCGTTGATTGTCGCGCAATCAACCAAATTACAGTTAAGTATCGTCACCCTATACCTCGTTTGGATGATATGCTTGATGAACTCCATGGTGCATGCATTTTTACTAAAATTGATCTTAGGAGTGGCTATCATCAAATTCGGATGAAACAAGGGGATGAATGGAAAACGGCTTTCAAAACTAAGTATGGTCTTTATGAATGGCTTGTAATGCCTTTTGGTCTTACTAATGCACCTTCTACCTTCATGAGGCTTATGAACCATGTTCTTAGAAAATACTTAGGGAAGTTTGTCGTTGTCTACTTTGACGATATCTTAATTTATAGCAAGAACCTAGATGACCATGTTCAACACTTAAAGTGTGTTTTTGATTGTCTTCGAAAGGAGAAACTATTTGCTAACTTTAAGAAATGTGTTTTTGCTTCGGAATCTACCATTTTTCTTGGTTTTGTTGTGTCCAGGGATGGTCTCAAGGTAGATACCGAGAAGGTTCGCACTATTGAGGAGTGGCCGCAGCCGTCGACGCCAACCCATGTGAGATCATTCCTTGGTCTTGCAGGGTTCTACCGGCGTTTCGTGAAGGATTTCAGCATCATTGCCTCCCCACTCCATGAGCTTACCAAGAAGGATGTAGCGTTTCGCTGGAATGACGCTCATCAGAGGGCTTTCGACACCCTCAAGGATCGTCCCACCCATGCACCCGTGCTCTAGCTCCCGGACTTCTCCAAGACCTTTGAGCTCGAGTGTGACGCGTCCAACACAGGGATTGGCGGTGTTCTTCTTCAGGACCGTCGACCCGTGGCCTATTTCAGCGAGAAATTAGGCCCTGCGGAGCTCAACTACACCACCTATGACAAGGAGTTGCTCGCTCTTGTTCGTTGCCTGCGCACTTGGCAACACTACTTGTGGCCAAAGGAGTTCGTCATACACTCGGATCACGAGGCCCTCAAGTACCTCAAGGGCCAAACTGTGCTGAGTCGGCGTCTAGCGAGGTGGGTGGAGTTCCTGGAGACCTTCTCTTATGTGGTGCAACATGAGAAAGGCACGGAGAATGTGGTAGCCGACGCGCTATCACGAAGGTATGTTCTCTTGAACCATTGTGATGCACATATACTTGGTTTTGCTTTAATCAAGGAACTTTATGAGCATGATCCCTTCTTTAAGTCTATATATGCTCAATGTGTGTCAAAAGGTGAGCATGATCCCTTATTTTGGGGATAATGGTTATTTATTTAGATCGGGCAAGCTTTGTATCCCGACTTCTTCTATTAGGAGACTTCTCACCTTAGAGGTTTATGAGTCTAGGGGCCACGGAGGCCTAGAAAAGACCTTAGCAGGGTTAAAAGAACACTACTTTTGGCCAAAAATGACTAATTATGTGCTGAGATTTGTCAAAAGTTGTGTCATTTGTGCTAGGGCTAAGTCTAAACACCAACCACATGGCTTGTATACACCCTTACCGATTCCTAAGGGGCCTTGGGAAGATGTCTCGATGGATTTCATTGTAGGCTTGCCTAGGACTTCTAAGGGTCATGATTCTATATTTGTTGTGGTTGATAGATTTTCTAAAATGGCTCATTTTATTCCATGTCACAAAACCGATGATGCTATACATGTTTCTAGCTTGTTCTTTAGGGATATTGTTAGATTGCATGGTGTGCCTTTGACTATTGTATCGGATCGTGACCCTAAATTTGTGAGTTCATTTTGGAAATCTCTTTGGTCTAAGTTGGGGACTAAACTTTTGTTTTCTACTTCATGTCATCCCCAAACTGATGGCCAGACGGAGGTCACTAATAGGACCCTAGGGGCTCTCCTAAGGGTTGTTTTGCGTACTAACCTCAGGAGGTGGGAAGACTGCCTACCTTTTGTTGAATTTGCTTATAACAGGTCGATCCATTCAGCGACGAAGAGGACTCCATTTGAGGTGGTGTATGGCCGAAACCCCCTTACCCCTGTAGATATGACGCCGCGACCTTTCAAGGAAAAGGAGAACATTGATGCGGCGAAACAAGCGGACTTCATCCGGCAACTGCATGACCGGACTAGGGCGCAATTGGAGAGGAAGGCGGCCCAGTACAAGGCATCTAAGGACAAGCATCGTCGGGATGTGCAGTTTGACGTCGGCGACCTTGTTTGGGTGCACTTGAGAAAGGAGAGATTCCCACAACAGATGAGGTCAAAGCTTGATCCCCGAGGAGATGGACCATTCCGTGTGATTCAGAAGATGGGTCCCAATGCCTACAAGCTCGACCTCCCAGCGGACAAGTATGGAGTTCACACCACTTTCAACGTCGCAGATTTATCTTTGTTCGTTCCGGATGACACTTCCGACGACGATTCGAGGACTAATCGTGATCAAGTGGAGGAGAATGATAGCGCCAGAAGTCCCATGACTCCGGACGACATTGACGACAAGATGAGAGTGCCATTCGGAGCTCCGATCACTAGAGCTCGGGCCAAGATGATTCAAGATGCAACCAAGGCTCTTCTTGTTCATCTAGGTGCTACCGTGGACCAAGGGCTTCGACCTTCATGGGTCACGATGCTCAAGGTTCAACCGACGGTTAGTCTTCGTCCCCATTCTACCTTAATGAGGGGCGAGACTTGATGATTTGTGGTAGGGCCAAATGCCCTTGTTATTTTTTAAGACATTTATTTATTTTCTTTAGTGTTAGTTATTTAGGGAATAAATGTGAGGAGATATTTTATCTCCTTGCTCTTTATCTATTTTTAGCTAGTTTCTAAGATAGATAAAATTAGTAGGATTTATATTTTATTTAATTAGTTTATTATTTTAGATAAATGAGAGAGCTAGGGTTCCTTTGCAAGGAGCCACTCTCATTCACCATCAAATCCTATTTAAGTTGTATTTGCCTTCTTTTATTTTTACGTTGAATTGAATAGAAGAGCGCTCGGCTAAGCGTTCTCTTCTTTGTTCAACCCTAAAACTCACGCTCGTTCATCTCGTGTTCATCTCCTACGTTCTTTCCTTCAAATTGTGAATTTCTATTTTTTTGATTCCACCTACTCGTTTGGAATCGAAGTCAATTGAGGACGAGATATATACTCCTGAGCATATAGTTAATTAGCAAGCATATAGTTAATTAGCACTTGCTAATTCGTTAAGTAAAGTCGGCGATCGCTTCAGCCTCAATATCCAATTGAAGTCAACGTCCATCCTTTACGGCCGAGTGGGCTGATTCAAGCGGTTGATCGAGAATCAATCAATATCGAGCACAAACGAGTCGAGATTGGTCTTAAGACGTCGCAAGATCCGAACAATTCGAGTCGTTGGGAATTACAACGCATCAAGAGAGATAGTGAGATCTGAAGCAAAGGAAGAGGGATCGAGAAGGAGATGGCTTACCAACTCGGATGCATACGAGTCACTTAGAGGAAGAGAAAAAAATGTTAAATGAAAAAAGGAAGAAGGATCAAAAGGCCCTATATGCAATTTTTCAAGCAGTGGAAGAATCACTATTTCAAAAAATATCGATGGCAGAAACATCAAAAGAAGCGTGGGAGATCCTGCATAAATCCTACAAAGACGATGATCGTGTGAAGCAAGTACGATTACAAGCCCTTCGAGCAGATTTTGAGTCTTTATGCATGAATGACTCTGAATCAGTTTCACCGTATCTTGATCGAGTTCAAACAATCGTTAACCAATTATGTATTAATGGTGAGACGATCAATGATAAAAGGGTCATAGAAAAAATTATGCGATCCTTAATTGCAAAATTCAGTTACGTGGTAGCTGCTATTGAAGAAGGGCAAGATCTTTCAAAGTTAACCTTTGAGAGATTGTTGGGTTTGTTGTCCTCACATGAACAACGAATGAACATACGAAACAATACCTCTACCTTAGAGCAAGCTTTGCAAAGTAGAGCAAAGATGGCCAATCATGGGAGTCATCACGGTGGTCGAGGTCGTGGACGTGGTTGTGAACGATCGAGGAAGAGGAGGAAATGTCCATTCCTCTACTAGAGATGGAAATATAGAAGACAGTTTTACAAGAGGTGGTAGAAGAGTAAATTCTACACGTGACAAATCGACAATCCAATGTTACAAATGTGACCAGTTTGGGCATTATGCATCTGAATGTCGAACAAGGTTGCAAGCAGAACAAGGAGATCATGCCAATGTAGTTGAAGCGGAAGAAATTTTGCTTCTAGCTTGTAAAGAAGGACTAGATACTAAAATTTCAAATGTTTGGTATCTTGATGCAGGTTGTAGCAATCACATGACTGGAAAACGAGAAAT
Organism: Persicaria tinctoria; assembly: GCA_037127255.1. NCBI lineage: Eukaryota > Viridiplantae > Streptophyta > Magnoliopsida > Caryophyllales > Polygonaceae > Persicaria > Persicaria tinctoria. Next base: position 5,519,077 of record JBANSL010000014.1, read on the forward strand.
GTTCTCAATTTTAGATGAATCCGTGCAAGGAGAAGTCAATTTTGGGAACAAATCTCAAATTTTGGTGAAAGGAAAAAGTAGCATTAGTATTCAATCAAAGAATGAGACTAATGTTATGATTGAAGACGTGTTCTATATACCTGGCCTATTTTGGAATTTATTGAGCTTAGGCCAACTTTCATAAAAATGGCATAAAGTTCAAATCGAAGATGAAGTATGCAACATTATGAGCAAAAGTGGAAAACACATTGCAAGGGTGAAAATGAAAAAGAATCAGATGTTTCTTTTGTCTCTTCAGACAAGAGTTGCCATGAACTTGCAAGCAATGACGAAGGATATTAACTAGCTATGACATATGCGATTGGGTCATTTGAATGGTAACCGGCCTCCCTCTAATCAATGCCCCTGATAGTCCTTGTGAGAGATGTATTCTCGATAAGCATCATCGTGACCCATTTCAGCTGGGAAATCGACCAGAGCAAAGCAACCATTGGAGCTGGTGCATACAAATATTTGTGGACTTGTGGAGGTGGAATCACTCGTACAAAAATAGTATTTTTTTTACTTTTTGTGGACGATTTTACTAGAAAATATTGGGGTCATTTCCTAAAGGAGAAATTTGAAGCATTCAAGAAGTTTCAAGAATTCAAGAAACTTGTTGAAAAGTAATGTGGGTTCTCTTTGAAGACTTTGAGATCTGATCGAGGCGGAGAATTCACATCAAATGAATTCAATGAGTATTGCAAGAAGGAAAGGATTCATCGTCAGCTAACAACCAGTTATGCAACTCAGCAAGACGGTATAGCTAAAAGGAAAAATAGAACAATATTTAAGATGGCTAGAAGCATGTTGAAAGCCAAATCACTACCACAACCTTTATGGGCAGAGGCTGTTTTTTGTTCGGTTTATGTATTGAATAGGTGTCCAACAAAGAGTGTTCGTGATAAGACTCAAGAAGAAGCTTTGAATGGAAAAAAGCCACATGTATCTTATTTACGTGTATTTGGGTGTGTTGCATGTGCCCATATACCTGATCAACGAAGGAAGAAGCTTGATGCCAAAAGCCAAAAGTGCATTTTTGTTGGCTATAGTGAAACAATCAAGGGATATAGATTATATAAGCCAGATACAAATGAGATGATAATAGGTAGAGATGCCCACTTTATTGAAAATGAGACATGGTGCAGTAATGGACAGAACGAGTCAACAAGAAATGTTGTCATCTATGAAGTGTATTTAGAAGATTATCTAACTCATTCCGCAAGTAGCAATGCAACATCACAGTCTGAATCTCATATTGTGACAGAAGAGCCAAGGGCATTCAGATATCCTCAAAGAACAAGAGTTAGGCCAACTTATTTGAATGATTATGTAGTAATTGGAGACGAGGAATGATGAAAACATATTCAATGATGAATCTCTTGTGAACTTTTGCTTATTTGCTGATTGTGATCCAATTTCCTATATGAAGAAGTTGCAGCTGAGGAAAAATGGGTTAATGTTATGAATGAGGAGATTCATTAAATTCAAAAGAATGATACATGGGAGCTAACTTCTTTGCCGGCAGGAAAAAATCCTATTGGAGTCAAATGGGTGTACAAGACAAAGTACAGACTAGACGGACAAGTAGATCGATAAAAGGTGATATTAGTGGTCAAAAGCTACAAGCAAAAGCTAGGAATTGAATTTTGAGGTATTTTCTCTAGTTTCCAGAATGGATATTGTTCGCTTGATTTTATCTATTGCGTCTCAAAATAGGTGGAAGATTCACCAGATGGATGTGAAATCAACATTTTTGAATGGTGTACTTGAAGAAGAAGTTTATGTTGAGCAACCACCAGTTTTTTTTTTTAAGAATGGGAAAGAAAACAAAGTCTATCATCTTAAAAAGGCTTTGTATGGATTGAAACAAGCTGCACCTCGTGCTTGTTATTCACGAATGGATACATACTTATTGCAAGACGGTTTCCGAAAATGCCCTTACAAGCACACATTGTATACAAAGTCAAATGACAAGGGAGACTTGTTAATTTTGTGTTTGTATGTTGATGATTTGATATCCACCGGAAACAACGAGACCATGATCCATGATTTCAAATAGTCTATATATGACTCTTCAATTTGAGATGTTTGATTTAGGGATGTTGTCGTACTTTCTCAACATTGAAGGTGTAAACAGATGATGGGATATTTGTTTCTCAGAAGAAATATGTAGGTGATATTCTGAAGAAGTTCAAAATGGATTCATCTTCTCCAATTTGAACACCTGTTCAAGAACATCTTGAAATGAAGAAAGAAGGTAGCAGAGAACTGATAAATGCTACTTATTTCAAGAGTATAATTGGTAGTCTACGCTATTTGACTTCCACTAGACCTGACATTGCTTATGGAGTTAGGTTAATCAATCGTTTCATGGAGAAACTGTATCAGTCACACTTGCAAGCAACAAAGAGAATTCTACGATATGTCAATGGTACTCAAAATCATGGAATTTTCTATACACGGTCAAATAGTTACAAATTAGAAGGATACACAGATAGTAACTGTGCAGGAAATGTTGAGATCCGGAAAAGCACATCATATCCGGATATGTTTTCTACATGGGAGAGGGTGTTTTTTCTTGGTCTTCTAAGAAGCAACAAGTGGTGGTCTTATCAACCGTTGAAGCTGAATACATGGTTGCGTCATCTGCAACATGGCTGCATCATCTGCACCATGTCAGAACGTTTGGATTTGCATAACTTTAGAGGAGTTGCAACATGCGCAGAAGTATCCAACACTAATCATGTGTGATAATAAGTCAACAATTGCACTGGCTAAAAATCCAGTTTTTCATGGAAGATCAAAGCACATTAATATACGATATCATTTTATTCGAGATCTTGTTAAGCATATGAATAAATTAAACTCAAATTCTGCAGATCTGAAGAATAAGTGGTTGACATCATGATAAAACCACTTGGGACAGAAAAATTCAAGAAGTTCAGAACTATGCTTGGTGTTACTCAGCATCGGTGAAGCTAGCAGCTTTCCTAAAGAATATATTCAAGTTTGAGGGAGTGTGAAGAAATATATCAACCTTGAATAAATTAAGTATTTTCTATTTCTAGAAAATGAATTATGACCACATATTTTATTTATAGCTAGCTTGTGGCTAATTTTGTAAGCAAATTTAATCGCAAAAGTTTTGTATGAGTAACTATAAATACTGTATTGTGTAATTGTATTCAAATGAGATAAGAGAGAAAACGATTCAGAATTCATAATTATTTTTAAGGTTAACACTTTCGCGAGAGGGAATTAGCAAGTTTCATCTCCAACATTCCATGCCATGGTAGTAAAGATTGAGTGAGATCTATCCTTGGAGAGGGATGAAGAACAATCTATTCTCAAATTTAGTGATAACATTGGCTTCAGATAACAATATTTAACCCAAACCCAACAATAGAAAAGATCTAGTTGATTAATCACCTTCCTAGTACAGAGCTAAAACTTATACTCCCTCCGGTCAAATATATAAGAAGTTTAAGGCTTCAAAATTAGATCTAAAATATTTGACGTTTAGAAAAGTACTGCATGATTTTCTCTTTGTAATTAATGCAACACAAATTTCCATGCCATTGAGAGCCATATCCCTCTCTCACAAACATCTTGACAATGAGCGAAACTTACTCCTCTCATTGAAAATTTTAAAGAGGTCCTAATTTGATAAGTGGATAATGGGAATTCTATCAAATTCTGGACGGACAATTGGATTACAACATCACCAATAAACAAGAGGGATGATTGTCCCGCCCTTCGAAATGAAAATGAAACAGTAAATGATTACATAGGCAAAATTACATAAAACCACCCTTTAAATATGAGTGTTTTCACTTAACCACCCCTTAAATTCAAAATTACAGAAAACCACCCTTTAAATGGTATTTGTTTACAACTCACCACCCATTCAACTATTTTCGTTACTTTATCATTAAATATATTATATTTTAATATTTTTAAACTCAAATTTAATTGTAAATATATTCAAAATTTGAATTTAAGGGCCTAATTATATTTTAGGGATCATTGTATTTATTTTTAAAAATAATAATCGATAAATCCTAGAATTATTATCTTAATTTATGTTTGAAAATGTTTAAAACATTATGTAAATTACTCGTATTTAAAATATAAATAAATAAGAGTAATTTCCATAATATTTAAAAAATTTATAAACATTTTCAACCATAAATCAAGATAATAATTCTAGGCTATATTTATTATTATTTTTTAAAATAAATTAAATAATTCCTAAAATATGATTGAGCCCTTAAATTCAAAATATGAATATATTTACAATCAAATTTGAGTTTAAAAATATTAAAATATAATATATTTAATGATAAATTAAAGAAAATAGTTGAATGGGTGGTGAGTTGTAAGAAAGTACCATTTAAAGAGTGGTTTTCTGTAATTTTGAATTTAAGGGATAGTTAAGTGAAAACACCTATATTTAAAGGGTGGTTTTCTGTAATTTTCCCGATTACATATTAGGTGGAAAATGGTGGGAGGAAAAATTGTTAAACTCTATCCCACGGGTATTATAGATAATATGGGTATGGAGTTATAGATAATATGGGTATTAGTATATAGTATTTCCTTAGTTGTAATTGTGAATCATCCAATTGAATAATCAAATCCAATTACTCTCTTACCCTTTACTCTCTCTCAACCCTAAACCCCCTTCTTCCCTAATCTCTACCTTTTCCTTTCAATTCCACCTGATTCATGGCTTAATCCGATTTGGATCATGACAAATTGGTATCTAGAGCAGGTTTCAATGACCAAGTTCCCAATTTTTTCTTTTCTTGAAGTTTTGATCACGGTGACCTAAATTGCATCTGTCTTGCGGCGGTGGGTGGTCAACCATGGCGGTTGACGACTGGAACCTACGATTTCGAGAGGAATATCAGCTGGCAATGGATCGACAATGGATTCTGCAAAGGGAAGAATCAGATCGACGATTCTACAAGAATATCAACGAAATCAGAGCTTACCTCATCGCTCAAGATGAAGCCTCGACTGTTTCCAAGATTCAGATGGAATTTCCAATCGTTCCAGATTCAACAGAAATCATCGATTGAGAAGAAATTGAAGGTCAGCCTTTCGATTTTGCCGACAATTTGCCAGAATTCAAAACCGATGAACCGGAAGATCTTAGACAAGTCAAAAAGATTGCGATTCCGAATGGGGATATAGGCCAAGAAATCAGCGCCGACGTGAGTTGTGAGTCTTCAAGGGCAGGGGAGTTGAAGAAACCTTCAAGCCCGGAAAACGGAGACCTTGATTCTGAGGTAAGTTTCAATCCCTGTGAGGTTAGGATCTATGATGATGCACCTAAAGAATTGGGTGATTTAGTTGTGCTCTTGATCGAATTAATGAAAATAAGATTGGATAATGATAGAACGGATTCATTTGATTGCTTGAGAACCCCTACTGCACAGAAGGTGTTTGTTGAAAGTCCTAGGAGGGACATTCAGTTAGTGAATGGGGTAGTAGCTATTGATTGTTGCTCGGATCACCATAGCTGCAGGTCAGGAGGTGCTGGTTTTGGTGATGACCTGAAGCAAAATTCCATCATCTTGCCTCATGATAGAGGGAAGAAGATGTCAAGGTCATGTTGTTGGAACATTTTAAAGGGTTGTTGGTCTGCAGCCTTTATATTGGGAGATGTCACTTTTGTAATTGATCCAGGTATAACCAAAGGGAGGAGTTATTAGGTAGAATCATCAAATGCAACTGCTGTAGCTGTAGATAATGATAGACTGGCGGAGAAGGTTTTGGTTTTTGATCTGGGTGGGCTCCTAAAGGCAACACTGGGAAGTGTGTTGAAAGAGATAAGGGTTACAGATCAAGGAGCAGCTCCTGTATAGACTAAAGGCAATACTAGGAAGTGTGCTGATTTTTGTGGAAATGTTGGGTGTATTAATTGCTGCTATTTTGGGACAGCAATTCAAGCAGCAAAATTTTGTTTGCAAGTTACTGTCATGGATTGCCTTAGAGGGGATATGGAAATGCTTTATTTCTTAAGTGTTGCAAATTACTAAAGATTGCTGTTAAGGCTGGATTTACATGTTTCCTTGAGCTGTAAGTGCTATTGGGTTGAGGTCCAATAGAGTGCTCAAGATACATGGGTTGAACTGTTGAATTAGTACATCGGCTGCAAGTTGGCACATGAAGCAACATACGAGATATACTCAATGGGTATTAGCTGGTGGCTTACCAAGTTGATGGGCACATACAACGAAATCCATATATAGTTGAATGGTTACTGTTGAAATCCACTTTTAGACCTCATTACTACATGATTCATTCTCACTTGTGTACGTAATGGCTCAAGATAGCTAGCTCATTGTCATACATGCTTGCTAGTGTAATTGTTAGTAGTTACTAGTTATAGTTGTGAGTTGTAAATAAAGATTTGAGGACAAAGATTTTATAAGGGGTAGGTATTGTCATGTATAGAGTTATAGATAATATGGGTATTAGTATATAATATACCCTTAGTTGTAATTGTGAATCATCCAATTGAATAATCAAATCCAATTACTCTCTTACCCTTTACTCTCTCTCTCAAACCCTAAACCCCCTTTTTCCCTAATCTCTACCTTTTCCTTCCAATTCCACATGATTCATGGCTTAATCTGATTTGGATCATGACATTATAGTAACTGAAATTTTGGATATCCCCCTTCCTATGAATACATTTGAAGATAGACTTATCGGTGGCCTAATAGGGAGGGATGATTTACAAAAGCTAGCGTCTATAAACTAATCACTAAAAATAATAGCTAAAATGATGATAACAACTCTTGGACTTGGAAAATCGACTCGTCACCAAAAATTAAGAACTTCATGTGAAAACTTGGTCAGAATGGTATTCCCACAAATACCCGTCTTCCATTAACTTTAGGTACACATTAGGCTATAACCAACATGATTACAAATTTGAGAAATTTCTCTCCTATCTTGTCTTTAATTGCAAGCACATTTACAAAAACCTGAAATAGAGAAGTTAGCGCAACAACTTGGTGGGCGATATGGTATATTAGAAATCATGCAATATTCACAAATGAATTCATTCCAAATCGGGATTCTGTTGGGTACAGCATCAATACTCACTTGGAAAATTGGAACAAAACATCTCTCTATAACAAGGAGGATGATATCCAGAGTACTCAGAGTGTTAATGCCACAAATCACACAAAGCCAAGAATTAGGCGGAAAACAGTTAAGTGGAAAAAATACATCTTTTGGCATGTTTAAATTAAACTTTGACGGATCCACACTTAATAACAAAGACAGTTGGCTACATCGTTCATGACTGAAAAGGAAAAAAATTATTGTAAAAAGCTAGCTATACTCCGGTGGCGCTATATATAGAAGCTAGCTAGGAGATGGCCGGAGTCATCGAAGGGGTGGCGGCAGGGGTACCTCGCCTGGCTCGCCACGCGGCCCTTCTGGATGATGAGGGGCCGGCAGCGTTATCGGCCGTAGCACTCTCCTGGAAGGCAGGGCGTCCGACCTGAAAGTGTCGAATTCCGGCTTTGCGGCCATCGGCAACGACGCCAGCGACCCATTCACCAACAATAAAGCTATAATTAGCACCCATTGAACAACGCTCATTGATCGCGATCTACCCATATGTAGTATGTCAGATGTATCGGTGGAATGGAGATCGAAGATAGTTGAGAGAGATTGAGGGCGACTCGATCGATCGGACAAACTAATACTATAATTTATAGAGATGGAGACTTGGAGAGTAAACACTAAACACCTAATAACGCGTTGATTAGTACTGTAATTCATTCCAACACTTATAAGGCGCCACTAGTATTGAATTTGACTCACGCAAAAATTGAAGGAAGAGGTCGAATCATGTTTTCATATGTCGACCAAAAAAATAATAATTTATTACTCCCTCCGTTAAGAAAAACATGTCGTATTAGGAGTAAAATCTTGTTAAGAAAAACCTGTCATTTTAGATATTTTGGTGTTCACTTTCCAAAATTACCATTGCAAGGCTAAGAAATTTATTGGTTGTAGTTTTCAATAAAGTGAAAAAGTAAAGTAATAATTAGGGGTATAAGTGTATTTTTGTTTACTTTTAGTTGTTTTCTTAAAAAATGTGTAGATGTCTAAATTAAACGATATGTTTTAATTAACGGATGAAGTATTAAATAGTACTCCGTATGACTTTGTTCATTTTAAAAAAAATGTAATGACAAACGACGATTCCATTCGGAGCTAAAACGTCGTTGTCTTTTGGTCAGTTAAATGTTGTCTTTTGGTCAGTTAAATGTAGGGGTGTGCATCGGCCTAAAATCGAACCGAACCGAACCAATCCGAACCGAAATCGAAAATCTCAAATTTTCAAACCGAAAGTATTATGTTCGATTCGGTTATTTACCGATTCGGTTCGGCTTTAGCCTAATTGAACCGAATTCATAGTTACATAACAAACAACTTGTCAAGTGTCAACCACAATCCAAATCCATATAACTGCAAAATCTGCAAAACTTGCAAATAATTGCTAAGTTGCATACTTGCTAAGTTGCAAATAATACAAATATTACTTTTTTATATGGATTATGAACTATTTTATGAACAAATGTTTGAACAAACATAATTTTATCAAAGGCTGTAGACATAATTTTATATTTTTATATGATAAAACATTAAAAAAAAATAAGTTTTATATGGATTATATATTTATAAGTTTTATAAATTAATAAAATTATAAGCCTTTGATATATATATATATATATATATATATATATATATATATATATATATATATATATATATATATATATAATCGGTTTAACACAAACCGAACACAAACCAAACCGAAACCGAAAATTGGAAATTCTCGAACCAAAAGCCGAACCGAAAAACATCGGTTCAGTTTGTGTTGGTTCAGCCCAAAAATTCGGTTTGGGCCGAATTATGCACAACCCTAGTTAAATGATTGAACATATTCGTGACTAAACAACCTTTTTTTTTTTATACAAGGCGAGGATTTGGGAATGTTCAACCGCGGTTGACCCATCGCCCAAGAGCGTCCAGACGGGCGACCCAAAATTGAAAAGAATGATGAAATAATAGAAAAAAACATTTAAAAAAGGGTGATTTTGGTAGATAGCCCTTTTTGAATGTTCAATTAGGTACTTAGACCCCAAAATAATTTAATTAGTTTTTGGAAGACCTCATCCAAATAGAGTAGAATGGTCAATGGTCAACCATTTGACCGTTGACCGGTCAACGTTGATCGTTGACTAGTTAATGTTGACCAACTCATTTGAAGTAAAATTTTTTTTTAGTGATATCGTTTTTTGTGATGCCGTATTTTACCGTTTTGATGCCAAAATTTTATTATATTTTATTTTCTCTTTGATGCCACTTTTCTAATGAAATGATTGGATGACGCATTTTTAATGCTACTTTTTTTAAACCTTGATGACATTTTTTGTTTAATGTGATGTCATTTTTTATGATATTTTTTTTACTGTGATGCCAATTTTTTTTTAAAGTAGTGTTTTGATGGCATTGTTTCTTTAATGTGATGCCACTTTTTTAAAGTAGTGTTTTGATGTTCCTTTTTTAATCAAATCGTTTAATGTCACTTTTGTAATTCAGTAAATTGTATATCGATATATTTTTAGACTTTTATTCACCGATGAGTGATGACATTCTTTCTTGATGATATTTTTATACAATTGATGACATATGCACTTAATACGTAATTACACTTCATTTATGACATCTTTTTATTGATGACAATTTCATTGATGACTTTTATTTATTGATGACACATTTGTAAGTACAATTAATTGATCTCAATCATTTGTGATGATATTTTTATAAAATTGGTGACATTGAAGTATGAAATGTGGAATCAATATAATGTCACCAAACAAATGCAATACAATCTCTTACAATCAAAAGTATGTTTTTTTAACATCATTTTCTTTAATGACATTTTTCTAAAGTAATAGATTAAAGTGGAGAAACGAGGCCACATGTACAACCTAAGATTAAAAAGCAACAGATTAAAGCAACAGATTTATGCATATACTAGTGTAATACCCGTGTCTTGAAGGCACGGAAGATTGATCCATTTTAATTTGAACATCATTTTATATATCTATATATATATATATATATATATATATATAGGGATTGACTCCGGTGAAAACCTCAAATTGTGGTAAAAACCCGTGAGGACTACTTTATATCTCGTTTTTTTTTAAACCCGTGCTAAAAACCTCAATCACACGGTGACTTTACAACTCGGTTTAACCTAAAAACCGTGCTAAAAACTCCAATTTTAAAATAACACATGACTTTATAGTTCGGTCAAACCGAAAAATCGCGCTAAAAAGTTAATGTTTTAAAATTATATAGTGACTTTATAGCTCGATTTTTTTCAGAACCGGACTAAAATTTGTGACTTTATAGGTCGGTTCTATTCATAACCGGGCTATAAAGCAAGTGAACCGAGCTAAAAAGCCGGTCCTCACGGGTTTCTACCGCAATTTTGGTTTTCATCGGAGCGCATCCCTATATATATATATATATATATATATATATATATATATATATATATATATATATATATATCGTGTTTACAACAAAAATATGTATAAAATATTTTTTTATAATTTATAAATTAGTTGGAAAGAGATACGATATAAATTTTGAAAATGATTTAATAAGGTAAAGTAGTAGTAATACTCAAACACACCATCTATATATAATTTGAAATAAATATATAATTATTATCATTAGCATAGATCTAAAAAAGTAAAATATAAGCTCCCGTACAAATATTAAAAAATCTTAAGCACATGATTGTGTGAATAATTTTGAAGTTAAATATGTAGATGTACATAACTTATTGATTATTTTCATGAGAAAGATGGTTAGAAAGATAGAGAAATTAATAATGAAAATAAAGGTAAGATGGTAAAAAAAAGATCTTTAAAGGTAGAAAAGTGATCTAAGAAGCCTCATTCAAGATGTAAAATAAGCATTAGTAATGCTTGTGAGTCTAAAAATATTATTTATTTTTCGATAGTCATTTAAGATGTCTAAAATAATTAAATTATAAAATAACACTTATTTGGCCCTAATTGATTTTTATAATTAATTTTTGAAATCGAATATTTACAAATTGATTATTACATGTTCGTTGTATGTAGACTTTGTGGGGAATATTGCAATCGGTTAAAAATGATAAATCAACAATTTCAATATCCAAGAATAAAATCAGCCAAGAATTGACGAATGTTCAATGTACGTAGACGATTAAAATAGATCACAAATTGACATACAACATATCAAATTAAATAATATTTTAGTATAAAAATAGGAAACAAATATGTTTAAAATAGGAAACAAATATTTTAAAATTTCAGCAATAATATTGACCAATAAGAAAATACCATTTGAATAAAAAATTCAAGTTTAATTGTGAGCGTGACACATCAGCAATATAACCGAAAAGAGATTGCAATCGGGAAAAAAATGGAAACATGTCTCAATATTTACGACAATATAACCGGAAAAAAAAAAGAGAATAGATTCAAATCATATTTAAAATAGGAAACAAATATTTTAAAGTTTACATAATAATATTGACCAATAAGAAAATCTCATTTGAATAAAAAATTCAACTTTAATTGTGGGCGTGACACGTCAGCAAAATGCTAGCAGAATTAGTAATATTAATAGATAGATAGATTAATAGATATATTGCAATCGGAAAAAAAAAATGGAAACATGTCTCAATATTTACGGCAATATAACCGAAAATAAAAAAAAGGAATGGATTCAAATCATATTTAAAATAGGAAACAAATATTTTAAATTTCCATAATAATATTGACCAATAAGAAAATCTCATTTGAATAAAAAATTCAACTTTAATTGTGGGCGTGACAAAATGCTAGCAGAATTAGTAAAATTAATAGATTGTTTTTTTTTCTTCCTTAAAGCTCACCCAAATTGGGCAAGAGAGCTACTGATCTATACAACGATTATGCACAGCCATCGCAACCGGCACCGTCCAAAGGGAGCAGTCAGCACCGGCGACGAACCGAGGGGAGCCGGAGACGAAGGATGGGCGCGCAGGAAAGGAGAAGGCGCCGAGGAGGACAATCGACCCACCACGGACGGATGCATCCAGGCACGGCAAAAGAGCAACCGGATACCCAATCGACAACGAAACACTTCGGAATCGAACGAAAATCACCCAAACCCACCCAGAACCAGGCTGATTGGGTGCGAGGAAGCCGAAAACGAGACCTAGGGTTTGAACAACGACTTTTACACAGGAGGATGGAGAGGGACAAAAATTGAAAACCACCCAATAGGAGCATAAACCGGTTGGGAAGGCTGATGATGAAGGGTACCTAGAGCCGAAACGGACTAGGAAGAACCCGAGGATTGATCGGAAGGGCGGATTACATGGCGAGATTGGGTGAGCAAGGAGGGTTTCAGGAACGAAATTGGGGGCGCGTGGGGCAAAGCCCCGGGCTTACTTCGCGAACCCAAAGGACAGGACAGACGCCTAATTAATTTTGAAAGAGGTCTAGGACGGCACATTAATATTCTAAAGGGGCTAAGAACAATTTCAAAAAGGTCCATTTACCAAATTCCCTCTTTAAAAAATAGATACATAAATAAAATAGTTTTTCTTAAATAAAATAGTTAATATGAAAAACGGATAGTAAAAGAACATTAAGGATATTGTATGGATCCAAAATACCTAATTCAAGTTTTTGGGCAATGGTTTTAAAGATAATATTTTCTTTAATTTATATGTATATTGGAGTGACCTTTATTTTTTTTCTTTTTGTTGTTAGAATATTCGCATTATATATAGACTATTTTTATATTATAGAATAATGATAAAGTTTTTATTATATTTTTATATCAATTTTGCCCTTTTTTTTATGTCAAACTAATAATTACTATAATTGTCCAGCAATGCTTTAAATAGGGTAGTTAAAGGGGTGGAAGTTTTTTTTCTTAAATTTGCTAATTGTACTTTCTTATTTCTATTATATGAAAATATACATGATTTTATTTTTCAGTTTTTATGTTGTTACTTTATATCATATTTTATTTTATATTTCTTATTTGTTAAATAATGTATGATTGTTAATTTTCTCTAATTCATATTAGGTTTTGATCAAGCATTGTTGCAAGAAGGCTCATATTTAGAGGTTATATTCATCATTTATTTATATATTATTTCTTTTCTTTCAATTCACTCTTATATTATGGGAAAATGAGTTGTTGATATACTATTGATTTTTACATATTATGATATATTATTTGTTTATTGATATTTTTGTACAATTTTATACTAACATTAAATTTCGTTTGTTTATTGTCTTTTTTATAGTGTTTTTGGTGAAGAAAAAGAAACATATATTGAGAAGTGAAACTTAAGGTAAGTAGTTGTAATACATTCATTGATCGATTTAGACTTTTTTTTTTTTTTTTTTTTGCTTTCATTGAAAATTTTCCTTCTTTTGATATTTGAGTTCACAGTACTATTTCATACTTTTTTCCCTGTACTAACCACTTTCTTTATAGGGCCTTTTGCTAAAATGACCATATTATCCGAAAGCTTTGCATGAATAACCCAATTCGGAAAAAATTGCTAAAAAGCGGATATCCGCTTGCCAAGGGTAGCCGGTAGCAGGTGATAATGTGGGGAACAACTTGACAAAAAAGCTGACATGGAAAAAGCTGAGGAGGAATGAAAAAAGGAAAAAGAAAAGAATGTGAGAGAGGGAATTAAAAAGTACAATTCATTAGAGGTGAATTAATGAGAGGAGAGAGAGTGTTGAGAGGAGGAGAGAGAAAAAGTAACTCACTTTTTCAGAAAGTGCTGAGAGAATGAGAGAGAAAAAACTTACTTTTTCAGAAAAAACAACTCACGTTTTGCCAACAACTTTTTTACATGCCACCCGTTTATGTCAACATTCCAGCCTCAGCGTTTGTACATGACACTAGTTCATTTACTACCATTCCCTCTTCTTGGACCTTTTGCTAAAATGACCCTATTATCCGAAAGCTTTGCATGAATAACCAAATCCGGGAAAAAATTGCTAAAAAGCGGATTTCCAGCCTCAACGTTTGTACATAACACTAGTTCATATTTACTTGCCACTAGTGAGATTTTCTCTACTTTCATCATTCATCCATTATAGTTATTGGGACAATTTTCACTACTTTATCAAAACTTAGAGCAAGGCAACGAGAAATAGCAAGCAAATTAATAAAGGATTAATTTTTAACTCTATTAAAAAAAGTCATTCGATTAGATATCCTCTCATTTATAGCTTTTGATCACTACCCGTCCGTCTAATGGATATAAAAAAATTAATAAATGAAATCATATGAGGATTGAATGATGTAATCACTCTCCAATGTCCACCTACTTCTCTTTAAACTTATGAGGATTGTGTTTGATCATGTGCTTGATCATGAGGTCCGTCAAGTAAAACAATTTATGTGGCATGTAAAATCGTCTAGGCGTCATGTATAATATATTATGTGTCATGTAAAATACATATGGAGTTGTTTTACCTAACGAACCTTATGAAATGCGTTGTTGTAATCGCATTTTCCGGTTCAGTTTCCTTCATCTCTTACTATCATATGTGTTTGAATGTCATGCTTATAAAACAATTATCTATTATGAATCATTGTTTTGTGTAAGACACCGAGGTCTATTTGAATTCCCTTGTATTATCTTTATAATGAAAATAAATTTATTAAATGAAAAGTATGATGCACCTGAAGACACTTATGCTCCGGCTTTTGTAATTCAATATGTAGTTAGCACATTTTGTACTTATGGGAAATTTTAACATGTCAGGTAGTACCTTTGACATGATAGTTGATAGTTTTGACATGACAATGCTCTATGCGCATCTTGGTCGAATGACCGGTGCGTTTTTGTGTCACTTATGATGCACTTGGAAACGATTATGCTACATAACGAGGAATTGAGTATGTGGTTCGCACATTTTTTTTTGGTCACGTGGTTCGCACATTTTGTAATTATGGGAAATTCGAACTTGTAATTCATAGACAATGTACATTTGTTTAGTAAAACAACATGTTAAATGCGAATTTGCCAAAGATCATGCACCATATATTCGATAACACTTGTGGTAATAAAAACGAATTTTGATCATTCATACTATATTACAATATTGAATGAACCTCATCTGCATATGAAACCGAACATTTTTTTTCCTGTGGACGAATTTACATAGTTTTCTATCGAAACCGAATAGTTTTTCCTCTCTTTTCTATGACAGCAACACCAAAAAAACGTTTAAGTCTGGGGAGTTGGCCGGTTAAAATATCAATCTAATGTCGAATTCATTTGTGAAACGGTAAGCTAAAATTGCTCATCGTCTAGATGAAGATGAGTTCTTGCGTTGTCCTGTTGGATGAAAGTCGTAGCCCTTGAATCCTCCCTTGGCCACATAGATTGAATCGCGGGGATAACCTTTTCAATTAGAAAGGTCTGAATCATCATATAATTAACATGACATGAACTGCTATTAACATGGCATTCAAATACGATGTACATGACACGAGAAAAGCACATACTCAAAGCGATCTGTTTCTTAATGGCTGACATCGCTTTTCACTCTCAAGTTCGATGTGTTTCATCAAATAAACCTACTAATCTATATTGTGTCATTGTTTTGGAAAGCACAATATTAAACAATGCAAAATACCATAGTCACCTTCGACGGCATATGGGTATGGCGTTTGAAAACATATTGTTACATGACACGTGAATTGTTTTACTTGACTCATGAATTGTTTTACTTGTCACTCGTGTTAATATATTCTTACACAGTACGAGACAAAAAATTGAATTTACTTGAGTTTTATGCAATGACTACAAAGAGCTTTGTTTATGGAAACTCATATATGACTAGATATGTAGTGCAAACGCATGATACCTTATAATACATATCTACACAAATCCATGATAGGGGTCTGAACTGCCATGAGTGGATCCATAGTTGCACCCTAAATGACATTCAAATGAAAACACAAATCCGTGACAAGGGTCTGGACGTCAAGCAACATTAGTTTGATCTCGCAGGGTTACCGGAGAAGGAGAATTGAACCCCATTAGAAGCAGCAATGTCATTCTTCTTCTCATCTTCCTCCAAGCCAGAGCCCTCAAATTTGAGATGCACATCTCTCCAATGTAGCGAAAACCCGCGTAGACAATCCATGCTAGAAACAAAGCAATTTGGACAAGTAGGTTGCAAGCTTTCAAAGAAAGACGAGGCACCCGCAATCCAAACCCAAAATTCTATTCAAGTTGGTTCTGATTATATGATATGGGAATTGGGTGCAGTGGGATGAAATTGGGTGCAGCAAACGCCTTCCTCCACCATCACCTTCAATGGCTCGACAACCCGCCTTGTCCTATAACCAATACACCAAAATGAATATTTCATCTTACATGACAGTTATCAATTAATTACATTGACATGACAGTCAAAAGGACCCTAATTACCTCTTCGATTTTCGTAGGAGGTGCATCCGACGCACCCCCTTGTCCATCACATTGTCCCCAAAAGTAGGTTAACTGTAATGATTAGATGTAAAAAGTAGGTTAAGTGTAATGATTAAAGCTAAAAATACATGTATTTTTGATAAAATTACATGGGCTAAAAAGACATGTATTTTGAGACGGATGGAGTATTTGTTAAAAAAATATAAATGACTACTTTTTCACTTAATTAAACAAAGCAATTAATACACTTTTAAAGAAACATGACTCCAGCTGTTTTCCATGTTCCGACAAAGAAATAGGTAATATATTATTCATTCATAAAAAAAAATAAAGCATTAGGTAATACATTGTTCATTCATCTTCTTCACTTCACACAGGCTTCGATCAGTTGCACTGCCTCGTCTTCTCCGCCTCCTCCTCCAAGCACGGGTACGATCAAAGAGGACAAACGGTTGGTGATGGTAGACTTCGTAGTTGGTGATGGTAGCGAATTGGTTAGCAAATAACGAGACAACTTCGTACACCCACAACAACAGATATAAAATTACCACCAACGTTGGTACATGCAACCCTTCTATTTCATCATTATTCCAGTCTCAGCGTTTGTATACGACATCGGTTAATATATACATGACGCTATGTGGTTTCCTACTAGACACCCTATGGTTGTCTATTGGACACATTTTGGTTTTTTTCCAGTCTACGCTCAGCTATCGTGCTAGTTGGAGAAAGCCAACGCTGGAGTTGTTGTTGGAGAAAGACATTGCCTACACTGCTGCATGAAGAACCGAGCATAGACAGATAAATCGAAGAAGAAAGAAGAATCAAAGAAGGCACCACTCTTTGTCCGACAGAAGAAATTCGAAGGAAGAAGAGAGATAGAAGACAGAGAAATCGAAGAAGAAAGAAGCTCTTCAATGGAGAGAGGTGAAGAGAGGGAGAGGGAAAGGGGGTTTAGGAGAGTGGTGAAGATAAAATTGTCGTCTTTCTCTCCCAATGCTCACATCACTCATTTCTCTCTCCTCATTTAATGTAGCAGGTTTTCCCTTCACTTTTAACCGGCTGTGGTGCAAATTTTTAAGGGGGGAGGGTTAACCCTTGCAAATTGTATGGATAGTGGGTTAGGAATGCAAAGTTGAGCGGGTCAAGGGTCATTTACTACCATTCCATCTTCTTTATATCATATAAATAAGTAAATAAAAATTATCCTAATTCATTATGATCACTTTATTTAATTTTAATCCATGGAAAATTTGTTGCTCAATGTTTGTTTACCTAGGTTAGAATGTCTATTATTTTTAAACGAAAAAAAAAGAGTAAATGTACCCCCCTTTCAATTATTGATTCTTTTCATGTTATAAAAAATTATAACATTATGAAATACATGAAAATTTTTCCATCTTCAAATTTTTCTCAAATTTGATCTCTTCACTCATGGGTCTAGATTTTTTTTTGCTATAGTATGTAGTAGTATATATTGTAATTTTAATAATGATATTTTAATGTAATTGTTGTTTGTAAAAACACATTGTGCTATTATTCTATTCTTTTAAAAGTTAATTTATACTCCCTCCATCTCGCAATAGTTGTTTTTTTTACAATAGGCAAAAATTGGGAAGATCCTACCGAGGGAGGATACAACCCTGATCATCCTTACGGATGATGATACAAAATTCCCTGTTAAAAGGGATGTTCGACATAGTACAACTTTCAGTAGTCCTAGCAATATAATCTGCAACACTGTTTGCTTCTCCAAACCAATGTTTGAACTCGATACTTTCAAATTCAGCTTGGAGTCTCTTGATAATCTCAACTTCCCGCAAAATCTCTCATCTACACTTAGAATTGTCGTTGATGGCCTTCACCACTTCTAGACAATCCCCTTCGATTATAACTCTTCTTAATCCTCTTGATAAGGCTAACTTTATACCTGTGCACCCATCCTCATCTCGTAATAGTTGTTGTTTTAGATTTATGCACACTTATTATGTTTCCTTTACTTTTATAGGATAAAATACATAAAAATAGTAATTATTACCTATAAAAAGAGCAATCATTGCCTATAAAGATAATAATTATAGCTAAAACAACAAGTTCACTACTCTAAAATAACATCTATTGCGACTTGCGAGAGGGATGGAGGATTTAACCTTTATTTACCAAGTTTGATCTCACTATAATGTTAAAAATATATATATATATATATATAAAAGGAAGAAAACCTCTCTCTATGACAAGGAGGATGATATCCAGAGTACTCAGAGTGTTAATGTTACAAATCACACAAAGCCAAGAATTCGACGGAAAACAGTTAAGTGGAAAAAACAACATTTTGGCATGTTTAAATTAAATTTTGACGAATCCACACTTAATAACAAAGACATTTCAATCGGCTACATCGTTCGTGACTGGGAAGGGATAATGATACACATTGGTTATGATATGATAGAATTGACAACCAGATCAACTAAAAGCAGAAGCTTTGAGTACTCTAAGACATGGCTTAGTCCTAATTCGTGCACTAGGTATAAACAGGGTACAAATTGAATATGGTTCCATAAATCACCTAAAAATGGGAAATCGAATTGGTGATGTGTGATATCAAAAGATTATTTTCGAGGGTGAAAGAAGTATCATTTTCTCACGCACCCCGTATTGGCAATAGAGTGACTGATAATGTTGCACACTTTTGCCGCTTTGCCTGATGCCCGATTGACGTTTACTCTGATTCAGGTCTTCAAGACCTCACCCGCAAAGATGTTCTCGGGTAGGATTATTCCAATCGAATTATTACCCGTGGAAAAAAAAAAATAGATCGTATTAAATGTATATATATATAATAAAATATAATTTATTAAACTTACAATACGAGACTGTAAGCAGCAAATGCAGGGAAACTAGTACGTAGTCTATAGGGACTCTAGTACAGTTTATTACAATGGCGAAAGGGTGAGGACGGGCCATTTGAGTAAGGGCATTTAATTTATTTAAATAAATTAGACGGAGGGCAGTGCAAGCGGGCAGCGTAAGCTAGCTAGCTGATCATCCCGTGGCCGGCCGGGAGGTGATCGAAGGCGCGCCGAGAAGGCTGCTAGCTCCAGTGGCGCTAAAAGTCTCACCAGCTGGGGGTAGGAATAGGATGGCTTTCCTGGCCCAATTGATCAGGATCAGGGGTCGACGGTATAATAGGCTCTAGCACTCTCCTGGAAGGCGGGGCTTCGGATCCGGCAGCGTCAAATTCTGGGTTTGCGGGCATCATCAACGTGGGCGAGGGTGGCCCATTGATCACCAACATTAATAAACCTATAAGCACCCAACAGTGAACAACACTCGTTGATCGCGATCTAGCAATCGCCATGTATGCGCATATATATATATATATGGATCGAGAAAATTTAATGGGTAGGAGAGGTTGAGTCGGATCGACAGACTTTATAGAGACGGAGAGGGCGGGGTAGGGTTTGCTAATTTGAAGAGTAAACACACCACACCGGTCCTTTCATTTACGCGTTGGTAAACCGTAAACGCCGGTCCTTTAATTTTCTGTTTACATCTTTGACGTGACTTCGATCGCTGACTCATGAGTGAAATACAGGGGTGTTATTCGAGCCGAACGAGCCGAACTTGACATGTTCAAGCTTGGTTCGTTTGTTAAACGAGTTCGAGCCGAGCCGAGCCTAATTTTTAAACGAGTTTTTTAGTTTGTTCAAGTTTGGCTTGTTTAGTAAATGAACGAGCTCGAGCCAATCTTTTTTCGATTTTTTTTTCAAATTAGCCAAAATACCGAAAAAATTAGGAGAATAGCAAAAATTCGAAAATATTTTGGAATTTAGCCAAAGTAGGATAAAATCGCTGTTTCAAACAACAACTTTACCCTAACTTTTAAAAAAAATATTAAAATAACAAAGTCGTTGTTTAAAACAGCGACTTTGTATTTTTTTTTAATAAAAAACCAATTAAATATTAAAAAGGATAAAAATCATAAAAAAATATATATATATGAGAGAGTCACTGTTTGTAACACGACTCTCCCTTGTTTATTTTTATTTTAAAGGGTTTCTCTTCTGGCCGTATCAATGTCATTCCTAGGGGTGGGCGCGGGACGGGACGTGACGGGATGGAGGTCGTCCCGCGTCCCGTCTCGCGTAATTTTTACGGGACGGGACCGGGACAGGATTTACTTTTTTTTTTTAATCCCGCACGGGCCTTGTCTCTCAAATAAAAAAGATTATAAAAAATACAAAATTTTCTGTATATTTTACGATTTTCAAAGACGTAACACGTAAAAATCTATACAAAAATTTTATATTTTACGGATTACCATATATATACGTACATTGATACACATATACAATATTATATACATGCAATGTGTATATTTGTGTATTACAGTGTGTGCATATGTATATTTTTAAAGTGCAGTGTGTATACATACTGTATGTAATTTAATATACACAGTACACACTATATATATTGTATATAATACGTAGTGTACTACTGAATACATACTAAATAACATAATATATTATATATGTATATAGTATTACATTATTATTATTATTATTATTATTATTATTATTATTATTATTATTATTATTATTATTATATATGCGGGACGGGATTTGCGGGATTGAGACGAGTCGTCCCGCGTCCCGTCCCGCATATTTTTTGCGGGACGGGCCCGGGACGGGACCGAGATTTGCGGGATTTGTGTCCACCCCTAGTCATTCCGGTGCAAATCTTCTACCCCAAACCCCTACCCCAACTCCCTACCCCACAAAATTATTTTACATCTAAATTAATATTAAAAAAATTAAAAAAAATACATTTAGCTTCTACATACTTATGATAACATATTTGAAAAAACAAATCTTCAAAAATCAACTTATATTTTTTTTTAAAAAATATATATTAAACTCACATCTTTTTAAAACTTAAAAAAATCTTTCTATCTCTTGTGAATTATTATAATTTTTGTAAGTTGATTTTTGAAGATTTTTTTTTTCAAATATGTTATTATAAGTATGTAGAAGCTAAATATATTTTTTTTTAATTTTTTTAATATTAATTTAGATGTAAAATAATTTTGTGGGGTAGGAAGTTAGAGTAGAAGATTTACACCGCATTCATTCCTCCTCTCTCTTACACCATGGGCCCATGGCCCCACCTCTTTTGAAGGCACCCCTCTCCATTCCTCACTCACAGCTATCCCCCTCTCTCTTACACCATGGCCCCACCCCCCTCAGTTACGTTAGAAGAATGTTTAGTATACATGGTGGTAGTCTACCACCATATCTTTTTAATTAATGTAAAAGTAAAAAATAAAATGTAGTTATTAGTAAAAGTAAAAGGTAAAACACTAATTGCAGTATTAATTAGTTAGTTTTTATTTTTGGTTGTTTGTAGTTTGTTTGGTTGGTTTGTTATTATTTGTGTGTTGTTCTTTTCGGTTCTTTCGGTTATCGATATTTCGGTCCCTTGATTTACAAGGCGGATGGTTTATAAAGTTTGATATATTGTGTTTGATATCTTAGTAATTTGATGATTTTTTAAGGTTTTTAATATATTGATTTTAAGATACATCTTTAGTGATGGTATTGGGGTTGAGTATCATAACTATTTTTTATAATAAAATAGGGAAAATTAAATCAAATAATCCAACCTTTTGGAGGGTGTGAGATAAATATCACCACCTTTAATTTGTTAAAAAAATATCCCATACTTTTCCATATATGTGTAAGCGGACCATTAATTCCGTTAGACATTAATGTTCAATGACACCATTTTTTTAAAGCTGATTTCTTAATATTGATTTAGACTTGTCAAAACATAACCCGACCCGGTCGACCCAACACGAACACCCAGTAATTTTCCGACCCGAACCCGGAAATTTTGACTTGGAAATTTTTTTCGACCAAACCCGAAAATATTAAAACAATTCTACGCTTATTAATAATTGCATAAAATTATTTTTTAAAAAATATTTAAAATTTTGATATTTTATATATTATTACATTTTATTACAAATTACGACAAATACTAAAAATAAAATATTTTTTTAATAATATGTAAAATATCAAATTTTTAATAAAATGATTTTTAAAAAATTATTTAAAATTTTGATATTTATATATTATTACATTTTATTAAAAATTATGAGAAATAATAAAAATCAAATACTTTAGATCAAATATAGTATGTAACAAACACTAGAGTCTGTGACTACATGAGTCTGTAATCAAATACTTTAGATCAAATCAAATACTGGTACCATCCACGAATGATATGGTCCGTGACTACATGAGTCTGTTATTTAACATTTGAATTGTATTCATCCTAAAATGTCCAATATATATAAACTTAGAAGATGATACTCCCTCCGTTCGGCAAAACTTGTCGTTTTAGAGTTTTGTTTTTGTTCGGAAAAACTTGTCATTTTAGGTATTTTTGCTTCTACTTTACTAAAATGCCCTTGATTTGACTAATGTGTTGTGAGTTGTAGTTTTTGATAAAGTAAAAAGTAGAGTAATAAATGAGGGTAAATTAGTAAAAAATGAGTGTAATTATTAGCTTTATTAAAACTTGTGTGGGGAGTTAAAATGACAAGTTTTGCCGAACTGAGAGAGTAATTAATAACACATTTTTTACAAACAGATTATAATAACAATTAATATAAGAATAAACCATCTGCCTTGTAAACCAAAAATAAAAACTAACTAATTAATACTGTAATTAGTATTTTACCTTTTACTTTTACTAATAACTACTGTATTTTACTTTTTATTTTTAAATTAATTAAAAAAGTAGAGTGATGGACTACCACCATGGTATACTAAACATTCTCGGTTACGATACCCCTCTCTTTCTCTGAGATATGATATGATTACATAGTCTACACTCCCTCTCCAAGCTACTCGGTTTAAATTAAAACAAAAGGGAGAGTCGGTGTCATATAATTTTTTTTTTCAATTTTTACCTTTTAATTACTTAATTGATAGTAATTTTTTCAAAAAAAAAAAATACAAAGTCACTGTTATCAACAACGGCTTTGTTATTTTTATAACTAGTTTTACTACCCGTCCATTGTGCGGCTTCTTTATAATTATTTTATGTATTTTTTATTTTATGTTTTTTTTATTAAAGTGTGAAGGTTAAAATAGTTTTCTTGAAATATTTACGTAATGATAACACACACACACACACATATATATATATATATATATATATATATATATATATACATTTAATTCACATGTAAGTACATACGGTTCTCCCGTCTGCTGGTTTGGCTGGCCTTCGAGTTTCAGATATGTTTGAACTCGAAGTCTTATCTAATAAAAAAAATGCAAGTACAATTACACTTATACACTATACACGTAAGCGAAGCGCACCAGATGCCGTTTTTTATTATAAATTCTTCTTAATTAAAAAAATAAATAACTATTTTAAATGTATCGATATAATAATATTTTTTTGGTGGAAACGTATCGATATAATATAAAAATAAATAAAATTTGACTATGATTCTTAATTAAAAAATAAATATATAAATACACTTTTCCTCAAAAAGTGACAATTAATTGCTGACTTAAACACATGGATTACTATTATCAATATTTAATTTGAGATTAATTAAATGGGATCCAAGGTGGATGTGATTTTTAAATACATGAATTTTTCGAGATGAGTTGATTCAAATATACTTTTACAAATATAGAATTCATTCGTAATTCTATTCTTTGTTATATTAATCATATGCGATATCTATTTAACAAACCAAACTTAATCGGACATACAAAATCAATTTGGTATATTTATATTTAAATATATTATATTTAATTTTATCTAAAAGGCCTAATTGACTAAATATTAGATAGTTTATTTGATCTAAAAAGATAAGTTTTCTAACTAATTAAGATATAAGGTTGAATATTTATAAAAATATGTGAGATTATTTGATCTAAAAAGATAAGTTTTTTATCTAATTATATTGACTTGTTAGTTGACGTGGCTAAAAAAGATAATACTATTTTAATCATAACTCAATCACTTAAATTGAAGATCTTTTTAACAAAAAAATATATATAATTGATTGAAATTACACGTAGATAATTGATTAGACAGTTATATGACATGGATTAAATTGATTGGACATTCATTAATTGACGTGTCAAAAAAACCCGGTCAGAATGCACCAGAAAAAGACACGTAAGCAAATCGCACCAGAGCCCGCCACATAGGATTTCCACGCCTCTGTTTTAGTATTATATATATATATTGATTTTTTTTTTAAAGTTGGGGTAAAGTCGTTGTTACCCTACTTTGCCTAAATCCCAAAATATTGTCGAATTTTGGCTATTCTCCTAATTTTTTTTTGGTATTTTGGCTAATTTGAAAAAAAATTCGTTTTTTTCGAGCT
The DNA here is from genome assembly GCA_037127255.1 of Persicaria tinctoria. NCBI lineage: Eukaryota > Viridiplantae > Streptophyta > Magnoliopsida > Caryophyllales > Polygonaceae > Persicaria > Persicaria tinctoria. The sequence continues at coordinate 5,544,114 of JBANSL010000014.1, forward strand.
TTAAGTAGTTCTACTTGGTTATAACATGTTAACTTAAAGGAAAATTTAGAAATTTCATAGAATTCGAGCTATTTGAGCTTTATTCGAATGAGCCGAGCGTTCAACTGAGCTTAAAATTTTGTTCAAGCTCGGCTTGTTTAAATAAGTGAGCAAGCTTGTAACGGTCCAGAATTATGATTTCCGGGTTACGTTTCAAGGGATGAAACCCCTTGTTCGGATCTTGCAATCCAGGTACGGGTCGAGGTTTAAAACTCATTTTAGATTAGTGGAAAGAGGGATTTCAAACCCTAAAAACCTCGAAGGGCCATTGGGTACCCTTAACCTATCCTAAGACTATATCGCGGAATCTATTTCAAACGGAAGTAAAGTGAAAGCAAGGTAAAAATACAAATGCCACGGCAGAGCCGGGTCAAAACCAAATCACGAGTGGGAAATTACCATTTTACTAAGTTAAGGTATTAGCCAGATTCTTCGATACGCCAAAAGGGAACCCCGTCATATATCACATCAAGCATTCAAAGTCTGCAGAAAATACCTTAAAAAAAAGAACGGGGAAAGGAGTCAGATCGAGCCACTCATGCGGGACCGGCAGTCCTCGCTGAGGCCACATAGTATGTGCTATACCTAATAAAGATGCTCTAATGCAGTACGAAAGTCAAACACACTAGCATGCTCCTAGTTATAATAATGTGTAAAAATACTATAAAGGGCTCAAGACAATGCCAAGTGGCATATCCCTCTCCTACCTCCACCCCCTTCTGATAGGGCGGAGACTGGCCAGCTCGTGAATGCATTCCATCATAATCGGGCGGCACGCATGCCTAACCCGCTCCACAATAAAGCCCGCAAGCATCTCATAATATAAGGAAGTTCATGACTCGATTGACTCAGGGTACCCGATGAGGCTGGGCTACCCTATGACCCTAGCAAAGACTCTAGGACTATCACAGATAACGGTCGTTCTGTTTCAAACGCATAAAGTAAGCAGATGCTCATTCAATTAGTGCAACCTAAACAGGATACTACATGGCATGCTTTTATGCATATGCAACACCTAACATAAAATGCAACAACAGGCACGAATGTTCAACCTAAGTAAGCCCCCTAGGGAACTTACCTGAAGATGCAGAACAGCAAGATAACACAAGCAAGGGCCCAAATGCAAGTCCAAAGCAATCCATAAGCAATACACACCTATCATTAAGCCATTTCCATAAGCTACCGGACAACATTTAAACCTTAAAACCAATTTCTCAAATTCATGTTATAGAATTAGTCCCGGCATTTTATTTCAAAACCTTGACTTTAATGTTTCGAGTAATTCAAGACAATGATAAACATCTCCAAAATAAATCTATCTTTAAAAACCCCATTCATAAATCAAAACCGACAATTCTCTTTAAAAATCTCGTTTATTAACAACATTTAACAACATGCCCCAATAATATTTAAAATATAAGAATCACCAAATTCACATATTTAAATCAACACACTTATCCCAAATAATTTTATTTCCAAACACTTTTATAATAATTTCATAAATTTATTTTCATAAAATCAAATTTATCAAAAATAATAACTGTAATAATAATAATCAACAATAATAATTATTATTATTAATCTACTAACAACTAACAATATAACGAAAGATGATATGTAATCAACAAAACAAAACCTTATAACACACCCAATAGGCCTGCCCAATCCTTAACCCGAAACCAAGCCCTAACCGAGCCCAATAAGAAAGAGAGGAAAGGATAGAACCGGGTATTTGAACCCATTTGTAATATGATACAACCCGAAATTTAGGAACTGGATCCGGCCCGGCCCAAAAGCCTACAACTCTCAGATCTGGATTAGTGAACCGGATCCATTTTGTGTGAAAAGATGAACCCGGTTTAGAAAAGAAAAGGGAGAAGAAAGTAGTGAACCGAGGGCCTGAGCATCGTCTTCTTCCTCCAGTTTCATTCCGTCTCGGCGATTTCGAAGGGAGAAACCCAACGCCAACGCTTCCTCGACTCCCTTCCGTCTACTTCCCGCCAGTTCGCTCGCTCTCGGCCTCTCGCTTCCGTCAGCATCTCGATACCTTCAGATCCCTCTCTCTCCCTTCCAAACTCGCCCTCGCTTTCCCATATCACTCACGCTCTCGATCTCGCCAGACACTCGCTGCACCTCTCTCCGACCACTCTCACTCCGCTCTCGCAGTTAGCTCGAACAAAGGACAGAAAAGAAAACACCCAGGAAGCGAATAAGAAGGAGGGGAAGTAGGTGCTCACCGAGGGGTTCAAAGCTCGTCATAGAACGCTCGCCGGAACTCGGTCAGACTCATTGGAGGCTCGAGGTGCCCTTTCTTGGCCTGGGGAGGACGGAAAGAGCATAAAGGTGCGGATTTTACACCATTTTAGGGAGAAAGGAGGAGGAAGAAGCCTTACCGAAGGGGTTGGGAGGAAAACAGGGGGGATAGAGGAGCAAGGAGGGCTCGGCCGTCGGCTGCTGCTCCTGGGCTTCCGACGTCGGAGGGCTCCTAGCGGAGGTGCTGCTGCTCAGACTCGGAGGACTCGAAGAAGGCGGAGCTGTGCACTCGGCTCGTTTAGATTTCGAAAACAGAGGGAGGGCTGCGTTTGGGTTTGGTGAGAACAGGAAGAGAAATTTAAGGAGATAGGGGTCTTGGGGTTTGAATGGTGAATGAATAATGGGAATTTTTGTGTTTGAAACAAAATGAAATCTGAGCTGAGGAGAGATTGGGTTCAAGGTGAAGAGGGGAGTGATGGGAATCAACAGAAAAGAGAGGTTGCAGCAGGTTGATGTGGGAGCTTGTTTGGCAGCTTGCCAAATATGGAGGGTCAACACTTTGGTAGAGGTAAAAGAGAAGGGTGGATTGTACACCAAATAAATTGGGATGGGAAAAGCTTATTGTTTTATTGAAATCCGGAAATGAGAAGAGGAGAAAAGACAAAGGGAGGTGGTCCAAAAGCAAGATTTGAATACCCGGGATTAAAACCCAAAACCCGCTCGCTCGATGAATTTGATTTTTAAAACTCGAAAAGGTTGTTGCCAAGTCAAGTTAATTTCCAAAATTTTATTTTAGGTCGGAATCCGCTTGAAGGATTTTAAAATACGATTTTTAAGGCGAAGATGGGGATTTTCAAATATCCGAATTTTTTTTGCCTTAAATCCCTTTTATTTTATTATTTATTAAAATTTATTATTTTAAAATACGGGCTTTTACAAAGCTCGAGTCGAGCTTTTTCGAGCCGATCCCGAGCTCGAGCTGTTGAGTTCATATAACAGCCCTAGTGAAATATGAAGTTTTGAGTTTACTATGGATTGTGCTTAGGGGCAGAGCCAAGGGTTCACATGCCCCCTTCATTTGACTATCTATCTAAAGTATATACTACTCGTCATCGATAGCTTCATTTTAATATATATAATACGTCTTAATCCGATATCTGAGTAAAGAAATTAAAAATTGAAAATATCTTAATCATTTCAATTTTATTTCAATAGACTATGGGCGTGTTTGGATTCCATTGCATTTTAATTATAATGCATGTATTTTACCTCGTTTTATGTGAATGTTTGATTGTATAAATAAAAATCTCATAAAAACCGAGGTAAAACATTAATTTGACCAAATAATCACATAAATCGAGATAAAATAATTGCATTATAATTAATACATCATGAAATCCAAACACACCATTAATTGAAACACCTTAAAAATTATGTTAATCCAACATCACCTTATTTATTTGCATTATAAACATAATACAATTGGAATCCAAACACCCTATAATACTTTTATATTTTACTTAAATTACCATTCACATACTATAATTCATTTCGAGAGTTTCAAAATGAGAGGTTATACTAATCAATTTGACAATTAGATAAAAAGTTACACAAGTTTAAATTTTTTTTATGTTATACATTATTATATGTTAAGAGTGTTACAAGTTACATATTGACTAGGGTTGTTATTCGAGCTGAACGAGTCTGGTATTGGTTGATTATATTTAGCTCGTTTAGAAACTAGTCGAGGTTGTATTTGGATTTGAGTTCATACTCAACTTAATTGTTTAGTAAATGAACGACCTCGAACTGATATTTTTTTCAAGTATTACGCAACCTTACTTGCTCATGACATAGTAACTTAAAGGAAATTTTGTAAATTTCACAAAATCCTATTTGAGCTTAAATCGAGTCGAACTTTGAATTGCGCTTCAAAATGTGATCATACTCAACTCATTTATAATTAAAGCTCGAACTGAACTTTTATTGAACAAAACACGAGCCAAACTCGAACTACTCGATTCATATAACAACCCTATTATTGACTTAATGTTTATAATATTGCTTTTCCTATCGTTATTTAGTTATTTTTATCCCGGATATTTCATTTAATTATTTATATTTCTTTTTTAAATGGAAAAAATGATAGCGTTTTATCATAAACCGATGACATTTTATCCTAAAATAACATCATTTATTGTCGTATTATATAAAATACTTTATACCGATTTAAAATATATATATATACGGCTCTGCCCCCTCCGAAAATTTTCTAGCTCTGCCACTGATTGTGTTACACGCACCGGAGACATCATTGCAAGTTGTAAAAATAATACGGACGGATCTAGGATCTACTCCGTATTTTTTATAAAAAAAATTCAAAAAAGCAAAAACAGAAAAAAGAAAAAAAGAAAGAAATGCTTGAGTTGTAGATTATGACACCTCTAACCTGTAAACACAGGTTGAGATCCTCTAGTCCATAGTACAGTCCATTATATAGTCAGTATCGCGTGATTGGATGTACCGAATTATTGTATTACTTTTCTTAATAAATGGGGTAGTTTTATAATTGTTTTCAACCAATAAAAGAATACGAACTATAAAAAGGACCGTAAAGACGGACTAAATGATCCTCACCGAGTAAATTAACACTGGTCTTCTACGTGATATCCAACGCCAATCCTTTATTTTTCTGTCTACATAATTGACGTGGACTTCGATCACCGATTCACCGGCAGTGAAATGAAGTTTTGAGTAACCATTCTGTAATGGTTCAACCGGAAAGGAATTGTAGATTGATACACCTTCATAAGTTTAACAGCTTGTACATTATCTGATTTATAACATATTATGCAGGTTTATACTTTGGGTTATAAAAACCAAAGGGTAACCGGGTCCATCTGATGGTCTTTCTGGGTTTGGATTCAATCCAAACTCTAAAGGGCCCAGAGGTTATGTGTAGACCCAAATGGTTTGAAAGCCCATGAGGAGAGCCTGCTTCAAACCCTTAATGGCTCTTTCAACTCGTGCCTCTTCTTGCCCTAAGTTTGGACGCTGCGTTTTGGCTCATATTGATGTATTATAAATACATTTCTCTAGGTTAACCCTAGCCAAGGTTCACATTCATCACTATCTCTCTCTCCACAAGAATGAGAGTGACACTTCTCCTCTGCTAAGGTTTCTACTGCTTGGCTTCAATCCGAGTTCCTCTTGGTGCGACGCTAAAACTTCTGGTAGATTGGTGATCCCAATAGGCGTTTACAAAGAAGCGGAGTGAATCGTCACCTTCAAATATCCTCTTTGAAGACTTCGTCGTTGGAAAGGGAGTTCCTCTTTCTTTCCTTTAGGGTTTGCTGAGTGTTATGCAGATTGTATGCTTGCTTATGATTGTTTCCCTCTACTAGCTGCCCTTACTTGTAATTTCTTATTATCTAGTGGATTGGGCTTGACTCTTGAGGTCCCGCAGATGTAGGTCTTTGACCAAACTGCGTAAACAAATCGTCTTGCTCTTTACTTTATGCAAATATAGCTCGATTAGATTTGTTGCATTGCTTGACTCTAAACTTAGTCATCGACCTTGCTCTTTGAGCCTTCCGTTGTTAAATCGATCCTATCACTACAATTGGTATCAGAGCTAGGTTTTATCCCTAGGTTCGATTGGCTTTTATTAGTGAGTTAGCTAAGTTGATTTTGCTCAGGCTTTGGCTTTGAGCCCTTAGTCCAAGAGCAAAAGCTTCTATGCTTGCAGGTTACTCCGGTATTACTATATTTCTAAGATTTCTTTGATGTTCTCTTAAGGTTTTTTTTGTTAAATTTCTTGTCTCTCTTTTTGTTAGCTTTAGTTGCTAAATTATGTCTGAGTCTTCTGTACGCATCAAGTCATACGATGGGTGTTCTGAATTTGCTATATAGCAGGTTAAAATGAAGGCCATCCTCATTAAGGAGAAATTTTGGGTTGTTGTAGCTGACAAGTATCCTGACAAGCTAGACAAAGCTGAACGTGAGGAAATGGACCAAATAGCCCACAGTGAGATTATGATACGTCTCACAAATGAGGTAGCCAGGCAAGTGCTTACCAAAACGACATCCAAAGAACTTTGGGATGCCTTGGAAGCTACTTGTTTGGTAAAATCTCTTCCTAGCCGCATAAACTTGCTCTGTCGTCTCTTTAACTTCAAAATGGATGCTCATATGTCTTTGAATGACAATCTTGATAAGTTTCTGTCTATGATACAAGATCTTGAACGATGTGGTGATAAAATTACCGAATTGCATCAAGTTGTCTTGATTCTGAATTCTCTTCCTAATCAGTTTGACACTTTTAATGATGTTATACAGTATAGTAAAGAGGATTTGGATAAGACTAAAATTATAGAGGTTGTCATACAAAAAAATCATGTCATCAAAGTTTTCAAGACTAAGCAAGAAGTTAAAACAGAGGCTTTGATGGCTAGATCAAAATTCAGAAATAAAAAAAAGAATCAGAATAAGAACAAGAAAAATGAAAACACTGACAACATGAAATCTGAATCTTCTGAAAAATACTCATCTGATAAGAGCTCCCTTAAATGCAAATATTGTTCCAAAGATGGTCATCTTGAGAAAGATTGTTATAAAAGGAAGAAAGACGAGGCTAAGAAGAACAAAGTTGTTACTATTGTGTTTGAATCTCAATCTAAATGTTCTCATGAGCTTCTATGTGTTTCTCCTGATATATCTACATCTGTTGTTTGGATTATTGACTATGGTTGCACTATTCATGCTACCCCTCACAAGCATTTTTTTCTCTGAGCTTTATTTTATTGATGAAGTGTCATGATAGGAGATCATTCCGTGCTTGATATTAAGGGTATTGGGTTTGTTCCTATAAAGATGCATGATGAGAAAATTAGAGTCATTTAGACTGTTAGATGGGTTCTGATTTGAGAAGAAATATATTGTTTGAGAGTGTGTTTGATGACTTGAATGGTGATATAAATGTTCACCAGGGGATAAAAACTGTGTCTAAGAATGGTCGTGTTCTTATTAAATCTATTAAGAAAAAGGGTATCTATCATGTTATTGGGGAATCTGTTAAGGTGCACTATGCTAATGTTATTGTAAAGAAAAATTCTAAGCCCATGAGGCCATGACCCTTGAGCAAACTCTGCTATGGCATGACAGGTTGGGTCATATTGGGAACAAGGGACTTCTTGAGTTGTATAAGCAAGGAATTCTAAGCTCTAAACCTGCACATATATTGATTTATGTGAAAAATGCATCATGGGAAAACATACTAAGCTTGCTTTTAAATATTCCTCATATGTTGCTAATCTTCCTCTTGAGTATGTCCATGCAGACCTCTCGGGTCCAGCACAGGTTGACGCTGTGGGGGGCAAGAGATATTTCTTATCTCTTGTTGACCACTATAGCAGAAAATTTTGGATATTCTTACAGAAAACCAAGAATATATGAAGTATTTGAGCATTTTAAAGGTTGGAAAACCAAGGTGGAGAAAGAATCTTGAAACTTGCTTAAGTGTCTCAAGACAGACAATGGGCTGAAATTCGATCTGCAATACAGAATTTGACACATTTTGCAGACAACATGGTATTAAGAGACATCTCATCATCCCTGGTACCCCCCCCCCCAGTAAAACGGCACAACAGAAAGGATGAACAGAACACTCCTGAACAAGGCTAGATGCATGCTATGTGCTGGCATGAAACACTCTCTTTGGGAAGAAGCCGTCACCACTACTGCCTACCTTATCAATAGGACTCCCTCTTCGGTTATAGACTTCAAAACCCCTCAGGAGAAATGGAGTGGGAAACCAACTAACCTTTGCCTACCTGGAACCCCTTGGATGCTTAGCCTACAACCACAAATCTGATGGCAAGCTCAATATGAGAGCCCAGAAATGTGTGTTGTTAGGCTTCTCAGAGGGTGTTAAGGGGTATAAATTGTTGGTCCTCTATCCGGGGGGTATAAATTCATAGTGAGCAGGGATATATGTCTTGTTCAAGGAAAATGTTTTTCACTTTAAGGAAATGCAAACCACTTCCCCATAATTTGAGGCACAATCCTCTGGTTCACACAGCAATTCTACTCATTTTTACATCCCAGCAGAAGCTGATGATCATGAAGAGGAATTTGACAATGGTCAATCCTTAAGCAACACCACTACTCAATCATCAAGATGACAATCAGCAAGAAGAACCTCATGATCAAGGAGTGTCCTCTTCCTCTCATTCTCCTACTATAACTGCATCTTCATCTGAATCTTCTTCTTCCTCTCATACATCTGGCCCTGATTTGCATGATATTGATGTGTCTAATTCTGTGAACATGACCTTACTCATTATCAACTAACTAGGGATATCTTCTAGGGTCAAGAAACCTAACAAGAATATGAGAGTAATGTTGTGGATTTTATATAGTTTTTACATTTGTTTTTTTAATGATTTCATACTTATTACAATTAAGTATGAATTTATAAAAACAAATGTAAAAAAATGTTAATATTTTATATAGTTTTTATCATTTTAAAAAAACGTGCATGAATATATAGTGAATGATAAGTTTTAATTAACAGAGGGAATATTATTTTCTTTCTAGGGTTTAGTGGGGCCGAGTTTTATGCTATTTAGGCAGCCTATTGTTAGGTTAGAGAGACATCCAACATACGGCCGCCCCACCCTTCGACCCATGTGTCCCGGGGTTTGGAAAATAAAAAAATTATATATATAGAAGTCTTGTAATAAGTAAAACTAGGATGAATATTGGATCAATTAGTCTACTTAATTTGCTTAGTTGGTTGGTGGGAAGAAAGGAAACTAATGTTAGACCAAAGGTTGGGGGTTCAAGTCCCACTAGGCTCATTTTTTAAAATAAATTTCACCTCCCTAAAAATAGTTTTTTTTATTATTTGTTCAACTTACACCCCACTTTTTTTTGTTTCTACCCCTTATTTAATTATATTTCCACTTCCTGACTTTCCTATTATATACAAATTATCTAGCTATAACTAATTAAACCCCATAAAATTGATGAAATTAGCCTCTTTTTTTTTTAAAAAAAATCGCCTCCCTCAAAAAAGTTTTTTTTATTCTTTGTTCAACTTGCACCTACCCTCTATGTTTCTACCCCCTTATTTAATTATGTTCCCACTTCTCGAGCTCCATACTATATACAAATTATCTAGCTATAAACTAATTAAACCCCATAAAATTGGTGAAATTATGGTTTGATTATGAGAATAAATTTTGTGAAATTTTCATTAGAGTTTTGATTTTGAGAATAAATTTTTTGTTTTAATTATTGTGTATGTGATTTTGAGAATGAAATTTATGAATTGAATTTGGGTTTTGTGAATCGAATTTGTGAAGCTTTATGCAATATTTGTATTTTCGTAATCTACATATTCAAATCACAATTTCTATCATGTCTTTGGGAACCAAAAGATATTATAAAGTTGGTGAGTTTACAATCCTAGCTAATATGCAAAACCTTTGAATTTAACATGATTGAATTTCAATAAGTTTACACTCTTAAATATGACAAATGAATGACGAGAAACAACTATCATAGCAACAAAGCAAATGTAAGCAAATGTAAGCCTACTTTTCTATAATCCACTGTTAAGTTGAAAATCGTAGCTTAGGTAAAGGAGTTTATTCAAGGTCAATATCTCAGCACACATTAGAAAATTTCGCCCCACCTTTCGGAGGATCCTGCGGCCACCACTGATCAATCATAAAGTAATTTTGGCCTGCCAAAATTCTTAAAGCTCTACTCATCGGCCTATTATTCAAAAAAAAATAACTTCAGCTACTCATCGAATATCCTATCAACTATCTTTTTATCAAGCATAACCGTGATAATGAGTGGTGAATCATTTACATTGATACTTTTCACAAAATGCTCGAAAAACTAAAACAAACCAGCCATAAAATATGATACTCCAGTGATAAGCCTTTGTTTTCAACTGATGATAAGTAGCAATCAGAGAAGAGAACAAAGAAACTACGTACCCAAGAGGGAAAACATCGACATCAACCGGAAAAAGAAAAACATAGATCAAAGCCTAATCACTTCAAACTAAAATTCGATGGGTCCAAACAGGAGAATTAGGAGAAACCTCCCTCGGCTTTATCATTCGATACCACAATGCACAAACAATAAGAATTAAAGCGAAAAAAACACTATGTAAGACAATCATTGGAGCAGAGGCTACGACGATGCATAAAGGAATCCAAGGCAACAAGAGAAAAAAGTCTTCGACAACACAGAGAGTACTAAACAACATAAGAGAGTATTAGCAATCTTACATCCGACCTAGGGTAGGATTTCATGTAAGGCAGCAACTTAGCAGGCCTGAAAGTTTCTGTCAAATCCCTAACAACAAGGTTAGCTTCACCGGCCAAATAAACGAAATTGTCAAAAGTGTCTGCGTTCCTTATGACAGTGGCAATAAGAGCCACTGGACCGGATTCTAACTCATTAGACAAGGTACTTATCGGTTCTTCAGGTGGTCTGCAGTTACTGTAGGTGATGTTGGAAGCACCAATCTTCTTGTTTATGCATCTTCCTAGTAAAGGAAACTGATGGTGGGGATGAGGCTTTCTTTGTTTTAGAATGACGGAAAGCACCCGAATGAGGTGTGGCAGGTATGATGGATCGTAGATTACATCTGCGCCTAAACTGCCAGAGACGAAAACCAAGGAGGATCATTGTCAACCCTACGTGCATTCTTTGAAATGATCGCTCATCAACTGAACAAATAGAGAAGATGTAATGTCAAAACGGTATTCATCAGAAGAAGATCCTCACATGATATCAGGCTTTAGGGCTAGAAGCTCAGTGTCCTTGGCCAAATCCCATGGCAGATGAATGCATTCTACCTGAATTTTATGATTCGGAAGAAAATTTTAACATCAGATAAGGATAACAACACCAAATTAGTGTAAAGGCAGCTGGAGATCTGAGTGCCTAATCTGTATAAGCACATTGCAGTTGATCTGACATTTGTATCAAAAGTCTATACAAACAAAAACTGGCATTGGTGCATTGCACTCGTCTCTTCTGTCCTATCATTTCATCTAATGGTCTAGTAAACCATCAAACTCATGTGCATCATCTTGAAACATGTCACCATTCATCATAGATATGTCATATGTAGATTCAAGTTTCAACGTACCAATAACATATCACAAATTCATCATGACTTACTATAGTAGTGTCTTCATCGGCCTTCTCACTTTTACTTAGTTGATTCATCTCCAGATTGCGATTCATGTTGGCTAAGCTTGACAGGTCACCATCACTCATGATCACCTACAGTCAAAGAGGGTTAATATATATGCTTCTGTTAAAATGATGATTTCAAAAATATTGAAGATTTTAGGTATACAAAACCTTGGAAGCTTTCACGTGCGAAAGACAAATGCCAACCAAACCTAGCCCTGAACCAACCTGAAAATACCATTATCAAATAAAGGTTCAAAGACAATTCATCAAGCAAGCACTGATCTAGCAGGCATCAACAGGTTACTAAATTCTTACATATGTCCTACTGTCCAAGCAATTTGTTTAAAACCAACAACTTACCTCAAAACATGACCGATTTTTAAATACTCCTGGAAATGAAAAAATGAACTCTGACATAAACAGAGAAGAAGGCCAAAGAGCACATCTATTCAAGTTCGAAGAAGTAAACAAATGTCAGCATAACTTTTAAAAGAGACCTTTTACATTTGAACTAGAAATACAACTCAGTTAAAATTGTTAATTCATTTCGAAGGGAAACATGGCAGAACATACCCAGTGTCTCCTTCAAGCATGTTGACGGAGCATTGCAATGGAACTACGAGCCTTTTCAAATCGGAACAGCCCAATGGTTCTAAAATTTCCACCGCAGAAAAATACGAATTGTTAACTCAATAGCAGAAAATGTAAAAATAAAGGTTGATGCATATATAGCAATGGTCAATCACAAAAGCAACAAACCATCCTGAAAAAGGAATGAAATGGATTTGACTATCCATGAATTCTCTTTGGTTAGAGCTCCATCCTACACGGCAGGAAGCAACTTCAACATATACAAGCTCAAAATCATAATCAATCAAATAAACTTGGCAAATGAACATCCAGTAATCAAAGATTACCTTGATTGATGCCATGTAGTAAGCATATTGTTGATAGAACTCATCCAATACCACACCACCAGTGGATTCAACTTCTCTGATTATCTTCTTCAGCAAATTTTTCAAGTAAAGTGGCTGGATTTTTTCACCCTGCAAATCCCCAATCAGAAAAGTCCCTCATTTGCACGATTCAGCAAGAGCAGGAAATGGTGGAAGTGAAGCTTAAGCTTACGGATTTAAGAACGCAATGCTCCCAGATGAATCTTTGTATTTCCTCTGTAATTGATCCTCCAGCGCATTCTCTGCGATGCCAATCCAAATCAATGAAAAATCGAGACAAATGAATTAAGGTTGAATTGATACAAAAGGTTAAAAAATGCAAGAACAGAACTTGCTTTGCCCAGCAGATCAAGCAGTCGGGAGGTTCCATGGCCGCAAACGCTGACATCAGGTAGAGCCTGGGCAACTCGGCGAGGCTAAACTCAAGGTCCGCCATGGCTGTGTGCGAAACTCGAAACAAAGGGTTTTGCTAGGGTTTCGTACCGATCTGAAGAGGTTATCAAACCGGGCCGCCCCATTTGATTAATTACATTCCTAGCCCTAAAATTTAATAAATTAATTTTCTTGAACCTTCAGCGGCTCGTTGTGCCCCTTTCTCTTCCTCCTGCCTTCGCCGCCACCGGTCGCTCATCAAGCACAGTCGCCGGGAACTCTCATCCGATTCTTCAAAAATACCTCTGTTTCTTCGGAAAGTCGGTTCGTTGCATTCGATGGAATCATCAATCACTAGCGAAAGTGAGGAGGATCAGCGGGTAGATTATACAGTGGAATCATCATCAAAGGTATTCTTCGCTATCGTCAATTATTTTACCTTGCTAAGATAAAATAGCTTGCAAGTTTCAGCACGAAAATTCAGTTTACCATAATCAGACCTCAATACCTCATAGCTAAGTGGCAATTTGTCATCGAGTGGCAAGTTCAGGAGCCTCAACATCAAGATATAGTTTGTGTTTGAGAAATCTGGATTTGTGTTTATAAATGTGTATTGCTCGATTAGAGAATTGAAATTGAAATTGAAATGTTTCATCTGAGATTGAGAACAGGAACAGGAGAAATTCGAGTAACTAAGAAGAAAAAATGATAGATTATCATCAAGGGTAAGTATTCCTTGCCATTGATAACATGCTGAATGAAACCAATTGATAATCTGTAACAGTCACTAAACATTCTTTAAGCAAAAATCCATTAGCTCTTAACTGTTGCTTGTGAAATTGCCTTATTTATGTTTCATCTGGTGTGTTACAGGGCATGAAGTTTTCAACCTGAGTTAGGGTCTTTGTCGTTGTCGAATGTCATTGCAGATTATACGAAATGCAAGTTCAGATGATCCTTTTGATGCACATATGAACTCTTGGCTGTGTTAAATGTGGGCGGCATGCCATATTCACCCGAGCGCCTACTCCAGCTTCTTCAGAGAATCAACAAACACCATAAACCGATAAAACAAATACAGGCTCTCGCTATCACTCATGGCCACCTTCACTTCAACCCACTTGATGTAACCACCTTCAAATGGATGAGCACCCTCTTGTTCAATGCCCTTATCAGCTCGTATCTCAACATTGGGTTTCCCTCTAAAGCCCTCATCGTCTTCACGCATATGCTTGGCCACCAATCACCGCCTAACAACTTCACTTTCCCTTCCCTTATCAAAGCAGCTTCTTGTGATCTTTCTTTTGGCTCCTCACTAGGTAGACCACTTCATTCTCAGGCCATTAGACGCGGGATATCCTCTGATCCTTTTGTGCAGACCTCTTTGATTAGTTTTTATGCCAAGTTTCGTGGTCTGGCTGATGCGTGGTTGGTTTTTGGTGAAATGCCTGAGCCGTGTAAGGTATCATGTAATTCCATGCTTGATGCTTTTGTAGCAAATGGGGACATCAGTGCAGCTGTGTCGTTTTTTGAGTTAATGTCAGAGCATGATGTGTACTCGTGGACAAGTATGATCAATGGCCTCAGTCGAAAGGGGTATTATGGAATGGCAATTGGATTCTTTCGGAAGATGATGGTACATGAGGATGTGGTTAAGGGTAATGTGATGCCCAATGAAGCCACTTTTGTGAGCGTTCTTGCTTGTTGTGCCAACTCAGACGAGCGAGGAGCTTTGTGTCAGGGAAAGCAAATGCACGCGTACATGATCAGGAATGAGATCAAGCTGACAGTTTTCATGGGAACTGCGTTAATATCACTTTATGGGAAACTTGGGATCTTAGGGAATGCTATGAAGGTTTTCTACCAGATCGGCGACAGAAAAGTGTGCACTTGGAATGCCATTCTATCATCACTGGCATCAAATGGAGGGGAAGCTGAGGCATTAGACATGTTTGAGAGGATGAAGGAAGGAAATATCTGGCCAAATGAGGTCACATTTGTTGCAGTGCTTAATGCTTGTGCCCGTGCAAGACGTGTCAGGTTGGGCTTGGAGCTATTTCAATCAATGAGACGAGACTGGGGCATTGTCCCAAGGATGGAGCATTACGGTTGTGTTGTAGATTTATTAGCCAAAGCGGGGCTTTTGGATGAGGCAGAGAAGTTTATCCAGAAAATGCCCTTTGAGCCTGATGACACCGTTCTGGGGGCTCTTCTGGGTGCTTGCAAGGCTCATGGAGCCATTCACCTGGGGAATGAAGTGGGGAAACGATTACTCAAGATGCAACCAAAGCACTGTGCCCGATATGTTGCACTTTCAAGCATGAATGCTCTGGCAGAACAGTGGCACCCAGCTGCTGAGTACAGAAAAGCAATGATTGACGCTGGGATTCGTAAGATCACAGCTTATAGCTTGGTTGACCCTATGTGATTTCAGTAAGCGCAGCTGTATACATATGTAGAGCTTTTGAAGAACGAGTACTTTTGAGTTTGCCCTCATGAAGACTTACGAAAGCTCAGGATCAAATGCCCAGAACAGCAAGCGAACTGCAGTTGTCGTTGTTAAGCAAAGGGTTTGCCCAGAACAGCAAGCGAACTGCAGTTGTCGTTGTTAAGCAAAGGGTTTGTCTGTGCAGGTTGGGGATTTGAGGGGAATCGCCCATCTGGATGAGGCTGTTTCTGAAGCCAGATATGGATCAAATTGTTAACAAGCTTCAGCAACTCAGCAAGTGTTCATCTTAAGCTTATTCAGTATGATATCTTTTCGGCATGGCATCAGAAGAAGAGGTATGTATTACCTGATCCAGTTAAATTGATTAATATACTCTCATAGTCTCATTGTATCTTTAGGTCCATTGAAATTCAAAAGGTTAGACATACACTAGTTTACAACTCCACTAGATCCGTACGCGATTGTATATTAACTTCTGTTGATTTTTTTTGCTTGCTTCATAACATAACATTCAATCATCATCTCACAGCAGCAATACATTCCAGAACAACAATCTTATTCTTGTCAAAACTAAAATAAAATTGCATTGCCTCAACCTGTTCTCACCAGTGCAGCTTTAACATAGATCACAATTGATTTGTACAAGTATTAATTGGATACATATCCATCCCGAAAAAGCCCTAAGAGCGCCTTTGAACAGAGATTCAAAGAACACAGTTATTTCCGTGAAACATAGGCATAGTACTGAGCCATGGGAACGACAAAAGCAATAACCAAGAGGCCTCCGACAACGAGGCTGAACTGGCCTCGTTTCTCATCCGTCTCCTCCTTGGTCTTAAAGTTCGATTCCCTTTTGTTGTCCTTCACCGATGGGCCACCTGGATCCGGGAGCCCGTCGATTGCTGCAACTAACCGCTGTGCGCTGCTAAACACCGCTTCATTGTACTTCTCATCAGTTGACAGTACTGCAACCACCATTAACGAATCGTTCTAAACAATCTTATCACATGAAGGTGAAGCAGTTGTAAGGAGAGCCGAAAATCAAAAGGTTACCGGGAAGGTTCTCCGAAACGGTTGCATCAAGAACAGTGTC
Source organism: Persicaria tinctoria (assembly GCA_037127255.1). NCBI lineage: Eukaryota > Viridiplantae > Streptophyta > Magnoliopsida > Caryophyllales > Polygonaceae > Persicaria > Persicaria tinctoria. The sequence goes on from JBANSL010000014.1 coordinate 5,560,504, forward strand.
TCCTACAGCCTTGAGAAATGAAGGCCCTCCAGTCACTGCTCCTTCCTTTTGGCTGGTGACCAGCACAACAATGCCCTTGTTGTCGCCTTCCTCGAGTGTCGGATACCACTTCTCCAAGACTTGGTCGGCATACTCGAATGCATCAGCTTTGCTCTAATAGATCAGAAATCGAAGATCAGCATCGCCAACATCAAACCACATGATTGATTACAGGAAGCAACCCCAACACTAAAGAACGAAAGCTCGGATTTTTATTCAAAAGAACTTACAGTAAGTTTGCGGACTGTGACGAAATTGATCCGCAAGTTCTTCCTGGACTCCAAATCAGACAGCAACCGCTTCAAATCGGACTTGGTGACGCGGCTAAGGACTCCGGCGTCATCGAGAACGTAGGATTCCTTGGGGGGGCCTTCATTCAAGACATCGAATTCGGAGGCGAAAGCACTCCCAGCGGAGAGAACCGGAGAGAAATTAAGCGCCAGAGAGAGGGCTAAAGCTGCAATCCCCTGGTGAATGTGAGATGTCCAGCTTGCGGGGATCGAGAGAGACGATTGCAAGGGGTGTTTCTTGAGACTGCGAGAGAGGGGTTTCGGTGGCGGGAGATGGATCGATCTGGGTTGCTGAGAAGAGCATTTTTTGGGGGGGAAATTAGGGCAGAAACAGGTGGGAGAGAGGATGGTTTCCATGGCAGAGATTTGGGTTTGATTGAGAGGAAGAGCGAGCAACGGTAAAGCTGTTGGATTTGGTTCTCAGAAGCTAAGAAATTTGGGTGGATTAGATTTGTTGTTTTGAGATTGGTGGAGACCATGGCAGTTGGCGGGACCGCCCTTGATTCTTGGATAATTACATTTTATCGCACGTTGTTTTGTGGCATTTTACTTAACTGCCCATTTTGTTTGGTTAGTAAATCTGTAAATGGTAAAAGATTGGTACATCATGCTCGAGAATCTATTTGAAAAAGGATGTTAGTAGCTAGGATTAGTCATGTTTATTGTTTATGAGTTTCATCTTGGCTGTAAATTATGGGTTGATAGAGTTTGTTTCAGTGTTGTTTTGATTGCTGATTATGTCTAGTTTCATCTCGAGTTGATTTCAATTGACACGTTTTTTTTAGCTTTTTGATGATTTCGAGTTTGTCCTGATCATTGAATTACTTCTCTGGCTAAAAAATGTTACGACTTATGAGCTTTATCCTAATAAACAACTTCCTATCGAGTGAAATTAATAACAGTTCATCTCAATATTGATATGTTGAAACTGATAAATAAGTCTTTATGAAGGAAGTCGTGGAAACAAATGTTATTCTTATGTGGGTCAAGTTCACATGTGGACACAACTTACTATGCAAACTGCAAATAAAGAAGAATTTGACGCGTAGGTATTCCATTTCTTTAGCAAGATATCCAGTAACAATGACAATTATTTAGTTGTATTAAGTTATGAAATAACACACTACCATATAACTGAATAAACACCCACTACAATCCAATAATATAATACACTTAAATAACTATTAGAGGATTTAATAACTTATTCACTGTAGCTGAAAAAAATGATAGACACGTGTCAAATTCGTGTGTCCACTTGTGAACTTTTTGCTTTCTTGTATTAAGATTCTAGGGTAGTTTTTGTAATTGTAGGAATTAGGGTGATTAAGTGTAATTAACTTTTGATCTTATTGGTTGTCAAACACATAAATCCCAATCTCCCCTTATCCCCACATCACGTTATCTGTTTGTTCTTCCCTCTTTCCGCCATGGAAGAAACGCTTTGTTTCAGCTCCCATGGCCACTCTCCTTCCTTTCTCCCCCCACCCTCCAAAACCCACTCCCAATTCCCACCCCGAACTCCCTCCCTCTCGCCTCTCCGAAACCCTCTCTTCAATTTCCCCTCGTCGCAGAGATTTCCTGCTGAAAACCATCAATCTCTGCATTACTTCTCTAACCCTTCATGCCCCCATTGCATTGGGTGCCCCTGAATCCTCTTCCCCGCCTCCAAAATCGATTCTTTCCGGCATTGCTAACACCAAATCATGGTTTCAGTTCTACGGCGACGGGTTTGCCATCCGGATTCCTCCCCAATTCCAGGACATTACGGAGCCTGAGGTAGGGTTTGTTTCATAAGTTTGTTAATGCTCTTTGATTTTTTTATACAAGGAGGTAATCCATTTTATTTTATTTTTTACCTGCAGGATTTTAATGCTGGTGCCACTTTGTATGGAGATAAGGTAAAGCCCAAGACGTTTGCTGCACGTTTTGCAACCCCAGATGGGTAAACCCTAGCTCTTCATTTCTCTCCTGCCTGATTTCCAATTGCTTTATACTATATTGTTTCTGTCATTCTGTGTGTTTGTCAATCCATTCATGTTTCCTGTGTTTGGCTTGGAACATTTTGTTTTAGCATGAAGGTGATTTAGGATTTATATGAAGGGGTAGTTTGATTGAGTTATCGGGTTGGACTAAGAAATTGAGTTAGGGAAGTATCGGGTTGGATTGTGAGGGTGAACATGAGCTCATGTGTTAAAGCTGAGAATATGATTGTCATTTGTCGGGATATCGGATTTGATACCCATATCTATAACAAATTAACAATCCAAACACCTTGGTTCATATCCATAAACCAAGCACCACGAATCTCATTCGCAACTCAAGACCTGATAGACTGATCCCCATTCCCATATACCAAACACGCCTTGATTTTTTTTACTAATCTGCACATAAATTGGATGAGAGTTAAACTATTAGTCTTTATTCGTACACATTTTATGTCTGGAAATTCGCTAAGGTGACTATCTTTCTTTGAAACAGATTAGAAGTGGTGAGTGTTATCATAAAGCCATCCAACCAGCTCAAAATTACCTTCTTAGAGGTATATGTATTGTTCTGCTGCAACCTCACTTTTCTTTATTCTGTCATTTGGAGGGATCACGATCATTTCCTTGCTGTAATTTGTCGTATCATTGTTACTTTTGTAACTTGTATTACATTATCTTGTGCAACAATTGTATTCCTATATGATTGGTTCTAACTTTGAAGTAATCCTAAGATTGTGGAAAACCAAAAGCTCATAGATTTGCCCTTCCATCTCATTTTGAGCACAGTGATTTTAATCAGTAATCAATAGAAGTTTATATTGTTCTGTTCTAGTTTTTCCCTGGGAAAAGGATTGTGGAATTATCTTTCTTTCTCAACCCTATTCTGTCTACGCATACTAATAAATCTAGGCCCTCTTTTCCTCAAGGAGGATTGCGAATGACATGGCCAAATATAGTAATCTCCAATGCATCGCTATTGCATTTCCACTTGATGGGCATTGGTATAGATTGCACTGATGAGACTGTTACATTTCATACCTAATATTTTTACTGATGAAACAGGCTCAAGATATTACTGATTTGGGATCCCTCAAGGACGCTGCAAAAATTTTCGTTCCAGGTGAGATTATTGCTGTCTTGCTTCCCCCATTCTCCATTTCTTCTTTTCTGGATGTTTAACTGATATATCCTGGCAGGCGGGTCAACATTATATACAGCAAGGACTATAAAAATAAAAGAAGAAGAAGACTATAGGTAGTAAGTTGCTTGTTACTTACAGTAGAAAAGAAATTTTTAGTTTTTCTGATTGATTACATTAAAATACATGTAAGCAAGTGTATAAGAGTGAACAACTTGAATAGTCTTTCTGATATAGCTCCATGTCGCATTTCACATCTCTCAGGACTTACTACTTCTATGAGTTTGGTAGAGATCAGCAACATGTTGCCCTTGTTGCTGCAGTTAGCGGAGGAAGGGTAAGAAATGGCTGTGTTATATCTTAGCTAAACAGTGCACATAATCTAAGCATACCAAATATCTTGCACACTTATCCATTGTGATTCATGACATTGTGTATCATGGATTCATGGTGTAGACTTTCGTAGCGGGAGCATCTGGCCCGGAATCTAGTTGGGATAGCGATGGTGTGAAGCTTCGATCTGCTGCTGTATCCCTGACCCTGTTGTAATCTCATGACACCCTCAAACAGGTAATGCTCAGAATCTTCTGTATCCTACACAAGTTCCATTAACCCGATAAATTGACTTAATGCTTCAAAGGGTTTGAAAATGTAGACCTCATTACTCAGCTACTCTTCGAACTATGATAGAAGTCTCTTTCAATTTTCAGGATAATCTTTTCTTGATTGAAACGCCAAGTTTTGGAGCTCGCGCTCTGAAGCTTTAGGGGAAATTTCTTGCTTGGAGGTCGCGCTCTGAAGTCTCTTTCGATTTTCAGGATAAACTCACTGCATTCATTAAGGTACTCTGATTCGTTATCACGCAGTCGTGAGATCTCCTCCTCTTCCCCATCTGTCCCAAGTTACCAATTTTGTTGGCTTTGCGTTGTATAAGATATGAACTCTGCCTAGTTCCTAGCAATATTTTCAGTTGTAATCAAACAATGTTTTGTGTCACTTTTGTGTGATTGCAAAGTTCTGCTGCAGCTGTGTGAATCAGTTGCACTTTTTGGAGGTTTTTTTCCTTGCAGCCTGCAAGTTCGCTGTGATGGGCTGAGCTGGGCTGGGCTGTTGAGTCACGGGCTTTGTTGGACTTTAGGCCCATTATTGAATGTGTGCAAATTACACTTAACTAACCCCAGCAACTCTGGAGTGGTTGCCAAACATATGCATCGTCGTCATCAACGTTTATTCTATCCATGATTGGCTTATTCAAATTGTCAGTAACATGATATGCGAGTTTTAATGAATTAAAAAAAAATCCCAAGTGATCCCCGAGATATTAACAATGAAAATTTATTTTCTGCAACTATCCCTGACCCTAATTTGGTATTGTTCAGTACATTTATCCCTTGAATTGGTAAATAAAGAGCGGCCGTTCCGGGGTTCGAACGGGGACCTATGACTATTATCCACAAATCCTTTCTGGTGAGTCATTTCGGAATGGTCTCAGTACATTTATCCCTTTTATATGGTTTAACCTCAGCCTAAAATTTATAGGCACGATCAACAACAGATGTATTAATCGAAACAAAAACAGAACACATCAAATCCGACCTTGTTGCCTCTAGCATTTATGAATTATGATCCTAACATATAGGGTGATACTTTTAATATTAGGATAAAAACATATAAATGTTGATATAGGAAATTAATAAGTACAAAAAAGCAGGAAAATGTGAAAAACTTGGATCTCAGATTCAAATTGCACATGCCTTTCAGAGAATCCGTTGTATTTTATGTGTTCTTGTCTGACTATGATCTTATATACTCATCACTAATTCACTATATTAAACCATCCTATATCCCTAGCAATAGCATTCTAATAAAATACGCCTTAAGAAATAATTAATTCCACTATTTACCCATTTTAGACCTAGTTTGGCTATTCATTTTCTTTTTCGAAAAGTACAAAATTCAAATAATTAGTTAGTTGGTAAGCAACCCCAACAGGTTCTCCATATTAAGTTTTTAGGGAATTTTAAAACTGGTTTTAATTCAACAACTTCCCCAATACATTCTCCAAAATAGAGAATGGAGAGAAAAAATGGAGATCATTTCCTAAATTTTGAGAAAACTCTATATATTTTGGGATAAACTCCATAATGGAGAAGCCGTTGGAATATTGCCCCAAAAAAAATCAGAATATGTAATGTATAATTCTCCATCGGTATAATATAAGCGTTTTTTTATATTTGTTTAAGACTGAAAAATTCCAAAAATTATATTTCAGAAAATTGGAATCTATTAATATTACTAATTCTGCTAGCATTTTGCTGACGTGTCACGCCCACAATTAAAATTGAATTTTTTATTCGAATGAGATTTTCTTATTGGTCAATATTATTATGGAAACTTTAAATATGATTGCAATTAAAGTTGAACATTCGTCAAGTCTTGTGAGTGATTTTATTCTTGGATATTGAAATTGTTGATTTATCATATTTAACCGATTGCAATATTCCCCACAATGTCTACATACAACGAACATGTAATAATCAATTTGTAAATATATTCGATTTCAAAAATTAATTATAAAATTGAATTAGAGCCAAAAAAAAGTGTTTTTTTTTATAATTTAATTATTTTAGACATCTTAAATGACTATCGAAAATTAAATAATATTTTAAGACTCACAAGCATTACTAATGCTTATTTTACATCTTGGATGATACTGCTTAGATCACTTTTCTACCTTTGAGGATTTTTTTACCATCTTACCTTTATTTTCACTATTTATTTCTCTCTCTTTCTAACCATCTTTCTCATGAAAATAATGAATAAGTTATGTACATCTACATAGCTTCAAAATTATTCACACAATCACGTGCTTATGATTTTTTAATATTTGTACGGGAGCTTATATTTTACCTTTTAGATCTATGCTAATGATAATAATTATATATTTATTTAAAATTATATTATGTGGTGTGTTTGAGTATTATTACTACTTTACATTATTAAATCATTTTCAAAATTTGTATCGTATCTCTTTCCAACTAATTTATAAATTATAAAAAAATATTTTATACATATTTTTGTTGTAAACACGTATATATTAATATAGTATTATATAGATATATAAAATGATGTTCAAATTAAAATGGATGAAGCTCCCGTGCCTTCAAGGCACGGGTATTACACTAGTTACTGCTAAATTGGAATTCTCCATTATGATTGAGTAGAGTTGGATTGCTCCCAACTTACTTGAAATCAAATGAGAGTAAAAATATTCTAATTTTAATTTTTAGTTAAGATGTGAATCTAGTTTATTGAATTGCTGTGGAATTGGGTTGAGCTAAGATGATTATAGACGATATCATTTTGGCCATTATTTATGTTAACTTGGATTTGATTGAATCTTATCAGCTCAATGTCTAATCTATCACATTATTTATGTGGACTTTTCATTTAAGGCCTCACAATTGTTGGAAAATTTCCTTCCTTTCCTTGACAAATAAGGTGAAACTAATTAAAAAAAAAGGGAAATGTACAATCTAATCCAAATATCCGAATTTATTGCAAGGTTAACTCGATCCGGAAAAAAATTGCAGATCCGGTTACCTGTGTACTCGGTAGCCCGTTGCAAATGAGAGAAAGGGAAGAGAGAAGGAAGGGGATCGGAGACGGGGGTAGGCGGAGGCATCTCCCTCGACGGTGAATTGCTAGAAGGGGATCGGAGGCGGGCGAGAAATGAGGGAGAAGGACCTCTCGACCGTTGGTGCGTAGCTGGAATCGCACAGGGGCGTGGTGCCGTCGCAGGGTTGGTGGTGGAGGCCGGCTTCGTCTCCGTTGGTGGGGTTGAGGTCGGTGGCGCGCAGATGATTAGAAGGGGATCGGAGGCGGGCGAGAAAGGAGGGAGAAGGAAGGGGATCGAGGCGAGGCGCATTCAGTGCCGACGACTTCCCCCTCTCTCATCCACGCTTGTCTTCTTTCAATTGGAATTCTGGAAAGCGTCCAAGATGTTCAGAAATTTTAGGGTTCAAATTGCTCTTCATTTGGAATTGCAGGTTAGTTAAATCAACCCATTGTTGTTTTAGTTTCCATTGTAGGTTTGGCTTTTGTTTTTACTTCAGTTGCAGTTGAGTTTGTTCAAAATTCGAAATGAAATGTGGATGAACTAAACAAGAGGAAAAACAATTGATGCTTGAGTTCATAACAGGAAGATATTCGAAGTGAAATGCGGAAATTGAGAGTTCATCCAAATTTCACTTCCTCTCAATTATCCAGCACCAGTTCTGTTTTAGGGTTTTGAGTTGCTTTTGGAACTTGGTTGGGTCTGAGCCTCTAGGTTAAAAAACATCAACTTTTAGGCTTTTGGTGATTTGGGGGTTTTGCATTTTGGTTTGGAATTGAGTTTTTTTTTAGGTATAATTAATTGACCTTAGATGGCTTCTACTAGTAATGAGAATGAGAATAGAGGGAGTATGTGAGATTTGGATCAGAAGCTTGATCAGCCCATGGAGGTGGAGGCAGGAAGACTCAAGAACATGTATAGACAGAGGGTATCTTTTTTTTTTGTCCATGACTGTTTATTTTAATCTTGAAATTTTTTGATCATTCAAGTTGAGATTAAGATACTAAGATGTCATTTATATATAGATTATAGAGCTTATGTTTACCTTTTCTTCAATTTTCATGGTCTTTTACTGAAAACTTTATTTTCATTCTTTTTCTTATTGGTACTTTGCAATATGCATCCTTGCAATCTTGCATTTTCTTCGTGGGATCGAAGACACAGAGGATTTGGGTACATCTCCTTTGACATAAATATTCTTCACATGTAGCCTATTAGCTCAATGGGAGAGCATTGTGGTCATACACAAAGATATGGGTTCAATTCCCACGTAGGCTTATTATTCATCATAAGATGGGTTTTTAACATGACAAGTAATAGATTTGACATGTCACATACGTCACTTAACATGATAGTCAGAGTGACCGGACTTACCCCATAAATCATCCAAGGCTGAATTTGAAACCAAGTTAAAAAAATAGAAGTCTAGCAGAAGGAATTCTGAATCATCAAAAAGGACTTACCCCATAAATCATCCAAGGCTGAATTTTTGGTGCTGCTATCACAGAATTTAGTGGCATAAGTGCAGCCACGTGGCCAACCATGGCTTTGCAGCCACTTAGAACGATCTTCTTGGAGCTAGACGGAAGCTTGACCCTAGTAACCAACCACAACAGTTCAAGTGAAACATTATGCATTCTTAATCTCTTCCCATCGACAATGAAAGAAAAATTATAATTGAAAAAGCTAGTGTATCATATATTTTTGATAGACAACTAGACAAATCACTAATGTATTTCAGATATACATCATGAATGGTTCATAAATCTGAAATATCGATCGTGCAATTTCGTATTCCTCCAATGATATCTAAAATTCATCCAATGGTTTCTCAACACAAGGCCATTTCTCACTTCATAACCCATTGTTGAATTTACTACATGAATCCTATATCGTAGATAGAACTAAAATGAGGAAATGATCAGCCCAAGATGTGTCCACTTAGCTACTTGCACTAAATTAAATATCAAAATATTCAAACCAATATAGTATCATCACGCCAATGTAATTTTGGTGCTGTTGTCATACAAAAGGGAGGTAGTAGTGCTCGGTTTTGATAGAGAATTTTGGTCAAGTGGCTGCACTTATGCCACTAAATTATGTGATAGCAGCACCAAAAATAACCCATAACCCATACTGAATTTACATGACACCCATACCGGATTTACATGACATATAATTTATTTTACTTGGCATATGGATTTTTTTACTTGACACCTGAATTTGAGACATATTCTATTCCTTTTTGATGATTCAGAATTCCTTCTACTAGACTTTTTTTTTTTTAACTTGGTTTCAAATTCAGCCTTCGATGATTTCTGGGGTATGTCCGCTCACTCTGACTGTCATGTTAAGTGACGTAGGTGACATGTCAAACCTATTACTTTTCATGTTAAAAACCCATCTTATGATGAATTCAACAGGAAGATGAAGTGTCTTGGCTTTTGATTTATTTTGATATGAAACTGCCTATAATTTGGTGATGTAGCAAGCTTGACTTGTTCTAAACATAAGTTGATAGTTGGCGTTGATTAATGAATAATAAGCCTACGTGGGAATTGAACCCACATCTTTGTGTATGACCACAATGCTCTCCCATTGAGCAAATAGGCTACATGTGAAGAATATTTATGTCAAAGAAACTTGATATGTGAGGATTTATCCATTTACCTTGGACATTATCATTTTCTCTGCACACAATGAAAACATACTTCAAAAGAGGCACAAGAGTGAGGGAGTAAATTATGAGAGAAAGAGCTCCAATGATATCCTCTGTGTCTTCGATCCCACGAAGAAAATGTGTTGTAGAAAACATACAAAGGAGATTTACCCAAATCTTCATAGACTACTCCAAGACTCTGGAATGCTAATCTCAGCAAGAGGAACCAATCCCCAAAGTCATCTTCCGAAAAAGAGATAACACTATCAAAGCAACACTTATAACTGTTAATTAAGTTTGTTAAGATCAACTGAACAATTTGCTGACCGAATTACTCGAAAAAAACATACCTAATTGATCTTAGAGTCATAGTTGTAGTCTTGGTATATTCCCCATAGAATTCCTAGAATCGCTAGAGGAAAGTAGCCAAGTTCCAGAAGAACATCACAAAGAGGGGATTAGTTTTTAGAAACTTCTTCAAAGAAGGGGAATTTGACTTTCTTACTTGTTTTAAGGAAAGAAAATTTTGTAACACCCCGTCCCACATCGATATCATAAAGATGTTGAGAGTGATTTATAAGTGATTCAAGCCCTACCCATGTCACAAGAGCTCTTCCTTTTCAGGCTCCAAGTGAGGACAACGGACCTGAGAGGGCTAGGTGGCATGGGCTGGCGCCTCTTGAGACCCCGGGTCTTACAAATTTCTCGTGTCATGTACATCGTATTTGAATGACATGTTAATAGCAGTTCATGTCATGTACATCATCATTGGCTAACATGTTAGAATTTCCCATAAGTACAAAATGTGCTAACTACATACTGAATTACAAAAGCTGGAGCATAAGCATCTTCAGGTGCATCATATTTGACACCAAGAAGCACTTTTTGAAGAGGTAAATATATAGATAGAGTAACGAAGTTACAAGGAAAAATGGAACCATATGATGAGTCCCATGTAAAATAAATATGATATGCACCTATTTTCGAACTACCCAGACCAATCTTATATGCACCCAATTAAACAACTAACCTAGTCAGCTGCACTAAACAAACGCAGCTCTTGAGGGGATGCCTAATATTCAGCTACCAAGTCTTCAACTTTGGGATGGGATCATAGCTTGAAAGCACAAGCTCGGGAAATTCAGAATCTAACCAATCAAAGCTTCTCAAAGAGAAACAATTCACATACAAATTGACTAATGGAGGTAATTTACAAATCCAAACACTTATATAAGTTCAAGCAAAAGACCCTTTACGAAATTTTCTTTCCTTAAATCAAGTAAGAAAATCAGAATCCCTAATTTATGTATCCCTAAATTAGTCGATCCTGCCTTCGACTCATCTTCCTCCTTAAATTCCAAAATCAAAATCCCTAATTTACACTATAGAAATCAAAACCCCAAATCAACAATTTCTATCTATGTATCCCTAAATTAGGTTTAATCGATGGAAAACCAGGGAGAAGCCAAACCCTTAACCTTAGAATTTTCACTCACAATCGATCAACAACTACCTTCGACTCATAGCTGCCTCTATCGACTTTAGCAATTGCGCCTTCAATTTCGTCGGAGTCATGCACCACTGGCCTCAAAATCTGCCAGATCTGGAGAAATTTCCTAGCGACAGGATCGACTGCAACAATGGCATCCGGGTTTGGGGCCGCCATTGGAGACGAATGGGAGGAAGAAGGACCAAGATGACTGCGCTCAAGCCCTCCCGTCGAGCCCGGAGGCCTGTCGCCTAGAGCCGCGAACCTTGCCTCCGATGGCGTCTTCCCTGCTTCATCGAACCCCTCATCCTTCCCTTCCTCTCTCACTGTTGCGCGCTTTTCTCTCTCCAACCGGCTGCAGCCCATGAGAAACCAGGTAAAGGAAGGTTACTTTACAAATTTTTTTTTTGGGTTAAGCCCCGCAATTCAACCGGGTTTTTAGGTTAGTTTTGCAAAAGGCCCTTAAAATAACTCAACTTTTAAGGGGTGTTAAAAATATATCTCCACCTTTCAAATATATATAAAATTAATATATGAGCCTTTATAGGTGATGTTAAAATAATATCACCACAATTTTTTCTAAAAAAAATGATAAAATGACACATATATCACTTTAAAAAAACTCCATCAAGGAGCCAATAGATGTTCCCTCGTGATAGGTGAAATTCAACGTATGATAGCAACACTTTAACGCTCTACATTAATGTAGAGCGTTCTTGCATATTTTCCAATGTGAAAAATCAATTTGTCCTCCGCGAATACAAAATCTCGATATCGGTATTATTATTTTTTTTTGCTTGAAAACAGGTTGTTGTCACTGACTTTTCATATCAACAAAATAGCTGTCGATTTTATTGATATGAAAAGTCGGTATCGGCAAGTTGTTTTTAGAGGGGAAAAAAATTGCCGACATCGGAATCCGGTAAATGAATATACATTTGATGAAAGAGGGACCATGCATATAGTAGCCCCTTTATATAAGAACTTGAAAATGTGATTTGAGTGATAGACTTCAGTATTTGAATGGAGATAGTCTGTTTCAAAATATATGGTTAATTTTCTTCGATTCTAACCGAGTAACCGTGATTACCTAATATATGTAATAGTTAAAAATAAATTTATTTTGATTCATAAAGAAAATGATTACAAAATAAAAAAAATCTTAATTAACTAATCAAAATCTTACAAAATATCATAGGAGATCGAAACAATTTATGCTACCTCCTAATAATTTTGCCAATCTCTACTCTCTAGTACGTCAATGGCAATTTAGCTTTGTGCTTAAACTTGGAAACCATAAAAAAAATAAAGAAAGAAAAGAAAAACACATAATTAATTGATTGTGAGACAAGTGCATTCCTGAAATATGACGTACTCTTTATCGATGATCCAAAACAACACTTCCTATTTACATAGTTTCTTATTTTTATATGGAAATGTATTCGGTGTTGTCCCCTTTGGAGTTTGGATAGAGTATATGTCTTCACATTACTGCAAAATAATCTCCTCCACATAACAACAACAACAACACCACCGACAAGCCGGCCAAATCGTCTGCTCCAAAACCCCGTCCCACAAAATTATTTTACATTTAAATTAATATTGAAAAAACTAAAAAATATATATTTAGTTTCTACCTACTTATTATAACATATTTGAAAAACAAATCTTAGAAAATCAAATTATATATATATATATTAAAAATACAGTATATAGTAAATTCACATCTTTTAAAAACTTTAAAAAGTCATGATATCTCTTATGAATTATTATAATTTTTGTAAGTTGATTTTCTAAGATTTTAAAAAAAATATATGATATATTAATTATATAGAAGCTAAATATATATTTTTTATTTTTTTAATATTAATTTAGATGTAAAATAATTTTATGGAGCGGGATTTTGGGACAGAGAATTTGCACCGACAAGCCCAATAATCCCCTCCACATATATTTATATACACTCCTACTTATCATCTTTTTTTTTTACATGAAGGGATTGCCGACTATTTTTTAAATTACTAATATTTGAATGAATTACACAAGATTTAATAAATGATCAATCAAAAGTTTAAAATTCAAATTCTCTAGCATAAAAATATGGATTCACACATTACTAAATCTGCGAAGAAGTCAATTACTCGCACTCTTTCATAATAAAAGTTGTTTGACTTTTCTGCACGTATTTTAAGAAGGTAAAAACTTTTTAAAATATTATTTTTTAACGAATTTGTTTTTATAAGTTCATACTTATGATTAATAAGTATGAAATTATTAAAAAAAAAAATATTTTATAGTGTTTTTACCTCGTTAAAAACGTACACTAAAAAATAAATGACTTTTAATTTGAAAAGGAGGGAGAAATACTTAATAAAATAATGATAAGTATGGAGTTTTTATTTATTTATTTTGCAAAATACCTATTTATTTTGCAAAATATGTGTTATTTATTTTTTTTAAAACGTTTTTAAGTTTGATTTTCCAGTTATATGGCGGTCTTGAGTCTCTTGACGCATAACCGACAAATTTCATTAGTACGGAAAGGTCAATTTTCCTATACAAAAGCGGTGAAGAAAAACTCCTTCATCACCGTTCAATTTCGTGTCCACGGATATCTCCTGGTCCTCACCGCACACCAACATCTCTCCCCTTCAATGTTATGAAAGTTACATTTTTTAAAATTTAGCGCCAACTAACGGCCAGTCCAGTGACTGCCCCTTCCCTTTATCCAGTGTGCTCACCCTCGCAGACGATTCCCTGCGGTCTCTGAAATAAACTAATTATAAACTGACAAGTGGCGCCCAAAGAAAATCAACGTGCAGATCTCTCGACACGTCACTGGCTTTATTTTGTGATTATGGGCGCGTAACAGAGGATCTGAGTTGAGATGGCCTGTGTTCCCACTTCCCACCAACCAGTCATCCCCGTCCTCTGGTCTATGGGGGAGGCGACGATCTCTGTCAAGACAGAGAAAATTATGAATCAAATCTGAGAAATTACTTCGCGAAATAAGCACCTTGATTGTTCTCCCTCTGGAATTTCCTTTTTTCCTTTTCCAATTTCAATTAAATACAAATTCTCGGTTTATTTAACGAAATCAGTGTTCGAATTTGTGAATGCGAAGTTTCAAGCTACGGCGCGGTAGAAATGTCGATTGTCTTCGACTTTATCCGGTCTAAGCTCGAAACATCGGAGTTCAACACTTCGACAGTGATAGCCATCACTGTTTTCTTCTCCCTCCTATGCGCTTGCATACTTATCGGCCACTTACTCGAGGAGCATCGCTGGGCGAACGAATCCATCACCGCTCTCTTTTTGGTGCGTTACTTAATACTGAATCACTGATTTATTCTGATTAGGGTCATGATTTCACTGTTTCGGTGATTTAGGGTTTCTAGAATTTCTGATCTGGAAAATGCTACCCTGTCCTGATCAATGATCATGCTATTCTGTTTTCTGATTTTGCGATTTGGATTTGCAATGCTGTAAGTTGAATTTCAATTTTGGTTGATTACTGCACTAATAAGTCCGACATTTGTGTGATTTGGAATTTAGGGTTTGATCTCTGGAGCAGTTGTGTTGCTGTTTAGTAAAGGTGAAAGCTCGAAAATATTGGTGTTTAATGAGGAGTTATTCTTCATCTATTTGCTCCCTCCTATCATTTTCAATGCTGGGTAAGTCTCTCTCACACTCTCATCATATACGATTGTTGCAAAAGAGTTCAAACTGTCTAGACACATTTTGTCGCGATAAGCTGAACTAGTGATGTTGCTTCCAAATTTGCCCTGGACCATATTTATAACTCCCTTATAATATCAGTTTCCAGGTTAAGAAAAAGCAATTCTTCAAGAACTTCTCAACAATTGTGTTGTTTGGAGTGCTAGGGACCTTAATATCATTCTCCATTGTTTCAGTCGGTAAGTTCAGAAGTGTTTTGTCTATATACAGCTTCATCATTTGTTGACTTTTGGAATTTGACATAGTTAAGTTGGCAATGATATTATACTTTAAAGCATCACCATTGATTACGGTAAAGCGTCACTTCTTGAACTCATATGACACTAGTTTAGTTAGAAAGACGGTGGACGTTGTTTTTATGTCATTTGGCATAAAATTGATAATTCTACTCAGGAAATGTCTCCCTGGAACATTGCATTTGCAGGTGCTTTTCTGCTATTCAAAAGAATTGGAGTGACGCAGATGGGTGTCCAAGACTATTTGGGTACTTAATGATTACAGTATCATAAGTTTCTTTCTGCTGATGATTTCTCAATGTTGACTGATTAACCATTCAAAATCTGCAGCTGTTGGTGCTATATTATCAGCAACAGATTCAGTTTGCACCTTGCAGGTATAATCTTCATTTGGGATTCGGAAGTTACATAGACAAGTAAGATAACTAAAGAAAGTGAATATTTTAGACATATAATCATACTCCTGAATCTTGTAGGTCCTCAGTCAGGATGAAACACCATTCCTTTACAGTATTGTATTTGGAGAGGGTGTAGTTAACGATGCGACCTCCATAGTGCTTTTCAATGCAGTCCAATCACTTGATTTCAGCGACGTTACTGTCACGACAATCTTAAGCCTGCTTGGGACCTTTCTATACCTCTTCTTCACCAGCACTCTTCTTGGCATTGGGGTAAAATATTTAGTACCTCTCACTGTGAAATTAAATTTTAGATTCTCTCTTTTCTTGGATCTGTATGTTTTGAATTTTCAAAACAATTTGCAGCATAGCATTTTGCATCTAATTCAACTTCATAGCTTGAATATCCAATTCAACATATTAATGTTTTTGAAGATTATTTTCTGAATATTCATTGCAAATTGCTTCCCATTTTTTCTTTAAGCTTCTTTTAGAAGTTAATGAGCATTTTAGCTCCCTACCATGTAATTTTCAATTATCTTCAAGGAAAGTCATTCCATCCAATTTTGAGCTTTGCAAGCTATTTTAAAATGATCCATTTGGCGAGGACAACTTATACATTACAAGTTCATGAATCATTATTAGCACCTTATAACCACAAATAAATGCCTTATTGATACCTTATAAGCAACCAACACATAGTGCCAAACTTTGTAACTTCACTTTTTCCCATCCAATAACAGTCATATCATATTCTCAAGATTGTTCTAATCTTTTTTTTAGCTTCTAGATCTTGGAAATAAAATTAATTCACTAGCATAATTGGCTGCTTGTGCAAAATTGCAGGTTGGTCTGTTAAGTGCTTTCATCATAAAGACACTTTATATTGGAAGGTACTAATCAGTACTATCAACTTATATTCAATTTTATCCTGTCTTCTGCATATATGTAAACATTAAAATGATTCTGAAGGGCTTATGTATCATGAGTTCATGATCATCCCCTGCATACTGTTAAATCTTTGTACAAATGCTACTTAGAGTTTCTTGCGTACCATCGTTCTGTCTAATGTGCTGGAATTGAATTCCTTCTTTTGAGCCTAACACCTTGCTTTAAATGGTGCATAACATGTTTCTCATATGTTATTACCATTTTTGCTCAATATTCTACCTGTGTTCTTGTCAAATAGATGTAATACACAAATGACTTTTATTATCAGTTTCTGCTTTCAACCTCAAATCATGTGAAAAATTTAGAATCTATCCGCATCTATGATTTAAAGATAACACCTTTTCCCTTGAATCCGCATAAAATGGGTTACTCTTAAACCTTTAATTGCTCCTGATTTAAGTTGTAATTCATAGGGTCTGTTTGGATCATCACGCATTATGATTTAGAATGCATAATAATATAGCATTATAGTATGAAATTTAAAATATTATAATGCACTATTGTGAATTATAAACCATAACGAGTGGTGATCCAAACAGACCCTAAATTTATTTTGCATAACTAAATCTCTCTGCTGCTCACTCAAAATGGGTGATATAACTCGTAAGATATTATTAGTTTGGTCAAAATAGGTGAACTCTAGTGTTGCCTTGGAGATGTAGATGTTAACATTGTGTTGTATCATGCAACAGACATTCAACAGATCGAGAAATAGCAATCATGATACTCATGGCGTATTTATCATACATGATAGCTGAGGTATTTTAACAAGATGATTTCATTCTTATTTTCTTGAAGCATTACTGCGTCTTTATTCTGATTATCATATACCTGTACTCATGCTGATAAAAAAAACTAATTTTTTTTTTCCTTGCAGCTTATCAGTCTAAGTGGGATTTTGACAGTTTTCTTTTGCGGCGTTGTCATGTCACACTACACGTGGCATAACATTACCGAGAGCTCAAGGATTACTACTAAGTGAGAACATAATACAAATTATATTTATGCTTCTCTGCAAGGATATATTTATTGCAACTCCATAGAGTGTTTGACACTTTCAATGGGGCACTTCCCAAGACCATCAGTTATGTATGTATGTACACTTGATGAAATGATATAAAAGCAAGGCAAAGATTTACACCTAACTAGAACATGTAAATGTATCTCATTATCTTGAAAAATAGGGAGGGAGAAATCATACTCTAATCTCAACTGTTGTTGTCTTTCTTGATTGCAGACATGCATTTGCAATGATGTCGTTCATTGCAGAAACATTCATCTTCTTATACGTGGGCATGGATGCCTTGGATATTGACAAATGGAAAGACAGCGATGCAAGGTAATTGTGCCATTGATCCCCTTTAACTTTCCTCTTTTTCTTTCGGGATGATTTCTTATTTTCTGTAGTGAAGAGTGAAGCATCGTCGTGTTACAACTTAAAAGGCGTAAAACTTTTTAATTCAGTGCAGGAACATCAATTGCTGTCAGTGCAACAATGATGGGATTGGTATTGATAGGAAGAGCAGCATTCGTTTTCCCACTAGCAAACATTGCAAACTGCTTGAAGAGAAGAGAAGCTGAAAAAATCCCAATCCGTAAGCAGGTAAGTCTGCACATTTTTCTCCAGAACTAGCTATTGTTACTTATCCTAAATCCCCTATAACCAATTTCTAACTGTTTGAAAGCACAGTTCATCATATGGTGGGCAGGGCTGATGAGAGGTGCAGTTACTGTGGCCTTGTCTTATAATCAGGTAAATTACAATACGTTTTCTTTCTCGGAAATTAGACACAATACATTAGGAACTGACTAAGATGCAGTACTGCAGGGTGCATTTGGATAGATCTTAACCATCAAAATCTTTTTTTGGTGCTAAAGGATCTGCCCCCTCCAATTTTATTTTATTTTTAAATAAAAACTTGGGCAACAAGTATCTTAGGCGTGGATGTGCTAAAATTTGCAATGAACTGTTGCAGTTTTCTGATTCTGACGAATCAACGGTGAAAGAGAATGACCTGATGATAACAACTACCATAATAGTTGTTTTGTTCAGCACTGTGGTAGGTCTCTTCATTGCCATCCAAATGGAACAATAGATATGAAGTTAATGCCATTTTTCTGAAGTTTGCTTCAATCCAAGTATCCTAAACTTGTGAATGGCAGGTGTTCGGTTCAATAACAAAGCCTTTGATTGAAGCGTTGTTGGGGCGCAATGTGCCAGCTATTTCAGATGCCACTGATTTTGCCAGCCTCGACGACCTCAGGCTTCTTTTCTTGGAAAATGGAGACGATGGCAACAACAACAACAACCCAAGACCTAATGACCGGAGCTTAAGGTTGCTAATGAGGTACCCTACATGGACTGCACACTACCTTTGGAGGAAATTTGATGACAAATTCATGAGACCAGTTTTCGGGGGAAGGGGTTTCGTTCCTTACCAGCCTGGCTCTCCAACTGAAGCTCCAACCCAAAATCAAAACTTGGATGAACAACATGACCAATGAAGAACTCAAAACCCTACTCGGAACTTTCAGGTTTGAACTGAAATCACTTCTTGGAGTTAAAAAAGTCTTGCCCTGCTTTGTTGCATCGTCTTGGGTTCGAGAGTTTCTGCATAAGAATGCATAGAAAGAAGCTTGGAGGATTGCTGAGCATGTAAACACACTTTGTAAAGCAGAACAAACACCCATATTCAAATTTTGAGAGATTTAAGTTGAGACTCAGACTATAGATTGTACATTTTTCATAATGTAAGATCTTCCTTTCCATAGTTCACCTGTAAAACTTGCAAGTTAATGTTTTAATCTTAACAGCATCTACAACCCAGAAACTTCCAGTTTCTTTAGCAAATGTAAAGTTTCTTATGTTGCAGTAAAAGTCTCTCAATACAAAAACTTTGGCTGCAAAATTTGCACAGCTGATGGAAATATTGCAGTAAAAGTCACATACAGATCAAGAATCAGTATGGAAGCAAGAGGAGATTAATATGCAAGAAAGGAATATCTTATCCTACCTTTTGCTTTAACGTTCACTCTACCGGCCAAATATTTTCAAAAATATTCTTGCAATCTATCTATCTATATTACATATACCTGTTTTATTTTTTAATACAATTAAAGATTTGGTAATGGCTACCCCAGCAAGATCACTAGTTAATAGCATCCTGACAGATGTAATTACATATATACCTGTATTAGAACCAATTCAACTATGCATAAAAAGAAAAAGGAAATAAACTGACTGAAATCACTGTAAAGAATAATAATTAATATTTTTTAAAAATTTGTTAGGTTAGAATAGATAATTGATTTTGTCATATAGTTTTTATATGATTTTTTATTAAAGAAATCTCTAAGCTAGTTTGGTGATATATGTCAAGTTATTTTTATTTAACATATACTGTATAATCTTGGAGATGTTTTTTTTTTAAATATTATTTTCTACTTCTTTTATCAAGGAATATTTTTTGTGAGAATTTTTCTTTTCCAATAGACTGTATCCCGTCTATATATTTGGACTCCCCCCATATATCTCAATACAAAAACTTGCTCAACCTCCCACATTACATCTCTCCATCAATCAACCTCTTGAACTGAGCCCAGAAATGAACCAGTTTGAGGAGCTGCAATCTTTTGGATTCTGCAACAGGCTCTTCTGCTTCATCATGAAAGCCCTGGTTGCGCAAGCGGTTAAGCCTGTGACCTTAGGCGTCGCAGATCACTGTAAACTGCCTGAGAAGCTCCCCTCAATGACCAAGAAACAGACACCAAGCAAAATCGGTGTTATTGATAGAGGAAATCGACATCAATGGTGTCCAATTCGCGATTAAGCTGAATGGTAACGCATAAAATCAGGTGAAAACTGAAGTTGCTTGTAATGAAATTTAATAGCAGAGGAAGCATTAGTGATGCCAAATTCCTCCATCAGTGCTTACCTTGATCAGATCATCCCAAGAATGTTATTCAAATATTTCAACGATGCAGATCAATTAGCACGAGAATTTCACCGAAAAACTTGATCTTTGATTCACAAATTACAGAAAGATTACATAGTAATTATGTTAGATTTGGTCCAAAGAATTGTGATTCACTAGCTACATTGCAGTTCTAGATCAGCAGAATCGTCGCTGCAATCTTGAAAGGCACCATCTTCTGGCTCTGGTAGGTCATCTGACTCTGGTAGGTTATCGAAGAAATCGTCGAGATACCAAGGGCACTTGTCAATCCATTGACTGCCCCTCTTGGCATGGGCTCTCCATTTTTGCTCGGCTATCATTTCGGGGGTGAGTCCCCATTCTAGCATCTCTTCGTCTGTGTGACAAAGAGCCAAGCTGTACTCTCCGCCCTGTCCCAACTGCATCACCCGATACTCACAGTTCTTGGGATTGTTCAGGCACTCGAATTGCTCGACTGTCCATTTGAACCACTTCATTAGAAACACACGCTCAGTTAGCCCATGTGTCACGATTATGAGATTCAGATCTTGGGAGGGGTCGTGGTGGAGCCTGTTCATGTCTATGTCCCTCCACAACGATTCCATAAAACCTGCAGTTTTCAAATTGAAACATCATCATGAATTTCTTCAAAACCACATATAATTGCATAGTGAAAGAATGTATTTTATAACCACATATTCTCAGGGAGTTGTGTAACTCGCATAATGAGAAAATAGCCAACTTATAAGTAGACCAATTTGACGCTCTACGTCTATTTTTATCATCTCAGCAAGTGATGAAAATCTTGCTGAATATGCTTTCAATCTAACAGTTCGTATACACTATGCTCTACCACGTTCCTCATGAGCGTTTCGGTTGAAGCCTGAAAAGGTAAATATATAGATGATGTGTACAAAGGTACAAAAGAGTACGCAGATCCAACTCCAGGTCTCGTAAAAACAAGAGGAACGTATACCCAAAAGGGCCAAAATGTCCCCTCCCTGTACAAACACTCTTTCCCCTCATTCTAATGCTAATCCAGCCTTCCTATAATGAGATGTTTAATTTTGATCATTGAAGAAGTTTATGCTGTTCTAAAGCAATGATAGTAGCTCTCATCACCCACCCGAAGCAACAGAAAATCAGAAATTGGTGAATTACTTTTCATCACCAAGGAGGTTTGTGGGAAAACAGGGCAAATGCTAAGATAAAATCAGAATTAGGAGCTCATTCATCAAATTATCTGAAATTTTGTGAAACCAAATACAATGGTTTCACATTGAAGAAATATCACAAAGCTGTATTCACATAAAAATAAGTGATAAGAGAAATATGGATTCATATCAGCATAGCTATCATCATCATTTAGGAAAATACAAGAGAAGAATCAAAATCAATTGGCCCAAAACCCCACAATAGTTTCTACTATGAGAAGACATGAGGAATTTCATGGAAGTTTTACATATTTCAAATCGAATGAGAGTGTTCCAATTCTTGAGAAACATAGGACTTGCTATGAGTGTTTTAATGTATGATACTTCTTATATTCTTATCTCCTACTGTCACATGAAAGATTCAACAAAGTGATGCCCGGTCAATTCAATGCTAAATTACTAACAATCCTTGTAAATGCTTCAGAGTGGCAATATCTCGGAAAAGGATTAAGATCAACCTGTCATTCTCGACAAGAAATGGAAGGAAAGAATGCAACAGCTTAATGAATGGTATCCACACTTATCCAGAACCCAAGTCTTTCATAAACATGAAAACAACACCCAAATAAAAAATCTCAAGTGAGAGTTCATTCATCTTTCCAGCCATTTCCAAAGTTATAGACCTCCAAAAAAAAAACAGTAAAACAGAAAACCAATGAAGCTGCAAACAGTCAAACAAGGGTAATCAAAGACATGTCTTCCATCCGCACAAAACTCTCGGATGAAATTGCTGGCATAGTTCAATTTTGGTTACTTCTAATTTCCCATCTGCCTAAAATCTCTTCAGTTTCTTCACATTCATCAAAATCAACACCAGAAACATCCATCCAAAAACCACATTCCCTAACCCAGTTAAGGCAAGCCAACAAGCCAGAAATAACACTCTTCACTATCCTCGAAAGCAATTATTAAAAAAATCCACCCATAATGAACCCACAAAATCTCCAACAAGCTTAGAAAATGACAGCAAACACAATAAACAAATCAAAAGACACTTACTTGAAACACGATCATAAACATCAGCAGCTGATTCCCCTTCAGGAAACCTATAGAAGAACCTCCCAAATTTGAGCCTAGTCTCCTTGACAGATCTCATCCTCTCCTCAACCTGAAAATTCCCAAAATCTTGTTCTCTGATTCTGCACTCCTCTCTCACCCCAATGATCCTCCCTTTCGGAAACGCCCTACCCATCTCGCGGAGCGTCGATCGGGTGCGATCGTAGGGGGAAACGTAGAAGTAGACCCGCCAGGAGGAAGAGGAAGTTGGGGATTCGTTGGAGCGCTCGGAAATTAGGGTTTTGATCTTACTCCCGGCGTCGCGGGCCTCCTGAATCCCCAATTGGGTGAGGGGGATTTTGTTGTCGGGGGTTGTGGAGTAGGCCTTGGTGTCCTTGTTGCCTTCGCTCTCGCCATGCCTCACCAAGATTATCCTCTTCGGAAGGTGTGCGTTATTGTGGTCTCTGTGCTGCCCCATTTGGGTTCCGCTGATTCGCCCCTCTCTCAATCTCTGTGTGTGTGTCTGAATTTGTGCAGTTTGTTTATCGATGGAGGGCGTGGAAGATCGATCCATTTTATGGTTGGGTGGTTTCGTGTTTGTGGATAACACGCAGCCATGGAATCTCATTTTTTCTCTTGGATTCCCATTCATTTCCCAATTGGGTAAGGATGATTTTTATATTATTTTATTTTAAATTATAAAAAGGTGTTCTAAAATATGATTATTAATTTTGAAAGATGTATAATTAAAGTTGAGGTTTTTTTTTATTACATAAAAATTCAAGTTCAGACATATCTGAAACTCGATTACTGAACAAGTCGACAGACGGAAGAACTATCTAAAGATCAAACATATAATAATACAAAATGGTGTAGACTCAGTCAAACACACTCAACTTTAATTCCTCGTAGGTCTGGTTTCGTACACAATTAAAGTTGAGGTAAAACAATACTTCTTCCATCTCAAAATATGAGTCGCTTTATTTTTCTTATATATTTTTCAATGAGCTAAAATTCTATAAAATTTCAACAAAAAATTAAAATTAAATTTTTTTAAATAATATTATAATCCACTTATTAATAAAAAAAAATATAATAATATTTTATAGAGTTTTTAGCTCTCAAAAAGTAAAACGGCATATATTTTAAGATAGGGGTCGTGCGAATTTTACAAACTTCCAAAATTCATAAAAAAAGGTTCAAAGTATTTGGCTTTTATTTTTCTTTTTTTTTTTAAATAAAAAATCACAAAATGTGAAAATACACTAGGGAAATTAGTAAATTTCTGTGTAACACAAATAGGTATTGCATATGGACTATGTGAAAATGTGAATGGAATAAGAACTTTGAAATTTGTTGAACTTGAAAAAGAAGGGGTTTGATCACCGAGTTTTGAACACATTTAATATCTCATGCATTCTAAATTTCGTAGAAGTCTGGATTTAGAAATACATATTCAATTATAATTTAATTATTTTAATTCAATTTATGTACAGATTTAGTTACATTATTATTTTATCTTAATTTTTATGAGTTTTTTTAATTATATAATCAAACAATCATATAAATTGAGATAACGTAGTCCACCCCTTATACTTATAATTTCAGAATGAATGTCTTCAGAAAAAATTGAGTCACATGTCAAGAGCATCGTAAGAAACCACTTTCTTCCTCAACCCAAATTCTTTCAACTGATCAAATCCCCCCTCGCCATTAAACTAATTTGATTTGAATTCCATTTTCGCTCCACCAGTTCTCTCTCCCCGCCAATCCCTCCCACAATTGCGGTTCTTATTCGCTCAGACTCGTACGCCCATTGAGATCAACACCAAATGGTTGCTCCTGGAGTTTCATTAGGGCATTCCAGCCAACAATTTGAAGGCAGCACGCACTTTATACTCTCTTCTCCGAAACTGCAAGGTAATTTTTGTCGAACGTATCTTGTGCTTCAGCGAAATAATATGCTTCAGCGAATCAAACGGTCACTCTCGAGCAATATCTGATTCCGGTAACCTAATATTTGCCGCCGTCATAAATTTCTCCTCTCAGTTAACTCCAATTGGCGTGCTTAGAGACAATCGCAGTTACAATGGACCTTTGATCTGATGCTAAACCCTAGCTTCTGGAGGAATTCTGCAAGGCTTTGGATTGTCTTCACCGCGGCGGCAACCTTGACATGTCCTCTTGATCTCGATTCAACTGCATCTGCCGGATCGAGAACGTTTCACCCCATGACAGGTTCTCTCCTCTCCTCTCGATTTCCATTTAATTTCTATGTGATTGTCTTCAAATGCAATTGAGGGTTTTGGATTTTTGGGGCTTGAATTGGAAATTGAGGCTTTAAGTTTGCTTAGGCTTTTGTTAGCTTTTCACTTTTCGATTCCAATTTTAACTTCAGTAGAGATAGTGATCGAATCCAGATGTGAATTAGGTTTCTGCTGTCCATGTTTCATGCAGATAAGGATGGGTATAGTCAATTACACCGCGAGGAAGAGAAGTTGCAGGAGATGTGCTTGTGATGGTTTTCCGAAAGATGAAGAGTTGAACTTCAATCCACAGAGGACCGATCTCAACGATACCGCAAGTTTCCGGTGCAGACATGGTAATAGATTTGTTCAAATGCCTCAATTGGTTGTCGTTGATGCGAATCTGGATTGAAACCATATAGAAAGATGAACAACAAGTCAATTAGATTAACACAATGTTCAATTTCATCCTTAGGTAACAGTTAAGCATATTTCAAGAACAACAACAGCAAACAGATTGCAGCACAAGCTTAAACTGAGATGAGAACACAATTCAACAGTAGCTAAGCTAAACAGAAACAGTCCAAACCGGTTCAATAATACATCTTTGATCATTTGCATGACATGTACAATAATACATCTTTGATCATTTGCATGACATGTACAATAATACATCTTTGGTGTTCTGATGTTATTGTAGCTGACCCAATGTGTTATTTTGTAGAAAAGTCCTGGCAGAGGAGGTGCTTATTTATATGATATACATTTTTGGTTGGGAAAGGACACTAGCCAAGTAAGTGCTTATTTCCAAATAAACTAGGTGATGCATTTCAGGTGTCCCGGATTATATTTTAGCCCAAATCCTTTATCTTTCATTCCATTAGCTATCACATTGAGAAGATAAAATCGAGAAGATAAAGCGTTTTCCAGGTTTACATTCATCTTGCGGGGTGAATTGAACATGAGATTGGAACTTTGAGAAGCAGTTGTAGAGGAGCATCAATAACTACAATAGAGCAAGTAAAGTCCACCATTGAAACCGGCGAGTTCAGATTCATATAAAGTGAAGAATGGAGGTGATATTGGGGTGAATAATAGCCTATCTTTCCTCCACCTTGAATTCGTTCACTTGGGCAGGCATTTGAAATCGCGATTTTCTATTTTTTTCAGGAATTTGGAGAAATTGAGGCTTCTCCTTTGGTTGCTCCGTATTTCTCGATCTGGTCATAGACAGGCATGTTTCTTTATCTTTTGTATATACAATTTCTCCTGTAATTGAGTTTTTTGAGTTTTGAAGTTTTGTTTATGGTTCTCACGAGTCTTAGTTTGTTGAATGCATATGTTATACTAAAACAATGCGAAAACAAGCCACGACTCTTTTGGACAATTTGGCTTAAGCTTTTCTATCGACTCCATTCTTTATGCTACTTGAGGTTTGTTCAAGCCTTTGAATTATATATTTTCAATTTTTTTGGTGAATTAGGAACATATATAAGATTCAAGGGATCTAGGAGATTTTTTCTCCCTTTGTAGGCACTTTAGGCATTTTGCGGTATGAATCCTACCCGGGATTTAGTGCAAGCGCAAAGGCTAAGGTTGATGTGAGGATGAAAGAACTACATACATGCCCTTTTTTGAATTTCCAGTTTAAGAGGAATCAACCACTGTTCCTCTTTTGCTAAAAAAGATCTTCTATTCTAAAATTGATGTCCATAATAAGAGAAATCACACAGATGCATTTTAGAATAAAAGATCTATTTTTTAGCACTTAATAGATGACTTATTGAGGTATTTTGAGTAAGTGCTTTACGGAAAACAACACATTGTAGTAACAAATTCTATGTCAATGTTATCTAAACTATTTTGAAAGGGCCTTGACTTTTAGAATCAAGAATTTTGTCATATGTGACCCTATTATGTTTTATATTTCTGGATAACTGCATAATCTATGTTGCTTTTTTTTTTTTTTCTGGTGCTTCATTGACATAGCACACACAGTAGAGCAGCTTCAAAAGCAGTTGTCTGTTCTCCTGGCTGAATTAGATAAAGTCCTTTATTTGTTGGTTGTTGTTGATCCAAAGATGAAGCTGCTAAAAAAAAGGCAGTCAACATCCCAACAATCCACACCTATAGAATTTTAGCACACACAATCTGTCTCCACAAGAGCAGAAAAATCTCTTCCACAGGCTAAGAAGCAGGTTGTTGCGGTTGTCCATTCATGGTTAATGAACTCAACCAGGCGATTAAAAAGTTCGACTGTCTTTGAGCAAGTGGGATTGAAGATATCCCCCATGGTCTCATAAATCTCCCATATAATCGCAACCAAAGGACCGTTGTAAGCTTGCCCTCATCCCCTTAATATATCCTTATCAGCGACACACACAAGCAAGTGCTCACATGCAAAGTCATCTATTCTTGAAGCTCCATCCGCAAACGGATTGCCAATTGTTTTAAAGGGTTTTTACCTATTGTTCTAGGTTCCTACTAAATTAGATGTTATAGCATATAGCTATCAATTGATGAAATCACAATTCACACTCACACAACCAATACATAAATTAGGACGGATGTTAAGAGAAGTATGAAAGGAGCTGATTTACTATATATTCTTTGTCAAATTTGAAGTATCGATCGGGTACTTTACCATGATAACCAAAGATTTCGAAGAACAACATAACAAGAAGCATGGACAATATATTAGTAGAAAATGACGTGTCGAATATTTTATTTAAAACATTAAACTCGACCGGAAATATTATGAAAAAACCCGAACACGGTTCGGGAAAAGAACTAGTTATAATTATATTCTAATTAATGTATTTGAGAATTCAAACAAACTTAGTTAATCCAGATGTCAGAACTCGAACTGATTAAGAAAAGAAGCTAGAGAATGAAAGAATGTGAAGAAACTCAAAGAGTCCCATATTGATAATATGAACAAAGAAGTCTTAGTATATAAATTAGTAGATTACTCTATTGTCAATTGATTTTAGGATGAAATCTCGCTCGACTTATGTGATAGACTATTAGTGCATGGGCACACGTGACACGACTCCCAACAAATCTAATAATTTAAGCCAACTCCACAAACTCTAAATGGAGAGAGTGAAAACGAAGTTTGATTCGTAGGGTTCTTGAAGGTCAAACTTTGAATCTCTTCCATTCGAAGAAAACACAAAAGGCAACGCCATGACCAAATCAAAGAATGTCATCATGTAAAAAATTAAAGGATAATATATAAATAAATACATGTCAATTTGGGTGTCCTCAATTCCTCATCTTTCCATGTTCATTGTTATCCACCGCCAACTTGCACAACATACACAAAACCAAGCTATATATATATAATGAGCTAGAAACATTTGACCAAACATAAAATAATGAGCTAGAAACAAATTAATTAAATACTTTTTCTACAAAAAAAAGAAACAAATTAAATACTTTTGAAATACCATAAACTATGAAATTAGCATAACAAGTTTGAATGGGTAAAAACTAAAAACTAATCAAATGAACGTAACATATACGACCACTCCACCTTTCTAAACGTATTTTTTTTTTATTATTATTAGATAAGAATTCGAATTTAGAAATATCTGAAACTCGAAGGCCAACCAAATCGATAGACGGAAGAACCATCTAAAAATCATAACATACAAAAAAAAAATATAACGAGGCAAACTTAGGCAAACCCACTTTTCTACACGTTTGGTTTGTCGATGGCTCATCTCCAAGTTTTAGCTTTTTTTGTCCCTTGGTCGCCTTGCTTTTTTTAGCAAACTTGAATAAAACGATAGACTATATTTAATAAAATGGTAGATGAAACTGTTTGGGTAAATTATTATGATATTTGGTAAATTGTTAGGGTAGCTGATGAAAACTTGCAAATGGAACACCAAAAAAACTTTGAAAAGCTAATTGATTAAAAAAAAAGCTCATATAAGACGGGATCGAGTATATGGGTATGCTTGGATGGTAGCTTTTTTTTATATATATATAAGGTAAGGATTCGGGGGCAAACAGACCTGGCTCCCCGAGGGCGGCGTATCGACAGACATATTAACCGTCGACAACAAGACTACAAAAGCAAACCAAAAAACAGGCACCGCAAAGGAAGATCGAACAAGTGCGAGAAGGTGACACCTAGGCAAATGACGAGCGCCAGCCGAGAACGCAGACACAAACCAAAACCAAGCAACACCATGGCAGCACCGCTAGTCAGTGATACATCAGGACTCAATCTCCCGTGAGGAGTGAAGACGGAAACTCCCAGGAGCAGTCTCCTGTAAACAGAGTCATCTGTGAGCAAAATGCCACGACCCAAACCAGACCCAACTCCAAGCGCCACATCATCAACCAAACCAAGCAACAACTAGGATCACCCAAAGGCACACTCCAACAACAACCCGAACATGAAGCATCTGATTAAATGCTGGAAACAATTTGTTCTCAAATGAAAAATTTACATCCCAAAAGGGGATTTGATGATGTAAATATTTTTTTTTATTACGGATGATGTAAATATCATATTTATCATTAAATGTTCTTTAAAAAAAAAACCTTGTCCGAACATCCTCGAACCCAAGTAAAACAACAACGATTGTACCGGTGGAGGTGGCAACTCCAGCCCCAGCGACGACGACGGCTAGGAGTTGCACCGGTGGCCAGCGCCCGCTATAGCTAGAACACCACCTGACGACCACTGACAACTACGATTGTATAATTAGTCATATACGCTAGTTGTCCAAGACACCAGGATCCCCGATAAGGGACGACGTCAGATAGACACGGCGGCCGCTCTAGTTTTCTCATATGGTTTTTGCAAAGTAAGAGCTTTTAGCTCTCTTGGGTGTTTGGCCTTGGGTCTCATATCTCCATTGGGATAGAAGTCTTTTGGATTGGAGCTATTATCACTTACAAGGTACAATATTACATTATAATATATTATAAATTATAAATTATAATAGCTGGCAATCCAAACAATGCACACTATTGTATTATAATATATTACGTTATTTTGAGTTTTGATTATTTTGAAATTTTAGTAGTTTGTTTCTTAAGTTTGATTTATTTTAGGTTTCAGTTATAACGAGTTTGGGTCTTACTTAAGGTTGGTTGATTCGATTTTGGTTCATTTGAATTTAGGTTGGTTGATTCGATTTTGGTTCATTTGAATTTAGGTCAGTTTGAAATATTGGATTTTTTTAGATGCCGATCGTCAAAAGAGTCGCACTGAGCCGGTTTTCAAATTATTTACTTATACTATGTTTTTGGAGATTTGAGACAATCAGTTTTTGACAATATGAATTGGATTTTCGGATTCATCTAAGATCTTGTCAACGAAAAAATGACGGAGTTAAAGAAAGAAAAAGAGAAATAGAAGAAAGGGTAAATTTGATACCATGTTAAATTCGGTTGAGCCCGGTGAGGCTAAGACAAGCTGAGGGAGGTCGTGTGTGGGCGCCCTCGTATGGGAGACACGAACAACATACAAACCAAACGAGGTTCTATCTAAAAATCAATTGACAATGAGAGAAGTAGCCCGCCAAGCTTATATGTTGTTCATGTTATCTCTATATTTTCAATGTGGACAACCCCATATTCCAACAAACATCACAAGGCTAAATTGCCTCATCCAGTTTTCCCCTAACAACAAGCCCACATCCCCAATCTGAAGAGCTCGAATGTAAAAGGTGTTGGGCCCAAGCCCATGTGTCCAACCCAATTTAAAGGTCTCATTTGTTAAATTTTGTTGGAAGATTTAAAAAGCATTTTGCTTTGCCTTTGGCTTGTCATGTACGAGAGAAAGAAGCAAGCAATCCACAGTAGCATTCCATTCATGAAAGCTGAAGTGAGAGCCCCAAAATAATAGGAGCACAAAAGTGAGGAGGGAGAAAGGAGAAAGAGGGGAAAAAAGTGTGAGAAAGTGAGTGGATCTTCCTTGTTTCATCCGGGTTCTTTCACCTCGAGTTCTCGGTAAGCCTATTCGTGTTTGTCGGCTTTTAGTATTCCCTCGTTTAGAATCCCTAATCTTGGTGAAAATGGTGTTGTACCAATTCGAATGAAATTGGCGGTGATCTCCTTGTGTGAGATTTGTAAGTGGTGAACACTTGTATCCATTTCTTTTGATTAGTGGATTTTGGTGCTCGTGGCAGGCGACAATGGTTTTTGATCCTCCGGGTTAGGGAGGGTTTTCCACTTAAATCGTTGTGTTCTTGCTTGTGATTGTTTGTGTGCTTGTATTGCTTGGTTTGATTGTGTTTGAGGTTCCGTAAATTTGTGAACTTGATTATCAGCGGGATTGTAGCTTGAGTTGCTAGGTTCCCGATTCATTTATGCATTTGGGTCTTGTCGATCCCAACAAGTGTTATCAGAGCCTGTTTGCTAGTTTAGAAGCGGAAATGACAACCAAGGCAGATGATTTTGCTGGTACGATGATCAAGTTGACATCTTCCAACTACTCGATTTGGAAATCAAGAATGGAGGATTTGTTGTACCGCCGGGAATTGTATGATCCGATTAAGCTTGGGTCTTGCAAGCCGCTGATATGTCTGAAGGTGACTGGGAAAAACTACATCGGAAGTCTGTGGGAACCGTCAGACAATGGGTTGATAATAGTGTCTATCACCATATAAGCAACGAAACGGATGCACAGGTCTTGTGGAAGAAGTTGGAATCCATGTATGAGAGGAAGTCTGCGCAGAGCAAAACCTTTGTGATAAGGAAACTTGTAAATTTGAAGTACAAGGATGGAAGGCGTATAGCCGAGCACTTGAGTGAGTTTCAAGAGCTTGTAAATCAGTTGAATACTATGAAGTTGGTCCTAGATGATGAGTTGCAAGCCTTATTGCTTCTTAGTTCTTTGCCTGACACTTGGGAGACTCTGGTGGTGACCATTAGCAACTCTGCACCGAGTGGTACGTGTTGTGTCCTTATCGACCATGAAGGATAGTCTCTACAACGAAGAGACTAGGAGAAAGGATATGGGCACAAGCACCTCACAGGCTTTGGACACAACTGCCGAAGAAAGGTTCAGAGGAAGAAGTAGAGACATAAGAGGTCGTGGAAAATCCAGAAGGAGATCGCAGAAGAGAGATGCTTCCCAAGGTAAAGAAAAGTATGTCTGTTATCATTGTGGCAAAGAGGGGCATATAAGAAAGAATTGTTATTTTTATGCGTTGAAGGGGAAGCAAAAGGAAGAGAAAAATAAGAAAGATATTGAGAAGAACACTGCTGCAACTGTCTATGGCGATGAAGAAGCTAAGGTAGTTCTCTCCTGTGTTGATAATCACAAGCAGGAATTGGATAGTCGTGTAGAGTGGATAGTTGATTCAGCCACATCCTATCATGCTACATCGAGGAAGGAGATCTTCACCACCTATGAAGCTGGAGACTTTGGTTTAGTGAAGATGGGGAACTTCAGATGTACAAAGATTGTTGGTATTGGTGACATTTGTGTCCAGACAAATGTAGGTTGCACGATGACTTTGAAGAATGTGCGACATGTACCAAATCTTCGCTTGAATTTGATTTCTCAACAAGCCTTGGACCGAGAAGGTTATCATAGTAGCACTGGTGATGGAGGCAAGCTTGACCTACACTCTTTACAGAACTCAGCTGAAGGTTGTTAGAGGTGGCCTGAATGCAATTGAGGGTGTTGCATCACCAGATTTGTGGCATAGGTGGCTCGTGCATACGAGTGACAAATGACTGCAGATTTTGGCAAGAAAGTCTCTCATTCATGTTGCCAAATGTACGACACTAAACCCCTGTGACAATTGCTTATTTGGAAAAAAAAACTAGAGTGTCATTCAGTAAGTCTTCTGAAAGGAAGAAAAATTTGCTTGAGTTGGTGTATTCTGATGTGTATGGTCCCATTGATGTACCTTCCTTAGGAGGTAGTAGATATTTTCTGACCTTTATTGATGATGCTTCTCGGAAGATTTGGGTGTTTGTTTTGAAGACAAAAGACCAGGTACTTGATTGCTTTAAACAATGACATGCCATGGTGGAAAGGGATAAGGGTTGCTCCCTGAAGAGCCTTCGTAGTGACAATGGAGGCGAGTACACATCCAAGGAGTTTCAGAGATATTGTTTGCAACATGGGATTAGGCATGAGAAGACAACTCCTGGTACTGATCCGCAGCACAATGGCGTTGCAGAAAAAACAAACAGAACCCTTATTGAGAAGGTCAGATGCATGCTGAAAATGGCAAAGCTTCCTAAACCATTTTGGGGAGAAGCTTTGAGCACTGCCGGCTACTTGATGAACCGATCTCCATCGTCAGCTTTGGTTTTTGATATCCCTGAGAGAGTGTGGTCTTGCCGAGACATTTTCTACTCTCACCTGAGGGTCTTTGGTTGCAAGGCATTTGTACATGTGCCTAAAGAGCAGAGACATAAGCTGGATGACAGAGCAATCACTTGCATTTTTCTGGGTTATGGAGATGCTGATTTTGGGTACAAGTTGTGGGATCCAGAGAAGAAGAAAGTGTTTAGATCCAGAGATGTGATCTTTCACGAGGACAAGACACTATCAGATGCTGATACACCTGCAGTAGAGGAAGTTCCTTAGAGGAAGTTCCTGAGCTACCAGTCTACTTCCCTTCTCAATCAGAAGAGACTGGAACAAGTGGTGAGTCTCACTCAGGAGATGATGAGGCGATTCCCACTGCAGATGAAGTGTTACCTGAAGCTGAAGCTGAATTTGGTGAGGGCTCTGAGCAAGGGGAGCCGACACAAGATGAGGAAACAGTTGAGCTCAGGAGATCAAGCAGAGAGCTTCGTCCATCCACAAGGTACCCCAGTTCTGAGTATGTTGCAGTCACTGAAGAGGGGGAGCCTGAGATCTTTCTGGAAGCTCAAACCCACAAGGAGAAAGCTCAGTGGAGAAAAGCCATGGAAGAAGCAATAAGTTCTTTAAAGAAGAACAACACTTATGAGCTTGTTAAACTTCCCAAAGGAAGAAAGGCCTTGAAGAACAAGTGGGTGTACAAGCTGAAGATGGATGGAGACAAACTAGTCAAGTACAAAGCTCGACTAGTTGTGAAGGGTTTCAACCAGAAAAAGGGAGTTGATTTTGATGAAATCTTCTCACCTGTTGTGAAGATGAGTTCCATCAGGGTGATCCTTGCTGCAAGTATGGATTTGGAACTTGAGCAGTTAGATGGGAATACTGCATTTCTCCATGGTGATTCGGAGGAGGAGATATATATGGAGCAACTAGAAGGGTTTGAAGTAAAAAGGAAAGAACACTTGGTTTGCAAATTGAAGAAGAGCTTGTATGTGCTGAAGCAAGCTCCCAGACAATGGTATAAGAAATTTGATTGCTTCATGGTGGACCATGGTTACACCAGAACAAGTGCATATCATTGTGTTTACTTCAAGCGGCATTCAGATGGCAGATTTGTGTTTCTTCTTCTGAATGTAGATGATATGCTGATTGTTGGACCGGATAAATCTATGGTTGATGATTTGAAGAAGAAGTTGTATACTTCCTTTGATATGAAAGCCTTGGGACCAGCACGCCAGATTTTAGGTATGCAGATTACACGTGACAGAAAGGCTAAGAAGATATGGTTGTCACAAGAGAGGTCTGTTGAGAAGGTCCTGAGCAGGTTCAACATGGAGAAAGCTAAGCCAGTTAGCACACCTCTTGCTAGTCACTTCAAGTTAAGCCAGAAGAGTTGTTCATCTACAAGTGAAGAGAAGAAAAAGATGGCCACCGTTCCCTACTCATCAGCACTTGGGAGTTTGATGTATGCTATGGTATGCACCGGGCTGACATTGCTCATGCAGTTGGTTTGGTCAGTAGGTTCCTCTCTAATCCAGACAGAGATCATTGGGAGGCAGTGAAATGGATCTTCAGATATTTGAAAGGTACGCCGAATATGTGTTTATGCTATGGGGGTTCCAAACCCATTCTTGAAGGTTTCACAGATTCAAACATGGCAGGAGACCTAGATGGTAGGAAGTCTACATCGGCGTATTTGTTCACTTTTGCTAGGGGAGCCTTCTCATGGCGGTCTAAGTTGCAAAAGTGTGTTGCTTTGTCCACGACAGAGGCAGAGTACATTGCCATGACAGAATCAGGAAAAGAGATGCTTTGGGTGAAGAGGTTTCTTCAAGAGTTAGGGTTGAAGCAAGGACAGTGTGTGGTGAACTGTGATAGCTAGAGGGCTCTTGATTTGAGAAAGAACGCTACATACCATTGCCGAACCAAGCATATTGATGTGAGGTACCATTGGATTCGAGATGCAGTAAGCAATCGAGAGATGGCTTTGAAAAAGATTCATACAAACAAGAATCCAGCTGACATGTTGACCAAGGTGGTGACTGCCGACAAGCATCAGTTCTGCACTAAGATGGCGGGGCTGATCCGCAACTGATGCTGAGACAAGCATGGACGTCTTTCCCTTGGACTGGAGGGGGATATTGTTGGGCCCAAGCCCATGTGTCCAGCCCAATTTAAAAGTCTCATTTGTTGACTTTTGTTGGAAGATTTAAAAGGCATTTTGCTTTGCCTTTGAATTTTCATGTGCGAGAGAAAGAAGCAAGCAATCAACAATAACTTCCATTCATGAAAGCTGAAGTGAGAGCCCCAAAATAGGAGCACAAAAGTGAGGAGGGAAAAAGGAGAAAAGGGGAAAAAGGTGTGAGAAAGTGAGTGAATTTTCCTTGTCTCATCCGGGTTCTTTCACCTCGAGTTCTCGGTAAGCCTACTCGTGTTTGTCGGCTTTTATTCCCTCGTTTAGAATCCCTAATCTTAGTGAAAATGGTGTTGTACCAATTCGAGTGAAATTGGTGGTGATCTCCTTGTGTGAGATTTGTAAGTGGTGAACACTTGTATCCATTTCTGTTAATTAGTGGATTTTGGTGCTTGTGGCGGGAGACAGTGGTTTTTGATCCTCCGGGTTAGGGAGGATTTTCCACTTAAATCGTTGTGTACTTGCTTGTGATTGTTTGTGTGCTTGTGTTGCTTGGTTTGATTGTTTTTGAGGTTCCGTACATTTGTCAACTTGGTTATCAATGGGATTGTAGCTTGAGTTGCTAGGTTCCCGATTCATTTCTGCATTTGGGTCTTGTCGATCCCAACAAAAGGAATAGGTGAAGTATATACATCACATGGCTAAATTGCCTCATCCAGTTTCACGCCTCCTTATCCTCTGTAGAGGCCCGGTTACCCTCGTAGAGGGCCTATTACCCCATCCGACATCGATCGCCATTTGAGATCCCAGATTTGCTAACAGAGCCCGATCCCCTTTTTGAGTTGACAATCTTCACTAGCAATTCGATCATCTACTCCGTTTTCGTCTGCCATTGATCCACCTTTTCTTGGAATTCATCCGCGTTTTGCCTGATTTCCTCCAAGATTTGGTGTAGATGTTCATCTTCTTGCCTTTGGTCGTTTCAGTCAACGAACTGTAGATTGTAGCGGTAAATTGATATAATTGTTGTAGTTGGATTTCGTTCTTCCGAAGGCCCTCCTCCGTGCAATCTTGAATCGGGTACCATCGGCGATGACAAAGCCTACCTAGCTCGGATACCAATTTGTTAGGCCCTGGCCTAACTGGTTCAGTTGAGAGAGAAAGAGAGCTAGAAGAAAGAGTAAAGAGAAATTTTGATATTGTCCATTCATGCCCGAATCTGTTAGAGATTAGGTATCTCATCTCCAATACATGGTTTGAAGAAGTTTTTATTTTGTGTCTCACCATGGTTTCGAATGTGCCTCCTACTGAGGTGTAATAGACTCTTGTATTTCTTCCAACGTCTTCCCTTTCGTCTCCGGCATCAACCTTCCCGCAAACACAACAATGAAAGCATTAAGCCCGCCAAGCACAAAGAATGTGCCTGCAACAAAACGGCCACATGATCTATCAGCATTCGATTAAGAAGAGCTCTTGTGAAATGGGTAAGCAAATGATGGACCTGGATAGCTCCATTCTGTCATAAAGTTGAATGTATACGACGAAACCCAGACGCTCATGCTTGAGACGACTGTTGCAAGGCTCCCAGCTGATCCCTTCACATTCATTGGGAAGATCTAACATAGAACACGACTTGTTATTTGCCTCAACTTGATCGAATTGATCCGATATGTAGAGAGTGAATTCGACGATTATGACAATGTGTACCGTACCTCAGACATTATGACAAATGGTATCACTGCTACGCCTAACGGGAATGCTGCCGAATATCCCTGAAGACCAACATTGCTTCGAACTCATTTATGGCATTGAAATTGGGAGTGGAGGAAGAGTTTAAGATCATCTTACCCATACGCCGAGTACTATCAAGTAAGGACTTATGCTCTCCAAGTAGCCTATGTCCTTAATCAAGGACATAAAGCCCACAAGAATGCAACAAAGGCACATTGTAGCCGCGGAAACCATTAGAAGGGGTCGTCTTCCACATTTGTCTATCAAGTAGACACCGATAATAGTTGATGGAATCTACACATAGACACTTGAATTGTCACACTTGTGCATTAAGGCGACGAAATCAAATGATCCTAAGTGAACAAATCGGCGTCACCTGAATAAGAGCCATTACTATTGACCCAATAGAGCTTGAAAATCCTACAAGAAACAAGATGTTGCATATCAGGTTTGGATATAGCGACGCTTACACTTAGGTATCATATGATGGTTAGATATAGACCAGCTGATTCAAAGACAGATGCCGCGTAATATGTGACCCCGATGGGTCCTGCGATTCCTGCTAGTGCCATGAGCCCGAACACTACCTGACCGAACCATCAAGATCAAACAAACCGAACTGCCAAGAAATCGATTCATTGGGATAGGTTTAAAGTATAAATATGCTCTCACTATTAAAGCATGTTCATATTGCTTTCGGAACAGGCCAAGAAAGCTGACTTCTGGTATCTGCTGAAGGCGTTCAGTGAACTCCTGGAAAGTACATTAGTGTGTCGTCGTTAGTCATTGGATAGATAGATCAATATAACATAACTCTAGACGATTTGAAGTAATGTATGTACTTCGATATCAACTGCTTCTTGAGATATGTCTATGTTATCTCCCCTAAGGCGTCGCAACACAGTCTCATGTGCCTTGTTGCGACCAAGTTTTGCCTGCAGGAGTTTCCTCGACCTTATCAAATCCAATTCAATGTGTAGTTTTCAGTTGGACTAACAGTGGAAGTAGATAAGCTCACCAAGTATCGAGGTGACTCCGGGATCAAGAAGATGCCCAAGAGTTGCATCAAGGACGGAACAACGCCTGAGAAATCATAGAAATTCGGTATGCAAAGAGAAAAGAAGAGAAAAAAAAAAGAAGATGTATATCGGTACCTATCAAGACTAGGATGCGCCAAGGGATCAAAGATCCCGCGAAAAACATCACTAAAATTCCAAAGGAAGTCAGCAACTGCAAACTCAACGATGAAATTCATCAATTCAAGTCCAATACAATCTCCAATCCACACATGTTATACATTCGATCAAATCTATCAGCTTGATTTACCTGTGATAAAGATACGAACCCTCCTCGAAGATTCTTGGGTGTGATCTCTGCTATATAAATAGGAACCTGGATTGCATTGAAGCACATATACAAGATTGATACTATCGTCGAAACTCGAAGATAACATTTACAGCGATTATGTTACCACATAGACGGTGATTCCTATCGAGACTCCTACGAGAGATCTACCGAGATCAAGTGACCATGCTTCCTGTTATATATCACCATATATATGTGGAAGAATTAAGATCAGATTTGAATATCTCAAGTCTCAACCAATACAATGTTAACTAAAGCGACATTAAACCTGTGAGATTGAGATCGTTATCCAACCAAGAAGGCCGAATATATCCGAAACTCCCATCGCCTGTATGAGTGATGAGAGCAATTCAACCAATTAAGATACATTGCAGCCTTATGAATGTGGCAAGTAGGATACACAAATCAAGAAACGTACCCCTCTTCGACCAATGAGGTCGGTTATCTTTCCACTAGCTAGAGAGCCTAGCAATCCTCCGACTGTCAACATTGATCCAAAGAGTGAATACTGTGCGTACGTCGTCGACAGACAAATTGATAAAGTTAAGCCACAAATTACAATCAATTTGATCTATTATTGCAAGTAGTTAAGTGACCCTCACCTCGGCAGTTGAAAGGCCGAGGTCCTCCACAACGGCGGATTCAATTGGGGATGAATAACCGACCTGCAATTGAGCACTCAGAAATTGAGATAGCAGAAATTGAAATTGAGATTCATAATCATCGATTCATACAGCGGAGCCATAGGCGAAGGATCCGGAAACGGAAATGAAGACGCTGAAGACGAGGAGCGGAGTAATGGCGGAATCGCCTGAATCAATTGACGCAATTGATTGATCATAGGCATTTCGGTGTGGTAGAAGTGAGGTGGCTGCCAATATCGACTCTCGATCGCTGTCCATTTCCGTGAATTGGATAGTAAAGGTGATGAATTCAGAAGCGTGAAGCTATATCCAGTTGAGTTGAGGAAGGGATCGGACGTGAATCGACGATATATTGGATGGGGGGTTGGGGCCATCTCGTATAACCACCAGTCTAACAATTATAACGGTTAGGGTCCCTTAATTGGGTGATTTATAAATGTCGGTGAGAAAGCGCGCCTCTTTTTTTCTTTAAATGTACATTTTCTAATTTAATTAATACGTACGGAATATGAATAATTGTTGGGCCCCAGGCCCCCACCCTAACTTGCCCCGACGTTCGGTCGATGTCGATGGGGACACAGGATGCGAGTAGACCTAAATTCTTTTTCTTTTTGGAAAAACGTGAGTCATGGAGTCTTTATAGCTTGATAGTGTTGGTTTCGAAAATCCCTCGTTTAGCTGGGGAATCGTGTTTCTCCTAATTATTTTATATTCTCGCTATTTACATCAATTTGACAAGTCATGCGGTCTTTTTATCTGGATATTATTGAAAATTACTATGTTGCTATTTTATGTTATTACTTTTATCTTAGGGGTGTTTTATTTTGCAAATCAGTCCCTACGTGAACATATATAAGACATTACTTTTCTGTTTGCCGGGATCAAGTGAACGATGGTTTTCCCTTGGAGTATTGAAGGGCGGCTAAACCCTATTCCAAGTTTCGTTCTTGTTTTTCTTACCTCATACAAATCTCCATTGTTTTTGCTTCTGTGCATCAGATTTGAGCTATAGCAGCTAATATTTAAGCTCACCTCAGCTCTTTACATGGTATCAGAGCACATGCTGTGCAGTGCTCGTTTCCGCGTCTTATTGTTGGGTTGAAGCTTCTTTGAGGTCGTCGTGTTCAAAGGGTTTCTTTGATGGCAAATATTGGAGATAATGGAGGTAATGATACGTCAGGTAATCTTGGTGATCCTCTTTTCCTTGCTAACTCAGATAACCTGGGATCTCAGCTTGTCACCACTGTGTTTGATGGTTTGAATTATTTGTCATGGATGAGAGGGGTTATGATGGCATTGGGTGCCAAGAATAAGCTTGGTTTTATAGATGGATCGTGTGTTAGAACAGGTGCTGAAAACTCTATGGAGTCACAAAAATGGGTACGGGCCGATTTCATGGTCCGATGCTGGTTACTGAATTCTATGACAAGTTCCATCAAGGAGAGCTTCATTTATGTGAATTCAGCAAAACAGTTGTGGGATGAAATCAGGGAAAGATATGGTCAGTCTAATGGCCCCCTTATTTACCAATTGAAGAAGAAATTGAGTGTGATTGTGCAGGACAATCTCAATGTTGCAGATTACTTCAATAAGTTGAAGATCTGGGATCAGTTGCAGGTCCTTGAAGGGATGCCAGTGTGCACTTGTTGTGCTTTCTCTCAGTGTAGATGTGATTTGTATAAGAGGATGCATGATGCAGAGGCAATGAATCAACTGATGCAATTTTTTATGGGTTTGGATGATACCTATGAAGGTGTGAGGAGTCAGATACTCTCCACAGATCCCATTCCAAACATAAATCGGGCATATTATCTGGTGACACAGGCAGAAGCACATAAACCTGGAAATGATGTGAGCCAGAACAGTCAGGACTCGAGTGCTTTAGCTGCAAGCAGGCAAGGAAATAAAAGTTTTCAGAAGAGCTCTCAGCAAGGGGAAACTATCAGGAGAAAAAGGACACCAGAAAGGAGTATCAAGGAAGGAATGAAAGGGGAGAAAAGACAAGTAAGAAGTGCCATTTTAGTCATCAGAGGGGGCATTTCATGGATCAGTGTTACAAGTTGCATGGGTATCCAGAGTGGTACTAAGGGTCGAGAGATTCTACAAAAGGCTCAATGAATTCAGCAGGAATGTGTGATCAAGACAATCCACTTGAGGAAGAGAGATCACAGAAGGGAGGGTATGAGCAAGGAGTTGACAAGGCTAGGCCTTGATCAATGTTGTTTGTCATGAGGTTTTCAAGATGATGAAGGGGAAGGCTCCCATGGAGAACACGTCTTTAGTGAATTTTTCAGGTAAATTTTGTTTTACCAATACTAATCCTATTGATAGATCTCAAACGAGAAAGGAATGGATAGTGGATACTGGGGCAAGTGACCATATGGTTAATGATGAAACTGTGCTTCATGATAAGCAAGAATTGAGACAACCAGTTTACATTGGATTGCCTGATGGACATGTTGTAATTGTGACCAAGCCAGGAAAGACATGTTTGTCTGATAAAATTGTGTTGAATGATGTGTTATTTGTGCCTGGTTTTAAACACAACTTGCTGTCAGTTGGAAGACTTGTTGAAAAGTCTGGCATGAGGGCAATATTTGACCTATATGGGTGTACCTTGCAGGGCCCTGGATGTGAAGATGTTTTGCTGGGAGGAGTGAGAAGAGATGGTCTATACAAGGTGCTTCAATCACTGCCTGAAGGGTATGAGAGAAGGGTCTTCAATAAGGTTTATGTTCCATCTGTTTATGCTACTGCCAAACTTGATC
Source organism: Persicaria tinctoria (assembly GCA_037127255.1). Lineage (NCBI taxonomy): Eukaryota > Viridiplantae > Streptophyta > Magnoliopsida > Caryophyllales > Polygonaceae > Persicaria > Persicaria tinctoria. The sequence continues at coordinate 5,602,369 of JBANSL010000014.1, forward strand.
TTAGAATGCACCATGCTAGGCTTGGACATACTTCTGTTTCTAAGTTGAGACTAGGGCTGTTATCTGAGCCGAATAGCTCGGGCTCGGCTCGGAAAAGCTCGAACTCGGCTCGTTCGTAAAGGTAAAACAAGCCGAGCCTGAACATTGTTTTGGGCTTGAACTGAGCTCGAGCCGAGCCCAAGCCGAGCCTGAGCCGAGCTCAAAAGCTCGACATATGAATTTAAAGCAATACCCCTAGGGTTATAAGGGGGGAGGATATAGCATTAATTAAGCGTGCGTGAGAAGGGTTCTGTTCGCTCTTCTATGCCTATCGCCGCTTCTCTTCTTCCCTTAGGGTTTCAATCTGCTCGGCTCATCCTTCCTTCCCTCGGGGCTCAAGTGGCGCCGGTGAACACCACCACCACCACTCGACTCAAGTGGCGCCGATGTCTCGTTGTTCGATTGTCTTCCTCAGTCGTTCCTCAACTCGGAATCGGACTCCTCAAGCACCACGCAACAGGTAGTGTCGTTCCCCTTCTTACTCCTCCTTGTTTACCGTTGAGCTCCCTCCTTGTTCATCTTCTTCTTCCAGCAGGCGCCAGGCAACAGCACAAAAGTTCTTTGCTGTCAGATTCGGTTCGGTTGAATTAGAATATTTAGTTTGAATGTTAAGTAGAAGTATATTATTTTGTTCGGTTGCTTCTCGTTGTTCGTCTTTCCTCCCGCAACACCAGGTTCATCTTTCTCTTACTCCCTCCTTGTTCATCTTCCTCTCAGTAGCTTGATTTGATAAGAATCCTTCGATTTCTCCAAACTTCAGGGTAACCTTGCTTTGTTTTTGTAGTGGTGTTTGTGAAATTCACTCTGGATTTTGATTAATGGTTGACGAGGTGCTAGTTTTTATTGTGATTGTGTGCTTCAATTTTATTTTTGACTGCCTAATTTTGCATTCCTCCATCTCTGTTTGCTACTATCACAGCCTCTGGTGTGGAGTTTGCTGCCAGAAAGATTGGGATGTTGCTGTTGTTTCTTTCCTTCAAATTTGAAGATTTGTACAACTGAAAATGAAGTTGAAGATTTGTATAGCTTAAATATTTGTACAGCTTGAAGTTCAAGTAGGTTCTTAAGTTGCACATAACTATATTTTGAAGAATGTTTTTTTTTGGTAGAACATTTTGAAGATTTGTACAGCTTGAAGATTTGTGTAGTTGTACAATTCAAGTATTCCTGCTATTTTAAATTTGTACATATTAATATAAATTTGTACAGCTTGAAATTTGATATTTTTCAGCTACGAACCGAGCTCGAACGAGCTTAGGCTCGTTCGTTCGGCTTGTTCGAGCCTAACAAGCCGAGCTCGAGTTTAAGGTTAGGCTCGCGAGCCGAGCTTGAACGCCAAAAAAAGCTCGAATAGATTTTGGGCTCGAGCCAAAGTATTTTTTGGGTATTTCTGTTGTAATTTAAGTAAATGAATAAGGTTGAAATTTTAAAATAAAATAAATTATAAGATTTTTTATGGAATATATATGTTATATTTCAGTTCTTATTATTTCGAACGTAAAATTCGGAGGAACATTATGATTTTAACAGTGAAACTTATTTTACACTATATAAAGCATTACTTTGGTATTAAATAATAAAGCTTGATTTAAGTTCATTGTTTTATTTGAATGGTGCTTTAAGTAAATTATTTCGGTAACCTTTTTGATATCCTTTTATGCAAAATAAGTAGGATTTATGATCCAAATTATTATATTTAACATATATTATAATTAAAAGGTTATTTTGAATGAATGAATTATTTATAATATTAAAAGGGAAGATAAAAGATAGTTTGTGTGGTATACATTTTATAAAAGATGTTATTATGAAATAATTTAATAAATATTTATCGTGACTTAGATAAATATTTATTTTATTTAATCTCACAATATTAATTTTAATGATATAAAATATAACCCAAATGTATATACTCCGTATAATATATACATACTGAGTTGTATATATATATATATAACTACCGTAGGTAGGTGGATGTATATATACACACAACACTTGGCCTTTGTTTTTTTTATAAAGAAGAAGGCTTGGGCCGAGGCCACTATCCAGCCGAATCTTCGATCCGGTTCCGACCCGGATCCAAACGGATCAGATCATCATCTTCCTCCTCTTTCACGTTAAACACAGGGAGATGAAGCTCCAATGGTGGTTTTTAATGTTTGGACGTTTTACCTTCAAAACGTCCCCATTAAATGCTAATCAATTTCACCTTATCAATAACGTGGACAAATCTTAAATTTGTGGACGAACCCATCCTCAATCCCGTCCAAATTCATAAACCCTAAGATTTGGGATCCGAAAAATTGACGTGGAAGATAAGTTTAAAACGCTCAATTGATTATACGAATTGAATGCACTCTTCTATAACGATTCAATGAAACATTAACTTTGTGATTCCGTTCACATTTACAAGCCCGAATTATAAAATCTCTCATTAACGTTTTCGGCCCTATCTCACCACCATTGTTAGTCAATATCCGAGCTTTTAAACTATCACATAGCGTTCTATACACCCAAGCAATCTTTCCATTCAAAAATTTCACAAAGTAGCAAAGGAAAATGCACAAATCCATTTTCGAATGGAGCCTCGCCGGGGAAGCCGGACAGCCGCTATCAGCCGCCATCGCTGCCACATGAAGCCACTGGGGGCTTCGCTGTTCGACTCCGGATCCGCTTCGGCCAGCCCCGTCTGCCTCCGTGGCCTGGAGCGCCGCCAGAACTTCGCCGGAGTACCGTCGGTCTCCCTTCGGAATCTGCAGAAGCGCGACCTGTTCATCGGGTGAATCGATTTAAAGGGCTTTGAAAACTATATACGTGGAACCGCCCATATTTCTTGATTTCTATACAAATTGCCCCTTTCAGTTTTATAAATTACAGAAGATACCAGCGGTTTATAAATTATTCTAACTCGTGTAAATTACTAATTCCGCAGCGTAATCTCGAATCTCTGCACACCCATCCTAAGACAAGATTTCCAAGAGGATATAGTTGGTATAAATTCTGACTTTATAATTAATTCAATTTTGATTTGAATTAATAAGTCAATTATGTGTATAAAATACCAATTACTAAACTCTTCTTTATGTCTTGTATTTCATGTGTGTAGAGCCCTTACTAAGTGAGTCAAACTCGTTCACAAGTCTTTGAAGTCCATAGTTAGTATCGAAATCCAACAAGGCGAAAAAGGCAAGTGACTTTCTGAGCCTTTCTGCTCATTTCGGTGCTTTCGTGTCTAGTTGTTTTCTTTCATTTGGTTGCTTGCCAAGTTAAATAAAATAAAAAAATTACAATTCACATGTTTTGTGTAATTTATTTAACAATCGGTTTGGATTTGACAAGTAAAATTGGGTAAAGTTATTATTTGACCTTAATATAAAATAATAACATAGTTTACCCACCGTTTAATTAAAGCATGATTTATTATTGTTCTTTCATGCTAAAAGGGTTAGGTATGGAACATGTTATTTCGTTGATGTTTCCATCCGTTGTTTTATTTTATTCTATTTGGTATCCATCTTACCTTTAAATAATATGGATTACTTTTGTAATGTGTGATCACTTGAGATAAGTCATTAACCAATAGGGAGAATGTGAGGATTGTGTGTTACGATCAGAACTCAACTGAATCAAGAATCAAGATCAATTCAAGTAAAACGTATCAATCAATGCAAAGCAAAGTGAACTGTGTAATGTGTAAAGTTAAGTGAAAGTGTTGTGGTATAGTCAGGTCGGGGTCGTTATTTCTCGGTCTTAAAGTTTCATGAAACTAACACATTCCGAACGCGCATATATTATCTATCGGAATGTTACACTACCAAATAAAAAGGTTTTAGGTCGTTATCCGCTATTGAGAGCGGGACGGGTATCCTATGATTGATTGTTAATTAATTAAGAGGTGTGTGTGTTAAATGAAATGTGTAACACTGTAACCTACCAAAGTGTTAAAATGTGTAACGTTATATAAAGTTGTGCTCAAGCTATTCACCGCGAGGAAAGTGAAGTTGTGTTCAAACTATTCAACGTGAGGAAAGTGAAGTTGTGTTCAAGCTATTCAATGTGAGGAAAGTGAGTGAAGTGTGTGATAGACATTTAGTTTCATAGTGATCAAAATTAATTCAAGTTATATCATATCTCATCCGTACTCAGGATATGATTCCTAAGGGTGCTCGTCACCCACTTCTTATGTTATTCTATCCTTCGGGATTATCCATGTCATAACAGTGGTGCCGTCAAATTATTAGCCCATCGAAAATACTCTAATAATCGCATTCAGGTTTAATTCATACCATTAAAGGTCAATGAGTATAAATCAGAAGTAGTCCCAGTTTTTGAGCCGTCACTTGCTAGTTCTCGCGAACTAACCGTCCTTTGTTAATTTGGACGGCTAGGGGTTCATTGTCTTCATACAATACACCAGTCTCCAGTTCGCAGGTTAAGGTCGAGTCTCCGAAGAGAAGTTTAAGAAGAGTAAGAAGACATTTTATTTTCAAGATTTAATTATTTAAAGTTGTTAGAAAATATTGTATAAAGATTTAAGTGTTTATTTTTACCAAGTCTTCCGCTGTAATGTTTTGATATACCAGATATTGTAATTTGAATTATGAGTTTATAAAACAAAGATTTATTATAAGTCTTCCGCTATTTGTATTTTATTTTGTTATCATCTAGTTTTTGGGAGCATGGTAGCATGTCCCTATAAGCCTAAGGTGGTTACGAAGACCTTAAAGTCCGAGTAATCACTGGCGCTGCAACATTCCCTCGTTTACAGAAGGGGGTGTTACATAGGCATCAACAAATAGTGAGCCATCAATCCATTCAAGGAGTTATAGAAGACACAGACCAGTCCTCTCAGAACAATCAAATGCAAGCCTCACCTTGGAAGAATTCTGTATCTCAAGAAGGTGAATCAAGCATAGGCTTGAATCTAGGGGGTTTTCCGCCTCTAAGAAGATCAATAAGGCAGGTAGCAGCACCAACCAGGTACATAGATTTTGTGTGTGGTAGAGCCAGAGAAAGCTCATCATCACATTCCAATGCCTTCTTGGCAAGGACATTGGGAGATTTGTCCCATTATTCACTAGAGTTTGTGAAATCTTTTGCTAACATGGGAGTAGTTGTTGAACCAACATCCTATGAGCAAGCTGCTAAGGATAGCCTATGGCAGGAGGCAATGAACAAGGAGCTTAGTTCTCTTGAACAAAATGAAACCTGGATCATGACAGATCTACTTGCAAGACACAAACCCATAGGATGTAGATGGGTGTACAAGGTGAAATACAGATCTGATGGCTTTGTAGATAGATATAAGGCGAGACTAGTGGCAAAGAGATACACACAGATTGAAGGGAAATATTACAAGCATACTTTTTCTCCAGTAGCCAAGCTTGCAACAGTGAGACTTGTTTTCTCAATTCCAGCAAAGAGAGACTGGATGTGAACAATGCTTTCTTGCATGGAAAGCTTGAAGAAGAAGTGTATATGTTGCCAGCAGAGGGATATGATACATCTCCAGGAAAGGTGTGCAAGATGGAAAAGTCCTTGTATGGACTTAAGCAAGCATCTAGACAATGGAACACCGAATTATCTCAGTTCCTTGTCAAAGATGGTTTTAAACAATCAAGGAGTGATTACTCCTTGTTCACTAAGAATGTTGCTAAGGGGCAGATAATGGCACTCGTATATTTTGATGATTTGCTGATTATAGAAGATGATGTTGAAGAGATTAAGATGATAAAGAGGAAGTTGCATCAGGCATATACCATCAAGGACCTTGGTAATGCAAGGTACTTTTTAGGTGTAGAGGTTACTAGATCCTCTGCTGGGATCTCACTACACCAAAGAAAATATGTGATGGACATTATAGAAGTCTGTGGGATGAAAGATTGCAAGGTAAGTCCTGTGCCTTGAAACTCACTCCTGATGAAGGAGAATTGTTAAAGGAGCCAGAGAAATATAGAAGACTGTAGGCTGTTGTTTTTGAATTTCACCAGACCTGATCTGTCATATGCCATTCAACACCTCAGTCAGTTCATGAGCAGTCCAAGGGAGACACACATGGCAGCAGTTATGCATATTATTAGATATTTATCAGGGACCATAGGCTATGGTTTGTTCTATGGGAAGGATGGTGATTTTGATCTCAGGGCATATTGTGATGCCGATTGGGGAACCTGTGCATATAGTGCAAGGTCTCTAACATGGCAATGTGTCTTCCTAGGGAAGTCCTTGGTTTCATGGAAGACAAAGAAGCAGCATACAGTATCAAAATCATCTGCGAAGGCAGAGTATCGAAGTATGTCCAAGACAACCAGTGAATTGGTGTGGTTGGAAGGACCGGTGGGAGAATTTTCAGTGAAGACAAAGTTGCCCATTCCACTATATTGTGATAACAAAGCGGCCATACATATAGCAGCTAATCCAGTGTTTCATGAGAGGACAAAACACATTAGGATTGACTGTCATTTCATCAAGGAGAGGGTGCTAGAGGGCTTCATCTCAACTCCTTTTATTAGGACAAATTTGCAGGTTGCAGATGTGATGACCAAACCACTTGGGGAAGATCAATACAAATTGTTTTTCTCCGAGTTGGGACTTGTCAACACCTCTCCAAGTCCCACTTGAGGAGGGGGTATTGAAAACTATGTTGCTCTTTTACGTTATCACCTTTATCGTAGGGGTGTTTTATTTTGCAAATCAGTCCCTGCGTGGACATATATAAGACATTACTTTTCTGTTTTCTGGGATCAAGTGAATGAGGGTTTTCCCTTGGAGTATTGAAGGGCAGCTGAACCCTATTCCAAGTTTCCTTCTTGTTTTTCTTACCTCATACAAATCTCCATTGTTTTTGCTTCTGTACTTTCTATCTCTCAGGAGATATGTTGTATTAGCCTAATTATTTCATGTTCTCGATCACTATTTAGATTCAATCGACAAGTCTCCCATTTTAAGCTACTTGGTTGTTTCTTTGTTCGTTGGCTTCATGTTGTTTTCATTTTGTTTGGATTTTTTTTCCTGTTATATTATGGTTGTTTGTCTTTCGAACATTATTTCACGCTCTCAATTTCCTTTTTTTGATATTTCGAATCTTTACTTGTATAAAAAACATGATTCTCACCTTTCAAATGTTATTAGAAAAGATGAAACAAAAACATACACAAAACAAAGGCGAGGAAAAGGATCGCCTTTAATATTTGGCTAAAATAAAATTGTTGTAGGAATCATCCTAGATATATAGATCAATTGGATTGGGTCCAAATCAATTTATTTATAACACGTTTTATCTATATATGGTTTTTATATATAGAAAGTTTATTATAGATGATTTTATCTATAATAGTTTAGATACGATAGATTTTATCTATATCTAAGTTCTATCTATATATAGAGATTTCTCTATTATAAATCGAGAGTGTAGGGTTAAATTATGGTGTGTCTATGTACCCATCAAAGTATCACATTAATAAGAAACCCTAGTTGCACAACGATTTTACTCTGCAGGGTATACTGCGTGATTCTTACCAGAATACGGAAATTCTATTGTTTTTTCATTCTATTTCTCTTTAAACATATTCACTTATACACAAAAGGAAATCATTTTTTTTCTTCCAAGAGGGGCATTTTTGCACAAATGGATGTGAGAAATATTATTACCCTAGCAGGGTAAACCTATATCCGGCCAGTTAAGTTTAACCATTTAATATCGATAAGTATAAAATTGTTCCCCAGCCTGGTCCCCTATTGGGTCAACCCAAGTCCCTACAAGTGTTGGAGTACACGTGGTTTTTATATTCTTCCTCTTGTAATAATACTTGATATTTTTAAGTACGGTTTCTATCATTTCCTCTTTTTTTTTTATTAAAAAATAATTCGAGAGCCAGTCATACTTGACAACTCGAGAGACCGACGAAGTCGGCAGACGGTGAAACCGTCTATACATATATAAAAAGGTGCAACAACTACAAAGAGGGAGGCGTAATCCCGGACGAGCAAGCGAGCCAAACCTGTACACGCTGGAGACAACGTAGACTAAAATCCGGTGTCAAGCATCCCTAGGCGGCGACACCGTTGGCTAGCGGTAAATCAGGAGCCAGTCCTGTGAGCAGTGAAGACGATCCTCCAAGGAAATAGCCTAACGCAGAGTCGTCTCGATACACACACCACCACGACCCAGCCAATCCCGACACCAGTTGCCAGAGCTCCAGCACGGAAGAAGAACGCCAAGCAACGGGGATGTCAACCAAGAACCAACCTTGAAGACGCGCACCTTTAATCCCTTTCATACGAAAGATAAGTTATTCAACCCTAACGGGATTTTCAAGCCCTTTCGGGAAGGTTACGACCCTTTCGGGTTTTTTTTTTTTTTTACCCGAAGCCTTGGGCCCGAAGGACCCGAAGCTTGGGCCGGGAGGAACCAAACTTGGGCCCAAAGGACTCGAAACTTGGGCTCCAAGGACCCGAAGCTTGGGCCCTAAGGACCCGAAGCTTGGGCCCCAAGGACCCGAAGCTTGGGCCCCAAGGACCAAGGAGGAGCAGGGGATCTCGTCATGGCCGGAGGAGGGGCGGCCGCGTCGACACCGGAGAGGACAACCAGACCAACGCCGACATCCAAGCACCGGCCGACACACACCACGGCCCAACCACCGGAGGTCGAAGAGGAGGCAACGCCGGGCGAAAAAAGCCAGCGGCGGCCTCGAGTCGCCGAGGGGAAAAACACCCCAGCCGGCCGAAACGGAGGAAGGGTGGCCCGAAACGCCCGAGGATCAAGCCGATTGGGTTAAGAAAGGGGGGATGGCGCGGTTGACGGTGGTGGCCTAAGAAGTGGCGGCGATGGCGTTGGGTAGGCGGGGTGGAAGGATTAAGAGATTTTTAGGTTATGGTTTTTTAGGGAGAGGGTGGTGGGGTGGTGCGGTGGTGCTGTGGTAGGGTGGCGGCGGTGGTGCGGTGGCGGCGGTGGTGCGGTGGTGGGGTGGAAGTGGTGGTGCGGTGGTGGGGTGACAGTGGTGCGATGGGTGTGGCGGTGGGGGTTTGGGGCCGGCTTCTAGAGAGAGGGCAGAGCCCCTCTCTCTAAAATTCTTAGAAGGATAGGTAATGGTTTCAATCGGGGAAAATTCTCCAAATCTAAATTATTTTAGAACAATGGAGCTAAATCTTCTGCCCCCTCCTTGTCCCCTTCCCCCTTCCCTCTCACACACTTTCAATTAAAAATAAAAGTAAATTAAATTAAAAATTAAAGTAAATACTAAAAGAAAAAATATTAAAAAGATGTGAGGAGGGACAAAATAAGGGGATAAATCCGGGGACTGAAGATTTGGACTCCAAAACAATACGAGGCACATGAGATTAAAATATTAAAAAGATGTGAAGAGGGACAGAATAAGGGGACAAATCCGGAGACGGAAGATTTGGACTCCAAAACAATACGAGGTATATGGGCCGGAATCATATCCGCAATTTATAAATGGAATCTTTTAATCTATGATGCATGTCTGTATAAGCATTACTATGACATGAAATACTAGGGGTTGGCGCGGGATGGGACGGAGGTCGTCCCGCGTCCCGGGGATTTACTCTTTTTTTTTTCGTTCCACACGGGCCTTGTCCCTCAAATAAGAAAAGTTATAAAAAATTAACAACTTCCTATATATTTTGCGATTTAAAAAAACGTAACAAATATAAATCTATAATTTTTTTATATTTTACGGATTTTCCTATACATATACATACATATATAATAATCGTGTGTATATACACACACTGATGTTGTAGCAGTAGATTGATGAATACGTAGCATTAGTTTTTTCTTTTTGGCGGAATGCATGCACAATGCAGTAGCATTAGTGGGTATATATGTTGTTGTTGTTGTTGTTGTTGTTGTTGTAATAATAATTATAATAATTTTTGTAATAATAATTATAATAATTTTTGTAGGACGGGACCGGGACGGGACTCACTATTTTTTTTTTAAATCCCACCGGGGCTGGGACGGGACCGGGATTTGCGGGATTTGTGCCCACCCCTATGAAATACAGAGGACTCGAAGTGCTTGCTTAGAGCATACACAACTAGGGGTGGAAATGGGGCTCATCCGCTCTGCGGATATAAATCTTCACCCGCCCTGTTCCATCACCCGCAAATCCTTCACCCACATCCAACCTGTGTGGGTGAGCGGGTGGTGCGGGTTATTACTGGATATCCAATAAGACGGGCTGATTAGTTTTATTTTAAGATATTACACGGATTTTTTCCTTATAAAAAAACATACTAAGATATCAAGTTCAGATTCAAAAATACGTGAAGAATACATAACTAAGAAAAATAGAAAATATTTTGGGTTCTACATTAACAATACATGAAAAATACAAAACTTATAAAATAAAAAACAATGGGAATATTCTCAATAAGATCATAACATAGAAACATTTTTTGAATTAACTACATAATTTAATTTTCAAATTAACTACATAATCTTCTAACATTAATATAAGGCCAAATATAAAAGCATAATATAAAATTAATGTGAGGAAGTGATATCAAAACAAAGAAATTTAGGGTTTTTAAGGGTATAATAGTAAAATCATATGTTTAATTGGATTATTGGATACTTATTAGGTGATTATTGATGCGGTTTATGGAGCGGGTATTGGGTGAAAAATTAATCATCATCCATACCCGCCCCGCCACCCACTTCACCCGTCACCCACTTTTTGCGGGTTTTCACCCGTAAAAACGATGTGGGTGGAGTGGGTGAATTGGATAATCCATGTCCCATTTTTCAGCCCTATACATAACGGTCATACTCTAGTATCTTCATTAATACTCCCTCTGTCTCATATTAAATGTCGTTTGTCTTTTTGTGCACGTTTTTTAAGGACCGAAAAACTCTATAAAATATTATTATTTTAATTAATTTTTTTATATAATGTTATACTTATTACTACTAAATATCAAATTATATAAAAAAAATAATTAAAAAAATAATATTTTATAGAATTTTTCGCTCTTTAAAAAGCGTGCCGAAAAGTAAAACGACATTTAATTTGAGACAGAGGGAGTATATATTAAGAAAAAAGATAAATGAAATAAAAGTCAGAAAAGGTTTTTTTTGCAGGGATTTTTTTTTTGCCCCAGTCGGGGTGGCTCACTAGTGGGGAGCAAGGGGATGTTAGGGGGTCTCGGGGGCGATTCGTACCTCCACCTCTTTCCTTGGATGAAAATACAAAGGTTTGTCTTGCTCCTTTCCAGTAGGTCAAGCCGGTCGGCGTAAACCGGTTTACCTGGTGCGGGGCTCTTGCCGGTTGTGTCACGTGCCTAGGGTTTGCCACCAAAGGTGGATTCCTCGTCATAAAAAAACAGTTTTGGAAGAAGAGACTCTTCCTAAGAGCATCTTTAATGGTGGTACTCCAAATACCATAACAATTAAAAAAATATGTAAGAAAAAAGATGAGATAATAACATTCAATATACCACTTTCCCTAGCCATTGACAAAACTAACCCTCCCCTTGAAAAAATTGCAAAAATAGCATATGGCCTGAATAAATTGCAAAAAATAACCGGTTTGTTAAGAGGGTAGAAGGTAAGCCAATTGAAGCGGTTTCATTGCACAAGGGAGGGAGCGGTGACGCGGGAGGAGAAGACGCCGGCCATATCCGGGAGGTGAGGAAGCTGGTGACGCCATATCCGGCAGGTGAGGAGAAGACACCTTATCCGGGAGGAAGCCGATGACGCCGGTGACGCGGGAGGAAGCCAGTTGAAGCCGTGACACCGAAGCCGGGAGGAAAGTCGGGGAAGCCCTGCTTCCACGTTTGGAGAAGGACGAAGAGCAAGAGAAAATCGCCGGAGCACCTGCCGGTTTTGAAGAAGAAGAAGAAGACCACATCTAATAACGAAGAAGACCGCATCGTCGTTTTCCCCGCCTACAGTTGCGAATGCGATGTGATAGATTTTATGGTCCGCGTCTTGGGTTGTGGCCGATAGCATCATTCTCTTGTACTTTCCCTTCAGAAAGCTCCCGTCCACAAAGAACACCTACGACATGTGCAAAGGATACAGTTGGCACACATTTCAAGAGACATCGCATGCATTTCAATGTGTCTGGCTAACAAAACTTTTGGACTGGCACATTGTGAAATTAGTAGTGATTGGGACGTTCCTTGCGAAGGTGGGGGACTGCCTTCCTCCAGACCCCGAGGCTGATGAAAGAATACTTGAACTGCTTGTTTGAATCCCATTGGACCAGGTATGTGTTCCTGGGTTCACTGCATGGGTAATGTCATGACCCTCTTCGAATGAGCCCCCCCAACTGGAAGGAAGTTTCATGGGGCGGTTCACCATTCCATTCTAAATTGTCCCCGTCATCACTACTGAGACATATGATCGATTTTCCATCGTCTTTGTCCTGCACTTTGCTTGACCCCTTTTGTTGATGCGTTATCGTGGTTGTGCAGGTTTCAGGCACTGAATTGTCCATGATAGAGGTTGGAAATTCTGTGCCGGCATCTCGGTTTTCTTTGCCACTGCCCATTGACCACAATAGTAAGAAATACGAGCTCTTTCTCCCTTGCACTCGTAAAACTAGAAAATAGTTTTAGCACTTTCAATGGGGGTATGAAGAAAAGTGGAAGTAGTGATGGCCATAAAAAGAAACCCACAGGCTTACTTACCCATTTTTGTGAATATATACTATATGATGTTGGTACGTGTCACTTTTCCTCTGGCACGTAATAGTCAGTTGTTGTCCCGTATTCATGAATGTCCGGCATAAAACTGGTAATTGGGTCCACCTTTTCCTCCCGATCAGCTTCAATGGAGAGCCTTTTAATTTCCTCTATTACCTTGAGCTGAGATGGAATGGTGGTGGGATTCCTAAACTTCTCTTACTTTAAAAAGCCAATCATTTCTCCCTCCTTTTTTTTTGCGGCAAGATGCAAAGTGGAGCCATTGATGTTTGGAGAGTATCTGCCAGAGAAATCAATTTGGAGGCAGACCATTGAAGGATCCTAGGAAGAACATATATAAGGTGTTCTAGATCTCATGATTATTGTGAAGATTAGTTAACAGGATGACCAACGATATTACTGCTTTCACTTTTCTTTGAGTGATTTGGTGAAAAATATGTATGTCAATTTATGAGGGTTCAATTACAACTTAGGGCAAGCTAGCTAGTGGAAGAGTTCATGAAGAAGCTAGTTCTTCTTGAATTGGTAAATAAAGAGCAGCCATTCTGGGGTTCGAACCGAGGACCTATAAGTACTACCTACAAGTCTTTTCCGGTGAGTCATTCCGAAATGATTAGGAAGCTAGTTCTTCCCACATAGAAAGATTGCGGATCTACCGATTAAGATCAACTCTTCGAGGATGAAAGCCCAGGACGAATACATATTTTCTTTTACTTTTTTTTTATTTGATTCATGAAGCATGAAAGAGATTCAAGGGCTTGCTAAGAACAACTTTTCATGCTCAAAGTAATATGATCATGCACCACTCTTGTGGAGGTAAGGGTATATCTTATGTTAATAATGGTATGTTTGATCGATGAGATGGCTTGAAGAAACAATTAGATAATCATAGGCCTTGTTTGGTATCGATTACCGGGAATCAAAATTTGGTAATCGAAATGAGTGATTACTGATTTCGTGTTTGGTAGGACAAAATCCGGAATGAAATCAATTACCGGGTAATCAAATTATCCCCAATTTTGAGAATTTTTCATTCCTTCCCTTTAGGTGAGGAATGAGCCATTACCAATTTCCTCACCCTCCCCAACTCACGCACAACATCCATCACCTCCATCTTCATCCGATTGCCAGTCACCGCCACCACCACCGGTTGCCACCACTGACACCACCACCATCGATTGTCGCCATTGCCGCTGTCGTCCACGAGCACCACCACCTCCATCTCTCTCTCTCTCTCTCTCTCTCTCTCTCTCTCTCTCTCTCTCTCTCTCTCTCTCTCTCTCTCTCTCTCCACCGGTCAACGGCCGCCGCTGCTCCTCCATCGGTCGACGGTCGTCTCTCTCGATCCGCTCCCCCCTTGTCGACGTCGTCCTATCCTCTCGCACCGAGCTCTCCAAATCTGCTCCCCCGCCGCTATCGACCTCTCCAGATCTAGCTCCTTCCCAAGCGCCACTGTTCTCCCCCCACGCTCCGGGCTATCCAGATCCGCCTTCGCCCTCTTCCACTTCATCGGGATCTCTAGATCCGGTGTCCCCATCTCCCTCCTTCTCCTCTCACTGGATTCTTCAGATCTGCTTCTTCCCACCCACCCAACCACCATAGAAGGGTTCCAGATCTAATCTGCTTTCTGATTTGATGAATTTATTTAATTGGATTGTTGAATTTGTGGAATGTTATGCTAACTTTGAGTTAATTTAAGAAATAGAATGTCATTTCTTTTTAAAATTTGGTAGATTTTCGTATATTTTCAAGTTAAATTTCTTATTCCGAATTTTGATTCCGATTCCGATTACCATTCCCATTCCCATTCCGATTACCATATTTGTACCAAACGGGGCCTTAATGTTAAGAATGTTTTTTTTGGTCATCTATGTTAAGAATGTTAATGTTGTTGATGTTTCCCAACTTTTTGGCATCGCGAACTATATTACTAGGAATTGTCAATGTGGTGCAAAAGGAAGCAATTTATATGCAAAACGAATATCACGGGCCTAGGCATGATCGCTACTCTCTCACTTACTTTTTTTTTTTTTTTGATACAAGGAGAAAGTTTGGGGGTGGTCAACCTCGGTTGAACCACTGTCCAATGGCGTTCTTACGGACTAAATCCTCAATCTCAGCTGGGCACCGCTCAACAGAGAAAGAGGAGGTCAGACCAGCATGCGTTAATCTGTCTGCGACTTGGTGAATATGAGCATGTTGAATTGGTTGAATAACAATAAAGAATGATGTGATCTTATGGAACGTATGATACGATGGAATTTACGATGTGTTACTTGTCCTATTGATTGACGTGTGCTTGAGTGCTTGATAGTTAGATATAGACTTATGTATATTCCACTTTGCACTTAGGTGATACTAAGTGATCATGACGACTGTGTGATGGATTATTCTTTTGCTGATCTGCTAGCCAGGTAAGTACCCCCGGGGCTTAGTCAGTAACCAAGACCTCCTGCCTGATGTGTCATATAGTATGTAGGTGTTGCACATGCATAAAAGCATGTCATGTAGTATCATGCTTAGGACTTGCACTTACGAATTAGCATTCTTATTCTGTATGCGTTTGAATACAGAACGATCGTTATCTGTGAGTCCTAGAGTTTTTGCTAGGGTCATAAGGCAGCCTAACTCCATCGGGTATTGTCCTCCTTGAGTCATTTATACATATAATGAAATACGAGATCGATGAGCATGAACTGCGATATGATGATGAGATTGATATGTCATAACATCGAACTGGCCAGTCTCCACCCTATCTGGAAGGGGGGTGGTGGTAGAAGAGGGATATACCAGTTGGTATTCTTTTTAAGGCCTTACTTAATATTCTGCATATATGAATTTGAAGCATGATAGTGTGGTTAAGATTTCAGTATTGCATTAAGGCATCCTGTACTCTAGGTATAGGCGTATTATATGTCATCAGCGCGATCTTTAGGGCCCGCGAGCGTCTCTTGGCCTGACTTCGTGGTATAGTTTCAGGTACCTGTTCCACTGCTTGATTTTGTGCTGTTATGACGGGGTCCATTCGTATAGCGTAGAGTGAGTGCTTGAACCCTGACTTCACCAGATTTATACTTTTGGGATTTCATACTACTTATGCTCTGTTTTGACCCGCCTCTGTCATGACACTCGTTGTATCGTTTTCAGGACATATGTACTCTGCATGATAAACGGATTTTCCGCGTTGTAGACTTAGGACATGTACAAGGGTTACACCTGGGTCTCCAATTGACCTTCCGAATTTGGGTGCAAAATCCTAATTTAAACTAAAAATCTTCGGTTTTTAACCTTCAACCTGTACTCGGGGTGCAAGATCCCAACGAGAGGTTTCATCCATCGAAACGTAACTCGGGAATCATAATCACGGGTCGTTACATGATGAGCATGATTTGTATATATCTCTGTATGGTTCGGCATAGACCGAGTGCCCTACCTCGGAGTGGGTACGGGAAATACAAAGATATGGGGATATATCACTTGGCATTCTTTGTGCGCCTTTACTGTATTTCTGCACTTATATGATATTCTGATAAAGCATGTCTTGCGTGTTTAAATTCCGTACTGCATTATAGCATCCTTTATTCTAGGTATAGGCGTATTATATATCCTCATTGAGGTCTTTAGGGTCCGCATGCGTCTCTAGGCCGGACTTCGTGAATAGACTTAGGTACCCGCTCTTTTGCTGCTCTGTGCTTCTATGGCGAGGGATCCTCCTGAGCGAAAGCGAAGAACCGGATCGACCCACTAATTTGGCTTAAATATTATTTGATTATGATTTTGGTTTTGACCCGGCTCCGTCATGGCGAGTTGTAGTTTACTTTCACTTTTCGTCCCGTTTTCCTTAAACGAATTTTTGCAACTTGGACCTTAAGACACGTTAAAGGTACCCAACGACCCTACGATTGTTTTGGGGTTTGAAATCCCCGCTTTAAATAATGTTTAAGAGGTTTGAAACCTCAACCCGTGTCTGGATTGCAATATTCGAGGGAAGGTATCCGACCTTCGAAACGTAACCTGCGTATTTATATTCGGGCCGTTACAATTTGTTCAAACCAAGATAAAAGTAATTGATAGGAAGTCCTATAACTAGAAGAATATTCGATGATCAACTGAACCAACAAACATTGAGAATTCAGGTGAAACCTCCGCCTGAGGAGTACGGTCGGACCAAGGTTTACACATGAAAATCATTGTTTTATTACTTGTTCTTACTTTTACATATTAAATCACACTTTTGTTACTTGTTAGCATTCAAAACACATTGTAAAAAAGTAGTTTTTTTTGGGGATTCGACCTCATACTTGCTGGTTATACTAGATAGTGAGTTTGGAATTTCTTTTGATAGAAACCAACGATTTTCTTCCTGTTACTAGTCATACTTAGGCGCCGCCTAGCCAAACAATTATTCAATTTCTTTATATAAGCAGGTGATTAGTCAAATTATGAGTTTTTTTATCCCATAAGTTGAGATGTATTTGCTTTTGAAGAATGCGCTGGGCGAATTGCTCTCCATAAGCTGGCCACACCACGGCCACCACACCCGCAACCTCAACTTGGCACCGGCCGCTTCCTTTCAGGGGTGAATTTGAGTCCTCGTACACTAAATGTGGCCTAATCCCCTTTGTTTCAATCATCCCTTGCCTCGTTGGATATTTGTCGTCCTGGGTCTATCCCCCCCCCCCCCCCCCCCAAAAACCACCACCACCATTTTGTCAAATTGAGTTGGGGCTTCTCGGCCTGGTGGTGCCAAGCTTGTCGACTTGCTGGTAATTTGGTGGTGTTGTGTTGGATATGGTCTTTCCGCCTTGCATGGAAAGGTATGGAAATTTTTTGATAATGATTTGTGATACTTTACAATAACATATATATATATTGATCCAAACAAACTCAATTTAAATTCTGTTAAACTAAACTTTTTTTTTTGATAATGTAAGCATTTGAGGGTCAGAAATGTCTAACTCCTCGAGTGGCCGACAAGTCGGCAGACGGTGAACCGTCACACATACAACAAACTAAATAACACAAATTAACATAGATGGAAGAAAAACCCAATGAACCCATAAAGTTAAACTAAACTTGTGTTAAACTTGTATAAAAGTATATGTGAGATTAACCGATATATTCTCAAACAATTAGATTAAACCGAACATAAAAATTGAATATTTTTAAGGTTGTATAAAATAATGGGGATTTAATTTTGTTCACTGACTTAAAGTCAAGAGGAATAATATATATATATATATATATATATATATATATATATATATATATATATATATATATATATATATATATATATATATAT
Source organism: Persicaria tinctoria (assembly GCA_037127255.1). Taxonomy (NCBI): domain Eukaryota; kingdom Viridiplantae; phylum Streptophyta; class Magnoliopsida; order Caryophyllales; family Polygonaceae; genus Persicaria; species Persicaria tinctoria. The sequence continues at coordinate 5,620,388 of JBANSL010000014.1, forward strand.
AACTGATCAAAATTTTAATTTTAAATGAAATTCAAAGACCCATGACGTATGAGAATTTTTTCCACGACTCTAGTGAATCCTTATAAGCAAATGCTAGGTCTTGCAAAGACCCATCGGGACGAAGCCTGTGACTGAAAGTGAATTTTCGATACGCGAGCAATTGTGGAGATGTTGCACTGGGGTCATATTTTGCATCTCATTCTTCTTGATTCTCGCCCTTGCATTATAAATTTGTTGTCTCGTGCTCAAATTCTCATTGAAAGTATTTTTCAATGTCGCAAGAAGGGGAATTGACTTTACCCCTCCAAATGTCAAATCTTTCACTAGTTGTATATCTTCGTTCGTCAATCGTCCCACCATCTGATGACCTTGCAGTCTAGGAGGCAGTTTATGGTTATGCATACCATACTCCACTTTCAGTCGTCATACATTTCTTTCGGCTTCCCAACCATACAACAAAAATGGACAATTGTTTTTTTTAGACCTTCTATCCAGCGGGACTATTACTGGTATATCAACACCTCTAATTTTCTTCTTACGATTTCTATTTTCTCCATATTTTTTACACCCAAAATATACTGAGCCGTATCGAGTTGCCGGGCTATTCCAAGATTTTACAATTATGAGAACAAAGTTGTTCACAAAAGCAATCTGCCGAGCCCATTCTAACATCGATTTTCTATCCCTCCAGTAATAATTATTCGCAAAACAAGGCAAATAATCAAATCCAATAATGTTCATTCTATCAAACAGAAAACAATTGAAATAGTGTTGAAAATAATCAAATTTCACGAATTGAATCAATATTATCATTAAATTATACTATAAAAGTTCATAAATACCTGAATATTATTGTTGACTCATTCGTTACCATTGGATGCGTGGTTTGACATTCTTCTATGGAGTTCGGCGCAACTAGGGAAAAATACCGGTTATCGAGCATATTCGTCATATTAATACCCTTTTTTGACCGTAAAAACATAAAAATAAAAGCATACCCTTCCGTTTTCTAAACACGGAAGGCAAACAGCTATTTTGAACTCCCGTATTTAAAAAACGGAAAGCAAAAAGTAGATTTGTCCTTTTATTTTTTAAAAACGGAAGGCAACAAGTAGATTTGTCCTTTCAGTTTTTAAAAACGGAAGGCAAAAAGTAGTTTTGTTCTCTCGTGTTTTAAAACGGAAGGCATAAAGTTGATTTGACCTTCCGTTTTTTAAACACGAAAGTTATGTATTATATTTTCCAAAAAAAAACAAATAATTAATACTGTATAGCACAACTTCCGTTTTTAAAACACGGAAGTGTATTTTCTTTTTGGGTGCCCCACCAATTTTTTTGTGATGCGGTTAACAACACCCTAAATAAATAGTTTCTTTATGTGTGTGTATGATTTTTTTTAATGTTTTGGAAAATGCTTGAATAAAATCCCGAAAGGATTTGATCGAAATCTTGAAAGGGTTTGAACAAATCTTGAGAGGGCATTGAAAATAATAATATTATTGGGAATGTCCATATTTCATGTCCTTTGGCGTTTGGCCGTTGCTTCGATGTGGTTGCGATTAGTTCTAATAGAGCTAGGTTGCATGACAGGGCGTTTTGTTTGATCGAGTGGATCATGGTAGTGTTCGGGGTTCGACTATCTCTCATTTATATGAGGAAATTAAATGTCGGTGATCTGCACTTCCCCAGGTATCGTCTTTTTCGGTGATGGGTTATTGCTCTCCGTCTTCTCGGCGTCGAGACGCCTTGCACTCTCCCGTGTTCTCGACATTCGTGGTTCGTTTTGAGTTTTCCTCGACTTCTTCGCTAACTGACAGAATTTACGAGGAGTTTGAGTTTTTTTGTTCATCTTTATTGATTTGTGTTTTTATTGTGTGTTATATATGTTGCCGATAATCTACATGTAGATTCGTCAGCCTTTTAAATTATTGTCTATGGTATTATTTTAAAACTTTACCTGATAAAAAAAGGGATTCATAAATACACCGCTAATTTTTACTGGAACCACCGTTAATCTCCGCAACTCCTTGTGGAGTTAATTCCGCACCCTGTTACGGAATACTTTCGACATTGTGCCAAACAGCATTTACGCCGGCTTAACTCCGCAACTCTTTGCGGAGTTAAGTCGGCACCCGGTTGCGACTCTGTGTCCGATTCTCCTTCCAAGGAGCAAAAAAAAAAAAAAAAAAAAAAAAAATTATTACGCACCCTAATGCGTAACATCTTTGAGTTTTTTTTTTTTTTTTAACATATAGGTTAGGGAACTCCGCATTCTAATGCGGACCTCTCTCCGCAACGTCTTGCGGACCTTTTGTCGATGGGCTTTTAGGACGTGTTTGCCACGATGTTCGAGGAGATCCGCAAGGGGTTACGGAGCTCGGCTCACAAGGGATTGCGGAGATTAGCGATGGTTCCACTAAAAATTAGCGGTGTATTTAGAAAACCCGTAAAAATAAAAAATGTGCATTTACTTGTGTGCAGTTGTGTACGTATATTTACAGTCTACACCTACCTTTTTGTGTGTGGGAAAGGATGTCCACGTTATATCAAAATTATTGCAAGATACGGGATAAGATAATAAGAGGGCCTTCTTGCAGCTGGGTATTAAAGTCGGTTTCTATATATACAGTGGCTAAGCCAGACAGCAACATAGCCACATAGCGGTGGGCGATATTTAAGTTAAAAATTACGTAATAATGAAATTAGTTTTGCTAAACTTTAAATAAATGTAATTGTGAAGGGTTATGTAAAAAAATTCAAAGATTTATCCATATTATTAAAAGTGATCGAATAAAATTTATAATTAGTTAAAAAAAATTAAGGAAACCACTAATGAATGACTAAAATAGAATTCTAACAATACTAATTGAAATTTATTATTCTCAATTTAAAAAGATATTTGAACTTATATATAAAAAGATAGTTAAAAATAAGTGAAGAAAATGTAAAAAGTGGGAATTGAACTTGGGTTCTAGATAAAGAGGAAAAAGTTTCTCATTTATACTTTACCAACTAGGTAAGGTAAAATCTATGATTTATTTTCACTTCTAAATTAATTTAGACCTTTTTATTTTTTATTTTTTATATATTTAAACTTTTGTATTTTTTTCCGGGATTGGGGTGGGCTCGCGCTCATACGAGCCCACCCCTAAATCCGCCAGTGTATATATATATATATATATATATATATATATATATATATATATATATATATATATATATATATATATATATATATATATATTGATCGAATCCAAATGGAAGGCTATGATTAATCCTTGATTTTTTTTTATTATTTTAATTAAATCTGTTAGCCCCACTCGATTTTCAATTCAAATCACACAGGGAGAGGCGTGCGCAGCACAAACAATTGGGGAAAAGTTAAAATCCTGATAAGGAGAATTTTGGGGGAGACCACGTTTTTTTATTTATTTAATTCTTCCAAATTTTATCCATTTCCTTCTATAAAAAAATAGGGGGTTGTTATTTGCACGGTCATTTTTTCGAATTTTACACGCCGCGCACTTGCAATGCGCGGTCGCTTTTTTTTTTTAAAAAAAATCCGCGTATGCGCACTGCGCGTACGCGGATATATTTATTTTTACCTCACCTAGATATATTTATTTTTACCTCAACTAGGGCCGTCTTTCGCCTCTAGTTGACACTTGGACAAACGGGTCTAGCATCTCATTCTCTTTTTACCTAGCCCAGGATCGAGAGTCGGACCGTTTGGCTTTTCCGCTCTGATACCATGCTCCCATAAACAAGACGGTACTTAAGCAGTTGAATAAATTAATGCAGAAGTAATTTAAATATCAAAGTATAAAATATCCAATCATAACAATAAAGCTAAAGTGTCAAACTCATGAAGTAGTAATAAACTCCAAAAATAGCTAAAACCAAGGTAGCATTGCGGAAGCTTTAAAGATTCAAAAACTTGTAGTGTAAAAGTTCATAAATGATAGCCTGCTCTTCAACTATCTCCTGCTCCGCTGCTTGCACTAGACCTGTGGAATATGGTCTGGTGTTTCGTGAGTACGAAGGACACCAGCCATCCAATAAATAGAATGGTTAGTACATTTAAGACTAGCAAATGATAGGGAAAATGTTCAGACTTTAACCTTACAATGACCATAAAACGGTATGTCATAGGTTAAGGGAAAGACACGAATATTTAAGTGAAAACTGGATAAAAAGATAGAAATTCACACTTGACTCGGATGATCATGATGATCGATTATAAGATAAGAAATGGAATTATACCCGAGACAGATGAGTATAATAACTGAAATGATCACCTATTTAACAGTCGATAATAATCACAATAATAATAACAGTAATAATATGTGGTACCGGTCGGGCCTTTAACAAGGACCACAACCTACATCAGAACGTTGTTTTACCATCCCGCAGAGAATGCATTCTGATATGGTGTTTCATGAAACCTTGTAAGGCGGTGGCTTAACGAACCATAGCCTGCAAGTCAGTCTACTGCAGAACTTGCCAAAGGCATATAGCCACTCGCATTACGTGGTGCGCATTTTAACTTAATAAGTATCACATGGTGCCTATCTTAACTTATCATACATAATCAGTTTATACTAGGTGATCATAATAATGACATTAAATCAAACATGAACAAGCATGGATAATTCAAAGGATCTTACTATCACATGCCACTAGTTTGCATGAAAGAAACAAACAACATATCATGCAATTTAGGAAAAAGAAAATAGGCAACTTTCACTTATCTCGTGTTATAAACAAACAATCATATTTAATACGCATATCACTATAATTAATTTAATAATTGCCCATTACTTTAACTCAAGCCAATTTATGAATAAAAAGATAAATTACATCAAGCAAACGGGTATGCAATTTATCGAAATTTGCAAGGAAATTGGCCACATGGCCGCATTCAACACGAAAGAATTTAAAAGGCACATCAAAAGAATCACGAAACACGCAAAGGGCGTTTGAACGAAATCACTTGCCTTAACATTCGATGACTGGTTGACGACAACAAGATGAGATTTTAGCACCCTATTGAATCTAACGAGAAAAGGAATATTAATATTGATATTTTATAAAATTAACTTTACTTAACTCAATTTGATATTGAATTAATTCTATAAAGTTAAAAATCTATACCAATATGAATTCCTCGGGAAGCGGGATCCGGTGTGGGTGATTCGAGATTTCTTGGTGTCGCTGAAACGGGCAAGAATTGAATAGTTTAGAATTATTAGCCGCTTAACTTAATAAATAATTAAGTTAGGGACAGAAACGGAAATAATATAAACATGAGGGACATTTCTGTAATTTCTTCAAAAGAAATCAAAACCTCTGTCTTCTTTCTCTTTGAAATCACGTACAGGGATGGAGGAACGACGAAACTCGATCGGTGTGGCTCCTCCTCCTCCGACTTCAATGGGCTACCGGGGACGGCGAAGATCGGGGAGGCGGCTCGGCTGAGACGACGTGGTGGTGGTCGCAGGTGTTGGTGCGAAGAGCGAAATGTAGCCTCAATTTGTTTGTGAAAACCCGCTTTGAAAATCTGTAAAACCCGTGTTTGATTTGCTATGGCGTGGTATAAAGATGACCACTGCCTTAGAAGCGAAATCGCCCCGACACCATGGTGCAGGTCGGCTACTAGCGTCGCCCCCCAAGGATACACAACGGCTTCTCAGGCGTGCACTCGCCGTCGAAGCAAAGGAACCACCCAGGACCCAAAACGGTTGCAGAAGAAGAAGAGAGAAGGAGGAGTTCGATTTCTCTGTGTTGAAAACTGAAGGGAGACGTCGGTTTTAGAACAAAAGAGAGGACGCTCCACTCCCTGAGATCTCGGACCAAATCAGAAACCGTTTTACAAAAACGTGTGACAAAGCTGAATTGGTCAAAACCCTAATTCAACTCTATTCGAGGCCAATTTAATTGATGAAACTAAAACACGACGCCACCGCGCACGTGTCACGAACACGGACCGGACCGGCGGCGGCGGTGGTGGTGCGCGCATGTGGGATCCCTATCCCAACTCTCAATAACCCCTTGAAAAACTCCTCCTTAAAAACAATCCCCCAACCCCTTTTGTAATCAATGTGGGACAAAAAGGAAGTTCAAGAGACACATTTGAAAACCCCCCACAATGAACATTTCTCCAACAGTCCCCCACAAATGTGAGGAACTGGGGTTTTAAGACAAAAACATCGTTCTGAGCTGGTTTCGTGGAGAAAGTACTTAAATGCTGGTGAACGAATCTTGAACCAACACATAGTGAAGCTGAGTATATAGCAAGTCATAGAAGTGAATGAATCTTGAACTTCCAGACTCGCGAGTTGACCTCAGCAGCACATACCTTCACCACTGCCCTGGTGGTTCCGCGATCTGACTGTCAACTGTAATAGTCATCTCATACCTTGGGTGCTGAAGAGTGCTCTAGAAAGACAACCCTAGTCTTCCATAGAAGGCGACCAACCCTTCACAATCTCGTAGGTGATTCCATCAAGTCCTTCTCAATAGGACCACCCTTTACAGGGCTATGGTATCATTAAGAGCACAAGGCTCAACCTCTATAGTTTTCGGTGAATCCATCAAGTCCTTCTCAATAGGACCACCCAACTCTGGGCTATGGACTCATTAAGAGTTCTAGACTCATCCTTTCTCATACACCTGTCTTGGGAATGGGTATGGTGTATCTCAGCTCACGTGGGTTTGAGCCCCATTCCCTTAGACGATTCAAGGACCATCCTTCTGTTCAGCCCTTTCGTCAACGGATCTGCCAGATTCCTCTCGGACTTCACATACTCCAAGAAAATGACATCGGTAGCAATCAGCTGTCTCACAGCTTCATGTCTAATCCATATGTGTCTCTTCTTACCATTGTAAGTATTGCTGTTACCTACACAAATAGCAGATTGTGAGTCACAATGTAGAGAAATAGTTGGGGTCTTATGCCCCCACAAAGGTAAGTCAGCCAGTAAGCTTCTCAACCACTCAGCTTCTTGACCAGCTAAATCTAATGCTATGAACTCAGATTCCATAGTTGATCTAGCAATGCAAGTTTGTTTTGATGACTTCCATGATATAGTACCACCACATAAAGTGAACACATAACCACTAGTGAAGCTAACCTCATCATTGTCAGTGACCCAGTTTGCATCACAGTATCTCTCTAAAGCATGGGGATAACCCACATAATGTAAACCCCAATCAAAGGTGCCCTTAAGATATCTCAATAATCTATTAAGTGCAATCCAATGCTCACTACTGGGGTTATGGGTATATCTACTGAGTCTACTAACAGCATATGCAATATCAGGCCGAGTATAGTTCATCAGAAACATTAAACTCCCAATTATTTTAGCATACTCATTTTGGGAAACACCAATTCCAAAATTTTTCTTCAATTGCATGCTAGCATCATAAGGAGTTCTAACTGGCACAACATCAAATTTATCAAACCTTTTCAACATTTTCTCTACATAATGAGGTTGTGATAATATGAAACCATTTTCTTTTCTAGTTACTTTAACACCTAGAATGACATCAGCTTCACCCATGTCTTTCATCTCAAACTTAGATGACAAAAACTGTTTGGTTGTGTTTATAGCATTTATGTGTGATCCAAATAACAACATGCCATCCACATATAAACATATAATCACACAATCATCACCAAACCTCTTAGAATAGACACAGGCATCAGATTCGTTTACCTCAAATCCAAAGCTTAGGATAGTTGTGTGAAACTTCTCATACCATTGCTTTGGTTCTTGCTTGAGTCCATACAATGACTTCCGTAGCTTGCACACTTTGTTTTCCTGTCCTGGAACAATGCACCTTGGAGGGTGTTCCATATAAATTTCCTCATTTAGATCACCATTCAAAAATGCAGTTTTAACATCCATCTGATGAACAAGCATTTTATGGCTAGAAGCCAAAGCAAACAATGCACGAATGGTAGCAATTTTTGTAACAGGAGAATAAGTGTCAAGGAAGTCAATGCCATATCTCTGAGTGAATCCTCTTATAACTAATCTTGCCTTATATCTATCAACTGAGCCATCCACTTTAAGCTTCTTCTTAAAGATCCACTTACAACTAATGGCTCTATTTCCTTTAGGCATATCAACTAGTTCCCATGTGTGATTAGACATAATGGATTCTATCTCACTGTTAATAGCATCTTTCCAGAAACTAGCATCTAGTGAACTTATTGCCTCATCATAGGTCTTAGGATCATCTTCTATCATATGAAGACTAATGAACGTCTCATCTAGTTCATTTAAATCATTCAGTTCAACTAGAAATGCAGTCACAAAATCAGGACCAAAACTAGTTTCCTTCCTACGCCTTTTACTTTTCCTAGGTTCATCATGATCAGATTGAGCATTAGGCACAACAGTATTAGGCATGGATGAAGATGCATCATGAGATGAAGAATCATTAGCAGGCAATGCAGATTTCTTTAAAGAAAACACATGCTCAAAGAAAACAGCATCACGATATTCACACAAGGTACGATCACTCAAGCACATAAAACGATATGCAGCACTGTTATCAGCATAACCAATCATAATTGCATCAAAAGTCTTAGACCCAATAGTATCAACTTTGAACGAAGGTAACCCCACCTTAGCTAGACACCCCCACACCTTTAAGAATTTCAGATTAGGCGGATGCCCTTTCCAAAGCTCATAAGGTGTCTTGTCAAGCTTCTTGTGAGGTACCTTATTCAAAATATGATTTGCGGACAATACAGCTTCCCCCCACATATTATCAGGCAAACCGGAACTAGAAAGCATAACATTCATCATTTCCTTTAAAGTTCTGTTTTTCCTTTCAGCAATACCATTTTGTTGTGGGCTATAGGGAGCTGTAAACTCATGAATAATGCCATTTTGCTCACAAAATTCTCTCAAAGAATGAGTGACATATTCACCGCCTCTATCAGATCTAAGCCTTTTAATCTTTCGATTTAATTGGTTTTCTACTTCAGCTTTATACACATAAAACATGCTTTCTACTTCATCTTTAGACCTAAGCAAGTATACCTTAGTATATCTAGAATGGTCATCCACAAATGTGATATAGTAGCGCTTGCCACCTCTACTCTCAGTGTTCTTAAAATCAGCCAAATCAGAATGGACTAACTCTAGCAATTCAGTTGTCCTTTCTAACACCGTTTTAAATGGTTGTTTATGAAATTTGGCCTCAACACATATTTCACATTTGCTATGGTCATGTTTTGATAGGCTAGAAATCAAACCCATATCATGCAATCGACATACAGATTTTGCATTCACATGTCCTAGTCTAGCATGCCATAAATCAACAAACTCAGCAATATAAGTAGAAGTAGAAGCATTCTCATTATTCTCAATCATGGTCTCAAGCACATACAGAAAATCAGCCATATAAGCCTTTCCTACAAATTCTCCATTTTTGGTTAAAACCATTTTGCCAGCATCAGTCACTTGCTTAATTCCGGCTATCTCAAGCAAACCACATGAAATCAGATTTCGGCGTAGAGAAGGAACATAAAGCACATTCACTAGGGTGAGAGACTTCCCTGAGGTGAGCTTGAGTGCAACCTTCCCCTTGCCTAGCACTCGAGAGATGTTCGAGTTGCCCATGTAGACCTGGTCGATGTCTGTAGCATCCTCAAACTCAACGAACATGTCCTTGTTGGCGCAGAAGTGTCGAGTGGCTCCGCTGTCCAAGAGCCAATCAACCTGGCCTCCTACATGGTTGACTTCAGTGATCATAGCTATCAGTTGGTTGTTGTCCTGGACAACGTTGGCTTGCTGCTGGGCTGGAGCTGCGGGCTTGTTCTGCTGCTGTCCTTGGTTCTGGATGTCAGCCCGATTGCGGCACTGCCAAGCCTTGTGGCCTGGCTTGCCACAGACATAGCAGCCGATCCCAGTGCCTCCCTGTTTCTGCTGCTTGTCCGGCTGATTGCCAGACTTCTTGAACTTCTCGCCTTTCTTTGGTTTCATGTTAGGCTTAGAACCTCCAGACTTGTTTCCTTAGCAGATTTAGGCTTAGGTTTGTCTTTGAGACGATTAGCCTCTTCGATCTTCATGTGACCGACGAGCTCCTCCAGGGTCAGATCCTTCTTTTTGTGCTTCAGATGGTTGCGATAGCCACCCCACGAATCAGGCAACTTTTCAATCAGAAAATTCGCTTGCAGGATCTCGCACATTTTCATACCCTCGGATAGTATGTCAGCCACAAGATTCTCATACTCGTGCACCTGGACCATGATTGGCTTATCATCGACCATCTTGAACTGCAAAAATTTTCCCATAGCATACTTCTTTTTCCCTGCATCGTCAGCCCCATATTTCTTCTCCAGCAGATCCCAAATAAATTTAGCAGATTTATGAACAGAGATCAGATCAAAAATAGGGTTGGAGACATGGCTGAGAAGATGGCCTCGCACGGACTTATTATCGGACTGGTACTGTTTAGTCCGAGCGAGGTCATCATCAGTTATCTTCTTGCCCTTGCCGACAGCATCACCATCGTCATCAACGACGACAGTCTTACCCTTGTTGTCGCCGATAGTGGTGGAAGAAGAGGTAGCCGCACGGGCCTCCTGAAGGAGGACGTAGTCGACCTCCAATTGCTCGAAGAAGATGATCATCTTCTACCACCACCGCTTGTAATTCGTCCCATCCAGCGGTTCCAATTTCGACAGATCGAGGAGCGTTTGAAGAACTGAAACGCCATCGCAGAAACAAAGTAATTTCGCTTCTAAATTGTTGGTGCAAAGAGTGAAATGTAGCCTCGATTTGTTTGTGAAAAACCGCTGTGAAAATCTGTAAAACCCGTGTTTGATTTGCTGTGGCGTGGTATAAAGATGACCACTGCCTTAGAAGCGAAATCGCCCCGACACCACGGTGCAGGTCGGCTACTAGCGTCGCCCCCCAAGGATACACAGCGGCTTCTCAGGCGTGCACTCGCCGTCGAAGCAAAGGAACCACCCAGGACCCAGAACGGTTGCAGAAGAAGAAGAGAGAAGGAGGAGTTCGATTGCTCTGTGTTGAAAACTGAAGGGAGACGTCGGTTTTAAAACAGAAGAGAGGACGCTCCACTCCCTGAGATCTTGGACCAAATCAGAAACCGTTTTACAAAAACGTGTGACAAAGCTGAATTGGTCAAAACCCTAATTCAACTCTATCCGAGGCCAATTTAATTGATGAAATTAAAACACGACGTAAAATGTGACCAGCACCTCACCGCGCACGGACCGGACCGGCGGCGGCGGTGGTGGTGCGCGCGTGTAGGATCCCTATCCCAACTCTCAATAACCCCTTGAAAAACTCCTCCTTAAAAACAATCCCCCCAAACCCTTTTGTAATCAATGTGGGGCAAAAAGGAAGTTCAAGAGACACATTTGAAAACCCCCACAATGAACATTTCTCCAACAGCAGATGGAGGCAAGCGACTGGGCTCGTGCGGTCGGCTGTTCGCGGTGCGCTTCCGGCTATGCTGCGTTCTCCGGGAAAGGGCGATGGTCTGCGGTAATGGGCTCGATCGGAGGTAGCGGTGGTCGGATCGGACTCAGTTCGCCGACGGTGGTGCTTGGATGGATAACAAGGTGCGGTGATGGTGGTCAGGGGCTGTTCACGGAAGTAATTAGGAGAGGAGAGGAGGACGGCGATGGCGGGTTTGATTGTCCATCGGCGCACTCGCTGTGCGCATCTGCCTGTCCATCCGCGCATTCGCTGTGCGCAGCTGCCGGCACACCTTTTTCATCCGCGCTTTCGCAGTGCGCCATTGCCTAGGTTAACCGTGCAAACGACGATAATTTCACCGTGCACTTAGCAATTCCGTTATTTATTCTACCTTTTAGATCAAATTGAATATAATATATTTATATATGGTTTTATTTTTGTGAGCCACGTTAATTTGATTTTATTTTTTTAAGCCAAATCAATTAATTATCTAATATAATATTTTTAATATAATAAAATATAATTTATTAGTAAAATGCCCAACCGCGGGAATAACGAATACTAGTATCTATCTAAAGCTATGTCTGACATGCCAAGATTTAATCTAATTTAAAATTAAAATTTAGATAAAAATCTCAATGAAAATCTTTTAGGTACATTAAATTTTTAGCACGTGGAAAAATTAAATGAATAAAATATTATTTAAAAATCACAAATTGCTCTTCTCCACCGACTTTTATTTAATTTTTACTTTTTCCCAAACATACCCTAAAAAGTACTAAAAACCAACCAAATCATTTCATTCGATTATTGAGGGAAACAAACAATTCCACTCTTTTTAACTTGCAAGTCCAGCCCTTTTCTCGTTTGTGATATTATTCAAACGAATCAAGTATAAGGAATGGAGATGAATGGTAGGGAGGGAGATGCACTGACAACCCACCTTGTTGTTGTTGCAGAGCCTCCTGCAGTTGATAATGGCGACTCCTCCATCACCCCTCTTCTCCTCTTCAGCGTCTTCGTCGCAGCCTGCGGTTCCTTCGCCTATGGCACCGCTGTCAGCCTAAATTCCTATCTTTTTATTTATTTATTTTCTAACTCGATATGATCTGTATTCTGTAATGCAATGCAATGCAATGCGCTGCAGGTTGGTTATTCATCCCCAGTTGAATCTTCAATCAGGGATGAACTTGGCCTTTCACTTGCAGAGGTAACCAATGACAGTCTAACACTCACACAAGGCGAGTGAGGTTCCATTCTAAAACCAATTGGCAATAGAAGAAGTAACCCACCGACTCATATACTCAGACTTATTATGTTCTCATCTCTCAATAAGCGTAAATTAAACAAGCTGTATAAATTAAAGATAATGTTGCATTCATGTCTGTATCGATCTCATGCTGCAGTATTCACTCTTTGGATCTCTACTGACTGTTGGAGGATTGTTAGGCTCTCTAGCCAGTGGAAAGGTAGCTGATCTCATTGGCCGGAGAGGGGTAAGCTTCTTGTTTAATCTCCAATATGATGTAGGAGTACGTGCTATGTGAACCCGAGTAGCTCGAATTCGACTCATACTCGCTCGATTAAAACTCGGCTCGAACTCGTTCCTTTTCTAAACGAGCCAAGTATGAGCACATTTTTCAGCTCGAGTCAAAATTGAGGCTCGGCTCGAGCTCGTTCATATTCTAAATGAACTGAATATGAACAAACAATACCCGCCTTATTCCTTATAAATTGGTTGAGCTCCTAACATATGCAGGCGATGGGACTCGCGGATGCCTTAAGCCTCGTAGGTTGGATATCAATTGCGATCTCAGAGGTCCTCTATTCGTCTTTCTATTAAATTCATGATCTATATATGTTTCCTAAACATCCATTGGAGAAATTTATATAGTCCTTTTATGTAGCAGGAAGCATGGTCACTTATCTTGGGCAGATTCTTGATTGGAATCTCAGCAGGACTTATACTTTATCTGGTAATGGTTGTAAATCTTGCATCTATTCGAGTGACCGATCAGCATATAGATCTTGAATTGATCTTGTACTTTGATGAAATCCAGGTTCCTATTTATGTAGCAGAGATAACACCCAAGAATCTTCGAGGAGGATTCGTATCTTTATCACAGGTAGTGAATGAAGTTGTACACATCCAACTTTTTTACATATGACAGACTACATTCCATGAATGAATGTACTTGTTCTCTGAGCTTGCAGTTGATGGCATCCATTGGAATTACAGTGGAATTTTTCGTCGGATCAATGATCCCTTGGCGCATCCTAGTTGTAATCGGTACCTATATCTCTATGTTCTTTTTATTCTTTTCGTAAAATCTGAACACCCGAAAAAAGGCACACATTGTTTTTTCAGGCATCATTCCATCCATCTTGCAACTTTTGGGCATATTCTTGATCCCTGAGTCACCTCGGTTCTTGGTCAGTTTGCTTACTTTGGTTGAAATTGATTCGTATGTATTTGGATTCTATTGAGTTTAGCAATATGACAAGCATGAGTTTATGTAGGCGAAACATGGTCATAGACCCGAGATTGTGCTACAGCGTCTTAGGGGAGATAAGATCGACATATCTCAAGAAGCAGCTGACATTGAAGTAATACTCTGAGACTCAATCTATCATCTTATGAATGGCGGTTAACAACACTGTATTGCTTCAGGATTCAACTCAACACCTTCAACAAACACCTGATGTCGGTTTCTTGGGATTGTTCAAGAGGAAATATGCCAAGGCCTTAGTTGTGAGCCATACCAATTGATTCAACATTTATTCGTAGCAATTACCGATTGGCTGCACATTGGCTTTTCTGATCTTTGATGTTTTGCACAGGTTGTATTCGGTGTCATGGCACTATCAGCAATTGCAGGACCTACTGGAATCATATTCTATGCATCCTCCATCTTTGAATCAGCTGGTACATCAAAGAGTACTTTCATTAACCGATCATCTAAGTATCAAATCCTGATCTATCTAAACTATTGTGTCTCTGCCAGGCTTCCCAGGCTCTATCGGATCAATAGTATTGGCTGTCGTTCAGGTTATTAGCTACTCGGATCATAGAACAGCTATATATATAGAACTTAGTACTAATTAAGATGACGCGCGCATTCTTATGTGCAGCTTCCATCAACTGTTATCAGTTTGTTCCTAATAGACAAATGTGGACGACGTCGCCTTCTAATGGTTAAGTGAACCAATGATTTCCATTTGGCGATACAGTACGTTAACCGAGCAAAACTCTCACAAGTTACAACTGTGTTTTCTCACAGATCTCAGCGGCTGCAATGTGCATTTGTTGCTTTCTTGTTGGGTTAATGTTCTTGCTCAAGGAAAACGACTGCTTGCAAAGCATCAGCCCCTACTTGATAGCAATTGGCTTATGGGTAAACACCTTTTAGTTGCATCAAATCAAATCTCTAGCTATTATATACTGTATATATGTTTTTGCTGAATTTTATATATATATTCGTTACTTATATTCAATCTCAGGGCTATTCTGCATCGTTCCCTATAGGCATGGCAGTTGTACCATTTGTCATAATGTCTGAGGTATATACATTCTTAAGTAGGATCTTTCAAGCTAAATATAGTGCGTAATCGCATTGTTGTGTGGCAGATCTTCCCGATGAATGTAAAGGGGTCGGCTGGAAGCCTAGCAGTATTCGTGACAAGCGTGGGTGTCTGGATTACGTCGTACACGTTCAACTTTATGATAGAATGGAGTTATCCAGGTTCGTCGTCTTTTCATGTCGATCGATCTATTGCTTTTATAGATACAAGAGCTTTCAATATTGGTTTAGCCGTGGATGGATCATTTACACTACAGGCACCTTCTTCATCCTTGCTGTGCTGAATGGTTTCGCGGTTCTTTTCGGTGGAAGTCTGATGCCGGAGACTAAAGGGATGACTTTGGAAGAAATACAACAAGAGTCCTTCTAGTTTATGTTCTCCATTTAAATCAATTTGGAAGAGGAATAAACAAAAACAAAGAAAGTCCTTGAACTCAGAAAATCTGCTACCTACCCAAATTCACAGGATACCTATAAATAAAAAATGAAAATATTTTGCTATATGTCCCCTTTTTGTATATCAATTTGCTAATTGTCCATTTAAAACTACCATATTAAATCCTTCTCCCTCGCCTGCAAGGCCTTCTACTCCTCCGAGTCCCGCCACCGCCGGAGCCTCTGCCCCTTCCGATCCGACCTTCTCAGCCCCTGTTTGGAATAATATCAGAGTTGAAGCTTAAGAAAAGGCCTTCGTGCGGGAGCCCGTTCGTGGACTCAAGAAAAGGCAGCGGCGAGCAGGCAACGGCGTGGACTCAGATCTCGTCACCAAGCAACTTCACTGTCATCGCCACCGTTGCCGCCAGTAGGTTGAATCTTCGGCCAGTACATCTAGATTATAGATATCAATTTGGAGAAAGATTGAATCTTTAAGGGTGGATTGAAGAAAGAGGAGAGGAGGAGATTGGAGTCAAGACATTTATTGGTGGGGGGGAGACATCTGATTCTCAATCGTTTTATCTGATTATGCATTCAGCCACAAGGATTATTGAATCTGATTATGCATTTCATCCCACAAAACTTGGCATTAGAATCGTTTTATCTAGTCACTTTCAATATCATAAATTCAGACTCAAGAGATTCCGGAAAGGCTTTTTTCTTATTAACCTTATCCCCTTATTTTCTCCTTCAGCATCTTTTGTTTCACATAGCCAGATTATAGCTATGAAATCAAACAAAACAAACTAGGATTCTTCAAAATTGAGTCCAGCTATATGAGGCAATAGAATGGCAATGAAGAATGAACTACTAGTTCGAAGAGGGGACAGAGGGAACGAATGCAACGAGGAGAGAAGAGTGAAACAAATTTCAGATTTTAGATTCTATAAAAGAATATTCAGATTTCAGTTCTATGGAATATATGATCATAGATAGTTTGATCATATATGACATGTAATTTCTAGCTGTTGTGAGGGGCAATATAGTCTTTTCATCTATGTACAGCTAGCTTGAATAAGGGGTGAGTTTGGGCACCAATTCGGTTAAGAATTTCAGTTGTAACAAACTGACCTTGAGAGCTCAATGGAAGCTCTGGATCTGTGATTGATAACATCCAGTTTTGTTCATTTTCGATTGATCTCTATTGTTCAAATGGTATCAGAGCAAGTTTCGATCCGAATTCGCGATTGATCGGTTTGGTTTTCCTTTGTGTTCGAAGCTGGTTTTCCATCGGGAATCTGACGCCAGATCTGGATAGCTGCTGCTGATTTCTTTGCTTTTTCATGGCTGGGAGAGGATCGCCGAATTCAGGCACTTATGCTGATGCAGTCAATGGAGGAAGAGGAAGCGGAGGTAGAGGAACCTTCATTTCTGTAACACCTCCTGGTCCTAGTGCTGGGAGAGGTGGATTTGGAGTTTTCAATGGACTCCAATTTGGAGATCTGAATCAAGGAATCAATACAGTGCACTATAATCCGTTATTCCTCTCGAATTCAGACCATCCAGGTATGAATCTTGTCAACACTGTGTTTAATGGCTCGAATTTTGCTAGCTGGAGTAGAGCCATTCGAATGGCTCTTGGAGCCAAGGCGAAATTAGGTTTTGTTACAGGTAGCGTAGTGAAACCTCAGCCAGTCAGTGAGGACTTTGAGAAATGGGAAAGGGCCGACTATATGGTCAGGTGGTGGCTAGTGAACTCAATGGCACCAGAAGTATCTGAAACACTCATGTATGTCGAATTTGCAGCTGAATTGTGGAAAGAAATCAGAGAGAGGTTTTGTGAATCGAATGATCCATTAATATACCAGCTTCGTCGTGATCTGGGGAATGTAAGACAGGAGAACTTATATGTTGGTGCCTACTATTGTAAGATAAAGAAAATTTGGGATGAGTTACAACTCTTGGATGCTGTTCCCGGTTGCAATTGTGGTGGAATTGGAAATTGTTCTTGTGGTTTACTCAAAAGGATCATTGAGAGAGAAGAGAAAGCCAAAGTAATGCAGTTCTTGATGGGGCTGAATGATGTTTTTGAGCCATTGCGTGGGAATGTGTTGTCAAAGGATCCAATGCCAGGATTGTTGAAAGTTTTTCAAATGGCAGTTCAGTTGGAGAGATCCAAAGGAGTTACTTCTGCTATTCCAGGTGATGTCACTGCTCTAGCAGTAAGTAAGTTTCAGCAATCTGAAGCTGAAGCAAATGTTGTGAACAAGTTCAGCTATGGTAAACAAGGGGAGCTATCTAGGTTTGAGCAGGCTAAGAGAGACTATAAGAAGGCAAAACTTGAACGCCAGTGTGATTATTGCAATGAGAGGGGCCATACCAAAGATACCTGTTTCAAATTGGTTGGCTACCCAGAGTGGTTCAAGGGACCAAAGGAGGATGACAAAGGCAAACCACAAAAGAGATTTGCTGCTCAGTTTAAAGTTCCCCAGGTTGACAGTCCTTTGGATCATGGTTTTCAAGAGATGAAAACACCTGATCCTGCCATGGTAAATGCTATATTCAATGAAGTTGTTAAAATGATGAAAGGGAAGAGTGTTGATCAATCTGAGAGCTCTGTGAACCAAGCTATGGTTCATTTTGCAGGTACACTCAATGTGTCTTTTCTTGTTGGTACTAATAAAGGAAATATAAATGCCTGGATTGTTGATTCAGGGGCAACTGATCATATTGCCTTTGACAAAGGAATATTCACTGAGATCATTCCTTTGCCCAAGGCAGTATCATTGGGACTACCTGATGTCTTTCACATATCAGTTAACTGGTGTGGGACTGTAAAATTACAAGATACCTTTGTGATCAGGAATGTGCTATTTGCACCTGAGTTTTGTCACAATTTGTTATCTGTTTCAAGAGTTCTTAAAGATCAGAAACTTATCTTCAAGTTTGATGAGATGTATTGTTACCTACAGGACCATATAACTGAGAAGTTACTGATCAGAGGATGGGAAGAAGGTGGCCTTTACAAAATTGCAACTGCATGTGAAAGAGATAAGTTTGATGCTGTTTCAGTTCATCATAGGATGATGTGTAATAATGTTGATAGCATGTTTCTTGTTCATGCTAGACATGGCCATATGTCATGGTCTAAAATGAAACATTTGTCTTTGTGCAAGGATGTGAAAGATTGCAATTTCAGTTGTGATGCTTGTTCATTAGCTAAAATTCACAAATTGCCATTTGATAGAAGTTATTCACTAGCTACAGCACCTTTTCATTTGTTGCATATGGATGTGTGGGGACCCTATAGAACTCCTTCCATTTGTGGTGCTAGATATTTCCTCACCATCCTAGATGATCATTCAAGAACCACTTGGGTTTATTTGCTTCGAGATAAATTGCAAGTATTGGGCTGTGTTACAAGGTTCCTAGGATTGGTAGAAACACAGTTTCAGGTTTCTGTGAGGTGCATTAGAACTGACAATGGTACTGAATTTACTCAGCAAGGTTGTGTTGATTTGTTTGCTACTCATGGCATTATCCATCAGAGATCAGCTCCTGGTGTCCATGAGCAAAATGGCCGAGTTGAAAGGAAACATAGGCATTTGCTTGAAACTGCCAGAGCCATTAGAATATATGTTGGGCTCCCCATTAAGTTTTAGGGTGATTGTGTTCTAGGAGCCACATACTTAGTCAATAAAATGCCATCTTCCATACTGGGATGGAAATCTCCCTTTGAAGTACTATTTCATGTTCCACCTACTTATGAAAGGCTTAAGGTCATTGGATGCTTGTGTTATGCTCTGCAACCCAATGACTGAAGGGATAAACTTGGACACATTGCCAGAAAATGTGTGTTTTTGGGTTATCCACCTGGTCAAAAGGCTTACAAGTTATATGATTTGGAGAGAAAGGTCATCATAATTAGCAGACATGTGAAGTTTGAAGAGTCTGTTTTCCCTTTCAAAAGTGTTTCATCATCTCCAACTATGTCCATTTTTCCAAGGGAACATTGTGGCACTGAAGGTGTTGATGACATTGATCCTACTGGTTTGTTTGAACCTCATCACTCTCAGGGCAATCTTAGCCCTTCTCCTCCCCAGCAATCTCAACCTTCCCTTCCTGCATTCTCACCTCCTGCTAGTACTGGATTGCCTGAAAGATCCAGTGATACTGATCATCTTTCATTCCCATCCCATGAGTCTCATGGCAATTCATCCTCTAATGGTAGTGTCACTGGTCCTCCTCCACTTCCTAAGAGATCCATTCGTCCTCCTCACAGGTTTCAGGACTATATTTGCACCAACTTGCCATCCAGAAACACCTCAGAGTCTGATGAGTCCATCTCACAATCCTTTGCAGTGTTTTCTATTCAGAATTTGGCTCACCTATCTTTAGAATATGTTCACTCTTTAGTGAATTTCTAGCTGTTGTGAGGGGCAATATATTCTTTTCATCTATGTACAGCTAGCTTGAATAAGGGGTGAGTTTGGGCGCCAATTCGGTTAAGAATTTCAGTTGTAACAAACTGACCTTGAGAGCTCAATGGAAGCTCTGGATCTGTGATTGATAACATCCAGTTTTGTTCATTTTCGATTGATCTCTATTGTTCAAAAGTTCCAAGTTCCAGGAAGGTGAATGAGGAACAAAGGCAACGAAGTGCTCACTTGTGCCGTCGAAGGAAGGAACCGGCGATCTCAGATCTGAGGAAGGAAGACAGCCAACAAAAGAAGGAAGGACGGACGGACTGAAGGATGGCCGACGCTGCTACTGTTCACTGGCGCCTCCTGAGTCGAGCTCTGAAGGATGGCCGACTTCAGCCTTGAGGAGAACCCCAGGAAGAGGAGAACTGGAGATGCGAGCCGCTGAAATGTTTCTCTACGCGAGCGACTGTGCGAAACCCTCAAGTCCCTCCTCTCTCTTAACCCTAGGGGCAATTCAGTAATTTCATATACTGAGCTTTCGAGCTCGGCTCGGGCTAGATTCGAGCCTAAAACTATGTACAAGCTCGTCTTGTTTTTCCTATACGAACGAGCTCGAGCCGAGCTTTCTCGAGACGAGCCCAAGTTGTGCGGCTCAGATAACAGCCTTACATGTTATGAATGAATTGAAATTAGTCAATTGGCCTCTCCATATGGAAAGCAAGAAAGGGGTGGAGAATCATGTACCGAAGGTTGAAAAGTCGAGGTTAGTAGCTTAATTTTAAAATTGAAGAAATTTCAATGGAGCTTCATTTGATCAACTTTTCGCTTTGGTTTTTTTTTTTTTTTTTTGGAACGGAAAAAATTTGGCCATAGAGCAGAGGCCTATCAGCCAAGAGCATCCTTGCGGATGAGACTACGCAATAGAGAGTCATCGGGAGTCAAGAGACCGTTAGAAGCAGAAGCAATACGTGATAAGCGATCAGCTACCAGATTTGCCTCACGGAAGACATGACGAATCTCAACAGAACCAAAGAAGCCCAGCGAGACTAGACTGTCAGAGACAATCATTTCAGAGTCCCCAGTAGGCTTCCCCATACCTTTCATACTTTTTATTATTGTTAAGTTGTCTCCTTCAATGATCAGGTTAGTTATTTTCAGTTCTTTTGCAGCCCGAAGACCCTTCCAGAGGCCCAGGCTTTCAGAGCCGCATACCGAATTGATTGGTGATGGGCCATTGCCAGTAAAAATTGGAGAACCTATAGAGTCCCGGATGATGAAGCCATAGGTGCCCAAACCAGCAACAGGTAGAGACCCATCAAAGTTTAGTTTATAAGTTCCATTTGGTGGGGGTTCCCATTTGGTTCTCTTTCGCTTCGATATTGATCTTGGTTTGTCAACCTTTGTGGGTGATTTGTTGTTGCTTGTACAGTAGTCCGGTGAATTCAAATTAGATGTTTTCCAGATAAATATTTGTTCTTTTATGAAGGATAGGATGCGTCTTATGTCCGGGTTTATGTTTTCAAAGAGTGTTTAGTTTCGAAAGTACCAGATACCCCACCAAGCAAAAGCCAGCTCTTCCAACTCTTTTGTTCCAATTGTATCTTTGATGTCCCATAGTGTGTCGTTCAAGTGTTCGTCTTTGAGGAAGCAACCATTAATTTTCCAAAATGTACTCGGGTTAGTTCTAATCAGGGTTTCCTTCGAGACTGGACAGTTCCAAAGCAGATGGTTTAGGTCTTCATAACAGGAGTCACAGTGGGGGCAGTTTGTCGGAATACCAAAGTGTCGAGAAGCTAGTCTGACAGCAGTGGGCACTCTATTCTTAAGGATTTTCCACAGGAATGATTTTATTTTTGGGGGGATATCTAGTCCCCAAACCCAGTTTATATATGAAATTTCATGATTTTTGTGTCTATGTATCATATCAATAGCAGACTTTGTGCCGAACCATCCATTTTTGCTCCATTTCCAATAAAGTCTATCTACCTGTATATGCTGTGGTATTGGTATCGTTTTGATTGTTTCAATTAGATTATTTGGAATGATGTTTTGTAGCTCTTCTTGTAGTTTTTCTTCGTTCCAAACTTTGTTATCTGTGATGAAATGTTTTATGTTAATTGTCTCGTCTATTTGTTGCGTTCTCAGGATAAATGAATCTATAGGCAATTGACCAAGCCACTGGTCCTGCCAAAAGTTGATAGAGGCGCCGTCCCCTATAGACCAATGTAGACCCTGTTTGAATAAAGGGATTAGTTTTATTAACTGTGCCCACTGCCCGGAAGAGGTTCCATGCTTTCGATATCTGAGAATGTTTTTGTTTTTAAGGTATTTTTCTTTGATTAGTGTCACCCATGGGCTAGTAGGTTCCGCAAGTAGTTTCCAAAGTAATTTCAACTGAAGGGCTTTATTCATGTCCTCAGAGCTGCGGAGACCAAGCCCGCCATTTTCCTTGTTTTTACAAACCTCATACCACCCGATTAGGGGCTTATGGTTAGGTCCTTTGTTCCATAAGAAGTTCCGGTTGATCCTATCAAGTTCCGTGTGGATCGATTTGGGTAGCATAAAGCATTGCATTATGTGTAAGGGTTTAGCAGCAAGTGTTGTTTTGATTAAAGTGCAGCGACCAACTTGTGAAAGATAGTTTGCCTTCCACCTATGAAGCTGCGACTTGGTGCTTGTTATGAGCTCTTTGAATTCTTCCTTTGTCATTCTTCCTTCTATAAGGGGGCAGCCCAAGTAGCTGCCCATCTTAAGGGTGTGAGCTATTTCAAGCTCGTTTCTGATAAGGTTTTTCTGGTTGTTTGAAACATTTCTAGATGTTTGGAATTGAGATTTATGCCTATTTACTCTTTGCCCTGATAAATTTGAGTATTCCTGTAGAATTTGGTTGATTTGGTCACAGCCGGTTTTGGTTGATGAAGCGAAGATGACAATGTCGTCAGCAAAAGCTAAGAAAGGAATTTTCGTCCCTCCTCGCGTTAGTTTGATTCCCAGGTGGCTTTGTGGTTTTTCTGATTCTTGCTGTAATCCCCTTGATAGGATTTATGAAATTATTAAGAATAGATATGGTGATAGCGGGCATCCCTGACGTAAAGCCCTCTCGGGAAAAAATATTTCCGTTGGTTCATTGTTGACCAGCACCGAGTATGTGACTGTGGTGATGCATTCTTTGATCCATTCCGTAAATTTGGTCGAGAAGCCAAGTCTGAACATAATTGTGAGTAAAAAATTCCAGTCAACCATATCAAATGCTTTTTCCATGTCTAGCTTGACCGCCATCCATCCTGATTTACCATTTTTCTTTGAGAAGGAGTGGAAGATTTCGTTTGCGATTAATATGTTATCTTGTATAGATCTGCCAGAAGAGAAGGCGCTTTGAAGTGGATTAGTTACTTTGGGGATAACCCTTTTGAGTCTTGATCCTATAATTTTGGATATAATTTTATATGTTGTTGAGCATAGGCTAATCGGCCTATAGTGAGATGTTGTGGTCGGGTTATCTATCTTCGGAATTAATGCTATGAACGTATGGTTTGTCTGTTTCAGAATCTTTCCGCTTAGAAAGAAGCTTTTAACCGCTTTGATGACTGATGGTTCCACAATATGCCAGTACTTTTTGAAGAAGCCAGCCGGAAAACCATCAGGTCCTGGGGATTTGTCGTTGGCAAGGCCGAAGACTGCATTTTTAATTTCTGTGTTTGTGACTTAACGAGTTAACCAATCATTATCCTCGTTTGAGATTTCCTTTCTACATGATGAAGTAGGTTCGTTTGTGTTTGTTGTCTAGGATGTTATGTGAATCTCTGGCTAAAATCGTGCTTGATTAGGTTCCTTATTTCTTCTTCATTGTTAAGAGTTATGCCAGAGGTGGTTTGAAGATGTTTTATGATGTTTCTATTTCGTCTTCCGGTTGCTATTTTATGAAAGTATTTCGTGTTGGCGTCAATAGATTTTATATGCATTCGTTTCGCCCTTTGCCCCCAATATTTCTGTTGAAAGGAAAGGAGAGAAGAGTGCTTTGAGGTGAGCCTTTTAATTTTGTTATCCAGATTTTGGTTGTAAGCATTACAAAGATTCTTTTGTGATTCTAGAAGTTCTGATTCAACTTGTTTAATTTGGCGGAACACATTTCCAAAGGTTACTTTGCTCCAAAGCTTGCTTTTCCTTTTAACCTCTTGCAGTTTCTTCGTTAATTTGAACATTTTCGAGCCAGGGCAGTCAAGTCTCCAAGCTGAGCGCACAACTGCTTCATAGTCGGGTTTCGTAGTCCATGCCATTTCAAATTTGAAAGGTTGTAATTTTGGTTTGCGGTTATCCATTAGGTCCAATGTGATCTGTGTGTGGTCTGATTTAAGGAAAGCATGGTTTTTTGTGCAAAGGTTTGGGAATTGTTTTAGAATCGGGTGGCTAATCATAGCGCGGTCGAGTTTTTCAAAAATATTGTCAGTACCATGTTCATGTTTTCTCGAAGTGTAGAGGTTTCCACACGTCGGTGAATCTACTAAATTGAAAGTGCTTATAGTATCTTGGAGTCTGGCGAATCTATTTGCAGTAGGGACCCTGCCCCCCAGTTTGTCGGCTGGCTCTAATATTTCGTTAAGGTCCCCAATAATGATCAAAGAGTCCTTAGCATCGCGGATATAATATGAGAGAGAGGTACAGAAAGAGTTTTTGTCCTTAGCGTAAGGTGTTGCATAAACGAATAAGATTTCAATGTTAATATTAAGGGTTGTGTTTGTGTAGTCTGCTTGTATGATTCGGTTTGTTGAGTTTCTAATAGTAAAGGTTTCATTATGGAAAAGGGATTCTTTCCATAGGAGGCAAAGCCCTCCCGCAAGTCCATTGGATGGGCAGAAATGCATTCTATCAAAACCGGGTTTTCTCCAGCATTTTTCCGGCGGAGGGTTTGTTAATTTTGTTTCAGCTAGCATTAGGATTTTTATATGTTCTGCTTTAGTAGTTGATTCGATGTGGGTCCAAACATTCTTCCTACTTAGGCCTCGGATATTTCAAAAGCTAAATTTCATTTAAACCTTATTAGGAGAAACCGGGTTAGGCGGTAGAGAACCTTAATTTTTAGAGTTGAACTTTTCGCTTTGGTTGATTCAATGGGGAAAGCCACGTTCAAAATGTAAAAAAAAAAATGTTTTAAAAAAAATTTGACAAAAAAAATGTAAACAAAAAGTTCCAAAAAAAGAATTAAAATTATCATCACACGTGTCACCACACTCGTGGTGATACTGTTTTTGTGTTAATAACATCATTATTAACACACTTAGTCATTCATCTATTAACGAAGTACTATTTTTCTTTGGTGGCAGCAGTGTTTATATTTTTTTTATCGTGGTGACACTACTAACAACATTTTTCGTTGTCCTAGAGTTTTCATTTGGTGACAATAGTTATAACATTTTTAATTTTGTTAATTGTGGTGACACTACTAATCTATTAACGAAGTACTATTTTCCTTTGGTGACATCAGTCTTTACATATTTTTTTATTGTGATGACACTACTAATAACACTTTCCTTTGTCCTAGGTTTTTTTTTCTTTTGGCGAAAGTACTGATTTATTTATTTATTTTGGTGACACTCCTAGTAACACTTTCCCTTGTCTTGTGATTTTTTTTCTTTTGTTGACAGTAATTGTTACTTTTTTAAAAAAAATGTGGTGACACTACTAATAACACTTTCTTTTGTCCTGGGTTTTTCCTTTGGTGACAGCAGCGGTCACATTATTTTTCCTTGGTGACACCGCTATTTAAAGGGGTATAAACGGGACACTGTTGGTGTGAATATCACTGGTGACAGCTCCAAGTTTTGATTTGGTTATATTTTTGTTTATTGTGGTGACACCACTAATAACATTTTCCCTTGTCATATGGTTTTCCTTTGGTGACAACAATGGTTTTTCCTTTGGTGACAGCTGTGATGACACTGTTTTAATAGTGGTGACACCACTAACAACACCTTTTGTCCTAGGGTTTTTCTTTGGTGACAATAGTGGTGACAATATTTTTCATTGATTACATAACTAATAACATTTCACCAATCTTTTCCTTACTACACTGGTGGTGACACTGTTTTTATGGTGGTGATAGCGTAAATTTTCTTTTGGGTATAGCATTAGTCTCGATAAGGTTTTTTCTCCTTTTGTCCTAGGGTTTTCCTCTGGTGACAGCAGTGGTCTCACTGTTTTTATGGTGGTGATACCACTAATAACACTTTGTTATTCATCTCTTCTTGTATCTTAGGGCTTTTCATTGGTGACAGCAATGGTGACACTATTTTTCCTTGGTGACACCACTAATAACATTTGACCATTTTTTTTTCTTATTACACTGGTGGTGACACCACTTTGTACACTTGTGGTGACACTGTTTTTTATGTTGGTGACACCACTATTAACAATTGGCCGTGTTTTTTCCTCGTCCTAGGGCTTTTCCTTTGTTGACGGCAGTGGTTACACTGATGTCACCAAAGGAAAAAAAATTGTAAAAAAAAGTCATGAAAAAAGTTGTTACCACATGTGTTGACAATCAATCATCTTTGTCTTAGAGTTTTCTTTTGGTGACAACAGGGTTTCTATTTTTTTTTATTGTGGTGACATTATTAAGTAACTTTCCTTTGTCCTAGAGTTTTTTTTCTTTTAGTGACAGTAATGGTTTTTTTTATTGTGATGACACTACTAATAACACTTTCCCTCATAGAGTTTTTTAATTTTAGTATATTAGGTGTAAAGACCCGGATTTTTAAATAATAAATTTCAACAAATAATATAAAATGGATTTAAGTGGGAAAAAAAAAATTCGAATATTTTAAGGAAAACTCGTCTTTAAATTACTAAATCGAAATTTAAACTCTTAAAGCGAATTCCGGCCCAATTTTTAACTGTAAAGGACAATTCTATCGTTTTGCCTCGGGATTTGAAATAAACTTTGGGATGTCGATGTCTTCGTAATTTTGAAGCGTTATCTTGATCGAGTCGGGATAAGATCGAAAGAGGGTTTCGGAATTTGTTTTTGGGTATTTTGAATTTAGGGTCTTGGGAGCACTCTATAGACTTGTAGGTCTCTTCCTCCATCTGTTTGCCAACTCTTTCCCCCCTTTCCCTTTGTCGAGTAGCAACAAGTAACAGATGCTCTCTGAAATGGAACAGAACCCATGCCAAGATCTGCATCCTCCCACCTTATCTGATTCCAAACAGCTCACTTCTCCCCCTTAAAATTTGAGCCTCATTCAACCAAAGCCCTCATCCACAAACAAGAACCCTGGAAACTCCTCACCATCACCCCTGGTTCCCTATTCTCTGCTGAAGCAGCTCCAAAATAGCCCTTTTCATTTCCTGATTGTCGAGCCACTGAGCCACTGCAAGCCTCCCCTCCTTTCCTTGCCGAACAGCTCCTGAACGCAGCTCCGAGCCGCCATCAGCAGAGCTCCTGTACTCCACTCTACCTCAGGACGGTCCTTGACGAGCCACCATCACCGTTGTCGTGCCCAGCCACCTCTCCACCTCCTCTGTCCCTGTCGCCCGAAGCAACCAAGGAAGAAGACGACGATGGAGCCGCCTGTCCACGCCGAGCCCGACCACTTGCCTCCAGCACATCCCCCGTTCCCAGAAGCCAGAAGCAGAAGAAGGAGCGCCAACGCCGGCCATCGGAGCCCCAAACCAGCCCCTCGCGTCCCTGTTCATCTCCACAAGTCAATGCCCTCTTCTTGTTCGATTTTTGATTCTAAACACATCAAAAACCTGCCTTTAACTCCCTCCTTACTCTCCTAGTCATCGATCGACGCCGTCCCTCGCCGATTGAAGTCGGGATCTGTCCTTGCTGCCGGAGATCTTCCCCGGAGACGTCGCTGTAGACTTGATCAGATCTAAGCATCAAGCTGTAGAACAGCTTGAGAGAGATGAAGAACACGAGAGAGAAAGAGAGAGAGGAAACCAATTGGGAATATGTTACTTGAACAACTAACTGAAAAAGTACAGAAGAAGGCTTTATATAGCCTTAGTACATAATGCCTTATTTAACATAAAACTAAAATGCATTATGTATTATTCTAACACTCCCCCTCAAGGTAGGAGTTCTATGTGACTTCAAACAAATTTACAACTCCTAACTTGCTCAAATTTCTCATGTACTGATCATGGGAGATAGCTTTCGTGAACACATCTGCAGGCTGATCTCTGGTGTTGATGTAGCCAAGCTCAATTTCTTTACTCAAGACTTATCTCTTACTAGGTGACAATCACCTTCGATGTGCTTTGTTCTTTCATGGAAGACGGGGTTCTTTGCAATGTACATTGCAGACTGATTGTCACAGTGTAACCTCACAGGATTTGGTTGCTCAATTCCCAAATCTCTTAGCAGTTTCACAAGCCAAGTAATCTCACTAAGGCTATATAAAGCCTTCTTTTGCAATGCATTTGTAACTCTACTATCTTTGCCAATCTGCATCACAGTATGCACTTAGCCTTTACAGCAGCTATAGATAGTAGAGTTCTTACAGATAT
The DNA here is from genome assembly GCA_037127255.1 of Persicaria tinctoria. Lineage (NCBI taxonomy): Eukaryota > Viridiplantae > Streptophyta > Magnoliopsida > Caryophyllales > Polygonaceae > Persicaria > Persicaria tinctoria. Next base: position 5,648,744 of record JBANSL010000014.1, read on the forward strand.
CATCTTGGCCACTGGAGCAAATGTTTCACTATAGTCAATACCATACATTTGAGAGAATCCCCTGGCCACAAGCTTGGCCTTGTATCTATCTAATGAGCCATCAGCCTTATACTTGACTTTATAGAGCCATTTGCAGCTGACCAAGGACTTCCCAAGTGGGAGAGCAGTTAGCACCCAGGTGCTGTTCCTCTCAAGTTGTATAAGATAGAAAAGAGTGAATTGGATAGGGTGAAGTGGACTTACTAGATAGTGCAACAGTTGATGAATCCTTTGAGACCTTGCACACATAGTTCTTCATCCAGAATGAAGGTTTAGAGTTTCTTCTGGAGTGTCTTATTGGTTGAGGTGACACAGTATTTGTGACAGGGATGTCATCAAACATGGGAGGGACAGGAGAGGGAGAATAATCTCCATGAGACTCATTTTGAATTGGAGGGTTGAGAGGACAGTTCTGAGGGGTTTCATAAACTTCAATGGGAATGAAGCCATGATCAGTGTTGTGAGAAGAGGGATCAACACTGTTGGTAGGCCAGTCAAGTATGGATAGACTTTGTTTTGAGGTAAATTCTGGACTAACAGGAAACACATGCTCATGAAATTTAATGTCTCTGCTGATATGTGTTTTATGAGTGTGCAAGTTATACACTTTGTAACCTTTGAACCCAAAGGGATAGCCTAAGAACACACAGGCATCAGTTTTTGGGTCAAGTTTCTTTCTGCTGGAGCTCAGATTTGAGACAAAGCATAGGCAACCAAACACCTTGAGCTTCTCATAATCAGGTGCCTCACCAAACAGACACTCATAAGGGGATTTGTTTTTTAGGATTGAGTTTGGCAATCTGTTGATTATGTAAGTGGCTGTGAGGACACAATCACCCCAAAATCTCACAGGGAGGGAGGCATGGAATCTAAGTGCTCTTGCAGTTTCCAAAATGTATCTGTGTTTTCTCTCCACACGCCCATTTTGCTGAGGGGTTGCAGTGCAAGAGCTTTGGTGGACAATGCCTTTAGATGTGAAGAAGGAGATGACATCAGAGTTAAAGAACTCAGTGCCTTGGTCACTCCTCACAGTTTTCACTCTAGTTTTGAATTGGTTTTCAACCATGGTAATGAATGACTGAATGTGAGAGAAGGTTTCAGTCTTGGATTTCATAAGGTAAGCCCACACTCCCCTGCTCATATCATCTACAATGGTTAGGAAATATTTGTGGCCAGTGTAGGTAGGGGTTTCATATGGTCCCCATAGATCACAGTGTAACATCTTAAACACATTATCAGCATGAGACATACTAGAATCAAAAGAAGGTTTTACTTGCTTTGCCAAAGGGCATATTGTGCATACAAAGTCAGAAGCTGTGTTTACAATAGAATGTATGCTAGGAACACCTTTGATTTTCTCAATAGGTGCATGACCAAGACGTAGGTGCCACAATGCACATTTATTTTGGACACTATCAATTTTAGGTAAGAACATAGGTAGAGACACTGAATTGCACCAGGCAGATTTGGAGATGACCTCATTCATTCTGGATTCAGGAACCAGGTAGTACATGCCTTCAAATTCCTCACCAACTGCAATCACTTTCTTCTTTGTAGGGTCCTATATGAACATGATGTTAGACACCAGATGCAGGTCAACACCAAAGTCATGGACAAGTTTGCTTATGGAGATTAGATTGAATTTGAATTTTGGAATGTAAAGGGTGTCAATGAGTGTAAGGGAGCTCAGTACAGGGGCTGTACCTAGCATGGTAATGGGGTCTGAAGTACCATCAGGAAGGTGAACTTGTATTGGTTTGGTTACAGGTTTAGGTTGTTTTAAGAATGTAATATCACAAGTCATATGGTATGTAGCTCCTGTGTCTAAGATCCATACCTTTGCACTATTAGTGACATTACAACACAAGAACTTACCTGCAAGGTTCACTTCATAGGTTGGCTTACTTCTTTGCTCCATTAGCTGCAGCAGGGACATCATCGACTTTTGGTTTTCAGAGGACAGGTTCTTGAAGGATGATTCACCATCACCTCCATTCCTGTCAGTAACACCAGCTGCATTTCCTACCTTGAATTGCCTTCCCCTTTCTTCTTGTCCATCAGATCTGGATTGATGTGGCTTCTGATTTGCTTTAGAGTGCCAGCTTGGGTAGCCATACACTTCCCAGCATCTATCGGATTTGTGGTAGCCACGACAGTGAGTGCATTTCTCCCTCCTAGGCTTGTCACCACGAGCATCTGTGCGAGCATCTGATCTTGAATCAGTCTTTTCACCTTGCTGCTTTCCCATTAGAGCCGTAGATTCAGTAGTTTGCGTATCTCCTCGAGTGATTTCCAGGCTCACCTCATCTTGAACAAGCAATGAGTGAGCTTCACTTGCAGTTGGCAATGGCTTTGACATCAAGAATTGCCTCCTTGCAGCATCATATTTCTCGCTTAGCCTCATCAAGAATCTCATCAACTTGTCTTCTTGATCAGCAGCTTCGAGTCTCTCTACAATTTGACACTCACACTTCCCACATGTGCACTTGATTGGAGTAACAATTCCCGTCAGATGTTGCCATAAACCTTTGATCTTGGTGAAGTAATCCGTGACAGATGATGAGCCTTGCTTGCACTCGGTGATTTCGCGTTTGATCTGGAAAATCAATGGTCCATTTTTCTGGCCAAAGCTTTCTTGAAGATCATTCCACATCTCCTTGGCGAGATCGAATTCATCAATAGTCACATAAATCTCCTTCGACACGGTGTTGAGGATCCATGAGCACACAACATCGTTACATCGCTTCCATTGCAGCGAGTTTTCTGGAGTTTCCACCAGAGATCCATCGACGAAGCCGATTTTGTTCTTGACTTAGAGAGCTTTCGTCATTGCTCGGCTCCAGCGTCGATAGTTGTCGCCAATTAGCTGCAAACTTGTGAGAATCAGGCCTGAATTGTCGGCTGGGTGGATGAAGAATGGATTCTGCAAATCCATCGCTGTGATTTGGTCTCTTCTTCGCTCGCGTTCTCGCTCACGCTCTCCAGGTGGAGTATTACCAGTTTCAATGCGATTTGCCATTGCGATTTCGATCTGAATTCGTCAGAGCTCTGATACCATGTAGACTTGATCAGATCTAAGCATCAAGCTGTAGAACAGCTTGAGAGAGATGAAGAACACGAAAGAGAAAGAGAGAGAGGAAACCAATTGGGAATCTGTTACTTGAACAACTAACTGAAAAAGTACAGAAGAAGGCTTTATATAGCCTTAGTACATAATGCCTTATTTAACATAAAACTAAAATGCATTATGTATTATTCTAACAGTCGCGGTAATTCCTTTTCCTCCTCCTCTCGTATTCTCGCTTTCCTCTCTCTGTGTGTGGTATTGGTCGGAATTGGTCGTCGGTCCATTGGGAGTGGTCGGGGTCGGAGGAGAGCAGCCGACCGGCCTGGGTATCTCGTTCTTCCTCCCCTTCCGTCTTCGCGCAACGTTGGCCAAGAAGACGGCTCTCTCCTTCTTTTCTTTGTCGGGGATTGGGTCCGGGTTATGTTGAGAGGGCAGGCCTTGTGGGTTGGGCATTTCGGGTTAAGAAATTGATTTCGGGTTATATCATTTTAGAAATGGGTCTTCTGTTGGGGAGGGCAAGCAGATCCGGATCCCATTTCTTTCTTTTCTTCTATTGGGCTCGGGTTTGGGCCTTGAAATCGGGTAAGGGTTGGGCATGTTGGGTTATGTCTTTCATTATATTATTATGTCAGGGATTTTGGCCAGACATGATTTAAGAATTGTTTTGAAAGTGAGTTGACTTAATTTGGGATTTAAGAGTTTGGAAAATATGGTTGGTACGATTTTATCAATGAGCTTGATTGGAAGTAAATGATTTTGGTTGATGTTGATCGTAGCGGAAAGGTTTTGGAAAAATGGTTTTACAATCGACTGGTTTTGAAGATGTTGAGAACTTCAGTATCGTGTGTATGAATGTTAGACCGGTAGCTTATGGAAATGGCTTGATGATAGGTGTGTATTGCTTTTGGATTGCTTTGGACTTGCATTTGGGCCCTGCTTACGTTATTTTGCTGATCTGCATCTTCAGGTAAGTTCCCTAGGGGGCTTACTCAGGTTGGAAATTCATGCATGTTGTTGCATTTTATGTTAGGTGTTGCATATGCATAAAAGCATGCCATGTAGTATCATGTTTAGGTTGCACTAATTGCTTACTTTATGCGTTTGAAACAAAACGGCCGTTATCCGTGATAGTCCTAGAGTCTTTGCTAGGGTCATAGGGTAGCCCAGCCTCATCGGGTACCCTGAGTCAATCGAATCATGAACTTCCTTATATTATGAGATGCATGCGGGCTTTATTGTGGAGCGGGTTAGGCATGCGTGCCGCCCGATTATGATGGAATGCATTCACGAGCTGGCCAGTCTCCGCCCTATCGGAAGGGGGTGGAGGTAGGAGGGGGATATGCCACTTGGCATTGTCTTGGGCCCTTTACAGTATTTTTACACATTATTATAACTAGGAGCATGCTAGTGTGTTTGACTTTCGTACTGCATTAGAGCATCTTTATTAGGTATAGCACATACTGTGTGGCCTCAGCGAGGACTGCCGGTCCCGCATGAGTGGCTCGATTTGACTCCTTTCCCCGTTCTTTTTTTTAAGGTATTTTCTGCAGATTCTGAGTGCTCGATGTCTATATGACGGGGTTTCCTTTTGGCGAATTGAAGAACCTGGCTAACTCTCTAACTTGGTATAAATGGTAATCATTCGCTTACGTTTTCGGTTTTGACCCGGCTCTGCCGTGACACTTGTATCTTAACTTTGCTTCTGCTTTACTTTCATTTGAATTGAATTTCGCGACATAGTCTTAAGGCAGGTTAAGGGTACCCTACTACCCTTCGTGGCTTTTAGGGTTCGAAATCCCTCTTTATTACTGACCTTAAAAATGAGTTGAAACATCGACCCGTACCTGGATTGCAAGATCCGAACAAGGGGTTTTATCCCTTGAAACGTAACCCGGAAATCATAATTCTAGGCCGTTACATTAGGCCTTGACTAAGAACAGAGTACCTTTCTTCCTTTTTTAATTTGGCCGACCCAATTTCCAAACTTATGTACACAATTTCTTCCTTTCTTTCTTTGGGAAATTCATTCTCTTTAGTTCACAATCTGTATTTGGGTTGTTTTGTTTTCTTATTGGGCTTAAATTCTTTTATATGACAAGCCCGACCCATATTGCTGATCATGTAAATGTAAAAGGTCGAACAGATTAAATAAAGAGAAAAAGTGCCCAACTGGCCTTTTTTACCTTAATTTGAAGAGTGTTCACCAACTCCAACATATTAGGTTTTTGTCCATCTGAAAAATCTGTGCCCCGCTCTTTGGAGTTCCTCCTCCGCCTCTCTCGCTCAACTTGCTCTCTCCGATCAAACGCCAAATACTACTCTTTGATCTTCATCTTCGATTTCAGATATATCAATCTCTCGATTTCATACCTATCATCTCTGATCTTCATCTTCGATTCCAATGGCATCTCCATCAAATTGGAGCTCCGCTTCTCCCAGGTCTCGCTCTCACGACAATGGCGTTTCCGAGGAAGAAGACGAAGGTTGGGCTGGCGTTGCCGCTCGCGCTGGTGCCTTGCCGCTCCGACTGCTCGAGCGCGTGCTCCTTAGGCAACTTCCTCCGATTGCTGAGCATTCAAGAATCGGGATCTGCTTAGGTTTCGCCAGGTTTATCCTCTTTTGCAGTCGGATTTCTCGCTACACTCGCCGTAAATCTCTGATTCTGCTTGAATTCGACCGGATATGTGCTTGAATTCGACGATGTGGATCTTCTGTTGCAGATCTAAGATCTTCCGTGTGCAGACGGAGGTGAAGAAGTAGTTGCAGATCTAAGATCTCCTGTTGCAGATGAAGAAGATGAAGTCGAATGAAAGAAAATGTCTCTTATCAGGCGGCAAAGCAATCCAGATCTTGTTGCCGCCTCCATCTTCCTCCTGGTTGCCGCCTCTGAGGTAATGAAGACGACGTCGATCTGAGGCGAAGAGTATGCCGCCTCCATCTTCCTCCTAGTTTTCACCTCTCACCTCAAGAAGATCCGCCTGGAATCAAAGAGGATGAATCGAAGGAGAGAAGAATGAATCGAAGAGGAAGCTCACCTGTGGACTTGCTGAAATCGTCGGTGGACTTGTGGCTGAAATCTCTCCCATGGCCGGTTTCCTCTTGGTCGTTGGCGATGCCTCTGACAGTCGTCCAATCTCTCCTCCCAACCGGTGATGTCCATGTTTTGTGCCATGTTTTATATTGACTTTTATATTGATTTCTGCATGCATTTCATGCATCTGGGTTAGAATAGTACAGAATCTATATAGTTTATGCTTATTTGCCAAATTATGGAGTCTACACTAGTTTATGTTTAATTTCGCATAAATCGGATGCACTTTGGAGCTTAAAGGAAACTCATGGAGAAGTTAAGTATTGTGCAGCTGGAGAAAAGACCATATTTAGACATCCATCATTCTGAATCAAGCTTTGATGTCTTCATGAGAGTTGTAGCCCTCGAAAAGAGCTTTCCAATGCATGCTCATATGCGTCAATCCGACGAACGAGGACTCGGGAAAGTGCGTTTCAAGAACAGAGCAGAATGTTGAAAGATGGGATCTACTCGAAGTCGACTAAGGCTACTCGAAGTCGACTACGGTTGAAGCATACTTGATCGAGGACGGAAGAAGAAGACAACTCGAGCACGAGCCGTACTCTACGTCGAGTACACCCTACTCGACGTCGACCAGAATTGAACCTGACCCAAGCTCGACGAAGAGAACCAGATCGACTAGCTGAAGATTACTCGAAGTCGAGTACGACCTACTCGAAGTCGACCAGGCTTGGTCGAAGTCGACTACGCATCTTTGGGCCGCGAGACTGTTGGGCCATTCCGAGCATATGTGGACAACTTGGGCACGAAGCAAGGCTGATTTCATCCAATTCTATCAAGATCTATCTATGGAATAGAAGGATTTATCCACTTGAAGATATTTAGTTATTTTCCTTTTAGATAAATGTTCCCTTTTATTTAAGTTTTATCTTTAGATATAGATAGAGATTTTCTTCCTTGATTAGCAAGGATTGAAAACCTATAAATAAAGCCTATAGGGCTGATTTTTATGCATGCCATCACACAATTCAATTTCAGAGAGAAGTAGGGGGGAGAGAGAGAGAGAGAGAGGAAGCCAAGAAGAGTTTGTGAAGCGAGAGCGGAATTGGCTTACTTTGGTTGTAAGATCTGTTTGAATTTAGTTTATGCAAGTTATTTCTTTTCAATCAATGTCTGCAATTGCGATGAGGTGCGAGTAGTCTACCTACTTCTAAGGTTGGGGTGAGTCCGACGATAGCCCTGCATGTTTGAGGTAAAGATCCGACTTTTATCATGTTTTGAGCATCTACTACCTTTTATGTGTTTATTACCCATTCAATGGAGATCCATGCTAACAACTTGGATTGTAAACATAAAATCGGTAGATACAATTAGGGTTTCTTAAAAGAGTTGTCTAATTGTTGGAAAAGGCGAAAGCTTGATCCTTCGATGCGATTTGCATGATTATCGTTATTTATCTTGCCTTAAGCATGCTTGGTTATTATCGTTGCAAACCCCGATCTTGGAAGTTTCCTTACATACATAGTTTATTTCGAAAAAACCTTGTTCTTTATTTCGTTTTAAGTTTCTGTTTCCTCGATTTCGACCAAAACTGGTCGATATCGAGTACTGATTTTCGATCATCTAGATCGTTGTAGCTTCTGGTTTGCAGGTACCCGACGTCGACAAAACATTTACTCGATATCGAGTAAATTCTTCTCGATATCGACCAACTGCCGGGAGTTGCTGCTTGCTTGTTTCGACTTGTCCGATCTTCTGTCGACTAATCCTAGTCGAGATCGGGTAATCTACTGTCGATCACTCGTGAGATTCATCCGATGACACGCTTTCTCGTGGATCGATCCTGACTTCCCACTGCTACATCGGGAGGGAGTCTTGTAATTATTTACATGGGACGAAATCTGGTTTGCTTTGATTTATTTATATTTTAATTGCAAGTCTCGATTTTCTCCTACAACAAATTGGTGCCGTTACCGGGGAAGCTATCATTCGCGCCTTAGGTAGTTAAATCTCACGTTTGCTTTGAGTTACTTCGTAGGTGTATGCGCCATTCTGGTCAACCACCTGAGTTTGACGGCTTAGACGAACCGGAACGCCTTCTACCCGTCCACGCTAAACTAAAAAGAGCCATGGCGGCCGCAGAAACGCAGGAACAACTAATACAGAGGCTTCAGAGGGAACTAGCAGCCAAAGATACTGCTCTCACCACCGAGAGAGCAGGCAGGGAACAGGAAGTTGCGCGAAGGAGGTAATTGGAAGATGAGCTTGCCCAATATCCTACCACTGCAGAGGATTACATGCACCCGACGCTCGTCGTGCCTGAATCGGCTATTCTAATCCCTGAGAATAACTATGAAATTCGCATTCACTTCCTTATTGAACTTAAAAATAATGCTTTTCATGGAAGATTTAATGAATGCCCTCTTGAACATATTACCAATTTTTCTGACATGTGCTGTACTCTTGCTGAAGGTACTACTCTGGAATATGTCAAGATGAAGGCTTTTCGTTGGGAACGCCGTAACGGAACCTCTTCTTCTTCATCTGACGGTACGAGCTGCATAAAATCAGTGATGTTATGAAGTATACTCTCTGTAGCAGAAACATTAACATCAGCAGCAACACTTTCATCATTCACATCAGATGAATAACCAAGAATGATACCAACACCAGAACTGTCATCAACTCCATCATTTGAAGCACCAACAACAGTATCATCACCAACAATGTCACCAGCCACCTCTTTTGCCACACTACTGTCTTTATTGAACTCAAGTGAAGAAAGAACAACATTAGGAGCAACAATGTCACCAGAACCAGAACTGTCATCAGTCGAAACAACAACAACAGTATCAGCTCCAACACTGTCACCAGGCACATCTTTTGGCACATTAATGTCAGCAATACACTCCTGTGAAGAAAGAACAACTGTAGGAGCAACAGAAAGAGCAATATTGGTGAAATCTGATAGAATAACTTCAGTGGGAGCAACACTAAAATCATCAGTTCCATTTGTTGAAATAATGACTAAAGTAGGAGTAACAAAGCCACTGTCATTAATTTCATCAGTAGAAGCAGGAGGAGAAGCTTCAATTCCACCATGTAACACAACAGTTGGAGGCACACCACTGTCAGTAGGAACACCACTGAGATTAACCTTATCATCTGAAACACCCACTGCACTTGAGACAAACACATCAATAACAGGAACATCAATGTCACCAGCTTCAACCAGAGAAGCAAAGACTTCAGCAGTAGCAATAGCACTGTCATCAGCAATCTTATCCGGAGAAGGGAGTACCATGTCATCAGCAGAAGGAAGAACACTGTCATCAGCTTTCTCTAGTGACTCCAGATCTGTCCCAACAGCAGTGCAATCAACATCACCATCTATTGAAGTTGACGCATTATTTGATGGACGAGCACAATAATCTGCAGGGTCAGACTCGTTGGAAGTATCGTTGTCATCCGTTTTATTTAAACAGCTAAAAGGATACCCATGCTGAGAAATCTGAGAGCAGTTCTCCCTAATCCCAGCCATTTCAGGCTTGAGAGATGCATCCAATTCTTCACGAAACTTTTTTAGAGCGGCTTCACTGTCATCATTAGAACGATGAGATTCTAGTGAAGCAATTCTCTGCTCAAGTCCAATGATCTTAGAAACACACTCCTTCAACTGTGATTCAATCTTGTCAAAGGATGCCCTAAAAGATTTGATAATTCCTTCAATAAATTCAGCTTTTCCAAACAAATACATTACAACAATTAAGGGCTATTGTTGCACTTTCTTGCAGCGGTTTTTGTAGCGGTTTAGTCTATTGTGGCGATTCATGTGGCGGTTTTGATCATGAATTACCATTGTACCTATTGTGGCGGTTTTAAAGATCCTATTGTAGCGGTTTTTAAAGCTATTGAAGCGGTTTTTTCAGAACGCTTTTTTCCTCACCTAATGAAGCACTTTTAAAAGCTATTGGAGCGGTTTTATATACTCCCTCCGTTCCAAAATAGATGGTCTTTTGTTTTTTGACACGTTTTTTAAGGAGTGAAAAACTCTATAAAATATTATTTTTTTAATTAAAATTTTTATACTATTTGATACTTATTACTAATAAGTATCTAATTATATAAATAAAATTAATTAAAAAATAATATTTCACGTAGTTTTTCGCTTCTTAAAAAGCGTGCCGAAAAGTAAACGACCATGTATTTTGGAACGGAGGGAGTATATAATAAAAATTATATTTCGTTGGGCCGACTTTAAACCTAAATAGAGGCTCTCGCACTTTCTTCTCCGGATCCTAACCCTAATTCGATTTCCCACCCATCCCCTCAACACCCACAGATCCGCCCCCGTCCACCCTCCGCCTACCACCCTCCATCAATGGGATCTGCACCGCCCACCTCTTCCACTGCATCCCCTCACACCGCCGGAACCACCCAATGACGCACTCCGTCTCGCCTTCTTCTTCATCCTGTGCCTACCAAGTCGGCAATCTTCAATCACCAGCACCGCTTGCTTCCACACCCATTTGGAGAACTACTCTCTCCATCTCCACCAGCGCCGCCGTCCAGATCTGGCATCAACCACTACACACCAAGGCACAATCTCGTCTATCCCCTCCTTTTCCATCTTTTGGGGCACCGTCTTTGCTTCAGGAATCTTCCGCATCCTAGAACCGCCTCCACTGGTGGCTTGTGAGTTTTTCAGAAATCTGGATTATTTTTTACTAAATAAATCGAGAATGTGCTAGATCTAGATTGCTGTTTTTTAGTGTTTGTGCTAGTTAGGGAGCTGTTTGTGATTAATCTTTTTTTTCGAGGTTTTTTTGCAGGTAGAATTAAGATAGTTCAAGACATTCATATGTTCAGTCAGAGACATTCATATGTTCATTCAGGGGAACTACCTGGGATTGCCAATGGACCACAAATACATGATGAGCAAGGAATAGAAGGTATGGGAGCTTCTGGAAAGCTTGCCGCACACAGGTTCTTCAATATGCTAGCACTTTAGTCAAGGTAATATTGTCACAGACTCTTTAGCCTCTTCTTTTGTTTATGGTTAGTTTTCCTTGTAGATTCACTGTTCCTTAATGCTTTTGGTAATCGTTAGATGTTCTTGTCTACCTAGTTTCAGGAATAGATAGAAAACCTTAGCACAAACAACACGAAAAGAAGCTCGCTGCTGAAATTATCTTGTACATACACATCTTAGTTTATTAGTTTATGCTTGTTTCTACTCTACATTCATGCTTTGAAGTGTTTGGGGATGTAAATTAGCTTCTGGAATGTTTACCTTGACTCAGGAATAACGTCTTAGATGTTAAAAAAAAAGAGAAAGGAATAACGTCTTGGTTTATGATTGTTTGAAGTGTTCTAGCTAGGGTTGGGATTTGGATAGGATTGAATTTTGGTGTTTGCAGTTGCATGTATTAGAGATGGCTGGAAATGCTCAAGTGACAACAAGAAGAGGATGTGAGGAATGAAAAGAAACTTCATTGTGTTGTGGATCATAAATATTTAACATGTACATCTTTAATACAGATTGGTGGACTTATTAGAAATATTTTTTTAGTTTGTACAATTTTACTTGTTGTGGGTCATATATATGGCACACCATTTGTATTATTGATTATTGATTCATTATTTATGTGCACATATATTTTTATTTATTTAGCTATATAGCATGTACTTTAAAACAACATTTTAACATGGAACAAAGGGTAAGCAACTAGAGAACAGATTCGGCGACTGCTTAAATTCTTTTTTCTCTCTCTCTCTCTATTATATGTTTCAGAATTTTTATGAGTTGTGCTCTATATGCTGCTTGACGCTCTTCTGTGTTTTTCCGGTGCTTGTGTGCTCATTTTTCGAATTTATTTTCTGTTATGTATTCTTCATTGTCTTTGTCTTCTCAGGCAGCTTTCTTTCAAAAGTGCTTTTTGGCAAACATGCCATGCTTGAAGTGCATAATGTTTTACCAATAAAAAAAATGCTATCTGGCTGCATTGAGTCCTTGCACCTATCTCATTTTATTTTTCACCTTCCTGATATCTTTGTGAGTTCATGTCAAAGTATAAGAAATATCGAGTCCTTGTAAAGCATTTAAGAAGGTACCCTTAGATACTGTGCAATGCAATGTTAGTGAGATGGATACTGAGGTCTTTATAATTGCTATGATTTGCCTTATTTTTAAAAGCATAATGGAAACATATGCTGTCATCTTAATAATTATCTTTAGATCATTGGAGTCTAACATGGTATTGTGGTTGTGATCCTACTGATTTATAGTTTACAAAAATTCCAAAGCTATAAAATTACACGTGTGTCTTAGAAGTCTAACATGGTATCAAGGACCATGGTACTACTACTTCATGAAAATATAAATTGTTTAGGATGCAAAATATCAAGTTTCACTGAATTATTCTATTGTTGAAAATTTTGAAATCTCGGGCACTAAATTGATACTCTGAATCATTCAACTGTACGGTGCTGGATCGCCTTATCTTTTCATAGCATTATGAACTGTCTTCTAATGACTACTATCCTTCCAGCTTCTTTGGACTCTACTGCACAGACTGGTAATTCTGAGTGAAGAAGAGATCTATCAAAATGTAATATATTTTTCCTTTCGTCTTCTAATTATTACTATCCCACTAGTTATTGCTTGGCCAATGTTGTAGTTTTTGCTTGGCCATAGGAGAATATTGTTGGCACTTTTATATGTTGTATTCATCCATAAGATTATGGGCTCTCCATTTAGGGTGTGTTTGACGAAACTGGCAATTTTAACCAACCAGTATTTTTCGACAATAGGAATTTCATCTGTGGGGTATTGATATATTAACTATTGTAGGGGGGGGGGGTATTGTAGTGTGGGGTATTGATATATTAACTGAGAACCTAAAAAAAATTTATGAAATATGCAAAACTAATCTACTCACCTTGGGTTGCCTCCCAAGAAGCGCTTGATTATGGTCGTTAGCTCGACGTTTTGGTTGTCCATTTAAGACCTATTCGGACATCGTCAGTGCCCTCAGCAACAAATCAAACTCTTGTGCACACCATCTAGGTAGGCGGACACTACATACGAATAAGTTGAAGTCAAAGTATGTCCTCAACTCCCCATATGTACGAGCGTGACTCTCCGCCGCGGGTATGTAGAACCACCAATTCAGTTCCATTGGCGGTATGTCAAAATAATGAGCCCAAGGATCGACATAATCACCGGCCTTCTCACCGTTGCAGAAGATATCAATTCTTTGCTTAGGAGCCACATAAATCAACTCCGGACTTGGTTCCTTGATAGGCGAGCTCGAGACAATCTCATCGAACGAAGGAGACAATAAATCACATGGGATATCATGCGTCGACTCATGACACTCCATGTTAGGAAGTAGTGTACTCTCCTCTTCATCGCTAAAGAAACTGTCATCATCTGCGAACATGTCCTCCTCCCCCAAAACATTATCATGCTCATAGCTCAAGGGCAGGAGAGGCGGTGGGGTGGACTTGGATGAACTCAACGAAGAAGGAATGGGAATCACGCACTCACCTTCATCGTCATGACTTTCTAAGCTTCCTTCGGGTGTGACAAACAGGTCTTTTCCACTCTCTAGAGTGTTCATGGTGAGGCTCTCTATCGGGTTAACCATCGGTTGAGACGGTAGTTCACCCGCTTCACAAGCTAGAATGTCATTCCCCACTTGGACCATTCGGTGCACTCGTTCATCTAATTCAATGATCTGCTGACACAATTTCTCATTCTCCTCGTAAGAGGCCTTGGATAGATCCTCCAAAGGTGCGTCGAAGTAATCCATTGGTTGAGGGTCTAGCGCGAAGGACACTTCTTGCAACGCCTGGTGCCCCATGTAGCAGATAAGATCCCAAATTCCCACCAAACCTAACCTTGCTAGACTTTCGCCGCTCATGTATATAGCACGCGCCTTCGTCTTAGTAGTCATCCCTTCTACAACGCAGACAACCATATCTCGCAAACTATCGTGGAAACCCCGCTCATTGCGGATGTCCACACACCTCTGCAGCCTAGTGAGATATAGGTGAAAGTTTTCACCTTCGAACTGCAATAATCTCAACATCTTAAATTGTTAGTAGCATATGTGTTGTGAACCGTAAGATAGGTTCACAACAAAAGTTAGTAGCTAAATTAACACACAAAAACAAGCACACAAATAACAACTTGACTCCCCGGCAACGGCGCCAAATTTGATAGAGAATTTTTAGTCGCCTTAAATCCTATCAAATATAACCAACTGGCCTAACTAATGTAGTTTGGCAAGTATGGGTCGATCCCACAGAGAGTCTATGATTTGTATGTGAGTCAAGTGTGTCAACAAGAACAAGAAACAAAGAGGGGGGATTTTTGGATGGTTTGAACTAACTAATTGAGAAATAAAAGTAAACCAAAGTAACAAACTAAACAGCTTGAGGAAATGAATATGAGAAAAATAGCTCAGGTCAATCAATCTCAGCAATCAGGTTTGTTCATTGATCATTGAAATCAAATAGATAACTTCCCCCCGAATACTTTGTTGTGGAAAGACTAGGTCTTTTGAATCCAATTCCTTATCGAATCTAGTTAACAGGACAACCAGACCCTGAAAACCCTAATTATCAAACAATCTTGAAACTATCAAGATTCAATTCAATAACCGATGAAGCTTAAAGGAAATCAACAAAGACAATCGACACGCACAACCAGTTATTGCATCGATTGCAAACCAATTCTTTATACAAATCCCTAAATCAACCAGTTTCAGAGATTCATACTTTGCTACTCAAGAATATAGATAATTCAACCAGAAATTACCTATATCTAGCTATAGATTATCATGAAGAGGCATCAGTTGATCAAGATAATGAAAATTCACGAAAACCCTAAACATTCGATGCAAAGAATTGATAATATTCAAAAAGGAGTATTAAGATAGAGAAAATCTCACAATGAAATAGAAAACCTGAAGCTTCGATTAAATTCCCCGAGCAAAGAGGTTTAGTGGTTCATAATCGATAAATTAGCAAAAGAAAGAAAATGAAATCTACCTACCAAAAAACCTGTTCGATCACCCAAAACCCATTGAAACTAAAACAAGACCTACCTACTTGTTTGTTCCACTTCCACCGTTTCAAGGACCCTCTAAAAACATTTAATACTCCCTCCGTTCCAAAATACATGGGTTTTTAGATTTCGGCACGCTTTTTAAGGAGCGAAAAACTCTATGAAATATTATTTTTTTAATTAAATTTTTTATATAATTTGATACTTATTAGTAATAAGTATCAAATGATATAAAAAAATTGATTAAAAAAATAATATTTCATAGAGTTTTTCGCTCCTTAAAAAACGTGTCAAAAACGAAAAGCCCATGTATTATGGAACGGAGGTAGTAATTCAAAATAAAACAACCCATTTCATAAATGATGAATCCAAGTAACAGGCTCACAGCCCACATCTTGAGCTCGACATAAAACTCGGGTGCACCACCACACGACTCGGTCGAGTTCTTCCTTGCTCCACCCGAGTTAGTTTTTTGCATCCATATTGATGTCCCGTTTTTTCTGTTTTCAAGGCTGAATTTGGAAAAGTCGTAAACACGAAAGTTGTAGGTCTTCGAATCCTCTTTCCAACAAGTATAAGTACACCCCGATCCGATAAATACAGCCTTCAAACGACTCGTTTTAGTGCGGCGTCGTCAGCTTGGACAGCTCCAATCCTTTACATGTTTAGTTCATCTCCTCGGCTCTCGGGTTCTTCTATTTTCGTCCAATCTTCGAGCATTGGCTCGAGCTTAGCTCCACCATTCCACAATCACCTGAAATCATGCACAAAACTTGTAGATTCCGACTCTAATTGAAACATAATGAAAACATGAAAACAACTCTAAACTCATGCATTTTACCCTATCTAAACACATCTAAATGCTTATATTAACACTATCTAAATGTGTCCGATCAGCTCTCCATTTAGGGTGTGTTTGACGAAGCCGGCAATTTTAACCAACCAGTATTTTTCGACAATAGGAATTTCATCTGTGGGGTATTGATATATTAATTATTGTAGTAGGAGGAGTTTTGAAGTTGGTAGATGAGAATGCGACAAGTGCTGCTTTTTATGACGAAAAGGTGTCATATAAATAAGGCTCCATAATAGCTTAAGTAGGAAGGTGTTTTAGGAAATAAAACTGTGCTGTTGTAATGATAGTATGAATTAATTGTTCCTTTTATCTATTCGTTAGCAGATCAAAGTTCTTAAAGATTTGTACTTTGCGGAAATCCATGATGTTTATCAAAAGCTGTGTTCGAAGTTGCAACAGGTATGCTGAATAGTTTAGTTGTTTTCAGAAGTTGTAGGTTTGCCTTCTTATTCAACATGTTTTGTTGCTGCATTTATATCTTTAACATTTTTTTCGATGCAATTTAAGGTTAGGAACATAATGCTCATCTCAATCTCTGCCCCTTTTTTTTACTACAAGAACTCCAATTCAAGTTGCTAGCCATGCTCAAAAGTTTATATTTGTGTAGATAGATTACGTTGTTTCATTTTATTAGTCTATGTTCCTACTGTGTTTGAATATCTTTTAACTTCTCATAGATTTTAAGCTTTTCACAAATACTGATTTGGATAGGAATTAGGATTTCTGTTCGGATTCTGAATCTGTTTTGTGTTTTATGGAAAAATGATCTTTTTTCTATTTTTTCACTCGTAGAAAGAGCATGTTGCCAAGCAGATGAAACTATTTGGGTCCAGAGTTTCAAAATTTGGAACAGAAGCAAGTTCACCAGTGCCTTCTGAGAAAAACAAATACGTCAACTGAACCTCCAAAAGACTATATCCATGTTAGAGCACGAAGGGTCAATCTACCGATAGCCAGTCTTGCTGAAAGAGTAAATTGTATAACACACTGCAATTTTATGTTAACCATGTATCTTATCAACTATTATGGCATTTTTATTCTTTGTTGTTTCGTAAGATTTCTATGAATTTGAGTGGAATTTTTCACGTTTAATATTTGATTGATGGAAGGTCCATACAGATCTATGAAAAGAATCTCACATTTGTAACTCTTAGAATGCACCAAAGAACAAGGTGCATTCTATTATTATTTTTAAAAAAACGTTGGGACTTTTTAGCTCGGGTCTACTTAATCCGGGCTAAAAGCATGTATTTTTTTTTATTTTGGTAAATAAAAAACCGCCACATTAGAGGATAAAAGTGCTGCAATAGCTCAGACAAAACCGCAATAATAGGAAAAAAGTGCTGCAATAGCTCAAACAAAACCGCCACAATAGATACTCTTTTGTGGCGGTTATGATACCTATTGTAGCGGTTTTTGTGTTGGGAAAAAACCGCCACATTAGGTTATAAAACCGCCACAATAGATCAAATGCAACGCGAGCAAATGAAACGGGTAAAAACCGCTACATTAGCCCTTAGGCAGCGGTTTTTTGACTTTATGTGGCGGTTTTGAACCGCTACTAAAAGCTTTAATTGTTGTAATGATATTTAGCCCAACCAGGAAGATCATCACTTGCAGGAATAGAAGAGGAAGGCAAATCAGGTGCAGACTCAGACTTAGGGGCACTAAACTTATCACCTGTAGAAGGAACAAGTCTAGGTAGCTTAAACTTGGATTTCTTTGGCTTGTCTGCATGAGCTGGAACTTTGTCAACCTTCTTTGCTTCTTCTTTACTCTTAGAGGGAGATTGGCTCTTTGAAGATTGCCGAGATGGCATCACTCGTTGCTTCTTCTGCATAGGCTGATCAACAGCAACAGATCGAGCTTCTCAACTCTCTCTTCTTCACCACAGGAGCATCACTGCGCTTGGACCGTGTAACCACTGCTTGCTTGAGAGGAACAGGACTGGCAGCAGTGTGCGTGGACCGTGTCACACCTGCCTTCTTGAGAGGAATAGGACTCTCAAAGTCAGACGTAGCATCAGTGGCAATTAACTTCTTTTTCCCTAATGGTGACTTTCTGACTAAGTCCTTCTTTCGAGTAGGAAGTTTAAGAGAAGGGAGAGTAGCTTCAACTCCACCATGAAATATGGGACCACCTGATTGCCTAACAACATGAGCTTCAAGACGTAACTTTCTAGCAGATACTACATCACTGTCATCAGTACCCAACCCAACGAAAGAAGAAACAAATGAATCAATGGCGTCATCAGAGACTTCATCAGAAAACGAGAGTTGAGGATCATTCATAAACTCGGCATAAATAGGATACACAGTAACACCCTAGCAAGAGAATAAGAAACAACATTACACAATGACAGTTAGGAAATGGAACAATGAACTGATATAAAAATAATAAAACACAAGAAGAAAACGGATGCTTACCAAATCTTTTGAAAAAAATTCAGCACACTTGTCATAATTAATGCAGAAATCAACATTTTCACTATACCAAACAATAGAGGCAGGTAATCCTTCACAAAATGCAAAGTTACAACATGTCATCGAAGCAATTTTAGGAATTGCTTCTAAAATCCAAACCTGAGATCAAAACAAAAATAAGGACAAAAATTAGAATAAAAGAACAATAATATAAAAATAATAGGCAACCACGATAAAAATTGGATCTTAAAAGTAAGTAGAAGGGAATTACCGGAAATGCCAAGGGATAACCGAAAACATTGTAGCCAAACCTCTCACCTCTGTTGGATTGTTCTGATCACATGCCTTTCTTCAAAAAAGATAATGTTTCCAAATAGACAAGACGTCCAAAAGGATACAGCGATAATCTGACAAAATCAGAAACAAGATCAACATACTGTTGACGGACATTATAGTTTTTCCTCTGGGGAGCAAAACACCCTCAATCAGTAATAGGTATGCTAAGGATAGTTTCTTTTGAGACACCTTTGGTTGCTTTTTAAAAATTGCAAATAAGACCATCCAAATTGCACTCAGAAACACCCAAAAACTCTTCCATATCAACTTGAGGAGAGGTAGACTTATCAGAACCATTATCTTCACAAACCAACCCGGTTACACAGCAAAACTCAGCAAGCGAGAACCTTAACAAATGTCGTCCAACTTTAAACCACATTTCATTCTTTTTCTTAGTCTCCACTTCATGTAGCAGCATCTGATGGACAAGTTGAGACTAGAAATACAGGCGATCACCAGCACCCACAATTGACCCAAAACAGCCATCAATGAGGGCAGCCCAATCAGATGAAAACAACCCCTCCCGAATGATATCAATAACAGCAGGCTTTGAGTATACATTAAGATGTGCACGGAAACGCTTCTTCTCAGGGACAATGAACTTAAATCCAGCAGAATCAAGAGGAAATGATGTCTCCAAAGGAGAAGGTTCACTAAATAGCACAATATCTTTACCTGAACAACATATCAAATTCAAACATAAATAAATAAAAATGAAATGTCACCATATGAAAGATAATGTCATCATAACAGAAACATACCAGACTGTAACCAAAGAGATAAACTACTACCACCAAACATGAGAATTATCAAATACATAAATACACAAAAGAGAAAGAACAAGGGCATATAACAGACTGTAATCAACTAGATAAACTACTGTCATCAATCATAACAAATATATCAAATACATAAATACACAAAAGACAAAGAACAAGGGCATCCTAAAAAATAGTGTAAAGAATCCTGTCACCACAAGGATATGTAGTGTACAGTATGGTTTAGGGTTTAGGGTTGAGTCTTTAGGGTTTAGGGCAAAGGCCCTAAACCCTAAAATGTTATGTACAGTACTTCATTAAGAGATGAAGGGTGTCAGCAGGAGTAATGGTGTCACCAAAAGGATAACCCTATGACAAGGGAATCAAATACCCTAAAGGGGCTAATGCTAAGCAAATACTCTGTCAGCAGGAGTAATGGTGTCATCAAAATTAATTGTGTCACCAAATGGATACCCCTAGGACAAGGGAAGCAACAACCCTAAGGGGCTAATGCTAAGCAAAGATACATGTGTGGTGGAAAAGAATCATGTAACCAAAAGGAATGGAGTCACCAAATGGATACCCCTAGGACAAGGGAAGCAACAACCCTAAAGGAGCTAATGCTAAGCAAAGCTTAATGTGGTGTAAAACATTAAAACAGTGGGAATATATGGTGTCACTAAAAGGATAATTCTAAGCAATGAATGATCTCCCACCATGAATGGACATAGAACAGACTGTAACCAAACATATAAACTACTGTCACCACGCTTGAGGAATAGATGAAATACATAAATACTAAATTTAAAACAAAATCAGTCCAAGGAAGAAATAATGCATCATATCACAAACTCAGAAACCTTATAGAAACAGAAGAATCACAAAACAGACAGAACAATGGCTTACAACATCCTGGAACCAAAAAAGGAAACTGTTGTCACCATGCATGTAAAATTGATCAAACAACTGTGCATAAATGCTAAATTTGAAACGAAATTAGTTCAAGAAACAAACAATGCATCATATCACAAACTCATAACCCTTACATGCAAATAAAAGCAAAACACAAACCCTAACCGTTGCTTAACAGGATAAAATCACAAAAACAAAACCAAATTAAACAACAAACTGACGACAACCAGAGAAGAACAAGCAGGAAATGGAAGGAGATGTCCAAATGCAAACAGAAATTGCAAAACCCTAAACAGAAACCGAGTTCATTTGAAACGACAGTGAGCAGTAGTGCAGTACCTGATGACGATGCCATTAGAAGCACGAAGAGCGACACGAAATCGAAATGGGAGATGACAGCAGCAGGGCGACCGGCAAAAATCAGAGAAACGGAGGAAGGAAAACCAACAAGGAGTGAAAATGGCGTGGAATCGTCGGGAAGAGAGAGTTTCGTCTGGAGAGCAGGAGAGAGAAGACGGGAATGATGATGGAACCGCCTCTGCAACTGACAATGGTTGAATTATAAAGGCAGGGGTATTATGGGGTTTTCGAAAATATTTAGGACATTTAGCAAAAACTCTTTTTAATTGGACATTTTGCAAAAGGATGTGGATAAAATGGACATTTGGCTAAATAATTTCTAAATATAACAAAATACTGCTAAAAATAATAATATTAATAGGAAATTATTTTTATTATTAAAAATAAAAATATAATATAATATATATTAAATAATAAAATATTGATAATAATAATAATAATATAAGTATGAATATAATATAATTAATAATAATAATAATAATATATAATAATAAAATATTGATAAATAATAATAATAATAATAATAATAATACAAATATATTATTATTATTAAAATTATAATTATAATATAATATATATTAAATAATAAAGTATTGATAATAATAATAATGTAAGTATAAATATAATAAAATACTGATAAAAATATTAATATAAAATTATTATTATTATTAAAAATAAAAATAAAAAATAATATTATATATTAAATAATAAAATATTTATAAAAAAATAATATTACTAATAGAAATATATTATTATTATTCAAAATAAATATATAATATATATTAAATAATAAATTATTGATAATAATAATAATATAAGTATAAATATAATATAATATAATATAATTCATAATAACAACAACATCATCAACAACAACAACAACAACAACAATAATAATAATAATGAGCTACAAAATTGGGAATGGAGGATTACCTAGTATTTTGTTGGAAATGAAATGGTCTACAAAATTGGGAATGAATGATTCTCGGGAATCGTTACGATTCCAAGTTTTAATTATACCAAACACTTAAATCGGGAATCATCCATTACGATTCCTAGTTTTGATTTCCAGAAATGGATACCAAACAAGCCCTTATACTCTAATACGCCCCCCCCCCCCCTCGCTCTCCCCAAGTCGAAGCGGGAAGGCAAACAGATGAAGAGACTATCTCTAAAATCAAGGAAAAGATGTCGAGGTGAGTCATTGGTGAAGATGTCTGCATACGAGCCCTTGATGAAGATGTCTGCATACTAATAGGAGGAGAAAACATGAAGAAGGTTTAACATGACCAAGAGCGACCTTATCCCTCACAAAGTGAATATTGATCTCAATGTGCTTAATTGACCGATGTGTTAATGTTGAACCGGATTATTCGCAAGATAGGTGGCTGAAATATTGTTCGTGTAGACCAAGTTGGCTTGCTACAGTGGGTAATGGAGCTCAAATAAGAGGTTTCTAATTATCCATGAGTGCTTTACAAACATGTTAGCAACACCCTTGTATTCGGCCTCTACACTTGACCTAGAGCAAACTTGTTGATGCTTTGATAACCACAAAACAAAGGGTGTCATTCAGAAACACACAATAGCCAGAAGTAGATCGATCTCCTTAATTATATATTCGAATAACCTGCCCAATCAACAAAAGTTGAAGCCACTAAGCCCATGTCAATGGCTGACTGAATGATGATACCAAGACTAGGGTGTCATGAATGTAATGAATAATGTGTTTGAAAGAATGAAAGTGTGGCTCTCTAGCTAGGATCTGTTATACGTGTACATAGTGTGAACTTTAAGCCTTGAGTCAAGACTTTATACGGGTGAAACAATGTTGTGTACATAGCCATACCGAGGCCTATAAAAGGTCATAAGGGAGGCTGATTTTTGGCATGTGAAATGAGAAGCCAAACTACCTTTCCCTTCTACTCTTTCTCCTCTCTCGTCTACCTCTGTCTGTAATCTTTCCCTACTCTCCTACTATCTTCCGATCTAATTAATTCCCATCATCTAACCAAATCTTCGATCTCGTGATTCTATAATCATAACAACTTTGGTATAGAGCCAGCACGATCGAGGCGCTTCGGTAGAAATGGTGGAAGGTACAAGATCCAAGACTTTCGATACTCAATTTCAAGAATTCAGAGACGACACACAAGATTTCATGGCGGCGACAACAAAATTCATGGAGGATTCGCAAATGTGACAGGGCGAGCAGGCCAAACTGTTGAAAGATTTCAAGAAAATTATAAAGCAGTAAATGGAACAATTGACGGAATATATCAGAAATCCTTCAAGAAGAGATCGTCCACTTGATGACACAGATCCGAAGGGATGAGCATAAAAGAGGGTCGCTAGGGTGAAAGCGCGAGCATGTTGGGGGTCGACTGTCATTTATGGGCTTTGGACCTACGGGGCGGGAAATTCTAGGGGCAAGAGACCTCCTAACTCCCTGGTATGCATAAACAAGCATACCTGCTGCATAGAAGAACTAATATTGTGAAGGTGAGATATTAGAGGGCCCCAACGAGACTCCAATATAGCTTGGACTCCGTGTCAGAGGGAGTTTGAGCTAGCTTGCAATTAGACATACATGCACGATCAATTCAACAATTTCACGAGCATACTTGTCCTATATCAAGAATATGAGAGAAGTCGATCGGGTTGTTGAGACTCTCAAAAAGTAGGAGAGGAGCCTAAGGTCGGTCATGGCAAATTCTGAGCTCAATTGTGTTATAATAGTCTGGCAGAGTGAATTGATGAAGCAGTATAATGTAATATCAACAATATAAAGCTAGGAGATAGTCTCTCCAATATAGAGGTGGGTGAAAGTGAGATATTACAGGGCCCCAACGAGGCTCCAATACAGATTTGGGTACCCGGGTCATGGGACGCGCGACCAGAGGACGCATTGAGCTTGGATTCAGTATTTCAGTGTCTAAGGGAGTCTAAGCCAACTTGCAGTCGACTCTGGGTCTTACAGATGATATCAAAGCTGACTCTGGGTTGGTAGGTCATCTAATAGTATGCTCGGGTATGCTTCTCCCAGAAGGCAGTTCCTTGGCCCTGACGGGGGAGATTGTAACACCCTCGGCCCACACCGGATATCATAAGAATGTTGAGAGTGATTTATAAGTAATTCTAGAGCTAATCATGTTACAAAGAGCTCTTCCTTTTCAGGTTCCAAGTGAGGACAACTGAGAGGGCTAGGTGGCATGGACTTGCGTCTCTTGAGACCTGTTATAATAGTTAGAGATGCCTACACGATAAACAACAAGAGCATACTTGTCCTATATCAAGAAGATGATAGAAGTCGACCGGGTTGCCGAGACTCTAAAAACGTAGGAGAGGGACCCGAGATGGCAAATTCTGAGCTCAACTGCGCTATAATAGTATAGCAGAGTGAATTGATGAAGCGGTATAATATCAACAACATACATAAAGCTAGGAGAAGTGTCACAATTGCTGACGACAAAGCCAAATTGAAGAAGCGTTGATATCACAATCTCAACCATTAAAATAAATTAATGGTCAAAATCATCCCTCTTCCCCGTGGATGATTTTGGAAATTAATCTTTTATTTTTTATTTTTGCTTAAGAATGGAATGGTTTTGGGCTCGAACAATCTCAAACTCTCAACCGTTATGATTATTGTTTAATACGTACACTAAAATTGTGATGAATTACTGCTATCCATCTCTTCGACATCGAGACGCCGTGTGAGTCCTTGCACTCGCCTGTGTTTCTGGCATTCACAATCGAACTTCCTTTGATGTTCTTCGACATCCACGTTGTTTGGCAATTTTATAGTGATTTGTTGATTGTTATGTCATCTTTCCTTGTTTTATTTGCATTATCTCTAATTTTTTTTATGTTATATCACGATGGTTAGTTCGTCCGTCGATCCGTCGATTTTTTGAGTTGATTACCTGACAGTATGTTGTCTGATATCTCGAATCTTTTCCTTGTTAAAAAAAAATCTAAAATATAAATCTAAAATGGAAAACTGTGAAAATTAATTTTAAAAAATGGGAAAGTGGTCAAAATGACTCATTCCGATCCCTATCTAATACGGAGTACGTACGTTTTCAGTCAAGCTATTTCCTAAAATAATTATTTTTTGACTAATTTACTAGTTTGTTCAAAACTTTACCTTGGTGTTTTATGACTAAGTCACCGTTTGTGCATCTCATATTTGTGACACTTTCAAAGCACACACCAAATAACATTTCGGTAACGAATAAGTATTTGGTCAAATATGTAAACATACACGCATGTTCTTAATTAGCTAGACCAATTATTGTGATTTGTGTACAAAACTCCACATAAATTAATGCATTATATATATTACAAACATCCAGGAAGATTTATTCATTAATTAACTATCTAGTAGTACGTTGAGCAAAAACCTCGATGAGTGCAACCATGTCCAAAGCTTCATTGATGCAACTTGTCATCTTGACAACAATCATTAGTCTTTTTGCAAACAATGTGTCCTCCCAACCACAACCTCCCATACGTCAAATATTTAAAACCAAAGCCTGCAATGTCAATGTCTCCGACGAATACTCCGCCGGCAGCCCATACGACACCAACCTCCGAACCCTCCTCGCCGCCCTCGAGCAGCAGGCTAATTCCACCAAGTTTTACAGCACCAGCTCCGGCACCACCCCCGACACGGTCCACGGGCAGTACTACTGCCGCGGCGACATCAGCACTGCCCTCTGCGGCTCCTGCGTCCAGGCGGCCATAAGGGCGTTGACTTGCTTCCCATCCAAAGGCGGCACCCTCTTTATAAGCGAGTGCACGCTGATCTACTCGGACCGCCCAATGTTTGGGGTTTTAGAGATGGAGGCTCCTCGCGCTGAAGGCGCTAGGGGTAACGTGTCGGACACGCAACAGTCTTACGCTGCGTTGACCACAACGTTGACCCGGCTGATCGCGGAAGCGGTCAACGACGGTAATGGCGGGCGCCCAAGCCTGTTTGCGACATCGGGGAACAGGTCGGCGGTGTACGGTCTGGTGCAGTGCAGCCCTGATCTGAGCGGGACGCAATGTGAGACGTGTCTTCGCTCGATTTACGACGACCGCTTGCCCAAGTGCTGCGGGCAGCGGCCGACGACATGGTTTTCTTTGAACCTGAGTTGCCAGATGAGGTACAGCACAGAGGGGTTGTTCTATTACGACCCCCCTCTGGCTCCGCCACCATTGGCGGTATCGTCACCACCAAGCCCACCACCTGCTTCTCCGGTGCTCACGGGGTCTCAGCCTCCGACCCCTTCAACATTTTCAGCACCACCACCCATTAATAGTACGTAATCTATATCTATATATATATCTATATTTATGTTTATATCAATGCCTATAGAATCTAACAAGCAATTAACTATATATTTTCAGGTGGTTCTGAGGTGGTAGGAAGCCCTCGCAAGATGATGGGGATGGCCATTGCAGCCTTCGTGATTTTATTGATATTTATCTAGGCATATGAATTATATTTGGAATAAAATGCACGACATTGGTGCAATATGTGGAATAATTTATGTTTTCGATCTTTTATGATCCTTTAATGTAATTTATTTGTGTAATTGAAGTTTTCGATTATGTACGCTAGCTTAATACTACGTATTATTGTATCCAGAGGCGGATCCTCTTTAGGGTCAGTGGTGGCATTCGCCCCCCTAATCGAAAATGAAATTTCACATACATGTTCCTCTCGTCGATAGCTTCGATTTGATATATTATAAACTCAAATCCGATATCTGAGCAAAAAGTTATAAGCGTTTCAAATTTCAGCACTGAATTACAATTTCGTACATCATTTACCAAACTGATATATTTTTATTGTAATTACTGTATCATTTATTAATTTCATATCTTAATAATATAAGTATATCAGAAAACTTTAAATTAAGAGGTTATATTGAAATATTTGAAAACCATGAAATAAATCATGCAAGATTGATGTTTTTATTCTAGTTACACATCAATAATATTAATGATTTTTCGGAAAATAAAAATTAGAGTTTATACAATATTTTTTTATCGTAATTTTTCGCCCCCTCAATCAACAAGTTGAGCCGCCACTGATTGTATCCAACGAATTTAACCTCGCTTGATAAAGTAAATTTGTAATTTTATTTTTTTTAGGAAAGTAAATTTGTATATTCATTTCTAGTGCAATAATAATAATAATATAATATTGGGACCCTAAGTGACCAAATTATCTGTTCCCTCCTCACAAGTCCGATCCGTCAACAGATAACCACCCATACCTTTATTCCGTCCAATTTAATGTTAAAAAATTCTGAAAAGACCAAAATGCCCTTTTTTTTAACTATCCATCTTCAACCTCTCTACTGCCTACGATCAATCAGACAAGGGAGACCTCAGACGGTCGATCATCAGGTGCAGCCAGAGAGGGATCAACAAGGTTCTCCAATCACAAGGTATACTCGGTCCTATCTCTCTATCTATCTGTTGAGATGTTAAAAATTAGGTTTTTTTTTAAATCCCAAACCTTGATTTTCGTTCGATTTTGGTGCGATTTGGGTGCCATTTTGGTGTAAAATCGATCGAAATTGCATTGTATAGATGTCCTAGTGTTAAATCTGTTGGATTTTGATGAAATTTTGTGTTCTATGTTCTTTGGGCAATTTTTATGATAGATTTTAGTTTCCTCTCTGTGGGTTGTAAGTACCACATTTTGCTGCATAGGGGTGACTGATTGAAAGTACCACGTTTTTTGTGGACATTCTAGGCTTGGATAGTGTTGTGAGCCTAATTCGCCATGTTTTACAGTTACTTTTATATCGATTTCTGCATGCATTTCATACATTTGGGTTAGAATAATACATAATTTGTGTAGTTTACACTTATTTGCAATATATGGAGGTCTACACAAGTTTTGGTTATATTTCGCAGAAATCAGACGCACTTTAGAGCTTAAAGGAAACTCATGGAGAAGCTAAGAATGATGCAGCCGGAGAAAAGGCCATTGTTCACCATTCTTCGTTCTGAATCAAGCTTTGATGTCTTCATAAGAGTTGTATCCCTCGGAAAGAGCTTTCCAACGCACGGTCATATGCGTCAATCCGACGAACGAGGACTCGGGAAAGTGCGTTTCAAGAACAGAGCAAAATACTGAGAAACTTAGTCGATATCGAGTTGTTTTACTCGATATCGAGTAACCCAGATCGAGTAAAGACCCCAGAAATTGACAAGAGAAGCTAGGAGCTGGAGCAGGCTAGTCGATATCGACAAGAATTAGTCGATATCGAGGAAACACTTGGTCGATTTCCATGTCTAGAACCGAGATCGACGAAGCTGAGCACTGGGGAGCCGAGCAGAAGTTAGTCGATATCGAATAAGTTTACTCGATATCGAGGACAACTCAAGTCGACATGTGTTATGTTGGCCGACATGGAGTTGCTGAGCAAAAGACGAAGAAAATGCTAGTCGATATCGAGGACTCCTACTCGATATCGAGGACGTCTCAGTGGCGGATTCCGAGCTATCCGAATATCTTGTTAAGTTTCTATCCCGAAGCCGATGGTGATATTTTCGAGACCAAATTCTATCCACATCTATTAAAAGCTATCAAGTCAAGGGAGAAGATATTTTATCTACTTTAGATATAGTTCTAGATTTAATTATTTATTCCATTATTTTATCTTAAGTAAGTAGATATAGATATAGATAGGATCTTCTTTCCTAATTAGAGGGGGAATGAAGCATATAAATAAGGCCTTAGGGGCTGATTTCTAAGTATTCAATTTCAGTTACAATTAGTTACATAGAGAGAGAGAGAGTAGAGGAGAGAGCTAGTCGCGAGAGAAGTTGGAAAGGCGAAAGCGGATTTGGCTTCGATTGGTTGTAAGCTTTCTTTGGTTTATTTAATGCAAGTTATTTCCTTTTGTTTATTGATGAGTTCCTTGATGATGAAGAGCGAGTAGTCCACCCACTTCTAGGGTCGGGGTGAGCCCGACGGTAGCCGTGTAAGGTGATGCGGTAAAGGTTTGATCTTTTTATGCAATTCGTCTTCTATCCCTATAAGCATGATTCTTTTGCGAGAGTTGAAGGTTATCCTTGTTTGTGTTATTGAAGCGAAAGTGATCTTAATGCAACTTGGGTTAATTATGTGAAAAGGGCTAGTAACAATTAGGATTTATGCGAAAGCCTCTATATTCCTACTTGTTAATAACGAAAGTTATTTGATGGAAAGCATGATCTTTTATGCCTTTATGTGTTATTTTGCATGGTTATCGTTGTGGTGTTGATACCCTGGCCTTGGAAGTCTTTAGTTTATTGAATTTATTTCGTTGAAAATCTGCGTTCTGTGTTCTAAAGTTTGCATCTTTAAGTTTCTGCTGTTTGTCGATTTCGAGCTGGTTCTTGTCGATATCGAGGAGAGTTTTACTCGACATTGGTCTCTTCTGCTGGTCTTCGTTTCTGTTGTCGATATTGAGTCTCTATTGTCGATTTGCTTTAGTCGATATCGAGGACTTTAGTCGATATCGAGTAGTTCTGTTGCTTTGCTTTCTTTTCTGCTTTTATTTGTTATTTCTGTCTTTCTTTCTGTCTTTCTGTCTGTGAGATTTACAGCTACCTGAGATCCGTTGACACGCTTCCTCGTGGATCGATCCTGACTTCCCTCTGCTGCATCGGGAGGAAGTCTTGTAATTATTTGCGTGGGCACGAATCCGGTTTGATTTATATTTTATATTTTGAACTTGATTTCCTCCTACAACAGATAGTTGACCGATTAGATTGTCTTTTTCTTTTAGGCTCTTAAATGCTGTTTGGGACATTTAACCCCCATTTTTCAGTAGTCATCACTTGCCCGAAATGCTCTTTTTTATGTCTATTTTATCTGAATGACTTAATTATTTGGCTGGTAGTAACAAAAAGTATTTATGGGTCAAATTCTTCCCAAAAGGCGCTTGGTATGGTTTTTTACTCTTGTGTTAGTCGGCAAAATTTGTTCTATCAAAAGTAGGAATGTTTGTGGTTATACATTTCCTTGTACAGATCTTGATCTCTCAGAGCATCTAGTGCTCCTTTATATTGGTGTCAATGAGCTTAGAAACCATCCAGATGTGTGTTTTTGTATCAGCTATATTCATAATTGTCTGATATCAAATACTTTCCTGTGAATATTGCATCCTTGATGAATATACATCGTTACTGTCAGATTCAGGTTTAATGTCTTGCTGGTTTAATGTCTTACTGTCAGATTACAGCCGAGGAGTCATTCTTATTGGCAGTTGTGAACTGTGATTGTAGAGCACATATTTCCTAGCAGCTCTACATAAGAAAGGCGTGTTCTCTTGTATGACTCAACTGACAAAGTTCGTTGGACTCCCAAAGACAAACACAACTGCCCGAGCTTCATGGAAACCGTAGAGATCAAAGTCTTTGGATGCTAGAATGTGTATTTTTTCTAAAAAATTTGCCACCCAAACACTTATAGTCGAATAGAAATTACTTGCTCAATGTATTTTTGTTGGTGCATAAAGCTAGGTACTAATTGCACCATTCTTTTGTTATACGCACTTATGTATTCCACTTTGATCAAGTAATTTCTATATGTTATGATCATGGAAGTTGGAACAAATTGAAGCAACTTATGAATGCTTAACTGATGTTCCGTTTTTTAAAAATGGAACATCATGGAAGTTGGAAAAAAACCTCTCTTAATTAAAACATAATTTACTATGCACCATTTTTAAAAAATGAGAAAAAAATATTAACTTTTTTTACTTTTTTTTATATAAATTCATACTTAATGTAATAGGCTATTTTGCATAGATATACCAAAAAAATTAACTTTGCAAAAATGTAGGTGACATAGCACAATTTGCAAGAAGATGTGAATATGCCATTTTTGCAAAATTAATTATTACCTTCATAATCGATGGAAGGTAACCAAGGCTAGGGAAGGAGAGAGAGATTGGTGCCACATAGGACGAGTTTGGGAGAATATGTCATTTTTACAGTTATTAGCTAGTCAAAAAGTAACTCGGGACAACAACGGAATATTTCGTGCCATATAAAGACAAAAACCTGCCAATTTCAACCATCTTCTAGTGTGCAACAGATAAGGCTTTGTCCATGTGAATGGCCACGAACCTACTTTCCTTCAACATCTTCCAATGTGTAGCAGATAGGGCATCCTCCATGCGCTCCAGCAGGCCCATCTTCGAGAAGTAGTTGGACCTCTCTCTAAAGTACTTCACCGGAGAGAGAGCTAATGTCGGCTGCACATATATCCCACTTTACGATTAACATCACCAACACAAGTGTAGGACATTATTCAACATGACAATTTATAGGTATTTACCAGCTTGATGGGCAACGTAATTCCAGTGCTAGTAAATAAAAAAACCAGCTCTAATTGGTAACACTAGTGCTAGTAAATAAAATAAAAAAACCTTGCCAGTAATTCTAGAATTCATGCATGCCAATGCAATAAATACAAATTTGTCTGTCAGTACACAAATGTGTTAGGGTTTCAAACCGAAATCCACGTTCGCCTCTGCTTCTCTCTCCTTCGCCAGATTTCTCCTCTCCCGCCGCCTCTTCTTTCTTCATTCGTTACGTTCGTTGTTCTCAAGGAATCCTTCTCTTCTTTCTTCCTTAGCCCCCTGCATCTTTGTGTGCAGGCAAAACGACATGAAACAGTTAACATAGTGCAACCCAAATTCCGACCCAAATTTCTCAATGTCTTAGGGTTTCAAACCGAAATCCCCATTCAAAATCACACATTACATACACAATTTGTTCAGATTTAGTTAGGGTTTCACAGATTCAAGAA
This sequence comes from Persicaria tinctoria, assembly GCA_037127255.1. Lineage (NCBI taxonomy): Eukaryota > Viridiplantae > Streptophyta > Magnoliopsida > Caryophyllales > Polygonaceae > Persicaria > Persicaria tinctoria. Next base: position 5,680,415 of record JBANSL010000014.1, read on the forward strand.
CGAATTTGTTTACTTGTTTTCGAATTTGTTTCGCCGGATTCGGTTTATCCGCGCTAAATTCCTCCTTCATCCTCAGCCCGTTACAACTTCCTCCACGCCGAACTGATTTGCCTCCGTCGATAGCCTCTTCCACCTCCTCCTCCGTCGACAACCTCCTCCTTTTTGCCTCTCTCTCTCTCTCTCTCTCTCTCTCTCTCTCGTGTTCAGCTGTTGTGAAGCTATCTCTCTTTCTCCCTCCTTTGCTTTGCCTTAAATCCCACCCAAACACACCTCCAAAATTTCAAACTCCCGCCAAAAAGTTTAACCCACTATTGACCGGTTATTTGTGCAAAAAAATGTTATTTTTTGACATTTAACCAATTTTTCATGGGAGAGGGACATTTAGCAAAAGTGTAAAAAAAAAGTAATATTATATCTACTACAATTTCCTCTAATGTAATATGTATGAAAATATGAAATTTTTTTATTAAAAAGTTACTATTTTATAGAATTTTTAATGTCTAAAAAAGTGTGCATGAATAGTAAAAGTCAAGTTTTAATTAACTGGTGGAGTATTAAGAAACCGAAGAAACCCATAATTAATGTGGATGCTCATAACTAGATCTAGAAATCCAAGAGTCGAAACCCCATAAATATTTTTTTAACAGAAAAAGATTCGAGATACCAGTATCTCGAGAGATCGACGGATCAACAAACAGACTAACTTATACGACATAGAAAATTAGAGATAACACAAATAAAAATAAGGAAAAATGACAACACTCAACAAATCATAATAAAATCGTCAAACTGCGTGAAAGTCGATGAAGATCTAAGGAAGATTGTGAATACCAAAAACATGGGGCGAGTGAAAGGACTTACACAGCGTCTCAACGTCGGGGAGATGGATAACAATAACCCATGATTGGAAAGAACGACTCCTGATGAAGTGCATATCAACGACATTCCTCTTATCCAAATGAGAGATCTTCGAAAACCACGAACAATTCCACGATCCACTCGATCGAACAGGGCATCCGATACTACAATCTCATCCGAAACTAAACTCAGTGACAACAAGGAGCGACATCACACCAGAGAACATCAAATCATGAAAAAAGGATGAGGCAGGTCATTCATCAAGAATTCTCTTTGACCCCTGCAAAGAACTCCATCTCCTTGGGCCCAATGATCTTCAACTCCCTCGCCACCAAGGAACTCCACTCCTTGGCCCCAGGGTCTTCGGTTCCTTGACCACCAAGCTAGGAGTGGAGCTGGTGGTCGAGGCGGTCGAGGGCGATCGAGTTAGGTACAATAGATTGTGATGGGAGGGACCCCGAGGGTGGCGCCAACCGATGGATAAGAGCGGTTGGATTTATGCATTATGTTTTTAGAAGGAGGGATTGACTGAGGAGCGATGTGGTAGTGGAGCCGACCGACGATGGCGACGACAATCGAGCCACCGCCAAAGCTATCGAAATTGGTGTTCAAGCCCTTGTTCAGTGGGGTTAACCCATATCTAACACAAAGATCTGATGATTGTTATAAACTGACTTTTTATTTTAAGTGAAACTCCTTCATGGCTAGTACCCGAAAGAGGATTGAGTTTGGTAGAGTTTAGAATTGGTGAGATTCCATGTCTCGTGAAAAGGGAGTTAGTAATCGGGTGGGATGATCGACATCACAATGATCTCGGTGTTAGAGAGTGAGGATAATGCGGTAGTGTATTTCACCTTCAAAAGGGATTTTTTTTTTCTCACAAAAGGGGTTTTGGCTTTCAAGATATTAGAGGTGCTCTCATCCCTCTCTAGAAAGGGGTATATAAAAAATCCATAAATATTGGGTCTCGAGGTCTCTCTCACTTTTTTTTTTCAAAAAAATTGGGTTTTCTGACTTGACCTAACCCATTACTATCAAGAAGGGGCAACTAGAATGAGCCACCTAGCTTTAAAATTAAGGTTTATTTAAGTCGAACAACTATTGTTTGCTCATATTTAACTTGTTTATATATGGTCAAGTATACATTTGAATTCGAGTTTAAAAATGTGTCCATACTTTGCTCATTTAGTAAATGAATGAGCTCGAACCGATATTTTTTAAGTATCAATCAACTCTACTTGCTCATGACATGATAATTTAAAGGGAATTTTGTAATTTCCATAAAATTCGAGCTTAAATCAAGCAAAGTGAGCTATGAATCGAACTTAAAAATATGCTCATACTTTATTCATTTAGTAAATAAAAAAGCTCAAACTGAACTTTTATCAAATTGACCTCGAGTTACTTGACTCACATATCAACCCGACCTAGTAAAAATAGAAGATTTTGAACAACAATATAATAGTACCTCCATTCCAAAATAGATACCCGTTATTTTTAGGACGCTTATTAAATAGCCAACGACTATATAAAATAAAAATTTTAATTAATTGTTTTATATTTTATATTTATTAATAATAGGTATGAAATCATGTAAAAAATTATAATATAATTTTTACCTCGTTAAAAAATCTTTTAAAAAAAGTTAAAAAAAACATTTACTCCCTCCGTCTCAAATTAAATGTCGCTTGGATTTTTGTGCATGTTTTTTGAAGAGTTAAAAATTCTATAAAATATTACTTTTTTAATCAATTTTTTAAAAGTATGAAATTATTAAAAACAAAATATTTTATAAATTCACGTTGAAATTTATTTAGAAGTCGAGAGAGTAAGTTGAACAGAGGAGGGAGTATTTGGTGACCACGAGCATCTCGAATTTTTACTTAGATCCAAAATAAAAATAAAAATTGGTGACATGCTTTTATTAGGCCAGTGAAGGCGGGAAATAATAATCAGGCCGAAAGTGAAAACCCCCCAACGAGCGAGACTCGAAGAAATTTGGGAAAACAAGGAGAAGGGATGGGGGTTGAAGACGATGTTCAGAAGCTTCTCGTTTCCATCAAATCCTCGGAAGTAAGCTTCCTTCACTAATGTCTCTGATTTCTTTCCCTCTGCTTGTTTCTTCTTCAATTTCGAATTTCACGTTCTACCTACGATTTTCCTCCCCGAATTACGCCATTGAAGATTTGAAGGATCCTATGTGACTCGTACACCTTTTGAGTCTCAAATTCTCTAAGACTAAGCACTTATTTGAATGCTCATTTGGCGAATTTGGCTAATACGTTTCGTTCTCTCTTACAGTGATTTTTTTAGGGTTCCTACCTCTGTGCACTTATTACTTGTGTTTTAGTTTCATATCGAAGTGGTTTCTCTTTTACTCTGTTGATGCTTCCTTCTTTGCTTAACTGTTCTGGAGTTAAATACATCTGGACATTGGACACTGCTTTCATGTTATCTGAAGTTAACTTGCCGACTTCTCTTTGGAGCTTTGAATTTGACAAATTTGAGTTTTTATGTAAACGTTATGGTTTGGAACCCTTATTATTTGAAACTGAGTCAATTTCTTATTAGAGTTCTTAGACATATACTAGGTGAGAGTTTGTTCATTTCTTTTTGCAGATCAAATGAAGATTTTGCTGTCTCATGATAATCTGTCAATTCTAGGTTAATTATAAGGAAAGGGATTGCAAGCTATGAATAAGAATGGGATATGATTTGTTTTGGTACTCATAGTGCCTCACTGGTTTTGAGTACTTTGCTAGCCTAGAACACTACACTTCCATGTATATATGGAAATAGCAATGTAAATCATCAATCAACAATGGATTCCACTTAAACTCATTGAGAAGGAACAATGGGGTTTTCCAATTAAAGTTCAGGACTGATTTGTGTCCATGAGCTGGAATTCCTTATGTGTTAGAGCTTCTGGTTGATGTTCATGTCAAGGTGCTCAAGCCTTTTTATTTTTAGTCATTTCTTGCTGTCATTTCATATCAATTGCCATTTATGATGATGTTGCTTCTTCGTCTCTTAGTGGGATTTTGTAACTGTTTGTTACTTTCTATTGCTCAATTTTGACACGTTACAGGTTGTCGAGGAACGTATTCAAATGCTTACTCAACTTGGGGCCATACAGCTGCCAAAGGAATCAGATTTGACTTCAGTTCTTGAATGTCTTATAGTATCCGATTTTTGTTTGTTCTGTGCAATCAATCATAGCTTTCCATCACTCATCCATTTTACCATCATCAGGTATTGAAGTACATCAGTCTTTTGTAATGCTGTACATCAGGTATTGGAGTACATCAATTCCACAACATTGTAGTGTATAGCTGATTTGTTTTGAAACTAAGCTTGGATAATATTTTTATGGAAGAATGACAGTACAAAGAAGGTGTCAATAGCTATCTAATTCTGTTGACCATTTTCTATATAAATAAAGCAGTATCTCTCTTATGTTTACCTCTATTATCTACGAATCATTCTCTGATGATTGTATAACCCTTGACAATGGACTGGACACTATGGGATGATTTTACGTGTTTGGATTTATCCCAGTGCACGCTGAACAAAACAGTGTTGCATATCACTGCATCTTACCTCAAATCAGAGACAGCAACATGCCTAAAATTTTTCTTATCTCTGGGGACTAAGGTGTGTTTTTATTATGATGTATTGGTGTAGTTAGCTTATTCTGATCACCCTCTCTCTCTCTCTCTCTCTCTCTCTCTCTCTCTCTCTCTCTCTCTCTCTCTCTCTCTTAATATATCGGCTATTACATTTAGGCTAGCCTATGGTGTGGGAAGCATCTAAAGATCACGCTTGCACCAACTGGTGAGTCAGAAGAGGAGGAACATTCCAGTCTTTTCTGCCAGGTATTCATAATTGCATGCTAGTATCATCAACTAGTTCCAGCTGGGGCTCCGATTCCAGTCTTTTCTTCACCTTTATTTTTTCCTTCTTTTTTCCTTGAGAGGAAACTAGTGCTCCATTTTACATCTGACTGGCATGTAACAATTTGCTATTTATTGGGTTTGATACCTTACCTTCATGATGTCCTCTTGCTTTTTATTAATAATTATACACTTTCAATATTGTTTGTTGTAAATGTGGTTTGGAGCTTGTCTCCAAATTTTTGACAAGAATGTGCACAAATGCAGTATCTGAACTGCTTAGGTGGTATATATTAACTGTTAAAAGAAAAAAGAATAGGGAAGAGTAGATGAGATACTAAATTGTGCATGTCCTTGTAATCATCTCTTAACTTTATCAACCCATGTTTTTTTTTTTTGTATTTTCTGTGACAATGTTAATTCTTATTCAAAGCATTAATGGTTGCTTTTGGGATTCTTGGTTTTACTATTACCAAAAGAGCTCCTTTTTTTTTTTTGTAGTAAGCTGACAATTTGTGATTAAAACTCTCAACTCACTTGTACAGTTACTTTTAGAGTTGCTGGATTTTTCTGTTGCTTGCTTCTCAACTGTCAGTGCAAGCCCCTTATTTGAAGACCAGGTGCTGAGAGTTGAGAATGTGAAGAGACAAAAGAGTCCCACATTGATTATACAAACAAAGAAGTCATAGTATATAAGCTAGTGGGTTACTCCTCCTATCGCCAATTGGTTTTAGGATGGAACCCCGCTCGGCTTATGTGCTAGGCTATTAGCGCATGGGCGCACGTATGCACACGACCCCCGATCCCGAGTCCCAACGGACTTCAGTATGGTATCAGAGCGGAAAAGCCAAACGGCCCGACTCTCGATCTTAGGCTAGCTAAAAAGAGAATGAGATGCTAGACCCGTTGTCCAAGTGTCAACTAGAGGCGAAAGACGACCCTAGTTGCACTTGCGGGGGCGTGTTGAGAATGTGAAGAGACAAAAGAGTCCCACATTGATTATACAAACAAAGAAGTCATAGTATATAAGCTAGTGGGTTACTCCTCCTATTGCCAATTGGTTTTAGGATGGAACCCCGCTCGGCTTATGTGCTAGGCTATATGCGCATGGGCGCACGTGTGCACACGACCCCCGATCCCGAGTCCCAACGGACTTCAGTAGATAATCTTGAGAAGTTCATTCTGGAACAATTAACCCTGGTAAAGGAGTTAATATCAGAGATTAAGGTACATAACATTTAGATTTTGTTTTCAACGTAATTAACGACTTGTAAGCTCTCAAACAACCTTATTACAGAGTCTTTTTGTATGATTTTTTGGCTTAGTCAAACAGTGCATACTAGCAATATATTCAAATTTAGAAACTTCTTCAGTGACTTATGTCGTGTTGCTAGTCATGTTATTTTTTGCAAATAGTCAATGGCATGCCTCCCCATCTGGTTCATGGTGACGTGTTTACTCCACCCTTTTGTGAAAAACAAGGCAAATAGTTATAAGCTTAATTTCATATTTCATGGATTATTTAATGAGTTTATTGAGTCCGCTGCTCATTGGAATGCTTGTTCATTGCATGTTGCAACTACGGGCATAGAATTTCCTGTGTCTTTAATTCGATCTTTAGAATCATCTGAAAGGTCTTTAATTTCCTGCACATTTCCTGAAATGGGCACGTTATGATTTGAAATGCTCATTAACATTCTTGTTCGTAGACAAAGCGGATTCGGAATTGTCTATGTACAATTTGATGCTTGTTAGAGTAATGCTATGCTGAAGAATCTGCTAGAACTGACTAAGAAAATTTACTTTTTCATCATCAGAGGATTTCATTTGCATCAGAATTACTAAAGGCATCCCAGTTAGTCCTTGAAGCTGCTACAAAGTGTTGCAGGGTGTCTTCCCAGGCAGTAAACTGGGACTTGTGTGATGATGAAAGAAAAGATTCTTCTAAAATCATTCATGTAACTAACATAACCAAGTGCACTATTGAGAAATTGTGTGATTTAGGCATACTTGCTGCCAACAGTGGTGGTAGTCTGGTTACAGTTCTCAACTTGTCATGGAAAGGTGTTGTCTCCTTGCTTCAACTAGGAAAAGGGACATTAGCTGCAAAGGTCAATGTTGCCAATATAATCATATCCCTTATTTCACTGGTAATTCAGTCTTTAAAATTTGCAGCTGAAGCTTGGTGTTCCCTGGAGGAAAACATATCCGTTAGTGAAGCTAAGAGGGCATTCCTTCCAATAAAATTTTACCTCATTAATGCAATTAGAATATGCTCCCAATATCCACATCAGGCATGTATTGCAAGTGGGGATATAGCTGCATGTGTACTGATGGTCTATACGGTTGCAGTTACACTCAGTGAACATGATGTTTTGAAAAATGTAGTTGAAGCTTCAGAAGAACAGTTGAAGCCCACAGCTCTGCATTTACTAAGTTCATTGATAAATGCAGCACAAATGGACGGAAAGCAAAAGTTTCAAATTCTGGATTGGCTGTTCTGTGGTGAAAGTGATTTGTTCTCTGACCATGGTGATCAGATTAGTATTTGCACTGTTCTTAGGAAAGCGTCGACCTTTACATGTGAACCTTTGCCAAGAACAGGAGTGCCATTAATTGGTCGTGTTGCATTGTTCATTGATCTTCTGAAAGCTTCTCCTCAGCTAGAAGAAGATGCAATACTTGGGATCTGTAGAAAGCTTGAATGGTGTTTGGATATTTTAACCAATGAAGAAGTATACACTTCTGTTCTGGTTCTGCAGATTCCAGCATCATGCGGAAATGGGAATACTTCTGTTCTTCGCTGGCAACCTTTGTTCTCTCATCTTTTGCATGCTATGAAAATATTTATGATATCAACCTCCTCACATGTAGCTTGGAGTGAAGTCCAAACTTTCCTCCTTGAGAATTTCTTCCACAGTCATTTTCTTTGCCAGGAAATCATGATGGAGCTTTGGTCGTTCATCATTCGTCACACTGAGGTAGATGTTGTAAATGGTCTGATAGACAAACTCTGCTCTTTGTATAAATCAGTTGCATGCTCAGATTCATTTCTCTCTCCTGGTTCTGCTCTGAGGAAAATTGCTAGATCGGTGCAGATTTTGCTTTCTTCTAGCACAGAACTTGTGGCAGATCGAATTTATAGCTTTGTCACAGGTGATGAGAGACCTCATCTATCAATGTTGATGTTGGCAGCTCTTCTGATGGAAGGATTCCAGATTAGTTTATTGTCGACTAACTTGAAAAAGATTGCTTCAGAAAGAATAATCAGGGATTACATCCACTTTATTGAGAAACTCAATGAAAACTCGATGAGCTCATGCTGTTCAGATGTTTTCGGGATACAAGTCTTTATTCTTTCAGCAGCCCTGCAATCTTTGTGAGTATACTAATTGCTTTTAGTAATACATTTTTACTTTTAAATGACAAAGAAATCAACCGTGCAAGTTTATAATTATAATAGTCCATTCTTTTCACTAACCTTGTCTGTATTACATATTTTTAATTTGAGACTGTCACAAGATCTCGGAAAAAGCTTCCATGCCCCCTCCCACACATAAACAACACATAAACAATTGAAAAAGCTTTTATTTGATTCTCTTGTTAACTTGCAACCTCCCCTCCCCCAACCACCACACATAAATAACAAACATAAAGTAAGAAAAGAAGAAGAGGTTCGTTCTTCCTCTTGTATTTCAGGATTTTTTCATTGATGGATAACTTTGTAAAATCCCACCATCCTTCTCATTACTTCCTTGCCGCCCCCCCTCACATGCCTAAAGGAATTACTTTCCTGCTATTCTTTATTGAATTTACTCACTGGATCAAGTTTGATCTATTTTATGGATGTAATTCAATATTTTTCGTTCTTCAATCTTCATGACATCTGGGTGGAGAACAAGGGTTTCTGCTTCTTATTGTATGATTCAAAAAATGTGCAGGCAAGTCAGAGCATCTGATATCGACGCGAAGACATTAAAGTTCATAGTACTTATTATCCAGGTCTATCGAAATTCAACCAACAGTTTCATAAGGAAGCAGTGTTGTAGGCTCTTAAGTGACGCACTGCGGATAATTTCTTATTCAGAGCACTTGTATGGATCAGACAAAATGGAAGAGGTTATCCTAGAGCTCCAAAAGATATTTATTTTTGGACCAGCGGTAATGGATGCTGAGATGCATAAATGCAAATATGGCCTAACACTTTTCATGACTGGGCTAGCATCCATGAAAATGGCAGAATGTCAAGGAAATGCAAAGAGCTCAGCTATTTGGGATTTGTACCATATGTTACTGAAAGAGAGGCATTGGGCTCTTATCTATCTAGCAACCTCCTCATTTGGCTTGTTTGCTGCTCGTACTTCTTGCAACCAGCTGTGGAGATTTGTTCCCCAAGATGCAGCCCTTGCTTTTGATCTTGAGTTCGGAACTGATGCCAAAGAAGATAGGTTCATGACTGAACTGAAGGTATTCCTTGAGAAGGAAGCTGCTCTTACCACCGCCAAACCTAACTCTGAGCAGTTGAGACTGGCCATCAACGAAGCAAGATTGCTCAAGGAAGTGCTCCAGATTAATGCAAAAGTTAATGTAGAGGCTAGTTTATGCGACGATGTCGTGATTGGTGGTGAAAGCATGCCCAACAAACGGCGGAAACTCCCTGATGGGTTTAGCCAGGGATTAGAGTTGTTGCAAAGCGGTTTGAAACTTATGAGTGATGGGCTTTCGAATTGGAAGCAGGACCGTGAAAATCATGTTGAACTTCCAGGGGATATTGCGACGCATTTTGCAAGCCTTGAAGATGCAATCAGTCACTTGGCTGGACTATCCGAGAGAGGATGAAGGTTGAAGATTCAACTCTTGTCTCCAGCTGGACCATCAAGAAGAGGAAGAAGATGCAGTTGGTTAGTGAAAATCCGATAATTTGCAGCTTCGCAGCTGTCCACTAAATCACGATTGAGCAGGTTAGTTCTCCGATCCCATCTTTTTACAGGCATTTTTGCAATTATGAGTCTGTAGATCCTGGGTATTGTTTACTACAAACTAATGCTGATAATGTATAGTTCTTTGTGTTGATTTAGCTACAATTGATTCAGACCGGTCATTATAAGTGCTCTTAATTCCTTATCCATGTTTCAAAAATGCTTTTGGAAATGAGTGCGTATGCTAATTAGAATTTAGAACCGTGCGGGCTGATTTGTAGAGCTGATGAAGTCGGTTCATGAAACTTGGACTGTCTGTGAGGAGAACCATTGATGAGACAAGCAGATTGAGATTAGAGAATGGGGAGAGGTATGAAAATTTGTGGTATAATTAAGGAAAAATGACTAAAAATAATACCAACTATCACTTATGAACAAAAAATAATACGAACTAAAAAAAGTCTCAAAATAATACAAACTATCCATCCATAAACCAAAAATAATACAAACTTTAAATTCAACTAAAAATAATACAAACTATTAACTTTTATCTCAAAATAATATAAACTTTTGAAGTTGGACTAGGATAAGAATTAGAACAAAATATTATTTAATAAAACTACAAAAATATGTGTATATAGTCACACTTTGCACAAATGCACCCCCTTTATTTTTAAATACACCAAAACCACTATATTTATTCAACTTTACAAAAAAATCACTTTTATTTTGAAATTAAATAAAATCACATCCACTTTATCCATAATTATTCAAAAAAAAGGAATCATATCCTAGAATTCATGTAATTTTGCGTAAATTCTAAAAATTGGGTTGTATTATACAAAGTTTGTATTATTTAAAGTCCAAATTTCATTGTTTGTATTATTTTTGGTTGATTTTAAAGTTTGTATTATTTTTGGTTTATGGGTGGATAGTTTGTATTATTTTGAGACTTTTTTTAGTGCGTATTATTTTTGGTTCATATCTCATAGTTGATATTATTTTGAGTCATTTTTCCTATAATTAAAGGTTATTTATAGGAAAAATGAGCCAAATCTTGCCGTTTATAGCCGTTGGGGGCTTCGGCCAATTTTTTAAAAATTTAAAATTAAAAAATTGGGTGACTCGACGGGCTCCCATCCGAAAAAGAACGAATGTGTTCGATGGGAGTGAATTTAGTTCTTGGAAATACACAATGCGTATCACATTGTCAACGAAGAACAAGGTTGCATTTGTTGATGGATCTTTAGAGAAGCCTTTGAAACATGTACAAAGAGAGCTTGGGACATATGTAATGATATTGTAAAATCATGGATTTAAATGCACTAGAAAAGGGCATCGGGGACGGGGAGGGTATTTGTAAGGCACGGGTGCGTTAGTGGACAGTTGGTTACGGTGGAAACTAGAGCTGGCAAAATCTGACCCAACCGGCCAACCCGACCCGACTCATCCGAACATGATCGAAACCCGAAAATCTGAAGTCATTCGTAACCCGAACCCGAGACTGAACCCGACCCGACCCTGACCCGACTCGAAACAGATCCGAACACAGATACATCTGAACCGACCCAAACCCGACCCGACTCTAAACCCGACCCGACATTGAACCCAACCCGACTCTCGACCCGACCCGGCTTGAAATGGTTATTTAACATCAACATTTTAATGCTTGAATGTTAAATGTTTTTTTTTTTTAATTTTAACATAAGTTTATGATTATACTTTTAACATATAAAACACCAATTATTTTTGTTAATTGTTATCATAGGAATAGAACTCAAGTAAAATCAATAGATAAGCGGATAAGTCAATGAGTCAAGTAAGTCAACTGATGAGTCAATGACAATGAGTATTCAACCGAGTCAAAATTACATATTCAAGTATTCAACCGAGTCAAACTCATTTATTTTAAGTAAATTACATATTTAAGTATTCAACCAAGTCAAAATCAACCTAATTATCCAAACGGGTCGAATATGATTCGACCGAAAACTCAAACAAACTAAACCCACTTTGATTCGAAACTCAAATGAGACCGACCTGCCTCTTGATCTGAAACCTGAACGAGCCCGACCCGCTTTGACCCGAACCCGAATGGGCATGATCCGATTTAACCCGAAACCCGACCAATCTAAAATTCACTATGACTGAACCCGACCAGACCAGTACCCGACCATAAATTTTACCCGAACTAACCCGACCTGTCAGTGACCTGACCCGAGCAAGCCTGACCTGGACCCAACCCGAACGACTGAATTGCCAGCTCTAGTGGAAAGCATCAAACTATACGTAGGTAGTGTGAGATAAAAACCAACACTTTTTTTTTTGATAACGAGGAACCCACCTTCGGTGGTTTTTTTGGATGACGAGGAACCTACCTTCGGTGGTAAACCCCGAGCACGTGATCCAGCTTGCAAGAGTCACGTACTAAGTAAACTGGCTTGCGCCGACCGACTCAACCCACTGGTAGGGAGCAAGATAAACATTGGATTTTCACCCAAGGAAAGAGACGGAGACAGAGATCGAACCCGGACCTCCCTTCCCCTCCCTTTACTCCTTATCACTGGGCTACCCCGACTGGGGCCGTGTTGGGTTTAATTTTTATTTTTGGTTATAAAGTCGGAATTCACCCTTGTAACATAAAAGGTTAAACTTCCGGTGATTTCAAAAAAAAAAAACAAAAAAAACCAACACTTTCATTTGCCTTATGGATAATAGGTATACTTCGTTTATTGATGAAAACTTAAACACACTAATACAAAACTTGTAGTACTAGTCATTGACTATTAACACTAACAAAAGCCACAAGACACCTACCACACACGACGATAACAATCTTAGGTTTCTTTTTCCTTCAACTCTGCAACTAACAAGGTTTACCTAGGCTGAGTATATAAACTCTCAATATAATTGCCTAAAATCATGTTTCACAAGGAAAGGAAATATCTTATCTTTCTTATATAAAATATACCTGCATATATTTTATCCAAGTCAAATTTAAGATATGCTCCATGTAATCTTCTTCTTTGGCAGTTGGCACTTGGCACTAAGATCTTCTCATTCTAATCTTTCAAGATCTTTCGTCTGTGCACACTCTTTATCTATTCGTCGATCCAATTTCCTTCTTGTCTAGGGTCAAGTGAACATGTCGGGCGGGTCTTGTGACAAGACCCTTTGTCTTTAGTCCAATCCATGATCTTCAAATGTGCAAGAACTCACAAAACATATCAAGTCTACCACTTGTTTGTCCTTGACAACGAGAGAACATGGAGGTCTTGAAGACCCTCCAACCATTTCCCCTTTTTCAAGGCAAATACACACAATATAAAGAATATTTTTTGGAAATAGCCAAAAATAAGGAAAATATTAGGGAACTAGCCAAAATCCGAAAGATTTTAGCGTTTTAGCCAAAACAGGGTAAAGTCGCTGTTAGAAACAGCGACTTTACTCAAAAATTTTAAAAAAATTAATAAAATAGGTAAGTGACTTGCCTCTATTATGTTTTTTTTTTTTAGTTTTAGGTTAAAAGAAATTAATTTTATTTGAAAACCTAAAAAAAATATACTTATATTAGGAGAGTCGCTGTTTGTCATTTTTTTGTTTTTTTTTTCAAAACGTTGAAGGAACACCAAAAGGGAAAAGGGAAGGCGGAAAGTCGGTGGAACAGCAAATCAACAATGGAAGGGTTGAAGCAGCGATTTGGGATCGGGGCAAAACAGCGACTCCCCTCGCCGGAAATAGGAACGGAGCAATTCGCCGGAGTTAGAATCGGAGCAATTCGCCGGAAATACAGGGCGGAGATCCTGATCTGGAGATGTCGAAAAGGAGGCGGAGGTTCGCCGATTGTGGTCGACCTGGAGCCCTAGCGCCGCGCCCATGGCTATTCGACCTTCAATTTCCGCACTAGGTTGTTCGCCCATGGCTGTTCGACCTGGAGCCCTAGCGCCGCGCCCATGGCTGTTCGCCGATTGCGGGCGGAGATCCGGATCTCGAGATGTCGAACAAGAGGTGGAGGCTCGTTGAATAAAAAAATAAAAAATGGAGACCTAATATATATATATATATTTTTTTTAAGTTTTCAAATAAAATTAATTTCTTTTAACCTAAAATTAAAAAAAAAATATAGAATAGAGGTAAGTCGCTGTTACAAACAGCGACTTACCTATTTTATTTATTTTTTAAAATTTTTTGGGTAAAGTCTGTTTTGACTAAAACGCTAAAATCTTTCGGATTTTGGTTAGTTCCCTAATATTTTCCTCATTTTTGGCTATTTCCAAAAAAAAATTCCTTATAAACCACAATAATCATCAGCAGGTTGCCCCTCAAGTCAACCCATTGACCCTTATATTCCCCCATGAGGGACATCCCTTACTTAAGATCATAAGACCTTTCACTTCGAATCGACATAGGGAATGATGGGTCATGGTAAGCTTTAATCGGAGCAACTCTCGTTGAGGGACCTTGAGGAGGAAGCCTCATCCTTGGAAGAGCACTCATCTACAACACCGGAGTTTCCGACATCCCCTTTCAACTTTCTAATTTCCGTTTCAAGTGTCTTCTCCTTGTTTCACAACTCACCCACCAACATACGTAGGGTCCTCAGATTAGTGTTATGAAGATTGCAGTACCCCTTAACCTTCATCTTCCCATGGTCTTTACACTCAACACAAAGCTCATCCACACCTCTTTTTGAATGTCATAGATTTCGCAGCACTCCATAATCTACTTCGCAGCATCAAGACAAGGGAGCGCCACAGATTCACCTTTTTCCTTAGCAGGATATGCCTAAGAATTACAAAGTCTGATACTAGAATCTTTGATTTCTTACAAGTATGGGGAATTGGGGAGTAATGGAACGAAGAATAAACTGGTACAAAATCTTAGGGAGAAGTTCGAGAGATCGCGAGTAACTAACTTGGAGAGGGGATGATTAGGGTTCCTAAAAATTATTACTTCAGAGAATTTCTCACTGTCTTTCGGGAAGCTAAGGGACATCTTCTACCTAAACTCTTCGGCCTTAACATGGCAAAGCGTGTTCCTTCATTTTTGATCGACACCCCTTTGGTTTTTAACCGTGTCCTAGAGGTAGGAAAGGCTTTGGGACCCTTTGTACCACGCGTTACGACGCTCTTACTTGTCATCATCTTCATATTCGAAATTTAGGACGCTCAATAGATACTTGTTGTGATCGGCTATTTTCTCTTCTTACTCTCCTCTTTGGACGCATCATCATGGCGGCAAGTCCCTGCCGCTCCTCTTTGGACTCATCATCATCGCAGCAAGTCCCTGCCGCTAGGAGGGAATTGCCACGTACCAACATTGGGACCCCATTGACCTTCTATTGATTTTTCATTCTTTTTGTTAACTCGGTTGGGCCCGGTGGGGTCAAGATGCTGGAGGGGGAGATCGTGTGTGCGGGCCCACATACGGGAGACATGAACAATACATAAACCCAACGGGGTTTCATCTCAAAACCAATTGGTAATGAGATGAGTAGCCCTTCAACCTTATATGTTGTTCAAGTATTCTCTATATAACCGATATGGGACGAGTGCAACCTCAATCTTCTCAGAGGTCAAAGGCACACTAGCATCATCACCCAGAGATTCCGCATCGCTCTTTAACTCCTCTTCCAAGCTAGCCGTTTTCTTAGAGGAAGGCAAGATATCATTGGGAACAAATCCACCGACCATCTTCCCAATAGAATCTCCTTCATATGCCTCATCAGGACCTTTCAAAACTTCAATCCTGGTCAGAATATGCATAGGAGCAATGAGGGCAACCATTTCAGTAATCAAGGGAGGAGGAGCCGGTGTCTTAGTGGAAGAGAGGGAGGCTTCTTTCACCTCCGATCTAGTAAAACCCTCAACCACCATGGGAGAAGGAGTGGGACCAGCACTAATGATGACAATTGGGTTCGGAGAAGGGGCTTGGTTTGCTTTAGAATCAGGATTAACAGGGTTGAAAAGCGCATCCCTTGCACCCAGAGAAAGAGAGGCTAGGGCGATTTGGATCACCGGGTCTGTAAAAAGAGCAGTTAGGCCACCGAGGGCGTTGTTTTGTGGATCCATTAGTGTGGTTTCATAGACGACAGTATGTGGTTATGGGGAGAAAGCATAAGGAATAACAAGGCAACGAGAAGCGGTTGTGAAGAGATCTTGGTAGGGATTTTAAAGAAGAGAGGTGATATGGTTTTGGAGAGAGGGATCCCAGTTTTCAAAATGCCTAGACACACCAAAGCAAAGTCGCACGTCGCCTGAGCAACTGCACCACGAAGGATCAGTCGAAACGGACAAGTCAAGCCCTGACGGGATTTAAACAAGCTCTAACGAGCGTAATTTCAAGTCCTTACTATGTATAATTTAGGTTCCGCTACTGGGTGAAGATATCTAACGAAATTAGATAAAATCTTATGTAAAGCTAATTTTAAAAATTCTTATCTTAAAATATATTGCTAGGTATATATTGATTAAGTAGAGTTGAAATTTTTTTAATTAGAAAGGAATACTATAATTAAGGAGAAACTTATCAGTACAGATGACTTTCCCTTTATCATATACTCTTTCCGGTCGGAAATAAACGGTGTTTGATTTTTATGCACGTAGTTTTAGGATCTAAAACTATATAAAATCTTATTTATTTTAATCATTTTTTCACAATTTAATAATTATTGCTAATAAATATTAAATTGTGAAAAAAATAATTAAAATATATAAGATATTATATAGTTTTTAGCTCCTCAAACTACGTGTTAAAAGTCAAACATCGTTTATTTTCAACCAGATGAAGTATATAATAGAAGATTCAATCTCCTTTTGCATGGGAAGGTAGCCAACACATCGTTTAGTAAACCACCTAAAACTGTGTATTATCGTTCTTTATTGTTAAATCTTTCCTCTCCATTATAACAAAATTTCACCTTATAATTGATATATGGGTCGAAATCTTGTATAAAATTGACCAAAATAAAAAAGAAAGGGTTCAAATCTTGTCCAAATTGGGTGCTCCATGCCTTCTTTGTGCATGACAAACGGAGATGAATACATGTTGGTGATGACTGATGGAGTTTAGATAAGGTCTGGGCTAACAATTAAATAATTATTTTTGACTTGAAAAGAACTTAAAAATAATTAAGTTAAAATTATATTTTTAATTTAATAATAATTTTTTACAACTTATCAATATGAAAAATATTTCGGCTCACGATAATTTAAAATAATTTTTTTCTTCATAAGTAGACATTAGATCTATTACAATATAGGGAAGAGGGATTCAAATTCGTGTTCAATGTTACATTGAACACGAATTTTTTAAGCACGAATTTACCAATTCTTCATCAGTGTTCCGAAGGCATGTTAAGTATATTAGAATAAATGTTGAACTTATATCTTTTAGCTACTATATGTAGTATATTATAATTATGATCTAAACTAATAGTACTTGTCGGGAAGTCAAATTTGTATGGAGATGGGATCAAGCAAAATTAGCAATGAGATGGGATCAAACAAGAAGTTGAACAAGTTGACTTTGAGTTGGGAGTTATAAATGGAGAATGTGTTTTTGTGGATGTTACTAATAAATTATAGGCGATCTCACAAAATAATAATAATAAAAAAAACGTTTTTTTTTTTTTAAAGTAACCCAAAAATCCGACCCCTTTGCACCACCTATACAATATCCAAACAAATTGCTAAATCTAACCTTCCCTCAAAATCCCCCGTTACCTCACCTGTTGTAACAAGTGAACGGAGAGAAGCAGCAGGACATTTATTGGATTTTTTTTCTCCAAAATATTCACTAAAAAATACTTATTTACTAAAATATTTACGGTTTCAAAATATTTACAAAAATATTCATTTTTTCAGCTTTTCGAGAAACGCGGATTAAAACCAAGTTTCTTGTGTGAATCAGCACTTTGAACTTGGTACCGAAGAGAATGTTACAATTTCCTATAAAAACGCGGTTTGAAACCGCATTTTTACTAATTAAAAAAAAGGCTGAGTCGCGGCCTAAAGCCACGTTTTACATGTAATTTCACAACCAGCCATCAGCGCAACCCCAATCTTCCCATCTGCAAACTTCGGCCACCCTTCTTATAAGTTCTCCCCTTCTGCGAGCTTCGCCCATCAGATCCATCCTCCTCATCCGGCTTCCTCCTCGGAAACACCCATCAGTGCTCCGGCCTCACTCTCCGGCATCATCCTTCTTCCCCTGCAGAGTGCAGACTACCGCCCTCGACCTTCCGCCCTCCAATCAACCCCGCCCTCATCTACCGGCATCCTTCTCCTCCGAGCACTAGCCTCCTCCTCCATGGCCGACCATTTGTTGCCCTTCTTCCCCGCTGCAGGTGACCTTCTTCCCCTCTGCGAGCTCCGTCCTCCCATAAGATCTAGCTTCCTCCTCCGTACCCCCATCAGCGCTCCGGATCAAAGAGGAAGCGTGGCTTTCTCCTCCAGTCTTCCGATTTCTCCTCCGGCGGCCCGACCTCTCTTCCTCCTTGATATGAGATGGCGGCCCCACCTCTAGGCTCCAACGATTTCTCCTCCTTTTTCCCTAAAAAAATGAAGAAAAAAATATATCAGAGAGACTGTGTCTCTGGTATAAAAAAAATCCCAAATTACATATTTCATCCCGAAATAAAAATAATAGTAGAAACGCGGGCTAAATCTGACAAAAATGAATATTTTTGTAAATAGTTTGAAAATATGAATATTTTGTTAAATATTTATTTTTGGGTGAATATTTTGAAAAAAAAATTCATTTTTTGCCTATCATTGTCACTCATCCAAAACCTTTTCTCTCTATGTGTTAATATGCCTTGAATTGGGCTTATTATTTGTTTTGTGTTTAGGCACATTGTTCGACTATGATTTCATGAGGCACTATATATACTCATGAAACCTAACAATTTGTAATCTAGTTTCTTGTTTGCCTCCATAATAAAGAACACTATTTCTCTTCCCGTTGACGTAGGTAACACATTGTTGTCGAACCACGTTAAACCTCCGTGTCTTTCTTCGTTTGTTATCGTTCTCGTTATAAAAAACTGGTATCAGAGCTTGGTTGTGATTTCTGTCGAGAATGATGTCTGGATCTGTGGTGAAGATTGACAAGTTTACTGGAAGAAATTCTTTAAGTCTGTGGCAGATAAAGATGCGGGCTTTGTTGAAGCAGCAAGGTTTATAGGCACCGTTAACCGCCAACAAGAAGAGGGCAGCTACAACCACCGTTGAGTACGACCTTCTGGAGGAGAAGGCTCATTCGACGATCATGTTGTGTCTCGCAGACGATGTCATAATAGAGGTTGCTGATCGAGAAATTGTTGGCGGCTTGTGGCTGAAGTTGGAGAGTTTGTACATGACAAAGTCTCTGACGAACAAGTTGCTTCTGAAACAACGATTGTTCAGGTTGCGTATGCAGGAAGGTACACCTCAGAGATCATCTTGATCAACTTAACACACTATTACTTGAATTGCGTAATATTGATGTTAAGGTGGAGGACGAAGATGCTGCCCTAATTCTGCTGGTATCCCTAACCCCCACATACGAGAGCTTCGTTCAGTCGTTCGTCGTTAGGAAGGATACCATCACGCTGGAAGAGGTTAGATAATTGCTTCACAGTAGAGAGTTGCATCTGAAGACAACCACGTCGGTTACAAACAATCAGGCTTCCGGGCTTATGGCTAGTGGAGGCAATTTTGATGGTAGAAGGGGCAAGAAGCAAGGTCGCAAATCATGCCCTAAACCAGACGACATCTGTAACTACTGTAAGGAGAAAGGTCATTGGAAGGATGGTTTTCCTAAGAAGAGGCAACAAGAGCAGAAATCTGGATCTGCAGCAGCAGTTCATGGTGGAAATAGTTATGAGGAAGATATTGTTCTACTAGCAGGTAAACGCACAGATCATGATGTGTGGTTTCTTGACTTAGGTGTGTCTTGTCACATATGTCCTAAAAGAGACTTGTTTACAACATATAGATGTGTAGACAAGGGCAATATTTTTATAGGAAACGATGTCATCTACAAGGCTGTTGGGATCGGCTCAGTGAGGCTTCAGACAAACGATGGGAAGTTTTACACATGGGAGGAAGTCAAACATGTGCCATCTATGACGAAGAATCCGATATCGCTAACTGTCTTAGACGGCGAGGGTTTCAGATACACAGGTTATGGCGGAAAGTCGCACGTGTTTAGCGACTCTAATGTGGTTTTGCAAGGAGTTAAGAAGGAAAAGGGAACTTTGTATCCCCTACAAGGTTCAGCAGTCACAAGTGATGCAGATACTATTTCAGTCGAGGTTCGGGAGACTGTTGCTGATGAGGTGGAGTTGAACTTCACTCAAATAGAGACTCAGGCACCTGAGTTGGTCACTGACCAATTATCATAGACAGGTACTACTGAGTTAGATACTGTTGAGACAAAGAATATACCACTAGACATAGGAACAGGTGGAGTTGTACATCGGAGTATTGCTCTAGATCGACCAAGAAAGGTTGACATCAGGGGGCCTGCGAGATACAGGTCTAATGATTTGGTGGGTTATGTTTTGCATGTGGCCGAGGAGGGGGATGATGGCGTTCCATCCAACTACAAGGTTATTGTTTCTGTAGGTGAGTCAATACATTGGCAAGCTGAGAAGAGAATCAGGGTGAAGAAGGTGGGAACAACTGATAATCCCGCTGATATGTTCACCAAGCTAGTTCTGAAGAGTAGGTTCCAATACTATTTGGACTTGCTTAACATCACCAACTGTTGAATTGACCTACGGAGCAATATGGGTCCTTCTACGAGGACAAATATAAGGCAGAGGAATGTCTGGCACTTGTCATGGTGCGTTTGTTTCTGAAAGGATTCAAGTCAAGGTGGAGATTTGTTAATATGCCTTGAATTGAACTTATTATCTGTTTTGAGTTTAGGCCAATTGTCTACCAGGGTTTCGTGAGACACTATATATACTCATGAAACCTAACAATTTGTTACCTAATTTCTTGTTTGCCTCCATAATAAAGAACCCTATTACTCATCCAGTTGACGTAGGTAACACATCGTTTCCGAACTACGTTAAATCTCTGTATCTTTCTTCGTATGTAATCGTTCTCATTAAAACACTATGCCTCTCTCCATCAAAGAGCTCCATTGAAGAGCTTATTTATTGTTTGATTTCTCTTTCTTCTATCTCTCCGCCTTCGAGGGTGATGGGATCTCCATGGGAGCTCGACTTCGGTCTGCGTCGCTGGTGTGAATCGCCGCCGGAGCACCGCTTTGGTGCCTTCATCCTTCATCTTCATTATGATGGCTTTTCCAAGTCAATTCGAAGCGAGTGGAGGCCAGATTTGGAGTATAGGAGGTGGAATCGAAGTGGAGGAGCCCTCACAGAGGCTTGGTGAACCGCTTTGTTTTTTTTATTGATAAATATTGAACAATATATCAACTTTTCACTCAATGGTTTCTTACTGGACACTAAATGATTTCCTACTGGACACCCTGGTTGTTTCCTGTCTTGCGTGTTGTTCAATGTTTCCCTGGTTCTAGTGTCGCCCTCTCCCCTAAGCCCAAGTGGTAAAAAGATAAAGGGGAACTGGTGCATTAAATGAGGGGGGAGAGAGAGAAGAGTGAAAAAACAACAGTTAAGTCACAGAGGAGAGAGACCAGAGGGGATAAGACAGAGAGAGAGAGAAGGGGGGGGGGAAGA
Organism: Persicaria tinctoria; assembly: GCA_037127255.1. NCBI lineage: Eukaryota > Viridiplantae > Streptophyta > Magnoliopsida > Caryophyllales > Polygonaceae > Persicaria > Persicaria tinctoria. Next base: position 5,701,777 of record JBANSL010000014.1, read on the forward strand.
GTGACGACAAGGGAGTATTAATATAATTTGAATTAAATGTTAAGTTTCAGATAAAAGCCATCGAAGAAGAAGCAATTGGGCGGGGGTTTATTTGCAGGTTGACGTGTAAGCGGTTAGTTTTAACTGGACACCCAAAGCAACAACACATGACACATATTGGAATCGACTGGACAAGAGTTATCGGACAAATAGATTCACCATCGACTTCGGATAGAAAATGGGCAAGTTTACTTTCGATAAAGGAGAAGTCGTCTGAGACATATGGCGGCTTCTCCTTAAAAGCAGTCTTATGAACCAATTACATTTTTTGAAAGAAATAATTAATATATGTACACGATAAAATTAGATATATCTATTCAATCAATCAATATATATATCTATATATGCATAAGATAAAATTTTATTCTAACTCTATTTAATCAATATATCTATATACGCATAAGATAAATTTTATTCGAACTCTATTTAATCAATATATCTATATATGCATAAGATAAATTTTGACCCAATTTGATTAGAAATGGATATATTTTTAGAAGATATTAACCAAATTTAAATACTATTATTTAAGATAAGATTTAATAATTAATATATGCATAAGATAAAATTATATTCTAAATCTATTTAATCAATATATCTATATATTCATAAGATAAAATTTGATCTAATTTGATTAGATATGGATATATGCTTAGAAGATATTAACGAATTTAAAATACTATATAAGATAAGATTTTACCTATGTAACATATGTAACCAATTTTAGAAGATATATATAATAGATATAATAAATGATAAATCGTATGTAACATACGACATCTTCTCCTTACCTTAATAGTAATAACCAATCAAAATTTATCTCCACCTTAATCAATTATAAGATGATATTTTTCATAAGTTTATAGACATAGATATATTTTGGAAATATTTTACCCAAATTTGTAAGATTTATATTTTGATAATAATTATATAAAAATTTGATAATACTTTCAATATATTAATGGGAATCAATCGTAATTTTATTTAAATTGTGTAACAATTCAAAAGTGAAGAAATAAATTAATTAGCTCTTTGAACGGGTATTTATATTAAATTTATTTAAATTGTAAGAAAACCGCACACGGTGCGGGTACTGAACTAGTATAAGTTAAAATTGTTGTTAAGAAATATTTGATTATAAATTTGTAAATATTTTTAAAGACATATGTTGGTTATTTTTTCATAGTTTAAAAATCTTATTTTTACATGGATGGATGGACACGATGTATAAATTAAAAATTGAACATTTTTTTTTTTGTTCTTTGGACTAAAAAACGACAGTAATTGAGAGTATTTTTATCCTTTTCCAAAACTGATATTTTATGTTCTTAAAAATAAGAGAAAAATGAAATTTTGGATAAGTCAAATATAAAAATAATTTAGATATTATTGCATTGAAAACATTTATTATTACAGCATTAAACTATATTAAAAAGTATGAGAAGACATGTTACTTTATATTATCTACCAATAATATATAGCCAATCACACTATTCTCATATTTCTTATTATAAAAAATATCCATTATCCATTCCTTATTAATGATTATTTATATCCATTATTTATTAATGATTATTTATATCCATTATTTATAAATGATTATTTAGAAGGTCTTAAAATAATATTTTTTTGGTTATAAAACAAAGAATTTCTAAGGTCTCGCTGCATTAGCTTCTAACATGTATATCAGATATGATATGAGTATCAGATCTGTTTACTCAATTTAATTAGAACTAGATTCTCGTTTGATCATTAGAATTCAGGACATTAATAATTGTCAACATCAAACACAATTACACAAACTAGCATTGCTCTACATATATGGTAAATGAAGATATATATGTAGATCAACATTTTAATTTATAATTTCATGGATAATTAATTTATTATGATAGAAATGATCATACAACTGGTTTAATTAATACTACATTTTATGCAATTGATCGAAGTTAATTAGTACTCTAGCTAATTAATCAAGGACTTGGCTAAGGGACTCCTGTATTTCTTCCAGTGTCCTATCTTTAGTCTCCGGCACCAATTTTACAGTGAACAACACCGCGATCGCATTGAACCAAGCGAGGACGAAGAAGGCTCCTGCATAGCTCCATTCCGTCGCCACAAAGTTGAACGAATACGACACGATACAAATCGCCCCTCCGGAGACTACTGCTGCAACGCTTCCGGCTATCCCCTTCACATTCATTGGGAAGATCTAGCAATTCATCACATACAATACAACCTCATCATTCATTTTTATATATGATCACCTTATTGGTTTCAAGACATAGATATTATAAGATTCGAATGCGAACCTCAGACATGATGACGAATGGTATTGCTCCCATGCCAAATGGGAATGCCGCAGAGTATCCCTGCAAGCGAAGATTTGATCATTAGCTATATATTGATAGCTCGTGGATAGGTAAATGCCTATATAAAATATGCATCATCAATAGCGCAAACATTTATATCACGCTACATAACATACCCATAAGGCCACTACTATGATGTAAGGGCTAACGCTCTCCAAGTACTTTGTCTGGTCTAGGAAGAAGAAAAACCCTACTAGGAAGCAACAAAAGCACATTGCAGCTGCGGAAATCTGTGTGAGGTAGATTGCGGTTGTGAGGCTTTCGGTCACCAAAAAGAGAAGAGTAAGTTGTTCAAGTGATTGAGTTTCATCTAACCGTTAGAAGGGGCCGCCTTCCACATTTGTCTATTAGGTACATGCCGATAACAGCTGATGGAATCTGTGCATAAGCTGAGTGAGATTCCATTTTAAAACCAATTGGTATTACTGTACTTATGATGTTACTACATACCTGAACAACAGCCACTCCTATTGACCCAATAGAACTTGTAAATCCTGACAAAAAACATCAGTGTGAGTTTCGCTACTCCAACATATCATTGGATGATCGATTATATATCGACAAAAATAGTTTGTACCAGCTGATTCAAGAATAGATGAGGCATAGAATGTGACCCCAGTGGGTCCTCCCAATCCTGATAGTGCCATGAGCCCAAATACAACCTGAAAAAGTAGCCATGAACTCATATCATCAAACAAACCAAATTGAGGTCAATGACTAATAGTATGAATGGTGGATCGATTCGGATGGCTCACTACTAAACTGCGTGCGTATTTTTTCTTGAACAAACCGACAAAACTGACTTGCGGTATTTGTTTAAGGCGTTCATTGATCTCCTGAGAAATGTCATGGAATGTTGATTTTAGATGACATATAATCAAGTGTAAGATATAAGATCGATGATCGATAGTCAGGTAGTACCTCAATATCAGTTGCTTCTCGGGATATATCGGCTTTCTTTCCCCTAAGTCGTTGTAAGACATTCTCGCATGCCTCAATTTGGCCGCGTTTTGCCTACACAAGTTGATTCATATCAGTCGTTAGATTTGAGTCAAGTTAAGTACATTGATGACAAAAGTAAGAAAAAACGATCACCAAGAATCTAGGAGACTCGGGGATCAAGAATGTGCCCAACAATTGCATCAAGGATGGAATGATGCCTGAAAAATGACACAGTTCCTCCATCAACTTGCATTGTAATTAGATTCAAAGGAGAGACCGTCGAAAAGGAAATGATTGATACAGATACCTATCAAGACTAGGATGCGCCACGGGATCAAAGATCCAGCAAAGAACATCACCACAATTCCACCGGACTGCATCAACTGCAAGGCCAATTTTGTCTGAACTTAGACTCACTCTATATATTACAAGTTTTTTTTATACAAGTAAGGATTCAATATACCAGACAACCACATCTGGTATGCTGAGAGATCGGAAAAAACGGTAGATGGACAGACAGACCATCATAAGATATATTACAAGTTTATAGTCTAGCTGAAGTTGAAAAAGTGAATTAAAGCAGCTTTTTATCTTTAAGTTTTAAAAGTTATTACAAAGCTGAATCAGCTTGTACAACTTTTTACATACCTGTGTTAGAGATACTAATCCTCCTCGAACGTTCTTGGGAGTTATCTCCGCGATATAAACAGGGATCTGGATCGCGCATTAAAGTACAAACTCAATCATTCTATGTAGATCCAATCCGGCCAATTCCAAATCAAACTCACTGAATTAAACATATGTGTGTGTCTAATATATATATATATATATATATATGCAGCCATTATTACCACATAAATGAGGAGGCCCAGTGAGTTCCCTATCAAGAATCTACCAATGTCGAGCGACCATGCTTTCTGATCAACAGTAATCATGACAGTAGATGAACACCATGATATATCATATCGAAAGAGATCGAAATTACAGAAAATATATTCGATTAACCTGTGAGATCGATATTGTTATCCAACCAATTAGACTTAAAGTATCTGCGAGCCCAAATGCCTGCAGAGACCTAATCATAAGCTTATATATCCATTGATTCATTAATTTCAGCCATATGAGTGTAAATGTTTCGCAAAGAAACTTACGCCTCTTCGACCGATGGCATCTGTAATCCTTCCACTAACAAGGGAGCCTAACAATCCTCCCAATGTTAACAGTGATCCAAAGAGTGAATACTGCAATAAATTAATGTATCAGCAAATTGCGTCAAACGAATTAACTGTTACTCGATATCGAATTATATATATATATATATATGGTTCTACCTGTGCAGTTGAAAGGCCGAGCTCGTCCATGATTTTTGATTCAACTGGAGATGAATAACCCACCTACAATACAATCAATTACAGTGCCCGATTTAATTGAAGTTAAAAATGTGAATGTGAATCGAAAGTTGGGAGTGCTCCAAGCTAGTTTACGGAAATGAATAGGAGGTGTACATACAGCACAGCCACAGGCGAAGGTACCGGAAACGGCAATGAAGACGCTCCAGAGGAGAAGCGGAGTGACGGCGCCATTATCAATGGCGGGAGCTTCTTCCAGGAGGTTGATCGTCAATGGTTCTTCTCTCTCATTCCTATCCATTTCTTCTTCTTCTTCGTTTTAAAACCAAGCGTTGAAGATATATATATGATAAGAGAGAGAGAGAGAGAGAGAGATTTAAAGGGAAATGAAATGAAATTTCGTATTTTTCAATTAATGATCAATTCTCAACGTATATGGATCGGAGATAGATCTAGTTGTAGAACGATTTGTGAAAATAATATATAGGTGGTACTCCACCACTTCACCGGATTGCCCCATTCCCATCCAATAATTCAAAAACCTCAACCCCACATCTCACATGTAAAACATTTTCATAACTGAAAAAAGGAAAAAGGAAATTGCGATAAATGACTATCACTATTGAGTCTATTGTGGTGTGGAGTTCATTGGTTGATGTGGAGGTCGCTAGTGTAGGGAAAGGCCATTTTGAGGACGATATACATGAGTCGGGATGATTAAGGGATTACACATATCGAGTAAGGTTGAGTCGTCGCGAAGGGGTGTGATCAGGCTCGACGGAGAGGGTGGTGCAAATGGTCTGCTTGCACATGACTCAAATTGTTTTGGGGTCCAATATATTTTAGAGAAAATGTGTTTAAAGGGTCACTTTTTGGGCTCAAATTTAACAAATGTTCACGGACCTCTACATATTAGGTGAAAGTCCACCGACTCAAACCTGTGCCCCCCTCACTTGTTCCGTGTTTTTTATTCTTCCATTTTTCACATATTCATTGCTAAAATAAAATAAATATTCTACTACTATTATTATGTTTTGGGGATAAATGACAAAAACCTACTAAAATATTAAAATTTAATGATTGTGTAATTAACAATATTTATAATCATGTCATATTGATTATATATAACAAATGGATTTTATGTAAATACAAGATAAGTATTTTATTTTTCATCGTGATATCATTTATGTCATATATCATAGTACATAAATATAATTATGACTGCATAAGAAATAAAAACAATATAAATTTATAGGGCGTAATTTTAATTATCACATCGGGTCTAGTAAAGCATCATGATAACCCTGGGTGTGATGGTTAGGGGTGGTGCTCTTGATAATTTTTTTTTGTAAGGCAAGAGTTGATAAACAATTGTCTAATAAAACTAGAGTTATATATATATATATATATATATATATATATATATATATATATATATATATATATATATATATATATATATAAAAGCAAAACATCAAAACAATTACTGGACCAACAAGTCACTGTAGCAAAAAGGCAACCTTGCGTGGAAGACGATGATGACTCGGTCATATATGGTCTATGAGTAGCGTGAACACGGTTTCAGCAAATTCGGTGTCAAAGTGATGACACGGGAGAAAAAAAAAGCAACTCCGTTTCAGCAATGCGAAAAAAAAAGAGTTAAAACAAGGGCTGCTCTAACCGAATGTGCTGAAACCCCTACTTCAGCAACACGGTAAAAAAAAAAAAAGAAATCACTGAAACAGGGGTTGCTAAAACCGAATGTGCTGAAACAAGAGTTTAAGCAACTCCGTTTCAGCAATGCGAAAAAAAAACTGAAACCGGAGGGGGGCACAGGGGCGGTAGACATTTTGCTAATTTGGAGCACTTAAGAGACATTTTCCTAATAAAGTCCAAAATTTTGGAAATCCTAGTAATCACCCCTATATTTAAGAGAAAATTAGGCCAACATGCCACTTTTGGGCTCAAATTTAACAAATGTCCACGGACCTCTAGATATTAGGTTAAAGGCGACTTCTTTTTTCTGTGCCCCCTCCATCGAAGAGGAAGAGATTTGGAACGGATTTTTCCCTCGACCACTCCCTCGCTCTCTGCTCTGAGCCTCCGACGTCGTAGCTTCCCTCCGATCTCTCCCATCGGTGCACGGCAGCGGCGTACAAGGCACTGGAACTGACGGCGGTGTACCCGGCGCTGGAACTGACGGCGGCGTACGCGGCCATGGCAGTGGCCGAGCAATCGAGGACGGAGATCTGAGAACTCAACCTTCGTGAGACCATCCATGGCGCCTCCTCCTCTGATTCGCGCTCCGATCTGTTGATCCCGGCTCGATCTCGTCTCGATCTCAAATGCTCCAATTGTTGAAATTGCCAGTTCGATCTCCAATCGGGGGAGATTTCAGTTATTCGCTCACGCTCTCTCTCGAAGCCTCCGCTCCCGATCTAAGATCTGAAAATGGCTGAAATTGCGAAAATCCGGGAGACGTCGATTGCTGAGAATTCCGATCTCAGATCTGAAAACGCCGATGTTGCGGAATTGGTCCGGCGAGTACTCCATGGCCGTGAATCTGTTGCTTGAAGATACAAGTCGAGATGTTGCGGGCGGCGCTGGTGATGAAATCGCCGACATTGCGGGGCGACGTTGCTGAAATCGCGTGGCGATGGCGCTTGAAGATACAGGTCGAGACGTTAGATGCAAAGAAAGCCCCTTCAAGAAGAAGATGATACATTCATGGACACAGATATATCAGAGTGCTTGTTCCTAATTGTTTCTTGTTGCAAAACAGTGGCTCTCGTTGTAAGTTTTCATAACACTTTCAACTTGAATCCCCTTCATCTACTCTGGATCTATCTAATGGAACGGATTTGCTGAAATTTTGATGATGAATTTTCGAAATTACATTATATGATTGATGATGAATTTTGCTGATCATATGTCGAACTAGTTGGATTTTGTGTTTGGTGTTTTTAGACTTGTATGTAAAATGCTGAAATTTTATATTGTTCGGATTGATTTCAATTTCGATTGGACAATTTCAATTTCAGCACTGATGTTTCACCTTGAATAATTTCAATTTATTGTTTAATTTTGTTCGAATTGATTTTCATCGTTTGGTTGATTGGAATGAAAAAAATTTGGTTGCAAATTGATATTTAGGGATAATCTATTAGAAAAATGGGATAGTTGTCGAGGATTAGCTCCATTTAATCTGATAGACTAAAGTGATAATCTCTTACTGAAATCTCTTAATTTGCTGAAATCCGGTTTCAGCAATACGATTTCATCATCTCCAATGTCGAAGATCTGACGCGGAAAAAAAAAAAAACAATTTAAGCGACACGATTTCAGCAAACTCCGGTTTCAGCAACTCTGGTGTCAAAGTGGTGACGATTAAAAAAAGCAACTACGGTTTCAGCGAATCCGATTTCAGCAAATCCGGTGTCGAAGTGATGACACGAAAAAAGAAAAAAAAAAGCAACTTCGTTTCAGCAACGCGAAAAAAGAGAGTTCAAACAAGGGTTGCTGAAACCGAATGTGCTGAAACCCTTGTTTCAGCAACGCGGTAAAAAAAAAACTGAAACAGGGTTTGCTGAAACCGTATGTGCTGAAACAGGAGTTTCAGCAATTCCGTTTCAGCAACATGAAAAAAAAACTCGAAAAAAAAAACTGAAACAGGAGTTGCTGAAACAGTATGTGCTGAAGCATGAGTTTCAACAATTCCGTTTTCGCAATGCGAAAAAAAAATGGAGGGGGGGCACAGAGGGCATAGGATCACAGGGGGCGGTGGACATTTTGCTAATTTGGAGCATTTGGGAGACATTTTACTAATAAAGTCCAAAATTTTGGACATCCTAGTAATCACCCCAATATTTTATGCCGCTTTATAAAGAACAACTAGATTAGTGCACAAAGAGTTGTGCAGATGCTTTTGATATAATAATTGTATACATATGAAAAACATTTATATAAGTTAAAATACAATTATCAAGAATTCTTATCATTTATCTAAATTCCTTTTAAAATTTAAATAAATTTCATATTAGCACTCGTTAAACTAATGATTTTTTTTTTACTATAGTTGCATTTATTCAATAATATTTTATAAATTCCAAAATCTATTATCTTTCACAACTAAACTAAAATAAACTAATTATTGGTATTCATAAATGTAATAAAGTAATTTATTACCTAACCATAGATTATATTATAAACACACACATATACACATAGACACACATAGCCTAGCTTCATTGTTATCATTGAAATGAGAATAATTGATTAGTAAATATATAATCAAATTATAACAAAGTAATTTACTAAATGGGTCTAATCGTTATTTATATATTATCCCATGAATCAAAACCATAAAAGATTATATGTTTTTATTGAAAAAGGTAATTTAAAAAGAAAATTAATCGGTTAAGATATAGAAAAAAAAAGAATTAAGTAATTTTATTTACAATAAATAATAATTTATTTAAATATAGAAAAATATTTATTGGTTAACAAAAACATATATTAAAGGAGAAGTCGTCACATGACGTAGGCGACTTCTCCTTTAGTACGGAGTATTATTAATTGATACGGAGTACATCTTAATCTAAAATTGAAAGCACTTGGCGTAGTAGTCATAGACTTCTGAGTCTGTTTAAAATCTCCTGGGTTCGAATCTCATCATCTGCCATCTCTTTTTTCTTTTTAATTTTTTTAATGGGCCCAAAATTTTCTCCACAACGAACCCTTATTCTTTTTTTTTTCCTTTCACTCATTTTTCCCCTCATTCAATATTCATTGAAAAAATAAATCTCACGGTTATTCCGTGTTTTTTATTCTTCCATTTTTCACATATTCATTGCTAAAATAAAATAAATATTCTACTACTATTATTATGTTTTGGGGATAAATGACAAAAACCTACTAAAATATTAAAATTTAATGATTGTGTAATTAACAATATTTATAATCATGTCATATTGATTATATATAACAAATGGATTTTATGTAAATACAAGATAAGTATTTTATTTTTCTCCGTGATATCATTTATGTCATATATCATAGTACATAAATATAATTATGACTGCATAAGAAATAAAAACAATATAAATTTATAGGACGTAATTTTAATTATCACATCGGGTCTAGTAAAGCATCATGACGACCCTGGGTGTGATGGTTAGGGGTGGTGCTCTTGATAATTTTTTTTTTTAAGGCAAGAGTTGATAAACAATTGTCTAATAAAACCAGAGGCAGAAGAATTGATAGATGGATTAATCGTCATAATATATATATATATATATATATATATATATATATATATATATAAAAGCAAAACAGTTACTGGACCAACAAGTCACTGTAGCAAAAAGGCAACCTTGCGTGGAAGACGATGATGACTCGGTCATATATGGTCTATGAGTAGCGTGAACACAATAGATGAAAAGCGGAAACCCTGGAGTGGAGAGGGGAGGATGATGCTCTCTGCCCGTTATGTAAAAAGACGGAGGAATCGAAAGTGCATCTATGGTTTGAATGTGAAAATTAAGATTCAAGAAACCAGTGAGATGTTGTGTGGAGATGGGTGGGATTGCCGATTAGAATTGGAAACATAGTGGATTGGTTACATTAGTTTGCCATGGAGCCCAGTGCAATCCAGCAGAAGGCTGAGTTTCGAATAAGCTGCTTGTGCTTTTAGCATTCATATACTACACTTGGAGATAGAAATGGTGTGGTATTCAAAGGGGAAAGTTATAATCCTAGTCAATGGGCTAGAAGGATGATCGAGTCATGTAAAAATTGTCTCTCTCTTAGGTGCAAAGGCAAATACCAAGGGAGATGCGATGGATTACACAATTACTTAGGAAGACTTGACTTTTCTACTTGAGTAGTGAGATTGGGACTAGGAGCAAGAGTTAAGGAGTTGTACAAGACTTTTGGGTACATTTTTTTGGAGACTTCACACCGGTTTAGGTGTGTGTGTGTGTGGGTGGGGGGGTGGGTGGGTGGGGGTTGTGTCCATGGCCTTGGTCTAGGTTCAAGTTCAAGTTCAAGTTCGTCTGGACTTGCTTTTGTAATTACGCAATTTTTTCTATAAATTAACCACTTCAAAAAAAAAAAAAAAGCGGAAATCCTCAACCAAGAAAGTAACAATTCATGTGGAAGTGTGGATTACATGATGTTCTCCGCATTTAACTGAGGAATCTTTAGAGATCATGAATACTGCCGCGATCAACATGATGCACATATATTTAGGGTTTTGCTCATTGTTTTTTAATGTTTTGATATTTTTTTGTTATATATAGAAGAGTTAAAATGTAAAATTGTCATATGATGTAAAATGCTTAAAGTGTAAAATTTTGTCTTTTAGTGAAAGTAATACACGTGCCTTATTTAATCCCAAAAAAAAAAGATAATTGCATCCAATATACCAAAAAGTAAAACTCTTTGCAAAAGTAACTCCCACTTTTAAATTTTGCAAAAGTAGCAATTGTGTCCGAAAAATCGCAACAATAGCAGGTAAATATGACTTTCTTTTACATGTTAAATGTAATGGAGTACTTTAAATGAAGAGAGAGAGAGAGAGAGAGAGAGAGGAAAGAGAGATGACATCTGCAAGTGGTGGGAGGGAGAGAGAGAGAGAGAGTGTGTGTGTGTAAATGAAAAAATGAGAGGGGGATCATTAAATGCATAGGAGCGAAAGGAAGGAGAGAGAGAGAGAGAAGATCAACCTTTTCGCAAAGGAGAGGGGAAAAGTGGAAGTGTTGTCATTGAAGAATGATCGGAAATACGGATAACCCAGTGATCAGTTACATATTTCAACCAATTAATACGAAATATGTGCTAGCAACTTAATATTGTGTGTCGACCAAACGCTAAACCGTGCTAGCAACTTAAGACTCCCCATCGTATAATTTGTGGACTTAATGATTTGTTAGCAATTCGTAGACATCGAAATATCATTGACATGAAATTTTATTTTTATGGCACAAGTTTAGATGTTGGTGACACATAAACCATAATAACTGACACATGAATTTTATCCAGCACATAAATAACTGTCCAGAAAATAATCTCACATCGAAATTTTTTTTTCCCATAAACATATATAAAGTGGGTGTATGTAGATAAATAAAATTAAATTAAGTTAAAAGTAAATTTATTTTTTAATTTTAACTAATGAAAATGACCAAAAATTAGTTTAAACAATTAAAATTCAACACTTCTACTTACCTGCAATCTGTTACACCATTTGCCCAAAAAATTGCTAGCAATTCCTTTCCCCCTTGCAATTTTGATTTTGCCAAAAGGTGAGGTTTTTTGTATATTGTTGCAATTTTGCCACAAAAAAAAAGAAGCCAATTTGGCCCAAAATCTGATTCGTTGATCAAACATCTGAACAATCCTCCTCTTTCCCCTTCCACTTCCGCCCTAATCTTATCGATCCCGCTCTCCATCTTCAGCGCCTGCGCCGGAGGTTGTCGGCCGGACTTCTCCGTCGCCGCCGTTGTCGCTGCCGTCTCAAGCTCTGTTGGTTGTAACCGAATTTGGAAAAAAACAAGAAATGACAGAGAGAGAGAGAGAGAGAGAGAGAGAGAGATTTGGATTTCTGTTTCTTTGATTGAATGCTCGAATTGATTCTTACACAGCACAACAACTGTGCTTTTATAGAGAAAGAACAAGGTCATGTGAGCACACGTGCCTCATTTACAAAACACACGCGGGAAAGAGTAAAGCGACGTCGTTTAGACGAGCCGCGAACCGGACGACGACGAACCGGCTTCTAACTCGAACCGGTCCATCTTCTTCTAGCTCCTACACCCCCCCTCAAGGTGAAGCTGGGGAAACCAAATGAAGCTTGCCCAGAAGCTCCGTGTGTCGAGGACCAGATAATGATTTGGTGAAGATGTCGGCCAATTGGTCTTTGGTCGGGATGTACGAGAGCGAAATTGGTTAGCTTGTGGCGGACAAAATGACTGTCAAGATCCACATATTTGGTTCTCTCGTGGAAGATGGGATTCCGAGCAATGTGGATTGCCGCCTGACTGTCACAACGAACTGAGATCGGGGTGATGTCCGTGACACCCAATTCAGCAAATAGCTGGGAAAGCCAAGCAAGCTCAGCTGTGAGACGCCTGGGAGAGCAATACTCGGCTTCAGCGGAAGACAGGGAAACGATGGACTGTTTCTTAGCCTTCCATGATACTGGACAACCTCCAAAAGCAATGTAAAACCCACTCACTGATCGACAGGTATGTGGACAACCTCCATCGCTTTCTCAGAGGAGGAATTGAGTAAAATCTCCAAATCTGGTTTACCTCTAAGGTAACGAAGGGTATGCTTAGCAGCATCCATTGTGTCAAGGGTGGGACAGTGCATGAATTAGGACAAAAATTGCACCGAGAAAGCGATGTCTGGGCGAGTATTTGTGAGGAAGTTGAGCTTTCCCACTAATCTCCTGTAAACTGAAGGGTCCTTGAGAACAGGACTTGAGGAATCATGAAGTTTGAGGTCGACCTCCAAGGGAGCAACTGTATTCTTCATGCCAGAACAATCAAATTCCTTGAGAGTTTCTAAAAGAAACTTCTTTTGACTCATAACAAGCCCTTGTGGAACCTTGATGAATTCGATTCCAAGGAAATAATGCAAAGTGCCCAGATCTTTAATTTTGAATGTGTCATCTAGGAACCTCTTCAAGTCACTGATGGCATCAATGTCATTGCATGTGAGGAGAATGTCATCGACGTATATAGCCAAATGAACAACCAGATCACCTGATCTCTTAGTAAAGAGAGAGTGATCATTCTCTGAATGAGAAAAACCTTGTGATCGAAGAGAATCAGATAGTTTCGCATACCACTGTCTTGATGCTTGACGCAAACCATAGAGAGATTTGTTGAGTTTGCAGACAAGAGAGGCATCAAGCACATTAAGACCAAGTGGGAGGCGCATGTAGACATCTTCATGGAGATCTCCATGTAAAAACGCATTGTTAACATCCAGTTGAAACACAGACCAATTCTTTTTCAATGCAACTGAGACAAGAGCTCGGACTGTTGTCATCTTGACAACTGGGGAGAAAGTTTCAGTAAAATCAATTCCTTCTCATTGAGTGCAGCCTTTGATAACCAATCTGGCCTTGTGACGATCAAGGCTACCATCAGACTTGAGCTTGATTTTGAAAACCCACTTACAACTGATTGGTTTCTTGCCAACTGGAAGTGGAACCAAGTCCCAAGCTCTGTTGAGTTCAAGAGCTGCAAATTCCTTGTCCATAGCTTCTTGCCAAGCAGGATACTTCACAGCTTCCGCATAGGAGTTAGGCTCGTGCATGACAGTTAAAGTAGTGAGCAAAATATGATCATCCTTGGATAAGACACTAGCACAAATGGATTTGGGACAAAAACATGAAGATGTAATGGTGTTTGTGCAAATGTAATCAGATAGGTGAGGAGGAGGCACATATGTTCTCGTAGACCTTCGAAAAGGAGGGGAAATTTGTGGGACAGGAGGTTGATCAACAATGGGATGAGTGGGTGAAATGGTAGGAGTAACAGGTGACTGAATTGGTGGGGTTGAATCAAATTCATTGATGGTTGAGTGATCTGTGACAGCAATGGGGAAATGAGCATGAGAATCAGTTGATGAAAGGCCAAGAAAAGGAAAAGTGGTTTCATAAAAAACCACATTTCTGGAGATCACAATATCCTTTGTGTTTAGGTTCAACAATTTATAGGCTTTCTTGCCAAAAGGAAACCCCAAGAAAACACAGGCTTGAGCACGAGGCTGGAATTTGTCCCTTCCTTTGTCAACAGTGGCTGCATAGCATAAGCAACCAAAGGGCTTGAGATGATTATAATCAGGTTTGGTGTGAAATAAGGCCTCAAAAGGAGTGGAATTATGAAGAACTGTGGATGGAAATCTGTTGATAAAAAAAGTAGCCATAAGTACACACTCTCCCCAGTAATGAATAGGTAATCCAGATTGAGAGAGAAGAGCCCGAGATGTTTCAAGAAGATGTTTGTGTTTCCTATCCACAACCCCATTTTGTTGTGGAGTATGAGCACAACTAGTTTGGTGTATGATTCCCATTGAGGAGAAAAACTGAGTGCCAGCATTGCTAGAACCCATCCTAAAGGCATTGTCAGTCCTAATGATTTTAGGAGTGACAGAAAACTGAGTATGCACCATATGAACAAAACTTTCAATGAAAGAGAAAGCTACAGATTTATTTGGGAGTAAATGTGTCCATGTGCATCTAGTGAAATCATCCACAATGGTGAGAAAGTACTTGTGGCCATTGTAAGTAGGTGTAGAATAAGGACCCTAGAGATCAATGTGAACCAAATCAAAAGGATTAGAAGTTTTGATGCTACTGCGAGGGAAAGGTAATTTGTGTTGTCTAGATTTATGGCAAACATCACAAGCATGGTCTTTCATAGCTGTCACAGAATCACAACAATCAATCAATTTGAGTTTATGATAAGGCATATGTCCAAGCCTTAAATGCCAAAGTAAAGCAACATCAAAAGAACAGGCAAAGGTTTTACAAGAAGCAACATCAGAAGCAAGATATGAAGGTCTACAGATAGGTTTATAATTCAGCAAGTACAACCTTCCAAGCTGCCTACCAAGCTCCACTGGCTTCTTCAGAGAAAGGGCCTGCAACAGGCAATTAGATGATGAGAAACACACATCACCACCAAGTTGTGCAGTTAGTTTACTTATGGAAAGAAGGTTAAAGGAAAATTCAGGGACAAAGAAAACATGATCAAGTATGATATCATGCAAGATCTGCACAGATCCATGAAATTTAACTGTGATAAATGAAGCATTTGGAAGGGTAATTTTGTGAGGATGAGTCAAAGGTTTAAGGGAGATGAATGCAGATTAGGCAAAGCACATATGGTCTGTTGCATCAGTGTCAACAATCCAAGAAAAATCACATTTGTTCAAACTTAACTCTGCACTAAGAGCCAAATACTCGGGATATTTAGGGAGCATGATAGTGGTACCTGTCATGGAGCATCTAGCAATATCCATGCTAGGAGACGGGGATGGAGTATTCTTTGTCAACATTTGCATCAACTATGCACATTGCTCCACTGTGAAACTAGGAATTGGCGAGGTCTTAGCATCATCTCCACCAGAAGCCTGAGCTGCAAACTTCTTTTCCTTTGATATTGTCGAATCCGGCGGATATCCTATTAGCTTGTAGCAAAACTCAACCTTGTGGCCGGTCTTCTTGCAATGTGTGCACACATATGGAGCTCTCTTGCCAAGCACAACACCCTCAGACTCAGATTTGGGCTTTGGAGGACCAAATTTCTGCTTCTGTGTGAACATTGCAGAAGAATCTCCGCCAAATTGAGGTGAAGACTTGAAGCTACATTGCTTCTCCTCATGACTGATAATAGAATAAACTTCTGCAATCGAGGGAACCGGCTTCATCGTCAAGATCTGACCTCGAACAGAGCTGTAACAATCATTTAGTCCCATCAACAGCTCAAGCAGCTTCTGTTCTTCCCCTAGTTTGCAAAACTCTTGATTTGCGCCACAAGAACAATGAGGCATGATCTGTAATGCCTTGGACTGATCCCATAGTCGCTTGATCTTGGTGTAAAAAGTGGTGAAGTCATCGCTACCTTGTGAAATTACACACAACTGCTTGCGAACACTAAATCGTTGTACTAAATTCGATTGTTCGAAACGCTGGACAAGATCCTTCTAGATCTCTATAGCAGAATCACTGTGAATTACACTTTCGGCGACTTCCTTATTCAAGGCACTGATCAACCAAGATGTAACCATATCATTACATCTCCTCCAAGATCTCAACTCAGGAGATCCATCTACTGGTCGTTCAATTGTTCCATCTATGAAACCTATCTTATTTTTTGCCGATAAAGCAATCAACATTGAACGTTTCCAAGTTCCAAAACTTGATCCATCAAAAACTTTCGAAACTAAAATCATACCAGGATTATCTGATGGATGCAGATAAAGCGGATCATTGGAGTCGATCCTATCATCCATCTGACGCTGATTCAGCTGTTGATTCAGCTCGCGATCATCCATGGTGAAGCGGAAGCAAAATGAAGAACACGAACGAAAATCGCCAGAAAACGAAGAAATTGAGCCTCAACTGATCAAGAATCTCCTGAAAGCTCTGATACCATGTTGGTTGTAACCGAATTTGGAAAAACAAGAAATGAGAGAGAGAGATTTGGATTTATGTTTGTTTGATTGAATGCTCGAATTGATTCTTACACAGCACAGCAACTATGCTTTTATAGAGAAAGAAGAAGGTCACGTGAGCACACGTGCCTCATTTACAAAACACAGGCGGGAAAGAGTAAAGCGACGTCGTTTAGACAAGCCGCGAACCGGACGACGACGAACCGGCTTCTAAATCGAACCGGTCCATCTTCTTCTAGCTCCCACA
The DNA here is from genome assembly GCA_037127255.1 of Persicaria tinctoria. Taxonomy (NCBI): domain Eukaryota; kingdom Viridiplantae; phylum Streptophyta; class Magnoliopsida; order Caryophyllales; family Polygonaceae; genus Persicaria; species Persicaria tinctoria. Next base: position 5,718,918 of record JBANSL010000014.1, read on the forward strand.
AGCTCCTCCTGAGACTCGTTCGAAGCTTCTGCAGGTCAAATCGCCTTCTGCCATAATCAAAGCTCTTTCCCAATTACTGGTTAGGCTCATCCAATTTCAGATCTCTCTGCCTCAACCTAGCTCCACAACCGATCTCTCTGCCTCCAATGGTCAACCGCCATGGTCTTAGATAGCTGTGCCTCCATCTCTGCCATGGTCCGCGTCCTCCGTCCTCCGCCTCCAATAAGGGTTTCACCGATAATTCTTCTCTCGATTATGCAATTAGGGTTTCGAGATGCCTCGGAGACTCCGCTCTACCGTCGATTATGCAATTAGGGATTCTTCTCTCATTTTCCAACTTCTCTCGATTATGCAGTTAGGGATTCAGCAATTATCGCCCAATTGATCCAAGCTCTGCCGGCTCTCTCTCTCTCTCACTCAATCTTGTCTCATCTATCTCCCCTTGCGCCGTCGTGGCCTAGGCTGCCACCGGGAGCTTGCCGAAGTCCACAGTGCAACCGCCATTCCTATATCGAGGTTACAGTCGATATGAGGAAGGGGAAGATGAAATTACAATTTTTGACCCATATTTTCCCTTTCTTCCCAAACATGCCCTTATTTCAATTTAATAAATTACAAAATTATTCCGTAGTTTATAAACGCACAACATAATATTATATTTGCACAACCTAAAGTTATATTGGCACAAATAGTGTTATATATATGTGCAGTTTATCATCTTATTTATGCACTTTATTATTTTATTATTGCACTTTATTATCTTATTCATGAACGGGCACATCACTTTATTATTTACCCATAAATTAGGCTTATTTCGATTATAAAAATTACAAATTTTTATAATTTAAATATGCACATTTACCTATTTACACATAACAAATTATTATGTTTGCACAATATAAAATTATATTTGCACAACATAATGTTATATGTGCACAACATTTATATTTGCACAACATTTTAATCTTATTTATGCACTTTAATTTGAAATTGTTATACGTAAAAAACAGATAGACGATAAATCCGTTTAAAATACACATTGTATACCGTAAAGGCATAATCTTGATTTAGTGGAAAATAATAAATTTGCTTCTTTTCTTTTTTTTCTCATACTTTCTTTCAATTATAACAAATCTTGATTTCCACAATTATGGAAGCTTCCTTCAATTCCAACATGGTACCAGAGCAATCTTGCTTGAATTGATCGTTTTCTTACCTTAGTTCTTAAATTTTCACCTCCTTTCGCTTCATCTATTTACAAATTCGATGACAAACCTTCATCATTTCGATGAAGAAAGGATGCATATGGTTTCGTGTATCGAAATGAATGATCCTTTATATCTGCATCTTTTCGATAATCCAAGTATGGTATTGGTCTCTTAGATCTTTGGCAATATAGTTTTGGAACATGGAAAAGATCCATGTTCATTGCTTTATCCATGCTTATTGCTTTATCTGTTAAGAACAAGATAGTATTTGTGAACGTAACTCTAGAAAGACATGATTTGGGATCCACAGGCTTTAGAAATTAGAAAAGGCGTAATGATATGATCGATCGATCGTATCTTGGATGTTGAATGCTTTGAGCAAAGATATAGTTAATTGAAAATGTCATTATTAATGGATTTGCTTATGAAATTTGGAAAGATCTATGTGCTATTCAATCGCACTAAAAAATCTCCACTTAAAAAGAATGTGTGTGATAGCTCACAGAAATGATGGTTTATTTTTTTTATTTTTTTTGTACTCGGATTAAGCATCTGTAGGATGAATAGAGTGCTTTTAAATCCTTTCCAAGATGTGCTTGTTTCAATTTAGAAGTATGAGGAGGATTAATGAATCATTAAGATGCTCATGGGATTCCAAGAAGGAATGAGTAAACTAATCAAGGTACATGTAGATCCAAGAAGGAATTAATGAAGAAAACTAATCAAGGATGTAAGATGCTCACTGGAGTCGAAGTGGAAGTTTGAGTGCTAAAATGAAGAATAAGTCAGTGAAAGTTGTCACCCAACAAGTTGATTTTGTAATAAACTTCCCGAAGGCCTCGACTGTTTGATCAAATATTACGAATATGCATTAGAAAGCTCTTTTTGAAATCTACAACTTATTAGTTGACATTAAGCCTGAATTTGAACATTTTGGTGGAAAAAATGATAACTCCAAGTCGAAATGTTGAAGTTCCTAGTCGGAAGGTTTGAATCCGCAACTGTAGGACTGTGCTATTTGTTATTGAGGGAGATGCGGGATTGTGGGAATCAGGCCTCGATCGCGAATGTGTTGACTCCGTGTTTGATGTGTTTTTCAAAGCTTCTATCTTATGTATATATTTTTATCTTTTTATTTAGATCAATTTATAAGACTATTTAAGCATGTTTAGGGTTTATTTTTAGAGATTCTAACACATCAAACACATTGATCGAGTTTTACAATTGAGAAAATCTTAAAGGGGAACCTCCCCAGCTATAAAGAGTTAAACTTTTCCGTTTCGTCTAGAGATTCGAGCTTTGGTTTGATAAAGTTGTAAGATTTCTATATTCTTATTGTATTCCTATTGATTCGTATTATTTTTCATGCGCTTATTATCAAATATTATTGATTTCCGATGGCCTTTCAACTAGTTGAGATTATTCTATTTCTATGATTTTGTACTTTTCTCGTAGCGAACCTTAATCCGAAGTAGCGAGCATGCCAGCCTTTTTAGAACTTGTACGTAGGATTAAATTAGTGTGTAGAGAATTGATTGTGTTAAATATCAACTCGTAGCATGATGTTATATGCATTATGACTGATCCTTAGTCTCAATCCTATTAAACCTTGACCATGTTTGTTAGGGTTATCTAATTAATAAGAATTGTTAGGGCTTGTAAGACTAGTAATACCAAATATTAGTACATGAATAATAATAGGATTATGAGATAATTTCAAGAGGAATCAATGATCAACTAATTAAATAAATTGGATATATATTTGTAGATAAAACTAATTTTTTAATTGTTATTCTCACTAACTTGTTTATAGTTTATTTGGTTCTATATATTATTCTCAATCACTCAAACATCCACTTTGTCTTAATTGGTAAATAAACTTAGCTTTAAAGTCGAACCGATTCTCCGTGAAATCGACTCCTTACCCTTTTTTTTGGGGGGGAAAGACTTTGAGGGCAGACATATTTGGCACCTCGAAAAGCCGATAGAGCCAGTAGACGACGAACCGTCAAACGAAAAACCTAATAAAATTATTGTACAATACAAACGATGGAAAGCACATTCAACCAATCGAAGCAAGCAACCTAACCCTAGTACAATGGGGATAACATAGACTAAGAACCAAGACAATGCACCCCAAGCAATTACACCACTGACTAGCGATACATCAGGAGACCCTGTGGCTCCTTACTTGTTTTTTGTAATAGTTAGTTAGTTAGGGATTATTTTTTATATGCACAACAACTTTAATTAGCTTCATCACCATGTCCGAAGCACCTCACTTTAGTTTAAAATAAAAAAAAATACTCCTTTTCCAAATTTCTTTCAAACAACAAATCTTTTTTTTTACAGTATGCAAATAATAGGATTACTAGGATCATCCTTGATCATTCATACGGATGATTTTACAAAGCTCCATATTCAAAGGGAGGGTCATCAAATTACAAATCTCCATAGTTCTAGCTATGTAGTCAGCAATACAGTTTGATTCCCTATAGTAGTGTTTGAAAGCAATGCTGCTGAACCTTTTTTTTCAATATGACAAATCTTCTCAATCGTACTGGAGATTTCCCATGAAATATTGGTGCTATTATTGATGACGTTCATGACTCCAAGACTATCTCCTTCAATAATGACGTTCCGAAGGCCTCTGTCTAGGGCTATCTGTAATCCGGTGCAAAAAGCATAAGCTTATGTTTGAAGCACATATCCTTGATGGATCTTACACTGAAACATATCAGTAACTTGACCAACATTGTCTCGAACAATGCCTTCAATGCGGCATTCACCGGAAGGCTTCACAGAGGCGTCTACATTTATTGTGTAGAAGCCCCTTGGTGGTTTTTGCCACCTTGTTACTTTTCGTTGTTTAGGTTTTTAGTGCATTTATTTGTTTGTGCCATTTCCAGATAGCTGTATTGGTGATTATCTTATGGGCAATTGTAGATATTGAATCAATTTTCATTTTGTTGAAGATAATGTTGTTTCTTAGGTCTCGTATAGTTTGTCATATGAAACAAAGGTCTTCAAAGTGTAAATTTTCATTTTTGATTGACGTAAGGTCCTCCAGGAACGAGTGAGTAGGTCTAATGTTAAGAAAGTATTGGTTTGTTGTTTATGCATAATGGATCATTAATTCTATAGTAATATGACATTTCATAAATAAATGGTGGACATCTTCATTTTCAGTCTTGCATAGACATCATTGGGATGGTACTCTATTAAAACATCTCCTATTTAGTCTTTCTTTAGTGGGAAGACCCTGAACCGCGTCTTTTCAAATGAAATTCTAGATCCTAGGTGGTAAATGAAGCTTCCAAATCTACTTGTATTCATTATTTCTTGCAGTAACGTTGTTAATAAGTTTGTAGGTTGATTTAGTGGTGAAGGTTCCATTTGCATTTAATTTCCATATTATTTTGTCCAATGAATCCCAATCTGGAATTTGAATTGTTTGTATTGTTTGTGCTATGTCTGACGGAAATAGTTGATGCAATAGATTTGTGTTCCAACATTTATAAGCATCCATACCAGTTACTTTAAGGTTTGAATCATGGTTTCATTTGAAATCTTCTAAGGGGATGTCATTGATCCAATTAATTAAGGATCAGACCAAACATTAATGGATTTCCTATTACATGTAATCCAATGGAACCCTTGCTGAAAGTCCCTAAGGTTGAGTAGACGTCCAAACTGTCAAGAACTATTACTCTCTCTGTTTGGCAAAATATATCGTTTTAGGGTGTGGAATTTGTTCAAAAAAAACATGTCATTGTAGGTAATTTGACCCATACTTTACAAAAATACCCTTGTAATGATTAATGGGTTGTGAGTTGCGATTTTCAATAAAGTGAAAAGGTAGTGTAATAAATGAGGGTAAATTATTATATTCCGTATTTGTTGATTGTATTAAAGATTGTGCAAGAAGCTAAAACGACATGTTTTGCCGAACAGTGGGAGTATATATAAAAGTACTTTTCTTTATAAAGATCAAGATCATTTATGGGTCAATAAAAGAAAAATACTTTCAAACAACAATTCTTGATTTCCGCCCTTTCCAAATTAAGTTCCAAGCTTCAATTCCACCTCTTATTTCCTTGCTTGTTAAAATTTCGTTAGAATTTCAACTCTTTATTTTTAGGAAAAATTTGGTCAAATATCCATTTAGACAACCTAATTAAGTTAATGTCCACATTGAAATGGATATTAAGTAAATGTCCATAAATTTTTCATAATACCCATCTTACCCTTACCTCTATCCTATCTTCCTCCTATCCAGCGCTCCATTTCAACAAATCAAGGAAACCCTCTTTCATTATCTGATCTCTGCGGGAATCCTTTCGTGCAGGTACCGGTAATCGGGGTCGACTTCAAAACGAACTCGAGCTTTCTTAGCCATTTCGGCGCGTCTCAGTTCGCGAATCTCTCTGGTTGCCTCTTTCGTGATCGGAGCCGAGATTTCCTTCAACTTCTTCGATTGCCTTCATTGTTTAGATCTGGTCAACCTCGCCGCCTTCAGCTTCTCATTCTCCTTCCTACTCCTCCTCCCTGCATTGGCGACTCGGCGGACATCGGAACCTTCAAGCAGCCGGTAAAGGATCTCCGGCAAGTCCTTGAAGTATCCGAAATCAGCAAGCGAAGAGACGTTGAAGGCCAAAATTTTAGGGTGATGATTGTGAAACCAAAGCGCGGCGGTGTAAAACCCCTCCTTATCACACTTCCCCTCCTTAACAAGGCGTGGCAGGACCAGGACTCATGGAAGCGGGAAATTAGGGTTTGGGGAGTCGTGTGGGGGAGGACGTGGAAGAAGAAGTCGAGGCAGGGGTTGGCGCTGGAGAGGAAGGTGGCGGAGTTATTCTTGAGGATAACCAGCGAGGGATTGACGTTATTGACACCAATTTCATATCAATGCCCACCAAGTGTTCGACGTTTTGTTAGTAGTGTTTGCAATTACATTTTTAGTAGCTTTAATGTATATTTTCATGTTGTTTGTAGGTTGTTGAGAATATATAGATGTTGGAGTTGCGGCCTTAAATGCGAGTCCAATTGGGACTTGGAGAATCATCTGCATAGAATTGATATCGTAGATGATTTGAAAGATGTATGGAATGATGACAAGTATCTTGTACCATTCATGGAAGATGATTTAATTCTTTATAGCTTTAATGATGAGAATCATCAACTATGTTATGTCGTTGGTGACAATATATTACTTACAAGAGGTTGATGTCAATATGGTGTCGATATTGTTTTGTAGTTGGTGACAATACGTTCGAGAAAATAATATGGTGACATTGTTCTGTATTTGGTGACAGTAGGTTGGTGACAACGGGTTGGTGAAACTATTTTATTGTTGGTGACAATATATTACTTACAAGAGGTTGATGACAATAGGATGGTGATATTTTTTTTTTTGTCGTTAGTAAGTGGTGACAATACATTCAAGAAAATAATATGGCGACATTGTTTTGTAGTTGGTGACAATGTTTTTTTTTTGTGATAATAAGTTTGAGAAAAGAATATGGTGACAATGTTCTATAGTTGGTGACAACAAGGTGGTGACAATGTAATGTAGTCGGTGACAATAGGTTAATTGGTGACACTGTTATGTCGTTGGTGACAAATATATTACTTACAAGAGGTTGATGACAATAGGTTGATGACATTCTTATTTTGTTATTTTTTTTAGATTGGTGACAATTGGTAGAGTTATATATTATGTTTTGATAACAAATGGAATTTATGTTGTTATTTTTAGATTGGTGACAATTGGTAGAGTTATATATTCTATTTTGGTGACAAATGGAATTTATGTTGTTATTTTTAGATTGGTGACAATTGGTAGAGTTATATATTCTGTTTTGGTGACAAATGGAATTTATGTTGTTATTTTGTTATTATTTTTAGATTGGTGACAATTGGTAGAGTTATATATTCTGTTTTGGTGACAAATGGAATTTATGTTGTTATTTTGTTGTTTTTTTTAGATTGGTGACAATTGGTAGAATTATATATTCTATTTTGGTGACAAATGGAATTTATGTTGTTATTTTTAGATTTATGACAATTGGTAGAGTTATATATTCTGTTTTGGTGACAAATGGAATTTATGTTGTTATTTTGTTATTATTTTTAGATTGGTGACAATTGGTAGAGTTATATATTCTGTTTTGGTGACAAATGGAATTTATGTTGTTATTTTGTTTTTTTTTTAGATTGGTGACAATTGGTAGAATTATATATTCCGTTTTGGTGACAAAATGAATTTATATCTCATTTAGCTATAATGTAATTTTCATTATCCTTTTGTTCAACTGTAGTGGAAGTTATAGTATGTATACCATCAAATATATCGAGGATCTTGCATTTCATGGTGGTATTGAAGCTATTTCAGACAAGTATATGGATGCGTATAGAGAGAGAGGATGGCTATAAAGGGTCTTGCTATTTTGGATGTCAAGTATGAATGTCTCAACTGTTCCCCTTTGTTTTGATATTTTTGCAAGTTGATGTAGTCTGACAATTAAGTATTACAAAGTTAACTGTACATCAAATTTCATCTACTTATGGTTATTATTGTAACAAAAATGTGTTAATATTAGATGACAAATGTGATGCCATTATAGTATTGTACATCGAATTATTCGTTTGCTCAACTTTAGCCCCTCTAGGGTCTATGCTCCCCTAGTTCTATGGTTTCAATTTCGTAACAAAAATGGGTTAATATTAGATGACAAACCTGATAACATTGGTATTGTACACACATTTTAGGAGGCCCTAAACCCTAAATCCTAAACCCTAAACCCTAAATTATACTGTACATCAAATTTTTGTCTGCTCAAATTTAGCCCCTCCTGGGTCTATGATCTCCTTGTTCTAGGGTTTCAGTTTTGTAACAAAAATGTGTTAATATTATATGACAAATGTGATAACATTAGCATTGTAAACATTTTAGTTTGATGAAAGTGTTTTGCAGTTGGTGACAATTGATTAGTGACACTGTTTTATCGTTGGTGACAATTAATTTCTAAAAATAGGTGGTTGAATTGACACTAGATTGGTGACAAAGTTTTGTAATTGGTGACAATAGATTATTGACCAAAGTTTGATGAAAATAGGTTGGTTACACTGTTTTATTGTTGGTGTCAATAGATTATTGAAAAGAGGTTGGTGACACTGTTTTTTTATAAGTTGGTGACAATACGGTTGATTAAACAATATGAAAACAGTGTTCTGTAGTTGGTGACAATGTCTTGGTGATGTATAATGTTATGATGACAAATTTTTTTTAAGGTTACAATATCATGGTGACAATATATTGTCATCAACCTTGTCATTAATAGTTGTCACCAACAATTGTCATCAGGAAAATCATCTATTAGCAGAAAAACCTCATTTGTCACCGAGGAAAAGTGTTATTGGCAACTGTCACTGGAAGAAAATCAATTGTCACCCAAATTTTTTTATCACCAACAATTATCACAAGAAAAAAAGAAAATCAATTGTCGCTAGAAAAGATTTTCCCCTAACTGTCACCGGAAAAAATAAAATGTCACAAAAAATCAATTGTCACCAAAATAATTGTCACAATTAACTATCACCAGAAAAATATATTCAATTGTCACCAAAAAATTGTCACCAAATGCAGGCGTTGACCGGAATGGTCAATGTTGACTAGTCAATGTTAAAATTAAAAATGGTTAAAGGGGGAAAGAGGAAAGGTTAGGGATGGGGAAGGAGGGGTATTTTTGGAAAAAATAGACATTTACTTAATTATGTAAAAAAGTGGACATTTACTTAATTTTGACATGAAAAATGGATATTCACCAAATTTAACCTTATTTTTATGGATCGTAATTCGACTTAATTAATAAACAATTCTTAGTGGATAATTTCAACGCTCTATTAATTCATTCCATTTAGTTTAAGTGGTATAATACTTTCAAACATAGTGATCATAATCCATGTGATAATTATATTATTTAATTACACATTCATTGATCACTATCAAAATATTTTTTTTACTTTATTTAATATAGATAAAAAAAGGTTTTTTTCACTAAACATCACTCATCAACATGTGAATGCAGTGGTCATTTATGATGTATCTTATGCTAAAATGGTCTAAATTAGTATAAAATCATGGTGAAATATAGACCAATGATTAAAAAAGCAATTACTTAAATTCTTTATTTGCGGGTACAAATGTATTAGTTATTGCTCTTTAGTTATGCAATTACTTAAATTCTTTCTTTCTTTCTTTTTTTAAAAAAATGGTGATGAAGTCCACTTGCATCAAATAGGCTCAATATGAGGTAAAATACTCCATCACAATATATATCAACTAGCCGGCACATGATCATCACATGGAAACCGTTGGTACATCTAGCACGTTTCATTACTAATAATATAAATTGGAAAATAAATTGGAGAGTATTCCTTATCTATGGTGTACAAGTACAATACATGTAACTTGCTATAGTAAAATCGTAATTCATGCCAATTATGATATTCTTTACTTGGATCACAAGTACTAAAATCGATGTTAAGGCCAAGAGGGAGTCTGGGTCACCTGCCTCCCTCATTTGACGAATTACTAAGTGTATTCTCCTTGTCGATAGCTTCGTTTGATATATAATACGTCATAATTCGACATCTGAGTAAAAAGTTATAAATGTTTAAAAATTAAAGGTATTAATCACCTTAATTTTATTTCAATAGACTATAATGCTTTTATATTTTACTTAAATTAACATTCATATACTATAATTAATTTTGAGAGCTTCGAAATGAGAGATTATATTGATCATTTCAACAATTAGATAAGAAGTTACATAATTTTAAATTTTTACTTAAATTAACATTCATATACTATAATGCTTTTTTTTCAAAATATTCATTAAAAAATAAAAAATTACGGATAAATTCACACTTTAAAATTATTTACACAAATATTCAAAATTTGCAGAAACATCATAAAAATGCGGCCTCATACCGCGTTTCATGTGTTAATTGGGTATTTATCCCTGGGGTTGAAAAAAAAAATTTCTTAAAAAACGCGGTTTAAAATCGCATTTTTATCCTAAATCGCGGTTTCAAACCGCGTTTCTTTCTCAATTGTATTTATTAATTTTTTAAAAAAAAAACAAAAAAAAAATATGTACAGTAAAACGCGGTTGGGTGTTAGAGTGAGACACCTTGAGAGAGAAACTCTCATTTGAGGGTTCCTCTTCTCTTTGGTTTCTCCACTCGTTTTGGCCCTTCCTCCATAGATTTCCCACAGTTCTTCAATGAATTTTGGGTTTTTTCCTTAAATTCAATCAATTGGGTGGGCTCTATGTGTGCTTACTGTGATTTATTTGGAAATTTATTGTGTGGAGTACTGTTCGTGGTAGCATGGGCGTTGGTCTCTCCCGGGTGGTTGGATCTGTTCTCTTACCTGCGAAATGCCCGGATCTGAGTGGTTTTTGGCGGTTGGGTACCGGATTTGAAGGTAATCTTTTGCATTCTCTCCTCTGTGGTTAGATCTGGGTATTGTCCGTGAAATATCCGAGTTCGTGTGGGGTGTTTGTGGAGGCTTTCCAGCGACTTCGTTTGGCTTGCTCCGGGATTGGGCTCGACGGTGTGGGTTTCGGATCTGGGATCTTGCTCGTGGGTGTTGCTGTCGATCTCGGATCTGGATTTCGCTACTTCTTTCCTCTCCCCGTCAGATCTGCTTTTTGGGTGGTCCTCTGTCAAGTTTGGTGGCTCTTTGGGTGGTATTACCTTGAGACTCTGTCGGCACTAGGAGATTGGATGAACGGAGGTGTGTTTGGTGGTCCATGTGGGCGACCAGTGGTGAGTCGGGGTTGCAACAACGAGCCCCTCCTGGTCGCGGGACCTTCCTCTCCTCTTTCTCGTTGACTCGGATGTGGGTCGTGCCTGATTCGTTTCTCAGGTTGGTGCTACTCACTTTGCTGCTCTTTTCTCTTGATGGGGTGCTGTGCTCTGGCTCGGTCTGCTGTTGAGCCGGTCAATCTGGAGGTGTTTGGGCGCTTCTCGGATCTGGTGGGATGTGGACAGTGTGGTGGTGGGTGGTGCGCTTGTCTCCACTGTTGGCCGGTCATCGCTGTTGCCGGCGTTTGGTTCCGCTACAGGCGGTTTCTCTCCTCGTACGTTGTTGCTCCTTCTCCTCCGCCTTCTTCCCCGGCCTGCACGTATTTTCTGATTGGAGTTGAACAAGTTGCGGTGTTGGGGATTGCTGGTGGGTGTCGGGCGGCGCGTGTGGTTGGGTGCCTTTTGTGCGTGTGGGCCTCTTCGGTTGTGGTAAAACAGATGGTTGCGTGTAGGCTATGTGCTGCTGTGGTCTTCCTTTCTTTCCTTTACCTTTTAAAAGTTGTTTTATTGCAGCTTTTAATTTGTTTTTGGAAGGTTTGTGTGTGATGGTGGTGATAGTTTTCACTTTATGAGTTGAATAGTTTATAGTGGATGAATGTGTGTAATGAGGTATGTGAAGTGTGTTCACACGTGGGATGTGGTTTTTTGTGGGGCATAGACTTGTGGGATGTGTCTTTTGTTGCCGTGTGTCCTGTCCGCTCGGATGGTTGGAGTTATGTCCCTCGCCACTTCTATTATTCATCCACGTCCCCCTGTCGGCAAGCAACACTAGATAATGAGCTTCATAATTATGCTTGCCCTGGTATGGATCGGGATGTGGATGTGTAGTGGAGTTGGTTTTGGGGCAACCTTTACTTCGTCCTGCGGACGGATAGCGGTATGAGCGGTAGTACTTTGTGGTAGATTCCTAGTGGTATGGACGGTTGTGGGTAGTATCTCCTTTTTTCACAAGACCCTTGGTATGATCTTGCTTTATGTTACTCATTGGCTTTGCCACCCATCTATATATTTACCTATTCAGAGCAGATGTTGTATGTCTGCTGCATTTGGTCGTCAAAGGTACTCGTCTCCAAAATAGTTGATGATTCCATCAACAAAATGGGACAAACACATCCTTGGTCTGGCCCCTAATAGACAAAAGTATTCATCACAAGCATCGGCAACAAGGCCATATGTCAGAATGCGAATTGTACTTGTGATTTCCGCAATGTTCTCCAAAGTTTTAGAACCTTCCGGACGTCTCTAGATCAACCCGAAAGCTTGTGGAGGCATCATTGGGCACTTCTGGGGTCGAAAACGTGGTCAGTTACACAAGGCGGAGGTCCTTTATGAATTTGAATGCAAATTAAGGATAGTATGTTCAATTTTGTTTTGGAGAGGTCAGGGACCCAGAGGCATCAGTTCATTTGGGGGAGGATCTTGTCCCAAGGAAAGAGTACTTCAAATACCTTGGCTCGTACGTTCAAATCGACAGCGGTGTCGACAAGGATATCGAGCATAGAGTCCAGGCAAGGTGAATGAGATGGAGGAGAGCATCAGGGGTGCTTTGTGACAAGAAAGTTCCGGATAAGCTGAAAGGGAAATTTTACAAGGTGGGTGTCAGACCATCCTTATTGTATGGTTCGGAATGCTATTACTAAAGCTCAAGAATAGAAGTTGGTTGTAGCTGAGATGAGAAATGCTGAGATGGATGAGTGGACACACGAGACTGGACAGAATCGGAAATGTTGACATTAGGAGCAAGGTTGGAGTTGCGAGTATCATTGACAAACTACGGGAGTCCAGATTGCGTTGGTTTGGCCACGTTCATAGGAGGCATTTATCAGCGTTTGTTCGAAGGTGTGAGAGCTTCAAGCTTGGAGCTATGCGTAGAGGGAAAGGTGGACCGAAGAAGAGCTGGATGGAGGTTATCTGATAAGATCTCATTGTGCTTAACCTTTTCGGAAGATATCACTTCGGATAGGGACCACTGGAGGAGGTTTCATTCGGGCTTCTAATGTTTAAAAGCCCGAGGATGGGTGTTGGAACCTTTCGTGTTTGCTTCTTGTCTGCCTTCCTATCTATTTTCTATTGCCTCTTTACCTTCTAGTTGGCATGATATCATGTGATTCTTATTCCCTATTGTTTTGGGTCTATCGGAAACACTCTCTCGACTTGTTCGGGGAAAGAGTACGTACATCTCGACCCCCAGACCATGCTTTATCGCGGGATATACTGGGTTGTTGTTGTTTGCTGCAAGTATTTTGTGGTGTTGGAACTGACGGTACTGGCATGAGCATGTCTTTTTCAAGAATATTGCTCCTATCCCTTTTCGGAAACACCCTCCCGACTATGTCAGAGCAAGATCGAGTGTGTACATTTTTACTCATAGATTCTATTTGGAATGGATAGACATAGATTGTTGTTGTTGCTGCTATCCATCCTCTAAGGCATCTAGTTGTGTGCAATAAAGTTTGCAAGTTTGTTTTCGTGTTCACAAGACACGTGAATGTAACACACAAACTTTTAGTGTATGGAAGCCTTTTTTGCTTTGGAATTTAGATTAAAACCCCCTTTAACACTCAAGACGAAAATCAGAGTTAGTTCTTTATACCCAGGTCTGCTACGTGCGGCTTTGGAATTTAGATTAAAAAATAATTTGGTGCTTGGTTGTGATGTTGCATATAAGAGGTCATGATCTTTTGTAAATTAAACCCATTTAACGAGTGATTTTATTTTATATAAAGTCATATTTAAGGGGTGATTAAATAAAAAATCGTATTTAATGGATGGTTTTCTGAGAATTTATGTTTTTCTTTTAATAATCTTCCATTGCGTTTATAGAAGGTGGAGAGGAGAAGGCGGGAGAGGGGAGGAGTTGCAGTGTTCCTCTATCCAGGCCTCCGCGTGTCACTCTCCCACCGCAACGACACCGTCTCCTTCGCTACCCTGTTTTTAGTTCACCGCACCGGAAGCTGAGACATGGCTCTGTTTCTCCTTTGCATCGCACGTTCCCAAACTTCGCAATTGCCGAACCCTAGAACAAATTTTGAAGCTAATTTCGCCCAATTTGCGATTCATCACTCCCTGAACCTCCCAATTCCTCATTTTGGGCGCTCACTGGGTCTGATTTCACCATGGATGATCCTCCGGAACCACAAGATCCTCCCGGGTATGTTCCTTCATCTCATCGCCTTCAATTTTGTTCGTTTCGCAGAATTTGCGGTTTCTGTCTTGGTGGATTACGCAATTGAGTTTGATTCTAGTAAATAGGTTTTGATGATTGAGGGAAAAATTGAATCTTTCGGGATATCATAGCTCGTACCGGGAGAATTTTTGTAAATTTGTAAAAGTTAGCTGCGGATTTGTGGGCTTCATCAGGGCTCATTACATTTTGGTTGATTGTAGATTGTATATTGAGATTTGTGAGAACCTTGAATTGTTCATTTTGACAATTTTTTAGTCCTGTCATCAAATGTCAAGTAATCGTGAAAACCCTCTCCGGATGGCTGAGGACCTGAGGTGTTGAAAGACTCTCTAAGGCCACTAGATTGAGTCCCCCGGATACTAGACTCCGTGTACATCGGGGTCGATAACCCAGCAACCTGTAGTTGGATACACTAAGTGGACCTAGATACTCACTAAAATTCGAAAAAAATCATGGAAATTTTGTTAATCAAATTAGGGATATTGACTTAGGATAAGGGATATTAATGCTTATTCTTTAATTTTCTGGTTCACATGTTTAAGTTACTACTTACTACTTGCCACATTCTCAATGTCATAGATCTATACTATTGGTCTTTGTTTGGAGAGAACACATCAAATCTTATAAGCATCCGTATCGGCAAATTATTACACATTTCAGTTATATGCTAGTTGATTTGTTAGTCATAAGCATCTAAGCAAAACATACCCAAATATTATGATAAGCTTATGTTCGTCAATTTATATTCCGACTGAAAGTAGAAAAGAAAAATCCTGATAACGTTCGTACTTCTTCTTAGTGAGATTGCTGAGAGTAGTACCTCACAAAAAGCTCAAGATCCTGAACCCAGGCGTTGTAGTCGTGGATTCCACACGCTCCGGTCTCTTTTTGCTGCCTCTGTTTCCGTTGGAGGTACCACCGGTTTCCCTTTCTTCGTCATTCATATTGATATCAATGTCTGCAATGCAAGAATTTTTTTACTTGATTTTGCAGATTTGAGAGCCCTTGATTTTGAGAAGGATGTGGATCTTGTGACTTCCCCAAAAGGAGCTTTGGAAAGTTGCAGGAGTGGCGAAGTACCGATGGGCTTCGGCTCTCCTGCTCATGAGAGCCCTGCTTATAATTCGGGTGAAAAGCCACTCTCTCATTGGCGGAAAGTCGTCAGGCAGTGGAAGGACAAATCTGTTAAACGCTTCTCCACATTGCCCAAGATGCCCGGAAAGAAGGGGAAACGAGAAGACGGCTCAAATGATGGAAATCTTGATTCTTCCATTATTGATAACTTATCCGACGTCAAGGCTTGTTGGAAGATCTTTTCCTTAGCTGAGCTCCATGCTGCGACAAACAATTTCAGCGAAGGTTCCTTGCATAACGCTATTGCAGGCATTTTGACCTTTTGAGAAGAAAAACTGATAA
Source organism: Persicaria tinctoria (assembly GCA_037127255.1). Taxonomy (NCBI): domain Eukaryota; kingdom Viridiplantae; phylum Streptophyta; class Magnoliopsida; order Caryophyllales; family Polygonaceae; genus Persicaria; species Persicaria tinctoria. The sequence continues at coordinate 5,734,605 of JBANSL010000014.1, forward strand.
TACATCTACTAACTGTTGGAGCTTTACATTTTGTTGTTCCTCCCAGAGAACTTGATTGGAAGGGGCGGTTTCGCTGAGGTCTACAAGGGCTGCCTTCCAGACGGGCAGCTTGTGGCAATCAAAAGGTTACTTAAAGGCAGCCTTGAGGAGCAAAACTCTAGTTTCTTATCCGAGCTTGGAATCATTGCACACGTGGATCATCCCAATACTGCTAAGCTTGTGGGGTATGGAGTCGATGGAGGAGTTCACATCGTGCTTCGGCTATCTTCTCTTGGGAGCCTAGGATCTCTTCTACGGGGTTTGTAAAAGCGCAATCCTCCTCATCTGTTCTCTTCCCCCCCCCCCCCCCCCCCCCTACTAGCTAGTTTCTGAAATTCCAGGTATGTAGCAATTTCATTTTATGCCTTGTGCAGGCTCAAGGGATTGTCTAGATTGGGCTACAAGATACAAGGTTGCCCTTGGGATAGCAGAAGGGCTTGTTTACCTCCACGAGAACTGTCAAAAACGAATAATTCATAGAGATATAAAGTCAGATAATATTCTTCTTGCAGAGAATCACGAGCCTCAGGTGTGGTTTCCTTTGAATAGAGATATAAAGTTGGATAATATGATCACCAGTTTGATTTAATTATGAGTGTATATTATGGCTGATTGAGTTCTACAATTTTTTTTTTTTACTTCTCTTGTTCCCTTTCATTAGATTTGTGATTTTGGTCTTGCATTGTGGTTACCGCGACAGCAGGCCAACCATACCGTGATGAAACAGGAAGGGACTTTCGGGTATCTAAAACCCAAATCTAAGATCAAACATTCAACTTTTTAAACTGAATATTCAGGTTTTGATCTCAAAAAGCTTTTTGACTGTCTTCATAATGACAGCTACATTGCTCCGGAGTACTTGATGCAGGGACTGGTCAATGAGAAAACCGATGTCTTTGCCTTTGGGGTGGTGCTTTTGGAGCTCATCACTGGACGCCGGGCTCTTGATGAATCAAACAAGAGCATTCTTATCTGGGTTTGTTTCGTATCCATTTGTCTGTTTTTTTAGAGCTAATTTTGATTTACCTTAACTGAAAAAAATATACACTGGTTGTTCTTCATAGGCAAAACCTTTGATGCATAAAAGTAACCTCGAGCACCTAGTTGATCCTGTATTGGGAGATAACTTCAACAAAGACGAGTTGGAACGCATGGTTCTGACTGCCGCATTGTGTGTAGATGCATCTCAATTCGTTAGGCCTCAAATGAGCCAGGCAAGTGCTCAATGTTAACTATCTCCTTTGAAAATCTAAATCAATATACAAGAAAATGCACACATGCATCTATCTATTGAAGTGCTTGCATACTAGGAAATCGGTGCTTGCCAAGGTTTTGCATACAGTCCAGTCTGTAAATTATGGTCCGGTCTGATCCGGTGGATGGGGTGGCTTGGCATCATTCTTTGCAATGCATGTTTTGCAGGCTATCGTTTTACTTAGGGGTGATGAGTACAAACAAACAGTGGAGAGCCCACACCTGAAGAGAACGTTCTCAGAAGAGTTTCTATATGCGAAAGAATACAACTCAACAAGGTACTTGAACGACCTCAGGCGACATAGGCAGGTTGCTTTCGATCTTAACTCGGATATTCCTAGCGTACAGCCCTGTACGCCCAAGACTCCTCCCTCTGCAGTGTTGTAAGATGAGCTTTACACGTGTTTATTTTACACTCTTGAGGTTAAGATAAGGAAGTTTGTGGTATCATATGCATTGCACTTGTACATATATACACTTAAACACACATTGGTTATGCAAAGGAGCACATAGGCACACACCTACAAGAACATATGCATATAGGAGTGATTGGTAAAAAGTACCAAATACCCAGTTGATGAATTGTCTAGTATTTGATACTGCAGCATTTTTTTTGTAGGCAAATTAGGTATTTCTTTGGGTGCTAAAGGGATTTTGTATCTTAATTGATGATTTACCTTTTTTCCATTTGAACAAGTTTGGGTATGTTTTTCCCCCTTTCTTTTTTTGACATTCAGCAAGAAGTTGTTCTTCTAACAATCACCAACTTTAATCATCTTTCTAATTGTTACTTATTATAGTGGATAAATTATGAAGAAGTTGTCGGAGATGATCTTAGTGGACGCCCTAAGGGCGATAACTTGTGTTGCTTGTGTATCGTTAACACATTGCTTTGATTCAAACCAAGCTCAATCACCCGAAGATTGTTTGATTTGGCTCGTTATTTGGTGAATGTTGTAAGCTCCGGCAGGATATATTGGGTTGTTGTTTGTGAATGTATATGCTCTCTGTGCAACTGTTTCTGACCATTCGGCAGATTTACTGCTTTGATGCTCTTACTCTTGAGAACAACTTCGGTGTTTTTTACTCGTCTCCGGGATGAGCTATTGGAACTTGGAAGGGTATGCAGTATTCCAACTAATATGTGTTGGTTGCTTTGGTTAAGCAATCTAGTCGCTTTTGTTCTTTTGTAGGTTGATCTGCCATCTGCGTCTCTCGCCCTGTTTCATCGCCTACTCATGTGCGTACTAACTGTTTATTAGTAATTCAATCTGGAAATGAAGCTGTTCATACTTGTTTTTCAGTCTCTAATCTGCTTGATAACTCGCATAGTCGCATTGTTTTGACATGTCAAAGTGAGAGACATCATATATATCGCTGTCGGTCCCCATGGTTGCCTTAGCAAGTTGCTGATCTTATCTGCTATTGTCCACATTGTGCCATGTTGTAGATTGTAATTCATAGTACAAAATCTATATTTGGCCTGATTTTTCTGTTAAATCTAATTTTGATTAGTACAAAGGTTTCGTATATGTCACACCGCGAGCATGTACTGGATCTTTATCTTGGTGTATCTCAGTAGATATCTGATATGCAAGTTTCAGGCTCTCTATGCAGCAACTGAACTCATTCGGATGATTTGCGCGAAATCACTTATTTGGCTTGCCCAAGTTACATACAGGTATGTCCATCTAATGGTCAAAGTTGGATGATCATCTCCTGGGATAGAGAAAAAGAAAGATTTTCAGTTTGGAATTTATCATGGGAAGATCAGATTCTATTGGCCCAGTAAGTAGTTGGGTCCATTTTTCAGAAATTATCGATCTTTACAAAATGGTCAAAAAGTAGTATCAGTAAATTTCTTGCATAGTGGCTTAAGCTGATGTGATAGAAGGTGCACCAGAGTGATTGGTCCCCTATTTCAAGGAGTGCAATAATGTTCTTCGGGTCCATGTGAATTATTGGGCTGATCGTAATACGACATTTGCATTACATAATGCCTGTTTATGTCACTAGCTAAGTCGCAAGTTCGTAACATGATCCTCGCTGTAGCGATGACCACGAGTTTTCCGTGTAGGTTTGGTGCTCGCTAAGCGTATAGCTTGGGCATCAATTATCAAGGGCATGGGGATCGATTTCTAGCTGTCGAGAAGGGCCCGGTTCTGGATTTTTGATGTAGACTTGCTGTGGGGATCGGAGGGAGATGAAGACATTTCATTCATAGCCTAGGTATTCTGTTGATTCCATTAAATCTTTGAAAGCTTTGGATGCCAACTCCATACAAAAAACAAACACTCATCCAGAATTTTTTTGTAAGCCTATGGCATGCAATGGGCACAGAAAATCTATAATAGTTTGGATGCCCCCACTTAGATGCCCTTCATATCACTTATAGTCTTATAGGGATTTACACTAATTAGGGGTGTGTTTTTTTTCACAGCACAATAAATGGGTAAAGGGGAAAGAGATAGGTCATCCAATTTACAATCCTCAGTTCCTCACAGTCACAGAATCTTTTGGACACCACCAAATATTTGCATTTTTTCACTGCAAATAAAATGCTAAAAACATATATGTTGACTGACTTGGGACTGTTGCAATATGATAAAAAAAAATAAAAAAATTACTACTTGGCTCTGGTTGGCAAGCAAAATAGTTTTCTAGGTTTGTAATTTTGATATTATATAGTTTTAAATGAAATAAATATAAGATTTTAGATTAATTAACTTTTGAAATTATGGTTTTTTATCAGCTACTCACTCAAGCTTTTCGAAACTTAGGGTTTTTTTATTCACAGGTTTCAATTAGCTACATCAACAGCTAAGTTTCTCAAACATCATACTAGCTTATTAACATAGATTTAACACAAATAATTCATCAACTTCAGCTACGCTTTTGCCAAACATAGCCATGATTAGTAAATGATGTAAATCGTAGAATGTGCCTTGTTGGAGCAAGGAACAAGGTTATCAACAAGTATAGAAATCGAACTCCCACGCTTATAATAACCAGCGAGGCTGACACAACATTTATTTATCCTTTTCACTAAATAGGAGATAAAATGGTCATATTTTTAAGAACTCATGTATACCTTTTGAAACTCTTACTCTAAAGGTCTTTAGGATATATTGCTCCTTGACAAATAGGTTGGTGAAAATGTAAATCACGAAATGTGCCTCATCGGAGAGAAAATGGTTCAGTTTCATACTAGATCAAACCTCTTGTTCAAGAAAAAGGATCGAGTTTGATGTGTCTTATTGGATAAAGAGAAAAGGATCCATGTGTACATATATACCTAGTGGGAATTTTAAGTATTAATTTAAGTAACTACTTGATTATAGATAAACTCAAACTTTTGCTATTAGATTAGATATGATGATACTTGATTAATAGATAAACTCAAAACTTTTGCTAATGACAACACAACCTTTTGTTTTGTTGGAACGTTTGTTCACCACATGTTGTCATTGTTCTTAGTTGGCACTTGACACACCAATAGCAAAGAGTTGAAAAAAAACAAATAAAAATTAGTACCCATGTCTCAATTAAGATTTAAGACCCATGTGGTAGATGGATTAGAATCTGGCAGATTATGATGCTTGATGGCAATTTGATAATATAGGAACAAATCTGATTTCCTCTTTTGATTTTTGTTTTTCTTTGATTTGTTTTTACCTAACACACACCTTTCTCTTTCACATTTCTGACTGGGGCTCCCTAATTCCTGTGCCCTTCAAGTTCACATCTACATGTTTTTTGATGATCAAGTGGGTTGCTCTTGTTCTTATCTCGAAGTAGTGGAGGGAAGAGTGCGTACAACTCAGAAGACCCTACTCTGAGTGGAATAAACTGAAAATATTAGTTTTTTTTGTTGCTTTGTGCTCTTAATTTGCTCTTGATCTTTTTCTAAACTTTAATCTAGTTTGTTTTGGGTTCGGTTTCCTTTTCTTAGTGTTAGTGGTGGTGTTCTTCCTTCATTGTTTGTCGGGCTGATAGCCTGATACTGAAATATTGTAACTATCCCAATTAGAATCAAGTCAAAGATATAAAACGTCATATAAGTTTGATAGACTAATCCTCTCAGTGTCAAACGATTTTGATATTGAACCTTGTTAATCTTATGTATTGAATTTGTCTCATATGTGGGCCCGCAAATGACTCTTATTCAATCAAGTTTGATAGTTGACAATTAGAAATTAAACCGATATGTGATCATTAGTACTCCCTCCGTTTCATATTAATAGTCGTTTTAGGATGGGGCACAGATATTAAGGAACAATTAATGTTGTAAATTTTACCTTTTACTAAGAATGTTGTACTGAAGCGATTTGGAAATCCGTACAAAAGGGTGTGTTGTAGTTTTATTTTAAAGTTCATTGTAATCTTTCACATCCCACTAATTACCATTTGGAAGAGTGCAAATTCCAAATTTGTTGAAGAGCAATTGTACGAGCGACTATTATTTTGAAACAAGGTGAAAAGTCTAAAATGACTTTTAATGTGAAACAGATGGAGTATTTGACTATTATTATTTGATTCAATGGTGTTCATCAAGCACTTGTAAGAGTTGCCATATACATAGATTTTGCTTGGATTGTTGTAGAAGACGATTGCCTAAAGCTAACCCATTCATTTTGTGTAGTTTGTTTGACGCATTGTGTCGATTAGGAAGCTTTTTAATACTAATAATTGTCTTATTTGTGAATATTATAAGCTAATCTAGTACAGAGTATTTATTTTGCGTTTCTAAAACTGCTAATAGCTCAAAATTTTATGAGATTTGAAGCTTAGTTTGATTATTTTGAATGTTTAGGGATTTTGCATCTATCTTATGGAGTACATTGTTTTCTTGAATTTAATTGTGTTGTTTCTTGATGTCTACATTTTATTATTATTATTAGGAAAGGATTCGGGTGAAAAAGACTCTACTCGAGAGAATCTTTACGAATGAGATCAAGAAAATTAGAGTTTGTTGATGTTGACATGTTTCATCCTCTAGTTTTGGCTGGACATACTTTTTCTTCGAATTGAAAGTGTTGTCATTTGCAGAGATAGTGAACATGGCATCATTCATTCATATGAATTGAATAAAGTATTGAGTGATGTGAGTAGAATATAAGTTAGGGGTTTAAAAGAACTCTCCAATAATTCCAATTTTCTAAAATAAAATAAGTATCCGTTTTTTTTTTTTGGACAAACTTTTATGAGGATTTTTTTTTTGGGGACAAACTTTAGAATAATATTCCTACACGTTTACCATAAAAGTTAAATTAATTGAGGCATTAATTTGAAGTTTGATAGGTACATCCTCAAGGTCCTCAATTGTTTTGTCTCTTTCATTAATTTGCAACTTCAATCCTTGTCAAAAAAAAAAATAAAAAAAAATTGTAACTTCAATGTAGTTTTTTTCATATTTTTAGGATGTGCTCATAAATATTAATTAGGGAGTATGAATATGATAGATTGTTCCTATGAAGCGGATTTTTATTAAAATACTTGTTAGATATATTAAGGAGTATTTTTTTTTCACCGATCGATCAACTCAATAATCACCACCGTACAATGTCCTTATTGTCGCCTCCTCATAATCTCCAAGACATCGTCGCCTCTTTCACCGCACTTTAGAATGAAGACGGATTGCAAATCTCATACGTAGTATATACTTTGGAGTTAGGTATGACAATGCATGAGGTGGGAACTCTTCGATCCTTGCAGTGAATTGCTGTCGTGGAAAGTTAGAAACGGGGAAGGTTGGGGACAGAGATAATAGTCTTCACCCAGCTGTTCTCCACCCCATCCTCACCTTCCAACGAAGATCCTCAATGAGGAGTATAAAATCCCCATTTTTCTTCAGATCTTTCATAATTCTATGTAGTTATTCTTTTATTTTTAAATTTTTACCTTATAATTTATATATATGTGATATTATATATACTCCGTATTTGATTTAACTTTAATAATATCATATTCTTTAATAATATCATATAATGTGTATACTCTGTATTATACATATTTTTATTGTTTTTCTTTCACTTTAAAAATTTTACCTTATATTTGATTTAACGGAACTCGATGGAAAAACCAACAGAGAACGTAAATGGAGAAAATTAAGTAGATGTAAGATCACGAGATTGATTGTAATGTCCTCCTTGAGGGTTTCATTCGGGACTCCCCATAGAGATGAGGATAGGGATTATTTTTCATTCCCGAACGGAAATGACTGAATGAGAATAAGGACGGGATGACTTTTGGTAAACGGGGATGGGGATAAGTAGGCATGTGCATCCACCACCTTAAGGTGGTTCTTTTGAGCAGGGCCCCCAAAATTTAGGGCCCGTATATTTTCAGGCATGTATAATAGTACTACTATAATAAAATCCCATAGGTTCACACTTAACTTTCCTTCGGTAAGTGAAATACAATCCAAAATCAAGCCCAAATGTTAAAAACATCTTTACCAATTCTTTTTTTTAAAAAAAAAATACTTACGTAAAAAAACAAAGCAAATCAGACCTAAATACCAAATACATTTCCGTTTTTCGATTTTCAACATTAGTAAAAGGGCAAGGGGTGATTCATCTTCTTCATATTCTCTATAATTCATCAATGGGTCTATCGAGCATGCAATTCCTTTTAATTCCCCAAACTTCATTGATTGTAGGTATGAAAAATTCCAACGGGAAGATGAGATTGATTCTGATTATAAGTTTCAGCTTCCCTTACAATTCTTTCACACACACTCTGCTCACTTGCTCCCTCACACTCTCTGCTCGCCTGCTCCCTCTCTCTTCTATTTGGTGCTTTCACCCTTTTCAATCCGCTAGAATCCATTCATCATCGCTCAATTCAGATTTGTAATGCGGCTCCCATTCACAACTATCACCAAATTCAGGTTAGTTGGTAAAGTTGTTTTTTATTTTTAATCTTTGTTATTTTTAGAACATGGTCCCAAAAACATTAACACGGCCCTGAGAATGAGGATGGAAAAGGTACTGATCTCCGCTCCAAACCTACCCCATTACCATCGCTACTTAGAGGTTTTAAGATTTCGTTTAAAAAAGTTAAAAGCATCCAAATAAATATCATAAATGTTTCATCTTTCTTATCGTTATCTGATAAACATACTCTTCTAAACCAAATGCAACCTTAATAATTAATGATATTTTTTGTTTACAGTAGGAAAGAATTAGGAGCGATTACACAAACTGTAATCTGGCTCCTTGAAGATTCTTAAGGATGATGTTACAAAGTTCCCTATTAAAAGAGATAGTAGAGCTATTACAAATGATACCCTTCCGAGCTATAAAGTCGGCTACTTGATTCGCTTCTCGGTAGCAGTGTCTATATTGAACAAGGTCAAAAGCAGATTCCAGTTGCTTGATCTTTTCAATGTGATGTATAATCTCCCATCTAACATTATTGTTGTTGGTGATGGCTTTGATGAGCTGTAGATTGTCCCATTCTATTATTACTCTTCAAAGTCCTTTCCTAATTGCTTGCTCCATACATGTCTGAATAGCAATAGCTTCAGTTTGAATGACTGAGCATTTGACAGTTTCCTTGTAAAACATATCAATGACATGACCCCGGGAGTCCCGAGCAACCCCTCCCACATGGCAAGCGCCTGTGGGGTTAACAGAGCCCTCCACATTGATTTTGTAGATAGCCTCTGGTGGTCTGCTACATTTAGCTTTAGATATCTTGTTTGTAGTTTTATTCCTATGATTATCTTTTTCAATTTGAGTCCAATCATAGATGTTTCCAATGATTTTTCGAATGATATTTTCTATTGGGGTCGGAGCTTTATTCTTAAAGATAAGTTCATTTCTAATTTCTCAAATAGTTTGCCAAATGAAGACTAGTTCCTCAAAAAAATTATTTCCTAGTCGAATTTCGTCTATATTAAAAGTGTGGGATTCATTTATGTTCATATGTTGAAAGAATTTTCCTGTTTGTAGCTCAAAGTGGTCAATTATTTTCCTGGTGAATAGACAGCTTCTCATTAAGTGTTTCACATCTTCTTCCGCTTGATTGCAAAGACTACACTGGCTGGGAACTCGGTTAACATAGTTATTAAGCCTTTGAGTGGTAGGAAGACTATCTACCATTATTTTCCACATAAAGCTTCTTATTTTAGGAGGTAGATTAAGCTTTCAAATCCAATTAAGATCTCATTATTTGTCATGTGTTTGATAGATTTCGTAGTGAAATTTCCACTTGGTTCTAGCTTCCGAATAAGTTTGTCTGGCGTATCCCAATTTGGTATTTGTATATATAGAATTTTATGAGAGACTTCGGGGGGAAGAGACTATTTATTAGTGGAGTATTCCAACGTTTTTGTGAGCTAAAAAAAGTTGATTTACTTTTATTTTCGGATAATGATATAGTAAGACAAGAGAACAATACCACATGAAAATTGCAAACAAATAAAAATGATGTGTAAGAAAAGTGGGTGGGAAAACACAATTACTACTTGAAAGAGACAAAACAAAAGGATCAAAACCCATAAACTTAATGATGGGTTAAGTTAGAAGAGTACATATGAAGGGCATCAAGTTTTGGATCTTGTGAACAATTATTTATTTGTTCCATTTTAAAAAGAACTTCTACAACTCAATGCTCATCATATATCCTCTTTCTTTATCCAAAAAAAAAAAAATTGCCTTTTGCTTGAAGTTAAAATTAGCACTGTAGCTACAAGCTAGAAGGTAAGGAGTAAAATAATACTACATATGTCTTAAAATATAGGTCATTTGACATTTTAACGTTTTCTAAATAGTTCAAAACTATATAATATATTTAATTAAATTTATTAAATTTCTAATAAATATAATATTATTTTTAAAAATTAATAATAAAAAAATTAATATTTTATATAGTATTTAACCTCTTAAAAAATGTGTTAAAAAATAAAGTGATTTATATCTTTAGACGGAGGGAGCAGGTAGGAATTTTTTTTATATAAGGAAATAATTTGGATAGAGGACTGAGTTTTTTTTTCCTAGATCATATTGTTGCGAATAAGGTTAAAAAGATCGGGATAATTCTAGATTTGTATTCTATTGGTGTGGTGGATAAGGTGTGCATAAATTACTTTCGCATAATACATGATTAATGGAAGCGGTTCTAAACTTATGATTTAGAAATATTATATATATAGCTTATATATATTTATATATTTTAACAAAGGGCTAAAATATACAGTAATAATTTACTAATCATATAAATACCAACATAGAGTAAACTCTAAGGAAAAGCTGTGCAGTGCAGAGCATATAAAAGGAAAAAGTCCAAATCATGTTACCTTTTTAACACTAAATTTATGGCAGTTGTTCACAATCAATTCTATACTCATTTCCTCAAAAAAAAAAAAATGTATACTTTATAGTCTACCCACAAAAATTGAAGAAAAGAAAATAGAAAAAAGGGAATCTTTTTACATTTATGTCTCATTTACAAACACCCATATTTAAATTTATCAAATCTCCTCCTTACCCCTAAATCTGACCTTATATAAATTGGATTAAATGATAAATTTGGAAGCACACAAAACCAAAGAGAAACTCCAAAGAGCTGCACCAATGGATACTGCCACTCAGCTACTACAGAACCAGCTTCAAGAATACACAACCTCCTTGTTCAGTCAGGTGAGTCCCTAAAATTTCTTTTTTTTTTTTTTTTGGTTATTAATTCTTAGTGATTTGGTGTATATGTTTTGATTGACCCAAAAAAAAAACAGGGGATTTTGAATGAGCAGTTCACCCAGCTACAGTCCTTGCAAGATGAAAGCAACCCTGACTTTGTGGTGGAAGTAGTCACCCTCTTCTTTGAGGACTCTGAAAGACTCCTAAATGAACTTGCCAAATCCCTGTAAGATTTAAAAAAAAAAAATTGTTATCTTCTTGGGCTTGAATCTAAAATATGTCATTTGTAATCTGTGGCTTGTAGAGGACAAGCAAATGTGGATTTCAGGAGGGTAGATGCCCATGTTCACCAGCTCAAAGGGAGCAGCTCCAGGTATTAATTTTTTTTAAAATTTGGTATAATAATTCATTCAAGAAATGAAATCTTGAATCATATAAAATTCAACTAAATAAATCTTAGATCTTGAATACATTTTCTGATGATGGTTTTGAATTTCAACAAGGGTAATTTAATGTGTGTGGTATATTTGTGGGTTCAGTATTGGTGCACAAAGGGTGCAAAATTCATGCATTGCCTTTAGGAACCACTGTGATGACAAGAACATTGAAGGGTAACCCTAATTTCTTTTCTTTATTTAATTTGATTTATCAATGATCGATACTCGAATGAAATGAGTTGGGAGTTGATCGTATCGCTTTGGATTTGAAGGTGTTTGAGGTGTCTGCAAGATGTGAAGAATGAGTACACCATTGTCAAGGGGAAGCTGGAAACTCTATTGAAGGTTTCTTTTATTTCCTTATTTTTTTTAATTCAAGAAATACTTGGGTTACTTTATTGATTTATTGATGTTACTTTTGTTTGGATAGCTATAAAGTATAAATGTCATATATTTATTGTGATATTGTTAGTGTTTTAAAAAGCGTTAGGCGGTGAGGAATCGCCTCGTGTCTAAACATCTGTCTAAATGTGTGTAGGCGCCCGTCTAACGTACTCTAGGCGTAGCGTAGGGGTTGTCTAGCGGTTAGCGCCTAGACACGATTTTTAGAACAGTTTTTATACTTCATGTGAGTTTGAGTAAACAACCTACAAATCTGATTATTGCTATGGATATTGGCCAATGCAGATGGAGCAACAGATTGTAGCAGCTGGGAGATAAATTCCAATGAGGTGAAGAGAGAAAATCACCCTGCAATTTCAGAATCCAAAATCCAAAAACCCCCTATTAATTAATTAATTAATTTCTATTGTAGTCTTGTAAAATCTCCTAAGAAAACTATGTGAATAACCAAAATTCATTATCTACTCTTTGTTCATTTATAATTTTTTAGCATGTAGTTGAGCATATAATATAATATATCTTAATTATTTATTTTCATTCAATATCTTTTTTTTAAGAGCACCCCTTCAATATCTAATCACATGATTATCTATCCCAAATCATTCAGCAGATCTCCATGCTTATTGCTTATAATCTCTGCTGAGATTCAGTGCTTCCTCTTATCTAAATATCATGATTAATTAACTAAATTGTCAGCTTAAATTGTGGTATTAAAGGGTCACTGCACACAAGGGTTCTCGTTTGAGAGGTTGCTCTCACACAAAGCTGCTTAACACAAAGCAAAAATTCATTTTTTTTTTCTATGCACATGAAAGATATATTATTTTTATATGACTATATAAAAAAATGTGTGAATTGAATTATTTGATCAAGTCAACTGCAATAGTTGAAGGTGGGATGCTTCATGTTCCTTAATTATCTCCTCACTTTCACTTGCTTCCAACACCTTGTTTCATTTCCTTTGTGATGTAAGTGTAAGATAATGTATACATTGTGCCGACACACATAAATAAATAAAATTAAAATTGTTCTGTGTGAGTGAAAAAAGATTGTTTTCCTTGCTTGTTCAATATCTGGATATGTTGATTTCTCCTACTCTCATGAATATATAGTTGGAATTTAGTTAAATTTAATTAGGAGTCTTAACAGGGAGAGTAGTATGTGGTGATTTTTAGGGTTGTTATTTGAGTGGGACGAGCCAAGTATTGCTTGTTCATATTCAGTTCATTTAGGATATGAACGAGCTCGAGCCGAGCCTAAATTTTGACTTGAGTTTACAAATGTGCTCATACTCGACTCGTTTAGGAAATGAACTAGCTCGAGCAAAGCGTTTTTCTAGCTTTAAGCAGTTCTTCTTGCTCATTATACAGTAACTTAAAAAGGAAATTGTAGAAATTTTATAAAATTCGAGCTTAATTCGAATGAGACGAGCTTTGGATTGAGCTTAAAAATGTGCTCATTCTCGGCTCATTTGGAAAATGAACGAGCTTGAGCCAAGTTTTTATCGAGCGAGTACGAGTCAAATTCGAGCTACTCGTGTTCACATAAAACACCCCTAGTGAATATTAGGAGGGGACATGGGGGAGCATGTGCTCCCCTCTCATCTTACGAATTACCTATGTATAATCTATTTGTCGATAACTTAGTTTCGACATATATATATATATATTATGCTCTAATCCTACATTCGAGTAAAAATTTATTGATGTTTGAAAATTGAATGTATATTACTCACTTTATTTTTATTTCAATAAATTAAAATGCTTTTATATTTTAGTTAGTTTGACATTCGCATACTATAATTCATTTTGAGAGATTCAAAATGATATTTTATATTACTTATTTCGAGAATCATGTAAGAAGCTACACAATTTTTTTTTATATTGGGTTATATATTATTACATGTTAAGAGTATAACAAGTTACTTATTGCCTCAATGTTTATTGTGTTGCATTTTATATCCTTATTTTGCTAGTTTTTTTTATTCAACTATTTTATTTATTTTTATTTTAAATAGGAAAAAAAATTACATTGTTTAAAAGTGAATTAAATTGTGTAACAAAAACTTAAAAATAAAGAAAATTCCACCCTATTATCCACCCCACTACCTCAATTTCTCAAATTGATTAAAAATATTGAAATTATCCTTCTTTTTTAAAAACTTGGGATCTTCATTTGTTTACAGTTACTTTTATCTTTTATTTACACTTTTTTGGTCAAATCTTCTTTTATTTACACTTATCTTTTATCTGATTACATATCTTTTTTTTTTAACTAGTAAAGATATAGATGTGTAAAAGGAAATTTACAAGAAGCTCGACAAAGGACCGAGCTCAAGATAGCCGAAGACAACCTCCCCCCAAAAGCAAAAGGGGACGGGAGAGGCAACACTCATATATTTTTTTAAGCACAATAATATTATCTCGGTAAAATATATGGGAAGATATATCCACGTCATGACATTTGCATTGTTAAATAGTTGTAAATTAAAAAAAAAATCCACATCATGGCATCCGCATGACATCTACATATATGACGATAAAAAAAATTGTAAAAATAATCTGTATCTCCTTAAATTATCAATTTCATTTTCAAATAATTCCATATAAATATATCATTTTCACTTTTTACAAAAATAAGAACCATCAGTATACATAATATCGTTATAATTTTCTTACTATAAATAATACAGTCCTTATATAATCTATTATCATAATTACAAATAAAAATATAACTATATATTTTTAAATTAAAATCAAAATTTAATAAAATACTCATGCTTATAGCAAATATTTCCTTTAAACTTTTTTTTTAAAAGAAGTGTTTTTAGTAAACCAAACTGTTTTTAAATAACAAGATGAATGCAGAGTTGACGGTGGCGACAAGAAGTAAAGAGCAAAAATAGGATCAGGATTCAGGATCAATGAACTCTCTTCTGCAAGGAATTTTTAAAAATCAGCCATTAAATTTTGGATCCCCAAATAATAACCACTTTAGTCAGCTCACATCATTAAAAAAGTAACAAATGGATCTTTGATCCGTTCAATATAATTAACAGATCTATGATCCATTCATCTGTTTTTTATATATAAAAAATCAGGTTTAAAATTTTTGAAAAAAATAATAATACAATATAAATACACGGATCTATGATCTATCCCTTGTGTGCTTTTTTTTAATTTAAATTTCAACTTTTTAAAAAAAATTAGCATGAACGGATCATGGATCCATTTCAAGATCGAACAAATTTATGATCCATTTGTGTTATTTTAAAAAATAAATAATGATTATTGGACACCTGTCAAATTGTAGAGCAAATGGATTTAAAATTTGTTCTATTTGAGTGCATGTAGCATCCGATCTTGGTGCATATAACAACAACCTAATTTAATGATTTTATTTTGATTTATGTGTGTTTTCATCAGTTCCAGCAGAGCAGAGCTATGCCCATAAGTGATTCCGCCACAAGCGATCACCTCGCCAAGATGATTATGAACAAACAGAAAAAGAAGTTAGTTATAACCTAGAAGAGCATCTGGACAAGTAGAAACTTAAAAATATTTGATTATATCAATACAACAACGTTATAAAACATGGAAGACCACAAAAATACCTAACGAAAAAGAAAAATCCAAATACCATACTATAGTTTTGATATTTTAGTTATTTTGACTTATTTTGCTCTGATTCTTTAATTAATCATACTTACATCCATAAGCTAATGGCTAATGCAAAAACAAAAAAAATTGGGGGAGGGTGGGGAGCTTAGAAGTTTGTAAGAAATAAAATGTTCAGAAGTTTCTACTACATCAAACAAAACAAGGGGTACACTACACAATGTAGCTCACATTCTAGACCCATTAATTGTCTAACTCAGCCCATCACAGCCCATTTACATAGGCCCAAATTCATTTACACTTAATATAGACCCAATCTTTGCCCCTTTTAAAAACCAGAAAACAAAGACATTCTTTTATTTTTTTAATACAAGTAAAGACTTCGAGGGCCAAATAAAATTGGCACCTCCTTAGACATGGGCAACCGGCCCGCCCGTCCGCGGAGTTGGGCAGACTTGGGTAAAGGGAAAACCATGCGGATCGCTAAGTCCGGCCTGTGCCCGCAACGGGTGCGGGATTAGGTAAGTCAATCTACACATTACGAGCCGCTAGCCCGTAACGAGTACCCGCAATTATATATATATATATATATATATATATATATATATATATATATATATATATATATATATATAATATTATTAATTATAAAAAATATATATATCCATATAGACATACAGTACAATATACATACAGACTACGGTTTACCTAAATGCCTATATATATATAATATTATTAATTATAAAAAAATATATATCCATATAGACATACAATATACATACAGACTACGTACCCAAATGCCTAAATCCCTCTTCGCTGGACAAGTATATATATACACTCCCTGTTGGACTTTATTATTCCCTCTCTATTGGAGTATATTATTAAGACTTTTAACAATTTGTGTAAGCAATTATTGTTGGACTTATTTTTCCCTGTAAACAACCGCTACTAACAACAACTCGGTAAGTACTGGATTTTTTTTTTTTACCTGTTTAACGAATGTAACAGTTTAGGGTTAAAAGTTTAGTGGGTACCCGCGGGCCGCCCGTGTCTGCAATAGCGGACGGGCTCGGACAATGTTTTCAACCCGTTAAGAGAGCTTAGTCCGGCCCGTGCCCGCAACACCGGGATAATTTTTTTGCTAAAGCCCGGCCCAGGCCCGGCCACACCCGTATTTGCCCGGGTCTAACCTCCTCGATAGGCCGACGAACTGTCAAAACAAAAAAACTTAGAAAAAAGATGGTGCAATACAGACGATGATAAGAACATATATGAACAATCAATACTCGATTCATTCGACTCGAATAGGCTAAACTTCAATCAAGGATTACATAGATATATTTATATCGATCGATCTAGAAATAGAATGCACATTACGACACTCCAATTAATATCATCACCTATCTATCACTAACATTAAGCAATAAATAGGGCTGGAAATCACCTATGGGTGACCGATTCACCCGACCCACCTGACCCGATTATACGGGTGAAAACCCAAAAAAAATCGGGTGATGGATGGGTGATGGGTGGGTGAAATGGGTGATTGGTCGGGTGATGGGTGATATGTTTTTCACCCATTACCCGACCCGCTTAACCATCCACTAACCCACCCGATTATTTAAAAAAAATCTTAGTTTATAAAAAAATATAGCCTAACATAACTACATATTTTTATTTTTATTTTTTAATTCTATCTTCTCTATTCTCTAATTGTTTTTGTGCAAAAAAAATCTAAAAGAATATAAACTTATTTTTATTTAACCTCATATCACATCTTTAAAAAAAAATTATTTTATTTCTTTTGCATACACTAGTTTAACAATTTCACTCATTTCAACGACTTAACATTTACTGTGTTAAGACATAATTTAGCCAAATTATTTTTCCTTTTTTTTTAACTACGAGTTTAGCAAAGGGCTAAAATTCATCTCATTTGATTTGATATTAAACTTTTAATGCTAACTTTGTAAGATGAGAATAATGATATAATGTATGAATAAACCTTTTATACAATTAATAAGATTTCCACGTTGATGTGGTTTGTGAAAATATCAAATATGATCGATTTCTAAGTATGACCTATTAATTTTTTTCTTTTAATTTACTTCACCCGACCCACCCGATTCACCCGACGGATCGGATGATGGGTGAAATATTAGACAGACGGGTGATGGGTTGGGTGAAATTTTTTTGTGACGGGTCGGGTGAAAAAATAGCTCCACCCATCAATCACCCGATCCATTTCCACCCCTAGCAATAAACATAGGCGCGCCAACTGAATTATTTATTTTAAAAAAAAAGCCCCTTCAATAGCGGGGCGCAAAATTCCAATGCCACGCTGGCAATCCTCGCCATTTCCATTCGACCAATCAGAACGCTTGATGGCTTCCTATATAAACAAAAACTCCAAACTCTTCCGAATCGCCAGGTTCTCTCGTCCGCTTCAATCTCCATCACTGCAAAACCAGTCGATTTCTCTCTCTCTTTTAGGGTTTCGGAGTTCAAATTTCTGAAGATGAGCAGCAAAGATGGCGGAGCTACCAAAGGTGGGCGTGGTAACCTCAAATCCACGAAGTCGGTCTCTAGGTCTCACAAGGCCGGTCTTCAGTTTCCGGTCGGTCGAATCGCCCGATTTCTCAAAGCCGGCAAGTACGCCGAGCGCGTCGGCTCTGGATCTCCGGTTTACCTCTCCGCAGTGCTCGAGTATCTCGCCGCAGAGGTATTCTCTTTATCCTTTCGTTAATTGAGATGGAAATTTTGATCTCGAGTGATCGAATTGCCTCTGATTTCGTTTGCGATTGATTTCGCTCCGAAGGTTTTGGAGTTGGCCGGCAACGCCGCAAGAGACAACAAGAAAAACAGGATCATTCCTCGCCACATACAACTGGCTGTGAGGAACGACGAAGAGCTGAGCAAATTGCTTGGATCTGTCACGATTGCGAATGGCGGTGTTATGCCGAACATCAACCAGATCTTGTTGCCGAAGAAGATGGGGAAGGAAAAGGGACAAATCGGTTCTGCATCACAGGAGTTTTAGATTGGCGTGTTTCATTGTATATGTAGCTTGATAGATTGCCGAAGAATATGGTGCTATGCTTGTTTGGTTTTACGATATTGCAATTCTCATTCATTGTTTGAATGAAGCTTTCAGTCATATAATTGATTCAGTTTGTTGATCTGAAATTTCTACTTTGACACCAATACCATTCTTACTCCATTAATCGAGATAGACTTTGACATCAAAAATCGTTATCAGTAAGTGACTGAACTTGCTTGATGTCTTTGGAGTTGGTACTGGCAACTGCAAGATGGAACGGTTCCATGGAAGCTAGAGTTGTTTGTTTGAAGGAGATGTGCACATACATCAACTATGAATTATGTAACTATGTTCATGTTGATGAGAGATAAACAATCAAGGTCTACAAACTCTGCATCATCAAACATTCAAACAACTGCATCCACTAATTCCTAATCCTGAATTTCTTCCATGTGAAAATCTCACAAATTTCTTCTTTATGGAAAGGATAAAATGTTTGGGTTAAACCATGACTAAACCCTAAACTTCTGTAGACATCGCAATTTCAATTGAAACGCAGAAATCTATTCAATACTCCAAAAGGCTGGCATCATCGGGAATCATACAGAAACTCTAACCTGCCCAAACATTGACAACATATACGCTTGAGGGCTGACTCTACTCCTTCCATGGCTTCCAACCCCTTTGCTTAGCAGCTCACCGAGCACACACTTGAACATCTCCAAAGTGCGGAAAATTTTCCTCCTAAAATGGAACAAATCAAACTCAATCAACAAAACACCAATTCATTTCCAACTGCAGCAGATACAAAAGGGAAGAAATTAGTGAACTCGTGGTTTACTTGAGGAGGGTCAATAAAGGATCAATAAAACATAGGATAAGAATAAATCAAGAAGGGCATTTGGTCTAGTGGTATGATTCTCGCTTAGGGTGCGAGAGGTCCCGAGTTCAATTCTCGGAATGCCCCAATATTTTTTACAACGGTTACATGTGGTATATATGTTTTTTTTTATTTGAGCAAAATGTGGTATATATGTTAGTCGAAGCTTTCCAGTTTCCACATGGGTTGTTGATTTTCTTGAGAGTTATGCTTTTAATTTAAAAGCTAGGGTTTCTATATTAGTGTCTCCCCCCTCAGTGTCAATGGCTTCTGTGGGAGTTGTTTAGATCCATGGTGTATTTGTGTTGGGTATTAGCCTAGTTTGAAGCGAACGAGAAGAAATTGAAAGGAATAAAATGCACAATCAAGTGGATATGAAGACGATAAGTGTAGTTTGAATGTCATTTTTAAGTTTAACTACTAGAAGCAATAGACTGCACATCTTTCATAATCTCTCCGCAGCTTCTGCTATAAGCAATCTCAAAAGCCGATTCGTCTTCTCTGTTCCACCAAGCTCTATCCCTCTACAAAACTAGGTGTGGCACCATCGATTGCAAGATAAACATGAAAACTAAGTCATTGAACAAGCACTAGAAATAAACTCCCTATATTGACATCACTCGAACAATAGTCAATCCTTCAGGAACCAATTGATTGCAGAGTGAACTCTTTGAGCTCATTCTTGACCTTTCTTTCACTGTTGTATAAATGCTCCTCATTTAGGGAATTCGGAGAGCTAAGTTAATATCTTTCGTATTGAATTGCTTACCGTTTGTTCTATACACCTGCAGCAGAAATTACTCCATTCAAGATGCACAATAAGTGTACCATTTTAGAAGACATGCCAAATTACTCCATTCAAGATGCACAATAAGTGTACCATTTTAGAAGACATGCCGTAGGCGCTTTCAAAGCTTACAACCTACATGCTTTTCGGAAATTCTAGCCTCTATTTGTTAATGTTTATGGCATCCCTTAGCATGAAAAGATATGGGACTAAGCAATGGCCAGCCCTCAGATGAAGATGGGATCGGCAGGGCGGTATTTGAGCTAAATTTCACAATTGATCCAGTCATTCTCCATTGACACACACAAAATGTGACTGCTACACGATTTTAAGGAATACCGCAAAATGGCAAGTCATGAAGAGAAGTTGCCGAAGTTGGTCTTCCTATTAGGTATGCACCGTTTTGTGATTATGCTATTACATTTTATATACGTCTTTCCCTTTAGAAGGACAAGAGCATTACACTAGTGTGTATCGTCACTACCCGTGTGCACATTGAGTTTACATAAGCACAGGATGAATTTATGTCTTCCTAAATTCATCCTGTGGAAAATGTAAACAATTAAAAAAAACCCACCAAGCCATCCAGTCAGAGAATCCCTGCTCAAATCAGAAAGAGGACTAAAAAATGTAAACTAATTTTCAAACTTTATAAATAGATAGAAACTGAGGAAAATGTTCAAACATTCTGACACTGAGTTATGAAACTGGAAACATGAAATAACTAGATTCTGGTCTACATGGCAAATAACTCACTTCACCTCATACATCCACACACGATTACTCTTATTATACCGCCTACTTCTTTTCAATGAGCTTCTCAATCAGATCAGCGGCATCCTGAACAGTCGTGATGCTCTGGGCGCTTTCCTCCTCGACGCTGATATCAAACTCCTCCTCAAGCCCCATCACAATCTCAACCTATAATGACAATTGTCAACAATCATCAGAACTTAACCAAAAGCCAAGACATTTGATGTATAAGAATGAGTCTTTTTTGCTTACAGTGTCCAAAGAATCGGCTCCAAGTGTGGCGAATGTCGAATCACCAGTAACCGGAGTCTCATCTGACAACGCGAGCTGCTTCTTCACTATTTTACATACCTTTTCAACTGTCTCAGGCTTGGCCTGCCCATCCACATAAATCACAAAACTTTGTAAATCATAAAAGCAGTTGACAGTGCAGATAGTACAATATACAGGAAAAAGACAAAGCCGTAACACATACAGCACAAGAGATTCTCAATCGCAGTGGAGCTCTCTGGAATGCCGGCTTGCTTGTTCTCCAGAACGCAACAGATGGCTTTAGACCATTGTTGCTACCCGTAATCTGTCCAGAGATATCACGAATCTCTAATTAGCGCGGAGAGTTCAAATGCATATACTAGTAGTCTCAATCAAGGAGCTTCTCTCAGATCATCTCAAAACACAGTTCATGCAGGAGATTCAGGAGCAACAATCATAGAATTGATCAAATCAAGGGTAAGCCAGTAGCTAAGCAAGTGAAAAAACAACAACTATGTTATCAAGATAAGAAGATCTAGGAGAAAATCAATCTAGACAGTCCAAATCATGACAAGATCTCCAAATATCCGAAATCAGAAAAGAAATTCGTAGCTTTCCGCATGGATCTCGTTCGCTGAACACAAAATCATAAACTAGAAATTATGAAAATCAAAACAGAAATGAATTCCACAACAACAACGGAAAACGTAATATCAAAATGACAGGACTGGTCTAATTAGAAAAGCACACGACACAGTGAAGATCAAATCAGCAGCAAAAAGACGTAGATCGAGGAAGAGAAAGAGCGATACCGAGCTCTGGATGAGCGGACGGGAGAAGGAGATCGAAGCGGCGGCCATGGAAGCCATGGAATTTCAGAGAGCGTGAGTGGAGATTTGGGGGAGGGTGACGGAGAACACGAAGAGTGTGATAGCGATTTGCGGAGAAACAGCTCACAAGAGCAGTTGTTATATATACTGAGAGGAGAGATCTATCTACCCACTGAAAGGAGTTATGATCTCGTTAGGCCCGCAGTTTCACATGTTTAAAATGGGCTGGGCCTTATGGGCCTGATAGACATAGGGCCCATTATCGTTATTCGTCATCATTTTACATGTTCCACTCAATTTTGAATTTTTTTATATTGCTATGAATCCCGGACGAGTTAAGTGTCAAACAACCTTTACGATCATAGAGAACATGGATTAGAGAATACAAAGCATAATACGAAATATCAATAAGATCAATAGAACATATAAGGAAATCGTTTTCGACATATTCTTACAACTTAATTCATGCCAAAAAACTACTATCACCCTTTACTTTGGGGTGTTTGGACAATGAGGAAAAAAAATTATCTTTAACGACCACGGCTTCCGGGAGGTGAATGACTGAGTACAATACATAAAACAACAATGAACAAGTTGGAGAAAGACGCAACTAGAAGAATTGGAAGACAAAAACCCAACCAAAAGACCCCATGGTAATCAAATCACCCAACAGAAACAAAAAAAAAAAGATAAAATGAGAAAACCCTAAAGAAGATTTTGTAAAACTAAATTTTGATGGTGCTAAACTTCACTTGGGCCAAGTGGCTTGTGTCTTTGTGATTCGTGATTAACTCGGAAGACCGTTGATGTGTGGCGCCTACGGATGCGGGCATGTTTCGAGGGTGCAGGCGGAGACTAGTGACCTTCTCCACATGCTCTCAGAAGCTCTAAAGGTAGGTTTCACACGCCTTGAGGTGGAAGGCGAATGTCTTACGACGATATATGTCTCGAAGGGGTGCCAAACGTATCCTTGGGAGATCGAGACGATCATTTCGGACATCCTCGCCTTCAGCCGTGCTTTTGACATCATCTCTTTTTCCCACATTTGCAGGGAGGGAAACCAGGTGGCAGACCACTTTACCCTAGCTCTCGGTCTAGAAGCGAACTTCGTAGGTTGGAGATCTAGTGCTGCGATCGACGACCTCGTCCGAAAGGATGCTATTGGGCACAGTGGTACAACCTCGGTTCACCTACCCCAAAATTTGCTTTGTATATATAAAAAAAAGGTTCAGACCTAGCAATTGGATCGAATATGGATCGGTCCGGAATGACGAACTTAGGTTCGGGTTCAACTCCATGATTTTAAGGAATTTAGGTCAAGGTTAGGCTTGTTTTTAGGTTTAGGTTGGTTGAAACTTGATTTTATTTTTTAATAAAGAATAAAATAAAGAAGCAATTTGGCCCCAAAGACAGAAATTGTCCTAGAGTTTTGACTTTGCCGGTAAATGTTCAATTTTTTTTCATAATCCCCTTTTACCCATGTTTTAATTAAAACAAAACCCTCCTTTCTTCTTCTGCGGTCCAGGCTTTCTCGCCTTCTCCGCCTCTGTTCGGCTTTCTCTTCGACACCTCCGTTCCTCCGATCTCCGCTCTCTTTTGCATCTTCTGCTTGCGAAATTGCTTGATTTGTCTTTGAATTCATTAAAACTACTTCGATCGAGCTTGATTTCGCTGATTTGAAGCTCCTTCACCAAATTGCTAGTCGCGAATTGAGGCTCCTTCACCAAATTGAATTCATTAAAACCACTACAGTCGTTTGTCGTTCTTTGATTCGTGCTTCAAGTTGCTCAAATTTGTGTTTAGCGGCTCCGTCGAATGCAGCGATGGTGACAACAGTTGCTGCTCCAAGGCGCGCGGGAGGAGGAGCATCGCTGTTTTCTTCTTCCTCCTCTGCGCCCGTCGACTGCAGCTGCTGCTCCGTCTTGTACTGAATTGGCCGTCACCTCATCGAAGTGCCCAATTTGCAACGAGATGAGTGGATCTTTATTCATCATTTATTAAGTAACAACAATTCATCAACATGTTGATTAGAACATAAGCTACCATTTCTGATCGATTACACACATATCTTGAATTGGCTTCATACTCCACATATATGTAATTATGTAGGTTGCACTGCATTTCTAAATAGTAATTACAGTAATTGAATTGAAATGTACCCATGATTAATTAATTTATACACAAATATGTTTAAATTAAAATGTACCCATGATAAATTAATTGAATTGAAATGTCCTAGTTTTTTTCTTTTGTTACAATGTTTATGACCCTATTTTTATTTTGGTTACAATGTTTATGACCTTATTTTTCTTTGGTTACAATGTCTACGACCCTGTTTTTATTTTGATTATAGTGTCTATGATCCTGTTTTTATAGTGGTGACAATGTCTTTTTCCCTTTTTTTTAATAGTGGTGACACCCTGTTTTTATTTTGATTACAGTGTCTATGACCCCTTTTTTCATAGTGCTGACATTGTCTATGACCCTGTTTTTATTTTGGTTACAGGATCTATAGAGTTTTCCTTTGATTACAGTGTCTATGACCCTTTTTTCATAGTGGTGACAGTGTCTATGACCCGGTTTTTATAGTGGTGACAATGTCTATTATCCTGTTTTTTTAGTGGTGATAGTGTCTATGACTCTCTTACCCATTCATATATTGAAAGAGAATTGTCCACCTAATGTCTTTTGGCTTCTCACTAGCCCTTTAGGGTTTGTGCTTACCTTGTCCTAGGGTTTTCCATTTGGTGACAGCAATCATCTCTTAACGACGTACTGTACCTAAAATTTTAGGGGTTAGGAGGCCCTAAACCCTAAAGACTTAACCCTAAACCCTAAACCATATTGTACATCACATGTTCTTTTGGCTTCTCATTAACCCATTTAGGGTTTGTGTTTCCCTAATCATAGAGTTTTCCTTTTTTGGTTACAAGTATCTATGACCTTATTTTAATAGTGGTTACAATGTATTTGTTTTTTTTTTTTTATATAGTGATTATAGGGTTTTAACAGTGGTTACATCGTCTATGTCCATCTAACCCATTCATATATTAGAGGAGAGTTATCACCACATGAATATCGGCTTCTCTTTAGCCCCTATAGGGTTTGTACTTCCCTTGTCCTCGTGTTTTCCTTTGATTACAGTTGAAGACTCCACCTTGGTTGTAAGATATTGAGACCTAACGTGCAGGTAATCTAAAGGATGATGAAAGACAAAAAGTTGGGTTTCAAGGTCTTGAAACCCAGACTCAAATGTTTGGAATAGCACTTATGCATTTCTCTATTGACTTGTTCTCTCACAGGAAAGAATCTGAGGCCAACCTTGTTGGACCTATATTATAATGGGCTTTATTTTGGGCTATGAGATATGTTTCGGCCTTAATCAGATTATGTATATATGTTATTCTTCTAACCCATTTTGTGTGCAAGATACATTATGTATGCTCTTTTTGTATCTCATTTGTCATACAAGGAAAGAACCGATCCATAATTGATTATACGTGATCATGAAGAAGATTGATGGAACAATCTTGGAAAGCACACAAACAGAAGGATCACTTCTGGAAAGAATTCAAATATCTTGGAAAATATTTGAAATTCAAACGGTCTCCCTCCAAGAAGCTCTCAAAGTTTTTCGACTATATAAAGACGAAGGCCAAGAAGGATGAAAGACACCTAAGCAAGCACTCAAACAATTATAGCATCCTAAAGCATTCGTCATCTCCAGTTTCTCTTACATTCTCTAAAAAGCCTAAGTGTTGTTCATTATTTAAGAGTTGAGAGAAACACTAGCACTCATTGTACAAGTCATTCATTTTACACTTAGAGTATTTTATACTCGATCAAAGCACACTTGGTGTGTGGTGTGAGCTTTTATTTCACTTGTAAGGTTGAGAGTTAGAATAGAAGCGGCAAGGCTTTGTATAGAGAAAGGGTAGTTTCTCTAGGAAGTTCTAGGCTCAAGTGAAGTGAAATAAGAAGTGTTTGAATCCTACGGGTTGGATAACCCTAGGCGGGGACGTAGGCCAAGTTGGTGCCGAACCTCGTTAACAATTCGTGTGTTCATCTTTTATATTCCGCATTTACATTATCGTATTCGATTTTACTTCGTCAAATCCTGATAGCCTGTATCAAGGTCTTGACAAGTTGCACTAAACTTCTATTGTTGCGAAAATCGTCCATACTCTATTCACCCACCCCCCCCCCCTTCTAGAGTATTATTCATCGCCTTATAGACTCTTCAACAGTGTCTATGACCCCTTTTTCACAGTGGTGATTGTCTACAACCCTGTTTTTATTTTGGTTACAGTGTTTATAGAGTTTTCCTTTTGATTACAGTGTCTATGACCCCGTTTTTTATAGTGGTGACAATGTCTATGACTTTGTTTTTATTTTGATTACAATGTCTATGACTCTCTTACCCATTCATATACTAGAGGAGAACTGTCACCACATGTATTTTGGCTTCTCATTAGCCCATATAGGGTTAATTTGTGCTTCTATTGTCCTAGGTTTTCCTTTGGTTACAATGTCTATGACCCTATTTTTATAGTGGTTACAATGTCTATGACCCTATTTTTATAGTGGTTACAATGTCTATGACCCTATTTTTCTTTTGGTTACATTGCCTATGACTATCTTACCCATTCATATATTAGAGAAGAACTGTCACCACATGTATTTTATTTTGGTTACGTCTTCTATGACTCTCTTACCCATTCATATAGGGTTTGTGCTTCTCTTGTCCTAAAGTTTTTCTTTGGTTACAATGTCTATGACCCTGTTTTTATAGTGGTTACAATGTCTATAATCTTGTTTTAATTATAGTGATGACAGTGTCTATTACTCTATTTTTATAGTGGTGACATATGTGGTATTTTTTTTTTTTAACGAGTTCATTGTCAATACTCTTATTAATAGTGACACATATGTATTGATGATTTTTTTTTGGCGACAAGTAAAAAATAAGGTAATAACCCATATTTTGCAACTAAAATTATAAGAGCTCTAGAAATGTTCAAGTAAATCACATAAAATGCATTATTCAATTTCTTCTTGTCAATACTAAAAGTCAATTTCAAAATGCATCAAGCAAAAGTGTGTAGACAACAAGTGATATTTCACACAGATTCAAGTGTGCACAATCAAGAGGGGAAATATAACTACAACTGGAATTCAATTTATAAAAAGAAAAAGAAAATGCAAAATGAAGTAGGAGGATCATACGGTTGAATTGAAAGGATAAAATAAGGAGATTCATTCTAAAATGGGCATGTATGCTGCACTCGACATTAGCTTCACTACATCGGCATCGACACCGATCATCAACTCCACCAAGTTGTCGAGCAACGGCCACAAACAGGCCACAAACAAAGGTCGATCACCCCAAATTCAGATCTGGAGGAGGACGGAGGTGAATGATTGGAGTCGGGGGATGAATTGATGAAGAAATGGAACAAAAAGTGTCAACGATCAGGCAAAACCCCATCACCGCATCCGCCTCTCCGACAATAACTTCCGGTGATATTCTCCTTCCATGGCGTTATCGACCGATCGGAGGTATCCAGATCTGGAAGCTCGTCGGGGACTATGCAGATTTGGCGGATGCTCGTGTGCCGGCTGGTGACAGCGAGACCGATTCTGGTGGCAGTCGGTCTTCCCTGTTGCCATGTCTCAAACCTCAGATTTTGGGAGGAAACCATGGTAGTTCGGAGGAAGCCATGGAAGCTCGGAGGGGAGCTCGAAGGAAGCCATGGAAGAGATTGAAATCGAAGATGAATGGTGCTGAATTCGACAATTGTGCTTCAGATCGAAATCGAAGATAAATGGTGCTGAATTCGACAATTGTGCTTCAGATCGAAATCGAAATCACGCCCTTTGCCGTCTTGTTCTTCGTTCATGATGAAGGATTTGGAAGAAAAAATGAAGGAACGCTAGGGATAATCGAGCCGGGGCAAAAGTGTCAATTATGGACACTCCCTAATTTCACCCCTCTTTTGTCCTAGGGCTTAATTTTTTCCCAAATTATGGACAATCACAAAAAAAACCCTAAAATAAATCCCTTCAAGCTATAAAAAGCTATATAAATCCCTCCAAACCTGATTGTATTTTTTGGGTTATTTGAGTTTTTTTTTTCATCATCTGTGTTGGTTTCTGTTTTTTTAATGTGTTGATTTCTGTTTTTTTAACTTAATCATATTCCACTCCCCCTCATATGTCCAATGTTGACTATATCTATCATTTGTCCACATCGTCGATATAAAACGTGTAGTTTCGACTTCACTCTTTATTCATTATCATTTTACACGTTCCACTCGATTTCATTTGTCCACATCGTGAGTTAAATATATTATTTAAAAATGTAACTACTGTTGTCACCACTATAAAAATAAAGTTATATATACTGTCACAATTATAAAAACATGGTCATAAAAATTGTAATCAAAGGGAAATCATATGATAAGGGAAGCACAAACCCTATAAGGCTAATGAGAAGCCAAAATAAATGTGATGACATTTCTCCTCTAATACATGAATGAGTAAGAGGGTCATAGACACTGTAATCAAAATAAAAATAGGGTTATAGACACTGTCACCACTATTAAAACAAGGTCATAGACACTGTAATCAAAATGCAAACCCTATGTAACGGCCCGGGATTATGATTTCCGGGTTACGTTTCGAGGGATGAAACCCCTCGTTAGGATCTTGCGCACCGAGTACAGGTTGAAGGTTTGAAATTCTATCCTAACATTTTAAAGTGGAATTTCATACCCAAAATTCGAAGGGATCATTGGAATCCCCGGGGAAGTCCCCTGTACCTGTCCTAAGTCTAAGCGTGGAAAACCAACAGTCATGCAAATAGTAGAATCAAGGTGTAATACAAGAGGGTGACACAACAGAGCCGAGTCAAAACCAAATCAATAAGCGTAATTATCGAAATTTAATACACAATATTAGTGGAGTTAAACCATTTCTTTGAGATCGCCCAAGAGAGTTCCCACGTCATGGAAACAAGGAATAATCATGTTGCAAAACAAACCTAAAAAAATGTATGCAGGGCGGTGTCAGATCGAAGCCCTACGCAATATAATCCCAAACAAACAGACATATACACATGCTAGTCCTAATAAAGATGCTTCTAGATGCAAGGCGGAATATTAACACACTAGCATGGTCCTAAGGTCAAGTGCATAATATAATAAGGCCTTAGCACCGAATACCAAGTGGTATATCCCTCTCCTACCTCCACCCCCTTCCGATAGGGCGGAGACTGGCCAGCTCGTGAATGCATTCCATATAATTGGGTGGCACGCATGCCCAACCCGTATCCACAATAAAGCCCGCAGGCTTCTCATAATATAAGGAAGTTCATGACTCGATTGACTCAGGACGGGACCCGATGAGACTAGGTCGTCCTATAACCCTAGCAATGACTCTAGTTACTTCACAGATAACGGCCGTTCTGTTTACAAAAGCAATGAGTAAACGAATGCTCAATCATGAGTGCAATCCTAGCAGGATACTACATGGCATGCTTTATTATGAATGCAAGCACCTAGTATGCACATGGCTACAAGCAGGGAGATCTCTTTTCGAATCTGAGTGAGATCATATAGGAACTCACCTGACAATGCAGAACAGCATAATAGAAGATCCGGCATACACCAATCATAATCACAATTTATCACCTAGATACATATCAGAACACATATATAAGTCTACATCTAGCCACTCCATCACATAAACACACGTCATTCAATAAGTATAACCACATCATAATCATCATCTCATCAAGTTCAACCACTCATCATTTTGCCACATTCTATAAGACAACATCATTCCCCTCATTCCGTTCAACCACATTCATATATTCGCAATAATACTCATATATCTTCACAGTCCATCGTATTCATCATAGCTCATAAGACATAAGTCGAACGATACAAAATCTTAACATTTCATCATGCTATTAGTCAACTAATCATGCCATTAGTTCACACAAAACATGCTATCAGTCAATCAATCATATCATCATGCTAGTTAGTCACCGATCACATAATTCCCAAGTTAGTTCCGAAAACCGTTTAGAAGTCCGAGTCAAATAGTTATAAATTTCGACCTTGAAAAATGTTCGTCAAATTCTTTTCTCTAAAATCCAAGTCTCATAATATCCTATTTGTGAATCACCATATCTTTAATCTCAAAATCACATTTTATATCTCAATCTCAAAATAATATCTTATATTATTTTTATATTTTAAATACCCTTAATATAATATTTTATAAAATTGACCCAACTATTTTATTTTATAAAAACCGACCCTTTATTTTTAATACTCCAAAACCGGACCCTCGTAAAATTGTCCAACCCGAATTCATTTTATAGAATAGCCCAAATCATTTTTTGTTCTTTAAAAGAAATATACCCAGCCCAAAACAATAGGCCCGAAACCACAAACCACGTTTCCCTTCCCATATTGAATCTTAAGTTAGAAAGGAGGGGCCCAGAAGGCTGAGGTGT
Organism: Persicaria tinctoria; assembly: GCA_037127255.1. Classification (NCBI taxonomy): domain Eukaryota; kingdom Viridiplantae; phylum Streptophyta; class Magnoliopsida; order Caryophyllales; family Polygonaceae; genus Persicaria; species Persicaria tinctoria. The sequence continues at coordinate 5,765,064 of JBANSL010000014.1, forward strand.
CGGATGATGTGGCAAGTGGAAGCGGAACCCACGAGCCTTCTTCGTCAACCTTCTCCTCTGCCTCTGTTCTAAATCACGACCCGCCGGCGCTTCTCCTCCGCTCGCCACTGCTCGCACAACCCGATTCCCTCTGCTCGGCCTCCTCACCACCCACGGCTCAGCCCACGCTCGCAGCTCTCTCACACCCACACGTTCGGCCCTCTCGCACTCACGCTCGCTGACCTCGCTCTCGCTCCCGATCCCGCCTCTCGATCTCGCCGTTAGCCTCACTCTCGCAAATCTCCCCCCGGGTTAGTTCAAGATAAGGTTAAACACACAGAAATTGAAGCGAGAGAGATGGAGGATGGGTTGGAAAGCTCACCGAGGTGCGTTTTCGACTTCGCCGGAGATGGTCATTGAGAATCCTTCTTCGCCGGAGGCGAGACAGTGCGGGCTCGGCCTAGATCGGGGGCAATGGGTCAAAAGGTAAAACTTTACAAGGATTTGGGTCGAGAAAAAGTAAAACACTTACCGGGAGTTTAGACCGAAGGCAGGGGAATGAGGAGAAGAGCTTGGCGTCGGCGATGCTGGCTCCGGGCTGCCCAGCTCGGCTTGGAATCCGTCTCAGACGTCGGATCTCAGAGGTGGTGCTAGGAGTTGTTGCTGCACGAACTCGGAGAAGGAAAGAGATGGGGGGGGTGCTCAGCTGGTGTTTGAATTGGAGGCAAGAATGGGGTTAAAGTTTTGAAAGTAAAATCAAACAAAGGGGTTGAATGTGAGTGAGGTTTGTTTGTTGTGGGTTAAAGAGTTGGAAAAAGAAAAGATGTGTAATTGGGGATGTGGGTTGCAGTCGGACCACGAGAGAGGTGAAGATGTAGGGATAGGGATTGTGTATTTGAAAACAAAATGAAATCAGAGTGGAGTGGGTGGGTTTCTGACATATCAAAAGAGGGGGGGGGGGGGGGGGGGGGTTGTATTTTGACTTGAAAATGAAAGGAGGGGTATGGGTTTCAGATCGGCGTGAGAGTTGTGTTTGGCATTTTGCCAAAGATGGAGGGTAAACAAAGTGGGAGAGGTAAAAGGAAAGGTAGATGTTATTACAAATTGGGATGGAGTAAGCTGGAAGGGTAAGTGCTACTACTCAGGCATTCAGCTATGAGGAAAGAGACAAGGGTCTCAAGTGGTCCCAAGAATCACAAATTCAAAATACTCAAAAACAAATCCCGAGATCCGCTCTATCGACTTTATCCCGATTCGCTCAAACTAAATTTTAATTTTTTTTCAACCCGAATCAAATCCGTTTTAAATTCATTTTTAATTTCTTTTTTTTTTTCCAAAATTTAAAATTTGAAAATTCGAGCCTTTACATCATCCACCTCTAAAAACAAGTCTCGTCCCCGAGACTAAAACTAAAACAAGGTAGGGGATGAAGTTGGAATAGGTGAGTCCAAGGATCATTTCATTGACCCCGTAAGTGCCTCATAAGTGCCCCTATGAGGTTCTCACAATATCGTTGTCATGATCATAATATCCCCGATAGGTCGTAGCGAGAGTGTGATATGGGCCCTTACCACATTCTTACCTCGACTTCTCAGTTATACCATAACTCGAAAGGCATTATAGCATCTCCACTAGGTCTTAGCAAGTAGTCTATAAGGGCCCCTATAAAATTCTTGTATCCACTTCGTGGGGTGTCATAATGCAAGCTTGGGTCAGAAAATTTCAAAAGGGGTTCCTTAGTTTGAAAGAGATTAGTCTCAAAATCATTGAAATTCTCGATCGCGTTTGATTTCTCAAAATACAAGTTAACCATTTTTAAACACCATTCAAAATCCCTTAATCTGACGTTAATCAAGCAAGTTTTAAATTTAGGAGATGGAATCATCCACCTTTAAGGGCTAATCCCATATTTCCTCCCTAGGTTCCAAGTCAGAATCAAATTGCATCAATTCAGTTCTAGCATCCTAGCAATTCCCGTTCACGACATCATATAGCATAACAATCGTATCACACATTCATAAACAGATCATACTCATGTCAGGGTAGTCACATGCCATAACAGATCTAGCATGGCATCGTACATAGTAGAGTTCATCATATCATACAACAGAAGTTGCACTTAATATCAGTCAGATAAGCACATCATACTTGCACTAACTATCAAGCATTATCCCATTAGAGGCAGACATGTACTTCCGTACTCTAACATTTCATCAAGTTTAGGGGACCATTATTATTAGTACTACCAGCTCACTATCACCCATGGCAATACATCAAGGAATCATCATCGCCTACCGCATAGAATTCGCACAACACTCGACCCCTAGTAAGGCATACACTATATCACATCCTCAAGAGAGTTTGCCTATAACTATCAACCATAACAAGACATGACCACTACTCATCATCTCTCTCATCAAGATCAACCTCACATAGGTCTACCAAATCAAATCTGATACTACTTCTAAATACCATTATATTCTGCTTAGTACATAACCTTTCTAGCCTCATAACTATTCGCAATTCAAGGCCTGCATCCCAAACGAATTACTAGGTCTCCCAACTCTTACGTCACCAAGTCATCTAAGGATCAATCGACTTAAATATCCCAAGCTCAAGTCCTAACCTTCCACTCAACCATCTAAAACTCATATCTCGGAGTTCTCAATCGTACAATTCCTTATTCCGATAAGCTTAACAACTCGAACAACTACTAAGACTACCTATAAAGCACACTCTCGTCCTAGGGGTTCCCTACCATTCCCATTTCACCTCTTAAGAGAAGTCTCAAATCCTCAACCAAACTGGTCTCTCGATCGACCTCAAACACTTCTTAACAATCTCGTTTACTCTTCCTAGGCTCTCAAGATTTCGCCTGACCATCGTTTCCCAAAGAGACATCTCGAATCACATTGCTAACCTGATCATACTCCCTACACAACTAATCACCCTCACTAACTATCCACCTCTAAGAACCCAACTCATACTGACCATCTCACACCTGTCGCTCCCGATCAACTCTAACCCCGAAACCCATCTAGTGCTACTCCCAACCACGAATCACCGAGTTCCTCATCACCTGCGTCTATCCTCAATGACCAATCACATATTCTACCTTCTTGTCCCATTCCGAATTTCACGAAACCTGGACATCCAAGATTCCTCGACCGACCTATTACGGATCCCTGTCTCAACATATTCTCAAATTTCCTCATTCCAAATCTTACTAAATCTTAACCATTCGAAATCCTCAAATTGTCCTACTCTAGTTACTCATTTCTTCATATTCATAAGTTCCCTCAAGCTCCTACTTCTTAACCATGATACATTACCGTCCAAAGCCCTCTTTTACCGATCATCATTTCCGTAAATCCCTAAACAATCCTCATTCGAGTTTCTCAAGTACCGCCATTTTGCCAACCTCCTAAAATCTTTCATCCTCTAACGTTCCCAATACCTCCCGCTTTGCCTAGTCCCCAAATCCATGCTCGGAATCTCCCTATCTCAACCTCACGCCCAAAGTCTTACTACCAACCTCAACGACATTCTCGTCTAGCTACCAGCCTTTCCTCGAAGATTCACTCTACCTCCTCAAATACCTTGATAACAATTTTCACGCATTAGTTTCGATTTCTTCCCTATGCTAAAATCTTCCAACAACGCATCTAGAAATCCTTCACTCATAAATTCTCGAAGCACTACCAATTCTATCCAAACATTTCTCAAATACTCATCACACGTACAGTCCTGATATGAACAACCTAATATTCAAGGTCGATAATTTCCAAACAACCTCATACAACTCATCCTTAGCACTTTCTCAGTCTCATCCTTTGCCAAAACCGTTCCCAAATCACCACACATACAATCTATTCCCAAGTCCTACGATTTCTTAGACGTTCCTTAATTGCTCATCAATAATGTTTCCCACAATCCGATCCTGGACTACCTAGACACTCTCCCCTGGGCACACTAACCCGATCCACTCCTAGCTCACTCATCCACCTCTAGAACTACACTACCCGCACACGTTGTTGCCTTACTCTACCTCTAACGAAGACCTCTCCCTCGGAAATCTCACCTTACTGACTCCGCTCCTCACCTAAGACCTGCCCGGAAGCTCATTTGAAAATCCTCATAACTCCTATCCCCTACAGATACCAAACTCACTCGACTTCACCTAAGCTAACGCATTTTCCTTGCACAACCAACGACCGAATACAAAGACCTCAAACTCACCTGCCACTTCCCGACCTAGCTTACCGAAGAAACTCACGACTCAAGCCCAAGAGGAAAACACCACCACCTAAATAACCCATAACCGAATCACTAGCAGGTCAGTACACTCAAGTATCGAGATACATCATCGCAAGCACAAGTTAGTCAGGCAATCATTCATTACTAGTTTAACATATTCGTCATCACACATCCAATTATGTCAGTTCTAGGTCTATTGCACAACATTAATTCCGATTAATATAGAAGGATTCGCAATTTGAATTAAGAATGCTCTTCTTCGAGTCAGCTGGGGGAATCATGTTCATGACTACCGTCCTTGAAGCATATTTGCCTTTTTGTCATCGGTGACATCGTCCTTGGAGGCTATGGGCCATGGACCCACCACACTTCCGTTGCGCCGTTCCGGTGCCACTTGGTCGTCAGCTCTTCCTTTTGTGTCGACGTTCATCAGAGGATCGCAAGGGTTAGAAGTTACGAAGATAGGGGAGAGACAAGGGAAGACGACACACGCCCTCAAGGATTTCGGACATGCACCAGAACTAGGGATGACGAGATCGAAGATAGAATCCCAACCCGCGGATTATAACAATGCCCTTAGGGTATTCCATGAGGTTATAATTGTGGCACACAAACAAATAACAATCGCGAATATCTCAACAACATTATTCCACACTAGCATGTACCTATCTCAAGGAATAACGATCTATGAAATCACAACACGTTCATCTAATCAAATTTTTCATGCGCGTGGAACAAGCTAGCACCCTATCATTTCATTTACCAGTCATGCCTTACATATTAAGATCATGCATAAATGGACCGACAATGGACACATGCAACATAAGTTATGCAGGATCCAACGAGCATCACAGAATATAACATGTATGATTAATCACTCACCTTAGATGCACATATAAGCGAATCGGGACAATATGGGTCAATGCAAGCATGCTAAGAAGCTCCCTACTAATCATGCTAAAGATATGGTCAGGTCATATAGGGTGGTATAACAACTATCATATCATATACATCCATATTCGCTAAGTAATATCAAGACGTCACATAATCATATGAGGGCCTATAACTGGAAGGTATATGTCCTACATGATGCTGACAATACTCATTAAGCATGTACATGGCCAACAGAGTTCACTTAGATCAATTTAGCACGCTAATAATTCATTTCCTATATTAATCATTCAACGAGGGTTGACCACTCTATTATGGACCTAATTCAAGAGAGAGAGCAACAATCATGGGAATTCATACATGCGACACATATACTCATTCACAATTGCAATCATGCAAGATATCAGATAAGTCATGTTGAAATATATCAATGTATTCTGTCATACGATTAGAAGAAGGGCTACTATTATAACCAGACAGGAGTCTCCAAAGGCAATCACCAACTCATTACCCCGTTTCCCGTGGAACGCTAGTATGACTCCATGAAACAACTCACTCCTAACTCGAAACTACTTCAGTCATCACTCCCACTAACATACTCAAGTAACTCTCACATCCGACACGATTTCTGAAGGTAATTAGTTGACCAACCCAATTTCCTGTGGAAGACATGAACCTCAGGTACAAGACTCGGTAGAAACATAAATGGTGGGGTACCAAACAGGACTCGAAACGGGGAGAGCGGATGCTATTCGACCCTTGCTAACATGCCTAAATGTTTTGGTGCGGCGGTTGACGGAGTCAGAATCATCAGGGATTTGAATTATGGAAGAGCTATTCCGACAGGACAGGAATTCCAATGACATAAGAACAAGATATTCTCCCGCTATCCCGTTTGCAGGGTTATTCAATACATGATTCAAGTCAAGACATACTGATTAATTCTCTATCCTAAGCACAATAGCACCCAACATGGAAGCAATCAACGGGATTAATATGATCCTCTTCGAGGAGGATCGCCCTCGGGCCCAGTTGCATATAATGCATATAATCACAAAGACGATCTATGCCGTCCTTCGAGGGACGGCCAGCCGGAGGGGTAAACACCTCACGGCCTCCTGACCCATGTCACTCCATGTAACGACCCGAAATTTAAGTACCCGAATTAACCTCCATAAACCTACTTAGAAGGTAAATAAGGTTCGAAATACTAGATTATCGGGGAACGTTATAGGAGAAGTTGATCTTCTCCCGTGAGCTTTGGATCTTACGACCGAGTACGAGTTATTATTAGGTTCATTTAAGCGGAAGATTTAGTTGTCAAAAGATGGGGTTTGCGAACCCCGAAAAGATCGTAAGCCCGTTGGAGGCTTTACCTGTCCTAGACTATCGCGAAAACGTTTCGAACAGAAATAAAAGCGGAAATCATAAATACAATAAAATGCCACGGCCGCACCGGGTCAAAACGATAAAACGTATGAGCAAAAGAGTACGAATGTCAAGCGCCTCCCTCACTCTAATCGTCCAAAAGGTTTGTCCCGACAACCATCCATATAAGTAAGTCATATCGGGTAAGGGGTACCTGAATCTAAAAACAAGAAATAAATCGGGGTCAATCATCGGAAATATGCACACTCAATGCCATATAAAGAGGCATACTTAAACTACATGAATGTTAAAATGTAACACATAAGCAAGTGTATAGATATATATAAATGCGAAATAAACACACAAGGGCCCGTATCATCATCATCATCATCACCATCATATCATAATATCTTCTCAAACGTACTCATCCTTCTCAAACATACTCATTCTTTCTCATCATAAGTCTTTCATCATTTCATTCGTGTTCCATCGAGTATAAGTCCTTTACTCAGATTTTGACGGCCGTCCTACCATAAACACATAGCATACATATGGATTGTTGGATTTACTAAGTTCATCCTACGTCATATTACCGGTTTATATTCCTAAACATGTTGCTAGGTCGCGTGATGCATGAAGACTCTCGATAAGACAAAGAGTATCACATAAATCCATCATGAGTAAGTCCAGGGGACTTACCCGGAGTCCGGGGAATAAGCAAGCAATAAAGTGCACAACCAAGGATCCAATCAACAAGAGCCTATTAATTTCATTAAGCTTTTATTAGGCGGTATTCTAATGCATGGTACCCAAACTAATAATCAACATATATCCACACGAAGTTCACGATTCTATAGATTACGCACTTTGGTTAAGTGATCCGGACTTAACCAATTATAATCTATATCGTATTATCACATAATCGATTTTCTTCTTATCGGATCATAAGCCAAGTTATGAGTATACTTCATTTCTGTATTTTATATGCTCTAATTTTCGGTTATGCCATCATATATTTAACCATATTCTTAGCATTCCCTTAACCAAGTTTTTTTAACCGAGTCATTATAAACACTGGTTACTAAAATTATAATAACTATTGATCCAACCGTTGGATTACCGTAATATTTGAAGGAAAGTTAGATAACATTCCCATGAACATCATATTAAGATTTCAGTCGAATCAGACCATTGGATTGGAAATAAAGTCCAAATTACAGAGGCATATATATCCATTTTGTTGTTGTGACGTTTGCTACAAAACGCAACCAAAAACACATATAGGCTCCACTTCCTAAGCCCTAATTTACACATAAGGATCTTAACCTATAGAGGGGAAGGTGGATGAGAGATTACCCTCGAAGCCTCTCTCGAAAAAGACCAAATTATCCCTCCAAGCTTCCCGGGACCTTGCGCCAAACACCTAGCATTTTTGACAAATCCAAACCAAAACATAAAAGGAATTCTTAGACAAAAACCTTCAAAATTAGTTTTAAAACAAGTATAAAATCAGATTTGAAGGGGAGGAAACCAAGACTCACCCAAACACACTTGAAAACCTCAAGAACACAAAGGGCTCAGCACAGCTGGCTCGGAAACGGGGCTCAACGGGTGGCTTAATGGGACTGGATTTTTGTGAACTCACTATGGTTGGAAAGGCCTCTCTTTTGTGGATATTTGGCTTCAAGAATCGGCCAAAAAGCTTGAGTGAGGAGGGAGTTATGGTGGTTTGAAGTTGGCAAGGTTGCTAGGGCAACTTGCTCTCTCTTTCTTTCTCTCTTTCTTTTTCTTTCTGATTTTTGGCGCGTGAAGTGGCTGAATGAGGCCAGAAATGTGTCTTTAAGAAAGCCAAAAGGTGAAGCCAAGGTTGGTCAAGGAGTTGGTAAGGTTTAGGTAGAATAGTGGCCAAATAAGAACAAGTCATTTATCCAACATGACTTCTATTTGTTTAATGCAAAAACATATGGCTCATATTTGATCATATAAAGGGCTGAAATGGGGTGGTTTGGGCAGCAATTTAATGTTAAAACAACGTCCCGAAATGTCGCGACAAGTTACGAAAATTACCGAAATAAACGAATGACAAGGCTTTTGCCTCACTAATATTTCTCGGAAAATTATCATACGAATTCCAATAGATTGAAATTGTAATCCTCTTTCCATATAAAATATGTCATCCAAAAATTTTAAATTTTTCCGGGTTTTCAAAATCGTCAAAAGAAGGATAATTGATCGAATTATCCCTCGGAAATTAATTAAATCTTAATTAATCATAATTAAAATTTTCGGTCTTTACACTCCAGCCTTCGGGCTCCTTGGAGTCTTCAAATCCCGCCTGTAAAAGAAAGCTAGTATTTTGCCTACCCGTTCCGAACTAAATCCAATAGAGATGGTCTAGCGCCCTTACTACCCCATCGTTTCCCTTTGTTTGATTACCAGATTTATTGAGTCAAGTTCATATTTAGTCCATTTGAGTTAGCCATATTAAATTCATTCTGCCCTTTCTAAAACATTTTGAAAAACCATTTGAAAACCTTGGGCCATTTTCAAAACCACTTCAACCTATCATACTCGGTTTGCATAACCTCGCTCTGATACCATCTTTGTAACGGCCCGGGATTATGATTTCCGGGTTACGTTTCGAGGGATGAAACCCCTCGTTAGGATCTTGCGCCCCGAGTACAGGTTGAAGGTTTGGAATTCTATCCTAACATTTTAAAGTGGAATTTCATACCCAAAATTCGAAGGGATCATTGGAATCCCCGGGGAAGTCCCCTGTACCTGTCCTAAGTCTAAGCGTGGAAAACCAACAGTCATGCAAATAGTAGAATCAAGGTGTAATACAAGAGGGTGACACGACAGAGCCGAGTCAAAACCAAATCAATAAGCGTAATTATCGAAATTTAATATACAATATTAGTGGAGTTAAACCATTTCTTTGAGATCGCCCAAGAGAGTTCCCACGTCATGGAAACAAGGAATAATCATGCTGCAAAACAAACCTAAAAAAATGTATGCAGGGCGGTGTCAGATCGAAGCCCTACGCAATATAATCCCAAACAAGCAGACATATACACATGCTAGTCCTAATAAAGATGCTTCTAGATGCAAGGCGAAATATTAACACACTAGCATGGTCCTAAGGTCAAGTGCATAATATAATAAGGCCTTAGCACCGAATACCAAGTGGTATATCCCTCTCCTACCTCCACCCCCTTCCGGTAGGGCGGAGACTGGCCAGCTCGTGAATGCATTCCATATAATTGGGTGGCACGCATGCCCAACCCGTATCCACAATAAAGCCCGCAGGCTTATCATAATATAAGGAAGTTCATGACTCGATTGACTCAGGACGGGACCCGATGAGACTAGGTCGTCCTATAACCCTAGCAATGACTCTAGTTACTTCACAGATAACGGTCGTTCTGTTTACAAAAGCAATGAGTAAACGAATGCTCAATCATGAGTGCAATCCTAGTAGGATACTACATGGCATGCTTTATTATGAATGCAAGCACCTAGTATGCACATGGCTACAAGCAGGGAGATCTCTTTTCGAATCTGAGTGAGCTCATATAGGAACTCACCTGACAATGCAGAACAGCATAATAGAAGATCCGGCATACACCAATCATAATCACAATTTATCACCTAGATACATATCAGAACACATATATAAGTCTACATCTAGCCACTCCATCACATAAACACACGTCATTCAATAAGTATAACCACATCATAATCATCATCTCATCAAGTTCAACCACTCATCATTTTGCCACATTCCATAAGACAACATCATTCCCCTCATTCCGTTCAACTACATTCATATATTCGCAATAATACTCATATATCTTCACAGTCCATCGTATTCATCATAGCTCATAAGACATAAGTCGAACGATACAAAATCTTAACATTTCATCATGCTATTAATCAACACAAAACATGCTATCAGTCAATCAATCATATCATCATGCTAGTTAGTCACCGATCACATAATTCCCAAGTTAGTTCCGAAAACCGTTTAGAAGTCCGAGTCAAATAGTTATAAATTTCGACCTTGGAAAATGTTCGTCAAATTCTTTTCTCTAAAATCCAAGTCTCATAATATCCTATTTGTGAATCACCATATCTTTAATCTCAAAATCACATTTTATATCTCAATCTCAAAATAATATCTTATATTATTTTTATATTTTAAATACCCTTAATATAATATTTTATAAAATTGACCCAACTATTTTATTTTATAAAAACCGACCCTTTATTTTTAATACTCCAAAACCGGACCCTCGTAAAATTGTCCAACCCGAATTCATTTTATAGAATAGCCCAAATCATTTTTTGTTCTTTAAAAGAAATATACCCAGCCCAAAACAATAGGCCCGAAACCACAAACCACGTTTCCTTTCCCATATTGAATCTTAAGTTAGAAAGGAGGGGCCCAGAAGGCTGAGGTGTCGGATGATGTGGCAAGTGGAAGCGGAACCCACGAGCCTTCTTCGTCAACCTTCTCCTCTGCCTCTGTTCTAAATCACGACCCGCCGGCGCTTCTCCTCCGCTCGCCACTGCTCGCACAACCCGACTCCCTCTGCTCGGCCTCCTCACCACCCACGGCTCAGCCCACGCTCGCAGCTCTCTCACACCCACACGTTCGGCCCTCTCGTACTCACGCTCGCTGACCTCACTCTTGCTCCCGATCCCGCCTCTCGATCTCACCGTTAGCCTCACTCTCGCAAATCTCCCCCCGGGTTAGTTCAAGATAAGGTTAAACACACAGAAATTGAAGCGAGAGAGATGGAGGATGGGTTGGAAAGCTCACCGAGGCGCGTTTTCGACTTCGCCGGAGATGGTCATTGAGAATCCTTCTTCGCCGGAGGCGAGACAGTGCGGGCTCGGCCTAGATCGGGGGCAATGGGTCAAAAGGTAAAACTTTACAAGGATTTGGGTCGAGAAAAAGTAAAACGCTTACCGGGAGTTTAGACCGAAGGCAGGGGAAGGAGGAGAAGAGCTTGGCGTCGGCGATGCTGGCTCCGGGCTGCCCAGCTCGGCTTGGAATCCGTCTCAGACGTCGGATCTCAGAGGTGGTGCTAGGAGTTGTTGCTGCACGAACTCGGAGAAGGAAAGAGATGGGGGGGTGCTCAGCTGGTGTTTGAATTGGAGGCAAGAATGGGGTTAAAGTTTTGAAAGTAAAATCAAACAGAGGGGTTGAATGTGAGTGAGGTTTGTTTGTTGTGGGTTAAAGACTTGGAAAAAGAAAAGATGTGTAATTGGGGATGTGGGTTGCAGTCGGACCACGAGAGAGGTGAAGATGTAGGGATAGGGATTGTGTATTTGAAAACAAAATGAAATCAGAGTGGAGTGGGTGGGTTTTTGACATATCAAAAGAGGGGGGGGGGGGGTTGTATTTTGACTTGAAAATGAAAGGAGGGGTATGGGTTTCAGATCGGCGTGAGAGTTGTGTTTGGCATTTTGCCAAAGATGGAGGGTCAACAAAGTGAGAGAGGTAAAAGGAAAGGTAGATGTTATTACAAATTGGGATGGAGTAAGCTGAAAGGGTGAGTGCTACTACTCAGGCATTCAACTATGAGGAAAGAGACAAGGGTCTCAAGTGGTCCCAAGAATCACAAATTCAAAATACTCAAAAACAAATCCCGAGATCCGCTCTCTCGACTTTATCCCGATTCGCTCAAACTAAATTTTAATTTTTTTTCAACCCGAATCAAATCCGTTTTAAATTCATTTTTAATTTCTTTTTTTTTTCAAAATTTAGAATTTGAAAATCCGAGCCTTTACACCCTATAGTCTATAGACGTTGTAACCAATATAAAAACAGTTTTATAGACACTGTCACCACTATGAAAAAAGGGTCATAGACACTGTAATCAAATGAAAACCCTAGGAAAAGGGAAGCACAAACCTTATAGGGGCTAATGAGAAGCCGATATTCATGTGGGGACAATTCTCCTCTAATATATGAATGGGTAAGATGGACATAGACACTGTAACCACTGTTAAAACAAGGTCATAGGCCCTGTAATCACTATATAAAAAAAGAGACAAAAACATTGTAACCACTATTAAAATACGGTCATAGACACTTGTAACCAAAAGGAAAACCCTATGATTAGGGAAACAAAAACCCTAAAGGGGCTAATGAGAAGCCAAAAGAACATGTGATGTACAATATGGTTTAGGGTTTAGGGTTAAGTCTTTAGTGTTTAAGCCGAAACCCTAACGACTTAACCCTAAACCCTAAAATGTTAAGTACAGTATGTCGTTAAGAGATGATTGTTGTCACCAAAGGGAAAACCCTTGGACAAGGTAAGCACAAACCCTAAAGGGGCTAATGAAAGCCAAAAGACATTAGGAGGACAGTTCTCATTCAATATATGAATGAGTAAGAGAGTCATAGACACTATTATCACTATGAAAACGGGATAATAGACACCGTCACCACTAAAAAAATCCGGGTCATAGACATTGTCACAACTATGAAAAAAGGGGTCATAGGTATTGTAATCAAAGGAAACCTTATAGACGTTGTAACCAAAATAAAAACAGGGTTATAGACATTGTCATCACTATGAAAAAAGGGTCAAAGACACTGTAATCAAAAGAAACCCTATAGACGTTGTAACCAAAATAAAAACAGGGTTATAGACATTGTCACTACTATGAAAAAGGGTCAAAGACACTGTAATCAAAGGAAAACCCTACGACAAAGGAGGCACAAACCCTATAGGAGATAATGAGAAACTAAAATACATGTGGTGACAATTCTCCTCTAATAAATGAATAGGTAAGGAAATCATAGACGCTGTAATCAAACTAAAAACAGAGTCATAGACATTGTTACCACTATAAAAACAAGGTCATAAACACTGTCATCACTATAAAAAAAAAGAGTAATAGACACTGTAACCAAATGAAAACTCTTCCAATATATGAATGAGTAAGAGGGTCATAGACGTTGTCACTACTGTTAAAACAAGGTCTGTCACCACTATTAAAAAAGGAGTCATAGACATTGTAATCAAAGAAAAACCTATAGACGATGTAACAAAAAAAAACAGGATTATAGATACTATCACCTATACAAAATAAGGTCATAGAAAGAAGATTTATCTTAATGAGTTCGAAAACTACCAGCCTGAACTTCAATCAGAAAATTCTGCTTCATGTGCATCTAGTATAAAGGATTATTATTTCAAAAGTGAAAAGGACTTCGTTGAACATCATAATGTTTAGTAACTACACAAGTGGAAATGTCAAACTCCATTTACTAGAGCAATAACTGCATATCCAGATGCCAATTTACCATCTTCAAAGTCTAACTTTACATGCATTGACAAACTCTTGAACAAAATCGGTCAGTTAATGACAATATAAATCAAGTGCAGCGGCAACATAATTAATTCATCACAGTGCAATTGACCTTATCATCAATCAGAAAACAAAAACGCAATGTAAAACCTAATTAACTAGTTCTTCCGCTGGCGCCGGTGACGAAAACAACTCGCTTGCTGAGATCCGCCATATCTGTCACCACCAAGCAACCTCTGGAAACCCTAGTCTGATTCCTCCAATTTAAAGAGAGGGACGGTTCAGAAAATTAACAACGGACGTGGTTGAAATCTGCCGTCGATGTTTGAAATTCCAAGGGGGCGAACGTGGTTGTGGTTGAGGCGGGAGGAGGCGATGCGCCGCCGGGAGAATTGACAGCGGGAGGAGAGAGAGCGGGGATAGAGAGAGGCATCGCCGACGATTCGGGAACGGGGGAGGGGAGTACTTGCTCGCCATCGAAGACATCAACCTCGCCAACGAAGACGAAGACGATGAGATCGGGGTAAGAATCATAGTTCCGCGTACTTCTCGATCTTGCCAACAGCGGAGAGAACCTCGTCCTTCTTGATCTTCCCTCCGACGCCAAAAGCGAGATCCATAGTTCTCAGATCTGAAATGAAGAACGAGGGTACTGAGGAGAGAGAAACGGGGTTTGTAAAAGGTAAGGGTAAAAGTGGTATTATGTAAAAATTTTAGACAAGTGCTAGGCAAGGGAAAAGGGTGGGACAATTTGTATTTGGCCTAAAGGCTACCATACTAATTTTACTATAGTATTTTTTTCAGGTAATGATATTTTCACCGCTGATTTTTACTATTTTCATCGCTAATTACCGCATACCTATGCGGTGAGTTTATGACAGTCAACGATCCCACCGCATAGGTATACGGTGGTCCACCGCAATACTTTCCGGCGGATCGAGGAGTATACAGACTCAAAAACGTCGCCATAACGATCTAAAAACCGTCGTCATAACCCACCGTATATGTATACGATGGGTTTGAAGCGTCACCATAATAGCCCAAAACCGTCGCCATACCAATCCAAAACTGTCGCCATAACTCACCGTATATGTATGCGGTGAGTTATGACGACGGTTTTGGATAACTTCTACAAATGGTTTTCAATTGCCCAAAAACCCACCGCATATATACGGTCGCTATAACCCACCACATAGGTATACGATGGGTTCGTATACGGTCAACGGATCCACCGCATGTATATGCGGTGAGTCTGGGAAAAAGTGGATTATGAACACCGCATACCTATGCGGTGATTAGCGGTGGAAATAGTAAAAATTAACGGTGAAAATATCCGCCCCGATTTTTTTCTATTGCAAAATACCACACGGTTTTAAATTTTAAATTTATTTATTGAATTTTAACATTACAATAGTTTTATTTATTCATTGAATTTTAAATTTTAACATTACATTTTTATTTTTATTTTTATTTTTTTCTAATTAATTATTTAAACTAAATTAATATATCCGTGCAATGCACGAATTTTCGACTAGTAGTTATTTAAAATATGAAAATGAGTTTCACACATCAAACGTTTTCTTTTTCTTTTTTCAGTTAGTCAAATGAACTTCTTAATTTTAAAATATGAAAATGTTTTACATGTGAGATGAGTAAACAAAAATATAATTAGTGGTGGAGTACCACGTATATGTTTCACACATGTTAAACTAGATCGATCTCCATACGTTGAGAATTGATCATTAATTAAAAAAAATTAAATTTCATTTCATTTCCCTTTAAATCTCCATTAAACAAAAGAAAAATAAAAAAAAGGCCATATTTGTTAAAAATAAAAGCAAATGTTATTTACACCACAAAAGCCACATTTGGTATGAGGTTTGCAAAACCAAGAAAAATGGAGAACTTGGGCTGCGTAGCTCGGAGGATATGAATACAGCTTTTTAGATGAAATTACTCTGGAAACTACTAGCGGAACCAACTAGCCCATGGGTCAAACTAATTAAAGAAAAATATCTTAAAAACCAAAATATACTCACATATCATAAACATGGTACCTCTTCCTGGCAATGGACCCAGTTAATAAAACTAATCCCGCTGTTTAAACAAGGCCTTAATTGGTCTATTGGAGACGGCGCCTCTATCAAGTTTTGGCAAGACTAGTGGTTAGACCAAACACCTTTAAATTCATCTATCTTAGGAACTCAACATATAGACGATACAATCAACATAAAATATTTTCTCAAAGACAACAAAACATGGAACCAAGATAAACTACACGCAGAGTTACAAAACATAATTCCAAACAGCCTAATTGAAACTATCAAGACAATACCAATACCACAACTCATCCAAGTTGACAGACTTTATTAGAAATGGAGCAAAAATGGATGATTCAGCACTAAGTCTGCTATTGATATGATTTACAACCACAAGAAACATGAAACATCAGACGCAAATTGGGTCTGGGGGCTAGATATCCCCCCGAAAATAAAATCGTTCCTATGGAAAATCCTTAAGAACGGAGTGCCCACTTCTGTCAGGCGAGCTTCTCGACGCCTTGGGATTCCGACAAACTGCCCTCACTGCGACTCTTGCTATGAAGACCTAAACCATTTATTATGGAAATGTCCTGTTACGAGGGAGACCCTAATTGCAAATAACCCGGGTACATTTCGGAAAATGAATGGTTGTTTCAGCAAAGACGAGCACTTGAACACCACGCTATGGGAAATCAAAAATACAATAGGAACAAAATGCTTTGAAGACCTCGCCTTTGCTTGGTGGGGTATCTGGTACTTCATAAACAAACCACTCTTTGAAGACATAAACCCGGACATAAGACGCATATTATCCTTTATAAAGGAACAATTATATGTTTGGAAGACATCAAATTTAAACTGCCCAGACTACTATGAAAACAACAAAAATACGCCCACAAAAGTGGACAAACAAAGATCTATATCAAAGAGAAAGAGAACCAAATGGGAACCTCTACCAATTGGAACTCATAAGCTAAATTTTGATGGTTCGTTCTCCGCGGATGGTTTGGGCTCTTATGGATTCATCATTCGTGATTCTGTAGGAACCCCGATTTTCTCTGGTAATGGACCATCACCAATCAGTTCTGTCTGTGGTTGTGAAAGTTTGGGTCTCTGGATGGGACTTCGGGCTGCGACAGAACTGAAAATAACAGATTTTATTATTGAAGGAGACAACTCAACAATAATAAAAAGTATGAAAGGTTTAGGAAAGCCTACTGGAGTCTCTGAAATGATTGTCTCGGACAGTCTAGTCTCGCTGGGCTTTTTTGGTTCTGTTGAGATTCGTCATGTCTTCCGTGAGGCAAATTTGGTAGCTGATCGCTTGTCCCGTATCACTCCATCCTTCTACGGTATCTGGACTCCTGATGACTCTCTGTTGCATAGTCTCATCCGCAAGGATGCTCTTGGCTGATAGAGCTGAGCTCAGCTATATGGTCAAATTTTTTCCGTTTAAAAAAAAAATAAAAAAATAAATATATATATATATATATATTTTTTAAAATACACTCTGCTTCTCTTGAGTCACACACCCGTCTCTTAAGAGGCGCGGTGTATTTTATTACGCTTTTTGAGAGGTAGGTGTGTGACTCTAGAGGAGTAGGGGTGTGATTTAAGAGGCACAAGTGTGGTACATATAGTAAAATTTACGGGTGAAAAATATTATTATCCAAAATAAAAGTAGAAGTAGAGGGTAGTTTTGCAAACATGTCCCTGTACATATATTCAACGTTTGCTTTTAAAACGAAGGAGAAGTAGAAATGGATAGGAATGAGAGCGGAGAACCATTGACGATCAACCTCCTGGAAGAAGCTCCCGCCGTCGATAATGGCACCGTCACTCCGCTTCTCCTCTAGAGCGTCTTCATTGCCGTTTCCGGTAGCTTCGCCTGTGGCTGTGCGGTATGTACACATCTAATTCAATTAATTTCCGCAAACTTATATGATAACTTGAAACCCTCCCAACTGCCAATTCATATTGCACTTCGAAGCACATTTTTAACTTTAAATCGGGCACTGTTAATATATTGATTGTAGGGGGGTTCTTCATCCCCAGTTGAATCAAAAATTATGGACGAGCTTGGCCTTTCAACTGCACAGGTAGAACCATATATAATTCGAGACCAAGTAACAGTTCGTTTGATGCAATTTGCTGATACATTAATTTGCAATTTCTCTTAATAATGACATTGTAGTATTCACTCTTTGGATCACTGTTAACATTGGGATCGATGTTTGGCTCCCTTGTTAGTGGAAGGATAACCGATGCCATTGGTCGAAGAAGAGGCGTAAGTTTCTTGCGAAACCTTACACTCATATGGCTGAAATGAATCAATGGATATATATAAGTTTATGATTTGGTCTCTGCAGGCATTTGGGCTCGCAGATACTTTAAGTCTCATTGGTTGGATAACAATATCAATCGCACAGGTTAAAGTTCCATCTATATTTGGTGTTATTTCGATCTCTTTCGATCATGGTGTACATCGATCTACTGTTATCAGGAAGCATGGTCGCTCGACCTTGGTAGATTCTTGATAGGAACCTCAGTGGGCCTCCTCCTTTATATGGTAATAATGGCTGCATAAATATATGTTTAATTCAATGAGTTTGATTTGGATTGGATCGATCTGCATAGCATGATTGAGTTTGCATTTCCATGCACAATACAGATCCCTATTTATATCGCGGAGATAACTCCCAAGAACGTTCGAGGAGGATTAGTATCTCTAACACAGGTATGTAATTGTACAAGCTGAATCAGCTCCATATTGGGGTTTATTTATATTCCCGAGAAAAATACAACAAATAACAGCTTTAAAATTTAAATATAAAAAGCTGTTTTAATTCACTTTTTCAACTTCAGCTAGATTAATTATATATAGAGTGAGTCTAACTTGAGACGAAACTCGCCTTGCAGTTGATGCAATCTTGTGGAATTGTGGTGATGTTCTTTGCTGTCTTTTAGGATTTACGAGTTCTATTGGGTCAATAGGAGTGGCTGTTGTTCGGGTATGTAGCTAACATCAGAAGTATAATAATGTCAATTGGTTTTAGAATGGAATCTCACTCAACTTATGTACAGATTCCATCAGTTGTTATCGGCATGTACATGATAGACAAATGTGGAAGGCGGCCCCTTCTAACGGTTAGATGAAACTCAATCCCTTGATCAACTTACTCTTCTCATTTTTGGTGACCGAAACCCTAACAGCCGCAATCTATATATATAATACCTCGCACAGATTTCCGCAGCTGCAATGTGCTTTTGTTGCTTCCTAGTAGGGTTTTTCTTCTTCCTGGACGAGAAAAACTACTTGGAGAGCGTTAATCCTTACATCATAGTAGTGGCCTTCTGGGTATGTTACGTTGCGTGATATATATATAAATGTTCACGCTATCAATATAGCTAATGATCAAATCTTCGTCTACATGGATACTCTGCGGCATACCCATTTGGCATGGGAGCAATACCATACGTCATCATGTCTGAGGTTCGCATTCGAATCATAAAATCTCTATTTCTTCAAACCAATTGAAGGTGATCATAAAAATGAATGATGAGATTGTATGTGATGAATTGCTAGATCTTCCCAATGAATGTGAAGGGGATAGCCGGAAGCCTTGCAACAGTGGTCTTTGGTGGGGCCATTTGTATCGTGGCGTATTCGTTCAACTTTATGGCAACGGAATGGAGCTATTCAGGAGCCTTCTTCGTGCTCGGTTGGTTTAATGCAATCGCGGTGTTGTTCACTGTAAAGTTGGTGCCGGAGACAAAAGATAGGACACTTGAAGAAATACAGGAGTCCCTTAACCAAGTCCTGGATTAGATTATAAATTTCAATTGCATAAAATGTATTAAACCAGTTGTATCATTTCTCATTATAAATTAATTATTCATGAAATGATATGATGTAATGTGAGGGTTCATATGCTTGTATGTATATGTGTAGTAGGAAATTATAGCTCATATAACTAACTCCCCTCCTTAGTATAAATAAGAGAGTTCTTTGTAATTGTAAACAATCCATTCAGTTCAATACATTGTCCAATTCAGAGCTCCTTCATTCTCTCTCTTTGTTCTTTCATGGCTGTCTGATTGATCAGTCACAAATCATCATCATGGTATCAGAGCAGGAGATGCTCTGAGGCCTTGTTTCCGTGCATCTGTCTTTGTTCAATCCTCTGATCCCGCTGCTTTCTCGGATGCTCAAGTTCTGATTGAGATTCAAGAAAATGGCGGACAGAAATGGTGATCGCTCAGGAGAATGAAATCGTCATGATACGATTACAGCATCAAACCTGCAAAATCCTCTCTTCATTCATCCCTCAAACAATTCAGGTATGATTGTCTCTACAATAAAGCTCACTGGTGATAACTATCGACGATGGAAGAAGTCGATGGTTAAAGCTTTATCAGTCAAGAATAAACTCTTGTTAGTTGAAGGTTTAGATCTCAGAAATGAAGAGAATGGATTGCAGTGGATTAGGTGCAATGATATGGTCTGTTCTTGGATCCTTAACACAATTTCTAGCGAGATTTATAATACTCTAGATGAGTATGATACAACTAGGGAAATGTGGAGAGATCTTGAAGAAAGTTATGGTCAAAAGAATGCACCATTAATTTTCCAGATTAAGAAAGAAATTCAGAATTGTGATCAAAAGAATTTGTCTCTAACTGATTTCTTTACAAAGATGAAAGGCTTATGGCAGCAATTGAGTGTTGTATCTACTCCTCTGATCTGCAAGTGTGGCAAATGTGACTGCAACCTGCAAAAGTTGATCGAGGAAGCTGATCAAGAAGATAAGTTGATGAAGTTTCTGATGGGGCTTAATGAGAAATTTGATATTGCTAGACGACAGATCTTTGATGGGCACACCTTTACCCACAGTTAGTATTGCATACTCTCTATTGATGCATGGTGAAATGGGGTCAAAGGCGTCCATATCTTTCTCATAAATCACAGCTATGATGTCAAAGTAAGGGACCACTTCAGCACCTGACAGGCCTAAGGTCGTTATGCCAAATCAAAGTAAATTCCTAAGATGCAAACTATAACAAGTATAGTAGGTAAGTTAGGGTCGAACCCACAGGGAAACAGAATCAATTGTAAGAGCAAGTATTATTACCCAAAAGTAACCAATTCAAGGGGGAGTTTTGTGTGTAGGCGATAATGACAGAACAAGTTGCAATAAGAGGTTGCGAATATATGATGGAAAAGTATCACACCAGGTAATTATCCGCACAACAATTGAGATGGTTCATCATCGCATTCTATGAATCTCAAGTTCTAATGTCCAGTAATTGTTCTCAATTCAGATCGTGTAATAGCTTTTAGTCCTACCAGTCCTAAAAGCACTTATCACCAAATTACAAGGGAAAACCTTCACCGAATAATAAAGCGATAGCATTCAAACATGAATTATAATGAGATACAAGCGATTCTAACAACCCGTTAAAATAGCCTGTAATCGAATCTCCTTCACAATCTACCACAAGCAACCCGCGTATGGTGATTGTGTTTGCTACAGTGAATCTACAACCCCAAACCTGGAATTGGAAACCCTAGCAATATGACTAGTATCAATAAACCTAGGTGATCAATCCAGATTAACCAATAATAAGCAATCAAGCAATAAGCTCAGGAGATCGAAACAATTAACAAAGGACGAACAAGAGTAGAACACTCACAACCAAATCAATCGAAGGCTTCAAAGAACCAAGTGCAACAACGGAGAGTTAGTTCTCCATAGGGTTTGTGAGATGAAGAAAAAAGAAACTACGTCTCTGGAAAATAACCTAATCCCCCTCTCCTGCCTTCTCGGCCATAATATATAACCTAATAAAATCGGGTTTAACATCCCGTAAAAATATAAAATATAATATTAAAACTAATAAGATAGGGAAAATCGGATAAGAATCCGTCTTCAGGGACCAACGCGGGCGCGTCAGTAGCAGCGCGGGCGCGCCAGCCTTTGACTTGCTTCTTGTCTGGTGAATCGACACGGCCACTTCCTCCTAGCAGCGTGGGTGCGCCGGGTAGCAGCGCGGGCGCGTCGAGTGCCGCGCGGGCGCGCCAGACTCACCAGCCTTCCAGCTGCTTCCGAACTTCTTCACTTCAGCTCTTCTGTAACTTGCCTGATTTCTTCAACTTCTTCAACAGGTTCCGAATCACCAAGTTCACACAAATACCTCTCACAATGACATGTAAATGATGACAAAAACTACTAAATGCGCTATAGAATATATCGCCTATCAAATTCCCCCATACTTAAACCTTTACTCGTCCCGAGTAAGCATAGAAGTTAAGCCTACTCTCACCATAAATCTCAAAGGTTCACAGACAGTACAAGGAAAATGAACACTAAGTACTAGTAGTTTTCACCATCTCAACAATCAGCCCAAAAGACAATCAAAATAGAAAATGAGATCTATAATTGTATCTCAACCATCTACACCTTATGGCTCCCAGTGGCCTACCCGAAAACCTCCTTATCACTCCACTTCTTATGTCGCCTTCACCAAGAGATCAATCCTAAACACTCAAAGTAAACGCTCATCTTGCCAAGGCGCCCTTTCGGGTTTTCACCAAGCCACTCATTTTTTTTTTCAAAGATGGTACTCACATAAACATTCTCACTTTCCTCAAGTCTCATATTGCCAAAGCCTAAGGCTCGCCAGACTACCTGCTTTTTGCCTGAGTCGCCCTTTCGGGTTTTCAACTCATCCCAGGATTTTGATTGATTTCTTTTTTTTTTTTTTTTTTTTTTTTTTGGACGAAAATTAACATTGTGGAAGCAGTGGGTCCGAAATGCGGGTGCAATTCGTCGCTAGAAACTCCGTCTTTATTACCTACAAGTTACAATAAAATCGAGTTAAGGGAAAGAATGCAATACCTTGGGTTGCCTCCCAAGCAGCGCCTTTGTTTCATGTCGCTGGCTCGACTAAGCCTTTTCAATTATTCTAACTCTGCATTTGGCTCCTCCAAAGCTAACTCATCCATAGCCTCCTTTGGGAACCCTTCATAGTATGTCTTAAGCCTTTGACCATTTACCTTAAACTTCTTGTGGCTATTCGGGTCATATAACTCTACAGCTCCATGTGGGAAAACTTCAGCAACAATGTATGGTCCCCCCCACTTTGACCTGAGCTTCCCAGCGAAGAGTTTCAGGCGAGACTGAAAGAGTAGGACTTTGTCACCAGCTTTAAAGTCCTTCCTATGGATGTGCTTGTCATGCCATGCCTTGGTCTTCGCCTTGTAGATTGCCGCATTATCATAGGCGTCCAACCGTAACTCCTCGAGCTCGCCTAACTGTAGCTTCCTGTGTTCTCCGACCCCGTCACTCTGCATATTGCATTGTTTCACTGCCCACCAAGCCTTGTGCTCCAGCTCAACAGGAAGATGACATGCTTTACCATAGACAAGTCTGAAAGGAGACATCCCAATTGGAGTTTTGTAAGCAGTGCGATAAGCCCACAACGCATCATCAAGTCTCAAACTCCAATCCTTCCTGTTAGGATTCACAGTCTTCTCGAGAATGGCTTTGATTTCTCTATTGGACACCTATGCTTGGCCATTCGTCTGTGGATGGTATGCGGTGGAAACTCTATGTGTGACATGATATTTTTTTAGCACGGCAGTCACAGTTTTGTTGCAGAAATGGGTACCCCTGTCACTAATCAGCGCTCTAGGAATACCATGCCTGGCAAAAATATTGCTTTTCAAGAACCCTGCCACAACTTTAGAATCATCAGTTCTGGTGGCCTTCGCTTCCACCCACTTGGAAACGTAGTCCACCGCAAGTAAAATATACAAGTTCCCACAAGAACTAGGAAAAGGTCCCATAAAGTCGATGCCCCAAACATCAAAGATTTCGCAGAAAATCATTGGTGATTGTTGCATTTCATTCCTTTGAGAGATATTCCCTAATCTTTGACACCTATCACATGCCTTGCAGAAAGAGTAAGCATCTTTAAAAATATGTGGCCAATAAAATCCAGCTTCAAGTACCTTTCTAGCAGTTTTATTGGCACCAAAATGTCCCCCACATGCTTGAGAATGACAAAATTCAAGAACAGATCGTACCTCATTATCTGGAAGACAACGACGAATTACCTGATCAGCACAATGTTTCCAAAGGTATGGGTCATCCCAAACATAGTGGTTTGCTTCTCTTCGAATCTTCTCCGTCTGGGCCCTGGTATGATCCGGAGGAAATTCCCCACAAACTAAGTAGTTCACAATGTCCCGGTACCAAGGGCTTACAGAGTGGAGTCTCAGAACGGGCTGAGATGGGCTGAGAAGCAACAGCGTGGGCGCGCCAGGGAATGACGCGGGCGCGTCAGGGGTCAGCGCGGGCGCGCTATGGAGCAGCGCGGGCGCGTCAGATGTCAGCGCGGGCGCGTCAGCTGTTGACGTGGGCGCGCCAGACTCCGGCGTGCTTTTGTGCTCGATTCTGCATAATGTGTCATCCGGAAACGTGCCTAAGATGGGTTTCTGTGACTCCGGCTTGTCCTCCTCATTCACCAATCTGCTTAAGTGGTCAGCCACCAGATTCTCCGCTCCTTTCTTATCCTTAATCTCCACATCAAATTCGCTGAGCAACAAGACCCATCGAATTAATCTTGGCTTTGTCTCCTTCTTTGTCATCAAGTAGCGGAGAGCTGCGTGATCTGTGTAGATAATCACTTTGACCCCAAGCAGATACTGTCGAAACTTCTCTAGTGCAAACACCACAGCTAGCATTTATTTCTCAGTGGTGGAGTAGTTGCGCTGCGCTCCATTCAGAGTCATGGAAGCATAATGGATCACATGAGAGGTTCTTCCCTCTTTTTGGCCTAGCACTGCTCCCACTGCATAGTCGCTCGCATCACACATGATCTCAAATGGGCGAGACCAGTCTGGTGCCTGAATGATTGGTGCACTAGTGAGGCGTCCTTTCAGCTGGTCGAACGCCTCTTTGCACTCTTGTGTGAGTGCAAAGGTCACATCTTTCTTCAGAAGGTCGCACAAGGGTGAGGATATCTTTGAAAAGTCTTTGATAAACCTGCGATAAAAACCTGCATGGCCTAGGAAAGAACGAACTTCGCGCACATTAGTAGGATAAGGCAGAGATTGAATTACATCAATCTTCGCCTTATCGACCTCAATACCCTTTGCAGAGACTATGTGACCTAAAACAATTCCCTGTTCTACCATAAAATGACACTTTTCAGAGTTTAAAACCAGACTAGTTTCAACACATCTTTTCAACACTAGTGCCAAATGGCTCAAACAAGTATCAAAGCTATCCCCATGTACTGTGAAATCATCCATGAATACTTCAATGAAATTCTCAATGTACTCAGAGAAGATACTAACCATACATCGTTGAAATGTCCCGGGTGCGTTACATAGTCCAAATGGCATTCTGCGATATGCAAAAGTACCGAAAGGACATGTGAATGTAGTCTTTTCCTGGTCCTCTGGCGCTATGGCCACCTGAAAATATCCAGAATATCCATCCAAAAAACAATAATAGGGGCGCCCAGCAAGGCGTTCTAGCATCTGATCAATAAAGGGGAGGGGGAAGTGATCCTTCCTGGTTACTGTATTCAGCTTGCGATAGTCTATGCATACCCTCCAACCTGTTTGTGTCCGGGTAGGGACCAACTCACCTTGTTGATTCTCCACGACTGTAATCCCTCCTTTCTTAGGGACAACTTGTGTAGGACTTACCCATTGACTGTCAGAAATTGGGAAAATCATGTTTGCTGATAGCAATTTCAGCACTTCCTTCTTCACCACATCCATCATGGGAGGATTGAGCCTTCTCTGTGGTTGGCGTGATGGCTTAGCTCCATCCTCCAGCAGGATCCTGTGCATGCATGTAGATGGACTAATTCCCTTGATGTCAGCGATGGTCCATCCCAATGCAGTTTTGTACTCCTTTAGAACCTCCACTAACTTTTCCTCCTGCTCCGCTGAGAGCTTACTTGACACAATAACTGGTAAAGTGTCATCAACTCCTAGGAAAGCATACTTGAGATGACTAGGGAGTTGTTTGAGTTCAATTTTAGGTGCCTGCATAACAGATGGAACAAGCACTTCGCTTGGAGTCAGTAGATTGGGGCCAATGCCCAAAAGAGTAGGGGAATTACCTTCTACATCCATCAGGGCTACTAATTCCTGCATGTTAGATGAAATTGAAAACTCTGTATAGGACTCGTCAATATCATTCTCAATAATTGACTGCAACTCATCTTCCCTAGAAATATCAAATAGATCTTGAGCTAATGGTTCAATCACATCAATAGAGCACAGAGAATGGTCATCAACAGGATGTTTCATAGCCTTGTATAAATCGAATTCAATCTTTTCTCCATCAAATTCCATTGTTAGTGTCTCAGAGACACAATCAATTTTTGTCCTAGCTGTTTTAATAAAAGGTCTACCTAACAGAATAGGCGCATCATGCTTATCATGTTCCATATCCAGGACAAAGAAATCTGCAGGAAAAATCAGTTTATCGACCATAACTAATACGTCTTCCACTACTCCTTTAGGGTATTTATTAGACCTGTCAGCTAGTTGCACAATTACTCCAGTTTCATGCAAAGGTCCTAAATCTAGCGATTTGTAAAGTGAGTAGGGAAGCACATTTATGGAAGCACCCAAATCAAGCATAGCTCTATCAAATTTGACATCTCCAATGACACAAGGGATAGTAACCATACCTGGGTCAGTGCCCTTTTTCGGCATTCTCCTCTGAAACATAGCGGATACTTGCTCACTTACTTTCACTTTCTTTTTTCCTTTCAGCTTCTGATTCCTCTTCACTGTGCAAAGCTCCTTCAAGAACTTGGCGTACTTGGGCACAGTTTTTAACATTTTCAGCAGAGGAATGTTCACCTGACACTTGCTAAATGTCTCGAAAAGCTCTGAATCATCGATTATCCTCCTCTCTTTGAGTGCCTCAGGGAACGGAGGTTTTGGTTTCTCCGACCCGAGAGGGGGAAAATTCGGTCGTACATATGTATCGACATAGGGCTCAGATTCAGGCGAGATCGGACTCGCCGTGGGCGCGTCAGCAGGCAGCGCGGGTGCGTCAGAAGGCAGCGCGGGCGCGTCGTACTGTGGCGCGGGCGCGCCAGTGTTAGGCGTGGTTACGTCGGAGATTGGCGTGCTTTCCTCCTCATCTTCCTGACCTTTCAGCTCTTTTCCATTCCGAAGAGTTATAGCACTGACGTTTTCCTTTAGATTGACCACCGTTTGAGATGGTAGACCCCCTGACGTCCTTGCCTCCATTCTCGTGATTGCTTCAGCCATTTGCCCCATTTGTTTCTGTATATCCTTTATGCTCGATTCAGTTGTCTGAACATGCGCAGTAAAGTGCTGTGTCAGCGTATTGAGCATGGACTCAGTAGAGGGAGCGTTACCCTGCTGCCTCTGATTGTAGGGAGGTGGCTGTTGCTGATGTGGTTGGTTCGGTGGGTCCCTCCATCTGAAATTTGGGTGATCCCGCCAACCTGGGTTGTAGGAGTTTGAGTAGGGGTCATGTCTGGGTCTCTGAGGTCCATTTCCACCTATAGCACTTACTTCAGCGGTGTCTTCCTGGAGTGTAGGACACGCATCAGTTGGGTGGAAGTTATCATTGCAGATTCCACAAGCCTTGATTTGTTGAGGAGTCCCTTGCAGAGTGAGCCTCCTAACCATATCCTTCAATTCAGCAATATCCTTGGCTTGGTTAGAGTCTACCGAGTTGACCCCTTTCTTTCTGGTGGACTTCCCAAAATTTCTAGTCCCCTCGGCCATTTCCTGAATCTTCTCCATAGCTCCCTCTGGCGTGGCATTCAGAATATTTCCTCCGCAGGCGGCATCAATCATCCTTCTATCAGATTCCAGCAATCCCCCATAGATGTATAAGACTAGGTCCTTCGTGCTGTAGCCATGGAAAGGGCAATTAGCACAAAGCTTCTTGAACCTTTCATTGTAATCATAGAGGGTTTCATCATCTTCTTGCTCTATATTGCTGATTGCCTTCTTCAAGGTGTTCTCCTTCTTAGCAGGGAAGAATTTCTCCAGGAAGGCCTTGTGGAGCTTAGGCCAAGTATCGATGCTCCCTGTAGGAAGACTGTAGTACCAGTCATCCGCAGCATCGACCAGCGTGAACCCAAAAGCTCTCATCTTTATCTGTGCTTCGGATATATTGGCTGGTTTCATGCTCATGCACACATTATGAAACTTCCCCATGTGCTTGATGGGGTCTTCTCCAGCCAATCCATGGTATTTGGGCAGTTGATGAATCAGCCCAGACTTTAGCTCAAAATGGTTGTCATCCCCTAGAGCAGGGATTGTCACAGCAGGTGCCTGCTGTGTGATGTTTGATGCTGTCAGCTGTCGCAGCGTCTGATTTACATTATCA
Source organism: Persicaria tinctoria (assembly GCA_037127255.1). Classification (NCBI taxonomy): domain Eukaryota; kingdom Viridiplantae; phylum Streptophyta; class Magnoliopsida; order Caryophyllales; family Polygonaceae; genus Persicaria; species Persicaria tinctoria. The sequence continues at coordinate 5,793,337 of JBANSL010000014.1, forward strand.
GCCATTGGATCGGGTTGTTGGGAATGTTGGGGTTGTTCTCTAAGACGGCGGTGGTATGTCCTGTCAATTTCCCAATAAAAAACAACAAGATGGGGATCAGTAGCACGAGTGCGAACCATGCAAGAGGTTCGCACCCAAACCGGTAATAAGACAAACAAGAACAAAGATAATCCGTTTTCCCCGGCAACGGCGCCAAATTTGACAGGCCTAAGGTCGTTATGCCAAATCAAAGTAAATTCCTAAGATGCAAACTATAACAAGTATAGTAGGTAAGTTAGGGTCGAACCCACAGGGAAACAGAATCAATTGTAAGAGCAAGTATTATTACCCAAAAGTAACCAATTCAAGGGGGAGTTTTGTGTGTAGGCGATAATGACAGAACAAGTTGCAATAAGAGGTTGCGAATATATGATGGAAAAGTATCACACCAGGTAATTATCCGCACAACAATTGAGATGGTTCATCATCGCATTCTATGAATCTCAAGTTCTAATGTCCAGTAATTGTTCTCAATTCAGATCGTGTAATAGCTTTTAGTCCTACCAGTCCTAAAAGCACTTATCACCAAATTACAAGGGAAAACCTTCACCGAATAATAAAGCGATAGCATTCAAACATGAATTATAATGAGATACAAGCGATTCTAACAACCCGTTAAAATAGCCTGTAATCGAATCTCCTTCACAATCTACCACAAGCAACCCGCGTATGGTGATTGTGTTTGCTACAGTGAATCTACAACCCCAAACCTGGAATTGGAAACCCTAGCAATATGACTAGTATCAATAAACCTAGGTGATCAATCTAGATTAACCAATAATAAGCAATCAAGCAATAAGCTCAGGAGATCGAAACAATTAACAAAGGACGAACAAGAGTAGAACACTCACAACCAAATCAATCGAAGGCTTCAAAGAACCAAGTGCAACAACGGAGAGTTAGTTCTCCATAGGGTTTGTGAGATGAAGAAAAAGGAAACTACGTCTCTGGAAAATAACCTAATCCCCCTCTCCTGCCTTCTCGGCCATAATATATAACCTAATAAAATCGGGTTTAACATCCCGTAAAAATATAAAATATAATATTAAAACTAATAAGATAGGGAAAATCGGATAAGAATCCGTCTTCAGGGACCAACGCGGGCGCGTCAGTAGCAGCGCGGGCGCGCCAGCCTTTGACTTGCTTCTTGTCTGGTGAATCGACACGGCCACTTCCTCCTAGCAGCGTGGGTGCGCCGGGTAGCAGCGCGGGCGCGTCGAGTGCCGCGCGGGCGCGCCAGACTCACCAGCCTTCCAGCTGCTTCCGAACTTCTTCACTTCAGCTCTTCTGTAACTTGCCTGATTTCTTCAACTTCTTCAACAGGTTCCGAATCACCAAGTTCACACAAATACCTCTCACAATGACATGTAAATGATGACAAAAACTACTAAATGCGCTATAGAATATATCGCCTATCAGCACCTCCATCCTCTGATGACACACGAAGAAGGGAAAGGTGTGGTCATTGTGGAGGAAATCACAAGTTGGAGAGATGTTGGGAACTTGTTGGCTACCCGAGTTGGCACCCAAAGAGCAAAGACAAGCCCTAGACGCCAAGATCAGATGATCAGAAAAGGGTTGACAGGGGTTCAGACAAGAAAAAGGGGGAGATGAAGTACTCCTCCAATGCTAATTCAGTGGGGACCTCTTCCGTGCAAGATTTTCTGCAGTCTCAAGGCACGATCAAGGGAACCTTATCTTCTGATCACCATCGTCTGCTAGCAAATTTCATCCAATTTCTTGAGCAATCTAACACCCCAAGTCATGAGTCACACCTTGCAGGTAAACTGTGTTTAAACACCTTTCGAACTGGTAATTTGTGGATCATGGATAATGGAGCAACATACCACATCACTTGTGATCTCTCTTTGCTTGATAATCCCAAACCCACACCAAATATCTTTATTCATCTCCCAGATGGCAATATGCATCCAATTACTCATATTGGTAATCTGAAATTACCTCATTTCACATTCACAAATGTCCTTTGTATTCCAGGCTCCGGCCTTTCACTTCAACCTGTTGTCCCTTACTCAATTGATACTTGAAAACAAATGCAAGATTACCTTAGATGATGAGTTTTGTGCTGTCCAGGACCGAGCAAGGAAGAAGATGATTGCAGTTGGTAAGCTATGTGGCAGACTATTCTACATGGATCCTGATCATTGCAATTCCATCCATGCCTGTCGACAGGTGCTTTCTTCTCCAACAGTTGCTCATACAACTGCTCATCATCCTACATTGCCCCTCTTTCTACCTTCTGCCATACCAGATTTCACTGCTCTGTGGCATCTAAGACTTGTCCATGCTCTTGTGGCTAAGCTAAGACATATTACTGTTTTATATGATCAGTTGTCAAACACTTTGTCTCATATATATTTTGTATACCCTCTGGCAAAACAAACCAGATCCTCTTATATTGGTAGTACTTCTAATGCTGATCATGCTTTTGAGATTTTACATTATGATGTCTGGGGACCTTATGCTACCCCCACCTTGAATGATTTTTGTTTCTTTCTTACAATTGTGGATGACAAGAGTCGTGGGGTATGGGCCTTTCTCATGAAACACAAGAGTGAAGTGAGTATGCATCTTGCAGCCTTCATTAACATAATTCAAACCTAGTTTAACTCCACTGTCAAAGTTGTAAGAAGTGATCAAGGGACTGAATTTTTTAATCAATCTGTATCTTCTTTTCTTGTTGAGAGAGGGATTATTCATCAGAGTTCTTGCATTGCTACACCTCAACAAAAAGGGATGGTTGAGAGAAAGCATAGGTATATCCTTGAAATTGCTCGTTCTCTCATGTTTGCAGCATCTATACCACTGCAGTTCTAGGGTGATAGCATACTCACTGCCACTTATATCATCAATCGTCTTCCAAATCCTCTCTTACAAAATAAATCTCCAAATGAAATTCTGTTTGGCAAAATTCCTACATACTCACATATGCGTACATTTGGTTGTTTGTGTTTTGTCTCCACCACCACCAATCCGAATGTCAAGAAATTTGATCCAAGGGATGACCCTTGTGTCTTTGTGGGGTATCCTTTTGGAAAAAAGGGTTACAAAGTATATAATCTCAACACTAAAAAGACTATGATCAGCTTAGATATTACTTTCCATGAGCATCTTTTCCCATTTAAATCATCTAGCCTCAAACTTACTCCTGAGCAATTGTCACTAAACACTCACATTGATCACAATTTCCCATTTGATTTTGTTACTGAAGATGCCTCCTCTGAGGGAATCTCCCATGCCTGCTTTATCTCTTACATTCTCTGACTCTTATTCACATGAGTCTACACCAACCTCAACACAAAGCTTACCCACCTCTGATCACCCTTCTGAATCTCTAGCAGACTATTCCCCTTCACCAGTCAATTTCTCTCTTGATCTTGCACCTGCACCTGTCAGACACTCCACTAGGCCACACAACCCTCCTACATGGATGAGGGACTATGTTGGAACAGCTGCCACCATGCCATCAACTGTGTCATCAACTTCTGCAGTGCAGGTTCACCCTTATCCCATATCTGCCTTTCTTTCCTACAATAACTGCTCTACATCCTATAAGTCTTTTGTTGCCAATGTTGCTCCCTATACTGAACCCAAAACAGTCAAGAAAGCCATACAGGATCCATCTTGGTGTGATGCCATGACCTTGGAATTGGATGCTCTTGAACGAACGAGCACTTGGGAGCTGGTGACAGTGCCTAAAGACAAGTCCCTGGTGACTTGTAAGTGGCTTTTTAAGCTGAAGTTTAAGGCAGATGGTACCTTGGATAGGTACAAAGCTCGTTTAGTAGCTCGAGGTTTCACTCAACTTGAGGGTATTGACTATAGTGAAACATTTGCCCCAGTTGCAAGGATGATTACATTTCGAGCACTTCTAGCTGTGGCAGCAGCTAAGGGATGGGCAGCTAGTCAGATGGACGTCACTAACGCCTTTCTTCATGGTGATTTAGATGAAGAGGTGTATATGACTTACCTCCAGAATACCACTTTCTCAAGCAGTACAAGAATTCAGAATATGCAGCACCCAATTCTTCCTCTCTGGTATGTAAGCTAAAGAAATCACTCTATGGATTGAAACAAGCCCCTCGGCAGTGGTTTCTCAAATTCTCTCAGGTGGTGCAAGCTGCAGGCTTTGTTCAGTCATATTCTGATTATTCTTTGTTCACCAACACTACAAATGGATCATTTACTGCTCTTGGTCTATGTTGATGATATGATCATCATTGGCAATAATCCTATAGCCATTGAGGCTCTTAAAACTCATCTGCACAAGCACTTCTTAATCAAAGATCTTGGTCCACTAAGATATTTTCTGGGTATCGAATTTGACAGATCTGAGAAAGGTTTTCATCTCAATCGGCGTAAGTATACTCTGGACCTTCTTCATGAGGCAGGAATGGAGAATTCCAAGCCACTTCTTACTCCACTGGATGTGCATCAGAGGCTATCAAGTGAGGGGGAGCCTCTTGATGATCCAGTCTTGTATCGTAGGATTGTTGGGAAACTCATTTACCTGACTATCACTAGACCAGATATAGCATATTCTGTTCAGGTTCTCATTCAGTTTGTACAACATCCAACCACAGATCATTGGGTTGGAGTCAAGCATTTGCTTCGTTATCTAAAAGCTACTCCGGGTCAAGGGCTTCTCTTGAGCAGCAATTCCTCTTTACAGCTACGTGCGTATTGTGATGCGGACTGGCAAGCTTGTCCCATGACTCGGCGCTCTTTGATAGGTTTTTGCATCTTCTTAGGTTCATCTTTGATCTCATGGCGCACTAAGAAGCAAGGTTTTGTGGCCATGTCCACTGCAGAATCCGAATATCGAGCAATGGCAGCCACATGTTGTGAAATCAAGTGGCTTGTTCGATTACTTGCAGACATTACTGTCATCACTGAGTCTCCAGTTGAGCTTTTCTGTGACAATCAGGCGGCGCTACATATTGCTCGGAACCCGGTCTTCCATGAGAGGACCAAGCACATTGAAGCTGATTGTCACTTGGTTCGAGATATGGTGCAATGTTCAAAGGTTCATACGACATATGTACCCACTCCAGAGCAACCAGTAGATCTCCTTACAAAGACCCTCTCAGTTGATCGGATGACTAAGCTACTAGACAAGCTGGGAGTTGAGAATCGATTCTCCCACTCTCAGCTTGAGGGGGAGTGATGTAATGGGAAGGTTCATATGCTTGTATGTGTATGTGTAGCAGGAGATTATAGCTCATATAACTAACTCCCCTCCTTAGTATATATAAATAAGGGAGTTCTCTGTAATTGTAAACAATCAATTCAGTTCAATACATTGTCCAATTCAGAGCTCCTTCATTCTCTCTCTTTGCTCTTTCATGGCTGTCTGATTGATCAATCACATCATCGTGATATAATAAATGTTGATCTACATATATCTTCATTTACCATGTCTTGCGGCTTTGTAGAGCAATGTTAGTTTGTGCTTGATGTTGACAATGTCCTGAATTCTAATGATCAAACGAGAATCTAGTTCTAATTAAATTGAGTAAACAGATCTGATACTCATGTTAAAAGCTAATGCATTCTATATTTTATAACCAAAAAGATATTATTTTAAGACCTTCTAAATTATTAATGGATATTTTTGGTATATATTTAAATAATCAGTGTTCTAAAAATTGCGGCTCGACGCTAGGCCATAGGAATTTTTAAGCCTAGGCGGCCCTTTAGGCGGAAATCCGCTTATGCACCACCTAGTCTCATCTTGGAGCCTCCTAGACTCCGCCTATGCCCATCTAGGCGCCGCCTAGTCCAACGGTTATTCAATTTTAGCTTCTAGGCATGTGATTAGTCGACTTAAGATTTTTTTATCCCTAAGTCGGGATGTATTTGCTTTTGAGTAGAACCTATTGTTTTGGATTTTAGGAGGTTTAGAGTCACTAGTCGGATGTGTACTTTTGCGTTTTTTTATTTTAGTGTTAGTTAAGCACCACAAATTTGGGTTTATGAGTGATATTATGAATTATGAATTTATTATTACATTATATGAATTATTAACATGTAGTATGCGTTAAAATATAAGGAAATAATCATGTTTGTTCTAAGTTCGTCTAGGCGCCGCCTAGCGGTGACCGTCTAGCGTCTTTTAGAACATTGTAAATAATTGAAATTTTTATAATAAGAAATATAAGAATAGTAGTTGGCTATATATTGTTGGTAGATATTATAAAGTAACATGTCTTACTTCCCATGAATTCGATTCCCATGAATTATAATACCCACAATTTTTAAAAAGTTATTTGGTTAAGTTATATGATGTAGGGAGGGAATTTAAATGGGGGAAGTTGAATTTTTCCATAAAAAAATATGGAATCACAACTTACTTAGTCCCCTAGTAAGTGAAATTCCCCCATTTTGTAGGAGTTGGGTCAAATTCCTGGATTTTTTCGTGTTAAAAAAAACAACTAAACTTCATGGGTTATTAAACTTCCTGGGTTTTTTAAATGTTAACCAAACGAGCTTTAGGAAAAGGATAAAAAATACTCTCAATTATTGTCCCTTTTGTTTGTCCAAATAGCAAAAAAAAAATGTTCAATTTTTTAAGAGGGAATTTGCTTTTTTTTTTTTTTGGTTTAAGAAGAAATTTGCTGATTTAGACCTTTTAACATCTTTAATTAGGTAATTAGGCCCATTAATTATTTTTTTAGCTAATGTAAATCCTATTAATTGTTTATCGAGTATGCAGATGGTTCACACTCTTCTCCTTCCTTTTACCGGTGGATTTGAAGATTTGGGCATCTCTCTCTCTCCCTCTCCCCCTCTCCCTCACTCTCTCTTCCTCTCTGGTCGTCAGATCCGGTGGCCTGTTGGCCGGTTCTGGTCATCCACTGCTCTCTCGGTTTCAATCGTCTTCCAATTCCCTACCCTCGTTCTTAGATCCGAGCATCGGCTTCCTCCTTCGCTATTCCCTTCCTCGATCGTCGTCTCCTTCAGGCTTCCATGGCTTCTGGTCCGTGTTTCTCCCTCCTCCTTCTTCTTCGAACTCTCGATTATCCGCGTCCTTGTCTTTCAACGTCTCGCCTCCTAGATCCTCTTCCTTCTCCCTTCTTACTGGATCTGCGCATGTGCTCTTCCGTCGACCTCTCTCGATCTCGACATGGTGGCGGATCCAAAGTCTCGATCTCGATCTCGACATGGTGGCGGCCGTCTTTGAGTACCTCGCGGCTGAGGTATGCCTTAATTTGATTTCCCTTTCTTGGTTTCTTCTAATTTGTAGATCTCCAAATCTAGGGTTTTTAGATTAGTTTTTTCTATACCTTTATTCGATTGTATTTCAATCTCGACTCAATTCATTATTTTGGTGTTACACGGTGATTGTTTGTTCAATTTCGAGATCTGAAATTTAGGACCATTAGTTTTTGTCAAAATTGGGATGCGGACGAGATAAATTTTTCAAATTTGTGAACGAAGTCGATGATTTCCTTGTTTAATTAGATTGCTTAATTGGCCGATTACAGGTTCTGGAGTTGGCAGGGAATGAAGCTGGCCTAGTCAATTGCAAAGGTGTGGTTCGGTGTGGTGGGGTGGTGCGTGGTGTCCAGCTGTGTGCGGTAGAATACCCAGAAGGATGATGAATGTGGGCCCTGGTTACGTGTTGCTTTAGTGCTTCCACTCTTGACTTTACTTTCTAAAAAGTAGCTTTAATTTGTTTCTTTTTAGGTTGTAAAGGTGGGCTTTGACTGGATTAAAGTCTTGTGGTGCACTTTTGTGGGTTTATTTCAATTTGTGGGTTTTTACGTATACAATCGATTTTCATAGTTTCAAAGACCTTGCGATTTTCCATGTGAAAGAAGGTGACAATAATTCGATTCCATGTTTTAAGTTCATATGTCATCAATTATATAAAAATGTCATCATAAACAATTGTGATTAATGAAGTGTGATAACAAATGTAATCAATGAATAGAACTCGTCAATAAAAGATGCAATTAATGAAATGTAATCATAATATATGTTCTATGTCATCAATTATATAAAAATGTCATCAACAAAAAATGTCATCACAAATTAGTGAGATCGATGAAGTATAATCACAATGCCATCAATTAATAAAAGTCATCAATAAAATATCTCATCAATGAAGTTTAATCACATTTTATGTCATTGTGTCATCAATTGTATAAAAATATAATAAAAAGTGGCATCAAATGATTTGATTAAAAAAATGACATCAAATAATTATATTAGAAAAATGGCATCAGAACAATACTTTGAAAAAATTGCATCACATTAAAGAAAAAAATGTCATCAAAAAACTACTTTGAAAAATATTGCATCACGGAAACAAAAAATATCATCAACCAAATTGACATAAAAAAGTGGCATCACATTAATAAAAAAAATGTCATCAAGGTTTTAAAAAAGTGTCATCCAATCATTTTATTAGAAAATTGGCATCAAAGTGAAAATAAAATATAATAAAATTTAGGCATCAAAACGGTAAAATATGGCATCACTTAAAAAAAATCCAAATGGGTTGGTCAACGGTCTTTGGGTGAGCTCTACCCAAACTAATTAAATTACCTTGGGGGCTATCTAACTAATTGAACATTCAAAATGGACCATCTACCAAAATCACCCATTTTTTAATTTGTACATTTTGTGCATCCATCCATGTAAAATAAGATTTTTAAACTATGAAAAAATAACCAACATATGTCTTTAACAATATTTACAAATTTATAGTCAAATATTTCGTAACAACAATTTTAAATTACATTTGTGTAAGATATGAGAACTATTTTAGTATTAATAATTCTTTTTTTTTGTTTAATTAGTATTAATAATTCTAAATAACTAGAAATGCAGTTATGCATCTCAGTCTCTTTTTATCTAGTTCATGATCAAAAGTCGTGCTGTTTGACTTTACTGTTCTGATATCATACTGAATTTCGGTTGGACTCGTACATACGAGTTGTGTGTACATGGTAGACATGGCCACGGGTCGCGAGTTGACCCGGACCTGATAATAGGTGGATGGGTAAGCCAGGTAGATGGGTTTGGGTTAGGGTCGAGCCCCCTGATTAACCATCAACTTTGGATAGAAAATGGGCAAGTTTGATTTCGATAAAGGTTATGCGAGAGGTGTCTCACTCAAATCAGAAGCAAATTTACTCATTTTCTATTTGAAGTCGATGGTGAATTTGTTTCTCCGATAACTCTTGTCCAGTCGATCCAATATGTGTCATGTCATTTTGCTTTGGGTGTCCAGTTAAAACTAATTGCAACTTTTCCATCTCTCTGTCACTCTTCCATCTCTCATCTCTCTCTGCAACTGAAACTTAAGATTTAATTCAAATTATATTAATGTCCCCTCACTGTCACTCTTCCATCTCTCTCTGTCTTATCCTCACTAATCTCTCTCTCATCTGCAACTTTATTTTTTTTTCACTCATCTCTCTCTCTCTCTCCTCTACATACTTTCTCTCTCATCTGCAGACTTTCTCTTGCTCCCCCTCTCTCTCTCTGTTTTTTTTATCGAAAGCAAACTTACCCATTTTCTATTTGAAATCGATGGTGAATCTTTTTCTCCGATAACTCTTGTCCAATCGGTTCCAATAGGTGGCATGTCATTTTGCTTTGGGTGTTCAGTTAAAACTAATTGTTTACACGTCAAACTGCAAATAAACCCTGGCCAACCCATTTGCTTCTTCTTCGATGGTTTTTGTTTGAAACTTAAGATTTAATTCAAATTGTATTAATGCTTCGATGGTTTTTCTCTGAAACTTAAGATTTAATTCAAATTGTATTAATGCCCTCTTATCGTCACTCTTCCCCCCCTCTATCTTTGTCTCTGTCTTATCTCCTCTATCTTCTCTCCTTTGCGACTTTACTGTTGCTTTTTCACTCCTCTCTCTCTCTCTCTCTCCCCAATCCTCACATCACACACACACACACACACACACACACACACACACACACACACACACACACACACACACACACACACACACACACACACACACACACACACACACACACACACACACACACACACCTCATTTAATGCACCAGTTCCCCTTTCTCAAACATTGAACAACAAGCAAGACAGGAAACAACCATAGAGTGTCCAGTAGGAAATCATTGGGTGTCCAGTAGAATACCAAAGGGTGTCCAGTAAGAAACGATAGAGTAAAAAGTTGATATATTGTTCATTCATCAATAAAAAAAGAAAGTGGTTTACCAAGCCTCTGCGAGAGCTCCTCCACTTCGATTTCACCTCCTTTACTCCAAATCCGGCATCCACTCGCCTCAAATTAACCTGTAAAAGCCATCGGAACGAAAGGTAAAGAACGAAGGCATCAAAGCGGTGCTCTAGCGGCGATTCACACCAGCGACACAAGCTGAATTCGAGCACCCATGGAGATCTCGTCACCCTCGAATGTAGAGAGATAAAAGATAGAGAAATCAAAGAATAAATAAGCTCTTCAATAGAGCTCTTCAATGGAGAAAGGTGGAGAGAGGCGTAGAGAGAAAGGGCTTTGGATGGGTGACAGTGTGGGCAATAAATGCTATGTTGCTTTTTTTTCTCTCTCTCTCTCTTTCCACTGGTTGTAGCAGGTGAGGTAACGGGAGATTTTGAGAGGGAGGTTAGATTTTGCAATTTGTATAGATAGTGGATAGAGGGTGCAAATGAGTCTGGGTTTTTGGGTTAATTTAGCAAATTGTCCTTATTATAATTCACATATTCATTGTGCATGTTTATGTATTCTCGTATACAAAATGAGACTTAGAGTTCGTTTGGTTAACAATTGAAAAACCCAGGAAGTGAAAAAACCCCGGAAGTAGGATAAATACATGTGTTTGGTTATAATTTTTTTCTTTCAAAATCCCGGGAACTTGAATTCCCAGGAATTCCAATTCCTATGAAATGGGGGAATTTAACTTACCTAGGGTGGACTAGGTAAGTTGAACTTCCACCATTTTGTGTACAAAATCACCACTTCCACCATTTGAAATTCCTATCATTTAAAAACTAACCAAACATCTTTTTTCAATTAACCGGAAGTACAATTGACGGGAATTAAATTCACGTGAATTAAATTCCTGGGAATTGCACTTCCCACGTTCAACCAAACGAGGCCTTATACTAAATAAAGGGTGTTTTTAGATACACCGCAAATCCACCATTAAAAATGCACGTCCATTTCAACGTGCAAGCCTTCCTGATTAATTAGCACTTTTAAAAAAATTAATTAACCCACTTTAACCCTTCATGTCGAAATTGACGTACATGATTTGGGGTGTATATAGCGGAAACGCTAATTAAATAATAAAACCTCAAACCTTTTTTATAAAGAAAAGATTTGAAGTAGTATTTTTTAATTATTTTGTGAAATCGCCTATAATTTATTAGTAACAGCCAGAAAAAACACATTCTCCATTTATAACTCCCAACTCAAAGTTTGATGATTGATCCCATCTCATTGCTAATTTTGGTTGATCCCATCTCCATATATACAAATCTGACTTCCCGACAAAGTATTATTAGTTTAGCTCATAATTATAATATACTACATACAGTATAGTAGCTAAAAGATAATATGTTCAACATTTATTCTAATAGACTTAACATGCCTTCGGAACACTGATGAAGAATTGGCAATATATTAAATTAATAAAGAAATCGTGCTTAATGTGTTCTCAAAAAAAAAAAAATCATGCTCAATGCTGGTCACGAGTTCAAATCTCCCCTCCCCTGTAGTGTAATTAGACTAATTATAATGGGTGTAATGTCTATCAAGAAATGGGTAAAACACAAAGAAAATTTTATAAAACTAAATTTTGATGGCGCTAAACTTCCCTCGGGCCAAGCGCCTTGTGGCTTTGTGATTCGTGATTCGCTCGGAAGACTGTTGACATGTAGCGCCTACGGATGCCGGCAGGTTTCGGTGTTGCAGGCGAAGACTCGTGGCCTTCTCCACGGGCTCTCAGAAGCTTTGCAGGCGGAGACTCGGGATTTTCTCCACGGGCTCTCGAAAGCTCTGATGATAGGTTTCACCTGTCTTGAGGTGGAAGGTTATTGTCTTATATACGGCGATAAATGTCCTGAAGGGGTGCCGAACGTGTCATTTGGAGATCGGGATGATCATTTCTGACATCCTCGCCTTCAACCATGCTTATGACGCCATCTCCTTCTCCCACATTTGCAAGGAGGGCAACAGACCACTTTGCCCATCTCGGTCTAGAAGTGAACTTTGTAGGTTGGAGATCTAGTATTGCGATCGACAACCTCATTCGAAAGGATGTTATTGGGTGGTGGTACAACCGCGGTTGACCCACCCCCAAATTTTGCCTTGTATAAAAAAAAAGCTCATACCTAGAAATTGGATCGAGTCTGATGTAACTTCTAATCAACGTAAGGCATGGTTCACGGGTCGGAGTTGGTGACCTAGGAAAAACTTCAGGTCACCAAGAATTCGCCACATGGCAGTTCCTTTAGAACATGTGTCACTTGGGTGGCCGTACAACTATAAAATTGACCTCCCAAACTATTAGAAGGGGCTTTTTGGGAGAGGGAGAGAAGAGAGGGTAAATAGAGCACGCGAGTCCTATAAAATTCTCAGTAATAGGCGAGTGAAGGAACTTTAGCTCGGACCGGCATTATCCACATGTCATCTTGAACTTAAGAGCTTTTGACCCAATCCTGCTGAGTAGCCCTCGCGCACAATTCCTTGGACATAAAACGAGGGGGGCAGGTAAGGCACATGGTTGGGTTTGTGATAGGAAATCCCAGTTCTTCATTCAAAGTTATTTTCTCCCTTGAGCGACCGACTGAAGCTCTAGGGGAAGAGGAAAGGGTCACATACAACCCTCATACTCAACGGCTCAAGTATATGCTCGCGGACGTAATTTTGTCTGTGGAGCTCAAGTAAGCCCGTTGACTGAAATAGGGCGCAGCTAGGCCTTGATTGATCCCGGGCCCCATTCATATGAGGCCTAAAAGTGATGGCTTTGTTAGGATCGGTCCCGTTCCGGAATGGCAAACTTAGGTATGGGTTCAACTCCATGATTTTAAGGAATTTAGGTCAAGGTTAGGCATGTTTTCAGGTTTAGGTTTAGATTGTATTTTTTAATAAATATTAGAATAAAATAAAATCCTTCAAATTGGTGTCACTGCTTGGTAGTGCTTGCCATCGGCTCTTAGTCTATGTTGTCTCCAGCGTATTCAGGATTGGATTGCTTGTTTTGACTGCATTAATATTTGTGTACTTCTCACCGTCTGTACTGCACCTTTTTTATGCTTCTTATTAGAGCTGGCAGGTCGGTCGTTCGGGTCGGGTTCGGGTCAGGCTTGCTCGGGTCGGGTCACTGACGGATCGGGTCAGTTCGGGTAAAATTTATGGTCGAATACTGGTCGGGTCGGGTTCAGTCATAATGAATTTTAGATTGGTCGGGTTTCGGGTTAAATCGGGTCATGCCCATTCGGGTTCGGGTCAAAGTAGGCCGGGCTCGTTCAGGTTTCGGGTCAAGAGGCGGGTCGGTCTCATTTGAGTTTTGAATCAAAGTGGGTATAGTTTGTTTGAGTTTTCAATCGAATCATATTCGACCCGTTTGGATAATTATATTGATTTTGACTCAGTTGAATACTTAAATATGTAATTTATTTAAAATAAATGATTTTGACTCGGTTGAATACTTGAATATGTAATTTTGACTTTGTTGAATACACTCATTGTCATTGACTCATCGGTTGTCGACCGATTTTCAAAAAAGTCATAATCGGAAATTCGGTATTCGACAACATCATCCTTTTTTAAACATTTAAACCAATTGATCGGTGCTATAATTAAATCAAATTAATTGTACATTTTGGATTTAACCTTATTTTAACTAGCAAGTTGCAAATGGGCTTATTTGTGGTTTGACTATATCATTGACCCATTTTATTTTCAATGCCCATTTCATTTTTAGTTTTTGACCCATTAGTTTTTTTTTCATTATTATTATTAGTTTTTAACAAATCTAGATATAAATAATTAATTCTATCAAAATATAATAATATAGAGTCGGGTTGGGTTCATAGTCGGGTCGGGTTCAAACTCAGGTCGGGTTTGATCGGGTCGGGTTTGTCTGTGTTCGGGTCTGTATCGAGTCGGGTCAGGTTCGGGTCGGGTCGGTCTCGGGTTTGGGTTATAGATGACTCTAGTTTTTCGGGTTTCGGATGAGTCGGGTTGGGTTTTCGGGTCAGGCCAGATTTTGCCAGCTCTACTTCTTATGTTGTATGTTTTGACAGTTTGTTGCCTGCCGACCTGATCGGCCTCTCGAGTGCCGGGTCTGTCCGGCTCTCGAATTATTTCCTTATCAAAAAAAATAAAAGACTATATTAAAAATTTTAACTTTTCAATCTCATATTCCCCTCCCCCTCATTCGTCTAGTGTTGACTATCTCTATCATTTGTCCACATCGTCGACGTGACTTTTCGACTTCACTCATTATTCATTATCATTTTACATGTTCCACTCGACTTCATTTATCCACATCGTTGGTTAAATATGTTATTTATATTCAACAAATATAAATATATATTTCATATAATGAAGCATAAATTGATATATACGGATAGAAATCACATGTCTAATTGGATAATATAGATAATTTTAAAGATTTAGTGCTTTAAATGGAAAAAAATGTTAGAAATTATAAATATGAAACTTCATCGGATGAAAGAGCTAAAAAGTAAGGAGGTTGTGTCATATCTTTTTTGAATTCTCTAAGATAGTTAGTTATAGATTATTGCAAAAAAAACCTCTTTTATATTGTTATATAGATAGATTGTGGTAATATTAATAGATTAAACAATTTTGAAGTTCCATTTTCGCCATAACACAAAAGTAAAGAACGGAAAAAAAAAAAGAGAACGCACGAGATTTGTTGATGCAGCTCGGGTTAAACCCTACTCTGCAGGATCTCAAGAAGGGAGATCCGGTTGCAGAGTTCACTATGTTGCAAGGAGAGTTACAAGTCAAGCAATGGTGGCAGAGCACATAAACAAGTAACACAGGAGCCTCAAAACCAAGCAAAGGAACAAGAGAAGGAGAAAGTAAGAAGAGAAGCCCCCTGAAAGGCAACCGAGAATTTTCAACGAAGATTCTCATGGAGATCGAGCCATCCAAACACCAGGGAGGCTCATCGGACCACCGTCTTCAAGGATGAGCTCACGTCAGAGCCATCACCGTCGACACTCTCTCTATTTTCTTATTAGCTAGGGTTTTGTCAAAATGAGGCTCAACGTCTACAGTGTCAGGAGATGAGCTTATATAGCCCTCCTCACTTAGGGTTATATGAGCTTTCTCCAACGGCACACAAGTGATGGGCTTAAGACAATACCTCAGCTCGAAGATGGCCCAACGAATAGGCCTAAATCAACCTTAGCTCGGGTTTGAGCCTTGGGTGATGAAATTATACACGTATAGCACATAACATAATGTGGTTACAAGTTAGGCCAAGTGATCCATACTTAGACATATCAATATGTCTAAGGGTACTTGCAACCTAATATGCATCCAACACTATAAGTCATGCAAGTGTATATAATTTCATCACCTTGTAAGGTCCTAAAGTTAACTTAGTGTCTAAGTGCTCATGCCACACATTATACTAGCTATTACAATAAAAAGTTTAAATCACAACAATTTTTTTTTATTGGTTCAACTAAAATGTATCGACAATTACATCGTAAGAAAAACTATGAGAATATTTTTTACTATTCCTATTAATACAGGTCAAAAAATCCATTGTTGTTGTTATTGTTATTATTATTTGGAATATGAATGACTCGTTTCGATTTTTTTTAATCCCATTTTTATTCTAACAATCTTAGTAAATGGGGTTTAATGTGATGAAGTTAACTAAGTGTACCCTTCAGGGGCAGGTGAAATTTAGAAAACAAGTTAGTAAAATTTGATTATTTTTAAGATTCATAACAAAAGAGCTCTAAATGGTTTCACAATATATGATTTTGCTTACAAATTTCCCTATCTAACGATTTACATATTATTGTGATCATACTAGTTTGTAATTACCAAAAAAAAAATCCCCAAATAGAATATCAACCAAACACAAGAAATAAATTATTGTCAAAGTAACAAAATTGACATTAGATGTTCAAAGACAGGGATCAAGATTCAAGACTCTTTGCCATTTTGACTTGCAAGCCAGCAGTGCCCATCTACTACAACTTATTTTTCTATGATCTATCCGGAAGATTATCGGAGCTCCTTTCGGCCGGTGATCCGGGAACGAAGGGAACGAATCCTCGCCCTCCAAACATAGGGCGCATAAAGGCATTGTCGAATTTCCTCCAGTAGTGATGGACGGTGTGAGTCGGGAAGTTAATGAGCATGTGCAGGCTGCCATGCCGACCCCTGCTGTGGTCATTTGAGTTTCCTCCATCCTCGGAGCCTTGCGGGGTCTGAAGGAATGGCAGCATGAGGGATTTCGGAGTGCATAGATCTGATGACATCGTGCTGCAGTTTGAGATGTTCCTTGATGTTGAAGGCAGCAATAACCTGATGAGAGGCTTTGTTAACATGCCAAACACCTGCAAGCGCGTGCGGAATTTGAGTATTTCTGAGCTTATGAATCATAAACATCTACGCTGATCATCATCGTCGTTTCAAGAATGTAGCAAGCAGTAACAATTACCAAGAAGATCATTTTTTTGAGCCTGTTAAAAAGTGCAAACTAGGAGCAACTATCTCACCACTGTGCTGACAAGAACGACAGTGATCGTGCTGGTGATCATGATTGCATTTCCGCGTAGATGGGTGTGTCCTAACCTTGTAAACTGCAGGAGAAAAACAATTCCATCAGCAATCACATGTGAAAAATTGATCCCATATCGTTTCACTTATACCGACATGAGCATTAGTAGTCGCACTTATCTGAATGTACACGACTGACCTGATTATAGGCAAGAGCTATGGAGACTGCACCTCTCATGAGACCAGCCCACCATATTACGATCTACAAAACAAAACAAATGATCAATTAACGTTGCCTTGGGAGAGAGTTTAATTAAACGAGAGGAGTGAACAAAATGCTAACCTGTTGCCTGAAGGTGATATGTTCAGAACCAGATCTATTGCAAAAATTGATTAAGAAAGACAGGGGGAAAACAAAAGCTGCACGGCCAACCATGACTAGACAGAGTAATATTGAACTCGCGGCAATGGATGTCCCAGGACTGCAGGAAAAAAAACCCATTTATTTAAATTACAATGAAAAAGACAGTTAAGGAAGACACGATAGCTACGTTTCTTGGTACAGTGCTGCACCTGTCATTCACAAATGTCCATTTCTCAATGTCCAAAGCATCCATTCCAACATATACGAAGATAAACGTTTCGGCAACAAATGACAGGGTTGCAAAAGCATGCCTGATAGAAGAACAGATTAAAGCAACCACTACCGGAGAGAACACAATCATTTTGTAGATACAGATCAGAGATCAGAGTTGCTACTTAAGGAGGAATCATACTTTGTGGTGATTCTTGAACTCTCTGTAACATTATGCCAAGTATAATGGGACATTACGATCCCACAGAAAAATACAGTAAGGATGCCGCTCAAATAGAACAACTGTAGAACAACCGATCATTAGCCTCTGATGAATTACACAAGCATTGTGAATATGGCTATAAACATCGGATTCGGGTGCAGCATTTCAATCTATCTTGGAAAAAAAGTCCATGAAGGTGATGTTATAAGCATTATATAGCACATAACTTATTGGATACGGGTATGAAATTAGAATAATTTGATAAAGAAAAGAATACAGGCACTGGAACTTAGTGTCTTACTTCAGCAAGCATGTACGAAAAGTAGGCCATGAGCATCATGAGAGCAACCTCACGATCAGTGGAATGCCTGGATTAAACAAAACACCTTAGAAGGAGCAAATATTATCAATCCATTGCTTAGAAAAGGAAAAAGAAAAGGCTAACGATTTACAGATAAGTTGAGATGCATACTTATAAACATATTTCACACACTAGCAAGTCATGATTGTTTGTAATTGTCCACGACTATACTCCTATACCTACTGTCATAACTTGAAACTTTGAGTTGAAAAATAAGAAAGTTAAGTGTGTGCATATGATTTCTAAACAAATGTAGATAGATACTATATATAGCATACCTTCCAAAATAGAGCTTTTTTATGACAAATGCACTAAATAGCCCAGTCTGCAATGAATTCAAACATTATCCGTTGTAACTTGTAAGAGAACGGGCATCAAGTTTCATTTTAGAGTAGGCGCATTAAAATGGAATAGTAAAGGAATTCTTACAAAAACTCCTAGCAAGGTACTCGTGGTAAACAAATACAGGAAGTTTCCCGAAACATGTAAAGCAATTCTGTGATCAATATGCGAGAGATCAAAACTTTGAATTGCATTAAAAAGCACCACAGAAGTAGCATCATTGACAACACCTTCCCCAAACACCAAACTGTAAAGCAACGGTGTTTCATCCTGATTAAGCACCTGCTCCAACAGATGAAATAGTTAATTCACATTCATCAATGTAGTAAAAGCTAGAGACTGAGAAGTAGATGCCTTTCATAAGAACCTACCTGCAGCGTGCAAACAGAATCAGTGGCAGCAAAAATTGCACCAATTGCTGAAAAAGAAATGGCAATACAATTATGATTTCCAACTAATAAAAATTAAAACACAGCAATAAAAAAGGCTATACCAAGATAGTCAGTTACATCCAGGGTAGCAATGTCTAACTTCTTGAATAAGACAATCGCTCCTGCACCAAAAATCAGAAAGTGTAAATCAGAACGCAGTTGGTAACTACCTAAGTGGGGAAATGAAAAGAAAATGTCTGCTGGATGGCGATCAACAAGTTCCTCAAAATTAGTTTACTTGTCAAACAGAACTATAGCAAAACATCTTCATATACGACTAGCCTAGGTATTGATGAAATGTACCTATGGATATGATGGTGAATGATATTAATGTACCAAGAGCTCCATACGTCATGATTGTAATGAAGTTACGGAAGAACTGCTTCTTTTTCACCTGAAACCTGCCAGCAAGAAGAATTTGACCCAAAATGAGTGATGCTGTAAACGCAGATACAATGCCTATAGTGCTATCAATGTCAGCAAAAAAGAGAGGCAGGTAGATTACTACGTCAGGAAAGGTAACAGTGGAGAGTTGAAGAATCAAGAATGCAACATGCAACTTTGGTACCAGATCTTTATCAAGTGGAAAACTCTGAGGCAACATTTCACCAATAACTAACAACAGCCTAAGTGAAATATGATGAAATGGTCCAACAAAGTACAAATCAAGACTCATATGAAGAGTGTGTAGACCAACATACCCGGCATTAAAAATGATGGGCGGAAGAAGGTAAATGAAGAACAAATCTTCACTGAAAACTAAAAGATGTGAGTGCTTTCCGCCACTGGTCAGCAAAATAACAACTCCTGTGCTCAGACCCTGTAAGGATTTCAACCATGTTAGAACCAGGTAACTACAAATCAACATAGAAACCCTCAATCCACATATAAAAGTGACTAAGGGCTTGTAGGAGTGCTCACGAGCAATAAAGCGGTTATAGACTCATTGACCCATCGATTCTCCTCAAGAAGGTGGCCAATTACAATACAAGCACAAAGGAGGGCCACAAACAGATTCATCGAGACGACGGAAGCATGATCAGAAGTGGAAAGCATATTCAGCTTCGTGAAGACGGGACTTAAGTCAAAAGCCATGATTTTGACACCAAACCAATCAATTTACAAACCTATGGCTTATGAATTACGATATAACCCCAAACTCATCTGTTTTCCAGTCAAATTCCAATGTCCCTAACTGTGTCCATCTCAATTCTCAAACCTGAGAAACTCAATTTCCATAATCAGCAAATAGCAAAATTGAACAATTTCCTACTCAATGAAAGTTTAATCGAACGAAATTTCTCAGGGAAACAAACATTAATGAGAATGAAGCAGAAAATTATTAGAAAAAAATCACCTCTTTCGCTCAAAGGGAAACGATAGGAGACATCTGAAACATGCACCTATAAACGAAGCCCTCACTTGATCCTAAACCTTCAAAAATTCAAATTCAACGTCCCACAGAACATGTGAAACGAGATTCCCCGCGCCGGAGGAGACCAATGCCTATTTTCACGGAGATAATTCAGCTTCGAATTTCACATAACAAAATCAAATTTTGGATTGAAGAGGAAAAACATGGCACAGATTATAGTTGAGGAATCAGGAAAATGGGAGAAAATCGAACGAAAACTTAGCGGAGCCATTTGAGGGAGAGAGAGATCTGTCTATATATAATTTATCTACATTAAGAGATAGATACGGAGCGAGAGAGAGGCCGTACTTGGAAACCGATGACTCCATTGAAACGGACAAATGCTACCACGTGAGATTTTGCAGGTGAACCAGACATGGCTGGATCTGGAGCGTCGGATTCGTTCACCCGACCGTAAATCAAACGGTTGAGAATGGAGATGAGCTGTGCCTCTGTCAACCGGAGCTCTCATCTCATGCAGTCATGCTCATCTGATCGATCTCTGTGAGTGGAGTTGGAGATGGAAGAAGAGAAAATCAAAAGGATTACGTGGATTAATTAAACAGCGACACGTCATTGTATGGACTGGGCTTTTATTTGGGCTGGGCCCAAACATTTTTGGCCCAAATTGGGGAAGAGGCCCATTAAAAGAAACCCTAATACAGATCATCTTCAACTCGAGCTTATAAGGGAGACAAAACCCTAAGGAGCTCCGAAGCCACACTTCGTTTTCTGTTTGGAGTATTTCCGCCTTCCAAGGTCAGTTCGCATCCTCCCTCCACCTCTCTTTCTCTGTTGATTGTTCGATTGCTTCAATTTTAGGTGATAAGGTTTAAGCTTTTGATATGTATTTATCCCCAAATCCTAAATGTCACGATTCAATTCGATTATTTTTGTTGCCCTGTATGTGTCTTATTCTAGAACTGGGCTGTTAATTAGTTTGGCTGGATTTTCATAAGGTTTTGGGTTTCGTTGTACTGGAAAGATCAAATTGATGAATTTCTTCAATCCTGGCTTAGAATCACTTAATAGTGGTTAATTGCGATTTGTATAAATCTCATCTGTTTGGATTCACTCCTGTGAAAATTAGAATGAGAGGCTAAAATATACCAGCTGGTTCGTGTTGCGGAAAAAGCTTCATTTGGTTTGATTGTAGGATTTGTAGGTATTAATTTCTAGGTCTTTCTGTTTGCAGATCATGGCTCCAAAACAGCCCAACAGTGGCCTTTTTGTTGGCCTGAACAAAGGTCACGTCGTCACCAAGAAGGAGTTGCCTCCTAAGCCTTCTGACAGGAAGGGGGTTAGTTCTCTATTATCCCTTTGGTCTTTTTTTTTTTAAGTATTAGAAAGCCTTTATTGACTGTTCTGGTAAAATGTATGATCTGAACTCTGTGAATTCATGGTGGATGTTGTTTCTTGTCAATGGGCTTGATCCTCATTTTGGTATATGGATTACTTTGATTATTGGTATTGATGTTCATGCTGTAACCTTCAATGCAGAAAACCAGCAAGAGAGTTCACTTCGTACGGAACCTGATCCGTGAAGTTGCTGGGCTTGCCCCATATGAGAAGAGAATTACCGAGCTTTTGAAGGTTGGTAAGGACAAGAGAGCCTTGAAGTTGGCAAAGAGGAAGCTCGGAACACACAAGAGAGCCAAGAAGAAGAGAGAGGAGATGTCCAATGTTCTCCGCAAGCAGAGGTAATTTACCTTTTAACTTGTTGCTTCCATTGCATATTCCTTTGACACTGATTGTTCTATGTTCTCACGAGCTGTTTGCCCTTTGTTTCTATAGGGCTGCTGGAACTGGAGATAAGAAGAAGTAAATTGCAGCTTGAAGCTCAGTGCTGTGCTTTATATTTTACCCTTTACTCTGTAGTTTTGTGCCGAGCCCGACTTTTTTATTCCTTTCAAAGTCATGTTGAAACTAGAGTTTCGATTTTGCTGCTTAATTTCGAGTAGATTGAATTGTGCTGAATTTAAAATGGTTTGATTAATTTCTTCCTTTTGAGGATCATATTTGCTGCTGAGTTTTAATTCTTTCTGGATGTTGATTTACATTTCCCCATTCAGTTCCCTGAGTATGAAATACTCATCTAAGTTAACCAGTTCATGCATAAATAGGGTCCAATTTTTATGTGAAATGGGGAAAATTTGGTGTTTTGACATGTAGTTTTACAATTAGGTATGAACATTCCACCAAAAAAAATATTTATGTATGAATATTTCATATATAGGGCTAAAGTTTTATGGCAAATGTGTGATGACTTTAGATGAAAATTTGATGCTTTGATGTTTTTCAAACTACTTTGAGCAGAAACTGTGAAGTGTTTGTCTTCATTTGGCGGCTATCTGCATTTGCATTTTCATGGACATTCAATCTGTTACGGTAACAAGGGTGTTACAACGACGATGCTTGTCTTGTAAATTGTAATGCTTGATTTTGTAATGCTACTGAATGGTCTAATTTAGTCGCCAGTGATATATGTCTCCCTTATGTAAAGGGTGACGAAAGCCCCCATTAAAGTCCCGTTGAAAACGGGGCCCAGGATCGGTCCGAGTCCAACCACCGTTATAATTCGGGCTTACTTGAGGGTTACCTAACTCGGCGAGTGGTTATTAGAAGTTTCTTTCAGTAGTGAGACACGGATATTAGGCAAGGAGGTTCCGCTGAGCTTGGGTGTCTGATGTGTAAACGACTAAGACGACCTACGATGATTGCTCTATTTATTCTCTTTAGTGATTTCTCTTCTCTCTTTCTCAAAATCTCCCCAAAAGTCCCCTCTTACTCTATCCGAGCTTCGATTTTGGATTTTATACCATGACAATTGAACGGACGCTTATATGACATATGTCTTGAGGTGATTGCCACGTGGTGGATCTCTTGAGACCCGTGTGGTGAGGGCATGCATTCCACGTGGCTCTGGGTAGGTAAAACCTATTGATGGTTTTGTGTCCGCGGACAAATTGTGACCCTTAATGAGTCGTCCGTTGATATAGGAATCGCCAGTACAGGGTCCCATCAAAGGGTGTGTTTGGCAATACATCATTTCTTATAAACAAACATTTCACAATAGGGGAACCTTCAATGTGACTTCGGGAGGGTATGTTTGATGATGTGAAGCTCATAGTTCAAATACGCTTAATGATCGGAATTACTAAAGCCACTTTCAGAAATTGACACTTCATTTGAACTTGGATAGAATTTTACAATTGCTTGGATTCTTCATCAACAACCTCACTGCACTGCACACACTTTTGATAATCTAATGAAAACAATTTATAGTGGCAATCAACTAGGACAATAACAAATAGAGTACTCCATGAAACATACATACATACATATATGAATATGATACAACTAATACAAGTAATCAACCAAACATTGATTCATAAAAGAAAGGTAAATCAACCAAACACAGATGGGATCATCATCATCATCATCATCATGGGATGTGGGTTAGAACTTAGAAGCGAGGGGGTCCTCCAGGTGGGCCTGGTGGGCCAGGAGGGCCGAACATGGGCCCGCAGCAGCTCTCTAGAACACAGCAGCAGCAAAGGAAGTAGAAACTGCTCATCCATTGAATTCAAAAACACAAGAAATTAACAAAATTAACCAGCCAAACTTCATTAAAAAAAAATTTTAATTGCAAAGATAGTAATGATAACCAAATTAAGGGTTTCACAATATTTTGATGACCAAAAGAGTTTTTCTGTATTTCTTTGCTTTTTTTTTTCTTTCAATTACCAGGTGGAGATAAGGTGGCAGACGCCATGGCAAAGGAAGTGGCAGCAGCCACAAGGACCGTGCGGTCCAGGCGGTGGAGGTCCCCAACCCGGTGGCGGCATCCCTTCAAAACTCCCTGGAGATCTTCTTGTTGCAAGCTATTGAGAGATGGAGATGTCTGATCAATTTAACTATGAGAAAAAGGAATAAGTAAGTTGCAAGATAAGTGTTATCTTAATTTATAGAGACACAAACACACCTTTGAAATTAAAGACAAAGTAAGAATCTTAAATTCAATGGGCTAAAAATGGATTTAATTTGGACTGGTAAGTAAGAATTTATGAAAATTGGACTAGCTGCTGGCCCCAGAAAAACCATGTGCCTTTAGCTGAAATGGAATCTGCGTATATTATAAATCACTGTAAATATAAAACACAAAATTAAAGTAACACTGAATTACATGGCCCCTTTATATTGGATGCCTTTTTACATAAGCTTTACCTTCTCCTCTAGGTGGTGGTAGGGTTTGCATTTTGCATTATTGATAATATGATATGATCCTAGCTGCCCACGTAGTTATCTATATGGTTGAGATTCATATATTCAATATTTTTTTTTTAATGAGATAGTTGTTAGAATAATTCATATGCAACGTTTTTTTGGATGTTATAATGTAAAAATTATAAATATTCATATACCTAATAGCTATATTAAAAATCGATAGACTTTACTGAAAGGCTAGTAGAAACAGATGATTTTCTACGGTTAGGGCATGCCCCTGAATTGCCTATATTATGAGTTAAGTGTCGAAGTGGAAGAAGTATTGTTGCGTGCGATTTGAGGTTAGTTGCTCGAGCTTTGTGTAATAGGTGTACTTGTAGTTTTATTGGTGGTTAATAGTCAGTCACTACTCAACTAGTGCTACAGTTTGTACTGGTCTGCCTTAAATTTTCCGATCAATAAAAGAAGTATACCTATTGAAAAACCTCTCCAAGACAAAGAGATGCGGTGGTTTTTATCTTGTACTACATGCGTGTAGTTTGAGGGTTTCTACCATAACCAACTTGTTGTGTTGGGTTCGGAGTTTTGTGTTGTTGTTGTTCCTCCCCTCGATTGGATGATTTGTTTTGTGCGATGCTGAGTGATTGTTCTTGCTGATCGAGTTGGTGCACTTGGGCTTGGTCTTGGGGATGTTTCGTGGGATACTGCTCGATGACTTTTCTTTGTGTTTTGTGGTGTTTGTAGTGAGTCGACATCCTATGTGCTTGTAGTTTAGGCGTGGTTATGTGGTAGGTAATTTGTGGGTTTTCCCTTTTTTCCTATAAGACTCTTGGTTTGATCTTACCTTATGCACTTTGACTTTTGCCACCTATCTATATATTTACTTGTTCTGTAACCAACTTGTCTTTACATGTTTACTTATGTCTAACATAGTTAGAACTTAGAAATACTAACACACTCTAAAGGTTCTTTACACGTATAGATTGTATGAATCTCCATCAACAACAAAGATGGTTGAAACTGGTGAGTTAGAACTAGCAAAGCTTAACTTTGAAATCGACATCTTATTATGTAACAAACATCGAATAACAATGTGTTCAATCCATGAAATCGGTATCTTTATTAGTTTATTACATATGGGAAATAGTAAAGATGGTTGAAACATCAAACGGCCGAGTTTCACACTTCAACAACACTTGACAAGAAGATGGAGTACTAGAGATCAAACAAAAAGACCACAAAAAAGTGTGGACTCAGCACAAAAGAAATCAATCTTGATTGTGTTTCCATAAGCTGACTTATGGGCCTGGTGGGCCCATTGGGCCACGCCCTGGTGGGCCACCAAAACAGTCTCGTAGCAACCAGCAACAGCACAGAAAGTTGAGGCTGCCACATCAAATACCCAAAAATAGAGGTTAATTGTAAGGCAGAGTTGGATGTGTTAGTGGAAACGTTGACAGATAAGTCACCTTTACTGCCATTCGAAATGGAAACTACACCAAAAATGTAGTGACACTATTAAAAAGTTGTGGTTGAATGATTTACCATGAACCGATGACATCACAAAATCCACCGAACGGAGCAGGACCTGGTCCTCCCGGACCCCAACCTCCTCCCGGTCCTCCTGGCCCTCCTCCCGGTCCACCTGGTCCCATAACTGAGCTCGGAGCAATGCACCACCACCACTACCACCTCAAGCGGACGGCGAAAACTATGTAGCTAAGAAACTCTCTTTTCTTCTTGATCAGAAAGGGGTGTGAATGAGAAGACCTCAACTAGGCTTGATGAGAACTATATATAAATATATATACAAAAGCAGTTAGGGATATAAGGCATTTTTTCATGTTTATCAAATGCCCATAGTTTGGACACAACTTCCAGTCAAAAAATGTGATGAGTTGAGTGTTAACTGGACAGTTAGCCGTTGTGGTTTTAACTCTTAGCTACCATTCAAAACCACCCTTCAAAACTGGGAAATTAAAATAAGAGTAAGTTAAGTTATGATCGATGTCGGTACAAATTTTTTAAAATTAAAAGGCGATGAATCGATGTTTTTTGCATGCCTAGAATGAAGGGCAAAGCATCTCAGTGGCTCACCTAAAGCATATAATATTAATATAATATATGTATAAACGAGACTATAGCTTTGTTGCCTTTGGATCTCATTAAGTTGATTTTTCTACTCCCTATAGAATTCTAAAAATATAATAATTCACTATGTAGTCTATATCTAAATCATTACAAGAAACTGATTACACATTCAAACTTGATTGGTTGTAAAAAAATTATATTGTTATTCAATTTTTTAGGTTTTTGAAAGGATGATGGTGGATGAACAATCTGTGTTGGAAGGATAGGGGTTTATGTATATACAATTTTAGAGCAAGATTATTGATGGTCCAATAATCCACGACGTGTGGAGGTAGAAGGCCCACGGGTCGTGAACTTCTTTTTCCGGAGAAGAAGCAATGACGGTATCTGGGGAATAAGCATCGGCTAACTCTTTGCCAGCAGTCGCGGTAAGACAGAGGATGCAAGCGGTATCCGGAATGATTGGGTGTAAAGCATCTGTAGGTGGCTTTTTAAGTCCGCCGTCAAATTCTAGGGCTCCACCTTGGACAGGCGGTGGAAACTATCAAGCTGGAGTACAAAAATAAAAATAAAAAGTGAGGTGGCTATGATTTTCGAATGGGATCAGCTGTTTCAAAGAGGACAACCTCTTATATTGGGCTCTCCTCAACCTTAAAAAAAAAAAAAAAATGATTAAGATTTGAAAAAAAATAATTGTAAAAGGGATTTTGTGAGAAGGGATAGGGAGACAGAAAGTTTTGTGACAGTGGAGGGAAAACAACCTTACAGATCAGCCTAGGCTCAAAGCAGGGAAAGTGGGCCATCACATTTTTTTTGGCTAAATTTTGTTGCCAAACCGACACCATTTTGTCTCAAAATTGGGTGAAATGCGTCGTTTCGTTGTTGTTGGAACTTTAGAAGGATGTTGTAGCGCTATCATGTGGCACAACCAGAGTGCACCACATGGTAGCGCTTGTTTTTTTTTTTTTTTTAATAAAAAAAATCGATTTTACTACAACATGATGTACAACGAACCAAACCTGTCAAAAACACCTAACCAAATTCAATAAAAAAAAAACACAAAATTCTACCTAACCTATCGAAATTAGGAAGAAAAAAAACACATTCATAATGCTCAATTTCAAAACAAAATTCTTAGGTCCGAATGAAATTGAAGCCAAGTAATTAAAAACCTAGGTTGGGCAAACCAAAGGTAGAACACATAATACCTCAAGGTGGTGAACCACGAACGCAAAAACAACAGTAGGCATTTTATTTTATTAAGAAATAATTCGAGATCAGATATAACTGAATCTCGATGGCTTACAAGTCGACAGACGGAAATCCGGCATAACATACAAGTGAAAACGAAAACAAAAAAACGATACAAAATAACAAGCGGAAATGCACTCTATAAGAAACAACCCAAGGAAAAACTAAATCTAATACGAAGGGGACGTAGACTACGAACGAAAGCCAAACACTGTTACCGTAGACATTTTTTCTAGAATTTGTTTAGAAATTTCGATATGAAATGAATTGGCAATGAACTTTATTTTGTAAGAAAAAAAAACATTACGAATGTTTGGAGATGACAAGACCCGAGCCCAACCCGAAAACCCAATCCAACCCACCAAAAAACTGATTGGCCCAAATACCCTAAAACTTAAATAGTACATCACCCGAAAACCAGCCCAACCTGACCCATTTTGACCCAACATCCAAATAACCCAAACCCAAATGAACTAAACATGATTCAATCTAAACCCAAATGATCAGTAACATGAATGCCTGAAAAATAAAATAAAAATGAATATGATTTAAGTGAATTAGTTGGGGTTAGGAGCATCACGTAGAATTGCAATGGGGTCATGAATAAATAGATTAGGAGGATAAATCATGCCAAACAAACCATATGTGTTAGGTTCATCATACAAATTGAATTGACAACTAATCCTCTAACAATTCAACAATATATAAGATCAAATCATTTTCATCAACTTTCACCCAACTCCTCCAAACTTTCTCAAAATTTCACTTCAGCCATAAAAGGATTAGCCAGCCATGGAGCACTCTTTCCCACCCCTAGCCATCCTCCTTTCCTTGACAACTTCGACGCATGGGCTTTGCCTCGACTCTCGAGCTTTACCACCGACGCCACCCTAACGTTTCCCGCCATCGGAGAGCCACCCCGCAACCACATCCCCTACGAAGCAAAGGTAAGGTTCCAGGGGAGTACATGATCTACTCCTCGGTAAGAACGCCCTCGTTCAATACCTTCGCAGTGTTCGACACGGGGAGCCCGACATTCTAGATGCAAACGTCCACCTGCAACCGATGCTTCCCACAACCCAAGGGAACCGGCCTCCGTGACTTCAATAACTCATCGACGATCAAGCACCTTCCCTGCAACACCTAGGAGTGCGCGAGTCTGTCGTATAGACTCGCGCACTTTGTCGATGAGTTATCGAAGTCATGGAGGTCGGGTCCCTTGGGTTGTGGGAAGCATCGGGTGCAGGGGGACGTTTGCATCTAGAATGTCGAGCTCCCCGTGTCGAACACTGCGAAGGTTTTGAACGGGGGCGTTCTTACCGAGAAGTAGATCATGTACTCTCCTTGGAACCTTACATTTGCTCCGTAGGGGATGTGGTAGATTGGTTCTTCTTCTTGAGCTGGGGTGCCTCTTTAATGCCGGTAAACGTTAGGGTGGCTCCGGTGATAAAAGCTCGAGGCTAAGGCTATGCGCCGAAGTTGCCAAGGAGAGGAAAAAAATACTCCATGTCTGGCTAATCTTTTTATTGTTTGTTGGGAAAGTTTGGAGTTGGGTGAAATTTGACGAAGATGATGATTTAATTGTCAATTCAATTTCTTATGATGAACCTAAGAGATGGTTTTTTGACATGATATATCCTCCTAATCTGTTTATAACAGTTGCAAATGTTGCAGACCCATGCCACATTTATCATTGCAATTCTACATGACGCTCCTAACCCCAACTAATTCACTTATCCCGATCCATTTTTATTTTATTTTTTAGATCTCATGCACCGGTGAACGTCCCAAGAGGTGGCAATAGACTGAGTCGGTTCGAGCATTCATATATGTTATAGTCATTCAGGTTTTGATTGAACCATGTTTACTTCATTCGGGTTTGGGTTAGTGGATTATTTGGATGTTGGGTCAAAATGGGTCAAGTTGGTTCGGTTTTCAAGACTGCACATATATTGGCATACTACATCGCACCAGATTCATGCTGCAGCACCCCAGTAAAAGCTAAATCATTGGCCGACATGGCGACAAACAATGAGTATCCCAGGATCATATCATTATCAGTGCCCGGGGTTCAGCTTCACACCTGAATTTGACTTGATCAAGCTATGTCCGTATAGTCTGTTCTTTCTTGTTGGTCGACTATCGTTCTTTGCACAATGTACAGGTGCCTCGTAACGTACCAGCTCTCACATGATTGCAGCCAGACCTATTGGCTCTCCGTTGTCTTCACCTTCTCTGGGTTCAGTGGCAGTGACAGCTGTGTTGCGAGGCCTCACTGAAAAGGTACAAAGAAATGGTTAATGAGTTGACAAACAACACGGTGTGCGTGGAACTAGTTTTCTTGTGATTCAAGTTCTTCAAATTGGTTATCCGATTTTGCATTGCAACGAGGAAATCCTTTCCTGAAGCTTAAATCAAAGATGGGCTTGGTGGTGAATACAAAGATATCTGAAGCAATGGTCAAAAGTGTAAGTTTGTTAACCATTTCAAGATACCAGTGTGGGTGTGGGTGTGCACTGTGCAGTGGGGAAAGAGAGAGAGAGAGGGAGAGAGACATACTTGAGACATTTGTGATAACATTGACACTTTTTTGTACCGCAAGTGCTTTCAGATTATTTGCTGTAGCCAACAAGAGCAAGCTTTTTATATGCTGCTTTTGTTCCTTTGGACTTGATGTTTTCCCCAATGCTTCTTCAAAAGCAAGCAAATCTTGGGTTGTAATACATGGAAGCGATAGCAAAATCTGCAACAGAGAAACATCCATATATTTTTTATGGAAAGAGGTGATAAGATGAGTTACCCAATGTTGAGAGAGAAGACATTCAACTCACCTGCCTGGGCGCTGGATCCCTATCCACTAAATAAATGAATATGTCGCGACATAGACTGACTAAATCAGCACTGATCAAAGCATTTGACTCAAGAGCTAAACCTTGGATTATTGCGTAAAACAGATCTCTGCAAACAAATTCTTTCAGTTCCACATTATTTGTAGCTACGCACAGGGCAACAACAATACCACAGAAAGACGAAACTTTGCTCATGGAATCAGTGTCTGTCCATTTAAAGGCTTCCAGCGCTATCTGGAGTGCAGGCACTGCAAGACTCTTGTGCTTCAAAATGAAACTGCATTAAACCAAAAGAGGAAAAAATAAAGATACCAATGAATCGCCCAAGTCAACCATTGAAAAAACGAGGGAATGCAATGACAAACATACCCAACCAGTGAATTAGAAGAAAATGCATCCAGGTCCTTGAGAGCAGATGCATCTAAGTGGTTAACATGGCCTGAGTGTTCAAGAGAAGAAACTCCTGTGTTTTGACCAGGGGAAGCCATGGCCGACAAAAGTGCACAAACTTCACGAGTTAAATCTCGCAGCAACTTCTCCTCCATTACTTCCACCTTCAGATCTGAACCAGGCAGTATCCCATTAAGATCTGGAACTTTTGCCCTACCTTCATGTAGCAGACTTGACCATGAGCAGCTTAGCACTTGTTGAGCGTGACGAAATAAAGGATGAAGGAGGTTCTCTACCCATCTCTCCCAAAAATCTGAGGGGCATGATTTAACAAATGGAATCAAGACTGAGTGAATAAGCTGTTTCATATGTCGGAACTCCATATACTCCACATTCTCCATTAATGCTAGAATCACTGTATTACTATCTAAAATCTGAAAAAATGTGTCGGCGATTGAAGTTGACAAACCCAGCAGATTGTACCTACAAAAATAGCATACCAAAAGTCGACACATTAAAATAATAGGACTTGTTTAGTAAGAGCAATGCACTGCATTGGACATTACCAATTAGACAATATCACGTCAACAATAAGAGAATACGAAAAAAAGTCATCTGGAAAACACGAGTACATACCCACTTTCCCTTATACCTCTCAACCAGTTTCGTATGTCGGTTTCATTTGGCTCAGAATAGCTTTCCTTGCTAATGTCATTGTCAACCAATGATCCATCTGCAAATGATAAAGCACCTTTGTGCACTTTTTGATTCACTTCTCCAAGAAGACTGGCCCGCTCAACATCACTAATGCTCATTGCACCTTTCACCTCCCCAGGCAAGGCTTGAGTCACCGAAGGAGACCAAAGGGAATGAATAGCACGAAGTAGCTGAAATTTAGAAGGTTGTGTTATTAAGAAGAATGCTTGAGGCAAATGCATTAAAGAAATTACCCAGCAGCTTAATTCAAGCAATATGCTTACTTTCAATAGAGGAGGCAACATCCATGACAAATGGGCTGCCATTGGATGAAGGGAATGGCTTGCACTCGTGTTTTTCTGCATATCTGTCTTTCTAATCCCACTCCTCTTTAATGCCCTCTCAAAAAATGTTACCGTATGGAAAATTGACCACATCAAACGAGTATCAGAACACAAGCGAACAAGACCTGCTGGATCCGACAAATAAGCACTTTGCCAATCTTGCTCTATCCATGGTTTGCTCAGAGGTTCAAGTAACCACCGTAAAACTTCTTGCTGCTGCTGAACCCTGTGACAAAATTTGCCAGGAGAAAAGCTCAATAAGATTTTCAGGTTTAATCAAAGTGCCCACTCCCCAACCTTTGGGATGAAAAAGGTTAAATGCATTAACGCAGTTACCCAGCAGCTGAAGCCATGATAAGAAATGATTCTCCAAGAAGATTATGTTCCCCACGTAGCAAACGACCCTCGTTTTGCAAATAGCCCATGGTATCAGCAATGCCCTTCAAAATAACCAGAAGCACTATCATTTTGAGTTTTGACGTACAAACAGCAGATCACAGGAACCGCATTCTCTAACTCATTAGCTACTGAAAAGTCATCTTTGTCACTGTGTGATCACAAGACCATTATGATTTCACTCTTGGAAACATGTTTACTCGCTCAAATAGATACGTACAATATATATGTAAAGTTATGCATGTAAATGCTATGCACGGGGTAGACTTATTTTAGTATCAATAGACATTTGACCTACCAAATACTCCGTATTGTAGAAATTAGTGGATGGACAAGGACATGCTATGCATGGGATGAGCTTACTGCATATATCTTAATCTATCCATTCCCATTTAGTCTGCTAATTAAAGGTGGATGGTGGGTGTTAGCCGTTACTACATATAGAACCTACGAATATAATCCCTCAAATAGCAAGTTTATTCATATCAACTATACTAATTATCTAAGGCCGAAATGATGATGGGAAGAGCATCAAAAACCTTCCATGGCAAGAAATATCAAATTAGTTGCATTAAAATGTTATTTAACTTATTATCTAATTTTTTCATTTCGGTCCATCAATAAGACTTAATTTTAAAGAAATCATGTAACATCAGAAATATAAATATGAGTCTTATGCTATGGGATAAAATGACAAGTTAACAAAAAGGTTTAGCTTATAAACTAGTTCTCAAAATCACATCTAGTGGTATTTGAACCTGAGACCTTAAGATATAGGTTAAGAGGAAAAAGGTCTCTCTACCACCAACTGTGCTAGAAACCTTCATGTATTTCTATATAACATAAAAGTATAATATATTTTATAGTAATAAGACCACACACTGCTACATAGTTAGCTAATAAAAACTGATGCTCCTCTCGCTACCAATTATTGATCCCACAGGAAAACAAAAGGAGTTTGTTCATCTAGAGGTTGGGGAAAAAGTAAACGATCTCACGACAATCACCTTCATGTGAGGTAAAAGGCTTTTATCTGCAGATTTTGCAATCCGAATAAATGATGTGCAAATCTGCAACCTAGCATGCCGTGCTCCATTTGTAGAAGGATCCTGCCAAGTCAGGGAGTCATACTGCAGTTCCAATAGCTAATAATCAGATGCAAGAATTTAAACCTTTGAAGGAAATAGTACTTCAAATAAACCTTAACAATACAAGGGAGGGACGTCAGAAGATCAAAGAGTTTGTTTATGACTTTCCCAGCCGCATCCGGAAAGAACTTTAGGAAGGGGCCCAAAGCCTCTAAATGGTGTGCAACCACTTCTACAAGCACTGGTTCACTCCATCTTAAAGCAATCAGCTCCCCAAGCAAAGCTTAATTTCACAGAAACTATGTTTATCAGCAAACTGCAAGGATAAAACTATAAACCTTATGCATTAGTTAATGAAGTACCTTCAAAAATTCTACAGAGTGCAAGTTGAACTTCAGAGCTGTCCCCATCATATTCAGTGGATCCATCAAAAACAGCAATCACAACATTCTCTAGCACTAATTGCGTGCTTTCAATTATAGCTAGCTCCTGAAATATCACACAGCAAATCATTTTTCATGCATGGCTCTGTAATAAGAACTACTAAGTAGTTAATTTAAAGAAGAGGTCCAGTACACACCTTAGTAGGTGTAGGAGACGAACTAAGGCCCTTAATGATCATGACTACTCTCTCGGATACCTTGGAAGCAGCTATGAGGGGCTTGTGGTAGGAAACAAAGCGGACCAACTCCAACTACATCAATGACATTGCACCGGTAGAACATGTCAAACAAAATTAACCTAAATAAATATTCAAATAGATTATATAAACCCCCTTACAAGTCAGCAACTATGAGTAAAGAAATCCTAATGTAATTCTTTATGCAATTGCACTGAAGATAGGCTACAAAGCAACAAAGCTAGCATGTCATCCTTGCCATCCAAATCTGGATGAGTGATACTATTTAAACATGATAACAAATGGAGGTTTCTCTGAATTATTACACACAAATTGATCACTAATATGATGATAGAGTAGAAGTTGAATGGTTAGACAACACCATATCATGTACAAATGTATCTTTCCTCACTGAGGTAATTTGGAGCAAAGATGCATCAATCATGGGTTATACAAATATATCCAACATACCAGCTTTGAACGAAACTGACTAAATTCTCCTTTGCCCTCAAAGTCATCACTCCATAGTTCCATCGGGCCCAAGGAAAATGTTGTATCAAGAGGAACCTTTTCTTTTCTGAGCATCCGCTGGCAAGATACATCCAGGATTCCACCACATATTTCATCATTTATAAAGTTTAAAATCTGCTTTTTCTTATCAGCATGACCAATGCTAGAACTTGAACTATTGACTAAACCATCAGAAGCTTGAGTATTGTGCTTTGGCTTTGCTAGTAACTCTCTCATCAATGCCTGAACATGAAATGACAAAGGAGGGAAATATGATTTGAATATGTTAGTGGGATACAATGTTCTTACTGAACGTAACGTACCTGCCAAAAGAGCAGAGACTGAAAATGAAGAGCCAGCTTAAAATGTTGAAAAAATCCCAGCATCTGCAATAAGATGAATACACTGCATTCCTCAATTTCTGAACTTGCATTCCTATGAAATAGCAGTTGGAACACGATAGACATGAAAAGATTGTCTGAATTTACATTCCAATATGAGGGGTAACTTTGACATTTTGTGACGCAGAGATATTTGATAAACAGATTGTTTTTCATTATTATTTATTAGTATTTATAAGTGAGGAAATTAACCAAGCCCAAACAATCAGGCACCCAACCTTTGGCACCCTTTAATTGTTTAGATCTTGACCATTTTTGTTAACATACATCACTTACACATCATACATATGTTCTACAGCTTATCAAATATCGGTAAGAGATGTTAACATCATATCGTGAAAGTATCAGATATCCTCACAAAAGCAAAGGAAATTTACGTGTCAAGGGTATTTGACTATTCAAGTAATCAAGTACACTACGGTGTTTGGTAAACTGATTCTCAATAGGCAAATGGAGAGATGTATAACAAAAAATGCTGAACCCAAGTGCTGCTGACTCACACAGATATATTCCAAGAAAAGTCCAGAAGGATCAAGAATGTGCTTGAATGACCCAGGGGCAATTCAGTTAAGCTGTGAGGGAACCATTCTCATGTCACAAAAGGTATTAGCCTACTGTAGGGCCAGTCTGGTGTTTAGCCTAGTGGTTAGGGAGTGAATTCAGTGAACTCCAGGGGATTTACCCTGTAGCTCTGGTTCAATTTCTGATTTCATTTATTTGTTATCTGTATCTGCACTCTATGGGTGATTTGTGTATTTCCTGATTTCTAGCTCTATCAGCTTCATTTGATCTTATAACGAAGACAAATATGTGACTCATTCTAGTCAATCAAATTTTAGGAAGACAAACGGGAATGGCCTAAGAGATTATACCTGATGAAGAAAGAGAAAAAGAGTGTTTTCATCACTTGAAATGGATTGCAAATTCAAGCAAGCTAGAGATACCATGCTCTCGCATATACACTCTGAGAACTCAAATTCACCATCATCAATAGCCCCAGGGTTGGAGGCAGATTTGTACAGGAAGTCTCTTGAAACATTCATTAAAATCTGAAAGATGCTGCTGACTGCAGAATCAAAGTCTGAAGTTACTGCATCAACAGATCTTTTCCTGCAGGCATCAGAGTAGCCAAAAGCTGTTTATTTCACAACAGAGATTTGATAGTGCTCAGAAGATTCACACATGTAAAGCAGCAAAACTATGATTCAAGTGCATACCTAGATGAGACAAGTTTAAAAAATTCAGAAGCATGGAGACGGAAATCTGGAGAAGAAAGTAAGAATCCACACCTGATTCAAGAAAAGCATTATGCACTTAATCTACTTCAATTTGCAAGATAACATCTACACCATATTTGATTAAACAGAAAAGAATAGTGTACCCGTGTATGATTCCATATTTAGCAAGATCAGGCAATGGAGCCCACTCAGCATATGCATTTACAGCATTCAGTGTAGCTATCACTGTGGCTGCATGCTGTTTTGCTACTTCCAGTTGGTTATTCCCTACCTCATTGACTGCAGCTCCAAAGTGTCTCTCAAGCAACTGGACCAAAATCAGAAGTAAAGTAATGCACTAGCTCCAAAGTGTCTCTCAAGCAACTGGACCAAAATCAGAAATAAAGTAATGCACTAGCTACAGCCTATAAAACACACCCCACATTGAAAGAAAATAGAACTTACAGAATATAGAAAAGGTAAAATTTCCGATAGAGATTCAGTCAATCCACGTAATAGTAGCCTCCGACGATCTCCTGTTTAATGCATAAAAATTATGAACAGACAAATAGTTACATTGGATGTTCCCTGAAGTCTTCAAAGAACATGAACGTAAACTCACATGAACCTCTAAAAACAATAGTCGACACACGGTCAGAGACAGTCTTCGAAGACTAAACACCTACTCCCGCCGTTGATAAAAATATATCATTTTAGTCTCTTATTATTGTTCAATAAAAGATTGCATTTTAGATTTTCTAAGCAAATAATTATTGGAATTCGGATTTGTTATTGAAAACTCCACATATTCAGATTGTTTACGCAAAGTCCACATATTGAAAGCTCCCCACATTTAGATTTTTTTGCAAAGTATCTCCCTTCATCGGCACACCCATGTTGCAACAAAATTTAATAAGACTTTAGGATTACTTTACTTGAATCAATGACTTATTAATAAGTGTGTCAAAGACTGAAGTGATATCTTTCTTTGAATGGAGGTAGTATTAATAAGAGGAATTCATTGTATCTAGCATTGCCCTAAAGATAAAACATAAGATTGGTGATCACAAAAACATGCATAGTCATTTCTCAGTCACCTTCTAAATCTTCATTATGAACAGTAATATCTTCAGGAAGCCATCTCAGCGTCATGGAAACCAACTCTGCCTGAATTGCATCATTAGGGGTCAAGAATTCATAATATTAAAAATTCACAAGGAGACAAAAAAAATAGAGAGGAGAAATGAGTCGATATGATAATTAAGAGGATGTACTTGTATGGGACCAATATTGGAAAGAGAAATTAAAGCAGGTAGCAATTCTTTCCACAAAATCAGGCCTTCTCTTCTAACTACCTGCCAAAGCAAAAGAATGGATACTCAGAACAGCAAAAAAGCCATCGCAACTTTTTTTTATGACTATCACGAACTGTCACATTTATGCAAAACAAGCATATACCTCAGCAATAAGAGCAGCTGTCTGGCTCTTCAGATGCCATTTTTCATTTTGGTCGGCAACCTCTGATATCAATTCAATAGCAAGATTTGCAAAGTTTCTTCGATCCTCAGAACTTAGTTCTTCCCACCTAAGCCTTACCAAATGCTATAGATAACTCGAAAACAACAAAAAATATATTCATCTCAACATGCCCCATCATAAACATGAAACACAGTAATGACAAAAGCAAAGACAACCTGAAAAAGTCAATATAGTGCATGCAAAAAGCTGTACTCGCTGTAAGCTTTGACATGCACTCTCTTTAATTATGAAATGGTAAATTCATAATAGTGATTAACAGTTTAACACTACTGCAGCCAATATCAGCATATTTCCATTTTCAAATCCATCCAAAAGGACCAAAACTGGGGATCTACACAAATTATTTTCCACCAATTTCTGAATAGTTACATACCTTACTCATGTTTCACAAAATCAATTAACACTAAACGACAATATGACCCCTGACAAGAAAATAGACTTCAAAGCAGTACTGCACTAAACAATTACTAAAAGAACATACTTTTCTTAATAAGTTAGCATGTGTCCAAAAGATTAAGACCATAATGATTCCAAACAGTATATAAAATGAGAACTCTATTCCCAGAACTCAACATTAACTGCTCATAAGTAACAAATGAACCCTGCAAGCATTATAAGATGTGCTAACTTCAATCTAAAGACACATATATATTTACATTGCCAAAAAGAGCAATTGTTGGTGCAATCCAGAGCAAGAAATAGAAGGCGGGAATGGGTCTGGAGACTACCTGAAGCATTTTCAACGCTTGCAACCGCATTTCAGATGGCCAGTTCTTCTTGACTAATATGAAGCATGTACTTGCCAGAGCACGTGCGTCCCCTGCCTTGACCTGCAAAACACGATATTTTTTCAGAAAAAAGTTTTCTTAAAACAAGAAAAGAAAAGCAAATATTTTGTGCATTGTCCCAATTATTTTACTAAATTCAAAACTAGCAAAAATAAATGTGTAGAACATAACTTTTTCTTGCAGTTCTCCCAAAATTAAGCCACATCCCAAGGAGCATGATCACAACATATACTCAAAGCACACAAATCTGTAAGGAATGCGCACTACATATTCACAACATATGACACTCAAAGCACACAAAACTGTGAGGAATATGCATTACTGACATTGCATATTCACAGCATATTTTGTGCTTAGCTAAACAGAATCAGTTTAGGAGAAAGAATGTAATGGAATTTGTTTGATTCCATTGGGCAATGTTTGGTCATGTGTTTCTGTAAATCCAATCCACAAAAGGGGCAGGTTTCCAGGTCTGGCAACTCTTTCAATGTTCCCTCTTCCCATTTTTCTACTTTTACCTCTGAGATGTCAACAATTTGGTGTTCATATGCAACGGTGTTGTAGTGAAATTCATCAGTGGCTGTTAGGTCAAAATGTCAAATGAATCATAAAGTAGTGGTGAAATCAAGCAAATAAAAATGGAAAGGAAGATTACACATTTTGATAATATTCAACTAGTAGACGTGTGGGGATGGAATTTAATAGGTTGATGGAACA
The DNA here is from genome assembly GCA_037127255.1 of Persicaria tinctoria. Lineage (NCBI taxonomy): Eukaryota > Viridiplantae > Streptophyta > Magnoliopsida > Caryophyllales > Polygonaceae > Persicaria > Persicaria tinctoria. The sequence continues at coordinate 5,832,601 of JBANSL010000014.1, forward strand.
GAGAATAGAGGTTGAAGGTGAAAGTGATTTGTGTATAATTGTTAGCATCATTTGTAAGTTCCCGCTGCATACGCTGGTTTGTTGTAGTCATTTCTTAGTTGAAAAGGAGTTCAATGCTTCTTTGCAGCAAGTGGTGTATTTTGTTTTCTTTAGATCTGAGCACACAGGCACTGACGAACCAGTGTTGTTGTCTAGTAGTGCTGTGGTGATGGTAAGTTTGTGATGACGAATCTGTCATGGTTAACACTTGGGAACATTTTTTTTTTTTCCTAAGTGGGTCAAGCATCTCAATTTCTTTATACCTTACCCAAAGCCAACAAAACAAATCCAAAACGAGCCAACTCCAATACCATGTTGAATTCCAAAAAGCCCACCGGGCAGTATGGGTTTCCAAGAGGCCAGAATTCAACAATTGTCGGCTTGTCAAATTAGTTCTCTCCCGCAACAGCCTTCAACCACATTTTCCTTCTGAGTTTGATTTTCCATCATTGCAAGGCCATGACTATGAAAAATTACATCATCACTAGTTCACATTAATGCATCTGTTAAATGAGTAACCATGTCACAATGTGCCTTCTCAGCTATAGCATATTTCATGATAGACTACTTCCTATCGAACTTCCTCAAAGTTTATAAATTACACAATCAGGACCCTCCAGAGTGATATAATCCAATTTATTAGTAGCAACTTGGTTTCACAAAATCTGCTAAGACTCCAGAAAATGTAAACAAACAATCAAGACTTCAAGCTGTTCGCCAACAAGCACAACATTCACGCAACTCAAAAATCTAAAACCTAAAACTCCTTCAAAAACCCTAAGAATGAATTAAAAATCAATCAAATTGATCCCGGGAGTGGGGGCGTAACTACGCAGAATCCACAGATACTAAACCCAAGAGGCAAGAACGTTACTAATATGCATAAACAGGAAAGTAAAAGAAAAGAAGAAGAAGAAGAAATTACAGATTCTAGATAAGAAACGGCAGCTTTGCGAGCATCAGGGGAAGAGCTCCAGTCGAGAGCAGCGGCAATAGCGCGAGCAACATCGTTCGCCATGGACACGCCTCCATCCTCCATTGTAGCTCGAAGGCTGGTAGCTTCGAGGAAAAGGAAATCGCAGGAGCGAGAATCTGCGAAGGCTTTGCTGACTTCAATCGCAAGTAGAGAGACAGAGAGAGAATGAAAATGGAAAGGAGGGGAGAGAGAAAAGAGACGTTGCGGTGGTCGCCGGGGGAGAGAATATTGAAGACTAGAGAACGACTTTACTAGTCTGCTCCCCCTTGTTATGCTTAAAAAATGGGTCGGGTCGTCAAACCTTTTTCAAACCAATATTTTAGGGAAAATTATGTATATATCCCTCCAAAATTATCCAATTAGTTGTATATCCTTGAAATCTTTAAAATCGGTTATTTATCCCTCAAATAATAAAACAATTATTTTCTAATCCAAATTGTGTTTTCTTTAATAAAATATAATTAAAATTATCTATAAAAAAATCCATAATATCTATCCTATGGTATCCTTCATTTAAAGAAACTATCTTTAATCCTATCATTTAACTTATCTCTTGTACATTTCACCAGTACGTAGAGATTTCAATCAATCTTGTTCATCTTGCTCGACATTTCTTCTACTCGTCTATGGCTTAAATTAGGTTAAGTTTCTTTCTTATCCCAACTATTCTATCAATCTTTTTTTTTTTTTTTTTTTTTGCAATTTAGCTTGATTATCTGAGTTACACCCCAAATCCATGTCATCGGCAGCTGCAATCGACTGCGAATCATGGCCGGCTTCTTCTTTCTTGGCAGTAGTACCGGTACCGGCAACATCCGAGACGCTCTGGACCCACCTCCCCCCGCTAACACCGCCACCACCACCAACAACAACCCTAACTGGGCGTCGAACCCCATCTAGCCCGGAGGGCTCCTCCTCTACTGGAACGAAGAGATCTACCAGAAGGGGTTCGAAATATGGCAATAGTACGTCCAAGTCTGCCACCATCACTCGCCGCCCTTTCTCCACCACCACCGGTCCACCACCACCTCTACTTGGGCAGCGGTGGCGACCCTTACTACCCGTCGTCATCCTCGGTGAGCCCTAGCGGCAATAGCGAGGTCGAATTGAGGGTGATGAGGAGGCAGCGGGATTTGGATGAACTGCTAGGATGACGGAAACCAAGCGAAGAAGGATTGCGGTCACATGAGATGAGATGAGATTCTTGTTATTTCCATTTGGATTTGCAAAGAATAAAATTAGTGATCCTACGTACTAAATTCAATTCAAAGGTTTTCTGGTTTTGTAATTCAAATCAAAGGTTTTCTGGTTTTGTATTTTGTTTTTCTATTTTTCTTTCTTTAATTGAAGGTTAGAATTGGTATTTTAGATTTAATGAGTTATTTTTAATTATAATTTATAGGAAGAAAATGACATTTGGATATATAAATAATTTTTTTACTATTTGAGGATACATAAACTATTTTAAAATTTTAAGGGATATATAGACAATTGAGCAAATTTGGAAGGATATATAACTAATTGTCCCAATATTTTATATCGATTCGTGGATCAAAATTTTAACAATTACCGGAGTACAATGTTCAGTTGCGGAGCTAGGGGATGCTCGAGCATTTTTAGCATTTTTAAGATAATATAATACCTTTAAATAATATTTATAATAATATAATATATTTAAATGATATTTAAAATAATATAATATATTCATATATTTAGTATTTTTAAGATAATATAATACCTTTAAATGATATTTAAAATAAAAGTGTTATCTAACTCAAGTGGTAAGGGAAGGGAGGGGAAATCAAGGAGAATTAAAAGTTCTTAGGTTCAAATCCCACTTCTTTAAATTTTTATTAGTTTTACTTTATCAATTAATTCTTCTTAATTTCTCTTTATATTTTTTGTTTCAATCAACCATTTTATCAAAAAATTCATATTTATGTTTGAATTATATATTAAACATTTTCTTTCAATGTTGGTTTAAAAATAATTCATTGTCATTTTTTTTCTATATTTTTGTTTCTCTCTTCTATTTTTTTGGTTACTCTCAACTATTTAAATACAAAAAAAATCATTAAAAAAAACAATTTTAGTGTTTTTTCAATATTTTTTTTACAAAATCTTCTTATCAAGTATATGAAAAAAAAAAACATTTCACGAAATTGTTTTAGCACCCCTGCCCGAAATCCTGGCTCCGCCACTGACAATGTTCACCCCTAAATTAGATCATTTGATTTTTTTAGAGAGTCGAAATTGGATCTTCAAATGAACAAATTGAGATTCAATTGATGAAATCGGATGGAGTAAATCTCCATAGGAAGAAAATGGAGCTTTTCCAGTTTGTTACAACCAACAAAACAAACTTCCCGCCTCCTTATGTAGTACACAAGTGGGAGCTCGATCTTACACATGAAAAGACCATTTTGCCCTTTTCTAACCGAGCCCACTAACTACCTACATGACTCACATACCCCCCCTCAAGCTGGACCTAGGCAAGGCAAGACTAGACCAAGCTTGGACCTTAGAAAGTCGTGTTGCTTAGCTCCGAGTGCCTTGGTAAAGATATCTGCAATCTGCATCGTCGTTGGCACATGAGCTGTGACAATAAACCCTTGATGAATCATCTCCCGGATGAAGTGTGAGTCAATTCGAACATGCTTAGTTCGTTCATGGAACACTAGATTGATGGCTAGTTGTTGGGCAGACCTGTTGTCACAATTCAACTCAATAGGCAAGGTCACTGGGATACTCAGATCACTCAAAATCCCTTGAATCCAAACCAGTTCGCTAGCTGCAGCAGACATGCTTTGATACTCACTCTCGGTGGATGATTTGGAGACCACTTTCTGCTTTTTGGTTTTCCATGACACCAATGCAGAGCCTAGGAAAACACAGTAATCGAAGAGGGATCTATCAGTATCGAGGCAATTTCCCCAATCAACATCACTATAAGCTTTGACATTTAGAGGGGACTGTGAAGGGTAGGACAGAGCAAGATTGAATGTCCCTTTCAGATATCTAAGAAGGTACTGAAGAACATCCCAGTGTGGTTTCAAAGGAGATTGCAAAAACTGATTGAGTTGTTGAACTGTGTATGAGATGTCAGGTCAAGTAAGAGTAAGATACAACAATCTCCCAACCAATCTCATGTAATCCTTCGAGTTAGAAATAGGATCACCAATGTTAGCAGAAAGCTTTACCCCATGTTGCATAGGAAACAAGGCACTCTTGCACCCTTCTATATGAGCATCAGTAAGAATATCTAGCACATATTTCCTTTGATTGAGCAAAATTCTAGATGATGACCTGGCAATTTCCATCCCAAGAAAGTACCTGGCCACACCAAGATCTTTGATGGTGAAAGTGTGATGGAGAGCTTCTTTGGTAGCAGTGATTTCAGATGATGAATCGCCTAATAGAAGCATATCATCAACATAAACTAAAGCAATTGTTAAACTAGTACCCGACCTCTTGGTGAATAGAGAGAAATCATGATTGGACTGAGTGTAGCCTAGTTTAATCATGAATTGTGTGAGTTCCTGGTTCCACTGTCTATTAGCCTGTTTATGCCCATATAAAGATCTCTTGATTCTGCAAACATGATCCTTAGGAACACTCAACCCTAGAGGGGGAGACATATACACCTCTTCATCAATAAATCCATGAAGAAAGGCATTGTTCACGTCTAGTTGATGAAGAACCCATCCTTTACAGGAAGCTAAAGCTAACAGAATTATGACAGTAGATAGTTTAGCAACTGGTGAGAATGTTTGCTTGTAGTCTCTGTCCTTAACTTGATTATACCCCTTAGCCACCAATCTAGTTTTGTATCTTTCAATAGATCCATTCGGTTTATGTTTGATTTTGAAAATCCATTTGCAACCAATAGGCTTCTTACTTGGAGGGAGAGGAGTGAAAAGCCATGTGCAATTGCTGGTGAGTGCAGTTAGCTCAGCCTACATAGCCTGTTCCCATTCAAGAATCCCTCTTGCTTATGAGTAGGAATTTGGTTCAAATGTAGCACAAACATTGGCTAAGGAGGAGATGTATTGTGAAGAGAGATGTGAAAGATTGTTCACATCAAACACAACAAAAGAATCAGACTCTGAAGATGCAGTGTGACCCCTTGTTGGCAACCCCGAGTAAATGAAGTCCTGTAATCTAGCTGGTCTGTTTATGTGCCTTCTGAGAGGTAAGGTTGTAGCTTGTGGATGAGAAGGAGAAAAAGAACTATCACTAACTATCCCACCATCTGACTGTAGTGGAGACTGTGATTGAGACTGTGATGGATGAACAATCTCAGGCATGGGATTTGATGAGTGAGAACTGAGAGATGAATCTGAACCAAAGATACTATGGTTGGTGACAAACATATCATCAACATCTATATCAGGAATGTGTGCATTTTGCACTTTGGAAGGCTTAGATGAACCAACTTGTCTAAAGGGGAAAACATCCTCTACAAACTTCACATGTCTGCTAACAATAACATTTTTTCTTTCCAAATCAAACAATTTGAAGGCTTTCTGACATGGGGGATATCCCAAAAAAACACATCTTCTAGCAATGGATCCCAGTTTATCTTTAGGATCATTAGGTTGGAGAGCATAGCATAAGCATCCAATCACTCTCAACTGATCAAAACTAGGAGGAAATTTATACAACAACTCAAAAGAAGATTTCCATTTCAACACAGAAGAAGGCATCTTGTTAATGACATGGGTGGCTCCTAACACACAGTCACCCCAAAACTGAATAGGTAGGCCAGCATGCAATCTAATTGCCCTTGCTGTTTCAATTAAATGTCTGCGCTTCCTTTCTACCTTACCATTTTGCTCATGAACACCTGGGGTTGATCTTTGATGTTCAATGCCTTTAAATCCAAATAAATCCACACATTCTTTTTGTGTGAATTTTGTACCATTGTCTGTCCTTACAGCCTTGACAGACATATGAAATTGTGTTTCAACCATAGCTAAGAAACAAATGACTAACCTCAAAACCTGCAGTTTATCTTGCATCAGAAAAACCCAAGTGGTCCTTGTGTAGTCATCCAGGACAGTTAGGAAATACTTAGCACCACATCTAGATGGAACTCAATAAGGCCCCCATACATCCATATGAATCGGTTGAAAGGGAAAAGAAGTGACTGATTCACTCCTGTCAAATTTCAATTTTGCAAACTTAGTCATGGCACAAGTGTCACATGACATATCCTTTACATCACTGTGCTTACAATCTTTAATATGCTGAAGTTTAGAAAAAGACATATGACCAAGTCTATTGTGCATCAAACGCACATTATTACAACTGAAAGAAACTTTATTGACATTACTGGACTTCAGTTCTTGACTCTCCATGCGTCCATAGGCCTTCATCACATATAATCCTCTATCTTCAAGGCCTCTAGCTATCCCAATCTCAGCTATAAGGTCATGTAGCCAGCAATTACTATAATCAAAACTGAATCTCAGGTTATGCATAGATAAACTCTTTGAAACTGACAACAAATTGTGCCTAAATTGTGGCACCAATAACACATTTTGCAGAGTCAAATCACATCCCAAAACCACAGTTCCACTCTTCCTAACAGTTATGCAAGTGCCATCAGGTAACCCAAGACTGATATGAGGATGTAGAACACTGATTTCTGTGAATATAGACTAGTCAAAAGCAATGTGATCTGTAGCACCAGAGTCTACAATCCACAAATCATTTTGAGCTTTATTAACACCAATAAGAAAGGAAAGACTAAGTGTACCTGCATAGTCCACCATGGCCTGGTTTGCAAAAATGTCAACACTCTCCATAGGGGCTTTGTCCTTCATCAGCTTAAGCACCTCCTGAAATACAACATTGACTATGGCTTGATCTGGTTTAGGAGGTCCACTCACAAACTCATCAAAAGAAGTATCCTGACTAGCATGCTCCAAATGAGCAGCGAATCTCCCTAGTTGCTCAGGCCTGTCTTCCTCTTTAGGCCCTTTAAACCATTCTAGATAACAAATCAACTTAAAGCAATAGTCCTTCGTGTGTCGTCTCTCACCACAATGGTCACACTTCCTATTCAACTTAGCCTTTTTGTAGTCTCTTTTAGCCTGATCAAATTGCTTAGAAGATTCTCCCATTCTCTACTTGTTAACAACATTTGCCTCTACTTCAAACTGAGCAAGCTTAGACACAACTAAGGCATTCATATCTCCCTGATTCACACCAGTCACACCTTTGGACCTCTCAATCCGAGTTGCCATTTGAAATGCCTTGTTGATCCCTGGCATTGGATCCTTAGACAAGACATTGCTTCTTAGATTCTCATACACATCATTTAATCCCATAAAAAACTGCATAACTTTGGCCTTTTCCTCCCTTTCAAGCATTCTCTTCAACAATCCACTAGCACACTGATTCAGACCCGCACAGTTACAACCTGGAATTGCAATCGATTGTAGATCTCGCCTCAAAACACCTCAGATCTTATAGCAAACGTCGACAATTTGACGGAAATTTGCAATCGATTGCAGATCTCGCCTGATTCACAACCTCAGTGATAATCAAACTTGAAAAAAAACTGGACCCGAACTCTAGCGCTCTGATACTATTTAGAGAATCGAAATTGGATCTTCAAATGAACAAATTGGGATTCAATTGATGAAATCGGATGGAGTAAACCTCCATATTACATAGGAAGAAAATGTAGCTTTTTCAGTTTGTTACAACCAACAAAACAAACTTCCCGCCTCCTTATGTAGTACACAAGTGGGAGCTCGGTCTTACACATGAAAAGACCATTTTGCCCTTTTCTAACCCAGCCCACTAACTACCTACATGACTCACAACTTTTTAATATGTTGTACTAAACAATATTTAAATTATGAGATGGAAGTATGTCTTTGTAATGGAAAACTAGTTGGGTGTAGATCTTTCCACCTCCCAAACGTGCTCCACCTTAACTTCGTCCTCTTTGACCAAACACAGCTAGTGTCATCTTTGGTCCTGGGTGACCATTCATACATCTTCCCTCCTCACTCTAGATGGTTTTGGGTGAGTTAGGTTAGCAAAGTTGAGCTATGTTTTTATTTTGATTAGGTTTGGACTTGAGTTTGGCTTGATTGGGATCAAGAGTACGGTTTCGTTCTTGGATTTTTGAAATATTGTCTAGTGAGTCTTTGTACGTTTCCTTTATATATGATTTTGCTAAGTTGAGTTTGTTTTTTTGTTGGTTGTTTCTCTTACAGGACTAAGATAGTCGTTCATAAAAATTAATGAGTTTGATATGCTAAACTGTTTTGATGATTGCTTAAGTTTGAGACGTACATGATATTGACTTGATTCTAGTGGGTTTAGATCCTCAATTGATCATATGATATTGTATCAACCAATGAAATTAAAGGAAATGATCGAGCCAATTAGGAGTTACTTCGTATTACTTTAAAGTCATTGTTGAAATTGTAAGATGATATATTCAACTATCCTAACTGAAAGGGAAAAAAATAAGCTCGTTAAGGGTAAGGGTATGATTTCATCTTTCTATTTTATCTTAAATAACGGAAGTATGTCATCGTTGATTTATGTTGTTCAATAACATGTTACCTACGTCCATGGGTAGAAGAGATGAACTCTTTAATAGGGAGCTATATATGCTAACAACAAAATTGATTATAATACGACGTTTCAAGAGTATATATGGTGACTGATAAAACCGACAACGAGCAGAAACCGTAAAAAAGGAACGGAAGCGAATGAAAATCAGAGAGGTATGAACCTCGCTCTGATACCACTTGTTGATTCTAGGGTTCCTTAAGATCGAAGCCGATAGATAAACGAAAACACACAAACGAACTCAAACAAGAACAAAACACAGACACAAAAGGCTTTGTTTACGTGGTTCGGTTTCCCTACATCCGCAGAACCTCAGCAGGGGAGGTTCACCCAATTCACTAGGCATCCAAGGCCAAAGAACTGGTTACAGTGGTATGAATGCTCAAGCACTAAGTGACGATTCTAGACTATGAACCAACAAACAAATATGAACAGAGATAGGGAAGAAATCGTTCGATTAAGGACCCCGAGAAATCTCCTCTGAGATTTCTCACTCCCAGCTTCTCCTTGTCTTCTTCTTCGTCTTCGTTTCTCAATCAGGTACTCATGTAGCACTTAAGCAAATCGAGCACCAATGGAATTGTCGTCTTCAGGGAGCTCCCTGAAACCCTAGCCGATTAGGGTTTTCTTACCTCAGAGAGCTCAGTGCTACAGTTCTTAGGGTTTCCCTAAAGAACCTTTATATATGCAAGTCACAACGGTCGATTGAGGAACAAGGTTCCGGGCTTCTGGAATGGGCCTAACTTGCTCAAGCCCATGTTGAGAGCCCAAGCTCTGTCCAGCAAAAGGAACCGAGACATAAACCCTCACATATATATAACTTAGGCCTATATACCAACCTTAGTCTCACCTAGTGAACCATGGCTAGCCATTGGATCCAAACTTGGTCAAGCCAAGGGACCAATGTGCTTTTCCATGGTCACGGCATGGCTAGGTGGTACGTGGCACTAAGGAACCTATCAACCTAGAGCTTGTGCAAACAATACAAATAAACCATAGTCCAATATTTTATACAACAATTACAAGGATTATAAACATAACAAAATGCCCTCCTAATCCTTGTGGTTGTGTATGCCTTGGTCACCATTAGTGAAGAGGATGTTCCAGTTGTCCGTCCTCGGTTTAATAGGAGTCAAGAGACTCATGGAACTTCCCAAATATGCAGGGCATCCCTGCAAAATGAGAATTTGTCAGCAGTGACAATCTTGGTTCCAAAATCTGCAGGATTAAGGTCACCCTTAATCTTTTTAACATCTATGAGATTCTTTTCAACCTGCACACGAATAAAGTGGTGTCTCACATCAATATGTTTGGTCCGTTCATGATGAACATGATCCTTACATAGACATAAGGCACTTTGACTATCCATATGTAACACAGGTAAGAAAGACATAGGTAAGATTTCACCAATTAGCCCAGTGAGCCATGAAGCTTCCTTAGCAGCCTCTCTAGCAGCAACATACTCAACTTCTGTAGATGAAAGAGCAACAATAGATTGTTGTTGTGATTTCCAAGAAATGCAGTTACCTGCCGAGGTATAATAATAGACAGTTGTAGACTTCCTAATATCTTTATCTCTTGCATAATCTGAGTCAACAAAACCATGCAAATCATGCTTTGAAGCATGTTCAAAGAACACTAAGCCATAGTTTTTAGTAGCACAGAGGTATCTAAATAAATACTTCATGGCAGTCCAATGTAGCTCTCCAGGATTGGACATAAATCTACTGAGCACACTAATGGCAAAAGCAAGATCAGGTCTGGTGCACAACATTGCATACATAACAGACCCTACAACCACATCATAAGGAACCTTAGACATTTTTTCTCTCTCAGTAGCATCAGTGGGACAGTGGTGTCTACATAAGTCTAGGTGCCCTCCTAATGGAATACTAGCAGGTTTAGAATCAGACATGTTGAATTTTTCTAACACCTTGTGAAAGCCACATGATCTTTCTTTTTTCTGTCTCTAGTGATGTTAATCCCTAGTATCCTTTTTGCTGCTCCTAAGTCTTTCATGTCAAAATGCAATTTTAGATCTTTTTTCACAGCAGAAATGAGCACTTTGGAATTGCACATGATAAAGATGTCATCCACATATAGGAGCACAAATAAAGGAGATTTAGACTTGGCACTCTTAAAATATAGGCATGCATCATAACTGCTTCTCTGAAAACCCATTTTCTTCATACATGAGTCAAATTTTAAGTTCCATTGTCTAGGGCTATGTTTTAAACCATATATAGATTTCTTTAGCAAGCACACATGTCCAGAATTCAGTTTATCAACAAAACCCTTAGGTTGTGACATATAAATAGTCTCATGCAGATCACCATGTAAGAAAGCAGTCTTAACATCCATCTGTTCTAGGTCTCAGTCAAACACAGTAGTAATGGCAAGCATTAATCTAAGTGTTTTGTATTTAACTACTATAGCAAAAATATCATTGTAGTCAATTCCTTCCTTCTGGGTGAAACCCTTGGCAACTAACCTAGCTTTGAATCTAGGATGTTCTAAGGGTTTAACACTTTCTTTCAGTTTATAGATCCATTTACAGGCTATGACTCTAGCATTTTTAGGCTTAGGCACCAACATCCAAGTTTTGTTAGAGATCATAGACTGAATTTCTTCCTTCATAGCTTTTAACCACAGATCAGATTGTTTATAGTTCATAGCTTGGTCAAAATTTTCAAGAGTATAGGATCTAATGATATCAACAGCAATGAAAGCAAACTCCACAATATCAACATCTTTTAGATTAGCAAAGTTTATATACCACCTATTAGGTTTGACAACCCTAGGTTCCCTATCTCTGGTAAGTTGATAATCATTTAGCACATTTTCATTATCAAGATGCATAGAAGACTCTCCAAACTGAGAGTTAGATAGGGAGGAAGAGGATCTTACTTCCCCATAAGCTAGATGGGGGGCTGCTGTATTAGGGGAGGAGTGTGGTCATTTGAATGACCTTCAGGGTCTTGCTGCTCATCTTTAGCTTGACCATCCTGGGATAAGGTATCCTGGTGGTCTTGGGAGGGAGTTGGGTCATCATCCAGATCTTCACCCTCATCTCTAACCACCTCTCCTTCATGAGGTAGAAAGAATGATGAGGGAGCTGTTGTGTCTTGATCAGTACCTGCACACTCAGTTGAACTAGTCAGCTTGTTTTTTAAAATAAAAATCCACCTCATTGAAGGTTACATTTCTGGATATGATCACTTTATAACCATGGGGTTGCACAAGCAACACCTTGTAACCTTTTGTACCTTCAGGATAACCCAACATAACCCCTTTCTGGGCCCTTGGTTGCAACTTACCTTGAGACACATGAGTGTAGGTAGTGCATCCAAAGGGCCTCAGATGAGATATGTCAGGTTTCCTTCCAGTCCACATCTCCTGTGGAGTTTTGAACTCAATCACAGATGATGGGGACCTGTTTATAAGGTATGCAGCAATGGTGACTGCTTCACCCCATAAAGAAGGTTTCATTCACCTTGCTCTTTCAAGCAAGGTTACGTTCATCCTCTCAGCAGTCCCATTTTGCTGAGGGGTGGCAGGAACAGTGAGGTGTCTTTTAATGCCATGTTGCAAGGAAAAATCATTAAAGGCATGATTACAGAACTCAAGACCATTATCAGTTTTAAGACACTTAAGTTTGTGATTAGATTCATTCTCAACAAGCAATTTCCAGGTTTCAAAGCTGCTAAATGCTTCATCTTTAGATCTAAGCAGATAAATCCAAACCTTTCTAGAATGATGATCTATGAAAGAGATGAAGTATTTCCTACCACCAACTGTATCAACTTGGGCAGGGCCCCATAAATCAGAATGAACATATGCAAGAGGTTCTTTAGCAGTGTAAGTGGACTTAGGAAAAACATACTTATATTTTTTTACCTAGAATGCAATCTTCACAAAAACTCAAGTCAACAGGTTTCACAGAGATAATACCATGTTTAAATAACTGATGCAAGCCATGAATACTAATGTGACCAAGTCTAGTGTGCCATAATTTGGTTTGATCAGTCATAACATTAAGACTCACATAGGCAAAGTTCAATCCAGGAGTACCAAGTACACAGTACAACCCTCCTTTCTTGATACTTTTTATAAGTGTAGTCCCATTTTTAGAGACTTCCTTAATCCCATTTCGAGTCCTAATGTCATAACCTTGATCATCCAACATAGATTCAGACATTAGGTGCCTCTTATGGTCAGGCACCCATCTTACTTGTTGGGGTACCCTTACCTTACCATCAAACATACTCATGACAACAATGCCTATACCTTTTATCTTCAGGGAGGAGTCATCTCCCAATAAAACCTCCCCACCATCATACTCCTTGAAGGTTTTGAACATTGACCTATCATAGGTAGAATGTATGGTGCATCCTGAATCTAAAATCCAAGTGTCATTAGAGGTTAGTGAAGAACAAACAAGCAGTTGATGAGGATACTCAACATTAGAATCAAGCACAACAACAGTTTCTTTTGCCTTTTTATTTTCATCAGCTTTTTTTCTTCTTGTAACAATCTTTGATGAAATGACCAGGTTTATCATAGTAATGACAGTTACCATTGCTACTCCCTTCTCCACCAGATTTATTATCTTTTTCCTTATCCTTCTTCTTAGATTTCTTGTTGTTTCCTTTACCTTTTCCCTTGGCTACAAGAGCCTCAGGTTTAGGCTCAACTTTCTTTTCAGATTTGGTTTTAAAAACCTTCATAATTTCATTTTTCTCAATGATAGACTCTAGAATTTTATCTTTACTAAGGTCATCATTGTTGTACTGGATACCATCTTTGAAATTATCAAACTGAGCAAGCAAGGAATTCAACAATAACACAGCTTGGTGAGTATCTTTAACCCTATCATCAACTATTTCCAATTCTTGTGTTAATCTAAGAAATTTATCCAGGTTTTCATTTGGAGTCAGATTAGTGTCCATTTTAAATGTGAATAATCTACTGAGCATTGAGATCTTTCTAGGCAATGATTTTGTCAAATATAAGGACTCAAGAGCTTCCCAGAGGGACTTAGCAGTAGTTTTACTCACCACCTGACGAGCTACGTCGTCAGATAACCTAATCATGATCTCTGAATGAGCTTGCTCATCCATCTCCAGTTTGGATGACTCTGAAGTGCCTTCAGGGTGAGCTCCAGTCACAGACTTCCAACACTTTTCCTTTATCATCACAACCTTCATCTTGACTTGCCACATGACGAAGTCAGCCGTCCCATCGAAGGGCTTCATCCTCATGGTGTTTTCTGCCATCGAAAAAACACACAAAGAAAGTTAGTGAATAACTTTAACAATATGAGGATACGCTGTAAAGGCTATATCTAGCAGATAGTGAATCAGAAAACAAACAAAGCCGTATTTTTGTGGTTTTCAGGTTTTTAGATGAACAAAAAACACAAATAAAAAACCGACAACGAGCAGAAACCGTAAAAAGGGAGCGGAAGCGAATGAAAATCAGAGAGGTATGAACCTCACTCTGATACCACTTGTTGATTCTAGGGTTCCTTAAGATCGAAGTCGATAGATAAACGAAAACACACAAACGAACTCAAACAAGAACAAAACACAGACACACAAGACTTTGTTTAAGCGGTTCGGTTTCCCTACATCTGCGGAACCTCAGGAGGGGAGGTTCACCCAATTCACTAGGCATCCAAGGCCAAAGAACTAGTTACAGTGGTATGAATGCACAAGCACTAAGTGACGATTCTAGACTATGAACCAACAAACAAAGATGAACAGAGATAGGGAAGAAATCGTCCGATTAAGGACCCCGAGAAATCTCCTCTGAGATTTCTCACTCCTAGCTTCTCCTTGTCTTCTTCTTCGTCTTCGTTGCTCAACCAGGTACTCGGGTAGCACTTAAGCAAATCGAGCACCAATGGAATCGTCGTCTTTAGGGAGCTCCCAGAAACCCTAGTCGATTAGGGTTTTCTTACCTCAGAGAGCTCAGTGCTACAGTTCTTAGGGTTTCCCTTAAGAACCTTTATATATGCAAGTCACAACGGTCTATTGATGAACAAGGCTTCGAGCTTCTGGAATGGGCCTAACTTGCTCAAGCCCAAGTTGAGAGCCCAATCTCTGTCCAGCAAAAGGAACCGAGACATAAACCCACACATATATATATAACTTAGCTAGACCTATATACCAACCTTAGTCTCACCTAGTGAACCATGGCTAGCCATTGGATCCAAACTTGGTCAAGCCAAGGGACCAATGTGCTTTTCCATGGTCACGGCATGGCTAGGTGGTACGTGGCACTAAGGAACCTATCAACTTAGAGCTTGTGCAAACAATACAAATAAACCATAGTCCAATGTTTTATACAACAATTACGAGGATTATAAACATAACACAATGTGTTACTTATGTATATGGGTAGAAGAAATTGAACTCTTTATTAGGGAGCTATATATATATGCTAACAACAAAATTGATTATAATAATACGGCGTTTTCACGAGTATATATATATATTGACTCATGAAACCTTAATCGAATTATGGGTCATAATTACCAAAAACAGATCATGATAAGCTTGTTACTAGAAAACATAGTATACCATTTTAGCGGAGTGGTGCTGCCCCACTACCCCTTGCCAAGGGCACATTGTCCCTTGGACCTCTGACCGACACGCTAACCAGTCAACGAGACCACCATCATGAGGCGCTACACCCCAAACTCCCCTGCTAGGGGGCCTGAAACCCTTGGCGTTTACTAGTCAGCAGTAGATTCAAGACACATGTCATAGCTTAATGAATATAATTATAATTAAGCTCATACGAGCTAAGGGATAGAGCATTTAATCTTTAGCTCTAGGTCTCATTGCATCATCGTTGATTATAGGGTATATGAATGATTTTATTCCATTTCACTAACGTAATTTATTTATAACTTGACCATGCCTTATGAGAATGCATGAGATGTATATACAAATATTCCATCCGTAAAGAACTTTATGAGAATTTCATAAATGTATCATATATTTGATTTGGAGATTATTGATCTTTTAAATCGCAGTACAAATCTATATGTAGTTGTTTTGATTGGCTATATTTAATTATCCTTATATTATTTTATTTATGGATAAAACTATTTTTCTATTTATCTCATACTTCTGCTGCATACCCCATATATATATATATATATATATATATATATATATATATATATATATATATATATATATATATATATATATATATATATATATATATACATATATATATATATATATACATATATATATATATAACATATTTTGGGGGGTCTCAATTGCATTTAATTTATTCAACGCCCTTAATTTGTTACTGGCTCATTAATATGCCTAATTAAGCAAGGGGGAATTGATCAAAGAGAGGCTTGGAAGCGGACCAAGCGTGCAACGCCTTGCCAAACACATCATAAAACACAACCTCCACTTCCGTCGCCATAACTTGTACCGACATAAAACCTTGGCCGTCGTAGTAAAACTTCATCTCCTTCGCATCCCACGCTTTTACATCTCCTTTCCATGCCTTCGATCCTCCCCCGCTCGTCATAAATTGCAATGCACTGTATTTACGTACGCACGCATTAGTTCATGTCATGAATTCCATATAACTATATATGCTATTTTGTGAAGTAATTTTGAGATTTGACCTGGTAGAGCTGCTAATGTGTTCCAAGAAATGGTCATGCCCATTTATGTAAAGATCCACTTTGTTCTTCTGCAGGCAAGTTTGCAATTTTATAATCTAATTAGTGCTCCGTTTGGCAACATAAAAACTCATCAGCTAGTTTATTGGACTTTTTGATTTTGATATTATATAGTTGTAAATGAAATAATTAAATATAAGACTTTAGTTTAGTTAGTTTTTGAAATGAGAGTATTTCAATAGCTACTCACCGAAACTTTTCGGATCTTTATACTTTTCTATTCACAAGTTTCTATTCACAATCTTTTCGGATCTTATTAATATATATTTAACACAAATAATCTATCAGCTCCAGCTACCCTATCCGATGTAGTATTTTGCCAAAAGGAGATTAAACATCATATTTTTTTAATGAGAAGATGAGTATTATATCCTATTGATTTAGCCACTAATTTCCTTTTAGATTTTTCTTTCCTGATAATATATACGTACTCTTAACCTATATCCTAGCAATATAGGTTACCGTTATTATATAGCATAATATATAAGTAATTAAGTATACAATATAAATTTAATAAAAGTTAGCCATGTATATTGTACTAGTTAATTGTATTGAGGTACCTCTAGAATAGGAAGGAGTTGGGTGACCAGCTCTTCAGTGTTACCATGGTGGCCTGCACTTCTAATTGTGTGGTGTCCCACCACTATCTTCCATTTAGCACTTGATTTTTGTAACGCCCCTTCCAAATCCTACATATCAATTGGTCATTCACATTCATATATTATAAAACAAACAAATGAAAAGGCATTACCACACTTTAAATAAGGAACGTGACATAAATTTCCGTTACATTAAGATATGGTGCATACCGTTAGGAGAGTTGATATGTACCGGTCTCGAGGAATGACGCCTCTCCAATCATAGGAGTGATCCTTTTGCTCCTCGGAGGTGAAGTATTTGTCAGCAAAAGGCGTCGTGTCAATAAAGAACAACTCTACAACCTCCGCATTCACAATGAAGGACCTCTTGCATATCCATCGTTGGTCCACTTGAGTAAGCATCTGGTTCAACTGCGCCAATGTGTCTCCTCTGTAGTCATGGTTCCCCAAAACTACAATTTCATCGTCGCATTAAGTTCAATATAAATAATTGAATATTGTCATGCATTTCGTCGCATAAGGTAGCCACCATAAATTTTAAGGGCATGGGAGTATACCGGTGTACCATGGCTTTTGCAAGCCCGGAGCAGTGTAAATGTTGCTAAATGACTCCGTGAATGCAGGATCATCGACTCCAGTTAATCCATCATCGTAAAAGTTATCACCAACGGAGACGATGAAACCGACATCCAACTTCTCACCGACGATTCCCATCTTGAAATTGTCCAAGAAGATTGAGCGATGTAAAATTAAGTAGTCAAGAGTCAAAGGGCCAAGTAATTGTTACAAAAAAGAAAAAAAAAACTTAATTCAAAGTGTGAACAGTTAAAAATATATTATACTCCACGTCAAAAGAGACGTGTAATTTGCGGTGTATATAGTTCTTGTGCTTCTTTAATTTAATTTGTGAGGCTTTTTCACTCTTCTTTTGGAAGAATTTTAAGGCTCCGCTTGACAATGCAGGTAGTTTTTCAGAGCTTTTGGTTTTAATATTCTATAATTTTGAATAGGTTAAATGTAAGATTTTGGTTTGATTAGCTTTTAAAATTGGATTTTTGAAGCTACTCACCTTAATTAAGCTTTTCAGAACTTTCATTAGCTAATTTGTATGGCTACTCTATCAGCTATGTTATCAAACATCTTACTAGCTAGCTTATAATGAATACGGAGATTTAACACACTTAATTCATCAACTTTTGACATGTTGATACCATGTTGAGGCACAGACAGAGTGGAACCGAGAGAGGAGAAAAGAGAGGGAAAAACTGAAATACTCCATGTATTATGAATTGTTATGTTCAACTGATCATACAGAGGTCCTATTTATATCAATTACACGGCCTTCCATTCGTTTGTTCCTATAATTTTGAATCTATCGAAAATATGTAGAAGGGTATGTTGTAGATATTACAGAACTTAGGCAAAGATGTGTAAATATGTTCTAAGGTTCTATTTCCCGCTCAAAAGTTTGTTAGGCTTGTACAGTATAAATAAGGGAAAGATCCATCTTGTTCAAGGTAACAAACACAACCACATTTCTTGATCAATACAGAAAAGTTTCTCCATATCTCTCTTTGTCATGGTGTCGATTTCACCTTAATCTACATGGTATCAGAGCGCAATTTGTGAATTTGAGCAAAGCCATGGCTGCAGATCGAAGGTTGACAATGGCGGAAATGCAGAGTCCACTGTTTCTGCATCCGTCGGATGGTCCAAATTCGATTGTGGTGTCGGAGAAGCTTGCAGGAGCGGCCAACTACAGATCTTGGAGGAGGAGCATGGAAATCAACCTTTCCACAAAGTGCAAGATCGGCTTTGTCAAAGGAACGGTGATCAGGCCCTCGGATGATGCTGTGAAGGCCGATCAATGGGATACTTGCAACAATTTAGTAATTGCCTGGATTATGAATTCAGTCTCTGATTCAATTGCAAAATCTGTGTTGTACATTGAATCTGCTAGAGAAATCTGGAGGCAATTGGAGAAAAGATTTTCGTTGAGTAATGGATCTCGAAAATACAAATTGAATCGAGAAATTTACTCGATGAAGCAAACAGGTGGTTTGATCAACGAGTATTACACTCGGATGAAGTCGATTTGGGAGGATCTGGACTCAATGGATGTCATGCCTCATCTGGTTGAAGTGTCGGCTGATGTGGTTGAGTACCTCAGAAAAATCGATCAAATCAAACAAGAACAAAGGTTGTTCCAGTTCTTGAATGGATTGGATGAATCCTATAGTGCACAAAGAAGTTAGGTGTTGCTAATGACGCCCTTGCCAAGTGTTGAAGAAGCTTGTGCGCTGATTCAACAGGAAGAAAGCCGGAGAGAAGTGCTGGATTCTGGCCATAGCAATGCAGACGACTCTTTTGTGATGTACAGCAAATCTGAAGGGAAGTGCAAGGTGTGTGGGAACAAGTGGCATCCCAAGGAGAAGTGTTGGGCTATCATTGGATATCCCAGCTGGCATTCCAAGTCCAAGCATTTCCCACAGAAACAGTCAAGTGCTGAGAAGAAAGCAAGCAATGAAAAGAAATCTAAGCCTGCAGAAAGCAAGACTAAGACAGTGGCTCAAGTGTCCACGAAGGAAGACAGCAGTGGAAATGTTTACTTCACTCACCAACAGTTTGCAGAGTTGTTAAGAAGCCTACCACAAATCACCAAAGATGAGAATGTAAGTGGTGTGGATGATGATCTGGATGGAGAATTTGCAGGTAATGTTTTCTGTTCCAATGTCACTATTGTGAAGAATCAGTGGATCTTGGACACTAGGGCTACTGATCACATGACCCCAGTGTACAAGGACATCTCGGATCCTAAATTGCATTTACCTAAAACAAAAATTCACTTACCCAATGGCCATACATCCTCCATTACTCATCATGGCAGACATCTTTTACAAAACAATCTCAAATTGCACAAAGTCCTGTTTGTCCCTTCTTTTCAGTTTAAACTGATGTCTATCTCTAAACTTGTGAAACAAAACAAGTGTTTTGTAACCTTTTATCGAAATGCTTGTCTTATACAGGACTGTGCCAGTAAGAAGCTTTTGGGGATTGGTAAAGAGAGTGGTGGCCTCTATTATCTGTTGGACAAGAAGCTGAGTGACTTGGATTCTGAAATCTTGAATAAAATGGTTGCTTCATGTGTACACCCATGTGTTCCATATTCTTTGTCTTCCAGTCAATTTGTGTTGCCTAGTGATTTCCATATTTGGCATATGAGATTAGGACATGCTCCAAGTGTAAAACTCAAACATGTACCTTGTGTTCCTTCAATGAATGAATCTTCCTTGGTTTGTCCTGTGTGTCCTTTAGACAAGCATACAAAATTGCCTTTTCCTATCAAAGATTCCAGCACTGTTGCTATATTTGATATTGTCCATTTGGATATATGGGGTCCTTATAAATCTCCAACTCATCAAAACTGCAGATATTTCATGACTGTAGTAGATGACTTCAGCAGGGCTACATGGGTGTTCTTGTTACATTCCAAAGCTCAATCCTATACCACAATCAAAAGATTTCACCAGTTTGTTCATACCTAGTTTAAGAGCAAGATCAAAGTCATAAGATCTAACAATGCTCTTGAATTCACCAGCAATGAATGTGTTCAGTTCTATCATGATCATGGGATTATTCACCAAACATCTTATATTGACAGACCTCAACAAAATGGTGTGGTTGAAAGAAAACATCGCCATATATTGGAGATAGCCAGAGCCCTTCGATTTCAAGCTCATTTACCTCTAAAATTCTGGGGGGATTGTGTTCTTACAGTTGTCTATTTGATCAACAGGCTGCCCACTCCTGTGCTAGGCAACAAAACTCCTTTTCATATCCTATTTGATAAACCACCTTCATACAAACACCTGAGAATTTTTGGATGTCTAGCCTTTGCTTACAATCCCTCCAGGAAGCATGATAAATTCCAACCACGGGGAGTGCCTTGTCTGTTTCTGGGATACCCTTAAACTCAGAAAGGCTACAGGCTTTACAATCTCAATTCCAAGACTGTTTTTGTCTCTAGAGATGTGAAATTTCATGAACACATCTTTCCTTGCAGATCTGATTTCCAGCAACAACTATCATCCTCTCCCTCATTCTTTCCATCTCAAGTATCTGGCTTCACAGATGATCTGATGGATTTTCAAAATACATTGACATACACAGAGTCAAACACTTCACCAAATACAGTGTTAAACACATTACCAAACACAGTGTCTGTCTCCAATGATGCTCCTATTGCCAGTGTGAGAAGGTCAAGTAGGGACTCTAGACCTCCTTCTTGGCTAACAGATTATGTGACTGCTGCTGCTCTTACTGATCCTCAAGAGGTAAACCCCTATCCCATTGCAAATTTTGTTTCCTATGCTCATTTCAAACCTACAACCTAGCAATTTGTTTTAGCCTTAAATTCAGTTTCTGATCCCCATACTTTTGTCCAAGCAATTGAGGATCCGAGATGGTGTGAGGCTATGAATGCTGAGCTTAGAGCATTGGAAAAGAACAAGACATGGGTGGTTACTGAGCTTCTTAAAGGGAAGAGAGCTATAGGTTGTAGATGGATCTATAAAACCAAATTCTTGGCTGATGGATCCATAGACAAATATAAGGCTCGATTAGTGATTCAGGGTTGCAAACAAAAGAAGGGTGTGGATTTTGATGAAACCTTTGCACCAGTGGCAAAGATGACTACTGTGAGGACCTTGCTAGCAGTGATTGCTGCCAAGGGATGGCATATTGGACAAATGGATGTGTCAAATGCCTTTTTACATGGTGATTTGCATGAGGAGGTATACATGAAGTTACCTCTTGGATAAAATGGTGAAGGGGAGTCTGTTAGTAATACAGCTGCTTCTTCAAAGGTATGCAGGCTTATCAAAAGCTTGTATGGGCTCAAGCAGGCGCCTAGGCAGTGGTTTGCAAAGCTGTCTTCAACACTGCTAGGCAATGGATTCAAGCAATCAAATGCTGACTATTCTCTGTTTCTAAAGCAATCTAGAGGGGTGTTCACAGGAATTTTGGTCTATATAGACGACATGATTGTGTTCAGCAGTGACAATTCAGCTTTACTCAAGGTTAAGGAGATGCTCAGCAATAATTTCTTCATGAAAGATTTAGGTGAATTGAAGTATTTTCTGGGAATTGAGGTGCTAAGATCTTCAAAGGGCATATTTTTGTCTCAAAGAAAATATGTTCTTGATCTTCTCAAAGAGGCCAATTTGCTTGATTGCAAGCCATTAAGGTTGCCTCTAGATCCAAATTTAAAACTGTCCATAGACTTTGGGACAGCTATGGAGAATCCTAATGATTATAGAAGATTGGTGGGTAAATTGATTTACTTGACCATCACACGCTCAGATCTTAGCTACACAGTTCAGCTATTGAGTCAATTCATGTCCAAACCCACAAGTGCTCATATGACAGCAGCAATCAGGGTATTGAGATACCTCAAAAGTTCACCAGGCCAAGGTGTTCTTCTGTCTTCAAACTCAGATTTGAAGCTTAGGATTTTTACATATTCTGACTGGGCTAGTTGCCCCTTCACCAGGAGATCAACAACAGGATTTTGTGTGCTTCTGGGTGGGTCTCTTATATCTTGGAAGGCTAAGAAACAGCAAGTGGTGGCCAGATCTTCTGCTGAAGCTGAATATAGGGCCATGGCCCTTGCTTGTACAGAGGTAAAATGGCTAATACAGCTGCTAAGGGATCTTAGATGTGCACCCTCAACTGCCATTACATTGTTTTGTGACAATCAAGCTGCGTTACACATTGCTCAGAATCCAGTATTTCATGAGCGAACAAAACACATTGAAGTGGATTGTCACTTCATTCGAGACATGATTCAGGATCGGATCATTTCTACAGCTTATGTGCCGACAAAGTATCAATTGGCTGACATGTTTACAAAGCTTACAACTGTTGATTCCCTTCATTGATTCTTGTCCAACCTGGGTGTTCAAGACATCTTTCACACTCCAGCTTGAAGGGGAGTGTAGAAGGGTATATTGTAGATATTACAGAACTTAGGCAAAGATGTGTAAATATGTTCTAAGGTTCTATTTCCCGCTCAAAAGTTTGTTAGGCTTGTACAATATAAATAAGGGAAAGATCCAGCTTGTTCAAGGTAACAAACACAACCACATTTCTTGATCAATACAGAAAAGTTTCTCCCTCTCTCTCTCTTTGTCATGGTGTCGATTTCACCTTAATCTACAAAATACTCTCTCGACTAGTTCAGGGAAAGAGTTGTACCCTCAAACTCCGCTTTCGTGGGATATACTAGGTCATTGTTCTGATCGTAATTCATCAAATTCAGTTATCCTATCAGCTTTGCTATACCCATCAGCTACGTACGTTTTATCAAACAGACCCTAACGTTTGCAGGGCACTGACGGAAGATGGAATATTGTATTTTAATTTTTTAATTGTCACTATCTCGACAACATGAGTCTTCATTACACAAGTTTTTTTTTTTTTATCATTGATACATTATAGATGGTCGTATCTAACTTTATAGCTGTTAAGACGTGTTATTATCAGTGAGTAGGAGATTGCATTTGATGTTTGATGTTTTATTCCATATTTTTATATTTCGAGTACCTATTGTTGAAGCATTTCTATTCTATTCTATTAATTAATTATAATATTTGTTTTCTTGAAATAAGTTTTTTTTTAATTAAAATATATTTATAAACTTATAATGAAATAATACTCTATTTTGAGAGACCCAAAATAGGTTTATCTAGATACTAGCTTGGAGGGTGAGGAAGGTGGTGACTGGTCAAGCTTCAAGGCTGGGAAGGTGGTGACTGGTCACACTTTTTTCTTTCTTTCTCATTTGCTTAAAAATATAATTGCTTTTTGAATTTTGGTCATAAAATATTTATTATTTAACTATTAAAAAATTGAATTAAATAAATATATATTATTTTATCTATTAAAAAAATATAAATAAAAGTAAAATAAAATAAAAATTACAATGTAAACTTTTCAAGCATGATCTTTCACATAAAAAAAAAGAGTAAATATATAGAACATAACTTTAAACTGATAATAATTAGGGTATGACATGAAAGTTTAACTAGAAAAAAGAAGGATTATTGTTGAAATCCAGTACTTAAAGAAAATATAAACACCAATAACTGTTTGCCTTAAACAAAAAGGCTATATGGAGTACGTAGGATTCAAGCCAAAGGTTCATATTATTAATTAGTACTTTTGTTGCAAACTGAACTTATATGTATTCTTATCACAAATTTCTTAGTTTTGAGAGATGCTTAGTTATTTATTTATGTTTAACTAATTCATTAATAAAAATAAATTATTTAATTAAAATTATGCGATAATATATATACACACGTACACACACCTGATGGGCGACCAGAGATTGGTTGAAGTATCCCTGTCTGCCCCAGTCACCAACCACCAAGAAGCTAACGGATTCACCGGAGTTACAAGGATGCTCCAGCCTCTCCAGCTCCGCCACCACCGCACATGCCGCCATAAGTACCACCGTCACCGCTGCCAGCAGATTCTTCTTCTTCATCTTCATAACCTTGCAACCTTGATCCATATGTCTTCGATCTTCTTTAATTCTTTTCTTCTCCACTTCTACCTCGTTTTAAATAAAATGTACTTTCCCAAAAAGGGTGAAAATAATTAAATAGAGAACAACAGAAATCTTTTTTTTTTTTCCTTTCTGTTAAAAAGGGTTTGATGAGGATGGAAAACCTCCTGGCTGGTATGGGTCGGAATGAAAAAGGGTTTGATGAGGATGGAAAACCTCCTGGCTTTTAATTATGCAAAACAACTATATTTCCCAATTAAAAACTGCCATATTTATATAATTATATATACATTTTTTTTAATAGGAAAAAAAATCCGAGAGATCAAGAGCTCGTTTGGTTACCATTTAAAAAATACAGGAAGTTAAAAAACCCAGAAAGTAGAATAAATAAATGTGTTTGGTTGCTTTTTTTAACACGAAAAAAATCAAGAAATCTGACTTTCCAGGAATTCCAATTCCTACAACATAGGTAAAGTTGCAATTCCACCATTTTTTTTTTGGAAAATCCAACTTCCTCTATTTAAATTCCCTACATCTTATAACTTAACCAAACAACTTTTTAAATTTTATGGGATTTTTTTTTTGGTGAAAAGAATCTTATAACTTAACTAAACAACTTTTTAAATTTTATGGGATTTTTTTTTCGGTGAAAAGAATTAAAGATGATGCAAAATATAAAATATAAAGAAGAAGAATCCGGATCAAGTTGCAAGGTTATGATGATGAAGAATTAAAGAAGACATAGAAGAAGAATTTTTTTTATGGGAATTTTATGGGAGTGTTGTTGTCTATATTTTATGGGCTCGAAAGCTGACAAGTCGGTAGAAAGATACCAGTCATAAAAAAACATAAAATATAAAGATGATGTAAAATATAGACAATAACACTCCACAAAAACGAAATTAAATACAACTAAACCAAGCATAAAATATTCCTATCCTTGAATTGGTAAATAAAGAGCGGCCATCCCGGGGACTTATGACTATTATTCACAAGTCCTTTCCGGTGAGCCATTCCGGAATGGTTATAAAATATTCCTATCCATATATACATGTTCTACGGAGGAATTTTTAAATTTATATTTAAAAAAAAAAAAAAAATGTGTTAAAGGGTAGGTGGTGTTTTCTTGCACGCAATATTACAATATTGTTGCCAAAAAAAAAGGCGTGGTTCTTTGTCAAAACAAAAGCTTTCAAAATATTCCCCTTGAAATGAATTGATAAGAGTGCAAAAGTGGGGGGAAGAAATAATACAACAAACTGGATTCATATGAGACGGGTAATAAACTGACTATGACTACAATTATAAATAAAGTAAATTTTATAAACCGTTGGTAAAGATAGTTAAAAATTCAACAAGATAATCTCCGTTTGGAGCACAAAGGTTTTTTAATTGTGATAAATAAATAAACAATACAAAAAGAGTGTTTTAATTTTTGTAGTTAAAAATTTAAACACAAAAAAAGCTCATTCCATTAGTTTTTTTTTTAACTCAAAATTTTAACCACAATCATCTTATTTTGTGCATTTAAAAATTTCAACAACCTAAGTGTAACTCATGTGTGTTTGGTGTCCAAGTGGAAAGAAAATGATATTTGATGATTGATATAATAGGTACACTAAGGTTATAGTGAAATGGAAAATACGGTGTAATAACCCGTGAAATGAATGAATATGAAATTACGCTAGTATAAATATATATTATGTATATGCATATTGTTGTGTGTGAATAGGCATATGATGTTATTTATTTTATGATAGGTAACTATAAATAATATCATATTCATATACTATATTTACATTATATATTGATATTCAAACAACCTAATATTCATATATTTATTTGAACATATCAAAGTAACATAATATTCATATTCATATGATGCGAAGAAAACACTCAGAATTGATCAAGAACGGAGCATTGTTCATGATCAACAATGGCAGAAAGAAGAAAAAAAAAAAGAGGAACGTATTGTAATTGTGATCCATGGATTCCATGGTTAAGAAAATAGGTGCAACTACAATAGATCAAGATGAGGTTATATATAGGATAAAATTGAGCTCAAATTATAGAAAAAAAAAAAAATTAAACCAATGGGATATTTTACTTTAAAAAATAATGAAATATAAATATATTTTTATTTCATTTAAAATCCTATTGCAACTAATAAATCTAAATATAAAATATACCAACCTACTTTATCATAAAAAAAAAATAGAAAAGGGAAGAGGTTACCTCTCTCTACCAAGGTAACTCCTTCCCACCTCTTACCTTAAGGTAAAGGCCACAACCATGGGCTTACCTTTTAGCATAGCAACATTAAGGTTGCTAAAACCCATGGCTGCACATGGTCTAAAAGGTAAACCCATGGTTGCAAGCCAAACCTTAAGGGAAGAGGTTGGAAGGGGTTACCCCTTCCCACTAAGGTAACCTCTTCCCTTTTATTTTTACTTTCTCTTTATTTTTTTAAACACACAAGTAAGCCATTACTTGTTATTTATATTTTTTTAAACACACAAGTGGGGAACAAGGTAAACTCATGGTTGCAAGGGTAACCTCTAAAGAAGAGGTAGAAAAAGTAAAAAATAATTTAGAGAAAAAAATATATGAAGTGGCAAATTATAATAAGAGGATAAAAATTGAAAAAGGGAAGAGGTTACCTCATGGTTGCACATGCTCACTGCACATACTCACATACAGACTATATACAGTTGTCTTCACTCTTGCTAAATTAGAGCTCAGCGATCCATTTATATTAGCATATGTGCTACTTTTGTATTAATAAGGGAAAGATAAACAACAAGTTAATTTAAGAAGATGAAAACATGTTCCAATAATAAATCCACACTCGTGAAAATGGCGAGTACACAGAAACTGGACACTTGCAAGTTGCAATCAAAGCACACTAAAAATTATGTTACAATCTCCATAATGAAATACTTACTGGATTTTGTTTATTGAGTCCACATTAATCTCTCTATGATGTGCAGCAAAAATCACATTTGGAGGCGGGCTGCGTGGGTGGGGATGTTGGAGCTGGAGTTTGATGATATTGTACACTGACTTGAATTTGGAATGGTGGGATCTCTGGTGGTGTCTTTGTAGTTGGCAGAGCTGAAGAAATTCCATTTCCTTTATGCCCACTAGTGTGATCAGATGGCTCGTTCCTTTTTCTCAATGCTTCAGTTGGAGACTGTTCATTGGCTGGGTATCCACTGCCACCAACAGATCCAGGAACATGATGAGGTTTGACTGCAGCTGGTTGTGGACCGTCAACATTATAGCCACTAACCTGATCATATCCAGTGTCATTTCCCAAGGAAGAAACATGAGTCTGATTTCCAGTTGGAGGAGGATACTGGATAGGATATTTGGAGTTGCTATGGTGACCATCGCCAGTGCCATAACCTGTTGAAGAAATGGGATATTGGGTTCCTCTGACATCAGTCCGAGGTGATTTCTGGACAGGATTATTGTAGCTGCTATTACGATCATAGTCAGTGCCATCACCTGTGATTTCAGTTGGAGTTGCAGGATCTTTGTAGCCGCTATGATGATCGTATCCAGTGCCATAGCTTGCCGAGTGAGATTTGTTCCCTGTGTTTTCAGGTGAAGGTGTTTGCTGAATAGGATCTTTGTAGCCGCTGTGGCGATTGTTCCCAGTGCCATATCCTGTTGAAGAAACTTGAGATTGATCTCCTGTTGTGACTTCAGTTGGAGGTGATTTCTGGACAGGATCTTTGTACAAGCTGTGATGATTATTGCCCGTGCTGTATCGTGTTGAAGAAACTTGAGATTGATTTCCCGTCACTTCAGTTGGTTGTGGTTTCTGGACAGGATCTTTGTACAAGCTGTGATGATTATTGCCCGTGCTGTATCGTGTTGAAGAAACTTCAGATTGATTTCCCGTCACTTCAGTTGGTTGTGGTTTCTGGACAGGATCTTTGTACGGGCTGTGATGATCATAGCCCATGCCGTATCCTGTTGAAGAAACGCGAGATTTATTTCCTTTTTCTTCACTTGGAGGTGTTTTCCGGACAGGATCTTTGTAGGAGCTTTGGCGTTCATAGCCCGTGCCATAGCCTGTTGGAAAAACTCCAGATTGATTTCCTCTCACTTCAGTTGGAGGTGGTTTCTGGAGAGGATCTTTGTACGAGCTGTGACGATCCCCTGTTGAAGAAACGTGAGATTGATTTCCTTTTACTTCAATGGGAGGTGGCTTCTGGACAGGATCTTTATAGCCGCTAAGATAATCATAGCCAGTGCCATATCCCGTTGAAGAAATGTGAGAATGACTTCCTTTTACTTCAGTTGGAAGTGTTTTCTGGACAGGATCTTTGTACGAGCTGTGATGATCATAGCCCGTGTTGCATCCTGTTGTAGAAACATGAGATTGATTTCCTGCGATTTCTGTTGGAGGTGGTTTCTGGACATCTTTGTAGCTGCTACGATGATCAGACTCAGTGCCATATCCTGTTGAAGAAACATGAGATTGATGCTCTTTTACTTCAGTAGGAGATGGTTTATGGATAGCTGCACCGTAACCATATCCATTCCCCTTCCCTGATTTCCCTTGTGCTTGAGTTGAAGGTGGCCCATGGCCAGCATCTTGGTACCCACCATGTTCATAGCCACCCCTCTGAACTGACATAGAACTCAGAGCTTGGCTGTCCTGTGCTTGAGCTGAAGCTGCTTCATAGACAACCTCCGTGTACCCACCACGATGATCTTGACTTCCCCGTGCTTCATCTAGGTACCTTTGTCTGTTAGCAGCTGGATGCATATCGTTATGATTACTGGTCTTTAGTTAATACCGCTTTTGAATGGGTTGGAGCTTCTATTAAACCAAGTAATCTCACCAGGCTGGTGAGCTAGGACATTGCTGTGATTTCGAATGTGGTTCCAATCTCAATTTTATGAGACAATGACTAGAACAAAATTCTTATCTAGAAGGGTATGATTGGCTTAGAATATATGCCAAGCTTCTTCTTTAAGCATAAGTAGGGTCATACATAGCAGTTGCAGAATTACCAACTTAATATGCTCCAAGATTAATGTATATATAGAAGCCAATTCACTTGCATTTTATTTCTCTCCTAATCTTGTGTTCATATATATTACACTAAATTGGTTAATTGTTTAATTTGTTTATAAAATCCAGGCCGCTTAAATGTACTTTATCCAAGGACTGACTCAAAAAATGCCATCATAGTATCAGTTAGCTTGAACTTAAATAAACAGAGGCTTCAACATCAACAGGGTTTGATGCTGGTTCATAGAGTTCAGGCACTTGAGGAGCTGTAAGCTGTTCAATCATACTTTTTACAATCATATAATCAAAGCTTCTTCTTCAAGTATAATTATAAATGACACATATATATGCTCCACTATGCCTCATAGCAAATTAGCAATTCACTGTCTTTAGCTTCAAGGAGCTCTTGATTCTATCATATCTGATTTATTTTGGCTTGAAAAGAAGGCATAGTAAAAAGCAAAAACAACTTTGACATGATACCTTTGTTTGGATGTATTAGGAATTTTTTTACTCCTAATTAAGGATAATTTAGGAATTAGAGGAGAGATGAATGATTCATAAATAGGTATTATCAAGCCATATTTGCATAACAAGATAAGAGAAGATTTTCTCGTTGAAAAAGATATTTTAAAGCACATTGATAATGAGATTATCATTCAACATTTTTAGGTATGAAAATCCATAAAATGGATTTACCCCTATGAAACTCTAAGGCCTCGTTTGGTTGAACGTGGGAAGTGCAATTCCCAGGAATTTAATTCACGTGAATTTAATTCCCGTCAATTGTACTTCCGGTTAATTGAAAAAAGATGTTTGGTTAGTTTTTAAATGATAGGAATTTCAAATGGTGGAAGTGGTGATTTTGTACACAAAATGGTGGAAGTTCAACTTACCTAGTTTACCCTAGGTAAGTTAAATTCCCTCATTTCATAGGAATTGGAATTCCTGGGAATTCAAGTTTCTGGGATTTTGAAAGAAAAAAATTATAACCAAACACATGTATTTATCCTACTTCCTGGGTTTTTTCACTTCCTGGGTTTTTCAATTATTAACCAAACGAACTCTAATTAGCAATGATTTTTTTTTTTGTATTAGTGAACTCTTTTATTTTTTATCGCTATTTTATAGTGTTGAAGATGTTATGTGTTGTACGGGTTCGTGTTATTCATTGTCGTTTATCACCGATGTGCCCCACCATTTCGGGTTCTGGCTCCGCCAAATAAAATGATGGTGCAGGAATAATAATTTTACAATACTTATCGACCATGTTCAAAGGGTGTTTAGCGGATTGTCCAAATTAGGTGGACTAATTAGGGATTTGTTCACTGTTTTGGACAAATTAGTAAATTGTCCATCCCGATCCCCGAACCTATCCATCTCCACATCTCAGATCTTCGTTCTCCCCTCCTCAGATCTAGGGCTTCAGATCGGCGCTGATGAGATCCATCTCTCTCTGTCCATCTCTCTCTTTGTAAAGAGCGAACAATCTCCTAGAGGAGACGCTTCATGGCGTTCTCCAAGCTCGACGACAATCGCCCATGGCCATCCACAGTCTGCTCGCTAATCCTCTGCCTAAAACATGTTCGAGGCTTTGTGAATTTGTGTGGTTTGCAATTTCAGTAATCTCTGCCTAAAACGTGTCAATTGGCGCATTCAACTGCTGGCGGCGTGAAACAGGAAAACCGTTACTCGGCGCCATTGATGTAGGTGAGTTGCGGTGATGGTGGTGATTGATAGATCTCGACCTAGAAACTCACAATTGAGTCCGAAGGTTGAGCACGCCAGGCCTAGAAACTGGCTACGAAAGTAGAAGAGCCAATTCGAAGGATTCTGGAGCGAGGAAGATATAACAACTGCTGATTTGCAGATTGAACAGAGAGACTGAGAGAGAGTTTGGGGATGAAGAAGATATTTGATAATTTGGTTAATCTGGGAAAATAGCAATACACCGATTATATAGTAGCAAAGGTCCGAGAAAACCCGAAAACCCTTCTACTCCTTTCCTTCATCCATCACCACCGTCACCACTCAGAAACCCAGCGAGCCCCAAATTGAGCCCTAGAAACCCCAATTACAATGAGCAAAAAACCGCTGATCGTTCTCCAGCCAAATCAGTTGATGTTGTGTTCAGTCAGTTCACTCCTCTCGCTACCAATTGCAAATTCTGCTGCTTGGTGGGGGAGAGAGTGAGTAAGCGAGAAGTGAAGTCAGAAAAAGAGAGAGCGAAAAATTTCAATTGCGAAGGGGCTAAAGTGAGTCTTCAAATCGTTAAAGGGGCTCGATGGAGGTCGATTATCATATGGATGTACTTTTGGTGGTGGTGGATCTTTGATTCTTGTTCCTGTCCCTTCAAAAGGCAACCTCCCTTTCCTGGGTTACAGATCTCATCGGAAGACGGGGCTCTGTCCTGAGTACCCATTCAGGAAAGGAAGCAGTTACAACGTGTATGTTTTCTACCCAGACACAGCCTTTATGTCCGAATCTCCCTCATGGTATGCCGTTTTATGCTTTTCTATGAGGGCCTTCATCCCTTTCAACATCTATTCTCCTCCGCTGTCAAACATCTCTTTCCCCTTCTTGACTCTGTGTGGTCTTAAAATGTTTAACCCCCAGAATCGGGGAATGGAAAAACCCATGGAGAGGATTCATGATTCTTCACACCAAACCTCCCGAATGGGACCAAACACCTCTTCGGAGGGTAAAAAAATTGTCTCTTCCTCGAAGAGCAAAGGCAAAAACGAGTTAGCAAAGGTGTTTGATAAAATTAAAACTAAGGTGTCCGAAATTGGAATAAAATTCAGCAACCTCTACAATTTATCGTTGTTTGCTACTACGATAGAAAGCCCTGTTGTTAATGGAATTTGGATTAAGATTAAATTAGAGTGGAAAATTATGATGAGGGGGGTTCTTCTCATCCCAAGGGCTGTAGATTGGCTTGAAATGAAATTTGATAATGTCAGGGATAAGGAAAGAGTGAGAACTAGTCGTTCTCACTACATAAAGCACCAAAGCATCCTCTTAAAGCCATGGAAGTCCTCCGGGTATCGGTGATACCAAAGGAACAAGAAAATTTATACCCTCAAAGGTAGGGAAAATATTAAGGTGAATTGCGCTAGGCTAATATCCAGGTTCACTGGATTACACAACTTCATTGATTATGTCCGGGTTGGTCTGGTTGGATACATTCTAAGAATTAGTCCGTACTTAGTGGAATATCTATATGTTAAAATTTTGTATGAAAACTTGCACTTTGTGATCCAGAATTGTCTTATTATAAAGTGTGCTGATGATCTACCTAGCATAACTTATTATGGAATTCTCTTTTGGATCAGTTGCTATCTTGGGAATCATCATTGGCAAGAATGTGTTCAGGAGAAGGATTGTGGCAAGTATTCTAAGGATACAGCATCAGGAAAACATAATAAGGTGTACAAGATGAGTGCAACTCCATTTGTGGCCATGTTCTTGGAATTTTTTTTGCCTTTCTTCCACAGATCGTTCTATGTCCTAAACGCATATGGACAAAGCTCCCTTAATCTCAGTTCAAGGGATAATATTAATTGCATCTTGGAAAATGAATACAAAACAAGGATTTATCTCTTATGGATATTATGTAATGGCTTTTGCTTATTAAAAATTTTCTGGATTTGGGGCTCTCCCTGTGTGCTACTGTGGCCGGATGTCCTCAACACTGGAACTCCTAAAGGATATCCTCGTTTCTGGATAAGCACAGCTGATTCTTTTCAGTCTTTTTGTGTTGATTGGAATCGGCTTTGGAGCTCTGTTGCAAGATGTCTTAACAATTTGTTAATCTTACTAATAGATGATGGTGAAAATCCTTTTGTTAGCAGAAAATTGCCTCGACAAATCCTGAGGTACAGCTCTCTCTGTTCTTATAACATTGCATTTGATTGTGGATATTATTTTGGGATCTTGATTGATTTTAATGTAGTAGGAATCAGATGTGGATATTGGAATAGGGGCTGGAAATTCTCTGCTAAGATGCTACCTTCTTCTCGGCTTGAAGTACCCCCACTCTCCTCTGGTTTCTTTGAGTTGGGTGGATCGTTTTATATGTTTCCCTGGGTTTCTTCTTCCTTGGAAATTCAATTTCAGATGAACCTCCGGTACTCCTTATCTCTTGGGCGAGTCTTTGAGCTGTTTCTCTTTGCTGCCGGTAGGTTATGGTCAACTCAATGGAAACAAAATTGGATGATAATATTCAAACCCTCTCTTTTGGGATTAAGGCCTCAACCCTTTGCCTTAATTCTGTCAGTTTGTTTGGAATGAAAGTTAGTTTTTGGAATTGTCGCGGGATAGGGAAAACAGCTTTCTGGACCGATATACTTTCTTGGTGTAATTCGGAAATTATCCATATTTTGGCACTAGCAGAAACAAAGACAGAAAATATACCCGACGATAAAAAATGGCGGAGTGCTGGTTTCGATAACGCTGTATGGTCTCCCGCCTCTGGCAGAGCTGGGGGTATTGGGGTCCTATGGAAGGCCTCCCATTTGCCTTTCGATTCTATTTCGGTGGTTTACCATTATCCTAGGATAATTGCTCTTGACTATACCAACATGTCATATAGCTTTTCGTGTCGATTATGGTTTGTTTATGCACCTCCGGCTGCTAAAGATAAAGAAATATTTTGGAACCAACTTACACAGCTAATTCTTAACTCTCATCTTCCAAACATCGTGGTCGGAGATCTTAACGAAATCAAATGTTTCGATGATAAATTAGGAGGGGCTCCCACACTTCCCTCCAGATTTACCCAATTAAATAATTTCATTGACACCTGCTCGCTCATTGATCTACCCACAATGGGAAACCCTTTCACTTGGAGGAAGCATACTCAAGAAATGGGAAATATTAAAGAAAAAATTGATCAGGTATTGGTCCAACATCCGATTATTGATGCATTTCCTTCTGTATACACGTATAATGGGGCTTTTTCATCTTCGGACCATTGCCCTATCACGTTTGATCTTAATAATCACCGGAGTTTCAAAGCTTCGCCGTTCAAATTTGAAAATGTTTGGCTTCATTGTAAGGAATTCCGAAACGTCGTTAAACAATCTTGGAGGGCGGGATGTGTGGGGTCTGCTACGTTTCAGCTCACCTTCAAGACCAAAATTCTAAGGAAAAACGCTAAACTTTGGAACAAAACCTCTTTTGGAAATATATTCAGACAACTCCAAGAAGTAGAAAATCAACTGATAGCAATACAATCTAGCCATGCCAATAACCAAATGCCAGTCGCCAACATCTCTCAGCGAGAGGCAAATCTGATAAAAAAAAAAGAATCTCTTTTGCTTTTTCATAGAGATTATTGGAACCAGAGATCGAAGTCTAAACATCTCAAATTGGCAGATACAAATTCAACATATTTCCATAGAGTTGCTTCAGGCAGAAGAAACAGGAAACTCATCCGCTCTATTACAACGGGGGATGGAACGCAGATCATAGGAAAAGAAAATATTAGAAATGAAATAAAAAGGGATTTTGAGAAACGATTCCATAAGGAACCAATCAATCAAAATAGGCAACTTGAGGCCCTTCGGCTCATTACTCCCTCTATTTCAGAAGAGGAAAATGCGCCATTGATTGCTATTCCTACGAATAGCGAAATCAAGGCTTCTGTTTTCAGCCTTGGGATTAACAAGTCTCCGGGTCCGGACGGAATGACAGCGGAATTTTATAAGAAATACTGGGGTATAGTTGGAACCAGTGTCATTCGGGCCGTCAAAGGCTTCTTCTTTTCGGGAAAAATTTTGAGACAGATTAATCATACATTTATATCCCTCCTCCCCAAATGCGACAATCCAACTACAACTGGACACTTCAGGCCTATTAGCCTATGCAATACAATCTACAAAATCATTTCGAAAATTCTGACAGAACGACTCAAAAAGATTATTGGCAAACTAGTTAATCCACCCAATGCAGGGTGCATTTGTAGCAGACAGGTCCATCCAGGATAATGTTCTCATTGCGCATGAAATCTTTCACTCCTTCAAAACTCGAAGAGGGGCTGAGGGGTGGGTGGCAACAAAATTGGATATGGAAAAAGCTCATGATAGGATCGACTGGAAATTCATTGTGTTAGTAAAACCATGAATAAAGTTCAATCTGATTAAAACACGTTGAATTAAAGCAAAACTTATCTCAAAAACACAAATTGCTGTGGCGTGGTATATATATCCGAACCCACTGCCTTAGAAGCGATTTCGCCCCGACCACGGTGCAAGTCGGCTTCTTGGCATCGCCCCCCAAGGTTACACAACGCTCTTCAAAAGCGTGCACTCGCAGTCAAAGAGATGGAGTCAACCATGAACTCAGAATTATTTCACATGGAGCAGGGGATGCTTTAAGATGAGGAGATCGTCTGTTCTTCTCCCACTCTCCCACCCACCTTCTTAATTGAGAGAAACCCTCAAAAACAGTTAAAAAACATTTTCCCTTTTATTTTTTAATATGGATAAGATTGTGGAAATTAAAACCCTTTATAAAACCTTTATTTAAGCATTATTCCAACAATCCCCCACAAATGCGAGAAAAATGGGTTTTTTAAAGCCACTTCAAAAACGATATTCTGAGTTGGTTTTATGGAGGAGATACTTAAATGTTGGTGAACGAGTCTTGAACCAAACACATAGTGAAGTTGAGTGCCTCCCTCGTCATAGAAGTGAAACAAGTCTTGAACAACTAGACTTGAGAGGTGATCTCAACAGCACATACCTCAACCATGATCTTAGTGATTCCGCGATAAGATCCTCAAATATGTATGTGGTCATCTCATACCTTGGGTGCTAAAGAGTGCTCTAGAAAGACCACCCTAGTCTTCCATAGAAGGTGACCAACCCCTTCACACTCTCGTAGGTAGCTCCATCAAGTCTATCTCACATAGACCACCCTTATTAGGGCTATGGAACCATTAAGAGCATTATGCTCATCCTCTTTCATATTCGGTGAATCCATCAAGTCCTTCTCAATAGGACCACCCAACTCTGGGCTATGGACTCATTAAGAGTACATGACTCAACCTTCCTCAATACACCTGTCATGGGAATGAGACGTGGTGTATCTCTCCTCATATGGGTTTGAGTCTCATTCCCTTAGACAAATCAAGGACTAGTCTCATGTTCCGTCCTTTTGTCAGCAGACCATCAAGTTCCTCTCGGACCTCACATTTTCCAAATAGATGACACCATTTGCAATCAGTTGTCTCAAAGCTTCATGTCAAATCCGCGTGTGTCTATTCTTGCCATTCTATGTATTGCTACTAGCTACACAAATAGCAAATGTGAGTCACAATATAGAGAATTAGATAGAGCTTCATGCCCCCACAAAGGTAAGTAAGCCAGTAACATTCTCAACTACTCAAATCTCTTGTCAAGCTAAATCTAGAACTATGATCTCACATTTCATAGTCGATCTAGCAAACATGACAATTTTCATGATTTTCACAGTATAGCACTACCACATAATGTCAAAACAAAACCACTAGTGGAGCTATAACATCATCATAATTAGAATGTTCGATCATACTGGCATAACGATAAAGTTATCAAACCTTCTCAACATTTCTCTACATAATGGAATGAAACAATTTCTCTTTTCTAGTTTCTTTAACACTTTGAAACACATCAACTTCACCCATATCTTTCATTTCAAAGCGAGAGGAAACAAATTTTTTAGTTTCATTTATCATGTGCATGCTAGTGCCAAATATCATCTCATATCCACATAAAGGCACATAACCAATTTAACACGTCTTGGCATAAAACATGCATTACATACACAAAATGAAAACTTCAACACAGTTTGGTCACATTCTCATAACATTCCAAATATGCTTTGTTAAAGCCATATATTGATTTCTTAAGTGAACACAAAATTCTCTTTTCTTGGAACCAAATGCCCGTAGGCTGTTCCACATATCTCTTTCTCTAGATCGTCATTTAAAATACAGTTTAACATCCATTGATGCACTGCCAATTTATAATTAGATACTAAAGCAAATAATAAATATAAATCACAATCTTAATCATTAGAGGATATGCATTAAAGAAATCAATTTCATATTTTGTGTGAATCCTTTAACCACTAGTCTTGCCTTAAACCATATAATAGAACCATCTGTTCTAAAAATTCCTTTTAGAGAT
Source organism: Persicaria tinctoria (assembly GCA_037127255.1). Lineage (NCBI taxonomy): Eukaryota > Viridiplantae > Streptophyta > Magnoliopsida > Caryophyllales > Polygonaceae > Persicaria > Persicaria tinctoria. The sequence continues at coordinate 5,870,310 of JBANSL010000014.1, forward strand.
CCATTTACACACAATGGTTTTGACACCTCTAGGCAAGTCAACTAGTTTCCAAGAAGGGATACACATAATAGATTCCACTTTACTGTCTATAGCATCTTTTGAAAGAAACTAGCATAAGTTGAACTCATAACCTCTTTGACTGTTCTAAATTCATCTACTATAACTTAAGAACATAAATAAGAGGTAAATAACTTTCAGTCACATTAGCGAGTTCATCCAACAGAGTTGTATCAAACTTAAACTCACAACTAGTTTCCCTTATATCTCATTTCTCCTTCTAGACTCACTAGATTCAAGCTCGACGTTTGAATCAAGTAAAGATAAAGATGCAGACATAAGCATACATACAAGAATACTATTATGATTTTACTTAAGCAAACATTGCTACAAAACTCATCATCATGATATTCACACGTATTTATATCATCTAAGCACATAAGCAACGCAATTGTTCTCATCATAACCAACAAGTATATATAATCAACCATATTAGATCCAACATCATCTCACTTAAAGGAAGGTACAACCACTTTAGTCAAACACCCCACATTTCTCATATACACTAGATAGACTCTAAGTCATTTCCACACCTTATATGGGGTTTTGTCTAACTTTCTCTTGTGGCATCTTACTTCCTACCTCTATCGGATCTAAATCATCAAGTTGGTTTTATATCTCATATGTATATATCAAGAACAATATATTATTCCTACTACATCCTTGATCTTAGCAAATACATGCAACTTGGTATAATCCAAAGATCATCAACTTAACGTGATATAACACCTTTACCACACTTGCTTTTAGAGGTTAAATAATAAATTAACTCAAACAATCTAGTGGTCCTCTCAATCACGGGTTAAAAAGGTATTTAGCAAGTTTATGCACATATCACATATATTTTGATCAGCAAAACCAAGTTAAAGAATGATATGATATATATATATAGGGAGTGGTTCCAGAGTGCACACCCCTTAAGATGTACCTTGTGCATAAATTTGGACCTTTGATCTAAAGAAATGAATGGTCATGATGAACGTGGGTTTTTCTTTTATTTTTACTTTAAAATTAGTGGGACCTGCTTCCAATTTTCACTTAATTTCTTCAATCCGGCGCGTGTATGTTAATTTCAGTGGGGGCCACACCAAAATCCAACCCACTGTAAAAGCATGCGTCCTTTTATAAAAGAAAATTGTTTGCACTTATACTATTTTTTAAAGGTCCTCTCTTGTATTTTTTTTAATTACTATCCAGGCTTTTTTTTTTCAACTCAAACGATGCCAGTTTGATAATTACATAAAATTACATAAATTACCCAAAAAATAGGTTACATTTTACAAAACCACTTTTAAAATAAAATTTTGTAGAAAACCACCCATAAATTTATTTTTCTTTTAAATAGCCACCCATGGCCCTTTTATGTGTAAAAATTTATTAAAAAATTAGTTCTTTTTAAAAATTTGACAATTTCACCGAATAATCTCTCAAATGCTACCGAATAATGTTATTTTTTCTTTTTTCATCTAGTTCATATCAAAATTTACCAATTCCACTGAATAATTTGTCAAATACTACCGAATAATGTTTTTTTTCCATCAATTTCAGAAAAAAGAAACCCCAAATCCCTAAACAATACCTACGATTTAAATGAATAATTCTTCATATTTCACCGAATAAGGTTTCAAATTTCACCGAATAAGGTTTCAAATTTCACTGAATAATAGTAAGGTTTATTTATTTATTTTGGTTATCAAATCAAAAACTCCATATATTGATGAATAATGAATCGGTTTTCACCGAATAATTGACCAAAAATCGACACATACATCTGAATAATTGACGAATAAAATTATTATTCTAAAAAATCTACAATAAATTTGACACATACATGTGAATAATTTTTTGTTTTTTCCCGAATAATGCGGGAATCAAGGGAAATAAATTTCAGATAAAACAATTTAAAAAAAACCTCTGCTCGATCACTGTGGGATGAAATTGAAGATGGATGATCATCCCCATCTCCCTCGGTCGCTTGGGGAAGCTCGCTCGACTCGCCTGGAAACATCACCACCTCCTGCAACTGGATTTTGGGACTCCACGAAGATGAAGAAGCAACTCGATGCCGGGACTCCGCCACCGCTCGGAAACACCATCACCACACACCACCCCCACCACACACCACCACCAATCTCCGTTGCAAATAATCGACACCGCTACTTTGGCGCCGATGTCAAACAAGAGAGGTAGAATGAACAGGGAGTCGAATTGAAGGAGAGGGAGAATGAACAGGGGAGTCGGAGCCAGCCTCGCCTCCATCGTCCTCCATCGCCACCACCGGCCAGATCTGCCACCATCGTACCTCCGTCGCCGTCTCATCTCCATCCTCCATTTGCCGCCAGCTTAGATCCATCCTATTCTCCCTCTGGGAGATCAACGACGTCGGTGGCTGGCACCAACCGAAGACAAAGGACCCCAATCGCAGCCGTCTGGAGTAGAGTCACCTTGGCAACGGATCGATTAGCCGAAAAACAGACACTCACACCGCCGCCGCTGGTGGAAACGACTTGTCAATGGCGTCTGCTCAGGCGCTTCTCTCTTCGGCTCCACAAGGATGACGATGAGACTAATTCTGATTTAGGGTTTTATCTACCCACTTTCCCACACGCTACATCCTGAGTCTGAAGATAGTTTTTCAATTTTTATTTTTTTAATTGCCGAAACACGTGTCACAATCTTCTCCATCCATTTTATTGAGATCAAAGGTCCACAATTGTGCACAAAATACACTATAAGGGGTGTGCACAATATACCTACTCTCTCTCTCTCTCTCTCTCTCTCTCTCTCTCTATATATATATATATATATATATATATATATATATATATATATATATATAGAGAGAGAGAGAGAGAGAGAGAGAGAGAGAGAGAGAAAGAGAGTAGGTATATTGTGCACACCCCTTATAGTGTATTTTGTGCACAATTGTGGACCTTTTATTTTTTTAATTGCCGAAACACGTGTCACAATCTTCTCCATCCATTTTATTGAGATCAAAGGTCCACAATTGTGCACAAAATACACTATAAGGGGTGTGCACAATATACCTACTATATATATATATATATATATATATATATATATATATATATATATATATATATATATATATATGGATTGGTTAATATGTAAACACCCCTTAGGATGTAAGATGTGAACAAATCTAGTCCATAGATTCGAACTAAATCAACCGTCTAGATTAATCACAATTTTTTTTGTAATTTTTCTTTAATATTGGCTGGGCCCACAACACGTCAACACCACTTGATTGAAGAAGACTCGTGATTTCACGCACTGGCAGTCGGCACTTTTTTTTTTCTTAACCGTTTGAATTTACTGATTTTTTTTTGTTTCGGTTTTGTTTTTTAATTTTTTAGTTTTTACCTTTGTTTTCGAGAGAATTGTGTTGAAATTACGTTATTCAAAATTAGAAAGATTATTCATATTTAAGATATGCTTATTCGGTAAAATTTGATGTGTTATTCGATTAAATTATAGAGATTATTCGTACGTGAGAAGACGATTATTTATAAACTTTTTAGTTTTAGGGATGTTAAAATAACAACAAAGAATCTTTATTATTCGGTAAAATCACAAATGGTATTCATATATAAGAGGTAGTTTGAAACAATTATATATAAAAGAATAAGTTTGAAATAAATAACAGAATGATTATTCGATTAAATTTGAGAGATTGTTCAGTTAAATTATAGAGATTATTCGTATGTAAGAGGGCGATTATTTACATATTTATTTATTGATTAGTTGGTTAAATTTGACAGATTATTCGGTTAAATTATAGAGATTATTCGTATGTAAGAGGGTGATTATTTGCATATTTATTGATTTTTAATGTTAAAATAATAATCAATAAACTTTTATATTATTCGGTAAAATCACAAAGAGTATTCATAGATGCGAGGAAGTTTAAAAAAATTATATATAAAAATTATGCATTATTTACCTAGTGATTTTTAATAAAATTATGCATTATTCGGTAAATTGTGAATCATTATCGTTCCGGCTATATACACCGCAAATCATGCACGTCCTTAAGGACGTGCAATATTAGACACAAGGCTTGCACATCCTTAAGGACGTGCAATATTAACCTTGTGATTTGCGGTGTATATAGCAACACCCATCATTATTCATAAATAAAAATACAAATTTGACAAATTTGACCCAAAAATAATAATATATATAGAGTAAATTTAAAAATGGAAAAATTATGCAATTTCAATTAATTGCCAACAAACCAACTTAAAAAAAAGCGTCAAAGTACCACTATTTTTTATACATAAATAATAGGAACTAGTACTTTTCCCATACTTTGTACGGGTGAGTATTTTTATTGAAATTTATCGCGTTTTAGTTCCTCCGCTTTAGTTCCCCTCCTACCATGAATATATTTCATTTCATTTGAATTGTTGTATGCTATCAATTATAACCCTTTTTATAATACAATAACACTTGCAATCACAAACAAAAGTCTCTTTGGTCAAATTTTATCTTCAGCGTTCCACCTCGATCTCCGTTTCATTTGGAATTTGCCCTTAGGAAAAACATTGAATTCCATAACATAAAATATGTATATTTATTTGTCTTCATAACCACGTGGGGCAATCTGATGGTTTGTATGTCAGGGTTCTGGAAAGATAAGGATTCAAGATCATTGTAGGTGAAATATTCATGTTCTCATCTACATCTATTAGAACTTAGAAGTTGTTAATCTTCATAAATCTTTCCTTGACCTTATTGAGTTAGGACTCATAAATTACAAAATACCTAGTACTTCTCCATTATATTATATATTGTAAATGACTGGACATTCTTATCATTACAAAATAAAAGGTGTACGCGTATGCAAAAGCTCAAGTTATTCAGAAATCACCACAGCCAACACTGTCGAAGCAGCACCAGTTGATGTCACTTAGACACTCATTCGTCAAATCGACGGTAAAAATACATGAAAAAGAATCATACAAAATGTGGGTTGGGTTGCCTTAGAGTAAGTGATTTCACCATGTGAATTGCCTGAATTGAGCTTGAAGGAGAGCTGCTAATTTTTTTTAGTATGTAAAGAGCAGCTAAATAACACAATTTCACACCAAAAAAAAAAAATTCAGCAGCTAACACAACCTAGGCTTTTATAGACACAAATCAGATGAGGTCGTTGCAAGCAACTCCTTGAAAATCAGATTTTGCACCGTTCACATAAAATTACATGTTGCTGCTATCTAAACTACAGTGTATATATAAATATCTCTAGTCCTTTTTCGGTATGAACAACTATGCTTGTGCTTCTTTTATGCTCGGTAGTCGGTAGCAAGGGTGTCTTCTCGGGAGATGAGTGCACCTCTACAGCTTTTCCCTACATTACTGCATAGAATCCAAGTGATGTCACACTTTGTCAGGAACATCTCTTTGGCATGTTTGTCAAGAAGCTGTCTTGTCGATCCCGATTTTCCTCCGATGCCCTGAGCCACCTGAGTGTACACTTGCAATGTTAGTTTGTGTTGCATAAAATGAATTTTCTGCGACGTCTTTCAGTATCATCTCCACCCGAGTAAGACAGCCTAGCAATTCCAGCGTTTCCACCCTTGTCGTACTATCTCTGTGCTGTCAATGTAGGGAGGAACTAACACTGCAGTAACATACATTATCACTACACCATTCCTCTTTCTGGCAGCAGTTCTTCAATCTCCAAGCTTCCACAGCAAATCTGCATACATCTCAACATGATGACTTTTTTATAGATGTGCACATTTGTTTCCGTAAGTTAAAATTGGTATGGAGAATTAGCTTTTACCTTGTGGATGTTCCTAGAGGCGTGTGTCTTGCAATCACATTGTCAAGCACTTCCTCGAAGATGAGATCAAGGCCAGCTCTGAGCTCATACAGGAGCTGGATAGAAGGAGTGTATGGCCACATTGTTCCCAGCTTATAGAACTTGAAGTAGTCGTTCCAGTTAAGAAAACTCTGACTGATTTGGAAGTCTTGGTTGCCTCGAAAGCTTTTGGACCCGTTCACATAAATCCGATCCCAATGGGAAGAGAAAGAGCCTTTTGAGAACCAGTCAACCCCACATCTACTCCCCATTCGTCCGTACGGAAATCAAAGGAACATATAGATGACACTCCATCAGCTAGTTGCTTAGCATACTTGGGATCATCGCAGACTAATACACTGGTAAACAGAGTTCCAGATTTCACCTAAAAAAAAAAGACCTCTCGTTATGTTTACTAAAAATGATAATTCTAAACTAAATAGCTCATCACAAGAAAGTTTAGCTCTACTTGCCACAACTCAACGCCTACAATGATGTCAAAGAATGGCCACATGAACAATACACAAAGAGCAACGAAAGGAAATTAGCCAAACTTGTATGGAAAATAACAAAAACACAATTCATAAGAAAATGAAAGAGTACAGACAGAAAAGAGGAGCTGAAAATGTGAACAATGGTGAAATAGGAAGTAGAATAGAGTCGACAAATCCAAAAAAATGTCAATTAATTCAATCAAAGTGAAAGAGAATTGTAAAGAGATGGAAAGAAATCTCCATTAATTTGCCAAATTCAATGAAATAGCAGAAACTTGGGTACACTTTCTCACCATCTCAGAAATGCCTCCACTAACCTGTTTACCCCCATCAAATATGGTGAAAAGATGTATATTTAAGCAAATTTTTTTAAATATTGCAAAAAAGAGTTTAATGTAAAGAGATAAGTGTGTTTTTTCTTACTTGTTGACGAAACCTGGGAGACATTAAAGCATTACTTTGTGAAGATTGAATTGCCACAAGCATTACAATGTATGAGCATCAACATCAATGAGCAGAGAACAACATTACAGAGATAAGTACTAAGCTGAGAACAACACGAATGAGCAAGGAGGGCCACCACTCGCTATTTTCCCATTTATATGACCAATATAAATTTACACTTTCAATTATCTTGCACAAATAGAAGTTATTTGCATATGAATAAGTAAGATCACAGTGATAGGGAAATTATTTTACTCATCAAAGCTAACAATGAGAAAGAACCAAAGAGAAAGAGAACCAAACAAAGAGAAAGAACTAATTTTTATTGCACCAGCTTTTATTGCTTTTAATAATCTGTAACCATTGCTTCTAAATTTCTATAATCTTATATTTACAGAAACTTTATTTCAATTTTGAAGAAAGAGGGATAGATTATAGATGGCAAGCACCCATGAGCCCAACTTCACCGACCTGATGTCCTGACCAATATCTGAAACCTAACCTAACCCGAGTTGACCCAATAACCAAAAAGATCTAAACACACCTTTACATAGGATAATATTAGAATATTTGCATTAATCTGATTTAATCTTGTCATTTTTAACCTGATCGGATAATGCCAACCCAAACCTTACTCTACTTGAAGATCCAATCATTAGCATAATCGATATTGTACCAAACATGAATGACCTATGCCTTATAGCTTGAAAGGTGCACAAAGGAGATTCAAAACCAAATTAAAACTTTTTATGAAATTCCATTTCTATACAAGAGAGCCTTTCTATTTCTCCCTTGGAATTACAAAGTACCACTTACCAACCTCAGATTCCAGGGCCTTCATCATCCGGACCAAAGTTGTCAAGAACCCTTTTGATGATATACACGCTAAATGTAGGACACATCTGCAAAGATAAAATCATAAGCATGGAAGTATGGGGTTGATAAAACAGGAGATTATACGGAGTATATATGAAGCAATTATATATGAATTCACAGTTCAAGTTCAACCTCTTTTCTGATGGACCCACTTAGAAGCATGTCCTTTGGAAGCATCATGAGATCACTCAACAACTTAAGAAGATGGAAGGATTTAAAGGATGTCTTGTTTCTATCTCTTATCATCATCATCAATGTTATGGCACATCGTCATTGAGTGGATCATCGCCTTCGTCCATGCGAAAGAGGTCAGTTAACCATCTTGACCAATTACCAATCTGTCATAACAAATATATACACCGAGGTCAAACCCTTCAATGCAAAAATAAAGGAGCTATGAACACACTTAATCAACAGAAATACCAACACATTGCACCAAAAGAATTGAACTCAGTAGAATATCACAGTTTTTAAGTTGTGCACCAACCCCCAAGTTTGATCTGCATGATCGAATACCTCATTTTCCAACCACATACTGTTAAATTAATCAACTTTTGTCTATAAACTGTTCTGCTTCACATGCGCTTCATTGCCTCTTGATTCCTCCTTTTGTTCAATTGATGATAAAATTCTCAGTGCGTCTCTACGTGCCCCGACCACATCCTTGTAACCCACCGATCTCAAGTTTCTCTCTTCAACAGTCAGTTCCATCAAGGCTAGCCACTTTCTTCATGTCATCCACCATTTATGCACAAAAAGGCCACAACTTTATCAACGCTTTTACAGGCAATTAGGATAGCAAATTGCATTCAATTCCAATGTATCGGATTCATGAGGAAAATTAGTAAAAATACAGACATTCAGTAGTATAGAAGTAAAATAACACTGATAAATTATACAGAAGCAGAAGATCTCCCAACATTACAAATCAAATTCATCATCTACAAAATCGTCGCTAACTACTTTAAACCCTAGCTGCATGCCAAATGCATTGAAATCAAGCGACTTTCAGCCAAGTAAATAGAGGAATCGAGAGCAAAAGGATCAATGAGACATGGAACTTCTCAGTTGGATGAATATAGCTATGTGAACTCTGTTTGATGGTTAGGGAAAATGTCTTTTGCTGGTGCTGAGTGGAGACAAACCTTTTATTATA